>CM061274.1:19342500-21842500 GCA_030848825.1 Tadarida brasiliensis | reverse complement strand
TGGCTTTGCTCCCAGCTCGACTGAAACCCCAGCTACACTTGTATAACTAGACTAAGGGAAATGGGACTTTGGAAACCCAGGAATATAATTCCACAAAAATAAAGCTTTCTGCCATATCCAATCCTCCCATGGGGGCCTCCAGAAATGCTTATTCCAGCAGTACCCCAAGAACCCCACCTCCAATAGCAAAGAAGAAAGACCACCCACGCTTTTCTCTGATAACATTTTCTAGAGTATTATAATTTTTTCAAGGTTACCAAAAGCCTGCATTCAAATAAAATTGTAAAATGACTCTCAAAACATAAATCAGATAGAAATCTAATTGTCCTATTTAAAGTAAAAAACCACCCTGGCCGGTATGGCTCAGTGGTTAGAGCGTCGGCCTGCGGACCAGAGTCGTGGGTGGTTTGATTCGGGTCAAGGGCACGGACCTTGGTTGCGGTTTGGTTCTGGCCCTGGTCGGGGTCATAAGGGAGGCAACCACTCGATATGTCCCTCTCATATCGAGTGTCTCTCTCTCTGTCTCTCTCTCTCCCACTTTGTCTGAAGATAAATGGAAAAATATCCTCGGGTGAGGATTTAAAAAATAAATAAATAAAGTGAAGAAAAGGGACCCAGACCTCTGTCTCAACATTGAGCCAATCTTCCTTTCTAGTCAAAACAAATATATATTTTTTTCTTTATTAATTTTAGAGAGAGAGGAAGAGAGAGGGAGAGAGAGATAGAAGCATCAATGAGAGAGAACATCGATTGGCCGCCTTCTGCATGCCCCCCACTGGGGACCGGGCCCACAACCTGGGCATGTGCCCTGACCAGGAATCAAACCGGCGACCTCTTGGTGCATGGGTTTACGCTCAACCACTGAGGCACACCAGCCAGGCCAAAACAAATATTTTAGAAAATGTTGCTCTAGATTGCGGATTCAGTAAGTATCCTACATTTCCAAAGAAGCCATAGCCATTTATTTTTTTAGGTTTTTATAAATTTTCTCATGCAGAAAAGTTGAATTAATAAAATAAGGATCACATATATACTCTAAAAATAAATTCAACACAACATTTTTCCATATTTGCTGTGTCTAAACAGCATGAATGTGTGTGTGTTTACAAATTTTTAACCGAATTCTATATAAACTGCAAGCATTGTGATCCTGCATCCCTAAATTCTTTAGTATGCTTCTCTTAAAATAAAGACATTCTCCCACATAACCAAAATACCACGATCACATCACAAAAAAATAATTAGCAATAATTGTTTTTCTAATATCTAATATACGGTCCACATTCAAATTTTACCCATCTGAACTGCTACAACTCTCAAACTTATACATTGAATTTATTTATGGTTTTTATTATTCTATGACAGGTATCCATTTCATTTTTTCATTATCTTGACTTTCTGGACAGACCTAGGCAGTTATTTGGAAGAACATTCTATATCTGAAATTGTTTCACTGTGTGTCTTCATTCTTTCTTGTATTCCCTGGAAGCTTAATTGATTGTAATACATTGAACACATGAAGTCTCATGAGTCTACAGTAACACTCTTAGGAAAAAAGGCAAGAGAGAGGGAGACAGAAAAAGCAACAAACAAACACCAAAATAAAAATTAATTTTTTACTTTAAAAATTTCTAATGAAAGGGAAATAAGCTGTCAGTCTGTGTGTGTGCGCGCATGTGTGTGTTTTAGGAGAAACTGTATTTTATCCCAAGTTATGAGTAAAAGTGATTCTTTATAGGAAATTGCAGTCAGCAAATGTAGAAGAAAATACAGAATTAGAAAATCACCATTCTATAATACCGAAGGAATCACCGATTGAGGAAAGGACAACCAACAGATTCTAAAAGACTAGATAAAGGATTGCAGAACCAAGTGTCAGGCCAGGGCCAAAGAAATCTCCCAGCCCCTTCCTCTGTACGTATCCATTACAAAGAGAAAATACAGTTTTAGAATAGAAAAATCTCTTGGAAGCACTGTAACAGGATCCAAGCTAACACCACTACGGGTGAGGCAACCTGATCTTATATCCTTTTGACATGACACAATGTTAGTATACAGGATTACCTATGAAAGGTTCTTGCCTAACATTTATTACTTGAATCTATTTAAGCCTTTAAGACTTAACTACCAATTCTTTCAATTAGGTGCTTGATGAAATAATCTCATAATAACAGCTTGATAAAAATTGTTAGGTATACAAGAAATAATGATTAATCATTCTGATAATGGGTGTGACCATTCTTTTCACAGCTAAGCGGGGAATCAATCCAGAATGTTTGCATACTGTAGGAAAAGGGACTATGGCTATATGGGAAAAGCCTCACTTCCATGCTCAAACTATTTTTTTTTTTTTTTTTTTTTTGTTCAGATACAGTGGGAGGGAGAGAGAGGAAGAGAGACAGAGAGAGAAACATCGACGTGAAAGGGACACATCGAGTGGCTGCCACCCGCACGACCAACCAGGGCCGGGGACAAACTGCAACCGAAGTACATGCCCTTAGCGGGAACCGAACCCGGGTCTCTCTGGACCACAGGCTGATGCTCTAACCGCTGAGCCAAACTGGCCAGGGCCATGCTCAAACTACTTTTAACTAAAAAATCTGGGTGACCTTGACTACCAGTTCTTTCTCAGGGCCTCCATTTTACCATTGATAAAACACGTTTTGAGTAACTTATTTCTCAAATAAGTTTCTCTTAGACCCAGAGTTCTATGAATTTTTAAGTCACAGGAAATAGTCTTGTGGACACAGTTCAGTGCAGTGGTTAAAGCAGACGCTTGGGGGTCCAGACTGCCCTGATGCGAAACCCCCGCTCTGCCACTGACTCAGCCCACTCATCCATAGAGTGGAGATACTGCAATTTGGTGACCTACCTCACAGGGTGGGTGTGAGGATTTATTCGGTCAATGCAAATAAAAAGCAGGAAAAATGACTATTGCTAGTAAGCATTCAATATGTATTCTAATTGTTTATTAACTTTCGTATTTAAAATCATCATTATATTTCACTTGCTGTGGGATTCACATCAGGATCATTCTGGTGACAATCACACAGCAGAGTTACAAACAGCATTGCTTTGTCGTAACAGGCACCTGACACTCCGTGAAAACCTTGTGTCAGAGTCGGCTAACTTGACATCTGAAAGCCATTTGCCACCCCCTTCTTCCTTTCATTCCTCTGTGATAGAGACTAGAGAGTGACATGTAGCACGAGATGGCTAAGTGACATACTCTTTGTGGTAAGAACCTAGTGGATATCAACTGGCGGAGCATCTCCAAGCTTCTGCACAGAACCGATTCAGGTGGCATCACGCCTTTCATCTTTCGGTTGAAACACAGACGCAGTGTCAGGAGGTGAAGCAGTCACCTTGAGAATGTAAAGTCGAATGCAAAGTCAAATGCCACGGTGTTTGCGACGTCAAAAGAGATAGATATAAGAGCTGGGTCCCTGATGGCGCCACTGAACCTACAGCAGTCAGCCTGCTGGATTTCTTGTTATATGAGGAAAGGAAGTCCTTACGTGTTTAAACCACAGTTAATCTGGTTTGCTACTGCTTGCTACTGAAAACAATCCCAATTGATATACTTATTCTATTTCATTTAACGCTGTAAAAACACTAAAAAGGAGGCGAGATTATTATCTCCGTTTGACACTTATAGTAAACACGTCCTTTAAAAGCCTTGTTTTGAAAGGAGCTATAAAGATTAAGTCTATCTACAACTTTCATTATGGTTTAAAACTTTATTTTGCTGAATAGGTTAGAAGTTGATTATCTTGCATTCCAGTTTGTATACCCTTCAACAGAAACTGCACCAGCAGAAAATTGAGGTAGGTTAATACAGATGAATTATCTTCAGGGTTGTTACAACCACCAATGTCTTATTAAACGTTTAAACCACTATAATAAAGGTCTTTAAATTAATGGAGGATTTGCAAGAAGATAAATAAGAGTTTTGTTGTGGCTTATGGATTGTGAAGACTTTATGAAATGTCTAGAAGATTCATCCTATCATGATAAAAGTAATCCATAATTGTTCAGGCAATGTAATAAACCAAAGGCAACTCTGACAGTGTGATAGATACTAAAAATATTTATCATTCAGTCCTGGAATGTGGAGTTCACCGTCTGGTACGCTTTGGATAGCTGGTCTAACTCCTCTTGTTAGATTAATATGTTAGCACTTTTCATCTCCCTTATGCTGCTAAGTAAATATAATAAAACATGCCAGTTGAAATTTATTCTTGAATAAAATTCTAAGTGATTCTCACTGCAGAATATGCTAAAAGGAATGCAAAAGCATATTCTATTGCTTGAAGCCTTTTTGTTGGAAGCTTGCTGAACTTCAAGGATATTGCCCTATAGCAGTAATTCTTTCTCTAGCTCTTCTCCTGAACGTTTCCTTCCGCAATATTCTACTCCAAAGAATAGATTTAAGTCTAAGTACAGAAATCCTTCCCTGGTCAACTCACTTCGAGACCTATAAATAATAGAATTGTTACAGTTGGTAGGTAGTTAGATATTAACCAAAGGGAGGGAGCGAACCAATCAGGGGCAGATATCTGATTACGCCTGATTAAACGTTACAGTCTCCTGGGAGCCCACCCCACTAGCGGGAGGGAGAAGAAGGTGCAGGGGGAAGTCCTTTCACTGGGAGCATGCAAGCAGAAGCCAAAATGGCATCATAAAGGGGAGGAGACAAGCCTGGGAAAATCTGGGGAAAAGACTGGCTAGCATACGGACCTGACCCAGGCCTGGGAAAAGACAGAAAAGAGATTGGATAGTTTGAAAGAAAGTCTCTCTTCCAAGCCCAAGGAAATACATATAGGGAAGCTTAGCAAAGGCCCTGATCTTTTTGGCAGCTGTGCGGGCTGGAGTGCAGCTGGGAACAGAGACGGAGCTGGACTACTGGAGGCTCAGACGCCAGGGTAATGGCATGGCGCCTCTGGGCCCTGGCCCTCCTCCTGGGCTTGGTGGGGAGAAGTGTGGGCCCGAGACATCAGAAGCAGGACTTCTTCCACAGTGAGATGGAGCGGAACTACCTGTCATGGGTGGGGCATTGGGCAAGGTGTATCTGGGGCAGACTGACAGCATGGGCCGGTTTCTGCTGCTGAACCCACCGGGGAAGTGCCTCGTAGTGTGGCAGTCTTTCCAAGGGCACCTGGGCTCTGTGCACCCTTCTAATAAATCTTGCCACTATTTCTGAAATCCTCCTTCACGAGTGTTCCTGAAATGCTTTTCCCGTGATACCACAAGAACCGATTTCCAGACCGGTCCTCCTCCAGTAACAGCATCACCATCTAAACATATCTGAAAATCTCTTTTGGCATTAAAATTTCAGCAATATCCTGAGTCTACACACCATAAGATTTAGAAGGAATTATTTCCATTCTAGAGCATCCCAGAAGCCCCAGAAATGCCAATAAGTGATGTGCTCTTTCCTTGACACGAGAGTCGGAGTTGTGATAGCTCTTTCATAAGGAAGTGTTTTGTTGACTCTCAAAACAACCAAAGTAGAACTTTTATAATCAGCTATACACTTTTATGTTTCAAGGTATTCAGGACAAAAGGGTTAGAGGAGCACATGCCAAAAATAAAGGCAACTGAATTTACTAATTCCACCTGAAAGAATTTCAAATGTTAAGAATAAGCTATTTTTAAAATTTGTTTTTACCCATGGAAATATGAGGAACACATCTATTCCTCACACCAGCATGGGGAGGCGAATGCAAGGAGGTCTTACAGGTGTTGACACCGCTTACTCTTTTTCCCACCATCTTTCCTTCTCTACACCCCAGTGACATTGCGATATAACATTTTGGATGATAAAATAAATTCCCCTTTTCTATCATCTACCCTCCTCATCCTGAGGTCTTGTGCTCCCACTGCAGACCTGGCACATGGAGCTCTCCCAAGGGCTGTGTGAAATGCACACGCATACATACATGTAAGCCTGGGTTCTGAACTGACTGGAATCCATGATCAGCAAGGACCGGCATGGACTCTGAGTCCAGCAAGTCTACCAGGTCCTCTGCATCAGGTCATTCGTGGGGCAGATGAAGTCCCTGTCCTCCAGGAACTCACATTCTAGTGGAGGATAAAGATGCCAAACAAGTAAACAAATAAATGAGTTCATTTTAAACACTGGAGTTCTTATTGGAGTTCACTAAGGAGGGTAGGATGTTATCTTAAAAAATAAGGCCTGAGAGAGAAAATGATTATTTTTCCTTCAATCCTTCTGGGCTCTCTGGCCTCAGCAAAAGACAGATTAACAAGACAAAAGCATACAAATGTGTTTAATGTAAAAGTTTTGCATGACATGGGAGCCTTAAAAAAAGAACTAAAGCCCGGAAGGAATGGTTACACCTGAGCATTTTTATATTAGATTTGATTAAGAGTGAAAAGTCATAAAAAATATAATAGGACAAAGGGTATGAGCTAAGGGGGGTCAACTAGGGGAACTTAGCTAGGCCTGTTTGCTGGGATTCCTTCTGGCATTGAGGGGAGGCAGAGTTTGTTACCCCAAAATATATCTCTTTGGGATACCGATTATTTAAGTTGGTTATTTTTTAAAATCAAAAGACTCATGAACAAACTTTGGCCTTCCCCCTGCCTAAAAGAATGTAGGATAAGGGACCTGCTCCAGGAAGGGCGATATCATCACAGATAACTACAGTTTAACATGAACCAGTGTGTGATAGGCAGGAGGAACCCAGAAAGGCCCATGTGATCCAAGTCCTCTCTGTGCCCCATTGTTTCAAGATGGCCCAGCAGACATCTGTTTACTAAACACTGACTTTTTTCATCTCCTTGGAAATTGCCTTACTTCCCTTTGAAGTCCCAGACCCCTACTTCCCCTTCCTTAGTCCAGAATGACATATGTGCCTCATTTTGAGTTACCGTCTTTGGAATTTTCATGCTTATGTGAATTCCCCACATGTATGTAAAAAACTAGATTTTTTTTTTCCTGTTAATCTGCCTTATGTCATTTGGATTATTAGTCCATCCAGGAGAACTTAGAAAAAGCATCACTCCATCTTTGGAGATAAGGATGCTCCTTTCTTCTGGATATAGGGAGGTCACCTTTCACATGAGGTTCCACTGACCTGCCACAGGGGTGAAGGGGAAGATCAGAAAGTCCTTGTACAACTGCTGTTTCTCAAACTCCTTCACTTTCAAATATTCAATATGCCAAAGTACCATATGTTGGGGTAGCATGTCCTGAACCTCTTCAAAGTCTATTTTTGAGAGGGTCACAATGGAACAGGGATCTAAACTGTGCATGTTGGGGAAGTAGAATGTTCTGGCAGATTCAGTAACTGGTTCTTTATTCACAGTGAGAATAAAACTGGGAGGATTTTACAAACAGAACCAGGCCATTGTAGCTGGAACAGAGCTGAGCTAGCGGGAAAGGATATGGTAGGAGACAGGCAGGGGCTGGCTTTTAGCAGACCTTGTAGTCGATGGCCATACGGGAGATTACTGGCATATCACACGGGGAGAAATGAGAACATACTGGTATATTAAAAAGAATTCTCCCTGCCGCATAGGGATGCTGGTATGGGGCCATGCTGAAAAGCTCACATTTGTAAAGGCCTGGACCCAATGTTTGGTGTATAGTAGACATTTAATAAATATTAGCTCATTATTATCTCTTTCTGTTATGAGGCTACAAGACCACAATGTATCCAAAATCTACACAGACGAGAGGGACCACATTTTAGGTCAATTTAACTTTTAATTACTTTTCCTTATCATAAAAGTGGTACATACTCATTTATAAAATTCATGAAACTATGAAGAACTACCATAAAAACAGAAAAAGCTGCAACCATAATTTTTCTTCTCCCAGAGACAACTGCAACAATAATTCCTGTCTTCTAGATTTTCCTCTGCAACCATATCAGCATGGCAGAGCCCTCGTGCACTTTTGCATGCTGTTACATTTCTTCATGTTCATTAAAGCAGGTTAAGATTTAGGAGTTCCATACTGCTCACATCATCTTTTGCAGAAGCAAGGTGCTGTACAAAATCGATGTTACTGCCTCTGAACAGCTGTTTAACTCTCCGATGTGTTACGAATCAAATGCATGTATTCTCCATCGTCTCCGTTCAACTCTCTGATGTATGTCGGGCAAACTGGGATTGTTCTACCAGTTGAACAGATGGGCATATTGAGACTTTAGTGGCTAATTGGAGAAAATGTTGTAGCTCAAACGAGTGGAAAAGTTACATCTAAAACTCCCTTTGTGTCTGGCCCACTGATGGTCCCACTAAACCCTCCTACCAACCCCTTCGTCGGTTCATCCTTAGATCCTTTCTGCTCAATGCACGGTAGGCCAGCAGTGTTGGCCACATTTATTTTTTTTTTTAATGTTTTCTTTTTTTATTATTAATTTTAAAGGAAGGGAGAGGGAGAGAGAGATAGAAACATTGATGAGAGAGAACACTGACTGGCCGCCTCCTGCATGCCCCACACTGGGGATTGGGCCCACAACCTGGGCATGTGTCCTGACCAGGAATCGAACTGGCGACCTCTTGTTGCATGGGTTGATATTCAACCACTGAGCCACACCAGCTGGGCATGTTGGCCAAATTTAAAGCTTGTTAGAAATGTACTCTCAGACCCCATGCTAGATCTATGGGTACAGAACTTGGATTTTAACTACATCTCTAGATGATTCCTTTATACATTAAAGTTTGAGAAATGTGAATTAATACACTTCCTATCCCTTGTAAAAAGAAGCTAAGATGACCAAGATAATTATGTGATAACCACTCCAGTCTTACCCTTCAAACTGAACACAGAACTTATTAACGGTATACAGAAGATGAGAAAAATTGTACTTTTAAGCTAAAAATATTTTGCTGGTCATATATTATTGTCTACTAAAATACAGAATAAAAATGAGCTACTTACTCACTTAGCTGAAAATGATTAACTAAAGGGGTCTGCAGAACTTGCGTTTTAAAGATAATTTTCACCTGCACATAGACTAGCTCAAGTGCAAAAGTGACGTTGTGAATAAATATTCATTTCATCATGAATTATATTAGCAAACAGCCAGAAAAACCCTGAATGTGGTCACAAGGGATTGGCTACACAAAAAGTTTCTGCACAGCAAAAGAAACTACCAACAAAACAAAAAGGCAACCACCCAAATGAGAGATAATATTTGCAAACAGCAGCTCTGACAGGGGTTAATATCCAAAATATATAAATAACTCATACAACTAAACACCAAACAAACAATTCAATTAAAAAATGGCCAGAGGGCCTGAACAGACACCTCTCTCAAGAAGACATACAAATGGCCAACAGATATATGAAAAGATGTTCAACTTCGCCAGCTATTAGGAAAATGTAAATCAAAACTACAATGAGAGACCACCTCACACCTTTTAGACAGGTAATAACAAGTGTTAGAGAGGTTGTGGAGAAGAAGGAACCCTCATTCACTGCTGGTGAGAATGTAGACTGGTACAGCCACTACGGAAAACAGTATGGCAGTTCCTCAAAAAACTAAGAATAGAGTTACCATATGACCCTCTTCTGGGTATAAATCCAAGAGACTTGAAACATTTACTCACAAAGATACATGCACCCCTATGTTCACTGCAGGTGGCCAAGACATGAAAACAACCCAGGTCTCCTTTGATAGAGAACTGGATCAAATATATATATATTTGGAATACTACTCAGCCATCAAAATACTGCCATTTGCAACAACAAGGATGAACCTTGAGAATATTACGCTAAGCAAAATAAGTCACTAGTCAGAAAAACCTAAGAACCACATGACTTCATTTATATGTGGGATATAAAACTGAAACTCATAGACACAGACAACAGTATGGTGGTTACCAAAGGGAAGGGGGTAGGGGGTTAGTAAAGACTAAAGGGGGCCAAATATATGGTGATGGAAGATGATTTGACGTTGGGTGGTGGGCACACCATGCAATCAATATACATATCATGTATCATAGAAATGTACACTTGAAACCTATAGAATCTTATTAACCAATGTCACCCCAATAAATTTAATAAAAAGTAAATATAAACAAATAAATAAAAGGATGTATATTATGGATCACCCTCCCAAATGTTGCTAAGTGAAAACAAGCAAGATATTTTGTGTGTAGAAAAATATATTTAAAGACATGTAAATATGATTGTAAATATATAGAATACTTCTGGAGGAATATGCAAGATACTAGCAACTTATTTTTGTAAGAAGAGAACTGAGTGACTTGGAGAAGAAGGGAGATTTGCATTTCACTGTTCTTATATATTTTGAGCAGGATACAATGTACACATATTACCAATTCTATAATTTTAAATAAACACCTACAGAAATCACTTTTATTCAGGACAAGGGCAGTGCAGGGAGACAGAAGTTATCATGAATATAATGACAATCTTTGCATGACATAAAAACAGCGAGTAGTAAAATGGAGCTAGATTTGCAATTTAACAACTTGTCTCCACCATCAACTAGCTGAGTGACTACTTCAATCTTTTCTTTTTTAAGTTTCAGTAGAGGAAAACAAGCTATCTCTCCTATGTACCAACCTATAATATTGTGAGGACTAAATAAAAAAATACATGGGAAAATCCATTACGAACTGTGATTTGCTATACAAAATTAAGTCTGTATTATTGAGCCTAGATGCTTAATGTTTTGATATTCTGTAAATGGAACCACGTCAAATATTAACCAGTTCCATTATTGTTCCCCTCCAATACAACCTACATTTCAATAATATATGAGTCTTCCTGATTCACAATCTTAATATGAATCTGCCCCCAAATTCCAGGGACATGCCAGATTTGTTTGGCATTCCATGCTCACAGTGCCCTTGTCCAACGGGGGGCGGGGGGGGGGGGGGAATCCAGCTTTCTTCTAATACTCTGTATGTTCTAGTCCAAGTGGATTATTTTCTTTTTCTCTGAATTATTTTCTTTTTCTCTGAACAGTATCCTCAGTTTCCTGAATTCAAGTGTTTAGACTTTAGTTTGTAGCTAAGATTTTAAAAATCTTCTCATTCTTATATGCCAAATCCAATGTGTGTGGACTCTGTGGGGTAGAATTGGTGGAGAGGACAGGAGGTGATTGCAATGATGTTGTAATGAGGTCCGTTCCCTTACAGATGCTAGGACAAATGGCAAGTGAAATTCACCTGAGTACCCTTTAACTGTCTACCTTACCCTAGTGACAGCTGGGAGACTATAACTATGAAAAGCTGACATGTTTTGTGTGCTTCTCCTAGATTGCCTATTCTTCTTCCTCTGGCAGTGGAAAGCAAACCCATCCTATAAGAACCATTTTAAATGTAATTCCTTTCGAGATGCCATTTCTGATTACCTCAGTCCAAAACTATAAAACCATTTAGCCTTCTCTGACTCACTGCTGTATACTTTTATGTGATGTCACCATACATGTGTTATGAATAATTGAGTTGTATTTTCTTACCTTGTATAGTGTATACTGAGGACAATATTGTATCTTGTTCATTTTTGCATCTGCAAAGCATTTCATACCAAGTAGGTATTCAACAAAATATTAATTTATCACATCAAATAATAAATAAAAAGTCTCCCCCCAAATCTACATCAATCTATGTGATAAAACAATTCAGTCTCTAAGTGAAAAACAAGTGCCTACAGAAGGAACACATTGGCTCAACAGAAAAATACCCTTTTAGTGAATTTTGTTCAGAAAGAAAAACCACCATGTGTATAAACTAAGGTAAATTATTCCCTAAACTTGCAATACATACAAATTAGCAGGTTATTTTCAAATAGCTAGCTTTACTTGGATACTCATTTGTACTTTTTAAAAGTTCATTCTTCTTGTATATATGCATTTATTCAAAAACCAAATGCTCAAACAGTTTAAAGCAAACACAGAATAGATATATTTGTACCAAATTGGAATCCCAATAGAAGGGGAAATTTTCAGTGACATTAACAACTAATGACTCAATCAAAAATTGATTTAAGACAAATTAACAAAAATGAAAGTCAAATTTAGACTTATTTAGTCCGCCTAGAAAAGCTGAAGAAGAATGAATACCAGTAAGTGGAGAAATTGTATATTGAATTCATAATTCCTAGCTTTATTTTGAAATCATTTCAGTGAGATATGTTAAAATACACCAAAACACTACAGAATTTTTAAAATATAAAGACTGAGTCAATACTCCTTAAGTCTCCACATTGAGCTGTTTGGTAGAGACATCTGCTGCCTGCCTGAAAACCTCATGTACAGTTTCATAGCTCTGGTTCCAGCCACTTTATCACGGACAGCTGAGGAGTTAGATAGAACTCCAGCAAGCATCTTGCACCATCTTGGTTGGCTGTGATTTTACTTCAAGCCTTCACCTGCACCTTGCCTTAGCCATAACCTCATTCCTTCTAAGCTTCTAAGGTGCTTAGCCACAGTCTTATTCCTCAACCACCCTGGTAACTTGGGTGAAGAAGTCATCTCGTTTCTTACTATATCAGAACTGCAAACAACAAAAAACAACTCTAGCTACCGCCAGCAAACAAATCATTTCTTGTTAGGAAAAGGTGGAACTAGTTTCCCAAAGAGCAGAGGCCTGACTACCGTGCCTTCCAGGGAGCAGAACCAAGCAGATGGTCTTTCTGAGGACACACCAGCTTGATGGATGATTTCATCCCTGCTGGGTTCTTGTGTCCTTTATGCCGGGGAGCTGGATTTCTGGAGAGTACCTGGTTGGCCTAGCTTGTTGTCACGTGTTCCAGCCCCTCGGAGGGGTCAGGGCAGCCGGACTGACAGTGCCAAGTGTAACCCCCTAGGAACCAGGACGGGAGCTTCCCAGTTGGACGTGGAAAGGAAGGAGAAGACACAACTCTGACCCAAGCCCCTCACCATTTTCTTGAAACCTTTCCTCACAGGCACAAAAAGCTCATATTACCAATAAAAGAAACTCCCAGACTTAAAATCAGGAAAAAGATCACGTCGTTTCAGGTCTCCTTGCCTCTGCTCACGCGATTCTCTCTGGCTGGATGCCATGCATGTCTGCTCAGTGAAAGCCCACTCCTTCCAAACCTGTCTCGAGCATCGCCTCCTCCGCAAGGCTGCTCCTGACCTCTCCGTGCGGCAGGGGCCAGCCGCGCTCCGAGCTGCCCGAGAGCACGCGTGGGCACCACGTGCACTTACCCGAGAGCTCCAGGTCTGGTCGGTGTCGGTCTCCTTGAAGGACTGTGAGGGCCGAAGTGACAGACTCAGCTTCAGGGGCTTGTAGAGCTGCAGGTCACCTACTCGGACCCGGCCGGTGCGTCTCCCACCACGCGCTGTGAACACGTTAATGCCGTGTGGAGGGGCCGAACTACATCCCTGGCCCACGTTGCAGCCGCTGGTGCCACATCAGCAAATCAAACGTCCGTGTTGCTTTCAATGCTCTGCACCTGCCGCGTGTCCAGTGCGCCCATTCCCAAGCACAGGGCAGCTCCGGGCTCCTCCCTGCGGCCCTGCTTCTCGCACCCCCAGCCCAGCGCCCTGGGCCCAGCCGGGCCCCTGCAGCTCGCACCGGCCCCACATCCCGCCAGAAGAGGCGCTGGGGCCCCACCCGTGGGTTCTTTTCCCTGGAATAAAAGGCATCAGGCTCATTACTGAATTGTTTTAGTTTTGTCGTTTTGCAGCTATTCTCTGTATATGTAATTTGTAGTTATATAATACAAAATAAGCACGTTTTAAAAGCAGAGTTATGAACCATAGGGCATTTCGAGAGTCAGTTTGAATTATTTTAACCGTTCTATATGGTTAATATTATGAATAAAATCAAACATAAAATGGTTATTTAAAAAAATAAAGAAAAAACCATGTATCAAGAACTCAAAAGTCTCTAAGCTAGTTTTTACAGAAAAGAAATTCAACAAATATTGTTCTCACTTACTGTAAACTTAATACATAACGTAAGTAATAATGACACACAGAGACAATCTACAAAGGAAGACTAGAATAATGGACACGTAATAATTTTTTAAAAGAAATAAATTACCCATATGTCCAGGAAGTAATATATGAAACCGATTTTAAAAATCTTGTTGAAAAGAAATGAATTTGTATCCAATAAGGTAATGCAAATAGCCACCTTTCTACCTATTTAAGGTAAATTAGAAAGTGTCTACTCCAGAATTTTTACAAATATGACTGCACACTTGTGTCATTTAAATGTCTCCACTCTTTAAAAAAGTTACTTAACTTTTATTTGACCTGTCTTGTCTCCCTAGTGAGGTTTTAAACTGAAAACAGGTGCACCATCCTTTTACTTCTGTGCTGTCCTGGGAAGGCACCACGCAGTTCCATAGACTGAAAACGCTCCATGGATTGGGAGGAAACCACATCCACTAGCTTCTATCCCTTGAGTTCTAGGAAGCAAGATGATGAAAACTTTCGGGAGAGGTCAGATTTCTCTACTTATTTTTGAACTGAGGATTTTTCCCCACTCTGAGGCAGAAATAAAGGTATCAATATTAATTTTTAACTATGGAAAACATACACATATAAAAAATCAGTCTCACAAAGGGGTTCTATTAAATTGGACAATCTGAATATTCTAAGTGGATATAAATCCACACGTTCTCTAAAGCACACAGGGTTACTGCTGCCTTATTTCCTCAAAGCATGAATTAACAATATGAATGTTATTATCATTACTTGCTTTTAACATCACTTGCAAGTATTCTGCAGTGTACTAAAAATACTGTGTTTGGCCCAGCAGGTGTGGCTCACTGGATTGAGCATCATTCCATGGACTGAGAGGTCCCAGTTCCTCTCCTGGTCAGGGCACATGCCCAGGTTGGGCACTCACTCCCCAGTAGGGGGCGTGCAGGAGGCAGATGATTGATGTTTCTCTCCCTCTAAAAATCCATAAAGGAAAAAAAAAATAAAAATAAAAAATACTGTGTTTGTAGACTAACCGTCCTACAATCTACAACAACAATAATATTGGTAATACAGTGACAGAATCAGCAGAGCCAATAGCATTATTGAGAAGGAATTCCAACTCCATGTTTATAGCTCATTTTCACTGAATAGCACCTTCGACTTTGAGTGGTTATTGTATGTGTCAGCAGTTCTGCCTATAACCATGAAAGAAAAAAAAGCCGTTTTCTCCTGACACACACAGACCTTTGACACGAACTACATTTTTACCTGCACACATATATAGTTTAAATTAACTGAAAGTCCTCATGATCTGTTTAGTCCTTTAACCTCTCAAACAGACCTGAGGTGTTTGAGCGGGAACCATTTCCACGTGAACGCACACTGAATATTTGCTTTGAGGTGGCCAGTAATTCAATTAGTTGTTGAGTTTTATTTCATTTCAGTAACACAGAAATTGAACTACAAGAATTCTCTCTGACTGCCAAAAAAGAATTTGCTGTTTCGCAGTAGCACAAGCTTTTAAAAATTAAATAAACCACATATGACTAGAGATGTGCATTTGCATTCCAGAGAAGCTTATGAAATGTTTATAATCAAAGTAAACATGAAAAGTTGAGTGCATTTCTATGTTGCCTGAATCTAAAGACATCGCAGGAAAATTTTTCTCTGACCATACAGATATGGATTATCCCATTATCCAAAGCTGTTAGATGACAAACACCATACTAGAACCGAGCCCTGAGCTGGGAGGGTTATGGAAGAAATTAAAGGCCAGCTTCCTGGTTTTATTTACAAAACAGAAAGACAGAAAACAAATAAATAAATAAAATATTCAGAGCTTATAACAACAAATTATTTATTAAGAGATTTAACAAATTCTGATAAGTTAGTTTTTCATATTGTGCTTTTTGCTGAGGTTTTTCACATACATGTTCCCATTTGAATCCTATGAGAGCAGGTGTGTAGCATTGCTTCGTTCAGGTGGCTGTGTGGGCATGGTACCTGTGCAGTGGCACCAGGCTCAGAATGGCCCCAGGCATGGTTTAATGCTCTAGTGATGCTGTCTGAAAATTCTTAATCATGTTTGGCCTGGCTGGTGTGGCTCAGTGGATCGAGCATCACCCCGTGGACTGAGAGGTCCCGGTTTGATTCCCGGTCAGGGCACATGCCCAGGTTGTGGGCTCCATCCCCAGTAAGGGGCACGCAGGAGGCAGCCGATAGATGTTTCTCTCTCACATTGATGTTTCTATCTCTCTCTAAAATAATCAATAAAAACATATTTAAAACAATTCTTAATCGTGTTTGAATAAAGGGCCTCACATCTTCATTGGGCCCCACAAATGAGTAGCCTGCATTTGACAGACAGGAAAAGACACCAAGCAGAGAGGAGTCATCTTCAAACTCATGTAAACAATTGAATTTGTCTAGAGAAGAAAAAGTCAGATGGTATCTCACTGGATCTTTAATAGGTCAGTAGCAGTAGATGTCATTTTGGTGACAAAGGGAGGGAAATGGACTAATTCCAGATACATAAACCTATGCATTGCCAGGGTGCTCATTTTGTAGTAGGAAACGAGGGTCCACCCAGAGTCAGGTTTATCTGTGCCTGACAACAAACAAACAAACAAAACCTCTCATGGAAATTTGAAAAGAAAAGGTGTGCATTGGAATTAACTAGATTGTACCATGAATAAGAGATCAATAGCTAACCTGATATATGCCCACTGCAAAAACCAACCTTCCTTTGAGCAATGGGCCTGATGCTACCTCTTCAGTTTGAGGCAATTGTCTCTGCTGCTTCTGACACTGTGAAACCCAAGATGCTCTGTGCATGCAAATGCACCCTACACACAGTAGTTTTTCTCCACAAGCCCTAAAGTGTGACCTCCCAGAGTATTTCGGGATCTCCTTCCACCCTCACTCATCATTGCATCCTGCTAACCATGTGTTTTTAAGGCTACAGTTTGGGTTTGAAATGCTCCAGATTAGGGGCTGGCAAATTACAGCCAGTGGGTCAAATCCAGTCCAGGGCCTGTTTTTCAAAGTAAGCATGGTTTTAAAACACATTTTAAAAGTGTTGTAACTAAAACAAAACAAAATAAACAACAGAGAATATAGAACAAAGGGAGTACCTGCAAATCCTAAAATATTTACTACCTAGACCTTTATAGAAAAAGTGTGCCAATCCCTGGCCCAGATAGGTTCAGTTCTATTTAGAGAAACATGTTATACTTTTCAGAGTCTTTTTCTGACCAAGAACAAGTATTAGGGTGTCTTAAAGCTAGCATCCTTACATTGTTTAACAGACTCACTATTCACAAGGCTTTAAGGAACCCGATCAGGTTGATTGCCTTGGTCTTGGAGAGTCTGGGCTAGGTTAACCTCACCTCAGAGCAAGATATTCAGAGTCCTTTTAGACCTTGATTTAACCTTGGCTCCTCTGGTTGGATCTCAGGCTCAGAATCAACAGTAAGAAGTAGGCTGCTTGCAATTTCTTATTCTCATTTCCTTGAGAAATGCAATTCGGGGAATTCTGTGGCCCATGGCATAGATTCTGAGTCAGCCCAGGAGACGACAGTACAGACCTCAGTGCTGAGAGCTGTACTTCCTTTTTGCACTTACCTGCTTAGTGGAAGGTCCCAGGTACAGACAGAGCTCCTGAAGCTCAGAATTCTGGCCACTACCAAGCCTTCCCCGGCTGCTTCTGCTACTAACAGATGGGGACCCAGCCATGGGTTGCTCTGTCTCAGCAGCCAAACCACCTTGGCCTGCTGCAATATTTTGGTACAGAATGTTGGAGAGAGGACCTGGTGCATTGCAGCAGAGGAAGGCTGGCTGGAAACATGCTTGTTTTCAGCACGGAATAGATTTTCACTCCACTGCAAATAGATATTTTTGGATGATTTACTTCAATAAAACCTACATTAGGTTTTTCCAGTTCTAGTACATTTTAAGGTAAGAATGGAAAAGAAAAGGGGAGATGTGTGCAGTTCACATATGGGTAGATAATATAGTTGAAAATAGTCAAGAAGGGAAATATGAACTATTACGATGCTCTTATTACATTCACCTAGTCCTTTTAAACTTGACTAAGTCATATGTTCTTTCTCTTTCTTCCCCTTTCCTTGCACTTATGATGTTTTTGTGCTAGAATAATTTACTGAAGGAATTGCCATTCCCTTAATGCAAGCTAGAAGGCAGGCGCTTAGTCACAGATGTTTGCAGAGTGGAAAACAGACGCTACTTAAAGTTAAAATTTCTTTTCCTATGTTTTATAAGAACTTTAAGACAGTTATATTAGTGAGTCCCTTCAAGGGCCGGAAAAGGAAAGATAAGGAGATTTTTCTCAGGCTAAAAAGACACTGGGGATGGGGAAATAGGAAAATAAGCCAAAGAAAATGGGTCCCTCTAGGCCTCAGCCGCAACTGAAAAGAGATGGTTTGATGGTGAATGTAAGAAGGTCGCAGCAAAGGCACGAGGACTTTCTGTTTTCTTGTAATTGCCTTTTCCCCAAGCAGAGCACCAAAGCAGTCAATGTATGCCCCAAGATACCATGGAACAGGCAGCATGGGCATCTCATTGGTACCGTGAATGGATGACCAATATACCAATAGTCTATGACACTAAAGAGTTTTTAAGTCTGTTCTACAACTCTGGGCAAGTTAACCTCAGTACTACTTGATATTGCTCTTCCTACCAGCTGATGGTAGGGAAGCTTGGAGTCAGAATGACTTTCACCTAGAAATAAATAAATAAATGGGATTTCTTGAACATCTGAGTTCATAGACTATAATTGCATTGGCCACATTATTCTGTTTATATAGATGATCATGATGAATAGTTAATGGTCTTGAAAAAAGGAGGAGCCCTCTGGCCTTTGTTGTAGATAAGGTCAGTAGTCCTTGCCCACAGAACATCCCTTCACATTCCGTGGTCTTTGGACTTTACTGTTAGTGATGCATTCTCGAGACAGCTGCAGTTTGGAACCTGGCAACTTGATGCCCCTCTCTTCCTAATCTCACAGGATTATAGCTCTATGCTGCAGAACCTTCTTCGAATTGAAATGTATATTGGGAAGAAAAGGAAATTGGTCCCCACATGAATTGATGTTGCAGGATGTGTAGAGAGAAAGGACACTCCTTTTCCATGCACACTAATGTCAGAGAATTTCATTCCTTCTTCCTGGTTATGTGCCCTTTACCTCCTTGGCTACCTGATGCTTCTAGTTCATCTAAGTTTGCAATTGGTCTAAATGTTGAGTGTAGAAACAAGAAGATTTAGCTGGAGGAGACCTTATGAGGTCACCCTGTCTATCTTCTTGCCTTTAGGCAGATTAGCACCTAACCCAAGCAATTCACAAAAGTACAGAAGTACTGTCTATTTTTAAACAGCTCAAGAATCACCATTATGTAACTTCACTCTGGTAACCCCATTTAGTGTTTACTAAGCTGTTCCTACATCTAGCCTTAATATAATCCAAAATAATAATAAAAATTATAAGAAGAATGGGAATAATAAAATAAATCAATAAAAAGAAAATGTGTTCTAATTTAAGCTCAGTATATATATATATCTTTTACCCTCACTCAAGGAGACATCTTATATTAAAGGTGCCCATCAGGCAATTTTAGGCTACTCATTCTTGCACATACTTATTTATTTATTCCTATAAACTCATATTTTCTTTCTAACTCTTACCCCTGTCTGCAATTATTTTATTCTGTTTGTCACTCCATGTTCTTCTACTCCTATCCTACCTCTAAAGAATGGAAGGTTCCAGAAGACAGGGACATTGTCAGATTAGATCATGACGATATATTGGCTATATATTCTGTTGCTAGATTATCAATAGCAATACAGAAAGGATGCACAAAATCTTCTTAAATGAGAGAATACATTGAATAACATGTTGATAAATTTATTCAACCTTATCGAGCACCTACCTCACACAAAGCACTTCTGCGTTACAGAGAAGTGCTCTTGCCAGCGCTTGTGGACACAGGGAAAAGTTGCAATGTTTTGGTATGTTCTAGTAGATAGATATATAAGGAGTTCACAGAAGACATAATCATAATGCATGTATAGTATTTAATTAATTCTTACATCCTTTCTCATAGAAGTTGCTTTGACATTTCAATCCCAACTTTTGTCAATAAATACGGCAGCAGAAGCCCTCAGTCTCCTAAAAAGTTAGTTGTATCTACAAATATAGGTTAAGTACTTAGAGCTTTGAAGGCTCTTGGTCTGAGCTAACCTCGATTAGCGCGTATTTTGAATTTTAGGCTCAACCAGGTTATACAATAGAGTAAATATAAAGTCTGTCCAGAAAGAAGAGCTCCCATCTGGGGTAGACTATATTATGTCATCTTCTCCTTAAAAAGAGGGAAAAGTATAGCTAGTTGGTCAAACCTCCAGGAAATCCACAGCTGCAGAGTGCCCCGTGATGATACTTACTTCAGAATGATTCATACATACGACATGGAACATATCTCATAAATGTGATAATCTACAATTTGATCATTCAAACAGTTATGAGCTCCATCCATACCCAGTTTAGTTTTAAGAAACTATACTCCAGAGAACTTTAGAACTCAAATTCTAGAAAGCATTGCCAATTGATACTACTTGATTCTCTTGCAGTCTCTACACTGATAAGCATATTGGAACAATGGAAGGTTAAAAGGGGTTTACTTTTGCCCTGGCTGCTGTATGCTGTAGCTCAGTTGGTTGGAGAGTCATCCCATATACCAAAAGGTCGTGGGTGGATTCGATTCCCAGACAGGGAACATACCTGAGTTGTGGGTTCAATCCCCAGTCAGGGCACATGTGGGAGGCAACTGATCGATGTCGCTCTGCCCCCCCCCTCTATCTCTCTCCCTCTCTCTCTCCTCCCTTCCTCTCTCTAAGATGAATAAAATAAATACAAATTTTTAAAAAGGATTTACTTTTTATGCAAGTCGGTGCTCTCTGTGATATTTGTCTCTTGCTTGAATGACAGTAACTCCAGTGAAAACTCATGCCAATTTTAAGGAAATGTTGAACAATCTTCCCAAGAGTCTACAAATGCTCCATCCTTAAACATGTGCTGTCAATTTGCTTGTTGAGCATTCCGGTCACAGAGAGGCCTTCACTAGGTCAGCACAGAGCTTCCCCGGGTGGACCAGTCAGGGACAGAACGGGAGCGTGTATGCATGCCTCACCTGGAACAGCGGAGCAACAGCGAAGGAGGTTTTACATTTAACATCCCGTCCTTCAAATTATTTCCCTAAAGTCAGACTACAGAATACACTTCTCATTCCTGCATCTTGAGTGGGCCATTTTGTTCAATACTCTTTGGACACGCAAATAACAAAATAAGAAATTACTGAAATTCTCACCTTATATGTTTCAAATGGCCAGGAGAATAAATACCTTTTGTGGCATTACAAGGAGTATAACAAAAATGGGCGTCTGTTTCTTTCACACTTTATCAACAGCCACTGCTTCACAGCGATGGGAGACAGTTATATGGACTTTCTAATACTTTCTCATTTTTGAGGAATGAATTCATGATTCAGATGCATTTAATGGTCACTGTATTTCCCACCTTTTTTATCAAATGTTTTTTTGTGGCCCAAAGCTAAAAAGGGGAGAGTTTCAGGAAGCATCTCTTTGGCAAAGACATTTTCTTCTATTGACTCCCCCACCCGCACTTGTGTTAGTTTCATTAAGGGAAACTCATACATATGTTTGATTTGTTTACAGTGTGTTTATTAAAATGGTATGCCATATGAAATCTAGCTAAGGCTTCTGCTTCGTTTTAATCACTCTTTGACCCCCTTTACTTTTTAAATAAAATATGATTTTGTTGTCCATTTCTTCATTGAAATTTTCCTCTCCTTTGGCCTCTGCCCCACAAACATCTCGACTCTTCAGTCCTCTTGGGCATTCTTCTTAGGACTCCGTCTGAATTTAGAGATCGTTCCCTAAATTCTGCCTTAATGCCCAAATGCAAAATGGACTGTATAAGTATCACCTGTGACCCTCACCCTGAAGACTCTAAATCAGAATGAGCAAGGTTTGAAAGGTTGGAGTAAGAACATAGGAATCTTAATTTTTAAAGATTGGAGACCACTTTCTTTCCCTTGCAATCTTAGAGGTTATTAGAGTTGTGTGTGTGTATGTGAGTGTATGTGTGTGTGTGTGTGTGTGTGTGTTTTAATAAATACTTTCCTTATTTTAGATTCCCAAATTTATGTCTTCAAGCATGGTCCCTTATCTTAGTTCCAGTCTTCATTTTCCAGACTATGCTGCACCCATTCACGTGTCTATGCTACAGCCCTTCACAAGATTGTGTTTTGCGCACAGATACCAGGCTACCCACTTAATAGGCATCACCTCACTTCATCATCAGAACAACCCCGTGAGGGAGAGCTTATTAGTTGCACTTTCCTGCTCAGGAAACCCTAACTCGAAGTGGTCACACTCCCCTATCCAATCCTGAAGGCACACGCTGACGGGGCAGAGTGGGTTTTTCTTCTTCCATTAAGCAAAATGTTTTAGACACAAATATAAAATTGATCCTGTATTATCCTTTTCTAAAATTGATTTCTTTTTCTGAATTCCATTTTTTTCTGTGCATATGCCTATAATCTTTACAAGGATGTGCCAGAAACATTATTGCAAGCTGAGATAACAGCATGATTCTTAGCTTATACTAATGAGCTAAATACTATTGCTACAGATAAGAAAATTACACTCAGAGAGGTGGAGTATCATTTCCAATGCAGTGAGGGTGATGCCGGAACAGGGGTTTTCCTGTAAACTCTCAGCTAGCTTTTTCAATCATCATGCTACACTCAATAGAAAACAAGGACCCTCCCGGCCATCAGGCACAATATTGAACAGGAGTCCAGACTGCCCTATCTAACTCTGAAGGCAAAACATGAGAAATATCCCACTGCTTCTTAAAATTGAGTCAGACCACATTTGGGAGAAAGAAATTCCACATAGTGGAATTAGAACCAGCGTTAAGCTCACACAGTTCATTAGAATCCCTGTGACTGGGGACCAGAATTGAGTACCGTAAATTGTTCCAGATGAAAATTTCTTATTGCAATTATATAAGTAGTGATGTAATCATTGCGCTATTTCCCAAATAAAATTGTCAGAAAGGATACAAAATAATTACTATTGTAGCAGAACTAAAGATGGTAATTAGAATATTTTAATAAAATGTTGTATTCTGTGTTCGACTCTTGAAGAAGAAATCTGGTGGGGATGAGGAGGTGATCATATGTCAATTAGCAGGGCAATTGACTTTTAATGAAAATTAACAGTAGAAATGATTTGTTCCTAATGATAGACTAAGGCTCATCTACAATTTTACCATGTGCAGAAATCAGGCAATTTCAGAAAGTTTATTATATATTAATTTGTAAAATAACTGTAAGTTTTAAACCAGTAATGAAATTACTCAACCCTTGGAATCTGCCATGCCGAAACATTTATTTATTGCTTCAAAAATCCCCACGTATGTTTTCTTGTAAATCTGAAACTATTCTGAAGTTTTTTTAAAAAATTAATTCCTATGTTAGGGTCCATTACTGCTACCATAGTATGTGAGAGGACAAACAGAGTAAAAAACAAAATTATCTTCTTTATCATTCCTGTTGTTTTGCAACTAATCTTGAACTAATTTATTCCTGGGGAAGTGGAATTTTTTATCTCCAAAAACAATCATTTAATTTAACCTTTATTAATATTTTGATATCTGTTGATATTTTAAACTGATTGAGGACTTCGTTGTTGTGGTTAATGCCCAGAACACTTGGAATTTCAGCATCAAATCCAATGGTTAGCAGGGAGGAAGGAGCTGACTTTGTTCCAGGAAAAATAAGTAGGAGTAAAGGAGAAATGAGACGTTACAAAGGCAAAGAAAAGAAACACATGTGCAGAATATTCAGCACCGTATTAAATCATCTATGAGAAGGGGAAAGAAGGAAATAACAAAACCTAACAGTGTGTGTTACTACGTTGTGCCTTTCCTAAAGACAGGGGTCATTACTTGTTTTCCTTTGCATCTCCAGCAGATAGCTATGTTTAGTAAATACTAGATGTTCAATAAATATTGGTTGAAATACTTTAAAAATCCCATGCATTTTATGTATTTTTCTCAAAACTTATGTATAACATTTGAATATTATTATGTAAATTTACAAAACTATGACAACTAATATTTAAAATGCATGGATACTATATGGGTTCAGTACACTGAATAATACACTAATAATACAGTCTATTAGCCCCTTATCAGATGAAGAAACTGAGTAACAGAGAGAGTTGGCAACCTAGCTAAATCCCACATCCAGTATCTGGCAAAACAAAGGTTACCTCTTTGCAAAACAGTGCTCTTTTTTTTAAAAAAAAAAAATGTTTTTATTGATTTTTTAGAGAGAGAAGAAGGGAGAGAGTGATAGAAACATCTATGTGAGAGAGATACATCAATCGGCTGCCTTCTGCATGCCCCCTACTGGGGATGGAGCCCGCAACCTGGGCATGTGCCCTGACCTGGAATCAAACTGGGACCTCTCAGTCCGTGGGACAATGCTCAGTCCACTCAGCCACACCATCTGGGCCAAAACGGTGCTCTTACTTGGAAAATTTGATTTACAAATTTATAAAGATTTTTTTTAATGTCATTTCTCTCTTATCCCTAGCATCCTGGGGCCATATTTCTCAGTCTGAAGATTCCTCCCATGAAGGATAAAGGAAAAGGGATCCAAGCACATTGTCATCGCTGGTGTTATTATTATTAAAATGTCTTTGTTGTTGTTGTTATGGAACGCATTTATTTACTTTACCATGTTTTGTGAACCTCTTTTATAAATACGAATTTATGTAGTCACCTTACAGTCTGCAGTGCACAGATCTACCATAACGTTTTTAAACAAGCCTTTGTTGTTGGTTGGGTAAATATGCTATTTCATATTTTCTTATATATTAAACATTGGAATTATGATCTTATCTTTGCAAACTTTTCCAGTTATTTCTTTGAAAAAGTTTCTCGAAGCTCAGATTCTTTTTGGACGTATCTAGCGATAGGAAATTGTGTATACCCTGAGACAAATGGTTTATTGTTGAACGGGTCCAATTCAAATAAAAGCTGCTCCTGATTCTCATAGAGCAAGTCTAATTTCCCTTTTAGGCTATAGTTTTTCATGTGCTTGATAACAACTAAAATTTACTAATACTAAAAAAATAAGCATTTTACATTCCCACCTCCTGTGGACCCTTCTCTGGGCATCCCCCGGTCATTCAGTCCTTGGGAGAGCAAAACAGAGAGGAGAGAGAAGCCTCGTGTCTAACAAACACGGACTTTCCACACCAGGGCTTACTACCTAACTTCCAGACTTCTTTTATTTTATTTCATTTGTTTTGTTGAAAGTATTACAGGTGTTCCCCTTTTTCCCCCATTGACCCCCTCCTTCCCGCTCCCACCCCCCTCCTGCCTTCCCCAATCTAATGTCCCTGTCGATTGGTTGTGCATATATGCATATAAACTCTTTGGTTTACCTCTTGCCACCCCTCCCACCACCCATCCCTCTGAGGTTTGTCAGTCTGTTCCCTACTTCCATGATTCTGGATCTCTGTTGGTCATTATGTTCCATAAATAAGTAAGATAATATGGTACTTGTCTTTCTCTGACTGGCTTATTTCGCTTAGCATAATACTCTCCAGGTCCCTCCATGTCGTCTCAAAGGGTAAGAGATTTTTCTTTCTTACAACTGCATAGTATTCCCATTGTGTATATGTACCACAGCTTTTTTATCCACTCACATACTGATGGGCACTTGAGCTGTTTCCAGATCTTAGCTATTGTAAATAGTGCTGCTATGATCATAGGGGTACATATATTCTTCCTGATCGGTGTTTCAGGCTTCTTAGGATATATTCCAAGAAATGGGATCACTGGGTCAAATGGCAGTTCCAATTTTAATTTTTTGAGGAAACACCATATTGTTTCCCATAGTGGCTGCACGAGTCTGCATTCCCACCAGGAGTCTACTAGAGTCCCCTGTTCTCCACACCCTCGCCAGCACTGGTTTGACGATTCGTTGATGGCAGCCATTCTGGCAGGTGTGAGGTGGTACCTCATAGTAGTTTTAATTTGCATCTCTCTGATGTTGAGCATTGTTTCACATGTCTCCTGGCCATTTGTATGCCCTGTTTGGAGAAGTGCCTATTCAGCTCCTCTGCCCATTTTTTCATTGGATCGTTTCTCTTCCTTTTGTGAATCATTACTGAAATGTCTAATTGCAAACTTCTTGCTTGTGTTTCAGCACATCCCTCATCACCCCAAATCTCTTCCTGACCTGCCTTTTCTTGAATAATCCTGTCAATCCCCCATCCTTACACTCATAAAACCACCTGCATTCACGCAATGAATATATACCAAAAGTTTTCTGAGCTCTCCAAATTGGTATTTTTTAGAAAGAAGAGAAGCAGGACAGAACACTGCACTTCTCTCTAGCCGGGGAAGATTTACTGCACATCCCCAGGCCTGAGGGAAGAAAGAAGCCCTCTTTCCGACAGCAACACGGCAACTTGAGTCATTTGCCTGCCTCGAGATCAGACACAAAGGAATATGTGAATACAGTTCCTGTCAGTGGGATTCAGTTCACTGCATTCTGAAATCAAGTGTTATGCTGGTTCTTAATGTTCAAGAATCGAGCCTGCTGAGGTGTGTGAGGTAAGTTCAATAGCTCCTAAAGGAAACATCTATCATTTTTCTCTTACAAATGGAAGAATTTGCCTGCCATGGCCTCAATTCAGAAGAATATGTAGTTTGACCCTCTAAAGTATTCCACAACAGAAGCCACCGCGCTTCTCTTTGAAATAAATGAATGGGGATCATGGATCTAGCAGAAAGTAAGAAATCTGAACTTCCTACAACCTATATAAGATGCCTTGTATGTCATTATATTTGTAAAAATCACCTCCCACTGTCAGGACGATAGAGGCCTATTCACAAATGATATAACTTGACTTTTTCATGGCAAAATATACCTCTCTCCACCTGCTCTGTTTCTTTCTCTCTAGCTGGTTTGAAGTGTCTTAAGATACAATTATCTTTCTTAATTACCTTGAATGTAACAGGAGAAAGGTCAATTAGCACTCTATGTACGAGACAGACAAGTGTCATTTCATTTCTGTTCTTTGCATCCCAGTTTGATTTTCCAAATGTGTTTTGAGAATTAACTGATCAACTAGGTATAAGTAGAACAATCTAATGAAATAATGACGTGATCAGCTTTGTCCTATTTCAAAAAAAGGGCCACTTATTACCTGTACACGATATAACTGAGCCTGTCCCTAAATTTACCTCTCCCCCATTTTCTAAGGATTCCTTGATTGTACCAATCGAAACAATAATATATTATCTTTCTTTTGAAATGGGTTCAGCAAGCTTTCAAAGCAGAAATATAGATAGTCCACCCACCCACTACTTAAGACAGTCCCGTGTCTGTCAAGGGCATGTGTATATAGGACAGGGAGGGGTGCTGAGAAAATATCATGGGGCTGCCAACGCTATTGCCCTCGAGTGTTACTGAATAACATGAGGAATTGACAGACAGGAAACAAATAGAAAGTAACATGGCCAAAACGTGGTGTCAGATACTGTATCGAAAGTGTAACAGATAGAGCTGGCCCAGAGAGTTTCAGAAGGATTGACTCCAGGGTGGGCTCTTCTTTTTCTGAGGCTCGCCGCCTTCTAGAATGCAAAGACATTTGTTGAACTGAATTAAATTCCTGCACTGGCTTATGTTTAACTGTTTTGTTTTGTTTTGTTTTGTTTTGTTTTTGTATCTTGCTTCAAGCGAATTCTTCCCTACCCTTTGTTTTCTTGTTTTTAGTTTAGTTTCTTTTTATTTTGTGTAGGGACTTTAAAGTGGTAGATTAGACGGTTGGCACAGTCCCAGTACATCTAAATTTAATGGCATTTTCATGGTTTTCTTACTGAAATGGCGAGGTAACATGGCAAGGAGGAGAATGCAGATAGGTAGGCAGATGAATGACATGTTGAATGAATACATCAAAGTAATGTTGATTACTCAGGTAAGAATAAAGGTGGTTTCTAACCATAACAGAGCACTATAATCAAGCCTGTTTTGTCCAACATGACCTTTTGTAGTGCTCATCGAATGGGAAAATAGTATAAATCTGGGAGAGATACAAACAGGTTGAGTGCAAGACTTAAAACAGATTGGGCAAACCGGGTTGAATGAGACAAATACATAAGATGACATTTAACTGAGGGACAATAAAAGAGACAACACATTAAGTGTCTATAAAAGAGTAGTAGTAACACTAGCAACTACTAGCAACTAAGTAAACACAAATGTATTCATTCTTGTAACAACACAGTGAGGTAGCTATAGCGTTTACATTTCCATATTTTTTGCATGTGTGCTGTCTGCATATCTGTAAGAACTGACATGAAGAAAGATATTTTCTGATCAAAGCAAAGCTTACATGATGATTTATCAAATTAAGAACACATTTAACCAAAGCGTCTTTATAAAACATCGTAACTGCTTAATCAAATCATTACTAAAGAAAAAAGACATTCTCATTTATTTTTGGTTTGCCTTATTGAACTTGTTTGGTTCTAAAGCATCTGGTATAATAAAGCAAGCTTTTCATAAAATAACCAATTTCTGACGTTTCCAAAGAAGATTAGATAAAGGAGGACTCCTCAACGTAAGGACCCTGAGTAGTTTGAATCATATGCAAAATTATGCGTGCGCACGTGTGTGTGTGTGTGTGTGTGTGTGTGTGTATGTGTGTGTGTGTTGACCTGAAACTCACTGTTCATTAAGAAATGTGAAATAAAATCTGGTATCTAGAAACCAAATACTGTTCCCTTGTTTGAGAAGGAAATCATCATTGGTGGATCTTGTTTGGGGAGATATTAATCACCTGCCTCTCAGTCACTGGCGTAACAATCTCAAGTTGTTTTGTAATTCAATTTATGTGTTTTTTTATTACAACCAAAATGGCAGGGGAGTTATTCTGATCAACAAAACTCGCAAATTTTTTTGTTTAAACATCTTTCCCTTTTACTTCCTAAATGAAATAAACCCCCTAGGGGAACATGTTGACTCTTTGGTTATAAATCATGTCTTTCTCTTTCAGAAGCCACTTGATGTAGCCAAATTTCACTCTAACTCTGTGCTTACCAGTGGCGATGGTGACATTTTCTCCTGGAGGAAATTAAATTTGCCTTCACCTAGCCCTTCCAATGATGAGCTTTGCCTCTCGGCCACTGGTTGTCCGGGCAAAGCTCCATCCTTGAGATACGGTGATGCATCCTGGTGACATACAGAATGGGTTTTCAACCACCAGCTTCCAGGCTGCATAGGGTAACTTTCTGTTGCTGGTTTGGGGCTGCTGAGTGCTTTGTGGCTAGGAGATGGACAGCATCCTTCCGAGCAGGGAGCTGTTTTCACAGCTGCCTTGTTGACTGAATTGTGCTCTGAATGAAAACTTTCTTCATTGCGCTAGAATGTGCCAAGGAGTTGGGCCAGTGAGGAGAGACAAATCCAGATGGTACTGGACACTCATTTTCTCCCCATTTCAGCGGGCAAGCAGAGAGAGAGCTCAGCATGGCTCAGCTAGACCAACAGAAGATCCGACTGCTACCAGCCAGAGTTCCCCAGAGCTCTCCTTACTAATGAGGACACTTCCGTAGCCAGGAAATCTGTTGTTACAGAGCTGAATAGATGTGACCTACTGCCCTATTTCCTGATCGACGAGAGGAGCACGATGGGGAGGATTCGTCCGTTGGATCCGTTTTTGCGTTGGGTCCTGATCACCCAGGCCCGGTCTAAGCACATCTGGGTGGGAAATAACGAGACCCCAGGGGAACGTGTGTGGTGTTTTTCTGCTTCTAAGTTTTTCCTCCAAATAAATTCTGTTTTATATGGATACCCCATGGTTGTGCTGTGGATATCCATACCCACCCCACATTGCACAACAGCTTGACTTCCAGGCTTGTGAGCCTTTTAGATTTATTCCACTGGGTGGCTTTGTCAGCCACCAGAAGGTAGTGAGGGACACAGACATCTCTCGAGGCTCCTTGGGGTGCAGAGCGAGGGAAATCTCTTCAGGGCCTTCAACCTGAACACTCTCCCCTTCTTTTCTCCTTTGATCCCTCTTGAGTCTTCCCCTCCCCAACGGGAGGAATGGCAGAAAAGCAATCAAACTGGAATAAGGGTTGGCCTGGAAAAAGGAAGGGAATTACCCCCGTTTCTTTTCTCTACTTACCAGCCCTGGAAAGAAATGTAACGTACACCCAGAAATCTGGTCCATTGCTAACTGGGCACTAGCCACCTTGAGGTATGACTATAAAGAACACGTGGGTTCTTTCCGCCCTGGTGCTGTGTGATGTCTCCCTCCCAGATTCATAATCCTGCACGTGCCATCATCTTTCCCCCACTGGCATCCGTCTGTATCTGAAGCAGATTTCAAACTAGGGAAGAAAATTGATGACCTGTCGGGCAAGCGTGGAAAGACTCCAGATAGAATCAACAGCGGGAATGTTGGCCCAAAATAAGGATATTGTGGCTGGAAATGTAGGTCCTCTCTGAAGATATTTTGTTTTTATTCCTCCTGCAAATATGTAGGGATTTTTTGTTATTCAAGATAAAATAAAGTTTTTACTTCTAGCCCTCTGGTTGCAAAGAGAGCTGTTGCTCTGTAAATCAACACAGGATTATCTGCCTTCATCAGTCGGCCAGCCTGAGACAAAATATCACAGTGTTCACCGAAGACGGTACCAAGCATTCGTCTTAATTCCCATACTTTAACTCAGTTTTCCCAGGAAAATACACAAAAAAGATATGCCACGTAGAGGAATCGTTACCTTGTTAAATACATGAAAATAAATTTGATATATTTATCTGATTTCGTTTCTTAAACATTTATTTTCCTTCCTAAGTAGGTTTCATTTTGAGAAGCCTGGTGTTCCCACCAATAGCCAGCCATTTGTTTCTAAATGGTTCTTCATGCTTTTCCAAACTGAAAACAAGTTCTATGTTTACAAGAATGGAAATACAGAAAGCCTTATTTCTGCCCTTCACATCAAGTTTAGATTTTAGAATGTAGTGTTAAAAATTGTAGCTGACCCATGTTAGCCAATACGTGTAGAGGACTCGGAAGATCCTAATGCCAAGAAACTGAGAGAGACTTAATGAGAGGCAGCCAACGCCCAGGCGAGCTTGTCGCCTCCATCTGGACGTGGCTAATGCTCACAGCAATGAAAGTCGTTTAAATTCTGCATGAGTGTTCTGCTGAGCCATATATTTTCTGAGTCCATAACAATTTCAATAATTTCAGAGACCGATTTTCTCATTGTCTTTCTTGCCATGGACGTTAACTAGCCACTGGTGTTGTTTGTCCCATTGATCTGAACCTTGTGGACAGGATATTATATTTGGAAGTGTTAATAGTTGCTATGTAACATTTAAAATGACTACAGATATTGGCTAGGGATTGTCTACAATATCTGAATTATACAATTGCTTGTAACGCACACACAGTGATAAGAAGTAACAATTATTAAATATTTGCAACACTTTACATGTTAGTACAGACGTGTGCATTATTCCATTTCAGTCAGACCAGGGTTGCAAATGTAAGCATTACCATGAACTAATCTTCAGAAATCACAAAACAACAAAGAATAGAAGTGAATATAGGGTTCAAAAGTTCTGAGTAGCTGAGAACCTTGAATAACTGACTAACTCATGTCACTGGCAACTTTAACTAAAACTGGCAATAAAAATTAAAAAAAAAATGTTTGTCCACGTGCAACTAAATATCACAGAGCTGGGTATATGTTTACCAGCTCATTGCCCTGAGGATCCCTACCCAGTTCTCATTTTTCCCTCGGGATGCTAAATTCTTATATAATAATGCTTGTACACTCTCTGGTATGACCCTCTTATGTATTTGAATCTAGTTTCCATTATTTCACTCTCTTTCAGCAAAAATAGAGATTTAACAACCTTTCCAATGCTGGATACCCAGTCCAAAGCAGTCAAGCTGAGAATGAAATTGTAATCAGGCAAAGTAGTATTAAGCCAATATCCAGAGAATCAGCACTGTGTAGATAAATACTCTGAGTAATTTAGACCTCAAATCCCTGAATATATATATAAATGTTTTATTCTTCTTGAAAGTTTATGAATAATTATTTTTAACTCTTCACCTTAAAAAGCATGGCTCAAGGAATACAATTACTGTAACAAATTTCTTTCTCCATTTAGTGATTTTCTGTCAGTGTAAGTTTTCTCCAGTGATATTGTGATTTATAAGATATTTGATTTTCATCCATAGTTCCTGCTTCACAGCTCCCAAAACCCTTGTAATTTCCTAAGTGTTGAGAGTGATAAAGGTGTCTTCCGTTGGGTTAATAAGGTAGATTTTTGCACCACACTCAAGGATGGGAGCTGGTTGCCAGGAGAACCAGCCAGGTGATTAGAGGGTTAGAACTTTTACTCCTAACTCTCAGACCTCCGGGGACGGGACAGGGCCTGAAGATGGAGTTCGATTGCTAACAACCAATGATTTAGTCCATTATAACTGTGCAATGAAGCTCCATAAACACCCAGGAGGACAGCTCCTTGGTCCTTTTATTTTCAGAGAAATTCCACATTGAGGGGCCAGAACACTTCCAGGTGCTACCATGCCGAGCCCCAAACTCTGTAAAGACAGAAGCTCCCTCTTTGGGGAGCTCACCCTATGTATCTCTTCATCTGCCTGTAGATTCATATCCTTTAATATCCTTCATAATAAATTAGTAATCTAGTGAGTAAATAGTTTTCCTTGAGTTCTGTGAGTCATTCTAGCAAATTAATTAAACCCAGGAGGGAGGTGTAGAAATCTCTGATTTCTAAGGGGTAGGTCAGAAGCACCTGCCCAGCAGGTGTGGCTCAGTGGTTGAGCATCGACCCATGCACCAAGAGGTCACCGGTTCGATTCCCAGTCAGGACACATGCCCAGGTTGTGGGCCCGATCCCCAGTGGGGGGCATGCAGGAGACGGCCACTCATCAATGTTCTCGCTCATCGATGTTTCTATCTCTCTCTCCTTCTTTCTTCCTCTCTCCCTAAAAATCAATAAAGAAAAAAAACTTAAACAAAGAAAAAAAGAGGCACCTGGACTTGTGATTGGTGTCTGAAGCAGAGGGTGATCTCATGGGACTGAGCCGTTTACCGATGGAATCTGATTCTATCTCCAGGTAGGTAGTGCAGGAATTGAGTTGACTTTACAGACACCCAGCTGGCATCCAAGAATTGTTTGTTGGTGTGGGCACTCCCACCCCCAACACATTGGAATTGGGTCTGAAAAATACTTTTTACATCCTTAGTTACAATGCAGAAACATTTATTTAGGCTTTGTCATCTCTTCTAGGCAAATAATAGCTGTCACTTGCCACTCAGTAAAGATAGTGAAACTAATATTATACATGAACCTATATACCCAGATAAAAGATCAGATATGAGCTCATGTTGATATCATAAACATACAGATTCAAAAATCAGAAACTTATTTATCTGCAGAGAAGGGAATGATATTTTGCTGTTTTGACAGACTGTGTGCATCGCTTATAGATGGCAGAACATTCAGCTGTCGCTCTGAACCAGGACTTCCCGGTGAAATATTGGGACATGTACAACTAAATCATCAATGAAGAAGTGGAAAAAGTATTTTTTACTAAAAACACGCAGAGCTTTAATCAAAGCAGAATAATATTACTTTCTTCCAAAGAAGCACTGCTGTTTGATAGAAATGTAAACACAGTCCTAATTTACAAGTTTCCTAATTGAGCTCATGTTGGACACGGTTAACATTCAGGGCAGAAAACCGTGCCCACTTGTTTCTGTACTCAGAAAAATGAATGCTGAGCACTAACTGTATCGTTACTATTCTGGAAGCACGAAACACAAAGACAAATCAGACACTCACCCTGTCTTGGAGAGGATTGTGGTCACATACGAAACAATAGAAATTCAACACAATGCAGTAGAAGCCAAATGCTCAAACCTTAGCAATCGGGACTTATATCACCAGATGACAGACAGCATAGCAGTCAACACAAGATCATGTTTTAAAGAATATTAAAAGCTACATTAAACTGTTTCCATTATAGCCCGGGCAGTGTGGCTCAGTGGATTGAGCGTTGTCCCAGGGACTGAGAGGTCCCGGTTCAATTCGCCATCAGGGCACATGCCTGGGTTGTGGGCTCGATCCCCAGTAGGGGGCGTGCAGGGGGCAGCTGATAGGCGTTTCTCTCTCACATTGATGTGTCTATTTCTCTCTCCCTTCCCTCTCTCTCTCTAAAAAAAAAAAAAAAAATGTTTCCACTATAATACCAATATAGAAATACAAAACTGCACAGCTCAGTGGGATTCCAGTTCTATTAGACAGATAAATAGATGGAAAAAAGAGGGAGGGAGAGGAAGGGAATAAAGAGAGAAAAGAGAAAGGAGGAAAAGAGAAGAAAACAAGCATCTGGAAGGAAAGAAGTAATGTTAGCTGTGGTAATAACTAAATGGTGTGGTTATATGTATTCTCCATACTTTATAATCTTTACAAATAATGCACAACATTATTACAAATTAAATACATTCTAGACAAAGGTTACGTACAATCCTTTTACCAACTAAAATCAGTAGTTTGTTTTTCATCTTTTGCCCTTTTCATATGAACATTTAATGTTTACATATATGAAAAAAATTAAAAAATAGAGATGAACGTTTTTCACTTTTATTTAACAAGAAATTTGAGCTGTGTTTTTCTTTTCTTTTCTTTTATTATCCCCTTCCTACCACCTCTAATTTTCACCCCACCCCCACCCAACTAATGTAACATTCTGTTATGCACCCTTCCACACCTTTCAGTCTCCTAACACAGGGAGGGATGCACAAACATTTATTCTTGCCTTGTTTTCATGCAGCTCACACTTCTCACTTTTTGTGGACAGTATTTCAGGTTAAAAGATAAAGATTTAGCCTATTAAAATTAAAAATCACAAAAAATATTTATTGAGTGCCTCCTGTAGGCTGGAAACTCACAGCCTTGGGGCATCAGCATGGATAAAAGAAGTCAGTCCCTGCTGGGATGTGCTCCCATGTTCTCCTGCATGAATGAACCACGATTTATGCAATCATTTTTTAATGCAGGTATATTTCCAATTTTTACATACATATTTATGTTCTTGTATTCTCCCCATCTTATTTTATAGTGGCTTTATATTATTTACTTAGAAATACCAATTACCATTATTTTAAGAAATGCAGTGTGCAGAATGCATTAGAGCTATGAAAAATGTGCTATGGGAGCTCACAGGGAGTACCTAAAATAAATATACAGTTTTTGAGTTAATTAGGTTCCCATCTACGAACGGTACCATGCATGGCATTTTGTCAGTCAAAACAGAGAGAGTATTGAAGCAAAGCAGATAGCATCCACCCAGGTAAGACAAAGGACTGAGGAACTCCCCCTGAGCAGAATGATAAGCAGTAGCAAGTACAAAGCTCAAATAGTGAAATATAGTAAATGACTGAAATATATATGATACTTGGAGTTAAAATGGTCTTTATATTGGGTAAGAGTGGGAAATATTACACTCTATCAAGTGTCTTTGATACACAGCATCATTGTGACCATCCATTTAGTGTTTTTAGCGTGACCATCAGAGAGAGAAAGGGTGAGATCGATGTATTTCCCCACAGGTGCTTCATTAGTCCTTTTCATTTCAGCTAATTATTACAACTTTATTCTAGTGGTACTGTTGTTATAATAACTACCATCATCTGAAAGATAAGAAAATAGGATCGCAGAGGTTCAGTAATGGCTAAAAAGCAACAGAAATGACATTTAAAACTAAGTTTTAATTCCATGCCCCTATCCCTTATACTACCTGTACTGAGAAATTTGGCAAACCCTTGGGGGGAAATATATAAAAATAATTCCCTATTTAAAAGAAATCATATGGTACATGGCACGCGGATAGCTGTGCACATGTGGTCTTTGGGGAGTGTGATTGTGTCTGTGGTATAAATCACACTGTTTCTTTCGTTGCCCATGACACATGCCAGGAATTCAACTGACATGCCTGGAGCTTGACTTAAGTGAAATTTCCCAGTAAAGCTTTGTAATTTCTGGAATCTGTCTCTTCCCCACCATCCCCCCACTGAAGTGGGCCCAGTGAAGACCTCTCCCTACATGAAGAAGATTTATTTTATTTGTCCATTTGTACATTAAACAATCACACAGATGTGCACAGCTGTGTAAGCCGAGACTGACCCAGCCCCTTCTTCAAACGGAAGGAGAGGACCAGGCTGGGCAGCTTCTCGAGCCACGAGCAACAGCAGAATTCTAAAGCCCCATCCTCCAGATTACTAAAAACAAACAAACAAACAAAAATCGAAAACACTGGGGGCCATCTCTTGATGAAAACAAATAGAATGAAGGAGATGGATAGATAGGACCTGGAGGATTGAGAAGCATTAACACTAGAACACTAGATAAATCCCGAAACATCCGAACCCTTAAAGAATTCAGAGCACTCATTAAATCTCTGTAGAGAAAAGCCCTGACGTCTGTGATGGGTATATCCTGAAACCTTGGCACACTCAATAATGCCCCAAAGCACCTCACTTTTCTTATGAAATACAAATTATGGCAGGAGGAAGCTATAAATAGTGGGAGGCCACCTGGACTCAATGACTAGCCACACATAAAATCCAATGTCAACCTCAGCAAGACTGTCAGACAGGCCCTCTGTGGTGTGGGCTTTCCAGGACACCTCGCACTGTAAAAGCACGAATGCCAAACGTAGGACCGCCACGGGCCTGATCAGGTCACTCCTTCCCTCCCCACAAGTAACTGACAGTTTATTGCAGGCTGAGGCTGTTTATGTAAGAATCCCTTCAGCATTAAATGTAGATCTTGGTGCCGAGGAGACAGACAATGCTCAGTTGAACTGACTGAAAGTAGCATAAATTTGAGCTTACAATTCAGTAAATGTCTGGACACTTTCGAAGTGTCCCAGGGAAATATAAGATGTGTAATTCTAGGGCCGTTTCTTAATAGTTTCACTAAAATAAGCCTGACAGCTACAGACAGTCAGAACATGAATGGCTTGTAATCTTTTTTTTTTTTTATTACATGTTTTCTTTTATTGAGCTAGAGGAGGTAAAGAGTTTTTTAAAAATGTGAAACTAGGTGGAAAAGTCTGCTTAAGCTTATTAATGGAAATGCACATAAAATTTATAATCTACTTAATAATATATCCATGCTTGTTTTATAGAATAATCCCATTTTTAACTGTATGAAAGCTATGCGATTCAACACCCCGCTGCATACACAGATTTCAAATTATGGACCCTTCAAGGACTTCTAGAAGTTGCCGTATATTTCTACAGTGAGATGGATACTCATACTCTGGTATCAGTGAGTATCTGGGGGTGCAAACTGGGGGTCTGCGAAACTTAATATTAGAAGTAGGGCATCAGCATGTGAAATCTAGAGGAGTGAGGGGTACCTTCTATGAAGATGGTGGCCATCGGCACGGGGCTAGACCAGGCAGGCACTGTCTTGGTTTGGGCATTGTGGTTGACCAGCACACAGCTTTAGTGTTTTCAAGGGCAATGGGTGTGAAGCAATGTGACTAAGCCATGGTTAAAGCTGGACATAATACAATAGCTCAGCACTTAAGGTCTTACGTTTACTTTACTTTTTTTGTTTCCTACCACTGTGCTTATTTAGGTCTAGAAATTCTGGTTTATAATATCCCACCAATGAACTCAGTTTATGCATATCTTTTTTTTTTTTTTAAATCCTCACTCGAGGACATTTTTGCATTTATCTTCAGTTAGAGCGGGAGGGAGAGAGGAAGGAAGAGAGAGAGAAGAATTGACGTGAGAGAGACACATCGAGTGGTTGCCACCCACATGACCCCAACCGGGGCTAGGGACAAACTGCAACTGAGGTATGTGCCCCTAGTGGGAACCGAACCCAGGACTCTCCAGTCTGCAGGCTGACGCTCTAACCACTGAGCCAAACCGACCAGGGCTATGCATATCTTTTAATAAGCTAAGAAATGTTCACTGAGTTCTGCTACGCAGGGAAAACTCTTTGGTACAATGAGGCATAGAACAAAATACAAGATACAGTCATTAAGCAGCATCTATTACACTGTTGTAACAGTACAAATTAGAAACGCTGGACAATAGAACAATATATAAATGACAGTTAAAAACAATATTAGACTTGTTTCATAAGACTGTACAATACGACTCTTACTATCCAATTCTATTTGGATTTAAGTTCAGGGAGTCAAAATTCAGAACACAAAATAAATAGTCCAAGGTGAAAGAAAAAGCTCCTATTAGTGAAATGTCAGAGTGAGAAGTGTCAACAATATGTCTAAAGAATGTTTAAAAATATTTCTAAAATGAGCATTTTATGGAGTAGAGTATTCAGATATGAACGTTTGAACATGTGATTGTTAAATACTTTTAGTAGCAAGGGATGGAAAATTCAGTAAAAACTGGCATAATAAAATGAGAGTGAGAAATACAAATAAGGTTATATATTATGTGTGTGTGTATATTTATATACATACATATAAATATACATATTATATATATATTTTTTGAGAGAGATAATTTATTAGCTCATATAAATAAAAAATTCAAAGGCTTCCACTTTCAAGCATGGTTTCAGCAAGAAATTAAATAAATGTCATTAAAACCAAACCTTATTTCTATCCATCTCTGTGATCTGTTTTCCTCTCTGTTGTTTTTATTCTCAGATATACTTTTTTCTCTCATGAAGGTAAGACAACAGGTGAATTAAAAAGCTCCAGGTTGTCCGGCCAGTGTGGCTCCATGATTGAGCATCGCCCCATGCACCAAGAGGTCACCGGTTCAATTCCCAGTCAGGACACATGCCCAGGTTGTGGGCCCAATCCCCAGAGAGGGGCATGCAGGAGGCGGCCAATCGGTGTTCTCTCTCATTGATGTTTCTATCTCTTTCTCTCCCTCTCACTTCCTCCTCTAAAATCAATAAAGGAAAAATAAAATAAAATAATAAAGCTCCAGGTTTACATTTTCACAAATCCAAGTTCAAGGCTAAAGACAGTAATCTCTCTTTTTAAAGTCTCGTAATTGGCTTTGATAGGCTCTGACGGGGTCCTTCACTCATCCCTTCAAAAAAATATTGAAAGTTGGGGACGTGATGCTCTGATGAACCTGAATCCACCCAGAAACTGGTATCAGAGTCAGTCATGAGAATAAAAGCTACATCAACTGAAAGTTGAAGAAAATTAGCTCCTCAAAGGGCATTCTTTGTACTATGGGGGGGGGGGGTGCTGTGTAGAAAAGCAAATAAATATTCACTACTGGTATTAAATTTTGTAATGCATTGAAAGCCAAGTAAAGGAGGTGAGATTTTTGTCCTATGTCTACTAGGATTCAGGAGAAGATGTGTACTATATAAAAGGGAATTAAAGAAAATGAATCAAATAGCAACTGGAAGACTGAAGCACAGTCTAATTCATTGGATGTTCTCTGTAGCACTTTCTGACACACTCCGCAAATTGAAAAAAGATGGGATATTATGGAGAATAAACACTGTACAAAAAAATATCATTGACATGTCACTCCTGACAGGGCTAAGCCAAAGGTTATGAAGATAAGTAACTCTTGAATAAAATATTAAATCAGTTTTTCTTGTTTGACTTTGATTTAAAGGTACACCAGGCGAAATAATTTATCTATGTCCAGGAGTAATAAATCACATAATTTTAACGGGATAAAACAGGGATAAAAGAAGGAAAAACGGGAGATTTGGAGGAATCCGTTATTTGTCAAAATGTGACCTTAATAATTCTGCAAATTCTATCCCCACTGGCTACTTCCATTATATACTGTCTAGTTGGCATACAGATCAACACAAGAAAGCAAATTTGTGTCATTAAAATTGGGCATTATGTACCAGAAATTAATGGGGAGATAGAATAATTACATCAAGTAAAAAAGAAACCTAGTTCTGTACTCACAACACTTCCAAACTGGAAGGCTTAGAGGGTAATGGAAAAGAAACCTCTGCCAAGTTTATGTCTAACAGAGCTTGGTTATTTTCTTTGAGGCTCTTATCATATAAGGAGCTCAGAAATATTTTCAATGCATGAGCTAATAAAAGAGGATGAGAAGCTACCATAAGGAAAAAAAATAGGCAGAATAATACTGCTGACTGTTGAATTCCAGCATCTTGTCTAGAGAACATTAAGAATTTCTTCTTATTCATACCTTTGTTTATATTTTGAAGGCATCCAGGACTTTTTCATGTACTTCATCTGCCTTATATAACTCTTCCATTCTACCACAAGGTTGATGAATGCCCTAATACCCCATGTTTAACCCTCAATCTGCTGCCCTGACTAAATACCAATGCAGAAAAGACTTAGTATTCAAATCTCTGCTATGTGGGAGAAAAACTGATTATAGACTCAGAGATTGTATGTTAATCTTTGATGAAAGTGTTTGCATGGTTGCATGGTTGAGCGCTAAACGTCTAGATGATTAAAAAAACAATAGTAATAACTTTCAAAGTCTAAAGAATATTAATTAAAGTGATAGTAAGAAACACAAGAAATCAAGGAGTGCCCCAGAAGCAAAGAGAAGAGAATGCTACAGGGAGAAAAACACATTCAAACGCATTGAGTATCTCTGAGAGAGTCAACAAGACAGGAGTAGAGTGAGCCTTGTAACTAACCACGTGAATGTTATTGGATTTTGACAAAAGTAGTTTCAGTGGAGTTTTGGTCAATGAATGGAAGTGAAGAATTGGAGGCATTTTTATAAAGACAACTATTTCTAGAAGTTCAGCTTTAAATGAAGTTTGAGAAATAAGGGAAGATGTAGAAGAGGGATGTCGATACAGGGGAAGGATTTATTTTGTTTCTGTTGAAGTTTTGTCATTTATTATTGCCTTTGTTTAGATGGGGGAGGTAAAGCCTTTTTGTATTCTGATGGGAATGATCTGGAAGAGGGAAAACTCAGAAAAGAGAAGATATGAGCTAAGTAGGAAAGCCTTCAAGGAGGCTGTAGCAGGTAGAAGAAGAAAAGGTGAGCAGAGGAAGGGAAATCTTGGGGACTTGGTGGTGGGAAGATAGGGAAGGCAATGCAAGATTTTTTCCCCCTCAAAGCATATAAGGAGAGATGACAAGCTAAGTGTGAGGAATGGGGAGGAGAAAGAAGAAAGGTGTCAAAGATAATTACACATCTTCAAATGGTAAAATCACCATAAGTAAAAATAAAGAACTCAGATTCTTAAAGAAGAGATAATCATCTACCTTTTGGTGTATTTAGTTGGCAATGCATAAATGACATCCAGGTAGAGCTAGCCAGTGAGTTCTTAGAAATGAAATATGATAATGCAAGAAAAGTATCAGGACTAAAGATTCAGATTAAAGATGTAGGAAAAAAGTAGAAGAGATAAGCAAGAACAGCGACTTCAGGAAATTTCTCTACTGATGGAGTGGTGCCTAGAAAGCTAAGAGAACTGGAACTACAATGTGGCAGAGAAGCCCGGAAGCTAAAATGTAGAAGGAACGCCCATTGAGGAAATCCCACTGCATTTAGCAAGTGGGGGTTCATTTTGAGAAAGCTCTTTCAGTAGATCAATAAAGGTAATATGCTCAGACTTCCCAGATCTAGCAATAATTGGAAGGAAGTAATAGCTGTTAACTTCTCTTGAAGAGTTTGGCCTTGAAGGGAAGAGGAGAGCTAGGGTAGTCGTTTAAAGAAGTAGCAGAATGAAGGAATTTAATTACTAAATTGGAATGAAAGTCTTTAGTATAAATATAAAATGAAGTAAAACGTCCAATGGAAAGAGAAATTAAAAACATTAGTAAGAAAAGAGATAATTGATAGAATGAGCCATTCCTACAAAGCATGGGTTGGTCCCACCTCACCTCAACCTTGTCTCCTGCCCCTTTCTCCATATTGGATCCTCATTCATGCCCATAAATCCCCCCAAGTCGGAATGAGACTCAGCACAGATTTGCATGCGGCTCTCAGCCTGCATAATCTTCAGCTCTCAAGTTTCATTTCATTTTTTTTTTCTTTAAAAGATCTTTTCTGATAGCACTCACTGAAGCAGTCTGCCCATGAATCACTCCCTGCCACAGCATGCTGTTTATTTTCTTGATAGAACTTATCAAAATAGGAAAACATCCTGATTTCTTGTTGGTTATCTCTAAGTTCCATGTGGATGAATCTGTTCCATACAGCAATGTAATTTTCCTACTTGGCACTATAATAAGTGTGAAGGAGGAAGTAATTCTTCTCTACTTTTCATGGTTCTTTTGGCTGGTCTAATAAGCAAATAGACATGACGCAGATTAACAAGAGACAATAACCAAATTTAATTACATATGTATGTGAAAGAGGAAGAGACCCCCACATACATGAGAGGTTCAGAGACAGAAAGGGAAAATAAGACTATATATATATTAGAATAATTAGAAGTTTGCCCTACCTTATAGATAGGTCATGAAAAGTTATTTGTGGTGATAACTCTTATTATCAAGGCCCTTAATTTAAATTCTTCTAAGTAGTTGGGGGGTGGGGGAGGTCAGAAGTTCCTTTTGAGGTTGCAGGGTCTCAGTGGCTTTTAGCTCAAAATAATCTGCAAGTCAGAGGCTCATCTCAGGGTTACTTGTTCAGAACCCCTACATAAGCAATACATTAACCTTTGTAGAATAAATCAGCAAAAAAAAAAAAAAAAAAAGGTAGAGAAATGGAACTTAGAAAACAAAAGGAAGAGTTAGTTTCCTTGAGAAAGAAGAACTTTTTGTTTCATGAGATGGTTGGCAGCTATAAGAATTAGGAGACATTTGCAATAGAGAGGAACAAATTTGAAGTAATTCGATGTAATGAAGTCAGAGGCAAGGTCATCTGCTGAAATAATACTCCAATACCAGTGCTGAACTACCGTTCACGGAGCACTCAGGACCTCTCAGATATTGTGTTCTGTAGTTTTCAGAAAAATCCCCAAAACAGGCCCAGGGGAGTGGGGGTGGGGGGGGGCTGTCCACATTTCAGGGGTAGGCAACTAAGACTGAAAGAGGAGACCAGATGCAGCCAGGGCCATACGTTAAGACAGACTCAGTCGGAACTGAAATCAGGCTCACTGTAAATCTCTCCCTCTTACCCACGATGATATACTGCCAGGTGGAGTCATGAGGCCCAGAACCCTTTGGCAGCTGCCCAGGGGTGTCACCGGGATCGCGGTTGAGTTCAGATGAACGCAGGATTGTGAGTGATTCTGTAGGAGGGGACCACCAAGTTAGTGAACGGGGGCTGCGTTCCCCAGAGCTCCCTTCCCGGCAGAGTTCTGGCCACCAGCAGGACCTTTGGGTGAAATTTGGAAGGTGGGAGAGAAGCATCGGCCACATTCGTTCTTTTCCCTCTGGCAGTCAAGCCGGCACTGGGCATGCCCAGCTCAGGCATACTGTCCCTGACCTGGGGTCCCATGGTCAGCGTGGGGCAATGGCCCTGCCCTCAGCGTGCTAGCTCCCGCTGGACCTCCTTCTGCAAACCCCGAGTCACCAAGTTCAGCCCCTGGGGCATCAGCTGAGTCTGCAGCTCCTCCCACCATCACCTCTCCCCCCCCAGCACCTCAGACTCCTGGGCCGGTGTGTGTTCAGCTCCACGGCCCAGAAAACCAGCCACCTTGGCAGGTCACCTGCAGCATGGAAACTAGAGGCTCTCACAGTGGAGAGAGGGGGACCTGGGTTTCAGCTTTCCACACAGGTTGGTGCTGGCTTGTCCTGTGCCTCCCTGCTTTCCTTCCACTATTCCTTCCTGACCACTTGCCTTGTTGATTTCAGCCCAGGCACCAGGCACAGAAGCAATAGGCATGCAGGAACTGCTAAGTGCACCCCACAACTGCATACGTCCGAGCCCCATAAGGAACCCGTGTTCTCAGAGTGAACCCTCAATTAACCAAAAAGGCCTGGTGGATGTAACACAGCATGACTAAAGCGGGGCCAACAATGATTAAGAGTACAAGCAAGTCCAGACAGTGTGGCCCAGTGGTTGAGCGTGGACCCACGCACCAAGAGGTCATTACACATCAAGGTCCCTGAGCAGCCCGCCCCGACTTTCTGGACTGTGTTAGATATCACTGCTCTGTGCCACCTTAGGGCCTTCTGTTCATTGCTATTGAAATCCTGATACATTAAACTCAAGCGGCATACTTCTGTGCTTGTCTGTCCCTGTATCTTCCATACTATTCTTCTCTAGAACCTAGCCCAGTGTTTCTAAAGAGAGAGAGGATTGTATGCCAATTATACGTCAATACAACTGAAAAAAATAATAATAAAGGGAGGGAGAGAGGACTTTTGTTATTTTCCCAGTTCTTCATATAACCTGCAGAGTAGAATGCACCTACTAGGTATGTAATACATTTTTTTATAATGAATTAGATACATCCAGGAATTAAAATAACAATGGTGTGGTAGTACATATTTATGGCTATCTTTGCTTTATGTGTTATTACTTTCCACATGATAATTTAATCACAGTATGCTTTTTATTTTTATTTTTTTTGTTACTCCTCACCCGAGGATATATTTCCATTGTTTTTGTTTGTTTGTTTGGTTGGTTTTTTTTAGATAGAGTGGAAGGGAGGGAGGGAGGGAGGGAGAGAGAAAGAAGCATCGATGTGAGAGAGGCACATCGATAGGTTGCCTCCAGCACGCTCTAACCACTGAGCCAAGCCAACCAGAGCCCTAGCATGCTTTTGAGATGTACTTCATTATTGTACAAACTTTATTCTTAAATGTTTTCTAATTCTCATTGAAAACCAAAGTAATTATGTATAACTCATTTTGTTAACTTCGCAATGAAAATGAAGGGAACAGTCAGCAAAAAGATGTTATAAAAATAGAATTTAAGTATATATTTTGTACAAAGTAAATATAATAAACTTTGTATGGAAAAGATGGGGTGCATACAAAGCAAGACGGCAGCAAATTTCTTCAGTAACAAGTAAAATTAGGAAATCATTCCTTATAGCAAACTGACTGCACCTATATATGTTATGATATATAATCACAAGTTCAAAGGGTGAAAATATTCTAATTCTAGCTTAATGATATGAATTCATGGTCATCTTATATGATTTTTAGAGGGATAAGCTTAAACAAGTAGTCTAGGTGAGACTCTGTGTTATTCATGTATTTTATATAAATTTATAAAATACATACTGACACAAATTTATTGTCAAATATATAATATGTAATTTAAAAGCCAAAACTGAAAATGCATAGTATTTTCCCACCAATTTAAATCTAGATGCCACAAATAATCGATTTCTTAACATTCGAAGTAATAATAAGACAAAGGATGTAACTTGTCAGACCAAATTGAATTTAACTCACTGATGTAACTTGGAAGAACAAAAGCTGATGGGTTTAAATGGATGGGGGAAAAGCACACACAAGGGAGAATATATACCTGAGAGATGATTCTGCCAGGTGGATCCCCAAGAAGCATCCAAATAAAAATGAGCATCTGTGAACAGAGGACTGATGGAAACTTCTCAGGATAGTTCCCTTGGGAATTACTGCAGGTTGTTCTAATAGACTGTCCTGCACAACTGGGGAGACGATTATTCTCTCTGCCTACAGAATTTGTCCCTAGTTGGTGATTTAAACAAAATGCTCTCCATGAGGAGTGAATTATTTCCCTAGGAAGGATCCACTGGGTGGCTAATGGAGCTGTTGAGAGGAAAGTGACCCAAACCTTCAAAAGGACATTCAAATAGGAGCAAAACATATTAAAGCATTTCACTCATAGAGAAAATACCTCTTACTTGGGTAATTAGAGGAGTCCTAAGCAAACCTCCCTATTCTGTACTCAACCACCACAAAGAAAGTCCTATCAATGGATCAGACTTTCCATTTACACAGAGACCAAGCAACCTTTCCATTCAGTGAAGTCATTCAGGTAAATAGATATACACAACTGTTTAAAACATGCCCGGCAGGTGTGACTCAGTGGATTGAGTGTAGTCCCATGCACTGAGTGAGAGGTTGCTGGTTCGATTCCTGGTCAGGGTACATGCCTGGGTTGTGGGCTTGATCCCCAATGGAGGGTGTTTGTCTCTCATCAATGTTTCTATCTCTCTCTCCCTTCTTTTCTCTCTAAAAATTCAATAAAAACATATATTTTTTAAATTAATAAATAAATAAAACCTCCACTGGTTACCCATAAAAATAAATAAATGATGAACCCAAAATAAATAAATATGTGAAGCAGGAAACTGAAAGATAATGATGAATAGAGAGGACAATAAATATAAGAAGAAACAAATACAATAGAACAAGCAAAAGAGAAATTAAGATTCTAATTAATAGTTTCAGCAAGATTAATTTAAGATCATGCTATCCACCCAAACATAGAGTAGACTGTCATAGAACTGAAGAATTCAGATAACTAGAAATGGTCTTCGAAAGTGAAAATACTTTGGCAGGTGACTTCTACCTCCAGCAATGATAGCACAGCTTGTAGCATATGGATTCTCCCAATGGAAGCCATCAGGAAAGTGGTATGAAATACAGAATGAATCCTTCTGAAAGCATAGAGGAGATGCGAACGGAGCCAGGACATGAGGGGCCTGACCCTGGAGAGAAAGAAATCTTGTGGAGTGGAGCCCAGTTCTGTACACTGCTTTTCCCTTTGGGGCATCTTCCTATTTCTGGTGCATGGCTGATAAACCCCAAAATAGACAGCTTCTAAGAGGCAAGAAACCATTAAAAGTGTTGTCAAGTACTCTAGGGCAAGGATACAAAAATTGGAGTTCAAAGATGTGGAAGTAACCAGGCTTCTCAAAGAGAAGAGGACACAAAGAGAGTAGCCCAATATGTGGCATACAGTTTTATTAATATATTGAGGGATTTGCCTATTCAAAGCTGCACAGGGCAAGATGTTTAGAAGTCATACACAAAGTGACTAAAGACTATAGTGGACCTTTTGGCAGTCATATAGTACTAGACACAAAAATTAAAATTCATGATCCATCAAAAAGGAGAATTCTAGTAAATAAATATTTTATGCTCACATTTGAAACAAGAGGATTACACCTTCAGATTAGAAATAAGACCTGTGAACCTGCTATTTGGCTTACAAACTTCCCAGTTCTTAACTAGACTCAGATAATCTACCAATCTGCCTTCTATCTGCCAGACAATAGAGAGAATTATCTATAGAGGAAGAAAAACATCATCCATGGCCTCTATAATTGTCATACCCGGTGTCTGGCATTTAATCACAAATTGCCAGGCATACTAACTGAGTGAATACATACAGATAGACAAATGCATGCATATATACATGAATGGATAAATGAATGAATAAACGGGTGCATTAATAAATAAATAAATGTAGTAGTGGGAAGAGAGTGAACACAAATAGAAATACAAATGATACAGACTTTGTAGTTATTAGACTTTAATTAAAATGTCATTATGTCAATAGATGATAACATAGAGGAAATAACTGAGAATCAGACTGTATATAAAAAGACCCAAATGGAAACTGCAGAAATGAAAACTAAAATAACCAATATCAAGAACTTAATAAATGAGTTTACTTGTAAATAGCAGAAGGAATAAGTAAATTGAAAAATAAGTCATCAGAAAATATCCAGACTTGACATGGAAAGCAAACAATATGGAAGATACATAAAAGAATGTAAGAGTCCGGCCGGTGTGGCTCAGTGGTTGAGCATGGACCCACGCACCAAGCGGTCGCCGGTTCAATTCCCAGGCAGGGCACATGCCCAGGTTGTGGGCCCAATCCCCAGTGGGGGGCATGCAGGAGGTGGCCAATCAATGTTTCTCTCTCTCTCTCCCTCTTACTTCCTTTCTCTCTCAAATCAATAAAGGGGGGAAAAAAGAGTGTAAGAGACTTATGAGACATGGGAGCACATTTAACAAATATGTAATTTTAATTTCAGAGGAAGAAGAAGGGAAAAATGGCTAAACCAACATTCAGTAAGATGATGGTAGTGATTTCCCACAACCGATGAAATGCATCAACCATTGATTCAAAAATGCTGAAGCCCAAGCAAGATAAATAGAAAGTAAATAATGACTCGGGATGCAATACTAATAGTTTAACACTGTCTAAAATTCAAAATAAAGAAGAATTCTTTAACAGAGAAAAATAAAACAATCCCTATTACCTTTTAAGAAGCAACACTAGCCCTGGCCGGTTTGGCTCAGCGGTTAGAGCGTTGGCCTACGGTCCAGAGAGACCCGGGTTCGGTTCCCGCTAAGGGCATGTACCTCTGTTGCAGTTTGTCCCTGGCCCTGGTTGGTCGTGTGGGTGGCAGCCACTCGATGTGTCCCTTTCACGTTGATGTTTCTCTCTCTCTCTCTCTCTCTCTCTCTCTCTCTCTCCCTCCCACTCTATCTGAACAAAAAATGAAAAAATGTCCTCAGGTGAGGATAAAAATAAATAAATAAATAAATAAAAGAAAAAAAAAAAAAAAGAAGCAACACTAAAACTAAGAGCTGACTCTCAACACACACAAAAGACAAAAGCCAGAAGACAATGAAATTGCATCTTTAAATGAAAGAAAATCTATTTTTCAACCAAAAAAACCACGTTTTGTAAAATAACAATATTTCTAGGCAAACAAAAAGAATGGCAGCTTTTTTTCATCAATCTTATTCTAAAGCAAAAAAGTAAATAAAGCGTTTCAGGCAAAATGAAATTATTCCATACAGAAACTATTCTACCAGGGGAGGAAATAAATAGTGATTGAAAAGATTATATTATGTGAGTAAATCTAAAATGAAAATTGACTGTACAAAATGCTAATAATGTCTAGTGCATTTTAAAATACATGTAAAATTAAAATGTGTGACAGTGACAGGAACAGTAGGAGAAGGAAAAATGGAATTGTCTCGGATTGATTACTAATTTATACTGAACTATAATTTTTCACCACTGAATGTTTTAATATCTAGGGAGCCAAGGAAAGAAGAGTAAAAATGTATAAGTAACAAGAAAATAGAGAATAATTGAAAAAAAAAACAGCTTCACATAAAAGAAGGCAAAAAAATGAAAAAAATGAACATAACGTAGTTTAGGAAGATTTAAAATTGAATAGTAAATGTCTGTAAATAGACTAAATACTCTAAATAAAAGATGAAATCGTCTTACTGAATAAATTAGTAGCAACAAAACAATCACAAAAAACAAACTGCATGTTTCTTAGAAAAGATACACTTAAAATATGATGCACAGAGGTTGAAAGTAAAAGAATATAAAATGGTACAGCATACAAAGAAACAGTGAGAAGATGATTACCTATATTAACATAAATCCAGTTGACATTAAGGTCAACACCATTACTAGAAATAAAGAAGCACATTTCATGTAATGGAGTATGTATCACTTTTCTGTTATTGTGTAACCAATTACCACAAATGCCAACAGCTTAAAAACAACACAAATTTATTAATATTTATCTCAGAGTGTTCATGGCTCGAGAATTGAGGAATGGTCTAGCTGCGTTGTCTGTTCTAGGGTCCCACCAGGCTGCTATCAAGATGTTGGCTGAGATTCATTCTCACCTCATCAATGAGATTGATGAGAGAAAAAAGAAATACCTTAGTTTTTGTTTGTTTGGAAACATTATTTCATTTATATGGGTTTCTGGGCTAATAGGCATTTTATTTCAAATAAAGGTGCCTCTTATAGGGTTCTCCAGAAAAACAGAATCAATTAGGTATGTAGGTAGGTAGATAGATAGATAGATAGATAGATAGATAGATAGATAGATAGATAGATGGATGGATGGATGGATAGATAGATAGATAGATAGATAGATAGATAGATAGATAGATAGATAGATAGATAGACAGACAGGAGAAGATTTAATATAGGAATTGGCTCACATGGTTATGAAGGGTGACAAGTCCCATGAATGCCACCTGCAAGTTAGAGAATGAGGAAAGCCAGGGCTATAACTCAGTCTGAGTCTGCAAGCCTGAGAAATGGAGGGCCTTAGATATAATTCCCAATCTGGGTCTGAATGCCCAAGAATTAGGATGCTGCTGTCTAAGGACAGGAGAAGATGGATGATGCTCCAGCCCAAGCAGAAAGGGAGCCAGTTCACCCTTCTTCCACCTTTTTGTTCTCTTAGGGCCCCCAACAGATTGGAAGATGCCCAACTTATAGTGGGTGAAGGCAATCTCCTTTACTGGGTCTACTGCTTCCTATGCTAATCTATTCCCTCATAGACACCCAGAAATAACATTTTACCAGCTGTCTTGGCAGCTCTTAGCCCAGTTAAGTTGACACAAAATTAACCATCACAGTGCCATTTATCTTCTGGCTAGGGAAGAATCTGCTCATTTAGGCTGCTGGCAGAATTCAATAACAAGATATGTATTTTTTAAAATGGATATGAATTTTTAAAATTAGACTTATTTTGGCTTGTAAAATAATTCTCAACAAGTGTAAAAACATTGAAAATATTTAGGTATTGTCTCCATGTAGAGTTCAATTAAGTTATAAGTTAGTAACGTAAGAAGACAAAGATGAAGATGTTGACAATGGAGGAGGAGGAGGAGGAGGAGAAATAGAAAAAAATTCCCAAATGCTTGGGAATAACACATATTTAATAACAAATTGCTCACAGAAGAAATGAAAATGGGAGTGAAAAAATATTTTGGACTTAAGTCATATTGAAAACACATTATATCACAGCTTATGGGATGGAGACAATTCTCCTTAGAGGAATATTAATGACCTTAAATGTATATATTATGGAGAAGAGACTGAAAATCAATTATAACAATTTCCATCTCAAGAAATTATAAAAAGAACAGCAAATCAATCCATAATAAAGTATAAGGAAGACAATAATGGTAAGAGCTCAAAGTCATAAAATAGAAACAGTCATACAATAAAGAATATTAACACACACAAAAGCTTTTTCACAGAAATTAATAATATCTATAAACTGCTAGAAAAAAATGACAAAGAAAAAATTTAAAAATATATACCTGGAAAAAATATAATATATAATTGTGTTATAAATTAAGAATATAGCGTCCTCTGGTAGCAATGGAGAGATGCCCAGAGATGGCTTATGGGTCTAATAATACTCTCTATCCTGATCTCAGTAGTAGTTTCATAGGTGTGTTGATTTGTTAAAAATTCATTGGACTAGACAATATTTTTTCAGTTTTCTGTATAAATGCTATGCTTCAATAAAATTATTATGTAAAGCAATATAATAAAATAATAAAAATGATAAATAACTCAATTGAAAAAAGTAACATATCTACAGTTATTTAATTATTTTCAAATGTCTTGATTGATTCTGTAAACTTATATATACTTTTAAACTTGAAAAATTAAATGAAAAAAGAAATATCTTTAAAAAAATACCAAATTGCCCCCTACAAGAGAGAAAATATTTTACGAAATTGAACTGGTATTGATACTGTCGTAATTAGCTAGTTATTAATAATAAGAAAAGAGCAAAGGGAAAGCCAGACATTATAAGTATGTTCCCTGAAAAACACTGTGGGAGGAATCCAACAAAGGGAAAATAGACACATGCCCCGTAAAGTTGGGATGACACAGGGAAGGTACTTGCCTGTCAATCATACCTGGGAACAGAGGTCATTGGCCAGAAAGGGCGTGGCCACTGCAAGGATGCAAAGATTTGGGATACTTAATTACCCGAACAAAGGAGTTTACTCTCTTCATTCCTCTTGGCATACTTGGCTCATGGCTCATGCTTGGCTTCCTGGCATTCTCCCATATGGCCCATGGCCATGCACCCACATGCAATGGACTAATGGACTGCAACTAGCCTGATGCTGTACTGGACCCAGCTCCAACTGGAAAGGAAACTCTGGACACTGGTTTTGCCTCTGGCTTTACCCCAGCCACACTTCTTCTATGACTGGACTAAGGGAAATGGGACTTTGGAAATCCAGGGATGTAATTCCATGGAAATAAAGCTTTCTACCATATCTCATCTTCCCATGGGGGCCTCCAGAAATTCTTATTTCAGTGGTACCCCAAGAACCCCACTCTCACTAGCAACAGGGAGAGACAAGACACGTTTTTCTCCATTAACAGTATCAAAATCTATTTCCTGTGTATTTCCCTGACCCACACAGACACAAAGTCATCAGGCTATTTTACAGCTAAATTTTATCAAAGCCCTCAAATTTGGTCACTGTCTCAAAGAACAGGAAAAGAAAGAAAAGTCAACTTTTCTCACATGCATTTTGTAAGTCAAGAAATACTTCAAAAGCAAAGTTGGACAAAGTCAGGAAGATAAAATATAGACAAACTCACTTATGAAGGTTTATGTAAAATTTTAAAATTTATCTGTGTTAAAGTAAGTCCAAAATCTTCACAAAGAAAAAATGCCAACTGGCCTGGCCAGTGTGGCTCAGTGGTTGAGCGTCGACCCATGCACCAAGAGGTCGCTGGTTTGATTCCTGGTCAGGGCACATGCCCAGGTTGTGGGCCTGATTCCCAGTGGGGGGCTTGCAGTAGGCGGTCAATCGATATTCTCTCTCATCAATGTTTCTCTCTCTCTCCCTCTCCCTTCCTCTCTCTCTAACATCAATAAAGAAAAAAAAATTTTAAAAAAGAAAAAATGCCAACTGAATATAAGGCAAGATGAATTAATGAAAAATGCCCACCAATAAAAAATTGGAATACTGGGAAGAATAAAATCAAATTTCCTACAAAGGAAAAATATATATCTTCAGGATTGGATGCCTGCAAAAATATTAAGAAATATTATTATTAACCTAGAATTCAGAAACATTGGCAAGCAAATAAGGACAAGATAAATATATTTTCAGGAATTCAATGATTCAGAAAATTTGACTTATTAAAAATAATAGTTGAGCCTCCAGAGGGAGGAACCCTAAAAGAGTAAGAAAATAAAAAGATATGTATTAAAAGTATGTATGTAGCCTGGCTGATGTAGCTCAGTTGGTTGAGCTGGTCATCCCATGCACTAAGAGGTAGCCGGTTCGATTTCCGGTCAGGGCACTTGTGCAAGTTGTGGGGGGTGCTGGGGAGGCAGCCGATCGATGTTTCTCTCTCATTGATGTTTCTATCTCTCTCTCCCTCTCCCTTCCTCTCTCTGAAATCAATAAAAACATATTTTTTAAGTACGTATTTATATTTCCAGGATGTGTGCTTTATAGCAGACCTAGGAACCACCCAGTTCAAATGAAACAAGGAAGCCAGGAAGGGAGATTTCGTCACTTCATGAAAAGACAAATGTCCTAGCAGGTCATAGATCTATTTAGGTAGTTATTTCTTCAACAACAACAACAAAAAGTTAACTAGAAACAATCACTGTAAAAAAAAGCACAACAACAAAAAACCATAACAAAACAGAAAGCGCTAGTAAATTCATGATTCCAAGATGAAACAAACTAGCATTAGAGAGTATGATAAAACAAACATTCACACAGGTTTTGTGATTTAGGATTGCCTTGCAAATTTTGCAGGTGCTTTCAAACTTCTTGTTTTGAATAATAGTCATAAAATAATGATACTCTCAATACTGCTAATTTACTTCAATTTTTAGAATCAGCTTAGAAAAAGCATCAATTATAATCACAGTTATATTTAAAGCGGAGGCATTCCTCAGCATGTATCATTCCCATGACATCACCTGTAAGTGGCATCCTCATTTCCCATGTTCTGCACCACATTTCAGCTTCCAGTATAGCTCACGGCCTGAAAGATGAAGTCAAATCTTAAAAGTAAAACCAAATGGAGAGTTTTGTTTTGCAACATAGATGATAGAAGATAAATCTGTGGTTCTGATTTTTTTCTCTCTCACTCCTTTGAGAACCTAATGAATGCTCTCGACACCGTTCCCACAGAGAAAACTCAAACACATTTACATATGATTCTGCTTATAATTTCAGGATGTTTTTGAAATGTCTCTAACTCACCTATGCACTTCAGATTAAAAACGCATGACCTGCAACTGTTCTGAGAACAAATGTTTGTCTTTATCTCCTTTAGCATCTTTTAGATACAAACATCTATTTCAGGTTATTACTTTGTATTCAAATACTCCACTTCTTTTGAAGTGCACATTTGCTTTATAATATCTGGTTAATGGACAGAATCATCAGTCTGGCTTGATCCAAGGGAAAAGAATATTAGGATATGAATGGCCTTGTAGAGCTCAATACAAATAAAAATAAAAAGGAGAGAACAGTGCATCCCCAATATTTAGGTGATAATACCATCATGTCCTCCCAATGCTCTCCTACATCTTGGGCCTCTTGCCTCATTTATCTCAGTAGAGTTTAAAGCATCCTTGTGCCCTCATATGGTGACCTGTTAAGTGCTATCAAATAATTTACATAAAATTTTAGAGACATGCCAATGAGATTCAGAAATAAACCTGAACTTGATTCTCTATCTTAGAAATTTTGGAAAATTAAAAGCGACTTGCTAAATTTTTCTTTAGTTATTCTTATTGTTTTTGTTTGGTTGGTTTTAGAAGAGTTGAGGAAAACATAAATGTGTTGACAACACTTGGAAAAAGTGTAATTTGTAGGCAGATGGTTATGCTTTTTGACTTGGGATGGTGTGTGCCTGACTGGTAGGAAGGAGAGAAGGGCTGAATCTTCCTTGGTGGGTCGTAGCTGGGACATGAGTTTCTTCTTTGTGTTAAGGATGTCAAGATGTCCTTTGGACCTTACCAAACCTTCCCTTCCATTTATGATAGAAAATAGTTCATAAGAAAACCATATGTATTACAATCTTATATCATGGAACTATGTAAATTTACATGAAAATCAGCAGGTGTCCCATATAAAAGTCTGGCAAGATGACTCTGATACTGGTTGTCAACCCATCAAACATACAGTGTCTTCAGAAACAGTTCTCTGAGAAATTCTTCATCTCGCCTCAGTCAACGATGGTCAAATAAATAATAAAAGATCTTACATTTTTCTTTCTTTCTTTTTCTTTCTTTCTTTCTTTCTTTCTTTCTTTCTTTCTTTCTTTCTTTCTTTCTTTCTTTCTTTCCTTCCTTCCTTCCTTCCTTCCTTCCTTCCTTCCTTCCTTCCTTCCTTCCTTCCTTCCTTCCTTTCTTTCTTTCTTTCTTTCTTTCTTTCTTTCTTTCTTTCTTTTCTCTCTCTCTCTCTCTCTCTCTCTCTCTCTCTCTCTCTCTCTCTCTCTTTCTTTTTTTTTTGTTAATCCTCACCCCAGGATATTTTTTCATTTATTTTTAGACAGAATGGAAGGGAGGGAGGGAGGGAGAGAGAGAGAGAGAGGAAGAAGCATCCATGTGAGAGAGACACATCGATTGGTTGCCTGTTGCCTTCTACACAAACCCAACCAGGACCGGGATAGAACCTGCAACCCAGACACGTGCTCTTGACTGGGAATAGAACCTGTGAACCTTTGGTCCATGGGCCGATGCTCTAACCACTGAGCCAAACCAGCCAGGGCAGATCTTATATTTTTATATATTCCAAAATATTTTCACTTCCATGGTCCCAAAGGCCTTCATATCAATCCTTAGCAGTATAGGAGATACCTATATCTATACCTATATCTGTATCTATATATAATATATATTTCATATATATGAAACAGAAAGTAATGCTCTACCTTGTGCTAAAATGTTCTAAATATTACTTTCCTTATAACTTTAAGTCATGTCAAATAAAATTATTATAGAATTATTGTATAAACCTATTGTTCTTTTTCCTAAAACTATTACAGTAGAAAGAAAAAAATTATAAGGACTACATGGATTTGGGGGGGGGGTATTATTAAGAACAATAGATTTTTTTTTTAGAAAATTAAAAACAGGACTAGATGTCATAGCAAATATCTCTATCCCAAGGAGAATGGAGAACAAGTTCTGTTAGTCTTATTCCAAGGAAATGAACACGTAAACCCTCCTTCTCAATAAATCAGTTCCTCTTCGTAATGAAATAATCCTGAAAGAATTAGAACAGGCATGTCAAATACTTGGCGTGCACGCTGATACTATGTCTCTTTTGTTCATGTCCTCCGTTCCTAACGCATTCAGGCACCCTTTCTTACAGATAAGAGTTTTATAGTGACGTGAAGAAGCCACTTGGGCATTCCTTAGCTAAACGTAAATTTACAAGTTCACCTACAAGGGCGATCAACTGCCCCTGTTTTGTATAACCCCACCCTGGAGAGAGGAACAATTTATCGTATAGAAGTTAATAGAAATAGGGGTTTTGTGATTACTGACATTATAATGAACAATAACTTGACTGATCGACTAAAACAAAAGGAATACTAGGGCAACTATTTTTTTGCACGTGTGTTTTTCATCTGAAATCCAGCCGGACGATGAGCATGGATGTGAGCAGAGCAGACAGGCTCATGTGCCCACACGCATGTCTTGCCGCCCTATTTGCTTGTGGCACTTGCCATTACCGTGCATTTCCATAACACACCACGCAGCAAAGCTTAGGTCAGTACGATAAAGCTTTTTCTTTGTCAGACCAAACTGAAGGACTGTCACAAACACACATTACAAAGCTGTTCCATGTTTGCCAGAACAGAGATGGAGAACAGCTGAAGGTGGGCAGATGAATTCAGTCACCCTGTGACATTTTCATCTTAGAGACTGAACCTTTCAACTGCAAATTTAATTCTGACACCCATTTGTCACAAGACAAACAAAAGATAACAAAGCAAAACAACAACAAAAAAGAGATACTACCATGTGAAGCAGACCATACTCATTTTTTCCCTCTAATAAAATTAGTGATACTGTTAGGAGTCATCTATTTAAAAAGGCTATATTTTTAGTGTACCCTTGCAAAACAGAAAAAGTTAATGCTTACAAGTGCATTTGAGCACATGTGAGAACTTTCCATAAAAGTAGATAATATGTTACGTTCATTCGTTTTGTTTAATGAAATGTATTTGTGAATTAAATTTCCTTAGATTGAGCTGTTTCTCCTGCACTCTGTTCTCACAATACTCTACCCACGTTCTGGAAAACTCCCTTAATTTATGAGTTAACATATCTTCTGTACAAGATGGTAAGAACCACAAAGGAAAAGATAATATAATGTGCCTTTTCTAAGTTCCAGCACTTCAAGCAGTTCTGACATGCAGTTAAATCTTTTAAAAAATATTAGTTACATGAAAGATGAAAGAACAGATTTAATGACAAGTTTCAAGTAGGCAGACACTTCTGTTGTATTTTTTCTCCTCTTCTATCAGTGAAAGCAGTGCTTAACCCAGAGAAATAATATATATATCCACATATATATGGTTATATATGTGGAGATATATATCCCTAGGGAAAATATATATATATATATATATATATATATATATATATATATATATATATATCCCCTAGGGAAAATTTTTGTTATTGACTTTACTGGGGTGACAGTGGTTAATAAAAGTATACAGGTTTCAGGTGCACAATTCCACAGCACAACACCTGTACACTGCATTGTGTGTTCACCACCCTAAGTCAAGTCTCCATCCAACACCATTTATCCTCCCTATACCTTCCTTCACCTCTCCACCCCCCTCTCCCTGGCAATCCCCAAACTGCTGTTCATGTCCATGAGTTTTTTCTCTCTTTTTTCCTCCATCCCTCCACCCCCTCATGTACCACCTCCCCCAGTTGTCAGCCTGCTCTATGTCTATGGATCTGTCACTATTTTGCTTGTTAACAGTGATTAAAATCACACTCAAAAAACAAACATGAAAGAATCTGTCATTGATTTGGAGCTACAACACGTGATGTGAATTAATGCTCCGGGTTAATGGGAAGTGATTCTGTATTTTCTCTTCCACTGAGTTGTAGAGTTGCATTTTCCTGGAATATTATTAAACTGTAAGAGGTTGCATGTCCCTGTCACTGCAAGATGGATTATTGTAGGATTTACTTGTCTGGCTGTGAAATGACCCACAGCATTAAAGCAGCCCAAGCGCTGAGTTGTGTGGCGGCCTCATTGCCTTCAATGTGGGATGTGATGAATCGCTGCTTGAGATGGCAGTATTTCTTCCCTAAAATGCTAATCTCTCATTTAAATGCACACATGTATATGCACACGCTCAGCGGGATACTATCAGCAAGAAAGAGGGGGATGAACAAGACAGAGAGAAAGCAAGTAGAGGAAAAAAGGCCAAGTAGATGACCACACAAAAACTGCAAGTGATTTGGAAGATGAGTCAAAGAAAAGTCAAAGAACATAAATGCAATGAATCAGATGATTCATATTAAAAATCCAGTACAGCCGGTGTGGCTCAGTGGTTGAGCGTTGACCCATGCACCAAGAGGTCGCCGGTTCGATTCCCGGTCAGGGCACATGCCCAGGTTGTGGGCCCGATCCCCAGTGGGGGGCATGCAGGAGGCGGCCAGTCGATGTTCTCTCTCATCAATGTTTCTATCTCTCTCTCCCTCTTCCTTCCTCTCTCTCTAAAATATCAATAAAGGAAAATAAATAAATAAATACATTTTAAAAACCCAGCGCCCTTCTTTCTGAATGTCCTCAGTTCTACTCTGTGGAGCGCCCATTTGAAAGTTAACTGTCAAACTTCTCCTTTGTTTATCAGAGAAGTGATTGGATGTGTGCAGACACATGAAAACTTCATTTTTGTCATTAGCAGCTAATGGAAAAATGAACAAAAATGTTGGCTAATTCTTCGTTTTCCGTGTTAAACTGTGATGTTGACATTAAATGTATAAAGTGGAGATAGGGAAACTTACTTGAGTATGTAACAAAGTGATATTTTCCTTTACTGTGGATAAATGTTAGTTTATGAATGCCCCATATCAACGTACCTCTGCGGAACAGAGGATGGAAAGCATCAGAATCTTTGGATTCATGTGAAAAGATATTTTGGGACTGAGCAGGAACTATGAACAAAGGCACAAGGAAATCAGTGGCAGGAAAAGTGATAAAAATGATGACTGACAGGAAATGAAGAAAGCGTTTTACCAAAGAACTCGTAAGGCTCTCTTAATTCCCGTCCAACTAGGCTGCTTGAAGTAATGGTAGTGTGATAGAAAAGTCCTCAACCATGGGCAAGTGAACCTGGGTTTGGTTGATAAATTCAGCACCTACAGGTTGTGAGGACATTCATAACTGCTTCTGTTGTGAGATAGTTTAGGTTCAAGCAAAATAATACAAAACTAAGATACTTACAAACTGCAGGGCATATCCCAAATGTAAAGTATGGAAATGGGGTGTCTAGGGCCATTCTGTCCCCTTCATCCTCTGCTTTCACCACATAAAAGTGATGAAGCTAGTTGTTTCATCTCTCAGTGACTTAATTTTCTCACCTGTCATCTTTACATGGACTGTAGTCGGTGTAAATAATCTTCAAAGAAAGTGTGATGTAAAACACATAGAATGATATCTGGTATAAGTAGTCAATCAATGTTAGTTGTTATTATTCATTTTGTTCATTTTGCTATAGGCTGCTATAACACAAATAAAAGTGATTATATTGTGTAGATGTCTGCACAAACCCAATCATCTCTTTCAATGACAATAGAGAAGTCTGACAATTCACTTTCCAATGGGTGCTCTAGAAAAGCCAGCCTGATAAGTTAGCTAAGAGTAGAGCTGAGGGCGATAGGAAGAATGGCCCTGGAGTTCAGTATGAACCATCTGATTCCTTGTTTCCTCTGATGTGTCTGATACTTGTTTTGTTGGATTGTAGTTTAACTAACCTTTCTATGCACTTATTTTTCTGCTCTGGTTGAAGGGATATCTAATTGGGAAACATCGTGATTCAGCAGTAACTAGCGCAGGCATCAGAAATTGCAGAGATAACCTTTAATAATCTGGATATCGCAGAGAAGAGTTATGGTTGGCTCTTGGTCTTGTGCCTGGCCTTGGGAGAAAGACGAAGGCCGAGCAGGGAGAAGAGACATGCCCATGGTGGAGAGCTTCCGGGGACAGCCGCAAGTGTGCCATGCATCCCCTACTTGGGAAATGTCTGTTCTCACATATCTTCCTTTATGTTTTAAGTGTCTGGAAGAGGCGTGTGTTGCTCATGATGCTTTAGAGAAGGGTGACAGAACCAAAAAAAAAAAGAAGGAAGCTTGCTGGGCCTGGGTTATGAGAGATAGATACATGCTGCTATGGATCTGACTAGGCTTCCACTCTGTGATTCCTTGACCCTGGAGTCCCTTACGTCAGAGTCAGCATCGTCCTCCACGGTGACAGGCAAATACACATGAACACACACTCATGTGCACCTGTGCACAGGTATGTGCACTCATATACTCACACATGTGAACACATATAGTCACGTGTGATGGAGCTGCTTCACCAATAAACTATTTCCATTCTAAAAGACTTGTTGCAATAACATGAGAGAACTAAAATCAGTTTATTCACGTTCTATTCTGACAACCGACACTTAACTGAGCTGCAAACCAGTTGACTTCTTTATTTCAAGAAACCAGTAGTATGATGGCAGTTTCTTATAAATTATCACTTAAGGTTGAAACATCTTGATTTCCATTTCTTCACAACCAGTGTTCTATTCACCAGTGCTAAACACTAGAGATGCAGAATACTAAGGGAAAGAAAAGAAAACAGCTTCTCAAGGAAATGGTTTGTAATAATAAGAGACAGTGGGAATCTCAGGCAAGCCACTGGGTTTAAAGAATAATAAAGAAATTCAATGCATTTTTCAAAGAATCAAAGTGGCAAATAATTTTTAAAGTTTCCATTTTCTCATGCAGCATAATCAGTGAGCTGTGAATGACTGATATATCATATCAGTCCATCAGCAAGCTTCCTTGTAACACAAACACAGAAAGCCAAGTAGGAATATAGCTTTCTTACTGAAGCATTCATGTCCTTATATTGAAAAACAAGTATTTTTATATTTCATGGGTATTTTGATAGGAGAATTAAAATAAAAATTCCTATAACACAAGACATATTAGACCTTGAACTAATCCAGCCCAGTCTTCCCTCTCTCCCTCCCTCCCTTCCTTCCTTCCTTCCTTCCTCCTTTTTTCCCTTCCCCTTCCCTTGCTTCTGTGTTCCTCTTTTCCTCCATCTGTCTTTCTTGCTAGCAAATGTGAAAGATACAGGATGGCAAAAGAGAACATAATAAAAGTATAATGTCTGAAGTCAGATAGTCTTATATTAAAGTCAGCTCCAACACTGACAAGTTGTGTGGCTTTGGACAAGCTCCCTCAACTCGTTAAGCCTTGCTCTTCAATTTACTAACTGGACCACTCTTATTGGGTTGTTGTGAAACTGGATGAATCCATGTATATTACCTATTTGGCAAACTGTCTGGCACTTGGGAAGCCCTCAGAATATTTCAGTTTATATTACTCTCCAAATTAATAATCATACTCAAAGATACCATAGGATAATACTGTGTTAATTTTGATAACTTCGTGATCGGAATAGATATCATCAGAATGGCTCAGACAATACATTCTTTCTTGAAAAGACGTAGATATCAAAGGAAAGGAACATTTTGGAAATAGTCAACACCTGAAATTTTGTTTTGTGTTTAGATAAAATTTGACAAGAACAAAGAATAAAATGGAATTTTACAAGTTACAAACAAAAATGAGTCAACATTTGGACAATATTCAAGAAATGTCTAGAACCTAAGGTAAAAATCTCTCTTGATGAAATCTTCAATTTCATCATTCAAGCCCATATCCTCTGTATTAGAAAAGCTGTGAAGATATCACAAAGATGCAAGAATCAAGGGAGCGCAGGGACACATTTGGAGTAATGGGAAGAGATGCTGCTTCAGCTGTGCACAGTTTGGCTGAAATGTTGAAATAGGAAAGGGAGGTTCCCAGAGAGCTTTGAATGCAGATTGATTAATGCCTACAACTGTGTGCATCACTTCAACAGAATCTACATCTGAGTTTGCGTTCCCTGCGAAAGGCAAGTGAGTGTATATTAAATTTTTTTTAATCCTCTCTCAAGGATATGTTTACTGATTTTAGAGTGAGGGGAAAGGAGAAAGAGAGAGAGAGATTGATGTAAGAGAGAACCATCTATCAGTTGCCTTCCGTACGTGCCCCAACATGGGATTGAACCCCAAACCTGGGTATGTGCCCTGACCGGAAATCAAATCCACAACCTTTCGGTGCATGGGACAATGCTCCAACACACGGAGCCACACTAGTCAGGGCTCTCTTCACATTCTTTTGCTCTTTGTTTTGAAGGATGTTCTCCTTCCACAACATGTAAATTCGTCTTCCTTTCTCAAGTGATAGTGAAGATGTGCCTTTTCTATACTACACTCTAAGATCATACAGTCCCACAGTAGGACATTAGTCACTTTTTTATCTGTGTTCCAGAGAATCCTACATCAGTATTTGTTGATCATCTTCATGAGAAAGGAGAGGAGCTATTTTCCCTCATTTCTTCATTCCTTAATGCTTGATTTTCTGCTGAATAAAAGAATCATAGAATGAATGAACAGAGAAACAAATGAGAAGTCAGAGGACATAGAACACCAACTGTGTTTACAACCAAGTCCTAGACTCTGTCATCCACTGTGGATCTTGGAATACCGATTCCTACAGTTTTCTTTTCTATAGATGGGGGTAAGGAAAATGACAAGACCCCTAACATACTTCATTATCTTTTCCCTTAAATTTTCCTTAAAAGAAGCAACTGCACAAGACACTTATGTCATCTACAAATAGAACATATCTTCCCATAAAATAAAACTTGACCCCTACTATAGACTTGATTTTGTAAATAATCACGAGTATTTTTAAGAAAGATCAAGAATATAGTAATTATAAATATCCACGTTGGGTCTTTAATGAAAACTCTACAATAATGTGATTTAAATTGTACAAATTCTCTTGCCATATTTTTATAAGGTGTTTTGTAACACGGCTTTGTTAATAAGCATAAAGGATTTATCAGCCCAAATAATTGCTTTACAAAGTCATCATGTTCCTCGAGAAATTCACATGTAGAAAACTAAATGAATTTAAAAGATTGTACTCACACCAAAAACATCAAAGTAATAAACAAAATTACTTGATATTGGGTGATAACAAGAACTTGATGCTTTACTTATACTACTCAGTTTTTTTCTCTAGATCACTAAATTTCCTTTGTTTGATTACCACCAACAACAAAACTTTAAAGATACTAAAGATGTATGATTTTATAGTGTCTCTTAAACCTTATAAGTTCTCTAATATTTATTTACATTTATAGCTTTTTGCATGTGAATTCTCTCTTGCACTCCAGATATATCATCCCAGCTTTGCTTTTAGAGGGCCACTGGATTCCGTGTCTGGCTGAATAGCTATTTCTATTTCAGTTAACGATTTAGTTATCTGTCTTCTGTTCAGCAAACATTGCCATTTTTTTCAGCCTATTACCTGTGGTCTAATGCTTCCTGACTCTAGTAATAAAGTTCATTCTGCCTGCATTTCTAGGAAGTAAAGGGAATAATTGGCAACTCTTCTTTCTGCCAGTTTTCTGATGAGTTGGAATGTAAGCTGATTGGGTCACTTCATGTTTTCTTCCCCTTGCTGGTTCTTTTTCCAGAGCCACGAATTTGCATTCTCTCAGCTGTACGGTCCCCTGAGTTGCTACTTTCTCATCTCTAAAGTTTTTGTAGATCCAAAGGGTTTGGCCATTAAGTAATATATACTGGCTTCAAGAGCTTTCCTCCTTGGTTAAACTCATGCTCTGCATACAAATTGATGTTAAGGGCAGCTTTTTGATTCATCTCGTCAAATATAAATTCAGTATCCAAATGTCCTTTTGCCCTAGTTTTTATACATAAATAATTCTCCTTATGTTTTCATTGAAAATTAAAGTAGGTTTCCATGATTGGTTCTCATTTTTTACTGTCAAGGTTATTAAACATGCTATTAAGTTCAAATCCATCTTTTTCTTTATTAATGTGCCAATGAAAGACTGATCTAGGATTCACTTAAACTACTGTTGATACTTAAATAATGTTTTTGGGGGCATTAACCCATATTAAAAAATACATATATATATATTCATCTTGCTGAGAATTTTATTTTCTTATTCTTAGGTGTTTTTCATATATAAGTTAATTTCAGTACACTCTTGGAAAAAAATGGCTTCAGTTTGATTTTCTGTGCTCAGCTCAAAACTGTACTAATGAAATGAATCAAAGTCCAAAGTATGCTACATATGTTGGTGAAATGGTTCCAGAAATGGTATCAGAAAACCTGGGCATCAGCCCGGCTGGTGTGGCTCAGCGGCTGAACATCAACCCATGCACCAAGAGGTCGCTGGTTCGATTCCCGGTCAGGGCACATGCCCAGGTTGTGGGCCAAACCCCCAGTGCAGGGCATGTAGGAGGCGACCAATCGATGTTCTCTCTCGTTGATGTTTCTATCTCTCTCTCCCTCTCCCTTCCTCTCTCTCTAAAATCAATAAAGGAAAAAAAATAAAATAAATAAAAAGAAAACCTGGGCATCAGCCTCAATCAAAAATATCTTGGGGTTATTTCTCATTAAAAGTTATGCATTTCAAAGAAGGAAAATCTAGACCAGTTTTTTTCAAGCTGTGATTCAGCTTCTGGTAGGCGCTCCCAATGCAGCAGGGAGTTGGAAGGTCAAGGTTATTTTTATGATGGTACTAAGATGTTATTTACTTTTTTCACTCTATTCATGAGTACACAGCAGAGGTTGTGAGTATAGGAAGAGAACATACAGAAAATTCATAACATATGATAATCTTATCGCCCTGAGAGCTGAAAGAGTATGCATTTAAGATTTTCAAAAATCCATTTTAATTCCTAATGCAGAAGGAAGAGATCCACTATGGTATGACACTGTGAGAAGCTCTCTTACCTGCTCCCCAGGGAAATAGTGAAAATTACAAATATAACAATGACAACAAAAAACAATCATTAAAAGCATTTGGAACTGGTCTTAATAGAAAACAGCAAATGAAGAAATATCTATGCAAAAAAAAAAAAATCTGTGAAAATTTGATAAGAAAGGTTTGAGTTGTGGTATTTGAACCATAACTGTTCCCTCCCTCTACTCTGCTACCTCTCCAACTGCACTCCAGATGGTTGCAGTTAAAAGCACAGGGCCCCCTCTCCACCAAGATCCCAGCCAGAAGACATCCTTCCTGGCAGGAGCAGAACTTCAGCATTTCTCATCCTGCTCCCAGTGCTGAGACTAAGTCCCAAGTGATTCCAAACGGGATGCGAGAGCTCCCTTCTCCTGCCTAACCCTTATGCAATGGAGGCTCTAAAAACAGTACCACTGGGGCCCTGAGAGCCTTTCCTCCCGCTCCCGAGGAAGTGATTCAATACCAGAAGAGGCAAGTTGAGAGAACCTCAGGTTTCTGCCCACCGCTCCCCCACCATCACTCAGCTCTTGAATGGGAGTTTCATTCAGAGAGCGTTTGCTATTGTCCCCACCCACAGTTTCAGAACCCTGGCTCAGATATTTTGCATCGGGGAAAGTGAGCCTCAAAATAAATAGCCCCCAATCTCTTCCCAAAGGAACTAACTTTACTTCCCCCCAAAATTGTGGAGAATTTTAAATTACACTACAGAACAGTGGAGGTTGTGGTGAAAGGCAAAAGGAAAGACACATTTGGATCTAATGAATTTATACCCTAGACTATAGGCTGGCTAGTTTGTAGGAGAACCAAAGAAGGAGACAGCTTGGAGGACTTTTCCTGGCATCAGAACAAATAACACTGAAGTCTAAAACGATTCATTTGAAGGAGTCACAATTTGATTAGATTCATTTAAAGATAATTTATGCTCCAACCATATATTGTTGTTGAAAATAAGAGCAATCTCAGGCAACTAGCGAAGTTTAACAATGAGTGTGTTCAGAGAAGGTAGAAACAGAGATTTACCAGTACCAGTGTTGGTGACTGTGGGCATACTAAGCTACACCTCCCTGAGAAGCAACATACAGACTCAATTAACAATGTGGGGATGAAGTGGAGAATCCACTTTACTGAAATAATTCAGCCAGTTACTACATAAATAAACAAGCAAATAATAATAACAAACCTGGAGATTGAGGGAGACCAGAATCCAGAGTTGCTATTATATCTTTTTGAAAATCTCCAGTTTACATAAAAACAAAAAAAAAAACAAACAAAAAAACCCCACAAACTTTAGGGATATGAAGAAACAGGAAAACATGACCTATACACTGGCAAAGAAGCAGATAACAGAAACTGCCTGTAATTGTGACCAAATGAAGGATTTAACAGGAATGATTGCAAGTAGCCATTATAAATAGGTTCACAGAGATAAAGGAAAGCGTGATTAAAGAAATATAGCATGGTGTGATGACAATGTTGCAACAAATAGAAACTATCAATCAAGATATAGAAATTGTATTTATAAAATTTAAAAAAATAAAAATATTGGAGTTAAAAAGTGAGATAACTAATATTAAAAAACCATGGAGGGGGGTTCAATAGTAGATAGAAAATGAAAGAAGAAAGAATTAGTAAATTAGAGTATAAATCAACAGTGATTATGCATGTCAAAGAACACAGAGAAAAAGAAAGAAACATAAACAGAGTCCCAGAGAAATGTAGGACCCCACTAAGTGCAATAGTGTATGCATAATGTGTAGGACCCCACTAAGTGCAATAGTGTATGCATAATGGGAGTAACAGAGGGAGAGGAGAGAAAGAACGAAAATATATTAACACAACCAATGGCTTAAAACTTCCCAGATGTATTGAAGAATGGTAACCTACAAATCCAATAGGCTCTATGAAACTCATGTAGGATAAACACAAAAAGACCTCAAAAAAGACACATCATAGTAATATTGCTGAAAGTCAAAGACAAGGAGAAAATATTGAAAGTAGCAAGAGAAAAATAGTGCTTCACTTACAAGGAATTTCCAATATGATAAACAGCTGAATTCTCAGTAGAAATAATTAATAGAAACCAGAAAGCAGAGATAACATTGAAAGTGCTCAAACAAAAAAACTGTCAAACAAGAATCCTATATCCAGCAAAATTATTTTTCAATAATAAAGTCAAAATAAATACTTCCTCAGATACAAAAAATTGAGAGCATGTGCTCCCAGCCAAGTTACCTTAAAACAAGAAAATCTAAAGAAATTTATTCAGATTGAAACTTATTGACTTCAGATAGTAATTTGAACATACATAAACAGAACAGTGGTAAAGGTAATTGTGTAATTATAAAAGACATTTTAAATATGTATTTTTCTCTTAACTCATTTAAAATGATTGTAGCCTAGCCAGTGTGGCTCAGTGGTTGAGCATCGACCCATGCACCAAGAGGTCGCTGGTTTGATTCCCAGTCAGGGTGCATGCCCAGGTTGTGGGCCAAATCCCCAGGTGGGGGGCATGCAGGAGGCAACCAATCAGTGTTCTCTCTCATCAATGTTTCCATCTCTCCCTACTTCTCCCTTCCTCTCTCTCTAAAATCAATAAAGAAGAAAAATAAAATAAATACAAATAATTGTATAAAATAATATGTGTACAAAATAGTATATTTTAAGTCAAAACATATAAAATGTAATATATATATATAATAATTTGTCAATGAAAGCACATAGTAGATGAGTAGGAGCAAAGCTATATTAGGCTAAGAAAATGATAACAGATGGTAAAATAATAATTCTAACAGTGCACTGATGTGTTTGTAACATTGATAGATGCAATATTTACAAAACTGGAGAAAAGGCAATAGAGTTATGTAGGAGTAACATTTTTATAAATAACTGGAATTAAACTGTATAAATATGAAACTGATTCTGATAAATTAAGATATATATGATAAATTTAGAATGATGACTGAAATATATATTAAAATATAGTTAAAAATAATAAATGAAATTAAAATAATATAATAGAAAATATTTATTTAATAAAAATGAAAGCAGTAAATATGAAATAGAGGAATAAAAAAGACATGAGACTTGCAGAAAACCAAAAAGAAAATTAATATATAACACCAAATATATTAATGACATTAAATGTGAAAGAATTAAACAATATAATTAAAAGGAGAGGTTGTCAAATTGGACCAAAAAAATTCAATTGTATGTTGTCTATAAAACGTTTAGATTAAAAGATCCAACTATATTGGAAGTTAAAGGATTGAAAAATATACATCATGCAAACAGCAATCATATGAAAACTTAAGTGACTATACTGATATCAGTTAAAATAGACGTAAGACAAAAAAATGTCACTAGAGAAAAAGAGGCTCATTTGATAATGATAAAAGGGTCAATCCATCAGGAGGTTATAAAAATTATAAACTTATATGTACCTCAAAACAACATACCAAAATACATGAAGCAAAGTTGACAGAAATAAAAGGAGAAATAAACACTTAACAGTAAGAGTTGGAGACTGCAATACCCCTTTGTTAATAGTGTATAGGACAAATAGATCAACAAGAATGCAGAAAAATAGTGCAACAGTATAAACCAACTAGATATAACAGATCCCTACAATGCTCCAACGTAAAAGAACAGAACATACATTTCTTATGCGTGTACATGGTACATCAAGGATAAAGCATATGCTGGACCATAAATAAACCAATAAATTTAAAAGAATAGAAATAATACAGAGTATGTTCTCCAACAATAATATAATTAATTTGGAAATTAGTAACAGAAAAAATGGAGAACTCACAAAAATAAAAAATTAAATAACACTTCTCAGTAGCTAATGTGTCAAAGAATAAATAAAAATAGGAATATTCTTTGAGATGAATGAAAATGAAGGTACAGCATACCAAAACTTATGGGATGCCCTTAAATCAGTCTTTAGTGGGGAATTTATAGCTGTAAATGCCTATATGAAAAAAGAAAAAAAGAGTTCAGATCAATAAATTAACCTGTCACCTAAAAAATAATAGCAAACTAAACCTAAAGTAAGCATAGGAAAGGAAATAATAAAGATTAAAGATGAATAAAATATAGAACAAAAAGATACAGTGAAAAAGCAATAAAACCAAAAGTTGTTGTTTATTAAGTGAAGAGATTTAATTAGTAATCAAAAAAACTACCCACAATGCAAAGCTCAGGTCTAGATGGCTTCATTAATTAACTCTACCATACATTTCATGAAAAATAAATACTGATTACCACAAACTCACTCAAACAATAGGAGAAAATACTTATCAACTCATTTTATGAGGTCAATGTTACCTCCAAACCAAAGCCAGAAAAAGAGAAAATGTGGAATTCAAACAACAACAAATCACGCTCATAGACACAGAGAACATATTGATGGTTGCCAGAGAGAGGATGGAGGAGAGTGGAGAAACGGGTGAAGGGGGTCAAAAGGTACAAACTCCCAGTTATAAAATGATTAAGTCATGGGGATATCATGTACAGCATGGTGACTATAATTAATAACACTATATTGCATATTTGAAAGTTGCTGAGAATCGTCATCACAAGAAAAATAATTCTAACTATATGTGGTGACAGATGTTAACTACTTATTGTAGTGATCATTTCACAATACATAAAAATATCAAATCATTATAGTGTATAACTTAAATTAATATGTCATATGTCAATTATACCTCAATAAAAATTTTAAAACAAAAATCAACTAACATAATAAATCATAATAATACAGAAAAATTCATAAAATATAACACCCTTTTATGATAAAAATACTCAACAAATGAGGAATAGAAGGGAACTTCTTTAACCTGTAAAAGGTATCTATAAAAACTTACAGTTAATATCACATTTAATGATGAAATACTGGATGATTTTTACTTTAAGATTAGGAACAAGACGAGGATGTCTGTTAATTCACTTCTATTCAGCATCTCACTGAAGGTTCTAGCCAGGGCAATTAGGCAATACATACATACATACATCATACAAAAATATATACACACATATATGGCATCCAGATTAGAAATAAAGATGTAAAACTACTTCCATTCACAGATGATATAATCTTGTTATTTAGAAAATTCTAATGAAGCAACTAAAAACCCATTATAACTAATGAGTTTTAAAAAGATTGCGAAATATAAGACCAATTTCCTCCAAAATAACATTAAAAAATAATATACTTGGGAATTAATTTAACAAAAGAAGTACAAAATTCATACCTGAAAACTATAAAACTTTGTTGAAAGAAATTAAAGACCTCAACAAATGCAATTACATCTCATGTTCATGAATCAGAAGACTTAACATTGTTAAGATGACAAATTGACCTACAGATTCAACACATTTTCTATTAGAATCCCATTTTACTTATTTATAGATATTGACAAGTTGATTCTTAAATCCATAGGGAATTTCAAGAGGCCCCAAATAGCTAAAACAATGATGAAAAAGAGGAAAATAGAAAGACTTATACTCGCAATTTCAAAACTTACTGAAAGCAGCAATGATCACGGCAGGATGGTTCTGGCATGAGTATAGACAGCGAAATCAGTGAAGTAGAATTGAGAGTCCAGCAATAAGCTTATGCATCAATGGTCAACTGATTTTTTAAAAAGGTTGCAAGAGCATTCATTGAGAGAAAGAATGGTCTCTAGCAAACAGTTCTGGGACAAGTAGATAGCCACAATGGCATTGGACCCTTACCTCAAACAATATACAAAAATAAACTCAAAAACCTAACTATAAGAGCTAAAGCAAATAGGACTTTATCAAAATTAAAAACTCTGGTTCATCAAAGAACATCCTTGATAAAATGAAAAGACCAGCTACAAAATTGGAGAAACACTTTGCAAATCATATCTGATCAGGGATTTGAATCTAGAATATGTTAAAAAAAAAAAGTTTTATAATTAAATAATAAGATTATAAATAATCCAAATTTAAAATGTGCAAAGAAGCTGATAGGCATTTCTCTACATTTCCACTAAGCACATAAAAGATTCTCCATATTAGTAGTTATCAGGCAAATACAAAGCAAAACCACAATGAGTTATGGCTTCACACCCACTAGGATGTCTGCAATCAGAATGTCAGATAACAATTGTTGTTAAGGAAGTGGGGCAATCAAAACCTCACACACTGTTGTTGGGAATGTACATGGTACAGCAGCTTTGCAAAACAATTTGGAAGTCCCTCAAAAATTAAATATAGAGTTTTTACATGACCCAACAATTTCATTCTTAGGTATATATTCAAGAGAAATGAATGAAAACATAATATGCACATAAAGGCTTGCACATGAACATTTATAACAGCATTATTTAAAAAATCCCAAAGGAGCCCTGGCTGGTTTGGCTCAGCGGTTAGAGCGTCGGCCCGCGGACCAGAGAGTCCCGGGTTCGGTTCCCGCTAAGGGCACGTACCTCGGATGCAGTTTGTCCCCGGCCCAGGTTGGAGTTCTGTGGGTGGCGACCACTCGATGTGTCTCTCTCACGTCGATGTCTCTCTCTCTCTCTTCCTCCCTCTCTCCCTCCTGCTCTACCTGAAGATAAATGGGGAAAAAAAAAAAAAAAGTCCTCAGGTGAGGATAAAAAAAAAACCAAAAAGAGGAAACACCCTAAATGCCTGTCAACAGACAGACAAGTGGAGAAACAAATGTGCTATATCCATAAAATGGAATATTAATTGGCGATTAAAAGGATTGAAGTACTAACACCTGCTACACAATGAATGAACCTTGAAAATACTATGCTAAATGAAAGAAGCCAGTCATGAAAGGCCATATACTATATGATTCAATCTATGTAAAAGTCCAGAACAGAGAAATCCATCTATAGAGACATACAGTAGTATGGGAATGGTATTAGTGATGGGCAAGAGACAGAGGAGTGGTAAGTAAAGGGTATGAGATTTCTTTTTCAGGTGATGAAAATGTTCTGAAACTGACTGTGTGATGGTTTTCCATATTTGTAAATATGCTTAAAAACATTGAATTTTATATTTTAAATTGGTATATTGTATATTATGTGAGTTGTATCTCAATAAAGCTGTTAAAATTTTCTAATTTCTAACCAGTAAATCATGTTTTTAATTTGATTTCAGAGAGCCCTGGCCGGTTTGGCTCAGAGGTTAGAGCGTCGGCCTGTGGTCCAGAGAGACCCGGGTTCGGTTCCCGCTAAGGGCATGTACTTCGGTTGCAGTTTGTCCCCGGCCCTGGTTGGTCGTGCGGGTGGCAGCCACTCCATGTGTCACTTTCACATCGATGTTTCTCTCTCTCTCTCTTCCTCTCTCTCCCTCCCACTCTATCTGAACAAAAAATGAAAAAATATCCTCGGGTGAGGATAAAAAAATAATAATAATAAAATAATTTGATTTCAGAGAAAGAGGGGAAAGGAGAGAGAGAGATTTGTTGTTCCACTTATTTGTGCATTCATTGGTTGCCTTGTATGTGCCCTGACCAGAGATCAAATCCACAAACTTGGCATATTGGGACAACGCTCTCACCAACTGAGCTACCTGGAAAACCCTTATACAGATATAACTTACATTAAAAAATGCTCTATGGGCCTGGCCGGTGTGGCTCACTGGTTGAGTATCGACCCATGCACTAAGAGGTCACTGGTTTCATTCCTAGTCAGGGCACATGTCTAGGTTGTGGGCCTGATCCCCATTGGGGGCATGCAGGAGACGGCCAATCAATGTTTTCTCTCGTCGATGTTTCTATGTCTCTCTCCCTTCCTCTCTCTCTCTCTAATATCAATAAAGAAAAAAAATTTTTAATGCTCTTTGGAGTCCTCAATAATTGTTAAGAATGTAAAGAGTTCCTGTGAACAAAAACTTGACGAACTGTTGACCTAAACTTTTGTGAACTTGATGAAACTTGGCCTGAGTTTTGTGCAAAATTTCATAAACTCAAGTATTTTAGCTGGCCATTGATATAAAGTAATGACAACTGATAGACATGATTTCCAAAAGGGAACTTCTAATCTTTATTTCTACATTTTTTGCTAAACACTAACCATTCGACAGAGTTGGGAGTCATGGGTTCTAGCACTAGGTCCGCCCATAACATGCCTTCTGATTTGAGGCAAAGGCTTTTCTTGACTGAATTTCAGTTTTCTCTCAAAGACCTCTAATGCCCCTTCTATTTGTCAAGTGCTAAAGAAATTATTGTATTTAATTAACATGGACTTTGAAAGTTATTATCTCTAGATTTTCCCTCAACCTCCATGTAACACACACCGATCTAATATTAACTTCTTTGTTCTATGATTTATGATTTACTTCTTAAATACTCTTTATTTACCCCAAATTTAATTTACATAATGAAGATAAAACTTCTAGCTCTATATCCAACAAATTATTTTAGAATATAATTAAGTGAAAAGGTCATGGTAATCAAAACTAAAATCTAATTTTTATCACTGAAGATGGAAAAAATAATGACTCATTCAGTGTTTTCTTGGCTGTTTGAGTCCGATTAGGCCCTTCCAAATCCAATGAAGAAGCTTGCCTTCAATGCATGTAAAATTAAACTGGATGGTTCAAAGAAAGCAGAACATGCCATGAATACAGGACTAATTCTGGAAATGTTAAGATGAAAATGTTTTCCATTTACTTGATGCTAATTTGCATATGTTCATGATTTGAAATGTGTTCATGAAAACATATCATTTTTTTTACCACAATCACTTATTAAAGTATGCATAAAAATGTATCATTACCTGCGTTCTATAACTGAGGATAAAGAGATTAAAGAAGTAGCCTATGATGGCATGGACAGTAGCCAAATTTGAACTAGCTCTAGGCTTCCTGAAACCAAGTTTCATGCTTCTCTACCACACATACTACAGCCATTTTTGCTGCTAAAGATGAAATTCTAACACACAGTGTGTGTCTAAAATTATAGCTAGTAGAGACTTAGATGCTAAATTAATAGACATAAGATAATGGTGGCTCACTGAAGGACTTGGGTGAAATCTGTAAGTATCATTTAGCAGACTTACTTGGTTTATATTTATTCTCTTATTAACTACTAATCTTTTAAAGTTTTAAGTAGAGTCATTTTATTTTTTTAATCTTTTTTTCTTTTTATTAATTTATTTTTGTTACAGATGTTTCTCCTTTTTCCCCCCCATTGACTCCCTCCTCCCCATCCCCTCCCACCCTGTCCTCAGCTTTGTTGTCTATGTCCATCAGTTATGCATACATGCATATAAGTTCTGTGGTTTATCCCCTCCCTGCCCCCCCACCCCTTCTGAGGACTGTCAGTCTGTGCCCTACTTCTATGACTCTGGGTCTACTTTGTTCATCAGTTTGTTTAGTTCATTATATTCCACAAATAAGTGAGATCATGTGATATCTGTCTTTCACTGCTTGGCTTACAGAGTCATTTTATTTTGATTACCATTGTCAATAAAAGATAAGTCAGGTGAATTATACATACATAGATGTTCCTAGTTGTTTTCTACAGTCAACTTTTTTTTTTTAACATGACAATACCAGTCATGAAAGTGTAGTGTAGTTAATTGTCACTGGTTGTTCCTTTAAAATGAGTGTTGTCAAAACATTTGGGAGGTGCTGAATTTCAGCTTGGAAGCTAGTATGTATTAGCATTTTAAAAACTGCTCTACATCCTGACTTTGTAGATTATTTTGTTTATAGTCCTTACTTTATGCTTGCAAAACCATAATCTGGCCCCTGCCCACAGTTCCTGCCACACTTCCTCTTGCTAAAGGAGCAAGGATGTTACACCTGGAAGTCTTGCTATCTCCGTTTTGGCCAAAACACCAAAGTACATCCACATCCTGAAGTGAGATGCCAGATCATCTAAGTGGGACTTGCAAAGAGTGGGCTTTTTTAAGCCTAACTCTCAGCATCAGTAATGATAGAGAAAAACTGAAGTTTTCCTTGAAAATATTACTGGGCTGCTGAGAATTCCACCTCTCTCCCACAAGGAGGGAAAGAAGTCAGGTGCTTCCAGAGAAATTAGAGACTGATTAAAACTGCACCAGCAACTCCATCTCCTGCTGAGATGTAGGGTTAGGACCAGGAAATGGTAAAGAAGGCAACCAGACCACTTCAAGGCATCCAAGCATGAGTCCATTGGAAAAAGGGGACAATCACTCAAACTTGATTTTACCTTGAAGCTCTAATTAATGCTCTGGGCTGGATCTTTGAGTGACTGAGATGAGAGAGTTCTTATGATCCAAAGGAAACAAAAAGAGTTTGGGGATCTGCTTGAGGTTTCATTCAGAAGAAGCAAAAGAATCACATTGAGAGTGCAAGTTTGAATAAGTTGAGGGATTGGGAAAAAAAAAAACAACACAGTTGTTGTATGCTTTCTAACTGAAGTCCAGCTTGTTTGGGAAGGTGGTTATGTTACAGAAGAGGGGTTCTTTTCTTAGAGGGTATTCCACTATAGAAGATACAGATTCCACTTCTCTCAATTCCTAATGCTCCAAGATGCTTTAGGTCTTAGGGCCACTGCACATGCTCCTACTTGGGCTGGAATGCTCAGCCTTCCTCTCCCTTCTTCCAGTTCTGTGTCTAATTAGCTCCTACCTGGCCTTCCCGTCTCAACTCTACTGTCAGCCTCTTGGGGGGGGGGTACTTTATAGAGCCTTCTGTCCTAACCTAGGTCAGATTACCTTGTTATTCATTCATTCTTGTATTGCCCGGGCTTCATAATATTTATCCAGTGTTTATCTCTCTCTAAAAGTTCTTAAACACATTATATTCCTATATACAGATACAGTACACCAACAGAAACATTATAAATAAAATACATGCTAATAGCTAATTACTATTAGTATAAGTTGGCCCACACTAATTCTGCAATAAAGACCTATAGAAGTAATCATAAAATGGGCATGAACCATGGAAAACTTTTTTTGAGAATAGACTGGAGAAGTCTGGCACTAGTGTATATACAGACAACAACCAAAGCAAATGCAAGAATTAAACCTACAAATCGTACCATGGTAAGGTACAGTTGCCACTCTTATTAATTTTGTTCAGTGTACCCTTCTTTGCTTCTTCCAAAGGTTGTTAAAGTGATCTATATAAAACACAGATCTGGGCACATCTCTCTACTTCTTAAAGACTTTCCATAGCTCCTCATGGTCCTTGAGAACCTCCCTCAAAAGACATTGAATGCGCTTCAGAGATTGACCCCAGTACATCCTTTGTCCTGAAGTTCTGCTACTTTATGTAGTGTGTTTAAAATTTATAAAGACCACTGAACACTGACATTATCCCCATTTTAACAATGATAATAATCTCTAAATATTTCTATAGCTATTTCCCCTATTGTACTGCTTAATATAACTTTTTTTGATCCCCCATTATCTAGTTTAACTTTTAGATATTAAAACTTACGAAGAAAGTGGAAAAGACATTTATTAAAAAGACATGTGGCCCTGTTTTCTTTCTATTCCATTTTTTGAATATTTTTATGAAATATTTCATGAATACTTTTATCTCATGGTATTTTTTGCTCTACAACTATGAATTTGCCCAATATAACCTATGATGTAACCTATTTTGGAGAGGTGAGAAAAGGTTCCTTTAACTTGATTGGTAAAAAATTTTAGGACTTTATCCCTAGCATCATAAACCTTTCAGGAAATCTGATTGGAACTTTGATATAATAGGATAACCTGCCTCCAATAAATTCAGTCCTCAAAGGAAGAAGTATGATAAAAGGGGTACTGCCTATTCTAGGCCTATTTGGCTTTTAGATCAAGCATAAAACTCAAACAGACTTTTGGTGTCAAACACTTTCCTTAAACCTGTCCACTAGTTCAATTTTAAAACATAACGAACTAGTTTATCACAGAGTAACCCCAAACAGCATGGAACCTTAATAAACTGGTGGTAATTAACTAGATGACATCCTATTTAGTTTTCTAAATCATGTTGAGCAATACTGGCTCAAATTTACATATCATTATGCAAACTGATATCTAATTCTGCAGCATGAAATCAGAAAAATTTGGTTAAAATTTATGTTTTGCAATTTATTACCAATATGAGTTGAAGAGCATTTACATCCCTCATGAGCATTAGAGTTGTTAGATATGTGCGGTGAACACATGCTTAGTCTGAAACAGGAGTGTTCATCCTTGGCAGGAGTTTTCATCCTTGGCACTATTGGCATGTTGGCCAGATAAAGCTTGGTTGTGGGGGCTGACCTGGGCATTCTAGGATGATTAACAGCATCCCTGGCCTCTACCCACCAGGTGCCAGTATCACTCCCCATACTTACGGCAATGACAAATGTGTCCAGACATTGCCAATGTCCCTGGTGGGCGACATAAGCCATGGTTGAGAATCATTATTCTAAAGGGTTGTTCTGAGAGCTTGTTTGATGCGTCTATTTACCAATGAGAGTCTGCCATGTATTATGCCCTGAGAAACACAGGTGAGCATACGGAGACAAGGCCTCCCCTGTGATGGAATGTACAGTCCAGGGAATCAAAGTTGATGATAAAAACATTCATGTCCAAGACATATGTAAAGATGGTCAGTGTCACTAATTATCAGAGAAATGTAAATAAAACCACAGTGAGCTATCATCTCCCACCTGTCAGAATAGCTATCACCAGTAAATAAAAACAACAACAAGTGTTGGTAAGGATGAGGAGAAAAGGGAACCCTTGTGCACTGCTGATGGGATTGCAAATTAGTGCAGTCAATATGGAAAACAGTATGAAGGTTCTTCAAAAAATTAAAAATAGAACTACCTTATGACTCAGCAATTCCACTTCTGGGTATATATTTAAAGAAATCCAAAACACAAATTTGAAAAGATATATCCAACCCTATGTTCATTGCAGTGTTATTTACAATAGCCAAGATATGAAAGTAACCCAAGTGTCCATCAATAGAAGAGTGAATAAAAAGATGTGATACATATATACAACAGAATATTACTCAGCCATAAAAAGGAAGGAAATCTTACCATTTGTGACAACATGGATGGACCTAAAGGGTATTATGCTAAGTGAAATAAGTCAGACAGTGAAATAAGAAAAATACCATATGATTTCACTTGTAAATAGAATCTAAAGAACAAAATGAACAAACAAAACAGAAGCAGACTCGTTGATACAGAGATCAAATGGAGGATTGCCAGATGGGAAAGGGTCTGGGGGGACTGGGTGAAAAAGGTGAAAGGATTAAGAAGTACAAAATGTCAGTTACAAAATAGTCACAGTATGTAAAGTACAGCATAGGGAATATAGTCAATAACGTTGTAAAAACTATGTATGGTGCCAGGTGAGTACTAGAATTATCGAGGGGTTCCCTCTGTAAATTACATACTTGTCCAACCACTATGCTTTAAACCTGAAACTAATATAAAATAATAATGAATGTCAACTGTAATTGAAAAATAAAATTTAAAACATCAACAAAAAATGTATACATGCCCAGCCCACGCCTGCATTCCAGTGCACGCTCAGTAAGAATTTGCTAAAAGTTCTATGTCTTCTAATAAAGAAATACACCTAGCATTTTACAGTGTTAGTGATTTATTGGAAAGGAAAAGAATGAATTATATTTAACATAATATTTTAATACCAAATGTTACCTAAAGCTCAGTATTAAATACTAATTGAGAATGCATACAATGGATAAAGAAAATGCTTTTCACGCTTCAAGTAGTGTGTCATCTACTAAGGCACTGGAGTAAGTACACGGGTATTCATAATTCAAGGTAGAATGTGCTAAGTACTACTTGAGATGGTCAATCAAAGTGCCAAGAGAGTTCAAAGGTAGGAAAACTGATTTCTAGTTAGAGCAAAACAGGAAATTGTTAGTGCAACTTCAGAGAGCCTTCAGAGTGCTGTTGCAGCGACCCTGCTCCCTCTTCCTTGTTTGCTGTGAAGCTGTTCACAATACACAATTTGCAGGGGAAGTGCTTTGAATCTTTTTCCATTTCTAATCTAAAATAGTGAATTAAAGTCTATTTCAAAGGACAAAATATGCTAACTATAAATAGTTTGTGTGATTTAAATGTGTTCTGTTTTTTTGGTACTGGAGGACAATTTATAAAATGAAGTATCATTGGTAGATCATATTTATAGAAGGTATCTATATATAGATATATATTATATAGAGAAAGATAACAGATCTATCTATCTATCTATCTATCTCTCTATCTCTCTATCTCTCTATCTCTCTATCTCTCTATCTATCTATCTATCTATCTATCTATCTATCTATCTATCTATCTATTGTCAATGTTAAGAAACGTCTACACCTGTAAAAATTTTTATGAGTTTATTTGAACCAAACTGACAATAGCCAAGAAGGAGTATCTCAGTGGCAGTTTTACCACTTATTTTATACATCAGAATAAAAGAAGGAGGTGTAAGGAGGGTTATATGAAATCCATTGCTGATAGATTAGGGAGGCAGAGAAAGCAAAGCAGGGAAACCTCTGGGATTGAATAAAAAGTAAAAAGAATAGACACGTCTTTTACATTGTTGATAGGATAGTTAACAGCTAACAGCTAACAATGAACATGTAACAATGAGGGGTTCTGTGGTTTCCTGTTCTGGTGCCCTGAGGGGTCTGGACAAAGGAAATTACCCTGACCTTCCAAAGGTATGTTATCTTAGATGCAAAAACACAATAGATAGGCTCAGTTAAGGTAAAGATTGACCTGTATCAGGGAAGATACTGGCCTAGGACATGACTACCCACCGTGACCCACTCGTAGGTAGTTAGAAAGTTTTAATTTTAGACCATCCTATGTGGTTACCTTTCATCTCTGGGTTTGTAAGACCCACCATGCAGGCCTCCCCTGAGCTTGTTAGCTATACTATGTAGCCCCTTTTCACTCACACTATCTATCTATATAGTATAGTTTTGTTTTTGTTTTTGTTTTTTTTAAGAAATATGCTTTTATTGATTTGAGAGAGAGAGAGGAAGGGAAAAGGAGAGAGACAGAAACTTCAATGAGAGAGAAACATCGATTGACTGCCTCCTGCATACCCCCCACTGGGGATCAACCCACAACCTGGGCATGTGCCCTGACCAGGAATTGAACTAGTGACCTTTTGGTGCATGGGTCGATGCTCAATGCACTGAGCCACACCAGCCAGGGCAGTATAGTTGTTTTTCATTCCTTTTATCCAGCATTCTTTTAGGAAACCATCTCCCTTCCCACTCTCACTCATGTGGTTTAGATGGGGCTAATCTTCTCCCTGGGTTTAAGGGTTAGAGATGTAATCCAGCCTGCCCCACCAGACGATCCCACCCTCCAGAATTTGGTAGTGATCTCAGAAAATCATATTAGCTCCAAGAAAGATCTAACCAGCTTTCATTCCATGAGATTTGTAAGAAGTTTGGGGAACATTGTTCTCTTTTTCCTGGAGTTGGTTGGACTATATGTCTAGAGAGTTTTCCTGGGATTAAAGCCAACAGAATGGAAAGCAGAGGCAAGAGCTAAAGATAACACCAATCCTGGATTTGGCATTGCCTGCATGGGAGTTATTTCTTGAATTGTCTAGTTATATTGTTACCGGCACAGTACACTGGGTACTATTTAACAGGAAAGGACCAAAGGGAAGACCAGACAACATAGGCATGCCATTTGCACAGCTCTGCCAGGAAGCTTGTAGGGGGCACTCCAGGGCTGTTCCCTGCTGATCCATGCTCCGGAGAAGCATGCCCCGTGAGGTCTGAATGACATGGGAGGTGCCTGCCTGCCTGTCACACCTGGGAGTGAGTCAGTGACCAGAATAGGTGTGGCCACTACAAGTAATCTCTTAGGAGCTCCCTCTCTTGCTGCCCATGCTGGACTATTAGCAGGGCTCCCACACCCTGCATTTCCCCACGTGGCCCTCAGCCACGTGGGACCACACAATGGACTGATGGACTGAATCTGGACTGATACTAATCTGGACACAGCTGCACCATGGAACGGACACTCTGGACTTTGGCCTTATTTCTGTCCTTGCTAAACACACGGCTGCCCCTCTTCCAGGAGTGGACGGAGGGACATGGGGCTTGACAACCCCCGAAGTATAATTCCACACCAATAAAAACCATCCATTCCTCGTGTGAGTCTGAGAAAATTCATTTTCTAAAGATATCCGAGGAGCGTCCTGCCCACAGTGTTGGAGGCATCTGGCCCTTCTTCCCTCCGGCAACCATATGAAGCAATAAATTCCCACGTTGGTTTGAGCTGGGGTTTTGTATTTTGTAATTGACAGAGTTCCAATTAACAAATATCCTAATTACACTAAACATTTACTTAACTGGGTCACTTTTCAATATAATGCAATGGTATCTATTTTGAGGAGACTCTAAATTTTAAAAAACCACAGTGGTTAATCTCAGTAAATCGTTGTCGAATCAGAGAAGTGCCGATTGCAGATTAAAGGGTGAAAATTAAGTAAATCAAGCAACACACTTCTCAAACGGTCCAGATCACAGTGAACAGAAATCCTTGAAACGACAACCTCCAAATACCACATAAAATAGATGAATTACGGCTATGGACATGTGTTCCCCTGGCTGGCTGTTTTCTCCTGCACAGTTCCGTTAATAAATTTACATGATGTTTTCGACTTTCTGCAGGATAATGGCAATGACTCTTGAACTAAAATGGCCACATTAGTTGTTTCCTAGCTTTTCTCATTTTAGATTCTTCACAGGAAAATAAATAAATAAATAACGATCCCTGGCCTCTTAGGAACTGATTTATCATCCTTTCTTACATGCCAATAGGTTACCCTTGCTGAAAAAGGTCTTTCACTGGTTCCTTGCATTTGAATTCAAATGAAGTCAAATAGCTTTTTAGGCCACTTACCACTTTGCTACATGCCTGCAAAACGCAGGTGTTTTGAAAACAGCTCTTTCTACATGTTTGCATTCCATGGTACAAGGCAAAAAAAAATAGCCAGAAAATTACGTCAAATCTCACTCTACCCTACATCAGTGGCATGGATTCCATTCTAATGACAACCAATCAACTGTCTGTGGAACTCTTACGGTTTTCCAAGTTTTGTGATCAGAGAGGAAGTTAATAAAAATGGCATAGCGCAGTGCTCCCGTCTTCAAAGGTGCTAAAAGTTACCGGAAGAGCAGTTTCAGGGATGGTTTGCCCTTGGAATTCCCTGATTCACTGCAGTTAGTGAATGCACAGCATCCTAATGACAGCACCTGGCGAGCAGGTCAAACAACAGAAACCCTACCTTTCTCAAGCCCAGGAAGGAATAACGGGAAATTTCTACATGTTGGCACTTAAAGTGTGGCACTATTGTGTGACAAATTAAAGAATATAGAATGGCACTTCTGTGTTTACTCCCTCCCTCTCTCCCTCCTTTTCTGACATCCACTCATTCATTTCTTTGTGTATTCAATGCATTTATGATACAAGTAAGTATTTGCAATGTACCAGGCACTGTGATAGGCTCTGGAGTGATGAGCAAGAATAAGCCCAAGAACTTGCATTCAAGGAGCAATAACGTGTCCTCAGGTGCAACTGTCACAGCAGCAACGAATTGCACTGCCAGGTGGATACACCAAGCGTCCTGCGAGCCTGAGGAGGGAGTGACTGATCTGAGGAGGATGGAGAGGTGGGGCAGAGGAAAAAGTGCCGAGAAAGACATTTGGCCAGAATTTATATCTTTGTCAGGCCTTGGAGTCTTGAAAAATGCTCAGTATGAATCAGAAGTTCAGAGAAAGGATAGGTTACAGCCTGCCAGATGGATGCGATGCAATTTGAGCCAGACGCTGAAGGAGGGGTGGAATACAGGCCTGTAGAGACAGGATGAGGGGAATTCCAGGCAAGAAGATCTCAAAGGAGTCAGGAAGGCAGGGCCTTGATGAGGCATAGCAAAAAAACCTCCTGTTCAGCTAGGATGTAGAGACTGAGAAGCAAAGTAGCAGAACAGGAGGGGAAAGGGTTCCCTGGGGCCAGTTTGGGAAGGATGTTCAGTGCCTTTCAGTGGCGTTCTCAAGGGCCGTGGAGACCTATGGAAAGTTTTCGAGATGGAGAGAGACACCTAGATCTGTGTTTTATATAGAAGGGCAACCTTCGAAGGAGTGAAGAAAGGGAAGGACTGGGGAGGAAAGACAAGCTTGCTGCGTGTTTCAGGAAAAAGCTGATGGTGAGGCAGGTTGGTAAGAAACTAGGAAAATTCCTTGGCAAGTGGAATGAGGAAACTGAGACAGACAGCTAAACAAGGGTGAGCGATTCACAGCCAGCTAACCAATGGCAACGTCTTATCTTCCTTAACCAAGGAAGCAAAGGGCTCACACATTCCAGACCGTTCCAGAGGCAGCCATGCCTCAGTCCTGGTCCCTTTCCCGTGACATTCTTCAAAGGTGACACTGACCAGAGAATGATCCTGATCCCTCTATAAACTATTTTGATGCATCAGCATATTAAAGAACACACCTGGGAAGCTGATGCTCTCCCCTAAAATTCCCACCTTTAGAAAACAGATAAAAACCCTCAAGATAAAGTATGCCAGCATGCGCTCTTCCCTGAGCATGCTGGGCCTTTCTCCCCTTCTTTCCTCAAGCATGTGTCTTTTCTCTCTTTCTCCTAAGCTCTAAGCATCCTGATGAGATTTGCAACCAAGGGAGCAGCAGCCTGTAGCAGCTCGTCCCAGGCTAGCCCTTGAACCTGTCTCCAAGGGCCCCTCTTCTGCCTCTGTAACTTGCCTCCTGAGTCCACACAGCCCAGTGGCTCACTTCTTCTGCGTCTGTGACTTTCTCTCCAAGGGGCCAAGGCAGCTCCGTCCAGGCTCACTCCTGCTGCTATGACTTTCCTCTTCCATCTTAAGCCCTTCCCTTGTTTCTGCCCCCCCAGCTTTAATAAACATATGCTCAAAATCACCTGGGCTCATATCATGAAATCTTTTCTGCACAAAATCAAGAACCCACACATTCCAGACTGTGCCAGGGCAGACCTGCCTGGGTCCCAGACCCTTCCTGGTGACAATGGGAGTGAGGACTGGAGTGATGGAGATGAGAGGAGGGGACCCATTCAGGGGATGTGAGGTGTGATTAGGACACAGGGCCTGAAGGAACCCAGCAGGGATGGAGAGAGCCTCAAGGTTTCCAGCGTTGGCAAGTGAATGGATGATTTTGCCCTTATGAGAGATGGAACACTGTGAGAAGAGCACCTCTGGGGTAGGAAAAGAGAAACAATAGATTGCCAGCACTCGGCTAACTTGAGGGGCACAAAGGGGCTCCAGGTGTACGTCCTGTTTCATTTGGTTGAATGTCCCAGTGTAATTTCCTTAGTCTCATATCTGCTTTGCCATAGCATCTGCACGCACCACCTTCGTTCTTAGCCTTTATTTCAGAAAACACCCTCACTCATCACAAACTCGTAGTCACTTAGGTGGCTTTAGAGTGGACCCTGGAGTCCACCACCTTACCCCGGACTCTGGCCCGTCCTCGCCCGGCCTGTCTTGCTCTTCCTCTATCCTGGAAGTGAAGCCAAGAATGGATCAGGGGTCACAGATCACTTTGTCTCACACAGGAAAGTTAGAGCACCTTCTGGTTCCCTGACTATCTCACTTCTCCCCCAGGAAGTCCATTAATCATTTCTTCTGCACAGATGCAGTGCTCTCCCGGAAAGCAGTCCTTGGAACATAATTTCCTTTATCTGGCAGCTCATGAGGGGGATACAGGAAGGAATGTCACCACTCGAAGCGATAATCCACAGTTTCACCACTGAGAATTCTGAGCTCCATTTCTCAAAAAGCCTCATAAAGTTTTACGAGGCATCAAGTAGACGGATAGGTCAGGAGCATAAGTCTAGTTTTAACCACTTCAGGCTATAGGTCAAATGTGCAAATTTTTATATTTTCAAAGAGCACCATTTTATTTTTTTTCTAAGTTGTGTTCATATATAACTTTACCACACCTGTATGTCTGTTTATTGGTGGGGCGGGCACCCCGGGACTAAAGGAGGTTGTGTTAGTACCCATAGTGCCCACGTGCACACACACACACTATATCTATCTATATCTATCTATCTCCCTGAAACATCGTAACAGCTCAATCAACATCAGTGATGTGGTTCATAGGATCATTTCTAATTGATGACACAATGGAATGATACTAATATCGAAAGTGATATGTTGCTAGGATTATAGTGCTGGATACTATTTCCCTTTCTCACTGCATACCCTCATTGTTTCAACCAAGTGAGGATAAACCAGAAGCTAAGTGTCCAAATTACACAATATCGAGTCCCCCAGTCCTTTGTTTATACAGTGTGATACCTAGCTCCAGTGGCTGCACTCTCTAAATTCAAGGCAGGGTGTCAGACACCAGGAAGACCGGCTGGCTTGCAGTACCTTACCAGTGATTGCATACGTTAAAGCTCTTGACTAATTAAACTTGAAAAAGTCATCCCAAGGAAATTACCTTCCCAAAAAGTACTTCGTAGCTTACCTGAGTATGTTTTTCATAACTCACATACAATATAGACTCTTCCCTGCTCCCAACATCCTCAATGAGAATTTTTAAGATTATTTGATAACCAGCTGGTATTTATGGCCCCCTAAAGGAGAACATGGAATTCCCTCTTGAAGTCATGGCTGCTTGTGTGAAGGCACCTTAGGTCAAGGAGGTCATTAATCCATCCAGGATTGTAAATGTATAAGGATCATGCCCGAAGCAAAAAGAAAAAGAACAAAAACACACACATATACGTACACACACGCAGAGAAAATGCAACCCTACACGATTTTAGCCACTTAACCACAGAAGGGTCAGCGCAGCAAGAAAAATAATTTCGGAGTATGAGTTTTCATTGCTATTCGTCTCGTCAAAGTGAGAAGCAAAGTGTTGACTTATTCATTATGAAAGAGATAGGCCAGCTTTCTATAAGCTGTACACACTGTTGTACAACATAGACCTTTGTAACATGTTTGTACTTACATTGTAAACATCCAAATATCATTGAATTATCCTAGGTGATCAAATAACCTTATATTTTATGCCTTTTTCAGATATATTTTTGACTGGTTTTTAAGGTAGATATTTGATGTTGAGCCTTTGGTCAGAAACACAACTGCCAATGTTAATAGTGTTTCTGTGGGCAATGAAACTATTTTATGATGTGTAGCTAGTTCAGGAATTAATCATAATAAAAATAAGATAATCTCTACCCTGGAAAAAAAAATTTGTGTTTAAGTGAACTTTATAATTCGCCTTAGACAAATGTACACATTTTTGGTCACAGAAACACACCTGAAAAATACAAAGAAAATCTGCTGAAGATGAAAAACATATTCCACCCACATAACTTTGTATTCAGTTGAATAAACAGAGCATATCAAGCCTATACAATGGCCAAGGAGTGAAAGTACCTGCTTGAAATATAGAGAGAATATAAAATAGAAAAGAAAAAGAAAAAAGAAGTATTTTTCCAGATATGCACTTAGCTACAGGTGATAAACAAATTATCAGTAGCCTGTACAACAAGACAAGAATATATTTCCGTGCTAAACGCATTTAGATGTGACAGAAATGACTCTCGACGGCATTATGCAGTCTGTATGAAAGTACCATACTACAAAACATGTCAGACATTTCATTGTGTTCACTGACACTGAAGCTGCCATCGCTTGCTGTGCCGAGGGGGACTGGAGGGAGAGGCGAAGGAACAGATGGACAGAAGCTCTCTCCTGTGCTCCGCTGGCTGCGGTTCAGTGAACGGTAGTACACTAATAAAGTGCTCAGCGGACTTCTGCCTCCATCTGCTCTTAATAAAAATAAATGAGGCTCTGAAGCAAGCACAAGCCTTGGCGTTCTTGCACGGAACCCTTCTTCGCTAGTGCACGAGGAAGTGGATGAGTTCATCTAACACGGCTGCATACAGGTTGTGACAGCCCCGTGATCGGGGTGGCCCTTGTCACCCATTCCCAGGTCCCTCAGCAGCATTTCTTTTTTTTTTCTTTTTCCTGGCTGTTTATCATGAGAAATTATCATGCTTGGACAACCTTAATAGCCTCTTAGCCCCTCTGTTCCATGGCAAGTAATGAAATTAGATTAGTGCTGTTCAGTTTAGTGAGCAGGGACTTTATGATTCTCTTATGTTTGGGGAAATAAATGTTTATGAAGCTCCTCTTACAGTCCATGAGCGTGAAGCAAACGTCATTAATCGTGTCCATCTTGTGCCTCTGTTACAAGGTTTCGATCACAGCCTCCCCGCCATGTCCCCTACCCTGGCAGAAACCAGACACACAGAGAAAGACAGAAACAGCGATTTCCTCATTACACCAGGTCAGACATATAGGGCAAAGGTTACAGATTTCCTTCTGCCGAGGAAAGTTTGGAATGGCCATTATATGTAGGGCATTGAGGTCTCATTAAATCTTACCCAATAAGAGGGGGAAGGAAAGGGCAGTAAAAAGCATTTCTTCAAAATAAAATAATGTAAGTCCCCACGGTAGAGTATTTTGGGCAATTTCTGCTTTAGAACTCCTGCTTTTAAGTGTTCTATCCCCCAGGGATCATCCTTGCAAGTTAATGAAGAATTGCAAAGGTGCTTTAATGGGAATCCAAAGATAGAAACTTCTGCTATTCAGTGGGGATAATAATCCTTCAATTAGCATTTATCTCTTTCTACTACAGAGAAGTGCTGAATTGGCATAAAAGCAGAATAAATGGGTAGAGCTATAGCGAGATCGTTTGGAACTCAATATGTAGAAGAACATTCCAATATTCAGATTTTCTCACAGGTACAAGAGCTGGTAAATTGTCTTTGTTAGGGTAATTCCATACAGAGTCAACATTCACTTGGAGGAAAGTTGTAAAGGATCCATGTCTTCTGTAGCCTTTCCAATAGAAGATTGTTTGAATTCAGTATTAAACCACATATTCCTCTCTTTGCCCCTAACACACACACACACACACACACACACACACACACACACACACACACACCACAGTGCAGTAGATTGATGAGCTCTTTAAAATTGGGATGTGGTAAAGACCAAGTCGGAATCATCAGGGCCAGGTATGTTTCAGTCATTTGGAAAGGTGTTGACTCCAAGTTTGGGGTTAAATTTCATTCAGAGAGCAAGACATAAAAAGTAGCCCTGTATGATTAAAAGTCTAATGTAGCCCTCTTTGTCCATTCATGCAGTAAGAATGCATTGAGGCTCACTATGTGTGATACACTAGGGTGGCTATTGGCTATATGGATGTAGCAACAACAGAACTTTCTATCATCTATCTATCTATCTATCTATCTATCTATCTATCATCTATCTATCTATCACTTATCTACCATCTATGGATTTATGTCTCTATATATTCAATTCTCTATGATCTATCTATGTATATCCACAGTATCTATTCATATACACATCTGTGTACATATGGGACTGTAGAATCAGAGATGGGATGTGCAAATACAGAGGGCTGCCTCAGTTGCTACTAGTAATCTTCTTGAAAACTGAGAGGGCATGCTCAAGCCAAAGCTAACTCGTGAAAAGGAAAAGAACTGAGAAAAGCAGAGAGACATGGTGCGTGTTCCCCGATGGTTTTGCACAACCAGTTCGCTCTTCCTCCGCACACGTGGACAGCACGTTGTCTTAGTGTTTAAACCATTGCAAGTAGTGATTTTGGTTAGAGCCAGCAGAATCCTAACTGACATAATTGATAAAGTACAAAGCAATTTTGGTGGCTGGCTTTCAGTTGTTAGCATGAAGAGGACGAAAAACAACTGAGGACTGAAAAGGAACACTAAATAGCATCCTCTCGTTGGGATACGTTTCAGGATGTCCATGGCTGTCGGCAGGAAGGAGGGAATTAAGAAAAGCAAATTATAGGCAAGCAAGTAAGAAAGTGTAAAGAGTTTCAATATAAAGTGACGATTGGGAAGAATTTTAGCAAGAGAGAAAAGGCAACATTTTCACCTAAAAAGTGTTTTCTTTTTTTCCACATTCTTTTTTTATGTTGTCCTTTGTAGGAAGGCAAAAAGAGAGAAGATGAGATAGAGAAAGAGCAAGGAGAAGGAGGAAGGATGATAGAGGGAATCAGTGACCATTGTGGATGTAGACAGGGACTCCCAAGGCCCCTGTATTCTGGACTTGACACCCAACCCACATCCCCCTAGAAACCTGGCAGTTATGTGGTCTTCATGCCCAAATCCCAGAAACTTCCAAATACCCTGGGGAGAGGCTGCTATTAGATGCTGGGGAAGGAGGGTTGTTGTTGCACAGACGACTGGGTTTGCACACAAACTTGACCTCACTGGGAGCCCAGGTCCATAGGATCTATGTCTTCTGAGGGAGATAAGCCTGCGTTTAGGAAGCAGGATGGATCTATATTTATCTCCATCCGAATGATCTAATGTTTCAAACCATTTCCGTGGACATAAGGCAGAAACCTAATGTACAATTCAATCATTGTACTACAGAACATAGAACAAATCTGCACTCAATCCAAGGAATATTCATTAAATAGTACACTTATTGGTAGCATAATAGGAAAATAATATGTCACCTTTGTGGGGTTTTTCACAGCTGGGTGATTTCTAAAATGCAACTTTATAGGGATTGTACTTTTCCTGTCTACTACGAGTTAGCTATGTACAATTAATACCAGCTTTGATGGTGGAGGGATTTCTGGGTGGAAGTCTACTATCAGGAATATGCAGGGCTTTATTTTCCTGATCTCCCTTCCAGGTCTCGGTGCCATGTTGAGAGCTTATAATTAGGTCCTAACGCCAAGCCTGCCAAGAATTTATTTTCAATTTCTGTGCTTCGCTATCTCAGCTGTTTCAAATTACATATATCCAAGCTGTAGAAACATGTTATCCTAAATGTTCCAGGGATTGATTTTTTCGAGTATTTCCAACTGTTTGTTTAGGCATCATAAAAGTTAACTTAAATCAATAAAAGAGCTTAACGTGGAGAATCCTATCAGCGATTGTGGACATTCAGAACAAATTAGAGAACGTTGCATTTATGAAAATGGCTAAAAAAATGCATTTATCGCTTGTTCATTTGATGGTATTGGTAGATATTATAGATTATTATTTAAGAATATTGGCCTGGAACTTTAAAATATATGACCTATGCCAGGCCGGTGTGGCTCAGTGGGTGGTTGAGTGTCGATCCATGCACCAGGAGGTTGCCAGTTCGATTCCCGGCAAGGGCACATGCCCAGGTTGTGGGACAAATCCTCAGTGAGGGGCATGCAGGAGGCGACTAATCGATGTTGTCTCTCATCGATGTTTCTATCTTTTTCTACCTGTCCGTTCTTCTCTATCTAAAATCAATAAAGAAAAAAATTTTTAAATAAATAAATAAAATATATGAGCTAAATGCCTAGGTTTGCTTTGTACTAGCTGAGTAAACCTAGGCAAGTTATTTAACCTCTCAATCTCAGTTTTCTCATCTGTCAAATGGGGATAATAAAACCCACATCATAGGCTTATTGTGAATATCAAGTTATGGGATATAAGCCCTATGCTCAGTAAAGTACTGGCACTTAATACATGATCGTCATAATTCTTCTTACCTCTTGTCAAAGAAAACATTTTTTCTTGGGCTTGGCACTTTTTCAATTTGGATATTGAAACATTTAGTTTTGTAAGTCTGTTTTTCTCCTTTACTATTTCACAATATGTTATGTACATGTCCACCACATATAAGAATTGACGGTGAGTAATTGCCTTTAGGTCAGTGTAAAATAAATGAACAGACGATGGAAATTGAGCACATCAGTGGATAATATGTGATCTGAAAGCCTGAATGTGGAGGGAGTGCAGGTAGAAGGACAGACTGTTTCACTTTTACATAAATGGGATTAAGAGTCACATCTAGAGATGGGATTAGGGAATCTGTACAGAACAAAACTTCGAGTGTGCGGAGAAATAGCGTATCACTTTCAGTTCAGAACTTCCTTCTAAGCACAGAGGGCTGAGTCCATATGGGCATTTCCTCTATTCCAGCTGAAGAAAATCCTTTCTCTCTTCAAGAAGGAATGACCATTTGTCTACTGTGAGCCCTGTGGAAGGCACAGATAGCATTTATTTCTCAAGACCCCGCTTGGTTTCGGGGAAAATGGGACCCACCTAACAATGTTGTCTCTGGAAAAATTAATCCACGGTGAACAAAGGAAGTTCAACCAACAGCATAAATGAATCTAACTTCAATATACAATAAAAATACAAACAAACAGACATGAACCTGCCCCTTTGTAAGAAGTTAGACAATATAATCTGCGTTGTGTGTGACTGAGAGATGACTCATGTTGAAACTGTCATGTTCCTGTGGAACTAACAGGACAAAATCACTTCAGGAATAAAAGGATGACAAATATATGTAGGATACTAGGTTTGGGGCCATTGTGACCTGCAGCTTTGAGAGGGCAATTTAACACCCACAGCCACACACAGACTGACGTAGTGTGAGGGTTGTCTCTGGAGATCATGAGCACTGAGAGGAACTTTGCAATGTGGAGACCTCAAAGGATCTTTGCCTCAGGTCTTCAGGCTATTCCAAGCTGTTCTTGATAATATCTTGATAGTGTTCTGCAAATCTATGTCACCTTAAGTACAGAACTACCAGTCACTCATTACTGATCTTTAACAAGGATAAGCTCCAGCTGAGAAGAATAATCAACTCTATCACCGAGCACCTTGCATTAACGTTTGGTGGACCAGCACTTTGTACAGCAAAGCACTAGATTATTTAGTGAGAAGTCAGAGAAGAAAGTAAAGTAGATTCAGGAAAAGTGTTTCACATTGTAATTAATGAAGTTTTCAGGAATGGTGCAAACTAAACAGTATGGGATAAAACAAGTCTAACCATTGACCTATTTTCACTCTCAAGAAAGCAATTCAAGAAAAATCTGCCAGTAGGATCTTAAGCATAGAAATTATATTCTGTTCATTTACTGAATGCTTGGTACTGTGTTAGGTAATATGCTTGCATCATTTGCTTTGGAAAAACATCGATTACCTCCAAATTAATTAGCATTCCTAAAACTGCACTTTGGAAAATGCTGGCTAACATATTTTGTTTTGGATACATCTTAATATTTTTCAAAGAAAGTGAGCCACACCACCTCATACCCTCTTTATTGTTCTCTTTCCTACTCAACCATTCAAACTCATGCAATTCATTTGTTCACCAAACTTTTATGGAATAATGACTGTATGTCAGGCTCACTGTATGCTGAGCAGTGCATATGAAAAAAAATGGATATCTAGTTATCACTACTCTTAATAAACTCAAAAATTAGTAGGCAATATCCATGTATGAAAGACAATTTAGTTTGAAAACCAGTCCCTTTGAAAGTGTGGTTGACCTTCGCCATGTGGAGCTCACTGATGTACTTTTATGTCTGACTCCCATTAGTCAGAACACTTGTAAATAAAAGATACAAAGTCAAACATGTACTCTCAGAGGCAATGTACTGGTTCATACAATTCATTGTCCAGTGTCGGTTTAGTCTTAGTTAAAGCAGGATTCAAACCAATGTTTTCAAAACAATGGCTTCCTCTTCACACTTCCTGTTCTTAATTGGCTTCCTTCCCCCACTAGGCTTTCTCCAACTGCCCTGAAAAATGGCTGTGAACACTCCAGCTTGAGAAACCCAACCATAGAGTAGCTTTCTCTCTCTTGTAATTCATATGCAATATCAGGGAAGGATCTAATTAGACGACTTTCATTTTTGAGCTCATCCCTGGATCATCACTGTGGGCAAGGATAGGAAGACTCTGGTGGTCTGCATTAAATTTCCATCCCTCTGAGGACAGATGTGAAGTGGGGATAGTGTGGATCGGAGAAAGTAGAGACTCTAACTACTGGTCATACCAGGACCACGAATTTGCGAGCAAGCCTTCAAAGGCACCCAAAAAAGAGTAAATGAGATATCATAGATTTAATTTAATCTCACTTTCATTATTTTTATAAAGTAATTGTATATAAAAACATACCACTAATATTCTTGGACATCTTCTTTGTTGCAAAACTTTATTGTTGACACTATACCAATTAATATCCCAAGGGACTTCTGTTAAATGATTACTGATGTAATCCCGTCTTTTCCATTTGCAGATAAGTAAGTAAATTAAAGCTCAAAGGAAGAGCCATATTTATTTGATTATTAAGACTTTTTTTTTTATACCTTTGGCATCTAAGAAATTTCTCCTTACAATGGTTGTGCCATGGTCTGTCAGAGTTATACAGTGAGATAAAATTCACTAAATGTTTTGCCCAAGGTCCTAATAAGAACATAGCTAAGTGACAGAGCCTGGGGCATGACATGGGATTTGTGACTTTCATCCAGTGGTTCTTCCATCTCCACCCTGGAGAGTAATGCCATTTGATAAATGCTTTTTGCTTTGTTAAAAGCTAATGCTGACGGGGTAATACCCTACAAGGTCTGCAACCCCAGGCCTGAGGCCTAACAAATATAAGTATACTTTTTGTTCTTTGAGTTTTTAGGTGAGGCGAATTTACAAAAAATGTTCTATTAACTGGCTACCAGTGTGCCCAGCTGAAATCTCAAGAATGCATCCTGATGTCTGCCACTGGCCACTGCCTTGTATTCTTCTGGCTCATTCCTTTTGGAAACCCATGTATTTTTCTCTCCAGAAATGATTAACTACTGAAATATAACGCTGTTGTGTTCTGTTCTGTTGACTGTCAGTATAATGTTTTGTACCTTTTGACAAGTTTTCAAGAGATCCTCAATTTGGTTATTACACGTCCAAATGGATCCAATCAATATCTAAATTGCTGAAGTGACAAGGGAACATAGAAACTTGTTTGTGAATAAACATGATAATTAATGACAATCAATGGGACAGTTCAGTCAAATAGTCTTATGAGTTTAGCTTTTACTAATAAGCATTTGTCAAACTGTATTGCTCAGCTAACTAGCTTGCTTTAGGAAGTCATTAGCAACCCAGTTATAACAAAACCATTGTCAAAAGAAAGCAAACATAAAATAAAGCTTTCCAGGAATGCAAGGAAATGGTGCCTACTTCAAAAGGCATTACTATAGAATTATTGACAGGACCATTAACACATGTCCATTCTTCAAATGTAACACTCATCAGCTCAGAAAAAAAAAATTTATTTTACCTTATTCTTTTCTATCACCAAAACAATCTAAATACCAGTCTTACAAGTTTTGCAATAAATATATTTTATATCCTACAGAGTTTATAATTACATAATAATACTTTGAAATAAAGATGGTACAGAAAATACTGCATGTGATGAGATGATTCTAATTGGATTTAATTAGAAATCAGCAACACACTGAACTGAAATTGTCTATGAATTACTTAATTTTTTCCATAATGAAAGATATATATATTTAAAGTCATTGATTTTTTTTCCTAGTAGAGATTTACCATAAGGATAAATCCCAGCATTTTGATCAAAGTTCTATTTTGAAAAAGTCTTTTTAGACTTATTATAACTTTTCCCAGTATTTTCCAATACTCTTTTTTAGTACTTTAAGGAACAATTTGTTTTTCACATCTCTAATGTTAGTGCAAGATTTTAAATTTGAATATTTGATTTAATAAAATGCATCTCGACTACTATTAGACATTGGAAAAGAATTCTCTGAGTCCAAATGTACTTTTTTTCAAATTTCTTACAAAGTCAAAGCAGTGACTGACAATTACTATCCTAATTATTCAAAGGCAGGAAGGTTTCCTTTTTGGTTCCTTTCTTGTCTCTCCAAGAGTAGTATTTTTCATACAAAATGGCCATTTAGTTATTAGGTTTAAGTGGTCTTATATGTACACTAATTATAATCTCAAGGCCAAAACTTGGCACACAAATTCTGGCCACAAGATAAAATATTGGCTAGGGGTCAGACCATTTACTTGCAAAATATTTTTTCAGGCTTAAAATAATGCATAGAGGAGGTTTGATAATGTTATCCTATCTAGAAATCAAGCGCAGGGAAGATAAGTAACCTACTGAAAAAATAAAAAGCAATAAGAGTTCAATTTTACAGCATTTTCTATAGGCCATTATAAGGTTTAAGGGTGGATAACACTTTTCCTTGCCCAGATTTTAAATCCTTTGAAAAGTAAACATTTATCAATATCAAAAAAAATGGAATGATTGCTAGAGAAGCTGGTCTGTTCTCAGGCAAATTCTCCTAAAAGAATATGAGTCACCTGCAGGCAGCATTCTCACAAGAAAAAAGAAAGAAGAGGTTAGCATTCACATGCCCAGTTTCTCCTCTCACAGTCACCATTTAGATATGCATCTTTCCATGGCTCTTTCTATGTGAGAAGGCAAAGCAAGGTCAGGAGTGTTACACTCATGGCACATGTCACAGAAAGGAAACAATAGGAATGAAGAAGAAGTATTCCAGGCACTGTACAAAGCTTTTCCATGCATTCTCCTACATAATCCTCACCAAATCTCCCTGGGGTACTACTCATATCTCATTTATAAATTAGAAAATAAAATTTAGGGAGGTTAAAGCACTCACTCCCAATCATACTGTAGGTACATAATGAAGCTGGACTTTCAATCTGATATCCAAAGTAGCATCTAAGTTCTGATAATTTAAGGAATGAGAGTAAGCAGTATCCAAGGAGGCATCCATCCATTCACATAACTATCTTATGTATGTAATCATTGTTACAGATTCTGTGGAGATGGATATGAAAAGAAATGCTCCATATTTGAATATTCAGCACATGGGCACTAACACTTGCTGTGGGGATACCCAGCAGCACAGTGTTGCAGTAAATGTACTAGCCAAAACAACAACAACAAAAACAACAGCAGCAGCAAACCCTCTGGCCAGTGGCATGGTAACCCTCTGTGTGTGCCGACAGACAATTTAAAAGGGTCATATGGAGCTGAAGGAACATGGTTTTGAATCTACCAGTATCTAAAAGATTTTTCAAGAAGTTTTTGTTTCAATAAAGTATCCAAACTTGGAAATACAGGGAAAAGTTGACTGCACATCTTTTTATGTCATGCCGGAGCACTGCCCATTAAGGACAGCAGAACACATCTCCCTAAAATATGCCACTTTGGCATATTGATTATTTTGAATTAAAGTTATTTAAGAAAGAGCCAGTGCAAGAAGAATACTGTGACCCACCTCTGTCTCCATGATAACAGAAAATAAGTCTCCCGTATGAAAAGTACCCTCCCTGTACCAGGAGTGTAGAAAGTATCCTTCTCACCAGAAATAGGGAATTTAGGACTAAGAAGTCTATATAAACAAACCTTATTTCTTCTTCACTGATTTCCTACCACAAGGCCAAACTCCTTTGTCTTGTCAATACTTCACAAATTTATTGTTTTCTTGTTAAAAGGTATAAAAGCTGCCTGCTTTCCTCACTTTTTTGAGTCTCATATTTTTATGGGGCTCCTGTACATGTGAAATTAAATTTGTTTTTCTCCTGTTAATCTGTCTTACGTCAATTTAATTAAAGACCCTAGAAGGGGAGAAGGGAAAAGTTTTCTGCACCTACACCCAGCAGCCCTGCACAAGGATTAGCTCTTCTTCTGGCTTCTAATTACTATCAATTGCAGCTCATACTCTGGAAAGTAAATTTAAATTCATAGAAGGTCAACGTGTTGAAATAATTTTTATCCAAAGAAAAGAAAATGACTGTTATTTATTAGAAAATACTTCCTAACTCTTGCAGCCTTGTCCTACAGTCTTGTAAGACATTAACCAGCTTTGCATCTACTTTTCTATCTTATTTCAACAATCAATCTTTCACTGATTTTATTCATTTTGATCTCTTGAGTCCTCCTTTGAACCATCTTTATCATCCTACTGGTTCTCTTATTAATGAGGTTTTTTGTTGTTGGTTTTTAAAGTATCTTTAACAGCTACTCATATCTGTATAAGAGACAAACATTTTAACTTTTTGAAAATTATACATTGACATTATTTAGCTTTCTGAGTCTCATTTTCTTCATTTGTAAAGTAGGCATAATAATAATTTACCCAGACTGTCTGAGATTATTAAACGAGAAAAGCCACTTGCTCTTTTGTAGGTGCCCGTTAGTTTTAATACAATACAAATTTGAACATTAACAGCAATAATTATAATTGCAGTTGTAGTTGTTTCTATTACTTTTGCTATTTTTCCAGTGCAAATTTGGACCAATCTATCAAAAATGTGTATATTTATAGTTTCAGTGAATAAATATTTGCTAAGAATTGAATAAATATTTGCTAAGAATTCGTTGGGTAAACAAGAAGAGTTTGAATTTGAACTCTATGATAGTTAAGGGAGGGCATTTCAAGAGCTCTATAGTAAAAGATCATTTAAAAATATTCTATTCTATGTTTGGCAATCTTATAAAATACATGAAAAATAAATTACTAGGAAAAAAATTGAAACAAAGATATACAAACACATGTTCCATTTAAAAATTATTATATTGAGCCCGGCCAGTGTGGCTCAGTGGATTGAGTGTTGTCCCATGGACTGGGAGGTCCTGGTTCGATTCCCAGTCAGGGCACATGCCCAGGTTGTGGGCTCCATCCCCAGTAGGGGGTGTGCAGGAGGCAGCCATAGCTGATCAATGTTTCTCTCTTACACTGACGTTTCTCTCTCTCTCTTCCCTCCCCTCTCTCTAAAAAATCAATAAAAACATATTTAAAATTTTCTAAAATTATTATGCTGATTAGAAATAAAACCACTGAGAGTTTACTATACACCTATAAATATTTGCTCTCAATTTCTTACCTTCTCTTGCTATAGACCAGTAGCTTGAGAACTACTGAAGACTACGCATCAAGAGAAATGATGTAAGATTCACCAGATGATAATTAAGTGGTGTTCCTTAATAAAAAATGATCAGCTATTGACATTAACCTCAATCTGCAGCAGACACTAAGTCAATATGCTGGTATCATTATATTGTCTCTGACCTTCGATATTGGCACAGACAGCCACTTTGGAAGCCTACGATAAGTAAAAATTAACGTATATATTACCAGCAACATAAACATTTGTTGATTTGAAACTACAAAATCAGAGTATAAAGGAAGGTGGTTTCCATGTGAGAGCAAAGATGAATGAATGGTGTTGCCCTATAGGGTCCTGCAGGTCTGAGTGACAGGCACACCTCTTTCCCCTGGAGGATTAAGCCTTGAAGACCACAGATTTCTAACAGACTAAATTTTAAATGTTTCCTGTGTTATAGTCTCCTTTAACTTTGAACCTCAAAGGGAGATTAATTTGGAGCCAATTTCTGTTTGCATTGTTTTCTTTGTCATGCAAATATAATGCTGGCCTCCTTCACCTTTTCTTAATTAGGGGTAGAAGAGCAAATTTTTCATTCATTTGAATGATCCCAGCTTGTCATTCACTCTTTTTTCCTTTGTTTCTTAGGGAAAATGTTCTCCTTTGGGCAAGATTTTTCGTTAATAGTCACCTGCCTTTACACTGCAATTGTAATATGGGTTTGTGAAAAGAGCAAAGAGTTAGCTCCTTGGCCAGGAAAGTAATTTAGAATACTAACAGGAAGCTCTTTGGCCAGGGAAATTAGCCAGACCTTCAAAGGGTCTCTATGATCTGTTTGAACTCTCCAGGAAAAAGCAAGATTGAAATAGTGTTCTGTGATTTAGGAGACTCTCTCTCTATTTACTTTTATTCTCGATATCAAACAAAGGAGACCCTGATCTTTTAGAGCTGACATTGGAAGCTAATTGCCCTAAGTCATAACCAAGGCTATTTTTATTACATTAGAAAAGAACAATATCTAGTATTTTATCTTTTCTTGGAAAGTACTCATTGATAAAAAAACAAACAACAAAAAACAACAACAACAACAAAAGAACAACTTCCTTGTATTGAGTTAAAATTGATTCCCATCTATTTCAATCCCTGCTAATCCATATCTGAGCACAAGTAGCTATAAATAATCTAATTCCTTTGGAAGAGTTCCAGTAGTGAGTACATGGTCCTCTATCATTAAGTCATTTTCTTACCTTAGATACTCATTCATTTCTCTAGATCTCTCTATTAATAACAGAATTGTGATTCAAACAATCTTGACAGGTCTGCCTACATAATACCGGAAATGAAGGAAATATAATTTAAGTAGGAACAATGCAAATTCGGAGGATTGAGTACTACAGACAAAGTCTGTTCACGTTTAGGACAGAAAACACATCTTAAATTTTCCTTATGAATGTTCATTTATTACAGACAATAAATGACATAGTAGATCATAGCTAGTTTCAAATACTTAAACATCTATTTCAGAATGGATTTTAGCTCAGACACAAGAAAGTTTGTTGTTTTCTTAACCATATTAAACTGTTGACTTTTAGGCCTGGAAGACTTCCAGGTCATTCATTTAGTCACTCTAACTTTCAGGGTATCTATAAAATAGTGTTAAAAACAAAAATTCGATTCAGTAAATTTGAAGATCTAATAGGCTTTGTTGAGTGATTCCCAATGGGGCAGCATCCCATCTCGCGAGTAGAGAGCATTTCCGAGAAGCTATATGATCTGAAAGGCTTTCATAGGCAGAAACTGAGGGGACAACATGTTCTTAGCCAAAGAAAAGGAAGAGTTGTTTCAGGCAAGGTTCTTCTCTTCGGGGAAGTGCTGGTGTGGGGGTGGTCCTGATCAGGCAGATTTCCAAGCTTATTTTGGGGGGCACAGAGAGAGCCCATGTGACAGACTACCTCATTTTCTGACCAGAAAATTCCGGAGTGACCTATTAAGATTACATTCCCGAGAAGGTTAAAACTGGAAGAAGGTCAGGTTAGGTGTTTAGTTTAGGTGCCGTGGGCTTTTGGGGTTGTGGTTTTTCTCTTTAACAATAGAAAAGCCTATAATTGAGATTTTAAAATTTTGAATAAATATTCTGACACGGACGAGGTTGAAGGCAGAGCTCTGAGGCACGTGTCTGAAGACCTCTTCCCTTGATAAGATGGCTCTATTTACTTTTTTATTTTTGGATTTGTTCATTTGGGAAGTTTTTAGAAACATCTAAACATAGTTCACTTAGCCTGAATTTCTTTAACCTTGTCCCAAAAGATAATGAGAGAGATTTAGGCAAATTAATTTTATGAGTCAATGGGGAAGACTCCCATAAATTTCTCCATTTACAACATCAATTCTTTCTCATCAAAGTCCATTCTCCTTTTTCCCATGCAACAGTCTTCTGCACAGAGAAAGTCGGACATAAATCAAGTTGAACAACTCTGCTTTCTTTCCTTTTTCTATTACAATGTTACCATCTGCCCCAAGCAATAGGCCTCTTTCTTTTTTCTAAGGTCCACTTGGTTTAAACCATAATTAAGGTTTTGTTTTTGCTGTCACACACCCTTCACTTCTATGTGTGTACTTCAGAGTTTATAAGGTACGTTTCTATCTTGCAACCAATTATATTTCCAGTTAATCCTATGATGTAAGCAGACAGTTTTTAAAAAAACAAAACAAAAACAACCTGGCCGGTGTGGCTCAGTGGATTGAGCATTGTCCCATGATCTGAGAGGTCCCAGTTCGATGCTTGGTCAGAGAACCTCGGCCCCCAGTAGGGGGCGTGCAGGAGGCAGTCAATTGATGTTTCTTTCTCACATCGATGTTTCTATCTCTCTCTCCCTTCCCCTCTCTCTAAAAAATAAATAAATACATAAAATAAATAAATAAAACAGTCATGTTTTATAAAAGAGGGAACCATGATGCACCATCACAGGCAACTATGCAGATGACATTTATTCATTACTTTGTTCAAGTTCATTGCTCTTTTCATATATCATTAGCAAATTATAGCATCCATGAGCCAAATCCAGCCTGCAATGCATTTATTGGCTAGTGAACTAAGCATGGTTTTTACATTTTTAAAGTTTTATATATATAAATAACAATAGGCTCAATTTTGCACCTTGGCCTACAAAGTCTAAAATATTTGCTATCTGGTCCCTTAAGTAAATGTTTACAAATGCCCTGCTCTATATCATAAATTCTAGGAGAGAAGGATCTTCAAAACAAATACTTACAAGAGCTCAAGAAATATGGGTTTGTATTAACTTTTTTTAAAAAGGACAACTTATAAAAATAAAGAAAATAGAAAAGTGAATAATTCACTGAAAATCAAAGACTGAACAGAGGAGCAAAAAGTACACATATACACATAACACTGAGGGTGCAGAATCAAGATGGAGAAAATATCAAACTGGATAATGGAGAAAAAAATTAAGGTTAGGGTTAGGGTTAATTAGAAAAGATTGAAGAAATTTAAAGTGTCTTAAAGAGAAAACCACAGGTCCTAAATGGTGTTAACACCATTGTAATAACCTGGTTATTATTTAACAGGAAAGGAGCAAAGAAGAGACTAGATAATATAGACATGCCATTTATACATCTTTGCCGGGAAGCTGTAGTTAACACGCTCCAGGTCTACTCCCTGCAGATCGCTGGGGAAGGGGCTGGACAACAGATACGTGTCCAGTAAGGTCTGGGTGATGTGGGACGATGCTTACCTGTCCATCACACCTGGAAACAGGCAATTGGCTAGAATAGGCATAGCCACTGCAAGGGTGCAAAGTCTAAGATATTTAAACTCCTGAACAAAGGGAGTTCCTTCTCTCTTGGCCCTCTTGCTCTCTTGGGATTCCTGTTGCAGGTTGTAGGGAGCTCTCCTGCATTCGTCCATGTGGCTCACAGCCACAGGGGACCCACTCTGTAGACTGAAGGGCTGGATCTAGCTTGATGCTCTGCCGGACTCAACTCTACCATGGAGGAAACTCTGGACACTGGCCCTGCTTCTAGCTCTGCTGAAACCCCAGCTGCATGTCTTCCAGAACTGGTTTAAGGAAACTGGGGCTTTACAAACTGAAGGATATAACTCTGTGCAAATAAAAATTACTCATTCTCGAATGCAAGTCTTAGAAAATTCTTTTTCTCAAGATGTCATAAGAACCCCTCTCCCACTAGTGATGGAGAAATTCTACCCATTCAATTCTCTGGCAACAGTGTCACTTATGCTGAAGGCTATGAATGATACCAAACCTAGATTTAATACTTGACTTAGTTTCTGTTTCTATTCCCTATAGAAAAAAAAAAAAGAGGCAGTCTGTCCGATATCCCTTGTCATTTTCTTCCCCCTAAAAGATGATAAGCTGGTCTAAAAAAAATCCTTTCTTTTCTTTTGTTAATACCTCCTTTGTCCCACCCTTTTACTATAAAATCCTCCATTTTGTACACCTCAAGCCCTTCTAGTTGCTAGATTGAATGCTGCCCAATTCATGAATTACTTAATAAAACCAGTTAGATCTTCAAATTTACTCAGTTGGATTTTTTTTTAGCAACTGGAAAAGGAAGATTTTGTTCTTTAATTTTTTTTAAAGAATATGTTTGTTTCAACAATTATCTTCATAAATTTAGGTTACAAATTTCTTGATGAAAAAAATGAAATACCTTTCAGTTTAAACTTTATATAATACTCAGCCTGTGACCCCTCAACAAAATCAGTTTGCATTTGAAATGGATGGGCCAGGTTTGAGATACTCTTTGGGCCAGAGGCAATTTGCCTAGCTCCTACCCAATGCAGTCCCTTGAATGACACAGTGAACAGGTCAGGGGACATGGTGAATGCAGGTCATGATGCAGGTCATGGGGGATTGCACCAGCAACTCCTCGCCAAGTTCAAAAAAGCCCAAGAAGCTGATCTTGTGGGCTTGTGATTAATTAGGACAGATGGAAATCTTCCTTTTTTTAACAGAGGGAAATGCTTGGCTTCTCTGACTCCTTGTTCAAGCCTGCTTTGTTCCCATGGCTTTGAGGTTAATAGCTTCTGCTTAGTCTTGCATATAGATATGCTCATCATTAGAGGGACTCTGCTTGTGACTTGAGTTTTACAAAAATAGCCTCTTACCAGAAAATGCCTCTCTGAGGCAATAAAAAAGTATGTACAAAAGTAGTGATTATTTATAAAAAAATTTTCAGAAACTTCCTGACCAAACTCACATCAGTTAGAGTCAACAGACTAATAACAGAGAAGTTTCACAATCTTCCTCGAATCCCTGCTGGCTCCCAGATGTCTGTGCTTGTCAATCACCTCTTGCCCCTCCCGCTTCCCCCTGCCCTTGACATATAAGAAACCTGAATTCTGTCCTTTCTTTAGGACACTAGTGTGCCATCTTCTCGGCTTGCTGGCTTTCCAAATAAAGTCACTTTCCTTGCCCCAACACTTGGTCACTCAATTGTTTGGTTGTCGTGTGGTGAGCTGTATAAGCTTAGATACGGTTACATTCTTCTCTCCATTCTTGGACTAGAATGAAAGCCTCAGAAGAAGATAAGGAGTAAGTAGTGTGATCATGAGTTGACGGAAGGGCAAAAGGTAGTGATTGTCTATATGGTAAGTGGGTAAGCTTTAGAAAAGCCAATCTGCAAATAACAACTTAATGAGAGAAATGATTAGGAATGATAACCTAAAATAAAAGGCCAAAGTGAGAGGCAACCATTGTTTATATGAGATCTAAAACAATTGCAATTCTGCAAGAACTGATTCAAGCAGAAACCCAAATAGTATTTTGATTATGGGCTGAAGGCAATGGGTTTTTATGAGAAAGGGAAGGGGACTAATTACATAAATAAAAGGAAGAAATTTCTATTGGTGTTAACAAGCCAAGAAAGGAATTTCTATAGGTGCAAGCAAATTTATTCTTTAGCTACACATGGTTGCGTTAATTCTAAAGAATGTCCTTTATTTCCAGTGCTGGAGTCAGGAGGTCTGCTTTCCTGTTAGCTTTACAAAAAGTTATTTGGAAGCTGCTGCTGCTCTGGCCCAGTTCAAAGGTTCCTTCTTCCGCCCTGGCTGGTTTGGCTCAGCGGTAGAGCATCACCCCACGGACAAAAGGGTCATGGGTTTGATTCCCAGTCAAGGGCGCGTGCCTGGGTTGCAGGTTCAATCCTTGGCCCCAGTCAGGGTCAGGAGGCAACTGATCGATGTGTCTCTCTTACATTGATGTTTCTCTCTCTCTCTCTTTCTCCCTTCCTTCCACTCTATCTAAAAATCAATGGAAAAATATCCTCAGGTGAGGATTAACAAAAATAATAATAATAATAAAGAAATAAATAAAAGGCTGTACATTAAAAAAAAATAAAGCTTCCTTTTTCCCAGTTCAAACATTTCAAAGTTTTAAGGAGTGAGATGTGCAAGCCAATTCTTCTGGGATGGCAGCTCCAACTCCATTTCTAAGTGGCTCCATTTATATTACTTTTCACAGGAAGTTCTTATTTCCTAGGGCGAACCCAGACTAAATCCAGACTACAGTTTTCATCATAAAGCCAGTAAAAACAGTCAAGTAAAATACCTTACCAAAAGTCTGTTCCTAATCGCTACTAATGTCTGCTTTAATATATAATCTATACTCATTTATTCATTAAGTTATTTAACAATTATTAAGCACGTGCTTATCTTCAGTTGAGATATAGTAGTGACTAGGAAAGTTATTCATTTTTCAACCAGTATTTGCAAGTGTGTCAGGTACTGTTCTAGGCACTGGGGGTACTGCAATAAATGGAACAGACCACAATACCTGCCCTCGTGAGACAGGATCGCAGGTAACTTTGGAACCAGACTAGCAGTATTGATTTTTTAATTTAATTACCACCAATGGGAAAGTACAATATTATAACATTTAAATTTACTAGCCTTTCCTAAGTGGAATTCTAGATTTGGATTCCACATAAAAGGTGGTCAGCAAAGAAAAACTCAAGGGCAACTTTTCATGGACCACTCATTGTTCTTCCATTTTCGAACAAGCGATGCTCTTCCCAGGAACATGCACGCCTTCTACATAGAATATGTGTCTTCGAGCAGTGCACTGTGCGCCCCTTCAGGCAGAAACAATTTGTTTCTCTGCACGTTCCTCCTCTGTCAAGTTGGAGACAGAAAATAAGTCTTGCAAAAATATGAAATCAGCAAGTTTTCTAAATTTTCCACTACTCTCTGCTAGAGGCAAGACCTATTTCAGAGCTGTCCAGAGACTACCTAAACAGTTGAAATAGATGGTGTTTGGGGTCCCTTTCTATATTGAGCATATGACTCATGCTGTGGTCCTAGGGTGTTTCATACCACATACAGAGTGAGACAAAAGTAGATAAAACAGTTTAGTCTTGTACTATTAGTTATTAATCATTGTATTATTTTCCAAACAACTGTAAGCCTACTTTTGCCCCACCCTGTATTAACATTCCTCATCTATTAGATAAATATTGTCTGTTACGATGCTTTCAGCCAAAAGTAAGCGAAGAAGGCTGAAAATATCTTAACAAATAAGATGAGATCAGAGGCAGTTATCCGTGTTGGATAAAGGCTTGGAAAGACACATAGAATGCATCTCTTCCTGACGCTCCTCATTAACAGTGAAGGATGCTTTCCTGGAGACCCTTTACCCATATCTCCTCTTTCATTTTGGTCAGAAGGATACATATGCCTCTTTTTGAGCCAGTCACTGGCAGGGGAATGAAATTATTGGTGTTGGCTTAGAGTATGAATGAAGTTTCTGCCCCTCAGCCTCTCATTCCTGGAAAACAGGTATTAGAAGGCTTTCCAGGTATTAGCAAGCAAATGGGAAGATTGGTTGCTGGGTAGGCAACGGTGACTTCAAGTGAATGGCGTGTGTTTCTAGAAAATAGGTATAGATGCTAACCAGACTATTCCTTACAAAATGACTGGCTTTCAGAGCTGACAGCACCAATGGTGAAATCACCTGGGTGGAGGTGAGGTTACAAATACTGAGGCTGGGACCCTCTGGCAGAGATTCTGATTCAATAGCACTTGAGCACAGCCTGGAGGTCAGGGTTTTTAAAAGCTCCCAGCTTATTCCAATATGAGCAAAGTTGGAGAAGTATTGCTCTAAAGCAACACTTCTCAAACTTTAATGTGCACAGAATCACCTGAGGATCTGGTTAATCGCCTGCAGATGATTCCGTTAGTAGCATTTCTAACCATTTCTTGATGATGCTAATATCGCAGATCTATGGACCACACTTTGATTTGCAAGGTCATAATGTCAGGAGTTCCCGTATCCTATGGTCCCATCACAACAATTAACATAGTACAGGTAATTTGGCAAATGTGTGGCTGACTTTTCAACTGGCCCTGAGCTTCTTACAAAGAACTAGAAAACTGCCCAGAATAGGTATTTCATAACTATTTATTGACTTCGCATTGTTGAATATTACAGAGAGTCTGTTCCTGATCGGTGGTGTATGACAGGTGGACCACATTAGAAAATGTAAGTCTGAGGCTCACAGGTGAGAAATTCTAGAATAGCCATATGGCTGATTCCGTCTGACTGCCTGTGAGCCTTTGGTGGAGACAACTGGTTAAGTTCAGAGACTGATGTTATTTGCAAGGCCCACCGAAGTTTCCCCATCCACATCTCAGCTTAGAAGACAAGCTGTCAAAAGTGATTAGGTGAGAGGTAGCAGTTAAAACCAAATCTGGATGCCCACAGCTGTCTCTTCTCCCTCAGGCACTTTTGCAGGAGATAACTTGTAAAAAAAAATGTTTAATTGTTATGTTTGAAGGCAGGAGACCCAGGAGGGACAATGAAAAGCCTTTACATTAGGATGCCCGTGATCATCCTTGCGGAGCTCAAAAGAGCAAGGCTTGGCTTTTAAGCATAAGGAGTCAGCTTGTTTTGGGGCGAAAGCATCAAATTGTAGTCCACAGCACAGAGGAGCCACGGAGAATATAGCCGTTAGAGATACCTGTGAGTATCCGTGGATTATTCTCCTACGTACAAATGACAATCATCCAGAAAAGCTAGACCCTTACAGCTTGGCTTGCCTTTTTCTTGCTCCTAGCAATGGAGTCCAGGACAGGGCGTCCATCTAATTCACTCTCACAGGAGTGTCAGGGAATGCAGTGTCCTCTTAATATGTAATTACGCTGCCTGCCCAATAGCCTGCACCGGAACGGTGCTCACAAACAGACTTCGAAGCAGGCTGTGTGCAGAAACGCAGAAACACTTGCAGCTACAAGTATCTCCAGTTCCATGGTTGTCATTCCAAGCTGTATTTGTCTTGGCCACTGGAGACAGCTTATTTTTGAAAAGAAGCTTCATTTTTCAAATCCCTTAAAGAAGCTGGGATACTGAGCCAAAGTGAAATGACAGTGAAACCACAGAAGTATATTTATTTGTGATGGTGAGATAAACCTTTCCCAGAGTCACCAACTTGGCTCCTGACACACCGGTAGACACATTCTTCTTTGCACAACTGGAGTGATCGTGCGTGGCCCCGCGGCCGGCCTCTGCTCATTCTGTTGTCTCGCCCTAGAATGTAATCCCTCCATCGTCATCCACCCACATGGGCGTGGGATCGTGATAAATGGAGGTCAAGGGGCAACAATACGGACCAGAAAGAAACACAGTGTCTGAGCTGGTCAGAGAGGCTCATACAACAGCCTGTGGAAAGTGCTGCTGGAACTGTGCTTTCTGGGTTTAAATCCAAACTACTCAATTTCCCCATTATTAAAATCTAGCCTATAATCTATGCAGGGCTGTAAGAGTATTAAAGGCTTTAATACATGTAAAGTTTTTTGAAGCATGCCAGGTATATAGAAAATAGTACATATGCATTATTCTTTTTATATCATAATGTTCACTTCAGGGTGATGGGGTTTGACAGTTTTTTTCTCTTCTTTAGACGCATCATTTGTTCTTTCTAATAAAAAAAAATCACTTTTATAATATGAAAAATTACATATTAAAAATGTTTTTAATCTGTTTCAGTTCGTTATTGCTGCCTAACACACCCCCATAATTAAGTGACTTCAAACAAAAACCATTCATTATTATAGCTCATGGATATGCCAATGGACTGACCCTAGCGAGGTTCCCCCACGCATCTGTGAGCCGCGGAGGGCTCGCTTCCAGGCTTGGCGTGGCGGTGGGCATGTCTGCTCCACGCTCCTCTCCCTGTCCTCTGGGAATGGGACACAGCTCCAGCTGTCCTCGGGGCAGTGGCAGGGGCACAGTGAGCACACAGAAGCATGGCAGGCTTTTGGAGCCCAGCCGCGGAAGTGGCACAGCGTTCGTCTCATGCTACTGACCCACGCAAGCCACGTGGCTGAAATCGGAGCCAAGGTTTAGAGACGTCTGCCCTGCCTTTTACGTGGGAGAGAGTGTAAAGACACATAGTGACGGCTTGTGTCCACGGAGGGGAGAACAACTGCGAGGAGGAGCACCACTTTCCGGGCTCTGTGGAAGCACGAGTTGCACTTCACTACTGTCCTCGAGTGGGACTGTGTCTGTCCTCTCACGACAGATTCCCGTGGTATCAAATCCCAGCTCAGCAACTTAGAATGTGACGCTGGAAAGTCGCTTCACCTCTCTGAATCTCAGTTTCCTATTTATGAGGTAGAGAAAAGAATAGTGCTATCTTCATTACATTTTTAATAATTAAATGAGGCAATCCATGTAAAGCCCTTAGTAAGTACTGGGCTATGTACTGTGAGTTCATTGTAAGCACTCAATAAATATCTGTCCATAGCCTTAGTGTGGTCCATATAAGCTGTTACAAGCTTTCTAAACAAAAGTGGTCTCTTCCTTCAAAGTCCTTTACTCCCCTAATCACCTCTGCTGGTCATTTGACATGCATACGGCTGGTGTTGTGGTTGCTTACGGACCTCTCTTACTGGACTGTAAACTTCCAGAAGGTCAAGGACAGTGCTTTATGGATCTTTGCATCCCATAGCTCTTTGCATGTGTTAACCAGAGTCAGAATGCCAAGAATAGCGTATGCTTTGACAGTGCTTTTTAGCTAACAAAGTGTTTTCTAATTTGATTCTCTCAGTGTGAGATAGCAGGGGCAGACTGTATCCCCATTTTATAGATGAGAAAACTGATGATTAGAGACTTTGAGACTTGCTCAGTATCGCACGGTATGTGACATAAACCTTATTCGATTTTATATCTTTGAGCTTTACCCAGTTACTTTTCACATAGGTATTGATGGGGAAAATGAGGGAAGTTCGACAACTCAGCAAATTATATATATACCTTCAATAGCCCACAATGAAGAGCACCGTGAAATCTAAGATATAAATTGTTCCGATCTTATTTTTCTCCAGCAAGATGTTAAAAAATGAGGAAAGCAATAATGTTTAAGTTTTATTTGCTTTTACTTTTTTCTTTCTGCAAAATTGCAGAATTTACATGAATTTGTATAAAAGACAAAGCAATGCTTATGTTTCTAAATGCCACATATTTCACTGAACTCGGGATAGAAAAGCAAGACATATTTTTTAAATGTTCTTTAAATTGACATTTTTAAACTCCACATCTGAAACATCAGCACCTCTTCTAAAATCATTAGTTCTTATCTTTAATCTCATGATTTGAAAGGCTTCGTTTTCCAAAAAGGGAAAGACACACTTTCTGGGGTCTCTCTCTCTCTCTCTCTCTCTCTCTAATTTGCTTCTATGGTTGCCACAGGTGAGTTCACTATTAAATTGTGGCCAAGCTCATATATGCCCAATTACTGTTCCTATATTTCACAACCAAATAATTGCATTCTTCACTTACATTTTCCTCTACTTTTTAAAACAAAGATGTATTTGCTTTTTCTCCCAGCAAAGGAGTAGTAGGAACTTGCTACTTACCACATTATCCCAGTGGTATCTTGAAATTTTAATGTATGGCCTCAGGGATAATGAAATTTCTTAATATCCTACATTCATTTTCAGAAGCACTTTTCACTTATATGGTTTTTAATAATCAAAACTTGGCAATTGTCTCATGGTATTTGTTTTAGTTACAGAACAGAAATATGTCTTTCTCCCTTTAAAATTTTATTGGGCATTCATTGTTTTATATTATCCCTCATATTTTTTCCAGACTTGAAATTTATTGTGCTCTAAGTACATATAAAGCAATTTTTTCTTGACATGTTTGTCAAAAGATTTTTTAAAACTATAAAACAGATAGGACTTTTATTGAAGCAAAAATGAACATTTGTCCAAATACCACCACAAACTAAGAATTACTCTTGAAACTTATACATGAGGTTGACCATAAACTCACAGATTCCATGGAGATAACTAGCATTGGTTACAATAACAATAACAGTAACTGTCCTTTACTGAGCAGCTAATATGTCCCAAACACTATGCTAATTATTTAAAAGTCATTATCTCATCTAATCCTCATGAATATGATGAGGTTGATATCATCACCCCTCAGATGGTTAATTTTATGTGTCAAGTGGGCTGGACTCGGGGGCCCAGATGTTGATTAAACACCAATATAGATATGTGTAAACCCCATTCTGCATACGTGCAAACTAAGGCTCTGTGTCTAAGAAACTCAAGTACACACAAGCAGGGAGTAGCAAAGCCAATATTTGAAAACACACATGTCAGACTCCGCCGTCTGTGACCTTGTGCTGCCTCAGCACAGACCCAATCCCAAAGAAATGCTAAGTCCTTGCAGCTTTCATTATTCCACCAAAGCTGAAGAGACTGGCGAAAGCTGGTGTTCCCAAAGACAGTAATAACTTTGGAGTTTGGTCTTAATTTATCATTTAATTGTAGTTTGGCTTTCAATAAAACAGCTTTCTTGGTCTCAGTTTATTCACCTCTCAAATGAAGAGATTGGATGTCATCAAGATGGCAACAGAGGTCATCTCTGACTTTAGTCCTCCTCACAAAATGGCCATGTTGTACATATCCATAGAATAGACATCACTGGCCCAGCCGGTGTGGCTCAGTGGTTGAGCATCAACCCATGCACCAGGAGGTCACTGGTTCGATTCCAGGTCAGGGTACATGCCCTGATTGTGGGTCAAATTCCCAGTGGGGGGCAGGCAGGAGGAGGCCAATCAATATTCATTCTCATCGCTGTTTCTATCTCTCTCTCCCTCTCCCTTCCTCTCTCTCTAAATCAATAAAGAAAACATAAATAAATAAAAGAAGAATAGACATCACTGTAAAATTCTCAGAACCTGGGGATGAGACTGAAGAACCACACTGGACGAAACAGACTGAGGAGGACTCCACTGGAAGGGGAAGAGAAGGTGTAGCATTCTGACCGCATTGCTCCTCCTCTAGGCTGGCACATTGCTACACTAAGAGGTCCTCCCAAAGCCTAGAGTTCCTTCAGTGGAAAAAAGAAAACCTGAGGCGGACTTCCAACTTCCCAAGAACTGCAGGGTGCTCCTCAGGAGGCCCACTTAGGTGTCACCTCACAGGGATCACTGGAGTAATCTGCAGAGCTCCACCACCAGGGTTCAGGTAGAGACGAAGAAGTGGGGCAGGGTTACAACAATCATACTCAGATCTTGGTGGACCTGCTCCTGCTTGCAGCGGAGCCTGAACAGAGATCCCCACGAGCAGATCTGCCCATCTGTAGAGCTGCACTGAGCTCCCATCTGGCCAGGGAGCTCTATTGGCAGCTCTGCCTGATTTGAATTCTCAACCAACAGGCCAACAGGGTCCTACTGGCTATGGAGTCCATTCTATGGCCCCACCAAGCAGTTGAATAAATTTGTACCCAATTACTAAGCATAGCCTCCAGTCCCACCTTTCTAGGAAGTATAGCTACAAATGCCAGGCAGCCATGAAACACATCTTTCTTCCCGTGTAGGTAGGGAGCCAAACCAGCAGCTCTGCCCAGCTATGGAGCCTGGCCTCTGGCCCTGCAGAACCAGCAAGTCGGAACAGTGTTTACATGATCAGGAAGCCCAGCCTGCAGGATACAAGGACAGATCAACATACGCAAGTCAACAACTCTGATATACCATTTGAATAGAATAAAACACAAAATCATGTGATCATCTTAATATTTGCAGGAAAAACATTTGGCAAAATTCAACATTCTTTTATGATAAAAATTCTCAACAAATTGGGTAGAGAAGGAATGTTATTCAGCATATTAAAAGCCCATATGACAAACCCACAGTGAACATCATACTCAACAGTGAAAGTTTGAAAGCTTTTCTTCTAAGGTCACAAACAAAACAAGGGTGAGGTTCTCACTCTCACCACCCCTACAACACAATACTGGATATACTACCCAGAGCAGTCAGGTAATAAAAAGAAATAAAAGACATCCAAATTGGAAATAGTAGTAAAATTGTCCCAATGTTTGCAGATGACATGATCTTATTTATAGAAAACGCTAAAGTCTTCACCAAAAAACGTAACTACACACACACACACACATACACACACACTGTTGGAACTAATCAATGAATTCAGTAAAGTTGTAGGATACAAAGTCAACATACAGAAGTAAATTGCATTTCTATGAATGAACAACAATCTGAAAAAGAAATAAAGAAAAATTCATTCACAATAGCATCAAAAAACAATAAAATACTTAGGAATAAATTTAACCAAAGAGGTGAAAGATCTATATACCAAGAACTATAAGACACTGAGGAAATAAATTGACAAAGACACAAATAAATGAAAAGATATCCATACTCATGGATTCAAAGAATTAATATTGTTAAGAGGTTTTCACTACCCAAGCAATCTATAGATTCAAGGAAATCCCTATCAAAATGTTAATGGCACTTACCACAGAAATAGTAAAAGCAATGCTAAAATTCATATGAAACCACAAAAGACCTTGAATAGCCAAAGTAACCTTGAAAAACAGCAAAAGTAGAGATATCACATTTCCTGATTATAAACTATATTACAAAACTTTTGTAATCAAAATACATTGTTTTGATGGTAATAGCATAAAATAGACACATAGACTGATGAGCAGAATCAAGAGTCCAATGATAAGCCTATGCTTACACAGTAAACTAATATTTGACAGGAAGCCAGGAATATTCAGGAGGGGAATGATAGTCTTTTCAATTAATGGTACTGGGTAAACTGGATATTCATACGTAAAACAAGAAAATCGGACTCCTATCTTATACCATTCACAAAAATTAACTCAAAGTAAATTAAAGACAAATGTGAGATTTGAAACCATAAAAACCTTAGAAGAAAACATAAAGCTCCTTGACATTGGTTTTGGAATGTTTTTTTTTGGAGAAGTAACACCAAAAGCATAATTAACAAAAGGAAAAATAAATAAATGGTACTACATCAAACTAAAAAGCCTCTGCACAGCAACAGAAACAATCAACAAGAAACAATCAAAGAGAAAAGGTAACATACAGATAGAAGAAAATGTTTGCAATCTATGTATCTGATAAGGAGTTAATATCCTACGTATTCCTATATATATGTATTAATATATATCCATATACTATACATATATATACATACCCTATGTATAAGATATATACATATATGTGGAACTCATACATCACAATGGCAAAATAATTCAATTAAAATGAGTGAAGGATGTGGAAAGACATTTTTCTAATGAAGACATGTAAATGGTGAACAGGTATATGAAAAGATGCTTAACATCATTAATCATCAGGGAATTGCAAATCAAAAGCATAATGAGATATTACCTCACACTTATTAGAGCGGTTGTTATAAAAAAGACAGGAGCTAATATGTGCTGGTGAGAATGTGGAGAAAACGGAAGCCCTGTGCTCTGTTGGTGGGAATGTAAATTGGTACAGCCACTGTGGAAAACGCTTTGGAGGTTCCTCAAAACCAACAATCCCACTTCTAAGTGTATCCAAAGGAGATGAAATCGCTGTCTTAATGGGCTATCTGCACCCTCATGTTCACTGCAGCACTATTTACAACAGCCAAGACATAGACACAACCAAAGTGTCAACACACGAATGAATAAAGAAGATGTGGATCTCTCTCTCTCTCTCGATAATACAATATTATATATATTCCAAGTACATAATACCACATGTATAATGATATATAATGGAACATTATTTAACTATGAGAAAGAAGGAAATCTGCCACTCTGACCACATGGATGGATCGTGAGAGCATTATTGTAAGTGATATAAGTGTGACAGTAGAAGACAAATACTGTATGATAGCACCTCCTTGTGGAATCTAAAAACATCAAACTCATAGAGACAGAGAGTAGACTGGTGGTTGCCTGGGGTGGGTTTGAGGGGTGAAGGTGGTCAAAGGGCAGATGAGTAAGTTCTGAGGCTCTAAGGTACAGCATGGTAAGTATAGTTAACAATACAGTATTTTATACCTGAAAGTTGCTAAAAGAGTAGATCTCAAAAGTTCTTACCAGACACACACACAAAAAGTAACTATGGGAGGCAATGATTGGATTAACTATCCTTGTTGTGGTGGTCATTTTGCAATATGTTCGTGTATCAAATCATCACATTGTACATCTTAAACTTACTCAATGTTATATGTCTATAAATCAATACAGATGGAAAAAATAAATGAAGAGGACTGATTTAGACAATGGGTCTCAAACATGAAGGAGATCTGACCGGGACTGGGACAACACGGAAAGCCCATGTTGCCATGTAGGATCAGTGCCCTACTGTGTTTCAGCCAAGTGTTTTCAGAGCTTTTGAGTCTTCACAATAGTTCATAAAGCCAGTTTTCATATTAAAAAGAAAGGAAGGAAGGAAGGAAGGAAGGAAGGAAGGAAGGAAGGAAGGAAGGAAGGAAGGAAGGGAGGGAGGGAGGGAGGGAGGGAGGGAGGGAGGGAGGGAAAGAAAGAAAGAAAGAAAGAAAGAAAGAAAGAAAGAAAGAAAGAAAGAAAGAAAGAAAGAAAGAAAGAAAAAGAAAGGAAGGAAGGAAGAAAGAAAGAAAAAGAAAGGAAGGAAGGAAGGAAGGAAGGAAGGAAGGAAGGAAGGAAGGAAGGAAGGAAGAGAGAGAGAGAGAGAGAGAGAGAGAGAAAAGCTTCTTTTACTTAGCTCTGCATTTAAAGTCCCTCAATGTCTTTTTGTCATTTGATATTTCATTTACTTTATCCAGATATTCATTTATGGATATAACACATTTTTTTTATCCATTTACTTATTAAAAGATATCTTGGTTATTTCCATTTTGGGGTAATTATGAATAGAACTGCTATAAACATTCATGTTCAGATTTTTGTATAAATATAAAATTTCATTGAGGAGAGTGACTACTGGATTGTATGGGAAGATTATGTTTAACTTTTTGAGAAACTAGCAAACCATCTTTCAAAGTGGCTATAACATTTTTCCTTCTAACCAGCAATGAATCTTTATGTTGGCAAACCAGTGACATTTGTAAAACAAAACAAAGCAGAAGAGAACAAAAGTCTAGTTCTGGTTGCATTCTTGCCAGCATTTGAAAATGTTACTTTTTGTTTTTTCATTTTAACTGTTCTGATAGGTAAGCAGTGACAACATTAGCTTATTGTTTTCATTTGAAATCTCATAATAATATATTATTTATGCATGTTTTTATATCATTATTTGCCATCCATATATCTTCTTTGGTGAGATTTTTCTTAATTAGGTTGTTTTTGTTTTGTTCAGTTTTAAGTGTATTTTGTATGTTTTGGATATAAGTTCTTTATCAGACATATGTTTTGCAAATATTTTCTTCAAGTTTGTGACTAGATCACTCTTTTTTTCATTCTCTTAACAGTGTCTTTTGCAGAGCAGAAGTTTGTAAGACTCGTAAAGTTTAATTTATCAGTTTAGTAACTTATAAATTTTTTTCCTTTCATTTATAATGCTCTTGGTCATTACCAAACCTCAAGTCCTCTAGATTTTCTCCTGTTATTTTCTTGAAGTTTTATATTTCACATTTAGATCCACAATGCATTTTGCGTGAAAGATATGTTTTACGTCTAGATTCATATATATATGAAATATCATATATATAGCATATGGATGTCCAATATTGTAACACAATTTATTGAAAAACTATCCTTTCTCTACTAAATTTTCTTTGCTTCTTCATCAAATATGACTTGAACATATGTGTATGAGTCTATATCCAGACTGTGTTTTGTTCCATTGATCTTTTTGTCTGTCCTCTCACCAATGGTACTGTTCTGACCACTGCAGCTTCGTAGTAAGACTTGAAGTTGAGTAGTGTCAGTCTTCTGATTAATTTAATTTAATTGTGGTACTGAGTTCTTTCCATTACAGGTGAGAATCCATTTTTCAATATCTACAATATAACTTACGGGAATTTGATGGGAATTGTATGGAATCCATCAATCAAATTGGGAAGAAATGACATGTGAACAGTATTGAGGCTTCTTCTGGAGCATGAAATATCTCTCCATTGATTTAGTTCTTCTTTGAGTCTTTTTTTTTTATAATCAGAGCTTTGTCATTTTTTCCCTCTAGATAGTGTATATATTTTGCTAGATTTATCTAAGCATTTCACTTTCTTTTAGTGCTAATGCAAATGGTACTGTTTTAAATTTCTAATTCCAATTATTCATTGCCAGTATACAGAAATGTAATTAGCTTTTATTTATTTATTTTTTTTACTGAAGTTACGGGGGTGACATTGGTTCACAAACCATACAGGTTTCAACTCAGTAAAACATTATCTGCACTGCCTCATGCACCCACCACCCCAAGCACAGTCTCTTTTCGTTCCCAGTTCCTCTCCCCTTTGTCCACATCCACTTTTTGTGTATTAGTCTTATATCCTGAAATCTTTTAAATTACATATTAATTCCAGCAGGGCATTTTAATTAATTTTTTTACACTTTTCTGCAGAGACAATTACATCACCTATGAACAATGACAGTTTTATTTCTTCATTCTCAATCAGTATACCATTAATTCATGTTGTCTTATTGCACTAGCTAGTACTTAGAGTATTATGTCGAATTGGAGTGGTAAAAGGGGACATCTTTATCTTGTTTCTGATGCTAGGGGAAAAGCACCCAGCTGTCACCATTAAATATGATGTTGTAGTATTTTTCTAGATGTTCTTCAAGGTGAAGAAGTTCCTATCTAGTCCTAATTTGCTGAGACGGTTTTGTTTTTTTAAATATATCATAAGTGGATGTTTGATTTTGTCAAATTCTTTTCATGCATCAATGGATATAATTTTTCTTCTTTAGCCTGTTGGTGTGATGGATTTTACATTAATTGATTTTCAACTATTGAACCAGTTTCGCAAGCCAGGAATAAATCTCTCTTGGTAGTGGTTTATAATTTTTTTATTTTTTATTTTTTTTATCCTCACCCGAGGACTCTTTTTTTGCATTTATCTTCAGATAGAGCGAGAGAGAGAGAGAGGGAGAAACATTGATGTGAGAGAGATACATCAATTGGCTGCCACCCACACAACCCCAACTGGGGCTGGGGACGAATCACAACTGAAGTACGTGCCCTTAGCGGGAATCAAACCCAGGACTCTCTGGTCTGAAGGCCGATGCTCTAACCGCTGAGCCAAACCGGCCAGGGCGGTTTATAATTATTTTATACATTGTTGGATTAAGTTTGCTAATAATTTTTGAAAACTTTCATATCTCTGTTGATAAGTAATGATAACCTCTTTTTCATTTCTAATATTAGTAATATACGTGTTGTCTCTCTCTGGCTCTCTTTTGATTACTGTTAGTATGGTATATCTTTTTCTATCCCTTCCCTTTTAACCTGTGTTTGTTTATTAAAATGGGTTTCTTCTAAATAACATATACTCAGATCTCACTTTTAGTTGTTTCATCCACGTTAGCATTATCTGTCTTCTAACTGGTATGTTTAGCCCATTCACAAATTGATTATCGACATGATTTAGTAGTAACGGTTGCTTATAACGGTTTTCTATTCATTAAACTTATTTTTTGTTATAGTTTAATGACTAGTTCCCTCTTTTTTGTCTTCTCTGGTATTAATTGAATATTTTATAGGATTCTCTCCTCTGTTTGTGAATAATTTATACTTGAAACAAATGTTTAGTGGATGACCTAGATTTTGTAATATCCATTTAAAATGAATCTTGCCCTGGCCCGTTTGACTCAGCAAGCATCAGTCTGTGGATTGAAGAGTCTCCAGTTCGATTCCAGTCAAGGGCACTACCTCGGTGCTGGCTCTACCCGGGCCTTGGTCGGGGTCGTGTGGGAGGCAACCAATGGATGTGTCTCTCACATCCATGTTTCTCTTTCTCTCTCTCCCTCCCTCCCTCCCTCCCACTCTATTTAAAAATATATATATTGAAAAAGTACCCTTGGGTGAAGATTAAAAAACAAACAAACAACAAAAAAAACCTAATCTAAGTCCCCTTTCAAATAAGACTGTACCACTTCACAGGTAGTGCGGGTACCTTACAACACAGCATTCCCACTTTTTGTCTTCATTTTATTTATGCATATGCTATAATCACCCAAAACATTGTTGCAATTTTTACTCATCACCATTTTCCTATTCAATCAATCAATACTAAGAAAATAAAATATAGAATTTTACCTTCTCTTATTCCTTCTTTAATGATCAGCTTGTCTTTCTGTAGATCTGCGTCTGTGACCTATATAACTTATTTTCCTCTGAAACTTCTCTGTTTTAATCATTTTTAAATTACAGCTGACATAGAGTTCATATTATATTAGTTTCAGGTGTACACCCCAATGATTAGACATTATAAAACTTACTAAGTGATCATCCCCCAAATCTCACACCTATCTGACACCATACCTAGTTATAAGAATATTATCGACTATATTCCCAGTGCTGTACTTTATACCCCCATGACTATACTATAAATAATCTTCGTTTAACATTTCTAGCAAAGCAGATCTACTGGCAACAAATTCCCTCAATTTTTAGTAGTCTGAGAAAGTCTTTGTTTCTCATTTACTTGTAAAGTATAATTTCATTGGATACAGAATTCCCATTTACTTGTTTTTCTCTCAACACTTTAAATATTTCACTCTATTGAATTTTTTCTGTTGAAAAGTTTAGTGTAATTCATATTCTACAGCTTTTCTCTTTCTTGCCACTTACTTCAAAATGTTCTGTCAGGTCTCTCGCAGTCTGAATGTGATACAGTCGTCCCTCGCCACTTCGTGCTTCGGCTTTCTCGGCTTCACTCTATCATGGTTTTTTCAAATGTATTCATTAAAAAGTTGACCGAGACAGTGAAAATGATACAGCGCACGCTCGGTTGTCTGAGTCAATTATACACCCCTGTATCACAATTAAAATTAAAATTAAAATGACTGTACGTATGGACTGCAGGCCTATGTATTCGAGCACCCCAGGAATCCTTCAACACCAGATGCAACCGCTGACCACTCCTTGTGTGTGGGCAGTAACTTTTTTCCAAAAAATCGGGTGTGGTGAAACCCAGCCAATCAGAGCAAGCTATTCACTAATTAGCTATCCTATCCTCTTCCTATCCTGGCCACTGATTGGCTCAGCCTCATGCAAGTTCGTGTCTCTCATACAGGCTTCTACATCGCTATGCATCAGAAGCATCTTTGCTCTTGTAGGTGTTTGCAGTTTCTGAGAACTTTTATCTAAACCCCACGATGGCTCCTAAACGTGCTGCTTCTTCTAAGCCTTCTGACGATGAAACTAAGGGCCGGAGGAAGATGCTTACCATCCAGGAGAAGGTGAAACTCTTGGATATGATCAAAGATGACAAGAAAATCGTGGAGGTTGCCCACCATTACGACTTGAATGAGTCTACCGTTCGCTCCATCCGTAAAGATGAAAAGAACATCTGTGCAACGGCTACTGTCTGTTTCAACAAGGAAGTAAAGTTCATCGTGACAAGTCGTAATAAGTTCAGAGTGAAAACAGAGTCTGCCCTAGCCGTTTGGATCAGCAACAGCCACAAGAAAAGCATTCCGTTGAATTCGCTGGTCATCCCAGAGAAGGTGAGGCAGCTCTATCAGCGCTTTACAGAGGACGAACCTCAACCAGGACCCTCTTCTGCAACGTTCATGGATTTCACAGCGAGCAAGGGTTGGTTCGAGAAGTTCCAGAAGAGGTATCATCCGAAGAGTGTCGTTCTCCACGGAGAAGCTGCCTCTGCTGACCAGCCTGCAGCAGAGGACTCCGTGAACAACACGTTCCAGAAGATCCTTGAGGAGGGCGAGTGCCATCCAGAACAGGTGTTCAATATGGACGAAACAGGACTGTTCTGGAAAAGAATGCCTTCCCGGACATTCATTTTCAAGGATGAGGCCAAGGTCTGTGTGAGTGAGGAGGAGAAAGAGCAGCCAGAGGTTCCTGGGGGTCAGGAGGAGGAAGCTGGCCTTATACTTGAGCGTCTCTCGCAAGTCGTGAGAACTATTAAGGCAGTACAGGACATGATTGGTGAATGGGACCCACCAATGCACTGTGGTTCCGGAATGCACTTGATGGAGTGATAGAACCCTACAATAGCCTCCTCACCCATATGAAAAGACAGCGCCAGCAACTGCCTATCATGATGTTCTTCAGCCATGCACCCAGACTCCCACTGCCTACTCCTAGTGCTCCTTCAGCGGAAGATGACAACGCACCTGCTGAAGATACTGCACCACCTGGAGACTCTCCTACTGAGGTCCTGCCTTCAGAGGAGCAGTAACCTTGCTCTTCTTTGCTGTGCAGTACATCTCTTCGTCTTCATCGCTTCATCATCGAACAAGTTGCACTATTTTCATAGGTTAGTGGTTGTGTGTAAGAACTGTGTGTGTGTGTAATTAAATGTACAATAATAATAATATGATATTTGTAACATCTAATATGTCTTATTTTCTCTTATTTTGTCTAATATATTGGGTAATATGAGTGTAATGGTGACTAAAGGGTGTTATTTCATGTCTAGAGGGCTCTAATAAAGTTAAAAAGTGTATTTAGAAGGTTGTAAACATTTTCTAAGCTCTAACTGCGAAAATATTCTATTTATAAATAAAGAATCCTACTTCCCAAAAATTCATTATTGTGGTAGAGTCTGGAACTGATTAACCGCGATAAACGAGGGCCGACTGTATACCTTCAAGTATCTTGGTATTTATTCTGCTTAGTGTTATCTGCATTTCCTGGCTTGGTCTGTGGTTTAGTGCCTGTCATTAATTTTGCATAATTTCAGCCATTATTACTTCTAATAGTATTTCTTCTGTTCCTTTCTGTTTCTTCTGGTATTCTATTATGTGTATGTTACACCTTTTTAATTGTCCCACAGTTTTTGGATATCTTATTTTATATATTTCATTTCTTTTTCTGTTTGCATTTTATGTTAGAGTTTATATTGACATATCTTCAAGTCCACTGATTCTTTCTTGGCCATGTCCAGTCTACTATGAGTTCATAAGAAACATTTTTTATTTATGTTACAGGTTTTATGATTTCTAATATTTTTTTCATACTTTATTAGAGTTTTCATCTCTTTGTTTACATTACTCACCTGTTCTTGTATTCTGTTATTTTTCCCACTGGAGCCCTTAAGAAATTATAGTTATTCCAAGATCCCTATCTGATAATTCCAAAATCTGTGTCATGTTTGAATTTTCTTTTGATGTTTGCTTTGTCTCTTCAGACCATTTTATTTTGCCTGTTATTCTACATTTTAATTTTTTTTAAAGGCTGTGCATGATGTTACTAAGTAATAGTAACTGAGGTAACTAGGCATTTTGAGGTTTTATTCCAATTTGGCTATCAGGAACCGAACTGAGTTTAAAATTTGCTAGAGCAGTAGGTGCCAAAGGCTCTAGTTTCCTGCAGTTTTCTTAAGTTTTTCTCCTTTATTTATTTATTTTTGAGTGTCCTAAGAACTCCTTTTTAAGTACTGTCTATATCTTGCATCTCATTCAGTTACAATTCACTGTTATTATGCTGATGTCCTATTGATGTGCTGATGGTAAAGGGTTTGGGAGGGGAAGTATTGTCTAATCTGATGATTAATTTCAGTATACCTGAGTCCTTGACCTGTGATCTTCAGAAGCATATGCCTCAGTATTTTTCCCATTAATGAAATAGGAAGGATAGCGAGGGCTGGAGTTGTCTAATCCCCCTTCCCCTAGTAAAACAGTTTTCCCTGGAGAACAGCCTTTTGTATAGGGCCTATCCTGCGGTAAGTCAGTAAGGTTACTCATCCGCTCCCTCTGTCCAAAATAAGAGGGTTTCCCCCTCTGATCTTCACTGTGAGAAGCCCGTGTTGTTCCATAAAAGTGCACCCATGCCCCCAAACTGGGCATCCAGGAGTTTTCATCTCTCAACACAGTCTACAGTCCGGCTCTCGTGACTGTCAATTACCATTGCAGTGTTTCTACCAACTCCTCACTTTAGTGCTTTCTTCCTAAAATAAGCTTCTATTGGCTATGATTATCTGTACTTACTGTCCATTCAGATATCAGGGTGGTGGTTTGCCCTGTGACCTCAATTCTCCGATGGATCTAAGAAGTGTCACTGATTTTCAGTTTGTTTAGCTTTTTACGTGTTGTAAGAGTGGAGGTGATGACTTCTGAGTGCTTTATATCTTGGAGCTGAAAATGTGAGTTTGGCTAGGTCCTGTTTTTATCCCTGATGTTCAGGTAAGGAAACTGAGCAACAGAGGTTACCAAGTGTGCCCAAGATAACATACTTATTAAGTGAAGGAGTTAGTATTCAATTCTATGTAGTCTTATTAAAAAGACCACTTTCTTAACCATCATATTGTGTTGCTTTCCTTTTATAAGCATTAGACTGCCTGCTGGATGCTGGTGTGGTCAACTCGATCACCTCAGGAACTGCATTTCCTAAATCCCCTTACCCACATGATTTCAGGTTGGAGACAGCCGAAAGGGAAGTCACACAGGATTCCGCTGCGCTCCGAAGGTTCGCGGCCACAAGACACGTGCAGAACGGCCAGCAGGTTCTGTCTGGTCCTTCCCCATTCTCCATGCAGCTCCCCTTCCTGCTGGACCTGCTCCCCCGGGACAGACTGTCGCCACAAAAAGTCAGGAGCCCTTCCTGGACTTCTCAACCATCCTCTTTCATGGCCCTGCTCCAAAAGCTGGATGTGCACAGAGTCCAAATTTCCCTGCGAGCTCTGATCAGGTGCTCCAAGGCTTTGTTAGTGATTTGTTTCTGATCCTCCAACTCCTGCTTTTGGGCCTTTGAACCTGAACCTCCTACAATGATGTAAAGTAGAGTTTCTAATAATTTCTTTATTCCAGAACACTCATTAGTTTCGCTTTTCTGATTGAAAAGTAACCAATTCATGCATTGGTAGAAAAAGATGTTCTGCCCTGGCCGGTTAGGCTCAGTGGTTGGAGCATTGGCCTGCGGACCAGAGTCCCAGGTTCGGTTCCCACTAGGGGCATGTACCAAAAAAAAAAAAAAAATCAATAAAAAAAAAGAAAAAGATGTTCTGTGGCCAACAATCCTAAAAATGGAAACCTGGAATTACCTATTTGATCAGATTAAAGATTTAAAGAATAACCCCACTGCTAGGAGAAAGGGAGATACTGGTAGATCATGGCATAAAGTGACAAAATAATTATTTGAATCATCACCTAAAATCAACTGCTTTACAAAAACAAAGTACATGCTGTTGTCGTAGAATATTTTAGTGAGAATGAAAATTATAATGGAGTTAACTTTATGTTTCTAAGTGTTTCACAGAAGCTAGGGGGGAGAAATGATGAGCTTAGCACTTTATATGTCAGGAGTCTGAAATGTGGTCTGTAGGTGGTCTATACTGAATAAAATGGAAATACTAGAACTTTTTTGTATCCAAAGACTTGCAGAGATTAAAATACTGAGGATTTTTTAAACACAACTTCCTCACCCAGCCTCTAATCATGAGGGTCCAGACATGCTCCCTTCCCCTAAGGGCTGAGATTCACAATGATGAGGGGATCCCCAGCATCCTAGGGTGGCTATTTCCTGTAGGCCAGAGATGGTAGTAGCTGCTTCCATAATTTCAGTGGCAAGAGGGGGTGACATGGTACACCAGGTGACATTTAACTGCCCAAGACAGGGTGGTCATGATTAACCATATTGGACAATAGGGCTTAAGCTTCAATCAGAGTAGTTTGACCTACAGAGTCCTCCAGTGTGGAGTAAGTGACCAATGGTAGCCCTAGGATTGAAATAGATGGGCCACTGTTCAGCCTCTGCTAACTCAGAAAAATTCTCAGGTGAGGTAATGGCTTGGCAATGAAAATTATCTTTATATTCAAGGTGCCTCTATGTTAAATTAGCATGCCAGCCCACAAATTCATCAAAAGCTTTACTGGTTTTTCCTGTATGAAGTGAAGTTTATCTTTCTCTGATAGGCTTCCTCTTCCGTCTATTCTGCCCACAATCTGCATGTACCAAAGCTTCCTCCATCCCTTGCTCACTTAGGAATGCTTTGTCTTCCTGGATTTTAATTATTTTAGGTTTATTTGAGCATACAGATATTTATCATCTTTAAACAAAAGTATAATTTTTGCTTCATGCAGTGATTTTATGTTTCAGGAATGGTAAAGATCTCTATCAACCTTGTCCACCCTAACTGAAAGAAGAGCTTCTAGTGATTCATTTTTGGATTATGGGATTTTTTAAATAAATTGACAGATGATTTTAAAATTTATATAGAAATGCCAAGTACCAAGAATAGCAAAGGAAATCTTGAAGAACAAAGCTAACTAATATAATCTGGGAAGGTATTCAGGATTTCTGAGTATGTTTGCTATTTCCAAAGGCCAGAAGATGCTTCTCTGTCATGGTGTGAAACTCATCCCATCAGGGACCCAATAATTCATAGGGTCATTCACTTTGGGAATCTCCAAAAGGGCTAATGTCAGTGTCAAGTTAATCCTTAAAGTTGCCCAAAGCCTTTCTGCTCCAGTCCCTTCACATCAGTAAAGCTATTTTTTTCTCTAATTTACTCAATGTTTCTGGGGCCGTAAGAACAGTGTCAGACATGGGCATGCACACTCTCATTTGGTTTGAGGTTGCAGTGTTCCCCAAAAGGATTTCTCTAGTTTTGACGATGAATATTTTGAATCAGAAGTTTACACAAATCCAGTACAATCACATAAAATTATTCCCACTATTGGTCACTGCAGCGTTTGCCTATGACAATTCTAAAGCAAGAAAACTCAGACTGTGTCCTAAATTTCTGCCACCCCTAGCAACCCACAGTAACTAAAACTCTAACTTTATAACCATCAACTTCAGTGATAAGCTACATCACTGTCTTACATATCAGCACATACAAGTATAAAAGATACTGGTAAAAAAAAATACCCTAATTTAAAATTCCTTGGTTTGACAATAGAAGAGGAAGCTAGATTGCAGACATATGGAATCGATGTTGACAAATTTACTTTACCATCTGTATAAACATATTGTTGCTATTATATTCTGATTATAATTGTGCTTTGCATTTGTCATAAGGAAAATGATGCAAGTATCTTATAAATTCTATGATTTATACTGCTCATGGAAAAATATAAAGAAAAAGGCAATTAACTTAAAAAATTTAAATCACAGATTTGCATGTGAATTATTCAAGAAAAAAATGTGACTGTACCTTTATCCTCTTGACAAAAGTTTTAGAACTACAATAGCCATTTAAATAGCTCAATAAATAGGATAATCAGCATTCAATTTAAGATCATGTGTCAATGAGAAGACAGAGGATAAATAATTTACATTTTAAATGTCTCTATTTTGCATATTTATGTGGAAACATAAAAATTTAATTCTGAATGAAATGATAGACACATAATGCAGACCAAAGCTTCAAGAGGGTTTCTATAGCTAATCAATTTAAGTAATCAGTATGTTCAGATTGGTGCAGATAGGGGCTCATGATCAATTTCATTAGCCAGGGAGATCATATATTCTAATGGCCTTTGCTTTGTATATCCTTGGCAAAATGGATGGGGCAAGGATTTGCTCTCAACATACTGAATGAGATTCAACGGATGATTTATCAGAGGAAGAATGGTGGTCTTGGTCTATAAGAAGGAAAGCTTACAGGCAAAAGCAGCTACAATCTACAACTATCTCTAAGAACTTCTCAGATTTTATATTATAGGCTTCTATCCTCTTTATTCTGAGGCTTCTGCCTCCCTTCCCAGCAGCTGAGTAAGGAAAACAACAGGTAGAAGGTGACACTATTAGAATCTTTTCTATGTGATATTGACCATCCACACATGGATGTTGCTACTACATATTTAGTAGATCAGATGTTCTGTCAAGGTGTAAACCATGTAGCATTGCATGAACTCTCCAAACCCTTGTATTAAACCCCTCCACTAGTGAAGTACTAACAATTTTACACTACCAACCCATAAACTTAATATCAGTTCCATTTCATAGCACAGGTTTACAAAGATATATTTCTTCTGTGTGTGCTAAACGAGCTATAACAGACCTGGAAAGGTAAGGAAGTGTCTAAGAGAGCAGAGCTTGGGAAAATATATTAGACTTAAAGGCATTAAACTTACACATTAATAGGTGGTCTACTCGCATCTGAAACAGATGTTCTTTAAGGGGAAATTTTTATTACTCTTGTTGGTTCTTATCTACTTCAGTGGTTCGTAATGGGAAGGAGGCAGTTGTGTCCCTGGAGAGGACATTAGTCAATGTCTGGAGACACTGTTGATTGTCAAAACTAGGGGAGACCATGCTACTGGGCAGAGTCCAGGGATGCGGCTAATTGTCCTACAATGCACAGGATAGTCAAAGACGAAGAACTATCTCACCCCAAATGTCAATGGTGCCAAGGTTGAGAAGCCATGGTTACCATGTTTTTTTAGAAAAACCTTTGAGATACTTCTCATGGTTTCAAATCGTGTTTTCTTTTACCCAGCGGTGATTCCGTTGGTGTAGGATGCGTCCTGTGACTGCTCACCAACTCAGAAGGGAATGTGTGTGTCTTTAACAAAATAACTAAAGGGACTTCTCATTTGGAAACACTGATAACTAGGAAGAAATATTTCAGGTTTCTGGAATACCAGGAATGTTTGAATGGTCAGAGGTCAACATGAAATTACAGTGATACAATCTTAATTGGCGAACTCGGACAGCTCGTGATGATCTATTATGGATCATTCATTCTCCACATGGGATCAAAGAGTCTTGTAAGAGGGGAGATTCTTACGCAGAGGGCCAGGATGGGGCATTTAAACACCTTTTATTTTAAACTCACATAATATTTGAGCTCCCAGGATTTCAGACAGATTGTGGTCAGAAGAAACAAATGATTAGTCTGTGAATGAATTTTTTTTTTTTTAAGAACTACAAATTCTGCCACTTTGAATTACTCTAGAATTGACTTCCTCCTTTTGAAGGAAGGTAAAGAAAAGTTAATCACTAATAAGACAATAGTGTGTCCAACCGCTAACCTTTAAGTATTTACAAATGAAAAAAAAAAAAAAAGAAAGTGAATTCTAATAACCTGTAACTGATGGTGTAGATCTCAGCATCCATGTGACTCACCACAGAGTCTCAGGAGTGACTCATCACCCAGCCCCTCAAACAAAACTGTGTTCACCGAGAGCACTCTTGTAAGAGGTAAGGAACATCGAATTAGAAAACCTACAACTTTAATATAGTTTCTTACTTTCTCGAGTAATGGGGCTAGTGCTTTATGAAACACCTCCACCACTGAATGAACTCCTAATAGCTGAAAGTGTAAATGAACCCAAATTATTACCAGGAACCCGCCTGGGCTTGAAGTGCCTAAGAATTCTTTGTTTCACGTCAGTCCTTTTTGTTCTCTTTCAAACCTTTTAAATGCATCAGCTTTCCTAGATATTGTATGGGTAATTAATGTTTACTCTTAACATAAATCTAATATCCACTTACACCCTTCAGTGGAGAACCAATTATCTTTAGAAAGCAGTGAGTACAAAATTTAAGGTGACGAAATGTCACTTGCAGAAGTATTTCTCCAGACACGAGAATAATTACTGCACAGTTCGCTTTGCCTAACCTTACTTCACCAGATCACCTAGAACTCTGAAGGTTATCCTCCTCACCAATGTCATCTCTGAAGGAAGAGCCTGCCTTCCTGTACAGACATCTACTTGACTGTTCAATATTTGCCAGGAATTTCTTACAAATGTGTTTCATAGAGATATTTTCAGAGGTAGACCAATCTGCCAAGTATAGAATAGAGAACAAATATTTGCCAGCTGATCAAACGTATTTTCATTGTAGTTCTTGAAAGGATTATATTAGCATATTGCCTTATTTATTTTTGAGGGAGAGGGAGATAGAAACATCAATGAGAGAGAAACATCAACATCAATTGGCTGCCTCCTGCATGCCCCCTACTGGGGATGGAGCCCGCAACCAGGGCATGTGTCCTGACTGGGAATTGAACTGGTGACCTCTTGGTGCATGGGTCGATGCTCAACCACTGAGCCACACCAGCCAGGCAGCATATTACCTTTAAATGTATTTTTTAAAGTCCCTGTTTGAGCATGTGCTCAAAGAGCCACTGCATCCTGACCTCCCCGACCCTCTACCTTTGCTTTTGATGACATATGGGATAAACCCCAAAATCTTCATTGTTCACAACACGCTTAGTTGTTGCAGAAAAGAAATCTCATATTAAACCATCTACTCATAAAAAATGAAGGGTGGATGATATGAAGTATTTTGTATCAAAATTCCTTCAAAAGGACAGGCACCACTGAGGGAATCACCGAATTGTCTGGTGTCAACACTGTAAATATTGTAAGAGAAATTTTACCCGTTGGAGCGAGCAAACAAAAGAAATAAAAACGAAGAGAACGACACCTTAAATGAAGAAGCCATTGAGTCCCTTGCGCCGATTTTAAAAGCAAGCGGGTAATAGAATAAAAGCGCTGGTCTGTGCCCATTCTCAGGAGACTGCACCAATGACAGCTGGATTAATTTGGTGTCTGAGGAAAACGTACAGTCTACATTCCAATTGCATTTAAATTGATTTGGGGTAAAAGAAAATAACTATCCTATTAACACAAGGATCCAATTATTTCACTGGCCAACAAGGAGGAGTCCAGCACTACTGATTTAATCGCTGGCTCCCTGGCCCTCCCACGGCATCCAGGTGACCCGGCAGAATCACAGAGCCGTGAGCAGTGTGTTATCTGAAGCGGAGGTCTCAGCAGGGGAGATCTTTCCCTTCCACTGTGAGAAAATATAACTGTGGAAGAGAAAGAAAAACAAAGCTGACAGGTCTAGGCAGCCACCAGGCTGCCTGTTCAGCCTTACTAACCCGTTATTATGGCAAGTAGCAAAGGAGGCACTCAATTTCTTCTTCTTCCTCCTCTTTTTGTTTTTCAAACAGAGTTCCTGTGTCTTATTTTGGGGAAAAAGAGTAAGAAGAAAAATACAAGATGGTGATTTAGTTTTTAGCATAGCGACATGGGCACATAACCCTAAACACATTCGCGTTGCCAAACCGGCGACATTTATAAAACAGAACGAGTCTAATTGTGCAACGGAGGTCCAGGGTGGTCGTGGCAAGTGGACGTCTAAGAGAGGACGTGAAGAACAGAGATGCACCTGCAGGCTGACCTCCGCTGCGGCAACAGTGCCCGATGCCCGCTCGCCCGGCACTTGCTGCCTGGAGCTGTCCGTGGACGAAGCAGCCTCGTGGGGGCTCAGCACCTGAGAGTCAAGTGTTTACCTCCGAAATTTTAATTGGAGGCTGATATTTGAAACTACTGATTGCTTTATCCTGTTTATAACATGTTCATGAGCAGCTACTGTTCCTGTTTAACAGTCACATAGACCTTGAGCTGTATCTGAGCTTCAGTTTCCATGGAGATGACTATGTATCATTTTCAAGACTCCTATCCCCAGGACTCCACAAAGTGAATTTTATAAGTTATATCAGTGTTTCTCACACCATCTATGATCAAGGATCACTTTTTCTTATTTTCAACCCAACACAGACCAATATGTGGTCTTCTGTATGTGACAATAACCCAGCTCAATACCACATGTGACTCAAGCAAACGGATCTAAATACTCTTTTCAGTGATTTTAGTCAATCATATGCTTGAGTGTTGCAATAATGGCACATTGCTATGAACACTTCTGAAAAATTAGTCTAAATGTTTGTATTTACCTGATTATGGGCCATTAACAAAGAGTTTGCTTACCAGCCATAGCCCACAAATCACACTTTGATTGGCAGTGAATTACATGGTCTACAGAACTCTCTCATCTCCCTCTCATACACACAAACACACACATACACACACACACACACACACACACACACACCTCTCATATACACAAAACCCACAACTACACACATATACATATACTTCAAAATACATGTCATGTATCCCTACACTAAAAATGCCCTCACAGTCTGCTTCTAATTAATGTTATATCACTTATGAATATTACAAACACCATACAAAAGCATAATTCCATTTCTTCCCTCCTGGTTTTTTGTTGTTACTTTAACAGTTTACTTCTACATACATTACATACAATGTTATCCTTTTTGCTTAAAAAAAAGCCAATTATCAGTGAATATAAGTAATAAGAAAAAAAGTATTTTTGTGTGTTCACCAGTTCTAGTGCTCTGCATTTCTGCATGTAGATGCTCATTCCCACTGGGTATCATTTTCCTTCTGCCTAAAGCACTCCTTTTAATTTTTTTAATTGTGCAGGCATTTTGATGAATTCTTTCCACTTTTGAATTTCTGAAAAAGTTTATTTCACTTTTATTTTTGAAATGTATTTTGCTGAATATAGAATTCTAGGTTTGTTTTTTGTTGTTGTTTGTTTTCTTTGAGTAAATGAATGATGTCGCTCCATTATCTTCTGGCTTATGTTGTGTGTAATGAGAAACCTGCTATTATTCTCCTGTGCTCCTGAGTTTTGCCTTTTCCAGAATGTCATAGAGTTGGAATCATACCGTGTGTAGCCTTTTCAGAATAATCCCCACTTGAGTAGGTAACTTCACTCCAAAGTGCTGGGTAGAGAAACTTACAAATCATACTTAGCTGTCCCTCTCCATCACCATCCACATGAATGCATTACTTGTCCTGCCGAGGATACCTCCACAATAGTTATTGAATTTCTTTACTTATGCCATTTTCTACCATTGTCCAAACCATGGGCTTATCTCCTTTGTACTAATACAGCGTTGTTCCAACTGTGTTGAAAGTCTCCCGCACTTACACTTGGCTGTCTCTAATACATTCTCTACTGAGCATCGAGGACAATCCTTCAAAAATAAAAAACAGATCTTGTTGTTTTCTGCTCAAAATATGTGTACCCCCTACCCACTTGCTCTTAAAATAAAGTGTGAAACCCACATCCTCTAACAGCTCCTGAATGATGTAGCTCTTCTCATCCCCTCCAGTCTCTCGTCTCACCAACTTTTCTTTCCTTCTCAACATGCCGACCCTTTATTCCTCTTTTCTTTTCTTCTAAGGTCAGTCTTTTTTCTTGACATGGGACTTTCCTTAGGCCAATTGCTCTATCTGGAACATTCTTTCCTATTCCAAAAAAGATTGCTCTTTTCAGAGAAGACTCACATGAATTCCCCAAATTAAACTGAGTTATCCTGGGATCTTCTCTGATGTCATTGTGTACTACTAACCCTTCAATAGTACTTACTACATTTTTCAAATTTGTAATGAATTGATTCTGGGACTATTGCCATGTGGTACATATTTAAACAATTCTAAAGGAAATTTCTTCTCCAAAAGTCTTCTTAGCCCTGTCACCCCAAAAGAATTTCATTTCTCCAGGGACAACACTTTTCTACCTCTTCTTGTATATCCTCTACATATATGCAGACATATGTATATGCATGTGTGTGTGTGTGTATGTGTGTGTGTGTGTGTTAATATTGGTCTTCTTAACTATATTTTTAATTCCACCTGGTCACAGCCAAATACGTTTTTGCTCAGCTTTATATCCTTTATATACATTTATAAAGTATTTCCTCCATAAATAAGAGCCATGTGTGTCCATGAAGCCTTTTTTTTATTAGATGTATAAGGAGAGATAATAAAAATAACTAATAATTAACTAAATGAGGATAGGGTGGAAAGAGATTGTATTGGCAGAAGAAACATTAGATAATACACAGAGACTGCAAGTCAGTGAGATTTGGAGAATGGGAAGCATGGATTGGATTGAAGAAGCCAATGGAAATGAGGGGCGTGTCAAAAGAGAAGCTGGGAGGTAAGCAGAAAAAACATCCTGAGTGACTCAGAATGGAATAAAAGTGAAATTATGCTAAAATTCAGTTCAAATGTCCCAAGTAATCAGTTATCCATTCATAATGATACATGTTGGATGGCATGGGAGACACAATAAAAATCCAAATGAAAGTGGAAAACATGAAGAAAATTAGGTCAGTCAGAATTCTTCAAGATTAAATAAATAATAAAAGAGAATTGTATCCTCCTGCTAAATAGTCAGCTTGCTAACATTTATAAATCCAATATTAGCAATGATGTTGGAAGGCAAGGATGACACCATACAATTACCTGTGAACTGTGCCAATATGGTTGACATGAAGAAATGAGATAATTAATTTGCTTATCCACAAAAATTAACTGGAAGAAAATGGTGAAAATTATAGAGAGCAAATTCAAAATTTATTTCATGTGGAAATTCAAAGACGAGGAGAAAGCCTGAAAGGATTAATTTCTTTCTTTTCACTGATTGACAAGGAGATATATTCAGGATCAAAGGCCCAAACCACCCAGTTGCTTGGGGTGGTTTTATCACTGTTATCAGATTATCATCTTGGTGAATTTCATTTCACATTTATTTACTAAATTTTAACAAGGCATTTACTTTTTTCAGCATATTGAAATTCATCTATTTCTTTGGCCATTCCAGGGTGCTTTCATAGCCTAACTGGGACAAATGTCATCTCCTAACTTCTCCAACCTCTCGAATTTCAGGTGACCATTCTAAAGTGAAAATTCGATCATCTCACTTTCTACCTTAATCTCTTTCAATCATTCTTTCTATTGCCCTTGAGATATAATTCAAACTCCCTGGCTTGACTTTAAACCCCTTTCTGAGAACTGGTCTCTTTATCTCTCTAGTCTCTTTCCCACTTCTTCATTTCTCATCTTCTGTTCCAGTCAACCTGCTCTACAACCAGTAGGTACATGACACAGACTGTTTCCTCTGCCAGCCTCAAAGTGTTTCTCGTTTCCTTCCACAGAGTATATTTACTCATTCACTGGGATTCAGCATAGATGGATGCTTCCCTAGAATCCCAGGGTCTAGCCTGGTGTTCCTACTCTGTGCTCCACGGACACCCCTCAACGTGTATTCATCTGTTTTCTGCCTTCTCGCGATTTCACTGAGATCTCCCGAGGGCAGGTGGGAATCCTGCCTTATTTATCTTCATGGTTGGAGGATGTACCTTAATGCCCGAAAGAGAACACGATTTTTATTTTTAATGAAATAATACTGTTAAAACAATTCTAACAGTTACTCCAAATTGAGCACTTAGTTTGTGCCAGTACTTGGCCTGATATATTTTATTCTTTTTCTAATTCGATCTTCAAAGTAATTTTATGAAGTAAACATTACCCTTTGTTCTTTAGAAGGGAAAACTTAAGTTCAGAGGATTTAAAATCTCCCCAGCACTATAGGTAATACTGGTGAAACTGGACTCAACTTGTGCCTGTAGAACACAGAATTCGACTCTTGTTGACTATGTTATATTTCCTGTCAAAATATTGGTACACATCAAATTTAAAGGCATTCACTTTGAGCTCCATTGATACGACTGAGAATCAGGCAAGGGGTGAGGCTGAAGCCCTAAGGAAATATGTGAGCATGGCAGCCTAGGTGGGCAATTTTGCCTACGTGTGCAGCACTAGAGACATGCCATAAGAAGTCCTACCTGCTGTTTACGTTGCTACCTATTTCTTTGCAGTGTTCAAATGCTATGTGATTAAGCCTACTAATAATTTTCTAAATCATTCATGCTGAAACACGTTAGCCCCACGTTTTGACAAATTTTCAAGAAATACAATAGGAAGATGTACTGCTTATTTTTATATGTCTTGTGTGGAGGAATTAGGACAAAATTAGTAAATTGATAATGTGGCTCTTTGACAGTCTAAACTATAATATAAATGAATGAGCAAATAGGTAAATTAATTTTATTTCAGAAGATGACCAGATATAATTCCTCAAATAAAAAATTTCCATCACATCATTCATATATATTATGCCTATTTAATTCATTTATTTTTCCCCAGACCCCATTATTTTTTTATTACCATATATTTTCATAGTGATTACCACTGTAGATCTGTACTATTTTTTATAATTTTCTATATTAACTGTTAGACCTTCTAACCATGTATTCAAAAATATTAACTTGAGGCTTAGGGGTCATAAATATTCTATGAATCTATATTTAATTTTTTTAAATCTACCAATCAGAGGGAATACCCTTATCATTCCAAAAATATTGACTTGGGTAAGATAAGTTGTAAGCTTTTTTGGGTAAATATTCAAACCATATCCTAAAAAATCTTATTCAAGTTTAGAGAACATATTCCTTCGTGCCAGAGAGGGCTCTGTTCCATTCATGAGTCATGAAAGAATGAGATTGTTAGAGACAGAAATGTTATTTGTGAAAGTGGAGTTCTTGGGGAGCCACCGGGAAAAGACTTTCCTGAGGCACCCGCAGGAGGATGGGGTTTTGTGGAAAGCTTTCTTGATGATGTAAAATTAAGGGGGTTCTCCCCCAAGGTCCCATCTCTGTCTCCCCATGGAAGAAGTCCAATCTTGTCTTCAGCAGGGCCAGAATTAAGGCCACTGCCCAGAATTTCTGCTCCATATTAAAACACAGTCTAGTCCAGCATCTGGCTAGCTTAGCTTGTGTTCCCAGCTGCAGTCCATTGAGAGTGGGGTTCACACGGTCATGGGCCATGCAGCTGCTTAAGGCCACATGGCTATGGAGAGAGAACAGACGGGCGCATGGGCAAGTGTGGGTCACAGAGCAAGAGAGTGAAAGGGAACAAGGAGAGAGGCAACTCTTTGTCTGGGGCATTTAACCAGGAGTTTCTTCAAATTAACCAGTTAACCTTCCAAGATCTCATGTGCTTCTGACAGGGTCACCCCCTAGCCACTCCAGCTAGACTGACAGGCAAGCACCTTCCCTGTGTCACCCTGACTTCACTGCACATGCACCTACCTTCCCCTTCATTCTACCCCTTCCCCCAGTGATCTGCAGGGATTGGACAGGTAGTTCTCTGGGGAGCACGAAGCTGTAGCTTCCTGGTGAAGCTGCCCAGGTGACCATGCTTACAATGTCTGACTTCCCTTTGCTCTCTTCCTTTATTGATATCAATAACTAGCTAATTACGATGATAACAGAAACAGCTTGCGGAAGTCTACATTGACAAATAAATAAGTATTAATCACTCTAAACCTTCTCTTCAAGAAGTTGCAAAACCCAACTGTGTTCACATTCACCCTAGTCCTCATAATTTTTCTGATTCCTTATTCTCTGCTTCCCCCCATTCTTTTCTTTCACTTCCCCCAAAACCTCCATATGACTTCTCTTCACAAGTATCACCAGAACTGACATAGCAGAAGGGAGACAACATTCAAGTCCATTTCAGGACACACAATTTGAATCCTAGGAATGTATTTATGGTGCCCAAAGCAGATTATTTGGCAAGTGTTTGCACCAGAATAACAATAATAACAAAAATACGTTTCATTCTCTCTCACACACATTGAACATAGGTAACAAGCACTATGAAAATCATCCTCATTTGTGGATGAGGAAGCCGAAGATCACAGAGATGACAGGGGTGGAGATGAGATTCAAAACCATATTTACAAACTCTAAAATTGCTCTGAACCAAGGCCAAACAGGTTAGGCCTCTTATCTAGTACCCTCAGGGAGGTTGCTGTGCTAACATTCCCTTTTATTCTTCAACTGTCTTAGATGGCTCTGAAAATATGCATTGTGTGGTTCAGTGGTTGAGCATTGACCCATGCACCAAGAGGTCCCCGGTTTGATTCCCAGTCAGGGCACATGCCCAGGTTGTGGGCCAAATTCCCAATGGGGGGCATGCAGGAGGCGGCCAATCTATGTTCTCTCTCATTGATGTTTCTATCTCTCTCCCCCTCTCCCTTCCTTTCTCTCTAAAATGAATAAAGGAAAAAAAAATTTTTTAATGTGTGTGATCAAGAACCCTAATGAAGCATAGATTAGAAATCTTTGAATGTAAATGCATAAAAGAATCACTCCTGTTTTGGCAACATCTCCTGTGCTTACCTGCTCATTGATTTAAAGTCCTGTCCTACACTGGAATAGTGTCCAACATTTTTTATGTGTCCAAACCAGAGGCTGGACTAGGGCAAGAAAAGCAAAGCCCTTAGGGTGCAGAATGTAAGCAGGCATTCACTCTCAGTGCGGGGCAAGTACAGCGTCCACACCTGAGAATGAGCACCCCCTTAAGCCTTACTCCCTGGCCTCTCACTTCTCTCCCCCTAGTTCCACTTTGCATCTAACAATTCCAATAAAAGTCTGGGTTTGGCTACCTTGGCTTATAGGTCCAAATGGAGCTTTATTTACTATCACTGTCCAGTGAGTGAAAAGTAGTTTATTGTTTACTAATAACTTGTTCCCCCCTCCCTTCAGAATGTAACTAACATATTCAGAAAAGTCTCTGGATCTTTACCAAAACATCTTATGTTCTAATGTTTTCAGGAAAATAAATATACTAGTTATCTTGGTATTGAAAGAGTGACTGATAGATTATATATACATTAATTAGCCAAATTAGGGATCCACTGCCCTAGAACCTGCTATGTCCCATGCACAATACTAATTTCTGAAAACACTCTCTAAAGTTCCTTATGTAATAAAATTCTATGACACTAATAAAACTGGGATGTGTTTGGAGGGCACATTGTTTTGTTTTATAATATTTTTTAAGTTTACAAAGCATCTTCAGAAACAGAGCTCCTCTAGAGATACCTCTAAGGTAGAATGTATTTTGTTGTTGTTGTTGCAATTGTCCAAATTAGAAGGCGGAGGTGAGAGATATCATGGTGATACTGCTGTAATTTAACCCCAGTTATGAATAACTGGAAGGGAGCAAAGGGAAGGCCAGATATTATAGGTATTCATTTGTGCAGCTCCGCCAGGAAGCTGCAGTTTAGACGCATGCCCAATAAAGTCTGGGTGACATAGGGAAGGCACTTGCCTGTCTGTCACACCTAGGAACAGATCATTGGCCAGAGTAGGCGTGGCAACAGCAATCATGGGAAGATTTAAAATATTTACTCTCCTAAACAAAAGAGTTCACTCTCTTGGTTCGAACTCCTGGCTTGTGAGACTTTCATGGTCCTGCATTCACCCACATGGCTCACGGCCATGTGGACCCCCACACACAATGGATTAATGGACTTCGACTAGCCTAATGCTAAACCAGACCCAGCTCCACCATGGAATGGAATCTTTGGACACTGGCTCTACTTCTAGCTCTACTGAACCCCCAGCTGCACCTCTTCCAGGACTGGATTAAAGGAAATGGAACTTTGGAAACCCAAGAATGTAATTCCAGACAAATAAAGCTTTCTACCATATCTCATCCTCCTGTAGGGGCCTCCAGAAATACTTAATCCAGTGGTCCCCCAAGAACGCCACCCCCATTAGCAATGGAGAACGACCATCCACTCATTTCTCCCATACACAATGCAAAAATGTAGTCGTCAGATTCCAACAGACGTTATCTTTCTTCAAGTATCTTCTGTTGGTTTAAAATCATTAACTTAATAATTTACACATTTTCTCCACTCTGAATTTCAAACTAGTGAAAAGCTGTGCCTGGAAATGTCCATTCTTTGAGAAATTTTTGAAATCTTTAAGTTTTCTATATTTTAGTGCATATTATAAAAATGGTCTGGATAGATTGGTATCTGTCCCTGTATCTGTCCACCAGCTTGGCCAGATGAATCACAAACAAACAAGCAGACAAATACAAAGAACCCAACCAAACAACAACCAAAAAACCACAAGGCATATCTTTGTCTTGTTATACGCATCCCCCTTAAGCTTACCATATTAGGGTGAGGGATTTGAACCTGTTGGGGAAACGATTCTAGAGACAGAGACAAATACTGGTGAAGTTAGTTGGGAAAACATGGCTTGCACTTGCGACCAAAATGTAATTACTGTTAATCGATAAACCCAATGCCTATTAACTTAGTGCAGCCAGTTTTTTATGTCTCTCTGAATCTCTGTCCTTTGTTTGTGCCTTCCCACAATGACTCTGGGTTTGGCCATGTGACCTACTTTGGCCAGTGGGAAAGAATAAAACTTGAGGCAAGTAGCTAGTACGTGGTTGTTATTTTAAGAAATAATAATCAGAAGTGGTTGTTGTTTTAAAATGCTTAAATTTTGGGGTTGTTTGTTATATAGTATAGCTGATAAACTATAATTTCTTCTGAATTAAGCTTACCCCTAATCCCAGTCAGAAAAGCTGGAATAATACTATCTAGTAGAGTTCCCCTTTCCCTATCCAATTATTAAAAGGGTAGAGGGTATCCAGAGTTTATCACAAGGAAGGAAGACAGAATTAGGAATGAAATTCTTATAGCTCATAGGTAGGTAATCTTAAACAGATAGCCATAGGTAAGTGAGGACATATTATAAAATACACTAATAGAGAAATATTAACTGTAATTGATGCCAGAGTCTAACCAAATTCTTAAACAGAAAAATCATCTTACATTGGGGAATGTCAGAGAGTTGACAAAAAGTTGCTGCTCCTTTTCCAGGAGTGTCTTTCGCAGGAGAAAAAAGATAGAAGGAGAATAAGTGAATTACTTATTTCATGAATTAGCATCAATATGGAAGAAGGAGAGACTATGCCGTCTCTCCAACATCAACAAAAAAATCAATTTATTGAGCATTTTCTGCGTGCAAAGCACTATGGTATGCCAGGAGTCTACCAGAGAGTCTGGCATTTGCTGCTCACTTCACATACAAATGAGGCCTTGCATGACATGAAGTGGAAATTATCATTCTTATTTACACATGAGAAGAAATGAAGTCTCAGTAGGTTTTTGATAATTGATCCATGAACACTAACGTAGTAAAGGCAAGAATACACCTTGAATCACATGATCCTTATGTGACAGTCCAGGCTTCTGCATTGTACTGTACTAAATAAATATAATTCAAGGGCTGTGGACTCAGGGGTTTTATAATGGTGTGTGTGTGTGTGTGTGTGTGTGTGTGTGTGTGTGTGTGTGTGTGTGTGTTTCTATGCTAGGTGCTGAAGGAGAACAGACATGGGAGATGTCTCTATTGCTTTGAAAGAGAAGGTTTGGGGAGAAAGTAAGACATGGGCTAAGCTCTGTAAGCTTGAGCTCGACACTCCATGCTGTACTTCACAGTGAACATCTCAAGGCCCCACTGAGTGAAGACCTCAAAGTTATCTGATACTCACTGCCCTTTCATTACAGTTTCTGACCCCATCATTAACTTATACACATAGGTTTGCACCCTCAAGTGACTCCCTTTTCCTTTAAACTGTGTTCTTACCAAAATTTCCTTTTCCACAATTGTCAGAATAAATAGCCTGCCAGTTTATAAACCAAACTTACACATCGTCTCTTGCTTCTCCTTTTTGCTCAAAAGGCAGCGTTCAGACTGCTGATGAAGAGAGTTTGCGGAAAGGCCAGTGACCTGCATTTTTTGAGCAGAACAGCAATCACAATTTGCCAAAGGCATAACAAAGCCAGGGACTTGGTGCTATATCATGATAGAGGTGCCACTTCTTATGCTTTGTTTTAGGTTGCTCTGTCTCAACTGGACACTCAACGCAGTCAATGAAGCAATGAAAACAAAACTAAGGAAATGAGTAATTTCCTTTGACAGGTGTCATCCAAGAAACATAGAACACTAGGACAAACTAAATTATTCTGACTAGGAGTGCAACCTGGGCAGTCACACTGATTGTGTAGAATCCAATCCATATATTCTCCTTAGTTCAATATCCTTCCAAGATCTAAAAGGCTCACAGTCTAACACTAAATCATGGTTATTTACCTACGTTATCAGCTGGTGAAGAAAGAAAGGAACTAGAAGAATATTATAAACCTAAAACTCTTCTTTGGCATCTTTATAGCTTCAGAATGAAAAGTATTTTAATACTTCTAAATGATACATATTTATAATGATGTTAAGAGACTGATATATGCCCTATCAAATACCCAAGGTCTGATTGAATTATTTAAGTAGAATTTCCATATTTTGGGTCCTATTTTTAAAACTTAGACATTAGAATCCAAAAAACTACTACTATTTACTAATATCAAATCCTGTTTAGGATAGGGGTAGATTTTGCTCTCGATCCACAATCTGGTTTCAAAATTAACAGAAATCAAAGTAGCATATTTGAGACAAAATGCAGAACAACTCTTTTTATATAGGGCTTGTCATGCATTTCAATAACAGCGTAGTATATTATCCCGTAATATTTTTTATTTATAGTTCTATGTAACTATTTTAAATTGATTTAAACAAACTTTTCCAGACTGGAACTGGGGTTGCAGAGGCTTTGGAGAGCCTCCCAGCACTCTGTTCACACCTGAGACAATTGTGTCCATCAGAATTTTTTGCCATACAAAAGATATAAATGTTCCCATGACATACATATCAGACATATTTCCGTGATTTCTTTGCCCATCCTTTATCAGAAAAAGGGCACAAATCCGCACCCCAGCCTGTTGGACACTGTTCAGATGTTAGTGTGGATGATACGGTTGCCCAGATTAAAGCGGAACCATTTGAAAAACATTTATTGAGAAAAATGAAACCAGTTCTTGATTATCGAAGGTGATGTGGATTTGGGAAAATATGAATTGTCAGACCATACCAGTACCTAATGAATTTGGTTAAAATTTTCACTTTCAAGAAGGTATTTGACAAGCCCTAAATATATATATTTTTATTATAAACAAAATGGATTTCCTTTATAATGGAGCTACCTGCACGCATTCTAATAGTATCACGTTTATTTAAAAAAACACAGTTAGGGAAAACATCCAGAGAAACCTTTTTTTTTTTCTTTCTAGTAAGCATTTGCAAATGTTTATGTTAGAAAAAAACAACAAGAGCACTATTGACCAGTTACAATAGGCCTGATGTGTAGCATGGAAAACCTCATGGTAAAAGAGTCTAATTGAGTTTAGTGTAATACACACATGTTTTACAGCTCAATAAATCTGTCTTTAAGAAATGCTATCTTCTCTAGTTTTAAATCCTATGAGCCAATTTGTAAACCCTTATGTGCACAATAATATATGGTTTTCAGCAGCTCGTGTGAAAAATCATGAAGGGTTTAAAGAGGGAAAGAATATATATCGCAAACTTTGTATTGGTTTTTCATTTTTATCCCCAGGAGTATCGAAATTAAACTGTATCTACAAAAGCAAATTGAAGTGGAGACTTGGATGAGCAGTTAAACAGATAATTCTATTACCAAGGAAGAACTTCATTATTTTTCTTAACAAAACAATAAGAAGGCTGGGTGGCTCTCTGTGTTGACCAAATTGAGATGCTAATTTTCTCAGTTTCTATTTTTCCCTAACTCTGCTAAACTCTGTTCATAGAGATTTATTTATTTTTTTAAATCTTCACCCGAAGATAGTCCTCCATTTATTTTCAGACAGAGCGGGAAGGAGAGAGAGAGAGATCGATGTGAGAGAGACACATTGACTGGCTGCCTCCCGCACAACCCTGACCAGGGCTGGGGACCGAACTGCAACCGAGGTACGGTATGTGCCCTTGACCGGAATTGAACCCACAACTCTTTGGTTGGAGCGCTGATGCTCTGACCACTGAGCCAAACCAGCCAGGGCTGTTCATAGAGTTATCTAAAAGCTCTAGATATGTAGAATAAAATTAATCATACCTTTGTATGGGTACATGTTTGCTTGTGTGAGTGTGTATGTGTATTTATATATTCCGACTTTAATTGCTATTTCAGTCAGTGTCAGAAAAAAACAGGCACAAAAAATAATTTCTAATGAAAATGTAACCGGGATCAAATTTTCACCTCATTGTGCATTTTCCTTGAACATTATACATTTTCTGGTTAAGAGAAAATTATTGGTATTTTAATAGAGCTTCATGCTTTTCTAATCTCATTCATGACCAAGAAGAATCCACGTTTTCTTCGTGGTTTTCAATAGATTGATGAGCATTTTAATTATTTTAAAAATAACCATGCTCAAAGAATGCTGGTTGCACTGAAAGATGAAAAAGCAGTTAAGTGTATAGCAGTTTTAAAATAACAAGGGAATGATTTTAGGATACACAAAGGTTCTGTTTCATAGTTAGCTGGTTTCTGAAGGGACTCCACGGGACTATTTAACGAATACACACAATAGTCAGGGACATTCTTGACTAAAAACTCAAAAATGATGATTGTCATCTAAGATGACATGAGCTACTTCAATATCGTCTTTTTCTCTACCATTGGTTGTAGTCAGATACGTAAGTAGTTGGTTACAATTTGTTCTGTATAATACTTCTAAGGGCTCAGAACATGTTGCCCATATGTAGAATGTAAATAAACACTGAGCCTGATCTTTGGCACAGGAAAGAGGAGGAGCCTAATGACTGAGAGAAGATCATGCATTCATATATTCATTGACCTGCTCATTTCTTTCAACAGCTACATGTTGGCCAATGTGCAGGCAATGGGCATACAATGGTTGATAAGACGGACATGATTTTTGCCCTCAAGGGCTTTATAGCTTGTGGGTGGGACATGTTAAACAATTGACAACAAGCCAGTTACCATAAATTTTCTAAGCTTCAATCTAGAGCCAAGTTCTCCACTTGCGTATGAGCTTCTGTCTCCTCTTGCTTAGGTAAGGACATCACTAGTGACTCTCCCCGATTGATGATGTGTCTGTATCTCTTTTATCGTCATTTGTTTTCCTCTTCACAGATTATTCCCATCTGCATACAATGGACGATTACTTCACCTACAATGAATTATTTTTTTGGTCCTACCTTTTCATTCCTTTGCTGCCTTTCACAGAAGATCTCCTGCAAGATTTCTCTAAATCCATAATTCCTCTCATCTCATCAGGCTTTCATTCTGCCATAACCTCCATGTTCCTAATTCTAATGGCCAGTTACCAACCCTCATCTCACTCGACCTATCAGTATAGAGTTCATCAATTTCTTCTTTTTGTACACTTTTTTTTCCACTTGGTTTAAGGACATCAAAGGCTGGTTTTCCTATTAATTCACTGGTCATTTCTTCTAAATCTAATCTGGCTTTCCTCTGGTCTCCCATATCTGTTACTATTGGAGGGCCTGGGGCTTACTCCTGGGATATCCTTTTTTTGCTGTCTATACTCACTTCTTTGGGTGTCTCCAGGCTCAAAATATCTGTATGCAAATGACTCCCGCATCTATATCTTCAGCCCTAATCTTCTCTCTCTCTCTAATTCCAAATTAGTCAATTAGTCTTCCTTAAACGTCTACTTACAATGTAAAATAAACATATCCAAAGCTGATATTTTAATATTCCCACCTCAAAACCTGATCCATCTTCAGCCTTCCCCATCATAGTTAAGGGTGACTCCATCCTTCCTATTGTCCACGCTGAGAACTTTGCAGTTATTCTTAATTATCCTTTTCTTATCCTCACTGTTAATTTTTCTGGAAATCATGTAGGTGCTCTCTCCAAAATATTTCAAAACTCCAACTGCCTCTTAATAACTTCCTCTGCCAAATTCCTAGTCTGAGCCATCATCATCTCTTATCTGGTGTCTTACAAGGCTCTTGTAACTTGGCTCACTGCTTCTACTTGTGTTCCCCTCCCCCAGTTTATTCTCATCCATAGACCTTCAAAAGCTCCCCATTTTACCCAGAGTAAAGCCAAAGTCCTTAAAATAACCAATAAGGTCTCAGTGATCTGATGCTTCTTACCTTTCTAATCTCATCTACTATCCTCTTCCCACTCACTCTTTTCACATATACTGACCTTAATGTTCCTGGAACATATCATGCACACTCTTACCTTACAGACCTTTGCACTGGGTGTTCCTTATGCCTGGAATGCTCTTCTCCCATCTATCTACCTGGCTTATTCCCTTTCAATGACACTTTCTCCACATATCCTAACCTGAGCCTGTCCAAAGATTGTAAGCAGAACGTTTGCTCTCCATTATCTTGCTATTCTTCATTATCTACCCCACCCCCCATAACATGTATCTCTTTCTAAAACATTTTTTTTTATTATTATTACTGTCAGTCTGTACTTACTGGAATGTAAGTAACACCATCAGATTTGCATTTTTAAACAATCAGCTGGGCTGCTCTTAATCAGGTGATGTTAGAATTCTATAATATTGAGGTTGAAAATAGATATCCCCATTGTTCCTAAGTTTGTGTTCATTATGCAAATCTTGATTTTATTTTCAATTATTTTGCATACAAATCCAATCCAATAAAGCTGGGTGATTTGCTTTGATTTTTATTTGACAGAATGAATAATCTATTCCCAAAATAACTCTGTTGTGTTATTTTTTGTTTTGTTTTTGTTGTTATGGTTTGTTTTGTTTGACTCTCTGCACTCCACAAATACACGGAAGTATTTTCTTACTTCACCTATCTGTACACATTCCCCACTACCCAAATTAGGAGACCTTGCAAGGTAACCTAAAGTCTAGAGTTAAATAGCACGAAGATGCTGATCTCAGTAGGAAATGTAAGGTCTGAGAAATGGGTGGTGGAAATGGAAAGGGGTGGACGTAGTAACAAATAGGAAGATTGAGAATACGATGGGTGAAATTTGCCACCTTGGCACCAAGTAAAAAGTAGAAATGTTATAGTCTCAAGTCACTGATTTGTAAGCTTGAAATTGCCACTTCTTACCTTTGTGACTCTGGCAACTTATAGATCATTTCTGAGTCCTAATTTTCTGGGCATGAAACAGGAATAATATTGCCCATTTCATAGAGTTGTTGTTTTCCAAGCATGAAATGGGATTACAATGTGCAAAGCATCTTGTTATTGCTGGCATTTGATAGGCACTAATAACTGGTATTTATAATTATTATTGTCTTTATTACCAATTTTCTCAGGAGCAGTTGGATCTAGCAATGTTGTGACTCAGTACTCTTCAATCATTTCTCTATTAGTCATTGTTATTGCATAACAAGCAACTACAAAGCCTCCTTGGCAAACAACTATCTGCATGTATTTCTTCCTCACAAATGCAGGCTGGAGGGGGTGTTTCTGCCACATACCTCAGGAGCTGGTGTGGCTGACTTATAATCCAGTTGGCTACTATGACCCAGCTCTAGAGATCTCGTCCTCCCTCCAGGTCACTGGGCCAGCTGATCGTGTTCTTCTCATGGCAATGGAGAAAACAGAAAAGAGGGTATGCCTAACTATGAAAACATATTTCAAATGCCTGTTTGCAACATGACTATCATTGGCTAAAGTGAGCTATGTGGCCTATCTAAAGTCACGGGACAGGGACATATAGCTCTGCCTTCTTGGGGAAGGACTGGAAAGTTACATGGCAAAGCACATCAATGAGAGTAGGGAGGTGGAAGAAGCAGGGACCATTCAACCTCCAACAATGTCCTAGACTCAAATGAAGGCAGATGGTGGTAAGAGGTCAATCCCTGCCCCTTTAGACCCACACTTAAGAAGCAAAATGGAATCCAATATTTGATGCTAAGATCAAATGAGCAATATACATTAATATTTTTAATTGGAATTACTGAAACATTTTACTATGCAAAAAAGTAAGATTTAATGCCATGAGAAAAAAAATCCATGGAAATACTTCTGTTATTAGGATTATTTCCTTGGGATATAAAAGAAAACAAACCAGTAAGGTATTTTATTACTTATTGAGCTATTTGTCCGATAAAGATTTATTGAATACCTACTATGTGCCAGGCAGCATGTTGTAGCAATAGCCAATTATGTGTTAGCAAGAAGTTGCAATAACAAATGAAGCATGGAGATTTCACTGAACACTACGAAGTAGAAACTGAAAAATGGCATAAGAAACTGAAAAATGAGGGAGGGAGCAATTACTTCCAACTGAGAACACGTACACACACGTATTACAGAACTCAGTTTTAGAAATCTATGACTGTTGATAGAAAATCAATAAAACAGAAAAAAGACTCCAATTGCAATTGATTTGATTTTTGTGTCTAACTGATGTAGCAACACAATTTCTTGATATATGTTTCTAAGTAAGCAGCTGAGATTAGGACTTCAAGCTTTGTAAATAAAAACCGAATCTGGCCTGTAAAAAATGAGTTTCTCCTTTTAATGCAATGCTAGAAAGGTAAAAGAATCCGAAAAGGACTCACATGGTTACCAATGAGAAAGATTTGCATAAGACATCTGATTCAGCACAGCTTTTATCTCCGCCATTAGCTCCTGCCGGCCTGGAATAATTTTATTTGGTTGGATAATCACGCACAAGCCCATGTTTTAGATGACTATTTTTCATTTTGCCTAATGAGGAACTGGAGAGGAAATTTATTTTTGTCCAATGAAAATCGCTTAGAGAAACATTGAAACTTTGTTTTTATAAGGGTGATCTTAGTAAAATAGACAGAAAATTGTATATTTGATTTAGTGTTGTTTCAACATTAGAAATTAACCAAACCATGACAGATTAGGCTCCACACTGAGAATTATTTATCACTTTCTACAGACTTGTTAAGTTTTTGTTATTCTGATGTATAGGACTCATGCGTGGTCAATTTTTAGCTAGGAGGTGAAAGTACCAAAGCTTGAGCATATTTTTTTAGTTCTCTCCAAAAAAAATGTATGTCTTTAAAAAATGAATAAATGAGTTTAATTTAAATAGGTGTGAAGACAGCTAATGATACTTTTATAAAGGGAAGAATAATTTTTAACTTTCCAAACACAGTAGCATGGTCAAATTATATGAACCTCTTGAAAGAGTATAAAAATTATTGCATTTGAGATTTAATATAATTCTGAAACTCCTGAGTACATTCCTTCAAATTTAATCATTTCAATTTCCTTGATTTATAAAATTTATATGTTCCTAAATATATTTTTATTAATCAAATCTTATTTTTCCAGTGACCTATATAATCATTTTAGTTACTGTAGCTTCATTTGAAATTACCTATCTATCTTCAGTATTTTGGTTGAAAATATGTCTCCCCTGTATTTTGTTATTCATTGGCAATGTTTGGTTAAGCTATTTTATACAGATATACAAAATGACTGGAAATCATGAAAACTTTTATACATATAAATATTTTCTTAATAATTCAGCATTGCCCTGGCTCAGCAGTTAGAGTGTCAGCCCACAGACCAAAGAGTTGCGGGTTCGATTCCGGTCAAGGACACGTACCTCGGTTATGGTTCACCCCCGGCTCTGGTAGGGGTCATACGGGAGGCAATCAGTCGATGTGTCTCTCTCACATCAATGTTTCTCTCTCTTTCTTTCCTTCCCACCCTATCTGAAGATAAATGGAAAAATATCCTCGGGTGAGGATTAAAAAAAACTAATAATAATAATAATAATAATAATTCAGCACTAACCTATATTCCCTCTTAGCCCCCTTCTTTGGAATAAACCATCACCTTCTATGGTGACTAACCCTCACACATCACATTTGTTAATGTATTTTATTCTTCTTTTGAAATGTCATTTTTACTGTTTATTGGCCACAATTCTCTGCTTCAGTACTTGTATTAGTCCTGGTTCTCAGTTGCAATCAATAGAAGGTGGTTCTGCCAAAAATAATCTGAAAATTGATTTATTAAAAAGTCATTGAGTAGCTCACAGAATTTAGGAAGGTGAGAGAAGTATGGTTATGGTTAAGTGGCCATAAAAAAATACCCAGGCCAAAACTGATGACGAAGAGAGAGAGAGAGAGAGAAGGGGGGTGGGGAGATGGGAAGGGAAGGAGAAAAAGAAGAGAAATTTTCTCATCGCTTTCTTTGTAATGTATATGGAAGAGAGTTCAAATTCTGGATTCCCATATGAACACCACTCCCACCCTACAGCTGCATAGTGTCATTCCATAGATCATGGAATACTGTTATGTGTGTTTAAAACAACAATGTAATGAACTCACACATGGTGGTAATAAAACAACAAAGCAAATAGAAACAAGTAGATAGAACAAGGTGGGAAAATGCTACACATTTTGTCTACCTTGGAGATGCATGATATGCATAAGCATACAAAGTACCCTAAAATTTCCACAGTGAAGAAAATTTGAAATAAAATTAAGCCCAGAATTTTCTAAACTTATTTGACTTTGGGGAGATATATATATTTATATATAATTTATATATATTTATATATAAATATATAATATATTTATATATAAAAATAAATATATATATATATTTATTTTTTTTTTTTAGACTGCTCTTATGGTAGCATTGTTAGGAATATATTCAACCCTCATTATCCTTTTTCCTGACCCTAATTGTATCCATTTTCTTCATGACCTTGTTTAGGTACAGCCAACTACATCCCAGGCCTGGGTATATGTCCTACTTGACTAAGATATTCATGGATATGTGATGCATTTTCATCCAAGAAACACAGAGTTTAGCATTAAACTGGACATGGGAAAGAAACTGTTGTTTAAATTTTAAACCAACGTCTGATTATGTTGTTTGAACATTCTTTGGAGAGGCGAGACTGAAGCTACAAATGTGTGCATAAAGGGAGAGGATTCACACACATTATCTAGAGCTGGACTTGCACATTGCAAATGCTGTCTTAGAGTGTGTCACCTGTTCTTAGTTCTAATGTTATGCACTCAACGGATCTTCATTTCTGGGAGTCTAAAAAAGGTATATTTCTAAAAACAAGTATTTAAACCATTAAAAATCAAAGACATCAATAGTTTGCATCAACACAGTAATCAACACATATGGTGTCTATTGTAACATGAGAGCATCCCTCTGGCTCATCCTTCCTACACACAGCCTGCCAGGAAAATGTCCTTTCCTCTGCCAGCAATTTCTCCTGTGGGTGCCATAGTCCTCAGCTTAGTGAGGGTGAGGGGGATCTGCATAGCTGTGCAATCCAACACAATAGTTAGGGCTGTGAGGGTGGAGGAATTAGCCAAGGAAGAGAGAGCAAGAAAAGGGAACAAAGAGGCACCAGAGACTGCTTCCACCCTGCTCTCTAACGGACCTTCTGCAACTCTTTCTTCTAGCACTCAGGAAGAGACAGAGAGCAAGGGAGGGAGGGAAAGTAGGAAGAAGGGAGGAAGAGAGATAGGGAGAAGGAGAGGCAGAGGAACCTGAAGAGAGAGAGAGAGAGAGAGAGAGAGAGAGAGAGAGAGAGAGAGAGAGAGAGAACAGCCATTTTCAACTAATAGGTTATTTTTGTATTGTGTGTTCTTAAAATGCTGAACTTCATTTTTTTCTTTTTTTCAAGTATTTCTAAAATTTGGATGCCAATAATTCAATCTTAAATCCATTCAGTGTCATTTTTTAAAATAGTATATGAGTTTATCTATATATTCCTTCACTCCCATTTACTTCAGTTGAAGATCAAACATTCTCAGGATGAAACTTCCATTGTTTCCTATTTCCTTATTGTACCCCCAAAGTTTTCACCACAAAACTTACTCCTAGTTCAATAGTCACTGGAGAGACCTACATTGTTATATAAACATATATATCGTGATTATATATTATTTGTCATTCAGCTGATTTAGTATATGGAGGTGTCAATCTGTGAGATGTTGAAGCTTGAGGGACACTTTGTGAACTTGGAATTTTTGTCCTTCGTCCTTTCATTTCACTGTTTCATTCTGTCGACCATCCATCCTTCACTGCATACACATTTATTTAAAGAGAATTAAGATGCCTTTCTTTTAAGTTTGGACATTTTTATGAGAAACTAGAGTGACTATATTTTAATGACACACAATGGATCTCCTCGTACTAACCCGTCAGAACTCTTGTCAGATCCTTCAGGATTCCAGATACTGCACACACAAGTCACCCGAGGAGTCAATGGGCTGGGATGCTGCCACCCTGAATGGGCACTCAAGCTCATTTACCTTGGGGCTAGATCCTTCCCAGTCTTTACTAGCTTAGTAATACTCAGCACTTGTCTCCAGCTGAAGCCCTTTCCTACCTCGCTCCCAATAGTCCAACAACAGAAACATGAGTGACTCTTTGTGTGGGCTGCTTTCTCAGAGGGTCCCTAGTGATCACCAGCTCCAGGCATTCACGTCTCTGCTTAAGTGTGGGCTGGACCTAGTGATTCACTCCTCGTGAAGAGAATGCAGCAGGGTGACAGGATGTTGATCATCACCGCACTGTGTCATATTTCTCCAAGACTAATGTACTTACTGACGGGGGGAAGGGCATGCAATAGGAATAGAACCAGGGCTGTTTAAGGATTATCCACCTTACTGACTATACATAAGAGGTTTCTGACAGACCCCGGGAAACTGGAGGATGTGCTGTAAGAAGACCAGCCGGGCTGTAAAGAAGATGAGATGTCTTAGAGCCGGATGGTCCATTGTTCAGAAAAGAAAATGCATTTTGAGAACAAACTAAGGACAGGATACACTTTGATTTGCTTGTTGTGCCTGGACCCTGACCCCCTCCAGGAGTTTGCTCCAGAAATGCTGACCATTCTCTGGTCCCAGGAACGGGTGGAGCTGTTTTAACATCATAGAAAATTAACTACCTTGTTATCAGACCTCAAGATCCTGGAAGGAGCACAGGGACCTCGGACCCTGCAGCCTTGACCCTGCCCTCCTTCCCCCTTGCACGCAGCCCCTTCTTACTCATCTCTGTATGACCAGCCGACTAATAGGCAGTGTTAGAGCAGAAGTCTGAGGATGACCCACTGCTCTCCCCATACTGCGGGCATTATTGAAATAAACGCTCATAAATGCTTCAACTCTGTCTCTGCTTAATTTGGCTCAAGTAGTGACAGGCAGCCTCGGACCCATTGTGTCCGGTTTCATTAACAGTTGAAAGTATGTACAGTTAGCTAACATTACAGTGGCAATCACATTGCAATATAAATGTATCGTATCAACGTGGTATTCCCCTTAAACTTTCACATGGTTATATGTCAATTATATCTCAATTTAAAAAACAACCACCAGATGCTAGTTACTTCTGAGATCGGGTTACAAAAGACCGTGACTTGTGATTTGCTTCCCCACTCCAGCTCGCTCATCTGCCCACTTTTATGGACTCCAGCTGCCACGCTGTGAGTTGTCCCATGGAGAGGCCCATGTGGTAAGGCGCTTAGGGCCCACAGCCTGGTAACAGTGGAATCTGCCCACCGCCGTGGGAGTGAACCCAGAAGCTGGTCCACACGGTGGAGCTTGAAGAGGACCGCAGGCCCACTCCACGTCTTCATGGCTTCAGGGAGACCTTGAGCCAGAGCACCCGGTTAACTGCACTCCTGACCCACAGACTCTGTGACATGACCAGTGTTGTTTTAAACTGCCAAATTTGGGGGTAATTGCTATGCATAGATGTACAACTGATACGTATAAACTAATTCTCAAAAACAGAGTAATATAACATGTATATATAATTACATAAATCATTATATATAACTATAGTATATAAATGTGTGTACACTTAGCTGATTATTATTATTTATTATTACTATTATTACTTATAGGTGTATCTTTCCTATTTAGACTGAGGGGATGAGGTATTTTAGAGGCCATAATACAGAGTGTTTGGTACACAATAGCCACTTAATATACTTAAGTAGAAAGATTCTCTTTTCTTCAACCTCATTCAATACATGATATATCCTCCAAGAATTGGGCCTATACACAAATAACTTTTCTAGAGAGTTATCAGCTTGAGGAGACAGTAGGAGGAGGAGTTAAGAGTTTGGATCAATCGCTCCATGGAGAGACGGAGCAAAAAAGAAAATGAGAAAGAAAAACTACTCATGGACAGGGACAACAGTGTGGTGATTGTGGGGGGTATGGGTGGGGTAGGGCTGGGGTGGGGAGGTGGCAGTGGGTATGGGGGGATACATGGTGATGGAAAAAAATAAAATTAAATAAAAAAGTTTGGATCAAGTCAGACACCTTTGAGTCTCCTTGCATGCTCCACTGTGATTCCAGCCCTCAGCCCTGGGCTCACTCCTTTGGATCTGGCTCCTCATCTATGAAATGGTAGTAACAAGATACTCACCTTACTGGGTTTGGGGGAGGATTAAATAAAATAAAGGGGAACCACATTGCCTGGCACAAGAGGAGTAGGTACTGAGTGTTAATGATCACAGTAGCTTTTAGAGAAGTTTTACATACAATAGCTCTTTTAATCATCAGAAATTGTTCTAAAGACATCATTTGACCTGATTTCATTACATAAACAAAGTTGGAAGGTGGGACAGTTAGGTGGTTCATCCATTGTCACAAGGCTCATCTGGTCATGCCACCTGAGGAATTACTTAGAGTCAACTGCTTCAGCAAAGTGAGAGAATGATGAATAGGGCTTACCTGGCCCCTATTGTACACTCAAATGTTAACTGGTATAATTGTGCTGTTAAGACAAAAGTCTCTTCCTGACTCTCAGTTTGGTGGCCTTTCTGCAGAATGAGACCCATTTCCACCCACTTGTTTTTCTCATTTTCCAGATGTCAACTCTGCTAACGATAAGAACAAAACTAAGACATGGAAGTAAAGTTAAGGGATGCTGATTTATAGAAGAGCCTCTTTTTCCAGATGTGTCTGGAGCAATTCTTCAATAAAATGCAGTATGAAACAACCGACCTTTCATTCCTTATTAAATCAGAAGTAGATGATTTAGCCATATTTGATTGTCTTGTTAGGTCTTATAATTTAATTATATTTGTTTACATTACCAAAAGTGTTGTATTGATTAGGGATAAATAAGATTTGGAGAGATTCTACATGAAGAAGACAATAAATAAAAGGAGACCTGAATCAAAGAAAAATGAGGAATCTATTTACTACATTCATTGGTGGATGTGTTTACAGTTATAGGGAAGAATGCTTCAAAGTCATTTTAAAACTCTACATTTAAATTTTAAAAATGCAGACATAGGGTATGAGAACAATTCAACATACACACGAATTCTTAAAATAAATACTAGTCGCACATCAAATATTATTTTGAAATAATTATGGTGAAAATTTTATTAAATACCACTCACATATAAAACTCACTGCATTGTTTGCTTACTTACAGCATCCAAACCCTCTGCTCCCTTCCTCTCTCTTCTACCCAAGAGAAAAACTGCCTACCCACGTTAAAGGCTGGTTTAAAGTCATTGTTAGGACTAAAGGTAGAATTGGGATTCAGTGCTGAAGAACATCAAAATGCCTTTATATATATATATATATATGTGTGTGTGTGTGTTTGTGTGTGTATGTGTGTGTGTGTGTGTGTGTGTAATTTTCTGCATAACTTTTATCTGATATTAATTTTAAAAATCTAACATTTACTAAAGACTAAAGACACTATGTCCGTTATTATTCCAAACTCTCTAGAGGTATGATCTCTTTTATTTCTTACAGAAATCCTAGGAGGCAGACATTACTCTCCCAGTTTGCAGATGAGCAAAATGAGGCACAGAGAGCTTAGGCCATTTGCTCAGGGATACATGGTGGAGTCGGGCTTTGAACCCAGGCACTATGAACCCCAGAGCCCATGTTCTTTACCTGTCATGTTCTATTACATCTGATTCAGATTATTTTCAAAACTATGATTTTTCTAGTCCAAACCATAGAGGAAAGAATTGAAGGCAGACTGGTGAAGGTGTCAGAAGATTGGTTCAGTGGCAAAACAATTCCTCTACCACATATACCCATGGGAATTGGTCACGGTTGATAAAACACTGCTCCTTCCCTATGCTATGCCGCCCAGAGCTGGAAAGCCTAGAGTCAGGTTGTGGCTGTCCCAGTTCTCAATATTTGAAGTCACCAGAGGGGCAGAAAATGATGGTTATCAACAAAGCATGAATTCATGGAAAGAAAGCCACATACAACAAATGAGCAACATCTTCCTTTATAAGATTTTTTTTTCCCCTCCAGGTGTTTAAAAATCTGAATGTAAAGGAAATTGGGTTTTGTTGGTAAAAAGTGAGGGGAGGCATTTGTTTAAGCTGCCATCCCAAGACCAGCAAAGGAACACGATCTTCCCCATGGACAGTCGGAGCCCAGAGCAGTGGCAGAGGACGTGTGCAGAGGAGACAGGCGTGGGCAACAACACAGTTCTCCGAGTCGTCGGCGTCCCCCAGTGCACCCTTCTGTCCAAATCCCCCATGAAGCTGTGGCAAAGCACAGAATAAAAGAGATTTTCTTGAAACAATAGGATGAAGTGTGTCAGACTGGGAAATGAGGCGCTCTAATAAAGCCCAAGCTTGTGTTGTGTAGACTGTGGTGTGGGTTAGGAGAGAACAAAGGCTTGATTACGGTTTCTGTTTCCTGTTCAGCTCTCTGCCACACATCTCTTAACGTGAATTTCGTTCTCGTGTTATTCCTGGAGTTTGATTTGAATTTAGCATTAACAAACCTGACGGCTAGATACAATAATTTTTTGCTTTAATGTGTTATTTGCATTCAAACTCTTATGGGGGGGGGTGATGAGTATTAAACTGAGAAAGACATTTTTAGGCAACACTCTCTTTATCTTAGAAAAGATGAGAGATATTTTTGCAGTTATTTGATTAAACATTTCCAATATCTTATTATTCTAAAGTATATTAGCCTCAGAAATAAATCCCTATTAATAAAAAAACAACAGGTTTAGTAATTCAGTATTTTTTTTTTTAACAGCAAATACCTATTGTGTCCTAAGTCCATTTCTGAGGTTCTGGGACAGTTAGAAATAATCTAGGTGTTCTTTAAACTTACATGTTAGTGAATAGAAACAGCTAAAAATATATACTAATCAATAATAATGTAAACTAATAAATAATTATGCAATTTTAGATGGTGAAATTGCTATTAAAAATCATCTCTGAAAAAAAAATCAAAATCATTCCAACTTTACTTTTTATTTCTTCCCAAGAAATATACCTTCTAATTATAAATTCCAAATTATAAAAGGCCACTTAACTTCCATAGAAAGCCCAAATAAATGCTGATATATTTTTATTGTGGCAACTTGGGGTAATAAACTATTGTCTAGCAGGTATGCAGGGTCATTTCCTCAGTCTTGGTGTCATGGTCTGAACATATTCTGGAACGATTCCATTGACATAGAGAACGCCACCAACCTTATTCGACTCCCAAACAGACAGACGCAAAGCTTTTGGCAGTAGAGTGTGCTATCTGTGGCTGACACAGCAAGGAGGTCTAACACCCAGAAATTAGACCACAACATTTGAAAAATCAAGAATACCCCACACACTGCATCCTTATGAAACTTGCCCTGAGGACATGAACCTATTTTAATATGACCGATTTCTGACTTCTCAAATGCCTTGACTATCTCAATGGTATAATTTTTAAAAAGTTAAATTTATTGGCATTTTATTATGTGTGTTTCCTCTTCCTCTGTGTGTTCTCCACAAGCATTGAAGTGCCTCACCACATGTGACTTTGCATAATATATATTAGTCACTTAGTGGCGGCTACATTGAATATGGTCGATAGATAATGTGATTTCAAGGTACATGATCAAGTGACAAGGTTCAGAGAAGAGAATTTAAACAATTTATATGTTTTGCATAAAATATAACTGGGTCAGTTTGGTGTTAGGATAGATGGAAAAATGAGCGTGGCTCGTGAACCAAGCCACAGTACACGTGGGAGGAGACCGGGGGAGATCATAAGGGGCCGCAGCAAACACAAAAGAAAAACCCAACCTTGTATAAGGCAGGTAGGAAATCAGAAAAGGACCAGAAGGGGAGGGCAGGCAGAAGACAGCAACACGCTGTGCGTCCTGAGCACTGAAACCCAGTCGTCTGCATCAAGGAGACCAGTGGGAACTTCAGTAGCTTTCTCTCCCCCAGAGGAGGAGGGCAGCATCCTGGCTGAGGGCCTGGCCAGCCAAACCAAAGTGCTTGGACTAGAACACTGGCTCTGCCACTCACCTGCATCACAGGTTAAGTTACTTGTACAAGTTACTGAACCTCCACTTGCCTCGATCCCTCCAGGTAAAACAATGTTGAAATGTTGATAATAAGTACAGACTTCATAAGGTTATAGCACGGATTAAACAAATGGTCTGTGCAGAGCCTCAGAACCATACCCGGGACAGGCACACGGCAGGTACGGCAGCAGGGGACACTGGCTGAGGTCTGAGAAGCTGCAGATTGGTGTTAAGGTTTGATGAGAGGAACTGAGGTTAAATCTCAAGTCCTGCTCTTTAGGGTCAGGATGGAGCTTGATTCTTCCTGGAACAAACATAATTTCTAGCTCAAAGAAACAAAGGAGAGCTCTAGTACTGTAACAATCATAGCAGGAATACTCTAGGTGAGATGAAATTTTCACTGATAGTTGGTTTTCTACATTCGTTTTAAACTTTATATATATATATATAATTTAAAAAAAATCTTTAGCACAGGATATTTTCCCATTGATTTTTTTTTTCAGATAGAGTGGGAGGGAGGGAGGAAGAGAAAGAGAGACACATTGATTAGTTGCCTCCCACATGAACTTGACTGGGGTCAGGGATCTAACCTGTACCCAAAGTGGGTGCCCTTGACCGGGAACGAAACCTGCGACTCTTTGGTCCTCGGACCGATGCTCTAACCGCTGAGCCAAATGGCCAAAGCTGTTCCAACACATTTTTTAAATTACCATTTGGATTTCATATTTGACACATTTTCAGGAGTGTGTTCTTTAATGTCCACAATTTTTGAGTTTTCTAGCTTTCCTCCTATTGTCGATAACTAGTTTCACGCCACTGTAAATTTGCTGAGACTTGTTTTGTGTATTAACATATGATCCATCCTGGAGAATGTTCCATGTGTGCTTGAGAACAATGTGTATTCTGGTACTGTTAGATGGAATGTTCTAGAAATATGTGTTAAGTCCATCTGCCCTAAAGTCCAGTATTTCCTTAGTGGTTTTGTTTCTGGAAAGTGGGGTTTTGAGTTCCCCTATTGTTACTGTATTGTTGTCTCTTATTCCCTTCAGATATGTTAGTATTTGCTTTCTATATTTAGGTATATTGATGCTGGGTGCATATATATTTATAATTGTTATATTCTCTTGATGAATTGACCCTTTAATTATGTTATACGATGACCGACTTAATAGCCTCTGGTTACAGTTTCTGACTTAAAGACCACTTTGTAGGATATAGGTCTAGCTACCCCTGCTCTCTCCTGGTTTCCCTTCGCATGGAATATGTGTTTCCATCACTTCACGTTGAGCTCATGTGTGTCCTTAAGGCTGAAGTGAGTCTCTTGTAGGTAACATATAGTTGGGTTTGTATTTTTGTCCATTCAATCGCTCTATGTATTTTGATTGGAGAATTCAGTCCATTTATAAGTAATCATCAATAGGTAGAAAATATGCCTTACTCTTGCCATCTAGTTAATTGTCTGGCTGTTTTGTGTTTCTTTTGTCCTTTTGTTCCTCTCTTCTGTCTTCCTTTGTGAATAGATGATTTTCCATAGTAGTATATTTTGATTCTCTTATCTTATGTGTATTTACTATAGGTTTATGTTTTGTGGTTACTCTGAGGCTTACTCGAAACAGCTTATTGATTGATATGTCTAGTTTAAGCTGATAACTTACTTTGATGGCATACAAACTGTACCCTTTTATTCCCCCCATTTTATGTTTTTGATGTTACAATTTCACATTTTTATGTTTTGTATACATTAATAAATTATTTAAGCTCTATCTATTTTAATACTTTTGTACTTCATTGGTTAACACACCATCATATCACAGTGTTAGGGTGTGCTGAACCTTTTCCAGTGTATTGTATTTTTCACATGGTTTCATGTTTCTAGTAAGTACTGTTAGTTTAAGCTTGAAGAATCCCTTTCAGAATTTTTTGTAAGGCATGTCTAGTGTTGATAAACTTCCAAAGCTTTTGTTTAATTGGGAAAGTCTTCCCCTCACCTTTATTTTTGAAGGACGACTTTGCTGGATAAAATATTTTTGATTTATAGTTTGATTTTTTTTCAGTACTTTGAATACATTGTCTCCCTCTCTTCTGACTTGCAAGGCTTCTGCTGAGAAATTTGCTGATAGCCCATGTCAGTTCCCTTGTATGAATTTTGTTTCTCTTGATGCTTTTAAAATTCTTTCTAGTTAAAATTTTAGACAATCTTATTGTAATATATATTGGAGGAGATCATTTTGGGGAAAAAATTTGACATGACCTATTAGCTTCATGAATGTGGATGTCAAAATCTCTGCCTGGGTTTGGGAAGTTCTCAGCCATTATTTCTTTAAATAAGCTTCCTTCCCTTTCTCCTTCTCTTCTCTTTCTGGGACTCCAATGATGCATAGCTCATTTCTCTTAATGATGGTCTGTGATTCCCACTGGCTTTTTTTTATTGTTTTTCATTTTTCTTTTGCTCCTCTGACTGGATAATTTCAAATGATCTGTCTCTGAGGTCATTGATTTTTCTTCTGCTGCTTGGTCCAGGCTGTTAATGTAGCTTTTTATTTTTTTAGTAATTGTATTGTTCAACTCCCAAATTTCTGTTTTCTAATTTTCTATCTTTTTGTTCAACTTCTATTATATTCTTATATTTTTTACCGGAAGTCTATTGTGTTCCTTTTGTGGTATCGTGTCTCCCTAATTCTTCATAATCCCTGTAGCCTTGAAACTGTCACCTCTTGCAGGGGCCCTGGCTATTGGTGTGCACTCCTGTGACGCCAGGGTCTCTCCGTGGGTGCATGGCAGTTTATGCTGATGACAGGGATCAGGCCAGGGGTGTTTCGGTGCACACCTGGAGAGGTTAGCTACAGGTGAACCCTGTGGTGCAGACCAGTGTCAGGAGACAAGTTCAGACCCAGGCCCATGAGCAGCTGTTGGGACTGTGGCTGTCAGTGTGCCCTCCTGTGGCTGCAGGGTCACCCCCCCAACGTGTGCACAGCGCTGGAGGCCAATGACAAGATCCGGCCTGGGGTGTGCATGAGTACAGCTAGGGGAATCTGTCTGTGAGTGAGCCTGTGGTGCAGCCATTGACTGGAGATAGGCTGACTCCGGGCCCACAGACAGCTGTGGGGTCCTGGGCTGTCGGCATGCACTTCTGTGGCTGCCGGATCTTGCCATGGCATGCACATGGCAACAGAGGATGGTGATAAGAGTCAGACTGGCAGAGTGCAAGTGCACAGCTGGAGGAGCTGGCCCCAAGAGTGTGCACAGCAATGGGATGCAGCTGGCGAGTCTGTGTTGATGTCTTTGACTTACATGAGTTCTGGGCTGCCTGCTTGTGCACATTTAGGGCTCTGGCAGGTGCAAGGAAGGAGAGGGAGTATCTGACATCTTCAAGTGCAAATAACTGTGTGGCAAAAAACAACAACAACAACAAAAAACAGTAAAATCTGCGCTGGGTCCCTCAGTGGCTAATGCTGCTGGGGTTATCTGCAGAGCGGGTCACCGGGAACCGTGGTCACTCCTGCTGCACAGCTGACGCTGGTAACCACTGCTCTTCATCCTTGTTCCTAGTTGTCCCTACACTCCTCAGCTTTGCCAGTCTGTGGGTGGAGTGACATCTAAGTATATCTGTCACTTTCCTATTAGCTGAATTTTAGAATTTGACTATAGTTTTAGCACCTGTAAACCAAAATATTTGTTAACTCTCATTATTTACTCTCTCAGCTACGCATTAGGTGGTATGATATCTGCATCTATCTAGCCACCACCCTTGCTGAGGAGAGGCAAGTCCCAATGAATGACTACTAAATAAATACATTAACTTATAAAGAAGAACCAGATACATTTTTTTCAGTTATGGACGAGCCGAATTGTGTGAACAGCTCATAGCTTGATTTGTGACTCATGGACTAGTGAGATTTGCTAGACAGAGTGAGATTTTTTTGGTGATAATTTCTAACCTCTGCTTCCCTCTATTTTAAGTCTTTGTTGTTGTTTTGAAGTTTCAGAGCTAAGATTGAATGTAATATTATATAATAAGAAAGCCAGAAGGGCTTTTTTAGTTTTTAGTTTTAAATTTTGTGTCTTGTTTAAAGGTCTAGGAATGACCCCAGGACGCCACTCTAGGTCTTCTCAATTGATCAATCAGAGTTTCGGTTTGTCTGCTTTTCTGGCCTGCAGCTCTTTCAGCCCCAAGACGCCGGCATCTTCATCTCTTTCTAATTTTCCAGGTCATTAGACAGCAGCCTTCAGAGAATCACCAGGTATCCACCAGGGACTTCAGCAGGTCTACACTCGAGCCATTGCTAATGGAAGATCATCAGTCTCCTAACTTAGGTTCCAAAGTCATAACACAATGAGGGGCTAGATGCAAAATACCTGACAATTTCAGTCCAATATCTGGCTTTTATCCGCTTGATATTTTATTGAAGCCTGTAATTTGGGATTTTTCAGGTCTTTATGTAGAATTATCCTTTAAGGATATAAATAAGAATAAGAAAACTATAATCCCTGGATTTAAATCCCAGGATTTAACTTGATTCCAGGTAGGTTGATTCCAAAACGATTTATTAAATAGCTACATTGTGCTTGATACTGTTTTTCTCCTCTCCTTATTTTGAGGTTAAAGTTCAGGAAATGCTAGTTCTACATCAGAATTGGCAGGTTAAGAATGAAATATAAGTCCATGAAATTTGACCAACCCAAAACCTAGCAGACTGTGTGTGGATGATAATGTTTTGAGTTTTGAAGTAAAAACTTTAATTTCTTCCATTGTTAGTAAAAAAGCACATGAGATAAAAAGATGTGATTTATGTGATTTTGAGAGAGATAAATTATTTTTTTCATTTTAAAATATTTTTTTTTCAATTACAGTTAACATACAATATATTAGTGTCAGGTATACAACACGGTGATTAGACATTTATATAACTTACAAAGTGATCACTCTGATAAAGCCAAGCACTCATCTGACACCATACATAGTTATTACAATATTCTAGACTATATTCCCTATGCTGTACTTTACATCCCCATGACTGTTTATGTAACCGGCAACTTGTACATCTTACACCCTTTCCCTTTTTTCATCCATCCCCCTCCTATCTGATACGCATCAAAATGTTCTCTGTATCTATGAGTTTGTTTCTGTTCTGTTTGTTCATCTATTTGTTTTTTTAGATTCCACATATAAGTGAAATCATATAGATTTTGTATTTCTCTGTCAGACTTATTTCACTTAGCATAATACCCACTAGGTTCACTCATGTTGTTGCATATGGCAAGATTTCATTCTTTTCTGTAGCTGAGTCATATTCCATTGCATATATGTATCATCTCTTCTTTATCCATTCATCTACCTCTGAACACTTAAGTTGCTTCCATATTTTGGCTATTGTAAATAATGCTGCAATGAATATACATATGCATATGGTCTTTTGAATTAGTGTTTGGGGTTTCTTCAGATAAATATCCAGAAATAGAATTGTTGGGTCCTTTTTTGTTTCTTGTTATAGCCTTTGTTTTAAAGTCTATTTTGTCCCATTTAAGTATTGCCACCCCAGCTTTTTTTCATTTCCACTTGCATGAAATACCTTTTTCTATCCCTTTGATTTCAGTCTGTGTGTCTTTCAATCTTGTAGCAAGCATGTATATGGGTCTTGTTTTCCAATCTATTCAGCCACCCTGTGTCTTTTGATTGGAACATTTAATCCATCTAAAGTAATTATTATTATTTTTTCTTTTTAAAAATATGTTTTTATTGATTTTAGAGATAGAGGAAGGGAAAAGGGGAAAGAGAGAGAGAAACTGATGTGAGAAACATTGATGGGTTGCCTCCTATACATCCCCCGAGCAGGATAGAACCTGGATATGTGCCCTGACTGGGAATTGAACTGATGACTCTCAACCAACTGAGCCACACTGGCCAGGGCTAAAGTAATTACTGATAAGTGTATAATTATTTCCATTTTACTATTCATACTTTATTATCTTTTTAAAAAGGTCCCTTTAACACTTCTTGTAATACTGGTTTGGTATTGATGAGCTCCTTTAACTTTTTCTTGTCTGGGAAGTTCTTTATCTATCTATTGATTCTAAATGATAGCCTTGCTAGATACAGTAATCTTTGTTGTAGGTACTTATTTTTCATCACTTCGAATATTTGGTGCTAATCCCTTTGGGCCTGAAAAGTTGCTGTTGAAAAGTCAGCTGACAGTCTTATGGGAGCTCCCTTGGAGGGAACTAACTGCTTTTCTCTTGCTGCTTTTAAGATTCTCTTCATCTTTAACCTTTGACAATTTAATTATGATGTGTCTTATAACAAGCCTCTTTGGGTTCATCTTGTTTGGGACTCTCTAAACTTCCTGGACTGGTATGTCTATTTCCTTCACCACATTAGGGAAGTTTCTTGTCATATTTCTTCAAATAGGTTTTCAACTCTTTGCTCTCTCTTCTTCTTCTGGTACCCCTAAGATGTGAATGTTGGTACACTTGATGTAGTCCTAGAGGTTCTTTAAATTTTCCTCATTTTAAGAGATTCTTTTTCTTTTTCCTTTTTGCTGTTCTGATTTGGTGTTTTCCGCTACTTTGTCTTCCAAATTGCTGATTCAATCCTATGCTTCATCTAGCCTACTGTTGATTCCTGTAATGTATTCTATATTTCAGTTATTGCTTTCTTCATTTCTGACTGGCTCTTTTTATGTTTCTATCTCTTTTTTAAATTAATTTTTTAGAGAGAGAGGAAGGGAGAGAGAGATAGGAATATTGATGTGAGAGAGAAACATCGAGCAGCTGCCTCCTTCATGCCCCCTACTGGGGATCGAGCCCACAACCTGGGCATGTGCCCTGACCGGGAATCGAACCAGGACCTCTCAGTCCATGGGACGACACTGAATCAATTGAGCACACCAGCCAGGCTGTTTCTATCTCCTTTTTTATATTTCCTACCTCTTTTTTAAAGTTCTCACTGACTTCATTGAGCATCCTTATAATGAGAGTTTTAAACTCTGCATCTGGTAAATTGCTTGTCTCCATTATGTTTAGTTCTTTTTCTAGAGTTTTATCCTGTTCTTTCATTTGCATATGTTTCTTTGTCTCCTCATTTTGGCTGCCTCCCTGTGTTTGCTTCTGTGCATTAGGCAGAGCTTTTCATCTCCTGGTCTTGGTAGTAGGTTTATGTAGTAGGTTTGCTGGGGGCCCAGTGGCCCAGTCTCAGTGGTCACCTGAGCTGTGTGCTCCAGGTTGTCCCTTGTGTGGGTCCTCTTGTTGTAGTTGAGACCTGATTGCTGTTGGCACATCAATGAAAGGGATTGACTCTCAGTCTGATTGGCTGTGATGACTAACCATGACTATATCAAAGGAACTGTTGTATAGGAGTGACCCCATGGAGCAGGAATTGCTTTAGTGAGGCTCTGGTGCCTGTCAAATAGGCCCTTTGGGTTCGTTGTTTGTGGAGGTGTTTAGCTGGTGCTCTGGTGTGGTTTGAAGCTGTCCACTGGGTGTGTTGGCTCTGGTCCTCTTGGGGGGGGCTCTGATGCAGTCCATAGTCAGCTGCTGGCTTTGTTCTGCCCAGGGCCACCTTGTATGAACTACAAAGTGATCTGCAGATTGTTACCACTTAAGTATAGTTAATTTGTAAGATAGAATATTACTTAGCAGTTAAAAGGAAGGAATTCACTAACTGAATGACTAACATACATACATACATTCATGCATACATATACACATACATATTCTTATATAGTTATATATAGTACAGAGCATTTGGCATATTTATGCATATTATATGCACATATTTTTATATATCCTTATGATGGGTATATCTCAAAACAATATTGTATAAAAATTCAAGATAAAAACTATAGCATATGGTTTGATGCAATTTATGTATAACATTCATGAAAAAACACTACATAATGTTTTACAAGTGGATGTTTTAAAGTAACATTTTAAAATCTTAAATTTTATAAAAAATTTTGCCTTTGAAGAGAGCATTGAAAAGGGAACAAGGGGGTTGTTAAAAGAAATTTAGTTTTATGTTAAAAATTTTATATAAAAATTTCAAGCAGCTTATGCATAATTCTATAGTATAACAGTTCTTGGTATGGGATTATTTTTCTTTACTATTCTTTGTATAATCTCAGTTGTAAAAATTGTAAAAAAAAGAAAAGTTTATTTTCAATGAGAATACATTGGGAGAATTAAATAGAATGTCTAGTAAGTAAGACTTTTCGAGAAGTGCTGCCGTTCAAAACTGGGGGGAATCGTGGACCCTCACAGGGATTATGGAAAGGCCACTGAAGGGGGATCCTGCAACCAGTTATCAGGAGTCAAGGGCTCGGATGGTCTTCCACTCTCATCATAATATTTATCTTATTCTCTGCCAAGCATATGCAAAACCTACCTATATAAAAATATAAGATTTCTTCCTCGTCTCCCCTCCCTCCTCTTCCTCCTCCTCCTCCCTCCTCTTAAAGTAGCAAGCATGTTGAGATAAAACTGAACCAAGAGCTAAAAGATCATCTCATTTGGACGCACCACAATCTCATCAGAGCCAGCACATCTCGGGTAAGGCTACTTAACAAGAAAAACAAAGTTTAAAATGCTTATGGCTATTCACTACATAATTATAAAAAGTAAATGTAGGCCTAAAATTTATTTCTGAACCACCTACAATATTTGGCCATGTCCAGGCATCACATATATTATTATTTATTGTTTTTTTCTTCTTCATCTTGGTACAATTTTTATTGGCATAAGTGGATTTTTGATGATATTATATTTCTGTTCCATAAATAGAAAATCTTACCGTAAATAGAAGTTAGTAAAATAAACATCATAAGCCATTATTAAATTATAATTATATACTAACTATATGGCTCTCTGAGCATAAGGCTTTTTTCTTCTTTCAAAAAACATGGGATTATTAAATACTACCAAATTGACCTTTTGATATAAGGATAACTTAGTGAGAGATTAAACATAATTTAGCATTATATCCACATATTATCTAAAACATCATTCATGCTTCCCAAGGCAGATCCCACATTTGGGAATCGCTGCTACAGTCCAACACACCAGAGTATTTGCTATTCTACATCCTTTTATCTTTTCCTACGTAGGTCCTGTAACCAAGAAGAGTCTTTAGAGTCTTTTCAGTTAAAAAGGAATAAAGGGCTAATATCTCTACTATCTATAAAACTCTTCAAAAAATGGAAAAGTAGATAAAATACATAAACATGCAATTCACACAGAAAGATATAGAACTTCCTTTTACACATATTGCAAGATGCTTAAATTCACTTACAATGGGGAAAATGAAAATTAAAACTACACTGAGATACTATCAAATATTTATCAAATAAAAACTGACAACAATTTCTCTGATTACATAGGACTTTTAGCAAATGTCTACAATATACTAGTACTGTATTTGTTAGTAGCCTCTTATGTGACTTGAATATCACTAACCATAGTTAAAGAAATAATTTCTTCTGCCTGTAGCTCAGATGTGCTGAAATATTGGTGTGTCTGAGAATCACGGGAGAAACTGGTAAAATTACCAAAGCCAGGCCACTTCCACACACCTGAGCCTCTGAATTCTTTCTGATGATTCTGACATATCATATTTGAGGAGCACTGCCATAGCCCTTAGAATTTCCTGTGAAAGAAGTAACTTAAAACCAAAACACTTGAAACAGAAATACCTACTTTTGAGGTTATTGCTCTGATATTCTTGTTTGAACATGCTCCATGTTTTTGTTTTTGTTTTTCTCTCTCCAAAGCACTGTGTGCCAGTCTCAGGATATTCTAGAAAATGGCTGCCTGAGACTCTCCACATTGGATTTCATATATAGTATATATTAAAATAATTCAGACCATCTCCAGCATGTACTCTATATTTGGTGAAAATTTCCCCAATTTTTAAAGTAATGATTATGGACAAAAACAAAATTGTTTTATATAGTGGTATATGCAGATACGTGTACACATACCAATATACTCATATGTTTCTACGAGCTAAAATATTACATTTTGAAGAACCGATATATTATCTTATAAATCTTTATACCAAAATACCTGGCAAAGTGTTTGACTTACCATAGGCATTATAGATATACAAAGATACAAAGTTGTATAGATGCATGAATATGTGTATATGTGTGTATAAATGTGTGTGTGTATATATATATATATATATTTGCATAAATAATTTCTTAATTCAAGGCTTAGATGTTTTATAAAAATTCAAATTCCTGTGCTCTGTCCTAGTCCTACTAAATGAGACTCTCTAACTGGGGCCTGAGCATTTACAATTTTATCAAGATTCCCCCAATGGGGATTAATTGCAGTGGAGCAGATATTGTTTCTTGCTTATTTCTACTGTTTCCTTGATGTCTAAAACATGCTTAGCACAGAGTGAGCAACTTAATAAATATTTGTTGAATGAATGAATGAATGAATGAATGAATGAATGAATGAATGAAACTGGCAAGATCATAAGGAGATTCCGATGTGCACCTTTTGGAAATGACAGCTCAATCCTATTGACACTTCAACCTAAATGGAAGACACTGCCATATAGACATAGATATATGCAGAGAGAGAGAGAGAGAGGTTCCTACACCAGGAGAGGGTGGTACTCATCCCATAACAGAAATCATGGAGGCAGAAAAATAGTCCTACTTTGTGTCTCAGGCTGCAGTAACATTGGAGCTCTCTGTAGTTCTGAAACTTTTCTCTGCTCCTTCCTGGAGTAAAATTCAACATTTAATTTTGTTCTGTTCCTAGCTTTTTGTTCTTCAATAAGCCATACACCAAACCTATCACTCTACTGGTGATTCTCAACTGGCGGAGATTTTGTCCTGAAAAGGACATTTGGCAATGACTGGACTAATTTTTATGGTCAAGACAGGTGTGTGTGTGTGTGTCTGTGTGGTTTGCTGGTATCTACTACATAGAGGTCAAGAATGCCGTGATGTACAGGACAGCCCCCCCATACCAATGAAATGTCAGATTCAAACTATCAATAGTGCTGCTGTTGAGAAATTCTACTCTGGGATAACTATATGCTGGATATCCTAACTTCAAATAGGATGAGGATTAGTTGAATTTATTTATTTGATAACATAGCTCAGATGTGATCAATTCCCTTCCGTTTGTATAACCAAGCATTGCCGCACTACACCTGAACTCTTACTGGTGCATTTTCCGGGCATAGCCATAACCCAGTGAATGCCCCGCCACACTTAACAACAAAACTCATGCCTCTCTTTGCCCTTAGAATAAAATCCAACAGTTTAACCATGATCCATAATGTCTTTTGTGATTTGACTAATATCTATGTCACCAACTTAAAACAGGACCATTCTCTTTATGTTCACTATCCTCTATCCATGATGTGCTTTGGAAATTGATAGAGCATGCCAAACCTTTTCCTAATTCAAAGCATCCACTCTTGTCCTAGTAAAACCTCCCATCCCCACTTTTGTATGACTAATTTATAGTCAACCATCTAGGGTCAGCTTAATGCCCCCCAAAGGGGTCTTTCTAACTACTCTATTTAAAGTGACTGCCTCCAATTATCACCACAGATTGGTTTTGTATTTCATTATACATGTACTTATGTCATTTCTGCCACCCTTACCTCAATAGAAGCTTCAGGAGGAAAGATACCACACATCTCCTCGTTACCACTGTGTCTCTCTCCTCTAGCCCAGTGCTTGGCATATAGTAATACATGATCATTTAATGAATGAATGACCTATAGAAACACGGCACATATCCAAATAAAATGGACATGTTACAGCAAATCGTGCTACCCAGACAAAAAATATATTCAATATATTAATATTTAAAAAAAAAATACAGACCACTCACTTAGAACCAGAGTAAAGTGATTCACTCTCAGAGAAGCAAAACGAACCCCTCCTAAAACAATCCCACTGTAAAATCTAGATTAGTGTTCAACGATGCGAAGGCTCAAATTACAACTCAAAACAAATCAAGTCACTGGAAGTAGTCCTGTTTTTAATTAAACATCATCTCCACACCTGGATCCACTGCAGACCCTGTGTAGTTTGTTAATTACGTTGTGTGAAGAGCAGAGCAAGGCACTTGTATTGAGTCATTTATTGACTCAAACAATGTCACTTCTGTGTTTTTGAAGACACTTGGAGTGTGCCCGAGATAAAAAAGAGAATTGGTCCGCCCTAAACATTTTGGTTTCATTTGTTCTTTACTTTCCCGTTTACATGAACACAAAAGAAATCCTTTTTGTTGCATTTCTATTGATAGGTCTAGTGTCATCTAAATCATGTTCTTTGTTTCTCCGAAAGAAACAACTTTCAGACCATGGAAAGAAGTTTGTCTCGTGCAGTTGATGCAAGCAAAAGAAAAGGTCATGTTAGCACAGAAAAAAAATGAGATGCCACTGTCCAACAGTGATCCATACTGATGGACGCTCTGCGTTGTCAAGGGGGGCTCGAGAACAGGGAGGAAGTAAAGCACTGACTGAACATTTTAGATACTTAATATCTAATGAATTGAAAATGAATTCGCCCTTTTCTAAGGGAAAAGGAAATTTTTGTATGTAAAAGTAAGCACACTTCTTTGGGGGAGAGAACAACGTCAATTGTGTGTAGGTCACTTCCTGTCTAATGTTGATGATTATATCAGAGCTTAAGGAAGTAAAGTGTTCAGCCATTCACAGGGGTATAAATTCAGATTACTGAAGCACGTAACCTGGTAGATGCAGGACAAATGGGAGAAGGGAGGAGGAAATCACGGGTCCACTGATTTTCACTTCGTTCTTGAGAAGCTTTGCTTAAGGCTATTTCTCACTCTATCTTCTTTTTCTCTATTTCTCTCTGACTAGGAAAATAATTTGATTGGGGCAAATGGATTTAAATAATCTCTAGGGATTTTAGAATGTGGATCGAAAATATACATGATTCTATTATATGCCTTAGCAATTTCTTCAAATGGTAGACAAAACTGTAAATCTTTTCATAATAAAGGGTATGGCTGGTTCTCCTGCCACTGGTTTGTAAAATATTTCTTCACATACATATATGCAACTGAAAAGATCAGAAACATTTTACAATCCATTTCATTGAAGAGGGGGGATTTTTATATAATAATATTTTTCCTCCCCTAAAAACATGTGATAACTTTATTTCCATTGAATAGTATACTGCAAAACATATCACTAAAATGACCTCATAGTGTCTATGTTACATTCAGAGATGTGTATTTTTCTGCTAGTAATGTTAGTTATGCTGGTTAATGTTTTGCTAGTTAATGTATTTTCCTGTTAGTTAATGGTTAACTATTTCTCTGTCTTCAAACTTATTTTATGGGAATTTATTTTTTCTACTTTATTTACTTGAGTTTTTTATATATATATAACTTAAACCAACTTGAGGATGAAATGCACAATTCTCTACTTGATTTTTACAATTTGGAATAAAGATCTTTTTCTACAAATAAAAAGAAACAGTTCTTGAACCAATAACATAATTATACAAGTGATTTCACCAAGCATCACTGAACTTAGGTGAAATTATTATTTTTTTTAACAGAGGTCTCTTCTGCCTCTGTTCTTGACAAAGTTTAGTAATATTCTAGAAACTTATCCTTTACATAGTTGTATTAAAAACCAACCAATCAACCAACCAAACAAACAAACAAAAATCTTCCAGGGAGAGAAATAAATACTTAGAAGTAAAAACAGTATTTATAATTCACAGTGAGTGACTAAAGCACCCAGAGATTTTCAGGCAATGAGATAATATAATATAAGTTTGCTTAATATACCATAAAAGTGCCAGTTAATGCACTGACTATGTTCCCATTGGCATTATTTCCCACCTGGTTCCACTTCAAACTCAAACATGATTTTCTATGTAATCCTATTTAACCTATGCTTTTTTTTTTCTTTGCCTATAATAAAATAGTAGTTATATTTCTATATAGCTGTTATTCACTAGAGTTTATATTTCTATCCCTTCACACACAAAATGGCAATTATTCTTTTCATAGTTTTAGAGTTCTGTGAGTCTAATTTACAACTCGCTATCAAGATTAGGATATATTTCTTTTTTGTTTGTCTGTACTTTCTTTCAGTCCTGGCATCCATATCTAAATCACTGCATACAGTATAATATTTTTATAAACACTTTAGTCAACATATGGTGAATATTTTTCATATTATGACATGTTTTTACTACATTATATAAAATCATTCAAAATAATGTCATAGAATGGCTAACATGTAAAATCCCATAATTCTCTTATTTGCTGAACATTTATAAAATTTTTTATTGTAGATAATGTTGTGATCAAAATCCTTTAAAATGTGCCAGTTTTATCAGTAAAATATGGTACCTTGTTATGTATATCATTTGAGAAGAGTAAGTACAGCCATTATTATTATTTTTTCTTTTTTGATTTCAGAGAGAGAGGAAGGGAGAGGGAGAGAGAGAGAGAAACATCGATGAGAGAGAACATCGATTGGCCACCTCCTGCATGCCCCCCACTGGGGATTTGGCCCACAACCTGGGCATGTGTCCTGACCGGGAATCGAACCAGCGACCTCTTGATTCATGGGTTGATGATCAACCACTGAGCCACACCGGCCGGACAGTACAGTCATTATTAATTGAGGAAATCAGGCAGCATGCTTTAGAGGATGCGTTGTCTCTTTTGTTCCTCATATTAACTCCATAAAGGAGACATCGTGGCTTACATTTGATACAGGGGACCAGGGCTCTAGGAGTTGAGTACTCTGCCCTGTGACACCAAGCTAGTAAGTAGTGGAGTCAGCTACATCACCCGGACATCTATGCTCTAATTTGATAATGAGGTGCTGAAAATTGTCTCATTAGTTTATCAGAGCTGTTTGCATATTAAGCAGTTTACTTCATTGTGTATGTTATTGTATATACATAGTAATTTTTAATTAAACATTTTTTTGTGGCTTTATTTATTTATTTATTTTTTTATCCTCACCCGAGGACATTTTTGCATTTATCTTCAGATAGAGTGGGAGGGAAAGAGGGAGGAAGAGAGAGAGAGAAACATCGATGTGAGAGAGACACATCAACTGGTTGCCACCCACACGACCCCAACCAGGGCCGGGGACAAACTGCAACCGAGGTACGTTCCCTTAGCGGGAATCGAACCTGGGCCTCTCTGGTCCGCGGGCTGACGCTCTAACCACTTAGCAAAACCGGCCAGGGCTTTTAATTAAACATTTTTAAAATTTTGAGATAATTGTAGATTCACATGACCTTGTAGGAAAGAATTTAGAGAGATCTCATATATCCTTTACCCAGTTTCCCCTAGTAGTAACATATTGCAAAACTACAGTAAAATGTGACAACCGGAATATTATTGGTACAATAATATTGGTACACGATACAGAACATATCTATCATCATAAGAATCCCTCATACTGTTTTAAAAAATATTTTTTTCTTTATTGATGTTAGAGAGAGAGAGAGAGGAAAGGAGAGGAAGAGATAGAAACATCAATGAGAGAGAACGATTGGCCACCTCCTGCATACCCCGCCCTGGGGATCGGGCACACAACTTGGGCATGTGCCCTGACTGGGAATCGAACTGGCGACCTCTTGGTGCTTGGGTGATGCTCAACTACTGAGCCACACCGGCTGGGCACTCATGCTGCTTTTTAATAACCACACACTTAATGGGAGGAACAGGAAAAAGTACATCTACTCTATCTTCCTGGGCACAGAAGTATTTCAACATTTCTTTTTAAAAAGCCTTTCACATTGAGTCAAGTGCCCCAAGACTAATTTCTTTTCAAGGAAATGGACTTAAATAATCTCTATATGAAGCATAGGTCTGCCATATTTTAAACTGACCCTGAGGGCACCAACCAGGAGTCCTGGTCAGAAGTCCTTTCTGCATCCATATATCAGAATGCACGTCAATACGCTGTTTGCTAATGGGAGCTGATGCAAAGTGGTGACCAAATATTTTGTAGGTGTTGCTACAGTAAATGAACCACAGAAGTGGAAACAAATATCTTACACTCATAGCACTAAATTTGGAAAAGAATGGGGACATTTATATGTATCATCTACCATCTAGGAGACCTGGGTTAAGCTACTTTTTATCTGCGAACCTCAGTCCTCCTGTGTAGAATGGAATAAGAACAAACTTACAGATTTGTGAATATTAAGTTATAACAATAGCAGTACTATATTGAAATCTACTGTATATATTTACATAACTTAGGTGGCAGATATAGATATTATTACACTCATTTAGCAGATTCATAGATGGAAAAAAATGAGGCATTAAGTGACTTTGTCTAACATTAAATAGATCGTATGTGATGGGGATAAAGAATAACAAAAAATTATTTCTCCAGAGCCTTACTCTTTTCACTTGAAAAATGAAAAAGCATTTTGCTAAATGTATCTATTAAATATAAGATATGACTTACTCACGAAAACCAATACATGGGGGGGGGGGGGGGCGGGAGGTGGATATAAGAGCCTGTTTCCAGAGAAAGGCCAACAGGTATGTTTATATGTTGCAGACCTTATCATCAAGAATATAGGTTAGGAATAGAATCCATTCACCCACTCTATATCCATTGATTGTCTAGTATATTCCAGCAACTCTTATAAACTCTGTGCATAGATAATATGTCCAGGCTTAAGAAACAGCAAGTACAAAAGGCCTGTTGTAGGGAAACGCCTCATGCAGGTAGTCTTCTGACCTCTGTAAGAATGGGCCTTGGCCTGGAACACCTCCTCAACAAGGGAAAGACCTCACGGCCGTGCATTGGACTTGTTGCCTTGTATGGGAATATCTTTCCTAGTTTCAGACTCAATGTGTACCCTTTGTTCTGCTTAAGCCTATGTGTGATATGATACCTGGACACCCCCCACTGCTCTATCCATCTCCTGTGGGGAGGGGACATGGTCCTTTGTTCTCTGACACAAAAGGGATGTTTGCAGACCAGTGACCCTACATTGATTGCTGGAAGACCTGCTGGCTTTGGGGGACTATCACCCACTCCTGAGCTGATCTTGCTCTGTTTCTTTGTGTGACTGACGAGTTGTTTCATCCAGTGCTGGACTGTGTTGAATTTTCCTTGATTATTTCAATACGAAAATGCAGTGGGCAGAAGTGCTGAGACTCTTACTCCTGATAAGAGGTAACAGATGCCACTTTCTGACAAGAGAAAAGGAAATGCCAGTGTGGGTGGATTGCCATATTCAATGTGGCAGGGGTCGAATTTGGACAGCTGGGAAGAGGTCATATGTAGGTTGTGGTAGGACATAGTGAGAAATTTGAATTTCACTCAAATAACAATTTGTTGATCTATTATGTCTGAGAGTCTTCAGCAAGGAAATTACCTTATCTGATGGAATGACAGTCTTTGACTGTGTGTAGAAAAGGGGACAAAGAGGAAGCGCATAAATAATTTAGGAGGCTGTATTTCAGTCATATTAGTGGGTGTTAAATATCAGAAGGAATTATATCACTTTACTGACATGGGGTGACTTATGTATAACAATCAATTATAACTAACTTGTAATGAGTACTCACTTTGTGTTAAGCAATATTGTAAGCACTATGCATATATTATCTTATTTAATCCCAATTCTATCTGATGTACATGCTCTTATTGTCCCCATGTGATAGATGAGAAATCCAAGTCACATAGAGATTATATAATTTGCTCAAGGTCACACAGCTAGTAAGTAGTGAAGCCAGGATTTAAACTAAAAAATATTGACTCCAGAGCCTATTTTCTTTATTAAGGCTGATGGTTGCCAAAGATGGGCATTTGTCACAAAAGAATATGACTCTAACAGAAGAAGAAAATTTGCTCAAGGTGACCTTTAAGTTTCTAACTCTGAGTTCCGTATTTCTACAGATAGATTTTTTTAATGGGGTGTTCAACTTGAATAAAGACTTTTGATTTATTTACTTTGGGTAAGAATTACTACTTTTCTAAGTGAACAAACTTTAATTCTATTCCTTTTTGGGCTAATATAAACAAATTTTATAAATTTAAAAATATTTTCTAAATAATCTTAGAATATGTCATTTATTTTTCATATTGCCACTCTGCGACCACAATATTCTCCACTTTTATTTTTATTTTTTATTAAAACAAAAGTTGTGGAGAATGATAGCAGAGCTAATGCTTGAGTAATGTTTTTTGCTTCAAATGCCTTCTCTTCACCTAGACCAGTACATTTTTTCTAAGTCCTTTTTCTCTGGTTCTTGGTCAAGACAGTGTCACCTGTCCTCAACAGCTGATAGGGAAGTGAAGAATAAGGAGCTACCAAGTTGTCACAGTTAGACCACCACTCCCATTAGATTTCCCTTCTAGCACATTTGCTCTTCTAGAGAAATTAAGCATTCATATACAGTTAGTTATTATTCTTTGCTCTTTTACAACTCTGTGCTATAATTTAGAGAATACTTTATACTTTATGTTTATGTGTTATAATTTTATTAATATTTGTGTTGTAAACCTCAAGGAGCCAAAGACTATCTCTGCTTTTTTTCATTCCTGGTTATCCACAACAACACAGTATTTACTGAGTAATAAATATGCAAAAGCAATAATTAAGGGTGAGCTAAGAAAATAAGTGAGTGATAAGACAGAATTTAGGAACCTGAGTGTCAGTGTGGGTAAGGTAGTGTCAGAGAAAGGACCTGGACATTGTCTGTAACTAAGTCCAGGACAGGACATTGTCTGTAACTAATTTAGGCAGGAAGATTAGGGGAAGCAGTGTGAGATAACTAGATGAATAACAACAGACATCCAACGATATCATTTCAAGGGGTTCTTTCTGGATATTATAAAGCCAGGAAGAGAGATGTAACTCAACAAAGAACCTTAACATATAGGAAGCTTTTATTTAATTTGGCTAAAGCTATAACATAGAATTCCTACCATACTAAACAAAACCCAATTGTTAAGTATTCACTAATTAACATGTGCCTAGAATTTTGCTGAACTGAACATTTCACATGTACGATTTGCTTCTGGATTTCAAGAATGTCATAATCAAAGACTGAAGAGGTCTAAATCCATCAGAATTTACCATGGTAAATTAGATTCAGTCTGATGGTGCACCAAAAAACCAATACCAACTTTTAAGGTCGAAAAAGGCCACAAATACTTTGTTTGAGTCTACATTTATATTATGAGAATTGATATATAAGAGGTCAGAAATTGAAAGTTACCGTCAAATGTTAGGTTCAACAAATCTTTTCTAAATATAAGGTGTGATTGAATAAATATATATACACTAATTACTTCCTATAATTTGGAGTAATAGAATTCAATTTTCCTTTTCTGAATATCACAATTTAAGCAGAAGTTAAATATGAATGTATTTAAGTTTACTTGTTAAATTAAAACTTTATAAACTTTTTACTATTTTTACCATATTACAGCTACCATGGTCTAGATAGATAGATAGATTAGATAGATAGATAGATAGATAGATAGATAGATAGATAGATAGATAGATATAGATGGACATTTGTCACAAAATATAGATACATATGTATATATAGTAATATGTGTATATTCACATAAAATTTTCCCTATCATATACCATTTAGTGTACATATTACAAATATTTAAATTGAAATTTTACTCTTTACATGCTATTTTTTTCTTTCCTGTGCATCACTTTAAATCATGAAAACAGCATGATTATAATATGTAAACTACATTGTATCATGTAGATTATGGGAGTAATTCTTTAAGAATGCAATAGAAATCAGATTTTTCTCAATAATAAAATTCTATTTAGTTTGATATCACATGAGCGTCTGGGGAAAGTTAAGCACCTGACCTTCGTAGAGAATATCTATGTGAGGAGGAAAGGAATCATTCGCCTTGCATTTGTCTGCTTTCATGTTACTATGTTCTCAGTGACAAAATCTGCCTGATTTTGTGCTGATATGTTCCCAGGATAGGCTATATAGTAGGTATTCAAATTACTTTTTAAATTAACTTTTTAAAAATAACTTTTAATTAATGATAATATACATAGACAAAGAAACATAATTCACAAGGATACTGCTTAAGGTATTATTTTTAAAAATGAACACACATGTAACCTTAGCATTCAGATTAAGACACAGAATTTTCTTAGTACCCAAAAGTCCCTCTTCTGCCCACTTCCAGTTACTATGCTCAGCCTCTTTCAAAAGGGTAACAGTAGCACTGAACAGAAATGGTTTAAGAAATAAGGTTAAGTAATCAACTCTAGGCTTTCACCAATGGCAAGGTAATTGTCCCCAAATCTCTTGCCTTACCAATCTAAAATGCTGTATGTATCAGTTATTACCCTTTTAGTAGCTATTATTTTTAATGTATATGTTTCTACTATCAATGCTGCATTTATTAATTAATCAACTTAAAAACACTGGGATATATAAAAAACATTTTAATATATGTTTTGGAATTGCCATTTATGAATCTCTTTTTCCTGAAAATGTCTGAGTGTCTTTGCACAGGTATTAATCTAATCGAAATTTGTCAAATAAAAAAATGCATGAATTTTTTATCACTGTCTGATAATTGTACAAATATAGATTCGATTAATTTAAAACACATTCATTTTTTTTCCAAAATGAAATCCTCTCAATCATCACCTTTGTCTCCTTACATATTCATATCTCTCTTCAGGTACCTTATAAAATTTTATAGTTTTCTTCACATGGAGCCTTTACATTTCTGCTATATTTATTTTGAGATATTTTAAATTTGAATTTTACTTTGGCTAAGATCTTTACTGCCATTTTATTTTAAAACTAGTTGTTGCTATCTAAGAAAATTATAAATTACTCTATTTTATAAGCAGTTAATTATTAGAGTTTTAAATAATTCTAATAGTTAAAAACCTATTTAATTAATACATGGTATTGATTTTGAGAGGAAAAAATATAGCCTGATGCTAACTGTGAATAACATCACTAAAAAACAATCTATTCTAGAAACCATACCCAATCCTTTGACTCATTATTTTCATTCATGCTTTTGTATCAACATTTCACTAACACAAAAAAGGTTGAGATAATAAAATTTTTGGTAACATTCTTCTTTAGCTATCCAGTAGCAAAAATCTCTAGTCATCTAAAAACGTATTTTGTGTGCTCAGATATGACTACAATTGAAACAACAACAAAAAAATTAAGAGGATTCCAAAATGGTGGCAGAGTGAATGGAAGCTACACAGACCATCTCCCAGAACCAACCTGGAATTACAAGTAAAATAAAGAGAAATCGCCAGGAAAAAGCAACAGAAAAGCAGCTTCCGAGGACCATACAACCAGGGACATTGAACTGATCCTGGTAGGATTGCAGAGGCATGAGAGGGGGGCTAGGAGCCCACGGACAGCAGGAGTCTTAGCTGTGAGCACGCCCTTGGGGTTAAAGCCCAAGCCAGCTCCACAGCACAGAGGGCCGGAACAGAGCACTAAAATAGCCACAGCCACTCACCTTGGGCTCCAGCAGAGGGAGGGCGGACTGGACTGGGACTGTGTGGGGACATTCGGGATTTGGAGGGCGCTCAGAGCTTTTGCTGAGTTGTGGCCATGCAGGACGGTGGCCATCTTACTCCTTCCCAGGGCTCTCTCAGAGACTCAGCCACACCCAAGTGGGCCATTGAAATGCAAATTGAGGCTCATTAACTACCAGCATCTGCCCCACCCTTGGGAAATCCTCTTACTCCCTGAACACCTGAGGGAGGTTTTCATTCAACTGAGAACCCAAGGCTCTTCAAGTAACCAAGACTAATAGCCTCTAGGAAAAAAGCTAGAGGATACCTGAACCTTTACTGGGCTTGAAAACTGGTTCAAGAAAGTAAGACTTGACAGTGGTGTTTCATGTGGGTCTCCCACGCTCATCCAAACCCAGTAGAGGGAGCCACAAGCAGCAGAACATCAACATCCAAAGGAAAAATTTGGCAGGCTCCAAAAACCACTGAGATAGCCAAAATGGTGAAACAAAGAAACAAATCCCAAATGAAAGAACAAGAGACCTCTACTTAAGATAAGATAAATGAAATGCAGTTAAGCAAGTTAACAGAGCTAAAATTCAGAGCCATGATCTTGAGGAAGCTCAACAGCATGAGTAAGGACATCAACACCATAAGTAAAGACATAGAAACATTGAAAGTCAACCAATTGGAAATCAAGAAGCACCAAGAAGAAATGAAGAATGACATAGCAGAAATAAAGAACACATTGGAAGGACTAAACAGCAGAGTAGAGGAAGCTGAGGACTGAATCAGTGCATTAGAAGACAGGGTAGAAAAAATCAACCAATCAGAAAACCAAAAGGAAAAAACAATTAAAAAACAGGAAGACAGCTTAAGAGAACTGTGGGACAACTGGAAACGTAATAATATTCACTTCATAGGAGTCCCCGAAGAAGAAGAAAATGAGCAAGGGTTAGAGAATATATTTGAAGAAATAGTGACAGAAAACTTCCCTAATTTGGTGAAGGAAGAAGGCATTCAAGTTCAAGAAGCACAGAGAGCCCCAAGTAAGAAGAACCTAAACAGGCCCACACCAAGACACATAGTAATTAAAATGCCAAAAATTAAAGACAAAGAGAGAATCCTAAAGGTGGCAAGAGATAAGCAACAGGTTACCTACAAAGGAACCCCCATAAGGCTATCAGCTGACTTATCAACAGAAACACTACAGGCCAGAAGGGAATGGCATGAAGTAATCAAGGTCATGAAAAACAAGGATCTGAATCCAAGACTACTCTACCCAGCAAGGCTATCATTCAAAATAGAAGGTCAAATAAAGAGCTTCCCAGACAAAAAAAGCCTAAGGGAATATATTAGCACCAAACCAGCACTACAAGAAATGTTAAAAGGACTGCTGTAATTAGTAGAAGAAATAGGAAGGAAAATAGAACCACACTAAACAAAAATGGCAATACATAAGTACATATCAATCACCACCTTAAACGTAAATGGATTGAATGTTCCGATAAAAAGGCAGAGAGTAGCTGATTGGATAAGAATGCATGACCCATATATATGTTGTTTACAAGAGACCCACCTCACAACAAAAGACTCACATAGGCTGAAAGTGAAGGGATGGAAAAAAATCTTCCAAGCAAATGGAAAGGAAAAAAAAAGCTGGGGTAGCAATACTCATATCTGATAAAATAGATTTCAAAATGAAGGCCATAACTAGAGACAAAGAAGGTTACTACATAATATTGAAAGGATCTATCCAACAGGAAGATATAACCTTGGTAAACATATATGCACCTAATATAGAAGCACCAAAATATATTAAAAATCTTCTGGAGAACTTCAAAGAAGAAATTGACAGCAATACAATCATAGCAGGGGACTTCAGCACCGTGCTGACATCACTGGATAGATCCTCTAGACAAAAAATCAATAAGGAAACAGAGACTCTAAATGAAGCACTAGACCAAATGGACTTAATAGATATCTACAGAGAATTATACCCCCAAACTACAGAATTCACATTCGTTTCAAGTGCACATGGGACATTCTCAAAGATAGACCACATGTTAGGACACAAACTAAGTCTCTACAAATTCAAGAAGATTGAAATCATGTCAAGTATCTTCCCAGATCACAATGGCATGAAACTAGAAATCAATTGCAACAAGAACATGCAAAGACATTTGAACACATGGAGGCTAAATAGCATGTTCTTAAACAATGAATGGGTTACCGAGGAGATTAAGGAAGAAATTAAAAACTTTCTGGAAACCAATGAAAATGAACACACAACAACACAAAATCTATGGGATGCAGCAAAAGCAGTTCTGAGAGGGAAGTTCATAGCACTACAGGCCTACCTCAAGAAACAAGAAAAATTTCTAATAGACTATCTAACCTCACAACTTAAAGAACTAGAAAGCAAACAAAAAGAAAACCCCAGAGCAAGTAGAAGGAAGGAAATAGTAAAGATCAGAGCAGAAATAAATGACATAGAGACCAAAAAACAATTCAAAGGATCAATGAAACAAAGAGCTGTTTTTTTTGGAAAAGATAAACAAGATTGATGGACCCTTAGCTAGACTCACCAACTGACACCACGGAAATACAAAGGATCATTAACAAATACTATGAACATTTATATGGCAACAAATTCGACAATCGTGAAATGGACAAATTTCTAGAAACACACAGTCTCCCAAAACTGGACCGGGAAGAGATAGAAAACTTGAACAGACCAATAACAGCTAAGGAAATTGAAGATGTAATCAAGACTCTCCCAGCAAACAAAAGCCCAGGCCCGGATGGCTTTACGGGGGAGTTTTACCGAACATTCAAAGAATAACTAACACCCATTCTCCTCAAACTATTTCTAAAAATTCAAGAAGAAGGAAGACTTCCAAACTCGTTTTATGAGGCCAGCATAATTGTAATTCCAAAACCAGAAAAAGACACTACAAAGAAAGAAAACTACAGGCCAATATCCCTGATGAACATAGATGCCAAAATCCTGAACAAAATACTAGCAAGTCGGATCCAGCAATACATCAAAAAAATTATTCACCATGACTAAGTGGGATCATCCCAGGGCTGCAAGGCTGGTTCAATATTCGCAAATCAATAAATATGATACACCACAGAAACAAAATGAAAGATAAAAACCACATGATCATATCAATAGATGCTGAAAAAGCATTTGACAAAATCCAGCACCCATTTCTGATAAAAATGCTCAGCAATGTGGGAATAGAGGGATCATATCTCGACATAATAAAGGCCATATATGAAAGACCTACAGCCAACACCATACTCAATGGGAAAAACATTTCCCTTAAGAACAGGAACAAGAGAGGGATGCCCACTTTCACCACTCTTATTTAACATAGTACTGGAAGTCCTAGCCACAGCAATCAGACATGAAGGAAAAATAAAAGGGATCCAAATTGGAAAGTAGGAAGTGAAACTGTCATTATTCTCAGATGACATGATATTATACATAGAAAACCCTAAAGACTCCATCAAAAATCTACTAGACTTAATAAATGAATTTGGCAAAGTAGCAGGATACAAAATTAACGTCAAGAAATCGACAGCATTCTTATACACCAATGATGAACTCACAGAAAGAGAAACTAAAAAACAATCCCATTTACCATCGCAGCAAAAAAATTAAGATACCTAGGGATAAACTTAACCAAAGAAGTAAAGGGCACATTTGCAGAAAACTACAGAACATTGAAAAAAGAAATAGAGGAAGATATAAAAAAAGTGGAAGCACATACCTTGTTCATGGATTGGTAGCATTAACATCATTAAAATGTCCATATTACCCAAAGCAATCTATAGATTCAATGCAATCCCCATCAAAATACCAGTGACATATTTCACAGAACTAGAACAAATACTCCAAAAGTTCATATGGAACCAAAAAAGACCCTGAATAGCCACAGCAATCTTGAAAAAGAAGGACAAAGTAGTTGGGATCACAATACCAGATATCAGGTTATACTACAAAGCCACTGTAATCAAAGCAGCCTGGTACTGGCACAAGAACAGGCAAATAAACTAGTGGAACAGAACAGAGAATCCGGAAATTGACCCAAGACATTATGCTCAATTAATATTTGACAAAGGTGGTAAGAGCATACAATGGAGTAAAGACAGCCTCTTTAATAAATGGTGTTGGGAAAATTGGACAGCTACATGCAAAAAAATGAAACCAGACCATCAACTTACACCACACACAAGAATAAACTCAAAATGGATAAAAGACTTAAATGTTACTCGTGAATCCATAAAAATCCTAGAAGAAAATGTAGGCAACAAAATTTCAGACATCGTATGCAGCAGAATATTCACTGATACATCACCTAAGGCAACAGAAATAAAGGAAAAAATGAACAGATGGGACTACATCAAACTAAAAAGCTTCTGCACAGCAAAAGAAACAACAATCAAATTGTAAAGGGAACCCACTGTATGGGAGAGCATAATCGCCAATGATACATCAAATAAGGGGTTAATCTCCAAAATATATAGAGTGCTCATACAAGTCAACAAAAGGAAGACAAAGAACCCAATTAAAAAATGGGCAGAGGAAATAAATAGACACCTCTCCAAAAAGGACAAAGGGCTAAGAGACATATGAAGAAATGTTCAACATCACTAATCATCAGAGAGATGCAAATTAAAACAACAATGAGGTATCACCTCACACCTGTCAGAATGGCCGCCATCAACAAATCATCAAACAACAAGCGAGGGTGTGGAGAAAAGGGGACTCTAGTACACTGCTGGTGGGAATGCAGACTGGTGCAGCCACTGTGGAAAACACTATGGTGTTACCTCAAAAAATTAAAAATTGATTTGCCATTTGACCCAGTGATCCCACTTCTAGGAATATACCCTAAGAAGCCTGAAACACCAATCAGAAAGAATATATGTACCCCCATGTTCGTAGTAGCACTATTTACAATAACTAAGATCTGGAAACAGCCCAAGTGTCCATCAGTAGACGAATGGATAAAAATGCTGTGGTACATATACACAATGGAGTACTATGCAGCTGTAAGAAAGAAAGATCTTTTATCCTTTGAGATGACTTGGAAGGACCTGGTGAGTATTATGCTAAGGGAAACAAGCCAAGCACAGAAAGACAAATATCACATGATCTCACTTATTTGCAGAATATAATGAACATAACAGTCTGAGGAGCAGGGTAGACCCAGAGACTGGAAGTAGGGTACAGACTGACAACCCTCAGAAGAGGGGGGAGAGGGAAGAGATAAACCACAGAACTTTTATGCATGTACGCATAACTGATAGACATGGACAACAAAGCTGGGGATGGGGTGGGGTGGATGGGGAGGAGGGTGTCAATGGGGGAAAAAAGGAGAAACATATGTAACAAAAATAAATTAATGAAAAGCCACAAAAAAAAAAATTAAGAAAGAAGTAAATGTTGCCTTGGCTGGTTTTGCTCAGTGGTTAGAGCATCGGCCTGCAGACCAAAGAGTCACATGTTCGATTTCAGTCAAGGGCACGTGCCTTGGTTGCGGTTCATCCTCAGCCCTGGTTGGGGTCGTGTGGCAGGTGGCCAGTCGATGTGTCTCTCTCACATCAATGTTTCTCTCTCTCTCCCCCTCTTTCCCATTCTATCTGAAGATAAATAGAAAAATATCTTTGGGTGAGGATTAAAGAAAAAAAGAAGTAAATGTCAAGTAAGACTAGAGAGAGATGAAGGGTGAAAATGGATTGTCATTGTTCTGAGAATTTAGAGATGAAAATCGGACCTGGTTTGGGAATCTGGTCCAAGCTGAGTGTCCTGGGAAGCAGGCTGTGCAATGGAGAGTAACACAAAGTTGATCAGGAGTGTTCTTGGGATCAACACAGGTAAAACAGAAAGAAAGAAGGCAGGCTTGCAAAAAGCTGTCTGCAAAGTGGTTACAACAAAGATCTCAGCTAACCCCATGGAGAGCTCTGAGGCTGGGATGGCCCCCCAGCAGTATCCCCTGGTCACAAGGGGTGTATCGTATCTTCATGCTGCAGTATGGAGGAGTCTACAGATGAAGGCTGCCCCCAGAGATGGGGCACACTTTGGGTGAGGCAGCTCTCTGCAGGCGGGGGGCATTTCTAGTCAGGGCCGACAGGAAAGAACTGTTTGTCAGCAGCAAGCTGTGAGGAGTGAGTCCATCAGTCTTGAAGGGATTGTGGACAGTACATCATGGCACCGCAGTGTAACCTCCGTGTCATCATGGAAAGTCAAGCAGGTACTAGAAGGATCAGTCGGACAGGTGCCTAGAAGGTAGATTCTGTACACCACAGACGAGGAAATCAATATAGTTGCCTAGCAAATAAATTATTAAGTAGACGTTTCTTAAGCACCTAGAATGCAAAGTGGTAATGGCGAACTATAATGTCACATTAATTCACTTCTATTTTTTCTGAGTATACTAGCTTAACTTGTGCCCAATAAGAAATGTCGGGTTACAAACAATACTGAATGCAAGCTAAGTATTTTTCACTTGAAAAGTAAAATAAAATAGTAATGGGAAAGAAAATGTATGTATGTATGTATGTATGTATGTATGTATGTATGTATGATGTGTAAATGAGTGTGTGTGTGTGTGTGTGTGTGTGTATGTGTGTGTGTATCAGCCAGGCACTTGATAAGTCTTTTGCTTCATCCCAAGCTGGCAAAACAAAGCCTGGATGAGCCTTAGGGTTGGTGGTTCAATGATTAGTTAAATGTCAGATTGGTATTATACAAGAGTAAACTTATGTGACAGTCTTTAGTGCTCCATCCCATTCAACCCTCTTAATAATGTTTTGAATAAAAGTATAATTTGTTTCAAATATTCTCTGAGCATATATGCATCCAAGATAATGTTAGGTGAGCTATATGCATTATATCATCTAATGACATAATTGTATATTCATAAAATGTATAATGATCCAATCCCGAGAGGAATGACTAATGTATTAAATGACAGCATGAAAATCCCAGAATATATTTATCAGCTATCATCATATTCTATATTATACAAGATAAAGTATAATAATCATAAATCCCACAATTTGGTTCTAGAAGGAAATTCACAAACAGAAGATTGATATAAGCAACAGCAAAATGTGAAGAAAAATACCAACATAAGGGTTTTAATTTACTGTTAAGTCATTACAGTTCAACAGTGTATAAAACAGCTAAAATTATGTTAAGTGTAACTATTTTTTCCATGAATAAGACTATCATTCTGCACTGGGAGAGTTTCCCAGATAGGGAGCCCAACCCCTCATTATACCACACACTTTAGGACAGAACTCCACTTCGTCCGACCTTCAGTCAATCGATTGCCTTTTTGTTAAGCTAGTTTGCACTGGTTCACCGTGGCTCACAGCGATCCCTTTCTATCTAGGATGTAAAAGAACGGTGAGACTTATTCCATATCACCCTAAGAGACAGGACAAAAATAAATCACAAACACCTAAAAAAAAATAGGATTTAGTTCACTAAAATTTTTATCTAAAATTTAAGTTATATGATTCAGAAAATTCTGCCATTCAGGGTGTTCAAGGAGATGCTCGAGAAACGTGGAGATACCTTAGGCATCAGAGGGGGAAACACACAAGACAACCTCTGGGGCCCCATCCAGTTCTAAAGATCTGTGGTTGCAATTACCGGTACAATGATCACACAATTATCCTGCCATTATAATATTGTTTGCTAGGCCCTGGCCGGTTTGGCTCAGCGGTTAGAGCATCGGCCCGTGGACCAGAGAGTCTTGGGTTCGGTTCCCGCTAAGGGCACGTACCTCGGTTGCAGTTTTTCCCTGCCCTGGTTGAGGTCGTGTGGGAGGCGTCCACTTGATGTGTCTCTCTCACAGCAATGTTTCTCTCTCTCTCTTCCTCCCTCTCTCCTTCCTGCTCTATCTGAAGATAAATGCAAAAATGTCCTCGGGTGAGGATAAAAAAAAAAGATTGTTTACTAGTCAGTCAAACAGCTAGTCTGATACGCCTTTAATGTGTCTCTCCAAAATAAAGTGAATGTAGTTGTTCAGTGTTATAAAAAAATAAACATAATCACAGTTTAAGTAATTTCTCTTGCATTTAGAAGATGTGTTGTAGAACACAACTTTATTCTCAAAAATGTCCATAGGTTTAATTAAAGTGAAAGAAAATGGTATAAAATCTTACAGGAGATGATATGGGGGAGACCAGAAGTTTATGCTCCCAGTGTCCTTAAATAACTGCCAATTTGGAATGAGAAAGCTTTTCAAAATCTAATTTGGATCTTACAAACTATGTTGTCTATAAAAACCATACAATAATGTTCCCTGTCATCAAATAACTTTGAGGACATAAATACCAGTTTTTGTAACTGTAAAGTATTGGAGAATTGAATCTAATTCATGCATTAATGATGAATATTTTCATCCCCTACAGTACCAACACCATAAGAATACCTGCTCAGACAAGATGTATCAGAAGACATTGTTCATTAGAATCAAATTTCCTGGATAAATAGTCCATTTTCCCCAGGAGAATCTGGTGGTGGTGAGGATCATGTTGGAAATATTTTATTTTATATCACTTTAAAATATCTTTAAATTAAGATATTGATTTTCCTAATATAACATGAAAATAGTATTTTAGAGAACTTTAAAAATTATACCTTAAAAATTTTGTGACATAAGTAGAAGAGAATAATAATCACTTATGAACAGATGATTACTGTTAACATTACTGGACATTTTAAATCTTCTACAAATTCTGTTTATTGGAGGTGAGATTTCTCAATATATACTTTTTCTTCATTTTTAAAATCAACATTATTTCAAAAACACTCTCCAACATTATTATATATTCCCACAATTTGAATGGAAGTACATGATTTCATTCCTTCATCTTTAGTGCTTAGTTTGGAGAGAATCACATATCTCTTTGACCATCTTGTGAAAAAGAAGGCCCCTCTCCCCAGAAAAATGCAAAGGTACATAGTGAATGATATTTCTGAAATGCATGGATTTCCCCTTAAATATCATGGCCCCAGGTTAAGCAGCCCTGGTTCAAAAGAGACAATTTGTTTTAGTGTTTTGATTTATAATTAGCACAACAGTGATCACATCACATATGCTACTAAGCTCTACTAAGGTAGATTAAAAATACATTTAGGATATTTGTTTTATTCCTTTTGCAGATAGCACATGTACAATATATTGCATTCTTCATTTTTGTTTTATCATCTTAAACATTTCTATTTGCTTAAAATTTCTAAAACATACTCAAAATGTATGTGCATATGAATATCAACACTTTGAAGGATCCTATGTTCCAAAATAGAGTAAAGAAGAATGATGTAGGGACAGACCATCTGGCACTGGGTGAAAGGTAAATCATGGATTTCTCTTATTCTTTTTCTTTTTAAATTAAATGTATTGCAGCATTATTCACAGTGGCCAAGACATGGAAACAACCAAAGTGTCCTTTGCTAGATGATTGGATAAAGATGTGGTACATATACAATGGAATACTACTCAGCCACAAGAAAAGACAAAACAGTGCCATTTGCAACAACATGGATGAATCTGTCTGGAGAATATCATGCTAAGTGAAATGAATCAGACAAAAAAAATTAAACATATAATTTCTTTTAACTTTTTTTTAAATTTCTTTTTTCCCCCCTTTATTGATTTTAGAGAGAAAGGAAGTGAGAGGGAGAGAGAGATAGAAACATCGATGAGAAAGAACATCGATTGGCCGTCTCCTGCATGCCCCCCACTGGGGACTGGGCCCACATCCTGGGCATGTACCCTGATCAGGAATCGAACTGGCGACCTCGTGGTGCATGGGTCGATGCTCAACCACTGAGCCACACTGGCCAGACAAACATATAATTTCTTTTTCCTTTTAATTCAAAGACATCCTCTAAAATGGATTTTATAGACTGTATCAAATAGTGGCTAGGAGTTTTGAGAAAGACCTGGGATCAAGCCTTATTTTCTCTATTGGTGGACCTTATTTGGGTCTTTATTGCTTCATCTGTGGAAAGGGCATGGTTAAGCCCACTGACACATGGTTCTACAATCGAAAACTACAGTGCGTGCACCACTCTAAGTCTGTGTGACATACTGAAAACATCCAATAAGAAAAAACCAATTATTATTAAAGAGAGAAAGCCAATGATACTAAAAAAAAAAAAAAAGTTATTTTAGTGCCTCCAGAAATAAGTGTGAAATATAAGAATGTGAATAGCCAAAGCGTATGTTAACCTTAAACCTGTGAATTCCAATGATCATGCTTTATCTGTCCAAAATCCCCAAGGCATAGTGAATATTTACCATGTATATCTGATCATCACTTCTTTTTCTTTCATTCTTTCATTTTACTCCAAAAGAAGGGACTGAGGAACCAACCCTGTGTATATTTTACCTGATTACCCTCTAGTATTCATTTAGTTATTGGATTAGGTTGTTTTTAGCCCCAGGAAGTAGTGAGTTAGTTGGGCAGACTGTTAAAAACAAAAATGTCATGTTACAGAGGTGGTGTGCTTCTCTGGCAATCTCTGTCTACATACCCATATGCGCCTCAGCACAGACACTCTAAATTTAGACCAGAAGAAAATCTGTGATGAACGCCAGATTGCAGAGGTGACCAGGTTTTTGTAAATTCTTTATCTTCCTGACATGAATGAAAGAAACACCATTCAGCGATACCACGGAAACAGATCTTCCACAGGAGCCTTCCAATGACTAAACTGAACTTGTTAATAAAATTGATCATTCCTCCTGTGGCGCGGCGTACTGTGACACCACTAATGTACCCACATTTCCCTCTTTGCTCTTAGGGCTATGATCCAGGGGTTCTGTGTTGGATTGTCAATTCACTTAATCATTCATCACCTAGTTATTGAGACCCCAGATCAGTGTCTGGCATATACTGGACACTCAAACACTGTTGGCAAGAATGCAGCACAGACCTGGCAGAGTGTTTGATATAAATAAGAACGGTGGGGAAGACACAATCTTGACCCTCATAAAATGTACAGTCTATTGGGAGTACATATACATTATTACAATTAAAAATGATTCTTTTGAAATTATGCTAAATCTGTTGAAGGTTGCTTATAGGGTACTGTGGAATACCTTCAAGAGGTAACTATTCCAAGGGTTCAAGGAAAGACATTTTTGAGGAAGTGAAATTTTAGTTAGAGGTTGACACCAGGTAATCCTACGTGAAGAAGCAAGAAATATACCTGAGTGAATCAGGGTCCCGTGTGCATATGTATATATTTACATGGGTTCTGAAGCTGCAGGACCCACCTAAAAGGTTATTTATTCATCAGCTAATGATTCCAGCTGCCATGTTAAAAAACATGGACCCAAATGTTGCCAGGTCCTCATCTGAAAAGAGATGCGTGACACTGGATTCTTGTGTGTAATCTTGTCTTTACTGCATAAAACATGGTAGTTGAACACAGAAGTTTGTAACCTATATCTGAGCCGATGCTGAAAGGTTACGTTTAGTTAGGGGCAGGAGTGGATCGGATGAGGAGAGGAGAATTTCATGCAAAGTAAACAGCATTAGTGAGAGCCCAGAGTGAAAAAGGGCTCCATGCTCTTGAGGGTACAGTGTGAGGTGTTAGGAGATCCAGCTGGGTCCAGCTCATGCTTCTTAGCAGTTGTTTTAAGACTTGGGTTTTATTCCTAAAGTCAGTGTAGTTTTAAACAGAGTGTGAGGGGTGGTAATTGCTAGATGCTAGTGTGTCAAATCAAGTAGACAGACATCTTCCCAAGAAGTGGACCTCCTCTAGACCCTCTGCCATTCAGGGTCAGAATCGTAAGACAACACTTCCACTCATCAATAATCATAATTATGAGGCTCTAAATTATTCAGACAGAATCTAAGATGTCATAGCTGACAGTAATTTTGGAGACGGCCTACCCAAGGCTTGCCATGTGAAGAGGCAAAGAACAGACCTGAATATATTCATCTATGTATCAAATATATCACACATTTAGGGGCAGAGAGAACCAGAGCCCCAGCAGCTACTGGCCTCCTGCTCTTTTCACACATCCACACCACTCTCTCTCTTCATTATTCTAAAAAGAAATCTACATTACAACATTGTAGTATCACTTGTCTATCAAAATGTGTTTTATCAGACATTCTAAAGACTATAACAATCACAAAAGTAAATGTGTTATTGCATAAATAATATATGGGCTATATATTAGGCTATGCATTGACTATATCAATGTAACTGTGATTCAAATATCTGCATGCAGACATCTATTTATTTAGAGTCCCACGAGCACTAAAAGAATACAGTAAAAGTTTTGACATTCACTCTGCAGAACTATCATTGCTCACTATGAGACAATTAATTCCTAGCTGTTCAGTGCCAAGCACATTGGCTTGGACAGGAAATGACCTTTATGGCCATCTTTAATCCTACCTGGGAAACCTATCTGATTATCTTGTGTCTTATTTTCATGATAGTAATAATCTTGGTAACATTTTCTTAGCACACATTATGAGCCAAATACTATTAATGTCTTAATATTAATGTTTAAAACTGTTAAATGTTTAAAAATCTTGCGTCTTTCATTATTTCTATAATGATAGGATGTGGTATTACCATTTCACAGACAGGGAAGCTGAGGACCAGACTAAAGTTACACGGCTAAGAAGTCTCAGAACTGATTTGACTCAAGCTGGGGCACTCTGGCCTCCCAGAGTCCTAGATTACATTTGAAAAATGCGAAGGATGCACATGAGCTCTGTTTAGAGAAAACAGAACTACCGCTGAGTTTAAGAAAAGGAGGTAATGCACTCATTGCAGATTCCATCTTGGTATGGTAGAAATTAATTTTGAGAAGACAGAGAAGTTTTGGAGAGACCTTGAAAATGAACTGGACACAGTTTGAATGATAACGTGCTATCGGGGATAAAAAGACGGTGCGTCGCGCTCACGGCAGGCTGGAGGAGATGGGAAACACAACGAGCAGTTGGTACGGCTAGCCTTGCCTCAGGAGCTGCGGAGGAGCCGAGGTCCAGAGGCTAAGGTCAGCTCAGGAGCTGTGGTTTCCCCACCACATAACCCTGTGACTCACAATAGCCTTGCTTGTTCAACGGGGGCATTTTTGCCCATTTCACAGCATGGCAGTGGACACCGCGTGAGATAACTTATGTGAAAAATATTTTGGAAATTCTAAACTGAAACCTACATGCCTTATGTGTTTAATTTCAGCATTAGTAATTAATTATTTAAGGCCTACAGGAAAGTAGTATCATTATGAAGTAAAAATTAAGGGGAAAATGGCCTAAGGAACAGACATTAATTATTCACATAAAGGAAGATTATTATAAATATATGTTTAAAATAAAAGTCCAGCCCTGGCTGGTTTGGCTCAGCGGTTAAAGCAACAGCCCACAGACCAAAGAGTCGCAGGTTCGATTCCAGTCAAGGGCACGTACCTCGGTTGTGATTCGGTGTCTGGCCTTGGTCGGGGTTGTGCGGGAGGCAACCAATCAATGTGCCCCTCTCACATCGATGTTTCTCTCTCTCTCCCTCTCCCTCCCTCTCTATCTGAAGATAAATGGAAAAGTATCCTCTGGTGAGGATTAAAAAAAAACACACAAAAAACAACAACAGAAAAACGAAAGTACAGGCTCAAATAATATATACCCATAAGCATAGCAAAATGACTGGCCAGATTCACTTTAAATAAGTGAAAACAAGAGCTTTCTCTTGGTGATGACACTGGAGGGACAGAGAGATGTAGTATGCTATCTTTTACATAAATTTAAGTATAATTATGTGAACACACCCAAATATGTACACATATATGCCATATACACACATATATACACATAAATCATATATAGATACAGATACATGATTACATTATGGGTGATTTTTATTGTCTTGTTTTTCTATATTTTTTCAAATATTTTATTAAAAAAATAAGGAATGTTAAAGCATTATGTAAAGATCTACTTATAAAGAGTAGAAAAACACATACACTTAGATAAGAACAAACTACCAAACCTAAATAGATAAGTTATGATAGGGCAAAATAAAACATTGATATAATATGAGCACATATTTCATTTGCTTAGAGAAATAGAAACGGTGAGATATTGGAGAAAGCTCCAGGTTCCCTGGTAAAACATAATAGTCAACATTGAATGCTCCCATGTGTCGATCAGAGTCACACACAGTCACAGAAAGTTCTTCAGCTGACCCTGTGAGCGAGACACTATTATTGTTCACATTTCACAGATGAAGAATCTAAGGATAAGAGTAGTTCATTGATTCCTGAAGGTGTCCCAGCCCATCAGCGGCAAAGCTAGATAGGTTCACACGCAGGTTTGCCAGACTCCAGAGATCTCAGTTCCCCCACTTCCTTATCGTCACAATGCCATTGGCTGGCGCACACAACAAATACATGAAAGCACACCTTTTGGAGAGAAGAAAAAATAATCAGGCTTTTAAGGCAAGGAAGGAGCACTGAAAAAAAGTGTGCTGCCCTCCACATGTCACACCGAGGTTGTAGGGTTTAAGCGAGCTCATGGCAGGCCACCCTGAAGACAAAGGACATAGCCAGGTCCTTGCAAGAAAGCCACTCAATGACATGAGCACACGGGAAACACAGATACTGAAAAATATCCCCGCTGCTGAACTCAAACTACAAAGCCTTTACAGAGATTTGCTACATGACCGCCACCAAAAGAATGACTACAGGTGGCCAATAGAGCAATGATTTAAACAAAAACAAAGCACACTCTGAAGAAATATGCCGAGTGTAAAGGAGGGAGACAGAGAAACGATGAAGATCATAGCGGAAAGTGGAGAAAGCAGTGGAGGGCTATCAGCGGTAAGTAAGCTGGAGAATAAGACACGAGGAATAGTTGCAAAGGTAAGTATTTCAGCTACCGGATCATTTCTTAGAAGAAGGAAAGCTGAAACAGGGAACTGAGACTTTTAAAGAAAAAGAGGGCCTAACCCTTTCCTGCAGCGAGTGGGCAAATAGTAAAGAAGGTGGAAACCAGCAAAATAAGTTATAATCCTTATTTCTGCTTCTGGTTCAAAGGTTGAAGTATAAAGAAATATATTTAAGAGGCCTCCAAGGAATTTATCTTATGCATACTAATCTTAAAAATATGGGGGGGGGGTAGGTTTACAGTTGTTTGTATGGAAAATAATACAATGATTAATAAATAATGATATAAGAATAAACTATTTCTTGTACTCACAACTGTAAACCTACTTTTGCCCCACCCTGTCTATGCCTCTCTCATAAAAGAGCTCACAGAAAAAAAGAAAAAGAAAAAACATGTAAAGGAGCAATAGTATTGTGAAAACTGAACTATTACCACAGTATCGAAGGCAGAATCTGTCACGGCATGAGTGACAACCGGTCTGAATAACAGACATGTCCGATAGCATTGGAAAGGAAAATTGCATCCTGTTTTCTACTGAAAGAACTCTGTGTTCTCCCTGGGAAACAATGTCTGCCTTTCATAAAACCAGATGTCTGCCATCTATTGGTTCTCTCAAATTATCTCTTTGGGCCAGTAGGCTCAGTTATTAAGATTATCATTAATAGTGAGGTAGTCTCCAAGATAAGGAGGACAAAGAAGCAATTTCGCCTGGGCCTACACTGGAAAGATAATCTACAAGTGAACTTGGCATTACTGAAATTCTCAGGTCTAATGTATCAGTTGAAACAAAGCGTGAGACATGGAATGACTGGGCATCAATGGAGGGGAAAAAATAAATGAGATAAACTGACAATGGTACTAGGCTAGATAGAGCCCACGTAATGAGAAGACATGAATCAGAGAAGAGACAGGAAGCAGGGGTGGGGGGATGTCTGTTTGATAGAGTGGAGTCATAACAATCATGAAACAGGGGAATCTGATATATTGCAGGAATGAGTATCACGAACCTAGTCATATTATAGGATAAAAGGGGAATTTAGCACATGACTATAGAAGTTGAAAAATAAAACTCATCAACTTAAGCATAATACTTAAGACATATTTGCATGCAGTATCTATAGCTTGTACTTATGATTACACAATAAGTATTGGGTTACTGAAGTTCATGGAAATGTTAATAAACTGAAGAAAAAATGTCTTCGGACTACTAGGGGAAATGGGAACACTTCTAATGAATAGGCTGGGATGGATGGTAGGATTTTCAAGACACTGAGATTAAAGGATGCTTGTGACTGTGGCTGATGCAGTCAATCCAACTCCCCTCTGCATGTAACCAGAAAGGATGACTGGTTCCCCTCTGGGCTGAATTTCAAGTGTCTCATACCTGGTCAGTGTTGCGTGCTATGGCATAATTTCTGATGTTTTGGGCGGTAGCCACAATGGAATAAGAGAAGAGACATTCAATTGTTGTCCCTTAGGTTCTAGAGCACAGAGAACTGCAGAGGATGAATGAACAAATTGTGACCCCCTAAATCATACCACATAATCCTTCCATGACCTGCTCTAGCCCAACCCCTCCTTCAGGTAAGACCCTCATGTCCCACTTGGTCCATGGCCTTTTGATGCTACACAAAGATGCTCTGCCGATGGAGAACTCCCAGAAAAATCAGTGGCCCCTGTTGTTACGAAGATAAAAGTAAAGCAATGAGGGGGGCACAACAGGGAGAGAGGGAAGGACTGAGAGAGAGAGTGTATAGTGGGTTGAATGTATCCCCAAAAGATATGTTCAAGTCTTAATCGTCAGTATCTGAGAATGTGACCTTATTTGAAAATAGGGTGTTTGCAGATGTAATGAAGATAAGATGGGGTCATGCTTGATTAGGGTTGGCCTTACATCAAGTGGCTTGGATACAGAGACATACAGGGAAGAAGGTCATGGGACAAGGGAAGCAGAGATTGGAGTGTTCCAGCTACAAAACAAGGAATGCCAAGGAATGCCACCAGCCACCAGAAGCTGGGAAGAGGCAAGGAGAGATACTTCCCTAGAGCCTTCCAGAGATAACATGGCCCTAGTGATAGCTGATTTAGACTTCTGGCCTTCAGAACTGTCAGAGAATACCTTTCTGTTGTCCAAAGCTGCCTGTCTGTGGCACTTTGTAGTGGCAGCCTTAGGAAACAAACACAGTAAGAGAGGGAGGCGGGTGGAAGGAATGGAGGAAAGACGCGTGCATTCTCCTTCACTTGACCATTAATCTATTTCTCCTGAAAAGAAATTCATACTGTCTCGGTGTCACCCTGACAACAATATCAGTATTGCCTTTGTCAATAGGTTGTTTAGAAACATTCTGGTCTTCTAAACTGATCACCCTAAAAATGTTTGAGTAGACACCTGCCATCTATTTATATTCATCTATGTATACAATAACAAATGTTCAATATACTAACGTTTATTAGACATTATAGAAAAATAAAAATAGTCATTAACGAATGAAATAAAGATAAAGGAATATTTATTAATGCATAAAGCCATTTTTCTCACTGAACATATTATATGAAATATTATTAATAATAACATTTTCAGTGTGAGAAATTGGACTATATGTGCTTTACAATTATTTTTTAATCTTACTTTAAAATGTTGCCATAAAGCTTTGAGAAGCCCTGGTTCAAATTTACAGTTCTCCAATAGTTGGGCTTAATGACTGTTATAACTATAAAAGTTACCTCAAAGAGATAGATAGATATATAGGCCCATGTTGAAAGGGACTTTGTTGAATGTTTTACTAAATCTTAAAACTTATTTTTCAGCCCTAACCACCAATTAAAATAAGGTTTTGATTAAAAAAAGGCTAAAGAATTTCACCACGCCTCTTGCTATCTATCAATTGCATTTTCAAACCAGTCTGAATGTGTTTTGTCAAGTTTGATCAAAGTGATCAAATCCATCTAAACTTCTCATGTGAAAGATACTGAAACAGCTTAGAAAATCTCAAAATCCTATTTTTCAGACTAAGCATCCAGATATGACAGGTGTTATAGGTGATACACTTAATATTTTTTAAAAACAAACTCACACAATGATGAAAATATTCCCACAGATTTGTTTTAAGTGTTTTTTGTTTTCATCCCATGATTTTCCTTTTAAAGGCAGTAATTTTTCTCACTCACTGTTAAACCCATTTTTACTTTGAAGATACAAATTAAGTGTGACAACAACACAATAGAAACAAGCTTCCTTTCTAGGAGAAATGAATACAGCTTTATAAGGTGTGCTTTTGGGGATACAGGGAACAGGACTCATCTCTTCGAATATCAATATAAAAAAATCCCATCCACATAATGACCCATCAATATCTTTGAGAGGGAAGATACCAAACCCTTTAATTCTAACAAAAGCAGGCATATGTGTGTATATGGGTATGTATATACACAAACTAATATATGTATGTGTGTGTACACATATATATGTATAGATACACTCATCTATACATATATATGTATGCATACATGCGTTATAACACATACTATATACTATGTGCTATATATACATAATATACATACCACACATATATATGTATATGCATATGTATAGGTATATGCAAATATGTAGTTATACATTTATACATACCATATACTATATACATATTATGTGTGGTTTACGTGCTGTTGAGTTGGCTCTGACTCCTGGCAACCCTATGAATAAGTGACGTCCACATGTCCTGTCCTCAACAGCCCTGCTCAGCTCCTGTACACTTATGCCTCTGGCTTCTTTTGTGGACTCATTCCATCTCATATTTATTCTCCCTCATTTCCTGCTGCCTTCTGTTTTTCCCAGCATTATTAGCTTTTCCAAAAAACACTGCCAAAGTTTTTCCCAAAAACTGTGCCGAAGCAGGACAGCTTCAGTTTCGTCATTTTTTTCTCCAGCAACACTTCAGGCTTAATTTGCTGTAGGACCCACTGGTTTGTCTCCTGGTGTTCCAGGATATTCATAGAGTTCCCCTCCAAAACGCATTTCACATGAACTGTTCGTGTTCTATTAGCCTGCTTCACTGTCTAACCTTTGCCTCCATGCATAGTAACCGGGACCACGAGGCTGTATAGTATCTTAGCCTTGGTCTCTTATGACACATCTTTGCTCTTGGTTCTGCCTTAATTCTTCCATTGCTGCCCTTCTGAGTCTCAGCCTTCCCTTGACTTCTTGGCTGTATACTATAATACTATACATACTATAGGCATATGTATTCTGAGAGAAGGAACATTCTGGCAAAGAATTATACCTCCCCTATCACCACCGAATCATAGCACCAACTGGCACTTCACATGTAATATCTCATGCAACCCTGGTAATGGTTTTTAAGAACTAGGTACTGTTATTGTCCCCATTTATAGAGGAGAACAATAAAATAGGGGATATGAAATAAGTTAAGTAGTGAAGTAGCTTAATATGGCTACTACCGATTGTCAGGACTTGGTGTTGAAACCAGAACTATCTGATTCCAAAGCTAATATTCTGATATAAGTTCCATTTTAATTTCATATCTTTGTGGGTTGTGGGTAAGGAGGTAAAGAACTGAAACAAATATCTGGAGGTCCCCAAGAGTGCTCAGTAAGTGTCTCAAATGGAGTGAAATCAGGATGCAGAGGAATTAGGGGTGGTTACAGGATGAGAATGAAAGCTTTTTGCAAAATTTTGCTTAAGGTTCATTCAGATTTGGGATCTCATTATATGAACAGTTGAAATGGATACTATTACATAAGAAAAATAAGTATAGGAAGTACAGAACATTACCATGCTATTGTGTAAAACACTGCATCGAGACTTTTCCAGTACTCAGAGTGGATATATTCAATGTATGTCCAAGCTCTCCGAACTAGAGCTAAATAATAATGCAGGAAAGAAGGTTAAACGTAGTCAAATTACTTACTTTCTTTTTTTTTTCTCTCTCTCTCTCTTTTAGTAATTTCATGTCCTGATTCAGTAACTCCTGGCATGCTCTTTGGACATCCATTATGCATGCACAAGCAAAATGTTTCTGGCATCCAGTCACAAAACAGCCCTTTTCTGTCTGTTTGGTTCTTTATAACATTTGGGTTATGATGAACATGAACAGTATATGTAGGAGACAAAAGAAAAATGCGTTTAAGGAAAGAGAAGAGACAGTGTTTCTCATGTAGGGCTGTTAGTACTGGATGCCAGGGAAGCAGATGAGAAAATGAAAAATAGCTGGAGAGTTTTTGTTGGATAGTTGGGCCCAATTCACAATGAGAAAATGAGCAAACACATGATAGGTTGCAGGACATTATGGTCCATGGCACAGTGGAGGTGCAGAAGAAAATGGAGACCAACAGCAGTGAGCAGTCTTGGGGAACAGCAGGAAGAGATAGGGGTGCCAGGGGCGCGAAGAGAAGGCAACAGCCGAATATAGAAAGCCAAGAGTCCTGGCAGAGAAACTGAGGATGAAGATCAGAAACACATGTTTAAAGGAGACCTGGGAAACCCATATGTAATATCTTGTAGTTCTGATGGATGATCTTTGTTTAGTTTAAGCCAGTTTTATGTGGGGAGCCTGAGTTTGTTTTGACTCTGGCCTCTGACTAAAAGGGATATAAAAGCAGAAGACACCCAGACATTTACTTTCTACTTTCTCTCTCTTCAATTTTTAAAGTAACTTTTTTGAATAGATACAGAAAATGGGCTTGGAAAATGGGCCGTGAAATATTGTGCAATGTTTATTCCTGTAAATAAAAGTAATTCCTCCTGAATTGAGTACCTATCATGTACCAGGTACTATTTTAAATACCTTTAAGAACATTATTTTTAATCTTCAAACAACTCTAATTTTGAGGATGTAGAGAAACAAAATTGATGATGAGTTGAAAATTGTTTAAACTGGGTGATGGACAAGTAAACTTATACCTTTCCATTTAATTTTGTATATGTTTAAAATTTTCTGAAATTTACAAAAAATAAGTAAACTTAGTTTAAATTATTAACCTCATTATACTGGTTAAGAAATTTAATTTGGTAGACTTCAAATGTCTTAGTCAAAGTCAAAAATAAACACTGAGTGACCGAGGTAGAATTTAGACCTAAATCTTGATAGTTTCAGAATGAACAATCTTTTTTTTTTCTTCTTGATTTTTTTTTTTTCTTTATTGATGTTTTAGAGAGGAAGGAAGAGGGAGAGAGAGATAGAAACATCGATGAGAGAGAACATCAATTGGCTGCCTCCTGCATGCCCCCCACTGGGGACCGGGCTTACAACCTGGGCATGTGCCCTGTCCGGGAATCAAATCGGCAACCTCTTGGTGCATGGGCTACACCACTGAGCTACACCAGCTGGGCAGCATGAACAATCTTAATACTACAGCAGCAAGAGGAACATCATATGCTCAACATATAAACCATGAGACAGTTCCCACCTCAGACTACTCATTGTCATATCACAGTATAGTATCAGAGCAGGAACAGAACACAGGCATTCAAATTTTTTCTACATGGTTTGTGAACTGTATGTTGATATTGGATAGAACAGCAATTGTCCCATTTCCTAGGTTTTATCAGATATTGAGCGAGCGAGTCTTGGTCAGTAATGTCATCAACATGAGTGTCTCTCGTTCTTCCAAATTTGAGTTGCTCTTATACAGTATTCCAAAGTGCAGTGTTGAGAGCCCAAAATCTAGAGTCTGGTAGTCCTGAGTGTAAGCCCTTTGTTTATCATTGAGCTCCGTGAACTTGGTAAATGAACTCCTCTAAGCCTCAGTATCCTCCTTTGCAAAATGGAACCAAACAGAGAGGGTCGTGATGGACAGCTTAATGAGGAAATATTAGTAAAGTACTTAGTGAGGTATATGGTCCATGACAATAACTTAAAAAGTTATTGGTTATTGGTATTAATATGAACTCTGTATTGCAGGCTCAGGGAATTCTCCCAGAGGGTCTGGTCTTTTGGTGGGGTCTAAAGATGGCAAGGAATTTGATTACAAAAGGAAGAGAAGGGGGGGCTACTCTAGAGGAGGAACTATCAGGTGAAAAACTTGAAAGCTTGGACACCATGAGGACTTTGTGCTATGTGTTAGAACATAGATGGCAGGAGCCACTGGAGATAACCTTGGAAAACTGGGTGGTGGCCATCTTGTTAAGCCTATGAATAAGTTGTGTTGACTAGAATATATTGGCTGTCAATCTTCCTGGTAAAAATCATCTGGGGTAATGATTAAATATGCAGATAACCTGAATTTGTTCCTGGAAACTGTGATTAAGTAGGTCTGGACTGGAGCTTGGGAATGTGTTTTTAACAATTGGTTTAGGTCATTTTTATTTTCAGAAAAAATTCAAAATCACTGGGTTTAGAATATATGTATGTATTATATATATTATATATAATATTTTCTCTATATATGATATTCACATAGTCTACAGACAAATTTAGAATATTTCTATATCCTGTAAATATAAACAGAGAATATGGAGCATTCATATATCCTATATATTACTATAGAATGACTATCTTATAGTTTATTAAAAAAAATAAATGTTTAGCCCAGCCATTGTGGCTCAGTGGTTGAGCGTCGACCCATGCACCAAGAGGTCGCCGGTTCGATTCCCGGTCGGGGCACATGCCCAGATTATGGGCCTGATCCCCAATGGGGAGGTGGCCAATCGATGTTCTCTCTCATCGATGTTTCTCTCTCTCTCTCCCTCTCCCTTCCTCTCTCTCTAAAATCAATAAAGAAAAAAAATGTTTATATAGATTTCATATGTACATAAAATTTTATATGTGTACATAAAACAAATACATGTATGTATGTTCTCACATAAATGTAAAAATGATATATGTTGTATTTCTACTGTATTAGTCAGGGTTCTCCAGAGAAACAGAACCAATAATAAGAGAGAGAGAACGAGTTTTAAAGAGACTTTTTTGTATAAGAAATTGGCTGACATGATTATGGAGGCTCAGACGTGCCGTGATCTGCCTTCTACCATCTGGAGGGCCAGGACAGCCAGCGGTATAGTTCCAGTCCCAGTCCAGAGGCCTGGGAACCAGGGTAGCTGATGCTGTAAATTTCAGTCTGAGGGCAGAAGATCAGTGTCTCAGCTCAAGCAGTCGAGCAGGGAGAGAGTAAATTCTCCCTTTTTCTACCTTTTTGCTCTATTCGAACTCACAACAGATAGGCTAAGGCCCACTCGTATTGGGGAGGGCAGTCTGTTTTACTCAGTTTACCAATTCAAATACTAATCTCATTTGGAAACATGCTCACAGACCCATCCAGAAATAGTATCTAGCCAAATATCTGGGTACCCCATGGTCCAGTCAAATTGACACATAAAATTAACTATGTAAATAAAACAGAACGAGGCTCATAAATGATTTGTTTGTTTGTTTCTAGAGGGGAAGTGGGAAGGATCCTTTATTAGGAATGTATATTTGAAGAAAAGAGACAGAGATCTCACCGATAAAGAATAATATCTGATTATTGAGTGATTTGCCAAACATTTTCTGGAAATCCTTGCTGACTGTTTGAGCATTCTTAACTACCACCCAGTGACTCACCTAAGGTTGGATGTAGCGCCTGGCAAGGAAAAGGGAGCCTTCTCTAACTTTCTGCCAAAAATTTCTTTAGATAAGTTTGCACCTTATCTTCTCAGTTGAATTGAGCATTTCTTTAAGGAAATGGACTATCTTCTGCATCCCTTTCATGAGCTACAGTAGCCAGTATGCACTAATGCTGAAGTATTACTTGATTAGGAAAGGCTACACATCTATCTCCAAAACAAAGGTTTTTCCAACCACCATGCAAAAAAACATGCATTTTCTGCAGCCTTACAAATCAAATGGGAAAAATTGGTTCAACTTGTAGGAAGTCTATGAAACAACACGGGTAAAAAAAAATAACATCATAAAATTTTTTTAAACTACAAGTCCCACAGCAACAGAAGCAGTCAAGTGCTAAAACACTGGAAGTCATCAACATTCGTTTCCCTTGAAAAAACCGCATGAAAACATCAGAGATGTGTGCAAAGATGTTTTTGTGCTCAGTTAAAGAAAATGTTATTTCTTGGAGAGAGTAATTTTGTGCAATTTTATTATATAAGAAACCAGCCTTAGAAACAAGTCATAGTACTAAAACATAGCCAAGATGAAGACAAAAGGTTTTTACAGCCTATGGGTATCTCGTGTGTGGATGGCCAGCAATGCCAGATAGGAACACCTATAGAGAAGCAGGGTGAAGACAATTCCTTGAAATTGATCAGGAAAATAGAATTTCTACATCACCCAAAAAAAAACATACAATAATAATAAAGCATGGGGGGGGGGTAGAAACTTGTTTAGTAATCTTCCTTTTAGCAAAAAAATACTCTTAAAAAGTAAAACATCCTCTTTTACCTGACAGTCTCTTACTTGTATAACATTACCAAGTATGGTAAATTAGCTTTCTAATTCCCCTACTATTAATCTTTCTAAGGACTGGGCCATGGTTTTAAAAGGCAATAAAATCAAAAGACACTAAAAAAAAAAAGCATTTGTGATGTTAGTCTACATGCAACATTTTCAATATGTCTTCAAACAGAGAGCAATGGCAAAAACATAACTTTCTCCTGTTAAACCTTTCTCCTGTTAAACTCTTAACATAAGAGAAAGAATGTATGTATCAGTATAAAAAGGGGAGGGAATTTCATTCCACTTTATAAAAGATAGCTTCCTCCTTCCTTGAGGAGAAAAAAAAAAAAAAAAGGCATCATTTTGAAAGCTTGGAACACAGACAAATGATTCAATGAAAAAGCATACAAAAAGGGATTAACAGCTATTAGGTATTGTACAAATCACTTAAGGAAAGGTTAAAGTAAAAAAAAAATGAAGGATGAAATTGCATTCTAGAATTCTCTACTAAGTTCAAATTAAAAGTAAAAAATATTAAAAAGTATTTGGTTTTGACAAAAATGACAACAAAAATTAATGTTACATATAAAGCCTGAAAGAAGGCAATTCTGCTTTTGACGTGAACATGAAATTAAGTAAATCAATGGAAAGTCTTGTCAATTAAGTTCAACATCATTTAGCACCAGGCCAATAAAAGAGAAACAATACAAAGTGTATCTGTGCGGTTTCTTAAAATGTAACTGTGAATTGGGGCTGTGAATTGCTGAACATGTTTAAATTGGTAAAATATTATTAAACTGATAAAATATATATGACACATAAAAAATGATTCTGAATTCTACAAACTAGAAAATTAGTAATAGACTTTAAAATCACTTAAATATTTTCCTCTAATACATAAATACGTGATGGTCAGATAATGTACATTATGAGAAAATCTCAAGGCAGGACAACTTTGACAATAGGAGAAATATTGGAGAACCATGTAGTAAAGGATGATAAGAAAGCAAAAAATGTTTTCTTTGGTAATAGGCATATTTTAATGTTATTCTAACAAGTATATTCATTGTATACTTATGCCAACCAGGCCAATATCATCATAACAAATTTAGGCCAGGTACCTCTGGGCTTTTTACATGAGGTAAATAATAGTGCGTAACATCAACTCCTATTTCTTGTGCTGTCTTTTGGAAACCATGACTTAAATTCCCTACTTCTTCCCTGGTATGTTTCGACTGGGTGCTTAGTGCCTGGTAGGTACATGATAGATAGACAGACAGACACTCTACAAAGGTATTTATGGCAACTGGGTGATAGTTCAATTGGTTAATGATTTCAAACAGCACAGTCCATTGATACAGACCATATTATACCAACTTTTCAGGGAACAATATAATTATTATCTTGCAATTATTTACTGTTTTAATTTTTCTAACCCATCTATATTTAATGTATGGTAGTGTATAAAAATAATTCAATGTATATAATAAAAGGCTAATGATTTAAACAGAACATTTTCAGGTGAAACTGTTCCCAGTTGGTTATAAAGACACAGATAAACAAAAAAGCCGACATATACATATAAATATAAAGTAGCTACGAAGTTTTGCTTTTTTCCAAAATTTGCTTCAAACAAAACATCATATTTTTCTACAACTGGTTACTTTTCAAGGTAAATATGAGCATTGTATATAATATAGCTGACTACACACTATTAGCATGCTAAATTACATACTAATCGTCTACTATATTATACTTTAATCTAATTATAAATTATATTAAAGTCCAAGAAAGACATAAATGAAGTATTTTTCATCTCTAACATAATAGAGGCCTATTATTTGTTGACATCATATTTGAGATTATAGAAATCAGATGAAGAAAAAGTAATAAAAATTTTCCTTGAATATATATTCTAGTTTTACTCTGCTAAATTGAAACCAACTCTAAGTGAAAATAAACAATAATTAGCTGATTTATATATGAAGTAATTATTAATGTTTTAAAAGTAAAGATGTGTCCTTTTATTTTGAGTAAAATATTTTTAAAAGTGACATATTAAAAAGAAAGCTTTTAATTGTTCATGTTTATTTTGCTATCTTTATGTGCATCACAATAATGATGTTGATAGTTGAGGATGACAGGATGACAAAAGGAAGTACGTTTTAATGATTGTACTTTCTCCGCAGTTCAAAAACAGAGGTGTATGTCTATCTATCTGCCTATCTAACTATCTATCTCTCTATCTATCTATCTGTCTGTCTGTCTGTCTGTCTGTCTGTCTGTCTGTCTGTCTGTCTATCCATCCATCCATCCATCCATCCATCCATCCATCCATCCATCCATCCATCCATCCAATTATCTGTTTGTCTGTTGGGAGAAATGGAAGAGGACAAGTACCAATGTCCTACTGGATAATTTTTCTTAAATCTGGTCATGTAAGAGACAAAATTTCCATTTAAATCAAATTATCCCTAACAGGTAAAATTTCTAAATACCAGTGAACCTTTTGGGAATATTACACAAGCTTAAATGTTAGTTACAACTCAATGTTTCCAGTTATTTGTATTCAGATTTTAAGATAAAGTCTTCCAAATTATAAAATTTCCATGCAACTATCCCTCTAGTTCAATTTAAGTTAAGAAATGTCATATGATCAACAAATTAAATACCCTCTTAGAGTCACATTAGAAAATCATGTGGTTTTCTTATTCCAGCCTTTTATTGTGATATCAATCTCATTACAGCCAAACTATTTGTTTATATTGCTAATGTCATCATAAATATAAACACACTTATCCTTTCTATTAGCATTTAAAATTATGTATTTCATTAATATTAAACACTGTTATTTTAAGAAATATCTCTTTTGGAGAATTATATTTCAAAACCTGCAAGTAACAAAATATTTTGCAGCCTCATACATAGGCACAGATGGCTTCATTGGTAAATTTTACCATTACCAAACATCTAAATAATAATGAATGCCCATCATTCTCAAAGTATTTTTAAAAATTGAAGAGGTGGGAACATTCCCAAACTTATTTTACAAGGCCAGCATCACCCTGATACTAAAGCCAGAAAAGAACACTACCAGAAAAGAGAACTATAGACCAATATCCTTGATAAATATAGATGAAAATATTCTCAATAAAATTGTAGTGAATTTCAGCAATACATTCAAAAGCATCATTTACTATGATCAAGAGGTATTTATACCTGTGATTCAAGAATGGTTCAACACATTCAAATTAATCAATGTAATACATCACATTCATAGAATGAAATAAAATATTATTTTCTGTGCCATCTCAATAGACAAAGAAAATGAATTTGATAAAGCTCAGTATCCATTCATGATAAAAGCTCAACAAATTAGATATATAAGAAACATATCTCAACATAATAAATTCCATATATGATAAGCTCAAAGCTAAAATCACACTTAATAGTGGAAAATTGAACACTTTTTTTCTAAGATCAGGAACAAGAAAGAGTGCTCACTCTCACCACTCCTAGTCAACACAGTATTAGAAGTCCTTGCCAGAGAAGGTATGGGAAAGGAAAAGAAAGAGAAAGAGTGAGAGAGAAAGAGAGAAGAGAGAGAAAGAAAGAAAGAAAGAAAGAAAGAAAGAAAGAAAGAAAGAAAGAAAGAAAGAAAGAAAGAGAAAGAAAGAAAAAGAAAGAAAGAACGAACGAAAAGAAAAGAAAGAGCGGACATCAGAATTGGAGTAGTGGAAGTTTTCAGAAGTGAAATTGTCTCTATTTGCAGATAACATGATTTCATATATAGAAAAATCCTAAAGACTCCACTGAAAAATGGTTGATCAACAAATTCAGTAATGTTGTAAGATACAAAATTAACATACAAAAATCAGTAGCACTTCTATATACTAAAAATTAGTTACCTTAAATAGAAATAAAGAAAACAATCACATTTAGAAAAATAGCATCACAAACAAGGAAAACACTTAGAACTAAACTTAAACCAAAAAAGTGGAAGATCTCTACCCTGAAATCTATAAGACACTGATAAAAGAAATGGAAAAAATACAAATAAATAGAAAGGTATCCTATGTTCATGAATTGGAAGAACAAATGTTGTTTAAATGTCCATAATACCAAAAGCCATCTATAGATTCAATGCAATGTCTATCAAGATTCCAATGGTATTCTTTACAGAAGTAGAAAGAAAAAAAAAAAACCCTAAAATTTATCTGAAACCACACAGGACTCCAAATAGCCCAAGAAATCCTGAGAAAAAGAAAGAAGAACAAAGGGAGAGATGTCACATTTTGTTCATTTCAAGCTACACTATAAAGCTATTGTAATCAAAACAGTGTGGTACTGGCATAACAACAGACATATAAATCAATCTAACAGAATTGAGAGCCTAGAAATAAACCCAAGCATATATGGTCAAAAAATATTTAATATGGGAACCAAGAATACTCAATGGAGAAAAGATAGTCTTTCAACAAATAGTACTGAGATAATAAAATATTCACATGCAAAAAAATTAAACTAGACCTCAATCTTATACCACTCACAAAAATTAACTCAAAATGGATTAAAGACTTAAATGTAAGACCTGAAATTATAGAATTCCTAGAAGACAACATAGGAAAAAAAACCTCCTTGATATAGGTGTTGGTAATAATTGTTTTGGATAAAGCACAAGCAACAAAATCATATATAAACAAATGAAACTACATCAAAATAAAAATCTTATGCATGACAAAGAAAAAGGGAAAAATTAAAAAAGCATACAGTAAAATATTTCCAAACCAAATCCATATATCTGAATATATCTGATAAAGGGTTAATATCCAAAATATATAAGGAGATATAAGTCAGTCAGAAAAAAATAAGAACCTTGTGATTTCACTCACATGTGGGAAATAAAACTGAAACACAAAGACACAGATAACCATATGATGGTTACCAGAGGGAAAGGAAGTGGTGGGTAGCAAAGGGTAAAGGGGGGGCAAATACATGGTGATGAAAGATGATTTGACTTTGGGTGGTGGGCACAAAATATAAATAAATAAAAATAAACATAAATTAACCAAATTCTATATAGCAAGTACTATGTTAAGTATATCACTCAGGATGCATTTCTTCTTAAATAAGTATAATAGTTTTTATAATATATAATATATGAAACTCATACAACTCAATAGAAAATCCAATTAAAATGGGCAAAAGACCTAAACAGACATTTCTCCAAAGAATATATACAAATAGCCCACAGTCACATGCAAAGATGCTCAATGTCCCTGATCATTAGGGAAATGCAAATCCAAACCACAGTAGCACCTCATGCCTGTCAGAATGGAAGACTTAATGTGTTAAAATGTCTAAACTACCTAAAGTAATATATAAATTCAATACAATCTCTATTAAAATACCAATAGCATTCATCTCAGAATTAGAACAAACAATCCTAAAATTTATATGGAAACACAAAAGATCCCAACTAGCCAAAAAAATATTGAGAAAGAACAAGGTGGGAGATATCACACTCCCTGATATCAAACTATACTACAAAGGTACAATAATCAAAACAGTATAATACTGGCATGTATATAATATAATAGAGTCTAGAATTAAATCTTTACTTACATGATCAATTAATCGATGACAAAAGGAGGCAAGGATATACAATGGGTTAAAGACAGTCTTTGCAATAAATGGTGTTGCAGAAACTAGACAGATACATGTGAAAACAGAAATCAGGCTACTTTTTTACACCATATAAAAAGTAAATTAAAAATGGATTCAAGACTTAAGTGTAAGATGCAAAACCATAAATATTCTAGAAGAAAACATAGGTGGTAAACTCTGACTTTACTCATAGAAATATCTTTTGGGATATATTTCGAGCAAGGGAAACAAAAGAAAAAATAAACAAATGGGACTACATAAAACTAAAAATTTTTTGCACAGTGAAGGAAACCATTAACAAAAACAATCCAATTTAAAAATTGGCAGAGGACCTGAATTGACATTTCTCCCAAGAGGGCAAACAGATGGCCAATAGACATATGAAAAGATGCCCAACATTACTAATCATCAAGGAAATGCCAATTAAAAACACAATGAGATATCACTTCACACCTTCAGAATGGCTATCATCAATACACCAACAAATATTAAGTACTGGCAAGGATGTGAAAAAAAGGGAACCTTTGTGCACTGTTGATGGCATTGTAAATTCTTACAGCCACTATGGAAAGCAATATGGAGATTCCTAAAAACATTAAAAATAGAGCTGCCATACAATCCAGTAATTTCAATTCTGGGTATCTATCCAAAGAAAACAAAAACACTAATTTAAAAATATGCAAGCCCCTCTATGTTCATTGCAGCATTACTAGTAATAGCCAAGATATAGAACAATCTAGATGTCTATCAATAGATGAGTGGATAAAGAAGATGTGCATTACATATATTGGAATATTATTCAGCAATAAAAAATAATGAAATCTTGCCATTTGCAACAACACAGATGGACCTAGAGGGTATTATGCTAAGTGAAATAAGTTACACAGAAATAAAAATACCATATGATCTCACTTATATATGGAATCTAAAGAAAAAAATAAATGAATGAATAAAAAAAAAAAGTAGAGTAAAAACAGACCCATAGACATAGAGAACAAACAGATGGTTGCCAAAGGGGAGGGGCTGGGAAGATGGAAATATATTAAAAATAAATCTGCAACCCCATGTTTTACAATACCAAGGCATAAAAACATAAATGTCCACAGATAGATCACTTTATTAATTTACATTATAATGTAATGTAATTACATTATAAATTATAAATGTAATATATAGTGTAAGTAAATGATAAATTATAATGTAATATATAATGTAAATTAATATATTTTATATATAATAAAATATTATTCCACATCAAAAAGGAATGAAATCTTACCATTTGTGACAATATGGTTGGACTTAGAAGGTACTATGCTAAGTGAAATAAGTCAGATGGAGAAAGATAAATACCATATGATTTCACTTATGTGTAGACTATAAAAACAAAAACAAAAACGAAGCATAGAAAAAGGGATCAGATTAGTGGTTAAGGCAGGGGTTGAGGGAAGGGAGAATAGGAGAAAGATGGTAAAAAGGAAAAAACTTCCAGTTACAAAATAAATGAGTACTAGGCATGTAATATGCAGCATGATTTCCATAGTTAACAGTGCTGTATGATTTATATGAAAGTTGGTAAGAGAGTAAATCCTAAGCATTCTTATCACCAGGAAACATTTTTTTTGCTTTATCTTTTTTATTTTATCTATATGAAATGATGGACACCTGTAAGTGAAGACATTATGCTGTATACATGAAACTTACACAGTGATACATGTCAATTATATCTCAATGAAACTGAAAAAAATAAAAATTAAAACTATGAAAGTTTAAAAAATCAATATGTTTGAAGAAGCAACAATATTGAATTATTAAAAACCATTAATGTGTCTACTAGTAATACTTTAAAATGTGCATTGTATTCTAATTTCAGCAAGATCCTAAACTTTCTTTAGTCTTCTGAATATTATCATCCTAATATAATATTTCTTAAGGTCTACCACATACCTTCAGTATTACTGGACAATAATTTTCCATTCATTAAAATCAGTGAGATAAGTGAAGACAGAGCTTTCTTATATAGCTATCATTTCTACTGAATTTTCCAGAACACATGCAATTCTCTGAATACAGAACTAAACTACATTTAATTTTTATAACATCTGGGTAGGTAGTGAAAATGGTGACAGAGTGAATGGAAGCTACACAGACTGTCTCCCAGGACCAAACTGGAATTACAACTAAAATAAAGACAAATCATTGGAAAAACACAAGTGAAAAGCAGCTGGAGAGAACTTGTACAACAAGAGACAGAAAGTGGATGCCAAATCGAGCCTGGTAGGAACTGCGAAGGCACATGGGGACAGGCTGGGAGACCACAGACATCATCAAAGAGCAGTATTAGCTGTCTGTGTTTTCTGCTGAGAAAGCAAGGATTTTAAGAAGCACCAAATCAGCTACTGCCACTCACCTTGGGCTCCAGCAGAGGGAAGGTGGACTGGACTGGAACTGTGTGGAGAGAGTCTGGGGTTCCTGCCTCAGGAGAGAGCTGGAGGGGAGGACACTGGGAGTTTTGTGCTGAGTCATTCCTCTACAGGATAGTTGCCATCTTATTCAAAGAGCCCCTTCCCAGAGCTTTGGGAGAAGCAAAGGCCTCTCTCGCAGGAATTCAACATCACCAAGCCAGGCCAGAGAAATGCAAATTGAGGCTTATTAACATCCAGTCTGATAGCAAGCAAGTGCCCCACCCCATGGAAATCCTCTTACACCTGAGGGATTTTTCATTCAGCTAAGGGCTACAAATCGAGGCTCATCAAGTAACAGACTAATAGCCTCCAGGCAAAAAGCTAAAGGCTAACTGAACGTTTCCTGGGCTTGCAAATCTACCCAGGAAAGTAAGATTTGACAGTGGTGTTTAACGTGGGTCCTTCCATACTCATCCAAACCCCGGTAGAGGAAGCCACAACCAGCAGAACACCAATACCCACAGGGAAAATTTGGAAGGCACCAAAACCCACTGAGAGAGCCAAAATGGTGAAACAAAGAAACAAATCCCAAATGAAACAAACAAAAAAAATTCTATAGAAGAAATAAATGATTTGGAATTAAGCAAGATATCAGAGGGAGAGTTCAGGGTAATAATAATGAGGAAGCTCAACAGCATGAGTAAAGATATAGAAACTTTGAAAACCAACACATTGGAAATGAAGAATGACATAGCAGAAATAAAGAACACATTGGAAGGAACAACCAGCAGAGTAGAGGAAGCCAAGGACCAGATCGATGAATTAGAAGACAGGGTAGAAAAAGTCACCCAATCAGAGAACCAAAAAGAAAAAACAATTAAAAAACAGGAAGACAGTCTAAGAGAACTGTGGGACAATTAGAAACATAACAACAGCTGCATCATAGGAGTGTCAGAAGAAGAAGAAAATGAGCAAGGGCTAGAGAATATACTTGAAGAAATAGTGACAGAAAACTTCCTTAGTTTGGTGAAGGAAAAAGGCATACAAGTTCAAGAAGCACAGAGCGCCCCAGTAAGAAGAACCTAAACAGGCTCACACCAACACACATAATAATTAAAATGCCAAAAATTAAAGACAAAGAGAGAATCCTAAAGGTGGCAAGAGATAAGCAACAGGTTACCTACTAAGAAACCCACATAAGGCTATCAGCTGACTTCTCAACAGAAAAACTACAGGCCAGAAGGGAATGGCATGAAGTAATCAAGGTCATGAAAAACAAGGAACTGAATCCAAGACTACTCTATCCAGCAAGGATATCATTCAAAATAGAAGGTGAAATAAAGAGCTTCCCACACACAAAAAAGGCTAAGGGAATATATTAGCACCAAACCAGCACTCCAAGAAATGCTAAAAGGATTGCTGTAATAAGCAGAGGAAATAGGAAGAAAAACATAACCATAATGAAGAAAAATGTCAATAAATAAGTACATATCAATAATAACCTTAAACATATATGGATTAAACACTCTGATCAAAAGACACAGAGAAGCTAAAGGGATAAGAAAGCATGACTCATATATACGTTCTTTACAAGAGACCCATCTCACAACAAAAGACTAGCAGGTTGAAAGTGAAGGGATGGAAAAAAATTTTCCAAGCAAATGGAAAGGAAAAAAAAGCTGGTGTAACAATACTCATATATGATAAAATAGACATCAAAATGAAGGCCATAACTAGAGACAAAGAAGACCACTACATAATATTGAAAGGATCCACCCAACAGGAGGATATAACCTTAGTAAACATATATGCACCCAACATAGGAGCACCAAAATACATTTAAAAACTTCTGGAGGACTTCAAAGGAGAAATTGACAGCAATACAATCATAGCAGGGAACTTCAACACCCCGCTGACATTACTGGATAGATCCTCTAGACAAAAAATTAACAAGGGAACGGAGACTCTAAATGATACACTAGACCAAATGGATTTAATAGATATCTACAGAGAATTACATCCCAAAATTGCAAAATTCACATTCTCCTCAAGTGCACATGGGACATTCTCACAGACAGCCACATGTTAGGACACAAACTAAGTCTCTACAAGTTCAAGAAGATTGAAATCATGTCAAGAAACTTCTCAGATCACAATGACATGAAACTAGAAATCAATTACAACAAAAACACCAAAGACATTTAAACACATGGAGGGTAAATAGCATATTCATAAATAATGAATGAGTTACCAAAGAGATCAAGGAAGAAACTAAAACCTTCCTGGAAATCAGTGAAAATGAACACACAACACCACAAAATCTATGGGACACAGCAAAAGTAGTTCTGAGAGGCACTACAGGCCTACCTCAAGAAACAAGAAAATGTTCTAATTGGTTTTATAATCCTACAATTTAAAGATCTAGAAAGTAAACAAAAAGAACAACCCAGAGCAGGTAGAAGGAAAGAAATAGTAAAGATCGTAGCAGAAATAAACAACATAGAAAATGGAAAAAAAAAAAAAAAAAAAAACATTCAAAAGATCAATGAAACAAAGAGCTGGTTCTTTGAAAAAATAAACAAGATTGATAGACCCTTAGCCAGACTCACCAAGAAACAAAGAGAGAGGACCCAAATAAACAAAATAATAAACAAAAGACGAGAAGTAACAACTGACACCACAGAAATACAAAGGATTATTAACAAATACTATGAACAATTATACGCCAACAAATTGGACAATCTAGGCAAAATGGACAGATTTCTAGAAACACACAGTCTCCCAAAACTGATCCAGGAAGAGATAGAAAACGTGAAAAGACCAATAACAACTAAGGAAATTGAAGACATAATCAAGAAACTCCCAGAAAACAAAAGCCCAAGCCCAGAGGCTTTTATGGGAGATTTTACTGAACATTCAAAGAAGATCTCATTCCCATTCTCCTCAAACTATTTCAAAAAATCCAAGAAGAAGAAAGTCTTCCAAACTCATTTTATGAGGCCAGCATAATTCTAATTCCAAAACCAGATAAAGACACTACAAATAAAGAAAACTACAGGCCAATATCCCTGATGAACATAGATGCCAAAATCCTTAAGCAAATATTAGCAAAGTGGATCCAGCAATACATCAAAAAAATCATTAACCATGACCAAGTGGGATTCTTCCCAGGGATGCAAGGCTGGTACAATGTTTGCAAATCAATAAATGTGATACACCACATAAACAAAATGAAAAATAAAAATAAAAATGATCATATCAATAGACATTGAAAAAGCATTTGACAAAATTCAGCACCCATTTCTGATAAAAATGCTCAGCAATATGGGAATAGAAGGACACATCTCAAGATAATAAAGGCCATATATAGAAAACCTACAGCCAACATCATATTCAGTGGGCAAAAACTATAAGTATTTCCCTTAAGAACAGGAACAAGACAGGGATGCACATTTTCACCACTCTTATTTAACATAGTACTGGAAGTCTTGGCCACAGCAATTAGACAAGAAGGAAAAATAAAAGGGATCCAAATTGGAAAGGAGGAAGTGAAACTCATTGTTCACAGATGACATGATATTGTATATAGAAAACCCTAAAGACTCCATCAAAAATCTACTAGAGCTAATAAATGAATTTAGCAAAGTAACATCAAGAATTGACAGCTTTCTTATATACCAATAATGAACTCACAGAAAGAGAAACTAAAAAACAATCCAATTTAACATCACAGCAAAAAAATTAAGATACCTAGGGATAAACTTAACCAAAGAAGTAAAGGACCTCTTCACAGAAAATTACAGGTCATTGAAAAAAGAAATAGAGGAAGATATAAAAAAGTGGAAACATATACCTTGTTCATGGATTGGAAGAATTAATATCATTAAAACGTCCTTACTACCCAAAGTAATCTAAAGATTCAATGCAATCCTCATAAAAATACCAATGACATATTTCACAGAACTAGAACAAACACTCCAAAAGTTTATATGGAACCAAAAAAGACCCCGAATAGCTACAGAAATCTTGAAAAAAAAAAAAAGAACAACATAGGAGGGATCACATTACCAGATTTCAGGTTATACTACAAAGCCAATGTAATCAAAACAGCCTGGTACTGGCACAGAAACAGGCAGATATATCAATGGAACAGAATAGAGAACCCAGAAATTGATCCAAGACAATATGCTCAATTAATGTTTGACAAAGGTGGCAAGAGCATACAGTGGAGTCAAGACAGTCTCTTCAATAATGGTGCTGGGAAAATTGGACACCTACTTGCAAAAAAATGAAGCTAGACCACCAACTTACACCATACACAAGAATAAACTCAAAATGGATAAAAGATGTAAATGTAACTCGTGAATCTATAAAAATTCTAGAAAAAAATGCAGGCAACAAAATTTCAGACATCATACGCAGTAGAATTTTTACTGATACAACACCTAAGGCAACAGATATAAAGGAAAAAATGAACACATGGGACTACATCAAAGTAAAAAGCTTCTGCACAGCAAAACCATCAAAATGGAAAGGAATCCCACTATATGGGAGACCATAATCACCAATGATGCATCAGATAAGGGGTTAATTTCCAAAATATATAGAGTGCTCATACAAGTCAACAAAAGGAAGACAAAGAACCCAATTAAAAAATGGGCAGAGGAAATAAATAGACACCTCTCCAAACAGGACATACAAATGATCAAGAGACATATGACAAAATGCTCAATGTCACCAATCATCAGAGAGATGCAAATTAAAACAATGATGACGTATTACCTCACACCTGTCAGAATGGCCGCCATCAACAAATCATCAAACAACAAGTGTTGGCGAGGGTGTGGAGAAAAGGGGACTCTAGTACACTGCTGGTGGGAATGCAGACTGGTGCAGCCACTGTGGAAAACACTATGGTGTTACCTCAAAAAGTTAAAAATTGAATTACCATTTGACCCAGTGATCCCACTTCTAGGAATATACCCTAAGAAGCCTGAAACACCAACCAGAAAGAATATATGTACCCTTATGTTCATAGCAGCACTATTTACAATAGCTAAGATCTGGAAACAACCCAAGTGTCCATCAGTAGATGAGTGGATAAAAAAGCTGTGGTACATGTACACAATGGAATACTATGCAGCTGTAGGAAAGAAAGATCTCTTATCCTTTGAAATGGCATGGAGGACCTGGAGAGTATTATGCTAAGCGAAGCAAGCCAAGCAGAGAAAGACAAATATCACATGATCTCACTTATTTGTGGAATATAATGGACTAAACAAACTGATGAACAGAATTGACCCAGAGACATAGAGGTGGGGTACAGACTGACAGGCCTCAGAGAAGGGGGATTGGGGGGGGAGAGATAAACCACAGAACTCATATGCATGTATGCGTGACCAATGGATATGGACAACAGGGCTGGGGATGGGGCGGGGGGGATGGGGAGGAAGGTGTCAATGGGGGAAAAAGGAGAAACATCTGTAACAAAAACAAATTAATAAAAAAAAAGAGGTATAATCACTGTAAGAACCTCTCATGTTAATGAAACTTCCAATTTCAATGAAAATTCTTACATTCCACAGTATATGTTTGTCCCTTTTATATAGTACATTTTATTGTATTTTTCATATTATGGAAACAGTCATTTGCATTGTAGAAAACATAGTAAATACAGATAAACTCCCTACAAAAGGAAAAAAAATAATCCTGTGTACTTGCACCCGACAGCATATCTTCGGCTTGCTTTAGTTTCTTTAATATCTTCAGTACTAATGTCGAATGCTTGCATTTCTTCCGTGCCCATGTTTCACATTGCCTCCATCCTAGACTCTCCCTTAACAATGGGGTTTTTGTCATCAGCTCTGTCTCTTTTATTCTTCCTGTTCTTGTTGCTTTGAGCTGGTTTTTAAAAGCCCGGCCGATGTGGCTCAATGGTTGAGCGCTGACCCATGCACCAAGAGGTTGCAGGCTCGACTCCTGGTCAGGGCACATGCCCAGGTTGTGGCTCGATCCCCACAACCTGGGGGGTGTGCAGGAGGCAGCCAGTCGATGTTCTCTCTCATCAATGTTTCTCTCTCTCCCTTTCCCTTTCTCTCTCTCCAAAAAATGGATAAAAAGAAAAATAAATAAATAAAAGACAATGTAAGCTTTCCTCTCTTCCAGAAATGCTGGAGTTCTTTCATTTTTCTGAGCCTGTTTCTCACAACAGGCAGAGGAACCTTGTCTCAAAGCCAGTTCCAGTGACTTGTCCATGAAGCCACTCTGCGTGCACTCCCCGGGAGGAGAAATGATCCCCACGGAACTGGAGGTAGAGACTCTCATTTCACTCTCAATGTTCAACTTGGCTTTGACTGTAGAGACTCTGTGGCCTCCTTGAGGGCAAATACTTCTCACTGCCACACACATTAAGTGATTTTTCACTCCTACCTGAGGTTAAGCTCAGCATTCTCTCGCTACGTTGTAGTGCTGTTCTTGAGTCTCTGAATAGCACTTGTCCTGAAAGAGCCCATGCTGGTTCCCCTGCTTGAACTTGCTGGCTCAAAGCATGATGTTATTGATTAGTTTGTACGATCCAAAGCTTTAAATGGTAGGCGTTTTACAACTCACGCTGGAAAGAAATAACACAAAGTCAGATAGAAAACATATAATCTGTCCAAAACATGAAAAACAACACACAACCTCACTTATTTATTCCAGAAGCCCATAAAGGCTATTCATATGAATATTACTATGTAGTTATGTTTATGTGTCTGTATTCACTCTAAAGCCCCTTGTCTTTTATTGAAAAGTTTATGGTAGAAATCTCAAGTTAAGGACAGGAAGTGTACTTTATCTCAATTTTTAAAGTGTTGAAATAAGTGTACTATGTACGTCTGCAAACACACCATGAGGCACGTTCTTTCTTTTGTAATGCTTCAAGTGTTCATCGGTCTCCTTGATGAAGCCATGGGTACAAAACAGAACAACAGACCCCACCTCTTGGAAGTCAGTATGATGTTGTCATTCGGATTTGACTTCAGAAAGAACTCAATAAGCAAAAGGATTAGGGAATCTCGTGTGACAGATTCCTGCCCTGCTTCTAGTACTAATTATCTCAAAAGCTTTGGTCAGATGTTAACACGTTAATGCCTTTGTTTCTCCAATTACAAAATTAGGGAGATTGACCAAGTGATCTCAACATTCCCTTCCACACTCAGAATCCTATGAGTCTGATCTGTTTCTAGTTTCCAGGAAAGAAAACCAACAACACACAATCAAACATGGTGAACTTTAATTTCAAGTTCAGAAGAAAGAGGTTTCATGGGCTAGGATACTCTCGTGCCCTAACTGTGTGGCCCTGGGTAACGTGATTAAAATAATTTTTTCAAATGTTGGTGTCTGCATAGGTGAAATAGGAATAATTCCATGGGTCCTTCCAACCTCAGAGTGTTATGATGTTCCAGTGAGTAAAAATAGGTGTAAACATATTATTAATTTTAATTTTAAATGCAAATACAGTATTATCGTTATGTATACACAGATGTACATTTATCAAATATGTACACGGTAGTACTTAGTATTTTTGTCTTAGCTGGTCACACACTTGCTGGTCAGGTGACATTACTATGTTCTACCACAGTCCCCTAATGGTTGATGTCAGGGGACAGCTGTCAATAGAAGCATACAATGCCCTGCAGGGGTCTGGACAAGAGGCACGGTGAAAAGTTAGTGCCTGTGTGACTAAAATAAAAATGTTCCTTTTGAAGCCATGACTGAAATGCTGAATTGTTTCCTCATCTAAAAAATGGAGGAGATGAGACTCTTTCAGGAGTTGGTAACTATGGCCCACAGACCAGAGGCAGATGCTGCCTGTGTTTGTCAGGTTTTCTTGGGCCACAGCGATTTCCATCTGTTTACGTGTTATGTGTGGCTGCTTTCCAAGTACCACAGCAGAGTTGTGACAGAGACAGTGTCACCCCTGAAACATTTATTCTCTGCCCTCTTCTTTGGATAAGATGGTCACTCTTCTCGCATTGGCATTCGAGGACAAACATTGCCCCACACCTGTGTAAATGGACCACTTAGAGGTGGTTGACAACCGTATCTCAAACACCTTCTCTTAAGATAAAAGTCCACCAGGCTCCCATGCTCTAAGGATGCCCTCTGGCCGCCTTCTGTCTGACGACACGTGGGCCCACGCGAGTGAAGGGGAGTGTGATATTTTAGTCGAGTTCCTGAAAGGTTGCTGCTTGCCTCTCATCGACTCTCTCTTTCCTCCTCCTGTTTTCTGCAAAATTATTACAGATGGATCAGCTCTCAGACTTACAGAGTTCAAGGGGATCCTGGCTATTCTGGAACCTTCAAATTCTCACCTCTGGAATATTATGTGAGAAACATAAACTTCTGTGTTATTTAAACCTCTGTATTTTGGGATGTCTTTGTTAAAGCATCTCAGCAGCGCCTGAGGACCCAGATTAATTATTCACAGTACCCCCTTTCAAAAGGATCCTGGATTGGCTGACAAATGATAGAGTCCCCGGAGCTCTAAGCATACCAGAGGTTATTATTATATTGTGAGCTTATTCCTCCACCTCGAGAAATACTTTATCCCAATGAGCATTATCATCCAAGCACAATGTTTGTCATAAAAAGTATTCTCACCTTTGAACAACCTGAAGGTCAGAGACTGATTTTTTTTGTAATGTTTTGAAAGTGAAACAGGACAAACTCCACAAAGCCTTTGAAGATAAAGGCACAGGACAAAAGAGCAGCTAGCACAATACTTATTCTTGAAAATCGTGGCTTTCAGAACTCCCCTGTCATTACAGAGTTGCGGTGGCTTTCAACCTAAGATCATCTGCCTCTCAAAAAACAAGAACAGCCAACATCTCCATAGGGACAGCAAAGTCATGGCCAAAAGTTAACCAAAAAGAGTGAGGGAGGACTCCAGTCTGGTCTGGGAGGAGGGGAGGACTTTTAAATATTAGATCCCTTTTGAGAATTGAAGCAAATATGTCCTCACATTGTAAACCTTCTTTGAAGGTCTTGAGCAGAAGACAAAAATCCCATGATGCAAGGCTGCAAACCAGAACTAGGAATCAAATGTTGGATGATGTTGAGGAGTGTCATCCTGCCCTTGTTGAGGGATGTCTGGGCAATACCAGCAAGCACCACCCTGCCACCTTCTGCCTGGACATCAGGACTAATCTCATCGTGCCACATATTCTCGTTTTAGTCAGTCACTAGGAATGCACGTAATCCTGCAGCTTCATTTCCAATTTCACTCTAATCTCCTTGTCTATGTCCTTCTCTGCCCGTCTCTAACTCCCCAAACCTCTCTCCAGTGTGTGCTGGAACTGAGGGTCAGAAACCAGCAAAACCTCCTATATTCTCAACCTTTCTTTGAACATTAGCTTCACCTTGCTCCGTGACCTTATTCTCCCATGAGGATGGTTTTTCCCTACAATAGTCTCAGTGGTGACTTCTTCTTCCTTCCACATCCCTGTTTCTACCTGAAGGTCTGTGAGGGTCCTCCTGCTCCTCATTGTTGCTTTCAGACATCTCCCCCCTTTTCCCTAACTACGTTTACAGAACTGAAGGTTCATCAGTTAGACTACACCACCCATTACCCATCCTTTCCTTGGTCATTCCACAATATTATTCCTTGGAGATTTTATCACCTGGTTTACTGTCACTATCTAAAATTACCTGTTTCATTTTATTGTGAATTAAGTATGCCTGTGAATGATTCTTTTAATTCCCTGACTTCTCAATTCCTTGACTTCCTTTACGCCAGAGATCTCGTCCTTCCCAGACACGGTCTTTCACTCTCACTGATGTTTCTTGGGCCTTGTTTTTTATTAGCCACTGTGTTCCCTCGATAGTATCAATTAATAGCAATGCTGATTCACTTTTTGGTTCTCCTTTACAGAGAAGCTTCTCAAAGGAGTTGTCGTCATCTCTACATTTTCTCCTGAACTCACTTCAGTTGGACTTTCATTCCCAACATTTGGTTGAAATTTCTCTTGTCAGAGTCACAAAGAAACTCCATCCTGTTGAATTCGATGGTCAGTTTCAGCTTAAAAAAAAACCCACAAAAAACCTGATCTAATAGCAGCACTTAGAGGGAATCTTTCCATTCTCCAAACTCTTTGTCAGGTTTCTAAGACACCGTACTCTCTGTTGACTGTCTTCTTACTGTACCAGCTACTCCTCGTCTTCTCCCTGACCTCCAAATTGTAGTGTGCCTGGGGCTTCATGGACCTCAGCACTGTCTTGGTCATCTCATTCAGTCTCATTGCTGCCAATACTATCTCTATCCTAGGATTCCCCGACCTCTCCTCTGGGTTCCAGACTCATGCAAACAATTCTCATAATATCACATGTCTAAAATCAAACTCCTGACACATCCTCTACCAAAACCCGATCCTCCCAGTGATATTCCCCACCCCAGAAACTGGACACTCTCTCCATCTGGTGGCTTTGGCCCAAAATGTTTAATTCAGCTTGATCCTCTTCCTCTCATACCTTCTTATCTCAGCAGCCGAGTCTTTGCAGTGGCCAGTAATGCTCTCTATGATGTGGTTTACCATGCCGCTGTGCTCACCTCTGACTACTCTCGTCCTTGCTTGATCAGTTCCAGCTCTAAGGCTCTTGGTTTGAACCTTTAAAAATGTTTCTACCTAAGGGCCGTGGCAGATGGACCTCTTCACTATTCCCTGCTGACAATTTATAACCCTCTGCTTTATTTTTCTCTCTAATATTTAGCACTATCTGATGTACTTATTTATTTTATATTTGTCTCCCTCCACCCACTAGATTATGTGCCATTAAACAGAAATTTTTTCTTTTCTTCTTCAGTGCAGTATCCCCAGCATCTGGAATAGTTCCTGGCTTATAGTAGGTTTTTAATGCATCTTTCTTGGATATAAAAAAGCACTAACATTCTTTAAAGAATGCAAGAATAAGCAGACAAACGAAAATTAAAAGGAGAAAGAGAATCAGGAGGTTTTATCATAGACATTCTCTCTTCTCTGACCCTGAAATACTAGTAAATACAACTAGTCACAAGATTATATGTATGTGTGTTTGTTACTTTATATCTGTTTAATAAAGTATAAGCTGTCAGTTCTGAAAGCTTTCGTTATGGGACCTGAAGTGGAAAATTGGCTGCATTGCATATTTTCCATCTTGTGAATTGAGTTTGGGATAAATCCCTTATGATTACACTAAACATGTTCTATTGGATTGACAGTTTACAGACTGGTCCACAGCCTTTTATTTCCTATTCACTAGTTCCAATCCAACAGCTTTATAAGCTATAAAATGTTCCATTTTTTTTCCAGGTAAAAGAGATTATCAATCATATGACTGCTTGGGATGGTCAGTGTCTCCTTAAAAAAACAAACAAGAAGCAACCACTTCAGTAAAGCCCTCACTATAACAGGAAGGCGCATCATGATACAAGATAACACCCTGTGTCTCTCTGTGGTATGAGGTGTCCACTGAAATAACCTAATCACCTCTGAGTACAGATATCTGGTTTGAATAGGAGATACAGCTCAAGAGGTTAGTAGATCATCACTTTAGCTCAATTAATTCACTCATTAAGTTAATTTTGACTCAATTCTTCAACAAATATTTATTATGCATCTATTATGGACCATGCACTGCCATGTGCATTGGGGATGTGGTGATAAATACAACTGTATATGGTCAATGTTATTGTGAAGCTTAGATACTAGTAGAGAAAAATCTAACATAGGAACAGAAAGATAAATATCAGGTAGTGATTAAAATCACGGTGTACGTAATATGTGGTAGTGTGATAGAAATCGGAGAACTACTATAGAGTGGAAAGTGAGGACTCATGAGAATGATGTCTAATGACAAGATGTAACTTAAATCATGAGAAGTTAACCATGAAAGGACATTGGGAAAGATCAATCCTGGCAAAGGGATCAGTTGGTTCTGCTACAGAGAGCTCTAGGCAAGGATAAATAAATATTGCATGTGCTTTACAACATGTACACTTCATGGCTAACTCACAAAGTGACCAGTTTAAAGCTGCTTATTCATTGAATATTTAGAAATATTCATAAAAATAACTTTCATTGAATATTTAGTAATAATGTTAATAGGCAACTATTATAGAAATGTGGCCAATATAGAAAAATAGAAAGGAGTTAAACCAAATCCATATATATTCCCACAACCAAAAGATAATATTATTTTTATGTACATAAAGTGTGTTTTTCTTTTTAATTTTTTTTTCTTTATTGATTTTAGAAAGAGAGGAAGTGAGAGGGAGAGAGAGATGGAAACATCGATGAGAGAGAACATCGATTGGCCTCCTCCTGCATGCCCCCCACTGGGGATTTGGCCCACAACCTTGGCATGTGCCCCGACCAGGAATCAAACCAGCAACTTCTTGGTATATGGGTTGACATTCAACCACTGAGCCATACCAGCTGGGCATACAATGTTTTTAATATTTATTTCCCAACATAACAGTGGGAATGCTTCATTATATATAGTCTCAAGAGGAAAGCTCACATACACCAGACTTCAAGTTTGGTATTCATGATTATGATAGCTTTATTTAGTAATTCTGGAATTCTGGCAGGTCATTAATTCTAATCATATAATCATAGCAATTTTTTCCATTCTGATTTAATTTTATTTTTGTGTATATTAACACTTAGCAAGAATTTTATTTTTCATTAATTTTTGTGTGTTTTTTTGGAACTAATTAGGCAGAAATGTACATCCCAAACAGAGCTGATATCTTAGGCATACATTTTGCCTGCCTAAATTCCTATTGGTAGGCCTACATCTGCAAAGTGACAAAAGTTGGGCAAAGAAAGCATTAAAGGGTTCCTGCATGACTCAAATGCCAAGGTTGATGTTAGCTATTGAGTTACATCAGAAACATACTATTTATGAATGAACTTTGTGAAATTAAAGAATATACTGGATAAATGAATCCTATCACTAATTACGGTCCAAGTGGATCAACATGTTATATTGATTCTATTGTTTTATCTAGCTGACAAGTGGGTAGAATTATTGGCCAAGATCCGAGAGACCTGGGGTTAGTACCAGCTTTACCAGGCTGGATGGCATAGAGCAATTCATTCAATTTCTGTGACAGATATCTGTTATTTGTAACAAAAGTTTAATGATTCTTGTCTTTAAACTCCCAGGGGTGTTATAAGGATTAAGTGCAGAGTTTATCTGAATGCATCAAATATAGGATGTTAATTATTATAGCATATTATTGAGCTGGAATATTATATATGATCAAATATATATAAATGTTCTATACAAGTTCAAGATATAGCATCCCTATTTTTTATATCTGTAGTGCACAAGGCAATAAAGTGCACATAAAGTCATTACCAAAGTTTTCTGAATACTAGGGTCCATCCATTTGAAACTTTTATTTTTCATCAAAATTTCAAAGTTATTCTAGAGTAATGTTTTAGGTCATCTGGAGACTACACAAGGACTATGAATGGATATTCACCTATGATTTCCCTTCACAACTTTATGATTGCAAGAAGAAAGCAAAATATATATATGTATCTTGCATGAACAGTTTTGTTATTTGTTTAATGAAAATTTTTTGGCAAATGATTTAATCAGTTGTTTGCACTGATTGGCTAATTAAAATGTATTTAACCAAGTGCAAAACATCTGGTCAATTTCATTGAGTCTATTATTTAAGCTGCCAATTTATTTTAGAAAACACCAACAACCACACACTTAGAGCATTGTAGCTAGCCCCAGCTTTCTAAATGGCTTGGGTTACTCCCTTTTCTCTTTTGGTGAGAATGTTTGGTAAACCCAGCACCAGCATAAAGACTCAAGTCCAGATTACGGTATCTAGGTAGTACTCTAAATCCGAGTACATCACACTAAAACAAAGCCATCAGGGCAAGCAAATGTGATGCTAAAAACCATTGACTTTCCTCTGGTCTCCTGTGGATGGACTGGACTATGGCAAGGGCAGGGAGAGAAAACCAAGCAATAGGCTTCCATGATTGTTTTACTCCCAGACCAACTCGTCCACCAGTCCAGAAGAATGAGGCTTTTCCTTCACGAGACTACGGTTTATCTCACACACTGATTCTGACTAGTGGACAGTGAACAAAGTACATAGGCAACTGCGTGAATTATTAACAAACTGCATATGATTAGCATCAGTGAGAGAAGTGCCCAGATTTTCTCAAATGCATGCTTGAATTTATATATAAATAATCTCTCCTCTCTTATTGTCCATTAAAATAAACTTGAAACTAAATGTACAAATATATTGCTGTTAATCTCACACCTCATCATTATACTCTCAACAACAATAGTAATAGCTGCAATAAACATATATTGAACGTTTACATGGTTTATCTAATCTATTATTCCCCTTGTGTAGATGATGGAACCAAGGCTCAGAGGGGCTAGGGAGCTTGTCCAAGGCCAGGAAGCTATTAATTGGTGGAATTGGATTCAAACCCATGCCATCCAACTCTAGAGCAGGTACGATACTACATTATTATGCTCATGAGAACAGAGATCTGAAAACACCAATGATAAAATCGAGAATGAGTATGACTACGCTAGAAAATAAACATCTTACAATTAGACCCATCATTATATGCCATTATGAGTTATCAATTATGAAGTCCACTCTATTGTATTTTGAACTATTTTTGATATTTCTGTCTTCCTCTGTGTTGATAGGCTTCTCACACATGCCTCCAAAAGCAAGGCAAGGTCATGATTTACTTATCTACCTGTTCCTCTTTCCAGATCTTGAGCTCTCCAAGGATAGGTAGAGTTCTTTATTCTTCTCGTGTCTCCAAGACTAGCACAGTCTTGGAAGCACAGTCTTAGAAGCACTGACTGTTGAATAAATTTTGCAGATAATCCTCAGGAGAATAAACAAGATGACCTTTTGCATATCTCCCAACTTCATTGTTCCTCGACACAGGTCTTCACAGAGAACTTACTCCTCCCGATAGCTACTTAAAACACTGAAACGCCTCACTGGAGTACTGCATTTCAAGCTTTTAGGAACGTTTATTATCTAGCTCTAAAATCACTGAAAAATGACCTTTTCTTAGCATGATGTCTGGCAGTTTCTATATTTTGGTATAGCAATGGGCAGGAAAAATTAAGTACATATACTAATTGTCTAGTGATAGGATTACTCTTCCTAGACAAATAGCAGGGTCTGTCAATGCTTAAATGCCATATAATCCCTGAAAACAATGAGTAAAATGTGGCAAATGAGGCCTCCATATGATGTATATCTGAAAAAATAAGAACATAGCTGCTGGAAAAATACTCTTCAAGTTTGAAAGCTAGAACTACCAATTTCTAGATGTGGAAACTTGGGCAAATGATATCAATCATTTTCCTTAGTTTTCTCATCTTTCAAAGTGGGGAGAACACAGGGGTCTTATTAGTCTTTTGTGAAGAGCAAATGCAAGCCACATAAAGCATTTCCAATAAAATCTGGCACACAGTACTCAATACCATTTATTTAACTTCATCTGGTTTATTTATTTAGAACCCCCATAATTATCAGGCTTATCTATTTCTTTGTTTGCTTTGGAACCACAAAAAGTAAAGACAACTGGAACAATAATGACATTTTTGCCTCAAAATGTGTTTTCTAACCACAGTTTTGTTTTATGTCTGCTTTCAATTAAAGAGAAGGCTGAGATCTGCCATCTATATGCAGTGTGTCGATTTATGTTAACTTAGCCAATCCTCAAATCAGCCTAATAACCGAGCTTTAGAGAAATTACTTAACTTATTCAGTTATAGCACTCCTCAGTGGCTGAGCTCAGATTCAGATCACTTCTCTCTGATTCAGAAAACTGTATTCTAGAGCAGTGTTTTCCATTTTATGTTAAAAAGATTTAGAGATACTGGAGTCATTGTAAAAGATTCCTCCATCTTCATGTGCAGTAAGGACTATGGGTAAACCAAAGTGTCACTCTATCTCATAAAGATATGAAATAGAATTTTAGCATGCTGCTTAGAATACACACAAATACAATATCTTAATAAATCCACAATGGCCTGTTATTATATAGTTTCTCAACCAACAGATCATAAAAATACAAATGAAGTTTTGTCCTTTAAGGAGGTCATAGAGCTCTACTACAGATCTTTTTCTATGACATGGAGGAAGACATACCAGCGGGGAAACATATTCTTGTAAACTCCAGGGAGGATTTACAATGGGCCTAGAGGAAAAGTGAAGTCCCATGTAATGGTGTCTGCCACCCTGAATTATGATTGAATGAATAAATAAATGAGTAAATGAGTATGTATACAGATACACAGATACAAACAGAAAGGGACTATTTGTCTACGGCCCATGAAGAGAACTGAAGAACACTTACGAGTGCTTCATTAGCAAGGGAGCTATAATTCTCCTCCCCTGCACATGAGAACATCTAGAATGGCTTTTTCCATAAATATTAATGCCAGGAAGATGTGAGCTGGTGGTGGTGTTGTTTTTTTTATGAAAAGATTTGTGTGCTCAAGTAAATTTGGCAAATACTGGACTCTGTAACCACCTCTTGGAGATTCATCAGGCACATAGGAAAATTACAGGCTCTAAGAAATCTTATGGTAAGAAACTCCAGAAATTCCCTGAGCTATTTGATCACAGAAGCCCTTTGTCCCATAACAACCATTAGCCTCAGACAGAACTAGTTATCTAAGGCACATAATTTGGGAAACAATTTTCTACATTATTCTTATCCTTCAAAGTCTCAGCCAGTTCTCTTTTGATACCCCATGTGATTAAGTTGTTAAATATTCTTTTTATTATTTGAAATATAAGGGGTAGTTAAGATCTTTCCACAAAAGGAAAAACACAATTCCTGAAATGGGTCTTTAAACCCCAGAAGCCACAAAAGCAAGACCCTTGCCCTTTGTAACGACAGCTCAATGGCAGCAACTCTTCATCTCCCTAACTGCCCTTTCCCTGCATGTTCAGTCTGTGCTGGGAAGTGGTCCCAGAAGAAGAAATGACTCTGGGGATTGTTAGTAGGTCATACACAACTGCAAGGCTGCTGGGCGGCAGGTGATGCCTTTGCAGGTTGGGGGGAAGCAAAATAAAACAACCACTCCTGGGAAATTCTGTGGTCCAGTACAGTCACCAGCAGGTAGGCTACAAGCTTCCTACCACGGGACCTCTCTCCATAGCTGAAAGCTCTAAAGATGATCCATTGAACAGTGACAGGGAGCCTCTGAGGCCTTGCCAGGATACACTAGGACGGTGAGAGCAAGGTTGTCTATCTCTGGAGGGTGATCAGTGTGATGCCTTCCAAATCCATTTTAAGAAGATATGATATCCAGGCATATGGCCTGATTCTGAGATTCCCCTGGAACATAAAAAGCTGAAGGAAAGCTACACACTTATGGTCTCTGATCTTATCCACAAATCATCACATCTTTGCTCACTGGACACGACATTCTGGGAACTATACTAGGTCCTTTATGAGGTGGAAAATGAGAAACATAATGCTTCTCCTTTGCCCCTCAGTGAGCTTATAAACTAATTTGACAAAATAATACAGATGCATTTTAGAAGGATGAATTCCCAGACATAGCAATTTATCATTAACATCAGGTAAATGGAATAGGTTGCATTTGCTGGAGGATGACAACTGAGGTGAGGAGAATGGCTTTGAGCAAAAACGGAGAAAGCAATTCACCTGCTCAGTGAAAAAGGGAGAAGGGGAATTTGGCTGAAGAAAAGTTTGAGGGAGAGGTTTAATATGAAAATAAAGAATCTTGCATATCCGGCTAAAGAGTACAATTTTGGCATTTGTATATTTTGGGAAACGGGAAAGTGAGCTAGCTAGCCTCACCTATCTGTAATGCTACACCCTCTTCCCCTAAAGACAGAATCCCATGCTCTCCCATGCTTTATCTGCCAATGCCGTTCTCACTCTTTGGAATGCCTTTCCCAACTGCGGAGCCTGCTGACCTCACCCTGTGTTTTCTGTAATTCAAATATTCCAGCCAATCTGTCACTGAGTACACATGTAACAGCCATGTAATATGTAACATCAGGTTCAAACTACCAGGGCACTTAGCCCGTCCGTGTGACCATTTGATAGCAGCTCCCTCTCAATGTCTTTTCAGAGATTTCTGAGGGGTTCTCATGAGATGTGTTTATATTCAATTTCTTTGATTTTGATGTGCTACCCACAGGGCACCTGCTTTGCGGGGATCATCTCTCCCACTGCTGCACTGAGCTGTCATTTTCAATCACTCAGTGGTGGCCATGCTAAGTTCTCAAAGGGCCAGAGCTCTGCAGTGTATCATCATCTAGGAAGAGTGGGGTGGGGGAAGGAGTGATATGGAATGACAGGTCTTTTTTGCTGATTCTGTATTAAATTTTCTCACTTAAATCTTCTCTGAAAAACCTAACTCAAAATTATTAAGCCATTGTCAGTAATTCCCTGGCTTTCATATCTGAAAAGTTCATTCAAACATGGCTGGGTCCCACAGCTTGCATGATGTCATCAGAACTTAATCTTGCTCACTCATTCCATGTCTTGGCTTTGTTTTTCTTGTGTCTGGTTCAGGCTCAAACATAGGTACAGCTGACATCACTGGCTGCAGAAGAGTGTCTGCATCATATGCTTACAGGTACTCCACAAATGTACCCAGACGGTCTCTGTTTTACCTGCTTTATGTCACATGCTCCTCCCTAAACTGAGGATAGTTGAAGCTTGAATATATTGATTGAATAGCTCTATATTATGTTCTACCTAAACATTGAGGGTTAGATGAGTCCCCCCTGAAGCATTTGGCTTAAGACTAGAAGAGAGTTGCTTCTTAATTAAAAGGAAAACTGGGAACATGTTATCAGAAAATTGGTAAATGGATGTTAGAGAGTCAGAAATAATAGCTGTTCACTACTGCTTCAAAACAACACCATTTTTGCCCAGGGTCTCTTAAAGTCTTTGTCTTACAAGCTCTCCTTCTTCTATGGACCCCAAAACCCCTTCCAAAGAAATTAATCAGAAGTAACCCAACAGTCTCCAAGACAGAAGAGAGGACACATGTTTTGCCATACTATTTATCATCCTTGTCTCTCTCTTCTCACCCCACCAAGAACAATAACACCCTCCAAAGAGCATCCTTACACCCCATCCCCATTTCCTCCTACTTCAGAAAATAAACAAATATACCAAGGAGAACCACCATGGAAATATATGCTCACTAGATCCACTGACTGAGAATCAACCTGGCTTGGCCTTAACCAAAATACTTCACTATGTTTAAGTGGCAACTCAATCAGTGCCTCTTCTGGGAGCCTTCTCAGGTAGAGCTGATCATAGTTGAGGTCCCTTCCGTCAGTTTCTTAAAATTCCTGTTTATTTATTTATGCTTTGCTATTCTAAATCCCTCCCTCCCTTTAAGCATGAGGGTCTCAATATTCTATGTCATTTTTCACAGAACCACAATACTGAATTCAGTGTCTTTCATCACTGAGCCCCCTATACCTAGAAGGATGACTAATAGAAAGTCCTCATAAATATTTGTTTAAAGAATATTCAATGAATAATGAAAAAATAAGTCATGAAAGAGTTGGTTTAGAAACTTCAATCCATTGGCAGGGTGGTTCAAAGGGAAGAGCAGTGATAGGAAAAGGGAAAAAGGAAAAGGTTAATTTTAAGTCAACTATGTTTTTTATAACCCAGAAGGCTTTATTAAAGTTTCCATGAAGTTCAGTGCATAATCCAATTGCAAGGTAACCCACAAAGCAAGTTGATTAACATGTTCTGTGATCTCTGGCAACTGTAAATCTATTATAGACAAAACTGGCAAGAAAAACAGGTAAGTAAACAAATAAACATAGAAGCCAATGATATAAATTTGGATTGTGCACAAGCACAGAATAAAATATATAACATAGGCTTACAGGTAGAAGAAAGAGTTTAAGGAGTGGAAGTAGACGGAGGAAAGAAGGAAACAGAAATTGGATTTTTAAACAAGGTAGATACTGACAAAACTCAAAATCCTAATTCACCCCAAACTTCTGATTAATTTTAGCAAAGCAAAATGATATAAAGACTTTCCATTGAACAAAACCCCAGGCAAAGTTATGGACACATTCTTTTTTAAACGTTTACCACTGATATTGAAAAAAGGAATCAAAAGGAAGCAAAGGCTTTCTAAATCCACTCCTCTCTCCCTTGAGAAACTTAGTGTTATTCAAGTAAGAAGAGCAGTTTCTGTGTCTGTCTCTAAGGCTCATTTGAAAATTGGAATGTCTCTTCAATTCACAGAGAGCAAAGTGGAAGAGAGGGATGGTCTGCAAGTTTATAAAACTAACTGAAAAGCCTGAATGGGAGAAATTGTCCCAGATGGAACCACTGGGAGATCCAAAGGCATAAAGGGTATCAGTGGTCTATAATGGTATCATCAGGCCTGTAAGAGTTGCAAGGGGACCTGGGGACCCAGCAGTGAAGAGAAATTACATGATGTCTTCCACCCCATCCTTTTCCTCCCAGGGGAGGTCATTATCTGTACAAATACAGATTAATTTGCTCAATATATATTTGTTGATGATTTATTAATCATGAAGTACCTTGCTAGCACTGGAGATAAGGAGATGAAGAAAACTTAACGCTTGCTAATGGTAATACATTTTATGTTAGAATATTTACACTGCAGATAACAATGATAAACTCTGGACAAAATGTAAAACACAGCTCTTTGAAGTCACTAAACAGCGAACAAAAGGAGGCAGAAATCAGTGTTTTTAATCCTTGAAAGAAGTAAGACCACTGGGAGAGATACACCTGTATAGGGTTTCCTCCCAAAAGAACCCCCCAGTGCTCACAGTGAAAAAGAGCTTAATCTTAAGCAAAAAATAGTCTTGATTTACTTGGGATATCAGAGCATAGAGTTTGTGCTGCCAAAGTGGCTGATAGGAAGAAAGCCCGAAAAGAAGGAGATCCAGTTGAGAGGAGCCCAAAATTCAAGTATAATCTCCCCTCATGAACTGTTCATGTGTGGGAGATACTCCCAAATGCTCAATGGGAAACAGCAGAGGGAAGGCTGAACGGACATTAGAGAGATTTCAGCTGCAGCTCACCACTGTGGGAAGAAAGTATAGAGTTTGAATTCTGCCAAATTATATTGTTTTGGTGAACATCGCTTATATTTTGTTACCTAACCAAAAAATAAAACTAAACTTAGTTCAAAGTGATCATCTAGTAAATTAAATTCTGGAAAGGAAAAACAAAACAAGACAAAAAACAGAACACACATTCCCATTCAGAGAAAGATAATCCAGTGTTCACAACATTCTCAATATTTATACTACATTAAAAAATTACTAGACCTGTAAAGAAGCAAAACTGTGACACATCAAGGAGAATAAAGTCAATAAAATGTACCCTAAGATGCTCCAGATTTTAGAATTAGCAGAAAATAACTTTAAAGTAGCTATTAGAAATATGCTCAGGGTTTTAAAAGAATTGTGGACAGATAGGGAATCACATTTCAGTAAAAAAAGGAAATTAAAAAAAAATGAAATAGCAAGTCTAGAATGGAAAAGTATATTATTTTAAATTTAAAAAATTTAGATAGGCTTAGAAACATTTTGTATATTAAAAAGACAGAATAGGGAATGTTAACAAAGATAAAGTCATGAGTCACAGAGAGAAAAGAATGAAAAAAAAAACAAAAAAAACAATGAATCAATGTCTTTTAAGACAATATTAAATGGTCTAATATATGTGGAATCCTCCACAAAGAGACACATGAAAGTAGTAGAGAAAAAGTATTTGAGGAAGTAATAGCAAAAAAAAAAAAAAATAGTGAAAAACATCCACATGAAAATCCAAGAAGCTTCATCACTCCCAGCAGAATAAATACAAAGGCAAATACTCCACAGTACATCACAAAAACAAAGAGAATTTTTGAAAGCTGCCAGAGAAAAAGACTTATTACATACAGAGGAACAACAGTTTGAATGTTAGCTGACCTCATCAGAAAGAGTGAAAGCTAGAAGACAGTGAAACACAATTGTTTTAATCTAAAACCATCAACCTAGTAGTCAGTGTGCAGAAGAAAAAAACAGTTAAAAATGAGACTAAAATAAAGAATTTTAGAAAAAAACTAAACTTGAGAGAACCCATCACCAGCCAACCAGAAGTCCAAGAAATGCTAAAGAAAATTCTTCGGAATAGAGGGGAATAACACAAAATGAAAGATATATATATATATATATGTATATATATATCTTTGGAAGAAAAAAGAAAAAGGATCAGAAATTATAAATAATTAGCAAATATAAAAGAATATTTTTGCTTCTCAATTCCTTTAGAAGTCAAGTGACTATTGAAATTTTTAAAAAATTATAACATTTTATTATGAGATACATAATGTACGTAAACATGAGTGTATTGAAACAAAAGCCCACAAGGTAGGGGAAATGGGAATCAAAATACTATGAGCCCCAGTATATTATTGAATCTGAGTGGATGGCGATATGGTAGAGATCAGCGTTGGAATCACTGCTGAGTCTGTTGGGTTCACTTCCCTGCATTGCAGCCTGAAGCTGCCTCCAGGAATAAGCTTGGTGAGTCATGTTTCCCTTCTCTCAGGGATCACAGTTTGTACTTCCTGTTGCCAATTTCTGAAAACCATTGCTTTATGTAATTTGTTTTATGATTTACTTATTTATAGTAGACAGACAACTCTCATAGCAATGAGCTCTTCATGGGTGGAATGAAAGTCTAATACAAATTATTCTAAAGGAAATATGCAGAATTCATCAGACCCAATGTCAGGCCATAAAGTAAGAGCAAATTAATTCCAAAGACTAAAATCTTACATAATATTTTTTTTCTGGATACAATTTACTAAATTTGAAATCAATAGCACAAGAATTTTATTCACTGGCCAGTGTGGATCAGTGGTTAGAGCATTGGCCTTAGCACTGAAGGGTCGAGGGTTTGATTCCCGGTCAAGGGCATGTGCCTGGGTTGCAGGTTCAATCCCGGGTCCCATCCTGGGCATGTGCAGGGGCAACCAGTAGATGGGTCTGTCTCACACCTGTGTTTCTCTTGCTCCCCCTCCCTCCCTTCTTTCCACTCTCTCTAAAAAAATTAATGGAAAAAATATCCTCAGGTGAGGATTAATAAAAAAATAAAAAAAGAATTTTAGAAAAGCCCCAAATATTTGGAATTTAAAGAAGACACTTCTAAATAACAAAAGGGTCAAAAGATGTAGAGGAATAATACTAAATGAAACATATATAATATAAGGAAGAATAAAGAAAAAGAAAAGCATCAGAAATGATAAATAGTAAATATAAAAGAATAACAAATATAAAAAATAAAAAAGGGAAGAAGGAAAATATTTTGGCTAATAATGAAAATTCAATAAATTTAAATTTGAGGATATAGACAAAGCATTGTTTATTGGAAAAATTACAGTTTCATATGTATATATTTTTAAAAAAAGAAAGATTTAGCATCAATTATCTGCTTTCAGTTTAATTAGCTAGAAAACAAGAGCAAATTAAAACAAAAGTAAGTTAGATGAATGGAGATAATAAAGATAAGAGAAGAAATCAAAGAAATATAAAATAGACCAACAGAAAAATCTAGCAAGTCAAAGTTAGGTTTTTGAAAATAGGTACATTTCTAGAAATACTAATGAAGAGAAAAAAACAAAAACAAACAAACAAGAAAAAGAAAGAAAGAAAGAAAGAAAGAAAGAAAGAAAGAAAGAAAGAAAGAAAGAAAGAAAGAAAATGCTTAATATCAGAAATATAACTTCACATATTACATAAAGTAAAAAGAAATAATTTCACAGTTTAGATGAGATTGATCAAATTTCTTGACAAAGCACTTATTAAAACTGACACAAAATGAAATAAAAATCTGCATAGTCCTATATTCATGAAAGAAATTGCATTAATTATCAACCTTATCGCAAACAATGGCCCATGTTTGTATTTGAGTTGCTTTCTCTGTTTATTCAAATTTGTAGGTTAACCACCTGTTTTAATTTGTACTGTTTCTATTTATTTGGGTTTTTACAAGTCCAAGCTGATATAATTCATTTAGAAATTGTTTTCTATGTATTAAATTATAATACAATCCATTAGCAAAAAGTCAGAGTCTCTTGATGATAATCGCCTTCTACTTTGGGCTCTGAGTCAGAGTGGGCTGGAAAATATTCTTAAGACTATCAGAAGTGCTATTTTCCCAGTGTGTCTGCCAAGTATACCTCTGAGATTCTTAAAAGCCCTTTTGGCTCGCTAGGAAAGCTTTCTACTTAGAGACTTACAACTCTAACAATGATGTGATCTTTACCTTAAAAACCCATTTTTATTGGTAACACTCTCTATTTGACATTTGCATTGAATCCATTTTGATTTTAGAGTGTTTCGTTGGACAAAATTGAGGATGAGAAACAGTTTTAATTTCAAACACCTATCAAGTCCTGGTTCTCCCCTCTAAATTATGTTTGAGATTTAGTCCCTCTCCTTCCTGTCATGTTACCCACATGTTATCACAGGCAGCTAAGGGAAGGTTGTTGACACTGCCTACGGATTCTGATTTACTACTTGTTCTTCCAGCAGCTCACCTAGATCCTCTTGTTATAATCCCTACAGCAGTAACCACACTGCCTTTCCATTTCCACTAACAGTCTTCTTGGGGCCCTTCAACACTCCACCTGCTACCCAGTCATGAGCCAACACCACATGTTCTAGGTTGTTACCACAGTACCCTACCAGTAGGTTCCAATTTCTGTTTCAGTTTTATGTTGTTGTAAAACTAACTATCCTCAAAACATGACGACTTAATCTTATTTACTCGTGATTTTGTGGGTCAGCAATTCAGACCGGGAAGAGTGAGCGTGGCTTATCTGTGATCCATGGGACGTGGATGTGTGGGATAAACAATTCCACCGCTATCACCCCATTGATTCTACTGGAGCTAGAACAGGACTTAGATTTCTGGATTTACAAGTGTTCCCTTTGTTGACCATCTTTCTGCTGATCTCCAGATCTCAACACAGCTCCACTGCTAGTCCCTACCGATCCATTGGAGTTGCTCAGAGGTGAAATAGCTATTCAATCAGTATTCTTTTTAAAAAGGTATTAATACTATTGAGATAGAAACTGATGTTTACTTTTGATACTACTGTGTTTGTTCCAGAAGTGAGTTCATGCGGTCTCTGTCCTATCTGGTTGGATTTTTAATAGATAGGCATGAAACCAGAATATGAACTATCCCAGAGAAAAAGTTTTCAAGATCTTGTACCACTTCTCATAGCACCCTTAATATTACAGAAAACAACAACAACGACAACAAAAAACAGGCAATGTATATGCCTCTTCCTGTCCATTTGCTTTGATCAAATAATTCTTTGTGGTGTATTCTAATTATCTAATACAATTGTATCCATCTTTCAAGATTCAGCTTACATGCTACTTCTTTCATTAAACATTTCTTGATCCCCTCTATAGAACCAACTTCCTGTGATGCCTCAGAGCTCATAGACTTATTCACTTCTTTTTGTCAGCTTTGACTACATTAAACTTAGTACGTTCTAAGTTTCTTCAATGTGAAGAAATCAGGTTGAATACAAAAATAAATATGTGAATAAATGGAATTCAGTCATTTTCTGTCAGATGAGCTAAGCCTTTAGTGGCTGTTTGATCTTGGTTGCTATAAGAACATAAAACTCCTCAGGATTTTAGTGCCAAAATAATATAAGGTTATTTCATAATAATAGAGCACCTATTCCATGCCAGGTTTTATGCGTTCTATTCACATGAATCTTCTGAATGAATCCTTCAGGGAAAAGGTGAAAGGGATTATGAAATACAAATTCTAGTTATAAAAATAGTCACAGGGATGTAAAGTACAGCATAGGAAATACAGTCAATAATGTTGTAATAACTATATATGGTGTCAGATGGGTACTAGACTTACCGAAGTGATCACTTAGTAAGGTATGTAAATGTGTAATCGCTATGTGGCACACCTTAAACTAATAAAACATTGCATGTAAACTGTAATTGGACAATAAATTAATAAAAACAGAAAATGATGAGTCAATGTTAATAGGTACATTAAAAATAACAATAATATTGAGAATTGCAGATTAAATGATATGTCCAGTGACATTTCATGCCAAGCCACTCAGGGGTAGAAGCAAAACAGAACAGAGAATTTTCCGGTTATAAAATATAGTACTTGCCTCTCTAATCTACCAGTGGAATATTACTATTTTCTTTATCATTAGAGAAAGTAAAAAAGCAACCAAACAGATACCAATCATGTTTACTGGGTTGTAGATGAAGCCAGAATAAAATGCCATACACAGATACTGTCACAAATTGATCAGTAGCTGAAAATATATGGGTGAAATCTACACAATAAAGACATGCATTCCTTTTCCACATAACTGAGAAGATGCAGAAACTCTCATTAAGAGAGTTGATAACCAGAGAGAGATTTGAAAGGACTGGATATTTAGGCAGAGGGATAAATTGCAATTTCCTCTTCCTAGGGTGGTCACTGATCACTCTCTCTGTCAGATCATTTCATGTCACACACACAGCTCAACGGTGTAAATAATTATACAGTTCTTATTCCAAAATGATGATTCTGCAAATAATGATGAAAATAATTAGACAGTGTTATAATACTGTGAAAATGGAACAGTTGTTACATTTTAATTAAGCCCAACAATGAGATTCTACTTAGGCAGTAGAAATTGCACTATGTATTCATTAGTCAAAAATCATCCAATAGGTATCACTTACTGCGAATAATACAATCATGTCACTTTAATTGTCTTAGGATTCATTTGTATTCATTATATCCTCTAGAGCACTGGACATTAACACTGCCTTTGCAGACACATACATTAAAAGATATATGCAGAAATTCAAAACTCGCTGCCTTTTTCCTTTGTATAAATACCACATTTGATTTTGGAAACTACTACCTGATTTCTCTCCAGGAACCTCTCTTTTGGCCCATCTGTGAGTGTCTCATTTCCTAGAACCACCCCTGTCACTAATTTCTATAGCAGCCAAGGTCCAATCACAGCACAGCAAGCACACTAGTTATTTTGAAAGAGATCAGTTATGATGAAAAATTATAACTAAGGATGCAATTGTTCTGTAGGTTACTGAGAAGGCAAAATGAAAACACCAAAATATCATGGAGGTAGCACTTGTAGGAAACAGCTGTCATCCTTAGATCTGGGGGAACAAGAAGACAGACTTCCAAGAAGGGGATACCACTCAGTGTGTACTGTTGCCTCCGAGCTCAGGAGGCTGGGCCCCACCTCCCTGAGGCTGGGACAAGGACTCATGCGATGCCTGTAAGAGAGGCACAGGGAGGTTGAATCTGCACACGGTGAAAACCAGTGAGCTGGGCTCAGGTGCCGCTGCAGAGATGCGTGTGCGTTGCTGGGGTGAAGAAGCTGGGGTGATGCTGACAGGGGCATGTTTCAGGAGCTCGGGGGCGTGAAGCCTGCAGAAGTCAAGAAGCTGCAGAAAAGAAAGAGTAACTCCCTTCTTCCCCTCTCACACCCAATAGTCAGAACCTAACAGGGAGCCAGATGGAAAGGCAGGAAGGTGGTTCGCAGACTTCCAGCCCCAGCATCACAAAGTGAAGTGACTGTAGTAGCATGAATTGGAGTGTTTGTCGTTTAAGTACTTGGACACCTTCCTTGACATTTTTATTTTCCACTTGATCAAGAAGACTTCAAGGCAGTAATATTTCTTATTTATTCCTACTTCCTAGCTATCTAGCCTAGTGCCAAATTCAAAGTGGCACTCAATGTTTTCTTCCACTCCCCAAAAAAGAAAAAAGTATGTGTTTAAAAAGACAGAAACTGACAGACAGAGACAGAGAGGGAGTTTCTCTGAATAGTTTGTATCAGTGATTAAAAGGGAGCAAAATAAACGCCCTGCTTCCGGGAGCTCGTGTGCTCAGTATCGATTGAATGATACTGCCGGTTCCTCCTTTCCTCTTCCCTCTAAAATGATTTCCTTCTGGCCACGTTCTCCTTGCCCTCCCTGCCTCTCAGTAATGTCTCTCAGCTCCTTTGCTGGCTCCTACTTCTGCCTCCGCCCTGACATAAATATCTCCCAAGTTTCAGTTGTCATGTCTCTGCTCTTACCCACTGGGATCTCATCAAATCTTACAGGTTGGACTGTACCCCAAATTGTCCCAACTCAAATTCTTCATCAATTGCCCGCTGGATAATTCCATTTGGCTACCCATCCAAAACTTCAAACTCAACATATGTAATAAAAGCTTATCTCCTCTTTCCTCGAGTCCCCTCATACCCAGCAAGGGCAAATTTGGGGGTAAAACCATTTCTGTTTATGTATGTGCAGCGTGTGTGCTTATACAAACATATTTATCCATTCATGTATATGTATATGTTTACAGTTCTGAGTACACAAAACACAGAGTTAATAAAGCTATTGTAATAATCATGACCTGCAGGGGAACAACGGTAAACCTACTTTTGCCCACCCCTGTATAGGCATAAATAGGTATATGCTTATATATGACATTACATATGTGATGAGTCATGGTACCAAATAATTCTCTATGAGTTGTGGTCAAAAATGCTTCAAAACCAAGGGACCATGTGGGCACAAAAATGAGTGGCTTATCGGAAACATGAAAATCAGACCAGATCACTCAAAACCTATACAATTTTGTAACTAGATCAATAACCAAAACAATAATGTATACCCTTGCTGATAAATCGGATAGTCTGCACAAGATAAGCTACTTGGGAGAATTTGAAAAGAATTTCTTTTCTTTATTGCTTTTAGAGACAGAGGAAGGAAGAGGGAGAGATAGAAACATCGATGAGAGAGAACATCGATTGGCCGCCTCCTGCATGCTCCCCACTGGGGACTGGGCCCACAACTTGGGCATGTGCCCTGACCAGGAGTTGAACCAGCGACCTCTTGGCGCATGGGTTGACACTCAACCACTGAGCCACACCAGCCAGGCTACTCCGGAGAATTTTAAAGGCCCACACAAAACAGGAGTCGGACGGCGGCTTGCGGGTGTTGAACCACGGCAGAGAAGCTGGGCTCTGCATGAGCAGGGCTGCTGGGAGGTGAGAGCTGGAGGAAATGGAACGTGCCTTTAGCAAGGAGCCATGCAAGGTTAGGGGGCTGCACCTCCGTGGGGAGGCGGACTGGGTGCGCGCATCTATTTTCAAATACCCGTCTTCCTTAAAGCCCTTCAACTGGAAAGCCTTTGGCCTACACAGAGCTGAGCCATTTCTGTACGTCACTCAAGCTTAGAGCTTCTTTTCATTCCTGGTGAAGTATTAAGCTCTGATTCTCAGTTACTCTGGCTTTCTTTGCCTCGGAAAAAGAACCACATAGGAACCAACACCACTTTCTCATTAGAATACCAATAAGACTGTCCTCCCGTCCCTATGTCCCTGTGTCCCAGCTCGCTGTGGCTTCAGCCTGCTACCTGGCACAAGTACTAATAGCATCCCTTTTATTCTCAAAAGCATCTGAATTTAAACAATAACTGTTATGGTCACTCTAATATTTTGCTAGTTACCAATCTGCTGTTGCAGAACAGACTGAAAATTAGGTATAATAAGTTGTAAGAAATGCAATGATAAATGGTAAGAATGCATGGATAGGAGTGACAGGGAAGACACACTCACTAAGATGCTTTAGTGCTAGCCTCCATGCAGAAGTGGCGTTTGAGCTGAAGTGTAAGCAGGGACCAGCAGAGAAAACACGGCCAGCAGACAAGGAGGCAGAGGAAGTAGTTTGTGCAAAGGCCTGTGGTCATAAGCAGCCTGGCAGGTTTGAGGAAATGAAGGGTGGTCTATGTGTCTGGAGCTTACAGTGGAGACAGAGAAGGTAGCTTGAACCTGGATGGTCCCAGCACAGAGAGTGGGAAGCACAGGTGAGTTTGGAAAGCCAAGTGACAGGACTTACCAATGGATGACATAGTTGTGAGGGAATGAAAGGAGGCAGGGATGACCCTCAAGTTTCTAGAACAAACCCAGAAGATCAGGATTCAATTTCTAACTCTATTTTAAAATTCTTAGGTCTCCTTGGTGGGATCACTTCTCTAGCCCCAGTTATCTGTTGAGGAAAGATGGAGGCGGGCTGTCTAAGCACCCACCCCCTTTGACAGTCTATATTCTCAATTGCATTTCTGTTGCCACATATGCATATTGGGGTATATCCTTTCACACACATTTGTCTTTTCCAAAATATAAATAAAACCTTTCTCTCAACAAGTAAACTTAACCCTTCTACACATTTTCTCAGTGTAATTCCTTTGGGCTTCTCTGGTAATGCATTTTTCCTTCTTTCCCTTTAATTCCCATTCTGCTCCTTTTCCCTTTAAGACTTGACAGGGCTCTTCATAGTTGGGAATGAAGATTGACATAGATATTCCAAAATCAATTGTTTTTCACTGCTCTTCTTAAAACACACACAGAGAGAGAGAGAGAGAGAGAGAGAGAGAGAGCATTAGCAAGCGGAAACCCACTGCGTTCTAGCTGGTGAAGGTCCCTGGGGTAACTGATTAAACACATTCAATTTACTTTGCAGAGACAAACTCAGCTTCTACTGGCACTCAGGCTCTGAGGCAGCTTCCAGCATTCAAAGACATGTGTCCATTTATTTAACCAAGCTTTATTTTCTACAAAAGATCATGTGTCCGTTACCCAAGTGTGTTCTTTCCAGGTATCTAGAGAATTTACACAATAAAGCCAAAGTGAATGTATGTGCATGTGTGTACACACACACAGATACAAATACCTGTATCACTGCCACTTTCAAGGCTAGATATGAAAGCACAAATACCAGTGTGCACATATAGTGCCATCGGGGCTGACCAGTAAATACAGGCATCTTAAGTTTCCAGTCTTCCAAATGTTTCCAAAGAATTGCCCTCACTATAAGGGTAGAGTGACTGAACTGTGAACAGATTATTTCAAAGTGTGACCAGAAGAAAACTTGCATAGTAAAAAATACAGATTCCTGAGTCCTATGCTGGAATCATTGGATCAAAACTGTGTGTGTGTGTGTGTGTGTGTGTGTCCAGTAGGGCTTCTTAAGGTTTTACATGCATAGGACATATTTGGGGATCTTGTTGAAAAATGCAGATTCTAACCCAGGAGGTCTGGGGAAGGCTATGAGGTGATGCCTTTCTCCAAGCTCCCAGGTGATGGTCATGAAGCTGGTCCACACACCAGCCTTGGAAGACAAGGTGCACAAGTGTGTGCATCGCTGCATGAGCTAGTCCTGAGGTGCTGCCAGTTTAATTTCCAGGGTAACTGGCTCATTGCTGAAGGCCTGAAAAATAATGCAGAGTGGAGAATGCTTTCCTTAATAGGGCCCATTAGATAGGGTTCAGAAAACAATATGATCATTTTCACAATTTGAAAATGCCTATTCAATTTACCTTCTTCATACATCACGCATAAAGAGGCTCAGCAAGGCATCATCTACCTGTGGGCTATTTGATGCCCAATTTATTTTCTGAGCAATCTTCATTGCCTGTATTACCTTTCTTCCTATCACAGCAAAGTGGAACAAGCTGTCAATATGTCTCTCTAGATACTGATACGCACACACACACACACACACACACACACACACACACACACACAGCTTCTCAACATTGATGCTCAGCTTCTCATCACTGATTATCCCTCAACAAAGTAAATTCACTCTTTAAACAGAGAGCCTCCTATGTCAACATGGCTGGGGATGGCAAGATGTGTCTGTAATTTACATATTTATTCTTTTTTTTTCAATTGAATTTATTGGTGTGACATTGGTTTGCAAAACCATACAGGTTTCAAGTGCACAACTCAATAAAACATCATCTGCCTACAGCAGGTGCCCACTACCCCAAGCAAAGTCTCTTTCCATCCCCATCCCGCCACCTTTGCCCACCTCCACCTGCCCCTACCCCCTCTCCCTCTGGCTATCACCACACTGCTGTCTGTGTCTGTGTGTCATGTATATATGTTTTTTGACTAATGCCTTCACCTTCTTTCATCTAATCCCCCAACCCCCATACCTCCTGACAACTGTCAGTCTGTTTCATGTACCTGTGCCTCTGTTTCTATTTTGTTTGTCAGTTTATTTTGTTCATTAGTTTCCACATATAAGTGAGATCATATGGTATTTGTCTTGTCTTTCCCTCACTGTCTTGTTTCACTTAGAAAACACTCTTCAGATCCATTCATACTGTCACAAAAGAAAAGATCTCCTTCTTTTTTATGGCCACATAGCATTCCATTGTGTACATGTACCTCAGCTTGTTTATCCCCTCATCTACTGATGGGCACTTGGGTTGTTTCCAGATCTTAGCTATTGTAAATAATACTGCAATGAACATAGAGGTTCACATATTATTTAGAATTAGTGTTTCAGGTTTCTTAGGATATATTCCCAGACTCTAACTCATGTGCCACTCTGTTACTGTACATTTAACATCTGAAATTTCTAGCTCCCACCTTTTCACGGTCTTTAAGGGAAACCTGAATGAGCTCACCAAATCCTACATGTGTTGATCTTTTGCATTACACTGCAGATGTCAAGAAATAAAAATAGAGCCCTGGCTGGTTTGGCTCAATGGTTAGAGTGTTCACCCATGGAGCTTAGAGTCCTGGGTTCAATTCCCGGCCAAAGGCACGTACCTAGGTTGCAGGTTCAATCCCCAGCCCAGAGTCGAGCAGGAGGCAACCAATCATTGTGTCTCTCTCACATTGATGTTTTTCTCTCTCTCCCTTCTTCCCATTCTATCTAAAAATCAATAGAAAAATATCCTCAGATGAGGATAAAAATAGAGACAAATATTTGTTGACTGCTAATGACATGTAGAGCATTTGCATCCTTACCTTCACTGTAATACTCAAGGAGTCTAATTATGTCCACTTGCAAATATAAAGATACTAGGACAAGAGATAAATGGAACCTACAATAGAACTAGTAGTGGAAACAGTTTTAAACCCAAGCGTAGCTACCTATTTTCCAAACCTACGTTATTTCTCTCAAAAATGTTGCCCTCTTGGATGCTAGAATTAAGTAAGGTGAGATGATATTGACCACTTGTAAGGGGTTTACAGGAAATACTTATATAGGAGGAATTGGAGCAAAATGGCCTCAAACGATTCTTTCAAACCCTAATGTTCTATTATGTTGTAAATACATGAATAAAGTATCTTAGACATTATGAATGTCCAGTACTATGTTCCCCTGAATCACACACAACAGACATAAATGGGAAAAGTCTAAGCCAGATAAGTAATTTAAGTCAGAAGGAGGTAGAACAAAAAAGATTTCATTCAATAACATCAAAAAAATGAGTAAGTGCTAGACCAAGGAGACCTCGTGGTTTCATAGCAATCTGTTTGAAAGAGACAAACAAAAAAAGGGGTTTAATTGACCACAAATCCAAAATTATTCAATAATATAATATGTTTTCTTTTAAACTATGTTTTCTTAGAGTCATTCAATGAAAGTTCAGTTCATCTCCCTCTCAAAGAGCAGTGTTGCTAAATTTGAGATTAGTGAACACATAAAATGAGTTCAACTAGAGTAAGCTCTCTAACTGCCTTTCAACCATCGAAATCTCAGAAATTATAATGATGTATCAGTTCTTGAACAATAAGAAAGCATATTTTTAAAACCTAAATTAGTTGATCATGTTTAAAATAGTATAAGACAAAGATTGAAAGCCCAGGGCTGATAGGGAAAAGGCAGGTTAGAGAAATGAACATAACTAACTCAGAGGAGACTGGGTGGGATAAATGGGAGGATATTAGACTCATGTAAAGGAAACCCAACAAGTACAACAAATAATCAGTCCACTAAAAGCAATTAGCCAAAGTCAGTTTGTGAAAATACCAATGAACAAAATAACCACTTCTTCAAAGATCTGTCTTATGCAATCAATTTACCGAGGAACCATTTACCAAATTACTGATTCATCAGAAATTTGCTCCTGTTAACCAGCTTCTAAGGATGAATGCAATGTGTGTTACTTATGTTTCAAAACCAGACTTTGAAATATTGTATAAAATGGGGGAAATGATTTTCTTTTGAACTTAGATTTTAAATGCCATCCATTGTCAGAAATGTCCCAGATTTTATAAATGGTAAGTAGGGTAGGTTTCTATTTTCTAACTCACTTTTAATATAGTCCAATGCATTTCATACTTCTCTGATTCATGGGTTTGCTTTCTTGAGTGGGACAGAAAGGGAAGAGTAACTGCAAATGTACAAGGAATTGGGGCTGGAAGTTTCTGTGTCAATGAGAATTGCAACAGTACTCTCATAGAGTTGTTATAAGAACCGAATTAGGCAAGTTGTATTAAAGTTCCTAGTACTTAGAAAGAGGGCAATAAATGTATGTTTAGGACTTTATTTATTCATCTGCCAATGGGAGAATACTATGTAAGGTATTTTTATCGAATGTTTAAAAAGCAAGGAGAAGTTTCTTCAGTACTAACTTTGCATTCAGCTACCCACCATTCATATTCCTACTTTGCACAGGAGGGCCACACCTGGTAATGCCAAGAAGGAATACGCATGATAAATATCATGAAGAAAGCAAACCTATTTGAAGTAGGAGCTATAAACAACATTCTAGAAGTTTTTAAAAATAGTTAAACATGACAAAGTTTGATTATTTAACAAATATCCTAATAGGTGGACAGAAGGTTTTAATTTATTTTATTTATTTATTTTTTTTAATCTTAACTCAAGGATATTTTTCCACTTATTTTCAAACAGAGCGGGGGTTAGAGAGAGAGAGAGAAAAAGAAACCATCGATGTGAGAGAGACACGTCGACCAGGGCCAGTGACCTAACCACAACCAAGGTACATGCCCTTGACCAGAATCGAACCCACAACTCTTTGGTCCGCAGGCTGATGCTCCAACCACTGAGCCAAACCGGCCAGGGCTGGACAGAAGGTTTTAAATGATTTAAGAAAGAAGAAAAGAAGAAATGAGAATATTGAGAAAATGGAAAAGACAATAAATGAAATAGAAGACTGAAAAGTGAAGAGGACAAAAATTATTCCTGGATGGATTATACACTGAAATGTCTAAAAACTTCATGTAAAACTAAGGACAAAATATAGAAATGTATGCTTAAGATATCACTAATAGGAAAATATTTTCTAAAACATTCATAAAAAGCACAAATATAAAGAAAAGTATTGATACCTTTGACTGCATAAATTAAAAACTTCTCTTGAGAACAAAGGACAGCGTTTACCGAGCCCCCCAAACAAGCAGCAAGTCTCGGAGAATATTTGTAATCCATATCACAGACAAACAATTAATGCTTGTCATATTTGAAGAACTCATACAAATTAATTTAAAAGACTAATGATTTAATAGAAAAATGAACAATGAATAAGCATTTCTTAGATGAAGAATCCTATTTGAGCAATAAATTTACAAAGAACATTAATCTCTATAGTAATCAGGAAAATGCAAAATTTATAAAGGTAACATTTCTCTCCCATTATTGGGGAAAATGTAAGGAAACTCACACCACCAAGGGTTGGATAAAATGAAGGAATAGTGATCATGGAAGTTATATATGTTTTCACAAATTCTTTAGAGAATATCTTGCCACTAGGTAGTCTCACTCTATGTTATCTGTTCTTGAAACACTCTTCTGAAAGTCCATATGGAGATGTGTACAAAGTTATTGTTTGCAACAATATTTATTATCATAGCATAATTTTTAAAAATATTAACATCTATCTAAGAGAAAAAGCTAACCAAATACCCAAATTGTGTCATATCCATACAATGAAATAGTTACTCTGTAGCAACAGCCATGAAAGAACTCAATCTACACATGTCTGCTTGAATGATTCACATGCACAATGTTACATTTTTAAAAAGGAAATTTTCATAATGATATATACACCATGCCACCAATTTTTGAACAATGTTCAGAGATAATGAAACAGTATCATCTGTTGAGAGTCCCCTATAAAGAAAAATCTAAGACCTAGACAAGAAGAAACTTTTCAACTTCAGCATAGTAGTTACCAGGAAAGGTATGAAAAAGAACTGAAACTATTTTGCTCTATGTATAAAATATTTTATTTCCTCAACACATCATAAAAATGTATATTCAACTATTACCATTTTTAAAACTAGGGTTGGTCCATGGGTGTTCTGTATTTCTCCAGATAGTTTTTTCATATATAAACAAAAAAGGGAAGGGGGAAGAAAATCACAGGAAAAGGAAAGCATAATGGTATAGAAGAAAACAAGTAGTCAAGAGAAGCAGAATTATGACTAATAGAGATAGAAATAAAAAAAATAAAGGGGAAAAGAAAAAAATTAAAAGAATATAAAACAGGGTTTAGAAATAAGAAACAGAATTAGAAGTCAAGCCAATTTACAACATAGCTTATACACAAGCGTATGCCTGTGCCACTCTCTGAAACAAAATTCTTCCAGGGAGTGCTACACACACAAAGTATCAGCTACAGATGAGGACAGAAACTTGCATAGCAATTTGATAGGGTAAATTGATTTCTCTTCAATATAATAATAAAAATGTCAGTTTGCATTTTATGTATCAAGTTTTAATTTCATTGTTTTATTACTTTATGCTTTTTATACCTTATAAAAATATCAGTCTGCAAGAGATTTTTCAAATAAGAAACATTAAGAGTTTCAACAGAGATGAGGAAGCACTGCTCTTGGGATCAGAAAACCAGAAGGAATTGTGCCCTTTGTGGGATGTGCATGCGTGTGTGCGTGCATGTGTGTGTGTGTGTATTTGTGTGCTCATGCCCACGCGCACGCACCTTTGCGTTTAGGGAGGGGCTGCTGCTTCTCAGTGCTCTCTAGAGCACTCTCTTCATTGATAGATCTAGGGTAGTCAAGGATAAAACACAAGCAACTCTGTGAACAGGAAAAAAGAAAAAGAAAAACCCTAAACTGTATCCATGATCTCAACAGAAACTACCTTGGTATTTAACTTCAAAACAACCTTTACTAAGGAGTAAGAGAGAACAAAGTCATCCTCAAAGAGAAATAACCAAGGAACGTGAAAAGCCACCCTGACATCTGCTTGAGACAAAATCTCACCCGTCTGGAAGACTAGTGCTGCCCGGGCGTGGGATTTCTCTTCCACACTGCGTCCTGTTTTTGTGACTGCTCTTATTTCAGATCTTGAGATGATGCCCTTCTGGTTCCGGCTTTAGTACCCACTTCTTTAGTGAGAATGACCAGACAGGACAAAACAGCAGGAGTGGTTAACAGAGCAGACATCCACCCAGATAGACTGGTCTCACTCCCGGCTTCGGCTATGTTCAGCATTATTTTGGAAGAATGTTACAAAGCATCTGTTCTTCAGTTTCCTAACCAATAAAACACAAAATGAGAATAATGAACACCTACATCATAAGACTGCTATGAAGAAAGATGAAACTCATACATGAAAAGTGCTCTTCTTAGTGACTGAAATAGTCGACGATTATTTCTACCACTATTAACACTATTACTAATAATAGAAGCCATGTCCATATCCATTCCTCAGGGTCATTTTCAGAAAGAGAATAAGCTTACTATACATTTACATGAAACTAAATAAAATATAATTTTTTTTTTTAGAAATTGAAGGTTTTGTGACATATGCAATAAAAGCAACAATTAAGCCAACACAGACGCAGAAAAGCTGTCTTCCAGAATATGCCAACCATCTTACTGAAGAATGAGTGCACATTCTACGCAGCTCCAAAAGTCACAACAAGAGTTAATGGGTGAACTTAACAGGGTGGCAGATTTTGAGTTAAAAAAAAAAAAAAAAAAAGGCATTCTTAAATACTAGAACTCTAAAACAAACAAAGGTATTAATGGGCAAGGGAATATATATATATATATATATATATATATATATATATATATATATATATATATATATATATATATATATATATATAGAGAGAGAGAGAGAGAGAGAGAGAGAGCATTAATATGCCAGGCTATATGGACTATGGAAAGCTTTTTATGTAGTGTACTGTGCCATTTGATTTATCAATTTATCAAAATCATGCACTAAGGATGTATCATGATTCTCTCATATGTATAAGGATATTATGTCTCAGAAAATTTAAGTAACTTAACTAAAGATTCTGAGCTTGAGTAAAGGTCAAGCCAGGCCTTCAACCTAAGTAAATCCCAAGTTATTTAATAGTATGCTGTTTTCTTTGACAATGGGCCTGCTTTCAACATTTTTTAGATGTCTTCGTCATTACGAGGGTGACTTTGCTCTTCTCCCAGGGGAAGGTGGCAATGCCTGCAGACACCTCTGGGTGTCATCATTTGAGGGTAAGGGTGGCTACTGGCATCTAGTACACAGGGCAGCCCTCAGTGGTGCTGAGGTTGGAAAATCCTGCTAATTCACTCAAGTTCTTTGAATCTCTAAGGCTGGCTTCCTCTACCAGGCTGAGTTGTTTGCTATGGTCAACATTAAGAACGTGTCCATTGCATTTATATCTATACTATCTCTAGTTTTTTTTCCCTCCTACTTTTCCATTTAGCTTCTCAAGGCCTCTTTTAAACACTGTCTTCATGCACTAACTCGTCAAACTGGTTCACACTGTTAAAATATTGTCATTAAAATGCAATAGTTACCAATTTTGAGAGATTTATTTTATACCTTGATATTTTCTACTCAGGAAAGAAACTTAGATTCCCGTTCCCTTTGGGGATTATTTGTTCCCATGTGCAGGGTTGCTCCGAGGGAAGTAATTCGCCGTGTAGATGTGTTTTACCCAAGTCACTGGGAAACTCCAGGCACCCTGCTGCCCCGCAGCACCACGTCGGAAAGTGCCACCACTGTGGTTCTGTCATCGGAGGAGCAGGTGCGGAAGGCATTCCTGCATTTCCATTCCTTTAGGCTTCATTAGGGAAAGATATTTCCCCACTGATTTCTACCCCCTCCATTGAGACCCAAGCTTGGACCTGCATGGTGCTGTTAGAAGAAAATAAGAATGATTTGGAAGGCATCACCAGAACCTCCAAATAGACAAAAACATGTCTTCAAGACAAATCTGCAGCTTGGCTCGATGCCCAAGATGTGGTAGGCACAATCTGATTTGGGCACCTGTATCATGGCTGTATTATCATAATTAAAGTGTTAAAATATGGGGATGTGGCTTATTACTTTCAAATGATGACTCTATTAACCACTAAAAATAAGATCTTTCTCATTTTGAGGAAAATTGAACTATTTTTAAATCTCAAGCTTTTTCTAATCCAATAGAATTGCAAAAGGTGGACATTTATATAGAAATAAACATCATAGAATAAAACAAAGAAACTAGGAGAAACAAAAGTAAGAACTACTTCTAAAAAACTTAAATTCATCTTTTACATGTGTACAGTTTCTGAACATAATAAATGTTAAATGATTATTTGTTGAATTGAATCTACCCATCAATCAATGAATTGAAAAATTCTACCAAATTATAACTAGACATTGTAATGCCTATTTATGCCTTAGCAATGATCCATTTTATTAAAATGTTAACAGCTAAAATGTGATAGTAATAATAGTCATAAATAATTTATACCTTACAAGTTTTGTTGTTATTGTTTTTTGTGCCAGACACAGTGCTGAATGTTCTATATAAAGAATCACATTTAATTCACACACAAGTCATGAGGTAGGCTGCAATATTATTATGCCCATTTTACAGATGACGAAACGTGTGTGCTCAGAATTGTTAAATCCATTGTGCGTTAGTTAACACCTGGAATGTGAACCTGGGTCGACCTGCATCTACTATGTAATAGTCTAAAGGGGCAAGTGGTACTATCGCAATTTGAATATGTACTTACTGAGTAAACTGGTACAGAGGTACCTGTCAGGATTTATCTAGAGTCACTTTAGTTAAGCACCAACTCCGGAAAGCCTAAATTGTCCCTCGAGGTGTGTCGATTTGTCGCCAGAACCACCCAGACCATCAGGGAGGGTTCCATCTGAGGCCCCCAATCTTCCCACCAGCTTCGGTGTCCTCAGTCATACGTTCAAAAGGTCCATGGCTATTGTCTTGGGAATTTCGAACCTGTTTTCGTATTTACCTAGGACAGGGCTGAATTCTCCTTGTGTCTCATAGGATTTGCCTCCTTAAAGATTTTATACTCTGTCTTGGACCCTCAGCTATGTAGAGGCTGAACTGAATCCCAACTAACTGGTCAAGGGAGAGCCACCAGCTTGGACCTCACACTCACGGAGGGTTTCAAATGAACAACGTTGACATTATCTCCAAAACTGGAGATACACTTACAGGACTGAGACACTTAGAGAAATGAAAGATAATATGTTCATCATGTATCTCTAGACATGTATCCCATTACCTAGCCCCACCACTATACTAGCAGTAATTTTTTTTAACATATATATTTTTCTTTATTGATTTTAGAGAGAGAGGAAGGGAGATGGTGAGAGAGATAGAAACAGCGATGAGAGAGAAGATCGATTGGCTGCCTCCTGCACGCCTCCCACTAGGGATCTGGCCCACAACCTGGGCATGTGTCCTGACCGGGAATCGAACTGGCGACCTCTTGGTGCATGGGTTGATGCTCAACCACTGAGCCACACCAGCCAGGCCTTAGCAGTAATTTTTAAGAATTATGTAATTATCTTGTGAATTGCATAGTCATCATCATGTATTATATGTTACGTTAAAATTGTTTATATGTTAAAGGTAAACATTTAAATTATATCAGCTTTGATAGCAGTACTTTGACATTTAATAATTTTCAATGTTATCTGTCTCAGTGAAAGGAAGTGATGTGTGCTTCTTTTGAATTGTGAAGGGACGTGTGCACCTGTCCTTGGGCTGTACTCACACTAGGGAGAGTGAAATTCATTTATGTGGAGAAGGAAGGAAAAGGGGAAAACGAGCAGCAGTTCATACTTCTCTCTCTTATTAAATCAGAAGGCACTCTAATTTTTATATAACCATAATATTTAAAACACAGTGAAAGTTTCTTCTTTTCTTTTTTTATTTCTCCAAAAGATGACAGCAAGATTTTTAAAAAAATCTCATACACTCTACAGGAGAAATGTTATTTTATTTTCGTTGTAATTATTCCGCACCCCCCACCCCACCCCTGCAGGAGTGTGGAAGCAATATATTGGATTGCCAGGGCAAAGACAGCAACAATGTGTCAGTGAAAGGGGAACTGTGAAAGGATTGCAGTCAGTTCCAAGATCTCAACATTGCAGCCCTCTGGGGACAATTAGTGGAGAGCTAAGCATCCTGTTTATACTTCTGTGGCTGTTGAGAAAATCATTGTGTTGGCATCTGGCAGAATAACTGACACACAGGAGAATGATTTCTGGTTCTCGAGGGAAAGTTAGACTTTGTGCAGCATCTTCTGTTGAAGAAGGCAGGGAAGAGTCACCTTCCTCCAGGAAAGATTTTCGCATCAATGTTTCACGTGAAAGAAAGTCGTGGTGCTTAAAGCGTTGGGTATCTGGAAAAGTCACTCAGAAAAGCCCACTTTCTTGGGATAAATAAAATACTTGGTCATGAGACTATGACCTTCAGAACATTCGTTATTAAATTGTTGGTGTAGACTATCTTTTGGAATGTGATAGCTGAGATGGGAAGAACTTAATAACTAATAATGTTTACTCAGAGTGTCATGATGCCCATGTTTTTATCTAAGGGCTATCCATTTTATCAAGGAGTGTTAACAGCCTCTCCTTCACGCAATGCAGTAAGGGATGGATTCGAGGGCAAGGTGTCAGAGTATTCAGATTAGGAAAGGGGGACGCCGTCCTGGAAAATTAATGAAGCAGGCAGACTGCATTTTTCAGAGCTTCATGCACTCAGTTAAACATTTGGTGACAAAAATCCAGAGGTCAAAGTGAACTTTGAACACAAACAAGTAGAGACAAATTTTCAAAAGTTTTGAAAATGATCCTGATACAAAAAACAACAAAGTCCTGCACAAAATAAAAGAAAATGCTCATGGAGTCCTCAGAAGTTGTTCAACTAAACCAGAACAACGTTGGGAAGCATGGACTAGATCAAACCAGAAACTATTCTATTGATTTTAATGTCTCTTTTTGCTCATTTATTAGTGGAAAGGGAACATTTTTAGAAAAACTCCATAATATATATTTTTAAGGTTCGTTGAATATAGTTATGCTTATATTGATATATAGTAAATTAGATTGGGTTCTCTTTCAATATTGTACTTTCTAAAACATGTTTCATAATATCCCAGATCGAGGGTCAGCAAACCTTTCCTATAAAACGTCTGGCAGTACTTTCCAACAAATGATTCTGGAGCAATTAGACATCCATAGACATAAAAAAAAAAAGAAAGAAATCAGACAAAGCTCTCACCTTGTGCAAGAATGAACTCAAAACAGATCAAAGACTTACATGTAAAATATAAAAATATACAACTTTTAGCAAAAAATTATAAGAACTGTTTTGAGCATTTAGGGCTAGATGAAAAGGTCTTCGACTTGACAGCGAAAGCAAGCTCCATAGCAGAAACAGACCTCATCATAAACTTTGGCTCTGTGAAACACCCTTTAAGAGGATGAAAAGACAAGCTATAGAGTGGGAGAAAATATTTTCTAACAACATATCTGACAATGCAGTAGTATATAGAATAAAGAACTGTCAAAACTCAATAGTGTAAAAAGACAATCTAATTAAAAATATACAAAAGATACAAATAATCATTTCACCAAATAGAATATACGGATGTCAAAAAAACCACATGAAAAGAAATCAAACATATTTAACCATTACATAATGCAAATTAAAACCACAATGAGATAACACTATCACCTATCAGGGTGGCTAAAATAAAAACCAGCGACAACAAATGCTGTCAAGGATGCAGAAAAGTGAAATCATTCACACGTCACTCACAGTGACGCAAACTGGTATAGCAACTCTGAAACACAGTTTGGCAGTTCCTTAAAAAGCCTAAACATGCAACAGCCTTATGACCCAGCAATTTTTTTTTTTTTTTTTTTTTTGCACACCTGGGCATTTATCCCAGATAAATAAAGACATATGTCACACACAAAAAAACCTTTACACAAATGTTCAAAGCAGCTTTATTTGTAATACCCAAAAGTTGGGAACAGCCCAGATGTACGTCAGTGGGAAGCTGGTTAAACAAGCTGTAACATCTATACTACAATGGTCTGCTGCTCTGCAGTAAGAAGGAATGACATTTTGATACATGTAAGAAATGAGATGAATCTCCAGGGAATTTTACTAGGTGAAATGAGCCAATCTCAAAAGGTAACATTCTGTGTGTTTCCGTAGATGTATAACATTCTTAAAATGATACAATTATAGAAATGGAGAAGACATTAGTGGCTCCAGAGGTGACGAAGTGGGTGGGGACTGAGGGAAAAAGTAGATTTGGCTATAAAAGGGCAACAGGATAGGTCCTTTTGGTGCTGGAACTTTTCTTTGTGGTGGTATTATCACTGTGGTGGTTGTGACGTTGTGCAACAGTGTTGAAAGATGCTGCGAGTGGGAAAAATGGGGGGCAGGCAACCCATCTCTGTGTTGGTCCTTATAACAGCACGTGAATTGAAAATTATCTCAAATTAATGGGTTTAATTTAAAGAAAGAAAGGCCACACGTATTGTTGGCTTTGCAGGCCATAGGTCTCTGCTATAACTATTCACCCTGTCCCTACCATGTGAAAGCAACATAGACAACAAGCAAATGGATGATCGTGGCTGTGTTTCAATAAAACTTTATTCACCCAAACAGACAGAAGACTGGATCTGGCCCAGACGCTGTAGTTCGAAGACCCCTTTCCTTAATTAAACACCCCCTGGAGAGATAATTATATGTAAACTTTTAGAAGCATCACACCCTGGTCCTAACCTGGAGCTATGCTGCAATGAATGGGACAGGTCCCATCCCAAATGGATGAGACAGGTCCCAGACAGAAGCCAAACAATAAATTTAAAATAATAAATTCTTAACTTGAATTTTTGATACTATAGCAGAAGATTTATATGACAGCAAGCCCACGCCACCTCTCCCTTGCACTCTGTGCTCACTGCTCTGTTCAGGTGCCTTATCACTGCTCCATGTTCAGATTCTTGAAAATCCCTTATTTGTCTCCTGCCTTTAACTCCTCCTAATCCCTTCCCCCCAATTTCAATAGTCTTTCTCCCACTCTAAATAAATAGATTGAACAGTTATTTTGTTAAGTCCTGTCCTTCATCTATTATTACCTATCTGGCCCTGTTCCCTACCCACAATTCTCAATTTTTCATTAACCCCAAAGAACCAATCTGTCTGGAAAGGGCTATCGGAGAAGAACAGGTGTCGGGAAGAAAATGAGCATGCAAAGCAAGAAGTCTCATTAATGACTGAGCGAGAGAGAAAATTAGCGAAAATCCATACACTAATCACATTTGCCATGTTCTTTATGCGCATGCCTGAACTGGGTGGGATTATTTAAAGGGGCCTCGAATCGAGGTAAGCAGTTCAGAGATGGCTGTTTGCACAGTTCTCTGCTACACCATGCTGTACGCTAGATACACCAGGAAAAATGCTTCTGAAGCACTTGGACCGAGAAGATAACTCATCACACATTCAGTTTGTTTAGAACAGGGGAAGGACTTTCTGTCTTGCTTTGTTTAAAGCTTTCCTTCTGTGAACCCAAAAAGAGTCCAGCCACAAAGTACATTTAATGTTTATTATGAAGGATGACCCCCTAAATTCCTTTTTACATATTACAAGTCCGGCCCTCACCCCAGACCCTGGGACACTGCATATTTTCATTCATCTTGAAACAAATGCCCTAAACCAATGAGAGAGAAATGAGGCAATCAAACAACGCCTGTCAGAAAACGAAATGTGCCACAGTGTATTCCTTCTCATTACTGCACACGATGAGGGTTAATGGCAGAGATGAATATGTCTAGTCAGAGCCACTTATACAGGAATTAACACTGAAAAGTAATTGCAATAGATCATAATTGGTTGATGAGGTGTTCTCAACTCCTTAGGCCCTTTTCATACTTTAACTACATGATACATGCCAGGCTTTCAGAGAACCGATTTATGTAAAAAGAAATGTAATTTGTCCCTCGTGAAATATTAACTTAGAAGACGTTGTCTGCTACCTCACGTCCTCCCAGAGCAGTTCCTGTCTTCTGTGGTGGAAGTCATCGACCACCATGATGAAGGTAATTGACAGTGATATAAACTATGGACTGGACCCCAAGTCTAGCTTGTTTGAACCATTTCACACATTGTTTTCTAGAAAAACCGGTCATGTTATTTTATTAATCATAGAAATGACAATTCTCCATACCATAGCAGTGGTTTATCAGTGGACTATACCCCTTGTGGGGTTTCTGTCTTTTTAAATTGCATAATCTCCAATAGGCTTCGAATGGGGTAGAGGGACAAATTGGGCTTCTACACACCTCTAGAAAAACTTTTAGAAAGATATTGCTTCAGTTCCCTATTGCTTTGCTTTTTGTGGCCATGTTTTTCTGTTACCTATGGGCTCGATCCAGCCCCAGCTAGGAGAGCTCACGACTGAAGTAACACTTCAGTGACATGAAACTCACATGGATAATCACTGCTTCTCCAGGGGAAGACAATCAAACTCACACCTAGGTGCCCTGCAATAGCACTCTAGGCGTTCCAACTCAATTTGTTTAGTGCTTTTGATTCACATCAGTGAGTCAAGGAAGCAAATAGGACAGGAGAAGAACTGATGTTTGTATTCTGTGCCTCGTGGACCCAGAATTCCTAACTCCCTTTCCTCCCTAGGGATTCATCCATAGAAGCCAATGAGACGTTTCTTCTCTACATTAACAACCCAGTAGTGCTGGTCAGGAGATAGGGTATGTGGTGGAATAGCTGTAACTGACAGGGCTACAAAGACTATCACAAAGATAGTGAGAACAACCCCCAATGGATTTATGGCTTAGAATCGACAGAAAACCAGCTTGATCCAACCTGGCAACTGACTAATTTCACTTTATAGTAATCCCTAGCCTCATTATATGCTCATTGTAATATATTAGCATGCTAAATGACAAACACAAGCCACCAGGAATGAAAATGGTAAGCCCATAGAAAGACACAAAATGGCCCATGGGGTTCTTTGGAGAAGTCTCCACCCCTTTCCTTGAATGATCCTGAATATTTCCCCCCTTATCGAATGCCCTACCCCTTGATTAAATGAGCCTCAATAATAGGAGTAAATCCCACTACGGAGGGGCTGCTCTTTCTGTGGAGCAGCCACTCTCTATCCTACTGCTTCACTAATAAACTCTCTTTCTCTGTAAACTCTATGCTGGCTCGTCTTTGAATTCTTTCCTGTGTGATGCCAAGAACACACAGTGGGTTGTAGACCTTCAGATCCCCACATGCCCCAAATCCCTGCATCAGTCATACCCATTTCCTTGGACAATAGGTTCACCTTTCTAAGGAAGGCTATCTTAAGTAATCCATAGACAACCTATCCTTCTAAGAAAAACTTCTCCCAAGTGATTCCAAAGTAATCTTTCTGGCACTGCTCTTGCTTAGGCGAGGGGAGGGGGGGGGGAGAGAGGGAGAGAGGGAGAGAAAAAGAGAGAGAGAGAGATCCACAATTTAATCTCTACAAGGGCAATTTGCTGCAATGACCATGGCATTATTGCAAAGAAATAAAGTTCCCTAACACCAAAAATATATATGTCCAACAAGTCACTTGTGCCTTATTTGGTGCTTTATTAATTCATACTATTTATATATTTATTTATATTCAACTTAATTTCACAAATTTTAAAATATGAATTCACTCATTGCTTTTGATCCTTGCACAACTGTCTCTCCATGAAAGTCAATAAAAGGTTCCTCCCCTAAAATACTTAAGTGTATTATGGTTGTGAGACATGGTTGTCTTCTCCATCAGATTTCCAGGCAGTGGTTATATCATTTCACTTTAAAAAAAATGTTTTTATTGATTTTTTAGAGAGAGAGACAAAAACGTCATGTGAGAGAGAAACATAGATCGGCACGCCCCCTCCTGGGGATTGAGCCCACAACCCAGGTATGTGCCCTGATGGGGAATTGAACCAGGACCTCTCAGTCCATGGGATGACGCTCAGTCCACTGAGCCACACCAGCTGGGCCATTTCACTTTTTTATCCATAGAGCTTGACCCATCACCTAGCACATTTAAGATGTTTAGTCATTGTTAGTAAAAGTCATTCAATTCTTGATGGATGGGAGGGAAGAAGGGAGAGAAGGAATGCAGGAGAGAGGGAGAAATGGAGTGAGGATGGCCAGAAGGGAAGAAGAAAAGAAGGGAAGATGGAAGAAGAGAAAGGATGAAGGGCTGAAGGGAGGGAGAAAGGAAAGAAGCCATAATGATTTATATCTTTGGGTCTAGTCATTGTGGTTTCTAGGCATCTTCTGATCAAAACTAAAATAAATCCTGAGCGGTAGCAGCGATTATATCTTTAGTGGCGAAAACTTTGCTACAAAATTATTTATTGATCTGTTAGTGTTTACAACAACCTGAATAAGATGGATGCCTGTAAGTCTAGCACTTTATAATGGAGATTCTAGCATGGTGGAGGGAAGGGATGACCAGCAACTACAACCCCAGAATCACTAAAGCCAGAATGTTATTCTGGGAGCAGGGATAAATGTGAAAGTGGTAGGAGAAGAGTTAAAAGATCAAAAAAGACAATCACTGAAAACTCTTTGTATTAGTCAGGATTCTCTAGCGAAACAGAACCACGAGGAGATCTATATATACACAAAGGTATTCCCTTTCCAAAAGTTTGTGATCCAAGGCCATTTCACTTTTGCTAAAGACATACATTAATACCTGCTTTCACTAACCAAAAGAAATTCAAAGAGAATTTTTGCTTTTACAAAAAAAAAAAATAGTTGTTACCATGCTAATGTAGATCTTTTCCAAAAGCAAAGTGGCACTGTAATGCAAACTTTCAGAGAGTGGGGGCTACTCTTCCCTTATGCCATTTAAGCTTATGAAAACTCTCATAGGAACAGGACTGCTTTGAGAACCTGGGGAAACCTGTGTACACACACACACACACACACACACACACACACACACACACACAGATTTAGTCTAGAAATTGTTTTGCATGGTTATGGAGTCAAGAAGTTCCACAGTCTGCTGTCTGCAAGCTGGACAACCAGGAAAGCCAGTGGGGTAATCCACTGTGAGGCCAGAGGCCTGAGAACGAGAGGGCTGCTGGTGTAAGTCCTGGAGTCTGAAGAACTGAGAACCAGAAACTCCAATGTCCAAGGGCAGAAAAAGATGGACTTTCCAACTCAAGAAGAGAGAGGGAGTTCACCCTTCCTTTGCTTTTCTGTTTTATTCGGGCCCCCCAAGGGATCGGATAAATCCTGCCCACATGATAATAGCAGGTATCTTTACTGAGTCTACTGAATCAGTGCTAATCTCTTCCTGAAACACCTCACAGATCCACCCAGAAATAATGTTTACCAGCTACCTGGGCATCCCTTGGCCCAGTCAAGTTACAGATAAAATCAGCCGTCATACTCTCTCCCATATCGGTTAGTTCATGAACTTTAGGCTAAGTTGGCTTTTCATCACAGCATTCATCACACAAAGCACCCATCCTGTGTACTTCTGGGATGCAGAAAGAAGCAATGGGTGACAGGCTTTAGGGAAAAGATCAGAACTGAAATCAAAAGAGTAGGGTTTGGGACTGCCCCCTCTACTTCCTAGACAGCTGTTAACTTACCTGAATGCATAACATGAGCAAAATCATAACAGACCTCCCAGGGGCGTTGTGAGTACTGAGTGAGACAATGTACCTGAAACCTCCTCGAGAATGATAAAGCTGCAGGCAGACCCAAAGATGTGTGTTTGTTGCCCAGAGATAATTGAGACTAAAACTACTTTTAAGATACAATTGTAAGTTTTCACACCTTGATATCTTGTGTATAATTTAGAAAATTATAGTGTATACTTAGTTCTGAAACAGAGGAGCGAACTACTTGTCTTTGACTTTCAAAGATTTTTTGGATGAAATTTGAAGCCAGAGGGGCACAAAGAATTGCTTTGGGGAAAAAAAAAAATGCAGAAAATATCTATCTGCTGACAAGAACAAATATGTTTTAACTCCGAAATTCCCCATTGTAAGAAATACTTTGCATTTCTCTTTGTACAGGTAATGCATTGATTATGAAACAGAAAACACTGTATATCTCACTTTCTGAAAAAGAAGACAGTACCCTATAGAGTTACTACTATTTGTCTTTCCTAAAAAAATAAATAAATAAATAGGTGGTTGATTTTTTAGCAGAGTAGGAAATATGCCCTGTTTCTTGTTAATACTCCCAATAAGCCTTTAAAGTCTAAACAAAGAAATGTATCAATTGAGCCTCTGGAAATTAAAAGATCAGCTTCACACAGGCTTTCCAGAAGCGAAACTACTTGTGTAGCTAGTTATTCCTTCATTCTTAAGTCAGTAATTCTTAAATTACAAATTCAGGGTAACTGATAACATCAACATTCGCTATAACTCAGTAGTTAAGAGCACCGTGAGATTTACTACACAACGGTGAGAAAATTCATTTAGCCTAGAAGCCTGTTTCATCATCTGTAAAATAATATAATAATATTTACTTCACTGTCTTATGAAGGTAAACTGAAATGGGGTGGGTAGAGCGTTTGCCACATTGCCTGGCACAGAGTAATTCTCGGTGAGCCTTTGCCATAAAAATAAATAAACCGAATATTAAGCATTTGAGTACCCATCCCTGTGTTCAGGTAAATTTTATATTCAACTTCCTAATACAGCTCTACTTCTTTGATCCTAAAAATAAATTTCTTTCAAAATATTCAAGCAAAACTAATATTCCAGAAAGAAGGATTATGATTGGCCCATCCTGAAAGTCAAGGCATGAAAATTCAGATGTAAATAGAATTTTGGCCAAAATCTGTTTTCTCCTGATAAAAAAGAACTTCATACCACAAAAGAACTTCTTTAGTGAATTGAGTCACATCAGACTATAGCCAACCAGGTCTTTTTCCCATTGTATCTACTTTAGCCAAGAACAAATTAGCACAGATAACCTGGGCTTACTCCTGGAAATAACCATGAAATAACAAATGATATTGGCCCCAGAGGGAAACACAGAAACATGACAATTTTAAACCTTCTATCTTCCAAATGAATCATAATCACCCCTCATCTTATTCCTGTTCAGCCTCCTCCTCCAATGGTAAAGCAGAAGAATGTAGACTGGAAATGACCTTAATACATACTTAATAGTAGGGCACCCCATCCCATGTAAGTCCTGACAGAGGTAGCCTTTCCAGCTGAGACTCAGACTGGCTTGTGGGCGATGGTTAGGGCCCCTTTGAAGCACTACCATTGTTTCATAATGGGGGGTAGAGTCTCCTGGCATACCAGCTCTCTCTGACTGAGTCAACACAAAATGGGCATCGCCCAGGGAAGAAATGATGGCGCAAACCATTGCTGTAGACACATGATATAATATCATACAGAGCTTCATTCTAATTCTTTCACCCTTCCTTCTCTATCCTGAGGCTTCTCTGTTCTACTGCATTGCATCACGGCCTCAAGCTCACGGGGCTTCTTTTCTTAGGATGAGCCCTCCAAAATCACTAACATATGGGGAAGGAAATTCTTCCCTCTATTTGAAGACTTTGGGAATCAAATAGATGTAGAGGAAAATACACCGCACCACTTACTACGCATGAGACCTTGAGCACACTTCTTAACTCCTCTGGTCTTGTATCCCTCACATAGGGATAATACTGCGATGATAAAAGGAGGTAACTATTCCAGAGTGTCCAGCACTATATGTAGAACAGAAAGATGTGCCGAATGAGCAATAGATGCCTTTCTCTTTCTATGTCATGTCCGTTCACACCACAGTACCTTTAGAAATTTTCTCAGGTTAGATTCTGGAGAGGTGCACTGTCACAAATTGAAGATCAATGATTCTGGTTTAAACAAATTTCTGTGTACAAAAAAAAAAACAACAAAAACACATTTACGGCATTGTGTTTTATGTATTTAATCACATTTAATCATCTTGTGATGCTATAGGACAGATAACAGCATTCCTCCTTTGATGAAGTTATAGAAGCCCAGGCTCGGAAGGGCTACTCATTTGGCTATCGTCCCTCAAAAAATACGTGAAAAAGTTAGAATGCAAACTTAGTCCTCTCTCTCTCTTGAACTCCTGCCCTAGGTTTGAGTGAATTCTTATGTTACTGACTTTGAACTAGACTCCAAGCAGTATTCTTTTAAGTAGAGCCCTTGAAATCACCTGCATCAGAATCAACTATGCTGCTTGTTTAAAATTCCGATTCCGGGCTCACCTCTAGCCTACTGAAGCAAAGCCTATGGAGTTGTGAAGCCTAAAATTTTGTATTTTTAATAAACTGTCCAGGTGATTCTTCTGCTAAATGGCAAAGCCTTTGTTATCATGGGCCATTGCACATGGCTATTCCTAACCTCTGTCCCATGGAATCTATACAGGATTGGTGAGTTAACTGACAAATGGCCACAGGATGTACACATTAAAAATAAATAAATGGCCCTGGCCAGTTTGGCTCAGCGGTTAGAGCATCAGCCCGTGGTCCAGAGAGACCTGGGTTCGGTTCCAGCTAAGGACATGTACCCTGGTTGCAGTTTGTCCTCGGCCCTGGCTGGGGTCGTGTGCGTGGCAGCCGCTTGATGTGTCTCTCTCACATCGATGTTTCTCTCTCTCTCTCTTCCTCCCTCTCTCCCTCCTGCTCTATCTGAAGATAAATGCAAAAATGTCCTCGGGTGAGAAGTAAAAAAAAAAAAAAGAAAAGAAATAAATAAATGACTGAAAATGAAACTCTGAGCCCAAAGCTCTGTGGGTGCAATAAGAACAGCAGTATCCTCATCTCCATGTCTCTGCCCATCAGAGGACTTGACTGAAGAGAGGATCCTAACGAACATCCAAAATTACATAGTCCATTAAAAAGATCAGGGCATAATTATATTCCCCTAATCATCACGTTAGGAAACAATTCTTCAAATACAAGATAAAAATGTCTTGTTTAGAAAGGGGGGGCAGAGCTAGACTTTGTTTATTTTTAAAATTTTCCCAAAGCTCTTCTCTAAGTAACAGTATATTGTCAGTACGTAGTTTATATTTAGTTAAGTTACAGCTTTCAAATGCGGAACAAAGATGTCATGCAGACTCTAAAATATTGCCAGGAACCCGCCAAAGGCAGTTCGGGGTTTCAGGTGCTGGAAACATACTGAGGCATATATTTTAGAGTCTTTGCTACCAAAAGGACATCTCGAGGAAACTAATAGATCTATTTATCCTGAAGCCTGCCTAGTGCAGCCAGCGAGATGTGATTTGCTGAATGATGGGGCTTATTTCTATGAACTAACAAAAGCCAGGAAGGGGTCATTAGGGAGTTGGAGATTGCTGAGTTTCCATTTCAAACCTTGAACGACATACAACAAATGCTGAAAAGGAAAGCTGCGAAGATCAAGAATCATTGACTGGTAACTTTGTAAAGGCACTCTCAGAACTCAGGGAAAAAATAGAATAATCTTCTTTGGCCATCCCCCAGAGGCTGCTTGACTCAGTGAGTTGAAAGACAAGCCAGAGAAGCAGAAGCTTTAGAAGACCCATCCAGTTATTGCATGATCCTGGCCTAAAGACCTCTGGGTCCCTCCGCTCACCAATGGAGATAACCAAGCTCACTGTCCCCCTGTCTCCTGGGTTTGGAGATGAATGGGAGTTACAGCTAAAGGCAGGCAAAATACACTACAGAGAATGAAAAATATTTTCAGAATAAAATGGACTGAAGTGGGCATTGGAAAAACATCACCCTCAGTTTCTAGAGTGAATGACAGTTGGCCTAGGCCAATCGATGTATGTCATCCCCTTTGGAAACAGTGACTTGTTCAGATGGTTAAACAATCAGTACCTGGAATTCACCTAGCCAGGTAGTTTTTAGTAGTTTTAATAATCACAGAACTGCAGGTAATTTTTATCTATCTATCTATCTATCTATCTATCTATCTATCTATCTATCTATTATCATCTATTTTTTCCAAACATCATCTTATGAAAATTAGCAAACAGAAAAACATTGAAAGAATTTTACACTAAACTTGTATCCCTACTACCTACATTCTATGACTAATATCTTATTACTTTACCATCTTCCCATTCTTTTATCTACCCATCAATCCATCTTATTTTGATGCATTTCAAAATAAACTTCAGAGGTCAATGGATTTTTACCCTAAATAATATACATTTATATAATTGAATTAAGTACATGATTATGATACTCTTCTTTTGATACAAAATTTAAAGATAATAAAATGCACACAACTTAAGTATATATTTGTTGGATTTTGACAAATGCGTATATCTCTGCAACACAAGACCCTATCAAGATGTTGAACATGACCATCACCCAAGAAAGATTTCTTATATCTCTTTCCAGTCAAATTCCACCCATGCTACTCCAAAGCAACCATTGTTCTAATCATTTCCCACCATACATTAGTTTTCCTGTTCTTGATATTTATGTAAATGGAATCATACAGAAGGTAAGTTTTCTTCTAGTTAATAATATTGTTCAGGTTGATCCATATTATTGTATGTGACAATAACTTGTTCTTTTTTATTGCTGAGTAATATTTTATTATACATACATACTACAATTTATTTATCTATTTACCTGTTTCTTGATACTCGGGCTGTTCCAATTTTTTAAAATAAAGCACTCAACAATCTTTTACGAAAAGCAGAGCAAAGGTGCATAGAGAAGTCTGTTCCCAACAGGGAGGGCTATTTTAACACTGACAATGTATAGAATTATTAAAATACAGTAATAAAAAAGCAGATGAATTATCTTAAGTTTTATTCTTGTTTGAACAAACTGAATTACCAGGCAAAATAGAGACAGACTCATAGATGGAGAGCAGGCAGACAGCTCTAGTGGTGTTGGTGGGCGGGGGGACTTTGGGGATGGGGTGCAGGGATTGAGCAAAACAGAGAAAAGAGAGAGAAGTCATGAACATGGACAACAGTGTGGTGATTGTTGGGGGAGGGGACATGGAGGAGGAAGAGGGCATAGAGGAGATAAATGGTGATGGAAAAAATACAATTACATTTTTAAAATAAATAAATAAAAATAAATTCTCTACATGCAATGTATCCACTTACTGCCTGTACTTGGGAGGTGCTCCACTGTCTAGCATGCCCCTTGTCTTTTTTTTTTTTTAGTATCTTTTTCTTTATTGATTTTAGAGAGAGAGGAAGGAAGAGGGAGAGAGAGATAGAAACATCTCAATGAGAGAGAACATTGATTGGCCGCCTCCTGCATGCCCCCCCCACTGGGGATTGGGCCCACAACTTGGGCATGTGCCCTGACCAGGAATCGAACTGGCGACATCTTGGTGCATGGGTTGATGCTCAACCACTGAGCCACACTGACTGGGCCATGTCCTTTGTCTTAAAGCACCCCTTACTGACACCATGTCCGCTGGGTTCATGCCTATTAGTCCATTTTCTGGTGTACTGTCTGGCACAACACTGCCCAGTAAGTATTTATCAATGTGCTAAATGAATGATCCGCCACTGACAATGACAGAGAAAAGGAGAAGAAATCAAGGGACCATTCCTGCTTCTAAAACCTCTCTTAGAGCCCACTATATTTCTACGCTAAAATGAATATGCCAAAGTATGAGTAGACACTTTTACTGTCGTGGACATGCTTCTCCTGGGGGTTTTGATTTTAGTCTGTTAGGCAAACCATGTCTTATGTCATGATAGTTGACATTAGTTTGAGGTAGATGACATATTACTACTGTTAATAAAAAATTAAATGTATTCACATCAAATGAGTCCTTTCCAAACATTTCACTCCAGCTCTAAAAAATAGCCAGCATTTATTTCATATGGTCTGCAAAGGAGTTTGCACCCATGTGAACACATGGCTTAAATGTAAAAACCGCACTTTGAAATATTGTGTTTGCCTATTTTCAGGGCTGTTTTTACAAGTGAGAAAGTCAATTTAAAATGTCACCACATCTATGAACAGATCAAAAATTGTGTTCTTGAAATTATATTGAATCATAAATGTGTATAGATAAACAACTACCAATTTATTTGTAATTGGTATTCTGCTATATTTGAAATCATAATTTATTGCATTAGTTAGACCTCCCCCTTGTGGTTTTTCAACAAATAAATTATTTTATGGTCATGTTTTATCGAGGGAAATGACTAGCAACTGCTATTTATTTGGAATGAGCACAAAATTGCTTCTGTTTAAAGACAAAATGTAGCATTTAATTTTTTGGAATATGAAAGGCATCATTACAGACTCTAGACTCAAACAAAACGTCCCAATCTCACCATTTCCTATTTGTGTGAACTTGGGAAACTTACCACACTTCTCTGTAGTTTAGCAATACACACAGAAATGACCCAAACTCATGGGATGGTTGTGAGGATCCCGTGTGTTTCTGCACATACCACACTCAGCCCATGAGGACAGCCAAGTGCATGTGCCAAAGCCTGTGTCTCTTTCAACGTTCAGCATCCAACAATCCTTCAGTGTTCACAACCAAGGTCTGACTTATTATGAACATTTACAGACAAGGCCACCGAGGCTCTGAAGGACTGATGCAGTACAATGACTCTCTAAATCTCAGACACTGTCTCTACCTTCACACCCTGTTCCTTTGCCATTATACTGGAGCTAACAGTTGTGTCTGGCAATAAGCAAGGTCAAGCTCTGACTATTAAACTACTGCAAATGCAACAGAATTTTACCACATCTAATAAATATTTCATATCAAACATTTGATAGAAATTCACCCACCTCAAGTTTCACTTGAAAATGGAAGAAGTAAAGTTATTCAGAATAGCTCATCATTTTCAGGAAGCTAAGAAAACTGACTTCCCTGGAGAGAAACATGTGAAAATTGCCCGACTATTTGAAATGTGAGACCTAACCCCTATCTATCTAGGCATCTGCATTTCACTAGCTTTGACTTCATGGGCAAGATAAATTCTCCAATACATCCTGATGTATCTCCAAAGATGAAAAAATTCCCAAATGTATTGAACTGGTTGGAGTATGCCATTTAATTTTTGTATCGTCACTTTGCCCCCCTTAAAGATCGTACTTGGACAGTATAGTAATAAGATTCAGTCATACATGCTTCACCAAGTCCAATTCAATGGTCAAAGGCAGGAGGTAGAAATAAATATGAATCCCCGGGAGGGAAAGAGAAGCAGTGAGGCAGAGAATTCCTAAGTCATAAATCTCTGCCCTGCCTGACAAGCAGTGAGAACGTAAGCTAATGAGGTGTAAAAAGTACAAATCCATTTCTGGATTGCTATCCATCTTCAGAATTATGGATCAGAGATCCCCCAAATAAGCAGGCACAATGGTCAGGCATCCGGGGCTCTAACCATTTTCCCTGCCACCTTCGCTCCTTCAATGGGTGCACCTCCTTAGAATTAATTAATCAATTAATTTATTTATTTATTCTCTCCAGGATAAGACAGACTTTTCTCAAAGAAGGGTTTAGCTGAATATGAAACGTGAGTCCAGGAGTGGACTCGTGTGTCCACATTATTTAAAAATCCTGGCATGGGGTCATGTTGCTTCCTTTCTTTCCCCCATTGCTCATTCTTTAGTGAGAGTTGTTCCAGAAAACAAGAGTGAAATGTAGACAGAGGTAACTTCCGGGGTGTGCAAACTGGGAAGTCACACTCAGAAGGGCCTCACTCTTGGTTTACTGCTCTGTTGTTGCCATCTTGGAATTACTAATAATTTGATCTTTGCACTTGTTCTACAATGAGGTTCCATGGACAGTAGAGTGTGCCTGTGAACAGAGGAGGTACACACACTACGCACGTCTGCTGCTCTTCCTTGACATCCTGGTTTGTGCACAGTGGTGTCAATGCCCCGTAAACACAACATTCTGTGTCTCCACCCCATGTGGGGGTTCAGCAAGACTCACAGGTAGTACACGGCAAGCATGTTCCTTTTATGACTGAGTAAGCAGGGTGCTGACAGCTCTGAGAGACTCTGCTTTCTGTTCAAATTAGAACATGCTTTGAGAAAGAAAGAAGATTCTAAAAAACATGAACGGCTAAAAGAGACTATCATCAGACATTGTCTCTCTCGACTTTCCTGCATCCACCAACCATTTAAGCAAAAATGGTGACAGAGAAGAAAAGGAAAACATAGGGCAACCCAGAGTTGCTTTTCCTTTCACTCCCTCCTCACTTACTCTAAGCCAAAGACGTATTGGTAGAAGGTGCATCTACCAAGAAGAGAAGTAAAAGAGTTGAGTTAGTTTCATGCAGCGTTTCTATTGCTGTTAAGAATGAAACAATAATGGCAGAAAACTTCCCTAACTTGGTGAAGGAAACAGACATACAAGTCCAGGAAGCACAGAGAGTGCCAAACAAGATGAAACCCAAGAGGCCCACACCAAGACACATCATCATCAAAATGCAAAAGGTTCAAGACAAACAGAGAATCTTAAAAGCAGCAAGAGAAAAGCAGTTAGTTACCTACAAGGGAGTTCCCATAAGACTGTCAGCTGATTTCTCAAAAGAAACTTTGCAGGCCAGAAGGGAGTGGCAAGAAATATTCAGAGTGATGAAAAGTAAGAACCTACAACCAAGATTACTCTATCCTGCAAAGCTGTCATTTAGAATCGACGGCCATATAAAGAGTTTCCCAGACAAGGAAAAGCTAAAGGAGTTCATCACCACCAAACCATTCTTATATGAAATGTTGAAGGGTCTTCTTGAAGAAAAAGATAAAAAAATATGAACAAACAAAATGGCAATAAATACATATCTATCAACAATTGAATCTACAAACAAAATGAACAAGCAGAACAGAAACATTCTCATAGATACAGAGAACTTTTGTTGGTTACCAGATGGGTAGGGGCTGGAGGGATGGGTGAAAAAGGTGATGGGATTAAGAAGTACAAATTGCTTGTTAGACTGACAAACCTCAAAGGGAAGGGGAGTTGAGGGGTGGGAAGAAATAAACCAAAGATCTTATATGTATATATGCATAACCAATGAACACAGACAACAGTGTGGGGAAAGGTAGAAGGGGGGCAGGAATGGGGGAGGAGGGGGGCAATGGGGGGAAAATGAGGAACATCTATAATACATTCAACAACAAAGATAAATTAAAAAAAAAAGAATGAAATACATACACACATGTGAGCTAGAAAATAGGAATTATGTAATTTTGATCATTCTACCTATGGGTTGAATGATCCTATATTTTCATTTAAAGCTAGCACTTCCCAATATAAATATGAATATGAATGGCCAAAAGTTGTGATAATAATATAACATTTTTATTATTCCTTATGTAGAACAATTCAAATATCAAAAACTGTGACAAGATAAGGTAGACTACAAAAGAAGGGGAGTAAATCTTTATATTTGAGTGTCTTTAATGGCAATTTTTTTCCTGCTTTTTTTTTTTTAAGATTCCTTTATTGATTTTAGAGAGAGGAAGGGAGAGGGAGAGTGCTAGAAACATCGATGAGAGAGAACATCAACTGGTCGCCTCCTGCATGTCCCCCACTGGAGATCAGGCCCAAAACCTGGGCATGTGCCCTGACCAGGAATTGAACCAGCGACCTCTTGGTGCATGGGTCGATGCTCAACCACTGAGCCACACCAGCCAGGCTTTTTCCTGCTTTTAAAACAAGATCTGCATCTAACTTTTATACGGATCCCCATCCATTACATAGTTGGCCCTGAACACAGGGAAATGCTTTTTATTGTCAGGATAACATATTTTCCTCAGAAATAATTGGAAGTGTCTTGTGCATCCAAAAGGAGTATATTGACTATAAAGTAGATGATTTGGGTAGGGAAAAAACTCATATAATCTTCTCCCTCCTTCAAAACCGCCCGTACAAGTCAGTTGGCATTATTCTGCCCCCATCATATGCCAAGATTGCTACACATTACAAATTCAACCTTGCTCTAAATATTAGTTCAAAAGCAAGAATAATGAAGCATGGTATGTTTGTCTTCAGGGGGCTGGGTGAGTGAGTTCCAAATGATGTCAGAACTCAGATCTTGAACGCAGATACTGTTCTTTGTTCCCTTTGCCATGGAACTCGGTGTTCTCGATAAGGTTGAGTGGACCACCTTGGTAGGCTAACTTGTAACCACCAATAGTTCACACACTTGGGAATGTGGATTTTAGCAGATTTCCATCAATATAAGTAGCATATTCAATTAGCTTGTCTTTTATGAACTATAGTTTGGGGAATATCCATTATAGAACCTGGGGCATACTTGCTTCCTAAGCCTAAAAAGATTCAGGAAAAAAAATAGTATAAATAGTAAAATATAAATGAACAATTGAAATGGATTAGAAATTGGCTAGCAAGCGAATGTCACAGGCCCCTGTACTTTTAAGAGAGAATGAATGCTGTGTGGTACCTGTTCAAATATTTGTGAGTAGCTGGTCTGGGAAAGGTATGGTGGGCACTCCAAAAGGGCAGTGATGGGAGTGGTTCAATGAGTAAGAAAAGATTTGGGAGTGGTCACATCCCTCTATAAGTCAGCTTTATGCTTATCCAAGTTGATAACTCAATTCCCATCTGTCTTCAATGAAATTATAATCACATTAGAACTAGAATAAGTATATATATAGAAAAGCAAAGAATCACTTTTGCTGAGTATTATAGGGCTGACCAGATAATAAAACAGTAAGTTTCTGAGAAAAGAAGAAATCATTGGGAGTTAGAGGTTGAATGTTTTGCCTGGCTATCAATGTATATCAATGTCGACTGTTTCATAAATGGAAATGCATAAACAATATCCTCAGAGAGATACGCATGTCTGAAACCAAGACACCTCAGCAAACTTCCTCCAACATCTACTTCAGCCCTCTGAGAAAATGTTTGTTTGAAAGAAGGGGTGAGTCTCTTGACATCAGAGATGACACGGGACAACCCGGAGAAGGAAATAATAGGTCTAGAATGCGAACGAGCAAAAGAGGGAAGAAGAGTTGGCAAGCTGGTAAAGAGATGGAGCCAGAAGAATGCAAGCAAAGGAAGGAAAAGAAGTGAATGAAGACAAGTAAGTAATTACTGTGAGAAATATAAGTGGAGAAGGATTTGGTTTTATTGTTATTTTTTTTTTTAGACAAGTATTTTTAGAAAGACCTTCTGTGATGCAATTTCTCCTGTGTGATCTTGTCCAGAATGACTTTGTGAACACTCCCATTATTTGTCAAGGCCTTAAGCATTCCCATTTGAATTTACTTTTGGATGTGACACATTATGTTAAGGTGCCTTGCCATATTTATGTTGAACTAAAGACAGGATAGAGAAGATAGAATCAGGCAATGTCTTTGGTAGCAGAGATTAGAATTTAAGAAATTGTCAGTAGAGAAGAAACAATAAAGAAATTGAGGCTAGACCATTTAAGGAGGGTAACAGCAAGGCAGGACTCTATTTTGGAATTCTTTGAATTTATAGAAATTTAGAAAATACTGAAGAAGAGGAGGGGAGAAATGCTAAAGGCATCATTTTGCCTTGCTAAAGATATTTCAGTACAGTTTGGAAGAGATCTGACAATAAATAATTCAAGCAAAGTAATGTAAAACATAAGCACAGAGGCTTGGAGGTCAAGTTGAATCATAGTTCTTCCACTTGCTGGTAGTTATTTAATGTCATACGAAAGATGAATAATCATATTTGTTTGTTTAGGGGATAAAATGAAAAAATGCATATTAATGGCTTAATATTGTGTTTAACACTAGCTTGATAAATCTTGATTGCTGCTATTTTTTTTTTTTTTCAGAAAACATTGAGGACAGATATTTTTCAGAATTCAAACGTTCAGATTTTGGAAAATTATTCTAGTCATCAGTGGGAATCTCAGTCAACAACCCATAATTGAATATTAATATTTCTGTAGCTGAAGGTTTTAATACACACTATATATATATATATATATATATATATATATACACACACACACACACACACACACACACACCATATATATAAAGATTATAGTGTCTCAACAGATTAGATAAGTTCTTTTCTCTCTCTCTCTCTCTCTCTCTCTCTCTCTCTCTCTCTCTCTGTTGATGTTAGAGAGAAAAAGGAAGAGAGAGGGAGAGAGAGACAGAAACATTGATGAGAGAGAACATTGATTGGCTGCCTGCTGCATGCCCCCCACTGGGGATCAGACCCACAACCTGGGCATGTGCCCTGACCAGGAATTGAACCCACTATCTCTTGGTGCATGGGTCAATGCTCAACCACTGAGCCACACTGGCCAGGCTAGATCAGTTCTAATTGAAAAATAAGTTATAAAAATAAAAACAGTTTTAAGATTTTTTTTAATTTTAGAATTCTGATCAAGGATTGTGGACCTACACCACTATTAGTACCATTTCTGTGACAATATAATTCATTTAGTCATAGGTTTCCACCCAGCCAATGTGGCTCAATGGTTGAGGGTTGACCCATGCACCAAGAGGTTGCCAGTTCAATTCTCAGCCAGGGTACACGCTCGGGTTGTGGGCCCGATCCCAAGTGGAGGACATGCAGGAGGCAGTCAATTAATGTTCTCTCTCATCGATGTTTCTCTCTCTTTCTCCCCTCCACTCTATCTAAAAATCAATGGAAAAATATCCTCAGGTGAGGAAAAGAAAGAAAGAAAGAAAGAAAGAAAGAAAGAAAGAAAGAAAGAAAGAAAGAAAGAAAGAAAGAAAGAAAGAAAGAAAGAAAGAAAGAAAGGAAGGAAGGAAGGAAGGAAGGAGGAAAGAAAGGAAGGAAGAAAGAAGGGAAGAAAGGAAGAAAGAAAGAAGGGAAGAAAGAAGGAAAGAAAGAAAATAATTTTTTAAAAATCATAGGTTTCATGCCATCTTTAGCTGCATTTCTTCCATAGTAACCTCAGCATCATATCAATAATGGAGGTGACCTTTAGAGAGAGTCAGGCTAGAGTTTGCTTTCTATCCTGTTTAAGAAACTGGTAATGCAATGCCAGATTTAAATATATAATATAAATATTCAAAATATGCAAATAAAAACAATTTTAATGTCATGAAATGTTTAACTCTATTACATTTTAAAAGCAAGCTTACAGAATCATATAAAGTGAGTGAGTACAACAGAAATGCAAAATATGGCTATCACTTGATTGAATTGGAGGAAATAAGTATTCTCTATTGATATTTTTCTATATTTTTGGATTTTTTACAGTAAATGTGATTGATTATATACAGGGGTGGGCTTACAGTTTGTGAGTATGTGAAACACTGTTTATTCTTGTATTATTATTTATTAATTAATTTGTGTTTTTTCATTTGAACAACCATAAACCTACTTTTGCCAACCCCTGTATATATATTTAAAATTATATTTATGTTAAGGTATATACAATGAACTGGGAAACCGGGAAGAAGGTGAACATAAAGATTTCTGACAGTGCTATAAGAAGATATGGATAGTACAATGATAATTCTTTGGCTAAACTGAAAGCTATTATATGTCCATGTTGTCATGTAAGGAACACCATATGTAGTGCTATAAGGTGCTTTTGAATCCTTTATATTCCTCCCATTGAGAGATGGAGACAACCTCTTTTTCCCTTGGATATGAACCATGCAGTGAGACTTCTGAATTTAGGTTAGATGAAACCTAGCAGCTACTACTTTGATTTCCTTAAACAACTTGCTTTCCAGATGCTACCCTTGGGACTACCTCTTTTCGAATCAAACTGTCATTACCCATAAAGAAGTCACATAGAGATGCACTAACCAGCAGCCTGCCATTCATGCCAGCTGTGAGACTGTGTCATCGTGATCACTCTAGCCCAGTCAAGCCTTCAGTTGATGTAGGTGTAGGCAACATCTGACGGAACCAAGTAAGCATTGTTGCTTTCCAGACTTTCCAGATTCCTGACCCTTGCATGAGAAAAATGAAATGGTTATCTTACTCCACTAAGTTTTAGGGCAATTTGTTATGTAGCCATAAATAACCTAGAACATCACACTTTGTAAACTTGAAAAGGGCAGGTACAGAGTTCTGGCTATAGTACCACCCTCACAATCTCTACATCGAATACAAACAGGCAAAAGAATATGGTGGAGTAATCAGGAGGGTTTTTCCTGGAAAGATATTATGTGATTCTAAGAGTCAAGAATCTTAATAACCAAACTTTACAAAGAAAAACCATACGTAATTAAGCACATGTTGGAATCACTAAGGGAGTTTTTCTCAATCAACATATCTGAGGTTTCATAATTCACCAAGATGCATATCACTCTTTGTGAGTTATTGTTTGATTAGTTTGAGAAAAACAATATAGATGCAACACAGAAAATTCCTCCAAGGACGGTTTATTAATTAATACCCAACTTCCTCAATGTAGTCACAGGGGAAGTTTGAATTGTTCTTCCTTTCAATGGGTTCTTATGCTCTCCTTATAAAATCAAAGCAACGCATGCTTGATTACAGTCTGCTCTGTAAGAATCAGTAAAATACTAATCTCAGCAACCATTTTGCTTTTTTTTAATATGAAGTCTATCATAATCTAATTTCTGAGAACAGAATACAGAAAGAGGGTAAGCCGTGTAAAGCGCCTGTTTGTACATGGATGTATTCAATTCCCCAGCTTGCAGAGCGCTGAGATACCATGGAGATAAGAATGTACTCTCTTTACTTCTGACAAGCAGAACTTCCTACCTTATTTGTAGGGATAATGCTTTCAGGCTTCATAGGAAAAGGCAAAACAAAAACTTGAAGAGCAAATGCTAACTGAGAAGGTAGCTGTGAAGGCTTTTCTTACTTGTAGGTTTGTTCCACAAACTCAAAATCAGAATATCTGCAGAGCTAACTGTCCATACACATTGCAGCTTGATTTCTTGGAGTTCCCTTTGCCTTTCAGAACATATTTATTCTATCAAATTTGGCTATCGATATAAACATGCATTGAGAAAACCTTCTTCCCCTACCTGTGCTATGCCTTAGAACCCTAAAACGTGAGAATTGGCAATGACGGCGATTCTTCAGCTCAGTGGATTTCAGACTCAGTTCCATGGAAACCTATGGCTTTCCATAGGTTCTAAAACAACTGTTTTAGCACTTACTTTTAAAATATATTTTATCTGTTTTCGAATTAAAATGTAAACACCACACACATTAAAGATAGCGAATGACTATATTAAAAACCTAGGGAGCCCCTGAGAGGTGAGGGCACTCTACTGACCCCTCTCTGATGACTTTGAAAATTCACCACGGTTCAAACTCTGCAAGGATACGTGACAACTAAATGTAACAAGGTCTCCCGGGTGGAATTCTGGATGAAGGCGTAGGAAAGAGGGGTGGGCTGAGATCTTTGGGGTAAGCAGCCGTGAGGACAGCTGTGTGGCAGGGACTGTAAGCCTGGGGCTGCCTTGGGTTTCATTCTGTTGTTGTTGCAGCTCAGAGTGTGCCATAAACACAGACTGAGGAGAGTGGTTTCTATGCTTGGAAAGGGTCACGCCTTGTCTTCTGCTAGGACTTGAGTGTTAGTTTTCTCTGTGAACTCCTGGTCAAAAGTTAGTCTGGGTTTAAGCTTTGTTGTTGCTATGGTTACACTCAGCATACCACAGGCTTAAAGACATCTAGAGTTGTCTTGTATTTAGGGTGGAGGCTGGTTTTCCCACAAGTTTTAATTAATGCCTCTTTGACTTTCACTTTTAGGCCTTCCCTTCCCCTCAGTGAGAGTCTGTATTTTCAGGGATCCCCCCAGCATCTCATGACTGCTTGTTAGGGATGCTCCTGAGCCAGCACGGGGAGCAGGGAGCACCCCGGGGGTCTGTGCGTCTTCCGTCTCGGGAAGGCACTGTGTTCTTGGTATCATTGCAGAGCCTGCTCAGGGCTCCAGCCCTGCCTACACTCTCATTCCTCCTGCACATATTCCTGACCTTTTCCCTGGGAATAGAAGTGGTTTTTTAAAATATATATTTTTTCAATTCCCTTTCCTCAGTACCCTAAGCGTGACAATTTCAGTTAGCCTTCTGCCTCAGATTAAAGACAGGACATTGGGGCGGTCCTCAGAAAAGCAAGATCTCGTCAAATGGAAAGCATGCTGAGAACACTCTGGGGGAAAGTAATGGGGTGAATAAGCCTGAGTGGAGGGGATTGAGGAGAGTCCAGCATAGCTGGTGTGCAGGGTCCAGGAAAGGATGTGGTGTAAACAAGGCTGAAAGGGGTTTGGGATAATATTATGGAGAGTTTCCAACACCAGACTGTGCAGTTTGCATTCTTAACGTCTATCACTACACACCGAACCATCCCAGGGGACCCTTTTCCAGTATGCAGATCTATTCCTAGAAACCAACAGGCAAGTCCAAAGGTGTCTGAGAAAAGTACAAGGAAAAGGGTCTACTTCCCATCTATTCAAAGACTGTGCGTGTTTTACTTACAGCCAAATATGCGAGCTCTGCAATGTAAGTTCTTATCTGGCCAGATTCGGACTCCCTAGCCAGGAGAGTGCTCGTCTCCCTCCCGAGCGACCATCTGGGCTGAACCTTTCATGCTTTTCATACGTCCAGCAGACACGTTAATAAGGCAATGATACTTTATGCAGAAGTTATTGCTGATCCTTGTTCTCCGTGTCATCATGCATGACTCTCCGAATAAAGTAGAACAGCATTGTTCCTGGGCTCATCCAAGCATATAATGGAGTTCCAGTGAATTACAGAGGGCTGCTGCTTAAAGAGCCATTTGCTTAGTTGTTTTATCAGAAGAATTAGACCAATATGTTTGCCTACTTTGGGAGACAGGTCCATGGATCCTGGGATGTGCAGAGTTGGAGTTAAGCTTTTCTTGGGGTCTTAGCAGGGTGTGTCAGTTCCTATGCCCTACGTCCTTGTCTGTGGGGTAGTCCGAGGGGAAATAGAAAAGCCACTCACACTTGCTTGCTGAAGAGCAAGAAATTCTTTCCAAGAGAATCAATGGGACAGTGTCATAAATAGAAGATGCCCTTCTATTCTATCTGCCTTTGCATTAAGGCTTTAACATCTTCAAAAGCCTCTGTTAAACAGAAATTACTGGAGTGGTAGCATTTAACCAATAAAATCTCTCCTTTATGGGGCTTAGTTTATTATAATGGTTCACGAGCTTCTTTCTTCCGCAATTCACCTGAAGAATGATGACATTCATACTGGTGGCTCAATAACTACATCATGATGATAATGAAATAGGAGGAGGAATGAGGAGAAAGAGGGGGAGAATGTGAAATAATTATACTACTATATTGATTGCTTATCATGTGTTAGATCCTGTTCCTAATTAACTTTAAAAATTGCCATCAGAGCCTCTAAATAACATTATATGTTAGGGAATATTGTTATTACCACTTTAATGAGCATTGAAGATTAAAATATTAGGTAGTTTCTTTAAAATCACATATTAAGGAGTGACAAAACCTGAAGGCACACCTGCACCTGTCCGATGCCACAGTCCACAGTTTTATCCACTGTGTTATTCTGCCTCCCTCTGGAAAAAGAAGCACTCCATGATAGTTTCTCAGGTGATGATACAGTGCACTGAATTATTAGTTATGTGAATAGTTCATTCAATGTGGACAAGAAGAGAATGCAATGGTCCTCAGAACGGGCTGAGTGCAGAAGATGGGAGTAGAATTAAAAACAAACACACACTGCCCTGGCCGGTTTGGCTCAGCAGTTAGAGCGTCGGCCCACGGACCAGAGAGTCCCAGGTTCAGTTCCCGCTAAGGGCACGTATCTCAGTTACAGTTTGTCCTTGGCCCTGGTTGGGGTCGTGTGGGTGGCAACTGGTCCATGTGTCTCTCTCACATCGATGTTTCTCCCTCTCTCTTCCTTCCTCTCTCCCTCCCGCTTTATCTGAAGATAAATGCAAAAATGTCCTCAGGTGAGGATTAAAAAAAATAATAATAACACTGCATCATCCACTTGCCAACCCGGCTGGAGTTCAGCAGCCATTTCTTTCCTTCTGTGCATTAGGGGTACTTTTTCTTTTTTTCTTTCACTTTATCTTGGAAAACAATGAAATGTTAGGGAGTTCCAGTGTAAACAAAAGGTAAAGAAGACAAGGACGCATCAAAGACACTTTCATGTTAGCTTACTTGACCAGCTTTCTGTCCCAAGATGTAATTTTTGCTGAGGTTTAATAATTGATTCCAGAGAAATGAGGCTTTTCGTGGCTCACGCAGCAGGGGGAAGACAGTGGAATTAAGAAAACACTCTTCACATATATTGAAAATTAAAAAGAAAAATAGTCAGCAAGACAGCAGATCCTATGATTTCAGAATGATTATCTCAAAAGATAAATTACCCTTAAAATTAGAGAGATGGTTATTGATCATTATAAGAAGGAGACATAATAAACTGGAAAAATGTATGTTTTTTCTAGCATTAAAAAAATGGTCATCTATCCATTTTACTGACCACAGTTATTTGTTTGGCTGCTTGGTTCTTCTGATAATACCCAAATATTTTGTGCCAATGACTTCAGATTTCTGGGTGAACAAAACTGAAATAGTATTCAAGGGCAAAATCAAAGGTCGCATTTCAAAAATATCACTTTTGTCATCACTATTATCATCACAGGTAAATTTTCTAGTCTATATGCTATTACATCTGAACTTTCTTTAGATTTTTTCCATAATTAAATATTTTATCATTATCAAGTCTCATTTGTTTCCGGGGTCAGAAATGCAAGCCATACTCTTTTTTTTTAAAGAAGAGAAACAGAAAGAGAGAGAAAGAAGAAGGAGAAGGGGGAGATGGGCAGAGGAGGGAGGGAGGACAAGAGAGAGAAAAGAAAGAGAAATTATTCACTTATGTAATTAAACAAACATTGTGGCTCGTTGGGTATCTGGATACAGGCAAGGCTGTAACCAAGTACTCACATCAAGTCTTGAGTTCTCAGTGATCTCTTCTCTCTCTCCTCTGCCCTCTGCCTTTTCAGCAATTCCTCTGGCCATTCCTCTACCTCCATACCCTTCTGGCCTGCTTATGTTCCTTTGGCTTGATTTACTGCCCTGGTAGAAAACATGCTTCCCACAAGTTCTAAGACCATATGGTTCTCATAGCTTGGACCCCAGAAAGAGATAGATAGACCTTATCAATTCTGAAAAAAATGGATGCTGATTACTCTTATTTGATAAGGAGCCCACACTGTGGTCAATGAGGACAGAGTCTCAGATCTGTCCTTGGTCACGTGACAACTTTGGATATGTAGACCCTTGAGAGAAGCTCCTCTTGAATCACCTGGGGAAAGAAGATCTCAGGGCAGAAGGAAAAATCTTAGCCACCTATTAATCTGCTATAATTAAGTGAGGGAGTGCCTTCTAATTCATTTATTTCTTCTCAGGATTGTTAGACCCATTTAAGGTGTTGCATACGTGTTGACATTTAATCAATAATTCTATAAACTATTTCTTGCTAATTACTTCATAACCAGGCATTCTAATAAATGCTAAGCATATACACATTTGAAATAACAGCACTTGCCCTCAAGAGGCTCGTATTCTTTATACATGTATCAAATCATTATGTTGTACATCTTGGGCTAATACAATGTTACATGTCAATTATATCTCAATAAAGTTAGAAAAAAATTTTTTAAAGAGGGAAAAAAATTGCCCTGGTCTGTTTGGATCAGCAATTAGAGTGTCAGCCTACAGACTGGAGGGTCGTGGGTTCAATTCCTGGTCGAGTGTATGTACCTGGGTTGCAGGTTCCATCCCCAGCCGTGGTCGGGGTTGTGTGGGAGGCAACCAATTGATGTGTCTCTCTCACATCCATGTTTCTCTCTCTCTTTCTCTCCCTCCCACCCTTCCACTCTATCTAAAAAAAATCAATGGAAAAATATGCTCACGGGAGGATTGACCAAATAAATAAAATATAAAAAGATAAACATTATGAATATTGTATATTCTATAGTGTAAAGACCATCAATTCCATAAAGGTTTGGGGATAATAAAAAACATCACTATGTTAAATGTACAAAGGAATAATAAAATGTTTCTATATCATTATATTAAGATACACACTTTCCCATATTTCAGTATAAAAAATCAATAATAACACTATAAACAAAGGGGAAACATTATTTTAAAAAGTACTATGAGAGTATAGTACAGCTAGCAAATTATTCTTTTAGTGTAGTCCAGAAAGCTGAACATTGGATGGATATTTGACCTGTATGGGCAGTTTTAGGAAACAAGAGGAAGCATATCAAGAATCCCCAGAAAGCTTTGTACAGATATACTTTGCTTAAAAAATTACAAAATCTATGTATAGAAGTTTTTATAAAAAATAAATATATATATAAATGTATATATATGGAAAAATATATATCTGAATGACTCAGCCCTGATGTCTCTTGAAAACAAAGACAAAGTTACTGAAAACTCTAATTATGAGGAAATAAAAGGCAAGGCAAGAGCGCCTCCTCACTTATGGAAATGAGCAGCATAGGAAGTTAGAGCTCTGCGTTCTAAATTTGTCTCAATGTCCTCATCCATGGGAACCTTTTTTTGTTTTGTTTTTAAAATAAAAGGCTTTCTCTTTCCAAGTTAATTTGAGCAATGAGGATGATTTATATTGGGTTTTGTGAGTCAGGTATTTTTACCTTCTGTCTTAAAGGATAAAAGGCTTTATTGATATAGAGTCTATATTTTAACTGATAAGGACATTGTGAGGATAAAAGCTAACCTGTTTATAGAAATACTCAGTATTTTAGGACTTATTTCAAATGAGAGAGAATGCTGGAAAGATCTCCCACATACACACACAGCAATGTGAATCTATAAGACTGGTAGATTTCAGAAAAGAAAGGAGGAGAAATAGTCTGATAAAAAGCTTTGTGTGTGTGTGTATGTGTGCATGTGTGTGTGCGCACGCGCGCGCCTGTGAGTGTGTGTGTGTGTGTGTGTGTGTGTGTGTGTTTGCTAATGTCGAGGATAAGTTCACCAAAATAAAGAAATACATATAAGAGCAACTTACTGAAAACAAAACATGGTAACACTCTAAAAGCCACTGGATATTTGCAAAGGAAGCAGAACTAACAGCCATCCACTCACCAAAATGGAAGTGTGTTTACTAAACACAATGACAAAAACTCCATCTCTGAAATAAAGGCAGTGTGTTATGCCATCTGACAGTGTTCTCCATGTACATTATATTTCATGTATGAAAAGAATACAGGGAACAATTGCACATGTGCCTTTGTGTTCTTATAAACAATGATGGAGAACAATTTTTTGATGATGTGGTTTCTCATGAATTTACTCAGGTCAAACCTGAGCTCCAGTTGTGATATAAAGTATTTATGGGATTAGCTAGAGGAAACAGACCATAGCATCCTTCAATTAAAACTAACTTGTCCGTCCGGCCAGTGTGGCTCAGTCGTTGAGCATCAACCCATGCACCAGTAGGTCACCGGTTCAATTCCTGGTCAGGACACATGCCCAGGTTGTGGGCCCGATCCCCAGTGGGGGCATGCAGGAGGCAGCCAATCGATGTTGTCTCTCGTCGATGTTTCTATCTCTCTCTCCCTTTCACTTCCTCTCTCTCTAAAATCAATAAAGGAAAAAAAATAAACTAACTTGTCCTACTGTTGCAAAACAGAACATTGAAGCAGATTCTACCATAGCATTGTAGTTGCCTGGTGAGAAGGAAACAACTTTATTCACCAGTAAAACTGATCTCAGGTCAACACTCTCTTTTGATTGGACCACAGAAATAAAACGTGCTTGTTGAGCAGTCACATGGAATCAGGTGACAGCAAACCTCCTAACAAGCACGCAGCACTAGCCAATCAAATGACAATTTGGAAACAAAATAGAGCTATAGGAATCACAATGCCCTGTGGGTTCCTTAGAGCATGGAACTTTCTAAAATGTACCTCCATATCATTTAGTAGCATCCAGACAGTGTTGAGCCTCCTGGCTTTTCCCCCTGTTTAACCAAAGCAACTCTGCTCTTATGTGTGTGTTCTATCAGACTTTCATGACATTTTCACTTGAAGAAGGTTTGTATGGCTCTAAAATGTTTGAAACCAACTGACCATTATATCACGAAGCAGAGAATGAAGGACTTGTCAGAAGTCACAAACCAATCATTGATAGAACTGAGATCAAACCAATTCTCCTGACCACAATATGTGTATGTGTGTAAGTACAGGGTAGGGCAAAATTAGGCTTACAGTTGTGAGTACTTGAAACACAGAGTTTATTTCTGTATTGTTATTTATTAATTGTTGCGCTATTTTCCATTCAAACAACTGTAGACCTACTTTTGCCCACCCCTGTATGTGTGTTGGTTTGTTTGTTTGGTATTGGTATTATTCCTCAGCCTAAGCCAATGGTTTTCAAACTTGGCTTGAATTAGAATCACTTGGGGAGCCTTTAAAAATTTCTGTGCCTAAGACTCAACCAAGTGCCATCATTCAAAATCACTAGGGATGGGAAAAAAAATCACTGGGGATAGAACCCAGGCATCTGTGATTTTTTTTTTTTTAATTATCCAAGATGATCCCAACTGGTAACCAAGCTAGAGAACCAATGGCCATGACAATATATATATATCATACTCACCAGATGATATGTTTTACTGATTTTAGAGAGAGGGTTAGGGAGGGTGAGAGAGAGAGAGATCGATGTATGGACGAAGCATTGATCGGTCGCCTCCTTAATGTGCCCCGACCAGGGATGGAACCCACAACCTAGGTGTGTGTTCTGACCAGGAATCAAACCAACAGACTTTTGGTGCATGGGAAGAACGCCCCAACCATCCGAGCCACACAGGCCAGGGCCATTAAAAATGTTTAATTCTAGATTTCTCAATAAACAAGTCCTGAGTTTGATTTCCTGCTCTAACGTGGTTCAGTTTTCAAAACTTAAGCACACAGTGAGGTCTCGAGGGCTGTTTTCTCCTCTTTAACCTCATGAAATTGGAATAGATCAGATTTTCCAGCTGTGCTCTTGGGAACACCTAAGATTTCTCAAAACACATTCTGAAGGTTATGAAAAGGGCAAAAGAAGCAAAAATAGAAAAGATTCAGGGACCTTTAGTCATTTTTATCTTTTTCCATAAAATATGCTTACTTGAGCCTTTGTTTTAAGACAGAATGCCACTATTTGTTAAGGTTTTAAAATTTCGGGGCTAGAAAATTTCTACAATTTTTTTTCTAAATTTACTTCCAGGAATTGCAGAATTCTATAAAGACTAATCATTAAAATGCCCATACTACCCAAAGCAATCTACAGATTCAACACAATTTCTATTAAAGTACCAATGGCATATTTCACAGATGTAGAACAAATATTCCAAAAACTTATATGGAACCCAAAAAGACCCTGAGTAATCTCAGGAATCTTGAGAAAGAAAAACAAAGTTGGAGGTATCACAATACCTGATATCAAATAATACTACAAGGCCACTGTAATTTTTAAAAAGACTGGTATTGCCCTGACCAGGTGGCTCATTTGATTGAAGTATCATCCTGTACACCAAAAGGTTGTGGTTTTGAGTCTCAGTCAGGGCACATACCTAGGTTGTAGGTTCAACCCCTGGTCAGGGTGTTGTGCGTGAGGCAATTGATCAATGTTTATCTCTGACATCGATGTTTCTCTCTCTCCATCTTTCTCCATTTCTCTCTCTCTCTCTCTCTCCCCCCCCCCTTTCTCTCTCTGTTAAATAAATAAAAGTATCCTTGGGTGAAGATTAAAAAACACACACACACAACAGCCTGGTACTGGCAAAAGAACAGGCATATAGATCAATGGAACAGAACAGAGAGCCCAGAAATCAACCCATGCCTATATGATCAATTAATATTTGACCAAGGAGGCAAGAGCATACAATGGAGTAAAGACAATCTTTTCAATAAATGATGTTGGAAATATTAGACAGGTACATGCAAAAAAAATGAAACTAGATCACAAAATTACACCATACAACAAGAATAAACTCGAAATGGATAAAAAACTTAAATGTAAGTCACAAAACCATAAAAATCCCAGAAGAAGACATAGAGAATAAAATCTCAGACATCTCTTGTAGCAATATTTTTGCCAATATGTCTCCTAAGGCAAGGGAAACAAAGGAAAAAAATAAACAAATGGGACTACATCAAACTAAAAAGTTTTTGCACAGCAAAATAAACTACCAACAAAATTAAAAAGGAACCCACTGTATGGGAGAATATATTCACCAATGATACATCTGATAAGGGGTTAATTTCTGAAATATATAAAGAACTTACACAATTCAACACCAGGAATACAAACAATCCAATTTAAAAATGGGAAAGGACCTGAACAGACACTTCTCCAAAGAAGACATACAAATGGCCAATAGACATATAAAAAAAAAAAAAATGTTCAGTGTCACTAGTCACCAGAGAGATGCAAATTAAAACTACAATGAACTATCACCTCATACCTGCCACAATGGCTACCATTAATAAAATCAACAAACAAGTGCTGGTGAGGACGTGGAGATAAAAGAACCCTAGTGCACTGTGGGTGGGAATGCCAATTGGTGCAGCCACTGTGGAAAACAGTGTGGAGGTTCTTAAAAAACACTAAAAATGGAAATGCCTATTGACCCATCAATCCTACATCTGGGAATATATCCAAAGAAAATGGAAACATCAATCAGAAAGAATATATGCACCCCTATGTTGATAGCAGTGTCATTTACAACAGCCAAGATCTGGAATCATCCCCAGTGCCCATCAATAGATGAGTGAACAAAAAAGCTATGATGCATTTACACAGTGGAATACTACGCAGCCATAAAAAAGAAGAAAATCTTACCTTTTGCAACAGTATGGATGGAACTAGAGATTATTATGCTAAGTGATATAAGCCAGTCAGAGAAAGACAAATACCATGTGTCCTCATTTACATGTGGAATCTAATGAACAAAATAAACTGACCAACAAAATAGAAATAGAGGCATGAAATAAAAGAAAGTGAAAGGATTAGCCAAATAACATATATGCATAACCCATAGACACAGACAACAGTGTGGTGATGGCCAGAGTAAAGGAGGGGAGAGGCTGGGTGAGGGTGCTTGGGGGAGGGGGGTAGGACATCTGTAATAATGTCAACAATAAAAATAAAGTTAAAAACTAATATCTTAAATAAAAAAAGAACTAATAAACTTAATCATCCGAAGGTTAGAATTATTTAACTGGTGTTTGCAGACACCACATTTATTTATGTTTTTCCTTGAAGAGTACTAATGCTTGCTTGCATAGTGTATTATATAAACATTGATAGCTTTAAGGTTTTGTTAGCTAGGTTCAGAATATTCATACACATTTTTAACCCAGATTCTGCCACCGACCAGTTTTCAAATGCAACTTTTATGGTGATAATTACATATGGTGGTTTTGTTTACTTGAAGATATGCTTAATGTTACAGTGCTATTAAAATCCAAATTAAATTAATATCAACCTATATTTCTGTTATTAACCCCAACATGAGCAATTTTGTTTCAGCCAAACAAAATCATCTATCACATTTAATTAGTGGTGGTCATTTGAATTTCGTGTAATTTATATCTTTGTTTGCATTTATTTTGTATACATGCTCCAAATTTTGTAAGTGAAGAAAAAGGTAAAGAAAGAATGGCAAATAGCAGAGGACCTTAACTGGAACTTCAAGGACCCCTCAGAGTCAGAGAATTTCTCGATGGGGGTGCATCACAAAGACTCTCCCCCTGAACTCCCCTACCAAGCCCCTCCAATAGCAGTACTGACTGTAGAATGAATTTGGAATCACAACTTTTATAATCAAGTGCTTTGTATAAAAGTCAAAATCTTTTGCTTGTAGAATCTTCCGAGATGTTCAGATGAAAGAAAGAGTATCAGAACAAAATGTCATTATGGTTAACAAAATTGCATAAATTGCTGCAGTCATCCACAAAATAGAAGCCAGCTTTAATTTTCAGATCAAAGCAAAAAGCACCAGACATGGAGCCTTTCCTACAAGCTCCATTTTGTGGAAAATATTAGAAGTACCTTCAGACCTCTGTCACAGTTGCAATTTGCCCCTGTGATTATAAGCAAAGGCGGGAAAGAACCCAACCTACGGTCACCATCTATTAAAAGCCCTTTAAGAGGCTATAGACTTTCAACCATCTCTACTTTGTTTCATTAATATATATAAGAAATAAGCAATGTTGTCAAAAGATAATTATCTTTCAAAGTTATAGAGAGTCATCCTAACTCCATCTTGCCAATATAATTTAGGATGACATTTGATTTCTGGTCATCAGAACATTATTGTACATTTCACACCATACATTTTATAACAAGTGTGATCACTTGATTACATAATACCTAACGTGAGTTAAGAAATAAGATCTGCCCTGGCCAGGTAGCTCAGTTGGTTAGAGCATCGTCCTGATATGCCAAGGTTGCGGATTTGATCCCTGGTCAGGGCATATACAAGCATCAACCAATAAATGCATAAATAAGTGGAACAACAAAAATTGATGTTTCTCTCACTCTTTCCCTTCCTCTAGCTCTAAAATCAATAAAAAAAATTTTAAATAAAAAGAAATAAAATCTAAACAGAAAGTAGCTTAGTTATAATTTCCTATTAATGAATATCTAATGTTTTATAGTCAGAGAGAGAGAGAAAAAGGAGCAAAGGAATTATAAACCTATTTCTTGAGCTCACAGTTCATTAGTCTTAATTTTTATCTCACCAAATAAATCTCTGCCCACATCCCACAGAGAAAGTAAGACAATGTCACAAATTATTTGAGTCATATGTAATATGAAACATCATTTCTTCCTCCAGGACCAACCACGTAAGAGCCAGTAAACCAAGTCAGCACCTTGGAAGCAAACCTGTGACTAACTTTCGCTGAAGAATCTCTTTTCTACACTAATGAGAAAGAACATCTCCTAAAGTTAAGTACCTACTAACCACTGCACTTTGGAGATATTTCCTTCTACTCTGTTAATTAAAGGAAAAGGACTGAGTAACTCTACTGCATATATTAACCCTGACTGATGTTAATCCTTTTTCTACTTAGTAATCTCCAAATCATTGCCATTGAAGAATTCATCATGGCAGGAGTAGGGAATGTTTACAGTTCTCAAAAAATGCCCAAGGGAAAAATAAATCCACACACAGGTAGAGAGACATGCTTACTCATATTGTAACTGGAAGATCGTTTTAATGCATTAAATCTACAAATAAAATATATCCCAAATAACTGATGGTTCAGTAAGAAAGGAAAACTCCATTAACCTTTAAAAGGGGGGTCACACTGCACATATATTCCACTGGAAAAAAAATTATTCCAATTACTGACCACCCCAAACTAAGGTGATGGATTTATTTGTGAGCTCTGTAATTTCAAAGATTTTTAGATATGATTGGCAGGGCAATGTGGGGAGCCTCCCTGGGGTGACCATATTAAGCTCACTTGCACTGAAATAGAGTAACAATTAATAAGGATGCTAAACATTACATAACTTTAAATCCAGACATTTATAATTTTAAATTGAAAAAAAAAAAAAGAAACCAAAAAGAGCCCAGTTGCCAAATATTTTTTCTGTGCCTACCATGTGACATACTCTGTTGGACATGCAGGGGTGAGGCTCAGACTCTAGTTCAGAAGAAGTATCTAGGGAAACAAAAAGATAGTAGGGGAGAAAAAAATAAGGATACAGAGGAAATTATATACTCCAACACCTAGTGGTATAACAAAGAGTAAACACAGCCTAATTACTGTCCAGGAACACTTACAGACCACACGGAAGGCCTGTTTACCATCTACCCAGTACACCATGTTTGACTTCCAACACAAATTTCAAAGCATGCTAAAAGGCAAATAACACAGTCTGAAGAGACAAGGCAAGCACCTGTTAAAAGGTAAACTGATGTACATTAGTATTTTGAAGACTTCATTGACTGTAAATTAATTTCAATGGAGCAGTACCAAACTGAAGGTGGTTAGGAGCAGTTTACCAACAGGAGCTAGCAGGTCAGTTTTAGTAGAGAAGACACAGATATAAAGCAAGAAAATCATTGGATTGGCTGTAGCTTAATCAATGGCTTGATTTGAGAAAGTCTAGTTAGCTGTTTGTGATTGGCTGTTTTTAAGTTTTATTTACTTGGATTCAAGTGCATTAACTTTTGGCTTAAGTTTTGGTTTGCTTATGTAGGTTATCAAAGCAGGAAAGCCACCTCAGTCTAATGGCCTTCTTGTTTAGTTACTTTAAAACATGGTTAAGAGTCAGAAACTAGTATTTTCCCCCCTAAGAATTGCTAGAACTAATAAATTATTAAAGCAAGATTTCAGGATGCAAGGTTAATACCCAAAGACAATTATTTCCTATATACTAGTAATGAACAACTCAAATTGAAATAAAAAGCACACAGCATATACATTACCACACACAAAATGAAATATTTTGGTATATATTTAGCAAAATATGTACATGATCTACACGTGGAAAACTACAACACTGATAAAAACAAAGAAGAACTAACTAAATGAAGAATCATTCTACGTTCATGATTAGGAAGACTCAATATAGGCCAGATGTCATTTCCTTCCAGCTTAATCTATAGATTCAGTATAACCCTAACCAAAACCCCAGCAATTTATTTTGTGAATATCAACAAACTTATTCTAAACTTTATATGAAGAAGCAAAATGCACAGAATAGGCTATCCAATAGTGGAAAGAACCAAGTAAGAGGAAACACTACTGGACTCCAAGACTCAGTGTACAGTCACAGTGTTCCATTCAATGAAGTGTTCATTCAATTCAGTATTCCACACAATAGAGTGGTATTGATGAAATAATAGACAGATAGGTCAATAGAATAGAGAGCCCATAAATAGACCCACACAAATAAAATCAACTAATCTTTGACAAAGGAAGAGAGACAACTCAATAGAAGAAAAGACGGTCTTTTCAACAAATGGTGCTGGAACAATTGCACATCCACATATAAAAATAAATTAATCTAGACACAGACCTTACACAAAAACTTACTCGAATGAATCATGGATCTAAATGTAAAATACAGAACTATTAAACTTCTAGAAGATAACAAAGGAGAAAATCTAGATGACCTCGAATTTGGTGATGACTTTTAAGATAGTATACCAAAAGCCTGATCCATGAAAACATTTATACTTGGGTTTTATTAAATTTTAAAACTTCTGCTGTGAAAGACATTGATAAGAGACTGAAAAGACAGACCACAGGGTAAAAAAATACATATGTGCAAAGCACATATCTGATAAGCAATTTTAAACAGAATCTTCAAAGATTCTTAGAAGTTGACAATGGGAAAACCAACCCAGCTTAATTATGTGCACAGGATATGAAGAGATACCTCACCAAAAAAGACAGATAGCAAATAAGCATATGGAAAGATAGTCATCATCATGTCCCTAGGGAATTGCAAATTAAAACAACAGATACCACACAAACCTGTTAGAACAGCTAAAAACCAAAACACTGACACCACCAAATGCTGGTGATGACGTGGAGCAATAGGAACTCTCATTCGTTGCTGCTGGGAATGGTACAGCTGGCCACTTGGAAGACAGTTTGGCAGTTGTTGTTTTTTACCAAGTTAAACATAGTCTTACCAGATGATACAGCAGTCATGCTCTGTGGTATTTATTTATTCAAGTAGGTTTAAAATCTAAGCCCATGCAAAAACCTGCACAGGAGTATTTATAGAGCTTTAGTCATAATTTCACCAATGGGTACATCCAGACAATGGAATATTATTCAGCAATAAAAGAAAATGAGCTATCAAGCCACAAAAATACGTGGAGGAAACTTAAGAGCATATTGCTAAGTGAAAGAAGCTAATATAAAAGAGCTACATACTGTATAATACCAACTGTATGATACTCTGAAAAAGGCAAAACTAAGGAAACAATAGAGAGATTAGTGGTTGCCAGGGTATTCAGAGAGAATAAGGAGGGATGAATAGGTGGACACAGGACATGTTCAGGGCAGTGAAACTGTTCTGTATGATACAAAAATTGTGGAAACATGACATTATGCATTTGTAAAAATCCATAGAACTATATAATATAAAAGTAAACCTTAATGTAAATTATGAACTTAAGTTAATAATATTGGTTCACTTGTAAAAATTGTACCACAATAATTCAAGATGTTAATACTAGGGGGAAACTATATGCAGGAGAAGAAGAGACAAAAGGATACATAGGAACTTTCTGTACTTTTCCCTTAATTTTTCTGTAAACCTCAAACTACTCCAAAGAATAAGGTCTATAAATGAAAGGCTATAAAAATGTTAAAGGTGAGGTCATGCCAGATATTGTAGGTTACTTTAAAGGAATTTTGTTTTACTACTAAATGCAATAGACTAATGGAAGTTCACCTGGGTAGGGAGAAAAGCATGATCAAATGTGTCTTTCAAAGACAAACACTGTCTGCTGTGTGCAGAAAAGCCGGGCAGCAGTGGAGAGTGGAAGTGAGAAATCATTTATGAGTATTAGTACTCCAGGTGTGAGGTGAGAGTTCATGAATGGAGGAGATGGAGAAAAGAAGGTAAAATCAAGAGGACTCAGTGATGTATCATATGAGGGAGTGTGGGATGAAGGCAAGCAGTATATGTATTTTGACTACCTGGGACATTTAGTGAGATAGGAATAACCAGATAAATTAATTTCTTAGGGTTGCTATAACAGGTGATCAAAAACGGGTGATGTAAAACAACAGAAATTTATTTTTCCACAGTCTGGAGGCCAGAATTCCAAAATTAAGGTATCAGTAGGGCCAAACTCCCTCCAAAGTTTCTAGGGAAGACTCTTTCATTGCCTCTTTGTTTCTGGTATCTCCAGGTGATCCTCGGTTCGTGATAACATAACTCCAATGTCAGCCACCATCTTCACACGGTCATCCCCTCTGTGTCTTCTCCTCTTTGTTCTTTTATGAAGTTACTTGTTATTGGTTTTAGGTCCCATCAGATAACCTTAGATGATCTCATCTCTTGGTCCTTAAAGTAACTACATCTGCAAAGATCCCTTTTCTAAATAAGCTCACATTCACAGGTTCTGGAGATTGGTACATGGGCATATCATTTTGGGCCACCAAAAATGGCTGCCATTTAAAACCTAGTACACTGGAAAAGGTCCAAAATTTGGTCAAAGATCTTGGATGTGATTTTGGACATGTTAAGTTTCATGTGTTTTTGTGAAGACCAAAAGAAGATGAGTAGTCAGCTGACTATGTGAGTTTAGAGTTCAAGGGACAAACAAAAATTAATGATATAAATGTATCATCTACATAGTTTGTCAGTTTCTTATTAAAGAATAACCAGGGAAACAGTGTACTTGTGTTTTTCTATATAATTTGTGAATTTTATCAATAACTCTATTGAGTCATTTTTTCAAATAGATCAAAATGTGTATAATGCCCAAACGGTGTGGCTCAGTGGTTGAACATCAACCCATGGACCAAGAGGTTGCCAGTTAAATTCCTGGTCAGGGTACATGTCTGGGTTGCAGGCTCGATTCCCAGTGCGGGGCGTGCAGGAGGTAGCTGATCAATGTCTCTCTCATCAATGTTTCTATCTCTCTCTCCCTCTCTCTAAAAATAAATATATATATATATATGTATATATATATATATATATATATATATATTTTAAATGTGTGTAAGATAAACCATTCTATATATAATGTATGTTCACAATTCTATCAAATCAAAAACACAGGGATCTATTTAAATATTTTAGTAGGAATTTAACTTTCTTCTTTGGAGTTAGGGTTGAAATTCTGTATCACAGCAGGAAGAGTAAGTTATGAGAATACCAGGAAAGGATGCAGAATATCCTGAAATAGAGACTGGCTATGTAACATCATTCAGAGCTAAAAGGATGAGAGAAAATTAGGCCTGGTTATAGAGAGACATAGTAGTACAACTTTGATCCATAATTTTCTTCAGAATTATTTGAAAATTTACATAGACAAAGTCAAACAAGAAAATCAAGTAAAAGCCAAGTATGTGAGGCTCTCTGGATATTTATCTGAAGAAAAGAGCAAGATGAACTCAAAAAGATATATTCACCCCCGTGTCCACTGAAGCATTATTTACAATAGCCAATACATAGATGCAAACTAAATGTCCATCAATAGGTGAATGGATAATAAAAATTGTGGTATATAAATACAATGAAATACTATTCAGTCATAAAAAAGAATTGAGATTTTGCCATTTGTGACAATATGGATAAACCTGAAGGCCATTATGCTAAGTGAAATAAGTCACAGAAAGACAAATAATGTATAGTCTCACTTATATGTGGATTCTAAAATGAAAAAAAATTAATAAAAACATGCTTACAGATACAGAGAACAGATTGGTGGTTGCCCAAGGTGGGGGAAGGCTTTTAGGGCAATTTTTTGTTTGCTTTTTTTTTTTTCATTTTCTTTCCTTTCTTCAACATTTTTAATTTGTTCTTCATTATTGGAGTTAGTTCAGGTTTTTGCTACTAGTTCTTTCCATTCATCCATGCACTTCTCAAGCCCCTCATTCATTAAACAAACTTTTCTTCATCATCACTACATGTGACAACTTTATAAAAACTGGCACATTATTATCGCTTGGAGTCATTCCAAGGCATTCACGATCCCATATGGAATGAATATTTCAAAGGAGGCTCTAGGTTGAGTTGTAGGGACATAAAGCTATAAAAAGTAATTATGTCAAAGCAGACAAAAGGTCAAGCCTAGTAACAGCATCAGTGGTAGTATGACTACCATAATTCTAAGCAAAGTCTAGAAATTCAGGCTTCGGAAATCAGAACTTATTTGAGGAAATGAATAATCAAGGGTCATGGGTCTTGGTAGTAAGAAGATGAGATCTAAGTTAGATGTCTGAACAATATATGTATACAATGTATCAGGAGCAATACCTGTCATTTATAACAAGCCTCAAACTATGTGTATGCATCCTGTCTGGAGATTAATTTCTTTCACATGACAATCACCTGAACTAAGAAGTAACATTAAGTGTAGGATAAGAGGGTAGACAACTGGTAAGCTGCTGACTTTACAGACTCCAGCTCCATGAATAAGAGATCAGTTAAGTTGTTATTAAGAGTAGCAATGAGTTTGCCTGGGTGGTGTTGCTCAGTGGATTGAGCGTCGTCCCATGGACTGAGAGATCCTGGTTCAATTCCCGGTCAGGGCACATCTCTGGGTTGCAGGCTTGATCCCCAGTTGGGGGCGTGCAGGAGGCAGCCAATTGATGTTTCTATCTCTCCCTTCCTCTCTCTCTCAAGAAATCAATAAAAACATATTTTTAAAAAGCAGCAATGAATTTATAAGGATCTAGACAGAAGAACTTTGCAAAATTCTGGAAAATGTTAGGGTATTGAGGGCAAGGGTAACATAACGAAAAAGAAGAAATAATGATCAGTGTGTTCCCTTGCTGTCTTTACCGTATCCAGGGCCCTTCGTTCGTGTAGGAGACCAGAGAAGGAGCAGGTGGCAAGTAGCAAATGCCATCAAATGACAGACAGGTCTAGGAAGCCTTCAACTGATGAATCTTATTCCCAGACTCCAACGTCCAAATGCCCTGTGCTCACCTTGGGTTTCTTATAACATATACTTTGTGTGACCCACGGATTGAAAACTCAAATGACAATTTACTCTCTTCGGGTCAAAGCATAGCAGCACACTACAAACACATTTATATTTAGTCGAGGAAAGAATAAGATAAATGAATTCCTGCTCAGTACTGTCTCACTATTCATTACACATGCCTTTATTTTCAATATTTTTTGTCTTCCACAGGTGGGAATTTATTTTGTCTCAACAAAAGCTTTCTAGAATGGGTTATTAATACACACCACAAGCTCCTAGCTTCAATTTTACCCCATCTCTAGCTCCGTGTTGTCTGGTTTTAGGAGACTAACAAATGGAAAGAAGGAGGTAATAATCCCTTATTTGTGTCTCCTGCTTCCCACACCTCTGAGACACTTCTCATTTTCTCTGATTGAAGATAAATCCCAGAGTCACACATCAGCCAACTGCTGATATTACCATCTTACAAACAAACAAAACAAAAACAAAAAACACTGACACCTTCGCACTTCTGTATTAACTTCTCCCTCCATCAGCGATGTGTGTTTGTTGTTGTGGTTTCCTGGTACAGTGACCTATTCAGATTTCAAGGTACGGCAAACATGACCCTCTGATATGCCCAGGGAGATTACACACATGGTCTACTGTGTACTTGTGTGTATCTCTAAGCGGTACAGACACTGTCCTCATCACTCTCTCATTGACTTAAGCTTCTTAAAGGCAGCCATTGAACTTGGGAATTTCTGTGTTTCCATCATGACCACGATCTACACATAATACAGTAGATGTCCCTGAAATAGTTGCTGAATAAGTAATGAGATGATTGAGAAGTTTTGTGAAGTCACCCAGCTTCTTCCTAAGTTAAACCTGAACCAAAGTTTCTCAGAAAAATCTACAACAGCCCAGAAAAGACACAATTGTTTAAGGCGAGTATTGTCATGGCAATATGTTTCTTTTAAATCTGACTCTATTTAAAGACTCTTGCACTCTGCCTTTTTCCTCCTTTGTTAATGGGAGACATTTAAACATATTATAAGAAAATTTAAAATATTGTATGAAACCAAATACACAGAAACTGACACTACACAGAAACACCCCATTTCTTCAGACAGGGGTGCAGGCTGTGGATGGTTTAGGGGCTCAGGTTGTAGACATAGATCCCTGGGTTGGTCCCCAGCTCCACTATGTACTTAGCAAAGGAGACCTGGAGTCAATTATACAGCCCTCTGTGCATTAAGTTCCTCATCTGCAAAGTGGTGTTCAGCTCACAGGATCAGTATAGCATCTAGTGCGTAGATTGCTGTGAGGGTAAACTAAGGCATGGGGAAGACGTAGCACAGACCCAGGCACAAAACCTTAGATATTATTAATATCCCGAGTGTCGGATAATATGAGAGCAACATTTACATTTCAGGAATTCCTTTCTAGCATGTACTAATGTTGCAGACAGATTGTCAGTAACTGATGATGCTCTTTAGAAAAGCTTCTGTGAGAACCAGGGCCTTTTAGCTGCCCTCCTTCCTACCCAATTTCTACTGGGTGCACTGCCTGATATGTTTTCCATCTGGCACTCAGAGAATCAATAGCTCAACAACAACACATTTGTTGACTCATTTTCTGTATTAGTTCCCTAATGACAGAAACAAACACAGAATTCAAGTAAAACTAATTTCTTAGGGAGATTATGGTAGGAATTGTACCCGTGGGAGAGTGTCAGAGAATGCTGTGAACAGAGCTAGCCCCTCTAGGGAATAGAAGTGATTTTCATTAACATGGAATAGTCTCTGAATTTTGTTCTCAGTGACAGTGTGATCTGGGAAAAGGATATCTACATTTTTACCCTGTGTCTCCTATGGTTTGGCAGGGATGAGTGGATGTGGAAAGTCCCACTGGCGGTCCTAGCTTACTATTGCAATCTAGAATAAGCCCAATACATGATAGCCGAATGAATGAATTAAGGTAATACTGATATTTTCTCATCCGAGAAGATAAGGAGTAATAATATGAAATTTGCATTGCAATGGCAGTTGACATGAGAAAATAAATCCAGAAATGTGGGTATTGCTTAAGCATTTACATTTTCTCTTATTTCTCCACCAACCTGGCATACACATAACCCTTCATTTATGAGAGTTTATTTTATAGAAAGTATTTTTTAAAGCCTCTTCGTGGGTTGGAAGGATGTAGAGAACCCGGATGTCACAAAGCAAAATCAAGTCAACCTTCAGCCCTGTCTAGACAGACAGACCAGATTTGAAAAGGCAAAATTGACTTAAAATCTAATAATACATGTCTGACTGATGACAGATCTTATTATGTCCAGTCAAAGTGCAGCCCTCATTCATAACCCTACAATCAAACCATGTTCTCTCCATTCTCTTATTAGAACAACTCATTTCTATAAGAAAGACATAACTAGAACCCTTAAAGGCGTTGCTATAGCACTCGTTACCATTTTGAATATAACAATGATAATATTTAAGATGGCAACGATAGTGAGTTAATATTGAACAAGCACTGACCCCATTCGAGAGGCTGTTGCAGGCAGCCACGGTCGTCTGGGATGTTTGCCCTTCCGACACCAAACAACCCTTCCTCCTTTCTCAGTGAGGTGGTCCAGGTGGTCCCTGCCTGAGAGTGGACATTTGATCTAGGCCTGTTTAATTTGCATATTTCCATCCTCCTGGCAAGTTAAGCCTGATGATTTTCCTAGAAATAATGCGAATAAGAAATGTCTCTTGCCCTTCAATTTGACAAGTGGGAGGCTACCAGTCTGACTGGCTGGCATGCCTTTGCTCACATCACAGGGAGAACCTGTCTGGAGATGAAGCAAAGGGAACTATAACCAACAAATAAAATAGATTTATGGCTTGGTTGATGTGACTCAGGGGTTGAGCCTCAAACTGTGCACCAGGAGGTCCCCAGTTCGATGCCTGGTCAGGGCACATGTTCAGGTTGTGGGCTCAATCCCCAGTAGGGGGCGTGCAAGAGGCAGCCAATCGATGTTTCCCTCATCACTGATGTTTCTATCTCTCTCTCTCTCCCTTCCTCTTTCTGAAATAAATTAAAAATATATATATATAAAAATATATTAAATAGGTTTCTGATTCCAGCCTGTGAGGTCCTGGAACCAGCCGTATCTGAATCCAATTAATCAGGGACCTTTATGTCATGTGTGCCAATAAATCCCTCTATTTACTTATATCTCTTTGAACTCAGTCTCTATCACTGAAAACCTAAATATCAAAATGCTTTCCCCATTTTTTCAATTAAGAATGAGCACATTGTTGTTTTAATTTGCATCTCTCTGATGATTAGTGATGTTGAGCATTTCTTCATATGTCTCTTAGCCATTTGTATGTCCTTTTTGGAGAGGTGTCTATTTAGTCCCTCTGCCCATTTTTTAATTGGGTTCTTTGTCTTCCTTTTGTTGAGTTGTATGAGCACTCTGTATATTTTGGAAATTAACCCCTTATCTGATATATCATTGGCAATTATGCTCTCCCATAGAGTGGGTTCCCTATCTGGTTGTTTCTTTTGCTGTGCAGAAGCTTTTGAGTTTGATGTAGTCCCATGTGTTCATTTTCCCCTTTGTTTCTGTTGCCTTAGGTGATGTATCAGTGAAGATTCTACTGCATATGATGTCCGAAATTTTGTTGCCTACATTTTCTTCTAGGAGAAAAGGGACTCTAGCACACTGCTGGTGGGAATGCAGACTGGTGCAGCCACTGTGGAAGACACTATGGTGTTACCTCAAAAAATTAAAAATTGAATTACCATTTGACCCAGTGATCCCACTTCTAGGAATATACCCTAAGAAGCCTGAAACACCAATCAGAAAAAAATACATGTACCCCCATGTTCATAGCAGCACTATTTACAATAGCTAAGATCTGGAAACAGCCCAAGTGTCCATCAGTGGATGAATGGATAAAGAAGCTGTGGTACATATACATAATGGAGTACTATGCAGCTGTAAGAAAGAAAGATCTCTTATCCTTTGAGACGACATGGAGGGACCTGGTGAGTATTATCCTAAGGGAAACAAGCCAAGCAGAGAAAGACAAATATCACATGATCTCACTTATTTGTGGAATATAATGAACATAGTCTAAGGAACAGGGTAGACCCAGAGATGTGGAAGTAGGGTATAAACTGACACCCCTCAGAAGAGGGGGTGGGGGGGAGGGAAGAGATAAACCACAGAACTTATGCACATGTATGCTTAAGTGATGGACATGTACAACAAAGCTGGGGACAGGGTGGGGGGATGGGGAGGAGGGTGTCAATGGGGAAAAAAGGAGAAACATCTTTAACAAAAATAAATTAATTAAAAAAAAAAAGAATGAGCACAGAAGTCATAGAACTTTATCACTCTCTGGATTTTACATTTCTACCAAATTCTCATAAAGATAACTTCCAGAGAGTCATATTGCATTTGTAGCTAAACATGTAATTCAGACCTCCTTCTGAATAGCAGACTATGGATATTTGGGCTGCTGGACCAGGCTCTCAGGATCATTCTTTCCTCCCATCATATGTCCACCAGCAATACTCTCCAGGTTGAGGATGGGGGGATCTGTAATGAAAACTAATTTAAACTTCTGCAATAAAATACAATTTGAATATGTGATGCCCCCCACACAATAAGTCTCATATTTCATCCCAAAGTGTTACTGAATTCTACAACATGAGATCTGAAGTCCTAGGACAGTGCTTTGGTTTCTGCTCTGGTACTAATAGCTGCCAATTCTAGCACGTCACTTTACTTCTCTCATCCTCTGCCCTCTCCTTATCAAACAGAAGCCAGAGTACAGCCTCCTCACACACCAGTTCTAAGAACCTTGGTGATGAGCAGCTAGAACATACTAGAAAACGCCTGACAGCCACTCAGCAGTGTTTAAGAGGCAAAAAGCATTGCATATCTCTAGATCTAGCTTCTCATTATACAGAGGCAGGTGAGGGTGTTTAGCTAGGATCAGTGAAGTGGCCAAGGAGCTGGCCTGGCCCGAGTTTCCCTAGGTTTTTCTGTTGTGCGATTGTTGTGTTCTTTTTTGTTTTGTTTTTGCATTCACATGTTCAATCCACCCACAATCTTTACTTCATATCCTTGTTCTCTCAGCAACATTACTGTTCTGTAAGCTACCAGCGGGATGCTTAAAATTCTATTTTGTAGTCTTATTCTCTGATATTCTGATTTGAAATCTGGATAAAGCCCAGAAATCTGACTTTTTAACAACCACGCCTACAGTTTCTGATGCTGGGGCGTTGGGAGAGGGTGTGTCCGCAAAGCTCACATAAGAGAAACATTGAGTTCAGCCTGTTTGTATGAAACCGGTCAAAGAAACACAATCCCTTTTCTCGTGGGTTACAATCCCCCCGTTTTACAAAGTGTTTAGGTTTTACGACTAAAATGTTCTGGCCGCACGAGCTGCAGAGAGCCCCGGGAAGAGGTTTGTGTGAAAACCTCCCCATCCAGTGCACATTATTCGTGGAAATTCCCTAAATAAAAATTGCTTAGACTTTGGGAAACATGTGAAGTGGGCACCATCACTCCCTATATGTGTCTACTGTCAGAGTCAAGAGAAGGTGAAGTGAGAAATATACTTCATTTGCCTGACGAACACTGTAATTTAAAACTACCAATTTCTGCAGAGAGTTTTGTATCCGCACAGAGCTGGCATGTGGACGATACATTAATAAGCTACAAAGCAACAAGGTTCCTGAATGGAGGACTGCACGAGTTGTTTAAGGAAATGGCCTCAAACATCAATCATAAATATTCATATTTCCCTCCATATATTTAGTGAATGCTACTTCTATATCAAATTTCTAGGACACAAAGAAACTTTCGTCACCGATGAGTTTGATGATACAGTCATTGTGTTTAGGCAGAACTGAAGGGTACCTCTGTCAAACATTCTAACAGGATTTTCCTGGCGCTTTATTCAAATATTTTTGGAAGACGAGAACGAGATGACGGGAGGTTTGGTGTTGCCACGCACGTCCCCACCTGAAAGGACTGTGGTTTCGATCCAGCCAGAGAAGTGGGACCGAGCCATGGGAGGGATCTACTCTGGCATCTTGGATTTAAGGGTACAGACTCAAGGGTTCTGTAAATGGGAGTTGGACCCACAGACAGAACATACATTAAAGGCGGAGTGAAAGGAAAGCCAGAACTTACGTCCTCCTCAGTCAGTTTTTCCCAATGTTAACAGTACTTCTCAAAGAGGAGGGAGAAGAAAGTTGATACCCCCTTCTTTAGAGGTCAAGGGCTCGCATTTAATAAATAATCTCTGGCATTCATAGATGACTTTCTTGGATTAGCCAACTATGATCTGTCTTGTGACAGTGCTGATATTACTTTTCTTGGAAAAATGATCACATATCAAGTTTCATTAGTTATCAATGAAAAAATGCTGCTTTACGTTTGTAGAAGGTTGGAAAGCATTTCTGTCTTTTGCTTTTTTTTTTTTTTTTATCCTCACCTGAGGACATTTTTTCATTTTTTGTTCAGATAGAGTGGGAGGGAGAGACGGGAAGAGAGAGAGAGAGAAACATCGACGTGGAAAGTTCACATCGAGTGGCTGCCACCCGCACGACCAACCAGGGCCGGGGACAAACTGCAACCGAGGTACATGCCCTTAGCGGGAACCAAACCCAGGTCTCTCTGGACCGCAGTCCGACGCTCTAACCACTGAGCCAAACCAGCCAGGGCTGTCTTTTGCTTTTTTGTGTAAAATAATCTACTGAAAGGAGATTGTGAGGCGTCCCTTCAATTCAGATGACTAGAGTTCAGAGAAGGTAGGTGTTCTGGGCCCCCAGAGAGTGGCACCTGTGGGCCTCTGCACCCTGGTCGGAAGCTCTTTATGCTCTCACACAGCTGCTTCTGAACATGACTGGGCCTTTGATTAGCAGCCAGGTTCACACGCCTCACTACTCTGCTGGACATGAGCCCTTCCTGTGAAGGTTCGAATGGCAATGAATCTTGAATCCGTTTTATTCTCTACATCATCCAAGGGTTTTTGCAGTCACACACGCGTTGATTTGACTGAACTATCCCCTGCTATGTAAACAGTGTTTGCTTCTCTGGCAGAGTTTTGACAGTCAGAGGCCAGCTGGTCAGAAATAGTAACAGGTAATTGGCTTGTTGCAAGTTCCTCCATTCTCATCCATGACTAAGACCAGATCTCTTTCCTATAAATCAGGTGCAGCTCTCTGAATATATCATCCCTGGCCCGTTTGATCTATAGGCAGGCAGTCATAACCTGGGTCTTACCCAACCACAGACTCTGAAATCCAGGGCTTAGCTTCATAACCAAGGTTTTTCTTTGAAGATTTATCACACCTACTCTTCAGGTCCTGCCAGAATAGCAGACCCTGGTGTTCTGAAATTACACAAAGACCACCGATAGAAGGGAAATATCCCCTTATTTTCTTCTCACCAGAATCACTGACCATTAAAAGGGTAAACTCAGTTTTGTCCCTGCCTCACAATAGTGGTTGAAGGTTGCGGTACCATCTTCAGAATGAAGAATAACTTGAGTCCAGGTTTATACACTGTTGTCTAATGACGTGGAAAACACCTCCCCCACACACACCATTGTTCTTTGAATTAAGCCTCAGACAGAGAGAGGTAACAGGGTTTAAGATGCAGCTAAAGTAAAGGCGGAATTTTCAAGGAAAATCAATAGAAGTAGGGGAAGTGGAAAGAAAAGACAGCAAAAGAATAGGGCAGAGAAAATGGACACCAATATGGACAGAACCTGCCCTACCAAATAAGAGCATTATTGTTCGGGGCACCAGGCAGGATTTCGTACATATCTGCTTAGCTGTTACATGAAGACAAAGAGATATTGGTTGCATTGTCTTTTCATACTATTGATTAGCCCACCCTTTCTGAAATCTAAGTATTTAAAAAACTAGTAATAAAGTCTCTTAGGAGGCATTATAAAAGGCATTGATTAATATTTGCTGCCATAAAGTCAATGCTGATTATTAATCATGGTTACCTTCTAAATCAGCACTCAAATCGATACACCCGCCCAGTGAGTCTTCTGGGTATTAGTTGATGGGAAATAGGACTTACTCAAGCACAGGGCTACTCTTGAGAATCGAGTTAGTTTCTCTTCGGAAAGATGAAACTAAGGCTTCTGTTTACACCTGCCAACATCTCCTGTCATTTTTGTTAAGCACTGTCTAATAATGCTTCAGCTTGCACATGCTTTCAGACCAGATAGTGTTTTCTGATCAGAAATTCAGGTGGAATGAGCAGCTCTGGGCTGAAACCCAAGCACCGCCATGTATTAGCTGGGTGACATTACGTAAGTCATTTCATTTCTCTGAGCCTGTTTCTAAAAATCAGCAACATGCAGATAATCACTACCTCGTAAGGTTCCTGAGAGGAGGAACAATGTGCCTGACACATGGGAAAGCCTCAACACTTAACCATTATGTTATACTTTCCGGTCATTATTGTAAGGTCAACATTCTGCTTCAACAGAGGTATTAGTACACATGGAAACTGAGGCGTGTGGGATGGCCTGATAAAGAAGAACCATTTGAAAAGTGGTTCTTGGCCTGATCTGTTCACTGGACTCAACCAGGGAGCTTTAAAGAGCTCTGGAATATATTATGTGCACCAAGCCAAATAGATGAGCTTCTCTGGGGTTGAGACCTGGATATCAATATATTTTAAGACTCCCTAGAGGATAATTCCAATTGGCAATCGAGGTTGAGAATGACTATTTTAAAATATTATAAATCATGTAGTCTAGGCCAGAGGCAGGCCTTCTGGAATATTATTTCTCCACAGCTCTAGCATATCCCTTTGATTGGATTCGCTTCCCTACAGGGTAGTTAGGGTCAATGAGAATCTCCTTACTCTATCCACAGGGCCCAATGATCTTTAAATATTCTGTGGCAAATACTTTTTTACCATTGAAGTCTTAATAGAAGAAAACAGTATTCTGTTCAGATGAAAGCATCTTATGAATTATACCATTGCATCATTAACAATATTGGGAATCTTAATAAACACAACACTTGAATTTGGGTGTTTGGATGAAAACTGTAGTCTCTTTTGGGCTCAGTATTCCAATCATTGTGGAGTTTGTTTGTTTGTTTTTGTATAGTATTAGACTCTCCATATATACTATATTGTATATATTCTTTGCCAATGGTAGTGGGGTCTTTTTGCTTACTTTTTAAAACAATCCATTTGCAATCATGGGATATTCTTCAAATAACTGAATTAGGTGCCTGAAAGGGTAGCACTATTCTGGGTTATTGTTTCAAACACGTCTACTAAAATCATCTAACACATTTCATTGCATAAATAGAAGTTATAAAAGAAGTACTAAAACTTAAAATGAGTGCTGAAACTCTACAGAATGCGCTCTGACATGTACTGACAGTGCACTTCTGTGACACAGATCATGTGCCTAAGGAAAGTGATGGCTGTGGACTATAGAATTTTGTGTGAGTGAATATGCCATTTTGAAGGGAGTGGCTACGCAAAAGATAAAAAAAGATTACGAAGATAAAAACTATAAAGTTTCTACAACTTTTCTAATCAATGTCTCCATTCAAAAACAAATAAAAACTCAAAAGTATGCCTCGAGATGGCAGAAGCAGTTTTATTTTGAAGCTTGGACAACCTTGCACAAGATAAAGCATTGGTGGTCTCCAGTATTTTAAAAGCTGCCATATGATTATTGCACCTGTGTCATTACTAAAAACATCCAATTTAATGAAATGTGTAGATAATCCCGGACACATTTCAGCGGAACTTCAAATCAGAGATGTACACTGTGAAAATGACTGTTAATTATTACTAGTTTATTCCAAACAATACTTGCAAGCCAGTAAGCTCTGCCCTGGTTCTCATTTATAATCGTATACATTTGTTACTACCACACTTTCAAGAAGGTGCTAATTTTATTCCTGAGAGATCAGGGTTAGTTCATTTAAGGCTGACACCCTGCAAGCTGGCCATCACCAGAAAGAACCTATCTGTACTCACACAGGAAATCACTTGGAGGCCAATGAATATGGTAACTGACACTGTTCACAGTCTGCCCCATTCCTGGGTTACCTTCTAGTCAGAGCCTGGTATGCCTTCCTGAAATCCCGTGTTTTGAACTCCCATGTGCTTCCCCTCCCACCAACCCATTCTTCCCTGGGGTCCAGTCCAGTTTCATCCCGTAAGTTGTTTCCTAGGATCACACCACACTCAGGGCAACATCAGGTTATTCCTGGGTTTGCTTGAGACTCAGATTCTCTCAAATGGGTCACCTTGCATACAAACAGCCCATCCATTTCTTTCCCCCTAAAGTCATCTCTTGGAGGGAAGGCTTTTTAAACAGCAAGAAAAAAAGTTGCACTTTGATAAAGTGTACAAAGACCATTGCTATTAGGTTTGAGATACAAAACGAATCACACATTTTTGCTGTCCGTGTGTAAAACAAGACTGAAGACAAGTGAAAACAAGGTAGCTCTTTGCTCTGGAAAGTACACTCTGGAAGATAAGACTTTCAACTAAATAAGTGACAGCTTGCTTATCAACATTCACTCCAAAAGCCAAGACGACCATCATTTCGTAAACTCAGCCTAGCTCTGAGCAGTTCTCCACCTTGCAAGGTCTACCTTAAAGTTGTTCAGGGCAGATCCTAAAGCCCTAGAACCCCTGAGATCCCTCTTCTGAGGCCCAACTAACACTCTGTGGATGTGTATTCTCTCTTATAAAGCAGGTCTAATCCACTTAGCTTTGCTTCATCAACAGGTTTTTCTGGTGGTCATTTGGGGAACTGGAATTGAACACCAGACTCTATAGGACAAAAATAAGAAAAATAAATAATGGCCCTAAGCAGACAATTCATCAAAAAGGAAACCCTCAGGACCTATAAGTCATGGAATATATGCAAAGGAAGAAGAGTATTTCTCTCTGGTCTGCAGGCCGACGCTCTAACCGCTGAGCCAAACCAGCTAGGGCGAAGAGTATTTCTAAATAATGCAGAATGGAGATGGCAATTTCTGCCAAAGAAGGCATTCAAACGTAGACTCTGAAGGGCAGCGTTTCCACAGGCTGAATCAGAGGCAGGTGACACAATGTAAGGAAAGGCTTGGAGGCCAGAAGGTCAGGGCAGCCTTAGGAAATAAAACGATGTGGTGCAGTTGGCGGACCAGCCTTACAGGTCAAGTGTAAGTCAAGAAAAGGCTGCACAAGGTGCTTAAGACCAGACTGTGAAGGGCCCGGAGTACTTTGCAGATGTGATGTGAAGGAGATGGCATGCCTACACTGGTACTTTATCCTCATGTTTCTGTTTAACTCCACAGGGACCACTGCTCAAGGGGTGTGACCTCCTCTAGGGCTGGGACTTTGCTGGGAACTATTCCCTCTACAGTTATAATTTAGTGCCCTAGACACAGAGATCCAAAAGCATACATTTAAATAACTATAACAAACACATGATCAATGTCTTATATTTGTGTAAGAAATTCATTGCAGCTCTATTAGTGAGGGAGACAAGGCAAGTACTATTCATTGACGAATGAACAGACTGGTTCAAAGAAGAAAAGGGAGGAAAGTGACTGGCCACTGGCAAGGTGACAGTATGTTGGTGTGTGTATACACTGACACGTACTGGTGCTTGTATGTATATGTATGCATATTTATGCACATGTGCCTACAACCACACTTGATATCATTCACAACAACTTGATAAGGCAGGTACTGTTACCATCTTTTCGAAACAAAGCATCTGATGCTTCCGTTAGATTGCTTCCCAGCATCAGCTGGTTGAGCTGGCCCTTGACTCGGCTCACCTGACTCCTAGTCCAGTGTTTAATTTCTTCTTCTATGTTCCTACCCCTCATCTGTCACCTTCCGCAGCTCTTTTCTTTCTTTTTAAAATATGTTTTCATTTAGTTTTTAGAGAGAGATAGAAATATCGATATGAGAGAGAAGCATCGATCGGCTGCCTCCTGCACACCCCCTACTGGGGATTGAGCCGCAACCCAGGCATGTGCCCTGACCAGGAATCGAACCAGGACCTCTCAGTCCATGGATGACACTCAGTCCTCTGAGCCACACGGCTGGGCCGGCAGCTCTTGTCTGAGACTGCTTTCCCTGCCTTCCCCACGAAGCAGAAACAACGCTGCTGGTGAGCTGCTCCTCTCTCTGGCACACCCTGGGCAGACACTGCCATTTTGCTACCCTGCCACGGCGTTAAACAGAAGAGCTCCTCCTCCTGGGGACTGAGTTAAGACCCGCAAAGCGCTGGGCTCAGACCCCAGGCCCCAAAGGCAGATGCATGTAACACTTAGCTCACAAAACTGAAACTCAGGATGTGTCTATGCATTTCCTCTTGAGCTTAGACAAGGCTCTGTGACTTTCATTCAAACCTCTGCCAACAGCTTCTTACAAAACATGTAATATTGGTTTCACGAGAAGACAACCAACTATAACATATATTTCATTTTTTATAAAGCTGGAAATAATTTTCCTTCCACTGCATTGCAAGGCATTTGAAAAGTAGATCTCTTTCAGAAGGGATATGAAGGCCATTCTTGTTGGAATTTCTAACCACAGCAACATCAAACATCCTGCTTATGGAAGATGTTTAAGAGCTTAATCAGTGAGCCCAGCTGGTGTGGCCAGTGGATTGAACTTCATCCCGAGGACTGAGAGGTCCCAGTTCAATTCCCAGTGAGGGCACATGCCTGGGCTGCAGGCTTGATCCCCAGGGGGGTGTGCATGAGGCAGCTGATTGATGTATCTCTCTCATATCGATGTTTCTAGCTCTCTCTCCCTTCCTCTCTCTCAAAAAAAAAAAATCAATAAAAACTTTTTAAAAAAGGAGCTTAATCAGTGAAAACCATGGATTTCACCACTTCCTGCTTTGTCTCCTTCTCATTAACTATAAGCTCTTGTCTGCTTCTTAAACTTTCCTCATGAATCATAGAGCTTGGTATACAATAGGGGCTCAGATGCTTTAGGTGAACTTGAGATTATAAGCATTTCTCTAGTACAGTGACTTCAGTATCTGACACATAATAAGCAAATGTCAATTAATTTTTTAACCCTTTATTCAGAAATTATATTTTGAATTGGATTTTCAAGCTACTACTACTTAAAAGAAATAAGGCAATTCATCAACTCAAGGTCAAACATTACTTTGAGATACCTACTGAATAGTCATAAGTAACACTTCAGTGCAACTCCATGGAAAAGCTTTACATTGGGATGTAGAGGAAGAACAGCAAGTCTGGTTTTCATCTATTTTTAAAGCCACCCCCAGCGTTAGATCCACACAATAGCAACATACTTTCTATATTCAAGGCCATGTCTAGTCATTCAAAGCAAATTAGAGAATAGGAAAAAAGTGGCTGGATATTTCTGGTTCTTCTTAACCCTCACATCTAAAATACATAAATAACTGAAATAAAAGAGAGAAGGCTGGGAGCTGCTAGAACATCAGTTTCTATGTACTTTACTGGGAGTGTGCACACTTTGACCGCATCTCCACTGAACGATTGTTGGCCATGGACAAGCTTTCTTGGACTCCACAATTCCCGCTGGCAACTGATACAGACCCACCATCACTTCAGCTCTGCAGTTGTGTCCACGTTCTGATAGACAATGGGAAATAAACACTATTTATCTTGCTCAGTTCAGGCTGATATAACAAAGCACTTTAGACTGGGGGGTGTACACAACAGAAATTTATTTCTTAAAGTTCTGGAGGCTAGAAGTCCAAAATCAGGATGCCAGCACACGGGTTCTGATGAATGCCCACCCTCTTCTGGGGTACAGACTGCAGACTTCCTGTTGTGCCCTCCCATGGCAGGAGAGCTAGCTAGGACTCTGCCTCTTCTTATAAGGGCACAGATCCCATTTCTGAAGGTTCTTTCTTCATGACCTAAGCACCTCCCAAAGTCCCCACCTCCTAATACCATCGCACTGAGATCAGGGTTTCAACTTAGGAATTTCAGGGGAGGACACAAATATGCAGTCTGTACCAACTATGCCGGGCAATCTTTGCTTGCAGGTGATCACAGTATTCCTTTTTGTTTCTATGAATATTGAAATTGTTAGAAGAGCAATTCTACTACCCAAACTGCTTGCTAGGCTCAATACATTCCTGTCAGAAATAGTCATTGTATATCCACGTGGCAATCACAGTTTTAGGCACTGTCGCCACGGTGACAAACAGCATTGATTTGATCTTGCCTTCATAAAGGCAAACAAGACCTTCATCATATCTAGCACTGGGGTAGGGTTGAAAAGATTGAAAAGAAAGTAAACTGTTTTCAGGCTACTTTTTAATGCTTTGAGCTGTTTTAGAAAGGTAAAAATCTATCCCCAAGTGATTCTAGCGGCTGCCTTTAAAAGGACATCTTAAGCTGATAGTCAAAGTTGGTGGGCATTTATTGACAGAAGATATGCCAGTCCAAGAGCATTCAGAACCAAAGAAAGGGGGAAAAGGCAAACCATCCATCAGGCTCTTTTAATTGGTTGAATTAAAATGAGTAGAATATCAAGAACTTATGAATTTGTTTATTTTGGGCCATTTTAAGAAAATGATACACACACACACACACACATTTTTATCAAGGACACACTGAATTGCTGAAAAATTTACTGCTCTCAAGGGAGGATGGTCCCTGGTAGCTATGTATAGACCCCGGTTAACACAGCATGTCACTCTGGCACTGAAGAAGCCATGTATTTCTCAGAGCCACTCGGGATCAGGCCTGCATTATTATCTCAGACAGAAACATGTTTGATTATACACTACCCGGAGTTGGAAAGCAGAAGTGTGAGGTGTGTGTGTGTGTGTGTGTGTGTGTAAGAGGAAACTGAGCAGAGGCGTGAGATGCAGAGTAGGATCTGTTTTGTCTAAGCCTGCCATCTTCCCATCAACTAGAGTGAAAAGAAAACTTTCAAAAATGATATGAGTTGAGAAATGCCAAGTCTATAATTTTTCATTTAAAAGGGAGACCATGGTAAGCTTCATGTGAATATCTTCTATGGAATATGAGGAGCTGAACTCAGAAGACAGGATATTCACGGCCCTATTTAGCTTCAGGATTTATTTCTGTTTCCATGGCAATTCTGTTACATAAAACTGCATTACTTCTCCTGGTAAGAGGCCTTTCATTTGTCACGTAAACCTGTAACCTAAATGGTGCCTTCAACGGTTGGGTCCAGTCCTAAATGCACAACAAACTGGCTAATATATTTATTTTAAATCGATAGTGTCACTACATTTTAATAACAATGGCATTCTTATTTGGCATTTTATTTGCTACATCAATTCTAAAGTCCTCTTTTATTAGCTAGTATGGGCCTTCTGAGCACAATGGCACTGGAGCTACCGAAGTCAATACAAGTAATAAATTAAATGTACCAGTCAGTCATTTTTCCTCTGCTCAGCTCAACAAATCCCTCTGTAACCCTGACAGCACAGAAAAGCCTATGCTCGGGTCCTCCACTTATGGCATTGTCAAAATAACAATAGGTTGAATCTCTGCTAGACTGGAGTGTGTCTTCAAGGGCCATTTGGACCTGCACTGCCAGAGGAATATTAGCCTCAGGTTGTCAGTACTCTCCTGGGCACTTCTTCTAGTGAATGCTCACACTCTGAGGCCGTCAGATCGCCATCTGCTCACCATTTTGAGTGATACAAGTCGGAATCGTGGCTTTAGAGCTAAAGGGATCTAGGGGTCTAGATTCTCCAATCTCTTCCTTTTAAAAATGAGAGAATGATCCTTGTGAGGTTAAATGGCTTCTGTAAGGTCAAACAGAGAAGGTACGCAGCTTGGAGGAGAAGCCAGGATTTTGCTCACATTGGGGCAATTCTAGACAATTCACAGACTCGCTGTTTTACTCCTGAGAACAAAAATGTTTAGCACTTCCCCAGAAATGTTTTTCAAAGATCATCAATAAGCTTTGAAATTGTAAACACGTTGTTTTGATCAACAGAATTAAACTGCATATTAGCAGGAATTTTTGAATATTACTCAAACATAATGAGTTTAATTGTAAAGAGTAATTGTGTATATTAAATCCTAAAAGATATTGAATTTCCAGTGCAAAAGGTGACCCTTCTGACAATGATTTATATTACTACATATTTGAAATGTATTGGTAGTGATAGTATATAATATGCATGAATTTATTGGGTTATACCTAGAAGGCCTAAAGCTAGGGACAAGATCACCCACCCATCTGGCTAATCTGACCCCCAGAATTAGCCAATAGAAAGGTAAGCCAGCCACAGTCAAAGTGTGACAGCCATCTTGACCATACCTATTAGCCTGAATCGAGTGTGACTTCATCCAATGAGTAATTTCTTCTTCTATCTCCTCCTAAGTCAGCTGGTGATCAACTCAGTGTCCTCTTGAAGCCGCAGGTACCTTTGTTCAAGGGACGTGCCATCCAAGAAGCACTCACAACGCCATGGCTTCCTGATCTGCCTTCCCACTCACCTGGTGCTAGTTTGGGTGTTCAGGATGGCAGATGGTCCTCATGCATTTGTCCGCTGCAATCATCACTATTTTAAAGAGCGTCATCTGGTGGGGAGGGAAGTGCCTAAACAAAAACCCTATAGGATCTCCTAGTACTTTTTTTTTAAGCTGTAGCCTACTTAATATATTATATTCATAGCTCTCAAACAACGAGCATTTATTGGGCATCTACTATGTTCCAGATACTGCTTTGGCTGCCATATATAATACTGAGCAAGAGAATCTATCCTTTATGGGGCTCTCATTGCAGTGGATCTAGAGAGCTTTCTATTACACCGTATTGTCAGAATCTGCTGAGAAATAGTCAGAGTATTACTCCTTGTACTCAAGAGATTTTATAGCAGAGATACAACTTTTCCATACTGAGAGAATAAAGGCAAGATGGTAAGTATTTCCACCTAAATTTAATCAAGAAATGATACAGGCTTTCCTCATTGTATTGTGCTTCACAGATGTTGCATTTTTAACAAATTGAAGGCAAACTCCGCCACCAGCATAAAGGTTATGACTCACTTTTATTGCAATACTTGCTTTATTGCAGTGATCTAGAACCGAACACACAGTATCTCTGAGGAATACCTGTATTTGAAAGGCAGCTCTTTATGGCTTTTCAGCTGTTTATGTAATGCGTAATTATCGGTGGCTGTGCCTCTACAGTTGCCAAATTTGAGGATCAAGCTAATGGAATATGTATAATACGAGTAGGATTTGAGAAATCCAAATGAATGTTTCAGTGTAGTCAAAGTCATGGAAACAAAGTTTTTTTCATTATTATTAGGTTTTCTTGGACTTATGTATGGGCAAAAATAGAGCTTTTCAACTTGTAATTTTGTTTTTCTGGTGTTTTCACTATGGCAAGTTATTTCTAACTAGGAATACATTTGGAGACCAACTGGCCTCATCTTCTGCCAACCTCTTGCAACATACCACTAAAGACCACCAGATGGCCATGCAATTTCTACTTGTGTACCTGATAGTTAACTCACTGACTTCAGAATAATTGTTATAGTCATTGCAAGGTTTATGTTCACGTTAAACAGTTTTCTACCATATAGTTTCTGCAGATAAGGCCATACAGAAGAAATCTGACCTTTTCCTCGTGACATCTCATCGCATTTTTAAAGATAGCTATAGTTATTGGGACTGCTCTAAATAATCCCTTCTCCAGGCTAAAACTTTGAAGGGGCCTCTGATCCTACGCAGAAAAATAAAATATTTACATGACAAAATCTACCAGGTGCCACAAGACCTGCTTTAAATTTTTTCCCTCTTAAATAATACTTTTGGGTTAAGGCATTACTCTATTTAATTAAAAGTGAACTTCTATAACCAGAGAGGATTACTATAATAACATTTGCTCATTATTGGGTGACTTGGCCATTAATAAAGGCCAGCTCTGCTCTAGATGAGTTCACAGCCTTAGTGGGAACGTTTTCCATCCATACATCCATTACCTCATACAACATTTATGTGGTGCTGGCTATAGAGACCAGCGCTGTGAAGGCACCAAGAATTTAGTAGTAAGCAAGAGAGACAAAGTCCCTCCCTAGTAGAACTTACGTTTATATAATATAATGATCAAGTGACTAGAGAGTCCTAGGAAAGGGTGAGCTCATCAGTATGGTAGAGAAAAGGAACAAGAGAGGGGAGGCTCTTAAGCACAAGTCGTGTGAAGAATGGAAGATCCTTTGTACAGACCAGGCTGCCTAGAGACAACTTGGTCTGATAGCATTAACTGAGTACCTACTGTACACAGAATTCCTGGTCAGGCAATGCTGTAGGATAATTAATAGTTCCCAGAAAGACTAAGAGAATAATGCTACCTCACTTTTTTTTTATTTATTAATATTGATTTTAAAGAGAGAGAGGGAGAGAGGAAGACAGGGACAGAAAGAGAGAGAGAGAGAGAGAGAGAGAGAGAGACATTGATTTGTTGTTCCACTTATTTATGCACTCATTGGGACGATGCGCTAACCAACTGAGCTACCCACCAAGGGCTACTAGCTCACTTTAGAGTATGCAAAAAAATCTCCATATAACAATAATAATACATAAATAGACCCTGCTTAGTAAGCAGGAAATATTTCTACATATGTCATTAAATAAGTCATAAAATCCACCATTTCACTTGATTCTGTTATAGCAACTGTGTGTGGTAACAAGTGAGAGCGTTATTAGCATCATTCAATAGATGAGGGGAATAGAACTCTGAAAGAGGTTACACAACATTGTCCAGACTCAGTAAGAGATGGGTCCTAGGGACTACATCAGGCCTTCGAAGTAATTAGTGTGTGTGTTTATTTAATATCTATGAACATCTATTTAACTCAAATGAGACTAATTCTTGTCTCAGGAACCAATTCACTATTAATAATAATAAGCCACTCTACTAAAGGATGAATTGGGAATATAAAAAACAATGAAACTTGGTTGAGTGCTGTTTGAATTCTCACAGAAATCTCCGTTGAAAGCGCAAGCTCTTGCTCGTGAAGACAACATCGGAGGAACCCACACTGGATTATGAACTGAGGGTTTAATGAACACGTGTTTCACATCTAATCGTAATTAGGAGGGCATCATGTTATCTCAGATGTTTCTAACTTCACTCTTCCTTGTGGAACACCAGTGCTTTTGAATGTCAGTTTTTCTCAGAAAAGTAAAATATGCAAATAAATGCGTGATGCCTAAGGCGCTGTTTCCTTGGGCTTACTTCCACAAAAATGTTCCGCATCTGCTGATGAGAATAGCTCAACAGGTGCTGACAAATCCCTGAAACTGCAGTTGTTTGTCATGGAAGTATTTGGTTTCTTCAACTGGTGGGCTTAAGTACAATTTAAATATTGCAAAAGCATTAATACTTGGTTGCTGAATGAACAACTTGATAGTTTCACTTTGTCCATTCTTCCAAAAGTTAACTAGATAAAAGGCATATACACCATGAGAAATATCCTAGAATAAGTCTACATCAACAAAGAATTTGTGTTTATTAAAGGAAAATAATATACCTTCACTAAAAAAGAGTGAACATATCACCTGAAACAGTCACCTGCGGATTCTGCTCAATACCTGAAATGCATATAGGCCTAAAGTAAAGAGAATAACAATAGTGATAAAAACACATCTGGGAGAGGCATCCCAGCTGCCACTGAAAAATATTCCTCAGTTCAATTCCGCAAGCCTTTGTTGAGAACTACTATGTGCCCAGCACCGTGCTTAGTTGGGAATACAAGGGTTTTTGCCACAAATTGGTTTCCAAGCACACAAAACAAACCCTACTGTGATAACGGGACAAACTATTATCATTACCCAGAAGAATTCAATTTGACTAGTTTGAGACTTCATAAAAGTGGTGCCATTTGAACCAGGATGTGAAAGACAAAATGAGAAACAAAATTCTTAGCAAAGTAAATAATGGCAACAAAGGCTCAGAGACAGGGGAACACAGGTGTATTTACAGACCAGTCTATTGTCTGATGCCACTTGAAACGAGGGGACAATGGAGACTCAGATGGCGGAAGGGGAGTCAAGTGTCACAAGTTGGAGCTAAATTGCATGGGACCTTAAAAATTAGACATAAGTTATATGTAGTTTCTTCAGCGTATTTCAGATTGCTTTACTAAAGGAATAAAACCATTCATTCCATAACCAAAGCAAGGTTTACAAATCATCCATTTTAGAGAAGACACATACTGAATGCAGGTTGAAGAAGGATTCTCACTCTTTGAGATTTTCCAGGTGGAAGAACATTTGAAGGTTTCATGACCTGTTGGTGGGGATGGTGATGGAGGTATGTGGTTAGCCGCTGTGGAGACAGAGGCCAGCAGAGCCAGCCTCAGTTACGTCAGAGTTATACATATAAGCATAAGATTTAGCAAATAAATCCTAGCTACAAATCAACTCATCAAAAAGCATTCTGACTCTCCCCCAGACCCCCGAAGCACACAGAGGAATGCTTTTTATGGGGCAAGATGCTCCAAATTTCTGGAGTGGGATTAATCTTTCAAACTTAAGAATGTCCTCATTTCCAAGAGGGCTAATAATGACGCCTGCCTCATAGGTCGTTAGGGGGACTAAAGACAGTAATGTGTGCAGACAATGTGGCAAGTGCTCGATGGCATGTCGTGAACCTCACTATTATTATTCATTTGTTGCCTTAGGCCTGTTTTGTATTTTTATGCATTTCTGAAACTGCACTGAATTCATTTGTATTACGTTTTCGTTTTATCGCTATGTAAGTCCTATAATATATGCAGTTTGTGTCATGGATTATGTTTGTACATACTTAACTAATAGTAGAGAAGAATAAATTAACCCCAAATCTTTAATATTTTTTCCACCAAAAGGCCTGTATTGACCACCAGCTCCAGGACGGTACGGATGCAGCAGTTCCGTTCTGTCCCGGGTGCACTGCGGCGTCCCTCGCATAGAGGACATGTCTGCAGGAAGAGGGGTAACGGTAAGCACACAAAAAACCTAAAAAAACCTCAAAGTATTAATATGAATATTTCATGTAAAACTCCCCCTAAAAGAAGCCTGTAGACTAAGATGGTTTCCCTGGAAAATTCTACCAAATACTTAAAGAATTCACACTGATTCTAGACAATCTCTCTTCCAGAAAATAGGAGAGGAGAAATACATTTCAATGTGTTTTATGTAGCAAGGCCAAGAGAACACACAAAAATAAAACAACAGACCAATATCCCTCATGAATTTAGACACAGAAATCATTAAGAAGTATCAGTAAATGTAATTTGCTATTTGCAGTATTTAAAATTAATTATAGACGATGAACCAGTGGAGTTTATTCCAGGGATGCAAGGGAGGTTTCATAACTTGTAAAAATCAATCAATGTCATCTCTCACATTAATAGAAGAACCACATGACAATATAATTTGTTATATATAAAAAAAAACAAAATAGGAAAATAGCAATAGGAAAAGTTATCCTCACTTTGATAAAGAACATACACAAAACCTACAGCTAACATTATACTTAAGGGTTTAAGACTGAACGCTGCCCCCGCCCCCCAGGACTGGGACCAGACAAGGATGTCTGCTCTCACATTTCTTATTCAATACAGCGCTCAATGTTCTAGCTGGTTGAGAAACAGAGATACAAGGCGCATAGATCAGAAATGAAGAAATAAGACTGTCCCTATTAACAGACGATACGATTGTCTACATGAAAAATCCCGAATAAGCTACAAAAAAAAAAAAAAAAAAAAAAAAGCCACCTAGAACTAAGAAGCAAATTCAGCAAGGTCACAGTATACAAGATAAACATATCAACATTAATTGCATTTCTATATACAGGATGAACACATGGACCCCTGAAATGAAAAACACAATACCAGTGACAATCATTACACAGCAATTGAATTCTGGGGCATTTATCCAAGGCAAATGAAGACTTAGGGTCACACAAAACCTAAGTCTTACAAATGTACATAGCAGCTTCATTCATAACAGCCCAAAATGGGAACAACCCAGATGGCCTTCAGTGGCTGGACGATGCAAAATAAGGATTTCCTGCATTTTTTTTTCTTATGGAAGCATGAAACCTACCTAATTTTAAATATTAGATACCTCAGCTCTTCTAACTTGGAGTACAGAAAATGTGCTCACGTTTGCACACATTACATGCTCACATACTGTCTCACACATATTAGGGATTCAGTGAATCGTAAGTCATGAATGTGGGCACAAACGCCATCCAGGCTGGCGGAGGAAGATCACCCCAGGTGGTGTTTCAATCAGTTACAGGAAATAAATGTAAATGAGCAAGTGTGCATAAGGAATTTAGCAAGGTACTTTGCACCTAGGAAGCACTGGATGAGTGGCAGATTACTTTCATAAATTATCATTATAGCACCTTTAAAAAATGTCACCAAAGAAAATAACTCTGACTTTGAAGTAGTTACTCTCACTTGGTCCCTCATGGTCTCTGAACATGTGATGCTTTTTCCACACTCATTTTGTTAGAGAATTTTGAAATTTAGAAGAACATCCTCATACCCTAATTCAACCTTTTCCAATATATTTGACACTGAATCATTTCCACGACATAGACATCCACTGGTAATGTTCCAGACTAGCTGACTGATGACAGAAATGATGGTACTGAGGAAATCTTGGAAAACTTTCAAGGAGTTGATGCTTCTGGGTTTGGGGAGGGGTGAGGGAAGATGGAAAAAGAAAATAGCTAATATTTTTAACTATGGAAAGTGGAAATCGGATTGAACTATGTCAATCGTGTAATAAATAAAATATGAAAATGACTTAGTGATAAATGAAACTGCCTCAATGTCCTTCTCGTAATGTAACATTTCATCAGTCTCCTCTGTATTATCATGATAAGCTTAGATGCACAGGATATAAAAAAAGGATCTAGTTTTGGGAGGTGATATCTTATAAGTATTATATAATGCCAGATGCATTAACTTCCAAAATGCTTTCAGAAGACATTTGAGAGTAAAAAACTAGTACACAAAATAACGGGTGGGAGAACACTCTCAAATGTCACCTAAATAAATGGTACAGCAACAATTCTTGGTTTTCATTCCTGGCAATAATAATCAACCGACTTCACATTAGAATGAAGTTTTCTGATTATATCCTATTTTAAGGATTGTACTATGAACCTATACCCAATACTGCTTATATAAGTCACTTTACTCTTGGCCCAGATAAGTAAGGAACATTCATGATTTCACTGTATTTCAAATAAAGTATTACATCTCAAAATAGGGACACTTTTTATGTAATATTTAAACTCTCATGTCATCAACCTTGGCAATAATAATAGGTTTTACCAATTGACAATTGAAGAATATTCACATTAGGAGCACAAATAATTCTTGCCTCCTTCCAGTTTGCAATAATTGTTCTCTTAAATCCCTGTGACATTCATCTCTGTCCTTCTAGTGGCACTTACATTATTTACACTTTGAATTATGATGATTAATGCGCAGATATTATCCCTGAACTTTGTGCTCCTTAATGTTCTTTAATACATGGTTTTATACCTCTCTTCAAGCCAAATTCAAACCATTACCAATAATTGGGTGGTCAATAGAGACTGAACAGAGAAAAGTTATTTTCTTTGGTGATGTTTTTTAAAGGTGCTATAATTATAATTTATCCAAGAAACAACGCTCACAAGATTTCAGCCAAGGCTTTCAGTTGAACAATGAACAAAATTCTTCAGCTAATGGAAAAATAACAATAAAATTTTTACATATAAAAAATCACACAACTCAATTATAACAACAACAACAAACAAGCAATCTGATTAAAACAATGGACAAAGGAATTAAATAGACATTTTTTTCTAATGAAGACATCCAAATGCAAAACCTGAAAAGATACTCAACATCATTAATCAACAGAGAAATACAAATTAAAACCACAATGAGTTATCACCTCAGACCTGTTGTTAGAATGGCTATCATCAAGAGAACAAGAGGTAACAACCGTGGGAGAGGAGGAAAGGGAACCCTTGTGCACAATTGCTGGGACTGTAAACTGGTCCAGCCACTACAGAAACAGTATAGAGGTTCCTGAAAAAATTAAGAATACACATACCATGTAATCTAGCAATCCAATCTCACTTCTGGGTGCATAAACAAAGGAAATGAGAACAAGATATGGACGAGATATGCACTCTCATGTTTATTGCAGCATTATTTATAGCAGCCAAGAAATGGAAACAACCTAAGCATCTGTCAACATAAAAAAGATGTGGTATATATATATATACAATATAATATTATTCAACCATGGGGGAAAAAGGGAAATCCTGCTGTTTGCTACAGCATGGATGGATCTTGAGGGCATTATGCTTAGTGAGATAAACCAGACAGAGAGAGACAAATACTGTATATCACTTACATGTGGGATCTAAAAAAAAGCCAAACAAGTAGAAACTGAATAGAAAGGTTGTTACCAAGGGCTGGGTGGGTGGATTGGGGAGATGCTGTCAAAGAGTAGAAACATGGAAGTAGAAGATAAAAGTCGAATGCCTGCACAGTGATTACAGTCAACAATGCTATATTATATACTTCAAAATTACTAAGAGACTAGATTTTAAATGTTCTCACCACAAAAAAAAAGAAATGATAATTATATGCCATGATAGAAATCTTAGTTAAAGCTATGGTAATAATCATTTTGCTTGCAACATATAAATGTATAAAATGAACACATTGTACACCTTAAACTTACACAATGTTAATGTCAATTAAATCTCAGTAAAATAAATACATACATACAGATTTATGTATACTGGGACTACACAGTAGAAGAATTCCAATGACAGATTATAAATCTGCTTATTTTTTAATATTAGAAAATCAAATTTCTTTAAATGATATTATGTTTTGCTATTTAATAACAATGTCTTGTTTTTAATAAAGTAGAATCTAAGACAATGAGATATATCTATCCCACATGCCCGTTCATACTAAGTTAATAACTATTTCAATTTATTTCACCATCTCCTGTTGAGTGACAAAATCTTGTTTATACCTTTATATAGATAATGTTTCCAGAATAAAATTGGTCTATGTTCCTGAGGCTGATATGAATTCATAAACATATAATGGAGTAAGTCTAAAAGGAATAATTATGCATTTCATACTCACACTCAAAACTGAAAATGTTAGCTAGCATATATCGTTAGCTATTTATAAGTTCGTAATACGTTAGTCATTATCACGACAACAAAAAACAAAAATGAAGAAATTGTCCTGTGGGATTTTATGCTCAGAGAAGTAACTTTTAAATTATATTTTAGGGCCAGGAACTTTAATTTATCAGTGGTCCAACTCTGTCTTAAACTAACTCATGGCACTGCACACATCACACCTAGTGAAGTCTCTAAATAAAATTTAAATTGGGTTCAATTTCCAAAATAAGTAAGTAAATGCATTTGATAGTTTTTCATAAGACATAGATAAAGATTAATATGTTACAAACTTATCCCTAAAGTGACATTATTATAGCTCACAAACAATTAAGAATGAAAGTCTGAGAGATGCAAAGATTCGCCTTCCCATTTGAACACCTGCAATCTCTTTTATCACCAATCACAAAGATATGAAAGTTCGTAGCACCTTTGTGTCACACTATATCCCAGATTTTGAAACTGCCTTATGACTGAGCTAGAGAGTCTCATATTATTTGGAATTCATAAAGCAGAACATGCATTTGTTAAAGAAAAAGCTAAGGCTAAATTGTCTTTGGACAATTTAAGCTTCAGAAAATGTACCTAGGAAAGACCCTAGGGAAACAGAAATGGATTGATCCTCACTGCTAAAGATGTTGAGATCACATCTTGTCATTATCAATATATGCCCAGTGATTGTCTCTAGGCTGCCATCTATGGCATGGGGTCTCTCTGCCTGCATGCTTTGGGTCTGGGGTTCTGTTAGGAGATTTGAGAAATCATCATTTCCCATACAAAGCAAGGACTAAGTTAGATGGAATTTAGCTGGACTGTAGGACCCAAAAGTTGGAAACCCAAGAGACACCTGACTTACAGTGATTTGCCCAGTAGACTCACTGACATAATCTTCCTGTTATAAACAAAGCTCTTGACAGTAATGACCCAAAATGTCAAATCCTATATGATAGATGTTTTCCAACATATTTTCTTTAGAACACTCCTTCCAAGAAAAGTTCCCCAAAGTGGTTCTCTGATTAACAGAAACTCATAAAAAAGGGATATGCTTGTTAAGAGCATTATTTCTGAAGTCAAACCCCCTGAGTTTGAGACCCAGCTTGTATAGAACTTTGACCCATGTGTCCTCAGGCGTATGTCTTACCCTCCTTGTGCCTAAATTTCTCACTGTGAAATGTGAATAACAATAATAGCTACCTCATAGGGTTATTGCAAGGATTAAATAAGACAATACATGTTTGGTCTTAGAATAGTGGTAGACATGAATTAAATACTCAACAAATGTTAGCTACATAGAGGCATAACAATAAACTTGAGAAACCTTCATACAATAACCCCTTTGCGAAGATTACCATGACTGTGAGCATATTAAACACTTGGAAAATTACTTAAAGGAATATGTTTAACCCAGTTACTTCCCAAACCTAAATAGCGCATCACTTGATGACTCATTAAACGAGTTTTCTCTTTTCTTTTTTAACATTAATTAATGTGTTTACTTTTGCGCCACAGTTGGCATTTCAGATGCACAACAAACTTCTTATCCTCCAGGAAGACCTTGCAGATTTTCCTTTTATACACCCTCTGTGGCTTACATTACAAATCGGTCTCTAATCATTGCTTCATTTCTCAAGAGCAAAACGTTATTATTCAGCTTTCCCTTGGCATGTCACTTTCATGTCTGGGTCAGATAAGCTTGGATAAGATCTCCCTCCAGGAAGTTTTGTAGTGTTCAGTTTCCTACACAAAGTGCATCCTCGGTAGGAAAAAAAAATATCTCATAGCTGTTAAACATAGATTCCAACTGTCTAAATGGCTGTACTGCTCGAAAGTGTTTCTTGAAAGCACTAGTCATTCTGAAATTCACCTCTTTTGTATCGGTATTCTGAATAAAAATTCACTTATCAAACCTAGGAGAGACCTTTAAAATTATCTAGTGCAATAGTGTCAACAATAAAAATTAAGTAAAAAAAGAAAAAAAGTCCAGTTTTTATAAAAGAGGAGAGTGAGCCTCTGAGACATTAAGATCACACAAGAACACTGACTCAGAACCCAAACCTCCAAGGGCTGCTCCAACACTGCTGATATTCAGGGATCAGAGGTGAGGTTTTAGATGAGAAGAAAGGACATCTGGGGTCAGAAAACCCCAATTTGAATCCCAGTTTTTCTACTCACTGGCCTTATCACTCTAGTTAAGTCTCTGCTTTCTCATCCACTGTAAGTGTTATGTTACCAAGACATGTAGATTAGACATTTTAGATTAGACTATCCTAACTTTGCTTGACCAATCTCATACAGAGTTATTGGTCCAAAGATCATATTTTGCTTTTGGCATTTTTTTTGCGAGTCCATAGCAAAGATTCAATTGCTTTATTTTATTCATTCATTCATTCATTCATTCATTCATTCATTCATTCATTCATTTATTTATCTGCCAGATCTGTATTACTTTGAATATGTCTCTTCTCCTATCTGGTATACATAATAGAGTCAGAGTTTTATATTTCCCAATTTTGGGGGGAATACCTTATTGAAGCCCCTAAATAACCCAAACCAGTAGAAATCAAGGAAGCCACAGATCAAACTTCCGTTGGGTAGTGAGGCGGGCTGTCTTTAGGGGGTGGGTTGTATTTTTGGCCCACGGAGGTTGCTCTCAGTCACAGAAGTGACTCCTTTTACTTTCTCAAAAGTTGAAGACTTTGCCCTGGCCAGTTTGGCTCAGCGGTTAGAGTGTCGGCCTGCTGTCCGGAGAGACCCGGTTCAGTTCCCGCTAAGGGCATGTACCTCAGTTGCAGTTTGTTCCTGGCCCTGGTTGGTCGTGAGGGTGGCAGCCACTCGATGTGGCCCTTTCACGTCGATGTTTCTCTCTCTCTCTTCCTCTCTCTCCCTCCTACTCTGTCTGAACAAAAAAATGAAAAAATGTCCTCAGGTGAGGATAAAAAAAATAAATAAATAATAAAAAATAAATAAATAAATAAAAGTTGAAGATTTCAAAATAATTTGGTTTTTTTAAAGATTCAATATTATTTTTAAATTGATAACTTATTAAATTTTAAAGATTTATTTTCTACATTCTAATGCTGTTTAATTCAATGGCTTTTAGTATACTCGGAGATTTGAACAACCTTTACCACAATCAAATTTAGAACATTTTCATTACCTCAAAAAGAAACCTCGTACCCTTTAGCCATCATCCCCCAATCTAGCCATTCCCCTAGCCCCAGGCTGCCTTCTATTTCTATAGATTTGCCTGTTCTAGGTATTTTGTATAAGTGGAATAATACAATACACAGTCTTCTATGACTGGTTTCTTTGATTAACATAATGTTTTCAAGGTTCACGCACGTTTTAGCATGTATCGGTAGGCCAGTAGATACTCTTTTCTGTGTGTTTATAGTTTTCTCTCATATATTCCACTTCCTCTCCATTTTTCAGGAGAGTTTATGTGTGTGGATATTTGTATATATGAGATATATATATGTGTGTGTGTGTGTGTGTGACATATATACAACTATAATATATACATATGTTTCAATGATGGGAGACCTCATTTTAGCTGATTTATGCAAATATAAAATTAATCAATTAATGTTTAATATTCTTACATGTATTATTAGGCAATGTACAAGGTCAGGGGAATAGAAATACTTGACTACCAATAACAGGTGGTGCTGGTAAAAATAATAGGACAATTCTATGTCAAAAATAAATTGTATCTGCAAAATGGAAGGGAAAGCATCAGGCACCAGTGACTATTTCTACATGGATGTCTGTAATCCTAGTTAGTTGTGCAGAGGGTTCAGTCTGAGGAACAGGAGAAGATCAAGATCCTTCGATTCAATTATAAGATGCTTTCTTTCTGGGGTTTCATCCCTAGCTGGACATTTTCAGCGTGTCAAAATAAACCACTTATGCAAAGTAGCTTTGATGTGCTGGTGGATTGGAGAGAGTTTTAAATTGCTACACTGGCTGAGGCTTAACCCAGTTTTAAGTAATTACTAACTTATACCTAGTTTTATTTGACTTCATTCACAAGGCTGCTTCCAAAACCAGTTAAAGAACTGATCGGCCACCATGTGAAGGCCAATCTCCCTCATGGCCCAGAACCTAGTTGGAGAGCACAGATTTTAAAAATGGGCAAAATTTAAAATGAACATAGTTAGCAAGACACAACATTTTCCCTCTATGATTCATAAAGCAAAACATATTCTTCTTTGTTATTTTAAATTGAATGAAAAGAAAAAAAACTAGTAGTTCATGTCACTGGATCCAAGTTGCAAAGTACCTTCTTTTCAATACATAACTCGAAGCCTGGCCAGTTCTTTGCTTTCCACTGATATCGGAGGCACAAAGCCTTCCAGATATGTCAATGTAGCATCCACCTGTCAGTTGGAGCTTTGCTTTCTTTGCCCTCCCTCTCCCCTGGCATCACTGTAGAAAATACTGGAGAGTTTGGATATAGTTCACAAGTCAGTGTCCTTGTGATAAGAACAAAATCTGGCCTGGCCTGTGTGGCTCAGTGGTTGAGCATCGACCCATGCACCACGAGGTCACTGGTTCAATTCCTGGTCAGGGCACATGCCCAGGTTGTGGGCCGGATCCCCAGTGGGGGGCATGCAGGAGGCGGCCAATCGATATTCTCTTTCATCAGTGGTTGGGGTCATGTGGGTGGCAACCAGTCGATGTGTCTCTCTCACATCGATGTTTCTCTCCCGTGCTTCCTCCCTCTCTCCCTCCCCCTCTAATCTGAAGATAAATGCAAAAGATGTCCTCAGGTGAGGATAAAAAAAAAAGAACCAAGTCGGTTCCTGTTCTGGTAAGGGAAGCATGTGGGTCCTCTGTGAAGTTATAAAGCCCAGGGAGTCTCAGCCACCTAAAGATGATTTTTTGTTTCAGTCCCTATATGTGGAAAATGGGAAAACTTTTTATGTGCCAGTAACTTGATAATTGTCAAATATCAACTTAGTGAGTTAGGCGCAATTTTCCCATTTTACAGATGTGAACACTGAGGTTTGAAGTACCCTCACCCACAGCTATGCAGATAGATGGTAAGGAGTGCAAACATATTTGAAAATTAATATTTCAAAACAAGCCAACTTATCATGGAGTACTGCCTCTCAAGCTATAAAAGGAAATGTCTCTATGGGTTCAATCTGATTTCTCCTGGACTACAAATTCAATATTAAGCCTAAACGTAAACTTAGTTAAGCCTAAACTTAATAGTTTCTTACACACACATATGCAGAGCTTATATCTCAATTAGTTCAAATTTTAAAGTCCTGTTTTCAAATGAAGAATCACACATGGCAAAGGCCTTTGATCACTTCAAATCTCTTCTTTTAGGAATTAAAGTTAGTAACTCATGCCCTGGCTGGTTTGGCTCAGCGGTTGGAGCATCAGCCTGTGGACCAAAGAGTCCCGGGTTTGGTTCCCACTAGGGGCACATACCAAAAAAAAAAAAAAAGTTAGTAACTCATGGAAAGGTTGCCTCAGACCCAGAAATAAAGCCAGATTAGATTAAATCAATTAGTACATGCATTTCCTTGGCAAGTGTTCTTGATTGGAAGGGGTTGGGGTTGGGGGTGAAATATGTGTCCTAAATCAGCTCAGTAAGGCTGATAAAACATCAGCAGCCACCTTGCAACCATGAGAGGAACCAGCCTTAGAAGGAGGCCAGAGCTGAAGCCAGCCCAGCGACCTAGGTCCTTGATGGCATCATTCAGCCACTCTTGGTGCCATGCCTAGAATTTGCCTCACCTCTGAAAATCCTGGTGTTGGAAAATAATAACTTGCTTTATCATTAGGTCAGTTATGTTTTGTTACTTGCAGCCTAAAACATTCTGACTAATCCATCATATACCAGTGTTTGTTTTAGCAAATGTAGTCATTGATTATATTGGCTGGAGCACGTATCGCCTTTTGGGGAATGCTGAAACTGACAAAGGAATTTTTCCACGGTCTGACTCTTCAAAGAGTGTTTGGGAACACACTGCTCAAAATTTAGCTGAGCAAGGAAACAGCCAAAATATCAAACAAGCAAATTCCAAGTTTGTGATTCCAGGGAGGGAAATAGAGAAATAAAGAGCTCAAAATGAAAGAAAATTGGCGACTCGGAGACAGTACATAAACAATGGCTCAGGACGACCCTCAAAGGACTCCTTCACCTGAGGTAACATCTTCCAAACAAAGTATAAAACTGAAATGATCTAAGATGCCATAATACTTTCAGAGTTAGATATTAGCTAAGGGGTTTTGCCAAATGCTGGCTTGGAATTCACAGGTAGTCCACCAACAGTCTTCTCACATATTTTCTTTGGAAAGTGACAATGTTTGTTGATAGCAAATTATTGTCTGCATATAGTCATTTTTCTGTTTAAATCAATTCCTGTTGGATTGTGCAAAGTGATAGGCCAATGTGTTTCTACCCATGAATGATAAATTCAACAGAAATGAAGAAGACCTGGGGAAATACAGCATGCTGTCATCACTCTTGCAAATTTTTACCACTAACGCATCAACCACCATTGGGGAGGGGAAAGAAAAATGTCTCTTCTCCCCACTCCAACCACTAACTTTCTTCCCCTCCATTCTTGGAACCTCTCTATTAAGTGGAAAATCCAATCTCTCAGTAGAATTGCTGAAGGTGTACACACATCTAGAGTCTCAGAGCCCAGCATATGCCTGACATCTACTTTTTTCTTTTATTGCTCTTGCTTTTGGTGTTCTGTGTAAAGAACTGTGCCTAATTCCAGATCATGAAAATTTACACCTCTGTTTTCTTTGCACATACTTCATAGTTTTAGCTTTTTTATTTAGGTCTATGATCCATTTTTTGAGTAGATGTTAGTATATGATGTGATGTAGGGGTCTAGCTTCTTCCTTTCCCATGTAGATCAACACTATTTGATAAAAAGATTATTCTTTTCTGGAAACCTTGGTAAAAATCAATTGGCCATATATATGGTTTCTTTCTGTACTTACTATTCTATTCAGTTGATCTATATGTCGGTCCTATACCAGTACCACACTGGCTTGATTACTGTATCTTTGTAGTAAATTTTAAAAATCAGTAAGAGTGAGTCATCCAAATTTGTTCTCTTCTTTTAAATTATTTAGGCTATTCTGGGCCCCTTGTATTTTCATATGATTTTATAATTAGTCTTCTAATTTCCATATAAAGTAGTTGAGATTTTGATAGAAATTGCATTGAATCTGTAGATAAATTTGGGGAATACTGTTATCTTAACAATATCAGGTCTTTCAAACCATGAACTTAGGACGTCTTTCTATTTATTTAGGTCTTTTATTTTAATGATGTATTTTCAAGTGTGCTTGTCTTGCAGTTCCTTTGTTAAATTTATTCTTGAATGTTTTATTCTTTTTATTTGATATAAACGTAATAATTTTTTTAATTTTATTTTTGGATTGCTCATTGCTAGTGTATAAAAATATAATTGATGTTAGTATATTCATCTCATATCTTGCAACCTTGCTGAACTTATCTATTAGTTCTAATGGTTTTTAGTTAATTACTTCTGATATTTTATATGAGGCTAATTGGGGCATGTGTTTTTTTTCTTTTTGTTGAATTTATTGGGGTGACACTGGTTAACAAGATTATCCAGGTTTTGGGTGCACAGTTCCATAACACCTTATCTGTACACTGTGTTGTGTGTTCACCACCACAAGTCAAGTCTCCTTCCATCTCCACTTACTCCCCCTGTACCCTCCTGTGGAAAGCAGTAAGGAGTTACCTCAAAAATTAAAAATGGAACTGCCTTATGACCCAGCAATTCCACTCCTGGAAATTTATCTGAAGAATCTCAAAGTACTAAATTGAAAGAATATATGCACCCCCATCTTCATTGAAGGATTATTTACAACAGCCAAGATTTGGAGGCAGCCCAAGTGTCCATCAGTAGATGAGTGGATAAAAAAGCTGTGGTACATTTACACAACGGAATACTACCGGGCTGTAAAAATAAAAAGGAAATCTTACCTTTGCAACAGCACAGATGGACCTGGAGAGCATTATGCTAAGTGAAATAAGCTAGTCAGAGAAAGACAAGCACTATATGATTCCAATCATATGTGGAATCTAATGAACAAAATGTGCTAACAAGCAAAATAGAGACAGACTCATAGATAGAGAGCAGGCTGACAACTATGAGGGGGGTGGAGGCTGGGTGGGAGGGTAGAGGGATTGAGCAAAAAAGAAAAAAAAAAAGAAAAACTCAAAATGAAAAGACAACCCACTGACTGGAAGAACATATTTCCCAATGATGCATCTGATAAGGGGTTAATATCCAAAATATATAAAGAACTTATACAACTCAACACCAAAAAACAAATAATCCAATTAAATGGGCAAAGGACCGGAATAGACACTTCTCCAAAGAGGACATACAGATGGCCAATAGACATATGAAAAGATGCTCAATGTCACTAATCATCAGAGAAATGCACATTAAAACCACAATAAGAAATAATTTCACACCTATTAGAATGGTTAATATCAACAAGTATAGTTAGGCAAGGAGGTGCATTGACCCATGCACCAAGAGGTCGCCGTTCAATTCCCGGTCAGGGCACATGCTCAGGTTGTGGGCCCGATCCCTAATGGGGGGCATGCAGGAGGTGGCCAATCGATGTTCTTTCTCGATGTTTCTATCTCTCTCCCTCTCCTTTCCTCTCTCTAAAATCAATAAATAAAAAAAATTTTTTTAATATATATATTGAAGAAAAATAATAATACAAGAATGTGACAAATAATCTAGGATCACGAATCTGGATGATATCATTTGGAGAGTAAATGAAAGCATACGCTATACTCTAGAAAATATTTGGACACTGTGTTGTTGAGATTTTGTGTGTGTGGTCATGTATGTGCCTGTTTTCCTAACATGCAAAGTTTAAGAATCACTGTGTCTAAGATTTGGCAGAACCAATGGTACCATGCTAGACACTTTTCTGCCTTTACTTATTTGATCTTCATTAGAATCAATTAAAGGTAATGTTATTATGGATAACACCATATTATATATGGTGCTCCATATATTTAAGTAATCTGATCAAAGATATACATTAAGTAATTGATGGAACTAATATTTGAATTCAAGTCCAACTCAATATTCCTCACAGAACTCTCAGCACTCAAGAAGATGTTCTAAGTATCCATCGATCAGAATCCTTTCTTTTGGATACACTAAACTTCATTTATTTGAAAACTGTAAAGAACCTATCATTAATCTTAGGACAATGAGCAAGATAGTTAGAGAGACAGGTGTTAAACAAGTAATTAGGCAAATAATGTTAATAAGTACTATGTAGGAAAATGAGACATAAATGAAAGGCCATAATAGAGGGACCTAATTAATTTGGATCATGGTGTTAGTAAGCAATGAGTTGATTATGTGACATTTATACTGATGTTTGAAGGATAGCACAGAGAGAGGGTATACGGCTGGAAAAAGTTTCTGGTAGGCAATAAGAAGAAGGCCAGAATAAATGAACACCATAAGTGAGAGGGAAAGGCAGATTAAATGGAATTTGAAGAAACAGACAGAAAAGAGAGACCATGCTGAGATTTACAGGCTACAATAGCAATGCTTATGCTTCTAAGTCAATTCGAAAGAACTCTAAAGGACTCTAAGCAAGATAGTGACATTACAAGTTATGCATTTTAAAGATATTACTTTGAATGGGATCTTTCTGGAATTGTTTTGCAATTTCTTATGGGTTTGTAATTATTTCAAGTTAAAGGATTTTCCTTTCTTTCTTTTATTTTTTTTTAAATGAGGCACAAAGAAACGAAAAATATTCTTTTTACTGAACCATAAAAAATGAATTGAAGTTGGGGGGGTAAAAATGGAATCATGGGAAGCCATGAAGAGGCCATCACAGTGGTCCAGGCTAGCGATGATGATGGTGTGGTGAAGGTGTTGGAGGAAGAGGAGAACGCAGGGGTGTATTTAAGATATAGGTTGAAAGTACAACCTTTGTGAGGAGAATGAGAAAGAAGGATCTCTCAAAAGGGACCCCCTTGTTTCCCACATGAGTATTTGAATAGTACCATTTCCTAATAGGAAGCTGCTGGAAGAGAAACAATGTTACCGGAGGACAACTGGAAATCAGATTTATGATGTACAATGTTTTAAAAGCTTCTAAAATATCCAAATGCTGATGTCAGATAGACAGTTGGAGTATATGGGTTTCCAACTCAGGAGACATAAAAGTGAAATCTTCAAGGTGTGGGTAGTACTTAAAGGTATGCGGGTATATGAACTCACTAAGGGTAAAAAGAGTAGAACGGGGAAAGAGTCACAAAGATAAGTCATAAGGAACAATAATATGTAAAGATCAGACAGATCAGAAAAGTCATCTAAACAAGCTGGAAAAGTTTGGCTAGTAAAAGGTTTATATTCTAGGAGAAAGATGTATTAGCTAAGACCAAACACCTAAGACCGATCTCTTAGGGTTAGTCACGGTATTTTCACAGTGGGCAAAGTAGAGAAGCCTTCGGTCAGCTCCTGGCTTTTAGCAGAAGTGTTTCAGAAGTCCTGCAGCATTGAGGAGACAATATCCCCTTGGCTGTCAGATCCCTGCTGCTTAAACAGATCCAGATATTGGAGATTGATAACATACTACTTCCTGAGGCATCTTTGGACATGTGAAACTGTTAGAAAACTCTTCCTTATGCTCAACTGAAATCTGCCATCCTGTGGCTCTATCCAGCATCCTAGTTTTACTTCTTGGGGTCACATGAAACTTGCTTTTCTTGGTAATATGACAGTGCTTCAAGTTTCTATACAAAGCTCGTGTGTCCCCCAAGACTTCTCTTCTCCAGGCGAAACGTCACTGGTACCTTTTATCATTCCCCACAGGACATGGTTATGCACCAAGTCAAGTATGTTGTGCTCCAATTTATAAAACAAATAGCTTGTATAAGAGCCATCTCACCCTATTAATAGGCTGAGTCATAGTCATCTCACCATTTCGTTTTTCTCATCAAGCAGCCCTTTTGAAGTCCGCTGAATCTGGTGGGGTGGGTTATCTTTGGATCTTAGTATTGTTGATCCCTGGTTTCACTGCATCCACTTCAGATTTGGCAGAGACGTAAATGTTCAAGCTGAGGTCACAAGGTCTACGATTTTATTCCAACATCCCCTTGAGACTTGGCTTTAAAAAATGGCGTGAAATAGTCCCTCTGTACCATATTCAAGTCAATAAATATTTTGAATCATATGCTGTCTTTTCAGATCCTGTGAATGGTACTGGGAAAATGCATTTGTTCTTCCATATACATTGTTTCATTGTTATTCTCAAAATAGGCATTATTGTCCCCACTTTACAGCTGAGGGAACTGGAGCTCAAGGATACAGAGTTCAAAATTTAATCCAGCTTTGCAAAGCAGAAGATGCTACCCACAGCTCCAGAAATCCACAGCTCAGGGTGCAGTGTTGGCTGGTGGTTAAACATAACGGCTTAGAAATCTGAGTGCTCTCTTTTTGAATTAAAGACCTATCACCTAGAGCCTGTACAACCTCTGTCGGGCCACTCAGCCTCTGTGCCTCAGTTCCCTCATATGTTGAACAGAAATACTAATATCTACATCTTCATGTACTGTGAGTCTATAATGAGATTAGAATGCACTTGCAGACGTTAATTTTTGGTATATGATAAGTGCACAATATGATCAGTAAAAGGAATAAAACAAAAATTTAAAGCGTTCCCCCTTCTCTGGGGGTTGCGTATGTGAATGCACAGCAAAAGAGTTTACCTTCTATTTTTTATTTCAGAAACAAAAATCTTGGACAAAATCCTGTTTCCTTACTAATGTCAGGTCAGATTCTCTACCTTCTCATATTTCTTGCACTAAAATATGTATAGGTCCCACCATGTTGAAAGACTTCATATAGTCATCCAAGCTGTTAAGCTTTCCTCCAAATGCTATGTAACTCAATGAACATGACTTGCTCTGAGACCTACAGCAAGCTGGTTGTGTTGAAGTTACGTTAGGCTGTTCCCTGATTCTTGCACTAAAGTGTTGAGATGCCCAGATGGAAACTGGAAAATGCAGTCTAGCCATGTGTTTGGTATTTCATTATGTTCTCTGTTTCTAACTCAATCCAGTGGCCCACCCTGTGGCTACTCTATGCTCCATGCATTTATCCAAATTAAGGGGTGGAGGGGCGTTGAAATTGAGCACTTGCAGTCTTTCAAATAAAACAAGCTGTATTTTCCAAGTTTCAACCACTGTCTTTGACATTATTTAAATATATCCTGTCTAAATCTGTTAAGTGGTGGTCCTGCATAACGTAACAGGGCATTTTGGGAAGGCACAGCCAGAGACTGTGCAAACCGTATCCATCATCTTCCCTGGCGTTCCTCAGACTTTATATCTATCCCTGTCTGCAGGAAGCTTTTGGTATCTAGGGAAGGAGAGGAAAGTTTTAGCCAGGCTTAGGGCAGGACGGAGAAGAGGGCAAATAAGTAATTTTAACATCCACGAGGGCAGGGTCTTGCCTCTTCTGTTCACTTCTATCTCCAGCACCTTGTACAGTTCCTACTTACCATGCAGCAGGTGCTCTATCAAATTACTTGTTGGGTCCGGTTGGTGTGGCTCAGTGGTTGAGCAACAACCCATGTACCAAGAGGTCACCAGTTCGATTCCCGGTCAGGACACATGCCCAGGTTGTGGGCCTAATCCCCAGAGGGGGCATGCAGGAGGCAGCCAGTCAATGTTCTCTCTCATCGATGTTTCTATCTCTCTCTCACTCTCCTTTCCCCTCTCTCTCTAAAAATCATTAAAGGGGAAAAAATTTACTTGTTGGACTGTTAAGCCATAAGATATGGGAGTTAGGCAGATGGGGGAGTTAAAGGAACTGCTTAAAAGAAACTCTGGCCCACAAGCCGAGCGACTCTGAAGCCCAGACAGCAGTGTGTCACATAGTCGTCAAAGAGGCCAATCTCTCGCCTCTCAGTAGAACCCACTACTTTTTTGAAATCTATAAACCCGAGAGTTTGGGGACACTCTGGAGATGCTATCCTCAGTGGAGATGTTGGCATTCTCATAATGGTCAGTGAAGTGAGTTCTCTCTAAAAGACTTGGCAACGTGGAACGTGAAGCGGGACGTAAGTCAGAGCACAGCACGGACCAGTGTTTGGGTGTGCATTCTTTTAGGTAATCACCTCATAAATTACGAGACAGTTTAGGAGGCTATTTTGGCGATCTAACTTGTGGTAGGGTGATAGGTGATAGGTGACTCGTGCCATAAACATTGGTGACTATGAAAAAATAATGATCAAGTTTGTCATCACTTCTACTCGTTTCTGGAATTTCAGTATCTCAGAATGTTCGTTCTTGGACTTCCAATGATCTGGGAGGGTACACTTGTGCTTATTTTGAATTCTCACTTTGAAGATCTGTGAAATTTTCAGAATTTCCAAGCGATAATGTGCACATGAAAGCGAAACGTTTGAAAACTCTCACTTCAATTTAGTGAAGAATTCATGCTTCGGTTCTATAATTCAAAGAACATTGTTATAGAAAAGTAACATTTCCTCAATGTGAAACGCTTAAAAAAACTTGGTTATATCGCCTTGGCCAAGGGAAACAAAGGGGGAAAAAATAAACAAATGGGACTATATCAAACTAAAAAAATGCATTAAAAAAAAATTAAAAGGAAACCCACTGCATGGGAGAATATATTTGCCAATGATACATCTGATAAGGGGTTAATTTCCAAAATATACAAAGAACTCATACAACTCAACACCAGGAAGATGAACAATACAATTAAAAAAATGGGCAAAGGACCTGAATAGACACTTCTCCAAAGAGGACATTACAGATGGCCAATAGACATATGAAAAGATGCTCAAATTAGTAATCATCAGAGAGATGCAAATTAAAACTACAATGATATATAACCTCACATCTGCCACAATGGCTGACATCAATAAATCCACAAGAACAAATGCTGGCGAGGATGTGGAGAAAAGGGGACCCTAATGCACTGGTGGTGGGAATGCAGGCTGGTGCAGCCACTGAGGAAAACAGTATGGAGTTTCCAAAAAAATTAAAAATGGAACTGCCTTTTGACCCAGTGATCCCAGTTCTGACAATATATCCTAAGAATCACAAAACACCAATCAGAAAGAAAATATGCACCTTTATTTCATAGCAGTATTATTTACAATAGCCAAGATCTAGAAACAGCCAAAGTGCCCATCAGTAGATGAGTGGATAAAAAACTGTGGTACATGTACACAATGGAATACTACGCAGCAGTTAAAAACAAGGAACTCTTATCCTTTGCAATGGCATAGATGAACCTGGAGATTGTTATGCTAAGTGAAATAAGCCAGTGAGAGAAAGACAAATACCATATGATCTCACTAATATGTGGAATCTAGTGAGCAAAATAAACTGAAAAAAAGAAAATAGCACCAGAGTCATGGAGACATGGAACAGACTGACAATGTCAGAGGGAAGGGGGTGGGGGAGACTGGACAAAAGAAAGTGAAGAGATTAGCCAAAGAACATATATGCAGCCCTGGCCAGTTTGGCTCAGCGGTTAGAGCGTCGGCCCGTGGACCAGGGCGTCCTGGGTTCGGTTTCCACTAAGGGCATGTACCTTGGTTGCGGTTCCTCCCTGGCCCCGTTGGGGTTGTGCGGTGGCAATCAGTCAATGTGTCTTTCTTGCATCAATGTTTCTCTCTCTCTCTCTCTCTCTTCCTCCCTATCTCCCTCCCGCTCTATCTGAAGATAAATGCAAAAATGTCCTCGGGTGAGTATAAAAAAAAAAGAACATATATGCATAGCCTATGGACACAGACAACAGTGTGGTGAAGGCCAGGGAAGGGGGGGTGGGGTCTGGGCAAAAGGTGGAAAATGGGGGACATCCATAATAGTGTCAACAATAAAATAAAATAAAAAAAACTTGGTTAAATTGTGAAACTATCTTTGAACTTTCAACTATAACGTGGCTGATTCTAAAAATGTATTGTTGCAAATATTTTCCTTTTGTAGAAAACTCTTCCTGGCTGTGCACAGGAAACATCGCTTTCTCAGGTTCCTCAGTGACAGTTATTGGAAGTGATAACTGAAACAGATGGCTAGTTATTCAAGGACACATTTGCCTTTGGCAATTACAAATAATGGACCAGGAATCTTTACTTCTCTATCCAAAGTATTGTATATTGCCAGCGGCCAGAGATTCTTTGCAGTTCCTTCCATCAAGAAGTGGATATTATCTCCCAACCACACATTTAATATGGGCTGGCCTTGTGACTTCCTTTGACTACCAGAATGAAGCAGAGTGCTTTTGCGTGAGTTCTAACCTAAGCCTCAAGATACATTGGAGTTTTTGCTTTTGCTCTCTTCAAACACAGCTGACATGTAGATAAGCCTGGGTTAGCTTCTTTGAAGATAGTAGACCCTCTAGAGAGAGGCACATCTGTCCCAGCTGAGGCCCCAAACATCTGAATGCGCACATCTAAAACCACCCATTCTCAGATAAGCTTTTCCAGATCAAAAAAACTGCTCAGATAACCCAAAGAACTGTGGATGCTGTTTTAAGCCATCAAATTTTCGGTTAGTTTGTTATGTAGCAAAAGCTAACTTATATCAAAGACATAAAGAAACCAGGGAAGATAAGTTGGTTTAAAAAAAAAAAGGTAGCTGAATTGTATTCCCTTTCCTTTCGTTGTATTTCCTTTCTTAGAGTTCCTAGCCAAAAAATGGAGGGCGGGGGGGTTCTGTTAATAGACTTTCTCTTCTATTGTTGGCACCTATTTGGCCCTTTCCTCCTTCCAGATGATCCTACACCAATATCAAGATGCCCAGTGCCCCTGCTCACCCACCCCAACTGGCATTCTTAAGAAGTACCTCAGCTCCACCCCCTCAACTTTATTTCTCATTGTTTGTCTAATTCCTGATGGGACACATGCTTTTGGAAGGATCTGATAAACTCATCTGTGACAAGATGTGAATTTTTGATAAAACCTGTATCTTTATAGTTATCAGCTAGACTTTACTTGACTTAGGTTGAGAAAATCCACTGTATTCATGATGAAATGGATTTTGATTTACCTCTTGCCTTCCCACAACTACCACTGCTCTACTCAGTCGAATGGCTTTTAGAAAGATGCTTAAATGCCACTAATCTTCATGTTTCTTACTCCTTAAAATGGGGTTATCATCTGTATTTCAGCATGTTTGTGGGAATTCAACAGGTTGAAGGATCTCAAGAGCCTGGAACCTAAGAGGTGTTTATGAAATATTATCAAATTGCTTTCCAAAATGGTTGTGTCCATTTGTATTCCTGCAATTGCCTACATAGTTTCTATTTTCCTTGGGTAGACTGGGATCCTCCAGACACCGATCCTGTTCTCCAACTTTGGTGCTGAATGCAATGTTCAATGGCTGGTAAGTTTTCAATGAATGTTTGTTGACTGAAATTAAGAAAGGGTAGAATATTCAGGCATATTTTGAAGATGATTTAAGCCTGAATAGGTTTTTCATTCTCCTGAAATGGGGTTCCAATAGCAGCCAAGATATATATAGTTCAATGAAGTCACTGTCATCACTTCATAACTGACATTGTTTTGACTAAAAGAGAAAGATCATACATATCTGTGTTTACACATCCACTTATACTTACTTCTTGTTTGTAGGGACTGCAATGGTCTTTAATTTGAGTAACATGATCAGAACCAGTGAATCATATTGCCTGGGTTTCAATCCCAGGTTTGCTATGAAATAGCTGTATGACATTGAGCATATTTCTTACATATTCAATTTCCGCTTCTCTATAAGATTAGGGACATTAATAGAGAAAAAAAATAAATTTTTTAACATAAAATTTTTTAACAAAAATTTAACATACTGATGAGCACACAGTAAGTGATCAATAAAAAAATATTTCTTCTAGAACAGGGACTTGATTTTAGGAAAGACGTGGGTATGTCCTCAAATAAAATCTCTCCAAATGTGCCTAAACTGACAAGTAGGGGATGGCTGGTGAGAAAAATTTGGCACACTGAAAAGAAAGCCGTTTTTCCAGGTCAATGAAGTTACAAGTAACAGTAAATTCATAAAAAATGTTTGATCGTAATGAGAGAAGACAGACGCAAAAATGTTTTCCATGTGTGGAACTGGACAGAACTATCTGTAGGATTTATCCAGATGCTTATAAAGAAATGATGCTGAAGGAATTCTTAGCCCTGAATATTTTAAAATTATAGGCAACCTGTTCTATAAAAAAGTGAAGTTTGTGACACAGTGCATTGATGTCAACTCAGGATTACATTCAAGCTTAAATAGGAGCATATCAGTCCGTTTCTAAATCCATTGGGACAATGTGTTAGTACAGACACCTGTTTTTTGTCTAAAATGTTGTTCATAAAGGCCCTGTAGGTTCTAGTAATTCATTAAATGGTTGGGTCCATAAAATGAATAAACATTAAAGGATAAGTACAAATACTAATATCTACTAACCTCAACAAATACCATTCTAATGAACTGGAATCTTCAAATGAAGAAAGAATTATTGTAGAAAGAATATATTGCCTTGCTCACAGGTAAGGGGCATATTAGCCATGGCTGACATTTGCAGTGACAAAGCTACAGACAGATGTGTTAGCACAGTTTGAATTTCTGATCATTTTAGAATGTTCTTGGTCCCTATCTGACTGATTAGTAATGAGGCACACTGCCTATAATTATGTCTTAGGAGACATAAGAAAAAGTTTCATAAGAATAAAATTAATTGGTGATTATTTACAAACATATTCCCAGTGGGATTCATTTAAATAGAGAAATGTTTGTACAATTGAAGTATGATTTGATTTAACAAAATTGATCTGCACACAACTTTTTCAGAAATACATTACCAAAGTACTTAATATGTATAAAAGAAAAAAAACATAAGACAGGGCCTCGAACACCCTGAGATCTATTAGGGATCAATGAGAGGTATCTGTCCTACCTGTGAGAGCAGGAAATAGTGGTGTGCATGCTGTTTATTTGATGATCTCTTACAGGTCCTTGAAAGATTGCTGTATGGTGAATCTATACTTATTATGACTGACTTTCGATCGCTAGGTCCAAGAAGGTATTTTTAGAAGAGCATCCAAACAAAGGAATAAAGGAGAAAACTATCATGTGACTGAGTGCTGAGGATGATGCTTCGGTTTCCATCTCCGATGTGGTTGGGGGCAGTCAGGGGCAAGAAGAGGTCTTCTTTCTCTATTTCAGTGTAGCTAAGGAGATCAATCATATGTCCCAGTGTGCCCAGAATTTATTGTCCTAGCATTGTTTCAGAATTATTCATTTTATAACCAAGTAGTAGTGTTTTGAGTTGCCATCCAATAAGCCTCCATGGCTTTGATGGATCTCCACGCCATACTCCCAGCGCTGCCAGGACTCGTCTAGGACTATGGGCTAGAGCAGTGAGCGGAGCTCTCCCCTCAACGTGGGGCTAAATGTGTAAGAGCAACAGCATAACCCATCTCACCCTTCCTGAATCTTTTCTGATGAACATAATTGATATTTCCCTTTCAAGTGCAGCGTGCAGGGCATTTGATAATGAGATAATCAGTCCAAGTGACTGACGTTTCCTCCCTGGGTCGGCACTGGAATAAGATTTAGCACTGCTGCTCTGCTCAGCACTCATCAGCAGTCAGGTGCACTGTGATCCATGCCACGGTGTGGGGGATACACGAAGCCCAAAGTCAGTTGGCAGGGACAGTGGGAAGCATGGGAAATTACAGACACATGATGTATGCATAGGCCACAGCAAATCAGTAGTACTGCTGCAAGGCGTATAAAGAGCGGCCTGACAATTGTCATTGTCATGTGAACCTCAAAACCACAACTGTTCGGATCAGTGTAAATTTATAAGTCCCCTGTCACTGTTCTCTCCTAAGAAATCAAAATACAGTGCCTTTGTTGTTGAAATGTTCATGACAACGAAAGTAATTAAACCAGGAATCAAGGAACACATAATACTACCACTATAAATGATACTATTTTACTTAAATGAACTCATAGCTAATAATTTGAAATCACAAGGGGATGGAGTCCAGAAATCTAAAAACACTAAAATAACTGAAAATCAACCCCTATGAAAAGCATAACGAAGCACACGGCTAGACTTCATCAGCTGTTTCCAGAGCTTAAGTTTTCTTAGGGCTGAAACTGGGGAGTCCCACATCCTCACGAAAGCTTTTGGGCCACTCAGTCTGCAGCATAGCATCTGCACGACCATATTCTAAGCTGAAGGCATACTGTGCCCCATGCAGTGAGTCACATCTTAAGAAGAAAAACTGAAGAAAAAGTAGAGCATTTCCAGAGATGGGAGACTAAACGTGTCTCATGCAAGAAACTGAGAGTATGCAACCTGGGGAAAAGACTAAAGGATCAGCATAATTAGAAAAACAAATGGACCCCAATCTAAAATTAAAAAAGACACCACAAAGAACTAAACAAAGCATTCTATTCTTTCCCCTTACTTATTTATCCAGCAAATATTCATTGAACACGTGCCATGTGCCAGGCACTGTTTACAGCAGTGAACAAGGCCAATGGGTTCCAAACTTTCATGGAACTTAAATTTTAGTAAGAAAACAAAATTAATGGAAAAGATAGACCATTAAGTGCTATACAGGATATAGACAGCTAGTCCAATACAAAAGGACTGGGCTTGGGGGAGCCTGCTTTACATAAATGTTTCCAAGGAAGGTCTTGCTGAGGAGGGGACATTTAGGATGACAGCTGGATGAGAAGACACAACCTGACATGTAAGGATTGCATGAGAGTGTAAAGCATTTCAGGCAGGGGAGCCCAGCTAGTACAACAACGCTGAGAAGGGGATGAGTTGGATGATTTAGAAAAAAAAATTCTATTTGCTTAGGTAAGGTTTGTGTTCCTGGACATTAGGACAAATGAACAAAAAGAGAGGACATTTTTTCATTTCCTTCTATAGTGGAGTTTATGAGCTCCCAAAGACTTCCAACACAGGCAGAGCCTGTGGCTTTCTGGCTGTCATGGAAAGCACACTGAACATCAGTCTAGAGTCTAGAGCTGCACGAAGTTCAAAGTCTGTACCGATATGTTCTCCCTGTGTGCTCCTTCATCTTACTGAACTGTCTCTTCTGGAGACTTCCTATGAGCTCTTAAGGAGGTGAGGTTAACTATGGCAACTCTGAGGGGGGATTTGCTATAGCAATTGATGCTGGAGTTTAAGAACATTGTCCCCTTGCCTTTGGCTGGTGACCTCAACTCAGACTCGTAGTGGGGAGCATCCACTCCACACCTCTGCCAGCACGGTGCTCACATGGTACCCTGGCTGCAGCTCTGGCTTCATGCCATCACTGAATGAGCATTCTTTGCAAACACATGAAAGGCTGCCCTGTAGGGGAGTACAAACAACTGGTTTTGCATTGCTAATGAGAACCCAACTTGGACTAGAGGGTAGAATTTTAAGTAGAGAGACTTTTGCTCAACCTTTCTATGAAGACGCATTTGACATTGAAAACAAATCATCTTGTAGGACAGTAAGTTTTTCATTCCCAGAGGCATTAAAGCAACAGCTTTTGGACGTGTAGGTAATATTGCATAGGAGTCTCTTCTCCTGTGAGAAAGGTTGTTTTATATGTTTTCTGTGGTCCTGTCCATCTCTAAGAATCTGGGACAAGAGTCTATTATTAAGTAATTTATTGCAAAAGCTATTGGTTGCCGGAGAGAGAAAATACAGTTTTTCTTAGATGCCTGGGCATCCAATAAACCATAAACACAGTCTGTATTTAGAAGTGATTTAAAAAAAAGATATTGTTTAGTTTGAAGGTTTTTAAGATACCTGCATCTCTGCTTTCAAGTTTTGATTATATCTTTTGTGTCCCACTGAATCTCCCCCCAAAATATGAGCATTATATTCAGGACAGTGAATCCCAGTGGTTCTCAGTCTTTTGGATTCAATGCCTCCTTTTGATAATAAATTTCTTGTAATGTCCTTTCACTATTCTAAATTAGATTCATGGATAATACACCCTACTTATATACATAATCTCAAAACAAATAAAGAATGTCATAACTGTACTCAAGGGAGAAAAATAACACCAATTAATTGAAATATGCATTTCAACATGTAAATCAATGGGCACAACTACACTAAAGACACACGAAAGAAGTCAGATGTATGTCCTATATGTAGAATCAACACACATGTTACAATAACACATGCAGACTGATTCCAGAGTATTTTTTAAAATATTTTTATTGATTTTTAGAGAAAGAGAAATATTGATGTGAGAACTGCCTCCAGCACACCCCCTACCAGGGATGGAGCTCACTACCTGGGCATGTTCCCTGACCAGAAATCAAATCGACAACGTTTTGGTGCACAAGACAGAACTCAACCAACTGAGCCACACCAGCCAGAGTTGATTCCAGAGTATTGTATTAGTGATTCAAAATCCACACGCAGCATTACCACTGGCAACATGATTTTCTGTAACAATGAACAGCTCTTGGTAAAGTTCCCAAGTAAAACAGAATACAATCTATTGATCTGTGTGTCTGTTTTTCTGCCAATACCATGCTGTTTTGATTATCATAGCTCTGTAGTACAATTTGAAGTCAGGTAGTGTGATATCTGCAGCTTCATTCTTTTTTTCTCAGGATTGCTCTGACAATTTGAGGTCATTTTGGTTCCATACAAATCTGATGATTTTTTTGGTTCTATTTCTTTAAAGAATGACATTTGATTTTAATAGGGATTGCATTAAATCTGCATATTGCTTTGGGTGATACGGCCATTTTAATTTTGTTGAACCTCCCAATCCATGAACATGGGATATTTTTCCATTTTGTTGTGTCTTTTTCGGTATCTTTTTTTTTTTTTTTTTAATCCTCACCCGAGGACATTTTTTCATTTTTTGTTCAGATAGAGTGGGAGGGAGAGAGAGGAAGAGAGAGAGAGAGAAACATCGATGTGAAAGGGACACATCGAGTGGCTGCCACCCGCACGACCAACCAGGGCCAGGGACAAACTGCAACCGAAGTACATGCCCTTAGCGGGAACCGAACCCGGGTCTCTCTGGACCGCAGGCCGACGCTCTAACCGCTGAGCCAAACCGGCCAGGGCCTTTTTCGGTATCTTTTAATAATGCTTGGTGGTATTCAGTATATAGGTCTTTCACATTCTTTGTTAAGTTTATTCCTAGGTATTTATTCTTTTGGTGGCAATTGCAAAAGGAATTGTTTTTTCATTTCTTTTTCTGAATTTCATTGTTAGTAAACAAAAAGGCAGTGGATTTTTGTACATTGATTTTTATCCTGCCATATTAATGTATTTATTTTTTCTAATAGTTTTTTGGTGGAGTATTTAGGGTATTCTATGTACAGAATCATATGTCATCTGCAAAAAGTGACACTTTTATTTCTTCCTTCTCAATTTGGATGCCTTTTATTTATTTCTTTTGCCTTATTGCTCTGGCTAGGACTTCTAGAACTATTGAATAAGAGTGGTGAGAGTGGGCATCCTTGTCTAATTCCTGATTTTGAAGGAAAAGCTTTCAGTTTTTCACCATTGAGTATAATACTGGCTGAGGGTTTATCATATATGGCCTTTATTATGTTGAGGTACTTTCCTTCTATTCCTATTTTGTTTAGTGTTTTAATCATAAATGGATGTTGTATCTTATCAAATGTTTTTTTCTGTGTCTGTTGATAAGATCATTTGATTTATATCCTTTTTTTGTTAATGTGGTGTATTACATTGATTGATTTGCATATGTTGAACAATCCTTGGGCCCCTGACATGAACCCCACTTGATCATGATGTCTTATTTTTTTTTATGTATTGCTGTATTTGATTTGCTAGTATTTTGTTTAGGATTTTTTTGCATCTGCATTCATTAGAGATAATGGTCTGTAGTTTTCTTTTTTTGTGTTATCCTTGCTAGGTTTTGGTATGAAGGTTATGTTGACCTCATAAAACATGTTAGGAAATATCACCTCTTCTTCAATTTTTTGGAAGAGTTTGAGAAGGATAGGTTTTAAATCTTCTTTGAACATTTGGTAGACTTCACTGGTGAAGCCATCTGGTCCTGGACTTTTATCTTAGGGGAGGTTTTTGATGATTGTTTCAATTTCCTCACTGCTGATTGGTCTATTTAGATATTCCACTTCTTCATGATTTAGTCTAGGAAGGTTATATATTTCCATGAACTTAACCATCTCTTCTAGGTTTTTTAATTTGGTGGTATATAGTCCCTCACAGTATTCTAGAATGATCCTTTGTATATTGAGAGCCCAGATATAAAATCAATGTCTTTGGGCAGATAATTTTTGACAAATGAGCCAGAAATACACAATGGAGTAAAGAAAGTTTCTTCAATAAATGGTGCTGGGAAAATTGGAAAGCCACATGCAAAAGAATGAAACTGGATTATAGTTTGTCCCCATCTACAAAAATTAACTCAAAATCGATCAAAGACCTAAATATAGATCTGAAACAATAAATTACACAGAAGAAAGCATAGGTACTAAACTTATAGACCTTGGTAATAGAGAACATTTTATGAACTTGACTCCAAAGGCAAGGGAAGTAAAGGCAAAATAAATGAATCAGACTATAACAAACTAAAAAGCAAAAGAAACCTACAATAAAACAAAGAGGCAGCTGACTCATTAGAAAATGATATTTGCAAACAATAGCTCTGACAAAGGTTTGATATCAAAAATATATAAAGAACTCATAAAACTCAACAACAAACAAACAAATAACCTAATTTAAAAATGGGCAGAGGACCTTGCCCTAGCTGGTTTTGCTCAGTGGTTAGAGCAATGGCCCAAAATCCAAAGGGTCACAAGTTTGATTTGGGTCAAGGGCACGTATGTACTTGGGTTTCAGGTTCTATCCCTGGCCCCAGTCAGGGTCAGGGTCATGCGGGAGACAACCAATCGATGTGTCTCTCACACACTGATGTTTCTCTCTCTCTCTCTTCCTCCCTCCTCCTTCCCTCCTTTTCACTCTCTCTAAAAATCAATGAAAAAATATACTCAGGTGAAGATTAACAAAAAATAAATAAAAAATAAAAATGGGTGTAGGACCTGAACAGACACCACTCCCAAGCGGACATACAAAAAGCCAACAGATATATGAAAAGATGTTCAACTTCACTAGTAATTAGAAAAATGCAAATCAAAACTATAATGAGATACGACCTCATACCTGTTAGAATGACTATTATCCAGACAAGTAATAACAAATGCTGGAGAGGTTGTGGAGAAAAGGGAACCCTTATTCACTGCTGATGGGAATGTAGACTGGTACAGCCACTATGGAAAATGTTCTGGTGATTCCTCAAAAATTAAGGATAGAGCTACCATATGACCCAGCAATCCCTGTCCTGGATATATACCCTAAAAACTCAAAAACACATTCTCAAAGATATATGCACCCCTATGTTCATTGCAGCATTATTCATGGTGGCCAAGACATGGAGACAACCAAGGTGTCCTATGATAGAGGATTGGATAAAGAAGATGTGGTACAAATACACAATGGAATACAACTCAACCATAAGAAAAGATGAAATACTGCCATTTATGACAGCATGGATGGACCTTGAGAACATTATGCTAAGTGAAATAAGTCAGGCAGAAAAAGCTAAGAACCATATGATTTCACTCATTTGTGGGATCTGAAACTTGTGGACACTAACAGCAGTGTGATGGTTGCCAGAGGGAAGGGGGTGAGGGGATGGCGGGTAAAGCGGGCCTAATACATGGTGATGTAAGATGATTTGACTTTGGGTGGTGGGCACACAGATCTTGTAACATAGAAATCCACACCTGAAATCTTATGATCCTATTAACCAATGTCACCCCAATAAACTTAATTAAAAAAAAAAAAGAATACAATCTTACCTCAGTTGACAGAGTAGTTCACTCTCAGAAAATTCAGTATATTTTGAAAATAGGCCAAACTGCTTTCTGTGTATATGAATGCTTAACTAAGGTTCTGAGTTCAGATAATTATAACCAGAGTTGTTCAGGTGATATTAAAAAGTCATTCAATATAAAGACAATGGTTGTTCTTTGTTGTCGTTTCTGGTTGCTCCATCCATGCTTGAACATCTGGCATCCCTGGCTTCCCTCCATTAAATGTTTCTCCACCCTGGTTATTGTGACAACCAGAAAAAGAGGACTCACAATTTTCCAAAATAGCACCTGGAGGGAAGCACTAAGTTCTTTGAGACTATTGACATCAGATTGGGACAGCATCTTCCTTCCCTTCCCTTGAAGGAGGCTATCAGTGATATTTAAAAGAATTGACTTTCTGAGTCAGTAAAAGTCCACTGCAAATATGCCTCATCACATCATTTTAATTTGACATGCATGGAGCTCTAGCCATGCTCTAATAATAACTTTGAGAAAATAATGAGAAGTGCTTAGTATGAAATATAAACATCCAGTGTGGTTCTGCGTGTAATGACTATGTACCAACCAGTTAATAAATCTTCAGCACAACAGCACTGCTTTCAGTGTTTGATATTTCAGAATGATTAATTTTAACCGTCCTTTATATCCCTTGTGTATAATGTCTCAGATCCCATGGGATAAGCAAACCAATTTCCATGTTACTGTGAAACAAATAAAATATTATAGGATTTTCCGACGACTCTGAGGAGTTGAATGGCTCCTGTGGGGCTGCAAAGTTAATTAAAACGAGCATAGGATTGCTATACTCTATTATGGCATGATTATGCTCTCCCTCCCTTTTTTTGTTTCCTCCATAAAGACTTTACAATAAAGGTCAAAATGAGAAAAAATGGATACTTTTTTTCCCCAGCTTTGAATGGAATACGTTTTGCTCTTTTCTAGGAATATATTTAACAGAACCTACATTTTGCTGGCTTGGAATTCCTTGGAGATCACCACCTAACATACAAGGGGATAAAAGAATTAGAAGTAAATGGTCTTGAAATACTTGTAATCACAGTTGCTATAGGAATTCTGTACCTTATATCTAGACCTGTCAAATAAGCTTAGACAAATCGCTCCATGTGATGAAGGAGAGAAAGTAATAAGGACAACATCCTGATTCTGATGTACAAGAGCCTGGGCAAGGCAGAGAAAGACAAATACCACATGATCTCGCTTACATGTGGAATCTAATGAACAAAATCAACTAAAAAGCAAAATAGAAACAGAGGCATAGATACATGGAATGGACTGACAGCTGTCAGAGGGGAGGGGGGTTGAGGGACTAGATAAAAGAAGCTGAAGGGATTGTATACATAACACACAGACAAAAACAACAGTGTGGTGATAGCCAGAGGGAAAGGGGGTAAGTGGTGGAGGGCAAAGGGGGGGAACATGGGGATGGAGAGACTTTGCTTGGGGCAATGAGTGTATGATGCAATGTGCACATGTTTTATTGAGTTGTGCACTTGAAACCCGTATGGTTTTGTGAACCAATGTCACCTCAATAAATTCAATTTAAATACATGAGTTAAAATGATAATGAATAAAATTATCAAAAAAATTGTCAAGACAGAAAAAAAGGGCAAATAAATAAGATTTTGCCTTAATACTATATTTAAATTATACTCCAGCTGTCTTTCCAGCATTTGTAATTGTCTCTCTCTCTCTCTCTCTCTCTCTCTCTCTCTCTCTCTCTCTCTCACACACACACACACACATACACATCATATTCCAAATAATTAAAAGAAGTCTTTAATTTAGGTAGGACCACTTATTCTAAGGTACAAGGTAATAAGTGTCTCACACATATATTCTGAGGTACAAGTGATAAAGTCTCTTCATTCTATTGTCATAGAAAAGGCAGAATGACTCTTTTGAGGTTAACAATGGGAAGATTCCTGAAGTTCATGAGTGAAAATAACTTACCCTGAGTACTTAGAACTTTATGTGTTATCTCATTTACAATTGGTAGCAAATTATCACTATTTTGTAGGTGGGAGAGCTGAGGCTCAGAGAGGACAAATTACTTTTGCAAGGACACAAGCTTGATTTGTAGCATACACTACAGAACTTGAACATACATCTTTCTGGCACATCTGGTTGCCTCTGGTGTGATGGTCACTCATTCTCCATCCATATGTACCCTGTCCTACTTATCAGTTCTTCCTACTTGACATATAGGTCATAGTCTGTTTTTACAGCTCAGTGGTGATGGTTATACATATTTCAAACATATCACATCAGAGAGCTAACACTCAAACATCATGTCAGTTGAAGTCTTTGTAGTCCCAAGTATCAGAAAAATGGGTTCAAAGTAGGTCACAGAATGAAGGCAATTTATTGGCTCACAAAATTATTGGAATAATTGACTTTCAATAAACCTTGACTCCCCAGTGATGTTGCCAAGATCTGGTTTTCTCTTTTTCCTCCTTTACCTACAGCGTCCATTTCATCCCAAAGCTTGTCCCTTCAATATCCCAAGAAGGAAAACATAAACATCTAGAAATACATGGTTCCTCTTTCACATTGAAGAGTCAAGAAAGCTGCTTTATCCCAACAATCTTTAAAAATCTTCTGAGATGGATTTTGATTAGACAATCTTAGATCATATGCCCAATCCTGAATCCAGTATCTGCCTCCAGGAGATGGAATGTGCCACTTGTTTTAGCCCAATCACATACGTCAGCCTTGAAGTGTGGGAGAGGTCAATTTCCTGGAAACCGCATGAACCCACAAATAAAAATCAGGGGCTAACAAGAATAAAAAAGGGGAATGGATGGTGCAGATGTGTACCAGTGAGACTAGAGTTGATTTCGTTGTGGTAACAAATGATCCCCAAATCTTAGTAGCCTGAAACAACCAATGTTTATTTCTTGCTAATCACCCATCATTGGCAGCTGGGAGTTCTACTCTGTGTCATCATCACTGTCACTCCAGAACCCAGGTTGATCGAACAGCCACTTAGGGAGCATTGCCAAATGAATTAGAAGAAAGAGAAGAGAATTGGAGGAAGCTTGCACACACTTTCATAGTCTTCATACCACTTTTGATAAAAGATCAAAAGCAAGTCAGTCTGGCTGGTGTGGCTCAGTGGTTGAGCATCAACCCATGCACCGAGAGGTCTGGCGTTTGATTCCTGGTCAGGGCACACGCCCAGGTTGTGAGCCAAATCCTCAGTGGTGGGCATGCAGGAGGCGGCCAGTAGATGTTCTCTCTCATCGATGTTTCTATCTCCCTCTCCCGTCCTCTCTCTCTAAAATCAATAAAATAAAATAAAAAGAAACTTATATAAAAAAAAGAAAGATCAAAAGCAAGTCATATGCTCACCTGTAACTTGAAAGGAGGAGGAAAACTTTAAACTTTAACTTTAAAACTTTAAAGGAGGAAGGAGAGAGCTACACTTTTTGTGAGGAGCTCTCATAAATATTTCAAAAAATAACCAACAAACAGCCATAATATCTACCTTGAGTTAGAGAAAGAGAGATGTTCTGAGTTCCAACACCAGCCAATGACTTAAGAAAGATAATGTTATAACCTAAGGAATTACAGGCCAGTCTGGATGGAGAAGAGATTAATTGCTCTCACAGGATCACTGAATTCTTAACTCCTTCATTAATATTTCCATTGCATAATAATAGTTGCATCACAAAGTATATAACAGGAAGATCAATGAGAATGAAGAAAATACATGAAGCTAGCATTAGATCATAAAATCGCTCTGCCTTTAGTTGTATGGCTAAGCAATAAATTCAAGCACCTGATGGGCATTCCTTTAGGACTCACAAGCATTCCACTTACTCAAGAGCTAATAGGAGACATAAGATCAAAGGGAGAAGGGACACATTTTGAATTTAACTTGAAATCACCAGTGATACTAAGATTTAAGAAGTTCATTTGGATATCAGAGTGCATTGTCATAGATCTTTTCTTCTTTTCTGATAAAAAAACAACAAAAACTTTTCTGAAACCCTTGTCAAAAAATTTTAAGCTCTGTAAATCTGACTTAAAATTTAATCTTACGAAGATATTGAGAGAATAAAGAAAAGTAAATGAGAAATAGAATGACCTAATAGAAAAGTGGAGTTATTTGCCCAAGAAAGAAGTCTGGAGGGTAGCCTCTGATGAGATCAGTGAGAGAGGAAAAAAATCACGATTCAATCCATTCTTCCATTAGAAAAGAAGCAATACTGCCTTCAGAAGAAAACCTTATTTCCAATGAGTTGAAAAGGAATAATGATTGTAGAATGGATGAGTACATATATGAATGAACTGTAAATGTTATAGTTTAATTTTTTTTATGTTCTTTGTAGAAGTATTAGAAATTTTGTTGTTGTTTCTTGTTAATCTTCACCCTAGGATATTTTTTCATTGGTTTTTAGAGAGACTGGAAGGGAGGGAGAGAGGGAAGAGAGAGAGAGAGAGAGAGAGAGAGAGAGAGAGAGAGAGAGAGAGAGAGAGAAACATCAATGTGAAAGAGACACATTGATTGGTTGCCTCCTGCATACGCCCTAACCAGGGTAGGAGATGGAACCTACAACCCAGGTACGTGCCCTTGACCAGGAATAGAACCTGAGACCCCTCAGTGGGAGGGCCAACTCTCTAACCACCAAGCCACACTGGCCAGGGCAAATTAGGAATCTTTTTTTTTTTAAATTTTTTTCTTTATTGATTTTAGAGAGAGAAGGGAGAGGGAGAGGGAGCTAGAAACATCGATGAGAGAGAACATCAATTGGCCACTTCCTGCATGCCCCCCCTGGGGATTTGGCCCACAACCTGGGCATGTGCCCTGACCAGGAATCAAACTGGCGACCTCTTGGTGCATGGATCAACGCTCAACCACTGAGCCAGACAGGCCGGGCAAATTAGGAATCTTTTAATGAAGCAAAATAAATAACAATTACACAATTCCTGAAAAAATTCGTAATGTCTTGAGAATGCATATCAGGATACACACACTGCTTGCTTCCCCCTACCCTGCATGGGACTGGAGCATGGTGCATTCATGCAATGGTCATTCATTGGGAATTCACCAGATTAAACCAATGCTTCTAACTGAAAACATATCCCTTTGCTCCCTCGATTATTTTTACAACTTTTGCTCTGACTCTGGTGTTTAAGCCATAGAACAAAAAGAAAACAAATACAAAACAAACAAACAAAAAAAGCAGCTATCAAGAGAAAATTCTGGGATCGTAGCATAGTCAATGGTGTGTATTTATTTAAATGTTCCCATTAACTAAGGGCACAAGGCTCCCACAGTCTCAGCCTGTTTTGCACGATGCTCAGTTAAATCTGGATTTATAAAAACAATGACTTTTTTTTAGGATGAGTACGTCCCAAGCATTGTGTGTTTGTTTTGCCATATCTGGCAGGCCTGTCCCCAGGTCTAAGAAGCAGTACCAAACACGGGCTTCGGCCTGTGGTTCTGCTGCCCTGAGTCAGCTGCCTTGCTCCACTGAACCTCAGTTTCCTTATTTGCAAACGGGGAAGAGCTGGACCAGTTGAATTTTCAGGACCCCTTCTTCCATACATTTCTGGATTCTAATAGTCTCTAACAGTCTGGACTACATGAGAAAAAAAAAAAAGTATGATATCATTCTTTGTCAATGTCCCATGAGGCCGAGAAAGAAATTACAAAGTTATTATCATTCTCTTCAAGAAGAAAAGAGGAACAGCAGCAAATTAGACAGACGATGAGGGCAGGACACGTGGTCTCCCGGAGAGTTTCAACCAGATGAGGGAGTGTGCCCTGGGGTGGACTCCTCTCCTGCTGTTCTCCGCGGAGCTTACCATGTGTTCCACCCACAGGGTTCCAAAATTAAGAACCGGCCTCTTTCCTAGGGAAAAACTATTTTAATGCATTTATAAAAAGCGTCAATACTCAGAGATGTAAGGAAAATGCTTTTAAAGATATGTTTGCATTTATTTAGGGATGGAATGTTGAATGCGTTTCAGCACAAGAAGTTTTGTGGGCTTTTTTGTTTTTTTACTTATTTTTCAAATTTATTTGTGGAGGGTAGGATACAGCTCTGCCATGGCCATTTATCTAACTTTGCAGGACTAATTTACACCCTCACACCACTTCCCCTGAGAGTTCTCTGTGAAAGATTACCCCAGTGGCTTTATTGTTTCATTGTTCTAATTGCTCAGCATTTCTTCATTCTGAAACGCAATAATTCACATAGGATATGTGTATCAACAGAACGCCAACAATCCTTCCTTTCTTGGGCATTAAAATATAATTGTGGGATTTCAATTTACTCTGAACACCATTTCTTTTTTAGAGAGGGATAAAAACAAAAAGTAGCTCTCCATGGTAGCAAGAAAACATGAGGAAATCTATTCATAACAGAACCACGAACACAAGGACACAGGGTTAATTTGGAAACACCATGGCACATAAGAGAGAATCTGTGGATTTTTTGGTTAGGGAAGTACATCACAAGCAAGCACAGATGATTACTGAAGTGAAGTCCTCCAAGAACTGTATTTTCTCATGAAAGGGAGCCCAGTTGAATCATGAAGGTGGGTGATTCTCTGCAACAAAAGCTGCCATGGCTAATCGTAACGTAATAAAAAGTTAGATTAGGCTTGTGCAGTTAGAGGACTTTCATTCCATCGAACCTTGTGGGTTGCTCCGGGTGTCTTTTATGAGCCCTGTTCGTATCTTCTGGGTCACACACACAGGACAGTGAGCAGGGGGGACTCAGAAAATAGAATTCTCAATCAGGGTTTCTCAACCTTATCACTATTAACATTTGGGTAGAATGACTGATAGTTTTGGGGGGCTGTCCTGTACATTGTGGGGTGCTAAGCAGCACTCCTGGCTTCTACTCAAAAGATGACAGTAGAAACACCCACGCCACCCCACTCCTTGGGGCACCAAAAATGTCCCCAGGGAGAAAGGAAGGCAAAATCGGATCCAGCAAAGCCATGAAAGGAGAGACACTTAGACCCTCAGAGAGAGATTTAGACTGGTAAAATAAAGCCTACAAATGTCTTTTTTTTTTTTTTTTTTTTTTTTTTTTATAATCTTCACCTGAGGATATTTTTCCATTTGTCCTCAGAGTGTGTGTGTGTCCGGGGGGGGGGGGGAATCGATGTGAGGGAGACACATCGATTGCCTGCCTTCCGCATGACCCTGACCAGGGCCAGGGACCGAACTGCAACCAAGGCACATGCCCTTGATCAGAATCAAACCTGCAACTCATTGGTCCGCAGGTCGATGCTCTAAACGCTGAGCCAAACCGGCCAAAGAACTTATATGCATACATGCATGACCAATGGACATAGACAACAATGCGGGGGGGGGGGGGTCGGGGATCGGGAGGAGGGGGTCAATGGGGGGAAAAGGAGAAACATCTGAAAAAAATTAATTTTTTAAAAAGTGTGATGAATGTTATGGGGGGGGAGGTGCCATGGGAAAGAAAAAAAAATAAAGCCTACAAATAAATATACAAAAGGTGCCCTGGCCGGTTTGGCTCAGCCATTAGAGCGTCAGCCTGCGGACCAATGAGTCGCAGGTTCAATTCCAGTCAAGGGCATGTACCACAGTTGTGGTTCATCCCCCACCCTGGTCAGGTCATGTGGGAGGCAACCAGTTAATGTATCTCTCTGGCATCAATGTTTCTCTCTCTCTCCCTCCCTCCCTCCCACTCTCTCTGAAGAAAAATGGAAAAATATCCTCGAGTGAGGATTAAAAAAATATATATATATATTATATATATATACACACACACATATATATAATAATATATATATTATTATATATATATAAATATAAATATAAATACACACACACACACACACACACACAGGTGTCCATATTTCCTCTGTGTTGTGCCATCCTTATGGTGATAAAGACAACTTTATACAACTTATACTGTTTAGTCAGGCACCATAAACATATAAGGCAAATACCATGCATTGACTACGCACACATGTTTTTCTGTCTCTGTCTTAATGGAATGTTGTCTTCCTGACTACTCACTCTTCAGATTATCGATACCTCTCAAAAACTCACAGTTTTCTACACGCAGCCGATTGTTTCAATCGCTCTCTATATTTCTGCGAGACCTGGCCCCTGCCTTCTCCAAGCCTGCTCTCCTCGCTCTACCCGACATGCATTCTCTAAATGCAGCTGTGTCATCACCTTGATCAGGTGCTCAGGCTGGAAAACACGTCCCGCTGTGACACTGAGCTCACTAAGAACGGACCCAGTGTGCTTCTCCTTCTGTTCTCAACACTAAGCACAGTCCCTGGCCTAGTAATGTTCTCTATTCTTTTTTTTTTTAGATTTTTTAAATTAATTTTTAGGGAGAGGGGAAGGGTGAGGGAGAGAGAGAATCATCAATGTGAAAGTGGAACATCGATTGGACACCTCCTGCATGACCCCTACTAGGCATCGGGCACGTGTCCTGACCCGGAATCAAACCGGCAACCTTTCGGCACACAGGAAGACGCCCAACCAACTGAGCCACGCTGATCAGGGCCGCTATTCTTTTTAAAGAATTAAATAAATTAATAGTAATACTAAAGAACTCTTAGGTGGCATGTCTACTTTCTTTTAGGATACAAATCACCTCCGCTTCTTCAATCAGTTCTTATTTGTAGCCAAAAGTTAGATACAGAGTTTATTTAAAGAGTAAGTGTTCTCCATTTCCCCCTGAAAATCTAGAACCCTAGTCATTGGAAAATGAAAACAGGCTTCTTGTGTATTTACTACCATGATACATTTTAGGTTTTTAGTAGAGGGTCTGTTTTATAATGTCAGAGATTTTTAAAATAGTGAAAGGAGACGCTGTGCTTAGGACTCAGGTGCTTTAAAACTTTTCTGAGTTCTTTATATATTTTGGATAGTGACCCCTTGTCAGAACTGTTGTTTGCAAATATTTTCTCCCATTCGGTGGCTGCCTTTTTGTTTTCTTTGTGGTTTCTTTGGTTGTGCAGATGCTTTTTAGTTTGATATAGTCCCATTCATTTATTTTTTCTTTTAGTTCCCTTGCCTTTGGGGTCACATTCATAAAATCCTCTCTAAGCCCAAGGTCCATAAGTTTAGTACCTATGTTTTCTTCTATGTATTTTATTGTTTCAGGTCTTATATTTAGGACTTTGATCCATTATGAGTTAATTTTTTATATGGGGGCAACAGCAGTCCAATTGCATTCTTTGCATGTGGCTTTCCAACCTTCCCAGCACCATTTATAGAAGAGGCTTTCTTTTCTCCTTTGTGTATGTTTAGCTCCTTTGTTGAAATTATTTGCCTATATACATGTGGGTTTATTTCTGGGCTCTCAATTCTGTTCCGTTGGTCTGTTTGTTTTTCTGCCAATACCATGTTGTTTGAATAATTGTTGTTTTGTAGTATACTTTGAAGTCAGGAAGTGTGATACCTCTGGCTTTGTGTTTTGTTTTGTTTTGTTTTTTCTTAGGATTGCTTTGGCTATTCAGGTCTTTTGTGGTTTCCATACAAATCTGATGATTGTTTGTTCTATTTCTTTTTTTTAAATGCCATTGGGAATTTGATGTGGATTGCATTAAATCTGTATATTGCTTTGGGTAATATGGCCATTTTTAACTATGTTGATACAATGGAACACCAAAAACAAAAACAAAAAAACAAGCAATACAATTAAAATATGGGCAGAGGACTTGAGTAAACACCTCTCCCAAGAAGACATACAAATGGCCAACAGATATATGAAAAGATGTTCAACTTCACTAGCTATTAGGAAAATATAAATCAAAAGTACAATGAGATACCACCTCACACCTGCTAGAATGGCTGTTACCAACCAGACAGGTAATAACACGTGCTCTAGAGGTTGTGGAGAAAAGGAACCCTCATTCACTGGTGGGAATGTAAACTGGTACAGCCATTATGGAAAACAATACGGAAATTCCTTTAAAAATTAAGAATACAGTTACCATATGACTCAGCAACTCCTCATCTGGGTATCTACCCCAAAAATGTAAAAACATTTATTTACAAAGATATATACACCCCTATGCTCACTGCAGCATTATTCATGGTGGCAAAGACATGGAAACAACCAAAGTGTCCCTCAATAGAGGACTGGATAAAGCAGGTGTAGTACATGTAAACAATGGAATACTACTCAGCCACAAGAAAAGATGAAATACTGTCATTTGTAACAACATGGATGGATCTTGAGAATATCATGCTAAGCAAAATAAGTGAGACAGAAAAAGTTAAGAACCATATAATTTCACTCATATGTGTGATATAAAACCAAAAGCAACAAGTGAACAAACAAAACAAACAAACAAAACTCATAGACACAAACCACAGTGTGGTGGTTACGGGTGGGGGGGTAGTTAAGGGTAAAGGGGGTAAAATATATGGTGACAGAAGATGATTTGACTTGGGTGGTTAACACACAGTGCAATATACAGATGATGTATTATAGAATTATATGCTTGGAACCTATAGCATATTATTAACCAATGCTACCCCAATAAATTTAATTAATAAATAAATAAAACTTTTCTGGAATTAGCTGGTGGGGCAAAGAAGTAGAGTGATATGAAATAAAACAATAAGACGTTTACCCTAAAAAGAGAAGGTTAGCCCAGCCAGTGTGGCTCAGTGGATTGAGTGTCATCCCATGGACTGAGAGGTCCCAGTTCAATTCCTGGTCAGGACACAGGCCTGGGATTCATGCTCGATCCCTAGTGAGGGGCGGTGCAGGAGGCAGCCGAACGATGTTTCTCTCTCACATCAATGTTTCTATCTCTCTCCTCCTTCCTCTCTCTCTAAAAAAATCAATAAAAACATTTTTTTTTAAAAAAGCATAGGTCAATCTGATAAAAATGAAGTTCCTTTGGAAATAATAGGATAAGTTATGAAAACTAAATAAGACACTTCACTAATTAATTAGGATAGAATTCTATGTTTGTTTTTGTTTGTTTGTTTGTTTGTTTTTAAACATCGATGTGAGAGAGCCACATCGAGTGGTTGCCACCCACACGACCCTGACCCCAACCGAGCCGGGGACAAACCGCAACCGAGGTACGTGCCCTTAGCGGGAACCAACCCTGGACTCTCCGGTCCGCAGGCCAACGCTCTAACCGCCGAGCCAAACCAGCCAGGGCATATGTTTTGTTTTGCTTTATGCCAAGAAGAACTCAACTCTCAGTCACATGTCTCTATTTCAAAATTTGAAAATTATACAGTGATCCTAATTAGGGTCCAGGGAGGCCAGTGTTCTTTACTCAGAGAGAAAACTGACCGTATACAAAGACTTTAGTTTTAGAAGTGAGTTAAAATTATTTTCTTTTTTTCGGGCCACATTAACAATATTTTGGTATAAGAAAGAATGAACAGCTCTGACCGATTTGGCTCAGCAGTTAGAGTGTTGGCCCAAGGACCAAAGAGTCTCTGGTTCAATTCTGGTCAAGGGCACATACCTTGGTTGCGGTTCGATCCCCAGCCCTGGTTGGGGTCGTGCTGGAGGCAACCAATTGATGTGTCTCTCTCACCTTGATGTTTCTCTCTCTCTCTCCCTCCCACTCTATCTGAAAAATCAATGGAAAATATCCTTGGGTGAGGATTAAAAAAATAAATAAAAAGAATGGACAACGTGGATTTCTTACCAATTCCTTATAGCTGTCATAAGCCAAGAAAATAATTTAAATAAATCCAGAGGCAAAGAAACCATGAGTTGTGAAATGCAACAAAGCCAAATTAAGCCATGTTTCATCAGTCACCAAAATTAATCCTCAATTTCATTAACTCATGCAGTCTGTGTCCAAAGAAATATGCTAGGAGTCATATAGACTAAAATAAAGGACTGAAATAAAACACCAAATTTGCATTTTATTTTCCAATTACATGTGCTTTCCAATGGTAATCAGTGAGCCTATGAAAACAGACCTCTTGCTAAAACCATGTTAGGTCAAGAACCACTGCAGAAAACAGTGGTGAGGCAGGTATCGTGTAAGGCAGGAGTTTGCAGACCTTTTCCTGAGCAGGCTAGATACTAAAGAGTTCAGGCTTTGTGGGTATAGTTCTGTGGCAACCACTCAGCTCTGCCTTTGTCGTGGGAAAGCAGCTACAAATAACACTACGGAATGGGCGTGGCTATGTTCCAATAAAACTTTATTTACAAAAACAGGCAGTGGGCCGGATCTGACCTGCGGTCCACAGGTCTCTGTCTGCTGCTTCTTTAATGTATGAGGCAACCCAGAACGGAGAGCACAGATAGAAACTAACGTGGAGTTTGTTATTCTTTCCTAATTTCTCAGTAGATACATGTTTGCATTTATTACCTCGAAGTCATTAATTTATATTGGAACCTCCAGTGACTCTGAACAGGCAATTAGTTAAAACAAGGTAAACGTGTTACAGCGCCTGTCAGTTAGCTATCTGATCTGCTTCAATCCACATGCGCAAGTCAGGGAAAGAGCAGAAATGCAATTTTCCAGAACACACAACCCGACTGCTCTGCATGCCTCTAATGAGGAAAAGCTAATTATTTTATTATCTTAACATAAACCTTCCTAAATTAAATATTTCCAGGGTTATAAACTGTTTGCCTCCAAGCTTCATTAAAAGCTTAAAATCAGACATTTCACTTTGCACACAACACTCTCGGTCTCCTCGGGGTTCAAATACAGCCCTGACACCTTTCAGGGCGTTTCTGCTTTCTCCTCCCATAAAGAACCAACCGGTGAATGCGTGAGCAGGTGGAACAACAGAGGAAGTTTCTCTCTCCTTCTCTCTCCCTCTTCCCCCTCCTCTGTCTCTACAAATAAATAAATTCAAAAGAATAATGCCCTACTCATAAGTTGTTCAATACCAGTATATCCTGTTGCTAGAAGGGTCTAGAAATTGTGAAAAAATCCGGAATAGCCTTCACAGTTCTCCCTTTAAATCCAGCTCTAATTTCATTGGTGTTAACTGATTTTTATTTGTACCTACTATACATTTTCATTTTGCCTCTTTCATAAATAAATATCGTATAGATATGTTTGTACATACATATACATATAAACACATACATACAGTTATTTACTTACTTACTTATTTATTCCCCTTATAAAAGGGGATTGCTGCAGCTATTTGATTTTTTTTGGTAATCTTCACCCGAGGATATTTTTCCATTGATTTTTCAGATAGAGTGGGAGGGAGGAAGAGAGAGAGAGAGAGAATATAACATCGATGTGAGAGAGACACATTGACTGGTTGCCTCCCACACGACCCCAACCAGGGCTGGGGATCGAACCGCAACCAAGGTATGTGCCCTTGACCAGAATTGAGCCTGCGACCCTTGGGTTCCCAGGCCGACGCTGTAACCACTGAGCCAAACCAGCCAGGGCACAGCTATTTAATTATTAATCATTTTAGTTATTTACTTCTTCAAGATAAATAATTCAACTTTTTTTCTTCTTTCCAAATTCTATGTTTTAGGATCTACCAAAAGTTGTCCTAACAACCCCATTTGGGTGAGCCTCATCTCTTAACTTACATCCATGGAATTTAAATTTCGGGACATACAGACAGAGAAATAAACCAAATAACCAAGTTTGGCTGCTACGTTTTCTGATCTGTTCCTGAACCCTTCAAGGCCAATGTTATTATATTTCTTTTTCTCTTGGTTCTGTGGTCAATACAAGCCACACTGCTTTTAAGCCACCAAGCACAACTAAGTCACAAGTGGGTTCCACAGCCATTGGAGATCATTCCTTTCTTATGTTTCTACAGGAGGAGGATATCCAGCCAGTTTTAAATTTCCATCACCTGTTTCTGACAAGATGTACTCATATTCAAATGCTTTAATCTCCCCAAGGTTAAAAAAAAACCTCTCACTCATTCTGTCTTCATTCTCTCTCTCCTGCTGATATATATATATTTTTAATTTCCCTTTATTCTTTATGCCACGCCATGACCAATTACTCTCCATGCTTTCTATTCCTACTGGAAGTGTGGAAACTTTCAGTTCCTAAAATCAGAGGACAGAACAGTGATCGCTGCCTGCTATAGAGTGCCTGCTAACCTGCTATAACAATTGGGCCACCAGTCACCAGTCAAAGAGGGAGTATGTTCCCACCCACTTGATGCTTCTGCAGGGAGGAAATTGTGGCACATGGCAATCCGGCACCGATTCCCTTATCCTGTTTAAAGAGAGGCTCCCAGCAAAGTCACAGAGCCCTGGAACCTCCCGTATAAGCTCACATTAAGGTTCTGCATGCCTCGTCCTCATCCTCGGATTTATTATGTGTCCTCATACGAAGTTCTTAAAAATTGCTTGTGGATGTAAGGAAGAAAGAAGGAAATAAGAGATCATTTACCTGATTTATGTGATGACAGTGACCTTAGTACACTTGACGGGTCGTATATTTTCTTATGAGACGCTTTAAAGGTTAAAAGGCGTGGGCAGCCATCTGGAATGGTTTTAATTGAACTGGAAAGGAGGTCTGTGGTAGCCCACTTATCCCAAGAACCTGATGAGCGAGGGCATTCTGTGACTATCCTTTTAAGATTTTTTTTTCTTTATATATCACGTTTTTATTTCCAAATCTTTGAATTACGCTTTCCAAGCACCCAAATGCCATATCTGAGTTTTTGTTTGTTTCTATGTTTGTTTCTTTTTTATTGTCAGAAACATTGAAGAATCCAGGAAAGGGTAGGAACCATTAGATGTTTGAGAACAACTAATTTGTTTATGGGTTTCAGAAGACTTGAGGTCAAGGGTTTATGTCTTTCCTGAATAGGAGAAGGTTGATTTCTGACAATGCTGTCGCGATTCTCAAAATGTATTTCTCAGTGTGCCATCCAGATAAGCAGGACACAGAGGGAAACCACAGAGATCTGTGTCGTGTAGAGTGTTAAAAACTAAAAGGACTAAAAAATTTTTAGATTAATAAAAAGGAAGAAAAACTAAGAGGAATTGGGTTTCCAGGTCTCTCACATTCAAAGGCCTCATCAGAATTCATAAGACAATGTAAGTTCCTAGTCGGCAGAGCTCAAGTTCCCCACGGCCCAGGGGGCCTCCGCGTTTGAAGCCGCTGCCTAGTCTTCTTAACAAGCTCAGCCTGCATTTTAACTGGAAGGAAGAAAGGAGGGAGAGAATTCTTCTTTAAATGCTCAGAAAGTGAAGGGACATTCGCTGTATCCTGATGAATCCATCCTGCCAGCTGCAGGTAGTAAAATTTAGCATTTGCTCAGACAACCCCGAAAGAAGATCCGCGGAGGGTCAGGGAGACAACTTGGGAAGAAACTGAAAGTGGTCCTAGAATGAGTGGCCAGGGGCTGGAGGGAGGGGACATGTGGAGGTAATGGCTAGAGGGTAGGAAGTCTCAGTTGGGCAAGGTAAATAGGTTCTGGAGCTCTGCTATGCAGCACAGAGCCTATCGAGCTGCTGTATTGTATACTTACAGTTCCCTTAAAGGGTAGGTCTTATGATAAGCATTCCTATCACGCACACAGACAAATAATAAGACAGAGGACAGGAGGAAACTTTGGGAGGTGATAGAAACATTTATGGCCTTGACAGTGGTGATGTTTTCACAGGTGTATACTTAGCCCCAAACTCATGGAGTTGTGTATATTAAATATGCACAATTGTTTAGATTTCAATAATACCTCAATAAAGTGGTTTAAAAAAATTGGGGGGCTGTTCATGGAAACAACACTCAAACTTTCGTTGTACTCCCAGGCTCAAGTATGAGGGCAATTTGTCTCCTCCGCAAGCAGAGAGAAGAAATGTGGTAACACTAAATTTCGCCTGGGCAATGAGAGATCGGAAGAGCTAGTACAAAGTCGATTTTTAGAAATTATCTTTAGTGATCAAAATAAGCAAGCGAGCTCGTCATCCAGGTTGATCCCACATATAACGGTATGAGGCTGGTGTTTGGGAGTTTGAGAAAATGTAAGGTTGTGTCCACCAAACCTGGTAACAGTGAAAATGCATCAAGTAGTATTTTGCATCATGGGGGGGAAAATCAGTCTTTACAGGATAGTCCAAATCTGGAATAGGCATTAGAGGTGGGTGAACATGAAGAAAAAGATTAGAAATGTTAGGATGGTTTTAAATAATTATTAGACATGGTTCTTATTCATAAAGAGTTTGTACCAGTCCCGTCCAGTTGGGCTCAGTGGTTAGAGCGTTGGCCCACGGACCAGAGAGGCCCGAGTTCGGTTCCCGCTAAGGGCACGTACCTCGGTTGCAGTTTGTCCCCGGCCTGGTTGGGGTCGTGTGGGTGGCAACCATTCGATGTGTCTCTCTTACATTGATGTTTCTCTCCCTCTCTTCCCTCCTCTCTCCCTCCCACTCTATCTGAAGATAGATGCAAAAATGTCCTCGGGTGAGGATTAAAAAAAAAAAAAAAGTTTGTACGAAATACAGCAGAGGAAAACAACATATCTGTATTGAAAATAATAACCGCAAGGAAGGAAATAACTTTGATTGACAAACATGTATCAGGCACTGTATTGGGCATACATATTATCACCTCTGAACCATCCTGTGGATGGACAAAATATTTCACTTTACTAATAAATAGAATGCCATTCAGAGATGTTTATATTTTGAAAGACGTACTAAGTATCAACTGAGTATTAGAGAACCTTTAAAAGGCAAGATATTGAATCCTGAAAAATGTGTGTGTGTATTATGTATATATGTATGTATGTATGTGTCTGTGTATATGTATATACACACATACCATATGAATTCTGTAAATGTGCTTCTGTCTGTCTGCTTAGCCACATAAATCTTACGTGAGGTTTATAACATCTCTGCGATTTTTCAGCTCCCATCGTGGAGGCTACAGCATAATGCTTATGATGTAAGTTAGATTTGTTCGTTTCAAATTCCAGCTCTACCCCTCACTAGCTGTATGTCCTTGAGCAAGTTATTTAACTCCTCAAGTCTCAGCTTCCTCAACTATAAATAACAGCCAATGACAGCTAGCCCATAGGTTTGTGAAGATTAACCCTTTCAGCCTGAGCACAGTAACTAGTGTATGTAGGAGCACTCAATAAATGTTAGGTATCAATTTTGTCGGTTTTCTCTACTTTCCAACACTTTGAACAGTAATCAGCAAAAAGCATACAATCAATAAACATTTGCTGATTAATTGCATGAGTTTATGATTTTCTCTTGCAAAATAATTTTTTCTATCAAGGTCAAGGTTTACCTGCCAAATCTGCTCCATGCCAAACAAGGTACCAGGCATGGAAGGGTTAACCTCTGTCCAGTTCACCTGCTTTGTGTGAAGTGCTGCTGGGCCTTCACTCTGGGGTCAGAAAATGAGAGTCACACACATGTGGAGAAAGGAAGAAAGCCTCTCTGTTCAATGAATACAGCAGGCTCCTCGAGCAATGTGTTCTCTTTCAAAGAACCCAGATTCCATTAACTTGAGGTCAGCTTCTCCCATTGTACCTCTTGTAGGTCTCCCCTTCCCGGACATTTATTTCCCTGACATCACAGAGATGAATAGAACAAAGGAGAATTAGAGGTGTAACTGCCCCACTGAGCTAACAGAACCCCTGTGTGAGATGAGACAGCTCAATGGTATTTTACTCACTTAAAGGAAACCTATAGGCTTGGGTGAAAGGAGAGAACAGGAAGAGAAAAGGCCTTGAGTGCATGAAATGTACCCAGGCCCGGAGTCAACAATCCTCATTGTTCAGACAGAGATATTAGCTGTCTTCATTTGTTACAGTTCAGGAGTTACATGCCATTGCAAAGAACCCTGTTAAAACATCAAGCTCTTCTCCTGGAGGTACAGCGAACATTTATGGAGAAACTTCCATGGGCCAGTGTTTGTGCACATTGCATACATTGCCACACTTAATCTTCACAGCAGCCCTTGGAAGTGCTATGACCTCAGTTTTCAGATGAGGAGACTGAGGCTCAGATACACAAAATAAACAGGCCAATCACCTAGCTGGCAAATTATGCTGTTACACCAAGTCAGTCTGGTCCAAGAACACATGTATCTTACCCCTCCACTTAGAGCCATATAAGAACTTTGGGGTGTTAACTACTTCCTGAAATGAGCAAACCTCCAAACTATGGTTCTTGCTGCAATGGAATTTTTATTCATGGTAATATCTGTGGGGAAGGGATGCTCATCTTTATTTAATCTCGATCAACCTGCATTTTTTTCGTCAACAAATACTTTCCTGGGTGCCTCTCAGGTAACTGCTTAATCCTATGTAACTTTTTAAATGAATTTGTCATTAAGTGGATAAATGAAAAGTTTGCCATAGACATTGCATTCATTTAAAGCAGCAGCTTACAGTTCGCAAATCTGTTTTCACATGCGTTAATTCATTTAATTCTCAAATCAAATCCCTAGGGTAAATTGGTTTTCCACCACTCTCCAGTGGAAGCTTAGAGATATATACATAGCTTCTTAATAGCACAGCCAGTACCCAAATCCTGTGCTCTTCCAACTCCAAGCCCAGTGATTTCCCCTTGAGTCGCAGCTACCTACACTACCGATGACACTGCGCTTGCAATCCGTCCATAACAATCTCCTCCATAAGATACTCCCTATCAGCAGATTAGTGTAAGCATAGCTGCTGGGTTGCTGGTTCAGTGTAACTAAATATGCATTAAAAGTGTACACATTAACAGCCACACACAATAATGGAACCTAAATTAATTTCCTCAGTTAATACATGCCACAGAGTTAAATTAAACCTCAACAGAAAACAGGGCAGACTGTAACTATTAATTCTTCAGTAAGCAATAATAATTATTTTTGCCAACATTTATTTCATTTGCATATATAATGTTACATCACAAATGTTCACATACCAGTGACGATTCTCTCTGCTTTGCCAGATCGAGAATTGAGAGGTATTAGTTCAGAGCACCTGTCAGCAGAAATTTCCACAGACCCAGTTCAGGAGCAAACCATTCACATTTGTGGCAGCCGGGTCCATTAATGTTACTGCTACAATTCGCAGTGAATCCAATGACTGCAAACGGGTGTGCAGAGTTAACATCTACCTCGTGAATGGTTAAAGACTAATTGCATAATATATGGAATGCACCTAAAAGTCACATATGAAATACTTCAAAACATAGTATGTTTGTCATTTTATAATATTTCATCATTATTATGGGAATCAATCATGGTTTTCTTTGGGAAATGATGTGTGTAAAATTAATATTTTTCACTAAATTCTTATTGGAGATGTCTTATGTGACCAGAACTGTGCTAAGTCCTGGGAATACCATGCAAAAATAGTCCCAGCTTCTTTCCTCATAAATCTTGCTTTCAGCGGGAGCCAGATACAGCTAAAACTAGACACCAAACAGCTCATGCCAAAAGTGTATAATGCCCACGCAGGAAACAAAAAGTGTTTGGGAAACTAATATGAATCTGTCACTCATTTGGTTTAAAACTTTGGACAAGTTATTTAACCTATCTAAACTTCATTTTCCTCACCTGTAAAAATGGTGTGAGGGTCGGGTAAAAGAAACAGTAATGGTATTTGCTATGCTCAGTGCATGCTCTCTCTCTGTGAAGCGCTGTACTAAATACTCTCCGTGTATTTTCTCAATTTTTACCTTATAGCCATCCTATAAGGTAAAATTAACAACGGTGTTGTCATTTCACAGGGTTAGAGAGTTTAACTGGTATGGAATAATGGCCGGTTTTGAATTACGTTAAGAGGATTTCAGTGATACTCTGATTAACTATTAAGTTATTTTGCCAAGTAAATACGGAATTTAGAGACAGAGATTAGCATGCTTTATGGAATCAGCAACCAGGATGTTCATTGAAAAAATTAACCTATCTCCTTCCTTCCCACCTACTAATTGACATTTTATGTTTAACTGGTAGTTCAGCCATGACTCCCCTCGCCCCCCAAAAAAGCATAATAAAACTCTTAATAAGAAAATGTTGTCTTTAATGGATACAGTTCTGCAGTTTTCATTCAAACATATCTTATTTATGATGAGAAACATATGTGAACTCCAGCACAGAGTTGTTTATTGGCAACTGATTAATGCTTCCTTGGCTATGAGTTTAACGGGGACTTGAAAGTTCTAATAAATAGAAATATAATCTAGAAGAGTTGGCGTCATGAACATTCTCACAAATACCAACGTATACAAAAGTGTACTGGGTGCATACATCCATAAAGCCTTTTGTGTATGTGATGACCTTCCTTTGCCAATTCCCAGACTTGTAGAGCCTATTGATTTTTCCTCTCCCATCCAGTGGGTAAATGAAAATATCTAAGTGATATGATGACTCAACTTGTGTTCTAGCCCTAGATCAATGGAGTTAATAATCAAGAGTATTGGTTTTGGAATCAGAGAGATCTGGCTACCAATGCAGCCTTTTTAGTTATCAGCTTGGGATCAGTTCCTTACCTCGTCTCTGCCCCAGTTCCTTTTATGTAACTGTATTGGTTTACTTTGGCTTCCATAACAAATTACAAAATTAGCAGCTTAAACAACACAAGTTTGTTATCGTACATTTTTGCAGGTCGGAAGTTTGATGTGGGGTCTCACTGCCCCATAATGTAGAAAGGCAGAGCTGTGATCCTTTCTGTTCTCTCTGTGGAGGAGGGTCCGTTTCTTTTTCCAGCTTCAGGTCCTTTCCTCTCTCTTCAAAGGCAACCGGACTCTGACCCTCTCTTTTGCCTTCTGCTTTTAAGGACTTTTGTGATTACACTGGGCCAACCCAAATAATCCAGAAAAATCCCCCTATTGTAAAGTCAATTGATCAGATGGAACTTAATTCCATCTGCAGCCTTAATTCCCCTTTGCATATAATAACATTTACAGGTACAGGGATTTGGATATGGACAGCTTCAGCGTACCACAGTAACATACAATTCCCTTGTAGCTTTGTTGTAATAATGAAATGGTATAAACTATACAAAGTGCTGTGTACATAAGTGCATTATAATTTGCAAGTAGTACTATTGTTAAGACATGAAGGAAGGAGGAAGTGAGAGTGAAGTCAATTATTTCTAATACAAACTGGGAATCGGATCTCAAGATCCAGAGAGAAGTGCCCAGTTAACTTTGCTTCTCCAGTCTACTCATCAGTCAACCCCGTTCCCAAGGGGTGAACATCCTTGCATTGCTCTCTCTCTCCCCGGGCCCAGATCTCTTGCTGTGGGTCTTACTGGACCTGTCCAAACTCTTGGCATGCTGACTCCCTGGACCTTAACAAAGCAAGCCTGTATTAATCTCATACATTCTGATAAATCATTAAACTAATTGGTTGAGAATGTTGATCGTTAAAACCCTTGGCCATGTAAATTATTACTTTCTAACAAAAAACACCAAGGTTCTAAACCAATTTATCCTAAACTCAGCTATTTGAATTCCACCTCCATGATATTTGCCATCATATTAAACATCTATTTATACTAAAATATTTTTAAATCAATTTATTTATTTCAATCAAAACTTTTTAAAAGCAAACTTTATATCACCACTTAACATAATAGCAAAAGCTAATATAACTTGCCATAATTACAGAGTAACCAAAAAAGTAAAGAAAAGTAAATGAAAACAATGTCATTCAAATCCAGGTGGCTATTGTTGCTTGCCAAAGCTCTGAGCCAAAACAGAGATTAGAATAGTATCAAAATCTCATGAACCCAAATATTTCTCAACACAGAATAGGTAAAGTGTGGAATAGTTATGCAATGGAATATGAGATAAAACCCTATAAATCAAAAAGAATGTATAAAAAACTGCACCCTACAACATGGATTAATCTCACAAACATAAGTCAGCTCAGCAAAGTCAGATACAAAAGAGGACCAGGCGTATGAGGGCTCGGCACTTACGTAAAACTCAAAACCAGGCAACACTGATCTGTGGTGGTAGAAGTCAGGACAGTGTCCATCCTAGGCATGAGCACAGAGGGAACTTGTGGGGGCTGGCAAGCTGCTGTTTCTTAATCTAGGTCTGGGAGACGGCATGCTTATTATACATAATGCATCAAGCTGTAAACTTATGCTTATACACTTCTTGTATAAATGTTAGATTTCAAAGAAATGTTTGCTTAGAAAACATCTTCTCTGCAAACATACGCACTAGCAACAGTCTCCTAGATGGAATCTAAAGGACTCATTACCACACTTTCAGAAACACTGCCTTAAGCCAAAGAAATGATGGCAATAGTATATACATCTTAGACAGAACAAGAGAGGGTTTCTCTCTGTCTGATTACCATTTCCCCAAGGGTGAGTTGCACAACCTTCTTCTATCACAGGGCTGACTTGGATTGTGGCATCTATCTCTCTGTATGTAACGTGATTATTTCCTTGAGGGCAGGAACTGAGTCTTTAACTGCGGAGCTTCGGCACCTAACTGGATACCTGGCAGGTAAGAGCTGCTCCATGATATCTGTGGAACAAGTGGATGGGTGTATGATCTTCCTAGGACATGAACTGTACTCAGCTCCAGAAAGGAGAGAATAAGTTCATGCATCTGGATAAGGGGAATAATTGCACATCAACCCCGACACTATCATATTTCCAAGTGTGAGGAGAAAGGAGGACTGGGTGCTCATAATCAGCGTTGGAGGACAGCTGCTATTGCTTTGCTTTAAAAGAGCCTTGAGTGGAACTCTACCGAGTCTGGTACTTTTTACTATTTAAAGGGCCCAAGGTGGTGCTAGAGCTGTAATATCAGTAATGAAAGCAAATTTGTAAGCGGCTTGGACCTTTTAAAGGTAAGTTATTTCAAGTATGTTCAGATTAATTACACATGGAGTGGTAGAGCCATTCCTTTTTTATTCTTTCTGGAGATGAGTAAGAGAAGTGAGGATGTCTGAGTTCTCCAGATGAAGCCCCAAATGCCTTTCAACCACTAGTTCACAATCTTTTGTACTAAAGGATGAACCAATATTTTGTAGACATAAACGTGCCATATTTAGTCTGATCTAAATGTTAAAAAGTCCCAATAGCCTTAGCAAATTACTTGGTGTCAAATAGACATTCAATAAATGATGACTCAATTAAGCCCAACTCTCATCTATAGGCCAATAAAAAAGAAAAGAGAAAAGGAGATAGAGAAAGGGAAACTAAAAGATTTTTAAGACAGAGAGTGTGGAATGGAGGGAGGAAAGAAGGCATGCAAGAAAGACAAGACAGAAGAGAGAGAAAAGTAGAGACAGAGAGGAGGGAGGGGAGAGAGGAAAGGAAAAGGAGGGAGAGAGAGAATAAAAAGAGGAAGTAAAGTGGGCATAGAAAGTCAGTAGATTCTAACAGACCATTTTGGAGGTTTTGCAAAAGGAAAAATTTTTTAAAAAGTAAACCAACACAGTGAATTCTAAATGTATTCAATAATAAAAGATGGTGTTATTAAATTAAAGCTAATGATGCTAACACAGATCAAAGAAGGAAAGACAAATGATGATGGGACTGAATTGTTTATTGTCCTGCACTATGGAAATTTTTGCTTCAATGTTCAGATATCTAAAATGGCCTGGGCTAAGAAGAGCAAGAATCTAAGGAGAAAGTAGACCGTGGAGAAATGTACCAGACTAGAACATCATCACCAAGTAAGGTAGTCCATTCAACTCCCTACTCTTCAGATTTGGAAATATATGAAATCAGAAACAAGGTTATTCATACTAAAAGGCAAGCAAGAATGTCCTTGTGTCTGTATTTCATCAGAGGGATGATAGGAAAGCTACACTCCAAGCTATGAGAAATGATGCCATGTTATTTATTCATTATAAACAGCTTGCTGCTGACTTTTGGAAGAAAATTTCTCAGGCTTGTAAATGATTTTACATTGTAGTTGGGTATGTAAGATAAATGTCACCAAAGTCATTAAATAAATGGGCTATATAATATATGGTAGATTGTATTACTAGTTGCCAAAATTCCCTCTTTTAGTATGTTCCCCCTGAGGATGAATTATACACATCTACTCTGTTGAACTCAAGATGTTGCATTTTGTTTACTCAAAAAAGACTGAAATGAATTGCATCTTGTCCGAGCAGAAATTCCAAATAGGGGCTTGAACACAACATGAAGCAGAGCCCCAGCTGACCCACAAAGAACACGTATGTCCTTTAATTGTATAAGCCACTGAAATTGTTAGGTATTACAGAATAACTTACTCTATTCTGAAGAATACAGTACCCAAATAAGTGAAATGAAAAAAAAAAATGGGCAAATACATGAATGCATTAATTTGTCCAACTAATAGCTATTGAACACATTCCATGTGTAGTATTGTGCTCAGTTCTGGGTATGAAATTATAGACAAGACTTTATCTTCAAGGACAGACTAGAGTTCTAACTCACAAATAAGAAAGCAACATGGGCTTAAGAATCCGGAGGAAGACCACACAGTGAGTTGCATCTTGAGCGGGACATTACCAGATGGACATTTTTTGGAGAGGACATTCCTGGTGCAGCAGATAGAATCACTCAGAGGCATAACTAAAGGGGAGACTTTGTGTAGGGAAATAATGAGAGGGAAGTGAAGAAACAATCAGGATTGGGTCAAGGAAAAAAAAACCTTTATTAATAAATTGAGGCATATAGAGGAAATGGGAAATGAATAGATTTGTAAGGATAATGAAGTAAGAATTTTTAGGTGCTTGTGAAGAGATAAAAGGAGGAATACATGGACTGGGGACTAAAGTGAAGTCCATTCTTTTGTAATTTAGTATGATTTTATCAATATTTTTGGTACCATCAATTTAAAGCCATAATGTCATTTTGTCAAAATAATGTATTAAAACCAGTAACTTTAAATCTCATATTTCATAACCATTAACAATTGTACTTTATGAATGAGCGTCAGAGAACTCTTCCTACCACGAATACATAATGTATGTTTAGTGATAGCAAAAAAAAAAATCATATCGAAATTTAAAAAGATACCAACTAATGTCTTCACAAGACCTAGAAAACTACAGATTGTTAAAAACTTACTGTGAGGATAAAATATAAGTTTGGAGTTAGAATGACAACTAAGGATGCAGCAGTTTTGGTGTTCTTTTTTTCTTTTTAAAAATTTGAGTGGAGGAGAAAATGCTAAGTGTTCATTAATCCCACTGCATTTTCCTTTTTCTGGACACAGTAGAACACTTAGCGTCCCCTGCAGTTAGATCAAGGCCATGTGATTTAGGTATGTGTTCTGGAAGTATGCCAGTGTGTCTTTTTTAGTTACGTGTTTGCTTTTGTTTAATTTCAAACCCACAGAGGAATCTATTCTCTTGACCAGCTGTTCCCTAAACCCACTACCTAAGAGCCTTAACTTTCACAAATTTCAGAGTATTGGCCAAGAACACAAGGGTGCCAGGAACACTTAGCACTTTTACAAGAACTAGATAAAGAAAAACATTCAAGGCAAACAAAAAGAAAGTATCTTTAGAGGAACAACAATCAGATGCCAATGAAAATGGTAAGGTTATTTTCATTCTAAATATCTAAGACTATGATCCAATTCAAAATGTATGTAACTTTATGTTCAGGACATAGAAGAGAAGGAGCTTAAATGTAAGTGGATATGTTTCTAAGTTATGGTGTAGCCTCTTGATGAAAAAGGAAATATGTTTGGGGATTCCTGAACTCCAGAAGTAGAACAAATATTTTATTTATTTATTTATTTATTTTATCCTCACTCGAGAACATTTTTGCATTATCTTCAGATAGAGTGGGAGGGAGAGAGAGGAAGAAAGAGAGAGAGAGAAACATCAACGTGAGAGAGACACATCGAGTGGTTGCCACCCACACAACCCCAACCGGGGCCAAGGACAAACTGCAAGTGAGGTACGTGCCCTTAGCGGGAACCAAACCCAGGACTCTCTGGTCCGCAGGCCAACGCTCTAACCACTGAGCAAAACTGGCCAGGGCATAGCAAGTATTTATTGAAGTCTAAGGGCATTCCATGATTCACGTCTTTATCTTCAGAACAGCCCTAGCTGATGGGCATATATTCTTGGCATTTCCTATTTACCAAAAAGGAAATGAAATCTTAGAAAAAGTAACTTTCTCTAAGTCCCATACATTGGAAAGAGGTAGAGACAGGATTCCAACCTACATCATCTGACTGTAGACACTACACTCTGTGGTCTGTACCACCACCCTGCATTTCTCCCACAGAGAGGGGTTAGCTAAACTTGAAAATCCCTTTCATTTAAATAGATAAGCCATTATCCCTCAAATTATGTCTATCAGCATAGACTAAATAAGTGCACAGACTATTATTTAACCAGCAACTATATCCTCTAATGCCCCAGGTACATTCTTTGAACATTTAGAGCTTTCTAAATCACTCCTTTGGTCAAAAAGTGTGACATGTCATTACTTGCAGGCACTAAAATATGTTGACAAAGCATTTTTATGTCCAGAAACCAGGTAAACACAGCAGTAAAAACAACTAAAGTGTTAAACTCTAAATGAGTCTGCAAGGGAGGAAAGTAAAAAACAACACCTGAACAGAAAGGGGAACTTGGTAGTTCTTGTAGACCCATGATTCCCAACATCCTTAATTGGGACCAAAGAGGAATAGGCAGGGACCATAAATCAGTTGTGTAGCATGAGTCTTCAAGAAGCCACAACCACAATTTAAATCAAACTTCGCAAATGTCAAGTGGCTTAAGCACTTTTTTCCTAAGCCTAGGAAAACCTTCTTCCAGCAAGGTTTAGAATGTTATTCCCAAATTCATGGTCAGCAGAGTCCCAGTTCGCATTTCCTGGGAAAATGGGAGAATGAGAACCCTGTGTTTAGAATTATCAGCCCCATAGACGTCCTTCAGACAACTAAGGCCCAGTCAGCTGATAATGAGCTAAATCCAGGCCAGGAGGTGAAAGGTTATTTGGAAGTAATTCACCACCACCATTTGGAAAACATGCACTGTGCCTTCTTGCCCCCTTATGCATAGAAGTTCTATGTTAAACTTTATGCAAAACTTTTTTTTTAAGTATAGTCAGTGATTGCATCCCCATTCAAATTTCACTACCATGGGAAACATGAAATGTGGAGCATAAATTGTGTCGGGCTTTTTCTGAATTTGAGGTCATTTTTTTTTCTGAATAAAAACATGTAAATACTCATGTTTCACTGAATCCCACTGGATATAATAAGCATTTATGCTATAATAAACTTTCTTCTAATTTTATTCATTCTCTAAGAAAAACATATAAACCAACAAAATAATCCTATTTCCTTTGACAATTTCAGCCTTGAAAAGGTCAAAGTTAAAAGGTCTCCACTCTTTATCAGTTTTCTGTTTTAAAATTAAAAGGGGATAATTAAAGGCCTTTATTAATGCCTGCACAGGAGAAAGGTAGATTTTTTTAAAAGTTGCAATGGACACTCCATGAAGAGACATACTGATTATTGAAAATGCCTATTTTTTCCTTCAGTTAGAAGGTATCATTATAATTGTTTGTCGGCTTGATGAAGAAGGATTTGTAGTGAGTGGAAAAGCAGTTCCTGTGACTGTGGAAAAACTGAGTGATGCAATGGTGGAAAAAGTGGATGTAAGAGGACGTAAATGGACAGAATCGTATGTGTTTACAGCTGACACCAAAGAACACAGCAGCTTTTCATGTCATGATTCCCCAATGTGTTCATAAGTTACAATCAGCTGGGAAATGTGCTCCAACTATTTTCAGGATAAATTTCTGAAGTTTGTGAGTGCTTTACTATTATTTAATAAATCAGAATAAATTCAGTGTTATTTCTGTAGTAATATTGTCCTCACTCATACTCAAATAAGCTTTTTGGAGTGGGAGATAAAAGGGTACATCTCAACAGGGTGTATCCCTTTACATACAAGGATATTTAAAATAATATATATTATATATTAAAGCTATGGCTTCAGCAAGATCAATTCAAGCTGTCCAAAACTGCCAGGGAAGACAACCACCCGCACTCACTCACCTGGTGTCAAGAAAGAAGGCCACAGGGTAGTCAAAGAAAAGGATTTCTTGCGTGTGTGATTCCAAGCAGAAAATGTGGACAAGGTTTTCTTCCATTGGGATAAGTGATTGTTATTCCATATTTAAATTCACAAGTTTAGACACACTGTCATTCAAAATTTGGCTGAATGACCCCCTTTCCACCATGGCTCACTCGTGTGCCTGAATGAAGCATGTTAATAGGCCAGCTCTGTGGTCACAAATCTCGCTCATGTGACTAGAGGTTCAGAGATTCGGGAATTCACTTCATGCTGCATGTAGATATAACAGATGCTTTCCAATTCCATTCTCAAGTAGTATGTGCTACCAGTTCTTGCTCCCATTTTTACGCATGCAGTAGTAGTACTCCTGGGGGAAATAGAATTGGGAGGTTCTTAATTATTCATAAGACAATTTGGAAAAGCACTTCTATATTACAGCCTAGCAAAATCATAATACGCAAAAATCCAGTGATTTCCTTCCATCACTGTCACTACCTAACTATTGATACACTACTTCCAGGCAGATCTGCCTAAAGCCCATGTTCAATGGCATCGATATCTACCTTAGAAATCAATCGTTCCTCAATATCTACAAATTAAATAGTACTATCAAATATCAGGATGCAGTATGGTGTAATGCTTAAGAGTGTGGCTTCTGAAGTCAGACTGCTTGCTTTTAAATCTAGGCCCTGCCCGTTATCTCTTCTGTACACTTAAGCAGGTTATGTTATTTCTCTGTTTTCAGTTTCTTTGTCTATAGACTGTAGGTAATTATAACAGTTATATATATATATTATATAAGCAAGATGTATATTACAAATGTATATATATTATATACGTAAATATATTATATAATAAGCAAGATATAAATTTAATATATATTAACAAATAACTATATTTAAATCATAAATATATAAACACATAATGCATCATGCATTTCCCTTATATATAATGTCTGCAATACTATATTTATGTATATGCATATATATGTGTGTACGTGCATCTTAGAATATTACATTGCTTGGAACATTGTAAGCACAGAAAACTTAGCTGCTTTATTTTTGTAACCTTTGCATTTGGCATTTAGTGTGACCCAATCATCGTTTTCTGGCTTTATCTGCCATCCCTTTCTTACATATAGCCCAAATTCCAGCCAGATGGCATAATTACTATTCATCAGTTATCCAAACTCTCCAGCTACCATACATTTGTTCTTGCTGCCTGGGCTATTGAAACCACTCTATCCACGACTCCCAGTGAAGATATCTCTGAAAACTCATTCATCTGTCTTAGGCAAACTTAAACATTTTCTTATCCTTAATCTCCCACCTTAGAGCATCTACTGAAGAATGGCAAGTGTGTTAACTTTGATTCATTGGCAGTGGCTTCATAGAGACTCTGTTGACAGAAGTCAGAGATCAGGTCTGACTGAGAGATAGGGAGCATCATGATCAATTAGTTATGTCTGCCACAGGTGTAGAATGGAAGACAGCATCGATTTGCCATCTCTACCCATTTCCCTCTGTTTGTATAATCACCAAGACATTTGAATTATTCAACTGCTGTTTTATGTTCAACTTTGATCTGTTTCATACCTCACTGAACATAGTTTACATTCCATGAAGGAACAGGCTCCATTTTACTCAAATCTGTACCCCTACAGTGTCCAGCACAGAGTCTGGCATGCCACATATGCCCAAATTTTGTTGAATTCGTTTGAGTTGCCCAATCTCACATTCTCTGTATTTAAATACATTCACTTCTTATTTCACCCTAGGACTGATTCATGTCTGAGCCAGTAAGGTTTCACAAGGAGACTGTAGCTAGGTGCATCTTACCCCCATCTGCAATCCTGCTCTGCTTGGACCTGTGTCTTCAAAGGCTGACATTCTCTAATTAATTCTGAAAGACTCCTAAAACTTATCATTACTACTCTTGTCCTGCATCTGTATCTTTGTCATCCTTCTGGTGCCCTTGTAAATTAACTATAGTTTCTTATTTTCTGTATTCTTTTTTTTTTTATCCTCCCCCGAGGACATTTTTCCATTTTTTGTTCAGATAGAGTGGGAGGGAGAGAGAGAGAGAAACATCGACGTGAAAGGGACACATCGAGTGGTTGCCTCCCGCACGACCAACCAGGGCTGGGGACAAACCGCAACCCGCAACCGAGGCACATGCCCTTAGCGGGAACCGAACCCGGGTCCTTATGGACCGCAGGCCGACGCTCTAACCGCTGAGCCAAACCGGCCAGGGCATTTTCTGTATTCTTGATGCTCTGTATCTGGGGTTTCACCAGCTGGGGAGAGACTGTGCCTCCCAGGGCTAGCCAATTCTTAGAAATAGCAGTTAACTGTTCCCTTGACCCTTGTGTTTGCTTTCTGCCAGTACCATACTTCGTATTTTGCTTACTATAGCTTTGTAGTATAGTTCAAAATCAGGAAGTGTGATTCCTCCACCTTTGTTGTTTTTTAGTGTTTCTGTTTGTTTGTTTTAATATGTTTTTGTTGATTTCAGAGAGGAAAATAGAGGGAAAGAGAGATAGAAACATCAATGAGACAGAAACATCGATTGGCTGCCTCCTGCACACCCACTACTGGGGATCGAGCCCGCAGTCTGCAAACTAACCAACCCAGAGTCCATACTCCAGACCACCTTTTTACCTGGCTCTTACACTCCAGGAGGCAATATTCCTCTTCCCTAATCATCCAGAGCCGGGTACCAGACAACTAGAGATAGACCCTGTATGCCCAGCCTGCTGCAATTTTTTAAACTAGCCAATCCTAAACCTGCTTACCCTACCTTGTCTCGCCTTTCCAGTGGAAACCACAATAAGAGTTCCAGCTTGTGTTTTCCACTCGCTCCCTTTGTCTCCTGAGTGGCCCTGGTGCTTCCCATGTGTCCTGCATGGTGTGGCATGATTCTCCTCTCGGGAACTGGGAGTAACAAAGGGTCTTTGCCATGGCAGTTGTCTCCTGATCTGTTAGCCTCACCATACCTGAACAATAACGAAACCTACATTTTAAATCAACTTGCCATTCTGTTTCCATTGATTCCCATTTCCTCACCTGGTTTTCAATCTTGCTTTTCAGAAGCCAGAAGAGAATCATTATGTGCCTTGATTGGCCAATTTTTAAACTCTTCCTCCATTAGTTTGGAAATAACCATATGCATCTTTCTCTCTAAATCACCTTAAAGAATTCTCTCAGTAGGAACCCTGCTCTGGTTTATTACCTCCTGGGATGATGCCATTAGAGATAATCACATTTTGTAGATATCATCTCCGAAAAACAATTGTCTTAAGAGTCCCTATTGAAGTATTTTTTCACTTATAACAAGATCTTATATTTAAAAATAAATACAGCACAGAAACCTAATTCTCTGATTCTCTAATGCTGTGAACTGTCATGCAGATCAACACACCAGCGGGTTTTGGAAAACCTCCAGCAAAAGTGAAATTTTATGATTCTTTTTTTCTCTTATTTTTATATTTTTTAAGAGAAAAAAAAAGGAGTATGTGATGCTACTAATTAATGGACCTGTACATTTCAAATACATTTTATTTCTAATCATAGTAATATACAGAGATTTTAATAGTCAATAAAAAACAATAACAAAAGATACACTGGAAATATTTCCATTCAACTACCCTCTATCACCCTCCTCATCCACCCAGTTAACCATGTTTAACTCTTCATTATTTACTGCCATAGATCATAATATGTTCATATTGCTATTTCTGAATTTGTTCATTGTAAACATCATATATTGACTTTATATTATAGTACATAAAGGTTCGCCTTCCTTAGGTCACTCTACACCATCTCCATAAACATCTACTTATTATAGACCCATCCTTCTAGTCTATTTGTGTCATGATGACCAATTAAATAAATCATCAGAATTTGGTTATCTATATTAATACCTTCATATTTTTCAATGTAGCTATGCTAGTTCTTCCCACAACATACAGAAGCCTCTCCACATGATCTTCCATAACATCAAATACATAATCTCCATTTCTCCCTTTGGGGAACTTCCCTTGGAGCCTTCTGCCCTCCTGTTCCAAATGGTCTGGTGTTCCTCTAGGTCTGCTACAAAGCTTCTATTCTAGGACTTCCCATCACTATTAACAGGAATGTCCCCCTTGAGAAAGCTCTGTTTCCTAAATTCCATGTTTTCTTCTTTCTTGGTGTCTTTTCCTATTTTGGTAGAGAACATATCTACAGCTTCCTGAGAAGGGTGCAAGAAGTAAAACTGTCTGAGATTTTTCTTGTCTTCAAATGTCCTTATTAAATGCATTCTCTTATGTCAAAGTTTAATATTCTCCTTCAGTATAGAGTATGTCTATTTTTTATCTTTCGGTATTTGCTGAATGTAATTGATAACCTGCTTCATTGTCCTTCTTTCTTCTCTGTTGAGGTAGACTCTTCCCTTTATCTTTGTTATTCTCAGGTCTGAGAGATTAGTCCCTGGCACTTCCCCATTATGTTTTCTCCATCTCTGTTCCTATAACATTATTAGGTGGACGTTGGAGCACCTAGATTAACTCTCACCTTTTCTCTGTTGCAACCCTATTGTGTGTTTCTTGACATTTTCTTCCAACACTTTTACTATCTTAAATCTCAGTTGCTAAAATTATCGTTACCAAGATGTCTCTTTTTTTTTCTCTCTCAAAAGGTCATCTTATTTCATGGATAGATGACCCCTTATTTCTCCAAGAACATCAGTTTAAAATGCAATTTATTTTGTTACCTTTCTTTTTCTTGATTTTTCTTCTCCTGTTTATTTTGTGTGCTTTGATCTTACTCTTTCATATCGAAGTCTTACCACAAATATTCGGAGGTCTTTTGCTGTCTACCTAATTCAGTTTGGGGGGGGGGATAAAATATCTCTAGGGAGTATGGTCTGGTCGTGGCATTTAGGGAAAGAGGACTAGAGAATCTTAGAACTCTGGATATATGTCTAATTACTCTTTTATCAAACTGGTGCCTCTATCATGCTGCCTACTGTATCTGGTCCCCCAGAACTTCTCTGAGAAAAGAATAAGGGCAGTCAGTTAGCATCAAGTAAGAAGTGAGGCTGGAGTCTTGGTATTTAATTTTTCTTTATACTGATTTTTTATACAAATTGGTGCTTCCAGTTGCTGAGCATTTCTGGGTTTCTGAATAATGAACTGACCACTTTACATCAGGATCTTCCTCCACAAGCACTTAGTCTTCTGCTTTTGCGCCTGCATTTCATTCTCATGAGGTCCAATCCTTTATTCCTGCTCTATCATCCAATATATGCTGGCAGCTCTCATCTGCTACTGTCTCTTCTCCATTTCTCATCCTGGGAGGTCTGTATTTATTTAATGCTTTTAGTTTCATTTTATTGGGGTGTCAGCAGTAACCAGAGGAGATAAATGCATATGTTCTTGTGCCATACTTAATTCAAAGACAGCTTTGTACATTTTAATGACTAGATTGTTAAAGAAATGAACTATGACTGTGTTAACACATGGGGAATCAATGAGGTAAATGGAAATTTATCCATTCCAACACTTAGATCAAGAATCCCCAAAAGCAAGATGTAAACCATTAATGATATCATTTAGAAAATGTGTTAAAATAGAGGCCCGATTCCTGGAGTTTGGGATTAAGAACATCTGGGTGATGTCCAAAAATTGGTGTATTTAACAAGTTCCTAAGTTATTTTTATGGTATTCCACTGACTTAAACAGATTATCTTGTCATTTAAAACAAGAGAAAGTTCTCCAGTGAATGTAGTAATGCAGTTTACAAAGTAAGAATGCATCTTACTAAACTTAAACATTTTTTTTCTAAAAACTCTCAGCAAAGTGGGAATAGAGGGAACATACCTCAAGGTAATAAAAGGTTATACATGACAAACCCACAGTCAACATAATACTCAATGGGCAAAAACTGCAAATGTTGCCCTTAAGATCTGGAACAAGACAGGGATGTCCACTTCCATCACTCTTATTCAACATAGTACTAGAAGTCCTAGCTACAGCAATTAGACAAGAAGAAGAAAATAAAAGGCATCCAAATTGAAAAGGAAGAAGTGAAACTGTCATTATTAGCAGATAACATGATATTGTATATAAAGAACCCTAAAGATTCCACCAAAAAACTATTAGAATTAATAAACGAATTCAGTAAAGTAAAAGTATACAAAATAAATATCCAGAGATTAGTTACAATTTTATACACCAATAATTAACAATCAGAAAGGGAAACTAAAAAAAAAAATTCCATTCACATTTACTTCAAAAAGAATAAAATACCTAGGAATAAATTTAACCAAGGATGTAAAAGACCTGTAGTCAGAAAATTATAAGACACTGAAGAAAGAAATTGAGGAAGATACAAATTAGTGGAAGAATACCGTATTCATGGATAGAAAGAATGAACATCATTCAAATGTCCATTCTACCCAAAGTAATCTACAGATTCAACACAATTCCTATCAAGATATCAAAGGCGTATTTCACAGAACTAGAACAAATGTTTCAAAAATTTATATAAAACCACAAAAGACCCTGAAAAGCAACAGCAATCTTGAGAAAGAAGAACAAAGTTGGAGGAATCATGCTCCCTGATATTAAACTATACTATAAGGTCATAGTAATCAAAACAGCATGGTACTGGCATAAAAACAGACATATGGATTAATGGACTAGAATAGAGAGTCCAGAAATAAAGCCACGCCTTTATAGTTAAATAATATTTGACAAAGGAGGCAAAAACATAAAATGGACAAAGGATAGTCTGTTCAATAAATGGTGTTTATTGGACTGATACATGCAAAAAAATAAATAAAACTAGATCACCTTCTTACACCACACACAAAAATAAACTCAAAATGGATTAGATACTTAAATTTTAGACTCGAAACAATAAAAATCCTAAAAGAAAACATAGACAGTAACCTTTTGGACATTTCTCATCACAATATTTTTTCTGATATATCTCCTTGGGCAAGGGAAATAAAAGAAAAAAAATAAACAAATGGGACTACATAAAACTAAAGAGTTTTTGCACAGCAGAGGAAACCATCAACAAAATGAAAAAACAACCCACTGAATGGGAGAACATATTTGCCAATGATACATCAGATAAGGGGTCAATTTCCAAAATTTACAAAGAAATTATAAAACTCAACACCAAAAAACAAACAGCTCAATTAAAAAATGGGCAAAAGACCTGAATAGACACTTCTCCAAAAAGGACATACAGATGACCAGTAGACATATGGAAAGATACTCAATGTCACTAACCATCAGAGAAATGCAAATTAAAACCTCAATGAGATATCACCTCACACCTGTCAGAATGGCTATCATCAATGAATCAACAAACTACAAGTGCTGGCAAGGGTGTGGAGAAAAGGAAACCTTGTGCACTGTTGGTGGGAATGCAGACTGGTTCAGCCACTGTGGAAAGCAGTATGAATTTACCACAAAGAATTAAAAATGGAACTGCCTTATGACCCCCTGATTGCACTTCTGGGATTTTATCCAAAGAAACCCAAAATACTAATTTAAAAGAATAAATGTAGCCCTAGCCAGTTTGGCTCAGTGGTTAGAGTGTCCGCCTGCAGACCAGAGAGTCCCGGGTTCAGTTCCCGCTAAGAGCACGTACATTGGTTGCAGTTTGTCCCCGGCCCCAGTTGGGGTCGTGTGGATGGCAACCAGTCGATGTGTCTCTCTCACATGATGTTTCTCTCTCTCTCTTCCCCTCTCTCTCCCTCCCACTCTATTTGAAGATAAATGCAAAAATGTCCTCGGGTGAGTATAAAAAAAAAAGAATAAATGTACCCCAATGTTCATTGCAGCGTTATTTCTAACAGCCAAGATTTGGAAGCAGCTCAAGTGTTTATCAGTAGATGAGCAAATATAAAAGCGGTGGTACATTTACACAATGGAATACTACTCTGCCATAAAAAGGAAGAAAATTTACCCTTAGCAGCAGCATAGATGGACCTGGAGAACATTATGCTAAGTGAAATAAGCCAGTCAAAGAAAGACAAGTGCCATACGATTTCACTGATATGTAGAATTTAATGAACAAACTGAACTACCAAGAAAAATAGAGACAGATTCATAGAGAGCAGGCAGACAGCTCTGGTGGGGGTGGTAGGGAGTGTTGCAGGGGATCGAGGGAATGAGCAAAGAAAGGAGCACTCATGAACGTGGACAACAGGGTGGTGATTGTGGGGTTGGGAGAGGTGGAGGTGGAAGAGGGGATAAATGGTAATGGAAAAAAATAAAATAAAAATGATTAAGCTTTAGAGAAAAAAGAATTAATATTTAACAAGCACCTCGGCTTTCTGTTAAGTAGCTTTTTTAGAATGCTAGAGTGGTATAAATAGGTTCTCCATTATATAGGTCACTAATTATCAGAAATATTAGGTCATTTACCTAACATAATATGACTAATTAGTGGTAAAATTTCATTTACAACCCAAAGACAGGGTCATTCCTTAACATATCTCTGTTCCGTCAATAAGATACTTTTTCATGCTTTTAATTATCAGTTATAATTATCTGATTACATGCTGCATTTAGTCAGTGAACTAACCACTGTTAAAGATCAGAAGAAAAATTCCTTTTCTAGAGAATTAAATTGAGAAACAAAACAAATATCCATGAAATAACCAAAGAGTTTTTGTATGATCTTACATTCCCCAACTTGGATTCCAAGAATGCTAATGTGTATAGTGTAGTTAGTGGAGAAGAAGAGGGAAGTTACCATGATCAATAAGCTGGATGATTGAATTAAACAACTTTAGAGAGGTGTATATTTGTTTATTACAAGGCATCTCAGAATCTTTTATGTAAATGTTCATCACGCATTTCCAAGTGGAAGACGGAGCACATATTTGGCCTGTTAACCCCTCATTCACATCTAAGATAAAATCCCATAGGAAAATAAAGCTGAAAAACGCTAATAGAGAATGGCACTATGTTGATCGTTGAAACAGAAAGTTAATCTGGACAAATGAGTAGGTACCCAATCTAGCCTCTGAAGCAATTGGACAGCCTAAACTCTGCCTGAGGCCACAGAGGTGGGAGAGAAGAGGCTGGGATGAGGCGGGCCTGCTTCAGATGGAAGGCTTATACCACCATAGCAACAGCAAATGCTACAGCCAATTGGAAACCGATGCAAAAGTCCTGCTTGGGTTTGGGGATGGGTGCTGGCTTTGGTATGAAAACTAAAATAAAATGACTATGAAACAATGAGGTCATAGTTTCCCAGGCCATTCCTAACTGTAATATCCTGAAGTTCAAAGGAAACAAAACACTGAGGATTGGAAAATAGAAAGACGATTCTCTTCAGTTATCAGGCAGACTCTACATGTCACTTACCATGTGATCCTCTCTACATTTTCAAAATGCATGTCCTGAGTGTATTTACTAATATTACAGCTACATAATAAGTAAATGATTCAGTAAAGAGATGTTATTGTTATTATTGGTAATGGCACTATCTTTTTAAAATAAAAGACACAATCATTCATTGTGGTGTAATTTCTTTTCTTTTTATTTTTTTAAGTGTATACTTTATTTTTATTTTTCTCTTTTTATTTATTTATTTTTATTAATTTATTTTTGTTACAGATGTTTCTCCTTTATTCCCCATTCACACCCTCCTCCCCATCCCCCAACCCCGTCCCCAGCTTTGTTGTCCATGTCCATCAGTTATGCATACATGCATTTAAGTTCTGTGGTTTATCTCTTCCCTCCCCCCACCACCCCCTCTTCTGAGGGTTGTCAGTCTGTACCCTACTTCCACATCTCTGGGTCTACCCTGTTCCTCAGACTGTTATGTTTATTATATTCCACAAGTAAGTGAGATCATGTGATATTTGTTTTTCTCTGCTTGGCTTGTTTCACTTAGGATAATACTCTCGAGTTCCCTCCATGTCATCTCAAAGGATAACAGATCTTTCTTTCTTACAGCTGCATAGTACTCCATTGTGTATATGTACCATAGCTTTTTTATATACATCAAACTCAAAAGCTTCTGCACAGCAAAAGAAACAACCATCAAAATGGAAAGGGAACCCACTGTATGGGAGAGCATAATTGCCAATGATACATCAGATAAGGGGTTAATCTCCAAAATATACAGAGTGCTCATACAACTCAACAAAAGGAAGACAAAGAACCCAATTAAAAATGGGCAGAGGAACTAAATAGACACCTCTCCAAAAAGGACATACAAATGGCTAAGAGACATATGAAGAAATGCTCAACATCACTAATCATCAGAGAGATGCAAATTAAAACAACAATGAGGTATCACCTCACACCTGTCAGAATGGCCGCCATCAACCAATCATCAAACAACAAGTGTTGGCGAGGGTGTGGAGAAAAGGGGACTCTAGTACACTGCTGGTGGGAATGCAGACTGGTGCAGCCACTGTGGAAAACACTATGGTGTTACCTCAAAAAATTAAAAATTGAATTGCCATTTGACCCAGTGATCCTACTTCTAGGAATATACCCTAAGAAGCCTGAAACACCATTCAGAAAGAATACATGTACCCCCATGTTCATAGCAGCACTATTTATAATAGCTAAGATCTGGAAACAGCCCAAGTGTCCATCAGTGGATGAGTGGTGTAATTTCTTAACCAGGCTTTACCGAAACCTCTGGAGATACACAGGGCAGTCATTATGATCATCTCTGTCATGCCATAATTGAGGAAAGAGAGCATGTCAGAATGCAAGTGACAGCATCCAACTAAAAACTAACCTGAGAGAATGTATTAGCTGTAATAGCTCAGAAGGTCAGTTAAAAGTGTCAGAGGAAATAATATATTAGTTTGTTTCTAATCTTCTCCCCAGCGGGGTAGAGACCTTGTCCATCTTGTTTGTGTCTTTTCCCTGGTACTTTGGACAGAGTCTGACGCTTCTAAGGCACTAATTAAATATTCACTGAAGAAATGAATAGCACAAATATATTCTAAGTAAAATAACAACAATCATCTGTACAGGCATCTATACTAACCGTAAACAATATATTCCTAAGTACAAAATATTCTGAAAATAAACTACAATAACTTTCTTAGATAAAAAATATGATCGTGGAAAGAAATATGAGTTTTATAGAAATACTAAATCACAATTTACCATCAAAAATGTACAAAGAACTTGGAAAAACTAACTGGGAAAAATCATTAAAAATTACAAAATAGAATAAATACCCATTTTATAAATTTGGCAATGATTACTTACAGATTGTGAAATATCGTAAATCCAAGAATTTCCTTTTAACAGAATCTGATTTCACTAGCAAGAAGATATTTTGGATTAAACTGTACTGTTTCTTTGTATTAAGGAACAACTTAAAGTGTGCATTAATGAAAGAAATGATATCTTAGAGAGAAAAGCAACCAGGAGAAAATGAAGACAGACGAGCTGAAATTACATTTAGTTCCCGATAGCTAGTTTCAGAGTAGGATGGAGTTACTGGGCAAAATGAGTAGCAAGTTAAAGCAGAGTCATACTCTGGAGGTCTCTGAATGCAAAGGTGATACGACTCTTCTTCGTTTCATAGTCACTAAAAGATCTTCAAGCAGGAAATTGCTGTTTAGAAAGAACAATGTGGCCGCATGCTTATACAAGATGACTGGGAAGAAAACAGCACCTATTGAGCTAGAAACTAGACTGTGGGAAAAATAACTGCAGCTTGAGCTAGGGATGTGGCAGTAGAGAAGAGACGAGAAAGGATGGGCAAGGGTGAAGAGGAAATAGCAGTGCGTGTGAGGTCAGACAATGATCTCAACCTTGGCTTTACCACAGCTTCTACACTGGACCCTCAGTAGTTACCTTCTGCCCAACAATTTTACATCTCACTTATAATGGTTCCAATTCTCCAATCCTGACCACAGAGGAAGCACATCACCCAGGCCTGACCAATCACAGGACAGTATCTCCTTGGCATCAGTGGTCATGTGACCCAAGCAGGGCCAGTCGGCACCCTTCACTGGGATTTATATATTGCACTGGAAGGCATTCTCTCCATGGGCAAGAGTTCCCTCTACAGTAGAAAACAATCGCAGAGGCAGGAGAAAGTTCAAAATGAATTGAATTCCCAGTTTCCGTCCTTAAGGCACCCATGCACCCAGCTCCTCCCTGATCTTGGAGCTGTCTCGTATGATTCTTAGCTACATAAACCAATGAATTCCTTGATGAAAACTTAAGTTTGATTTTTTTCACTTGAAATCAAAAGAGTTCCAATGCCACTTTTCTCAACTGTGACATGGCAGCATTGGCAATGAGCGCCCCACACGTCCTCCAGAGTTGTGACAGGGCTCAAAATAGAAATCACACTCTAAGCTATTAAGGACTGTAACAATTAAAGCTCTCTACTCTGAGCATTTATTTTTACCACAATTACTTCAATATATTGTAAATGCACAGTCATTTTTCTTTCTTTCAGACATGTATGTATCTGATCTAAAACCATAAGAATGATAATGATCATTTATAATACCAACTTTTATGGGCATATTTTATAGAGCCAGTCAGCTAAGTAATGATGTAATTGGGATAGTAATTCAGAATATTTTACTAGAGAACTCATTCTTAAAGAGACTCTTCAAACCATCCTCAGATGCAAGATTTTAAACAGGCAAGGGCAAAACTTTTTCTGTTAATATGCATCCTGAATGCAGCAGATGAAATAAAGCTCTATGGTTTCAGTGGTTTAGAGATTAATACAATTATTATATGCAGATTAAGTTAAAAATGTTAAGTAAGTGTGACAATGATCTGCTATAATTTTTGCAAACTGTTCTTGATATTGTTCAATTAGTAAGATCAGTTAGAATCATTACTCAGCTATTTTAGATTCTACTTTTTCTTTCCATTTAATTCCACCCTAAGCCCTTTTAAGCACCAGAGATCAAGGTATGGAAAACTGACTCTAAGATGCAAATTAATTAATATCTAACACTGTATAAAAGATTACATTTTGAAATACAGGGAAATCATCTTTTACACTCACAATTACCTACATTTAGAGAAGACAACTTTTTCCACTTGGTGTGTCTACAAAAAGGGTAGTGGGGAAAATAAGTTTTACTCTTAGTTATGAGTTTTGCATTGAGATGTAAAATAACATTTTTGGTCAAACAGGTACCATTAAATAATAATAAATTTGGACTTATAGTCCAAATCCATTAAAAGTATATTTTTTCAATTAAGCATTAAATCTCATCTCTCTTTTGTTAATTTCATAAGCTCACACAGGCAAGAAATTATGAAATATTATTTGAATTGCTAATACAGGCCAACTAATTGTGCTAAAAAGAACTAATCCAGTCCGATGGCAATTATCCATGTGAAAAATTAGTTTTCTTATGAAGTGGCATTGTGCAATTTGGCTTCTAATTGGTGTATGGCACCAATTAATACCTAACAATGCATCTAGCAAATGAAAGAAAATTTATTGCAAAGGAGTACAATGTCATGCTTTAGTGGCACAGAATAATGTCAGTGATTGTCTCCCACTCCTTTGTTATTTTATATCATTTTCTTTTTTGTCTTGTTGGCTAGGACTCACTTGCATATTCTTCTGGCCCTGTATTAGCCAATAGCCTTTGCCGGGTTTCCAACTGTCCAGTCAACAACTGATAGGCACTTGCCCCCTTTTTGCTGTGTGCCATGCTCTGTGGTCAGCCCCAGGGCAGTTGCAGGTGCTTTCAAGATATATTCTTGCTGTTATGTTTCAAGGTCTCAGCTCTTGTGTCTCTTTTTCCATAAGCTTCCCCTGACATTCTAAAATTGGTCCAACCTCAGTATTTCCATAGCAACTTGTAATTATTTCTGTTTTGCAATTACAATGATAATGATGATGATGACTAATACTCATATAGGGTTTACTATGTGCCAAGTATCTTTTTTTTTTAACAACTTTACATACATTAACACATTTAATCCTTACAAGCCTGTGAGGTGACTACTATTATTATTACATCCTTAATTTATAGAAGAGAAAACTGCGCCATAACACAGTTAAATAACTTTTCCAAGGTCACACAGTGAAGAGAAAGTTGTGTTTCAAACACAGACTATCTACGGTGTCTGTGCTCTTGGCCATGGCTCTAGACTGTCTTCCTCTTAGCCGAACTCCACCTAACTCACTGAATAAACTGAAAATAAATTTGAAAAAAATAAGTGCCAAATCCACGAGAATATACATTAACATGAATGTTCAAAACATGCTTTAAAAGTGAGGGACAACTAGAAATGATGTGGAATCCCAATCAGTAGACTCCCACTAAAAAAACAACAAATGTTTGCATGTATGGGTATTTTAACCTAAAGTAAAATGTTTTATATACATGTATATATGTAGGTTTTTATTAAAGAAGGGATTAATAGAAATTATATATACATACATGCATACCACATACATACATATATCTATATATCTATATATCTATATCTATATCTAGATCTAGATCTAGATCTAGATCTATATATCTCCATGGTGTGTGTGTAGTGTGTAGTCTATTAAGGCATTCTTTAATAAAAGATTACTTAAATGACTAAGTATCCATCCTAATCATATTAGCTACCAATGTTTCCACCTTTCTCAAATTCATCTGCTTACTTGTGTCTATCTCCCAGGAGTCTCTAAGTTGCTCATTTAACACCGTGATTAGCAAGGCTTCTATATATATGCAATGCTCACAAAATGCTCTGTAGATGGATGAGTGGATGAATGGGCAAGGTGGGAATGGTATAATGGAGAACAGGACGTCTGGTATAGTTAGAGCCTAGGAGGTAGAAAGAGTTCAGGATGGTAAGAAAAGCTTAGTCTCTATTGTGTTGGTAAGTGAGGATTTTCTGAAAGTAATTGGGAGCCACTCAATTTGAGGACAGGAATATAATGACCATACATGGGTACTATACAGAAACTTATAGTGATCAATCAGGTGAGGAAGACATAAAACATAGTGCTGAGTGTATGAAGGCCATAGCATTGTGCCTGGCAGATGTCCAAGAACAGGAAGCCAAACTGACCAAGGGTCCCAGCTTCCTCTGAAATCCTTCCTAGCATTTGCCTTGTGTCCATACTTCCCACGGGCTGCTCACAGAGAATGACTGTGCATGGCAGGGATACCAAGCTAGTCCTAGAAACATGAACAACTCTGATGGCTGACTTTGCTCAAAGACTCCCTGATGGCTCACAGAACTACCTGCAGACGCAGGGCAGACTGAGACACTCCAGACAACCTCCAGTTTCTTGCTTTCACTAAGAGTCAAATCTGCATCACAGTCTGATGATTCTCCCAGACTCTCCTGGCTCCTTTCTTGTTTTCTTTCATAAGCATAAAATTTCTTGCACATTTTATCTTGTCTTGGCATCTGCTTGGAGAAAAGACCAGTGGTGTGCTCGAGCCAATTCATACAAGCTCATAAAAGCCAACAATTAAATTTTCAGGAATTTTGCAAGCTATTTTTTTTAACAGTCCACTGTCAAAAATTAAATTATATAAATTTACAATAAAATAAACCATGTTAAAAATAAAAGAAACAAACACTCAAACCGTATAATATTCTAATTTTTTTACTATATTTTTTCTATTACTTATGCTCTTAAAGTTACTTATTTGTAATGATGCAGATCCTATATAATGATGTTCTACCACACAGCTCTCTGTGGGCAGCAATGTCACATTGGTCATTTGAAATTGGCCACAGTAGGGGTGTTTATGCCACCGAAATCAACAAATACTACAGAAATCAACAAATCAGTATTTGTTTATTTGTTTCTATCACATCTTGTTTCAGAAAGCTGGTTGTGAATCATTTGCTAGCAAACCATGTATCCGCATTCATGTTGACACAGTTTTGACTTGAGAATTTATAGAAAATATATTCAGAAATAACATAGTTGTAATATCAGGCTAGGTTGTAAATTCTCTGAGGGTAAGAACAATGTTTAAATTTTCTTTACAAGTGTGGTTAGAGCAATAGGATACTTGGGAGTTAACTTTAATAAAATATTTTTTAAGTGAAGGAAAACATATGAAATGCTAAGAATAGAGTTAAACTTAAAATTAATCTTACTCAATTTCAGTATTGTACAAATTAAAATTAAAACCCGGATTTCTTCATGTTCACACAAATAATAGTGAAAATGGAACTTATTTAAGGAAAACAGCCCAGCCGGTGTGGCTCAGTGGTTGAGCGTCGACCCATGCACCAGGAGGTCACTGGTTCGATTCCCAGTTAGGGCACATGCCCAGGTTGTGGGCCCGATCTCCAGTGGGGGGCATGCAGGAGGCGGCCAATCAATGTTCTCTCTCATCGATTTTTCTATCTCTCTCTCCTTCTCCCTTCCTCTCTCTCTAAAATCAATAAAGAAAAAAAAAATTTTTTAAAGAAAAACAAAGCAGAACAAGAGTACTCTATAATCTACAGCAAAAGACAGAGTGATGTATATTTACAGTTCCAAAGCCACTGTATTTTCCTAGTCTCCCTTATTTGCTCTTTAGTCTAAATTAATGTTTAAATAGTGCTTTCTGAAGGAAAAAAAATCAATATTGTTTTTGGACACATAATTCATTTTAATTCTATCTTCATACATCTTAACTTAGACATCTTATGTCAAGTTAAGCAATAAACCAAAACTGTTTTATTTGGATGGTCTGTCCAATGCTTCAGAACAACAGTAATCTAAATGCTTATAAATAAAAACACTTGCTCTGGGATTCAGAAGAAATGTTCCAAATTTGGAGATGTGAGACAAATGTTTTTCATTTTATTTTCACGATCAGCTGAGTCAGTGTCACAGTGATTCCCAGACTTCAGTTTGTAACACCTCTGTAATGCTCCATGACATTCTGAAGATAAAATTTACTTCAGTCCATCTCCACTTAAAAAATATAGCACTTTTAGAGCAAATGTGATTGGTAAAATCAATCTTATTATGTTTGAATAAAATGAGTTTGAGCTAGAATGTGAGTCATTTCTGTGCTGAACAACCTCCCTGAGTCCTAGAATTTAGGTTAACAAGAACATTTTCCTGTCCCCTTGTTCTGCCTGGACGTCAGATTTTTCCCTGGCTGATTGCTAAAGGGGTTCCTAGGGCAGTGGGACTCCTAGTGTGGTCTTCAGGCCAGCAGCATCACTTTTGAACTTGTTAAAAATGCAAATTCTTACCCTGGCTGGTTTGGCTCAGTGGTTAGAGTGTTGGCCTACAGACCAGAGAGACTCGGGTTGGTTCCTGCTGGGGGCATGTACTTTGGTTGCGGTTTGTCCCCAGCCCCTGTTGGGGTTGTGTGGGTGGCAACCAGTCAGTGTGTCTCTCCCACATCGATGTTTCTCTTTCTCTCTTCCTCCCTCTCTCCCTCCCACTCTATCTGAAGATGAATGCAAAAATGTCCTCGGGTGAGGACTAAAAAAAAAATGCAAATTCTTGGACCTCACCCCAGACCGACTAACTGAGAAGTTCTGGGGGATGGTGCTTACCAGTATGAAGCTTGTCTAGGAGACAGTGATGTACACAAAAGGGTGGGAAGTACTGTTCCTGGTGTTTAGGTATCTGATGGGATCTATGAAATGATCTAGCAACTTGGGACCTCCCAATAATGTATTATCACACAGGAAAAGCGTATACAGTCATACAGGCATTTATGTATATAAATCAAATATACAGGAAAATAGTAAAACATGCCATCTCAACAGAAACAAAGGGAAAAATGAACACATGGGACTACATCAAACTCAAAAGCTTCTGCACAGCAAAAGAAACAACCATCAAAACAGATAGGGAACCCACTCTATGGGAGAGCATAATTGCCAATGATACATCAGATAAGGGGTTAATCTCCAAAATATATAGAGTGCTCATACAACTCAACAAAAGGAAGACAAAGAACCCAATTAAAAAATGGGCAGAGGAACTAAATAGACACCTCTCCAAAAAGGACATACAAATGGCTAAGAGACATATGAAGAAATGCTCAACATCACTAATCATCAGAGAGATGCAAATTAAAACAACAATGAGGTATCACCTCACACCTGTCAGAATGGCCGCCATCAACCAATCATCAAACAACAAGTGTTGGCGAGGGTGTGGAGAAAAGGGGACTCTAGTACACTGCTGGTGGGAATGCAGACTGGTGCAGCCACTATGGAAAACACTATGGTGTTACCTCAGAAAATTAAAAATTGAATTGCCATTTGACCCAGTGATCCCACTTCTAAGAAGCCTGAAACACCAACCAGAAAGAATACATGTACCCCCGTGTTCATAGCAGCACTATTTACAATAGCTAAGATCTGGAAACAGCCCAAGTGTCCATCAGTGGATGAATGGATAAAAAAGCTGTGGTACATATACACAATGGAGTACTATGCAGCTGTAAGAAAGAGAGATCTCTTATCCTTTGAGACGACATGGAGGGAACTCGAGAGTATTATCCTAAGCGAAACAAGCCAAGCAGAGAAAGACAAATATCACATGATCTCACTTATTAGTGGAATATAATGAACATAACAGTCTGAAGAACAGGGTAGACCCAGAGATGTGGAAGTAGGGTACAGACTGACACTCCTCAGAAGAGGGGTTGGGGGGGGAGGGAAGAGATAAACCACAGAACTTATGCGCATGTATGCATAACTGATGGACATGGACAACAAAGCTGGGGACGGGGTGGGGGGATGGGGAGGAGGGTGTCAATGGGGAAAAAAGGAGAAACATCTGTAACAAAAATAAATTAATAAAAAAAAATAAAAATAAAAAAATAAAACATGCCCTCTGTCACCAGTTGTTTCCAAATATCCATGTGTTCTAAATTGGATAGGCAAACATCAGGGATATAAACATCATGGTATAAATTTTATCTGTCAAAGATCATATAAATGAGGAGTTACTTTCTGTTAACCTATTCTCTGTAACAGACACCCACCACCATGTACACCCCAAGAGCATTCTCTCTGCATTCATTTAACCTGAGGGCAGTTTTTTTCTAGAGAATAGTGTGGCCAGCAATAGGTAAAATCCTAAAATCCTTGGGCACTGGGGAATTTCTGGAGGCTATGGGAGCTCTCATCCTTTTGCTTTCCACTGGTCCACCTCCCTTTTTAAACACACACACACAAAATCCAACCTCTAATCTCTCAACTTTCTTCCCCAGTTGGATCCTCACTGTACGTTGGTGGTTGCAAACTTTGTTCATCATTGAGTATCCCATTGAATTATGTTCTCCTGTTCCCATAAATGACTCCATAAATTGCAGGATTTTGTCTAGCAAGATCTATTAAACAATACTAATTTTGTTTTCTTAGATCTATTAAAGACACAATAAAGAGGTCCATCAGCCCAGCTGGTGTGGCTCAGAAGTTGAGTGTCGACCCATGCACCAAGACGTTGCTGGTTCAATTTCCAGTCAGGGCACATGCCCAGGTTGTGGGACAAATTCCCAGTTGGGGGCATGCAGGAGGCGGCCAATCGATGTTTTCGCTCATCGATGTTTTTATCTCTCTCCCCCTCTCCCTTCCTCTCTCTCTAAAAATCAATAAAGAAAAAATAAAATAAAAAAGAGGTCCATCAAACTTCTGATTTACACAAGTTACCAACTATTCCTCCAGCATTTTGTTTTATAATTACAATATTGGTGGCCATTTCATGTGTATACTTACGGTTTCCACAGAAGACACATTTTACATATTGGAACTATCTCTTTGTTGTCCAATATGATCTATTCAATCTCAAAGGAAATAGATTTCTCTTCTCTGAATTCTGCTGATAGTATCTTGCACAGGTATACACTCTGAGTGCAATATTCCAAGAGTTCTATTGCTTTGAGAAGAGATGCAAAATCCCTTAAGGGCTAACGAGGATTCTTCCTCTCCATGTACCCCCGTCACCCACCCCTATTCCTGTCCTTTCTCTATAAATTCCAACTTCCCTGGCCTTCTTTCAGTTCTTCAAACAGGTTTTCTGTTTCCCATCCTAGGGTCGTTGCATATGATCTTCCCTGTACCCCAAATCTTCTCCTGGCCCCTGTAACTTGATTACTCCTATTCATTGTTCAACTCTCAGTTCAAACATCTCTTCCTAGAGATAATTCCCTAAAGTCTCCTTATTTATCACCCACTCCCACCATGCCAGCTGCAGGGCTAGACAAGTTCTCCAAAGTATTATCCCTTATTGCTCTGTGCTTTTCCTCTGCTGTAGACTATATCATATTTGATGACTCACCCTCCCTCCAGAATGTAAGCTTCATGGAGGCAGAAGCTATACTTAAATTGTTCTCTGTGGTATCCTCAGTACCTACCATGTTACCCAACACATAATAGGGGTCAATTAATATCAGTTGAATGAATACATGTAGAAATATAGCAAATGCATTGTTGTTGTTTTTCATTAAGGCTGGGATAAGTAGTAATTAATGAATGGGTTCTTACTGCTGGAAATAGACAATCTCTGACCCTCAAGTTGATAGGATTTCAGAGTTCCATCTAAATATCTGAAACACCACTGTTGCTGGATTTCAAGACTTCACATGAAGATTTTTCAATTACGTGAGAAAATGCTCATGAAAAAATCCAAATGAAAATGCATGAAATACATTTTTATAACCAGTGTGAACTCAACTGTATAAAAATATAAATGCATGAAAGAATAGAATTTCTGCCTTTATCAACATATCTCATCATTGTCAATGATGGGGATGTATTCAAATTGTTATTAAAGGAAATCAACATAGGGAGTAGAGGAAATCAAAAGAAATTTGTTATAAATGAAATCAACAGTAAGAGCAACAATAATAATAGCAATGATCTTACAATGTGCCAAGCACTATTCTATGTGCTCTACGTGTAATTATTCATAATAAACTAATGAAATAACTCCTACTTTTATCTGATTTGTTTACCTTATAGATGCTCCCCTCTGAAAACTGTAGGTATCTGCTGTTGCCCTCCTAGTCTAGAGGGGACATTTTAGGAAGAGTTTACATGAACACAAGAGATGCAGAAAGGATGGGAAGGACCTGGAGCCCTGAGTATATTTGGGAGGGAAAGAAGATGATGGGATAGGAAAGGAAATCCAATTGGGAAAGGATCTCCAAGTATTTAATTAAAGAGATTTAATATCAGTTGAAAATTTTCCATAAGCGAAGAGTAAAAAAAATATTTTTGTACCACACCTTGGGTTGTAAGACTGTTACTTGTCAGGTCCTAGGGAGATCAGGATTCTTCTGGTAATAGATTGTGCAAGCATCAACTCCCAGATGTGGTGGAACATAATAACTAGGAGATATGCGCACATGCGCGCGCGTGCGCGCACACACACACACACACACACACACACACAGATAATTAAGGACTAGAATGAACTAGGCAACATGTTCATATTGCTTACCTCTGGTAGTAAGTTTATGAATGACTATTATTTTCCTCTTTGTATTATTATTAATGATAATTTTTATAAGTTAAAACACAAATTGCCAGAACATATATTGTGGTCATTTGTTCTATATACCACCACTGGGTTTATCAATATAAATCATTTGCTGCTGTAGTTGTTTGTCATGCTTGGGTCTTCATTCCTTAGTTCCAAGGATGCCTGAGGATCTGAATACTCTACAGACACAGTTCAAACATGAGCAAAATGCAAAGGGACTTGTGTTGACTCATTAAATTCATGCTCAGTTTAAAATGAAGTTTAAGTTATGCTTGAACAGGGGCAAAATGAGAGAGAGAGAGAGAGTTGAGATATTCAAATTCATTTACATAATATTGCACTTGAGGGAAAGACAAGGGTTTTGAGCTGATTTTCTGGTTTCTTTCTTTACATGCATTCATGCATTCAACAAATTGACCAAATGCCAGCATTACTAAGGGCTGCAGGGTAAAACAGAGCGTAGACTTCAGTGGACTTTGAAAATGTATGATCTGTATATTGGACACTTGTCATTGAGGTTGTCTTAAATTATTTTTTTTTCTAACACAATTCAAAGGTCTTTTGGAAAAATACCTCCACTCTCCCTCCTCACTCTTACTCATTGCAGATGTTGTGAGAAGGACTGAGCCTTTTTCAGAATGAGCACATGATCTAGCTGATGAGAGAACACACTCAACATATTCACAAATGAGAAACGGCAATTGTTTTAGGAGGGGCATGTGACCCAAACTAGCCAATTAAGAGAGATGCCCAAATATATTAGGTAAGATAATGCTAACTGCTATTACAAATTGATCCAAAAATATGGAATGATTCAAACAAACTAAAGTTTATGTCTTGTACAAATAAAGTCCAAAATGGTATTCCTGATTGTTAAGTAGTTCTCCACGAAGTAGTGATTCGGGGATTCAGGCTCTATCTGTGTTCTGGCATCCAAAGTCTCACGTGGGCCTCAAGGGTAAGAACATGGAGAATCACATGTAGAGTGATTTGTGGGCCGGTCTGGAAGTAACACGCTTCACTTCTACTCACATTCCACCGACTAGAATGCTAGCTCTGGCCGACTCAGGAAGGGGCTCATAAATATAGTCTTTCCTGTGGGCCCAGGAAGGAGAGAAATTGGATTTGAGGAACATCTAGCCAGTCTCTGACATAGAGACTTTCAAGATTGATTGGGAAAAGAATGCATCTGTCTGTTCGGAGGAGTTGCCAGTTTTGGAGATGGTCCATCCGGAGCCAGAATGTGGTTTGTGCTCAACAGCTGCTTTCCTCTGGGAGTCTGACACGTTAGTGTGTCCTAGACAAGGGGTGACTACCTGACCGGTCACTCACAGAAACTTACACATTGGGTCTGTAGTGAGCGTCCCTGGGAGATATTTCACTTGTGCTGAGGGAATGCCTGCGTCCTGTGTGACTCCTGGGAGGGGACTCTGGATCTGGTTTCCTCCGGACTTTGCCCTATGCAGCTTTTCCCTTTGCTGATTTCACTTTGTGTCTTTTCACTGTGATAAACCATACCCATGAGGACAACTATGTGCTGATACCTGTGAGTCCTCATAGCAAATCATTGAACCTGGGAGTGGTCTTGGGGGACTTTCAATACACCACCACATGGCTGAGAGAGTCTTTTTGAGATCAAAGCTAATGCAGAGGAAAACAATTAAGAGATGCAGAGGTGGATTCCTGATTGCATTCCTGGTCACCCAGATCAAGCTATAACTGAAGCCAACCTTAATTGCTGAACTTTTCAGTTATCGAGCCAATAAATTCTCTTTCATGCGTAAGTCAGATGGAGGGGGTTCTCTTTTACCTTTAATCATAAATAGAATCAATTTATACAGTGTGTTATCTAAATATTAACATTTCAAAATGTGATTAGATGTTTTACTTAGTAGATACTGGATTACGTAAAGAAACTAGAGGTCTCTGGGTCAGAATCCTAGGAAAAGCCTCAGAAAGCAAGTTCAGCCTCAGGAAGATGGAGAGGGGTCGGCAGTAGCAGTCATTGAAAAATAAAGTCACTAGAAAATGGGGAGAATAGAAACTAAGAGAACCCTAAATCAAATCATGGTAAAAACAAGTATGCAGGAGATGGCCCAAGGCTATTTGGTAGCAGAATGACATTGTAATTTGTGCATAGCCTCTCTGAGTGGGGAAGTGGGATGGGATGGGATGGGATGGGATGGGATGGGATGGGATGGGATGGGATGGGATGGAATAGAATGGAATAGAATAGAATAGAATAGAATAGAATAGAATAGAATAGAATAGAATAGAATAGAATAGAATAGAATAGAATAGAATAGAATAGAATAGAATAGAATAAGCTCAATAAAGGTAGGAATTTGGGGTTATTTTATTAACAGTCCAAGTGCCTAAAACAGTGCCTGGCACACAGTAAGCACCAATGAAACATTTTTATGAATGAAAGGATGTAGAATTTTATAGAAAACTAGAAAATTAAGCTATCATTTCACATTCATTCTTTAATTTCTTCAGTGATAAATAAGAAAGTCAGACAATGTCTAAATTACAGATATGATATTAAATATTTTAAAATCTACATTTCTAGGAAATTATATTTATGTAGTAAATAAAAAAGACAAGGAACAGGCTCAACATAGCATAGGAATAGAAGTTAAAAAATAAAATCATACTCATTAGACCTGCTTAGCTCACTGAAATCAAATCATGACGGATATTTTTATCAGTAAAGGAAACCACTGAAATCATCTCATCCAAGGGTTCCCAAATCCTTCAGAACACTCTGGGGACACTTAAAAATAGAGATTCCTGGGCCCCCTCTACAACAAACAAATCAATGTCTTGAGGTGAGGGTCTGGGAGACAGGTATGAGGGCAGGGGATTTGTACCTTTAACTCCCCCAGGTGATTCTGATGGTGAGCTAGTTTGAGGACCTCCACATTTTATCTACCCTCTTAATTTCACAGATAAGAAAATCAGCACCCAGCCCAGCTGGTGTGGCTCAGTGGTTGAGTATCAACCCATATACCAAGAGGTCACCGGTTCGATTCCCGGTCAGGACACATGCCCAGGTTGTGGGCCAAATCCCCAGTGAGGGGCATGCAGGAGGCGGCCAGTCGATGTTCTCTCTCACTGATGTTTCTCTCTCTCTCTTTCTCTTTCTCTCTCTCTCTCTCTCTCTCCCTTCCTCTCTCTCTAAAATCCATAATGAAAAACAAAATCAGCACCCAGTAGCACAGCTTGCTTCTAAAAGAGAAGATGACATTTTACTGTCACCAGGATCAGAACTCAAGTGTTCTCCCCATGATACCACACTATCCAACTCTGAGCCAGTACCCCAAACACACAGACCCTGCTTTTTGTGGGACAGAAAACTCACCAGGAGTTGAAAAATATGATTCCTGCATTCTCCGGAGTTCAAACAGAGGGGCAACAAATACAGGTGTGAGAGGCACACGATCTCTCGGATCTCCTTCCCGAATTCAAGATTCTAAATTTCTAATACTAGTGTTCAAATCGAGGTGGTTCCCTCTGAGTGGAAAGCTGAGGCGATGAGAGTGAAGTAGCAGTCTCCGGCCACCATTCAGCCCCGAGACCCACGCACACGCTTGGGCCAGGCTCAGGGAACAGGATGGCATCACCACACCCTGGTCTGACTTCAGTGCTCGCAACGTAAACACCACTCCTACTTCACAAACTCATGGACTCACTCGGTGTCCTTGCTGCCTCGGCCACAGTGTTTCACATCACACAGAACCAGAATATAAACTAGCAAGTGACCTGAGATTGTTGGAATGTTAAATTCAGGATGTGGAAGTCTGTGAGTCAGACACTCTGAAGCCATCCAATCCACGGGAATCAAGTCTGTCTTCCCACCCATCCCCCCATGATTCTTTTCTACCTCTATGATGATAAAAGCAACGAAAAATATTTTTTTCTCAATTCAGAAAGCCAGCTAGAGGCCTCACTGATTAGGCCTTCTGAGATTCTACATGGAATATTGTAGTCTTAGAGGTACCTGACTTAAACAAATAGAAAGCAAATAGGTTTGTGGCAGCTTCTCTATCCAAAGATCGGGTGTTCTGTTTTTCTTGAACATCATTAATTATGTCAAGTAGAGAAAAGTCTTCTGAAAATTAAAATGCATCTGAGTTTTCTGAGAAATGCTATTTATTCTGAGAGGGAAGAATTTGACATCAAACAACTAAATTGAGTGCTTACAAGCAGCTCAATAGCAAAAACAAAAGGCGGCGGGATTGTGACTTTGGAGTTGTGTTATTCTTATGAAATTAGCCTTTTACATGGAAAAAAGATGAGGTTTGCCATAGCTAATTCTACTGTAGATATTTAATTCACCATGTCATATCAATTATCGCACTGGAGGCTGTTCAGGTATTTCTTGTTACATTTTAAATGCTGGAATGTTCAGCTCAGTCTTTTGTTCCTTGATTTATAGCCTAATTTACTTGCCATAAAAACGCATGTGATCACGCATTTATCCACTTCTCTAAGAGTCTTGGAACCATTTGAGCATGTCCCATCTCTTCTTTGTAATTGAAAGAATTACTAAGGGACACTTTACTCCCCAGTTTTGTATTTATGAACCACATCTGAGACACTGCCCTACTCCATCCAAAACCATTCATCTCAGAGGCATTTTTCTATTCCTTTCAGATTCCAATATGATTTCTGCTTTATGACTTACAATATACAATATACAATCTTTATTGTATACAATCTTTATACAATATACAATCAATATAGAATATACAATATTTGCAATATACAATCATCAAATTATCAATGGGAACCTTGTTCTAATATTCTCTAATTATTTCATATCTACTTTTTTATCCTAAATAAAATGTTAAACTACTGGAGGACAAGAACCATTTCTCTGGTTCCTTTTCCAGACTTAGCCGAGGGTCTGGTACATCATACATAATAAATACACATCTATTGAGTGAGTTCAGTGGTTGCATATTGACCTAGTTATTCACTCATTGAACAATTATTTATTGGGATCTACTAAGACCTAGACTTTATTCCAGATCACAAGTTCTCAAACTTCACATGAATCACCTGAGAATTAAAAATAAATAAATAGATAAAGATATGATATAATAGGCCTGGTTTAGAGCCTAAGATGCTACATTTCCAACAAGGTCCCGGTGATGTTGACGCTGCTGGTCAATGAACCACACTTTGAGCAGTCGGAACCTAGACCAAGAATTGGAAAACACTTCCTATGAAAAGCCACATCATAAACATTTAAGCCTTGTTGGGTTACATTATCTCTGCCTCAACTAGTCAACTCTGCCTTTGTAGTATAAAATCAGCCACAGAGAATTCAGTGAATTAATGGACATAGCTGCGTTTCAATAAAACTTTACTTACAAAAATGGTTGTCTAGCCAGACTACTGGTAGGCTATAGTTTGCCTACCCCAGGCCTAGACAATGAGACCACAGGAAGTTCAAGTAGGGAATATCTATTGTCATTTAAATTCAAAAGTTTGCCCTGGCCAGTTTGGCTCAGCGGTTAGAGCATCAGCCCGCGGACCAATGAGTCACGGGTTTGATTCCACTCAAGGGCACGTACCTTGGTTGCGATTCATCCCTGGCCCTGGTTGGAGTCGTGCAGGAGGCAGCCACTGGATGTGTCCCTTTCACGTTAATGTTTCTCTCTCTCTCTCTCTCTCTCTCTCTCTCCCACTCTATCTGAACAAAAATGGAAAAATGTCCTCCGGCTAGAATAAATAAATAAATAAATAAAATAAAATAAATTCAAAAGTTTTAGTAAAACAAAATGTACAGTTTTTCAGGTTTCAAACATTTTAATTTTGTCAGGTAATTGGTAACTTGCTGCTGGTTATTAAGTCACCTGATGTAAACAGGCTTGGCTTGGTCTCTCTCAGGTTCCAATAGACTTGCAAAATAGAAAAATAATAATTATCCAGTGTACTTAATCCATGGTGCAGAATATCAGCCAATTTCAGGTAAGCATACATTCTTTATTTTGTTGTAGTTGTTAATTTTGTCTTTTTGTTTTAAAGGTGACATTCACTTGACTCACCACCCCTAGGGAGCACTTTTATATGGCTGAAAAGCTTTTGCCTTTTCTATTGGACCAAGAAACGTCCAAGAAGTGAGCCCAGAATGTTGCTTTGATTTTCTTTATTCTTTGCCTTGCCTTTTGCATTATTTCCAGTCTGTCTTTCCTCCTTTCGTTCTTAGTTCCAAAAACCTGGTAAGTAAATGTCAATATCTATTCATACTTCCCTATTTCCTTATTATGATTGATTTCCTGAAAACATACAATTATGTAGGTGGCCAATTAACCAGGAGGAATAACTGCACACTACAAATAATGTTTTAATCACTGGAAGATGGTCCTGGAAATTCAGTATTGACATTTTTTTGCATTCATGTGTTTCTTTCTTTTACTTAACAGATGATTATTGAGCACATGTAATATTTCAAGTCCCATAGCAAAGAAGAAAGGAGGTAAAACCCACCACGGGAAGTGTCCCAGAATTCTGGGGCCTTCCCTTGCTTTAATTTCCAAATAACCACAGCTTTCTCCCACCTGCCGTGTGACTGGTTCAAGTCCAGTGCCCTCCCCAAGAGCGTTGGATGACTCCTATAAACCTATCTGCATTGCTCCGGTTCTTTTTCATTTCATAACAAACTTCTACTCCCAACTCTCTCTCATCATTCTGTCCATCTCATAATAACTTCGGCATAATTCTGTTTTTTACTTGATTCATTTTGGACAAAGCCTTTCTTTTCATTCTTCAAGCATCACCAACACTTCTACTAGGTTGCAGAGGAGGCCAAAATTTACTGAATGACAAAATTACAATGCAAGAAAGAAAGACCAAAAACCTCCTATCAGCTATGTTTCTGCCTATGTTGAGCCCATCAGCCATGCCTCTTTTAGAAGTCCTCCATCTGTTCTCTCTCCACAGCATTTTCCCAGACACTGCCTCTGCTCTCACTAGCCCAGGAGGCACCCATGTTTCCACAGAATCAATGAATGGTGTCTCTCATCTTTTCCATGTCCCCTTACTTTCACCCTTCTTACTAGGAACCCAAAGTCAACTAATATTATAACAATGTCCTCACCCAAGGAGGACAACACTTTAGGTGATACTATAGAACACTTTGGCTTCTCATTTTTGCTATTTTGTTTCTAGAACAGCCTGTGGGCTTAGCTTTGGCATCGTCAAATGCCCATTATAGGGCCTGCCCACCATCCCCAAAATAGTTTGTTTTCTCTTCATATGAAATCTTCATCACCTCCTGGAGAAGTGGAACAGCTTTAGGCAGCTTGCAAAGGACTGATTTTACTTATTAATTTTTTTGTTGGCTTCTACTCAGTCAAACAGGAAACTAACTGTAACTGTAATAAATAAATATGTGTTCAACAACTACTAACAGTAGGGAAAAGGAGTAATTCTACCTGGGGGCACAAAGAAGAAATAACATGATATGGATTCTGTATCTGCTATCCTGGGTTGGTTCCGATTAAGAAGGAGTAGGAGAAAACTTGATGTGTGTGTTGGGGTGAGAATGGGTTTGGGGTTCGGGAACTGAGTCTTTTTTAAAATGTCATGTAACTAAAAAGGGACCTTCATAATTTCAGGACTGGAAGCTTGACCTAAAATATATACCCAGGCAATGAAACCTCAGAGACACTTACAAAAACAGAGCCACACACCAGAAGTGTTCAGGTTTTCCAGATCATCTTCTTTTTGATCTTTTGTGCTGACTCTCAGGAGATGTCTCCGTGTGCTTCAGTCAGCACAGGAAAGACCACACGCCTTTCTTTGTGAGCCCTGGCATTGTCAGACCATCGACCGACTCATAATATCTTAAGGTATTGAAGCTATTAGGGGTTATGAAAACCACTGATACCAAAGCCCTCGTTTTTACAGATACAGACTATGGCACCCAAGTGACTTGCCCCTGATTTGTAACAGATCAGGGGCTAGAATCCAGGTGGCTGCTAACATCTGTTTTTCCCACAACTCAGCATTTCCGGTATTGCTGGCCTTGAAGGGTCTCTTCAACTTCAACTTCAAAATTACTGAAAACTCAAACAAGCTCCTCTGAGGACAAAACGGAGATGTTCTATATGATCAGATGAGCCACCTACAGCTTACCATCACATGAGCACGTGCAGTAGTGTATAAATTCACACAAGTCGTGTATAAATTCCCACAAGTAGCTTAAACTATAACTGACCTATCTAGAGGGGCCAGAAGGGCCATGAATTATTACAGACCAGGACTTCCTATCTTTGGCATGATTGACATTTTGGGCAGGATAATTCTTTGTTGTGTAGGACTCACCTGTGCCCTGAGGGATGTTCCGCAGCATCCCGGGCCTCTACCCACTAGATATCAACAGCAACCACCCTCCTACCTTCCTGCCTGTCTCTAGACATTCCAAATGTCTTCAGGGAGACAAAGTTGGTCCTACGAGGTTAATAACCACTGTCATACACTACGTCAAAAGACATTTCCCCAAATATCACCAGTGCAAGCTGCTGATAAGGCAACCTTGAATGTATCGCTTACCACAGTAAGAGAGAAACCCACCTTGCAAAGATTTGACTGTCTCTCAGAAGGGAATCATAATGTCAAAAATCACTGGGAATAGGAGGTCTGGTTTATGGTGGGGCTTTCAACACAGAGACTTGATTAGGATTAGATAAGCATCATGATACAACAGTTCAAAATGGGTGAAAAAAGTCTGACCTTAAACAAATAGACAGACTGATATTTCTCCTGCAAAATGGGTTTATTCAAGAATAACAAAGAATTGCAATTCACAACATGTGGTCTAATGGTCAACCACCCAAGTCCTAAGAAACAAAGCAGAGGGAACTCTTATAGAGAAGAAGAGGAAGTTGGAAGAGATATTATGAATAAACAGTTCTTTCCATTAGGCTCTGAGTGAATGAACAACTTTCCCTGAAGGCCCTCCCAACTCCAATTTAAATGAGGTTTCTGTCCATTAATGTACACAAAAGCACGTATGTTCGTCTTGTGAGTATTCTGAAGTGAGAGATTCAAAGAACCTTAAAGAGTTGGTAGGTCTCTCTGGAAGTTCCTGTAATGAACAATAAAACCCTTTGCATGGAGAGGAGAGTTGTGAAAAACCAAGTATGTCCATGAAGACAGAGGAATGGTAAAGTGATGTCAGTGCAGACAGTTGGGTGTGGCTTTGTCTCCCAGTGTCCAGGCTGAGTGGATGGGTGCCTCAGGTTCTCAACTGACACCCTTTTGAAAGTTTCTGATTCAGTGTTCTCCCCTGGTCCTCACTTAGATTTTTAACAATTATCTCTAAGTCCTAAAAAATGTCAAGATGTCCTTCTGAGCCTGTGCGGCAGACATTCTTCACACATTCCTTAGACTGAACCAAACCAACATTTTATTCCCAACAACTGTTTGCAAAGCTAACAGGAGAACAGACATCCTGACTACCAGATGGAATACTAGACATTCTTTAGAATTAGCACCAAGTAAGTTTATTTGCACATATAGAAATCCCTTCCTTTTCTCATAAAAACTCTTGCCTTCACCCCCTAATCAAAATACTATTTGGGTTTCTGCCTCCATCAGTGCTTCCCAAGTAGCTATTCTCTGTGATCTCAAATAAATGCTTCTGCCTCTCACTTTGGCTTTTTTTTTTTTTTAATTTTTTTTCTTTATCGATGTTAGAGAGAGAGAAAGGGAGAGAGAGAGAGAGAGTTAGGAACATCGATGAGAGAGAACGTCAACTGACCACCTCCTGCATGTCCCCACTGGGGATCGGGCCCACAACCTGAGCATGTGTCCTGACTGGGAATCGAATCGGCGACCTCTTGGTGCATGGGTCGATGCTCAACCACTGAGCCACACCAGCCGGGTCACGGCTTATTATTTTTAGGCTAACATTACCATATCCTTGACTTGCTTCAGAGACCAACACAATGATCAAAACTCAGTCAAACCGCCCATCTAGCTAACCCCTAGCTCTTTCGTGAATTGTAAGAAAGTGGCATATGTCACTAGATTCAAATCAAAGATGTGAAGTTCGGCTGCCATAGCCATTTCAACCAACCACCCCACTGTCCTTAACAGAGCCCGAGCTGGGCCCCACTCCTAGTTACGTCATTTGAGCCCTTAGACCAGGAATCTCTGATGCCAATTCTATCCATGGGTTTTCAGTTATATGAGCCTGCAAATTTCTTGTTTCATTCCTCTTAATTGCAATTTCAAGAATCGTAGCTTATATAAATACCTGGCAAACAGTATTTAATAAATGGGTTTACAGTACTTTTATTATCTATAGGAATCCTTTGTGTCTTTTAGATTCCCTACCTTCAATTAGAACAACCTTTATACAAATATGCAGAAGAAAATGTATTATTCCTGTGGGTCACAATGGGAAAAGTTCATGTCATTGATGGTTTCATAGCTACAGACAGATACTTATTGGCTAGGGAAAGGAGAAGGGAAGTAAGAATTAGTTATACTTTCTCTGCTAAAACATGTTTTGGAAGAGGAATTTGTCTTCTTGTCAGATGCAACATTATCAGAGATTTAATCAGAAGACTCTGCTTTCTAGAAATGTCAAAAGTATAAGCCTCATCCTTTCACAATCTCTCAAAGAAAAGCAGTGCTTATTAATGGCATTATTAATTTGTACCTTTTCAGCTTGAAGTTTTCTTAAAGAAGTAAGAGAACCATGCATAGTTAGCGTCTCACATAATAAATGAACCAATCTCCTTTATTTTAGATTCCATAATAGAAATTCTCAACATTCAAAAAGAAACTTGAGGACAAATTTCATTACCAGTGGATTAATTTGCTAATTCTCTGACTCATCCTTTTTCCTGATTCTCTCACTTAGGTTCTAACTGCATTCAGTAGTAGTTTCTCAGTAAGAATTGATGCCATTACAATAACCTGGTTATTATGTAACAGGAAAGGAATAAAGGGGAGGCTAGCAGTTTAACTCTCCAGGTCTATTCTCCATTGGTCTATGGGGGAAGGGACTGGACAAAGACAGTTTAGACACATAAAAAGGTCTGAGTGATGTGGGAAGGTGCCTACCTGCACCTCACACCTGGGAGCGAGTCAGTGGCCAGAATAGGCATGGCCTCTGCAAGCTCAAGAAACCTGAATATTTAATCCCCTAGACAAAGGAAGGCTCTGCCTGCCTCCCTCTCTCTCTCTCAGCACTCGGCCATCCTGCCCTCTTGGGGCTCCTGTTGCAGGGGGAGCATTCCCCTGCATTCACCCACATGGCTCACGGCCATGTGGACTCCACACAATGGAGTAATGGACTGAATCTAGCCTGGTGCCACACTGGACCCAGTTTCATCACGGAGAGGAAGCACTGGACGCTGCCCTGTTTCTAGTTTTACTGAATCCACAGCTGCCCCCTTTCCAGGACTGGGTTAAAGGTACTAGGATGTTACAACCCTCGGAATATAACTCATGCCAATGAAGACCATTTATGCTCCCATGGGGGCTCTGAAAATGCTCATTGCAGTGGTACCCAAGAACCTCAGACCCATGAGTGTTGGAGAGATCTGGCCCACTCATCCCTCCGGCATCAGAATCACAGGTATTCAATAAACTCCAGAAAAGCAAATGTGTAGATGGGGAAAGGGGAAGGTATTCGGAAAAAAAAAAATGTGTCGGAGGCATTGGTTAAACTGACTTTAGCAAAAACACGAGTTCAGTTACCAACTAATGTGTTGACATAATAATGCAAGGCAGTCAGAGCCTTCCAGATACTAAATATAGACTGTGGATCGCCCTCATATTAGAAAGCACAAGGTCTCTTACACAACACTTTTCACCCAAACGGTACCCTGTGTCCCAGAAGGTTCCGCCTGCAGTGAAATATCAACTAGCAATTTCCAGGTTCAGACATGGCTGAGGAAACATTCGCAGACAAGGGCAAAAGGTGATGTTCTTAGCCATTAGGTCTCCTGAAAGAAAATGGCAGTCATCCTGTGTTTCACCCAGTATTCAGGGTAGTGCCACCTGTGAAAAGAGATAGCAACACTCCACCAGCCACTGTGGCCTCAGGGACAGAATCCTGTATTTACCTCTGAGGAATGATTCTGGACTCTCCACGAGATGCATTGTCAAAATACAGCTCTCTTTTACAGGGACGTGTGTTTTGCTCTCAGTCATGGAACAGTCCTGAGGTATTCCCTTCAGAGCTATCCACAAGTTTCCAGAAGAGTCTAGTTTATAATTAACTTGGAATTGCTCATTTGAAAATGGCTAAGTCAAAAGCATATTATGAAAGGGTACGATGACATTTCCTGGGAAGTCTATAAATCGTGAGGTTCAGATCATAGCTTTGAATTATTCAATGAATTCCGGGTTTTAAAATTTAACGCCTTTGTCCAGTGACTTTGTGTGTGCTTGTGTGTTACTGTGATTTATAGTGAGAAATATATTTGGTCTTCATTGCCATTTCTGACACAGACCTCCAACACTCGGAATTTCCCAAATGAAGGGAACAAAGGTGTCTTTTTTTATGTTAATGAGGCGACTTTTGAAAATCACCTAAGGATGGGGGCTGGCTGCTAGTGGAACCAACTAGTGATTAGAGGGTTGGAACTTTCAGTCCCCACCCCTGTCCTCTGGGGAGGGGGGAGGGGTTGAAGATTGAGTTATACCACCAATGGCCAATGATTTAATCAGTCATGCCTATGTAATGAAGCCTCCATAAAATCCCAACAGGCTGGGGTTTGGAGAGCTTTTGAGTTGGTGACACATAGATGTGCTGGAAGAGTGGCCCCCCTAGAGAGGAAGCTGTGTACCCTTTACCCTGTATCTTACCTGTGCATCTCTTCCATCTGGCTGTTTCTGAGATATCCCTTCACACACAAAATCCAGTGACATAGTAAGTAAAATGTCTCTTTGAGTTCTGTGACCTGCTCTAGCAAATTAATCAAACCAAGGAAGGGGTCATGGGAACCTCTAATTTATAATCAGTTGGTCTGGAGCCTAGGTTATGATCTGGATTTGGGATGGCATCTGAATTGGGAGGTGGGGGCAGTTTTGTAGGACTGAGCCTCCTCACCTGTGGAATCTGATGCAATCTCCGTGTCCATAGTGTTGGACTGAGTTAAATTCTTGGATACCCTGCTGGTGTCTGACAATTACTTTGTAGAGTGTGTGTGTTGGGGGGGACCACCCCCCATGTTGGAATTGGTTCCAGAACCCTTTTAGTGCATGTCCGCACAATATGATATCCTAGTCATTTATTTTAGGAATAAACATATAAGACAAGTTAGTTAATATAATAAATTTGGGAGAAATTCTATCTGGGCACTGTGGTTCCAATAGAAGATAAGATAAAGACAATTCATATTTGGATTGGCATTTACTTAATGTAAATAAAGTACCTAGTTACTCATAATTCTTTGACTTTGATTTCGGTCAAGGGCACATACCTGGGTTGCAGATTCAAAGCCCAGCCCCAGTCAGGGTCATGAGGGAGGCAACTGACTGATATGCTGGAGGGAGAGAGGGAGGGAGGGAGGGGAGGAAGGAGGGGAGAAGGAGGAGGGAGGGAGGGGGGATGGAGAGGGGGAGGGAGAGGGGAAGGGAGGGAGGAAGAGGGGGAGGGAGGGAGGGAGGGGGGAAGGAGAGGGGGAGGGAGGGAGAGGGGGAGAGAGGGGGGGAAGGAAGGAACATCTTTATCCTCCGCTATATGAAATTAGTAGTGGAGTTTATAGTTAATATATAATCTACTCATAGATAATCAGGCACATCAGGCACTTTGAATATAGGCTCTTAAAAAAATCTAATATGTGCCCAGGAACAAGGCAAAGCTTAGGAAAGTAGAAGTATGCCAATACCTTTTTTGTAATTGTCAGATGTTTCAAAGTCCCTTTAATTTAAAATACTGATGGTTTCATCAAAGAAAAAAAAGCAAATAGTGAGTATTAATCGTTATTTAAATATGTAACTGGACATCCGTCTAAATAGAATTTGGGCTTCTGCATTTATAGCAGGTCAATTAGAGTTAAATAAAAATAATAATCTATGTGATTTAGACTGCTAAATACCATAAGCTGTAAAACGTATAACCTGAAAAGACTGTTACTTTTGACGTTTTAACAGGTTTATTAACATTTTATGTTATTCGCAGTGAACTAAAGTAACAGACCAATTATTTATATGGAACAAAGTCTTTAAAGTGATTCACATTCAGAGTGGCTGCTTTAAGGTGGCACTAAACACAACACTCTAATGCGCCCGTGTTAATGCTTTAGGAGTGCTGCCTGTAACATCTCAGAGCTTTACCCCATTAGACTGTAACTTCACCCAATGAATCTGGTTTCATTTCCAAGTCATCTTTCCTGTGTGGTACAGAACTGTTAAGCTGGGCACTGTTTCTTCCTCTGTTTTTATTTTACACTGTAACTTGTTTCTGAATTAGGATAATCTGGAACTGAAGTTTCTTTGGGCAAACGGCACTGTGTTTTTTGTTTAGTTTTGTTTCCCCAGCCCACTTGGTAGCAATGAAGGAAATGAATTGTCAACTTTCTAAATTGCAGAGCTTAGCCTGTAGTGCATGGCTGCCAAAGCTTAGCCTCTGCAGAAGCTGGGTCAGCAGGAGTGTCCAGGGGATTCATATAAATGTGTGACAAGTACTGAGTATGGCTCCACTTGAGTTCCAATACATTGTCTCACTTTGCAGAGTCTCAGATCACTATCCTTCATAGCGCTTAGCTCCCAGTTGTCTCTCAATTATCTGGGCTCAGACCTAGACTCAAACCAATCTGAGTTCCAATCCACTAAGAACTGGATGTGTTTATTTTTCTCTTTAGATTCCACATAGAAGTGAAACCATTGAATGTAAACTATAATTGAAAAATAAAGTTAAAAAAATAATTAAATGTGTGCTCTTGGGTAAGTTACTGAATAACTTAGCCTCAGTTTCATTATTTATAAAATGGGAATAAAAATGATACTTTCCTCATAAGATTATTGTGAAAGTTAAATGTGACAAAGTTAAATGCATGTAAAGCATTTGGCACCATGCCTGGCATATATATTAAGTACTAAGGAAATACACATTTATTTCCATAAGTATGCATTATTGTGATTTCTTTCCAATTTTCCATTACATATTGCTTATCACAAATAATGACTCCGTATTCCTTTTACTACAAATGTCTATGGTATTGTGTGCTTGGTTTGAAGGTCAACAAATACAAATTAATTGGTACAGGTTGTCAATACTTTTGCCAATATAATACTTAAAAAATGCATTCAAAACCAAAAGAAACTTGCCCAGCTGGTGTAGCTAAGTGGTTGAGCATCGACCCAAGCACCAAAAAGTTGCTGGTTCGATTCCCGTTCAGGGCACATGCTCAGGTTGTGGGCCCAACCCCCAGTGGGGGGCATGCAGGAGGCCAACTGATCAATGTTCTCTCTCATCCTCTCATCGGTGTTTCTATCTCTCTCTCTCCCTCTCCCTTCTTCTTTCTCTAAAATCAATTTAAAAAGAAAGAAAGAAAGAAAGAAAGAAAGAAAGAAAGAAAGAAAGAAAGAAAGAAAGAAAGAAAGAAAGAAAGAAAGAAAGAAAGAAACTGGATGTTGTATTGTCCCCCTTTTTAATTAGTTAGTCATTGCTCCTCTCCCACTACTATGGTGAATTGGTAGTTAATCATATTTTCTACTGATATTTAGATAAGTATGAACTAGGGGAAGAGGATCCAGATTGCTGCCACAGCCCTGTCCCCATCCTGATAAAACTTCACAGATTTGGAAGGGCACAGACAAACCAACAAACATGTCCCCCCAGCCCAGATGTGGGAGAGAAGAGATAGAGGTCAAGATTAGGGAAAGCGCTGACAGTTGCAAGATGCATTTTTGGTTGGGTGCCTGGACACAAACACACTTCTCTGAACTCTTGACCAACCCTAGCCACATGGGTAGGCATAGATAGCCAAATGTCCTCTGTTTGTTGGCATATGCCTATGGCTAATTGGATTGAGGTGGACACTGTCCGGAACTGGACCAATAAAAAAATAAATCCTTTGGAAATTTCTAAGTGGAGCTGACAGAGTTAAATGTCTTTCTTGATCACCTAAATTAAAGAAATGCAGACTCTAGGACTGTGGAGCAGCCCTCAGCTGCCTTGTGCATAGGACCCCAGAAAGGGACGAATGAAGAGGATTAGAAGGAAGGTAGTGTGCAGGGATCTGAGAGAACGCCAGCCTCTGTGCTTTGTTCCCGAGGTGCCCAGTTCCACTGCCTGCCTCCAAAGGGACCAACGGCACTTCTTGCTTTGGCTTCGTAGAGCAGTCCCAAGTCCTTGCAATAATTTCCCCCATTTTTGCCTAAAGCAATTTAACTAAGTTTCTGTTCGGTATGACCAAGTTAAATAAACAAATCAATTATTCTCACCACTCTCCTTTTCCCCACTAATTCACGAAGTTGACTGCTTCTTTAAAGGATTTCATCTTTTTTCAGTCCCAGTAAAAATAAATTATTCTTTATGACCCACATAAAAAATGCAATGGTTGTTCTTTAAAAGCAGAACAAAAAGTTTGAATATGTTTGTTTGTGTCTTGTTGGTGCAGGGAGGGGGTATGTTAGCCACAGTAGGGCAGGGTGTACAAAAATCAAACAAAATGCATTTAAATCATTTATTTGGTAAGTTTGGGGAAAATATACAACCAAAGAAAGGAATATAGATAAACCGCAAATCCACAGGCTTTTTTAAACATGTCATCATGTATATTGCGGTTGACTCTCACAATGACCCTGGGAAGGAGGTCTATGAGACCCATGAAGCATGAGAAGGCAAGAGTGACTAGTCCACCTCAAGTAATTCATTTGTCTTGGAAGGGACTCCAGGATATATGACTTTAAAAGCATAGTATCTCCTCCATTTTTCGTTGTTTTATTTTCTCTCTATTTCCCAAATGTATTCTATGTTATACTACTCCCATGGGATATTCCATGGTCCAATAAATTTGAGAACTTCTAAATACTCCATCCTTCTCTTGGAGATTTACAGTGTACATCCATATTATATATAGTCTGAAAAGAAATGCATCCAACTTCATTTAACCCAGGGTTTGACCAATATATTTTCCAAGGAATCATCGTAAAGCATTATTAAACTTGTGTTACTAAAGGAGCTATTAATAACTTGAAGAGTTAATGGTTAGTTGATTAAAAATTAGAAACTATTGAACAATAGAACATTGCCTATTTTCCCCATTAATAGCTGATATTAAAAAAATTTTTTTTTCCTTTATTGATTTTAGAGAAAGAGGAAGGGAGAGGAAGAGAGAGATAGAAACATCGATGAGAGACAACACTGACTGGCCGCTTCCTGCATGCCCCCCACTGGGGATTGGGCACACAACCTGGGCATGTGCCCTGCCCAGGAATCGAACCAGCAACCTCTTGGTTCATGGGTTGATGCTCAACCACTGAGCCACACCGGCCAGGCAATAGCTGATATTTTGACAATAATATCTTATTGTTAAAAATATATATCTATATATTAAAATACATTAAAGTATAAAGAGATAAAAATCAGCTAAAATCCTATGGCCCTGGGACAACCATAATCAACATTTCATTGTTCATACTATCACATATCTCTATCCATATCTGCATGTAATTACAAATGGTTTTGCATAAATCAGATATCATCACAGGATGATTCATCATGACTATCCCCACCGTTCCTCCTTTTCCTCTAACTCCACCTGCAGTGACACATACTCCTAGATAACCAGTGTTTTAAAATGTGATGTGCAACTTTTCATGGTTATATAGAGGAGACAGGGAGAAACAGAGAGAGAGGTGATTTCTTGGTGTTGATTGTGTTATGATAATGGGATCATAATATATACATAACTCTACATCTTTCTTTTCCCTGTGAAAATTCCTCCAAGTTAAATGGTATAAACAATACAAAGGAAACAATTTGGGCTCAAATCATTGATTATTCCAGCGAAAAACTCTAGCTTTAGGTATGGCTGGTTAAAGAGGCTCAATCAATGTCTCTTTACCTCTCCCTTCTTCTAGAATGATCCTTTTCTTAGACTTTTTCCTGAAAGGGGCACAAAGTAGCCTTTGGAAACCCTGCTGATTCATCTTTATCAGCCAGAAGTGGGAATACTTTTATCCCAATATTCCCTACACTTTCACTCTTTCACATAGATTGAACTGATTTAGGTCACCTCCTCAACAAATCCCAACAGACAGAGCTGTGCAAATCCCCAGTGAGCTTTGCCCTTGAACTGAGCATTCAGTCTTTCTAAACCAGAGGGAATGAGGATGGATTCCCCCAGCTAAAGTCTGAAAGGGATTGTACCAGTAACAAGGTAAAAATAAACACAGGGTTGCCCCAAATAACCGAGATCTTATAAGCATGCTCAAAGATGGAAGTCAATCTGAAAACATAAGATTCCACTAACCACCAAGAAAATATAGCATAATTCTATTTCTCAGTCTTGGAGAGTTAACTTTAACATGGAATATTAGGACTAAATAAAGGTACTTACCAAATTCTATATCGGGTATCTCAGTCAGTCATTGTGTGGCTGGGTTAAGTTAGAGGTGACTTTGGAAAGTCTACAGAAGAACCTCAGAGAACCACATGGCAAGAAGTATAGCAAGTGTAGCTGAGTCTCATACAAGAATTGGAGTTTCTCACGGAGATTATCTAGGATTTTATAGCCTCCTGTCTTTACATCTGCATCATTCTCATCTCCGCAGGTCAATCTATTCTCTATCTAGGAATAAGAATGCCCATTCTCTTGCTGATAAAAATGGGGTTTCTACCTTCTTTTCTTCCTATCTTTGTGTAACGTGCCACGGAAATGTTACTTGTGTAGTCTCTGATACCTCACTCCAAAAATGTGTTTTGTCAGTGGTTTTGAAATACAAAGATGCTAACTCCAGCCCATCTCCATCTTTCACTGGGAACATATTCCTTTGTTTCTTCATTTTGCTTGACCCGCTGTGTTGGTTTCTTTGCACTGATGAAACCTCCAGTCTTGAAGGGACAACCGTGTACAGGAGATGAACCTTATCATTCAACCCTGTCCTAGCTCTTGGTTGTGACTGTCCAAGCAGCCTATTTTATTTTTAATAGCTGAGGGGGTGCCAAACCTGTCAGTGTCCAAAGGGGAGGAACTCAGTCGGCATCTAAATTCAGGCTGATTGGAAGCCAGACCTTGAAGCAGCCGGTTCGAAGTATGTAGACAGACACAGTCCTGTGGGATCGCAAGTGTAGGCCGGGCTGGCCACCAGTGGTGCCAGGCGATCTAGGGATGTCTCCTGGGCGCTGGTTGAAAAAACTAGGGCTGATGATTACACAAGCTCCTTTATGGGAAACACCTGCGAGCTGGAGGGAGGCTTCTTTCACAGAGAGGCAGGGGTTGTGCCTCGTGTGCGTGCCCTGGAGGTGGCAGTCTGTGAAGAACCGGCCCCTGGAGACCCGAGCGCAGCCCCTTCGGATGCGGGTGCTGTGGGGCGGCAGAGGGAGGGCGCCCGCCCTGCGGGGGGCTCTGGAAGGTTTGCAGCCAGCCCTTAGGGGTGCGGTGCGCTAGAAGCCTGCCACTCGGGCCGCAGCTGTGATGGCAGGTGGACAGGATTCCTTCCCGGAGAGGCGGAGAGACGGAGCTCCGGGGTCTGTGGCTTCCTGCTGCGCCCTGGGGTGGTGACCATTGGACCACTCTTCCTCCCTCGGTTACAGTTCCTTGGGACCCAGGGGCGCAAGCCCCACTGGCCTCCAGAGGCAGGCCATCTAGGAGTGTCCCCTGGCGGCCGCCGCAAAAACTGGGCACCAGACGTGTTCAGAAAAAGCTCGGATCCTGGCCACACGAGTGTGCAGGGGGAGCACAGACTGGAGAAGGGAAGGCGCCGACGGCGTGCGCCCTGGGGGAGCCCAGCAGGCCCCTGAATGTGTGTCCTCAGGTGCCTGTCCCTCAGGCCACACTCCAAGCCAGGGAGCTTCTCCCACGCGACTTCTGGGCACCCCTTTATCAGCTGCTACCGCTGGACCCCGAGCTTTCGCAGGACCCCAGAGCGGGTGAGTGGAACACGCGAGCCCTTTACGCGCATTTCTCTCATCTTACACTGTGGGGCCCGTGGACACCATCCACGTTGGTTTTCAGAGCTAGACGTTTTGGGGCTCAACTCACAGGCGCACGTTTTAAAAATTGGGGGTGCCTATGTTGAGTTCAAACCCTTCACTCCTCAGGAGTAGCTCGGGGTTTTGAGTTCCCTCCCAAATACTACTCACTGCACGGAGTGGCGTTGACGGTGAGATTGTGCCCCAGCCTCTCCCACCAGTGGGATGCGGGCCTTCACTCATTTGCTGCACGTGTAGGGGTGACTCAGCTGGTTTTCAGTTTCTTTTTCAGAGAAGACTGTTCCATATGTAGCTGTAGCTTCGGCGCGTTCACGGGAGGAGGTGAGGTTGGACCCACTCTGTCACCATCTCGGTCCAAAACCTCATCTCCACCAGATCTTGTAACTCCAGGGTGGGCACATCTGATAACTCAGTGTCTATTTCTTAATTACAAATTCTCGACAGAGAGACTTGGATCAGGCCCACTTGGGTGAAGTATGCATTCTGGCGTAGTTCGCTGCACCTGGCAGGGCGGTTTGCCTGTTATCCTGGGAAGGTCTGAGAGGATGTGGCTAGGGAAGAAACGCTGGGCGTCTTACGTGGGCTAGCTTCAGGGGCTGGAAAACTAAGAGTCATCAGCCTTCATTTGGAGACACTGTGGTTAAGCTTGCCGGTGTTGAAGGTGACTACCTAAATTTGGGGCCTAGGTCCCTCACCTGTTAGCTATGTGACTCAGGGATGACCTCATCTGCAAATGAGGATAATGATAAGAACTACTACATAGGGCTTCCATGAACAATAAAGATGCTAATAGAGCTGAAACTCTCAGATTCATGCTTCACGCAAAGTAAGCACTAGATAAATATTAGCTGTTATTAAAAGCGCTAAATAAACCTAAGCTCAGTGGCCAAAGTAGGGGTTTCAGACAAGGACTCACTGATGCGCTGAATGAAATGTATCCTGAGAGTTGTGCAAATAGATCATCCAGGAACTCAAGTCTTCCTAATCAGAACAGGGACTCGAAACTAAAGTTGACATGGAGGCAAAGGTCCCTGGTCCCTGTGTTTACGAGCCCCCTGTGGGCCTGCAGCTGCTCCTTTTTGCCCGTGGGAGACCTGCTCCAGCCTCCACGGGACTTGTTCTAGTCACAGCTCCTCTGTGAAGCTGCTGAGGCATTCCCCTGATTAACTGTATGGAGTGAGAACCTGCCCCACTGAAAAGTGGCAGGTGGGTGAAGCCCACCGTGGTGAGTGCTCATTACGGCAGGAGCAGAGGCAAGAAAGCCAATTAAGGCAGCCGGGAGTCCCAGCACAGGTGCTGCCATCCCGGCTGCCAGCCACTCTTGCCTCAGGGCACCAGATAATAACTTCAGAATCAGCGCTTGGAAGGCCAGTCAGGCTCAGCTTCTACTTCACACTGGACATGAAAGGCAATACCTTTCAGAACAGCAAAAATGTCCTGAAAGCAGCAGGGAGATGGAGCATCTAATAGGTGTGTTCTGCTGGTAGGCGAGTGTCAAGGAAAATGGTCTCTGGTTACTCATTAAATGTCACCAAGACATTGAGACAGAGATGGCACCAGGGGCTGAAGCAGAACTCAAACTCGGTTTCACAGCCTGGATGAGTGGGTGGGCTTTATCAGAATAAACTCCACTAACTCATGAGAGATTCTGTATTCTGAAGTCACCACAATCATGAGATGAGATGACAAAGAAAGTCAACAAGAATTTAATAAGTTCACAGATGTTATTCTTGATACCGGGGAAAGTTAGGAAAATCAGTCTCCACTTCCACAGCATCTGCAGTCCTGCCTCCCCTGGGACATTGATAAGAACCTTTAATACTGACAGTGTGGTTTGGAGAGGACTTTCCATGACTTGTGTTCCAATGTATAACTTTTTCTGTTGAACATCAACCCACATAGAAGAGGTCAACATGGTCGTGCAAGGGGTCCAGGGGCTAACTTCTCTGAGACAAATTTCAGTTTTTCTCCCTCTTGAAATGAGAGATTTGAGAAACAATATCACTTACAATTCAAATCAGGCCCAAAATGTCATAACTAGAATTTGTCCAAGATTAAATTATGAATGTGTCAAACATACAGCCAAGTTGAAAGAATTGCAGTGAACCTAAAAATACCTACCATCCACATTCTGCCATTAATATTTTACTAAACTTGTTTTCTACATATCTACCCATCTATCTGTACCTCTGTCTATTCATCCATCCTTCTCTGAAATGTTCAAGCATTTCAAAGTCAGTTGCGAACATCAATAGACTTTCACAAATATTTCAGTATGCCTATCGTTGACTAGAAAATTGTAGGATGCTGTATTGTGAGAGAGCAGGTCTCCGAAGCGTGTTGTGCAAAGATATATATCCAATACCAGAATCTGAGCCATGGATTTCTGATTCCCGATCTTCCTTGCGGACTGCCACCAAACCTTGCCATCTAGATTGGGAGTGCTTGACTAGCCGCATAGATCACAAGTACTCCTTATAATAATAGGACATAGAAGTTATTTAAACAGAAAGAAAAGCTGGCATGCAAGACACATCATTTGGCTGGTTCATGAGCCATGAGTATAATTATAGCACTGACACACCCAGAACAGCTCTCTGCCCAAAGGAAATGCTTAATAAATGGATTTTCAAATTCATGTTAATATTTCGTATGCATTCTTCCCTCCTTCATGATTGATCCAACATGACTGAATTCGTGTAAACACCTTTGACTTCTCAAAGCCCTTGCCCACTGCTGCTTTTTCTGATGCTCAAAGATTATACGATATAAAATTTAAAAATAAATACCTGCTTCTTCCCCACATTAGTTGTGTGTTTCTGTTCTCTGCTTTTTATGCTGGTGCCTTAATTATTTGGTGCACAGCCTGCAGAGTATAGTGTGTGTAATCTGGTAACTTTTCCTTCCTGCCCTATTATCTTTAGGAGTTGCAATTTTTAAGTAAAGGAAAGAGTTTAAGTATTAGAACAGGAAGAAGGAGGAGGGTGTCAATGGGGGAAAGAGGAGAAACATCTGTAACAAAAATAAATAAGTATTTAAAAAATCAATCAATCAATCAATATCCACACCGTAGAGGTTGGGTAACCAGTGTTTTGGCAGGCTTGCTGACCCCCTTTTAAGTGACAAGGTGTGTATCTCTGCCTTGTCTGCCACCATAATGATTTATAATTTTGTTTTTAGTTCTCATAGAGTAAAATCTAATAATCTGGCAAGAGATCCATCCAGAAAATATCAGGTTAACTGATTTTCCCAACTACTGAGCAATACATTGTACTGCAGTAAGTCTTACTTTCTCCAGCGAGCAGTGAACTACATACAAGTTCAGGGAGAGTAGGGCTGGAGGCTCTTCTTGCCTGTGATTGGCTATTCAGCCGTAAAGGGCCTGGTACATAGTAGACATTCTGTAAATATTTTTGAATGAATGCATCTTAAGCTATTATTTACTCTAACTACAAAATCATTTAGAAATACATAAATATAATAGCATGTTTTAGTATTATCATCACTAGTAATAATAATTAATTGTAAATATTATATTATAAATATAATAATAGGCCGTAATAACAAAATATGAAATCAAAACCTACAAGAGTATACGAAATAGGCAATGTATTAATTTCCTGGACTTGTAACAAATTGCCACAAATTTGATGGCTTAAAAAAATAGTAATTTAGTCTCTCGGTTCTGGAGGCCCCAAGTTCAATATCTAGGTGTTGGCAGGACTGTAGGGGAAGAATTCTCCCACCTTCACCTGGCCTGCCCTGTGTCTGTATCTCCTCTTCACTGTCTCCAACCTCTCTCTGCTTTTTTCTTAAAAGGACAGTTGTCTTTGGATTTAGAGCCCACCTAGATCATAAGCCTCAAAATATCCATTGTGACTTTTGAGCTCAACATCCTTAACTCATCTTCAAATACCCTTTTTTCGAATCAAGTCACATTCACAGGTTGAAGGAGTGAGAACATGGAAATCACTTTTTATGGGCCATCATTCAACCCACTACTCACTCAATATATTGTTATGCACTCACAATACTTACATGGAATAATGCAATTTAAGAGTATACCGTGCAGCAAAAATTTTAAATTAACACACTGCACTTAAGGAACTGTTGAGAAATATAGCTGATATATTTTTAACTTAAACAGCAAATTTCCTTTTGTAATAGCTTAGCTCTATCTACTGCATCCAGAACTCAAATTATCCCAAAATGTAGCCAACTATTGCCGTGAAGAAAATTCATTATTTACCGCCAATAAAATGAAATTAAAATTACTATAGATATTAAAGCCACAATTCTAATTAGAGAAGTACTCTTTGGGGCATTTCCTCTCTGAAACTGGAATTCTCAGTAACTCTTCAAAAAAAAGTTTGTATCCAAGGTTGGTCACAGTTAAGAGATACAGGAGTTAGGGTAAAAATCATGTACTCAATAGCTTTTATTTATGTTTCCCCCCTATAATTGAAAGCAATGAAATATGTAGATTGAGGTTCTTCAGTAATTTAATGGCAGGTGAACCTGGCACAATTTTTTAAAGTTGTGTGTGATCAATAGCTTGAATTCAGGTTAATTTACTTTCAGGCTTTTCTTCTCTTCTGCTATTTTCTGAGCTTCCCCTAGGTTAATGGCTCTATAGAAACCTAACACAATTATTTGTGTGGCTAGTCAAAAGATTAATGGCATGATATGAATTACATTTGATTCATCAAAAACATAATAAAGTCCAGCCCAGCCAGTGTGGCTCAGTGGTTGAGCGTCAACCCATGCACCAGGAGGTCACCGGTTCGATTCCCAGTCAGGGCACATGCCCAGGTTGTGGGCCCAATCCCCAGTGGGGGCCATGCAGGAGGCAGCCAATCGATGTTCTCTCTCATTGATGTTTCTATCTCTCCCTCTCCCTTCGTCTCTCTCTAAAATCAATAAAGAAAAAAAATTACAAAAAAAGTCCATTGTGATGTTTGAGCTATGTAATAGCAGATTACTGTGCTTTCATTTTATATGGTAGATATTGCCCCCAGATACTATGGTGCAGTGGCTTGGCTGACTGTCTTAGTTTTTCCTGCCATTGAACTCTTGTCTTTTTTCTGATTCTCCCTTGGTATTTTAGTTGCCATCAAACTGAAAGCTGAATGTGGTACGGCTTTGATATGTGAAGGTGGAGATAAGATCTTTTAGGTGCAGTAAACTGTGAGACAAGACAGAGAAGCCCAAGATATCAAAGAGGGCTAGGCTGAGGAGACCACAGTTAGAGAAAGACTCACTGGTTATTCCACAGCAGGATGCAAAGAGAAGTGGATGGGACATAGGTGGGGAGGAGAAGGCATATATAGCTGGGGTTGGGGAGTAGGGGAGAGTAAAAGTGAAGGAGATTGAGGAAAACATCTAGCATAAATATTCAACCCTTCCACCATCAGACACCAAATGATTGAAATAAATGTCCATCTCTCCCTATTTTATAGGTTAATCTACAGTGAAGAGGCAATCTGTTTGCATCCTACTTTAGTCCAGCCCACTCTTATATTGATTACAAGCATGCAATTATAAATGGAGTTGAGAGCTATGAAGGAAAGGAACATAGTCCCACAAACAATAACAAAGGTACTTGAGTTAGACTGGAGATAAGAGAAAGTTTCACTGAAGACGTGACTCTAGACCTGAGATGCAAAGAATGTAAGGAATTTATTAGTGAAGGGACAATATGTCAGATGGGTAAAAGAGAATAGCCATATAGTAGATTGAGCATGTGCAAAAGATTGGTGAGAAGTGGAAGTTAGTATAGTCAAGGAACTGAAGATGGCCAGTGCCGCTGGATATCAGAAGGTAAGGGGGAAATTGGCAGGACATGAGGCTAGGGAGTAGGCAGAAGCCACTGCCCACCTCTGTCTTTAAGCCTTGAGGAGGGTGCACAGCTGGATGTATGTTCCTTCAGTGAGCGGTGGGATAGGACAAGTTGAAAGAATGGCACTATTCACCTGATCCAATGTGTGAAGTACACATTTTCCTTTTTTAGAGCCCTTATGATAACGCATCGTATTTCTTTTCCCTTATTTCATTAACCTTAATCTGTCTGGTGTTATAGTTCCTGGTATCCTTGTCTAATCTCCTTCATTAGACTGTAAGCTCTGGGCTTACCACTCTTATAATAAATATTTTCTGAGTTCAAAGCAAAGGCATTGCAAGTACCAACTTATCCATGGATTACTAGCAGATCACCAGGTCCACTGGGCCCTGGTGTCATTTTAAGCTGCTATTAAAATGTGTAAAATATATTTCCAGTATTTGGAATTTCCTTCTTCTTCATATGTCAGCATTTTTCATAGTCCTTATTCTTATTTTTGTTTTCTTTCATATTTTATGACATTATCTCAAGACCTTATATTCATTCATATTCACACATGCATTTATATATACCACATTTGGTACTAGGAAGTATTTAAGGCTTTGTTTGTGAGAATAATGAATAGTTCTTCAATCAATATGAGCATATTATTCAAACTTCTTAGATGTGCGTTTCCTGATCGTGGTGCTAATAGAATCTAACTCATAGATTTCATGTGAATGTTCAATAAGGTCAACCTCGTAAGGCAGACTATGTGATATAGAAACTCTGAATCCATGCTATCGGCTGTTATTATTTCTATGAATGTCTTGATGATGATGATGATGATGATGATGATGATGATGATGATGATGGTGGTGGTGGTGATGGTGGTGGTGGTGGTGGTGGTGGTAGAGGTGGCATATGAATGTCTTTGCCAGTTATAGAATTAATATCCTTTCTGTGTACTTTAATTGCTTTTGATATTAATGTGGTTATTCCATCAGTGGTAAAGAGTGTGACATTTCAGGTATTCTGAATCCCATGGTTATTTAAGTAAAATCATGAATAACAATGATTGCTGTTGTTTATTGAGTGCTACCAAATGCTGAATTTTGGTTAGTACTTTATATATATATTAATTTGTTCCATGCACCAAATTTTGCAGGGCAAGTATTTTTAGCCCCATTTTATAGTTGAGAAAAGCCACACTGGTAATAAACTGTGGATTCTACGTCTGGCTCTGTTATGAAAAACTGGAATAGTGATTTTTTGTGATTCCTTTAAACGAGTTCAGGAAGCTCTCTCCATGTCAAATTCTGAGACACCTGCTTCTTCTCCTGTGTCAGTGTACAGCTTTTTCTAGTACTTCATTATTGTATTACTATATTCTGCTTACTCATCTATTATGTCCAACATTCTGATTCTTCCTCAAAGACAAGGAGGATGGGATTTGTATACATACCACCTTCTATTAAGTACAGGGTCACACACATTGAATAAATGAGTCAATAAGTGAGTGATAAAAAACAATGGCTAATATCTACATCTCAATTTGTATACTTATTTGAATACTACCTTGAAATACTAATCCTGTTGTTTAGTTCTAATGACTTAGAAATTATTACCAAAATGTTAGGCATGGAAGGCAGTTCTTGGCCTGAACTTCAGGAGAACCTGGGTCTAGTCCTGGATCATCTTCTTAAATACTTTTAATTCCAGATAAATTTTTCAGCATCTCAGTTTTCTCATCTCTAAACTAAAACCTACAGACTAGATTACCTGAAAAAATCCTCCTTGAGTTGACTCTGGAATTAAAGCAGGGCTATATTCCCAGAACACCATCCCTCCCAGGTACCATGCAGATAAGTGGGAGCCATGTGACTAGTTCCGAGGAGTGGGGGCAAGAGTGTCACATAAGGAAACCTGTTCTCTCCTCCTCTGCCTCAGCAATCATCAGCAGTATATTTAGATGGCAGGGCAGTAAGAATGAAGCAGTCTCCCTATGCCTCTGCTTGGAAGGGAGCCACCTGGAAAGGATTTCCATTAGGAAAAAAAGGTGAGGTTCAGGACTAACCCTCCAAAGCCCAACAATCTTACGAAGTTGAGAAGCATGGATGTGAGAAAGCCAAAAACACAAAGATTTAAGGCGATCTTGAACAAATGCTACGTGTGATCAGTGGCACATACTGGAAGTAGATGTTTGAAAAGTTGACAAGTTTCTTTAGATCATTTTGTGGCCAAGGAAACCTGGGCCTGGAGTGTTTTTTTTTAAAAAGTCTATGACTTAACATGGTCATATTCACTTTAAATGGTTTTTGGTCCATCATTTGTCATAGGATGAGAAAGCTGTGTGGTCCCCAAGTAGACCACCTGTGTGGCCCCCAATAGAGCATAATGTCAACTTCAGGTATGGCCAAGAAGGTAGTGGAAGGAAATAGCATCTAAGAGCATGGCTCCAAGGGTCATGGAAAACAAGAGCAATCTTGAAAGTCAAGTGTTGAGAAGACAGCATCATGAGATGGAAGCAAAGGTGGACTTCTTTGGCGACAGGTGATCTGCAGCAGCAGGACCCAAAGCAGTCATTGTGTGAATCAGAAACACACTATTTTTGTGTTAAGCCACTGAATTTTGAAGGTTGGTGTGTTATCCAGCATAAGACTAGTTTAACCTGAATGTTATAGACCTATCTTCCATTTCTCTCCCACATAGTAAGTTGTATCCTATGAACCGCACATTTTGTCCCTGATTTTGTGCAACATAAAATTGACAGCTGGTTCTTAATGACCAGAAGCTTCCCAGATAAAACACAAAGGAGGGTATCTGAGATAACATAAAGCAAAGTAGGGCACTGGCCATCTCCAAAATTTAAGGTCTAATAAAAGTTTCCGAAACACTGAATGAGTATTCAGGGAACAAAACTCTGGAAGAAGCAGGGTCATTTTCCTGATTTCAAAACACTACTTTTTATGGCTATAAACACAAAAAACATTTTTCCTCTGAGAAAATTGAAAGCATTAAAAACATTTTTATATAGCTTTATATCCATCAGAGATTCAAAGTCAGAAACGTGGCTGTGTTTCAGGTTCATTTGAAAATGATTATAGGAGAACTGTACTTAATTGTGTGTGTGTGTGTGTGTGTGTGTGTGTGTGTGACAAGGACTATTTTAATGTCTATTCAGGATCTGATACGTTACATTAATAAGCTAAGTTCTCCTATTACAAGTATGACGTGAAGACATTGTGAGACCAATGCTCGAGGTATTGAATGCAGCTCACCTTTGGTGAGCATCCAGATTTGTCACTTAGCAGTGACTAAAGGTTTAGGAGCTTCCGTGCTATACGTGGCAATGCTTTGAAGGTGTCAAGCTGAGAGCCCACTGGAGACCCAAGTTCACTAACATGCAAGGGGCCCCTGAGAGCCTGTTTCACAACTCTGTTTCTGATCTCGCCAACAAGAAACACCAACACACTCACTTTCCCAAAAGTAAGACTCCTCTCCCATTTATCACAGGGGACCAAATTCATTGTCTTTTTTTTTCTTCCCCCTAGCAATTAGTGACTCATTTGTCTTTCTTCCAGATGACCCTTAAGAGGTTTGAGAATATTGACAGATAGATGGTCAATCAATGTTTAGGAGGAAAGCATGAATCAGTGTGGCAGACATCAAAGACTCAGCGGAATGATTGGTCAGACCAGATCCATAAACTGTATTTCAGGGAGCTTCCTCTATACTGTGTGCTTCAATACGAGACAGTGAGCAGGCCATTCTTTTCCGGTTGTGCACACAGAGAAGGAGTCTGCATAGAATCCTCACCTTGAAGGGAGCAGCAGCTGTAGTGACTACCATCTTTTAAGAGCTTACCAGTTGCCAGGCATTGTTCTACACGGTTTAAAATATATATTTATTTTACCATCACATTAACCTATGATGCACATTCATTCCCATTTTATAAATGAGGAAAAAGCCCAGCATCAAAACAGCCAGGATAGCAGGCCTTTCTCCAGAAATATTCTCCAAAGCTCACCTACGGAACTGCCGCAATCAGCAATTTAAGAGCAGACCCAAGAGCTGCAGGGAAGGCAGGGCATGTCTTTCTCTGTTTACTAGAATCCTCTCCACACAAGAATGGAGTCCTCTACCCATGCATCCTCGATGGGAATCGTGCTTCTGAAAATTAACTGTCATACAGTAGGTACTGAAGGGCCCCCTTGGCTTGAAACAGAAGTAATTCAACTCATGGTTAGATACTATACCTTCAGAGTTAGAAATTAGCCTTAAAAAGAGCTTACACACATACAATTTCAAAATAACCCATCCACAGAAGCCCTAAAAAACTTCAACAGTATGTTAAAGACATTTTTTTAAAAAAAACAATCATGTCCTTCTCATTGACTCTGGGTTTTAAATACTATGATAATCGTAGACACGTTATCTTATATTAAAAAAAAAAAAAGTGCCAGCCTGCATCCTGAAATTGCTTGAGTTCACAGAGCCTTTCTAACGCTTGGGAAGCAATTTGATATTTATTACGTGGATTGCCTTCACAACTAGAAAAGGGAGAGACTCTATCCGTCAGGATGGGCAAAGTTATGCTGCAGGAGCTATTGATGCATACATCTCAGATCTTCAACAACTAAGTGTATTTCTTCCTCTCCATCCCACTGAGGACTGGGAAGAGGGCTCAGGTGAACAAGGGCACTCGGGGACTCACACTTCAGTGAAAGGAGAGGCCAGGCGCCTGGGGCTGGAGAGGCTGGTTCTGAAAGCTTCTGTTTAGAAGCGACACACGTCACTTCCACACACGTCATTGGCCAAAGCAAGACAGAGGCCAGGTGTAACGTCAGGGGTGCGAAGGAAAATCCTAGTGTCTCCAGTGTTTTGCCTTTCTTTTGCCATTCCAGAGCTTTCTGCACCCGTCCACACCCAGTGTTTTGTCCCAGGGGACTCACATAAACTATAGCAATGGGCTCCCATAGCCTCTGGGATAGTGGAAGGGAGAAGGAAAGTCAGGTCAGGGTGTTTAGTCCCCTGGCAACCTCTCTGTGAGGCAGCCCCTCCTTTGCTCTATTTTCCAAGCTCAGGCCGCTGCTTCTCTCAAGGCTCCTTTCTCTGCAGGATTCCCTCCTTCCAGGACACGCTTCCTGCTCCCTGGCCTCGTCCATTGTCCATCTGCATTTACATTAGGAACAGCTCCTCCACATTTTTGACCCTAACTTTATAGACTCTTTTTAAAACTATATTCTACCCTTTGTAAATATTCCTTTTGCAAGTAACAACACCTGGATTTATCCTAAATTGGGTACACCATCCGTTTACTGTCAGAACACTGAAAAGGCAGCACATCAGTGAACAATTATTGTCTGCTATGCTGTCCTGGGATGACACAGTGGTTAGAGTAGAAAGGTTGTCAGTGAGACCTCACTCATCTTCAGTGATAACATATACACAACTATTCTATGGAAATACAGGAACATTTGCCAAATAATTAAAACACATGCTATTGTTTACCTACAAATTTCCCAAAAGAGCACAGTAAGAACTTGAAATTTAAGGATATCCTAAAGCACTGATGGGAATAAAAAAAAAAAAAATTGTTTTCTGCTCTTTTCCCAAATAATCCCCACTGCTAATTAGCCCAAACTAATTTCTGACTAGTGCAGCAGCAATGCAAGAGATATGCTTCTAGATATCCAATGTAATAAACATTGATTATATTGGGTTTTTTTATCTAAAAATCACTCAATAATAGCTTGTCATACTATCTTTATTGATTTGTGATTGGCCTCGCTGTTTGTTAAAATGCCAGAGAGCAAGGAATTCATTTTTACTGCTCTTCCAGATACCAGATTTTTATCTTCTAACAGTATAATTCAAGGTCAAGGGTGCTTATTGTGTTTAGACAGAAAAGCAATCAAAGTAGCTTGGGTTTAAGAACACACAGAGAGAGGGAAGTTTGAAGTTTCTGCTCACCCTGAGGACTGCAGCTTTAATCTCAACATGCGATCTGAAGAGTCTCTGGATATTTGCTGAGGTTTCCAAGTTTGGAGTGGGAGGGTTTTTTCTCCCCCTTTTCTTATTTCACTGGTTACAGAAAGAGCGATAGTAATTATTGCTTTTTATTCCCAAGCAATTTTGCTGTCTGAGTGACTGCATTTTAAATTCTGCGACCTATCTCCAAGGTAATCTTAAAGTCAACAGACTGCTTAATTCCCCACGTTCTGGGGCAGCGCTATCAATTCAGGCTCGTCTCCAGCCAGTTTCTCACACAATTTTAAATGTCTTCAGAAAGAAGATGTTCCACACGGTGTTTATGTTTGATCTCTATGAGCCCTGGTGGACCTTTAGGGACATCAAGTCAAAAAGGCGACAAAACGGAGACCTAGTGCTCAACTATCAATTTCCCAAGCCAGAAATTACCAAATTGTATGTCTAGTTATATGCACACACCAAAAGTTCACTCTTAAGTCGATGACAGAAATAGACACATTTCCAAGAAAAGGTGTGAGTAGGCAATTTTCAGAAAAGAGAAAGGCATGAGGCCAATAACACACATAGTAAATGATGCTCACTAATAGGGGAAACTGTGAATTAAGTTGAATAGCATTTCTCTTACGCATCAGAATGACAGCATTTATATACACCACGATCCAGTGCTAGGGAGGATATGGGAAAACAGTTTGGTGCATTGTTAGTGCAAAGTAAATGCTGTCCCTCTTGAAATCCAGCAGTGTCTGGGGAAATAAAAAAATAAAATGCCTATTTTTGATCAAGCAATCCCACTTTGGTAGCCCCCATAGAAATGAAAACAATAATATATGTACAAAGATATTTATTACTTTATTTCTACTGATAGGAAACTGGAAGCAACCTGAATCACAGGGGTAGATTAAATTGAATCCAATGTTAGCTACAATGGAAAAAATGACTGAGATTCATATCTACCAAGCTGGAGGAGGGTGGTGAAGTATTTTTATGTGAAGAAAAAGCACGCAAATAAATTTATATCGCATGGTTATATTTTTATAAAAACAACAGCAAAATCTGTCTAAATGGGTGGCAGCCAGCCTCCATGATGGCTCCCATTGACACCTGCCTCCTGGTGTTCGTGCCATGGTGTAGTTCCCTCCCACATGGTCTCAGGGTGGGTCTTGTGACCCACAAAATACAGCAGAAGTGATGGATCGTTTTCAAGGTTAGGTCATAAAAGACATTGTAGCTCATGCCTGGCTCTTCATATTGAATTTAATGTTCCGGGGGAAGCCAGCGGCCATGTGGTAAGGTCTCTCAAGCAGCTCTGTGGAGAGGTCCATGTGGTAAGGAGCTGAGGCCACAGCCAACAACACGAGGTCGTCCTCTTCCAGGTAGATTCTAGTCTAGATAAACCCTTAGATGACAGCGGCCCCAGTCAACATCTCAACTGCAACCTTAGGGGAGACTCTGAGCCAGAACCACCCAGCTAAGCTGCTCCTGGATTCCTGACTCTCTGAAAAAGTGATGCAATAAATATGTGTCCCTTTTGTAAGTAATACATGTCTGGGCAATGTGTTACACAGCAACAGTGAACTAATACAATGTGGAAAACATGGAAGGACACGTCACACTATTGTTCATTTCAATGTCAAGGTGGAAATGATTTTGACGATAAGTTTCAATTTTCATTTTTATATCTTGTGCTCTACAATGACCATAAGCTGTTAAATGCTACGAAGAGCATCCAGAGATCTATTTATTTAACCAAGTACTGCAAATATTGACTGAGTAATTACTCTGAGGCAAGCACTGTTACACGTGAAGACTTGCAAGTAAATAACACATGGTGTCCTCAAGAACACCACACTGTGATACAGGAGGTAAAAGCTAATATTTACTCTTCCCCATTTATGAGTGTGCACAGAATGTCATTGAAGCACAGAGGGAAAAGGGGACAATTACGTTGGTGGAAAATTGCTGAAGACTTTGCAGAGAAACTTACCTCTAAGGTACATCTTGAAGGACCAAGAGGAGTTTTCCAGGAAGGGAAAAGGGGGATGGGTGGGGAGAACAACACTGGAGAATACTAGAATTTGAGATGTATTCAAGCTGTGCTATTCTCTGAATACACACTTCCTTCTTCATGTGTTTTCATCATCACAGAGACTAAATATTAAGAATCTGTGTTAAAAAGCAAAAGCCAGGTTACCATTATTTACATTGCTTTACTACGAGTATAACATTAAGGAAGAAAAGCTGCTCTGTTATTCAATTTCAAAATCCGTTTCGGTGGAATCTGACCACCTGGAGCAGAATTGGAGGACCTTGCGCTTTGCTTGGGTATCAGCCCTTACACAAGGCATGGCCAACGTCCAAACCGCCAGCAGAGGTGCTGACCTGTCTTATCACACTGGTTACTCCAGGGCCCGAGGCTGAGCGGCTTGCAGGCTGTGATGTTACCGCACAGTCAGAGCCAATTTAATTGTCCTTGAGAAGCTGGGTGGTTTGGATTAACTCCGCCTTTTGTTTTTCACAGCTCTCCCTAGTTTTCTAAGACTGCCGCTCTCAGAAGCATCCCTACAGTTACAAATGGTAATTACAAATAAGGCTTTTATTTTAGTTCTTTTTTAAAGCTCACATGTGCAAAGCAAACATCAGGCTCATTTTTTTTTTTTAAACAAAACCTTGCCTATAATACAGGACCACATTACTTAAACAAGTGAAGGAACTCCATTCTCCTCCTATCCCCACATCTCCCGCTATGATAACAGGCCGTGTGTGTCCATTTCTGTTATTTGTTTTATAGCAGCCAATTTCTGCACTTACAGGAAATAAGAGTTGTGTCTCTCTAATTTGCCTGATGCCATTTGGATAGGAATAATGAACCGCCGTTCTAATAGGAAAATTGGCAATCCTTCCCTCAGTGCAGTAGTTACTGTTACATTTCTTAAGTTCTAGCCACTTTTGCTCAGGTCAGTGCAACAAGGAACAGCTGACTTTGTGGACTGGTTTGCAAAGTTGGTTCCAAAGATAGGGGGTTCTAGAATGAACTGGAAGGGGGTTATGTACAGTAGGACTCTATAGATTGTAAATGACAGAAAATCTTACCAGTACATAAGTCTATGCCTTCTTTGTTTGGTAGAGCTGAATGTATTGGCTTATGTAATGGGAAGTCTAGAGATTGGAATCACTTCAAGGAAGGTTTCAGTCAAGTGAGATGAGTCCTTTCTGTTCATAGTCTTTTCGCCCCATCCATGAGTTGGGTTGACTTCACTCTCAAAGACACCTGCCCTTAACCACCCAGATAGCTACTACCGTTCCAGGCTTGCATTTTCTCAGGTTCCAATCTATCAATACAGAGGACCTGTCTTTTGTCCTAGCATGGCCTGAATAAGATAATGTCATTTGCTCTGATTGGATTGTCATATCCAATACAACATCAATCATATGGCCCAGGAAATAGACCTCAGGCACAAATTGGCCTTTAGAGCCAGAGTCGCGGTCAATACCATCAGAGCTATAGAAACAGAGAGTTCCAAACCCATGATTCTGCATCTTCTCAAAACAACACCATCTAGGATTTTGATGAGAAGTAACAAAAGCGTCGTAAAGTCTCAAAATCTGCATTATAGTTTAATTGCCAAGCTTTGTCTGAGAGACTTTGCTGTGGACTGAATGTCTATATCCCCCCACCCCCAAATTTATATGTTGAAGCCTAATCCTCAGTGTGATGGTATTTGGAGATGGGGTCTTTAAGAAGTCATTAGTTTGGATGAGGTCATGGAAGTGACGCCCCCATGATGGGGTTGGTACCCTTACAAGGGGATGAAGGGTAGTTGCTTTCCCACTTTACAGCACTTTGATACCAGAGGTGCTGAAACAAACAGATTCCTGGGCCACCACAGAGATGGGGTTCTAATTCAACAAGCCTGTGTCCTAGGGGGAGGCCCCGGGATCTATATTTGAAAACCCCAATGGGTGCTTCTGTGAATGTCCTCCAAAGCCCACACTTCAGGAAAATCATGTCTTCCTCATAAAACACTCTGAGGAGAGTCTCGATACTATTCATTTGGATTTTTCTTCAACACAGCATTTGTGTTGGAAGGTAGTTTAAGGGCACTGGCAATTATGAAGACAGAAATCAAAGCCAGCCCAGCCAGAGTGGCTCAGTTGATTGAACATCGTCCTATGCACCTAAAGGTTGCCAGTTCGCCTCTGGGTCAGGGCACATCCTGGGTTGTAGGTTTGATTCCCAGTCAGGGAGCATATGGAAGGCAACCAATCTATGTGTCTCTCTCACATCTCTCTGTCTCTCTGTCTCTCTGTCTCTCTCTCTGTCTCTCTGTCTCTCTGTCTCTCTCTCTGTCTCTCTCTCTCTCTGTCTCTCTCTTTGTCTCTCTCTCTCTCTCTCTCTCTCTCTCTCTCTCTAACCATGTCCTTGGATGAGGATTAAAAAGTATTTAAGAAATAAAAATAAATAAATAAATAAATAAATAAATGCCAATGGTTCTTTTCATTTTAATAATGGCACCTCATCAAGGGGAGTAGAACATCGTTGGCTTCTTTCCTATTTTATTCAGATGAGCTTTTAGGGAGAAGGTCCAGACAGGCTGCAGTTTTTGAAACGAATCTTTTATGCTCCTTAGGGGCCACAGGTTCCGTGGAGACGAGAGACGATACTTTGACGAAAGAGACAGTGGATCTGAAAGCAAAGCAGGTCAGTCAAGAGAAAGGATAGGGATCGCAGAGCTCAGCTCACCCAAGAAGTAAGTCAGGTAAGGGGTGAGGAAGTCAACAGCCACCTGCAGTGATGATCGGCTTAAAGAGCAGGTATTCATGGTAAGGAGAAGACTAGAGTCTGGGAAACCAGAGCTCAGAGAATGGGTCTTAGACATGGACATTTTGGGCAGGGACCCATCCTCTGTTCACAAGCAATAGTTCAACCTAGATCTTTGGTCCAAACACCTCCTTCAACAGCTATTGCGGCACCAGGGGCCAGAGCCTGAGCTACCGAAAGATCTGTGGCTAAGATAAATATGGTCTCTAGTGCTTAGATCATCTACCTGCAAAGATAAACATTAAATGAGATACAAGTATATATGGAATATTTCCCCAAAGTGTGGTCCCCTCAGAAGCAGCAACATTACCAGGGAACGTATCAGAAGCTCAAATTCTCAGCTCCCACCCCAGATCTGCTGAGTCAGAAACTCCAAGGGGAGGGCCGGGCCAGCAGTTTCTGTGAAAACCAGCAGGTGACTCTGAGGCGTGGATAATGCTCTGGTCCTCAGTTGCCTCATTTGTGAAATGGGGTTAATAACACTTAGCATGCCTACAGATTCAGCCCACATTCTATGAGGCATGAAGTCTTTAGTAACAGCCCCAAGCTCCCTCGTAGCTGAAGCTGCAGGGAGGGCGGTTAATGGTGTTATACACAAGCGTCCAAAGCTGCAGGGAAGGGGGGACCATTTTCAATTCTCCTCTGATCTTAAAAGCCTCTCCCTACCTCGGGGGCTTAAAAGTGTCAGCCCATCAACACAGCAGGTGGAAATCATAGTCACAGAACAGAATAACTCTGATCCATGCAGAGAGAAAATGGGAAGAGGCCAAGTTCCTGCTTTACAGTGCCAGTTTCCCGCTAAAGAGGTGGACTCGGAACCTCGTGAGCACCCTGAGAAATCAATTCGACATCCCAGGGCACACTGTAGGAAGAACAGTGGTATCACACTTCTAACCTTGCTACACCAGTTCATGGGAAGGCATTGGATACTGGGTCTGAATTCCCCAGATAGCAAACACAGCGTCTTATGACCCATAGGTATTGTCCAAAAGTTGGTAGAATATGCTGTATGTAACTTTCCTTCCAGATTGGCTGGATCTCGATAAACTCGCTTCCATGTTTGTGAAGTCCTGTAGCACACAACGTTGATGCACATCCCGTATCCCTGACCCGCCTCTGAGTTCACCTGTTCGCCCTGACAGCCCCCATCCATCAAGGGCCAGTCTGCACTGCCTACGGTGGGCTTTCTGGAAGCTTCTGAAGTTCCTGGGCGGGGCAGTCAGGCAGAACCTGGGATTTAACACATTGAGGGAGGGGAACTCTCAATTCATGAGAAACAGATTCAGCTTCCCCATTTTCCATGGGACGGTTCCACAGCACATTCTACAGAGACCCTCAGAGAGGCGCTGCTGGACTGACAAGCAGACCTCCACTGGCCATTTTCCCTGCTTCCTCACCTGTGCTTCCTGAGATCCCCTTTCGGATGAGCTAGCTGCACCCAGGTCCCTGTCTCGGGCTGGCTTGCAGGAGAATGCACGTTTGCACGGCTTGACCATGGTAGAGCTCTGTTCCACGTCCCGGCAGCCCAGCTGCACAGCCTGTGTTCATTTCTGCTTTGTCATCTTCCCTTGGTGCAGCACCTTCTGGGGTCTGCAGAAACACTGATCCTTGTCCCACATAGTCTAGGAGCCGAAAAGTTCAGTCTCAAGTAATCTAGTCCCAGAACTTCATAAACTAGATCAGAAGTCATTGGGAGAAAACAATAACTGCTTCTTCACTAAAGGAAAAATCACATTTTTCATTTATAGAACTACATAAGCATGCTTCTGTGTCACGAAAGCAGCCCACCATCGAGAGCACGGTTTGATGCATGTCTCTCGGGAGACTGCCAAGCACTGTAAATGCATTTCAGTTTTGCAAAGATGCCCAGTGTAACAAAGGAACACTCAGTATTTCCGCCCTCTGAAACATTGTTGATTTTATTATGCATCTCTGCATTTCAGAGACAGCCATTTAAAAATCCAACTGGAATTACACATATTTTAAAGGAGCTTCACTTCGGTTCATCTAAACAGTTTTATTGTGCAAACCTGTGAAGAAAATAGCAGATTTCAGTAAGCAGAATAGTCCCAGAGGAAAGTACCAGGAAGAAATAATGCTCTCGGCCATTCTCGGAGACAAGCAGAGAGATTAAAACGCCTTCCGAGATCCCTTCCATCTCAACGTTCCTATGATAAAAAGAGTCGGTAGGAAGAGGGCCTCCATATTCATCCATTAGCTCCGTTTGCATCCCTGTTCTCCAGAAACTTTTCATTCCGAGACTTACACGTGTTATCAGTCCACAAGAACGATTTTGGCTTCAAGTTTGAAATGGCATACAGAAAATGGGTAATGCAGATTCACTCTTATGAGTATTTACTAATTATCTATGTTGTCATTATTATTGAAATGCTTTTCATTTTACTCTACCACCTTAGTTTTAATTGAATCTCACTTAGAGATCCCACTAATCAGAATGATAAGAAAACAATAACTCGTGTTTGAAGGGGTCTGTTACACTTCTTAAGTCATATAAGAATTCAGGGACATATGGAAGTGTTTGGAAAATAAGTGAAGGACCTGTTATCTTATCTAGTCGGGGTAACCACTTTTCCAATGGGGTCCATTGGAGACAAGCTGGCCCTCTATGGGTCCAAGAGCTCTTGCAATAAAAAATAAAAAACCTTCAAAGCCACATCTCTTATAACTTAGGCCCCAGCAGCCCATACCCCTGCATCACCTCTAAAGTAGTGCTGAGTGGACTGGGCACTGAGCTCACCACTCCAGCCAGGACCAAAACAGCTCCAGGACCCAAACAGCTCCCTCCAGGGTGCAGTGTGCTCCAGGACCCAAACAGCTTTGCCTCCGGCCACTTTGCCTTTTCCTCCATCAAATCTCCTCCTAAGAGAATTCCTCTCTCTGCTCAGTGAGCCTCCAGGAATACCAGTGGCAGCCCTCTGTCCCGTAGGTGGAAGTGAACTGGGGGGAGAAGAAATCAAAACGATCTTTTGTTCCTAACTCATTCTGTTCTACCTGCAATATCTAATAATAGCCCAGAATAATGCCTCAAGTTTATTGACCATTGCTAGGTGCTAGGCCCTTTACAGATACTATCTCATGTAAGTCCTCAACTCGTTACTGAAATAATAGTATGCGTGCCATTTTTCACATTACGAACGGAAACCCAGAGAAATGGAACACATGCCAATGTTGCATCGCTAGGAAGATCCTGAGCTGGGATTGGATCACAGACTCCCTGACTCTAGCTATTTTATTCTCACTCATTCACACTTCAGTCGGACCAATAATAGCTGATAATAAAATATCTTAATAGTAAATAAGTGCTGAGAATTTTCTGCGCCCCAGGCAGTGAACTTGGCATTCTGCTAGACCCTAAGATAAAACAGGACAAGGCAGGTCTGCCTTTATTGTGTGTTAGCACCAAGGATGACACCTGCTTGTGGGGAATTTGAGGGGTCAACTCAGAAGATTCTAATTAAACAGCTACAGTGTCCAGTCCACACGAACTCTCCTGGTAAGTGGAGAGTATAAGAAAATACTGAAGACAAGATCATATTAAAATTAGGAGATTTCTTAAAGATGCTATGTCCAAAAAAAAAAGAGGGAGGTATAGTAGACTAGAGAAGCAAAGAGTAGATTCATAACCATAGCAATTCATTTATTTCCTTATTTGTGAATTTTTTTCTCTGGATAGTAAAACTATAAAACATGCAGTGTCCCTTCTCTTCTCAACTTTAAACTCTGCAATGTCTGTCCATGCATTTGAAATAAAATGCAAACCCCTTACCATGTCCTGCTAGATCTGCCGTGATCTGGCCCCTGTCTACCTCTTCGACTTCAGGGGTCCTCTCCAGCACTCCAGCTCCTAGTGCATGTGCCATTGACACTCTGTTCCTCAAACAGAGCAAACTCATTCACTCCTTGGCATCTGGGCATTTCTTCTTTCTTCCATCTGGAATGTTGTCTCCTTTTCCTTTGCTTGGCCAGCTCCTTCTCACCAGTTGTCTCAGCTCAGAAGTTATAGAAATCCCTTTTTGTTACCCATTCTGCAGTCACACTGCTCTTCATTCATTCCTTTATTCATTCATTTGGTGATTGTTGAGCACTGTATTCCAGCACTGGTCTAGGCCCACAGAGCAGGGAATGAACTTGGCCAAGTACTCGTCTTCTTGGTATGTATATTCTCGTGAGAGTGTTGGACAATAAACAGGTAGGGAGGAGAGCTGCTGAGGAGTATTACTTTCCTGGCTGGCTCCCTCTGGCATTGCCAGGAGCTGGCTGCTGCCTGGATGGAAGGTCGCAGCTCCTGTTGGATGCTCCTTGCCACATGGCCATACCCCAAGTGCTCGTAATTGTTTCTTTCCCTTGAGCCCTTCCTCATTAATCCCAGGATACTACATTTCCCCCTATAGTTTCTCTAAAACCTGCCTGCTTGTCTATTGTCATTTTATTCAAATCCTCAAATTACCCACTATATGAGTGCCAGGAGCCTGGGAAGATGGTAATTAGTCAGAAAGCTATAGGAAGTGAGGGAGCAAGCAGAAGGATAGCTGGGAAAAGCATTCTAAGAAAAACACCAAATGCAAAGAAGCTATAGTAATTCTGTATTGCTGCATAATGAATTAAAACAAATATAGTGGCTTAAAGCAACATAGATGCATTGTTTTAGGGCTCCTAGATCTGAAGTCTGGGCACAGTACAACTGGACGCTCTACTTGGTTCCCACCTGCTGAAATCAAGTGGAGGCTGGGCTGCAGTGCCAGCCGAGGCTCGGGGTCCTCTCCCAGCTCATTCAGGTGGTTTGCAGAATTCAGTTCCTTGTGATGACCAGAGTTGGGTCCCGTTTCCATGTTAGCTGTCCTCGGCCCTGCTCTCAGCAACAGGAGGCCTCTCACATTCAAACCACACAGCCCCCTCCATCTTCAACTAGCGAGAGAGAACTAACTCCTCAAATCTCCCTCGTGCCTTGAATCTCTGACTTTCTCTGTCTCTGACCTCTAGACCCAAATTCGTGGCTCATGTCATCAAGTCAGGCCCACAGAGATAATCTCCCGATCCTAAAGTCAGCTGATTTGGGATTTCAGTTCTGTAAAATTCCTTTATAGAAGTACCTAGACTCGTGCTTGATTGGATCACTGGCAGGTGTCATGTGTACATCAGGACAGAGGAATCTTGGGGGCCATCTTGGAACTTTGTCTGCCACAGAGTCTAAGGCAGGAGCAAGACTTTGTGTTGAAGAATAACAGGGGACCAGTGTTCTAGATAGATGTGGGCACCAAGAGCATTGGGTGATCAGGTCACAGAGGTGGTGAGCAGAGGAAGAGACAGGAGCTGAGCAATGGCCTGAAGACAAGCCACTAAGGGGACACTGGCTTTTACTCTGAAGTCAGAAGTGATTGAACTGACTGGCATGAACTGACTCAGGTTTGAGAAGCATCACTCTGGCTGCATGAAAACAGACTAAAGGGAAGGCAAGGACTGAAACAAAGAGACCATTGGGAGGCTACTGTGGTAACACCGGTGAAAGAGGATGCTGACTTGGACCAGAGGGAGACCATCAGGGTTGAGAAGGAGTCAGATTCTGGATGTATTTTGAAGGGAGGGCTATTAAGTTTGTTTATGGATTAAATGTGGGGTATGAGGGAAGTGAGGAGTCAAAGTTTTATCTTTATCCCACTATCACTCTCTTAAAATACCTAATTTATGTGTTTATTGCTCTTTGAAAATACTGGACCTATGTACTTCATTAGTGTCCGTTGGCTCCTCCTACAAAGGAAGCTCTGTGAAGGCAGATACTCTGTTTTGCAGCATCCCCAGGGCACAGAGCCTGACACAAAGTAGCATTCAATAGATACTTATTGAATATATGAATGAATGAGTCAATCAGTCAATCAATGAACAAACAAATGACTTTTGCACTTCAGGCACTCATGTTCTTTTCACAAGTTATTTTAATATAGCAGGAATGGAAAGTAGATTATCTCCTTTAATACACCTCATGGGATCAAATCCAAACTTGACAAAGTATTGTATTCCAATATACTGGCCTTATCAGTAAAAAATAACTGATTTTGCCAAATATTTACTGGACTTAAATTTTAGATTCTCTGAAATGTATTCAAGGTATTTTACATTTCAATGTTCTCCTCCATCATGTAGGCTTTCAGTAAAGTGGTTTATGTTTTATGGGTTGTTTTTTTTTTCCTTTTTTTTTTTAATTTATTTTTTTTATTTTATCTCCAACAGTAATGGTTTTCAGTTTTCAATTTTGTTTGACTTTCTGGAAGAGAGTTCTATTGTACTCACTAAACATAATGCATTGCTAGTTTTCAAGGCAATGTTCTCTTGGTTCAGTTGTTGGGCAATATAGGCTTTGCAAACAGTAGAATTTCATGACATCCTGCCCATGGTGCACTTAGAAAATCACTGAGGCTGGAAGGGGTGGTGAGTTAAAAGTGCCAAGGACTGACTTAGGCAGTGGAGAAAAGAAAGCCTGATAGACTGTGGGAATACTGGGCAGCGATTAAAAAAATAATCCAGTCTAATGAAGTCTTTTAATTGACGGTACATGTGGGTCATTAAAATCACAAAGTTTTTATTATAAGGATATTCATAGCAAATATATAAAGTGGATTGTGGATATGAAAAAAAGAGTGTGCAAAATCTACTTCCTGCTCATTTTTTCATGAAATTTAATGTGATTTCTGAATTAAAAAAACTAGACACTGATTAAGGATACAATAATATTTCCAGTCCCGAAGTGAAATAATCTTGAAGTGCCTGATCTTGAACTGCCTGTTATTTGTGGAAGAGAGTAGTGGTTTGCAAAGCTTTCTGAATGTTGGCAATTGATAGGGCTAATTCTTCCCTCCTTTAAGGTCTGAGTGACCATGAAGTTGACCTCTGTGCACAAACAGGTTAGGACATTATATGTGCTTAGTTGCTAAACCATCCTTTGGCATAATTTACTGAACAGAATGCTGAAGTGAGCCTGTCTTCAAACTACGAATTCCTGCGAATGAGCTCCGCGCTGTGGATGCTAAGTCTTCCATCTGAAACAAAGAGAAATGGCCAACCCATCAGGCCAAGGTCCCTCTGTTATCTCTTTCGGTCTGTATGGGCTATGTTCTACTCTGCTCTGTTTTGTTTACTTAAGCCCCTGAAATCACAACATTCAGTTATGATCACTGAGAGACAGAGAGGGGGTAGGGATGGAGCAAAGGAGAAGGAAGGAAGGAAGGAAGAGAGGGAGGGAGGGAGGGAGGGAGGGAGGGAGGAAGGAAGAAAAGAGAGAGGAATTCCATGTCTCACATTTGTGACAACTAGACCCAAGCTTGTAAGAAACTCAGAATATTCTCTAGCTCTTAGGATCAAATACGTTCTTAACTGCATCCAAATTAGTATGTGAAGGACCAGCTGTGTGGAGGAACCAAGACAATTCCTTTGTCTTTGAACAATCGCATTTGGTTCTTTTAATATTGCAAAGGTCACGCAGGAGAACTGGCTGTGTTAAAAGCAGGCTCTCTCTTTTTTAAGCATCCACAGAAATATAGAAACACTCTGTGTGTTCTTTAAAAACACTCCGTGTGAACAAACACTGGTAAGACTTGACTGGGGGAGAAACCTTCATAATTTCCCTTAAAGCCTGAAACTAAGAGGGAGTTCCTTTTCTACTTCTCCTTTATTTCTTACAAGCCAATCATTTCTAAGTCCTGTCCATTCTATCTCCCAAGAGATGTTTCTTCTCTCCATCACCAATGTCCCTACTTTAGTTTAGACCAGGTCCCAAAACTCTGGCCAGTGACTCTCCTAAAACTTACATATACATTTTCTAAATATATACTGATTGATATATTTGCAATGCATTTGGTTTCTTGGGTACTATAGTCTCCTGCTTTCTTTTCTCCAGTGGTTCCATCCAGATCCAGCACCCACCCCCATATGTTCATGTTATTTTGCATTCTGTCTTAGGCCTTTTTTCTCTAACCCTGTACATTCACTTTGGGGCATCTCTTCCACGCTCAGGGCTTCTGTTATCTTCTATATGTTGATAGTTTTTGGATTCTTATCTTCAGTACATCTCTTCCTGCTAAGTTCCAAACCTATATATTGGATCCCGACTTGGCTATATTGAGTATATATTGAAATTTTGACTTGGATACATTAGAGGAAACTCAAGTTCGATGTGACACAAACTGCATCCATTATCATATTTCCAGACCCCAAATCCTTCCTGAGAAGGTTTCCTTACTTAGCAGTACCACAACCAACCCAGCTGTCCAGTCTAACCCTAGGACTTATTCTGACCCTTCTCTCATCCACATCCCTGATACCTGATCTGTCAATAAACATATCCTGCGTATTATACCTCCCAAATTTCAAAAATGCCCATTCTTATTCACTCTTATTGCTACAATCCTCATCCAAGATCCTTTGGGCCCTGTCCACCTGCCCAGGTTTATTTCCCACCATCCTGCCCTCCCCACACATGACTCTCCCACACTGAACTTCTTTTGGTTTTGTAAACATATGTTCCGTTTTCTCCCTCACCTCTCGACCTTTGCACTCCGTTCTGGAACGTGTGCACTCTTCCCAAATCTGCTTTCACCTGCTGATCAAATCAGCCTACAGTTTCAGTTCATCCTTCTCTTCCTTTGAGAGGCCTTCCCTGAGTGCTTGGTTGGGCTCTGCACTGTTACTGTTTGGTTTTCTGTCCTAATCTCTTGTCTGTAGGCCAGAGGCTATATCTTTCCCTTCTTTGCTACTATTAATATCAGAGTCTGGTATAATGCCTGGAATATAGCAGCAGCTTAATAAACATTTGTTGAATTAATCAACTAATGTATATGTTTGCTTTTCTGTCTCTCTAATGAGCCTGTGAGATTTGTCAAGGTAGGTACCTAACTCTTACGTTAGGGTCCCCAGTACCTTACACATAATGGACACTCAATATATATATATATATATATATATTAAGTGGATGGATTCATGGATGGATGGATAAAAGGCTGGTTCTAACAGGAAAGGTCATTTTGGGAAAATGTTCCAAATTGTCCCTTTGGAGATTTCATAGTAATGCACATTGGAGGTTACTGAAGTTTAAAAAAAAAAAAAAAAAGTGTCAGAGGAAGAAGTGATATCAATATAGTTTTTCAAAAAATAAACCGAGGAGAAAAATATTCTATTTTTGAACAACCAAATTACTCCTTTAAACCTGTTGTGAAGTATTATAAAATTTATCTATTGTGGAATATATTTGGGGATGATTCTTTAACTCATTCAGGACACTTTGGTCCCATACAAAGCTGTCTTATTCACACCTAGGAAGATATGGAACTTGATGGTGTTTTCTTCCTGTCATCTCCATCAACAAAGGGGCCAGCATGACAGAGGAGAAGCAAGGAAGGAAGGAGGGAAGGAAGGGAGGGAGAAAGGGGAGGAATAGAAGAAAGGAAGGAGGGAGAATAATGTACCAAACTTATTAATACACAGGTTTAATATTTTCCCCTAAATAACAATTCCAGACTCACAACACTAAACATAACATCTTTTCATTAGTCAAAAGCAATAAACCGCCCAGCCGGTGTGGCTCAGTGAATTGAGCATCATCCTATGGACTGAGAGATCCCGGTTTGATTCCTGGTCAGGCCACTTGCCCAGGTTGTGGACTCAATCCCCAGTAGGGGGCGTGCAGGAGGCAGCCGATGGATGTTTCTCTCTCACATCCATGTTTCTATCTCTCTCTCCCTTCCTCTCTCTCTAAAAAAATCAATAAAAACATATTTTTTTAAAAAAAGCAATAAACCCAGTCCAGTTACTTATTGTCCCAAATGTAGTGGCTAGAACAACAACATCTGCCATAATCAGCAATCTGGGAGGGCTTCATAGGGGCTAGTCTTTGCGCCTAGTCTTGGCCTCAGCTGGGGTGATTCAAAGGCTGGGGGCTGGAATGATGTAAAGATTTGCTTACCTGGCTGATATGAATGCTGGCTGTTCATTGGGTCCTCAGTTAGGTGTGTGGCCAGAACGCCTACACGTGGCCTCCCCACGTTGCTTGAGCATCTTCGTGAATGGTGTCTAGGTGCTAAGCACAAGCGTCCTCAGAAAGAGATCCTAGAGAAAGCAGTGTGGATCTCTCCCACTGTTTGAAAGTTCTCCTTATGCCTCTTGCCTTTTCCGAAAGACCTACATTCGTACCTGTTTCAGCTAACTGAAAGAAATCTGAAGAGAAATTTTGCTTTTACCAAAAGAAAGAAAAGCCAAACTAGCATTCAGCATTTGTTTTGCAGCAGCCATTCCAGAGGCAGCATGCACGCTGCCCCAGCAGTAGAGTGGGGTACCCCCCAAGCTCCTGCCCGGGAACGACACTCAGCGTCTCAGCATCCAGCACCATAGCTTTGAAGGGTGTCTGGGAGCATCTGTGTTTCATCTCGTGTGTTTTGTGCACCTGTTCACAAGGCGGGTCCTAAGGTACCAGAAAAGCCTGAGAGAGCTCTTTAGGATGTTAAGCTCAGAGTAAAATTGGATGTCTTCTGGTATATTTGGTATGATTTGGTATATTATGTTTTAGGTCTGTAAATGCTCAAAAAATTGTCCATAGACATCAATGGTAATTCTTCGCTTTACACGATTTCGGCTTAAAAAACGTCTTCTTAATGAATGCTCTGCTTTCAGATAGTGAGGACCACCTGTCTTGCCTTTTATGAGCTAGCCTCAAGTCATGCAGTCCAGTTCTGCTCCATTCTAGTCACGGAGATGTCCCAGAGCCCACCTCGTTCTGAGAGGAGGGGAAGAGATTCCACCTCTCTGTGGGGAGGTGCCAAGTTCAGGGAAAACGTGGAAAGGCTTGTTGTGACCGTTTTTGTAAACTCCAACCTGCACGAGACATTATGTTCTTTTGGGCCACTGTCAAACCAAAGCGGCAAAGGAACAATGCCAATAGTCTGACTCCATGTGACACTTTCCAGGTTCTTAAATGACCCAGGACTGATGGTTTGGATCCTCTGATCAAGTAGGTCAAATCTACCTGGTGTTTTTGTTTTTGGTTTTTTTTTCTTTATTGATTTTTTAGAGAGAGAAGAAGGGAGAGGGAGAGAGAGATAGAAACATTGATGAGTGAGAACATCGACTGGCCGCCTCCTGTATGTCCTTCACTGGGGATCGGGCCCACAACCTGGGCATGTGCCCTGACCGGGAATCAAACTGGTGACCTCTTGGTGCATGGGTCAATGCTCAACCACTGAGCCACACTGGCTGGGCAGTTTTTGTTTTTTAATTTTGTCAAACCAAATATGAAATATCTGTACTATCTTGCAGACAGTTCACTTCTAATCAGAAATAACTTAGGTACTAAAACCCTGGACCTATCTTGTAAGAAAGCCATTGGAATAAGCCTGGCTGCTAACTGTAAGAAAAGCTGGCTCATAACTGACTTCTCACGCATGGAATTTGGAATGGAGATGCCTGGCAGGCAGCCCCACCATGCTCAAACAAGACCACCGTGGGTTTGGGAGCACTCCGAACGATGGGCAGATTTAGCTCTGCTCTGACTCCTGCCTCCGCTGATAACGGAATGACACACTCTGCCTGCTCCTCTCGTACTTAACCCTGAGAGGCAAGGAACGTGGAGCGAGAATGACTCTCCTCCCTGGTCCCCAAAGGAAATAAAACATAGGCAGCTGCCAGGAAAGAGTAATAAAGTCTATCATTTAGTCTGCCACAATGTCGTTTTTGGCAGGTGACTTCCACAGAAGACAGACAAATGAAACAGAAAAACAGAGACTCAGAAACTCTGGGCGGGGGGGGAAGGACAGACATCAGAGACTCAATCCTGCATGTGACAAGAAAAGAGGGATTAGATTGTTCTTTCCACAGTCATGATTATTTTATTGGTTCAAGACAGATAGTAGAAAGCTGAGACAGGCTTAAAGGAAAGTTATGTGTATCCCTATCCCTCTGGAAGGACCTCTGTCAACTAAGTGAAAGCCGTAACCCTTATATTGTAGGAAGTTCAGGGAAGAAAGTTCTCTCTGTGAGCCAAAGCTAGTTCAAGCTTATTTACAGCGTCACACAATTCATACTATATCCACATTCCTTTACCACCTAGCTGGTCCAGTAGACCATCAATTTTCCTTCATTTTCTGCATCTCAAGGAAAATTGGAAAAAGCCATATAAGTGGTGATTTGAGGTCCTCCGGTATTGTCATATTCTGGGGTGTTGGGGAGATAAAACTGTCACGGGCATGACTGATCTAGTTCTTACAGGGCCACTGGTTCCTCTTCTTCAGTCTTGGCCGTGGCCTGCAGGGCTTCTCTCAACAGAACTTCCACTTTTCTTTTTCCTTTTTTTCTTTTTAGACAATGCCCTATGCTCCGTAGGAATCCGTCCCCTCATCCACCCTTGTTTCGTGTGGTTTGGGTGGGGCCGCCCCTGGGACCCCTGGCGTGCATGTGACGCAGTGAGTGGTTTAGGGCTCAGCATGTAAGGACAGCAGATCACATCCTTTGACTTTCCAAAGTGAATGTTTGATCTGAGGTTGTAACGATGCAGATCTGGGGGTGCCAGAGCTCTAGGGAAATGAGGTGGAGATAGAGAAAAATACTAGGTCCTGATGACACAGCTTGACGCCTTGGATCCAGCCACCAATATGAGAATCTGCTCCCTGGACTTCTCTATTATGTGAGCTAGTTAATCCCCCCTTTCACACCAGTCTGAATGGTTTTATTCTAATGTTTCTGTAATTTGCAAAGCAGTTTATAACCATGTCTACTCTGAGGAGGTCAGATTAGCTGGTCTCTACATGCAGCCGTCCTTTCAACTGCTGGGTGCGATTCTGGTGTGGATCCGCTGGGTGCGGTCCATCTCTGTGGCTGGTGTGACTGCAGGGCAACGAGGATTCTCCGCCCTCAGCTCAGGCCTCAGCTTCGGCAACAAGGTAACTCAGAGTAAAACTTGAAAACAAACTTGATTCCTAACTGCTTTTTCAAACTTAGGCAATATGTAAATAAGTATGTCCATAGGAAAAAAATAAATAAATAAATAACAGCAAAAGATGGTGGGCCCGACTCTCCAGCTGCTTGGGTTATAATAGCTAACTCGGGCAGAACTCATGGCGTGTTAAGAAAAACCCTCAATTCAAAGCTCCGTTCGAGTCCTGGTTCCAGATTTGCAAGCTACATGATCTGAGGCAAGCCATTTCACATGAGTTCCAAAAATATGAGAATAAAAGGCACTGTCAACCGTTAATTGTTAAATGTCAATGGTAGTATTATTACTAACACTTGTATTAGATTTCAGTTCGTTCTAACCTCCCTTTGGTTGTCGTTTCTCAGGTGTAGAAAATAGTTCCTATTTTCATCAGTCTTATGGTAAAAAGTTTACCAATATAATAAAATCCAACATTAAAATGCATGAAGTATAACAGCTAAATTTCTAGGTGTTTGTTCTATTACAAATGAAACGACATCCCTGTCTCTATGACCTATCACTATCTTTCAAATTCTGAAAATAATATACTGCTTTTAAGGTTCATTAAGCTAATTTTTATGGGAACCAAATGAATCTACAAAGTCACATGACCTTGGAGGCAGACATATATCTATTTTAAAGTAGACTCTTGCATCTGGGCTACACAATGGCTATGGTTCCATATGCTGAGGGAACGAAAAGTTGAGAGATAGTCACATGACATAATAAAATCCCGGAAAGACAACAGGACAGTTAGCAGAATAGCCTGGAGACAGCCTGACTTCATGTCTGCTAAACTCACATCCAAGAAGCAAATCATATCCTGTTTACTTAATTGGTACCTAATGAGAGGCCCAGATAAGAATTATTTTTTGTAACACTCTGTCTTTTTATATTTATTTGATTGGGGAGTAATTTCAAAGGAGCCAAAGATAATTAAGTGCTGAGTGGGTGTTCTGTATGTGATTGAAGTAAAGCAAGAAGAAAATAAATGTATGAAGCCCAAGATCTGGAGAAGAAATAGGTAGCTATATTTGTCCCCTCGGTGACTTTGGGAGTACGCATGGTAACCTTTCTCAGTGCCCTGTGGACATGATATAAATGATAAGTGGCACGAGTCACTTTACTCGCCAGATCTGAGACACATCGGCCTATGCTACTGTTATCACGAAATGATGCTCCAGAGATTCACACTTACCAATGAGCCAGTGGACCCAGTGATTAATATCCTTTTGATTCTGATTTCTTTTTATCACCAACTAAGCTCAATCCTTCAAGAAAGGGACTTTTAAATAAATGACGCAACTGTATTTAAGTCATGGGACTTATACTCATGATGGTTGTCAACTCTACCAATAAGGCATGCGCCTACCCTGCTTGTATTTCTGGGCAGTGCAAAGCTGATACCTGGGCCAAGGCTTCTGATCCAGTACTCTTCCTCCTGTAGGGAGGGACTGAGATTATAAACAGTAATCAAAGAACGAGCCTTTGCGCCTCTCGTTCTGCCACTCCACATATCCGATTTATCAAGTAAACCCTCCGCAATACATTTGATACCCCTCGTGTCTCCTGAACATTTATCTCTACTTCCTAGTTCCTGCCTCTGTTTTTTCTCAGGACCTCCACTCTTGTCAAAATTCATGTTCTACACATTTTTGTTTGCAACTACACTCTTTGATATGACCCATAAGGCCCTTGTACGGTTTGAATCCTGCTTTCCTTCTTTCTTCATTCCATTCTTACTGCCTAACTAGCTTGAAATGTTTTCTCTTGTCTCTTCACTTGGTGGGTTCCCTTCTCCACCTTCAGGACACCCATACGTGCTTCCTCTTCAGAGAGGCCTCCCTGATCCCATCTCTACAGCAGCCGGTGTCATCATCTCGCCCAATCCTGTTTCTTCCTGAATAGATCTTACATGATCCTTTTGTTCTTGTATTTGTTTCTGTGTTCAGGATTCTTTTCTCTCACTAGATTATCTGCTTCATCTGCATTCAAAACACCACACTCAACAAATACTTATTAAACTATTAGAGTCGTTTGCTCAAGCAAAGTCAAGCTCTCAGTTCTTGAAGGAGAAGCAAATTCTGAAATTGATGACTGTCCCCTGTCCCAGGATGTTAAAACCAGCTTGTTCCCCTCCCTCACCAGTTCTGCCTGCCTAGTACATTTCTCAGTCTCCACTTACTATCCAGGTGGCTGAGGCACGTCCTGTCACCCCTCTTATTGCAAATGTTGATACACAGGCAAATGTCTGTGCTGTGACGGGGAAATGTATGTGTCAACTTTAAGCCGTGGTATCCAGCTGTGTGGTCAAACACCAATCTAGATAGATTTGCTGTGAACATATTTTTGTCGTTGTTGTTCTTATGTTTTTAATGATACTCAGCTCTTTCTTGCTGAAATTTTCTTAGACTTTATTGTTTAGAGCAATTTTAGATTCACAGAAAAATCGAATGGAAAGTACAGAGATTTCCCATATGCTCCCTGCCCCCACATACACAGAGCCTCCTCCGGGGTCAACATCCCACTCTGGGGTGGCACGTTTGGAACAATCTGTTAAACTGCATTGACACATCATTATCACTCAAAGACCATAGTTCGCACTAGGGTTCATGGGAGGTGTTGTGCATTCTGTGGGTTTTGACAAATGTATAATGACATGTGTCTACCATTACAGCATCATACAGACTAGTTTCATTGCTCTAAATATTCTCTGTGCTTTACCTGTTCATCCCTTCCTCTCTCAACCCCTGGCAACCACTGATCTTGTTATTGCCTCCATAGTTTTGCCTTTTTCAGAATGCTATCAAGTTGAAATCACACAGTATGTAGCCTTTAAAGATTGGCTTCTTTCACTTAGTAATACGCATTTTAAATTTCTCCATGTCTTTTCATGGCTTGATACCTCATTTATTTTTAATACTGAATAATATCCCATTGTCTGGATGTACCACAGTTTATTTATTCATTCACCTACTGAAGGACATCTTGGTTGCTTCCAAGTTTTGGAAATTATTAATAAAGCTGCTTGTCACGATTCATGTGCAAGTTTTTAGGGTGGACATAAATTTTCAATCCATTTATGTAAACACCAAGGTTCGTGATTGCCAGGTCATGTGTTAAGAGTATATTAGTTTTATAAGAAACCATCAGATTGTTTCCCAAATTGGCTGCATGATTTCGCATTACCACCAGCAATAAACGAGAGTTTCTGTGGCTCCACATCTTTGTCAGCATTCGGTGTTGTCAGGAGTCTAGATTTTGGCCACTACAGGTATGCAGTGGTGTCTCTTTGTTGTTGTGATTTGTTATTTCCTAATTATACAGAGAGCATCTTTTCCTATGCTTGTTTGCCATCTGTTTATCTTCTTTGGTGCAGTGTTTGTTTGGGTCTTTTGCCCATTTTTGAGTTGCTTATTTTCTTAATGTTGAGTTTTAAGAGTTCTTTGGATAGTTTGTACAACAGTCCTTTGTCAGATAGATCTTTTGCAAATGTTTTCTCCCAGTCTGTGGCTTGTCTTCTCATTCTCTTGATGAAGTATTTTTTTTACATGTAATTAACTATTAAATCAGTAGACTGAGAGTAAGGTATACTACCTTTCGCAACGTGGGTGGGCCTCATCCAACAAGTTGGTGGCCTTAAGAGTAAAGACTGAGGTTTCCTGAAGAAGGAATTCTTGTCAAGATTGCAACATAGAAACTGCCTGGTTTTTCAGCCTGCTGCCGTGTGGAATTGAGACTCAGGACTGCAGTGTCAACTCTTAACTGAATTTCCAGCCTGCTGGCCTGCCCAGTGAATTTCAAACTTGTCCCCACAATTACATGAGCCAATCCCTTAAAATTGCACATTCTCTCTCTCTCTCTCTCTCTCTCTCTTCAAATATATACCCACACACAACCAATATGATATATATATACATATGTGTGTATGAATATGTATGTATATATGCATATACACACACGTATACATATATATACACACATGCACATCCTATTAGCTCTATTTCTCTAGAGACCCCTGACTCTGCATGTGCATTAACTCCTTGACTAGACTAAAAGCATCAGCACGGTTGGAATGAAATGAACCCTTCATATGCAACTGCTTTGCTAACAATAAAGTTCTACCCAAATCAAAGACGAGGGTTCTTTATGTGGACTCTAGGCAAAGGAAATCCTGTCGGGTCAGCCCTAAGAAAAATAAAGATAAGTGTATTCTGATGCCTTCAAAATTCCTTTTCTATGCCTATGCAGTGTCTGACTTCTCTCTTTAATTCTCAGTTGCTCAGGGCACTCTGATGGCTAAAATAGAAGCATCGTAGCAGAACTCAGGCTTTCCTACCCATTGGATCTCAGTGCAAATCCCAGCTCTTTCATTTACAGCTGTTACTTAGCCCCTCAGTGTCTGATATCACTCATCTCTAACATGGGAACATTGTTTGAACGATAACTGAGATGACACCAGTCAAGTACTCAGCATAGAATTTGCATGTAAGTCATGCCAGCTGTTATTTTCACCATGAAGTGCTTCACCAGTAAGCAGTTACCTATTGTGCTCTGTTCTGTGCCCCAAATCACATGTCTTTGCATATACAATTCCTTCACCCTGGATTTTCCTTGGCTAGCTTCTCTGTCTATGGCTTCCAAAGCCCCCAGATTACTCTCATCTGTGAAATTAAAAAGATTTAGCCCATAGTAAATTATCACAGTTCTTACTTTTTGTAGCTAGTCATCATTTCTTACATAAAATAAAGCAGGGATTTGTGTCCTGGGACTGCTTTTAGCAGTTGCATGCATGCCCAGCCTCATTTAATCTTTACAATGACCTTGTAGAGTAAGTACTGTCATAATTACATATTTTAAAAACTGAGGCTTAGAGAACTTAAGTAACTTGTTCAAGGTCTAAAACTAGAATGTGGTAATCATGACTTGAAGATCATTATACATGCTACCCTTTTTTCCCCAATCTTTGAAGACATTTGCTAACTACTTGATTGACTAATAATTGAAAGCCTACATATAGATAAGTGACAGATTGGAGGTTGAAAGCTCTAGGGAGTAAAGATGGTTGGGCGTTTGGGCAGGTAGGAACATAGGTGAGCTCTTCCTGCAAACTCAAGCTCTTCCAGCACTGACTTGGAGAATAGTGTGCCTGAATTTCCTATACACCAGCTGAAAAAAATGCTGCTCTTTTAACACCTTTAGTTGGTGACAGTTTTGTTCCTTGGCATGTTCTTTACAGGGAGAGAGTTTCATTCTGACAGAAATTTTAACAGTCAGGTTATGAACTGCTCAAAAAACAAAGAATAACATGCACTGGTAATATATTTCATTGTAGTTTGTACACATCAAAATACAGAAAGCAATAATCAGTGATTTGGTTGCACCTTTAACAAAATTAATCAAGGTCAGCAGCTCTTCACCTTGATGCTGCTAGAATTACTTGGAGATTGTTCAAAGATTGTCATTTAATCGAAGTCTCTGAAAGTGGGACCCAAGCATCAGAGTCTTATAAAAGCTTTCTAGGTGATTCTAGTGTGGAGCTAGAGATGAGAACCATGATCTTGGGTCATCTGCAGCTCTCACTTATGATATTTCGGAGAGATAAGCATATAAATATCATCTTCCCTCTGTTGAATTTCATGTTTAACTACAAAAAAAGGACAAGAAAAACATTTAAAAGAGACAGCAGATATGAATATGAAATTTGCCAACCACTAAAAAAAAGGCTGTAGATAAAACAAAACATTGATAGGACAATCTTGATGAAGATAATTTCTCCTCACCAGCCTGCAGTGAGAACAGATATAATATCTGAGGAAAACCACTAGTTTTCAATGAGGTGGTGAGAAATGGCCATGGTAATAAGACGCTTTCTGTTTCTCTCGTGTTTGCAAGTCATGTTCTGTGTCAAAGAGAAGGGTTCATACATGAAATCATGGTTCTGAGAGTTCAAAATAGTGGTATCAACAAACAAGGACTTTGAGACCCGTATCTCACCCAGTATCTAAGGGCTGTATTTAGAAACTTGACAATACAATCAATGACATTCTCACTGATCCTAAGTTAAAAGACCCCACAGTCTTGTATATGTATGTCTCCGCACATGGTTGGGTTGACTAATGTCAGATTATATTTAGTTGTGATATAGGGCCTAATTCTATTGCCAGCATTCCAATACAGGATTTTTTGGACCATTATAGAAAGGTCAGACATATTGTTTTCATGGGGAGACATAACCAAGTTATAGCAGACTAACTTTATATCAGTCACCAATCTGGGAATAGAGGACCACACCTTGTATTTTCTTCAAGTGCTTCCCGGTTGCTGATCCTTAAAAAGAATAAAGCAACGTGATAGTGGATAGTTGGTGAGCATAGGTTTTAATTCTACTATAATCTTGATCAGTCCCCTTCAAGGCACTCAGTCCAGTAGTGGAGACAGAAAAATACTCAAATGACTGCACAGATTTTGTAGGACAGAAAGTTGTGTCTAGGTTGTGTTAGGCAGGATGGGAACATTTTCCTACATGGCCTTGGCAAATTCTTTGGACTCTATATTGCATGATATCTGGTTTTCTTTAGGAAACCAACTAGAGTTTCTGCTGACCATATCTCATCCCCCATGCTCTCTCCACCCTTCTCCCCATATATACATGCATTTGGGAGAGTCTCTGCCTTCTGTGAGAGATCAAGGCAATCACCAGGTTCTATTCCTATGACAGAGGAAAATTGGAAATCACTACATAATGAAGTGCAGAAAAACAAACAAACAAAAAAACTGGGCGCTCTTAGAGAAGGAATAAGTTTTTGGACATTTAAGTCAGGAAATGTGTAATGTCATCTTTACTAATGAATGGACTCTCTAAGAATCTGTTGATTAGAAACAGCCAAGAAGTCAATATGAAAATCAGAGTTGAAATATTTATTTCAAGAAGAAATACACTGTTTCTTGGATGTTTCAAATATTTACACTTAAAACATAAGAAATAAATGATTAACTACAACTTCCAATGCCTGTAGCTTAAATCACATGCTTAATTCACCCCCAACCCAAATCTTAAAGACTTATAAAAATTTACCACAATATAGTAAGCAATTCAGATATTTCTGAAAAACTATGCAATAACAAGTTTTTATTATTCAAATCATTTGAACAAAACATGTGGGTGTTGTGGGCTCCAAGGCTAAGGCAACTAGATTCCATTTTATGTAGGCCCCTTGGTTAAGGCGACTAAAAGACTCCATCTTGTCACCAATAGACATTCCTCGATATTCTTCCAACAATAGGTTAATTACCCCTAGACAGAAAGGAATTTTGCCTAAGATTATAGTGGCCCCAGGAGTTGGGAGGCATTTGCAGTTTCCTGAGTATTAGGTATTTGCAGGTACTTGTAAGTACTTAGGCCGTCGGTAAATAATGCTAATTTTGACTTCTGTGGTCTCTGTCACTCCCACTATTGTACTGGTTCCCTGAGGGGAGGGGGCAAAAGGAGGAGGGAGTTTCTGTCTTTAAAATGGGACGAGTAAGAAGAATCGGGGCTGTTGATCTGAGGGGAAGCTATGCCCTCCGCAGCCCGCCGGCGAAATAAAGTGCTCCTTTACAATTCGGCCATGCGTCTCTGGTTATCTCGCCGTCAGGTTATAACATTTGGAGGCCCCAGCGAGATCCCTGGTGCTTCAGGACACCAGGGGATAGACGCCTAGGATGAACGGCCTCTCCCGGTCCGGCCACCAGATATCTGGAGTTCTTCGGGGGGGTACCCCCTAGGAAGTTCCAGGGCCCCGAAGATCCTACTTGGATTTCTGATGAGCGGTCGGGAGACGCCAAGACATCCCCAAAAAGATTAAAGGAGACCTAGTAAAGCCTCCGGAGGTGAGTTCTGGGTGACCGGTCCAACTGGGGGAGGGGAGAGGGTCGGACGCGGCACAACCTCTCCTCTCCAGGATCCCCTAAGACGTTAGGTGGAGTTCAAAACCCTGGTAAAATCTGGTCCGCTCCAGGTGCGGACCGGGGAGACTGATCACCTCCCCAACAGCGACTGTGATCGTGGGTTCGAGTCCCACCGCAGTCGCCGGTGACTGTGATCGTGGGTTCGAGTCCCACCGCAGTTACCACCAACGACTGTGATCGTGGGTTCGAGTCCCACCGCAGTCGCCGGTGACTGTGATCGTGGGTTCGAGTCCCACCGCAGTTACCACCAACGACTGTGATCGTGGGTTCGAGTCCCACCGCAGTCGCCAGTGACTGTGATCGTGGGTTCGAGTCCCACTGCAGTTACCACCGGTGTCTGTGATTGTGGGTTCGAGTCCCACCACAGTCACCAGCGCTCAGGATAGGAAATTTCAGGAAGGAAATTTCTGGTAGGGAGTTCAGACGGTGTGTGTGATTGCGAGCGGCATGGGTGCCGCTCAGGATAGGAAATTTCAGGAAGGAAATTTCTGGTAGGAAGTTCAGACGGTATGTGAGTGTGACCGTGTGAATGTAATTGTATGTGAGTGACCGTGCTCCACGACTTCGGTTACGTCCTACCCTGCGGTTCCGTGGCGACCTCATACGGCTATAAGGCGGTGTCAGGTTCTTGGAGCACTCTGATGTTCCACCAGCGAACCTGGTCCGGGTTGGGGGATTATACCAACCCGCCACATGCCAAGAGGCGTCTGAAATCTCCGCGAGGGGAGCGGCCAGGCGGACGAAGCGAAAGTTTCTGTCTTGTGTGTCTTCCCTTGTTTTTGTCCTCGTCTGCCTCCCTATTGTGTCTCCCTCAACTTTGTTGTGGTTGGTCTGATCATGGATAGAGCCCTGGCCGGTTGGAGCGCTGGCCTGAGGACCAGAGAGGCTGGGTTCAGTTCCCGCCAGGGGCACGAATACTGGTCTGGGCCCCAGGGGAGGCCTGGGAAAAGGCAGGGAAGTGCCTGCGGTGCAGAGATACAGCAAAAGGCCTGGCCGGTGTGGCTCAGTGGTTGAGTGTCGACCCATACACCAGGGGGTCGCCAGTTCGGTTCCCGGTTGTGGGCCGGGTCCCCAGTGGGGGAAGAAGGGGGGTGTTACCCCCTCGCCCTCCAGGCCCCTGTTGGGGCGGCTTGCGCCAAGGCTGATGTCCGCGCACAGGGCTGTGCCCTGGGGACGCGTGACCCGGTGATGACCCGCGGGACACTGCAGCGTCTCCCGCCGCTGCACAGGCAAGAGGGACTGAGGGCGCAAGAGAGACCGAGGGCGTGAGGTTTCTCGGCCGCACCACGGTCCCTTTGGGAGCTCCCTCATGCACGCGGCTCAGGGGAAGGAAAAAAGGGAAAATTTGCTATTTTGTGGCTCGGTTGCTACAGGCAGTTAACAGAGTAGTAACTGCTTCAGGGGCCACCCCACCCCGTCCAACAGTGGGGCAAATGTCTGTCACCCATGCTCCGGTGTTCCAGCCAGGGTGGAGACCAGGAGGCATCTCTACGCGCCACCTCGGGGAGTGCGGGGCTGGACCTCTGCCACACCAGAGGTGGGGCCGGGAGCTATCCCAGCAGGGGTCTGTGGGCCACTGCCTGGTGGAGCGGTGGGTTTGGTCTTGGGAAGGAATGGTCTCACTGTGGGGGGTTCCAGGTGTTGCCTGGAGTTATTGGTTCTGATTATTTGGGGAAATGAGAGTTGTGGCCTGGACCACTAAGGCCATTGTGCAAGTTTTACCTAAAACTAGGATAGCACAAGTTGTAATTTTGCCGCATCAGGCGGCTGGGAAAGTGCTAAAGTGCTATCAAAGGAAATGCGGGGAAAGGCAGGGTTCCCTGCCTGGGGTTTGGCGCCCGGGGTTTGGCTCCAGCAAGTTTCCAACAGGCTTCTCTGAATTTTGGGGAGTTGAAAATAAGGATCCCAGGCGCATGCGCGAAGTGCTCTTGGAGAGTTGAAAAACACTCTGCCCTGTGTTCTCCTTTCCTGTGTCCTTTTGTAAACCTGGGGTCAGAGGAAATTTTCCCATCCTTCCGCCCACGGTGGGACGGACCCAAATACTGCCGTGGGAGGGCTTCCTTGGACACTTTTCACTGTGTTCTCCTGTTAGGCCTATAGGCCCAATTGGTTAGTATCAGCCTTAAGGGAAAGAGGGCCCACGGAAAACAGCACCCTAGGAAGGGTCAGGATGGCAGGCCTAGGTTCCAGCTAGGGATAGAAAAGACAAGGACAAAGTCAGGTGTAGAGGAACAGAGTGAAATCTTTAATTTAGAAAATTGATAGGGCTAGAGTTCCTTCCAACTGAGCCCTCAGGAGCCAAGAATAACAAGACAATAGAGGACAAACTAGGTTTAGTTTTCTGGTAGGTACTGGTGCAGCAGACTCAGTCCTGACCAAGCCAATGGGCCCCTAACCTACCCCTGGACTTCAAGGAGGACTATGGACTTTGGGAAGAATACTGTGATCTTCTCCAGTGACTGTTCAATTACTGGCCACTGCCACTCCAGGCCATTGGCCATCGATCCTGCCAGCCTGCCTCCAAATGATGACCCGGAGAAACCTCTGCAGGACTGCCTGGAGGTAATCGACATAGTGCAGACGGCCCGCCCAGACCTCAAGGATGTTCCACTGCCATCATCAGATGAGGTATTGTTCACGGATGAGAGCAGCTATGTCCAGGAAAAAATCAGGTATGCTGGGGCAGCAGTAGTAACTCTGGACCGTGTCATCTGGTCTCAGTCATTAAGTAGGGGAACTTCAGCCCAATGGGCTGAACTCATAGCCCTAATCCAGGCTCTCTGATGGGGCAGGGGAAAGTCAGTAACAATCTACACTGACAGCAAATATGCCTTTGCCACAGCACACTTGCATAGCGCCATCTACAGGGTCCGAGGGTTATTAACCTCGGCCGGAAAGGACATTAAAAAGGGAACTCCGATGAGACATGGGAAAATCTGCTACACCAGAAAGCTTGGGAGTGGCCCTAAAACCAGTGGGGAATGACCAGATACACTAGGTCAAAAAATGACTTGGCTGAACAGAAGCAAGCCACCCAAGAACCAAACGGGTGATGGACTCTGCCTGATGGGAGGTTGTTGGTCCCAGGGGCTCTAGGTTGGACTTTAGTCAACCAGCTGCACCAGACTACCCACTTAGGTTACACCAAGCTTACTGAACTCCTGAGAGGCAGGTAATGTCCAGTAAGGTCACAGGGAAAGGGAGAAGGCAGAGGGAAGCAGGAATGTGTGGGTCTGAATAGGGAGGAGGAAAAGGAAAGCTAGGGGATATGTAGATTGAACAAGCTCTCAGGTTAATGTCAGGGGAAGGACTAGGCAAGTCGCAGAGGGTCAATGCAAGTTAAAGGATTATGTAGAGGGAGAGTTTGCCTCTGGTAATGGAATAACAGTCTGGGATGTAATAAAAGAAATAACAGGTTTAAGCTACTCTTGACTCTTGAACCAGACAATGGCCCCGCCTTTATAGCAAAGAGATCATAGGCTATCTCTAAGGGGTTAGATATAAATTGAAAGCTCAATTAGGCTTACCACCCACAGAGTTCCGAGCAGATAGAGCGAATGAACAGGACCTTGAAGGGAACCTTAACCAAATTTACTTTAAAAAACCGGTAAAAACTGGACCACTCTGCTCCCCTTGCCCTCTTACAGTTTTTACAGGCCCTGCAGTCCACCCAGAAAGCTGTCCAAAAACATGTCTGTGACGCCCTGCCTGTGCCCACCACGGACCCTGTGCACCCTTCCAGCCCAGGGACTTGATATGGGCAAAGAAGTTCACCACCCAGGGACTAACTCCAGCCTGGAAGGGACGATACACTGTCATCCTGCCTGGACCAAAGGCTGTCAAGGTCAACGGCATCCCGATCTGGCAGCACCATTCCCGGCTGAGGGGGAAAAGCAAAACAGACTGTTCAGGCCCCTCCAGATAAGACTCTTGTGTTTATCGGGACTTTGATTTTTCTAGTTATGACTGTACAGGGGAGTCCTTATAGACCTGGGCACCAATGGAACTGGGAACTTAAAAACGGTCCTGCACAACAGGAGAGAATTAAACCTCTTATTTCTTAAGGGAGGAGGATTATATGTTGCACTGGGGAAAAAAATACTGTTTTTATGTGAATAATTGAGGGATTATTCAAGAAAGTTTATCACTAGTTAGGAAAAATATCGAGGAACAAGAAAGAAAAAGGTAACAATCTGAAAATTGGCTTATACTATATTTACTCCTAGCATTTGGGCCATGTCTAATAGAGAGCCTCATAAAAACTAAATTGAGTCAATGATTTGACTTGTAAGGAAAACCAGTGGGGAATGTTGTGGGCTCCAAGGCTAAGGCAACTAGATTCCATTTTATGTAGGCCCCTTGGTTAAGGCGACTAAAAGACTCCATCTTGTCACCAATAGACATTCCTCGATATTCTTCCAACAATAGGTTAATTACCCCTAGACAGAAAGGAATTTTGCCTAAGATTATAGTGGCCCCAGGAGTTGGGAGGCATTTGCAGTTTCCTGAGTATTAGGTATTTGCAGGTACTTGTAAGTACTTAGGCCGTCGGTAAATAATGCTAATTTTGACTTCTGTGGTCTCTGTCACTCCCACTATTGTACTGGTTCCCTGAGGGGAGGGGGCAAAAGGAGGAGGGAGTTTCTGTCTTTAAAATGGGACGAGTAAGAAGAATCGGGGCTGTTGATCTGAGGGGAAGCTATGCCCTCCGCAGCCCGCCGGCGAAATAAAGTGCTCCTTTACAATTCGGCCATGCGTCTCTGGTTATCTCGCCGTCAGGTTATAACATTGGGACTTGTTATAGATAGATTTACAGATGGGATCTTAAAGAAATTTCAGTTTCTTGGCAATGCATCCCAATTTATGAATTTATAAGTCCTGAAGTTTATAATCAAATTTTCCTAATATGGAACACACCAACACTAGTGGAGATGCCATTTACATTTCTCACACAAATATTCAAATCAGAGAGGTGAGTAAAAGAGATTTCTAAATGCTTTAGAATATCAGGACTTCTATTCATTTGTAGGGTGCTACCCTTCAAGAAAAAAGTGATTGTGTAAGATCTTTCCTTGGTTTAGACTAAGACTGTCCTCAAAAATAAGTACTTAGGGGGTAATCTAAGAATATGCCATCTGAGCCCTGGCCAGTGTGACTCAGTTGGTTGGGTGTCGTCCTGTGCACCAAAGGGTTGCTGGTCTGTTTCCTGGTCAGGCATATGCCTGGGTTTCGGGCTCGATCTGAGGTAGGGGGTGTGCAGGAAACAGCCGATTGATGTTTTGTTTTCACATCTCTCCCTCTCTAAAAGATCAATTTTAAAAATCTTTAAAAAAAAAAAAAAAGAATATGCCATCTGGTGTTCAAGGTGGAATGCTGCCCTAATTCATGAATCCATACTAGAATGTTTGGCTCTGTGGAAAATGTCAGTGTATCAAATGCCACATCCACTCCCCAGTCTTTTCTGGGGTGTAACACCCAGCCCCATACAATGAATGATAAGACAAAGGGAAAACGTGAAACTTACACCTGCCAGGAGGAATGAAGATACTTGCCTGTTTACGAATTTCAGTGCAGGTTTTCTACTTGGGCATACTGAACTTCGCCAGGACAGAAAAACATGTGGAGCGCAACAGCACTGACGGAAATGCCATTTGGGCTTCTCATCCAAATAACTAAATTGTCTTATTTGATAACTAGAAAGGAGTTCTATTAAAGGAGCGATCAGTAATGCCAAACACATATTAAGTGTTCAATACATTTTTTTTTCTCATTGGCTTGATCAAATTGCCATGGTGTATGCCCTAATCTGCTCCATTTTACCTATATAAACAAAAAGTGACCTCCTCTAAGCAGATTTTTTTAAAATATATAAAATCAATCAGAAAAAAAATGGAAGAGGGATAAAAAGAGTGATATGCTTTATTTCAGTAATTTTCAAAGGGTGAAACAGGTGGATCCAGAGTCTGGATTTGTGCTGGAGTCTCTCAAGAGTGCCATTGGGCAGATAAAGCAGATCACGTTTCTTGTTACTGCTAAGTAGCATTCCTATATCAGAGACTCATATTTTCCCAGAAGCCCCTCTCCACAGAAAAGGAAAAGTGGACGAGCTCGGACAGCGTGGTATGACAAAGTCTGCCAGTCAGGAGGACACTGGGAATTCCTTATTCCAGGAGTTAGGAGAATATTTGCAAGCTTCCTCTGTACTCGTGGGTAATTAAGGAGACTGTAGAACAACTGAGATAGAAATTATTAAGGAAATATAGAATGCAATTGAATAGGAGAGGTAATTAGGAATTGCATTTATTATTTTGAGAAATAGAAACGGTGTAACTTTGTAAAAGTTAAGGGTAAAGATTATTAAACATAAGGAGGAACAAATTTATTTTTTTTTCTTTATTGATTTAGAGAGAGAGGAAGGGAGAGGGAGAAAGAGATAGAAACATCGATGAGAAAGAACATCGATTGGCCGCCTCCTGCATTTCCCCCACTGAGGATCAGGCCCACAACCTGGGCATGTGCCCTGACCAAGAATCGAACCGGCGACCTCTTGGTGCATGGGTTGACACTCAACCACTGAGCCACACCGGCCAGGCAGGAGTAACAAATTTGTATAGCTTACTGTTCAGTGGATGAAGCCTGGAGGACGCTGCTTCTTTAACCTACATGCTTTTGAAGTTCTATATTCATCCTTTGGCAGGGAACCCAGGGCCCTGGATGCCCACTAACTCAATAACCTCATGTAGAGATTACTGCAGTGACATAGTGTGGAAGAAATGCCTCAATTTAATCCAAGATATCTTTCTCGTGGTCACTATATTTTAATATATAACATTAACTATAATGGCTACCTATTTAATAATAATACAAGTTTTAATGATTTTACAGGTTTTAATTGTATCAAAAAGAAATATAGAATCGGATTCCAGTTTGGGTCAGAGATTACTTTAGAATAAACTTCATAGTTCCAAATTGCTGTAGGAGTGGGCTTGTACATTTTTTAAGCCGAAGAGGAGTATCTCATCTGTACTCTGCTCACAACCACTAGCCCAAGCTAGGTGAATACCACACTGGGTAAAAGGGCGTGTGCTAGAGATGTGTAGGGCAATCTGCTCCATCCCTAAATATCTACTGCATACCTTCTGTGCGCCCGGCGGTTAGCAAAAGCCTTTCTTATAAATTGGAGGTTTTTAACTGGAGTGTCTATGCTAAGTGGTTCAAATGGTTATCTAGAGACAAACTTATATTTGTTCTGGTTTCAGTAAAAATAAATGTTTAGATATATTGACATTGTCTTCTATCAGGCGACAGGGAAAATGATAATCCAGGTGCCATGCACTTTCCATCCTCGCTCTAAGTCAACAATTCTCAGTATTAGCTACACATGAACCTGGGGAGCTTTAAAAATACTGGTGTCTAGTCTCAGCCCTGAAAGATTCTGATTTGATTGGCCTAGATGCACCCACATGTCAGTATCTTTGTAAAGCTTCCCAGGTAGCTCTGATGTGTGGCAAGTGAAGAATCACTGCTAAAGATCGTACAGAGATCAGAAAATCTCAAGTCTCCTGGGATCAGTTTTCTGGGTTAGGTCTTTGATATGGCGTTTCCAGGAAGCTGGCCTTACTCCTTAAGATTCCTGGGAGACCAGTGACAAATAATCATTTCTTTGAACTTAGTAAATGGCATTAATTCCTGTCAATGTATTTGTCATTCCGAGTCCCTAAGAAAATGCATACTAGTTAGCAGACACTGCATTCCACATGCCATCAATTCTCTTTTAAATGACATCAAAAAAAGAGCCTTATTAGTAATTCATCTTTTATGCATTTATTAACCTGACTTGTAAAACAAGTGAGTTGTAAGTTTAAGTGATTATTTCAAAATGGTGGTGACACCTAGGTGCCTTTAAAGCAATTTATTTTTTTTAATACACTCATTTAGCATTTACTCAATCTACTTTATTCTCCTGGGAATGCCACGTCTCCAAAATAGCTTCCAGATTGTGTTAGGAAATTTTGAAATGACTTTAAAATAGATGTTCTCACTTCATGTGAGAATTGAGTATTAAAATAGAAAAAGGGGAAAGTCAGTTCCAACGAAAATACTTTGATTAGTCAATGAAACTGTGAAACTGTTTCCAAATCTGTAATATTCTCAGACAATAATGATTACTATTGTGTGAACTCTCCCCCGTCCTGATCCCTTATCCCTATAGGAATCTGGCAGAAGGTATTATGTAGAATCAGATGCATCTCAGTCCTTAAAGGCATCCTGCAGTTGGCATTGACTTTATACAAACTCATCATGGATATATTCTACCCTTTGAGCTGCTCATGCCTCCTACTTCAGGCCAAATATATAATGAGCACCTTCTATATGCCCAACCCCATGCTTGATGGTAGGAATAGAGAGATCAATAAGACACAGTTGCTACCCATACATAGTTTATAATGTAGCTCTTAAACTAGCCCTGGAAAATCTCCATTAAAAACAATAATAGAAAAACAGCTGGCTAGCCTTCCAGCATTGATGGGTGTCTGATCTATATTCTAAGTTATTTGAATTTGCACCTAAAGCTATAATCAAATCAGTTACATTTTTCAACTTAAGCACATACAACAAACATGTGAGATGGAAATGAACTGGACAAAGGGCAGCACTTGAATACGGTGATGGGGTTCTTTCAACTAAAACCATCTAATACTTAAAGTATATGTTATCCTATTGCCTCTTGACTGATAAAGCATGTCTCCTCACAAGAGGAGACCACAGGGCTGGGTCTGTCACTTTGATGAGTCATTGTATCCCAATAAATATGTTTTTATATTATTTCTTATTTTATAGGCAAGGTAATTGAACCTCAAAGAAGTTGGGTGATTGACTGAGATCATTATGTTGGGAAGCCAAAATTATAAGCTAGGATGTTTCTGAGGACTTTGTATGGTGGGTGCTTCCCTCTGCCTCCACAACTATGGATGTAGGATGCTATTCCTGTCGTTAGCTTCTAGCAAGTGCAACAATCATATTTTTTTTACCCCATGCACCAATTTTTAGAAAATTTATATAAGTAAAAAGCAATATTTATATTAATATATTAGCAGGAAAATAAGTATTCTATGTGTTTTATCTAAATTGCTTATTTTGCCTGGACACTATGGCATGTGCTAATCAGGACAGGCAGTTATTACCAGAAGTTGATTGAAAGCTTGAGAGATAATTACCTTCATGCTGAATTACTCATATGAAATGGCTATTTATTCTAACATTCTGAATACCTACCATATCAAAATATATTAAATGAATCTTTTTTTAGTATTTCCTTTTCTTCTTACACCAAAACATCTAATATTTTTAGAACCAGATGAGAAATGGGCTCTGGCTTTACAATGTCCCCGGAGACCCAAATATAATAATAGCATTGACCACATTTGAATACATACATACATTTGCATTGTATGTGTAGTGCTAAGTATTTAACAAAACAAGAGTTTATTTATTTGCTATCTCATAAGTATACAAAGGGACTGCTATTACATAAACAATATTGCTAGTCATGGATGGGTCTTAAAGGAAGTAGACAGCACCATAAAGGCATGCAGTCTCCAAATGTCATCAGTCAGCTTGGATCTTCAAAATCTGGGAACGTTACTTCATCAGTTAGCACCAATGTGAAAGGCCACTGACACCTCCCCAAAGTTCTGGGGAGGAAAACACCAAAAGAGATCTAATAGTGCTGATATTTTGGGGTACCAGTAACCATATCAGCCAGAGGCAAAGCAAAAACAATGAGTGATGACATTTTCGGATTTTCATTTTCATTCTCTGCTGAAGAAGCCCATGGTCCATAGGGAGGAAACCAGTGAGTTCCTGACTTTATCACACTTATCTGTGACAAAAAGCTGATAAGGACTAATGACAATTTTTGTCTTCATTGTAGTTCTGAACTAGAGATTTTTTACAAGTAATAATTTATTTAAAATTTTCAATGAACTTTATAAATATTTCATATATTCTGAAATGCTCTCTGGAAACCATGGACATATTTTAATTTTTTGGAAATTCAAAATCCAGTAGGAAAAAAATAGAAGTCCTTTGTCAACCAAGTTATTATGATCCATTCTGTAATCAGTCTGGATCTTAAAAAAATGTGTAAGCTCATTTTTTTTGTCTTGTTAGCTATGCTCTCTCATTTTAAAATGCTCTTTGGGTTCTCTTATCATCTATAGTAGATAATGTATCTTTAGGAACCTCAGAGTCTGGCAAATATCTGGTCCATTGAGGGTGGTTAACAAATAGACATTGAATGAATGAGCAAATAAAGGAATAATAAAAGGATAAATGAATTCTAAATCATTTTAATGAAATGGATAGAATTGCTTTTAGACATCTAGTTTTATCAATATTGATCACCAATAAAGATATACAAAGCCTGAAAAAAGTAAAAGTTTTCTAGGTGAAAGACCGATAGTTGTTCATTTTTCCATTTGAACTAAGTTCAAGATTATACCAAATGTAATATGTGTATGTTATATGCACATACATAACTTATTTGCTTATATATACACATATCGTTTGTATATATGCACATATAATGTACACATTATGAAAGTGTATTTTATATACATTATCTGTATTATGTATTATATGCATATAGTGTAATTGACTCTTTTCTCATTTCTTTCAAGTGGTTTTTGGAGACATACCAGTGACTCTGTTTCACTCAAATTATAAGTCTCTTCAGTCCAAAAGTCTGAATAAATCTTTCACGAAATCAAACAATTGAGTGAAATATCCTAAACTGTTAATGATTTTTGCATTTTACATACACAGGACTTTGAGAAGGCAGAAAGGGAGAGAGGGAGAATGGAAGGGAGTGGGGGAGGGATGAAAGATGGAGACAATCAGTCACATTTTTTCCTTACCACCAGCCCCCTTGAAGAAAGAATGGGAGAGCCGTAGAGAAGTGCCATTGCAAATGTTAAGACAAAATCAGTGCAGGTTATTCAGGCTCACAAACGTGTGAACCAATTATCAGTTCTTAAAGCTTTTCATAAGGCTTGCTTGTCAAATTCTAATTCTTTGCCTGGACCACAGGCCCTTCATGAACTCCCCACCCCCACACCCCCTCTGGGGCTTCATTTTACATCCTTCTCTCCCTTGGCCCATTTGCTATAGGTCCACAGGCCTTTCTGTTTCTCCAGCAGGTTAGAGGGTGCACTTCAGTTCACGCCGTCTGGGAGGCTAGAATGGCCCCTCCTTTTCATCTTAATTCCCAACGTTTACCTAGAGAGACAATATCCTTTCTGAATTTTCTGCCACAGACCCATCCCTAATCACTGTCCTGCGGCTGGCTGCCTGTCCTGCTGTTGTCATCTTGGAATGCTTAATAGCTTTTTAATAAGGAACCCCATATTTTTACTTTTTCCTGGGTTCCCCAGGCTCTGCCTGCTCTATATAGTCATTTATTTATTTTTGGTCATTGGATCATAATGATCTAAAATGCTATTATTGCTTTTCTATTTTTGCTTCACTCTACAAAATATAAGCTCTATAAGAACAGGGAGCCATGTTGATCTACAGAGCAGGTATAGCAAAAGTATTGGTTAAGTAGAATTTTAATAATTAATTAAGAGAAGTCTGCTTTGGTTTGAACATAATCTCCCACACTCGCCACCTTAGGCTTAGAGACAAAGACTGCCCAAATACTTGCTGTTGGTAAATGCTAAACGATTCTCTATGGCACTTTTTTTTCCTGGATTAACTGTAAAGTGACACCAGATTTCAGATTTGCAACCAACACATTTAGTGAAGGATAGAAATGCATTTTAAGATTTGCTAAGCTTTCTCAAGATCAAAGGGGCAACTGAGTAATGTACCTGTTCAACCATCTCAGGACACGTGTGGCATTGAAAATATAGATAAGGGATTATTCACCCAGCCCGTGTGGCTCAGTGGTTGAGCATAGACCCATGCACCAAGAGGTCGCCAGTTCGATTCCTGGGCAGGGCACATGCCTAGGTTGTAGGCCCGACCCCCAGTGGGGGGCATGCAGGAGGCGGCCAATGGATGTTCTCTTTCATCAATGTTTCTATCCCTCTCTCCTTTTCCCTTCTTCTCTCTCTAAAATCAATAAAGAAAAAACATTTTTTAAAAAAGAATTATTCAAAGGAAATGAAGCTGAAACTTTCTACGGTCTCACAAACACAGAAATATTACAGTGTGAGGATGGGTTGGGTCAGTAACATTCAGTGAGGATAATCAAAAGTAAACTGCTACAGTTTCAAAAACTGAAAGAGGAAACAATGGTTGAATCAGTAAAGAACCACTTCTTTAACACAGTGTGGGAGGAAAGCTAATTCTAAATGACAGTAGAACTCTACTCCATACTTTAAACCATAATAACTATGTATAATGTGGTTATTAAATATTCTTAGTCTACCTAGTAATTATGTGATCTTATAGTCTGCTTATTAAATACACTTATTAGGGCCAAAATTAATGACTACAGACCTTACTCCTAAATTATGAAGTTAAAGTAATGTTATATTTATTTTTTGAAAGACTACCTATGCTTCCCTTTTATTTCAGACTTATGAGTATGTCTTCAATTTCAGGTCAGAACATGTGCCTGTGGCTAAATTATACCCTGACTGATTTAACCATGTCTGCTTCGTGCAACAGTGTGTGCAAGTATTACATTAATTGACTTCCGAGTTATTTTTTCTCAGCTCACTTGGTTGATATAAGTTGTAAGAAATGCAATGAAAGCCCAACCAGTGTGGCTCAGTGGATTAAGCATCATCCCATGGACTAAGAGGTCCTGGTTTGATCCCCAGTCAGGGCACATGCCCAGGTTATGGGTTCGATCCCCAGTAGGGGGCATGCTGGTGGCAGCTGATTGATGTTTCTCTCTCTTTCTCCCTTCCTCTCTCTCTAAAATAATCAATAAAAACCTATTTTTAAAAAAAGAAATAGAATGATAATTCCCGGCTACTGTGGGTCTACTTGTCCGCTCCCAGCTGTCAGATGAGGCACTCAATTAAGAAAGGAAAGAGTTTACGGAAAAGGTGGGAAACAGAGGTAGCATGGTGAGCTCAGCAACGTGGATGACCTTAGGTAGAGCCTTGATCTGTGTGTCAGTGAATCTTTGTGTAATGCCAAATGCTGGGAAATACTCTTCTGGCAGGGAGTTCCCATCGATACTGGTGTTTTCCCGAAGTGTAGCTGAGTACCAGCTATAGCATTTGCCCTTAATAGATATTGGAGCAGATGGATAAAGACATGGAGAGGACCCCAAGGCCAACACAATTTGGCTATTTCTAACAATTGCTATTCCTCTGTCCTGTTGGTTCTGTTTCTGTAGTAGAACAATGACTAACATATTCAGATAGTCTGAAAGCTAGCAGGCAGGAAAGATATGCCATGCAATCACTAATTAGGAAAAACCCACTGTCCAGCTATGCTAATGTGGGACAAAGCAGATTTCCAGATAAGGGTATTGCCAGAGTACATTTCAGAATTGTAGCAGGGGTGAATTCATCAGGAAGATATAGCATTTGATATGTATAATTTAATAACATAGCTTCAAATACAAGAGACAAATAAATAGAGAACTGGTAGAGAAATAGATAAATTGATAACACAAGCATTTAAAATATTAATAAGGATATAGAAGATGTACATAAAACTACTAACTAAATTATCTTAATTATATTTTAGGACACATGGCTAACGGCTTTAGAATGCAAATTCTAGCCAAGTGCAAATGAAATTTTTACCGACACAGTCAAGCAATGCTCCATAAAGCAAGCCTAAATAAATTTTAATCAATTAAAGACATTCAAAACATGCTCTCCAACACAATAGAATCCAACTAAAATCAATGAAAAAATAATAAATATAAAATATTCAAATAACAAATTGAGTGACATGCTTCTAAAAATCTCATAAATCAATTTTTAAAAATCATGATGAAAATTAGTATGCATTTTGATCTGAAAGCAATGAAACTATAACAGCAAAATATATGAACAGTTTTATTTCCTGTAGATACAGAAAACACAAAGAATATTGTAATCTAATAATGAGAGAGCCAGATAATTTAACCTTTTTTGAGACCCATCAGAGAACTAAAGTCACAAGATAAACAAGTTAGCCAAATTCTAAAGAGTAACAATTTCATCTGAAGAGAGACAAGGCAAGCAAATTGTTTTATGTTTGGGAACAGAAAGCAGCCATCACAAAAGTAGATAGCAAAAGGTAAGATTGATTTCCTTCCTTTTTATGGCCAAGTAGTATTCCATTGTGTAAATGTATCAAGCTTTTTTATCCACTCATCTACTGATGGGCACTTGGGCTGTTTCCAGATCTTAACTATTGTAAATAATGCTGCAGTGAACACAGGGGTACATATATTCTTTCAAATTTGTGTTTCTGGTTTCTTCAGATATATTCCCAGAAGTAGGATCACTGGGTCAAAAGGCAGTTCCATTTTTAATTTTTTGAAGAAACTCCATACTGATTTTCACAGTGGCTGCACCAGTCTGCATTCCCCCCAATTAATTCAATAAAAAATATGGGTAGCGATAAAATAGTGACCATTTAAACAGAGCAGAAAACTCTCCCTATTTCCAGAGAATAAAATTACCATGAAATACGTAGAAATAAATCTAACAGAAAGCCATCCAAATTGCAGAAAACCACAGAACATTGCTGAGAAATTTTAAAATACCTACACCAAGTTCATGGGTTGGAAGACTTAATATTGTTAATATAAATATTCTTCTAAAATTGTTTCATGAGTTGGCTCAGTGGAATTCCAATCAAAATTCCAGCAGTCTTTTTGTTAAAAGAAATTGACAAAATGACATTAAAATATGCACAGGACCTAATATAATCAAAGTGATTTAAAACTATAAAGTAAAGAACAATGCTGAAGACTTCATGTAATTTCAGACTTACTTTAAAGCTACATTTTCCCAAAGACATACAGATGGTAAACAGGCACATGAAAAAATTATCAACATCATTAATCATCAGGGAAATGAAAATCAAGACCACAGGGAAATATCAACTCACACCTGTTAGAATAGCTGTGTGTGTGTGTGTGTGTGTGTGTGTGTGTGTGTGTGTAAAACAAGCATTGGTGAGGATGTGGAGAAAAGAGAAAACCTTTGTACACTGTTGGTGGGAATCTAAATTGGTGCAGCCACTATGGAAAACTGTGGAAGTTCCTCAGAAAAATTAAAAATAGAACTACCATAAGAGCTAGCAATCCCAGTTCTGGGTATTTATCTGAAGAAAATAAAAATTTTAATTCAAAGAGATATATGTGCCCCTATATTTACTGCAACATCATTTATAATAGTTAAGATATGGAAGTAACCTAAGTGTCCATCAATAGAGGAATGGATAAAGAAGATGTGATATATACAATGAAATATTACTCATCCCCCAAAAAAGAAACCTTGCCATTTGCAACAACGTGGATGGATTTGGGTATTACGCTAAGTGAAATAAGTTAAGCAGAGAAAGACAAATACTGTATGGTTTCACTTATATGTGGAATCTAAAACCAAACAAACAAAACAAAAACAGACTCATAGATGCAGAAAACAAAGTAGTGATTATCAGTGGGGAGAGAGCTTGGCAGAGTTGGCAAAATAGGTGAAGGGGATGAAGAGGTACAAATGTTCAGTTATAAAATAAGTAAGTCATGGGGATATAGTGCACTGCATAGGGAATATTGTCAATAGTATTGCAGTAATTCTATATGGTGACAGGTATAACTAGACTTATCATGGGGATAATTTTGTGATGTATATAAGTATTGGACCACTATGATGTATACCTGAAACTAATAGAATATTATTGTATGCCAATAATACACCAACAGAAAGAAAGCCATAGTAACCAAGACAATTTAGTAATGGTGAGAATATAAATATAGATTAATAGGAAATAATAGAAACCCCAGAATATATATATATATATATATCTTCAGTTGATTTTTAGCAAATGTGCCAAGGCAACTCAATAGTAAAAGGAAAAACTTCATAATAAATTTGGCTAAGTCAAATGAATGTACCTAACATTAAAAAAAAAAAAAAAAAAAAATAGACCTTTACCATGTAAAAATTAACTCAAAATGGATCATAGACCTAAATGTAAAACCCAAAACTATAAAACTTCTATAATAAAACATAGAATAAAATCTATGCAACCTTAAGAGTTTGCAAAGATTTAGTATAACTAGAAAACAGTTTTAAAATATAAAAGACATTTTAAAAATGAGAAATGGAACTTCATCAAAATTTAAAATGTTTTCTTCAAAAGAAAGCATTTAAGAAGAAAAAAAAAGACAAGCACAGATTGGAAGAAAATAGTCACAACACATATTCACTCAAGGAGTTATAGCAAGAATATGTAAAGCCCTTGTACAACTAAAAAATAAAACAAACAACCACAAAATATTTTAAGGCAAAAAATTTGAAAGGCACTTTAACAGAGGCAGAGGGACAGAGGAAAAGGGGAGATATTAACAGTGAATACACACATGGAAAGATGCCGCATCATTAGTCATCAGGGAAATGCAAATTAAACCAAAAGAGACATGCCAGTACATATCCATAAGACTGTCACCTCCACGATGGAAGAAGGAAAAAAAAAATACTCCATTTCCGTTTTAAAGAATTTTCTCAGAAGCACTGTGTATGCTTTTGTATACACATCATTGAATAAAACTCAGTTACATGACCACATCAGCAGAAAGGGAGCCTAGGAAACGCAGTGTTTTAGGTGGACACATTCTCATTAAGGAATAGGAGGAGAATGGACATTTAGAAAGCTAGGGAACCCGTAGTAATTATATAACTATATAATTAGTATAATTATATAATTAATCCCTGATGCACATGGACTAAGGTACATGAACTTGTTTCAAAAATAAATTCACAGTACTTTGTAATGGCTTCAGATTGTTTTGGACACAGTTCTTTCTTTCCTTCCTTCTTTCTTTCTCTTTCTTTCTTTCTTTCTTTCTTTCTTTCTTTCTTTCTTTCATTCATTCTTTTCTTTCATTCTTTCTCTTTCTTTCTTTCTTTCTTTCTTTCTTTCTTTCTTTCTTTCTTTCTTTCTTTCTTTCTTTCTTTCTTTTTTTGGTCAACTATCCCTGTGAACTATATATTACTGCAATAGATTTTTAAATACAAAGCACAGTGATTGGGAAAAAAGAGAAGAAGCAGAACCTTCATTGTTTTTATTCTCTCATTCTGTGGGACCTCTTGAAGTTTTATTTTTGTTAAAAATTTAGAAGTTATTTTTAAGTAAAATTTTCATGAATTTTATGACAAATGTATCTTTATATTAAAGACTTTTCCCACTGGTGTATATGTGCTTTATATGAAAAACATTTTTCAAAATAAAAATTGATTCTAAAAAGTGCTTTGATCAACTAAGAGTAAAGGTAGAGTGACATTGTCTATTGAACATGAATATGCAAATATTTCTTTGGATAAAGTCATTGATAAATGACTTTCAAAAACTGAAATTATGTTATTATTCATAAATGCAAACCAAAATGAAGTATAAGATTTGCCCTTTAAAAAAATATACTAATATATTGCCTGGCTGGTGTGGCTCAGTGGTTGAGCATCGACTCATGCATCAAGAGGTCGCCAGTTCAACTCCTGGTCAGGGCACATGCCCAAGTTGTGGGCCTGATCCCCAGTAGGGGGCATGCAGGAGGCAGCCAATCGATGTTCTCTCTCATTGATGTTTCTATCTCTCTCTCCCTCTCCCTTCCTCTCTAAAAATCAATAAAGAAAAAAAAATAAATATATATATATATATATATATATATACACATATATAATTAAAGAATATTAATCCTTTACCTTTTTTTCTTTTCTTTTGTGTGCCTATAATCTATATATTTTTAAACCATCATTTATATAAGTTCAATCAAAGAATGTTTCACTGTCTGCTTTTTTCTGGTCATTATTATTAATTTCATTTAAGATTATTATGCTCTCATTGCAAGGAGAGAGGATATTTTTTTTAAAATAATCTGTTCTGGTTGCCAAATCCATTAAGTACCCCACTGACACATACAAAAGTGCAGTGATCCTCAATTTCTTTAATGTGAAAAAATGAGCTTTTCTCTCTCGTCCTTGGCAGAAGTAGGTTGGTTATGAAGGAAAATGAGTTCTCAGTTTGTCATTGAGTATGTAATCTCTAGGAATTCACTTAGTCTTGTTGATCCTTTATTCATCATTAAAATTAATATAACACCACTTACTAAACAGGGTGTTATAAAATGTAACTAATTAATAATTCAGAGTAGACTGAAATCCTTGGAGGAAATGCAGAAAGAACAAAGCATTACCTTTACTTGTATCTATCCAAATCTCCTGTGTCTCCCTAACCAAGCTTATTCTGATTGTTTGACAGATTCTAAATTTGGCCCAAAATTGAAGAACCTATGTGTGACATACAAAAAGTATCCGTTCTCAAACTTTCTGCATCAGATGCTTCAGTATTCAGTTCCACCCACCACAACTGTAAAAGAGCATGACTTGTTGAGTTCTCTCACAATGGTAGTTAAAAATAGCAACAACAACAAAGATACAGAAAAAAAATCTGTGGACCATGACATAGAACACTGGAAGGAACCAGAGCTAGATAGATCTGGATACAGGTCAGGAGCAGGGCTTGCTTTGCTTCGTGTTTCTGTGTTGGTTTTGGCACGGGCCAAGTTCGAGATGGTGCAGTCCCGCGATAACTGTTTCCACTTGCTCCCCTCCTCCTAATTGGAATGAAGATGATAGGGGGCTTGGGAGGCCAGTTTTGCAGTACTGTTTGAGGAGATAGTTCTGAAAACCTTGCCTGCAGCCTATTCCACTTGTCCACTTCTGTTTAAAAAATTTTTCATTGAAAGTAGCAGGGTGGATTCAATTAGATGCAACTAAATACAACGCTCAACATTGCAAGCAGCAGTAGCTGTTGCTCCAATGATCACTCCTATTAATTCACAGAAAGGCAGATTTTAGCTGTAAATAAGGAAGAAATTTCAGACAATTAAAATGAAATGGGCTACCTATGAAGATTATGAATTAACCCCCTCCAGAGGTTTCAAAGGCACATAGACATAAAGAGATATAAAAGAGAGTTCCCTATCAGGTAGGATGGCTTTTGCTGTGACCCCCTGAAATTGTGTCTAGTGCTGAGATTTAGTAATTCTATTTTTAAAAGGTGCCACTACTGAAACCCACGGGAGCTGTGAGGGGTGTGAATCATTTTTATTCGAGGAGACACAAAGAGTGGAAATGAATCCCTTCTTCCCCTTGCTCTTCTGACCCATGATCACACTCGCTGATGAGGGACCTCAACCTGCAGTGAGCAGCTAGCACACCACTGGGTGTGATGCCTATTAGAGGAGCTAGAAAAATTACTTTTGTAACACTGACATATCATCTTGTCTCCATCAGGATTTCGGTTCCTTCTACAATTTTATATTTTAAAAATTGGAGTAAACCCCATCACAAATACTGTATGTTTTTAACTATGCACAGTCCATAGAATGAGATATAATGCAATGGATTTAACTCATTTTTCATAAAACCGAGTAGCTGCAGTTATTTATGTAGTAAACATAACTGAGCACAATCATCACACGAGAGTCAAAACTGTGAGCAAACACTAAAGGAAAAATAATCTCAACAAAATTGTAGTTAACTGAATGTCCCCCAGTAACTGGACTTCCATCGCAAATCGCCATGTTGGACAAAGAAGAAAATCATTACAAAAATAAAACATATATATGTTAGTTCCTGGGAATTACGATAAATTGTCATTATCTCTCAAAGTTTGGCATTGATAGGTACTTGGCATATATTATAAATGCCCAGAAAGACTATTCAGACATACTTTGAGATTGATAATATTCATGTCATATTTATTAAGTGTTAAAACAAGGGAGAGTTTCTCTCTATTTTTATTTTCAGTAGAATACACTATACTCCCTCACCATTTGTGACAGTCAGTATTTTGTGAAAAAATGACAGGGTTCTGATCTCAGCAGCTGACATTTATGGCACCAAGTCTGCCCAGAGCATCTTCTTTACTAGAGAGACATGAACTTGTACACTTCAACTGTACAGGTTCTCTGCTGGACTCTCTTCCTCTCTGTCTCTCCACAATTTCCACCAGACCTCTTACCTGTCGTATTCTCTTTAATTCTCACCCTAGGATATTTGGGTCATGCTCAATACAAATATCCAAAATGTTAATCACTCTGCCAAGAAACAGACGCGTATTTTCTTCTGCTTTGGAGATGCGGCTGTCTTGTTAGAGTCACCGCATCCCAGAGTGAAATTGATGGCTTTCTCACTGCATTACCACAACTGTCCTATGTCTGTTAGAGGCACCGTTGTTCAATAATTAACACCAGCAAAGTGCCTGGAACTCACCTCGCATGTAGCAAGCACTGCCCAAAAATGTAAGCTATTTATTAATATTATCCGGTTCTCAGAACTCCAGTTTTCAAGTCTTTAAGTCTTTGGGCTCCTGCTTCTTCCTGACTGGGAATTGAACCAGTGACCTCTCGGTGCAAGGGATGATGCTCAACCAACTGAGCCACACTGGCCAGGACTCCTTGAAGAGTTTTTTGTGTTTTTGTTTTTTTTTAATCCTCACCCGAGAATATTTTATCTTCAGATAGAGTGTGAGGGAGAGAGAGAGAGAAACATCAATGTGAGAGACACATCAATTGATTGCCTCCCGCACGACCCTGACCAGGCCAGGAGTGAACCACAACCGAGGTACGTGCCCTTGACCGGAATCAAACCTGCGACTTTGGGTCTGCAGGCCGACGCTCCAACCGCTGAGCCAAACCATCCAGGGCTCCTTGAAGACTTTTTATTCCCATTTGCAACACATCTTATTTTCTTCTGATAATGTACCCCTGGCATTGATGACATTAAATTCTGCTTCAAGTATACATTCTTTAAAAATCAAATGTCAAATGGCTTTTATAAATAGTTTTTCTCCATCTTATTACATTTTTTAGAAAAAAACTTTATCCTAATTTATATCAGCATCTGAAAATTTTTCTTCTGTGTTTCACAGTTTAAAAAGTATGTGACAGGAAAGGGTGATGTAGTCAATGAAATAATTAAGGATTTGGGCTTATTTCATAACTACAGTGACACACAAAGTCACAAAAAGTAGGCTAACGTATGATCATAAAAATTATTTCTCAAACACACATTCATATATCAATGTTAAATACCAACTAAGTTATTACAGTAGGAAAGTAAACATAGAACTATATCAGAAAGCAAAAATACAGAATTATTTTTGTTACTTCTAACTGATGCATGTAATTTAACAGGTTAACATTGACCATTCATTGTTTATGAGTATCATTTTAGATTTCCATTTTGTTCTTTTTGTTTTATTTTAAGGGTAAAGTGCTAAGAAAAGCAGAATATGTTTTTTCACTATGTTTAACTGCCCCAAAAAACCCCACAAGTACTTTAAAATATGAATGTACGATGACTCATGCCAAGTGTGTGGGAGTTTTCACCTCCCCTCTCCCTAAGAAAAGTAACCCATATGAAACTAAACTCTGTATATTGGATCAAATTCAATCAGTTCTCATTGTACTTACTAAATATTCTCATGTACTTTGAATCATTCAGTTTCTTATTAATCATAAGCTAGTTCTTTTCCCTGATAATGCCTGGGCTCCATCTATTAGAGTTTTGTCATATTTTCTAAAATGTCATTACAATGCACAGCAAATATTTTGCTCATAGATTATAAGAAGAAACAAACTGTCATCAAGAAATATTGTAATAAACTACTGCTCTGCTTATGGCAATTTTGAGTTTATTATTTAAAAGTGTTGACTTATAGCCCTGGCTGGTTTGGCTCAGCAGTTAGAGCATCAGCCCACGGAACGAAGGGTCACGGGTTCAATTCCTAGTCAAGGGCATGTACCTGAGTTGCAGATTCTATCCCAGCCCTGATTGGGTTTGTGCAGGAGGCAACCAATGGATGTGTCTCTCTCACATTGATGTTGCTCTCTCTCTCCCTCCCTCCCTTTCATTCTATCTAAAAATCAATGGAAAAATACCCTCGGGTGAGGATTAACAAAAAAATAAATAAATAATAAAAGTGTTGACTTATAGGTAGTCAACATTAATTAAGTTCTTAGCATATGTAAAACACCAGAATAGGACTGTCAGGAGATACAAAGGTGTGTTGAAAAGCTGATAGCCTAACCAATGGGGCACACATGTCAAATCAGTATGAGGAAAAGATGACAACATATAGTAGTTGTATATACATATATATGTATGTACATGCATACACACATGGATGCATATGTGGGACTATATATATGTGTGTGTATAATATGCATTTACCTATGTATGATGTATAATCTCTTTACATGTTGAAAATTTACTGTTTGAAGTAATAATTAATCATTCAGTCCATTATCTATATAACGTTATTCTCCCTGACATCTAACATAGTGCTTGGCATATAGTAGGCACTCAATAAATTTTTATTTAAAATAAGTTGATGAATTAGACCTTAAAAATTAAAAACCAACTTTATAATTCTCTTAACAGATTGTACTTCCAAACTTTACAAAATTTGACCACCTGTATTATTAGCCAGAAGCAGCTTAGATGACTGTAGGTTAATTCTACTGATTAATTCCAACCTCTAAGAAAAAGGATTTGCACCACTAAGCATGTGTGCAAGAATATATTCTAAGGGCAATTCCAAATATATAATATTCCAAAAGGTTTCAAGCATCAGGCAGAAGTGCTGGAGTAAGTGTTTAGAACTCTAAATAAATTCTGGAATGTTTATCATTTGTTCACCTCATGAATTCTGATTGCTTATCAGTTATAATTATCTAATAATCTGGACTGCCCAGCAATAGAATGGGCTTCTTCACAATCTAACGTAAAGCACCATGGATAAAATCTGTGTATGTAACAAATTATTGAAAACATTATATCAGACAGAAAAAGGTCATTGATCATTTAGAAAGTATTCTAATTAGAAATAAACACGTGCCCTAGGTTCTGGAAATCAAAATTTACAGTTTATTCAGAATAAGAATCACCAAAGTTCTTTGGGTCTAAACTCTAAAGACAAGTTCTGTGAAAGTAAAGGATTCCCACTGCTATTGATGGAGTAGCTTTTTGCAGCTCAATTCTGTTAAGAACTGGAACGTGCCCTGGCCAGAGTGGCTCAGTGGTTGTCATCCTGTTCATGAAAAGGTTGCCGGTTCGATTCCTAGGCAGGGCACATACCTGGGTTGTGAGTTCCATCCCCAATCAGACATATAGGATGTTTCTCTATCACACCGATGTTTCTCTCTTTCTCTCTACCCCCTTTCCTCTTTCTAAGCATGTCCTCCAGTGAGGATTAAAAAAATAATAAAAATATATATTTTTAAAAGAGCTGGGGCCAGGCTGGTATGGCTCAGTGGTTGAGTGTTGACTCATGCACCAAGAGGTCATTGGTTCGATTCCCAGTCAGGGCACATGCCCAGGATGTGGGCTAAATCCCCAGTAGGAGGCATGCAGGAGGTGGCCAATCAATGTTCTCCTTCATCGATGTTTCTATCTCTCCCTCTCCCTTCCTCTCTCTCTAAAATCAATAATGAAAAATAAATTTAAAAAAAATTTTTTAATAATTTTTTTCCTTTATTGATTTTAGAGAGGAAAGAAGGAGAGAGAGAGAGAGAGAAACATCAATGTGAGAGAGTCACATCGAGTGGTTGCCACCCACACGACCCCAACCGGGGCTGGGAACAAACTGCAACCAAGGTACATGCCCTTAGTGGGAAATGAACCCGGGTCTCTCTGGTCTGCAGGCTGACCCTCTAACTGCTGAGCCAAACAGGCCAGGGCAAATAAAAATTTTTTTAAAGAGCTGGAAAATTTACCCAAAACAGTTTTTGTATGTGTTGAGATATTGGAGCCAGAAATGCAGCCAGGACTTGAGGATTTAGCATCACAGAGAAGGAAAGCTCTGATAGCTTGGTAGATCTGTGACATTTCTTTTTCCTTTAAGGCATTTAGCAGTGTGTAAGTGGCACGGAGCAGAGATCCTAGGAAACAGATTACAGAGCAGTGGCTAATGGTCTGAAAAGCTGAGCAGAGCTCTCCAGAGTTTCACGTGGCTGGGGAAACAAGAATTGGAATTCAGGACCAACCATTAAAGAAGGAAGGAGTCTGTCAAGGATCTAAACTTTTAATTAGGATTCTAAAAAGGCTACTCCATAGGGGTAAGAGTGAACAAGAATTAGATTAGTTATCACAAAGACTGAAATTCCATTTCAAACAAACTTAATCCCAAACTGAAGTAGATATTCTGTCTGTAGATTAATGGCCTACCGGAAAGCACAATACATGTTCCCTGGAAGAAAAAATATCAGCCAGAGCTTCAGATGATCAGCTTTTCACATGCAATATTGAGCATTCAACCAAAATTATCAGCCTTGCCAAGAGACAGGGACAAATAATAAAAACATAAGAGGACATAGGTAATAGCCCGGCCAGTGTTGCTCAATGGATTGAGGGTAGTCCCATGGACTGGGAGGCCCCAGTTCAATTCCTGGTCAGGGCACTTGCCGTGGTTTCAGGCTTGATCTCCAGTAGGGGGCGTGCAGGAAGCAGCCAATCGATGTTTCCCTTCCTAAAAAGAAATAAATCAATAAAAATATATTTAAAAAAAGATAGTAGAAACAAATCCTTAAAATATCATAATATTGACTTTAAAATAATTACAATTAATAAGTTTTGTAAAATAGATGGAGGATTTCACCAGAAAAGTAGAATTCATAAAGAAAAATTATAGAACATAAAGACATTAATTAATATTAAGAATGAAACAAATATATAAAAACTTTTCATCAATCAGAAGAAATAATAAAATTTATTAATAAAAAAAATCTCTGTTCTGAATGAATAGAAAATAGAGAAATGAGTAGGAGACCTGTGGGAATAATGAAAATGTCCAACATAAAGGCATAGAAGTCCCCAAAGGAGTAAAGTATGGTATAGAAACAATATTTGAAAAATGTCCCTAAACTTATGAAAGATACCAAATTAAAGGTTCAAGTGGTTATACAAAGCTCACACAGAATTTTTTAAAAGTTAAGCATATCTATGCATACTATAAATCAAATTGCTAAAAATGATAAATTAGCGGTATACAAACTATTTCTAAAAAGGGCCAGATAGAAAATGTTTTAGGTGTTGAAGGCCATACTCTCCCTGTTGCAACTATTCAACCCTGCCTTACATAGCCATAAATAATATGTAAACAAATGGGAATGGTTATGTTCCAATAAAACAGGCAGTGGGCCAGATCTGGTCCACAGCCATAATTTGCTACAGACAAAGAGAAAATTTTAAAAGCAGCCAGAGAAAAGAAAACATCATTTTCAACAAAGCAACAAGACTGATAGTTGAATTCTCAGAAGTGATGAAAGCTAGAAGAAAATAAAATTGCGTTTTTAATTTGCTGAAAGAAAATAAATGCCAGACTTCCAGTTCAATCTTAAAGACTGTGAAATATCTCTCAAAAACAAAGGCAAAACAAAGATGTTTCCAGGAAAACAAAAACTGACTATTTGTCAACAGAAAAATCTCAGTATAAGACATAGTAAAGAGAATACTTCAGACAGAAGTAAAATCATCCCAGACAAAAGCACAAAAACAAAGGGAGAAATGAAAACTGCTGGACCAGATGAACATGTGGCTAAATCTAAATGGATTCTTATTGTCATAAGCAATGTTGAATATGTCTTATGTTGATTAAACTGTGTGTATAAAATGCAAGACAAAAATAAATAACACAAGGAACAAGATGAATTAAATAAAATTAAAGAGCCCAAACATAAGAATGGTCTGGGAAGTGGTAAAACTCTTACTATAGTTCATATTCTCTTAAATGAAAGACATTTGTAATTTTAGGTATGTCCACTAAAATAATAGGAAAAAGACTTTATAAATAATAAAAAGAGAGAGGAAAATAAAATATTTTTTAAAGTTTTGATAAGATAACAGAAGACAAAATGGAAGAGGTGGGGGAACTAACATAAAACAGGAAAAACACATATAAAAAGAGGAAAATGATAGACTTACATCCATTTAAACTACATTGCATTAAATAGAATACATCGAATATTCCAGAGTGGGGTGGGGGACAAAGCAAAGATGGTCAGTATGGAAAAACAGCTAACACTACATTTAACTTAAAGGAGACACACCTTAAATACAGAAAAACAAAACATAAAAAGTAAAAGAAAGGGAAAAGTCTTGTCATGCAAATACTAACCTAAAAGTAGTTGAAGTAAATATATTAAAATCAAACAAAGTAGACTCTAAGAGATAAAGTATTACTTGAGATAACAAAGAGCATTTCGTGTTAATAGAAATAACAAAACAAAACCATGAAAATTAAAATGATATTTGTAGGCACCTAAAAATATATCTTAAACATATATATAGCAAAAATAAAGAAAATTAGTGATAGACGAATCCATAATAAGAGCTGTTTAGTCATATTTTTAATAATTGTCAGAATAAATAAAAAAGTAAAAATATATTGCATATGAATAAATATCAACCAATTAGCACATACAGGAAACTGCACTCTGTAATGAAAGAATGAACATTTCTTCATGTACACATCAAATATTTATAAAAATTTACATTATGCTAAACCAAAAAGCTAGTACCAATAAATTTGAAAAAATAATTGAAACCACTCAGAACCTGTTTTCTGACCAAAGTGGATTTAAGTCAGAAAGCAGTATATGAAAAACAACTAGAATACTCCAACTACTTAGAAAATAAACAATGAATTTCAAAATAACTCAGTGGAAATTAGAATTAGAAAAAGAAGAAATCTCAGTGGAAATTAAAATTAGAAAATTATTAAGTTTAAACAATAATAATGAGAAAATAAAACATGTTAAGACTTGTGGGATACTGGTGAAGTTGTACTTGCAATGATATTTAGCTATAAATACACATATTAAAATAATAGACAGCCTGAAACTGATTTACAAAATACTCACCTCGAGAAAATAACATAAAATTAAATCCCAAGAAAAATGATTGCAGGTAAAACAGAAAGCAATAAAACTGAACAAAAAAATTCAAATGCAGAAAATAAAAACATTCAAAATTTTGTTTTTTGAAATAATAATATAAATAATGGACTAATCAAGAATAAAAAGAGATAAAATAAAAATTAACAAAAATAATTGAGACATCACTGAGATCATACAAGCATTAAAAGGAAATAAAAGGTTATTATGAACAAGTGTATGCAGATAATGTTGAAAATATAGAAAGAAATTTAAAATATACAAGCAAACACAACCTAGGAAAACTAATACAGAAAAAAATTAAAAATCTGAATAATTATATATTAAATTGAGCCCATAAGAAATTTTCGGGTGCTTAGGGCTCCACTAGTAACTTCTTTCAAAATCTTAATAAAGAAAAATACCATTCTGACACAAAATCTTACCAAGAAAAGTAGAGGACTTCCCTTCTCAACTTGTTTTATGAGTCAGTATAAACTTGATTCCATAAACTGATAAGAAAAAGGAAAATTATAGGCTAATACTCTTCAGACCTTATATTCAAAAAATCCAAAAATATTTTAGAAATTAAATTTAAGTATATATAGAAGGAACAATGTATCATGGCCAAGTAAGGTTTATTCCATGATTTCAAATTTGATATAACGTTAATTAAAATCATCCCAACCAGAGTGGCTCAGTTGGTTGAGTGTCATCCTGTACACCAAAAGGTTGCCAGTTCAATTCCTAGTCAGGGCCCATGCCTGGGTTTGGGCTTTGCTCCCAGGTCAGGGCATATACAAAAGGTAACTGATCGATGTTTCTCTCTCGCATCTGTGTATGTCTCTCTCTTTCCCTCTCCCTTCCTCTCTCTCTCTCTGAAATCAATAAAAATATGTATTTAAAAATCAAACAAAACTTCTAGGAGTAAAGAGAAGATGTACTTTCCTTATTCCTTTTGCTAAGTACAACTAAAAATCCTGGACACTATATATAAAACAAACATAAGAAAACTCTCAAAAGTGGAGATAAGTAGATTGGCAGGATGTTAGAAACCAAGGCATGACATGGTGTTGAAGTCCCTGGATTTGTTTGTTTGTTTGTTTGGCCTCATATATCAAAATATAAAGCTTAAAAAACCAACAATCTAAAATTCCCAAGAGCACAGTAAACAAAAGCCATATCAAAATCTCACTCTCTCTAGCCAAATGACCAGGAAAGGGACAGCTCAGAAGGACAGAAAAATTTTAGATAATAACTACTCTACTTCAGTCAAACACCACAAGAAAAAAACAAGCAAAACCATAGAAAACCTGTGATCACACCTCCACCCATGCTAGTGAAGGTCAAGGGGGATCCTAGGCTTTGACTCTGTCCAGTGAGTAACAAGGGATCACAATCCATCCACCAGGGCGGTGTCAGAAAAAGTTGAGTCAGGAGCAGTCACTTTTATCTTCACCAGGTAGTAACAAGAACTCTCTCATGTCGTCAGTGGAGACCAGGTGGGAAGCCTGCATTTCCACCCTTACACAAAAGTTGTGAAGAGTCTTTTATCCACTGAGATGGTGCAAGAGGAGGCCTAGTGGAGAGTCAGGACTTTCGCAACTACCCGGTTATAATGAAACCACCCTTCTATGGTTTCAGTGGAAGCCATGTAGGAACAAGTAATAAGACGCTCCTATCCTCCTAGCCAGAAAGATATGGAAGTCTAGAATTCCCACCACTATCAGGCAGTAATAATGAAACTCTACCCTTTGGGTTTCAATGGATAAAGAGCTGAAAATCTTGAATTCTACTTCTACCTGGCAGGAATGAAGTGGTGTCTACCCCTTCCCTTGATGGATCAGTGTGAGAAAAAGCCAGCAAAGGCAGGTTTAAATAAGAGCCAGAGTCTTATAACATAATACCCAAAATGTCCAGGTTCTATTCAAATGTCATTCTTCAATAAAGAACCAGAAAACATTCAAAGAGAATTTTTTAAAATAATAAATAGATACCAATGCTAAGATGACAGAGATGCTAAAAGTATCTGACAACGATTTTGAAGTAGTCATTATGAAAATGCTTCAATAAGCAATTACAAACACACTTCAAACAACAAAATAGAAAGTCTCAGCAAGGAAATAAAGTCTCAGTAAAGAACTGAAAAATATATACCAAAATTAAAAATATAACTCAATGGATAGATTAAATAGTAAAATGAAGGGGAAAGAGAAAAGAATCAGTGAACTCAAAGAGATTACAATGGAAATTACCTAATCTGAACAACATGGAGAAAACTGACTGAAAAAAAAAAAAATGAACAGATCCTCATAGACCATTGGGATTATAACAAAAGATCTGCAGTTTGTGCAGTAAGTTACAAAAGGATGGAAGAAAGAAGGTGGGGCTGAGAAATCATAAAAGAAATTATGGCTGAAAACTCCCAAAATTTGTCAAAAGGCATAAAAAAGAAAAAAGAATCTAAGAGAATTCCAAACAGAATATACCAAAGAAGTCCACACCAACACACATTATCATAGTAAACTTCTGAAAACTAAAATAAAAAGCTTGAAAAGCAGCAAAAGAGAGTACCTTACTTACAGAAAAAGTAATTCAAATGAGAGCAAATTTCTCATCAGAAAGGCGAGAAAGAATTGGCACATTTTTAAGTGCCAAAAGCAAAAAACTAACAACTCAGAATCATATACCCAGCAAAAATATCCTCAGGAATGGAAGGGAAATCAAAACATTCTCAATAAAAAAGCAAACTAAGATAATTTTTCACCAGCAGATTTACCCTAAAACAAGGCTTCACTAAAATTCTCTAAACAGAAATAAAATGAAAAAATAAGAATCTTAGGACATCAGGAAGAAATAAAGAACACAGTAAAAAAAAAAAAAAAAAAAAAAGAGAGAGCAAATACAGTAGACTCCTTTTGCTGTAGAATTTCCTAAATTATGTTTGACAGCACTGCACTAGGTTTCCCTTTTCTCCACATCCTTGCCAACACTTGTCTGTTGATTTATTGATAATAGCCATTCTGACAGATGTGAGGTGATATCTCATGTAGTTTTAATCGGCATTTCTCTGATGATTAGTGATATTGAGCATCTTTTCATATATCTATTGGCAATCTGTAAGACCTCTCTGGAGAAGTGTCTATTCAGGTCCTTTGCCTATTTTTTAATTAAGATTGTTTGTTGGTTGGTTGGTATTGAGTTGTAAAAGTTCTTTTTAAATTTTGGATATTAACTCCATATCATTGGTAAATATGCTGTCCCATTTAGTGTATTCTTTTCTTTTTGTTGATGGTTTCCTTTGCTGTGCAAAACTTTTAGTTTGATGTAGTCCCATTTGTTTATTTTTTTTCTCTTGTTTCCCTTGCCTGAGGAAACATATCAGAAAAAATATTGTTATATGAAATGTTTGAAATTTCACTGCCTATGTTTTCTTATAGGATTCTTTTTTTTTGCATAAAAGATATTTACTTTATTGTAATAGCAAAAATGGGAAACAACTTAATAAGGGATTATAGATAAATATATAGATTATGGCAGCATATGTGGAGAAATGTTTTTTAGATACTTTTTTATTTTTCAATTACAGTTGATGTACAATATTATATTATTTAATTATTTTTGTTACAGATGTTTTTCCTTTTTCCCCCATTGACACCCTCTTCCCACCCCCCCCCCAGCATTGTCTATGTCCATTGATTATGCTTATATGTATAAGTTTGGTTTATCTCTTCCCTCTCCCTCTGCCCCCTCCTCTGAAGTTTGTCGGTCTGAACCCTACTTCTATGTCTCTGGGTCTATTTTGTTCATCAGCTTATTTCATTCATTATATTCCACAAATAAGTGAGATCATGGATATTTGTCTTTCTCTGACTGGCTTATTTCACTTAGGATAATACTCTTCAGGTCCCTCCATGTCATTTCAAAGGATAAGAGATCTCTCTTTCTTAGAGCTGCATAGTGTTCCATTGTGTATATGTACCACAGCTTTTTTATCCACTCAACCACTGATGGACACTTGGGCTATTTCCAGATGTTAGTAATTGTTAATAGTGCTGCTATGAACATAGGGGTGCATATATTCTTTCTGATTGGTGTTTCAGCCTTCTTAGGATATATTGCTATAACCGGGATCACTGGGTCAAATGGCAGTTCAATTTTTAATTTTTTGAGGAAACACCATATTATTTTCCATAGTGGCTGCACCAGTCTGCATTCCCACCAGCAGTGTACTAGAGTCCCCTTTTCTCCACACCCTCGCCAGCACTTGTTGTTTGATGATTTGTTGATGGTAGCCATTCTGGCAGGTGTGAGGTGATACCTCATAGTTGTTTTAATTTGCATTTCTCTGATAATTAGTGATGTTGAGCATTTCTTCATATGTCTCTTGGCCATTTGTATGTCCTGTTTGGGGAGGGGTCTATTTAGGTCCTCTGCCCAGACTGGAAGTCTTATACAATTCTTATGGTTTCAAGACTTACATTTAAGTCTTTAATCCATTTTGAGTTTATTTTTTGTGTGGTGTAAGAAGGTTATCTAATTTCATTTTTTTGCACGTATGTGTCCAATTTTTCCATCATTTATTGAATAGACTGTCTTTACCCCATTGTATGTTCTTGCCTCCTTTGTTAAATATTAATTGACTGTAAAGGCATGGGTTTATTTCTGGGCTCTCTATTCTGTTCCATTGATCTATATATCTGGTTTTATGCCAATATCATATTGTTTTGATTACTATGGTCTTATAGTATAGTTTAATATCAGATATCATGATTCCTCCAACTTTGTTCTTCTTTCTCAAGATTGCTGTGGCTATTCAGGTTTTTTGTGTTTCCATATAAATTTTTGAAATACTTGTTCTAGTAAATTTTTGAAATACTTGAGATACAGCATTGGTATCTTGATAGGAATAGCTTTGAATTTATAGCTTCCTTTGGTTAATATAGACATTTTCATTATGTTAATTCTTCCTGTCCATGAACATTATATGCTCCCACTTATTTGTATCTTCTTCAATCTCTTTCTTCAGTGTCTTATAATTTTCTGAGTTCAGGTCTTTTACATCCTTGGTTAAATTTATTTCAAAGTATTTTTTTTATGCCATTGTAAATGGGATTATTTTCTTGGTTTGCCTTTCTGATAGTTCATTACTGGTGTATAAAAATGGTATAAATTTCTGGATATTTATTTTGTATCCTGCTACTTTACTGAATTCATTTATAAGTTAGTTTTTAAAAGAGATAAACTTGATCATCCTCTAGCTGTTCTTTTTCCTGATAATAGTAATTTGTGCCTTTTCTCCTTTTAAAATAGGAGATATCACTACAGATCCAGGGGACATTAAAAGGATAATAAGCAAATACTCTCAAAAACTCTATGTATGTAAATTTGAAAACTTAGATGGAATGAACCAGTTTCTAGAAAAACACAAATTGGCACATCTCACCTAGAATAAAATAGATTATTTAAATGGTCTTATAACTTTAGCAAATTTTAATTTATAATCCAAAACTCTCAAAAAAGAAATCTCCAGGCACAGATGGTTTTGATGGAGAATTCTACCAAATGTTCAAAGAAGAATTAATGCCCAAATTCTACAAAATCTCTTCCAGAAAAAGGAAAATACCTTTACACCTTACTTTATAAAGCTAGTATTACCCTGACATCAAAACCAAACTAACATAGTAAAAAAGAAAACTACAGAACAATATAACTCATCAATATAGAAAAAATTCTTATCCAAATAATAGAAAACAGAGTTCAGCAGTATCTAAAAAGAATTAAACTGATTACATAGGATTTATTGTAGGGATGCAAGGCTAATTCAGTATTTGAAAATCAATCAATGTAATCCACCATATTACTCAACTACAGAAGAAAAATCACATGATTATGTCAATCAATGCAAGAACAGCATTTGACAAAATTCAACACCCATTCATGATCAAAACTTTCAGAAAACAGGGACAGAGGTTAATTCCTTCAACTTTATGAAGAGCATGGATAGCTAAGTATGTTTCCGCTAATATCAGGAACAAGGCAGGATGTCTGCTCTCAACACTTCAGCACAATGGTGGAAGTTTTAGCGAGTGCAGCAAGGAAGAAAAGGGAAATAGAAGACATGCAGATCTGAAAGGAAGAAATGAAACTGTCCCTATTTGCAGATGGCTTGATTGGCTATGTAGAAAATCCTAAGGAATCTTCAAAATCTCCTAGAATAGTGAGTTCAGCAAATTCATGGGATACAAGATCAACATGCAGTAATTAATCACATTCCTATAAAATGCAGAAACTGAAATAAACCACAAAGCCAGTTTTAATTGTTCCCAGGAAAAATTGAATTCTTAGTTGAGCACTTAAAAAATCATGTACAAGATATGTATGCTGAAAACTACAAAATGCTAATGAAAGAAATCAAACATCTAAAAATGAAGAGACATACCATGTTTATAGATTAAAAGATTCACATAATAAAGGTATCAATTCTCCCCAAATGGATATATAGGCTCAGTACATACAATTTGTATCAAAATTTCTGGAGAGTTTTTGTGACTACAGATTATAAACTTTATAGTTTATAAGCTATGGTCTATAATTTATAAGAAAAGGCAAAGGGATTAGAGCAGATAAAATACTTTTGAAAAAAAGAGTAATTTTGGAGGAATATGTCTACAGTACCTGATTTTAAGGCATATTAGGTAGATAAATAATCAAGGCGATGAGATAGACACCAAGATTTATGGAACAGAAAAGAAAATCCACAAATAGATCTATGTAATATGCCCAATTCAATTGATTTTTGACAAAGCTGCAAAAGAAATCAAATAGAGGAAAGATAGCCTTGCAACAATGGTGTTGGCAAAATTGGACAGCAATAGTTTTTTGCTGTTGTTTTATTTAATGAGCCTTGGGCCTTACTCTCACATATAATACAACAATTAACTTAAAAATGAATCATGAACTTAAATGTAAAGCATAAACCTTTAAAACTTTTGGAAAGAAATACGAGAAAAAATGTAAGACAAAATATTTGGTATCTAAAACCGAGTAAAGAGTTCTTAGATTGGCCTTGGCCGGCGTGGCTCAGTTGGTTGAGCGTCGTCCCATACACTAAAAGGTCTCTGGTTTGATGCCCCGTCAGGGTACATGTCTGGGTTGTGGGCTCAATCCCTGGTAGAGGGCCTGCAGGAGGCAGCCAATTTGTTTCTTTCTGTCTCTCCCATCCTTGCTCTCTAAAATCAATTTAAAACAATAAAAGAATTCTTAGACTTGGTGCCAAAAGCATGATCCATAAAAGGAAAAACTGATGAATTTATATCACATATCATAGACAAAATATTAGTACCCAGAATATACAGTACCCAGAATATACCCAGAAAAATATTTAAAGTCTTTCAATCACTAGTCATTACAAAAATCAAAATAAAAGTAAAATGAAATTCTTTTGTACCCATAATTTTTGCGAAAAAATTAAAGAACCAGGTGTTGAAAGGATCTGAAGACACAGGAATTCAGACCCTTTTGCTGAGGCTATACCTTAGCTAAAACTGAAGAGCGGAGTGTTTATTCACTATCTACTAATATCAGACGACGGACATATCTTCTGCTTCAGCAGTTTCCTCTTGGGAAATGCTGGGTGGGGCAAAAGTAGGTTTAAATGTGTGAGTATGTGAAATACAGTTTATTCTTGTATTATTATTTATAAATTATTGTCATATTTTCCATACGAACAACTGTAAACCTACTCTCGCCCCAGCCTGTATTTGTTTAGAGGAGCTTCCATCCACATAACCATGGCAACAGGAACAGTAATGTTCATTGCAACATTGTTTGTAATAGTTTTTATTTATTTATTTTTTTAATCCTCTCCCGAGGATATTTTTCCATTGATTTTCAGACAGAGTGGAAGGGAGGGAGAGAGAGAGAGAGAGAAACATCAATGTGAGAGAGACACATCGACTGGCTGCCTCCTGCACGACCCCAGCCAGGGCCTGGGATAAACCGAGGTACGTGCCCCTGACCAGAATCAAACCCATGACTCCTTTGGTCCAAGGGCCAACACTCTAACTGCTGAGCCAAACTGGCCAGGGATATAATAGTTTTTAAAAAGGAAACAAACTAAATGGAAAATGGATCATCTATAATATATTCACAAGATGGAATATGATACATGTAGCATTTCAAATGTATGAACTAGAATTACTTGTGACTGATATAATCATGAAAGAAAAGATAATGCAGAAGGATACCATTCACCTACACTTTTAAAGAAAACCGAATTTAAGTATATGTGTGTGTGATAGATAATTCTGTTTGTAAAAGTTAAAAGCATAGATGGGAAGGATTATACATCAAGTTCAAAATAGGGGTTATTTCTGGGTATGGAAGGTGGGGGAATAAACAGGTCTTTAGCTTGACCTGTAATGCTGTATTCTCTAAAGAGAGAGCAATTGAGGAGTGAGATTTGCATTTAATATGGCGAATTGTTAACATCTGTTCATCCTAGCTGGTATCTTCATAGATATTTATTATAGTATTTTCTTCAACCTTCCATGTGCTGGCAATATTTTATAATAAAAAGTATAGAAGGCTGGCCTGTGAAATGACTCATCACTGAAAATGCTCAAATACATACTTTAAAAGAGCACATACACACCTCAGAGTACTGGTGGAGAGGGTCTTATTGATCAAGTATAGAGACTCTAAATAGATGTCTATATAAGCCCTATGAGATATATGTTAGAGAATGCAAAAGTTTCAGCAGGATTTGAAATCCTTTCCAACCAACAAATCCTAATAGAAATTAGAATTTCCTCTAGATTACCTTGGAAATTCCTCAGCCTCCTTCATAAAATGAAATTGTTGTATAATAAACAAAATTAGCAGTCATTCCTGTTTACATTCCATAAAATGCCACTCACCCTAGAGAAGCAGAGTTTTATTTTGCTCACAACACAATGGACTGCACCATCAAAACAGCACTTATCACCAAGTTGCTTACAGAATCAGTAAGTTTCTCATAGTAATGGACTCGAGGGAAAATCTTACTTTGGCAATACATTTGGGCATCTATTGTATTTTAAACTTCACTTTAAAACAATTTACTAGTAAAATATTAATATATTCTCGTTAGTGGAAGTACAAATAGTACAAGTAAAGTGGGAGCTCTGCTTGAAGCTCCGACACTCTCACTCCTAGGTTCCCCTTGACCCTCCAGAGACAACCCCTGTGGTCAGTCTGGAGCAGGGTTTCAGCACGACTGACTGCCTGACGTAGCAGGTGACATGATTCTTGGTTGAGGGGCTGTCCTGAGGGATGTTTAGTACAATCCCTGACTTCTATCCCCTAGATGTCAGCAGCCTTCCCCTTGCCCCCACCTGTGATAACCAAAAACGTTTCCAGACATTGACAAATGTCCCCTGGGGGGTGGGGGGGTTAAAATCTGTCCTGATTTAGAGCTGCTATCTAGAATATAGCATTTGAGACTTTTTACCATGCATTTATATATGTATAAAGTGCTATATATAAAGTATATAGCACTTTATACATATATAGAAATATGTAGGGATATGTACATATATTTATATAAATATAGAGAGATATATATTATTGAATTTTCTCCAGCCTTCCAATATATATAATATACATTTAATATTTATTATATATATAATACATGTCATATAACATTTATTACATGTATGACATATATATTATTCTGTATTGTGGTTCTTTTCACCTAACAGTAGGTATTACAAATATTTTAGCATCAGTTCCTCATTCTTTTTATTTGCTATTATTTCTTTAGAAGGATTTTTTTAACCATGAACATTTAAGTTGTCTTAGGTACATTCAACCTGCTAGAAAAAATGTCCACATATTTGCTCCCAGTTGCGTCTAAAACTAACGCTTTTTTAGTGTGTGTGAGCGTCTCTTTTGTTTTCCATTTCTACCAGACAGAATAAAAACATGCAATACCAGTACTTCAAAATGCCCTCAGTATATTCTTCCGTGGCCTGTAAATTATTCTCCACCCCTATCCTTGCCTTTCTGAGGAAGGAGCCACCTTGTCCAGGCGTATAAACTGGCCTCGGCCTTCACACACACGGTACCTATCACAGTCTGCTTTCTTTCCTTGGGCATTTCCAGGCCAAGCATTATTGCACCTATAAATCACCCACTCACAGACTCATTTCCCTGAAAGGGCCTCAGAGCCTCTCGGGTGATTGAGGAAACATTGATCTGAGCTAGAAGCTGTGAGCAGAGAGGGAAAGATCCAGATCAGGAGGGAAAGCAGCCAGGTCCGGCCCTCATGCACCCTAAGCAAGTTGCCTTCTCCCCAAGCCTCAGTTTCCTCACTGGAGGGAGAAGGGTTTGAGTGAGATGGTTTCCAGGCTGAAGCTCTGAGGATTCATGACTCCTTTGAAGTGGGAAGAGCTGAAGTTTTGTGTCAACTTTACTCCCAACAATTACCTCATTGAGCATCCTCGTGCTCTGTATGGACAAAGAGTTGGGAGATAGAGCGGTGTTGTGGGTAATTCGTTCAATAACCTAATAATGAGAAACAAAACATGTTATCCTGGCTTATCTGAAGTATTCAAAGTATTTTGTTTCAACTTTCAACGGAACTGAAACTTTACCAGTTCATAGTGCCTTTCAATCGTCAAAATATCCATTATAGCTATGTACATCCAGTCATCACATTGTACACTTTAAATACATACAATTATATCTGTTCATTATTCCTTAGTCAAGTTAAAGATGTTCATTATTTTTATATCATAGTATGAGTTATGATTTCTCTACAGTTAAGCTAGTTGGATGTCTTAAAATTTTAATTTAATGACTCTTGTTTTTAATAAACAGAAACTGGGTTACTGGTCTGAATTCAATTACCTAGATATTGTGTAAATCATTCTGTGAATGGGGCAGACACAGCCTTCTCATGGCAGTTGCAAAACATGGTCTTTTTCTCTAGAACAAAAACGTATGCTAACAAAAGATGATTAATTCTTTTCTGCATCTTATCAAGGCCAATGGTATTAGATAACTTGGAGGCTCTACCAATAACCCCATTCTAAAGTACTCACCTATGGTATAATCAGAGGACAGTGTCCCTCATGAGTCTCTTAAGCAAAAATGACCATAATTTTTATTCTGTAACCTCAAACACTGAACAGAAATGACTGAATCACAGGAGTAAAAGCAGCCAATCTAGGCTGAGAAGTGACCTATGAGTCTGGATGAAGAGAATCTCGTCCACGAGGAACAATAATGGTCATTTAAATCAATCAGATCCTTAAGCAAATTCAATATAAATAGCACAGTAATAGATTGGGAACATTTTCCAATAGAGAGAAATAGAAATAATAACTGATGAATCCAATGTGAATTAAAAAATAACTCAAAGATCAAAAGAAACTTCCCCCAAAATATTTTGTACCAGACAGTATCTAAGAATTAAGTAACCAAATTAAATAAAACAAGAGCTCCAAGACAAGATAATTTTTAAAGAAACAAATAGGTAGAAAGGAATTTCAGAACTGAAATAAATTAAAGAATGAAACTATATTAGGGAATTTGGAGTGGTAGTTAGAGAAAGTAGGAGAATGCTAGTTTTCTAATATTTTAATAAGGAAGGTAAGAGATAAAATTGCAAGTATTATTTTAAAAGAACAATGATACCAATCTCTTAATGTTTTTCACAATACTGTTTTTTAACTTTGGTGGGATCACTGAGGAAAAAATAAATTGAGGAGTGAATAATTTCTTGATATTCAATTCCTTCTGTTGCTTTGACTTTTAGTCTTGTTAAGTTTGCACAAAATTAAATTAACCATTCTTATAATTAGCATGTATATAATAATGCCATTTTTGCAGAGTTTTTCTGGTTTATAATAACTTATCTCTCTGTTTTTATATATACACAGAGACATTTGGAATGGCATTCACCTAATGGTAATAATAGTCATTTCTGGAGAGTAGGATTGGTTTCAGGTGATTTTTAAATTTTCTGTTGTGTGCTTTTCTACATTTCATTAATTCCTTAATGAGAGCAGATGTCAGTTTCACAAAAATAAATTTATTTAAAAACTATGATCAGGTAGAGTATGTCCCAAATCCTGAGACAAGGCATACAAATCTGTCATATCCTCCTTCTATGGTTGTGATCAGAGACTATTACAAGGAGAACTAAATAATGAAAATATCTTTAGTTCTTATCAGAAATAAATGCTAAGATATTTTTACATTTTCTCATAGCGTCATCAAAACGTATAGGAATGGAATTTCAATGACTGTCTGTTTCAAATGTTCACCTTCACTTTTAGTTTTTAAATTTGGGGGTTTGTGCACCCTCTTTAGAAGCTGGAGAATGCTCCAGATATTGTACACCGCCCCCCAAAAAAAGAATCTATACTCACACAAACGATTTCACACTACTTGAGGGAGTCCATGGGATCCTTGAAGTTGACCCGCTGGCATCAGATGACAGTCCCCTGTGTGTGCTACATGTCTCTGCAAGAAGTGGCATTTTGGTTCCAATGTGTACTTTGCCACCCCCTCCCCACTGTTTAGATGGTGTCACTCTTGTGTACATCTGCACATATCTGAGGATACATATTATAATCCAAAGCATGAGATTCACATGTCAAAAATGACACATAGAACCAATAACTAGAACAAAGATGTATCATTGATGAGGAAAAAAATGATCCTCCCCAAGAGCATAAATCAGACAGATAATTCTCTGAAGACATTACGTCAAGCTTTATAAATGATACACACACAGATGCTAAGGTGATCAAGGACAGTCATTGAGCATTATTTGTCTTGAGAATCATAACATCTCCAGATAGAAAACACTGAGAACAAATGAGTCTGACTCCATGTCTTTGACACTGCAGAGTTGCGGTCTGCCACCAAATCTATGTATTTTTCCACTCCAGATTCAAACTCCCAAGGTGACAGCAATTCTGTCACTTGCCTCAGGAGATGAGTCCATCATCTAACACTGCCAGCAAGATGTCGCTGGGAATAAGCCGAAACGTTTCCATTATTTTCAACCCATTACTCTTAGTTATCCCCTACTGGGCCATTTTAAATACTGTAATTTCACTCTCCTCTGTTTTTATTTCTTGCAGATATTCACAGGCTATCATTATTTCCCCTTGTATCTGTCCCTCAGCTCTTTTAATCTTTTCTCATAAGAAAGCCCCTCCACCATCGTTTCTTCTCTGAAGACATGAGTATAAGGGTACCTTTCATTTTTCTTCATTGTATAGGAAATAATATATTCATTTATAAAAGTTTCCCAGGAGATAAATCACCTAGATCCCGGGGAGCTGGAAGGTTTTGACAATGCATTACTTGCTCTGCAGATGATGCTTGAATTTGGGGGCTATTCTCATAAAATCGGTCCCAACGGATCATTTGCCACAGCGTATGGTGCTGACAATGTCGAAGAGAATCCCTTATTGGCTGTCTTTGTCGATGCACACCACAGCAGTGAGGTCATGAGCTTCAACTTGGATGCCAGCAAGAAATTCGTGAGATGCATCCCTAATGAGAAGAGAGAGTTGACTGGGCAGCGATGAGTTTGGTTTCCATTATTCAACTGTTTTCCAGGCTGCCCCAACCAACACGTATCCATAAAATATAGTGTTTGCACCTGAGATGCATTTGTGATTCCTCCTCTCATTTGGAAAGCTCTGAGACATGGTATGGATGATGATAAACTGATGTTTTCATGCTCTCTGAGCTACAAGAGATCATTACTGTTCAACTTCCCAATTCAAATGAGGTCCCAGGGCTTAGCTGCATGTGTACCAAGACGGTACAGAACTCTCCTGTGACAATGAATTGAAGAGCTTCCATCTGTAAATGAACACTTCCTCCCTCTCCCTCTATCTATATTGTACACGGTTGGGTTACAGAGCAGATAAGATATTGGAACCATGATTATCCTGAGTTAGGTCATACCCCACAATGTAACAGAGGTCTTTAGAATAAAGCATCCGTCAAGTCCCAAACGCAACAAAAATAGAGTATTCTGAAAAGTACAGGTTTTTAAAAGAAAAGAAAAGTGGAATTCTTCTAAGAAAACAATGAAGACAACATTCATTGTCCTCAAGCATTCCTCAGCATTGTCTGTTACCTTCCCTGGCCATTCCAGGAGGCTACACTCTAGGTTTCCCCCTTGACTAGGTGTTTTGTTTGTTTGTTTGCTGTTTTTTTGGCTTTTGGTTTTTTTTCTTCTTTACTCACCTCTTTTCTTCTCGTCTCTCTAAATATGGCTGTTCCCCCAAGAACATTTTCTTGAACTGAATGTTTCATTTCTCATCATTTTCTCATTGGGAATCCATACTCGATTTCATTTCAATTATCTTTCTATGAGTGACTTCCAAAGCTCCATTCTATCCTGGAGGTACAGATAGACATAGCCACTGTTTGCTGGAAATCACCTGAAATTCTCCAAGCACCTCCAAGGTGGAACAGCTCAAACTAAATTAAACTTTCCACCCAACTGTCCTAGTTTTGCTTAACGGCTCCATTTTTTCCCCATTTATCACATTCCAAAACCCAATATCACCTGTGAATCTTTCTTATATTCTTTCCGGCGATTCCTTTTACCCTAATAATGCAATTTGCTGCCCAGTCCTAATTCTTTTCAAAGGAAAACTCTTCAATACATTTCCAAAGGTCTATTAAACTTGCTTTCTACCCCACCTCCCCACATTCATCCTCTCCCTCCTCTAGTCAGGCCATCTTTTCCATGTATGTTCATCTGTGTTACATAAGAAAAGATTTCCAGTACCAAATGTGTTTGACAAATATGGCCTAAAAAGGATATTTAACTTCAGGAATTCTTAGAGCTTTTAATATCACAATGTAAATGGTGGGATAGACTATTCAATGTTTATGAAATTTGTTGATAAAGGAATCTGTTTTTGAGAGACACGAGTGCTTTTTGGAACATGATGTATTTTGTTAGATTTATCTACCTAAAAGAGTTACCTTCTAAAATGCAGTTTTAGTAAAATTTCTTTCTAAAATTCTCATTCTGAAGTGTATTGTTTTCCAAATGTAACACTGACAAGTTTATCTGATATTTTCGTTGCATAATTTGATAAGGTCAAATGATTAGCTAACATTCCTCTGTTTTCCCAGTCCTATCCCCTTATTCATAATAGACATTTCAAGCAATACATCTTCCTTCTCCTCATCCCACCCCATAACCTTCTTTTAAAATGACCCATCCTTCAAGGCCCATATTAAGTGCCATTTTCTAAAAGGTAACTTTTCAAAGAAAATTTCTCGAAAGAAGAAACAACTACTGACTTTGTTTTATAGGAATATTGTAAATGTGCGTTTACATATGCTTTAGTGTATTTTCTTCCCCAAGTTAACCCCATCTTTCTGACAGCCTGAAATGTATAGTACATGTTTTGGGGCCCATAATATTATCACCAAATATGCAGAAGACTTATTAGATAAAATTCCAAATAAATTCATGATTTTTTTTTAAATCCTAGTAAATTCAAAACAGAATAAAATGCCCTTACTCTGATAAAGGGTTTATATTTCACAACAGCAATAACAAATAGATCTTAATAGGGGACTATTTGAAGCACTTCCTTTATTTATTTATTTATTTATTTATTATTTTTTATCCTCACCTGAGGACATTTTTTCATTTTTTTATTCAGATAGAGTGGGAGGGAGAGAGAGAGAGAGAAACATCGACATGAAAGGGACACATCGAGTGGCTGCCACCCACTTGACCAACCAGGGCCGGGGACAAACTGCAACCGAGGTACATGCCCTTAGCGGGAACCGAACCCGGGTCTCTCCAGACCGCAGGCCGACGCTCTAACCGCTGAGCCAAACCGGCCAGGGCTGAAGCACTTCCTTTAAAATCATAACTAAAAAAAGAAGTTTTATGCTGTTTAATTCAGCATCACACTAGATATACTAGCCAGCAAAATAAGACAGGAAAAGTACATTTAAGTCATAAGGATTAGAAAAAGGAAATAAAAAAGGTACTATGTGCAGGTGGTATAATAATATTCATGGAAAACCAAAAGAATCTCCATTTAAATCATTGAGAAGCATTTCACAGAAAAACAAACTTGTGATTAGGTGTTCAACTAAATAGCAATTGGGGAATGTAAACCAAAATATGGTAAAAGATCATTTTATACAAATTCCAACCATAAAATTTAAGAAATCTGACAATACCAAATGTTGGAGAGACCATAAATCATTAAGAATTTTTAAATCTTTCTGCTGAGAGTATAAATTGGAATGAGCACTTTGGAAAACAACTTAGAATGATTAGGTAAATGTGAACATTCTCGTATACTACAACCAAGGAATTCTTTCAAGGTGCATACCCGAGACTCTTTTACACGCACACAGTAGATATGCACAGGAATGTTCAAAATTATAATGTTCGTAACAGCCACCCAAATGCCCACTAAAATGAGTATGAATAAAATCTGATATATTTACAATATTATGAAACAGTCAATATATATTTTTTAAAAACTATAGGTACACGCAATAATATGGAGAAATATTAACATTGCAATATTGAGTAAAAAGTTAAGTCCCAGAGGATTGCAAACATCCTCACTGCTTTTTTATAAACATTAAAAAACTAAACAACATGTTATTGGAATACATGTAGATGTGATAAAATATCACAAGGAAACGCAAAGAAGATTAGAGAAAGCAGTTACTAGAGAGGGGATACAGAAAGACGATACGGGGAAGTCACAGAGCCTGTCATGAGCCAAGGATTATGATTAATCTAATTCTGCTTAGCGGTATTTAAAATGAACAAACAGAAGACAGGAATTGTAATTGAACTGGATGCTAACGTGACAGAAGGGACACTTAGGTTTCTTGAGCCACTAAGTGGATGATCGTGCCATTTACTGATGTGGAAGGACAAGATTTCATTCTGAGTTCTTAGCTAGGACCCCTGTAATATAAGACAGACTAACAAGAGAAAAACAGACAATTACTAACATGTGTACCTCATGTATACATGGGAGATACCCAGGAAAGAAACCAAAGGTGGTTTAGAATTCAGGAGTAAATGCCATCTGAATAGAAAAAGGAAAGAGAGGATACAAGCCTCTTAGCAGAGAGCAAATGACTTTCAGGAAAGATGGTCAGGCCCTTGGAAGAATAGATGGGAGGTACGATCGTTTGTGACAATGTTTTGGTAAGGTGTCCACTTCCAGTCTCCTCTCCTGTGGTAAGAGTCGATCTTCCCTGTTAAACTCTCAGAAAGGGGATTTATAACAACTGAGTTCCTTTTGGAGGAGCTGTCTTTAGGCAAATCAGGGGAGTTCAGAGAAAGCCTGCATTTGCTGTTTTTCAAGTGCCTACAGCTCAAAAATACCAAAGTGGCATATTTGGGGGTGGCATGCACTGAACTCCTACAGTCATATTTTTGGGCGGCATAGTCTGCTGCCCTTCAAGTTGAATGTGAAGTCAGAAACTCGGAGTGGGATCAAGACTCATCTGAATACAGAGGGCATGGAGGGGCAGCTGCCATTGCCCAGATCCTTCTCACGCTCCGTGCCTGGTCACGCAGCTAGACTAGGAGTCCAGCCAGCCTGCAGCTAGAAAATAATCATGGAACTAAGTTCCTGCCGATGTAGTTTCAGTGGGAATAGGTGATTCCTGAGGCCCTAGAGATGGCGTAATCATGCAATGGAAAGAACCAATGTCTGCAATCTCTAAGGAGCAAAGCCACACACACATAATGCCTGCTGTGAGTAGTTATGATTAGGAAATAAACTTCTTATGTGTTTGAGCCATTTTATGTTATTAGATGTGTATTTAATAGAAAATATATATAATTGATGTAAATTTGCATCTTCTTTTATTAATTAATATATTTTTGTTACAGATGTTTCTCCTTTTTCCCCCATTGACACCCTCCTCCCGATCCTGTCTCCCCCCGACACACACACAGTATTGTCTATGTCCATTGGTTATGCATATCTTTGGTTTATCCCCCCCCCCCAACTAAGGTTTGTCAGTCTGATCCCTACTTCTCTGTCTCTGGGTCTATTTTGTTCATCAGCTTATTTTGTTCATTATATTCCACAAATAAGTGAGACCATGTGATATTTGTCTTCTCTGACTGGCTTATTTCGCTTAGCATAATACTCTCCAGGTAGCTATAGTAATACAGTTATTAATCAATATTAATAAACTGATATTAATAAAAGTATACTTACTACATACTATCTATGTGTTCAAACAATTTATTATTTTTATTTTTAATATTATTTTTTTTAATCGTCACCCGAGGACATTTTTCCATTTTTTGTTCAGAGAGAGTGGGAGGGAGAGAGAGGAAGAGAGAAAGAGAGAAACATCGACATGAAAGGGACACATCGAGTGGCTGCCTCCCGCACAACCAACCAGGGCCGGGGACAAATCGTAACCGAGGTACGTGCCCTTAGCGGGAACCGAACCCGGGTCTCTCCGGACCCCAGGCCCACGCTCTAACCGCTGAGCCAAACTGGCCAGGGCTGTGTTCAAACAATTTAATCTACCTTACCTAATACAGGAATTAGCATTTTCCAGTGAAGTACTGCTTTAACGAAAAGTGATCAAATATGTAGCCGTGAAGAACTCACTGGACCCGCGAGAGGGAGCACAGAGAGAGATTTCTCGGTCTAGAACGCCAGAGCCATGTCTGGTGACAGTGCCGTCTACAACCACTGGGAAGGCAGATGGAGCACACACGGGGCCTGAGCTCTGGGGGCAGCAGTAGATGTGTTAGAATATCAGTGCTCACTGGCTGTTTCTCGCTGCTTAGAGCAAATAATTACAAGCAAGGCTTTGCAAGCAGAAATTAAACAACTTTACAGGGTTTTAGAAGCCAGTTGTTTATAGACTGCCAAGAACAGGAGACAACTGAAAAGAAAACCATTAAGACTTCTCGGTTTAAAAAAAAAAAAAAAAAGGAATTCAGCCTCGTGGCAAAGATAAATTAAGGTTGTTATATTTCTACCCCAGTCTTCTGTTTCAGATAGCCTCAAGGAAAGTGCTAGTAATCTGAGAGAAAGAGGCACAGGGACAAGGAAGGCAAGAAATATGGAGGATGCATCTAGGCAAAAGCTTAGGATATGGTTGCTGCTACCTAGAACTCCCTAGAAGCAAATACATCAAAACTCTACTGAAGTTTTGAGAGAATTATATTGCCAACGAAACCACAAGCCTGGCTGAAAGATGCCTTTAACTGCTGAGGTCATAAAGCATCCCAAGGGCTCAAAATTTGCACCAGCAGCCAGCGGGCTGCAGAAGCTCAGCGTGGGCACCGGTGTGCTCTTCGGAGGTGACCAGGGGAGAAGCAGGTGGCGGAGAGCTGCCGAAGGGACTTCCTCCCAGACCTCGGAAGGAGAGGCTGATGACACCGGTCAACAAACTCGCTCCACTTCACAAACCCGTCCCCGGGATCCCATCGTGACATGGGACCAGACTGATAACTGTTTTTCATCCTTCTCTTTTTATTTTATCTTTTAACTTTTACTTTTCAATTATATTTTAAATGTCATTTATTTTGTATTAGTTTCAGCTGTACAGCATAGAGGTTAGACAATCACATACTTTACCAAGTGTTCCGCCGATATGCCCAGTATCCACCTGGCACCACACATAGTCTTTATATTATTGACCATATTCCCTGTGCTGTGCTCTCCATTCCCTGTTTTGTAACTACCGATGTGTACTTCTTAATCCTTTCAACTTGTTCACCCACATCCCCCAACCTCTCCTCTACATCCTTCTCTTTTTATTTTATTTTTTTATTGATTTTAGAGAGAGGAAGGGAGAAACAGAGAGAGAGAAACATTGATGTGAGAGAGAAACATCAATCGACTGCCTTCCACACATACCCCGACCGGAAGTGGAACCCTCACCCTGGGTATGTGCCCCTACTGGGAATTGAATCCGAGACCCCTTGGTACATGGGATGACACTCCAACCAACTGAGCCACACGGGCCAGGGCCATCCTTCTCTCTTTAAGCAGGGGTTTTTATTGTGGTCATCCTATCCCTATTGTACTACTGCACATTGGGCATGTCTAGAGGTTCTCAACCAGGGCTGACTTTACACCCCAGGGACATGTGGCAACATCTGGAGATGGGTTTTGGAGTCACAACTATGAGGGGCTGACACTGGCATCAGTGGTTAGAGGCAGGAATGAGGCTAAACATCCTACATGGCATTGCCCTACACAACTGTCCAAACCCATTGGCCTCCTTGAATTCGCCCTGTGAGGTGAGGTGAGTGTGTGAGTAGAAAGTAAGCGGAAGTGATGTGCGCTGCTTATTGGCTGGCCATCTGAAGAGGGTGGGGGTCTCCTGCTACACTGGATATACAGACAGAACCCTGCATGATGATGGAGCCCCAAAATGGAAAAAGAGACTGGGTATTTCATTCACCACCCACTGACCAGAAATCCCATCTTCAAATGGGCAATTATAGTATAATCAGGGTATACTTACGATAGTAGTCCTGCCTGCCTTAATTAAGATGGTACTTTAGAGTCTATACTTCAAATAAGATAACATGTGAAGGTCTAAGACATAATTGGCCCTCATTAGGCACTTTTTTCTCTATTCATTTGAGCGCATCTTTTGTTCGAATACATGATTCATTACTCAGAACTGTGAAAAGGCTATCTACATACACAAGAAACAAACAGCACGACCCCTAACTTTAAGGAGCTCACAGGTTATTGAGGAAATAAGATGCTTAAATAACAGCCAATAATGCAGAATAAAGAGTTTAGCAAACACTTTCCTTTGAAAGCCACACTTGGTTTGTCCCCATGTCTCCTAAACGCGACAATAATTACACACTGAAATGCCAGCCATACCTTTTCGTATTAAACACAACCATATTCTCCCCTGTCCACATCTGTGGGAGGAGACATTCTATGAAACAACAAAGAAGAAAATATCATAGAGGAGAGAATGTGATGTTTCCTTAGAGAGAATCTGTCAAAGGCAATCTGCCTTGGAAGTTCTTCCCTCTTTTTTTAATATATATATATTTTTTATTGAGTTTCAGAGAGAGAGAAAGGGAGAGGGACAGAGAAATAGAAACATTGATGAGAGAGAGCATCGATTGGCTGCCTCCTGCATGCTTCCCACTGAGGGTTTGGCCCACAACCTGGGCATGTGCCCTGACTGGGAATCGAACCGGTGACCTCTTGGTGCATGGGTTGATGCTCAACCAGTGAGCCACACCGGCTGGGCTCTTCCCTCTTTCATAAAATGATGGGGACAGGGAGGCACACTCAGTGGTCACTAAGGAACCCTCCAAGGGCTAACGTTTCAAAGAAGACACGATATTTCCTAACTCTGAGCATGTGCGTGTCCCAGCGTAACTAGGGTGAAGTTAGGACAATACCTGAGGCACAGGCGCTCAGTTTGGCCACTAATCAGCAGAACAAACAAACCAAACAAAAAAACAGAGGCAGAAAAGTCGCTATTATTTTGCCATTTTTAACAATTCCCGTTATCTAGCCATTTATAATGAGCTAAGCACCATACTCAGTGTTTCGTATATAATACCTATTTAACCCCCAACACTATTTTTATCTATTATTTACTCCATTTCACAAAACAAGAAAACAGAGGCTTAGAAAAGGAAAATGATGTGTCCAAGGTCACACGTTTGGTGGGCTGGGAGTCAAGGAGGTCACTGTGACCCCAGACATATTTTGACCACGTGGTCAAGCATCAGAGATTTGAAACGTGTCTTCGAAGTAGAGGTCACTGGGCAGAAAGCACAGCATGCGGAGGGAACACACAGGCAGACAGGAGTTGACCAGAGTCTGTCCCTGTTAGCTATCACTGCATAACAAACTACTCTCAAATTTAGAGACTTAAACATACGTATTTTTATCTTTACTTTATTATTCAGAGAATCTTGTGGGCAAGAAAGGCAGGAAGGACTCAGCTGGGCAGTTTGGATCTGAACCATGTGGCATCAGCTGGTAGCTGAAGGACCCACCACCGAGGTGTCTTCGTGCACACATCTGGCACCTTGGCCTCTCTCTCTCTCCCACATTGCATTTCCACACTAGCTCCTGGCTTTCACAGCAAGGGAGCCTCAGAGTAGACACAATTCTTATGGGATCGTTGGCTTCCAAGGGGGAGAAATACGAAGCTGCCGGGACAGCGGAGGGCTACGCTCAGAACAAACACAGCATCACTTCACGTCTGTTCGTCCAAGTGGCACAGAAGCTGCCAGGACCGAAGGTGGTGAAACAGACCCACCTCTCGGTGGAGGAGTGGCCAGGCCACACTGCAGGGAACCTGAGAAGTGGGAGAAGACGTGATGTCATCTTTGGGAAAGAAGGCCTGCTGCACAGACTCCCCAGGAGGCAGCGTGCTCCGACGCATAGGAAGCTGGGACCGTAGGGGAAGATTATTGACTGAACATAAAGGCTTTCCCGATCAAAGACACCTCCCATTCAGGAGGCCAGGACAATGCCCAAGTGAGCACACACAAAGGGAAAAGGAAGAACAATCGTTTAAAGAACAGAGGTGACTGTCAAAGGTAGGAAGACGCACTTCAGATGTCCTTGAGTGAAGTCATTTAAATGCACAGACTATTTATATCAGCTCCCTCATGCCAAAGCCTGTTTTAGGTGCTCGGGATACAAAGATTATAAAACACAATTTCCGATTTCAAGAAGCTCAAAGTCCACCTTTCTATTGTCACTCCTCGAGGCTGGAATGGTGGAAATGGAGATAGAGGAAGCAAATCAGAATCAGCACAAAGAGAATATTTTGCCTCGAAAAACCTGTACTAGAAGAATGTGCTGGTTCCTTGGTGAACTGAGACCACTTATTAAATGTGAATCCCACCTGAATTAGACACAGTTTAAACCCCTGGGTTTGCAAATTGAGGGCTGGGCAATCCATGGCATTTATAGCACAACTCACTCTTCCTGTCCCTACTAAATCATAGCACCATTTCCTCCCCAGGCTACAGCTGGCTTTGATATCCTTTTAAATATACTTCAGGTTGCCTGGCTGGTGTGGCTCAGTGGTTGAGCATCGACCCATGCACCAAGAGGCCACTGGTTTGATTCCCGGTCAGGGCACATGCCCGGGTTGTGGGCCAAATCCCCAGTGGGGGGCATGCAGGAGGTGGCCAATTGATGTTCTCTCTCATCGATGTTTCTGTCTCTCTCTCCCTCTCCCTTTCTCTCTCTCTAAAATCAATAAAGAAAAAAGAAATAAATATACCTCAGGCAGCCACGACAAATCTATCAAGTTATCATGCAAGAGGGGATCTACCTGCCACCATGGAAGCATTTCTCAGTTAATGCCTTTGAGTTTAACCTTCTGAGTTGACAACTGAACACATCCAAAGACAAGTCCCCATTCAATTAGTGTATTTGCCCCCTTGGTTAATCACCTGGGGGTCTTTTAAAAATCCCATTGCCCAGCTGCACCACAGGCCAATGAAATACAAATTTCTAGGGAGCAACAGTAATTTTTTCAAGTCCTAGAGATGACAATACGTAGCCGAGGCTGTGACCCATTATATTGCCTAAACAAGAATGCATCCTTTGAAAACAAAGACAGTAATTATACAGCAGGCTCCCAAAGGGAGACGTTCACTGATTAAGGCATTGTCAGATGACTGCGTTTTATTCCCAGTTGGTTTAAACTTCCCACTGATCTCCAGATGTAGAATGTTTCGCACTTGCTTCCTTGTGTATATGCTGATAAAACCTCAAAATTAATCAGTACATTGCAATCATGATTTTGTTGTGTTCCTGATCCTGTTCATTTTTCATCTTACATTAAGCAGACTAAGCAGCAAGGAGTTTTCAACATATAATGATATTGAATAAAGAAGTGGCAGGCTGTTTTGTTTCTCCTCTGGCTTACTTTGAAATATTGCCATTATTGGAAAAAGTCACCAAAACAAAAACACCAGAGATAATAAAAATGCCCCCATTAAAAAGGAATTGATCACATCAAAATTAATGATTTTCAGCCAGTCACAATGCCACTCTCTGGTTGTCAATTTAACGCGGTTTCAATTTAACTGAGCCACTCTGTCATCCGAATTAGAAGAAACAGACAGAGATGAATGAAAACGATTCAGAGGCTGCTTATACTATGTGCCCTGGGTAAGAATTAATCCTGGAGAATGTGTTTGTCTCTTCATATTTTCTCTTCTCTCTCTCTCGTTTCTGTAAGAATTGTCTTTCATAATTGCAGTGATGGAGCTGTCATTACATTTATCTAATTCAATGGCTGTGATGCTCATTTTCTTTGTTAAAATATGTGAAACAGAAAATAATACCACACTTTTTAGTGAACTCTTACTGTTATGGGATCTGTAACCTAACCTTATCATCTTTTCCTCTGTAATCTATGGCTGTTTTAACAGATACTGGAAGGGTCTCTGTTCAATTATTTATCATAACATTAGAAAGCTTTCTGACAGTATGCAAAATACTTCCATATCTCCCTTTTTTGTGAGAAGAGTGAAACAAGGGCTGAAGGAAGCTCAACTTGGCATTAATTGTGATATTGATTCAGGAATCATTTCCTTAAAGCACAAACATCAATGCACCCTCCTCGGCTGTAGGAATGCAAATATGAATAAGACACGGTCCCTCTGCTCAAGATGGTCTACAACTTGATAAGCCTAACAACACTCACCCAGACAAGAGCAATGGAAGTCGAAGACTAGTGAGACTGACTAGCTGTTGGTGACCTCTTCCCCTGGACTTTTCAACTAATTACCCCAAGGCCGGGCTGTGAGGCCAGTTCCTGAACCTTTGCAAAAACTGACTCCCAGTCCTGTCTTATCTCCACAACCAGACAATGAACATCTTGAGAACAGTCTCATTTTTTCTGTCACCTTAATACACTGTGGAACCTTTGTGTGGCTCCCTCTCTGTATAGAACTGCATTTGAGAAACTCTTAGTAGTCTAAGAGCAAAAAATAATTTGAAAGAAATCTCAGTCTTTATGGTCTTTCTACATACATCAAAGGGGGCCCATTCACAACCAACAGCAATACTTCAAATCTCTCTTCCCCAAACATCCCTCCTCCTGATGTGTTCTCTTCTTTATGCACTCTTTTCAGCCTTTCTCTTTCCATCTTTTCTGCCATTTTTCTCTATATAGATTGCCTGGGTTTTCTTCCCACTTCTTATCCTTCTCTGTTGTTTTGGGTGGGGGGCAGGGTTAAGCAAAGGAACTTCTCTATTTCTCCTGCCTGTCTAGTCTCGTCTCTGTCTAATCTCCTGATCCAGGGAATTAGGCAGGCAAATATAGAAGAGAGCAAGGAAAGAAGGCCTGGAGATACTCACTCTTTGATCAAATAAATGCATTTCTAGTTCATCTCTGAATCCTAAATGCTCAGGACAGTGCTTATCCAAATCTGGTTTTCAGATCACCTACAGCAGTGTTACCTGGAGGACTAGTTATTGTTACAGATTCATCAGATCTCTTGGTTGGAAATTCACTTTAGCCCTATGGATTCAAAACTCTAGGGGAGGAGCCTAGCGATCTGCATTTTAATGAGCATCCAGCGGGGTTTCTAAGCAATTAGAGGGTCTCAACCATAAGAGTATAAAGGGGTAGGGAGATGATTAAGGGCTGCATTTTCCAGGGCGGTCTGCCTAGAAGATAATGTTTTTCAGTCAAATCTGGAAGAGTGGGTAGAATATAGATAAGTGGAAGGTACATGGGAGTCAAAGCTATTCCAGGGAATTACATGAAGCGGAACAAAATATGATGTAGTTATAGGACAACGTAAATTCCATGCCTTCTTAAGTATCCAGTGTCTTTTACACTCTGAATGTTGATCTTCCACTTTACCACCCTCACTTGTAAAACATTATTCTTGCTCTTTATTTTAAAATAATTCTTGTTTCCGGTATCTTTGTCATTGATTGCTGATGATCTCCAAATCTTTGCTTATAGTTTCTCATATACTACAGTAAAACCTCAATATAATGGACTAATTCGGGCAAGGGGATGTCCATTAAAGCCAAAAGTCCATTATATAATAAAGTAGGCTTTCCAGATGAGTATGTTAAAAATTGACAAATTTGTATAATTAAAATTAAGTATGTATGAAAAGTTTTCTATATATATTACAGTAATTTTAAATTTATACTGAATAGGTCTAGTAAATACGTGAATTCACCAGTCACCGAGAGTACACGAATGCACACGGCTGGGGCGTGGCTTAGCGCAGGTGGGGACATTGGCCCACCGGTGCTAAAACTGCTGCAGATATATGCATAACCAATGGGCACAGACAATAATGTGGTGAAGGCAAGAGGGGGGTGAGAGCAGGGAGGAGGGGGTCAATGGGGGAAAGAAGGGGGGACATCTGTAATACTTTCAACAATAAAAATCAAAAACAAATAAAATAAATAAATAAATGTCACAGAAACATCCCCCCAAAAATAAAAAAACTGTTCCAGAAAGTCACACCACGCAACAACAGAACCAGTTACCACACACAATGCCCTGTGATCGTGTGCTAATCATTTGCCAAACACTGTTTACTAGTGGTGGCTCTTGCATTTAAATATATAGACTATCGTTATAGATATGTAATATTTACTTATGTTGACTAAATCCCTACTGTGTTTTTGCCAACATATGGCCTATTCACTAAAGTTTGTTAAAAATAACTGAATTATTCCCCGCCAGTATGGCTCACTGGTTGAGCATGGACCCATGCACCAAGAGGTCATGGGTTCGATTCCCGGTCAGAGTACATGCCCAGGTTGTGGGCCCAATCCCCAGCGAGGCGGGGATCCCCAGACAGGAGGCGGCCAGTCTATGTTCTCTCTCATCTATGTTTCTATCTCTCTCTCTCTCTAAAATCAATAAAGAAAAAAAATATTTAAAAACATAACAGTGAATTAATAACAAAAATAAAACCCTGTTAATTTAATTATAAGCAAATGTTGGTTAAAAACATTTTCAAATTAACAGGGTGCTAATTTTCACATATGACATATGGACCAGAAATTTTGTCCGTTGATCTGAAGTCTGTTAAATCGAGGTCCGCAAAATCGAGGGTTTGCTGTATACTGATTGACTAAAACTCGTTTCACCGTCACCATCGGTATTCTCATTTATCTAGATTCTGTGGTAAGTTTTGAAAGTAATATGAACAGCTAAGTTGGCTCTAACTCATACTCTGCTAATGTGAAAACTGTTTGGCTGAATGACCCTTCTTGCTGGAATCAGCTCTAACAATATGAGGCATTTTAAAAGATAATCTAGTGCTGTCTGATCTTCCAAGAATTAAATAAAAGGGTTGAAAAGGTTGGCCTTGGCATCAGACAGACCAGACTATCTGTGAGCCCCAGCTGTGTGACCTTAGATACTACTCTTAATTTCTATACGTCCTGATTGTCTTGTCTGTCAAATTGGGATGAGAATAATGAAAACATAATTTTTGTGATGATGAAATAACATTATATGTAAAGCCCTTCACACGGTGTCTGGCACATGGTAAATATTCAAGGGGTGGAAGTTATTATTTGACCCATTGTCTGTAGGTGAATATACTAATTAACATTAATTCGTGTTTTGGGATGTTAGAGGTCATGTGTTAGAGAGGTTTGTAGAGTAGATAATAGGGTAGTTTCTGGAATCAGGCTGTTTGACTTCAAATCCCTCCTGGACTTCACCAATAGGGCTAAATAAACTTAGGCAGCTCACTTACCTTCTCTCTTCAACTTCCTCAACATCTAAAGGAGGATAACAATGCCACTTTCTTCCCAAGGTTGTTGTAGGAATTTAATTCGCTAACCCATAGAGTACGTTTAGAATAATGCCTTAATAATTGCTAGCTATGATTATCATATAAATAAATGTTTAGGTGAAATATACTCTATATTTTGCATTGAATTCTGATGAGGAAGATGTCAAACCATAAATGTAAAACTCGTGGAACACAACTCATACAAACATAGAATGATTACATGACAGAAATGTATTAATTCATGAATTAGAGAGCCCATAAAATTGTAAAGCTGGTCCCAAGAGTACATAAGGAACTGAATATTTATTTATAAGCATTAAGAAATTTAATGTTACAATCACTTGCTAGGAAGACTGGTTAATGCCCTATAGGGTAATAAAACTATAACCTTTGAAATGATCTTTTCTACCATATAGAACTCTACAAGAAAATATGTAAGTTCATATTTTTTGGGGGTCTAATTAATTAGTAAAGGCCAAAGTCAAACACAGGTACATTTTCCTAAAGAATTAAATAACTCTTGGTGGGCCTGAAAGTGTGACTTTCAATGGACATATTATACATACCTTTGCCTTGTTTCCAAGTTTTTAAAGTGTTTTCTTAACAAATATAAAGTGTAATTACAGTAGTCATAGGTTATGAACAGCTTGAAGTAGGAACCTTATCTTCTTTATTTTCAGTATTCCTTGAAATATTTATTCAATTGTTAGTGTAGGTAGCTAGATATTAAGAAGGAAGGAAGCAAAGAGAACCAGACCTTGTTGAGCCTAATGGACTAGGGAACTGAAAGCCACACGGAGCCTGTTTGCTTCACCAGCCAGCCACAGCGCCATACACTCCAGGGATCACAACATTGCCTCGCCAGGGCCCATACCCCTCCCTTCCCCCTCCAGTACCTGATTGTGTGTGGGGGAGGGGGGCAGGGGGAAGAGGGTGCATGGGGAGGTAACACGTGGGCAATAGAAGTCAAAATGGTGCAGGGGGGGGTGCTTGACCATGCAGGTCTGTCAATCTAACCTGGGAAGGGGAACGATTGGTAAGGGGGTGGACCCATCAGAAGCCTGGGAACGCTTGTGAAGTTGATAAGTTATTTTGAAAACGCTCCGGGTCTTTCCCCAGCTGTAGGTAACATGACCCCAGGGGAACAAAGAACAGCTCTCTCATGCTCATTGACCCCCGCTTGCCCCATTCCTTCTCGCGCTCACAGGCAACCATGTGGAACTAGGAGCCGGTGGGCCTGCAAAGGACTAAGCTTTGACATGAACCAGAAACTCTGAACACAGGCCTTGGTTTGGCCTTGATGAAGACAAGATTGGAATTTTTCCATGACTGCACAGAAGGAGAGGGGATACTGGGAACCCGAACCCAGAAGGGGCAGCCTTCTATTTTCACCAAAATAAATCTTGCCACACCACAATCTCCCACGCGTGGGTCCATGGAATGCTTTCCTCCTGATCCCGTGAAGGGAAAAAATTTTCACTGGCAACCCAATAACATCTATTAAATATATATTATGAGTTTCCATGCTAGGTGCTGAGCATAAGGAGATAATGTAGAAAAGGTCTCTGTACTTGACATGTTCACAGATACGGGTATATAGTCAATAAAGTCTTGTCGATTGGTGGACAGAATATGCACTACATTTATCAAAGTTTTTCAGAGTCTAGATTCTGAAGTCAGGCTGCCTGAATCATATCTGGCTGCATGACCTTTGCAAATGTCTTATTCCCTCTGAACTTCAGTTGCCTCAGTTTTTAAAAGAATGTTATAATAATAATACCTCATAAAATACGTAAGGTTATTAAATGAGTTAATACTTACAAAAGTGCCTGAACACAATAATGTTAGGAGCGTTATTATTATTACTACTATAAAGTATTGCAAACTGTTTAACTAGATGTCAAAGACAAAACTTGCCTAATCTTTAACACTTAACAAGAAACTAACATGATGGCTGGCCAATAAAAGGTACTCAATAAATATTTAGTGAATGGGTGAATGAATGAATGGTGTAGTTTTTGTAGCACTTGCAAAGAAAGCAACCCATTTCTCCTCTTCTCCATATGACAATTTTTTTAATGTAGACAGTAAGCAAGAGTTAAAACTTCATCACAACCTTTCTGTATTTCTTCAACCTTAACTTCAATGTCAGCTTAACACAGCATACCCATAGACCTGGCATCCTATGACTTGCAAAAAATTATTGAAAATTGAATTTCAAACAAATTACTGAGCTGAGACTTAATTATAAGAAATAGAGATACCAAATAAAATTGTTCTCTAACTGTTGTTTTGTTTTCAGCCCATTATTTGTTTATAACCTTTTTATCCTTCTTCCAATTATCAGCAGAAACCACATTCTTTCAAACAATCCACTTAGCTTTCAAACTACAGACGCTTGAATCTGCAGAGCTTCTGTTGCTCTAAATGGGGGGCGGGGGTGTGTGTTATTACAATTGCATCCTAAAGAATTGAAAACATTCTTTGATTTCAGGCCTTTTTTTTTTTTCTTCATTGATTTTTAGAGAGAGAGGGAGAGGGAGAGAGAGCTAGAAACATTGAAGAGAGAGAACATGGATTGGCCGCCTCCTGCATGTCCCCCACTGGGGATTTGGCCCACAACCTGGGCATGTGCCATGACTGGGAATCGAACTGGTGACCTCTTGGTGCATGGGTCGATGCTCAACCACTGAGCCACACTGGCCAGGTTCAGGCCTTCTTTTTTCCCCCTATGTTTGTCAAACCCCCAAATTGTCAGCAGCAATACTGAGGCCGAATGGTCAGGAAAAGAGCAACTGCCTTTGAGTCAGAACTCATTGGAACTTGATTTGCAGGAAGAACACTTCACTCTTTGCTATTTAGGATTTTTCCCACAACATCTACACAAATGTGCCTGTATCCGGTTTTCTGATCCAAACACTTCAGTGCAAAGAAAACTATATTTATTTCTAGCAATCCCCACCTAGATAACACCCTTTCTTATTGCAGAAATGATACCCTTTCTAACTGCCACTAAGAGATCTTAAAACCCACCATTATTGTGTGTATTACACTAATTTTGTGATTATTGATTTACTTATTGGGTTCTTTCATGAGACAGTGAGATTCTAGAGTAGCAAATCCTACTTATTTTTGTAACCCCAATGTTTCAAGTGGTGCCCAGCATACATTAGGCATTGACTAAATGTGTCCTACACATACCCAATGTCATTTTCAATGTCTGGCTCACACCACCTAAGACATCCAGTAGCAAACTCGACCGTGCCTTGCAAACTCGGGTGGGGTTCTCCTACCCTCCACAGTGGTCTGAGGCTGGTTTTCATGCCTCCAGTTCTCTTCTTTTTCTCCCTTGCAATTTATTTGAAACCTTCCCAGCCTTTTAAAATGTATTTGAGCTGCACACAACGCTCCTTCCTCTGATCTCCTAGGTGCTAACAGGGAAGTCGCCCTTGAGTCCCACCATGTGCTGCTGTGTTGCCCCTAAAATGTTCCACATGTACTGATGGCATGCCCCGCCGTGATGCCCTCTTCTCTGTTGTATGTGCCATGACGCTCAATGCTATGTGCAGAATAAAGCTCAAAGAATATTCTTTCAAACGGAATTTGCTTACATCTCCTAAGCCAGTCTCTAGCAGCAATTGAAGGTATCTGTGTACAATGGAAGGCTCAGGCATAAGGATGCCTGCAGTATTTGTTGATGGCAACGAAGTCAGTAATAGATTCACTTTCAAAATCTTAAGAAACTACTAACCAATTCAAAAATGTAAATTTATGGCTATATGATAAAATAAAACTAAGAACATTACTCTTAAAAAATCTGCTGCCCTAGCACTTTCCTCCTACTCAGGGTTATCTCATTGCTAAAGTGTATTTAACACAAAACCTCGTCTATTTCTTTCTCTTCTTTATATTTTCAAATGTTTAATGTAAAAGAATAGTGTTTAGAATCTATTTGAAAGGACATTGCGGTGCTTTTCCAAGAGGGAGAAAATTGATTGATAGATCCCTTGTCTCTTCTGAGATCTTCCTTGCTCCTGTCTAATTCATTTATGTAATCATCATACACTCATTTTCTTCCTAACCTTCCTCTCTCTCCCTTCTGCCTCAGCCCTCTGAAATGGGAGGAGTATAGTTCTTTTCAAAAGTCTTCCCTTCTTTGGAGCCAAGCTAACCTCAATGAAAGGTTTTGACCCACAGAGGCGCACAATAAATAAATAAAAATGAAAGGAAAGAAAAGAAAAGAAAAAGGCTAAGCTTCCTGGAACAACTGTTCAGTGATATCTTCCTGCAGGTTTTTTGGATCCCACAACTGACATGAAAATTACTACACAGCCAAAATGAAGAAGACATCAGTTCATCCCATTACACAGCTATAAAAACAGCGCACACCCTCCAGTAATGTGAATGTCTGAGCCACAGCAGATACCACCCGGGGTCCCCCTGGAACAGACATAAAAAGATAAAAACACCATCACTCTTCTGTTGAATAAAGTAAAACACAAGCCTCATAGCACTTAAACATTAACTCATAAATGTATGGTCAGGTTCAGATGGGAATAAACACTTCAACAGCAGACTACTGTGGGTTGCTGCTATTAGTTGTGATCATGGAAAACCTGATTTGATTTATGCATTGCCTCTCCTTCAGACAGCCCAAGGAACATGAACATTTTCATAAATCTCATTAAACCTCACCATGTCTGCACCAGAAAATGCCATGATTACCAGAACAAAAATCCCCTAAGTGTAAAACACTGATCTCTGATTAGAGGTGAATACCTTCTCTTAGAGACTAAGCGGAGGGCAAATGAAGGCCCAGAACTCCAGACTGGCAGTGGAGGAAGAAATAACTCGGAAGAAGGAGGAGGAGAAAAAGGAAGAACAATGGACTTTATTAGAGAGGGGGTTGCCATACAGAAGTACAAAGTAGGTAGGCAAGAGAGAAGACAGGGTTGGCATGGGTATGAATAGAAAGAGTCAGAGAAGAATATAAGGAACAGAACAAAAAAATGATATTTTGGGGAAAATTCATCAATTAAATTGGTATGAATTTATTTATTTATTTATTTTTTATCCTCACCCAAGGACATTTTTTCTTTCTTTTTTTTTTTTGTTGTTATTGTTGTTCAGATAGACTGGGAGGGAAAGAGAGGAAGAGAGAGAGAGAGAAACATCAACGTGAAAGGGACACATCGAGTGGCTGTCACCTGCACGACCAACCAGGGCCGGGGACAAACTGCAACCAAGGTATATGCCCTTAGCGGGAACCGAACTCGGGTCTCTCTGGACCGCAGGCCGACGCTCTAACCGCTGAGCCAAACCGGCCAGGGCTAAATTGGTATGAATTTAGAAGGGCAGATATCTCCTACATCCATCATGATTTTATTTTCTAATGGCTTTGACATTATCTCCTTACTAAGGAATAGCCATGAAGGGCCACATGGTTCCATATTTAATACCTTATTATGTCCTGGTAACTGCTTTACTGTGTTTGGGGCCAGTTGTGGCTCTGTTGGGCCCTATTCCCAAGAGTGTACTTAGGAAGGACAGAGGATATATATTTATCCTCCCTTGTACAGAAAGAATTAGTAATTTTCATTTTGATTTCTTGATCTAGGGCACTACAGAATCTTGCACAGTTTATTTTAAAGGTTTAAAATGATGGCAGGCCCTGGCCGGTTTGGCTCAGGGGTTAGAGCGTCGGCCTGTGGTCCAGAGAGACCCGGGTTCGGTTCCCGCTGAGGGCACGTACCTCGGTTGCCACTCGATGTGTCCCTTTCACGTTGATGTTTCTCTCTCTCTTCCTCTCCCTCCCATTCTATCTGAACAAAAAATGAAAGAATGTCCTCGGGTGAGGATAAAAAAAAAAAGAAAAGAAAAGAAAAGAAAAGTAAAATGATGGCAGATTGGAGAACACAAGCTTCCCTTGAGAAAGAAGTTCACATCAGAAAGATCTTCTAAACGTTTTGTTAGGTGGGCTTCCTTCTTGAAGGAAACAAGAATAACAGGACTGAAACTGGAAGAGTTTCATCTCTGACTCAGGCTGTGAGTGGGATATTGCTATCCCCGTTCTCTGATATTCACCACATGGCTGATGCACCAAACTAAATTACTTCAACCCAAATGTTCTCTGTCTCTTCTATGTTAAACTTATACACCAGAGAGTCACAGGTACTGGGTCACAGAAACATTACCAGAAAAGCAGATTAATATGTGCAAAAAAAATGAGGAGGGAAGCATCAAAAGGCGGGGAGGGTGGGTGGAAAACAGAGAATGCATAATAAAGAGAATCAATGGGAATAAGGGGAAGGATGCAGAGAAATGAAGTTGATTCATCATGAAACCAGGGCCAGCTTTATGAGTGCTTAGAAAGTGTTTGCTCTAATGCGCTGTGGTAACCATTTTGAAAGTCTTAGTAATTTTTAAGATCTCTCTTCTTTTTGCATGTAGGTGTTTACAGATAGAAACGTCTCTCTTAGTACTGCTTTTGCTACATCTCATACGTTTTGGTATGTTGTGTTTTCATTTTCATTTGTTTCAAGGTATTTTCTGATTTCCCTTTTGATTTTTTTCTTCGACCCATTTGTTGTTCAGGAGTATTAATTTCCACATATTTGTGAATTTTCCAATTTTCCTTCTGTTATCGATTTCTGGTTTTATACCACTGTGGTAGGAAAAGATACTTAGTATAATTTCAATCTTCTCAAATTTAAGATTTGTTTCACGGCTATCTCTTGTGACCATTATGACCTTAAAGTGTATTTTAACTTTGTAAACATATCCATTCCTTCTCCCTTTTTTTTACTATCTGCATGAAAAATGTTTTCCATCCCTTTATTTTCAATCTATGTGTGTCCTTAAATCTAAAGTGAATCTCATAGACAGCATACATGCAGGTCTTTTTTTTGTTTTTTAATCCTTTCATCTACTCTATGTATTTTGACTGAGGAATTTAATTCATTTACATTTAATTATTTAAAGTGAAGCTCTTACTATTTGATTTTGTTAATCATTTTCTGCCTGTCTTGTTCTTTTGTTCCTCTGGTTCTCTCGTCCTTTTTTTCTTGTGTTTTGTTGATTTCTTACAGTGACATTTTTGTATCTTTTTTCTTTTTCTTTTTTGTGTCTTCTATGGGTATTTTCTTTTTAGTTAGCTGGAGGCTAATAATACATCTCATATTTCTAACAATCTGTTTTAAGCTGGTAACAATTTAACCTCAGAAGTATACAGACATGCTTGCTACACCTTTGTCACACTTTGTTATTAATATCACAATTTACATCTTTTTATTTTCTGTATTCATCATCAAACTTTTGTAGATATAGTTATTTTTGATATTTTGTCTTTTAATTTTTATACTAAAATTAAAAGTAATTTACACATAACCATTACAGTGTTACTGTTTTCTGTATTTGTCTATGTATTTGCCTTTACCAGGGAGTGTTAGGCTTTTGCATGTTTTCATGTTGCTCTTTAGTGTCCTTTTGTTTCAACTTGAAGATACATTTTATCTACATTTAAAAAGAAGAATACTCTCAAATAAACAACATAACTTTACACCCCAAGGAACTAGAAAGTAAAGAACAAACTAAGTCCATAGCTCTCAGGAGAAGGAAATAAGATAAAATCAGAAATAAGTAAAATAGAGGCTATAATAACAATAGACAAATCAATGAAACTAGGAGTTGGTTTATTTGAAAAGATAAATAAAACTGACCAACCTTTATCTAGATGAAGAAAATAAGAGCGAAGAAGTACTGGCATAAAGAAAAACATGTAGACCCATGAAACAGAATAGAGATCCCAGAAATATATCCACACATATATAGTCAACTTGATCTTCCACAGGGGTGCCAAGAATACATAATGTCGAAGGGATAGTCTCTTCAATAAATGGGGAAACTAAAATGATAATACTAATAAAAATAAATAAATAAATGGGAAAACTGGGTAACCATATGCAAAAAAAATGAAATTGGATTCCTATTACATCATTGACAAAAATCAACTCAAAATGAATTAAAAACCTAAATGTCATACCTGAGACTAAAGCACCTAGAAGAAAACATAGAAAGCTCCTTGACATTGGTCTTAGCAATGATTTCTTGCACAGGACGCCGAAGAAAAAGGGAGCAAAAGCAGCAATAGACAAGTGGGAGGTCTACATCCAACTAAACCACTTCTACGTAACAAGGGAACCACTCAACTAAGTAAAAAGGCTGCCTACGGAATGGGAGGGGATATTTCAAGCCACATATCTGATAAGGGGCTAGTATCCAAAACATATATTTAAAGACCCCCATAACGCAAGAGCCAAAAAAATCCTAATAACTCATTTTTAAAATGGGCAAAGAACTTGAGAGACATTTCTCCAAAGAAAACATTAAAATGGCCAATGTCACTAACCATCAGGAAAATGCAAATCCAAACCATAGTGAGATATTATCTCACCCGTTAGGATAGCTATTATAAAAAAGAGAAGAGATAACAAATGTTGGAGAGAATGTGGCAAAATTGGAACCCTTGTACACTGTTGATAAGAATGTAAAATGTTGCAGCTGCTATGAAAAACAGTATGGAGGTTTCTTTAAAAAGTATAACTAGAACTACCACATGATCCAGCAATTCCTCTATAGGTATGTATCTAAAATGATTGAAATCGGACCCTCTGCACTCCCATGTTCGTTGCAGCATTATTTACAATAGCCAAGATATGGAAACAATGTAAATGCCCATCAACAAATAAACAGATAAAGGAAACGTGGTATAATCATATACTATAATATTATTCAGCTTTAAAAATGAAATCAATGCTCCCATTTGTTACAGTATGGATGAACCTGGAAGATATTATATTAAAGTAAAGTAAGCCAGTCACAGAAGGACAAATTACTGCATGATTTCACTTATATGAGGAATCCAAAGTACACAATCTTATAGTAGCAGAGAACAGAATGGTGGTTGCCAGGAGGGGCAAATGGGAAGTTGTTCAGTGGGCAGAAAGTTTCAGTCATGCCAGGTGAATGACTTGTAGAGATCTGCTGGACACATAGTGCCTGTAGTTAACAGTACTGTACTGGGTACCTAAATTTTTGTTAAGAGTGTAGGTCTCATGTTAAGTGTTCTTACAATTCCCCCCCAAAACACAAACAAACAAACAAAAAACAAAACAAAGAGACACAAGGGAACTTTTGGAGGTGATGGATACCTCTATCACCTCGATAGTGTTGATGGTTTCGCCAGTGTGTGCCTATGTCCAAACTCATTGAACTGCATACATTAAATATGTTCAGTTTTTTATAATAATTATACTGAAGTAAAGCTATTTTATTATTTTTTAATTTTTTTTCCTTTATTGATTTTTAGAGAGAGAGGAATGGAGAGGGAGAGAGATAGAAACATCGATGAGAGAGAACATTGATTGGTTGCCTCCAGCTTGCCTCCCACTGGGGATCAGGCCCACAACCTGGGCATGTGCCCTGACCAGGAATTGAACCAGTGACCTCTTGGTGCATGGGTCAATGTTCAACCACTGAGCCACACCGGCTGGGCAAGCTATTTTACTATTTTTAAATAATAATAATAATAATTTTTTAACAAAGGACCTCACAAATTGTGTAGCTGGGGTCATAGTCCTTTTCTCACACTCTAACTGAAGGGACTTCATGTTGCTCGACCTCATGTCCCCATGAGTGAAGTAGTACCAGTGATGGCTCACTATGTTGCTGGGAAGATGCACTGAGACAATGTATGCAAAGCACTCACCAATGTGCCTGACAGATATTAAGGACTCAGCGAAGGTTGGCTTTTGTCATTCTTATTTGTGGGTATGTTGGATGGTGAGAATACCAAGAGAATGCCCCAAGCTGTCTTGAGTGTCAGCAGGCAGACTGCATTAGTCCCACACCAAGGATTTGGGCAGCAGTATGCTCTGACTTACCATCTCTCTCTGCTGACTTTAAAAAGCATCAGAGTCGCATCTCTGTCCTTGAACCTAGAATGTGTTGTGCTCTGATTTGGGTTTTGGGTGAGACACTTCCTCTCCAAAGACCTTATTTTTTTAAAACTTTGGTTTCCATTTTTCATTTGTTTTATCGGAAGACAAATTGGCCCCATGTTCTCTGAACAATTCCAGATGCCTCTGTGGTAACCTGTGTATTTTCACCTTGGTTCACTCATCTTCAAAGTCAAAGTCAGCAGATGGGAGATCCCAGCACTCAAATCTTTGCTTCCTTTGCGAGTCTCCTCCTAAACTACACTCTCCTCTTCTCCATGTGGGCTGGAGCTCGTGAGACTGTTGCCTAGCTGCCAGGGGCGCTGCAAATACAAGAGCATCTTTAAGACACTTGAAACATAATAAGAAAATTCAACTGTTTGATTTGAGGAAAGATTGGCCCAGCAGGTGATATAAAGGGATGGTGGGAATGTTGAAAAGAGTCTGGCAGCGAGTTCGGCTAGAAATACAAAAAAATAAAATAAAATGATACAGGATATTATTATTTCAGCTTTGCCCTAGCATTATATGACAACTCTCAAAAAATAATACTAATGGAAGACAATGGAAGTAACAGAACAACTTCAAATGTTCTATTTGCCTTTGCAGAATGGTTGCAAAAGGAAAATTACTTTTGATTATAGAGCTCTGTTAGAATCGACTCTCTTATTTGGGGGTTGATGCTTACACCACATTCAGAGTCTGGCAGCATAAAGGTTTGTGGAACAGGTACAAAAGAATAAAGATATTTAGAAATATCTCCTAGGCCAACAGAGAATGTAGTCAGACCGGCGCACCCCAACTACATCCTAGGCTTCATACTGGGAGGTAGGGCTGGGAAGCCATGAAAAGAAACAGTGTATCACAGGTCTAAGTAAAGCTGAATCGCTGTTCTACGAGGGAAACAAGTTCCTCCCCGCCCATCGCATCTCTTTGCTCTAGGACAGTTTACAGACAACTATTAAAGGCCCCGCTTATGAATGCTAAAGGTTAAAGGACACAGAAAATGGTTTAAATGCTTTTGTAACTTTAATTTCCTAACACTGGGGATTGAAGAACACACAGTCTATTTTAGACACTTTATATCATTTTACTTAACCTTTGAGTCTGCCTACCTGTGAAGACCTGATCATTTTCTACTTAGCTGGACGCTCATAAAAGATCCGTTCCGTCCTCTCTGTAAGGCCTGGGTTCCGGCGGTCAGATTCAGGCGGGAACTACGCCACGAACGCACCCCAGTCTCCAGCTGGCCGACTCGATCTGGGGACTTGCCCACCTCCATCATCACAGGAGCCAATTCCTTGTAATAAAATCCCTTCTGGACATACACATCCTGTTGGTTCTGAAGAATCCTAACTCCCCTCCTTTGAATTATATAATGAAACGTGTTATCCAAACAAGAGGCACAGCCCCCAACACCTTGACTATGTCCTTTTGTGGTAAGTACTTGAACATTACTTTGGTAAAAGAACTTCTTAACCCTTTACTTTACATTAATTTTTTTTTCTTTTCACTAAAAAAAAAAAAAAAAAAAAAAAAAAAAAAAAAAAAATTGGCAATGCCCCATAAGAAAAGGGGTATTATATTGCCCTGTGGTCATCTCTTGAGCACAAAATCAGCCTTTGTCGATTGCTAGTGGACATCATAGCCACCAAGAGAAAGCATCCCAGATAGGAAGAAGAACTAGAACAATTTTTTTTTCTCTTGATTGCCTCATATTTACAAAAAAACTTAAAAACATCCTTGGTGAGATTGTGTGTGTGTGTGTGTGTGTGTGTGTGTGTGTGTGTGTGTGTGTGTGTGTTCTATAAAATAGGATTTTAAATTTTTTATTCCCAGAACAGGAATCTTAAGACCTGTGTCCTAGTGTATCTCCTCAAAAAGCTGCACCCCTAGATCCAAGAGGAAATCCCAGAAGAGGAAGAGAGAAAGGTGCAAGTGTCTCTGCCCTAGACCTGCGCCTACCACAACTCCAGCCTTTCTCCCTCCAGCTGCCTCTCAGAGGACACAGACCAGCACACACAGCCACAGAGTAGCCCTCAGCCATCTCTGGGAAGGAACAAGCCAGGTTCACAAAGGGTCAGATTTCAAATGGTGAGTATCACATTTGAAGCCACAGAGGATCTGACCAAATTATCACACCCCTACACTTCCTTATGGCTGGAAAGCTAGAAGCCTTCTGAGAAGGATCGCCCCCTCCATGGTCCTTGATCCTGCTGGCCCCTGGTGCTGGCAGACGGAGCATCGCAATGGCAGTCAGGAGGCCTGGCTTCGGTCCCCATCTCCCTACAAACCTAAACAAAGAATAAACCAAAAGAGTAATTCAAAGAAAGTGTAGCACACCCCTTTCTTTAAATGAAGCCTTATACACATATTCAGAATATAAAACAGACAAAACTGGCAGTCACTGGCAGATTGCCCGCAGCCCTTATAACGATTCCCCCAAACAATTAGTGCACATTAGTAAACCAATGGTCTTGACTTAGAGAGATGCTAATCTGGCTGAAAAGCCTTTTCATATATTATGGATTCCTGAATCCTTTCCCGATCATCTGACTCAGAGTCTCAGGAAATAATACTTGCCACAAGCCCCTGGGAATTCTTAAGATGCCCAGCTGGGTGGTATGGATCAGTATTTGAAAATACCACAGTAGACTCTCTCTGATATTCTTTCAAGTGTTCAAAACAACCACCACCACCAAATAAATAACATACGATTCCCTCTCCACAGTGCCAGACCATTTTTATCAGCTGCGAGTGACCATAATGAAAACAGATGGCTCGTCAATTGCAGCCTCGTTCCACCTGGGTTAGGTGTGCCTCTGTGATAACAAATAATGAATTATTTGCAAGGATTTTCCATCTCTAACCTTCCTTGCCAAAGCTTCTCCTTTCCATCATCAAAAATGTCTCCTTGGTTCTTTAGAATGGTATTATCTCTTCTGAGAAAATAAGAGGGACCACAAAAATGCACCCCACAAATATAGGTGATGTGCCTACTGAGTCACTAATCCACGGATGGTTTCCAAGGTATTGAGAACTCATTCTCAGGAAACAATGACACTGAAAAGTTCCACGGTGTCAACTTTCCAAAGGGAAGTTATATCTGTAAAAAAAGTGTCATGATCCCTGGTGTATAATAAGCATTCAGTGAAGTTTAGCTACTATTATTTTTACTGTTTAGTGCTATTGTCAACATAAATAGGTTAAGACATTTTCAAGTTGTCTAGGTCTGTCAAATTGTTTGACAGGAAGATTTGGGTGTGTGTGATAAACATTTCATAATATTACTCAAAACATGCTTTGACTGCCTTTCATTTTTTAAAAAAGGTGGGTGCACGTTTTGACTCGCCAGACTAGTTCTCTGCCTTTAGTATCCATCAGGATCACCTGGAGGGCTGTTAAAGCACAGATTGCTGGGCTCACCTACAGCTTCTGATTCAGTAAGTCCTAGGAAGGCCCTGAGAATCTGCATTTCTCTCAAGGTCCCCGGTGATGCTGATGCCGCTGGTCCAGGAGCGCACTTGGAGAATCACTGCACTAAAGCATGCTTTATACCCCATGATGCTTACAGGAATGTCCTTTGTAGGCAAGGCCAAAGATTATGATTAGAGGGGGACTGTCCTTAATATTTTCAATTATATATAACACCACCATTCTGAGCTGAAACTGATTAATTGAAAGCAAAGTCAAATGCCTGAAGTCTTTAGAACATGTGGTGTAATGATCAGATAATTTTCTGTTACAAAATTGACAAATAAAGCTCACTCCTTGATGCAGGAGGAAATCTTTTTTTGCATTTTTTTTTTTTGCAATTTTTTATTAATTTATTTTTGTTACAGATGTTTTTCCTTTTTCCTTCCTAGACACCCTACTCCCGATCCCGCCCCCCACCCCAGCATTGTTGTCTATGTCCATTGGTTACGTATATGTGTATATAAGTTCTTTGGTTTGAGACATTATTGACTTAAGTTATCGGGGAATCCAAGGCACATGTGCGTCCAGGGCACAGCACCCCTTGGTCCGAGCTTCTGCTCTCTCCATCTTTTGATTGTGCTTGTTGGTCCTCCTCTTTGCTGACCTCAGTGTCTCCTGCCACACACAGCTCTCTGTTCAAGAAGCAAAAGAGGCCTCTCGCCACTCACGACCCACAAGGAAAAAAAGGTGCACTGTTTCACGTATACTCAAGTGAAATCACATGGGAGATGTAGGCTCAGCCATACTGCAAACACCCACATTTTAGACCAATCACTGAACAGAGTAACGGGGTACCAGGATTGGTCAGCCCTTGGTCACATGCTTGATATAGTGGCTGGGCTAAGAGGACACGCTAACAGTTGTAGCAGAAGCGAATGTGTAGGGAGAGTCAGTACCACAATGGAAAAGTTAGGTATCTAACAAAGAAGGCTTTGTGTTGAAAACAGAAATTAAACGCCTGGCGTGGAAAGAGGAGAAGAGTATGAATGCTGAAGACAAGGAACCAAGATCAGCAGAGCAGGTAACCCCAGTTCCAATGAGCTCATAGGGCTGCCACGGCACCCTATGTGACAGGGAACTGCTCACGGAACCCTGTTCTTTCAGTCGCTTGATGATGCCACGTTCCTGTCATCTCAGGGCCTTCTCCTGCCTGGGATTCATCTCAGGGGCCTCTCCTGCCTGGGATTCTGTGTCCTGCTGCCATAATTCCTGAACTAGTTAATGCCTAACCACCATCACATGGCAGACACAATATATGATATTGAAGAAATAAATGGAGGAAAAGGGGAAGGAACAACCAGCTCGAATTTGGGTAAGTCAAGTGAGCTTTCTGAGCTCATTTTTTTTCAACATTGTTATTTTTTTCTGATAACTCGTGATGGTGCTTCGAGAATTAAATATCAATGTGGTTCTAAAATTGACAATAAAAACACAAATATAAGGTATTCTTATTAGTGCTGTGTAAGATATGTTGGTTCCCTGCATAGCAAGACATCTACTAATATCACAAATAAAAAATCCAGCAATGTTGCCTGATTTTCTTTCTAGGACAGCTTGAGTGTTAGTATAATGATCATTTCTTTCTTCACCTAAGCTAAGGGTTCTCAGCCCTGACAGTGTATACAAATTGCATGGGGAGCTGTGTGACATCCTGATACATAGACACAACCCAGAAATTTTGCTTAAAATTGTGAGGGTTGTGGGTCTAGGCAGCTGTAGGGTTTTAATCTTACCAGGTGATCTCAATGTGCAGCCAGGGCTGAGAAGCCCCGACCTCACCCAGGATAGCCTCATTAGAGCTTAAATGCTTCTCTCTGCCTCTTGAAAACAGGCTTCCCATTAGACTTCAGGTGAGGTTGTTTTTTTTGTTGTTGTTGTTGTTTTTCCTTTATTGATATATTAGACAGAGGAAGGGAGAAGGAGAGAGAGATGGAAATATCAATGAGAGAGAACATCGATTGGCCGCCTCCTGCATGCCCCCCACTGGTGATCAGGCCCACAACCTGGGCATGTGCCTTGACTGGGAATCGAACCGGTGACCTCTTGGTGCATGGGTCAACGCTCAACCACTGAGCCACACTGGCCGGGCTTCAGGTGAGTTTCTTAAACCTCAGGTACGGTACATGAAATTGTCATTTCCCTTAAGTTAGCATCCTCTCCTTTCAAGAGTATGGCAAGCCACTTTTGTAACATTCTCTCAAACAGAAATTCTCTTCCAAATGTGTCTTCTTACAGGGATCTGAACAGAACAAGTAGAACAATTTAACCATGTAGTTAAATTGATGACATACATGAGAGATGAAATTTTTGTCTAAGAGGTTTGCTGTTACTAAAATGTACATGCGCTTCTCTAAATACTAAACAAATTAAGGGGCTGAGGCCAATTTCAATCCTGAAATCTTGTAATCTGGGTTCTAATTACAGATGTACTCTCAAGTTAGCTAATATTGCTTGCAAAAGTTAACCACATTGTGTTACGGGAATAAAAACCATTTAGCTGCATTCAATTAATCGAAATTTTATTTACTGCCTACTATGTTCCAGGCAAAGTGCAATTACTTGAATTAGCGGGAGCCAGAGATAGTAAGCAAATTTGAAAACAAAGACAAAAACTCAAGCTTTATGTTCCCATGGGAAAGTTACAGGGACTGATTTTGTTGGGTTGGTTTCATAATTGCAGCATTATTGACAGTTTGGGCCAGACAGTTCTTCGCCGTGGGGTGAGGCAGCGGGCTGTCCGGTGCATTGCAGATTCTAGCAGCATCTCTGATCTCTACCCACTAGATGGCAGTAGAAACCCCCCCCAAGTTGTGACCACAAAAACATGCCCACAGACTGCCAAATGTCCCCTGGGGGAAACAAAATTGCCTCCCGTCAAGGACCACTGTTTAGAATAACCACAGAATTCACTGTTGTGGTATGACCACCTAATTAAGTCTTGACCAGTTTAGGAAACGCTTTTACAGAAAGTTAATATTAATAACCACAACAATAACAATGAATAATAATAATAATAATTTCAATTATGCTATCACTGTGTACCAAGCACTCCTCTGAGTTTGGGAATATATGATTCCATGTAATTCTCACAGCTCAGGTGAATTCACTGATGGTAATATTGGTAATAACTGACAGCTGGGATTCCATGTGAGCTCTTTCTGGAATAATGTATGGATTCTATATTCTGCTGCCCTCCCCCCCGCTTTTTTTTTTTTTTTTTTTAGAAAGCTGGCACTCTGAGAGGTAGGGTATGCATGAGCTGTAGAGGGATGAGCTATGGAGGGAGCCCAGCCCAGTGGGTTTTAACGTTGAAGCGCGAGGCTCCTGATCTTACATAGCAACCCTGGGATGAGAGCCCGTGTGTTCCAATACCCAGCCTGAGCTTCCACCTCCCCTCCCCAGAGCCTTTAAGAATCAAATTCCTGCCCAGCCGGTGTGGCTCAGTGATTGAGCATTGACCCATGCACCAAGAGGTTGCCGGTTCGATTCCCGATCTGGCACATGCCCAAGTTGTGGGCCCGATGCCCAGGTTGTGGGCCCAATCCCCAGAGGGGGGCATGCAGGAGGCAACCAATTGATGTTCTCTCTCATCAGTGTTTCTTTCTCTCTCTCCCTTCCTCTCTCTAAAATCAATAAAGGAAAAGAAAAAAAAAAGAACCGAATTCCTGGAATGGCAGGGCTGGGCTTGGTATTGTATATGAAGTGGGTACCTCCCTTCCAGGGTATAGCCCAATAAACAAATCCCAGAAAGTCCGTCTTACCTACAAGAAATGTATGCTTTCCCAAATTGGCAGTTTTTAATTATTAGACTATACAGATCTCTGTGGGTCCTCACAGAACAAAAGAGTCAGGAAATAATGGGTGGGCCTTGGAAATGTATTAGAATTCCACATAACATTTTGCTTAAAAAAAAAGATTTCACTGAGAAACAATTTGAAAACAAATCACCTTTTGTACTAGCAGCCCTCTTGCCCACTGAGCTCCTGGCACAGGAAGGCTTTGTTCCTCCCGTGCACCCAGGTTCCTCTTACCACTGGGCCTTTGCATATGCCATCACTCTTTCGAGAAATGGTCAACTCCCCCACCCCCATTCCCCCACCACTCACTCTCAAAAAGGAAACTATCATGCCTACAGAGTCATCAAACTTCTTCTCAGATATCACGGGAGCCCTCCTGACTTCTCTGACTAGGCCAAATCCAGGTAATACTGATTCATTCATTCATTCATTCTGAGAACATATTTTTTACTCCTTTGTGTGAGGCATTGTTCTTGGCATTGGGGAAGACATGTATGACAGCAGCGTCTCTGCTCCAAACAAATGAGAATATTTTCAACAGTACGAGATAAATAAGAAATTGATCATTTCTAAACAAAACAAAAAAGTGTTTTCTTATGGTTCAACTGGTATTGAATGAAATGAATAAAATAGCGTAATGTGAGAGAGCATCACTGTGTTCTCATTTCATGTGAAGTCACAGGGAACACCTCTCTGAGGGAGCAGCGGTTGACTGAGGCCTGAACTGGGAGACCTGAGCTGGAGTGAGACCTCCCAGGAGGGGAAGTCACAAGTGTAGGGGGGCAGACATAGGACTAAAGGCGCTTTGACTGAGGTAGAGAACAAGGTGGGGCCACTATAAATAGAGAAATGAAATTTGGGGGGTTTAAGGTGAAGGTTGAGCCAGATAACTTGTTCAATGGAAATAGAAAGAAATTATAGTTTTATTCCAGGAGTGAGTGACAGTCAGTGGCAGGATTTAAGGAAGGGCATAATTTGATTTTATGAGGATTTTACAAATCTGTTGGTTGCTAAGAATATTGTATCAAGGGCAAGAGTCAGAAGTGAGACTAGTTAGGAGGGTAGTTTCTTTCAAGCTTTTAATCAGTTTAATAGATAATGGCTCCAATTAGAATGATAACAGCATATATGAAGGGAAGCGCTGAGATTGGGGATATATTTTGGAAATTGAATGAATAAAATTTACTGGTGGGATTTTTTAAAAAGGTGTGAAAGGGTGGAATAAAAAGATCAAAATGACTTGTGCCGCTTTCTAAGATGAGGAAAACTAGGGAAGAAGTCAGTGGGGGAGCAGGGGTCGAGGGAATCAGTGGTTCTGTTTTATAAGCTGTTAAATTGCATCTCAGAGAGTCAGGTGACAATCTCCAGTTGACAACTGAGCCCTGAGATGGGGAGTAGTCACGACTAGAGAAATAAATTTGAGTGTCAGCTTATGGTGACCTTATAGCCATGAGACCTCGTGAGTTCACTTAGGAAGAAAATAATCATAAGTTCAAAGACTAGCCCTGGAATACTCCCAAGTGAAAAGCTGAGTAGAGAACCAGCATATGAGACAGAGAGAAAATAACCAGTGGAGTGAGAAGAAATAAGTAAAACAAAAACAAAAACAACAAGCAAACAAACAAAAACCAATAAGTAGAGTGTCCTTGAAACTATATAAATGAAAATACCCTAAAGGTTGAGAAATCTCTGCAGCCCTTATTGCACACCCCTTAAATGAGTATCAGCTGCTTTGCAGATGAGAAACATGTCTTTTGGCAGTGAATCAAATATATGAGCCTGAAGGAGGGGAGTCTACGAAGGGCCTTAAAAAGGGATGGGGTGATAGGACACTAATTTATTGGAGTTTGAAGGATAAATCAATGTGTGAATGATAAGTGATCATTTTCCCTGGAGATTGGTCAGCCCGGAAGTAATGGACCCTGCATGCAAGAAGATGTCTGGGCAGAGACTCCGTGCACATCACAGAGAGAGAAAACTGACACAGGCAGGTACATACAGACCCAAGCAGCAAACATTCCATAGTACTTGGTCCAGACCTTTTCATCTCTGCTTAAACTCTGCCCCTACTACCCAAAGTGCAGTTTTTACTGCCATCTGCATTGACCTATGAATTAAAACCATGTGAACCTTACCAGAGATTCATTTTACATATATCATTACAAATATGTGTATATAATATGTATATAGTTATTATATATATATATATACACTATACAATATTTATATATGTATGTATAATATATAAAATATTACCTGAAGGTTTTATATATATATATATATATATCACATATGCTATCTCTATATAATATTTATCAATAAAATATAGCTTTTTCCCCCTCAACTGATCAACATAACAATAGTAATAACAGTCATCAATTATGAGGCCTATACTGTATCGGGCTCTGTTGGAAAATTCCAAAACCATGAGCTCTTTCCAGCAAAGCAGTAGGGAAATGACTAAGTTTTATAGATAATTTAATAAATTTGCATAACTAGCATAATTCTCTCTAAAATTAATGTTCCTTTTCCATAATAACTTTCTGTTGGAATTAATCAACCAAATAACTCTGTTGGTACTCTGTTTTATCTCAGCCGACTTAGCCTATCTCATTACTGCTAGAAACCTACATAAAATTAAATTATAAAGCTTTTTCCTCTTTTCCCCTTTTTTTCCAGAAATCTAAATTCGGGAGACTGGCAGAGATCACTTGTGAGCTCTTTTTATTTGGGTTGCCTCTTTCTTTCACAATGACCGCTGACCATTTTCACCACCCAGATAAGCACTGTACGTAGAAATGTGAGTTTAAAGCAAGCTCTCCTACTTGCCACCCAGTGTTTGCATGTAATCTGGGCTTGGGAAACTAAAACCTTTCCCCATAACGTGTGAATGTAAAATGCCACCTAGGAATGTCGGCTGATTTTCAAAGTAATACTTATAGGGCACTTTTTGAGACTGAAGGGATTTTTGCATGTAAGTGTCTTAAATTACTTAACGACTGGTCTTTAATTTACTCCATACCTAGTAGGTAAAACCATACCAGAAAAGATGATTTATGTTGTTTTCTTTCTGAAAATAATATTGCATGGTTTTGTATATGTAGAATTAGATTAACGGTTTCTGAGAAGATAAATAGATTCAGTTTCTGAGCTTCCCTTTAGTTTAACAATGATATGATATGCTATACAAATCAGTTCATTTGGGGCAAAATTAAAAAATTAAAAAAACTCAAACTGGATTAAGCAAAAAGGGAAAAAAATATGGAAGTTTAGTTAGTTTTAGGCCTGGCTGAAACTTGGGACTCTACCCATTTCCGAGTTCGTCGTTCTTCCATGTAATCTTCCTTCTCAAGTACTCTTTTCCCATACAGTGGCATTTCTACTAACTTTCATAATCTCAGTGGAAAGAACTCCCTTATTTCCTCAAAATTCTAACAAACTTCTGGCATTTTCTTTGTTCCAATGGCTTTGGACCATTTCATAGTGGTCAAGAGGTTGGAACTTTCTGATGGACCAAGTTCTTATTACATACCATCCATCTAAAATACATATCATTAATACTGGAGAATAATAGTTTCCCAAAAGAAACTGGGAACTTTATTACAAGAATGAGAGGGAGGGAGTTGGGGAAGTTTATCTATCTTTAAAAACAAACAAACAAACAAAAAAAAACACACCACGTTTTCTACTAGAGAACGATTTAAAACCAAATCTCTCTTGGTTATATGTTACTGGACAAATTATCTCAGACATCAAGGATATAGCAGACACTCAGTGATTACATTGTTACTGCTTCATTACAGTGACTTCAATTCTTTATACTTCTCTATATAGACCAAACGCTCTCCTCTGATGATAATTTCAGTTCCTGATTTAAATGCAGCTCTAAAGAGGAAGAGCATAGATGCCTACTGCTTTGAATTGTAAGCCAAAATTGCACATTTTCTTCTGATCTAACTTTCCTCAAATTTTAGCCCTGTTTTTAAAAGAAGTTCACAGTTTATTAGCAAAAAGGTTCATTACATAGATATCCAATTTTAAACAATAAGAATTTTAAAGATATTGACTCCATGTACAAAAACCAGAACTCAGCCCTGGCCGGTTTGGCTCAGCGGTTAGAGCATCAGACCCTCGAACCAAGGGATTACGGGTTCGATTCCTGGTCAAGGGCATGTACCTGGGTTGCAGGTTCAATCCCCGGCTCTGGTCGGGGTCATGCGGGAAACAACTAATAGATGTGTCACATTGATGTTTTTCTTTCTCCCTCTCTCCCTCCCTCCCTTCCACTCTATCTAAAAAATTCAATGGAAAAATATCCTCAAGTGAGGATTTAAAACACACACACAACAACAACAACTCAGCATCAGCGAGGAAATCCAAGATAGTTGTATGGTAAGGGTTTCTAAGGACTCATGGAAACTTGCTAACATGAACATGTGTTTAAGCATCCTAAAAATAATGCTAAAAATGCATTTGTATTATTAACTTAAAAACCAAGGATATCAAGTGTTTGCTAAGAACTGTTTGTCAGGCAGGATTTATTTTCCCCAGTGTTTGTGAGATATAATTGATTTACAACCCTGTGAAAGTTCAAGATGTGCAGCATAATGATTGACTTACACACCACAATCATTTCACGCTCTATCTAAGTCAATCATTATGCTGTACATCTTAAACTTCTACGGTGCTGTATATCTACTTTTGCTTTTACATGTTTAGTTACTATCCATCATCTGATACAGATATTTGAAAAAATAAAAAATATTTTTTCCTTGTGATGAGAACTCGTAAGATCTACTCTGTTAACACCTTCAATTATAACATGAGGTAGCATTAACTATAGTCATCATGTTATAAATTACATCCTTAGTACTTATTTATCTTATCACTGGAAGTTTGCACCTTTTGACTGCCTTCCTCCAGTTCCCTTTCCCCCAAACTTCACCTCTGGTAACCACAAAGCTGATCTCTTTCTATGAGTTTGGCAAGGTCCATCCATGTTATTGCAAATGACAGGATCTCCATTTTTATGGCTGAATAATATTCCATTGTGTAGGCATGAATGTGTGTGTATGTGTATGTATGTGTATGTGTGATATGTATCAACTTCTTTATGTATTCATCCATCAATGGACTCTTAGTGTATTTCCATGTCTTGGCTATTATAAATAATGCTTGCGCTGGGCAGTTTGGCTCAGCGATAGAGCGTCAGCCGGCAGACCAATGAGTCCCAGGTTTGACTCCAGCCAAGGGCATGTACCTAGGTAGTGGTTCGTCCCCGGCCCTGGTCGGGGTCGTGCGGGAGGCAGTCAATGTGTCCCTCTCACATCGATGTTTCTCTCTCTCTCCCTTTCTCTCCCTCTCTACCTCGGATGAGGATAAAAACAAACAAAAAAAGAATGCTGCCATGAACATAGAGATACAGATATCTCTTTGACACAGTGTTTCTGTTTCCTTTGGGTATATTTCCAGAAGTGAAATTGTTGGATCATTTGGTAGTTCTACTTTCAATTTTTTTAGGAAACATTACACTGCTTTCCATAGTGGCTGCACCAATTTGCAATCCCACCAGCAGTTCACCAGGGTTCTCTTTTCTCCACATCCTCACTGGCATTTGTTTATTTCTTGTCTTTTTGAAGAAAGCCATTTTAACAGGTGCGAGGTCATATCTCATCATGGTTTTGATTTGAATGATCATAAATGATAGTGATGTTGAGCACCTTTTTATGTACCATTCATTGGCCATTTGTATATCTTTGGGAAAATGTCTATCCAAGTCCTCTGTCCATTTTTAAGTTGGATTATTTGTTGTTTCGCTATTGAGTTAGATGAGCTCTTTATATATTTTAGATATTAACTCCTTATCAGGTTGTCTTTTCATATGTTGATGGTTTCTTTTGCTGTGCATATGCTTCTTCACTTAATATGGTTTATCTTTGATTTTGATTTTGTTCTTGTGTTTTAGGTGCTATATCATTTAAAAAAAATCATTGCCACCCTGGCCAGTTTTGCTCAGTGGTTAGAGCATCAGCCCGCGGACCAATGAGTCGCGGGTTTGATTCCGGTCAAGGGCATGTACCTCAGTTGGGGTTTGTCCCCAGCCCTGGTCGGGGTCATGCGGGAGGCAGCCAGTCAATGTGTCTGTTTCACATCGATGTTTCTCTTTTCTCTCTCTCTCTTCTTACTCTATCTGGGGCGGGGAAAAAATCATTGCCAAACCCAACTAGCTTTTTTCCCCAGGTTTTCTTCTAGGAATTTTATGGTTTCAGGTCTTACATTTAGGTCTTCAATTCATTTTGAGTTAGTATTTGTGTGTAGTATAAGATATCAATCTAGTTTCATTTTCTTACATGTAAGTATCCTATTTTCCCAGCAACACTTATTATTGAACAGATTGTCTTTTCTCCATTGAGTATTCTTGGCTCCCTTGTCAAATATTAGTTGACCAACTATTTCTGAGCCTTTAATTCTATTCTATTGATTGATCTGTGTGTCTGTTTTTATGCCAGTATCATACTGTTTTGATTATTATACCTTTATAATATAGTTTGAAAACAGGAATTGTGATGCCTCCAGCTTTGTTCTTTCTCTGGATTTGTTTGGCTACCTGGGGTCTTTTGTGGTTTTGTATAAATTTTAGGACTGATTTTTCAACTTCTGTAAAAAATTCCAATCTTGATAGAGATTACATCAAATCTATAGATGGCTTTGGGTAATATGGACATTTAACCATTTTAATTCTTTTTTTTAATGTGTTTTTATTGATTTTAGAGAAAGACGAAGGGAGAGGGTGAGGGGATGGGAGAGAAAGAGAGAGAGAAACATCTATGTGAAAGAGAAATACTGATTGGCTGCCTCCTGCAGGCCCCGTACTAGGGATCGAGCCTGCAACCTGGGCATGTGCCCTGACCAGAATCAAACCTGAGACCTTTGGTGAAGGGGATGATGCTCAACCAACTGAGCCACACTGGCCAGGGCAACAATTTTAATTCTTCCAATTCATGGGCATATAACTATGTTTCCATTTTTTTGTGTGTCTTCATCAATTCTTTTCATCAACATCTTATAGTTTATGGTGTAAAAATCTTTTACCTCCTTGGTTAAATTTATTCTTAAGTGATTATTTGTTTTTGTTTTTGCTGCTATTATAAATGAGATGATTTTCTTTATTTTTCAGATAATTTGTTGTTAGTGTATAGAAATGCTATTGATTTTTGTATGTTAATTTTGTATCCTGCAACTTTACTTAATTTATTGATTAGATCTAATGGTGATGGAATCATTAGTATTTTCTATCTACAAAATTATTATCACCCTGGCCGGTTTGGCTCAGCAGTTAGAGCGTCGGCCTGCAGACCAGAGAGTCACAGGTTCGATTCTGGTCAAGGGCACGTACCTCGGTTGTGGTTCGGTCCCCAGCCCTGGTCGGGGTCATGTGGGAGGCAGCCAACTGATGTGTCTCTCTCACATCAATGTTTCTCTCTCTCTCTCTCTCTCTCTCTCTCTCTCTCTCTCTCTCTCTCTCTCTCTCTCCTTCACACTCTATCTGAAGATAAATAGAAAAATATCCTCAGGTGAGGATTGAAAAAAATTATCATCTGCAAATAGAGACGATTTTACTTTTTTTCTTTCCAATTCTGATGTCTTTTGTTTCTTTTTTCCTACAGAATTTCTCTAGTTAGTACTTCAGCACTAGTTTGGATAGGAAGGAGTAGTGAAAGTGAGCACCCTTGTCTTGTTCCTTATGCAGAGGAAAACCTTTAGCCTTTCACTGTTGAAGAAGATATTAGCTGTGAGCCTTTCATACATGGTCTTTATCATGTTGAGGTGTGTTTCTTCTACCTATTTCGTTAAGAGTTTTTATCATGAACTAATGTTGAATTTTGTCAAAAGCATTTTCCTGCTTCTATGGAGATGATCACATAAAGTTTTCTCTTCTTTGCCTTTTACTGGAGTCTTAAAGGTATAAAGGATTTTATCCTTCACAATTCAAAATGCCAATCCACAGAATACCGTCAGGGTTCCAAAACTTACTGGGTGAGAGTGCCTAAATTCACCAATCTGCTGCTTTGGATTTGGTGGGTAAGATTCAAGGGCTTCAGCTTCTTCCCATCACTGAAGTTTTCCGTTCTCTTCCAATGTATTTGTTACATTTAGATCTTCTGACATGCTCTTGTTTCGTTTTGTTTTTCACAAAAGCCTATTGCATCTCCATGTTCAAATGTGACAAGGTAAACATGTTCAGAGAGAAGAATTTGTGGTCTTGATAATTATTGAGTGGTTTTACTTACACACAGGACTTGGTGTTATTTGGGGGGTTGGGGGGACAGAAGGAGAGCGGGCAGGAGGAAAGAGGGCTCCGACTCTGAGTTAATGAATTGTTTCCAAGTTCTGAATTTGTCCGAACACACGTAAGTGCTACTTTTGCCAAACTTCCCAAGATGAATATGCTCTGGGGGCCATGTTACCCCGTTAATGAAATACATTCACCCAAGATGTTTTCTTACTAAATAAACTGATCAGTAAAATTAAGGGAATTGGTATTTAAAAGACAACACTTCCTAAAGTGGAACATGGCCACTCTACATTTTCATATATCCCCAAGAGGCTTAGTCATTGTAATAGTGTGTGTGTCATTTGGCATTTTTCACTTACCCTGTTTTACATAATTCAACACCGGCTTCCTGATTAACATTTTCAAACCTTCCTGGCTTTTCCACAAAATATTTCAGTGACTATTTCCTACCTGTTTTGGTTTTGAAATCATGCTTTAATAAAGTTCTTAGGAGTAGGCTATCTGCACCAATGAGATCAAACACCATTAGGGTCATGACTCTGTACAAATGCGTTGTCTTCCAAAAGTGCCAGGTAATTCACCCTCCCGATCACAGTGCAGGAGTGCAATGGTTTCAGCCAAAGGTTGAAACACAGGCAAAGCATGAAGCCCGTCAGATGGATTCAACCCTTTGAGGATAGCTAGCATGTATGAAGGTTTCTCAACTTGATGCCAACACAGAGGACTAGCAAGTCTTCCTTCACCACAGAGGAGGGATCACAACCTCAAATGCCCTCACAGTTCTGACAGGGAGTGTGACTTAACCAGGCCAGGTGTCAGGGAGCCTGTAAGAAAAGATAGAAACTATGCAAAATGGACTATGCACCCCATCTGCTCCAGCCGCCCCCAGCTAATGAGCCATCTCCATTCCGTCTCAGCTGGAATGTTCAATTACAAAATATTGGCCATTGATTCCAATGTCATATGTATAAAATATACTAACACTTAGCAGACAAAAGGAAGGGAGGAGCAGAAGAAGGGAGGATGGACATTTTGAAACCCCTACGTACAGACTTCATAATGTACTATTTGCAATGATCTTTATGGCAATGATCTTTATGGCAATGAGTCAAGTCACAACGAGAAGATGCCTTGTAAAACTCGTTACTGGGATTGGGACTGATAGGAGAAAAGATACAAAATGAAAGTGCTAAGCAACCAGCAATATCTAAAAGAACTGTCACTCACGGAGATGCACGGTATGCATGCATGAAAAGGAGAATTAGATGCTGGGCTCTAGCAGATGTAATTATATAACATGATAAAGTAAGGCACAAAAGGAGTTGAGCCACTCTTTCCAAATTACAAAGCTGCAAAGCATTCAGCAGTCAAATAGTAAAAAGGAACAAAAAAAATGTGTTTTACTTCTTTCATTTGCATAACCTCTTTCCCCCCACAGTGCTTTCGGGAGTTACAGAATGATTCCTGTTCCTCTCCAATCATTTTCCAAGTGATTTAATTTCTTCAATAGGATCAGCTACACAGGATAGTGAAAAGCCCTAGTTAGTGTGTCTTTTTCCAGGTTTACCTTGGTGATGAGAAAATAGAAGTGACAGCAGGGAGGGGCATAAAAACCTCTAAACCAGGGTAAGATATTGACAAGGATAAGAGAATTCAGCCCCCGAACAGCAAATCTCTCCTCCTCATCTCTCAGCATCCTATAGAGTTTATGCTGGCATGTTTGTGGGGAGGTAGGACTTGTCTGATATGCATGACCTTTTGGAGTTGTCCACAGGCCATATGCTATCAAATAATGTAAGAATAGTGAGAGGAAGGTAACAGATTTGGAGGAATAAGGGACAGGAGAGTTATAAAGACCATAAAAGAAGGCATTTTGCTAGCAAGACGGAAACCCAGAGGCATTTTTTGTTTGGAAATATTTCCAAGCTAAGAATGTAAGCAAAAAGGACAGCTAATAAGTTATATTTTACTAGGATAATGAAAGTCTGGGGACTGACAGGAAGGCAAAATCAATCCACGAACTGAAGTCATTGTTCCCTGCTGTTTTCTGTTACCTTTTGGTGGTTGTAAGTTCACTTATGTTCAGCCAGTTCCCGGGGCTGTCATTAAGACTGTGGGGATTTCAAATGAGACACTGGGACACATATCCAGGTAATTCAAGCAAAGTCAACCTTGAACCTAAAGCTGCCTTATGGATGTCTTGATCCATAGATGCATTTTCCCAATGAGTTATTGTCATTAGATTCCTCCCTCACTAATGTTTTCTAAGCCTGGCTGATTTGGTAAAATTCCTCGGTGAAGGACCCTGCAAGGCTTCCTGAGACTAGAGAAAAGTTATAGTACATCATTCTCAGCTGGGTCCTTTTATTCAAACCAAACTCTCTCCCTTGTCTTCTCTTGTTTCCTTGATCTGAAAGTGTCTGCTCCCAGGACACGTGCGGCTATCTCACATTGTTTCTCCTCTCTCTCTCTTCTTCGGTTCCCCACCCTGTAAATTCAGAGATAACCCATATAATAAAGATGAGTAATCAGCCCTGGAATCATTTATCAACTTGTAGAGAGAAGACAGTATCGTCACCTAATAGATTGGGCACTTGCTGTGTGCCAGGCACTACGCTGAAGTCTTGACTGGCATCCATCATTTCAATTAATTATTACAGTAATTGAATGTATTAAGGGCTATTTTGTTTTCCTAATCTGAAGTTGGAAAAACTAAGGATGAGGGATATGAAGTCATTTTTCAAGCTTGTATAACTCTCAAGTGACATTCAGGACAAGGTCTCAAATCTGACTCCAAAATCTAGATTCTTAGCCATTAAACAATATAAAGGATATTGAACAAGAAGGTGATAATGATCATAACTGATGTTTATTGAGCTTTTTTAAAATTCCAGGCAATGTGCAGGGCACTTGACATAGATGAAAGTCTTGTTCAATTAAAACAACCACCGTGGGAGGTTGTTGCCCCCAGTTATTAGATGATGAAAACCAAGGTGCATAGAATTCATGCCTTCTGAGAGGTCATTCAGTGTGGTCTCATTGAGCAGAGTGGGTCCCTGTCCACAACAGAACTAGTGCTTCTGAGTTTTAACTGGCAGTCTTGTCCTAGGATCTCCTTAGAGGATCCCACCAAAAATGTGTGTGAGACTGCATAATATCAAGGGGTCCAGCTCCCAAGTAAATTGGGGTGATGTTTTATGAGTTTTAGAATCCCTGCATCCACCTGAATTCCTTGCAAATACTGTACTTAGGTAAATATTTGTTGATTTTAATTTTTGATGCTTAGGAATAAAGTGGTTAACAACTGGTTCCCATTGGTGTTAAGTAGTATCCCCTCATACCCTGAGGCATTTTTTGCTTTAGGAAAAAAATGGTAGCAGTACACTCTAATATTTGATCCATCAAAACAATGGTTATAATACTCTTTTTTTCCCATCACATTACTGTGAAATTTATTGGAGAGCCACTAAAGGATGAGGACATAGTTTTAAAAACAAATATGATTTAAAAGGAGGGGTAGGTTGTCATTATTGTTTGTTTATTTGGCAAACATTCCTGAGAGCCTATTATATATTAGGCACTTTGCGAAACCTGCTGAGGGAGACAAAGATGTATAAAGACATATGAGTCATTCCGAGAGTAAAACATTAGATGCAAGCATCACTATGCAGTGGATAAGCATCTTGCAGTATCTGCAATTTGTTACCCACTCCATGCTCTTCATTTGCATAAACAAGTAATGATCCTGTTAGCAAATGTGTAAACAATGGCTATTAAATACGTAAATACACCGTAAATACACCCATTTAACAACCCCTTTCCTTTTGCTAATAAAATAAATCTTCTCTATTAATAAACTGCATTACACAAATGTACTTTACACATAAACTGCAAGTAGGCATAAACTGTAAGTAGACGTGAAAAAAAAATGCCTAGAGTGTACAGTGTAAAAAAGATATAGGTATCTAAAAATGAGACACTAGAAAAATTAATCACATTCCTTCAGACCCAGCTGCCTGTGGTCTTCATGGTACCATTTATTAAAGAATTAAAAGTACATTTATTTTGAGGACTTTTGTTATAAAAATGATGGCCTTACTATACCTTTAGAAATTATATCTGCAATTATATGACTTAATACTTTGTCTTAATACATTTTCTCTGGGAGATGTTTCCACTCATTCAGATACTGACTATAAAAGCAAAATGAAGTGTGGAGTTTAAGTTATGATTAAAAGAATTAAAACCTTATTGCCAAAACGGGAGAAGTGGCAGCTTTATATTCTCATTGCCTTCTCTAAATAATTATCCAATCTTCTCACTACATGCTGGCAATGGAGGTAATGAATATAAATCCCTTACATTTGTAAAGCCTTTGGATTTTTATGTGCAATAGTAAGGCAGATGAGGTATGCTGGCCAAACCAACTAAAATTGGAGGATATATACATATTTTTTTATTAAGGTATAATGTACATGCTTCAAGCATGCAGGATACACTAATCCTCGGTGTACAGCTACATGAGTTTTTATACCTGTGTACCCCCCACCCAGATCAAGATCTGGAACAATTCCAGAGCCCCAGAGATTTCCATCATAGAGTTCCCTAGTCGATAACTAACCCCAGCCCTCAAGTCGAGGTGATCAGTAATGTGGCTTTTCTCAGCATTGGTTGCTTTTGCTTGCTTTTGGATGTCATATAAGTGGAATTATGCAATATGCACACTTTGTCTAGTTGTTTTTTTCACTCAATGAATGAGAGATTCATCTATGTTGTTAAATGCAATTGGTTATGTGTAGTTAATTTTTTTTTTACTGTTGGAGTGTATTGTATTGCATGAATATAATATAATGTATTTATTCATTCTTCTCTTGATAGATATTTTGTTTCCAGTTTTTGTCATATGTGAATAAAATAAAAATTTTAAATGTATTAATAAGCTAAAATAAAGTAAAGAATATTCAAAAGACCAAACGCTAATGAAATTATACACCAAAGCTGGCTTTAAACTTGAGGGTAGTTGCTGAACTTGGTGAACCTGAGCTTCAGTCTCCACAGCCTCTCAGGTTGCAAGGACAGCAATGCCCCGTCTAAGTGGCCAGAGAAAAGGGCAGTCTACTGGAACCTTTAACAGTGAGCTGAAACCCTCATTTTAGGGTAAAGAACCTATCTCTGCAGGAGGCTGCAAAGCAATTGCCCATCATAAAATGTAGGACAACATGTAAGAAAAAAATAAATCTACTCTGAATGTGTATTTGCCCAAGTTAGATCCATGGTTGTTTGAGCCCAGCTTTTACCTCCTATTTCATCCTGAAAATCTCAAGCCCACAACTTTGTTTAGTTTCCTCAGGCTATGGGATGAAACAAATGCAAATTCTTAACTCATTGTCAAACAGGCCTTAAGATGTTTTTTCTAAAGTTTTAAAAAAACACGAAGCACACAGGAAATGTGGCCCCAGAATGAGAGCCAACAGAAATAGAGCAATAAGGAAAATCTGTAGCCCAGCTGGTGTGGCTCAGTGGTTGAGGATTGACCCATGCACCAAGAGATCACCGATTCAATTCCCAGTCAGGGCACATGCCCAGGTTGTGGGCCCAATCCCCAGTGCGGGGCATGCAGAAGGCCACCAATTGATGTTCTCTCTCATCGATGTTTCTATCTCTCTCTCCCTCTCCCTTCCTCTCTCTAAAAATCAATAAAGTTAAAAAAAAGAAAATCTGTATTAGAATTACAAAATTCAGCTGAGAAAAGAAAATGAATATGCTAACTGAAAGAACCTGAACATATGAGTCAGAACAAGAGAACTCAAAAAGACAAAGCAATTTTGGAAGGTTGGGGGAAGAACCATATAAACTGGTAGCAATAGAAAATACAATCATTTAAAATGAGACCAAAAATGAATTTGAAATATATAAATCACATTTAATCAGAGTTCCAAAAGGAAAGGAAAGAAGAAAACAGTATTTGCAAGAACTTTTCAGAACAAATGAAGGACAATGTATTGATTCCACAATGTGAGCAAAAGGAAAGAAATGATAAAAACTGAATCTACATCTAGATACATCGTTTTGAATATTCAGGACACAAAGACAAATAAAAGAATCTAAAATCAATTAAGAATCTAAAATCAATTAGAGAGGAAAGACATATATAATACAGTCGGCCCTCATTTATCGCGGTTAATCAGTTCCAGACTCTACCGCGATAAATGAATTTCTGCAAAGTAAGATTCTTTCAAATTAATGAAACTGAACTGACAGCTGATATTTCTAAAGCAACAGCAGAAGCCAGGAGTGTGATAGTATCTTCCATGGGCTTACAGAGTGCCTAACTTAGAATTGCATATTCATAAAAAATGTCTTTTTTTTTAAATGGAGATATAATGGACATTATAACATTATATTAGTTTTAGGTGTATAACATAATGATTCAGTATTTTTAGGCATTGCAAAACCATCACCACATCTGTCACCACACATAGTTATAATTTTTTCTTGTGATACACTTAAGATTTACTTCTTAGCAACTTTCAGATATGCAGTATGCATTATTAATTATAGCCCCCATGTTGTGCATTGCATTGCCATGACTTATTTATGTTATGCCTCAGAGTTTGTACTCTTTAACTCCCTTCACCCATTTTGCCCACTCTCCACCCCCAACTCCACCAGCCCTGCCTCTAGTAAACACCAATCTCTTCTCTGTATCCATGACCAGCTTTTCCGTTAGTGTTTTGTTTTGAGGGGGTTGGTTATATTTCACATGTAAGTGAGATCATATGGTATTTATCTTTCTCTGTCTGACTTACTTCACTTAGCATAATGCCCCCAGGGTCCATCTATGTTGTAAGTGGCAAGATATTTTTTTCTATTTTTGTGGCTGAATAATATTTTATTTTTACATTTATACACATAGATATCACATGCAGGATATCTCTTCAACATATAGGCATACCCCGAAGATACTGCAGGTTCTGTTCCAGACCGCCACAATAAAGCTAGTATTGCAATAAGTATATCATATTCATTTTTCTGGTGGAGTGTCTTGCCTGCATGTAAAAACTGTAACATCTGTGAAACACAATAAAATGAGGTATGCCTGCAGTGTTTTCATTTCCTTTGGATATATTCCCAAAAGTGGAATTGCTGGCTTATATGGTAGTTCTATTTTAAATTTTCCAAGGGAACGCCATACTGTTTTCCATAGTGGGTGTACCAATTTACATTTCTACCAGCAGTGCACAAGGGTTCCCTTTTCTCTGCATCCTCACTAACAATTGTTACTTCTTGTCATTTTGATAATATTCTAACAGATGTGAGGTAATATCTCATTGTGATTTTGATTTGCATTTATTTTCTCTAATGATAGAGATACTAAGCACTTTTTCATGTACCTGTTGGCCATCTGTATGTCTTCTTTGGAAAAATGTCTATTCAGATCTTCTGCCCATTTTTTAATCAAAATTTTTTTTGCTGTTAGGTTGTATGTACTTTTTTATATATTTTGGATATTAACCTTTTATTAGATACATGGTTTGCAAATATCTTCTCCCATTCTGTAGGTTGTCTTTATATTTTGTTGATGGTTTCCTTTGCTGTGCAGAAGTTGTGTTGTTTTTGTTGTTTTGTACTTGTTTGTTTTTGTTGGCTTTGCTTTTGGTGTTAAATTAAAAAATTATCACCAAGACTGATATCATGGAGCTTGCCACATGTTCTTCTGGGAGTTTTATGGGTTGGGGTATTACATTCAAATATTTGATCAGTTTTGAGTTAATATTTGTGTATGGTATAAGACAGTGATCCAGTTGTATTCTTTTACAAGTAGGTGTCCAGTTTTCTCAACACTACTTAGTTTAAGAGACTGTCCTTACCCCATTGTATGTTCTTGGCTCCTTTGTCATAAAATAATTGACCAATATGTGTAAGCTTATTTCTTGGCTCTCTGTTCTTTGATCTGTACGTCTGTTTTTATGCCAAAACCATACTGTTTGGATTATTATAGCTTTGTAATATGATTTGAAATTAAGGAACATGATCTGTTGTTCTTTCTCAAAATTGCTTTGGCTATTTGGGATCTCTTATGGTTTCATAAAAATTTTAGAATGCTTGTTCTAGTTCTGTAAAAACAAACAAACAAAAAATGCTGTTGAAATTTTGATAGAGGATGCATTAAATCTTTAGTTGCTTTGGGTAGTATGGACATTTTAACAATGCTTTTACTGTGTCTATTGGGATTATTGGATGCTTTTTTTTCTTTTATTCTATTAATGTGATGTATCACATTGATTTATTTGCATATGTTGAACAATCCTTGCATCCCAGGGATAAATCCCACTTGATAGTGTAAATGATCATTTTATTGCGCTGCTAAATTCTAATATTTTATTGAGAGCACCTATATTTATCATAGATATTGGCCTGTGGGTTTTTCTGTTATGACCTTTTCTGGCTTTGGTATCATAGTAATGATGACTACATAAAATGAAGTTTGAGCTCTGGCCCAGTGGCTCATTTGGTTGAAGCATCATCCCATATATCAAAAGGGTTGCAGGTTCACTTCCCAGTCAGTCCAAATACCTAGGTTGCACATTCAATCCTGGTCAGGGCATGTACATGAGGCAACAGATCAGTGTTTCTCACATCAATCAATCAATCTCTCTCTCTCCCCTCCCCTCCCTTCCTTTCTCTCTCCCTTCCTCTCTCGCTCTAAAATCAATTTTAAAAACATATCCTCAGGTGGGGATTTTTTAAAAAAGAGTTCGGGAGTGTTCCCTCCTCTTTAGTTTTTTGGAAGAATTTGAGAAGGACTGGCATTAAATTTTCTTTAAATGTTTGGTTAAATTTATAAGTGAAGCTGTCTGGACCTGTGATTTTATTTTATTTTCTGAGATATTTATGATTACTGATTCAATATCCTTACTACTAATTGGTCTGTTCAGATTCTCTATTTCTTTCTGATTCAGTTTTGGTACGTTGTATGTTTCTAAGAATATTTCCATTTTTTTTTTTTAGGTTTTCCAGTTTGTTGGGGTATAGTTGTTTATAATAGCCTCTTATAATCCTTTGTATTTATGTGGTTTCAGTTGTCTCCTTTTTTCTTTATAATTGTGTTGAATTGGGTCCTCTCTCTTTTTGACTTGGTTAGTCAAGCTAAAGGCGTATCAATTTTATTTTTTCGAAGAACAAACTTGTAGTTTGGTTAAGCTTTTCTTCTGTTTTCCTGTTCTCTATTTCATTTATTTCTACTCTATTCTTTATTATTTACTTCCTTCTGCTGACTTTGGGCATAGCTGTGTGTTCTTTTATAGTTCTCTAAGGCATGGATTTGGTTGTGATAAAATAGTTTTGTATCATGGTTGCAGTGAAATCAATGTTCTAGGAAACTAGTGACTAAGTGACACTGGCCTATGTGCATACATTTACCACAATCAATTTTTTGGACTTAATTGTGTGCTATAGTTATTTAAAATATAATTACTTGGGAAAACTGAGTGAAGTATAGGCAGGATTGCTCTGCACTATTTTTCTAACTTCCTATGAATCTAATTATTTTTAAATATAAGGTTAAAAAATGAACTAGATAAATCCACCATCATAGCAGGAGATTTTTTTACATTTCTATTAATAATTGATAGAACAAGCAAGCCAAAAGTAAGAAAAAATAAACAAAACCGTATTCAGAAGATTTTAAAGCAATTAAAACACTTGTTTTATGTTATGTACATATATAGCACACTGAAATCAACTAATATTGTATACATTTTCTTTTTTTTTTATTGATTTTTTTTAATTAATTTATTTTTGTTACAGATGTTTCTCCTTTTTTCCCCATTGACACCCTCCTCCCCATCCCCCCACCCTGTCCCCAGCTTTGTTGTCCATGTCCATCACTTATGCATACATGTGCATAAGTTCTGTGGTTTATCTCTTCCCTCCCCCCCCACCCCCTCTTCTGAGGGGTGTCAGTTTATACCCTACTTCCACATCTCTGGGTCTACCCTGTTCCTCAGACTGTTATGTTCATTATATTCCACAAATAAGTGAGATCATGTGATATTTGTCTTTCTCTGCTTTGCTTGTTTCACTTAGGATAATACTCTCAAGGTCCCTCCACGTCATCTCAAAGGATAAGAGATCTTTCTTTCTTACAGCTGCATAGTACTCCATTGTGTATATGTACCACAGCTTTTTTATCCATTCATCCACTGATGGACACTTGGGCTGTTTCCAGATCTTAGCTATTGTAAATAGTGCTGCTATGAACATGGGGGTACATGTATTTTTTCTGATTGGTGATTGAGGCTTCTTAGGGTATATTCCTAGAAGTGGGATCACTGGGTCAAATGGCAATTCAATTTTTAATTTTTTGAGGTAACACCATAGTGTTTTCCACAGTGGCCGCACCAGTCTGCATTCCCACCAGCAGTGTACTAGAGTCCCCTTTTCTCCACACCCTCATCAACACTTGTTGTTTGATGACTTGTTGATGGCGGCCATTCTGACAGGTGTGAGGTGATACCTCATTGTTGTTTTAATTTGCATCTCTCTGATGATTAATGATGTTGAGCATTTCTTCATATGTCTCTTAGCCATTTGTATGTCCTTTTTGGAGAAGTGTCTATTTAGTTCCTCTGCCCATTTTTTAATTGGGTTTTTTGTCTTCCTTTTGTTGAGTTGTATGAGCACTCTGTATATTTTGGAAATTAACCCCTTATCTGATGTATCATTGGCAATTATGCTCTCCCATAGAGTGGGTTCCCTATCTGTTTTGATGGTTGTTTCTTTTGCTGTGCAGAAGCTTTTGAGTTTGATGTAGTCCCATGTGTTCATTTTTCCCTTTGTTTCTGTTGCCTTAGGTGATGTATCAGTGAAGATTCTGCTGCGTATGATGTCCGAAATTTTGTTGCCTACATTTTCTTCTAGGATTTTTATGGATTCACGAGTCACATTTAAGTCTTTTATCCATTTTGAGTTTATTCTTGTGTGTGGTGTAAGTTGATGGTCTAGTTTCATTTTTTTGCATGTAACTGTCCAATTTTCCCAACACCATTTATTAAAGAGGCTATCTTTACTCCATTGTATGCTCTTGCCACCTTTGTCAAATATTAATTGAGCATAACGTCTTGGGTCAATTTCTGGATTCTCTGTTCTGTTCCACTGGTCTATATGCCTGTTCTTGTGCCAGTACCAGGCTGTTTTGATTACAGTGGCTTTGTAATATAAGCTGATATCCGGTATTGTGATCCCACCTACTTTGTCCTTCTTTTTCAAGATTGCTGTGGCTATTCGGGGTCTTTTTTGGTTGCATATGAACTTTTGAAGTATTTGTTCTAGTTCTGTGAAATATGTCACTGGTATTTTGATGGGGATTGCATTGAATCTATAGATTGCTTTGGGTAATATGGACATTTTAATGATGTTAATTCTTCCAATCCATGAACAAGGTATGTGCTTCCACTTTTTTATATCTTCCTCTATTTCTTTTTTCAATGTCCTGTAGTTTTCTGCAAATAGGTCCTTTACTTCTTTGGTTAAGTTTATTCCTAGGTATCTTAATTTTTTTGCCGCGATGGTAAATGGAATTTTTTTTTAGTTTCTCTTTCCGTGAGTTCATCATTGGTGTATAAGAATGCCATTGATTTCTTGACATTAATTTTGTATCCTGCTACTTTGCCAAATTCATTTATTAAGTCTAGTAGATTTTTGATGGAGTCTTTAGGGTTTTCTATATATAATATCATATCGTCTGCGAATAATGACAGTTTCACTTCCTCCTTTCCAATTTGGATTCCTTTTATTTTTTCTTCACGTCTGATTGCTGTGGCTAAGACTTCCAGTACTATGTTAAATAAGAGTGGCGAAAGTGGGCATCCCTGTCTTGTTCCTGTTCTTAAGGGAAATGTTTTTAGTTTTTGCCCATTGAGTATGATGTTGGCTGTAGGTCTTTCATATATGGCCTTTATTATATCAAGATATGATCCCTCTACTCCCAAATTGCTGAGTGTTTTTATCAGAAATGGGTGCTGGATTTTGTCAAATGCTTTTTCAGCGTCTATTGATATGATCATGTGGTTTTTATCTTTCATTTTGTTTATGTGGTGTATCACATTTATTGATTTGCGAATGTTGAACCAGCCTTGCATCCCTGGGATGAATCCCACTTGGTCATGGTGAATAATTTTTTTGATGTATTGCTGGATCCGATTTGCTAGTATTTTGTTTAGGATTTTGGCATCTACGTTCATCAGGGATATTGGCCTGTAGTTTTCTTTCTTTGTAGTGTCTTTTTCTGGTTTTGGAATTAGGATTATGCTGGCCTCATAAAACGAGTTTGGAAGTCTTCCTTCTTCTTGAATTTTTTGAAATAGTTTGAGGAGAATGGGTGTTAGTTCTTCTTTGAATGTTCGGTAAAACTCCCCCGTGAAGCCATCCGGTCCTGGGCTTTTGTTTGCTGGGAGAGTCTTGATTACATCTTCAATTTCCTTAGCTGTTATTGGTCTGTTCAAGTTTTCTATCTCTTCCCGGTCCAGTTTTGGGAGACTATGTGTTTCTAGAAATTTGTCCATTTCACTTAGATTGTCGAATTTGTTGTCATATAAATGTTCATAGTATTTGCTAATGATCTACATTTTCTTTTTAAACATGCTTAAGTCATACACAACACACACACACACACCTTCTTATGGCAACATAAAGCAAATATCAACACATTTCAAAAATATTTGATTAGTATAAATTATCTATCATATCAGTAATAAAAATAACTTGGAAATTTACATATGTTTAGAAGTTAAGCATACTTATAAATAACTGAGACAAATAGGAAAATATAATAGAAATCAGAAAAAAAATTTACGAATGATAATGCCATATAAAAACTGGCATCATGTAGCTAAAGCAATGCTTAGAGATAAATCATTAGCTGTAATTTTTATAGGCAATAAGCCTAAATATAAGTATATCAGCTATTTCTTTTAAATGTTACAAAATAAACTACTAGAGTAGTAGTAGAAATTAAAAATAATAAATATTATAGAGGAAATTAATGATATGTAAGCAATGATACATTATTCTCAAAAGAACCAAAATTTGATCCTTTACAAAGACTAAATTGACAAATATCTGTGGAAAAACTGATCAAGAGAAGAAAAGAGTTACACTTAAATGTTAGAATTAAAAAGAGGGACATAACTACAGAGACTACTGACATTATAAAATAAATATGAAAATATTTGAACCCTTTATGCCAATAAACTTGAAACTTGGATAAAATGGACAAATACCTAGAAAACCTTAACTAAAATAAATGACCTGAACAAATGGGAAATCTTAATTTTTTTTTTATAACAAATTACTAACTCTGAGTGAAACTGGACAATGAATGGGTCCGGGCACCTGTCACTACTTGAGCCAATTAAGCGAGACAAAGTTGAATCATATATGAGCATTTATTCCAATATTGTCAGCAGTATGGGAGAGCAGTGGGTAACCCCATAAAATCTGCGCTCTCCCCTCACTTGACAGCTGCTTTTAAAGGGTAGAGAAACAATGACTATGTGAGAAAAGGCAGTTAGGCAAAAAAGGGAAAGAAAAAAAATAGGTAAAATAGTTACAGGCAAGGGGGGGGGGGTGTTGTAAAAAGGTTTCAGGCAAAGGGGGAAAGAATATGGGCTGGGGGCTGCAAGGGGCTAGTCGCCAGCCAGTGAGTCGCTGTCACGGGTCCAGTGTTTCGATAATCAGGTGGTGAATCTTTCCATGATGTCAGGTAGTCTTCCTTGTCCTCAGATTAGGAGAACGGACAGCATTCCCAAGGTAAACTCCCCAGGCACACACCTCCCAGTCAGGTCAGAAGGGGCTTTTCTTTAATCAGAACAAAGCAATCACGATTACCATTGTAAAGGATGATTAACGTTTCTTATAACTATGGCTAGTACCCCACTATGATTAATTCTATTATTCTCTCCCGCCCCTTTCCTAAGGCTGAATAAATAGTCATAAAAATATTCTTTTTTCTTGCTAGCTTGAGTAGAAAAATGTCAGAGAGCACTATCATTGCTTTTTGCCTTTGGCTATTTGCCAATTCCCAAATCAGTCACCCGAACAAGGAGATAATACCATCACCCAGATAAGCCTCACATGTGTCCCAGGGGCCAGATTGCAGGAGCCAATTGATGGAGCCATAGGGCTAACAACACTATCTTTAGGAAAGGTAATTTCCAAAAAGACCAAAAAGCGGTGTGATGCTTTGTCCCAGTCACCCACAGACTTACAGTTCACCCCCATTTGTATTCAAATTCTAGCTCTCCAACTCTAAGATTTAACTGGCACCTAACAGCATGCTCCAGTTCCCCAAAGGTGAAATGAAAAATACCCATAGCTCACCCCACATGTGGGTGTAGAAGTCATATGTCAGTTAGATGTTTGATTACAGTACAATGGAAAATAGCATGCTTTAAAATCTATAAGGCTGTAAGTTTAACTATCCTCATTAACTATTCTTACAAACTTGTGATAAACTATCGGCTGTAAGGCTATAAAAAATTGTGAATAAACCATTTGTAATTGGTAAAATATACTGGGCTTAATTAAAATTTTACTCCAAACTATAACATTCCATCCTTTACACAAAATCAATTCATTAAAAAAAAAAAAAAAAAAAAAAAGTTCCCTCCTTTGAAAATATTCAATACCTGGAAAAAAGAAAAAGAAAAAAAAACATGTAAAATGCCTAAGGAGCTGTGGACACCAATCATATTAGAAGACCCAGGTCTTTGGGTTAATAGTTGATGCAGTTGCATCATCTTTATTCCCCCGTCATTTGTTTCCAGTTCTTGTCAATTTTTTTTAACGTTCTCAAGTCTCTCAAAGCTCTTATCAATTCTTGAACAGGGGCCACTGCACCACCAGCGGGCACATCAAATAGGAAACAAAGACCGTTAACAAAAGATCCACTGATTCCCAGAAAAATTCGTGAAGGGCAAAAAATGATGCTCCTTTCTTGCCTGTTTATTTTTCTGGACACCACATTGATTTTAACAGTAGTATCTTGTATTTATCATTTATTTATTGTTCATCGACATCCCTGAGGAACTTTGAATTCCAGCAACTCGCTTTGTTTGAGGTAAAGCAGAGTTGTGGCACATTATCTCCCAAGTTCGTTTCCCACCATTATCTCCCCTCCTAATCTGAGCTCCTTGAACCGTGCAGTAGTACTGTCATTCGGTGTCTTGTGTCTGTGTGTCTATTAATGGAGGGGAGCATGCCTCAGCTCCCCTGGTTGCTGCTGGGGGTGGGGTTCTTACATCCCGAGAAAAGGAATTTTCTGAGATTCGCATGGGAGGATGCAATCTGGTAGGAAAGCTTTATTTCCATGAAATTACACCCCTGGGTTTCCAAAGTCCCGTTTCCCTTAGTCCAGTCATAGCAGTGTAGCTGGGGTTTCAATGGAGCTAAAATCAGAGCTAGTGTCCAGAGTTTTCTCTCCATGTTGAAGCCAGGTCCAGTTCAGCATCAGGTTAACTGCAGTCCATTAGTCCATTGCATGTGGGGTCCCCATGACCATGGGCCATATGGGCGAAGGCAGGACATCCAAGAGAGTGCCACAAGCCAACAAGAATCTCAAGAGTCCCAAAAGCACAAGAGAACCAAGAGAGCACATTTCTTTGTTTAGAGGATTATATATTCCAAATATTTCTGTGCTTGCAGTGGCCATGTCCATTTTGGCCAACCCTCTCTGTCCCCAGGTATGGTTGACAGGCAAATATCTTTCCTATGTCACCTCAAATTTACTGGGCATGTGTCTATCTTCCCTATGTGGTTCCCTTCCCCAGTGTTTTGCAGGGAACATGCCTATAATGTCTGGCCTTCCTTTTGCTCCTTTCCTGTGATTAACAACTAGTTAATTACAACAGTGTCATATCCATCAACAATGAAGAAATATTTTATATATTTGTCAAAAGAAATTGGACTCATGGAAGCATGGAACAGACTGATGAATCTCAGAGGGAAGATGGGGTAGTGGGAAGGGATTAACCAAAGAATTTATATGCGTAACCCATGGACATATACAATGGTGCGGTGAAGTCCTGGGAGGAACTGGAGTGGGGTGGAGGGGGTCAGTGAGACAATGGGAGAATAAATGGGGTATATCTGTAAAACTTTCATCAATAAAGATAAATTTAAATATATGCATTATTTTAACAAGTGGATGTTGACTATTCTGTGAAATATATATTGTGAGATGCAGGGATGAAGTGGCTTTTTTTCCCTCCCAGCAAATAGCAGAATAATATAACTGGCAGCACTCAGTGAGTTTTAGAAGTGGAAGTTTTCCCCATTATTTCATTCTCTAGAGCAAGTTTACATTCATTTATTCATTTGTGTATTTATGTGCAACAAACATACAGACCCTTCTCTCATGCTGGGTCCCATAGATGGACTTAATATTTCAATCTCTTAATTTTCTTTACATTGGGAATAGTAATATCCCACCGGGCTGTTAGCAGGATTGAATGAGTCAGTGTATCTGAAGCGTTGAGAATGGGTTCTCACAGATGTAAGGCCTGTGCATACCTTGACTACTGTTTGAGCTTAGGTCCTCTAAGAAGCATGCTCTGAGGCACCCATTAAAGTGCTGACATTACATCTGGGACATGTAATCCCAGGTCAGTGAGGGTGAGATTTTAAAAAGAAGCTAAGGAAAGAGAAAAGTGATGTGACATGATGTGTTTTCACGCCAGGGACCACTTCATAACAAGCTTCCGAGAGACCTACAGGACAGTCAGCAGAACGTTTGCTTTCCACATACCAAGGAGATCACATCTTAGTCCATGGGGCAGAGAAAGGAGGCAAATTTAATCTGCCTGGTCCCTTCCACCCCCGTTTTCTTTTTATTTCAATAGATGTTTATTAAGAAGCAGTGCTATTATTTATAGGTAAGATTATTCTCAGTAGAAATTTCCAAGCAAGAAATCAGATCCAAAGAAGGTCTTAAAATGACTCCACAAGGATATTATTGAGCATTAAAAAACAATGCAACATGAATGGACCTTGAGAGCATTATGCTAAGTGAAATAAGTCAGACAGAGGAAGACAAATCCATATGATCTCACTAATATATCTAAAACAAAAATAAAAATAAAAACAAAAAAAAAACTGGACTCATGAATCCTGAGAACGAATCTGTGGTTGCCAGAAGGAGGGGTAGGGGAGGATGGGGAGGTGAGGGGTAGGGTAGGCAAAATGAGTGATGGTGGAAAAAAGGTATAAACTTTCAGTTATACAGTAAGTCCTGGGGATGTAATGTACAGCATGGTGACTGTACTTAATAACATTGTATTGTATATTTGAAAGCTGCTAACAGAAGAGATCTTAAAAGTCTCACCACAAGAGAAATAATTTTTGTAACTATGTGTGATGATGATGTTAACTGGACTTATTGTAGTGATCATTTTTCAGTATTTACAAATATCACATTATTATGTTGTACACCTGAAAGTAATATAATGTTACATGTCAATTATATGTCAAGAAAAAAGAAAAAAGTACCTTTAATTGAAATCAATATGTTACACTTCTGATGATTACTTTTTTATTTTATATTTCAATTAAAGTTTACCTACAATATTATATTAGTTTCAGGTATACAACACAGTGATTAGACATTTATATAACGTACAAGGTGAAAACCCCAATAAGTCAGGTACCCATCTGACACCGTGCATAGTAAATACAGGATTACTGACTATATTCCCCGTGCTATACTTTACATCCCAATGACATTTTCTCACTGGCAATTTGGGTTTCTTAATCCCTTAACCTTTTTCACACATCACCTTAAATCCCTTCCCATCTGGCAAACATCAATTTGTTCGCTGTATCTATCCGTTTGTTTTGTTTGTTTGTTTATTTTGTATTTTCGATTACACATATCCATGAAATCATATGGGATTTGTCTTTCTCTGTTAGACTTACTTTACTTAGCATAATACCTTCTAGATCCATCCATGTTGTTGCAAAAGGCAAACTTTCATCATTATTATTTTTTTTTTATGGCTGAGTACTATTTCAGTGTATATACAACGTCTTTATCCATTTGTCTATCAATGGACGCTTAGGTTGCTTCCATATCTTGACTACTATAAATAATGCAGCAATGAACATAGGGGTGTAGCTGTCTTTTTGAATACGTGTTTTGGATTTCTTTGGATAAATACCCACAAATGGAATTGTTGGTAGTTCTTTTACTTTTTTGAGGAGCCTCCATACTGTTTTCAATAGTGACGGCACAAATATACAATCCACCAACAGCGCAAGAGGGTTCCCTCTTCTCCACACACTCGCCAGCACTTGCTGTTTGAGGATTTATTGATGATAGCCATTCTGACAGGCGTGAGATAATATCTCATTGGAGTTTTAATTTGCATTTTCTGATGATTAGTGATGTTGACCATCTTTTCATATGTCTATTGGCCATCTGTATGTCCTCTTTGTAGAAATGTCTATTCAGGGCCTCTGCCCATTTTTTAATTAAAAAAGGGGGGGGTGATGTATGAGATATATTAACTCCTTATCAGATGTGTCATTGGTGGATATTGTCTCCCATTCAGTAAGTTGTCTTGTTTTGTTGATGGTTTCCTTCACTGTGCAAAAAGCTTTTTAGTTTCATATAGTCACATTTGTTTATTTTTTCCCTTCTTTCCCTTGTCCAAAGAGACATATAAAAAATATAGTATTAAGAGTGATGTCAAAAGATTACTGCCTATGTTCTCTTCTAGGAGTTTTATGGTTTTAGGTCTTACATTTAAGTCTTTAGTTCATTTTGAGCTTATTTTTGTATATGGTGTTAGAAAGTGTTCCAGTTCCATTTTTCTTTGCATGTATCTATCCAATTTTCCAACACCATTTATTGAAGAGACTGTCTTTACCCCACTGAATATTCCTGTCTCCTTTGTCCTAGATTAATTGGTCATTTAGGCTTGAGTTTATTTCTGGGTTCTCTATTTTCTTCCATTGATCTATGGGTCTGTTTTTATGCCATTAACATGCTGTTTTGATTACTATGGCCTTGTAGTATAGTTTGATATCAGGCAGAATGATACCTCCTATTTTGTTCTTTTTTTTCTCTCAAGATTACTTTGGCTATTCAGTGTCTTTGTGGTTCCATATAAATTTTAGGATTATTTGTTCTAAATCTGTGAAAACTAGCATCAGTATTTTGAAAGGAATTGCATTGAATCTGAAGATTGCTTTGGGTAGTATGGACATTTTAACAATATTAATTCTTCCTATCCATGAACAAGGTATATGCTTCTATTTATTTGTACTTTCTTCAATTTCTTCAATGTCTTACAGTTTTCTGAGTACAGGTCTTTTACCTCCTTGGTTAAATTTATTCCTAGGTATTTTATTCTTTTTATGGAATTGTAAGTGGGATTGTTTTTCTTAATTTCTCTTTCTGGTAATTGTAATTCGCGTATGAAAACACAATATATATCTGAATATTAATTTTGTATCCTGCTACACTGCTGAATTCATTTATTAGTTCTTATAGTGTTTTGGTGGATTCTTTAGGGTTCTCCATATGCAATATCATAGTCATATGCAAATAATGACAGTTTTACTTCTTGCTTTCCAACTTGAATGCCTTTTATTTCTTTTTCTTGTCTGAATGTTGTGGCTAAGACATCCAGTACTATGTTGAATAAGAGTGGTAAAAGCAGACATCTCTGTCTTGTTCCAGATCTTAAGTGGAACACTTGTAGTTTCCCCATTTTGAGTATGATGTTGGCTGTGGGTTTGTCATATATAGCCTTTTATTACATTGAGGTATGTTCCCTCTATTCCCCTTTGCTGAGAGTTTTTAGAAAAAAAAATTTAAGTTTAGTAAGATGCATTCTTACTTTGTAAATTGCGTGACTAAATTCATTGGAGAACTTTCTCTTGTTTTAAATGACAAGATAATCTGTTTAAATCAGTGCCATACCATAAAAATAATTTAGGAATTTATTTATTTATTTTTTTTAATCCTCACCCGAGGACATTTTTTCATTTTCTGTTCAGACAGAGTGGGAGGGAGAGAGAGGAAGAGAGAGAGAGAGAAACATCGATGTGAAAGGGACACATCGAGTGGCTGCCACCCGCACGACCAACCAGGGCCGGGGACAAACTGCAACCAAGGTACATGCCCTTAGCGGGAACTGAACCCGGGTCTCTCTGGACCGCAGGCCGACGCTCTAACCGCTGAGCCTAACCGGCCAGGGCAATTTAGGAATTTTTTAAATATACCAATCTTTGGACATCACCCAAATGTTCTTCATCCAGAACTCCAGGATTTGGGCTTCTATTTTAACACATTTTCTAAATGATAATATTAATGGTTCATATCTTGCTTTTGGGCTTCCTGATCTAAGTCTTAGAATGGATAAATTTCCATTTATCTCCTTGATTCCCCCATGTGTTAAATAAGAATGGTGAAAGTAGACATTCCTGTCTTTGTTCCTGATCTTAAAGAGAATGCTCTCAGCTTTACTCCATTGAGTATGATATTAGCTCTGGGTTTGCCATATAGATGGCCTTTATTATATTGAGTATATTCCCTCTATTTCTACTTTGTTGAATGTTTTTAGTCATAAAATGGAGGTTGGATTTTGTCAAATGTTTTTTCTGCATCTGTTGACATGATCATATGATTTTATTTATGTGGTGTATCATATTAATCTATTTGTGGATATTGTACAAGTCTTGCATCCTGGGAATAAATCCCACTTGATCGCGGTGTATGATTTTTTTTTAAATGTATTGCTGAATTTTATTCCCTAATATTTTATTGAGGACTTTTTCATCTATGTTCATCAGGTATATTGGTGTATAATTTTTTCTGTAGTGTCTTTGTCTAGTTTAGATATCAGGGTAATGTTGGCCTCATAAAATGTATTTGGAGCCTTCCCACCTCTTCAATATTTTGGAATAGTTTGACAAGGATAAATATTAATTCTTCTATAAATGTTTGGTAAAATTCACCTGTGAAGCAATATGGTCCAGGACTTTTATTTGATAGACAATTTTTGATTACTGGTTTGAGTTTGTTAGTACTTATTGGTTGGTCCAGATTTACTATTTCTTCCTGATTCAGCCTTGGAAGATTGTATGTTTCTAGGAATTTATCCTTTATTTTTCTAGGTTGTCCAACTTGTTTACATATAATTGTTTCTACTATTTTCTTATAAATCTTAGTATTTATTTCATGTTAGTTGTCACTTCTGTTTCATTTCTGATTTTATTTTTTTGGGGTCCTCTATTTTCTGTTTTGATGAGTCTGGAATTAGGTTTATCGATTTTGTTTATCATTTTGTAGAACCAGTTCTTAGTTTCATTGACCTTTTCTTTTTTTTTGAACTCTATTTCATTTATTTCCACTCTTATGTTTATTATTTTCTTCCTTCTGCTCTCTTGGGTCTTTGTTCTTTTTCTAGTTTCTTTAGGTATAAAGTTAGATATTTTATTTGAGATTTTTCTTGTTTTGTGAGGTAGGCCTGTATTGCTATAAATTTTTCTCCTAGTACTGGTTCGTATGTATCCTATAGCTTTGAGATGTTGTATTTTTATTTTTATTTTTATTTTTCTCAAGATAGCTTTTGATTTCTTCCTTGGTCTCATTGCTAACTCATTCATTGTTTAGTAGCATGTTATTTAGCCTCTATGTGTTTTTGTGTTTTGGGGGGTATTTTTTTTTTTTTTATAATTGATTTCTAGTTTCATACCACTCTGGTTGGAGATTAATCTTGATATGATTTCAATCTTCTTAATTTTGTTGAGACTTGTTTTGTGGCTTAACATCTGGTCTATCTGTAAAATGTCCCATGTGCATTTGAAAATAATATACATTCTGCATCTTTGGAGTGAAATGTTCTAAAAATATAAATTAGGTTTATCTGGACTAACATATCATTTAAGGCAACTGTTTCCTTGTTGATTTTCTATATGAATTATCTATGCATTGATGTCAATAGAGTATTAAAGTACCCTTCTATTACTGTATTACTGGCAATCTCTCCCTTGGTGTCCATCAATATATGCTTTATATATTTAGGTATTCCTACATTGGATGAGTAGATATTTATGAGAGTTCTATCCACTTGTTGAATTGATTCTTTTATCATTATGAAATTTTCTTCTTTGTCTCTTATTTCATCTCATGTTTTAAAGTTGATTTTGTCTCATAAATATTGTTACTGAAGCTTTTTAAAAATGTTCATTTCCATGAAATACCTTTTCCATTCCTTTACTTTCAGTCTGTGTGTGTCTTTCAATCTGATGTGTCTCTTGTAGAAAACCTATATACAGAGCTTGTTTTTTTATTCATTCAGCCACCTGAATTTTGAGCATTTAATTCATTTATATTTAAAGTGAGCATTAACAAATATGTAGTTATTATCATTTTATTGTTTTCTGATTTTTTTTTTTGTAGTTATCTTATTCTTTTGCTCTCTTCTGTTGTATGTTGATGACTTTCTGTAGTGTTATGTTTGGATTACTTTATCTTTATTTCTCATACGTCTCTTGTAGATTTTTGGTTTGTGTCATGTGCTTTATATATACCAAGCTATGTTTATAGTAGTTAGTAATAAGTTGATGTTTGCTTAAGTTCTAACACATTCTAAAATCACTACAATTTTTATCCTTCCCTCTATGTATGTTTTTGTCTTTTTTTTTACTTTTTTGTGTGTGTTTGTGTGTAACCCTTAATTTATTATTGTAATTACACACTATCTCCTTACTTTTTGTATTTTATCCTGTGCACTAGCTTTATTGTTAGTTGATCCACTACTTTTACTAAGTGTTTGCTTTTGTCAGTAAGCACTTTTTCCCTATATTTTCAAATTTATATTTAATCTTTTCTTTTATACTTAAAGAAGTCCATTTAACATTTCTTGTGGAGTTGTTTAGTGGTATAGAACTCCATTAGCTTTCCTTCTCTAGGAAACTCTTTATTCTTTCTTTCTATTCTAAATGATAGCTTTGATGGGTAAAGTAATTTTGGTCATAGGTCCTTGATTTTCATGTCTTAATATTTTGAACCAGTCCCTTGAGAAATCAGCTGACAATATTATGGGAACTTGGTTGTATAAAACTAAATGCTTTTCTCCTGTTACTTTCAAGATTCTCTCTTTCTCTTTAAACATTGGCACTTTACTTATAATGTGTCTTGGTGTGGGCCAATTTGAGTTTATCATCTTGGGATTCTCTGTGTATCCTGGACTTGAATGTGCATTTCCAATGCCAGGTAAGGGAAGTTTTCAGTCATTATTTCTTCAAATAGGTTTTTAATCCCTATTCTCTCTCTTCTCCTCTGATAGTCCAATGATATGAATGTTATCCCTGAAGTACCTTAAACTGTCCTCATTGTTTTTAATTTTTTTTCCTTTATGGTGCTCTGATTGGGTGTTTTCTGCTACCTTGTCTTCCAGGTCACTAATTGATCCTCTACTTCATCTTATCTTCTGTTGATTTCCTCTATTGTATTCTTCTTTTCAGTAATTATATTCTTCATTTCTGACTGGTTCTTTTTTGTTTTCTATGTCCATTTTTATGTTTCCTATCTCTTTGTTGAAGTTCTCACTGAGTTAATCTATTCTTCCCCTAAGTTCATTGAGCATCCTTATAACCAATGTTTTGAACTCAGCATCTGGTAGATTGCTTGTCTCCATTCTGTTTAGTTCTTTCTCTGGAGTTTTATCCTGTTGTTTCATTTGGGACATAGTTCTTTATCTCCCCATTTTGGCTGACTCCCTGTGTTTGTTTCTATGTATTGTGTAGATTTGCTACATCTCCTGGTCTTGGCAGAGTAGCCATATGTAGTGGTTGTCCTGTGGCCCAGTAGCATAGTCTCCCTGTTCACCTGTATAAAGTGCTCCAGCATTGTCCCTTGTGTGGATAGTGTAGTTGAGCCTTGATTGCTGTTGGCGCATCAGTGAGTGGGGTTGACCCTCAAGGTGACTGTCTGTGAAGGCTGACTGTGACTATATCAGACAAGATGTTGTATGAGGGCTGAGCCCACAGAGCAAGGTTTGTTTTAATGTGGCTCTGGTGCCAGCCAAATCCACCCTTTGTGTGTGTCGTTTGTGGATCTGGTTGAGTAATGCTCTAGTGTGATCTGAAGCCATCCACCAGGTATGTTAGTTCTGGAGCCTCTTAGGAGGGGCTCAGGTGTAGGCCAAGATTCACCACTGTTTGTGTCTGTCTTGGGGCCTCCTGGTAGGAACTAGAAAGTGATCTATGGTTGGTTGCCATGTGTCTGGTCTTAAAGGTGCTTAGGAGAGGCTATACTGCAAACCCAGGCTGGTTGACATGAGTGCTGGGCTTGGGCCCCCTTGGTGAGCACCATGATGGAAGCTGAGGCCAGGAACCACTTGTGCTGGGCTTGTGGCCACTTAGCTGAAGCTATGTTCCAAGCCAACATTGGCCACAGCTTATGTCAGATTTGGGGCCACCTGATGTGAGTTACAATGCAAGTTAGGACTGGTCACCGCTTGAGTCAGTCTTGCTTGGGGCTGCTTAGCAAGAGGTACAGGGCACACCAAGGGCAGCCACTGCTTGTTAGTATTTGTGAACCTATGAGACATTTTAGGAAAGTCTGCAGCATGAGCCAAGGTAGATGGTTAGTGTGGAAAGCCACTGGAAGTGGCTCAGGCTTAGAGTGTGAATTGGGTGAGACAGGGTCTTAGGGAATCACCAGGGCAGGGTGGACGGTGTTAGCCAAATTAATGGAGAATTCATATTTGGTGCCTACCTGTTCCTTCCAGCTGGGTAGGGGTAGGGCTCAACAAAGGAACAATGATATCCTGCAAGAGCTTCCATCCCTAGAGAAAGTTGTCCCAACCCCTCACCCTTTAGCACTTACCCTGGTTTTCACAGCCAGATATTATGGGGACTCCTCTTCTTGGCACTAATGCCCCAGGCTTGGGAGCCTTTGCTCCTCAAGGGGGGACCTCTGCAGCTGAGATATCCCTCTTGATTCTAAATCAACATACCATGGGTGTGGGGCTTGCCCATTCTACATCTCTACCCATCCTACCAGCCTCTTCATGGCTTCCTTATAATCTTAGTCATAGGACTTCTGTTCAGCTAGTCTTCATGTGGTTCTCCATGATGATTGTTCTAGAATTTAGTTGTAATTTTGATGTGGTCATAGGAAAAGGTGAGCACAGCATCTATCTATTCTGCCACCTTGACCAGTTCTATGTGTTTCATCCCAATCTTTTTCTCTTACATGCAATTACTATTAACCAAGCTACACCAAAGTTGCCTTTGAATCTAACCTCTTGTTCAAAGCCCTTAGCATAATATAATTGATAAAAATAAGGCTTTAGAATTAAAAACATAATTTTAAGTCCTGGGTCTGCTACTTGCTAGCTGTACAAGTTATTTAAACTGTCTGGGTCTTGGTTTCTTCATCTATAAAATGGAAATGTTAATCTCTGCTTCATAGAGCTGTTATAAAGGATGAATAAGCAGTAAAATAATTATAGCTGTGATTGGCACATAAATGTTCAATAAATGTTTACTACTAATATAATTATCAGTGCATACAAATGAAAAGGTTGCTAAAATTCATTCAGACCACAAACTATGAATCTACTAGAATCACACTAGAGGAAAACACCATAGCCTGCAGCTACACAAGAAAAGTAAAACTGAGTAATGACCAGTTGATTGGATCAACATAGAAAGCCTGAATTATCCAGAAAATTGCCTCTTTTCCCCATTTTGATTTGCCTTTATAGATACCACCATAAAGTCACTTTCTACACCCTGATTTGATTCTTTGCCAGTCATACTCAGTAATGTGTCATCAGAATCTAAATGCATTTTTATCAGATGTTGTAAAATCCTATTTTATTTTGCCATGGCAGAGTCAAGCAAAAGCTTTAAGATCTGTAGGAGTATTCACTACAGTATATTTATATGGACATTGCAATGAGCAATGATATCACTACAGTGCTATTGATGAATATGCTCGTGTGAGACATTTAAATTTTTTAAATTGTCATCTTCCTGCAGACTGTGCTATACATTTCTGCCTTGTTTGCTTGAGGATTTAATTTGGCTGTTGTATGACATTAAAACAAGCATGCTATACAAGAGAACTATTTTACATTTAGAAAAAAATAAAACGGGTTTTAAACAATATATGACCTACTTTAGGCAGACCAAAAAAAAGGTTAATTTTCTTAACCTTCTTGATTTTTAATAATATTTATTTTACTCCTCTTTACTCTTGTTGTTGAATACCTTCAAAAATTGAACCCAATGAAACTATACTTAAAGGGAATACAATAGGAGGGGGAAAACGTACTCATTTTATTTTTCTTTTTTTAAATATGTTTTTATTGATTTTTTAGAGAGAGAGGAAGGGAGAGAGTGATAGAAACATTGATGTGAGAGAGAACCATCGATTGGCCATCTCCCACACACCCACTACTGGGGATGGAGCCTGCAACCCAGGCATGTGTCCTGACGGGGAATCACACCGGGACCTCTCAGTGCATGGGATGACGTTCAATTCACTGAGCCACACCAGTCGGGCTGTACTCATTTTCTTTAGATTCCAATTAGTTACAACACCAAACACTGCCCCAACCTTGAGATTTTTTATTCAGGAGGTCAGGATAGTAAATAAGTATTCCAGGTGATATCCTAGTCCAGGGAATTTATGGGCCATAGTTTGAGCAACTAATTAAAGTATGTATAAACCATTTATGGACCTGAGTCAGGAGAGTAATAACATCGATCTTCGGTAAATGTGATATAATATCACAAAACACCTAGCAGCTGAATACTAAAGCAGCTTGAATTTCAAGAATATTTGGATTTAAGGTCATAACAAGCTGATGTTTTCACCAAATTTTATGAAAATCACAGTTGTCTCATTCAAACGAAAGTGATTCATTTCTCCTTACGTCTTTGCTGATATTCTTATTTTTCTAGTCACCAGGCAATCAGAAAATAAAATGAAACCAAACTCTCTTTTCTAAAAAAAACTTCTGTGCTTTATACAACCTTATCTGCTGCTGGGGAAGAAGTGATCACCAAGATATTCTCTTGAATGCAACCATGATTTTTCAAGGAACTTCTAGTAAATTTAAAGTGTTTCATTTTCAATTTTGTTTCTGTGATTCCTGAACATTTTCTTCCTGTTTGAATTTTCCTAGTGAGTCTTTCCGCAGAGTTGTTTAATGGTGCTCCATGCTGACTCTACAGCTTCAAAGTAGCCCTGGTAGAAAACCCGTAGTTGGATGAGATAAGTGCATATCTAATAGCCCAAGTAAAGGTAATGAGCACATATGTTTCCAGGCAGAATGGCCACAGAACAAATGTGGAAACTAGATTTTACTCCAAGCTAATTCCAATTCACTGGTTTTGACCCCCTTCAGTTGTATTACGACCAACAGTGAGGCCTGAGGTTCCAAGGAAGATTTCCACCTGAAATATAGGTAGAAAATATAAAGTGGGACACAAGATTCTACTTTACTATTAATTATACTAATGCTAAAGTTGCATTCAGGCTCAGATCAAACTGGATTGGGACTAACAAATTTAGTACAAGTGATAAATAGGTCCTGTTGCTTTCTTATATGCCTATCTGGATATCTGGAAGTATTACTACTTTCTAAACGACCACAAGTAGAGAAATCAAAATCTATGTTTGATAGGCATAGAGATTTGGATACATAGGTTGGTATTCTAGCACCTGGTTGGGAAAATAGGAGTACTTGATTCTGCCTTTCACAGGGACCCTGTTCACTAACACAGGTGGATACATCAAATCATTGTCTTCTCCTTCTAAAGAGAAGTGGAGGAAGGAATGACAAATCAACAAAGGAAGAAGCATTCTTGGTTCAGGGAGACAGGATTGAGGAACCTTCTTACCCATGTAAATATGTATCATTTTAATTGTTAGAAAAACCAATGAAAAGAATGTTTTATTGTTGTTTTTTAAAATCTGCCCATTCTTCAAGATACAACTTCAATATTCTCCCCCCTATGGAATTCTTACTGATCCTTTCATTTATGACCTTAATCTAAAATCAAGATCTTGTGATTTTTCACTCCTGTGAAACATTAATGTACTATGTGTATGTGTGTATGGGGGGGGTTATTACTACTCTGTTATGGATATTTATTTAAATAAATGTCTTCCCTATCACCTATTTGTATATGTATATTTAGCAAGTACTATGTGGCAATCACCACACTAAGTATAAGGATGGCCACATAAGCAAATAAGTAAATGATATATCCGCCCCCCAACCCATACCATAAACTCACATTCCAGTGGAGAATAGAAACTATAAATAGACAGCTACAGAGCAGTGAGAAACTGGATGTCACACCTCATTCACAACTAGATTTGGAGTCTGAATTTTGCAGAACTGATGAAGAAGTAACTCCCATGCCTAAGCCTACGTTAGGCTTGTTGGTGTGTTGTTTGATGTTTGGATCTTGGCTATAAGAAGTTGAAAGGGATTTTAGAAGGTTTGTACCTTTTTTTTTTTTTTTTTGCTTTTTAAGTAAACACAATATCAGCATCCTCCCTTGGTAATCACTGTCTCTTTTGATTTATTATTTTGGATTTTCTTTAACATTGATGTCTTTATTAAAATCATTTTCTCTCTATTCATGCTCTCTCTTCTAGAGCAGAGGTCAGCAAACGATACCCGTGGGCTTGTGGCCTATTTTTCTATTGGAAAATTCTACTGGAATATAACGCTGCCCATTTATCTATGTATTGTCTACGGCAGCTTTTGCAGAGATCATGTGGTCCGCCCACAAGCCTAACAGGTTTACTGTCTTGACCTTTAAGAAAAACTTTGCTGGTCTCTGCTCTGGAACAAGGGTTTTCTGCACCAGGCCCAAGGATCAGGGATTCTTGACCTGAGATCCACTATAAACACACAGTTCAGAGATGCATTAATCCCCGAGAATTGTCTGCTACATTGCGGTGAATGTGTATATGCCTGCACAAGCACATTTATGATTATTAGGGAAAGGTTTTTAGCTTGTTCATATTCTCAAAAGAGAATCCTTCTGGCATGGCCAAGTAAGTACCTATCAGACTAACTCTCCCACAGGCAATTAACTGCAAACTCTGGACATAATACAAAAAAAAAAAAAAAACTTTCTTAAAGGTACTAACAGTGAATAAAAATAGATTCTGGCAAGAAGTCAAAACTTGGAAGAAGGGAACAGTACTAAATAAGTTCTCTCTCTCTCTCTCTCTCTCTCTCTCTCTCTCTCTCTCCCTCTCTCCCTCTCTCCCTCTCTCCCTCTCTCTCTCTCTCTCTCTCTCTCTCTTTCCCTCTCTCCCTCTCTCCCTGAGGACAGTTTGTAGTCAGAACCATGGAGGATGCCTAAAACTCCGATTGAAAACCTGTAATGTTTCTGGCCTACAGAACCAGAGGACAGCATTTGGGACACCCACAGTCTCTGAAAAGGGTGGGGTGCATGTGGAAGATGGTCATGGAAAGAAGAGAGGAATCTCCAAATTCTTTGTCCAAATCCCTGGCCATTCTCTGAAACACACATGTGAGACAGACATCAAACCCAGATTAGGCTAAAAGAACTGAAATGAGTTTTCAGCTGTTGTCCAAGAGACAAATTTGCACTTTGAGTTCAACCAAATGAATCACCTGCTAAAACAAAAAGATACTACTCTTGTGAGAAATAGAGCAATCCAGATATTTCAACACATAACATTCACGATGCCCAGGGTATAATCCAAAATTACTCAACATACAAAGAAACAGGAAATGTATGAACAATACTCAAAATAAGACAATCAACAGAAAACAGCCCCAAATTATCTAAATATTGGAATTAGCAGACAGTGACTTTAAAGCAGCTATTATAGCTATGCTTAGGCAAAGAAAAATATTCTCCTAATAAATGAAAAGTTGGGAAAACTTAGCAGACAAACACAAATGATTTGAAAAGAACCAAATTGAAATTCTAGAACTGAGAAATACTATATTTCAAAGGATAATGTGGCTTTCTTCTCAAAATTAAACTACACTGCCTATTGGCTCACTATTTATTTGATGTAAAAAACTTGAGTTTGGCCCTGGCTGGTGTGGCTCAGTTGGTTGGAGCGTCATCCCATACACCAGGAGGTGGCAGGTTTGATTCCTGCTCAGGGCACATACCCAGGTTGTGGGTTTGATCCCTGGTCAGGCAGTGCAGGAAGATGTTTCTCTCTCATCTCTCTCTCTCTCTCTCCCTCCCTCCTTCCTTCCTTCCTTCCTTCCTCTCTCTAAAATCAATTTAAAAAAATAAATTAAAAACCTGAGTTGCTCTTCTCTGAAGAAGGAACATGTCATAATAGAAAGAAACAGCCCCGAAACAGCTTTGAGGGTGAAATTTTGGATCTGTAAGAAAGCAACCACTGTTGCCTAAATAAGTTAACCTTGAACAAAGTACTTGACCTCTCTGTACCTATTTTCTTTAGCTGCAAATAGGGACAATAATGGTACTTCTGCATAATATAATATTCTAAGCACAATTTCTATAACCTGGTAATTATTCAATAGACTATGATGATGATGATGATAATGACCTTTAATTGGGTTCTGAAAGCACCCTCTCTAAAACAGGAATGCCAAGGTCAATGACATTCTGGCTAGGTTTTGAGAGCTCGCTGAAGGAAGAGAGGCTAGGATGAGATACGGGAACCTAAAGTGAGATCTCCAAATGCAGTGTCTTTTTCTAAGACTTTGTTCGAATCCTCTGTAGATTTTGTCCACTGCTGATTAGCTTTTGACATCTGTGCCTTTCCTCTCAATTTAATGTTAATAGTCTTTGTCAAATGATTCCACTCAAGTGTCTTGTTAACACTCAAATAATGGCGAAATGATTAATTTCTAGGTGCTGACTTGAATAACAGTAATCTTGTTGAAATCATGTGGTATGAATGTGACTGTCATAGGTATTTAAAAAGACTGAAAGCAACTGACAGATTCTGATCTGTCATGTCACTCCCGCTGATGTTTGAAGGAACTGTGGGGTCTGCTCTCTCGAGAAGCTCATGTCACGTGTTTGACACTCACCGATAGCAGCTGTAATTGTATGTAGTACATGGGGAGTGGAAATAGAATTTTCAACTGCTTGTCAAGCAGTTCTCCTAGTCCTCCTCCCCCCACAGGAGTGAGAGGCATATGCAGAACAGAAATTCCAATCATCTCCTGCCATTAACCTTAGACAGTTGTTCCAAGATGCAACCCCGATAGTGGGAACATTTAGCACGTGGTACTAAACATGAAACAAGATTGTCTTTCTGCCCTCGTTCTCATAGCTCCATTGGAAAAGGGACTTTTGAAAGCTAAAAGGTGAGAGGTCTTATACACAGAACTGGGATCATTCGTGGGACACATTTATCTGATTACCCATAGGTGTCCGTGATTATAATAGGGAGCAAGGGCATACAAACAAGGGAGACACATTCCCGTTATCGAGTTCTCCCTAATTAATGGGAGAGCTGAATTAAGTGTTTTGAATCTCATGAGCCAGAGATCTACTATAATGTATCTAAACATCTTAATTAATTCTCATAAGCATCCAGGTAAGTGAGGTTGACAGACTGCACTTGGATTATCAGTGTGTGCACCCTGGCCAAGAGGGATGCATCTACCCAGAGCAAAAAGCTTATTTTTATAATTCACACATAGGTGTCATGTAGACTAAAATAGGCATGGGTGTGACCATGTTTGCCTTTATTTTATTTGCTATATACAGCAGATTAACTGTGGTTTTCAATGTCTTGGTATATTTTAAGAGATTCTGAGGCTCAGAGTAGGTTATACCAATTAAATGATAAGATTATTTTTTAAATAATTTTTATTTTTTAATTATAGCTGTGATATAATGTTACATTAGTTTCAGGTGTACAACATAGTGGTTAGTGATTTATATAACTTATAAAGTGATCACCCCAATAAGACTAGTATCCATCTGACACCGTAAATAGTTACATCAATATTATTGACTATATTCCCTATTCTGTACTTTACAACGCTGTGACTATTTTTATAACCGCCAATTTGTACTTCTTAATCCCTTCACCTTTTTTACCCACACCCCAAACACCATCCCATCTGGCAATCCTCAGTTTGTTCTCTGTATCTATGAGTTGTTTCTGTGTTGTTTGTTCGTTTATTTTTTAGATTCCACGTACAAGTGAAATCATATGGTATTAGTCTTTTTCTGTCTGACTTATTTCACCTAACATAATACCCTCTGAGTCCATCCATGTTGTCACAGATGGAAAGATTTTATTCTTTTTTGTGGCTGAGTAGTATCCCATTGCACTTACGTACTACATCTTTTTCGTCCATGCATCTATCAATGGGCAACTAGGTTGCTTCCATATCTTGGCTATTGTAAATAATGCTGCAATAAACATAGGGGTTCATATATCTTTTTCAATTAGTGTTTAGGATTTCTTTGGATAAAGACCCCAAAATGGAACTGCTGGGTCATATGATAGTCCTAGTTTTAATTTTTTTAGGAGCATCCATATTGTTTTGCATAGTGACTATAATGATTTGTAACCCCACCAACAGTGCACAAGAATTCCCTTTCTCCACATCTTCACCAACAGTTGTTGCTTGTTAATTTATTGCTGGTAGCCACCCTGACAGGTGTGAGGTATTGTCTCATTGTGGTTTTATTTGCATTTCCCTGGTGATTGGTGGTGTTGAGGATCTTTTCATATGTCTGTTGGCCATATGTATGTCCTCTTTGGGAAAAGTCCATTCATGTCCTCTGCCCATTTTCTTCATCAGATTGTTTGGGTTTTTGTTGTTAATGTATGAATTTCTTATATATTTGCCCCTTACAAGATACATTACATGTATTAATTTGTAGATATTGTACCAACCTTGCATCCCCAGAATAAATCCCACCTGATCATGGTGTGTGATCTTTTCAATGTAATGCTGAATTCAGTTTGCTAATATTTTGTTGAGAATTTTTGCATCTCTATTCATTAGGAATATTCGCCTGTAATTTTCTTTTGTTGTAATTTCTTTGTCTGGTTTCGGAATAAATGTAATGCTGCCTTAAAAAATATGCTTGTGATCTTTACTCTTGAATGTTTTTTGAATCATTTGAGAAGGATAGGTATGTATTCTTCTTTGAATGTTTGCTAAAATTCACCTATAAAACCATCTTGTCCAGGTTGGGAGTTTGGTGATTACTGATTTAATTTAATTAGTAGTTTTCGGTCTGTTAAAATTTTCTGTTTCTGCTCGATACAGTATTGAAAGATTGTATATTTCTAGGAATTTATCCATTTCTTCCAGGTTGCCCGTTTTGTTGGCATATAATTGTTTGTAGTATTTTCTTATAATTCTTTGTATTTCTGTGGTGTCAGTTGTCTTATTTCATTTATCAGTTATTGCTTTCATTTCTGATTTTAATTATTTGAGTCCTCTTTTTTCTTTACAAGTCTACTTAAAGTCTGTCAATCTTGTTTATTTTCTCAAAAAAAAAACAACAAAAAAACAAAACAAAAAACAACAGCTCTTGTTCATTGATCTTTTGTATTATTTCTTTAGACTCTATTTTGTTTATTTCTGCTCTGATCTTTATTATTTCCTTCCTTCTACTCACTTTGAACTTTGTTGTTCTTTTTCTAGTTTCTTTAGGTGTAGGGTTAGATTGTTTATTTGAGATTTCCCTTGTTTTTTTGAGGTAGACCTGTATTACTCTAAATTTTCCTCTTAGAACTTCTTTGGTGTGTCTCTTTGATTGTGGATCATTGTATTTACATTTTCATTTGTCTCACAGTATCTTCTGATTTCTTCCTTGATCTCATTGTTAACCTATTCATTGTTTAGTGGCATGTTATTCAGCCTCCATGTGTTTGTGTGTTTTTTCTGTTTTCTTCTTGTAATTGATTTCTAGTTTCTTACCATTGTGCTCAGAGAAGATGCTTACTATGATCTCAATCTTCTTAAATTTATTGAGACTAGTTTTGTGGCCTACCATCTGGTCTATTCTGGAAAATGTTCCATGTGCACTTAAAAAGAATGTATATTCTGCTACTTTGGGTTGAAATGTTTTAAAAATATCAATTAAATCCATCTGCTCTAATGTGTCATTTAAGGCCTGTTTCCTGGTTGATTTTCTGTCTGGATTATCTATCCACTGATGTCAATGGGGTGTTAAAGTCTGACACTATTACTGTTACTATCAATCTTCGCCTTTATGTTTATCACTATTCGCTTAATATATGTAGGTACTCCTACATTGGGTGCGTGTTTATATCCTCTTATAAGATCGATCCCTTTGTCATTATGAAGTGCCCTTCTATGTCTTTTGCTGCAGCTTTTATCTTAAAGTTTGTCTGGTGTAAGAACTACTACCCTAGCTTTCTCTTTTTGTGTGTGTGTGTTTGCATAAAATATCTTTTTCTGTCCTTTTACTTTCAGTCTGTGTGTGTCTTTCAATCTGAAGTGGCTCTCCTTTGGGCAGCATGTATACAGGTCTTGATTTTTCATTTATTTTGCCACCCTATGTCATTGGATTGGTACATTTAATCCATTTAAATTAAATTTTTTTTAGTTATGTAGTTATTGCCATTCTATTCATTGTTTTCTGATTATTTTTGTAGTTCCTCTCTGTTCCTTTCTTATTCTCTTACTCTCTCCTCTTGTATGTTGATGACTTTCTATAGTGTTGTGTTGGGTTCCTTTCTCTTTATTTCCTGTATATCTCTTGTAGATTTTTAGTTTGTGGTTACCACGTGCTTCATGTATTCCACGCTATGTTTAAAGCAGTCTATTTAATTTGACGGTTGCTTAAGTTCGAACACATTCTAAAATCACTACAACTTTAACTCACCCATTCCACATACATGTTTTTGTCATATATTTCTGTTTGTGTGTGTGTGTTTGTATCTCTTATTTAATTGTTATTATGCATAATCTTCCTACTTTTGACTTTTAACCTTTGTAGTTGTTTTATAATTGGTTGATCTACTGCTTTTGCTAAGTGTTTGCCTTTGTTATTGAGCATTTTTTTTATCTCCTATATTTTCTTATTCATATTTTTCTTTTCTTTTCTTCTTAGAGAAGTCCCTTTAACATTTCTCATACTAATATAATGGTTTAGTGGTGACGAACTCTTTTCGCTTTTTCCTGTCAGGGAAACTCTCTCTCCCTCTATTCTAAATGAGAGTTGAGTTAGGGAGAGCAATCTTGGTTGTAGGTCTGTCTTTCATCACTTTGGATATTCTGTGCCATTCCTTATGGCCTGCAGAGTTTCTGTTGAGAATTCAGTTGACAGTCTTATCAGAGCTTCCCTGTACAGAACTAGCTGCTTTTCTCTTGCTACTTTTCATTCTGTCTTTGACTTGGATCTTTGGCATTTTAATTATGAGGTGTCTTGGTGTGGGCCTCTCTGGGTTCATCTTGTTTGGGAATCTCTGCGCTTCCTGTACTTGTATGTCTATTTCCATCACAAGTTTAGGGAAATTTTCTGTCACTAATTCAAGTAGGTTTTCAGTCTCTTGTTCACTCTCCTCCTCCTGGTACACCTGTGATGCAAATATTGGTGTGCCTGATGTTGTCCTCGCGATCCCTTAAACTATCCTCATTGGTTTTATTTTTTTCTTTTTGCTATTTTGATTAGGTGTTTTGCACGCCTATGTCTTCCAGATCACCGAGGTCCTCTGCTTCATCAATTCTTCTGTTAATTCCCTGTAATGTATTCTTCATTTCAATCATTGTATTGTTTGTTTCTGACAGGTCCTTTTTTATGTTTTCTATATGGATTTTTTTATGTTCTCTATCTCTTTATTGAAGTTCTCACTGAGTCAATCTATTCTTCCTCTAAGTTCATTGTGCATCCTTATAACCAGTGTTTTGAACTCAGCATGTGGTATATTGCTTGTCTCCATTTTGTTTAGTTCTTTTTCTGGAATTTTTATTCTTTCATTTGGGACATGTTCTCTTGTCTCCTCATCTGGGCTGACTCCATGTGTTTGGTTCTGTGCATTAGTTAAATCTGCTACATCTCCCAGTCTTGGCAGAGTGGCCTTATGTAGTAAGTGTTCTCCTTGGCCACCTGAGCCAGGTGTTCCAGGGGTGTCCCTGTGTGCCCCCCTGTTGTAGTTGAGCCTTGATTGGTATTGGCACATCAGTGGTTGGGACTGACCCTAGGGCTTACTGTCTATGAGGGCTGGCCATGACTACAATGCTGTTATGTTCAGGATGACCCCATGAAGCAGGAGTCACTAGGGCTTTAGTGCAGTCAAGTCCGTCCTTTGGGTCTGTCATTTATGGAGTTTGTTGTGTGGTTGTCTAGTGTAGTCTAAAGCTGGCCACCAGGTGTGTTGGTTCTGGAGCCTCTTGGGAGGGGCTCTGGTGCAGGTCAAAGTCAGCCACCATGTGTGACAGGCTTGGGGATGTCTGTTAGAAGCTACAAAGTAATCTGCTGTTGCTTTCCACTTGTGCTGAGCTTGGAGGCACTTGGTGGAAGCTATCCTGCGAACTGAAGCTGCCTGCCACTAGTGTTGGGCTTGGGACCCTTTGGTGGACACCACAATGTGAGCTGAGGTCTGCTACCACATGTGCTTGGTTTATGGTCACTTAGTTTAGGCTTCATTCTAAGCCAAGACCAGCCACTGCTGATGCCAGGCTTGGGGCTATCTAATGGGAGTTACAAGTTGAGACTGGTCACCACTCATGTCAAGCTTGGCATAGCTTAGCAAGTGGTACAGGTCACAACAAGGCTAGCCACTGCTTATTTAAGATTTGTGGATCTTTGAGAAATTTTAGAAAAGTTTGCAGTATGAGTCAGGGTAGGCTGCTTGTGTGGAGGAGGCTCTGGAAGTTGGGTGGGGTCACCAATGGTGTTAACTAAATTGATGGAGAGCTTGGATTTGGCAATTGCCTGTACTGTGCTGGCTGGGTTGGGCGAGGCTCAACAAAGGAATAATGGCACCCTCCAGCAGTTCTGTTCCTGGAGAGAGCAGTCCCAACCTCTGCCCTTCCGACCCTTGCCCTGAAGCTAGTCAGTTCAGTTTCTCCCCTTAGGTCCTTGGTGCTTTTCAAGCTGCTGCCTCTGTGCTGGAGCACAGAGAAAGTGAGTTTGTGAATGAGTGAATCTGTGCTCGGGCCCTTTAAGACCTATAGCACCCAAACCTCCAGCAGCCCTCTATCTCACTAGGATGCAATCCCCACTGGTTTTTACAGCCAGAAGTTACAGGGACTCCTATTTCCAGCACTGGAGCCCTGAGCTGGGGAGCCTGATTTGGGGCTGGGACCCCTCACTCCTCAGAAGGAACCTCTGCAGCCGAGATTCTCAGTTGTCACACTGTGGGTGTGGGACCTGCCCATTCTGCATCTCCGCCTCTCCTACCAGTCTTTATGTGGCTTCTTCTTTACATTCTTATAGGACTTCTGCTCAGCTAGTCTTCAGGTGCTTCTTTTTAAATTTAATTTAATTTTATTGTTTGACTGAAATGCCAATAAAATGGTAGGCCTGTAATTGTGGAAACACTATAAACTCCCTTGTTACAGCCCTGCCACCCCTTGCTGTGTGCATATGTATAACACTGTCCTTCGTAGGTGAAAGATCCAGTGTTGGAATTCTTTGGTGTAAATAAATGTTTGGTTTTATGTATCAAAATATATTTATCAGGTGCTTTTTTATGATGGTTTATACTTTAATGGTTATGTTGATGTGGTCATGGGAGGAGGTGAGCACAGCGTTTACCTACTTCACCATCGAGACAGGAAGTGGTCCAGACTATACAAATCTTGAAGATATAATAAAAGCAGCCCAGCCTGTGTAGCTCAGTGGTTGAGCATCAGCCCTTCCACCAAGAGGTCACTGGTTCGATTCCCGGTCAGGGCACATGCCCAGGTTGTGGGCTCAGTCCCCAATGGGGGGCATGCAGGAGGCGGCCAATCGATGTTCTCTCTCATTGATGTTTCTACCTCTTTTTCTCTCTCTACTTTCCTCTCTCTAAAATCAATAAAGAAAAATTTTTTTTAAAAAAAGCATATCCACATAAAGAGAGATTTTATTTAATGAACCCACAGCCTTTTACTTCTTCATCGAAACACTGCTTGTTAACACTTAGGGTACCAGGGGTTGAGGGCTAATGGCAATACAACAGCTCAGTTATAGTTCTGTATACCAAGGCTTTGACTATCTAGTGAATGTGATCAAGTAGACCAAGAGCTATGCTAGAAAGCATAAGATTGCTGAAGTCATAAAAGTGATACAGACAAATACTCCTGAGCATTCTGAGGATGTCATCTATCCACTATGTGCAAATGGCAGGCCTCAACCAAAATGTCTCGTAATTGTGAATTAATATTCCAGTGAATCCATGTCTTCTTACTTCAGCCTCCTTTGGTTAGTGGTTGCTGTTGATGCCCTTCCTTCCTCATATCATCTGCACCCAAGTGTGTTGAATACAGCAGTTAGGAGACAACTGGAAAATACAAAACAGTCTCTGGTTTATACCCCCAACAAGAGGACTCTTTTTCACACTTGTTACGCAAAGATCCTGAATATTTGGAGGATGAAAATTCTCAAAGGCTTTTGTTCTCAACATTGCATAAATCATAAATAATCATTATGCTAATTTCAAATGATAGTATTTTCCCTTTATTTATGTTTTATCTTTATTATTTGGTGAATGTAAAAATTATGTATATATGAGATTTCAACCATAAGTTTGTCTCTAAGGTTCCTTAACTTACACATGAAAACCTCTGTTTTTAATTCTTCAACCCCAAAATTTCATACAAAGGTTGTATTTAGCAAACCAGTCCACACCGTTAGTGGAGAAATGTTCATCCTTGCGAATTAAGAAGAAATTCTAGTTATGTTCCTTTAAGAAACATTAATCATGGTTTGATCAAGAAGTGGAGGGACTATGGAAGTCAAGGTCCTGTTTTAAGTAAAATGCTGTTTGTTGGGTGCTGTTTTGTTTTACAGAATATTTATGATCTACTCTCTTAGCTACTTTCACATATGAAATACAAAATTATTAACTATAATCACCATGACTATATTACATCCCCATGACTTATTTATTTTATAACTGACACTTTGTACTTTTCACCCCTTCATCCATCCCCACACCCTGAACCCCACAACCACCAATCTGTTCTCTGTATTTATAAACCTGTTTGTTTGGTTGCTGTTTTATGTTTTACATTCTACATGAAAGTGAGATTATGCAGTATTTGTCTTTCTCCTTGACTTATTTCACTTAGCATAATGCCCTCAAATTCTATCCATGTTGTTGCAAACAGCAAGATTCCCTTCTTTCTATGGTTGAATAATATTTCATTGTATATATACTACATTTTGATGGACATGGGGGTTGTTTTCATATCTTGGTTATTGTAAATAATGCTGCTATCAACATGGGGATGCATAAAGCCTTTCAAGTTAGAGCTTTTGTTTTCTTCAAATAAGTACCCAGAAGTGGAATTGCTGGATAATACCATAGTTATGTTTTTTTTTTATTTTTTGAGGACCCCTCATACTAGTTTCGATAGTGGCTGTACCAATTGATATTCCCACCGAGAGAGCACAAGGGTTCCCTTTTCTCCACAACCTCACCAACACTTGTTATTTCTTGTCTTTTTTATAACACCCATTATAATGGGTGAGGGGTGATATCTCATTGTAGTTTTGATTAGTATTTATTGGTTATCAATGATCTTGAGCATCTTCTCATGTACCGGTTGGCCATCTGTTTGTCTACTTTGGGAAAATGTGCGTTAAGATATCCTGCCCATTTTGTAATCAGTTTGTTTGTGAGTTTTGCTGTTGAGTTGCATGAATTCTTCATATATTTTGGCTATTAACACTGTATCAGATATATTGGCTTGCAAATATTTTCTCCCATTCAGTAGGTTGACTTTTTATTTTGTGGATGGTTCCCCCCTCCCTTTGCTGTGCAGAAGCTTTTTAGTTTGATGTAACCTCATTCGTTTGTTTTTAATTTTTTGCCTTTGCTTTTGGTGTGAGATCCAAAAAATCATCTCCAAGACCAATGTCGAGGAGCTTACCACCTATGTTTCCTTCTATGAGTTTTATGGTTTCAGAGCTTACATTTAGTATTTAATCCACTTTTAGTTAATTTTTGTGCATGGTATAAGAGAGTGGTTCAGTATCATTCGCATATGGTTGTCTAGTTTTCCCAACAGCATTTATTGAAGAAACTGTCCTTTCACCATTGAATATTCTTGTTTGCTTTGTTATAGATTAATTGACCATATATTTGCGGGTTTACTTCTGGTTTTCTATTATGTTCCATTGATCTATATGTCCGTTTGTGTGCCAATACCATACTATTTTGATGACTATAGTTTTGTAGTATAGTTTGAAATCAGGGAGTATAGTGTTCTTCTTTCTGAATATTTATTTAGCTATTTGGGGTCTTTTGTGGTCCAATACAAATTTTAGACTAGTTTGTTCGTAAAATGCTGTTTTAAGTCTCTAAAACAATGGTATAATCTACTATTGTACTATATTTTCCTCTCTATACTTCAAAATATATTCTAGAGAAGTGACCAATTTTACCGAGAGAAAGCTTTGTCTTACAGGTTCACTCTAAAGAATGTGTAGGTTCCCAGCAAATTGATTGTACTGGGGCAACTGCAAGTATGGAACTTTCCAGCTTATCTATGAGGGATGGCAGCAGGATTAAGAAGGCAGTTTAAGGGGGAAAGGGATAATAAAAAAAAGGAGAAAAGTGGTTTGAGCCCCAAAAGATAGGCTGGTCATGGACAGAGGGCAAACTTGAAAAGCAGAGTAAAAAAATCTTTAAATTTCCTTCCAACAAATACTCACATAGGAGACATATAGAGTTCTTATTTAGTAGTGGATTGAGGCAGATTGGCTCAATTGATTGTCTGTATAGTTGTCTCTCTAGCTGGGAACATGATGACAGAGTGTCCCTTCATAAGGTAGAGTGTTAATGTAAAAGAAAAATTAGACAACATTTATTTAGTATTGATGGCTGCACCTATGAGCATTGTTCCAGCACCTGAGTCCCACTGGGACTATGGGATGCAGCAGCAACATTAGATAGGCCTGAGGAAAAGCCTTCACCATGGAAACTAGCAACTCTGTCCAAAATTTCCTCTTGTCTGTTACACAGGTGGCAATGGCTGTTAGAGTGTAAAAGTACAGAAACAAAGATAGGCCACCTTCTAGGAAATTCAGGGCGCAGATGCTTTGATTAGCTCTACTACAATGCACTCTAGTGGAAGAAAAATTACTAACAAAATCTAACCTTGACATGGTGACAGAAATAAGTCAATGAAAATTAGGCTGGTGTGTTCAAGATTTAATCTCTCTTGAGTTGCATTTGAACTCTCAGTCACGGTGGCTAATTGTTTGCCACTTTTTTTTTTTTTTTTACCTTTTTATTTTATTAAGATATCTTCTTTCTAATAAGGTATTACATATTCACAATAAAAATAGAAAAAAATATTGGCAGACAATATGAAACACAAATCATCCACAGTGCTGTGTCTTTGAAGTAAGCAACGTTAAAGTTTATGCCTTGTTCATGCTAGTTTCTATGCATATTTTTAATCACAGCTGTTATTTTGAATATGCAATTTTATATCCTACATTTATAAGAGGTCACTTAGATTATGAGGACTTTCTTATCTTCCAAAACAATATTTTAATGTCTACAAAAATCTTATGAGACTATTTACCATAAATTATCCTAAAATTTCCCTATTTCTTGGAACACTTAGGTTGTTTCCAAATTGCTGTGATTATGAGTTACACTGAAATAATTCTTTCTCATACATAAATTTATGAACTTATCTCTGAATAATTTCTTAAATTCCTAAACTATGACTACTGTTTCAAAGGGCATGGTCATTTTTAAGCCTCTTAAATGAGGAAATTGGGCCATTAAAGCCAACGAGTAACATTTTCATGTGAATTGGAGACAACTCCACACTGTCCAGCCACCCTATTATCAAGGGTGAACATACCAACATCTAATTATCATAAGTTTTAGCTATTATTTCTATGTGTGTTTAGAAAATAAGAGCTTTCTGAAGCCATCCAAAAGACACTAGGTATGAAATGTTTTGCTGGTTGCTTTGGTAGAGTTATCTGTTTGTTTGTTTGTTTGTTTCATATATTATCATTCTGACACCAATACCAATGTGTGGGCTTTTCCCTCACACAAAGAAATTCTCTAACAATGAATAGGTGTCCCACAGTTCAACTCAATTCTGGCACATGTAACTGAAGATAGTGTCAGATCCCACAGGTTAAAAGCTCAGTCCCACAAGACTGTAACACCCCACACCTACTTCAGAAGCCAGTCACCAATGTCAAGTCCAATTGTCACCTGTGCTTCTGGCCAACCCGCTAAAATTGGTTTCCACAGTTCCTCCTTGTGTTCAATTAATTTGCTACAGCAGCTCACAGAACTCAGAAAAACACTTTACTTACTAGATTACCAGTTTATTATAAAAGGACTTAACTCAGGAACAGCCAGATGGAAGAAATGCATGGGGTAAGGTATGGGAAAAGGGCTATGGAGCTTCTCTGCTCTCTCCAAGCATGCCTCTCTCCAAATCTTTCTGTGTGTGCACCAACTCAGAAGCTCTCTGAACCCCATCGTTATGGGTTTTTATGAAGGCTTCATTACATCAGCATGGTTGATTAAATCATTGGCCATTGGTAATTTAATTTAATCTCCTGTCCCTCCCCCTCCCAGGAGGTGAAGGTTGAGGGGTAGAAACATCTAATCCCACCATTGGTTCTCCTGACAACCAGTCCCCATCTTTAGGTGCTTTCCAAAATCATCTCATTAATATAAAAGGTTCTTTTTATAGCTCTCATCACAAAAAATTCCAAGGGTTTCAGGATCTCTGTGCCAAGAGCTGGAACTAAGACCAAATATATATTTCTTCTTTTTTTTTTTTTTTTTTGCAAGAACAGTATTTATAAGATAAACAAAAAGCAAATGTACAGCCTCAGCTTCCACTAACCCCACAGTCTTGGTGCATAAAGGTCATCTTCCAACAGTGAGTTGGAAGAGTCAAGGGATGCAATGTCGACAGTCTCTGTTTCAGAGCAAGGTCCTACTGTCAGTGATGCTCCATCCTTCTTCAAAGGCTGTGGTAAGTTTTGCACAGGTGAGGGCAGCAGAAAGGGGGTGGTTATTGATGAACACCATCTTCTCTGTATACTCCACACTGAGGTTCAAGAGCTTCTAGGGGCCATCAGCTGCTCAAACACTGAGTTCATGTAAAAGTTGAACCATGAAGTGACAAAAGCAATTATGGAAATTTGAGATAGGGGGTTTACTTCAATGAGCACATTCTTCTGTGTATGGATATAAACCTGCAGCAAGCTGGCTCAGTTCAGGGGACTGTCTATCAGTATCAGTCAGTTCTGGTGAGCTATGTCTGGTCTCCCTTCCCCAGGGTCCCATCCATTCTTCAACAACATAGACTTGTGCTTGTCACAGCTTAGTAGCTCATATGTCTTCCCTACCTTGACTGTCTCCAGACTGGCCCCTTCTAGCACCACAATGAGTCTACAGTCTCCCATCTAGCTTCCCTCCCATGTCAGGGCTGCTTGGGCACCACAACATCCCAGACCTGTTCCTGGCCCCCCTTGCAATGCTCACGAGGTTGGAATCCACCACTGGGTGCAGCCATTTTGCAACCAGCCCGGAAATTGTGCTAATATCCTTAAATTAGAACCTCATGCTCTTTCTAATATATAAGAAGTATATATTTGCTAATAAAGATCTTTCTAAATGTAGGCAGGATAATTGAGAGGTTATTTTATAGTGGATGAGGATGTATCTACAGTTCTGAAATCCGGAAACTATTTTAGTAGCAAACTGATTTATAACTTTGGGGGGGATGTGTATTACTCAGTCTTTCCTCAGAGTACTAGTCAACAACCACAGTATGCAATTTTCCTGCCAGAACTGGCAACTGATTTTGCCCCCTCTCTGTATCAGAAAAAAAGACAAACAGTTAGATGATTCCATCTGCTTCAGTTAGAAAAGTAGAATGGAACCTACGTACCGTAATAATAATAGGAATAATAAAAGCAATGATGATTATTATAGTAACAGCAATGAACATTTACTGAGTATTTGCTAAGTACCAGGCATTATGCTAAGTGTTCTATCAATTAATCCTCACAACAACCCTACATGATAGTTTCCACTATGAGTATTTAACTTGGAGGCAGTATTGAAGCAGAAATTGAGGTGAGGAATTCCAATAAACATTCAGGGTTATGGGAATGTGGTGTGACTGAATAGCTGTGCTCTTCCTACTGCAACTTGGTGCCTTCTGTATTTGTAGTATGATTTAGTTAATAAAGTATCTTTGCAATAAAAATAAGTAAATAAATAAAACTTTGATGGGGTTAGAGTAGTGAAATCTCAACCTAGGGAACCGCCCCAGGATATTAGTAAAATTAAAGATTAGCATATGATGGTATATTATAAATCAGGTCCCAAATTTTGATGATCTAAATCAGCAGTTCTCAAAGTGTGGTTTGCAGGCTCTGAGGGGTCCCCCAAGCCCTTTCAGGGGTCCATGAGGTCAAAATTATTTTTCTAATATTAAGATGAGAGTTGCCTTTTTCACTGGTTGACAATTTCACTAATTGGAGCAAAAGCAGTGGTGGGTAGAACACTAGTACCTTAGCACAAATCAGAACAGTGAAACCAAACTCGACGACTATTCATTGTACCTTCATCAAAAGACACTTGCAATTAAAAAAACAATACCAGTGTCACTTACGACTATCCTTGATGAAGCAGATAAATCGTTACATCTTGACCCTTCACACATTTACAACATTTCTATGACACCCCTGAAAGTGTGTATATAAAGCACTCTGCATACTGAGGTGTGATGGTTGTCTTGAGAGAGAACTCTTGCACGATTGTTGTGGTTGCCAGATGAACAAGTCACTTATCTCATGGAATGTCAGTTTTACTTGCAAGAACTATGAAAGACAGACTATGATTATTCAGCATTGGCCATTTGATAGACATTTTCTAAAAATTTAACAAAGTGAGCCTCTTACCTAAAGGAAAAAAAATAACACTGTTTGTTGCCAGTTACAGCAGTTGAGCTTTAAAGTAAAAATAAGAATATTGGAAAATTCCATCACTGAGCTTGACAGCTTCCCAATACCTAAACATTTTTGTGATAGTAACAATTGTGATGTTCTGAAATTGTATAATGAAATGTGTCAATATTTAGAAGACGCTGATAAAGATGTTCTTTGTAACCAACATTCGTTAGGTACTTCTGAGCTTCCTCTCAACTAGGCCTTGACTTTGGCCCCCATCTTTGCTGGACCTGCATAGCTCAGCAAGGATCCTGCTAAAGTCACTTTAGCAAGATTCCGCCCCACCCCCACCCCACTCTTGATATCTGATCAAGTCCATCAACCCCACCTTTAATGTATAATCCTTGACCTGCCTTCAGCAAAAGCCCTGTTAAGCAAGAATCCCCCTATGCTTGAAGATTTCTTGTAGTAATTTTTCATCCACTGATCTCCCTTACTCTGCTCATTGGCTCCTCCACTGTCTTGACTACATGAGGAATTAACCCGGATCTCTCTCCTCTATTGCAGTAGTAATGACACCTGTTACAGTAGTCCCGAGTAAAGTCTTCCTTGCCATCTTAACAAGTGTCAGAATACTTTTTCCTCTAACAGTATATTAACAGAATGAAAGAATATTCTCCAAAAAACCAATGCATGATGTTACAAATTTGTATATGGGTTAAAGTTCCATTTCAAAATTCAAGGGAGTGCAAAGGATAGTAATAAAATAGAGTTCGAAAAGTTCACTGACAGGAAGGATTTCAGATTCCACATTATAACTAACCTTTAGGAAACTACCATTTGTCAAGTTCTTTTGTGGTGTCAAAGATGATTATCCATAATGACTTCTGAATGGGATAGTAAAATACTCTTTTCCCTTGTCCAAGTATCTGTGTGTGTGAGGCCAGGTTTTCTTCATTTATTTCAACCAAAACATATTGAAACAAATTGAAGACAGAAGCAGATATGAATCCAGCTGAGATTCACGAATATGTAAAACAGTGCCATTCTTCTCACTCATTGTTTGCTTTAGAACATATTTTTATTTTTTATATAGCTATGTTATTAATGTTAACATCTAACTGGTTTATATGAAAAATAATTCAATTTTTATTAGGCTTAATTTCTGATTTGGTAAATATCAATAGACATAACTCATATGAACTAAAGTTCTTGAGGATCCTCAATAAGTTTTAGGAATCCAAAGGGGTCGTGTGGACAGAGCACTTGGAAACAGCTTATTTAAGTGTATCAGAGGTCCATCACTCTCTAATAGTGATTACTGAGATGTCTGAAAACTGAGATGTCTGCAAGTAACAAACTGACAAATCAGGTTATGGATATGATGTTGAAGTTAGTGTTAGGTTCCTGGAAGCAAAGAAAAATATAAACCTATCAAAAGGAGGAGGTAAGGGAGTAACACACACCAGGAAAAATAGAACTGACTTTGGGAAACCTAATCCCAAATCAAACGGGGTCCACTTGATCACATTACACTATCCCAGGAAATAAGAGTATTCTTGTTTTTCAAATGGAAGATAATGATGTTCATTGGATCTGAGTTAACACTGAAATGAATTTATGATGCCCAGTAAATATGCTAATCACCAGAATTATGTTTCAAGAAGCTGCTGTCATTGTGTTAGTAAAATGTACCGTTAGCATTTCTAGAACTTTTTAAGAAACCTCAAGCCATAACAAACTCAAATCACTTTCTCTCACTGAATGTAAAAACTTAGTCTGTCCTTTCCCAAAACAATGCATTATGTTAACCAGAACAGGTTTCTGTGATTTCGTGTGCATAGTAAGCCACCTAGAACTCTCATGTGTACATCCATAAAGAAAAAAATAATCACCTTTGTGGGTTCAGATTTCAGAGAGACCTGAGGATTACAAAACAGTAAAATATCATAATTCTGAACCATAAAAAAGACATGGCCATAGATCTATGTAGGATGATGACAAGATTGCTTTTGTTTGAGATCATTGTTTCCTGAAATATACTTTAGTACAACTCCTTCATGAGACAGACTCTCTCAGCTTCTTTTTTTTTTTTAATTTTTTTTTCTTTATTGGTTTTTAGTGAGAGAGGAAGGGAGAGGGGGAGAGAGATAGAAACATCAATGAGAGAGAACATCGATTGGCCGCCTCCTGCATGCCCCCCACTGGGGATCAGGCCCACAACCTGGGCATGTGCCCTGATGGGGAATCGAACCTGTGACCTCTTGGTTCATGGGTCGATGCTCAACCACTGAGCCACACCGGCTGGGCTCTCAGCTTCTTTAGTTATCTAGTTGAATTCCATGGTGCAAAGCTAGCTTTAGGAATAAAGGAAGAGTTAATAGGACTAAAAGCACCACCTTAACTACTTCCTGTGATAATCTATGTTAGTATAATTTTTTTTAATTAAGATTATTTCCAATAGTTATTAGGACATTTCAGCATTCAACACTTACCTATTGAAATATGTTATTGGTTATAAAAACAGTTTCAAGTATCTGGCTATATTAATACAGTGAGACCCTGAATGAATGGAACATGTAGTCAGTAGCTCGCTGCAGCAAGATGAAGGGATATGAGAAAGTCGGTGATGTTCAGGGCACCGGCCACTGCTTAGTGTAAAGTTGAAAGATTTCCACCTTGACTCACTCTGACCTGATTTGGTCTGTGTTGAAAACAGAAGATTTAAAGTTGGCGAAGTTGATATAGTGCTCAACTTTGTCATCAAAACTCCTGTATTTTATTTACAATAGCAAAATCTGGTAACATCCGAAATGTCCAACAGAGGGAAATTGTTACGTAAATGCAGTAAAACTCTATGTAGCCACGAAAAATGATGCTTGCAAAATATTTAATGTTATTAGAATAAATTTATATAACATTCAATTAAAGAGGAGGAAGAAAAACTGTACATATAAAATGTATAATTTATAATAACTCTACAGCCAATATAAAGAGTTAATTGATATATATCAAAATAATATTGATACATCATTGAAAGCCCTTTGGTTATAAGCATCAAAAACCAATTCTATTGAAAGTGCACATGAGTGTGTAAAAAAATTGGCTCATCAAATCTAAGAAAGGATAGAAATACAACCATTATCAAGGAACAAGGTAGGAGGAATTATAGACAAGTTTTTTAAGGACTATATTAGAATTGTTTTTTCCCCAAACATTTTCTGTTCTCAAGATTCATTTCCTTGTAGGGAGATTGTGAGTGAATTTGTGTGGTTCAAACACCCACTTTTTAAGAAGAGAAAAAGAGGTAACTTGGTTGACAGTCCTTCCAGGAAAACATGAAACTGGGGAAGGGGTAATGGATTCAGAAAAGAGGCGTGTTGTCTACCACAGAAGAGAAAACATTATCATGCAGTTACGTTAAAGCCATATGTCCTGTATACAATGACCTAAATAACAGTAGATGCCATTTGTTCAACACTTATTATATGCTCGACATGTCTCTGGTTTCCCTGCTTTACATGAATGCCTTCACTTAAACCTCTCACCATTTAAAGGTGAGATTTATTACTAGCCCCAGTTCACACAGGTAGAAACTGATGCCCAGAAAGGTTAAATTTCCTACAATGAGAATACGGTAGATCTGGAATTTGAACTGTCGCTTCCTAGCTGCAGAGCCCATGAATTTGATGACTACACACCTTGTAGATGATGATGTATTTTTATCATCACTACCATTTTCTGCGAGTGCTACTAGACTAAAATAAATGATGGACTGAGTGTTCGAGTTTAATGAGTTTCACTTAAGCAATACTTCTCTAGTCCCTTGCCCAAGAAAAATGGGTTTATCTCTAAATATAGTTAGAACTAGTCCAACAAGGGAACTTTTGAAATATCCACTCTAGAATATTTAAAATTTAGCTTTAAAACTGTGTATCAAGCACATTTCAGTTGTTTTATTGGGATAAAAGGATCGAGTTTCCAATCATAGCACATTACAATTAGTCATAAAGAATAACCACAGAATGCTAATGACAAATGGATGTTCTCCTCCTGAAAAGTAAATATCCTTAAAGCCAATAACATTGTCCGAGGTCTGACTGGAATAAGAAATAATGCACCTTTTTTCACTCCAATGATCTTAGGCAGGCACCATTCCCTGGGCATTTTATTTCTTATCTCTCAGATTGATTTCTAGGTTTTTAATACAAACTTTGTTTCATTTAGCTTAAGCTACTGGCAATCTCAGAACTCCCCTCAGTTCAAACATTGAAACTCACTTCAAATGTCTCCAACACATATTACAGAAATGTCAAATATTAGCTTGCATAAAAAATCATATTGTGGCCTTTATTTTTTATTGAGGTATAACTGACATGTAACATTATATTCACTTCAGTATACAATATAACAATTGGATATTTATATTATTGCAAACAGTGAACCACAAAAAGCCTAGTTAACATGCATCACCATACATAGTTACAAAATGTTTTTCTTGTGATGAGAACTTTTAAGATCTGGTCTCTTAGCAACTTTTAAATGTTCATGAGTATGCTATTAACTGTAGTCACCATGTTGTACATTATATCCTCTGAAATGTTTATTTTATAACTGGAAGTTTGGACTAATTGACCACCTTTACCCACTTCACTCACACCCAGATCCCCATTGTATGATCTTACCTCCTTTGTCAAGTATTAATTGACCATAAAGGCATGGGTTTATTTCTGGACTCTCTATTCTGTTCAATGATCTATCTGTCTGTTTTTATGCCAGTACAATGCTGTTTTGATTCCTATGGCCTTGTAGTATAGTTTGATATCAGGTAATGTGATTCCTCCAACTTTGTTCTTCTTAAGATTGCTGTTGCTATCCGGCACCTTTTGTGGTTTCATATAAATTTTTGGAATATTTGTTCTATCTCTGTGAAATACGCCACTGGTGTCTTGATAGGAATTGCACTGAATGTATAGATTGCTTTGGGTAGTATGGATGTTTTAATGATATTAATTCTTCCTCTTCATGAATCACGTTATATGCTGCCACCTATTTGTCTCTTCTTCAGTTTCTTTCTATAGTGTATTACAATTTTCTGAGTGCAGGTCTTTTACATACTTGGCTAAATTTATTCCTAAGGCCCTGGCTGATTTTACTCAGTGGTTAGAGCATCAGCCCAGGGACCGAAGGGTTGCAGGTTTGATCCCCCGCCCCTGACAGGGCCATGTGGGAGGCAACCAATTGATGTTCTCTCTCTCTCTCTCTCTCTCTCTCTCTCTCTCTCTCTCTCTCTCTCTCCCTCCTTCCTTCCCTTCCACTCTCTCTAAAAAAAAAAAAAAAAAATCAATGGAAAAAATATCCTCAGGTGAGGATTAACCAAAATAATAATAAATATTATTATTCCTAAGTATTTTTTATGCAATTGTAAATGGGATTGTTTCTTTAATTTCCCTTTCTAATAGTTCATTATTGGTTTGTAAAAATGCAACTGATAGCTGGATATTTATTTTATATCCTGCTACTTTACTGAATTCATTTATCAGTTCTAGTAGTTTTTTGGTAGAATCTTTAGGGTTCTCTATATATAGTATCATATCATTTGCAAATAGTTACAGTCTTACTTCTTCTTTTCCAATTTAGATGCCTTTTATTTCTTCTTTTCTAATTGCTGTCACTAGGACTTCACATACTGTGTTAAATATGAGTAGTAAAAGTGGACACCCCTGTCTTGTTCCTGATCTTAAGGGAAACGCTTTTAGTTTTTGCCCATTGAGTTCATGATGTTGGCTGTGGGTTTGTCATATATGGCCTTTATTATATTGAAGTATGTTCCCTCTACTCCCACTTTGCTAAGAGTTTTTATCATAAATGGGTGTTGGACCTCATCAGATACTTTTTCTGCATCTATTGATGATCATGTGATTTTTATCCTTCATATTATTTATGGGGTGTATCACGTTTATTGATTTGCTGATATTATACCACCCTTGCATCCCCAGGATAAATTTCACATGATCATGGTGGATGATCTTTTTAATGTGTTGCTGGTCCAGTTTGCTATCATTTTCTTGAGAATTTTAGCATCTGTGTTCATCAGGGATATTGGCCTATAATTTTCTTTCTTCGTAGTGTCTTTTCTGGTTTGAGAATTAGGTTAATGCTGGCCTTGTAAAATGAGCTCAGGAGTCTTCTCTCCTCTTGAATATTTTAGAATAGTTTAAGAAGGATAGGTGTTAGTTTTTCTTTGAATGTTTGGTACAATTTACCTGTGAAGCCATCTGGTCTAGGACTTTTGTTTATTAGTTTTATTATTACTGCTTCAATTTCATTAGTTGTAATTGGTCTATTTAGATTTTCTGATTCTTCCTGATTCCGTTTTAGAAGATTGTATGTTTCTAGGAATTTATCCATTTCATCCAGATTATCTAAATTATTGGTATATAGTTTGTATATTTTCTTATACTCCTTTATATTTCTTTGGTGTCAATTGTTACTTCTCTTTCTATTCTGATTTTATTTATTTGGGTACTCTCTCTTTTTTTCTTGATGAGTCTGGTTAAAGGTTTGTTAATCTTTTAATCTTTTCATAGAACCAGCTCTTGGTTTCAATTATCTTTTGTATGTTTTTAGACTCTATTTTGTATTTTTCTGCTCTGTTTTTTGTGTGTTTTTTTTATCCTCACCCAAGGACATTTTTTTCATTTTTTGTTCAGATAGAGTGGGAGGGAGAGAGAGAGAGAGAAACATCGATGTGAAAGGGACACATCGAGTGGCTGCCACCCGCACGTCCAACCAGGGCCGGGGACAAACTGCAACCGAAGTACATGCCCTTAGCGGGAACCGAACCCGGGCCTCTCTGGACCACAAGCCGACGCTCTAACCGCTGAGCCAAACCGGCCAGGGCTGCTCTGTTTTTTATTATTTCCTTTCTTCTACTCACTTTGGGGTCTGTTTGTTGTTCTTTTCCCAGTTCCTTTAAGTATAAAGTTAGATTGTTTTCTTAAGATTTTTCTTATTTCTAGAGGTAAGCTTGTAATGCTATGGATTTCCTGCTTAGTACTGCTTTTGCTATGTCCCATAGATTTGGGGTTGTTGTGTTTTCATTTTTACTTGTTTCAAGGTATCTTTTGATTTCTTCATTAATCTCATTGTTAACCCATTCATTGTTTAGTTACATGTTATTTAGCCTCCATGCCTTTCTGTGTTTTGTTTTAAAGGGGTTTTTTTTATTCCTGTGATTGATTTTTAGTTTCATACTGTTACAGTCAGAGAAGTTGCTTGATATGATGTCAATATCTTCTTAAATTTATTGAGACTTATTTTGTGTCCTAACATGTGATCTATCCTAGAAAATGTTCCATGTGCACTTGAAAAGAATGTATAGTCTGCTACTTTGGGGTGAAATGCTCAGAAGATATCAACTAACTCCATCCAGTCTAGTGGGTCATCAAAGGCCACTGTTTACTTGTTGATTTTCTGTCTGGAAGATCTATCCATTGATGTCAATAGGGTGTTAAAATACCCTACTATGACTGTATTACTGTCTATCTCTCCATTTCTGTCTATCAAGATTTTTTATATATATTTAGATATTACTGTGTTGGGTGTATATATGTTTACAAGGGTTATATCCTCTTTTCGGATTGATCCCTTTAGTATTATGTAATGTCCTTTTCTCTCTGATGTTAATGGCCTGTTTTGAGGTCTATTTTGTCTGATTCAAGTATTGCTACCCCAGCTTTTTCTGTTTGTTTCCATTTGCATGGAATATCTTCTTTTATCCCTTTACTTTCAGCCTGAGTATATCTCTTGTTCTGAAGTGGGTCTCTTGTAGACAGCATATATATGGGTCTTGTTACTCGTCCATTCAGCTACCCTATGTCTTTTGGAGCAGTTAAGCCATTTACATTTAAATTGATTACTGATAAGTACATATTTATTTCCATTTTATTCTTTTAACTATGTTCCTCTGTTTTGTTTTGTTTTCTTTCTTCTTCTTAAAGAAGACCTTTTAACATTTCTTGTAACACTGGTTTGGTGGTAATAAATTTATTTAGCTTTTTCTTATCTGGGAAACTATTTCTCCTTCAATTTTTAAAAATGTGTTTTTATTGATTTTTTTTTTTTTTTATTTTTATTTTTTTTTTTTTTTAGAAAAAGAGGAAGGGAGAGAGAGATAGAAACATCGATACCAGAAACATTGATTGGCTGCCTCTTGCACACCCCCTACTGGAGATCGAGCCCACAACCTGGGCATGTGCCCTGACCAGGAATCAAACCAGGACCTCTCAGTCCATGGGATGACTTTCAATCCACTGAGCCACACCGGCCGGGCTCTCGTTCAATTTTAAATGATAGCCTTGCTGGGTAAAGTAGCTTTGGGTGTAGGTCCTTGCTTTTCATCACTTAAAATATTTCATGCCAATTCCCATCCTGAAATGTTCCTGTTAGAAATCACACTGTCTTTCTCTTGCTACTTTTAAGATTCCCTTTATTTTTTACCTTTGCCATTTTTTAATTAATTTATTTTTGTTACAGATGTTTCTCCTTTTACCCCCATTGACACCCTCCTCCCATTCCCACCCCCTCCCCCCAGCATTGTTGTCTATGTCCATTGGTTATGCATATATGCATAAATTCTCTGGTTTAGCTCTTCACTCTCCCGGCCCTCTCCTCTGAAATTTGTCAGTCTGAACCCTACTTCTATGTCTCTGGGTCTATTTTGTTCGCCTTATTTTGTTCATTATATTCCACAAATAAGTGAGATCATGTGATACTTGTCTTTCTCTGACTGGCTTATTTCGCTTAGCATAATACTCTCCAGGCCCCTCCATGTCGTCTCAAAGGATAAGAGATCTTTCTTTCTTACAGCTGCATAGTATTCCAATGTGTATATGTACCACAGCTTTTTTATCCACTCATCTACTGATGGACACTTGGGCTGTTTCCAGATCTTAGCTGTTGTAAATAGTGCTGCTATGAACATAGGGGTGCATATATACTTTCTGATTGGTGTTTCAGGCTTCTTAGGATATATTCCTAGAAGTGAGATCACTGGGTCAAATGGCAGTTCCATTTTTAATTTTTTGAGGAAACACCATATTGTTTTCCATAGTGGCTGTACCAGTCTGCATTCCCACCAACACTGTAATCAAAACAGCCTCGTACTGGCATAAGAACAGGCAGATAGATTAATAGAACAGAACAGAGAACCCAGAAATTGACCCAAGACATTATGCTCAATTAATATTTGACAAAGGTGGTAAGAGCATACAGTGGAGTAAAGACAGCCTCTTTAATAAATGGTGTTGGGAAAATTGGACAACTACATGCAAAAAAAATGAAACTAGACCACCAACTTACACCATACACAAGAATAAACTCAAAATGGATAAAAGACTTAAATATGACTCATGAAGCCATAAAAATCCTAGAAGAAAATGTAGGCAACAAAATTTCAGACATCAAACACAGTAGAATGTTCACTGATATATCACCTAAGGCAACAGAAAAAAAGGAAAAATTAATACATGGGACTACATCAAACTAAGAAGCTCTGCACAGCAAAATAAACAACCATCAAAATAGAAAGGCAACCCACTGTATGGGAGAGCATAATTGCCAATGATACATCAGATAAGGAGTTAATTTCCAAAATATATAGAGTACTCATACAACTCAACAAAAGGAAGACAAAGAATCCAATTAAAAAATGGGCAGAGGACCTAAATAGACACCTCTCCAAACAGGACATACAAATGGCCAAGAGACATATGAAAAAATGTTCAATGTCACTAATCATGAGAGAGATGCAAATTAAAGCGACTATGAGGTATCACTTCACATCTGCCAGAATGGCTGCCATCAACAAATCATCAAAGAACAAGTGCTGGCGAGGGTGTAGAGAAAAGGGGACTCTACTACCTTTGCCATTTTCATTAGGATGTGTCTTGGGCCTCTTTGGGTTCATCTTGTTTGAGACTCTCTGTGCTTCCCTGGACTTGAGTGTCTTTTTCCTTCACCAGGTTAGGGAAGTTTTCTCTCATTATTTCTTCAAGTAGATTCTCGATCCCTTGTCTCTCTTCTCCTCTGCTTATGCCTATATAGATTTTTAAAGTCTGTTTTTCTGATATAAGTATAGCTACCCCAGCTTTCTTTTGAATCCATTTGCATGGAATATCTTCTTCCATCCCTTCATTTTTAGATTATGTGTGTCCTTACATCTGAAGTGAGTCACTTGTAGATAGCATATAGCTAGGTCTTGTTTTCTATGAATTTATCCACTCTGTTTTTATGTTAGAAAATTTAGCCCACTAACATTTAAATTAACTATTGGTAGTTATTGCCATTTAAAAATTGCTTTTTTGGCTACTTTGTAGTTCCTGTTTATTTCTTCTTCTTTTACTCTTTTTCTTTGTGGTTAAATGACTTTCTTTAATGGTGTGCTTATGATCCTTTCCTTTTACCTTCTGTATGTCTACTATAAGTTTTTACTTTGTTGTTACCATGAGGCTTACATATAACAATTTATATTTATAACAGTGTTCTTTAAATTAATTATATAAGTTTGGATTAATTATAAAGCTCTGCATTTTTAATCTCCCCCACATTTTCTGTTATTGGTGTCATCTCTTACATCTTTTTATTTTGTGTATTCCTTAAGTAGTTATAGTTATTTTTACTGCTTTTATCTTTTGACCTTTATACTAGCTTTATAAGTGATTAATTCACTACCTTTACTATTTATTTACCTTTATCAGTGAGATTTATACTTTCTATGTTTTTTTGTTATTAATTAGTGTCCCCCTTTTTTTTTCAGCTTAAAGAAGTCCCTTTAAAATTTCTTGTAAGACTTGTTTAGTGATTAACTCCTTCAGCTTTTTCTTATGTGGAAAACTCTCTGTCCTCCAATTCTGAATCTTAACTTTGCCCAATAAAGGATTCTTGGTTGAAAGGTTTTTGTTTGTTTGTTTTGGGTTTTGTTTTTAGTACTTTGAACATATCAGGCCCCTCCTTTTTGGCCTGCAGAGTTTCTGCTGAAAAATCTGCACATTGTATTATGGGGATTCCCTTATGCATAATAGTTGTTTTTGCTCTTGATGCTTTTGTAATTTTTGTCTTGTCTTTAACTTCTGCATTTCAATTTTAATTTTTCTTGGTATGGGTCTATTTGAGTTTCACTTATTTGGACCTCTCTGTACTTTTTGGGCCTGGATGTCTGCTTTCTTCCCCAGGTTAGAAAAGTTTTTCAGGCATTATTTATTCAAATATGTTTTCTGCCCCCTTTCCTTTCTCATCTCATTCTGGTATTTCTATAATGTGCATGTTATTTTGCTTGATATCACATTACTCCCTTAAACTATCTTCACTTTTAAAATTATTTTTCTTTTTTGCTGCTCTGATTGAGTGAGTTCCACTGCCCTGTTTTTGTGTTCACTGATTCTTTCTTCTGCTTTTTCTATTTGGCATTGAATCCCTTTAGTGTATTTTTCAGTTCAGTTTATGTAGTCTTTAGCTATGTGGATTTTGATTTACTTTCATATATACATATATATATATATATATATATATATATATATATATATATATATATATTTTGGTCAATGTAAGAACGTGTGCACTGGTCAGTCTGGCTCAGCAATTAGAGCATTGGACATTGGCCCTCAGACTGAAGGGTCACAGGTTCAATTCCCCATCAAGGGCATGTACCTAGGTTGTAGGTTTGATCCCCAGCCCCAGTTGGAGTCATGTGGGAAGCAACCAATGGATGTGTCTCTCACATCGATGTTTCTCTCTCTCACTCCCTCCCTTCCACTCTATGTAAAAATATCCTCAGGTGAAAATTAACAACAAAAAAAGAATGTGCAAACCTGTATAGCTTTTTTATGAGTTTATTTGAGCCAAACTGATGACATGCCAGGAAGCAAGGTGTTAGGTGCTCCAGAGAATGACAGTTTTGCAATTATTTTTATACATTTGGAATAAAGACGAGAATGTGAGGAAGACTACATAAAGGTGGGATAAAACAAGGTGGGTAAATTTCTATTACTGGATTATAGGATAGTTAAGAAGATCATGTGATCTTGGGAGGGTGGTTACAACTCTGAGAGGTCTGAAAAAGAGGGTTATTTTAACCTAGATGCACAAGAACAGCGGGCAGAGTTTGCTTAAGCAAGCATAAACCTTTTACCAGGGAAGTAAAAGGCCCGACGTATGCTACCCACTATGACCCTTCAACCCTGCCCTAGCTCTTGGTTGTCTTTCAAACCTCTGATTTCCAAACAGACTGTTCTATTTTTACTATTTCCCAGTAGTTGAGGGTGTGCCAAGACCTGTCAGTATCCAAAGTGAGAGGATCTCAGTGAGCACCTAGACCCTCTGGGAAATCCCGGTGAGCTGTATTGAGGCAGAGGGAGAGTGCGGAGATGCCAGCCCCTGGCCTGCGTTCATCCCCTGGGGCACCTTCATAGACCGCTACATGTGCACCAGACCTGAGGCTCTTCCTCGGGTTGAAGCTTCAGGACGAACAAGTAGACCTGTTTCACAGTAAGACTGGTGGTGGTTTCGGTCCTTCTATCTGTGTGGTACCCGATCAGTGGTAGCCTGTCAACAACTGTCTCTCAGACTGCTGTAGCTCCATGGGACTCAGGAACACAAGCCTCGTGCCACCAGAGCCAAGTGGTTGGGGGTTTCCCCTGGGCGGTAGCCACAGAAATGGAGCATCACATATAAAAACCAGGGCATCAAACACACATAAAAGTTTCCCTCTGGGAGATACTGGTGCTCTAGGTCACGGCAGAGGTAGAGTCAAAAGATGACGCCCTCTAGCTTGAGCCAGGTAGAGGGGGCGGGTAAAGATGGTGGTCACTGGAGAAAGGGGGAAAAATAAAAAGGTCTAGGGTTTTGAAAAACTTTAAAAAAAAAGACACATGAAGGTAGCACCTAGCAGCTTAGGTCTCCAGAGACTACCCCAGCAGGCCCGTAGATGTACGCTAGGTTAAATGCCTGCCCCTTGGGTCGGTGTTTTAAGATTAGTCTGGGCACCATTGAGGGCCCATGTGCTGGGCCCTGGGACAAGTTCACTGTAGCACGTGAGAGCTCTAAGATTGTTTCTGTGTTCCACTATATAGCCTTGTGGGCTTGTGGTTTTCAAAGCTAGATTCTTTGGGGGCTTGTCTCTCAGGTGCAGGTCTTCAAAGTTGGGGTGCCCATTGTGAGGTTTAAACCCTGTGCCCCACAGTAAGAAGTTCTGGGTTTTGACTTCCCTCCCCTGTGTGGGTGGCTGCACCAGGGGTGGGCTTTATGGCGAGACTGTGTCTCAGCCTCTCCTACCCACTGTGATGTGATGTTTTCTCACCTGCTCATGTTGCTCAGCTCATTTTCAGTTGTTGGGTTTCTGTTTTTGTTTTTTCCATAAGAAAATGCTCTATAAGTAGCTATAGATTCAGTGTGTCCCTGGGAGGAGGTGAGTTCAGAATATTCCTACCTTACCATCTGAGCCCTTTATTAGTCTTTAAAATCAAATCCTGAGCCCCAGCTTTAGAGATCTGTTTTGATGTGCATTTTACCAAGAAACTCGGGTGATTCAGACAGTCTCAGAACTGCGTTGTAAGTGCATGCAACTTTTACGGTAGCCTAAATGCATACCGAGGAATAAACGGTTTGTAGCAAACCTACAATGCATTCTCTCCCCTTCTTGGATGGAGGAGTTAAGCAGAGAATTACCTAGGGAGGAAAGAAAGTAATGACACCAAATCTCCTTATAAACATGCCAACAACATAATAATAGATCTTCTGTCAACTATAATCATGGTATTTGCTAGTGGAAGAACCCTTATCTCTGAAATGCTTTTAGCAAGATGTACCCAATCTATTTAAAGCAGCTTAAGGTAAACAAACCCCAAACACCACGGGTTTATGAAACACGGCTCCCTAGAAAACATCGTATAAGCTATGTAACCATGTGAATAAGCAACTGAGACTAAAGTTGTAAGGACAAAACAGCTCTCTTCTGTGTAAATAATGTAGCCACATATATTAATTAAAGACCTCATATGATGACAGAGAGTGCATCCTGACTCAGCAAGAAAGGATTGGCAGGCTGTGTTTATGATCGCAGATTTCTCTTCTGTGTGTGCGCCCCGTGATTAATTGTATTCTTGAAATTACTAGTCAGTCTTGATGGTAAGAAGGACCTCTGATTGGTGTGTGTATGCTTTCATTTGGTTCCTTTGTGCAATCTTACATACAAAATCCTCCATGATCTGGGTCCTGCCTCCATCAGATCTCCCAAAACCTGTCCTCTATCCACCAGCCATACCAAACAACAACCTGGAGTGATACAAACACACCCTGACGCCTCATTCCTAAGGGACTACATCCATGGTGTTCCCTTCGCCTGAAACTGCTCCCTGATCCTCGGCTGATCTCACAAGACTCACCTTCTAAGAAGTCTCCCTAGGAGAACTGACCACTCCCTTCTGTGTTCCACAGGACACCAGCCCATGACAGACTTCCTTCAAGGGCCCTCTGTCACTCGACTACATTAATTTTTTTCTGATATCTATTTCAGAATCTGGCTTTATACTTAACAGTAAGCATAACAACCTGTTGTTATGATCAAATAATAGGTACAGACCTTTGTACATCCCAGGTCTTCTATCACTAAACTTCATATTGTCCGGAAGCCTTAATTCAAACTCTAGGCTTTGCTACTATTTGTGATTTTTTATTCTGTTTATGTGATGTTAAAATGAGGTGCATTTTTGTGGACTGAGTCAGAGTTGTGGCTCGTTGATCTTTGTGCCCCGGGTGCTTTGCACGCAGAAGGAACTGCTCAAGTGTGAGAGGAAGAGAGGGCTAGGGCAGGAGGCAAGGCTGCTCTTTCCTTGGACTTGGTTCAGGGCTCTGGCACCCTCCGGGGACTGATGGGCGGAAGGATTCCATCAATCTCTGGAAAAGAGCCAGTTCTGCAGTCACACAGAACTAAATGGTCAAAAGAGCACAGCCTCCTGGAAACTTCCTCCAAGATTACAGGTTGTTACAGTCAAGTGTCATGCCTGCTGTGTATTAAGATCACAAAAGCTTTCCTGTGGAGACAACAGCATGATCAAGTGTTATACCAAGGCAGAATTTACGACCTGCAGCCTTGATCCAATGCATTCTTTGGGGGGAAAGACGCCTTTGTGAGCACATTCCCTTTCTGACTTGAAAAGGATTCAGCTGCTGTGGACCAATTCTGCACAGGCAGGGGAAATTCAGTGAGGGGGATGTGACTGCATGCAAGATGCCAGCAGATAGCATTGCAAAGACAAGCCACGGACTTGGGAAAACGCTGGACTTTTGATATGCCGGTGCTGCCATTTCTGTGGGCAAGGTTCCCTGGAGACCTGTTTATAAAGCTTGAATGACTTTAGGAGTCCTGCCTTGGAGGGATGATGCAATAGTTGGAGCAGACAGGAATCCTGGGGGACCCCCCAAGTCTGTAGCTGTTACCACTAGACGGTAGTGCCATCCCACAGGTGGCCTCCAAAGAAACCGCTTTTGTCTACCACCATACTCTCAGCACCAAACATAGCACCTGGCACAGACACACACAACACATACAACATACGCACACACACACACACACACACACACACACACACTCTGCATTTTGATTTTGATTGAAAGATGGAATGAATAGATGATCAGCCAGAAACAGCTGTTCATAAAATCACTTTCTCTACATCCCAGGGTTGGCAGAAAATCCTTGCTGAAGAAGCACAGGGATACAAAATAAATATTGAATAGTTAAGTTGGGCAAATGTTTTGCACATGTTTGGTTGTGACTGGCCGTGACTGGAGGAGAAATGAGTGGTGAATAGTGGCAGGGCGAGCACGAGGAGGGCTACCAGAAGACAAGATGCATGAACTTCAAAGTACAGAAATCCAAGCACATAAACTTACTGCTAGACAGTTGTGAATGTAATGAATGAACTCCCAGAAGAAATACACACAGGATTAGGGCTGTTGCTGTCGGTTGCAGTTTAGCCAAATTTGATATTTGGCCTCATGCTTAAACAGGCATTTTATTGCTCCTAACAGGGCATCGGGTCTCTTGCAGCAGACAGGAAACATCCCTGTGAAGGATCAGACATCCATGTCACACCCTTGGAAGAACACATTAGTAGCTTCCCGGCAGGAAAAAAAAAAAGTGAAGCCAGGAAGCAGAGTGTGATATTGTGATTTATAGTAAGAAATGTTGACATAAGAACGTCCAAACCTGTAGACATTTTTTATGAGTTTATTAGAGCCAAACAGAAGACTGGCCTGAAAGCAAGATCTTAATAGACCAAGAAAATGCTTCAGAGAATGACAATTTCTTTTATGCATTTGGAATGCAGGAAGATTACAAGAGAGTGGGCGAAGGCAAGGCAGAGGTTGGATTCCAGGATAGTTGAGATTACGTGCTCTCTTGAGGATGGTTATGTTTCTGAGGGGTCTGACAAAGAAGCATTTCTTTTTTTTTTTCTTTATTGATTTTAGAAAGAGAGGAAGGGAGAAGGAGAGAGAGATAGAAACATCAATGAGAGAGAACATCAATTGGCCGCCTCCTGCATGCCCCCCACTGGGGATCGGGTTCACAACCTGGCTATGTGTCCTGACTGGGAATTGAACCAGCAACCTCTTGGTGCATGGGTCGACGCTCAACCACTGAGCCACACCGGCTGGGCCGAAAAAGAAGCATTTCAAAGGTGTGTTAATGTAGGTGCACACACATACAAAAATGAACAGGGCTTGCTTAAGGCAAAGATAAACCTTTCACTAAAGAAGATATAGGCTCCCCTGGCTGGTTTGTCTCAACAGTTAGAACGTCAGCCCAAGGACCAGAGAGTCCTGGGTTCGGTTCCCGCTAAGGGCATGTACCTCGGTTGCAGTTTGTCCCCGGCCCCAGTTGGGGTCGTGTGGGTTGCAACCAGTCGATGTCTCTCTCTCACATCGATGTTTCTCTCTCTCTTCCTCCCTCTCTCTCTCCTGCTCTATCTGAAGATAAATGCAAAAATGTCCTCAGATGAGGATAAAAAAAATTTTTTTTTAAAGAAGTTATAGGCCCAGAGCATAACTGCCCACCATGACCTGCCCAGTTAGGAATTCATGGTCAGATCACCATGGAGGTTACTTTTGGCCACTGGACTGGTTGCATTTATTATAGAGCCCACTTTTCATCCACAGAAATACCTATTTGGCCTTCATTCCTGTTTCTGGCACAGAGCTCCTAAAACCCTTGGAATTTCCTGAAGAGCAACAAAGCTGTATTTTTTTTTACGTTGATGAGGAACCTTTTTTGTTTTTCAATCATACCTATGGAAGGGGGCTGGGTTCCAGAGGAGTCAACCATGTGATTGGAGAATTGGAACTATAGAACTTTCAGTCCCCACCCCCAACCCCACCTCTGGGGAGGAGAGAGGGCCTGGAGGTTGAATCAGTCACCAAGGGCTAATACTTTAATCAAGCATGTCTATGTAATGAAACATCCTTAAAAACTAAAAGAGCCCAGCCGGTGTGGCTCAGTGGTTGAGCATCGACCCATGCCCCAAGAGGTCGCCAGTTCGATTCCTGGTCAGGGCACATGCCCAGGTTGTGGGCCTGATCCCCACGGGGGGCATGCAGGAGGCGGCCGATCGATGCTATCTCATGGATGTTTCTAGCTCTCTCTCCCTCTCCCTTCCTCTCTCTAAAATCAATAAAAATAAATAAAATAAAAAAGAATAAAAACATAAAGGAGTTTCAGGGAGCTTCTGGGTTGGTGAACCAGAATCCTTCCATACAGCCGCATACCAGGCCCCAGACTCCACGAAGGACAGAACCTTCTCTGTTGGAGTTCTGTGAGCTACTCTAGGCCATTAACCGAACCCAAGGAGGGCCTCCTGGGCACCCCTGGTTCACAGAAGCACAGGTGACAACCTGAACTTGCAGCTGGGAAGGGGCAGTCTATGCCACTGCGCCGGTCCCTAACCTGTGGAACCGGATGTCATATCCAGGTAGACAGTGGCAGAACTGAGTTGAATTGTATGATACCCAGCTGGTGTGAGAGAATTGCCTGGTGCTGGCCGAGGAGACCTCATGCGAAGAGGTTGGGTGCAGAATTTGAAAGAGCATTAGCTGAACTGAGGCCAGTCAGGTTTGTTGGCGAAGGTGTTGGCGTGAATTAATAGGTGCCCCTACCCTCTCTCAGCTTCCTTCATTCTTTAGGCCTCTTCCAGCTTTCCCACCTTTTCAGTCTGGGGTCACACCTTTCCTAGGCGGTCCCTTACAGAATTCTAAGACTAAGTTCCAAGTTCCCTCACTGATAGTAAGAAATAAATTATTATGAGCGAAAAAAGAAGAAAAATCTTTTGTTCTCCTGTCAAACTCCACCCTTCCGTAGTGCTCACATGGGAGGTTGGCTGACACCGGCTTTGACAGCTGTCTCCCCAGACAAGCTCTGCATTAGCCAGCAGCTGCCACCTACCCTAAGTGACAAGATCCACAGCTGCCGCAAGCCCCGTCTCCCCTCATTAATGTCCCTTTCTGCTCCGGACAGGAGCCCACCTCCCCTGCACAACTCTTCTCCACCCCCTTGTCCCCAGACCCTGTTCTGCTGCCTGTCCCTCAGGCTGACCCTGGCCTGCCCAGTCCCCTCCCTAACACCTCGCCCCTTGCTGCCCTGGCCTCCACTAGCCGGGCTCTGCCCCCAAACCCCCAGAGCCCTTTCTTGCTCTGGGGTCAGATTACAGCATAATTACCTTGGCCACTTGTTATCACTAACTTAGTAACATTTGCATCCTATTGGGCTTTCCGATTCTGACCTTCTGAACAGTCTTTTTGGAGGGCTTTTCTCCTGGGGATGAGGGAAGGAGTTATTCAATGCATTGAAATACTGTGAAAATTCTAGTGAAATTCCAACTGAATTTAATTCAGTGAAAATGACAATTTCTGGAATAAATGCCGCCCCAATGCCAATTCTAATCTGTTTCTCCGAGCACCGGTGTCATTAGACTCCAGTTAGTTAGAACTCCACATCAGGCTGCAATCATTTTTAAGGAGTTATGCTAGGGTAGTAAAGCTGTTAACATAATGGATGTCTAAAATGCACCAACACCTACATGACAAACCGAAACAGAAGAGGATGGAGATGACACTTTATTTCCAAGAGTCCATTCACATGGCCAAAAGGGAGGTAATTAACATAAAGAGTTTAATTTAGCATAAAGTCTGAACACAGAAAGCATTCAATATTAGCTATTGCTATTACTTTTCATTATTCCAGACCATTGGAATAGTCAGTTAAGAAGATGCCCTGTGTAATGACTGTGGGCTGGAAGTAAGGAAACAGAGGTAAATATACGACCTGGAAATAAAAGACAATAAGAGATTAAAAGTTCTTGACAAACTGTTTCAAGTGTTAGTGAAGGTGTTGTTGGACCAGGGAGAAGGAGTTTTGAATATGGAGACATTTCTGCAGTGTTGGTTGGGGTATTCGTCTGCTAGGGCTGCTGTAAAAAGTGCCACTAACGGAACGGTTTGCACAGCGGGAATGTGTGTCACGGTCTGGAGGCTACCAGTCCGGAATGAAGGTATCGGCAGGGCTGGTTCCTTCTGAGGCTCAGAGGGAAGCATGTGCTCTAGGCCTCTCTTCTGGGCTTGTCCAGGGCTGTGTTCCTGTCTTTCCACTGTCACTCCCCTCTGTGTCTGTGTCCAGGGTCCCCTTCTAAGAAAGATGCTGTCATTCTGATGTGGGACGCCCCCCCCCCCATTCCAGTATGACCTCATCTTCATTTACTACATCTGCAATGGCCCTGTTTCTAAATAAACTCATATCTTGAGGTCCTGGGGGTTAGGACTTCAACATATAAATTTGGGGGGGGACACAATTTAGCCTATAACAGTTGATGAGATATAACAAAATGCTTAACAAATAGACATAACCTCAGATGTTAATTCCAAATACTAGGCACACAAATATGTGGGTAAAAGCAATTACAACATATTTTTAACTGAGAAATACTGAAATACCCTAAATAGTCAGTAATAGGCATATGATTATATCAATCTCAGTATACACATTATAGTAAAATCTTACACAATTTTTGAAAAGAAGGTGTTTGAATATTCAACACATTAGAAATCAGTATATATTAACTTATAGAATCAGATATATTTTTTAAATTATGTGAACCAATTGCAACAATTTCTGTGTGAAATAAGCCAATATATTAACTGTGTTATACCTGCAAACTGGCATTATGAGTAGAATTTCTTAACAACATCTAGTTTTTGTATTTTCAAGTGGTCTACAAGAATGTGTTATATTTGAATTTTTTATAAAAGGACATTTTAAAGAATGTTTTTTAAAGACACTGCATCGTTGAACTATCCTTTATAAACATCTCTGTATCTTAGGAAATTCTATTAAGCAGATGTTTACTTTAATAAATGTCCATTTCTTTTGCTAATGTTTTGACAAAAAAATGACAGATGTACTGCGTTTTTCCCTGTTCCACTACATTTGAGTCAAATTGCTGTGTAATTATAATGTTAAAATCTTATCTGATAAAAACAGAATTAGCAGCTGCTGCTCCGCTGATCTGTCCAGTTCAGGTTTTGTTGCCTGTTCTTCCTCATCCCCAGGCCCAGAGCCGGACTCTTTGGGGTGCAGAAAGAATAAAGTGATACTGTCAAGTCTTCCCAGCATGAAAGGTGAGGGGAAAAGCATATTTAATGAAACCTGACATGGAATTCCTTTCGGTGAGGGCACGTTCACCTAGGTTTGGGTTCACCCAAGCCTGGCCAGCTGTTTCCCTCGTATTGACGAAAGCTGTCTACTGGGTGTTCGGGTTTCCATCCGTGATGTGCTAGCACTGTGTTAAGGCCTGGCCATAGATTACTGGCATGTTCCCTCTGTTTTAGTTTGACAAGTTGAGTGGAATAAATAGTTAAAATGGTCCATTGGTTTTCTGTGGATGGAGGTAATAATTTCATACAAACTGAAGGTAATGTTGACATTGAGAAAAAATTATCTTTTTCTGTGACTGTTGTATTGGGATAAATGGGTAGTGTTTAAGCCTTAATAGAACTCATGTAATTTCTCTCGACTATCTGCCCAGATGAAGGTAATATCATAAACAGATGAACTATAAGTCAACACAAGACTCGATTTCATGCAGAACACTTGAGATTGCTGTATTTCAAAGCCCAGGATAAGGATATCTCCTGTATGTAAGAACACTTTCCGGGTGATTAATATGACATTGTTCAGAAAAATAGATTCAATTTGTTTCTATAAAATGAACCAAAATTTTTTAGCAACCTATAAACTCCTTTGTCAAATATTTCATTTCGCTATCCCCGGGAAAGAGAAAACATGCTTGCAGCAGGTGATTGTATCAGAGCCCATTACCTTTGGTTTCTTTTAGACGATATGAAGATTTCCTCTTCCTTTCAAACGACTTGAGTAGAGTCAGAATCGATTGTGTGAGTACGTGATATTTCACTAAGGGAAAATCACTCTGAAGAACCAGTTCCCCGGGCTTTGCCTACACGACCACCTAAGGTGCACGTAAGCAGTGTGCTTGCTTGTTTCCTGACCTAGACGGTGGTTCTCAGCTGGGGGTGACTTGCCACAGAGGGGCACTGGCAATGTCTGGGGACATTTTATTTGTTACACAGGGGTGAGGGGGGGCTTCTACTGGTGGGTAGAAACCAGGGATGGTGCTAAACGTCCTACAATGCGCAAGGGAGCCCTCCACCAAAAATAAAAATCATCCTGCTCCAAATATCAAAAATATGCTTAGTGCTGAAGTTGAGAAAGCCTGATCTAGATATGCATAGCCTACCACTGCTTTCCCCCAACAGCTGACTGTCACGACGTTAACTAATCGAAGACTTGGACAGTTGGCTGCGTCTTCAACATTTTACCTGCGGAAATAAACGTCACGGATGCCACTCACGGGAGTTGGAAAGGGAAGTTCTAATTTAGCAATTCTCAATCATGGTGTACACAGCCGAGTGACCCACTTTGGGTCACTTCCAATTTTCAATTAATAAGTGTCCAAAGGTCAAGTTAAATTTTTAATGAGTTTTTACATATGAAATACAGAGAAGGCATGTTAATAATGTCTCTCACAGCCGCTTGCAATATGTATTCTTGGTGGTGGTGGTATTTATGCTTTACCTTTTAGTTTCCAATTACAGTTTATTTTCAATATTATTTTGTATTGATTTCAGGTGTGCAGCATAGCAGTTAAACAATCATATTTTACAAAGTGTTCTCCGATATTTCCTGTATCCACCTGACACCATACATAGTTATTGCAATATTATTGACTATATTCCCTATGCTGTACTTTGTAACCCTGTGACTATTTTGCACCTGCCAATTTGCACTTCTTAATCCCTTTTACCTCTTTTACCCAGCCCCCCAACTCTTCTCCCCTCTGACTACCACCTGTCTGTTCTCTGTGTCTACAAGTCTGTATCAATTTTATTAATTTATTTTGTTCTTTAGATTCCACATGTAAGTGAAATCATATGGCATTTGTCTTTATAGAATTAACTTATTTCACTGAGCATAATACCCTTTAGGTCCATCCATGCTATTGCAAATGATAAGATTTCATTCTTTTTTTATGGCCAAGTAATATTCCATTGTATATATGTACCACCTCCCTTTTAGTCACTCACCTACTGATGGGCACTTGGACAGCCTCCAGATCTTGGCTATTGTAAATAATGCTGCTATGAACATATGGATGCATATATTATTTCTAATGGGTATTTCAGGAGTCTTAGGATATATTCCCAGAATTGGGATTGCTGGGTCAAAAGGCGGTTCCATTTTTAATTTTTTGAGGAAATTCCGTACTGTTTTCCATAGTGGCTGCATCAATCTGCATTCCCACCAAGAGTGCATGAGGGTTCCCTTTTCTCCACATCCTGGCTAACAATTGTCATTTGTGGATTTACTGATGATAGCCATTCTGACAAGTGTGAGGTGATATCTCATTGTGCTTTTAATTTGCATTTCTCTGACAATTAGTGACATTGAACACCTCTTTGTATGTCTATCAGCCATCTGTATGTCTTCTTTGGAGAAATATCCATTCACGTCCTCTGACCATTTTTAAATTGGAATGTTTGGGTTTTTTTGGTGTTGAATAGTATGAGTTCTTTATAAATTTTGGATATCAATCCCTTATTAGATGTATCAATGGCAAATATGTTTTTCCATTTAGTGGGTCTTTGCATTTTGTTGATGGTTTCCTTTGCTGTGCAAATACTTTTTAGTTTGATGAAGTCCCATTTATTTTTTTGTTTCCCTTGCCCAAGGAGCTATATCAGAAAAATGGCTAAGAGAAACGTCAGAGATTTTACTGCCTATGTTTCCTTCTATGAGTTTTATAGTTTCGAGTCTTACATTTAAGTATTTAATTTATTTTTAGTTTATTCTTGTATATGCTACAAGAAGGTGGACTAGTTTCATTTTTTTGCATGTATCTGTTCAACTTTCCTAGTAACATTTATTAAATAGATTGTTTTGCCCCATTGTATGTTCTCGCCTCCTTTGTCAAATATTAATTGATTCTATAGTTGTGGGTTTATTTCTGGGCTCTAACTTCTATTCCATTGATCTATATGTCTGTTTTTATGCCAGTACCATGCTCTTTTCATTACTATGACCTTGTAGTATACTTTGATATCAGGTAGTGTGAGCCCTCCAACTTTGTTCTTTCTCAAGATTGCTGAGGCTTTGTGTGTGTGTGTGTGTGTGTGTGTGTGTGTGTGTGTGTGTGTGATTCCATATAAATTTTGGAGTTATTAGTTCTGTGAAATATGCCATTAGTGTTTTGGTAGGAATTGCACTGAATATATAAATTGATTTGGGTAGTATGAACATTTTAATGATGCTAAAATTCTTCCTATCCATGAATATGGTATATATTTCCACTTACGTGTATCTTACTCAGTTTTTTTCTTTAGTATCTTATAATTTTCTCAGTACAGGTCTTTTATCGACTTGGTTATATTTATTCCTAAGTATTGTTTTATGCAATTGTAAATGGGATTCTTTTCTTAGTTTCCCTTTCTGATAGTTCATTATTGGTTTGTAAAAATGCAACTGATTTCTGAATATTAATTTCATATCCTCCTACTTTTCTGAATTTGTTTATCAGTTTTAGTAGTTTTTTTATGGCATCTTTAGAGTTCTCTATATTCAATATCATGTCATCTGCAGATAATGACAGTTTTACTTCTTCCTTTCCAATTTAGATGCCTTTTATGTTTTTCTTTTTGTCTGAATGTTGTGGCTAGGACTTTCAGGACTATGTTGAATAAGAATGGTGAAAGCAGACATTCCTATCTTGTTCCTGATTTTAAAAGAAATGCTTTTAGCTTTTTCCTGTTGATATGAGTATGATGTTGGCTGTGGGGTGTCATATATGTTGTTTTTTTTTCCTTTTTTATTGACTTTAGAGAGAAAGGAAGGAAAAGAGGAAGAGAGAGATAGAAACATCGATGAGAGAGAACATCGTTTGGTTACCTCCTGTATACCCCCACTGGGTATCGGACCCTCAACCTGGGTATATGCCCTGACTGGTAATCAAACCAGTGACCTCTTGGTGCATGGGTCGATGCTCAATCACTGAGCCACACCAGCCAGACTCCTATATGGTTTTTATTATGTTGAAGTATGTTCCTTCTATCCCAATTTTGTTGAGAGTTTTAAAACGGGTGCTGAATTTTGTCAAATGCTTTTTCTACATCTATTGATATGATTATATGATTTTTATCCTTCATTTTGTTTATGTGCTATATCAAGTTAATTGATTTCTGAATATTGTACCAATCTTGCATCCCAAGAATAAATCCCACTTGATCATGAAATATGATCTTTTTAATGTATTGCTGGATTTGGTTTACTGATATTTTGTTGAGGATTTTTGTATCCATTTTCATCAGGGATATTGGTCTATAATTTTCTTTCTGGTGTCTATATTTGGTTTTGGAACATGGATAATGCTAGCCTTGTGAAATGTACTTCAGAATCTTCCCTCATCTTCAATTTCTTTGAGTAGTTTCAGCAGGATAGGTATTAGTTCTGTGAATGTTTGGTAAAACTCACCTGTGAATCTATTTGGTCCTAGATGTTTATTTGCTGGGAGTATTATTATTATTATTATTATTGCTTTGATTTTATTAGTTGTAATCTATCTGATCGGATTTTCTGTTTCTTCTTGATTCAGTTTTGGATCATTATTTGTTTCTAGGAATTGATCCATTTCTTCCCAATTGTCCAATCTGTTGACATACAGGGTGGGTCAAAAGAAGGTTTACCGTTGTGAGCATGTGAAACAGAGTTTATTCTTGTATTAGTAATTATTAAGTATTGTATTATTTTCCATGTGAATAACTGTAAGCCTACTTTTTCTTCACCCTGTATAGTTGTTTGTATATTTTCTTACAATCCTTTGTATTACTGTGGTGTTAGTTGTGGCTTCTTCTCTTTCAATTTTGATTGTATTTGGGTCATCTCTCTTTTTTTTCTTGATGAATCTAGTTAAAGGTTTATCAATCTTATTTATCTTTTCAAAAAAATAGCTCTTGGTTTTATTAATCTTTTGTATTTTTAGTCTCTATTTCATTTATTTTTGCTCTGATTTTTATTATTTTCTTCCTTCTACTCACTTTGATCTTTGTTCTTTTTCTAGTTCCTTTAAGTGTAAAGTTAGATTTTTTTATTTGAGATTTAGCTTGCTTCTTGAGGTAGGCCTTGTATTACTGTGAATTTCTGTCTTAGGACTGCTTTCATTATGTCCCATAGATTTGGGGTTGTTATGTATTCATTTTCATTTGTTTCAAGGTATCTTTTGATTTCTTCCTTGATCTCATTGTTAACCCACTCATTGTTTAGTATCATGTTATTTAGCTTCCATGTCTTTGTGTGTTTGGGGAGGGGGGGTTCTAGTGATTGATTGCCAGTTTCATATCATTATGATCAGAGAAGATACTTGATATTATTTTAATCTTCTTGAATTAATTGAGCTTTTTCCTAACATGTTGTGTATCCTGGAAAATGTTTCAGGTGCACTTGAAAAGAATGTATATTCTGCTGCTTTGGAGTGAACAGCTCTGAAAATATCAATTAAATCCATCTGGTCTGGTGTGTCACTTAAGGCCACTGTTTCCTTGTTAATGTGTTCTTTTGTCTAGAAGACCTATCTATTGATGTCAATGAGGTGAAAACATCCCCTACTATGATTGTATTACTGTCAATCTCTCTATGTCCATCAAGATTTGCTTTATAAATTTAGGTGCTCCTATGTTGGGTGTATAAATGTTTACAAGGGTTATATCTTCTTGTTGGAATAATCCCTTTATCATTATGTAATGTCCTTCTTTGTCTCTTATTATAGGCTTTGTTTTAAAGTCTATTTTGTTTGCTACAAGTATTGCTACTTCAGCTTTGTGGGGGTTTTTTGGTCATTTCTATTTCCATTAAATACCTTTCCCATCCCTCTACTTTCAGTCTCTGTGTATCTTTTGTTCTGAGGTGGGTCTCTTGTAGACCACTTACATATGGGCCTTGTTTTCTTATTCATTCAGCTACCCTATGTCCTTTGAATAGAGCATGTAATTTACATTTAAATTTATTATTGATAGGTATGTATTTATTGCCATTCTATTTTTTTTATAACTATGTTTCTCTTTTTTCTTCTTAAAGAAGTCCCTTTAACATTTCTTGTAATACTGGTTTGGTGGTAATGAACCCCTTTAACTTTTTCTTGTCTGGGAAGCTCTTTATTTCACCTTCAATTTCAAATGATAGCCTTGCTGGATAGGGTAGTCTTGATTGTAAGTCCTTGTTTTTCATCATTTTTAATATTTCATGCTAATCCCTTTTGGTCTGAAATGTTTCAGTCTTATAGGAGTTCCCTTGTAGTAACTCACTTTCTTTCTCTTGCTGCTTTTAAGATTCTCTCGTTGTTTTTTTGTCTTTGCCATTCTAATTATGATGTGTTGGGCCTTAGTCTATCCACATTTTTAAAATTTTTTTCTTTTTGCTGCTCTGATTGGGTGTTTTCTGCTCTCTTGTCTTTCAAATTCCTGATTCAATACTCTTCTTCATTAAGCCAGCTGTTGAATTCCTACTGTATTCTTCATTCCTGACTGGTTCTTTTTTATGATTGCTATCTGTTTGGAGGGCAGTGCTCTACCCAGGACAGATGGCATCTATGCTCAGAGTGGGAAAGGGACTCAACACAGGAACCCTGGTGGCTGTTCTTCAGCTCTTTCCCCAAAGGCACACAACCAGTCTGTCCTCACATGACTACAATCCGTTCCAATTCATCCTCCTTCTGCCAGAGCCCAGAATGGATGCCTAGGAACAATATTTGTGCACTGGCCCTTTAAGAGGGTATCTAGGTTTTTAGCAGACTCCCATTTCTCCCTGGCAGACAGAATCCCAGATGATTTTTCACAGCCAAATGTTATGTGGGTGCCTCTTCCTGGCTCTGGTGCTTCAGGCTGGAAAGCCGAGCATAAGGTTGAAACCCCACATTCCTCAAGGGGGACTTTTGCAGCTGAGACACCCCTCCAGATTCTCAGCAGAAGCACATGGATGTGGGGCCAGCCCTTTTCGCACTCTGCCCTTCCTCTCAGTCTCAAGGTGGCTTCTTATATAGAATCTTGGTTATAAGATGTCTGTTCAGCTAGTCTTCAGTTGGTTATTCAAGTTGATTGTTCTATAATTTAGTTCATGGCAATGGTATTTAGACAAGATCGGGTGCGTTCAGGGTGGTATGGCCATAGACAGGCAGTGGTATTTAGATATGACATCTGTAGCCACACATGGACCAGACACTTGTTGTGGGTATGTGAGCATAAGTACATCAATAGTCACCCCGATCAAGAACGTGTTGAGAGCTGCCAATCCATAATATAGAGAGAAACATCTAGAAAGAAACATCTAGAAAACTCTTTATTCTCCTTTTCTTACTCAGACTTCTGCAATAGATGAGAATTATCCTTAGAAACTCCTTACACTAACAATTTATGTTGCCAAAACAATTAGGGCTCCCCAAACCAGAGGTTTTAGAGGTGTTTTTGAATATTAATCTTTCTAGGGAGTTTTCTGCTTATGCCAGATTAGATAATGTGGTAAGTGGATTAGAAAATAATAAATCCAGAACACATTTGCATTAATGCTTCCTATTTCCTAGAAATGTTTCCCTGGTTAATTGTTAGATAGCCCAAGGTAAGCAAGTTATCAATTAATTGCTGAAAAATGCAGTGTGTGTATTACTTTAGTCTTTAATTAGCTACAACTTTTCTTTCCCATTAAATGATCATTTTATTGTGAAAGCAAACAAAGCTATTAGAACAGTAGTCAATTCTTTGGAAAAACTGTTTAATACAAATTTCACTTATAATTATGAATCAATTTTTCTATAATGAATAGGCCTCAGAGTTGAACTTCTTTTAATTATGGAAGTTGAAAAGCCTGCCTCCAAGAAAGAAATGTACATAAAACCCTTAGCTTTCCTGAGAATAGTAAAGTCCTCATTTTACTAGTGTGTATATTTTCATATAATATATAATATTTACTCAGAAAATAAGTAAACTTTTGAAGTAGTTGTCTTTAAGCTCTAATTTTAAAAGTGACTTGTTTGATAATAACTTTAAAAATATAACTCTTCCTACTTTTGAAAGTAGAGAATCCCCCCAAAATTATTATTTTTAACTTTTATCCATCATAATAAACAGTCATTACTTTTAGAGTATCCTTTGCATGTTTCTCCAAGTCACAATAATTTAGAAGAGATTAAATTTATTTTGTACCCATATGCCTATTTTTTTAATTATTTTACTTTAAAATTTTCCATTAAACGTACAAGAACCAACTTCTTTGTTCCTGACATGGCTCCTTATCATAAACAGTCCTTGCCCATCATGGACTCTTAGTGTTAAAAAAAATTCAAATAAGTAAATTTTTAAAATCTTATTGGCTTTATTTGATGATTCATGAATTGGGCAGCATCCAATCTAACAGATAGAAAGGAGTTCCATGGAGCTGTATGTAATGAAAGACTTTTATAGGCAGGAAGGAACAAACAAGTTATACTAGGCAAAAATCGTGGGTTGCCTATTGCAAGGTTATCTTACTAGACGAGGGCAGGGGTCCTTCAGGCAGTTGGCCTAACTAACACTGATCAGGCGATTCCTGATGGACCAGTTTCAGATTCCATTTCTAGGAGAGCCAACATTGTAAAAGACAAGTCTTGGTTTGGTAACGTGAGGCTTAGCATACGTGACTCCATTTTGGCCCTGTTGTCTTGTTAACAACGCCCTCCCCTTGATCACACTCTGACTTCATTGTGAGATGTGATCAAAACTGAAGGCCTCAGCGCTACTCCCAGCTACTACTCTGTAGTTCTCGTGGTTTTTGTTGCTGAATCTCTGTGTGGTACAGTCACAGGTCGGGCTCACATTCTTTAAGTTGCTCCTTCTCTTCACTCCTTTCCTGATGTTCTAGTTTTCGGGAGATCATGTGCTTGGTGGTTAGTGGCTATGAATATGTATTTAAAGCTTTGGAGAAAATACAGTGCCCAGGGAGACTGCCATATGCAGGATAGCTCCCAATACCTGGAGTGCCCTTCAGAGCCACGACCCCCAACCAATCAGAATCAAGTTAGTCAAAGAAAGGAGGAGTCACTTTTTGTAGCCAAGGGGCTGAGTCGCACCTTCCCCGGAAGGGTCAGTCCAGGTGCAGCAAGTGGTGAAATATAACCGAGGGCTAGCCGATCAAGAGCAACTTTGGCCTGAAAGTCTAGGGGTGTTTGTTGGGTGGCTATTGCTTTAGCAGCAGGTCTCCAAGATCTCCAGGAGTTTAGAGGTTCCTGATCATAGCCTCACACGCACTTACTCCTGGCCAGGAGAGGAGGGATCTGCTAGAGGAAGCTAATTTTGAATCATGAATGCCTCCTGACACTTCCCATTTGAGTCTATGGCTTGGGACTGGAAAGGTGACGGCCATGGAGGTCACTAAATTTAAGGATCTATAGATCGACCCCTGCCTTGTGTCTCTACGCCCTACCCTTTTTTGGGTGCAGAGCCTGGATACAAGGTTCCCCAGGTGGTTAACCAGAGACAGGGAAATGGAGTCTGGTTAACTCCAGGGTTAGGAAGTCTGCCATGAAAGAAAGGAGGCTGAGTTTGTTCCAGAGAAACTGAGGCACTTGAAATCAGGGAGAAGTTTGTGACAAGCAAAACTACAGGATCACCAGTATTGTGGCAAATCCAACAATCATTTGGAGGTTGGATAACCCACTTTACAGTGGCCTGAGATATGTGAATAATAGCATTATATTTCCAGGTCAGATCAGGACAAAAAAAAAAAAAAAATTAAAAACACCTTCAAAGAATTAGGGGGGCGGAAAATGGCCAGAAGAGGAAAGAGGAATGAAAGAAATATTCTTGATCCAATGTCCAGCTACTTCTCTTCCTAGTCAATTTCATTTTGTGGTCCCCAGCCTTTGCACAGGACCAGATGTCAGGTGGAGACTTCCTCCGTGATTAAATATGCACCCAATTTTGACACGTAATTTGGCGGCTGTGTCAGTGACCAAGAGTACACGGTAGGGTCCTTTCCACGAATCTCACTGTTGCAAAAGCTTCATTCAAAGTAAAATAATAATAGTATGTAAAAGACAAAAGATATTAAAATGCCCTGTTTAAAGATCTAATAAGAATTCATTATAAGGGAATTGACAAGGAAACTTGGTTATTCCTGTGCTATACAACATTTTAAGATAATAACTAGAATTATGACTGATAACGTTATACCAGGACATATCAGATTTCTAGGAATTTTATACAATTTCTAGAACACATTTTAATAACATGCATCTATACAAATATGATGGAGGTTTAGCATCAGTTCTTATTTGAGAATGCTTCTTATGTAATTTAATATATCAAATAAACATAATTATTTTAACATCTTACCAGGTGAGAAACAAGTCCTTTGAGATTACTCCAGGGACCCTCTAAGAAATTGAAAAGTTAGTTTGAGGTCAGAGAAACAGCATTTAGAATTTGATTAGGGAAGAATGTCAAAAGGTTTGAATATTTTATTAAATGGAATCATAGATATGATAAAATAATATTTGATTATCTATTTAACCTAAGTGACAATAAAAAACCTTAAAGGCAAATACAGAGGGTTAGAGTAGTGAACAACACATCTCTTTACATATTAAAAAGACTGGGTATTCTTAAGTAATCAAAGACCTGATAAAGACAACATGAAGCACACTAAATCATTTCGTTAAGACAAAAATCTTTGCTGTCCATGCAGGTGACTTAAAAGTAAGTAAACTTTTACGATCTCTTATCAAAAGCAGGCCAATAGTCCAAGAAAACTTGAGCCTTTTAACAGAAAAAATAATTTTTTAAAGTAAAATGTTACATTAGTTTTGGGTATACAATATAGTGATTCAACATTTTTATACCTTACAATGTGATCATCCCACCAATTACAGTAATCATCTATCACTGCACAAACATATCATAATATTATGGACTATACTCCCCTTCACCTTTTTCACCCATCCTCCCACCCCCTCCCTGCTGGTAACCATTCCTTTGGTCTCTGTTTGTCTGTTTTTGTTCTGTTTTTTAGATTCCCCATATAAGTGAAACCATATGGTATTTGTCTTTCTGTCTGACATTTCACTTAGCGTAATACCCTCTGGGTCCATCCATATTGTCACAAATAGCAAGATTTCCTTCTTAATATTCCATTATATATATATATTCCAGTATATATATATATATATATATATATATATATATATATATATATATATATATGTAATGGAATCATCTTTATCCACTCATCTATCAATGGACACCATATCTTGGCTACTGTAAAGAATGCAGCAATGAACATGGCAGTGCATATATTTCAGAATTAGTGTTTTCATTTTCTTCAGATAAACAGAAGTGGTATTTCTAGGTTGTATAGTATATCTATTTTTAGTTTTTTGAGAAGTCTCCAAACTGTTTTCCATGGTGGCTGCACCAATTTGCAGTCCCACCAACAGTGACAAGGGTTCTCTTTTCTCCATATCCTCACCAAAATATGTTATTGGTTGGCTCTTTGGTAACATCCATTCTGACTGGGGTAAGGTGGTATCTCATTGTGGTTTTGATTTGCATTTCCCTGACGTTTAGTGACATTGGGCATCTTTTCATATATCTGTTGCCCATCTGTATGTCGTCTTTGGAGAAATGTCTTCATGTCCTCTGCCCAATTTTTTTATTGGATTTTTATTTTTTGTTGAGTTTTTTATATATTTTGCATATCACCCCTTATCAGATATATCACTTGCAAATATATTCTCCCATTCAGTAGGTTGTCTTTTTGTTTTGTGGAAGGTTTCCTTCATTGTGCAGAAGATTTTTAGTTTGATGAAGTCACATTTGTTACCCTTGCTCAAAGGGATGTATCTAAAAAGATATTACTCAGACTGATGTCAAATAGTTTACTACTATGTTTCCTTCTAGGAGTTTCATGGTTTCAGGTCATATATTTAAGTCTTAACCTATTTTGAGTTTATTTTTGTTTATGATATAAGAGAGTGGTTCAGTTTCATCATTTTGCATGTATCTGTCCAATTTTCCCAGTACCTCTTGTTGAAGAGACCGCCATTACTCCATTGTATATTGTTACCTCCTTTGTCATACATTAGTTGATCATATAGGCAAAGGTTTATTTCTGGTCACTCTATCTTGTTCCACTGACATGTGTCTGTTTTTGTGCCAGTACTATACTGTTTTGATTATTATAGCTTTGTAGTATAGTTTCAAATCAGGGAGCATGATACCTCCAACTTTGTTCTCTTTCACAAGATTGCTTTGGCTATTCATGGTCTTCTGTGGTTCCGTAAAAATTTTAGGATTATTTCTCCTAGTTTAGAGAACATCATCACTGGTATTTTGATAAGAATTGCTTTGGGTAGAATGGTTAATTAATCCTTTAAGTGCATGAGCATGGAATATACTTCCATTTCTTTCTTCAATGTCTTACAATTTTCAGAGTGCAGGTTTTTCACCAGCTTGTTTAAATTTATTCCTAGGTACTGTACAGGTTTTGACAGAATCATAAATGGGATTGTTTTCTTAATTTTTTCTGATTATTTGTTATTAATGTATAGGAACATGGCAGATTTTTGTATATTAATTGTGTATCCTACTAAATTCCTTTATTCTATTAATTTTTGGTGCATTCTTTAGGGTTTTCTATATATAGTGTGTCATCTACATATAGTGACAGTTTTACTTCTTCCTTTCAAATTCTGATGTCTTATATTTTTCTTATGGCTAAAACTTCCAATGCTATATTGAATAATAGTGGTGAGAATGGGCATCCTTCTCTTATAACTGATCTTAAAAGCTTTCAGCTTTTTGCCATTGAGTATGATGTCTTGTCCTATATAGCCTTCATCACGTTGAGATAAATTCTTTCATACCTATTTTGTTTAGTTTTTCTCATAAATAAATGAATTTTTCAAATGCGTTTTCTGCACCTATTGATGCATCTATTTTTATCATTAGTTTTGTTTCATTAAAATTTTCAATTACAGTTGACATTCAATATTATTTTAATTAGCTTCAGGTGTACAGCATAGTGATTAGACATTTATATATTTACAAAGTAATCCCCCTGATATATCTAGTACCCACCTGGCACCATACATAGTTATTACAGTATTATTGACTATATTCCCTATGCTGTACTTTACACTCTATGGCTATTTTGTAACTAACAATTTGTACTTCTTAATCCATTCACCTTTTTCACACACATCCCAGTCCCCCTCCCATATAGTAACTATCAGTTTGTTCTCTGTATCTAGGAGTCTGTTTCAGTTTTGTTATCCTTGGTTTTGCAGATGTTGAACCACCCTTGCATCCCTGGTACAAATCCCACTTGATTATGGTGTATAATACTTTTAATGTATTGTTGGATTCAGTTTGCTAGTGTTTTGTTGAGAATTTTGACAATCTGTATTCATCAGAGATATTGGCCTATAATTCTTTTTTGTAGTATCTTTGTCTGGTTTTGGTATTCAGGCAATGCTGACCTCATAGAATGAGTTTGGAAGTGTTCCATCCTTTTCAATTTTTTGGAATAGGTTGACAAGAATAGGTACTAATTCTTCTTTAAGATTTGATAGAATTCATCTGTGAAACCATCTGGTCCTGTGTTTCTGTTTGTGGGAGGTTTTTATTATTGCTGGTAATTAGTCTGTTGAGATTCTCTGTTTCTTCCTGGTTTAAGTCTTGGCAGGTTGTGTGTTTCTGGAAATTTATCCATTTCTTCTAGATTTTTGAACTTGTTGGCATATAATTGTTCATAGTATTCTTTAATGAGCCTTTGTATTTCTGTGGTGTTGGTTAAAATTAGGTGCAAATCAGGAGAGATTACTTTTATTTGTGTTCTCTCTTTGGCTCGATGAGTCTTGCCAGATTTATTTATTCCTTTAAATAAGCAGCTCTTAGTTCCATTAATTTTGTTTTTCTATTTATTATTTCCACTATAATCTTCATTATTTTCTTCTTTGGGTACAAATTTAGATTGAGACTTTCCTGCTTCTTAAGGTAGACTTGTATAGCCATAAACTTTCCTCTTATAACTCTTTTTGCTTCGTCCCATATATTTTGTAAGATTGTGCTTTCATTTGTCTCAAGGTAGATTTTGATTTTCTGTTTGAGCTCCTCTTTGACCCCCTGGTTATTTAGAGAAAGACAAGCATCACATGATCTCCCACTGGTTATTTAGAAGCATGTTGCTTAATCTCCATGGATTTTTGTGTTTGTTTTTTTCAGTTTTCTTCCTGTAGTTGATTTCTAATTTTGTGCCATTGTGTTTAGAAAATATGCTTGATATAATTTCATTCTTCTGTGATTTACTGAGGCTAGTATGTGATATATTCTGAAAAATATTCCATGTGCACTTAAGAAAAATAATATGCAGTTTTTAGATGAAATGCTCTATAAATGTCTATAAAGTCAAATTGGTCTAAGGTAGCATATAAGGCCATTGTTTCCTTAATTTTCTGTCTAAATGATCTATCTATTGAAGTCTGTGGAGTATTAAAGTCCCCAGCTATTACAGTATTACAATTAATTTCTACCTTTATGTCCATTAAAATTTGCTTTATATACTTGGGTGCTCCTGTGTAGGGTATGTAGATATTTATAATTTTGAATCTTCTTCAGATTGAACCCTTTAAAATTATGTAATGTCCTTGTTTGTCTCTTTTTGCATTCCTTGTTTTGAATTCTATTTTGTCATAAGTATCACTGCCCCAGTTTTCATTTTGTTTCTATTTTCCATCCCTTCACTTTGTGTGTGTTTATCTTTTTATCTAAAGTGAGTCTCTTGTAAGCAGCATATAGATGGGTCATACTTTTCATCCATTGTACTACCCTCTGTCTTTTGACTGGAGCATTCAGTCCATTTACATTTAGAGCAATTATTGATAAGTATGTACTTATTGTGATTTTGTTAATTGTTTTTTTTTTTTTTTTGGTTGTTCTTCACTGCTCCTTTCTTCTCTTAATCTCTTTCCTTTTGATGTGTTGGTTTTAGAGAGAGAGGAAGGGAGAGAGAGAAACATCAATCAATTGCTTCCCACACGCACCCTGACCAGGAATCGAACCTATCACCTTTTGGCGCATTGGACAACACTCTAACCAACTGAGCCACACTGGCCAGGGCAACATGTTGGTTTTTTAAATCTTTTGATTGCATTCCTTTCTCTTCATTACGGGGGGGGGGGGGGGGGGGTATGTTGTATGGTTTTGTAAATGGAGTACAACCTATATTTATGTCCAGCATAGTTTTGAGGACTCCAATCTGCAGTTGCCAAGCCAAGTTCTCAGGACACAAAACAAGATGATAATAGCTGTCCATGAGAGAAAAAAGATCCATAACCAATGTGTCTGGAGTTGAAAAGAAAGGGACAATGTGAAATTCTGCCTTCCTCTCATGACTGGACACTGCAGAGTTGACTCTGGAAAGGATTCCTACCTTTGCTGGTTTCTGTCTGGTTTCCCAGGATTGCACCTACAGGCTCCAGAGCAAGTGTACTTTAATGTAGAGTAGAGTCCAAATATGTACCAGAATTTGGCAAGGTTTTCCATGAATTTTAATTTTTTCTCTCAGTTCTGTAAGGGAAAAATCAGTAGTTTATCAGAGTCTCATCAATGGTGGAAGAAACAAATATGGGGGCATCTGGAAGGCCACTAACTTGGCCAACTTTTGTTTATGATCTTACAGCCTCTTCAAAGGTGATCCAGATAGAGGATAGAGTATTACTTGACTGGAAGTTCTTGGGTAAAGGTGCATGGAGGGGAACAGCAGTAGTCACATCAGTCTTTAGTCCTTTGTTTTAGGTATCTCTTTTGTCTTTAAGTTTTCATTAGCCTTTTATGATGAACCATTTAATGGAACTATTTTGGAATCTTTTGGAGGTTTCTGCATGCCAATTAAAACAGGTATCCCATTCTGTTTGTTCGATTTAGGAGTCCTTGCTTTCAAGTGCACTTCTTAAATGAACAAACAAGAGACAAAGTCAGACACAGAGCACAAGCTGATGGTCGCTGGAAGGAATGGATAAGAAAGGTGAAAGGGACAAGAGGTACAAACTTTCTGTTAAGTCAGTCACAGGAATATAATGTACAGCACAGAATACAGTGAATAACATCAGAATTACTTTGTACAGTGACAGATGGTTACTAGACTTACCGTGGTGACCACATCTGAAACTATTATTGATTGTCAACTATACTTTAATAAAGAATAACAAAAATAGATTAAGCAGCTATTTCTTTCAAGGCATCTTATATAAAGCTCAAATAATAGCTAAAGTATCTAAATTCATATATTCTCCACAAGGTCTGGATCCCTCCAATAGTTCAGGCCAGGTAATTCTGCATGATGCTGACAACAAAGAAAGTAAATTTTGAAATTCTGCTGAAGTTTTGTTATATTCACTTTCCCTTTACTCCAGGAAAGTTCGGGTTATCCTTAGCAACTAATATAACTGCTCAATTCCCTTTGGAGCAATTCAACTTTAACTTAATATACTCTAAGAGAAGACAAGAACAGCTTCAAAAAAAAGACATGAGTCTGTAGGGAAACTAGGGAAAAAAAACAGGTCCCAGAAATAGGGTATCTTGGGACATAGGGTGTTAGTCCATTTTGAAAATATTTTCTGAAAATCTGTGTTAGAAAGACAAATGTTGTTTATTCTCTGATTTTCTAATGCAAGATAGAAAAGTGTAAAAAGGTGACCTATCATAATAATAATTGTGGATAGAAATTGGAAGCCCATAGGAAGGAATGACCAAGAGCTCCTGAAACTGGGAATGCTTTAAAACAGGGTGGCTAGTGGCATTAGATAAGGGAAAATTCTAAGTATCAAATATTCTTAGAAAGTTAGAACACACTGAAATCCTAAAAACAAATCCAGCAAAAAGTGTGAGTCCTATATGAAAGAATATGCAGTATAGACTTGTATATATATATGTGTGTATATATATATATATATATATATATATGTATGTATGTATATATACACACACATATATATATGTGTGTGTGTATATATACACACACACATATATATATGTGTGTGTATGTATATATACACATATATGAAGACAACTTAATGGACAGGAATACTAGAAGACTCAGAAGTATAAAGAAGTCAGTTTTCCCCAATGGCATGCTTAATTTAAAGGAATTTCCATCTATATATTCCTGTGTATTTTTTCTAAGAGTTACTCCAAATGTCACCTGAGAAATCAAAATGAGGAACACTTTTAATAATAGATGGATGTCAAAATCATATTTTAAAGCTATGGTAATGAGAACTGTCTTTCTGGTTGTAGCCGAGAAATACCCAAAGACTAGTGGGGGAAACAAATTCAGTGTTTTAAGAAACCACTTATCAAATTAAAAGGGGAAAAGATGATCTTCTATATATGATGTTGAGAAAGCTGGCTTTATATTTGGAGAAAAGAGTTATATCTATTTTTTGCAATATATAAAAAATTAGATTTTTAAGCACTAAAAATATAATCATATATATGTACACACACACACATATGCATGAAAATAGTAGAAAGGACATAGGGACTAAGTTTATGGAGTTAACTCCATAAAAATCATAAAACTTCTATAGCTAAAAACACAATAAACAGCCAAATGATAAACTGAGAAAACCAGATGCAAAACTCATAATACAGAATCAATTGCTAAACTTACTTTATAAAACAGCTTTTATTACATTTTTTGGTCTCAGAATCCCTCTACTACTTTTAATATGTAATCATTGAGGACCCCTCCAAAAACACTTTTGCATGTGTGGATTAAATATTTACTATTTTGGACGTTAAATCTGAAACATTAATGTTTTTAATTTATTTAAAAATTAGAAATTCATCAACTATTAATAAAAACAGCATTTGTATTAATATATTCTTTCTAGAGCAAAAAAAAAAAAATAGAAGATTGGCATTGTTTCAGATTTTGCTAATCTTTGTAACTCACATCTGCTTTTGCATTCAATCTGATGTAATGTCCCACATCAAGTGGCCTCTGCAACCATAGTTGACAAAGATGAGGGAAGAAAACAAGGCAACTTCACAAATGCTGGACTCGGCATCATGAAAGACAGACCAGAACTGCCCTGGCCAGTGTGGCTCAGTTGGTTGAGCCCCAGTCAGGGCACTTGCTGGAGGCAGCTGATGGATGCTTCATTGCCCCTCTCTCTCTACGATCAATTAAAAGAAAAGAAAAAAGGCAGCCAGAACCAACGCCAGCAAATACCTTCAGACTTTTTTTCAAAGGTAAGTCGAAAAACGCGGAGGGAGGGAGGAAGATGAAGCCTTGCCGTTCTAAGCCAATGTTGCTCAGGGTTGGTAAGCGGGTGCTGAAAGACGCTCTCCGGGTCTAAGTGGTTCCGTGTTGCGTCAACACTCCCACAACCTTCTGAGGAGGCTGCAAATAAGGTAAACCCATGTTTCAGAGCCCCTTTGTGACAAAGTGGGGCTCAAAGGTGTCCTGAGTCACCATCCACAGGAAAGCCACCTAGCCTAAATCAGACTGTTGTATAAAAGATAAACATTTGTCGCTGCAGCAGAGTGTAGCTGTCATGACTAATAGCCCAAGAATGAATGATTTGAGATGTGTAGACAAGATCCTTGACTTTGTTAGTAGAGTTCTAGTTACAAAGCAGAGAAACCTGTCAAGTTACTTCTTGGGCAAAGGATCAGCTGTGTGGGAGCTAGCCCCAGAGGGGAAGAACAGGGTAGACATAGCCACGTCTCTGCCGACAGATTAGTTTGTGATCATACATGGCAAAACCCTTTGGGGACTCCCAGAAATACTGGAGGGGGTACTCTAAGCAGTTACATGAATGGAGAGCCAAGATACCATTATTTTTGCATACCTAGGGAATGTCATTGTTTTTAATGTCACAGGCTACTATATTGGGATTATACCTGTATCATGTAAAAAGAAATAATTAAAAGTTCATCTCAGCTCCCAGATCCATACTCACCCCCTTTCAAAGCTCTGTTTCAGTGTGTCTTGGGGACCTTGTGATCTAGGTGGAACTATGCAGCTCAAAACCTTGTATTTCTGGAAAGTTAAAGAGAATCTGTGTTGCTTTAGCAAATGGGAATCTACTTCCAACCTATGGCTTGGGAAAGGACTCTGACATTCGTTATATAAGTCAAGCCCATATTTACTCTTGTGCGAACCAGCTAATGGACGAGCAGCCCAACGAACAACTGCAAGAAAAGGAACACTCCAACTAGGAATGCCAGCTTATGGAAGTTGCATCACAGCCCAGCCAGTGTGGCTCAGAGGTTGAGCGTCAACCCATGCACCAAGAGGTCGCAGCTTCGATTCCTGCTCAGGACACATACCCAGGTTGTGGGCCAGATCCCCGGTGGGGGGCATGTAGGAGGCGGCCAATCGATGTTCCTTTTTCTCCCAAATCAATAAAGGAGAAAACTTTTTTTTTTAAAAGAAAAGAAAAAAAGTTGCATCCCAAAGGCCATAATCTCCTACTGCTCACATGCAACAATTAATCAGACTCCCCTGTAGATGAGTGGCCCTATCAGTCATTTAGTTTAGGTATCAGGAAAGCTTTAATCGCAACCACCAGATCGACTATTTCCTAATTATTAAAACAAAATAATAGTAACAACATGATTACGTATTCCAACCAAACTACAAGAAGCATGACCTCTCCGTCTCTATTTAAACTGTTAAAAGCCTGAGAACAAATCCAAAGGCCCACATTTGGTTCCAGTGCACTCGTCTGCCTACTCCAAGATAAAGGACACTAAATGTTTATGTTGTGTAATGCTAAGGGCAATAATCCCACCCCTGGAGGACCCACAACACTGAATTATTCATAGGCTTTTTATTTCAAAGTCTATTATAATTCAGGGTGCTTCTGGGATTTGGGGACCTCGTTAGCAACATCGATAGGTCTCCTGCACCTCAGCGGTGGGGAAAATGTGCACTTAAATAGAGATCAGTATTAGTGCCAAACCAAGTTTATCGTTCCTCTAAAAGAAAAGGAGGTAGCTTGATAAAGTCAACAAATATTATGAGAAACTATTTTATGAGATCATCCTTTAGAAGCTCAGTTTGTTTCGGTCTCATCATATATCCTTGGGTAAATGTGAAATCTTGAAATGTATTATAGATTGGGTTTTTAAGAGGTGAGAGAGAGAAGACTATTTCTCCATAGGTGATTTGATATTGAAAATAGGATTTCCTAAATCCTCATTTTTAGAAGTGACCCAGGATCAACAAGGTTCTAGGTGAAAGTCGTCCATAACACAGGTCAGTTTCACAAAAGTCATCTCTTTGAACATAAATGTGTTCACATTTTCTGCTCTTGACACATTCTTCCCTGCTTGATTTTCCAGTGAGTGGGTGTGTGTATTATGTTACTGACCATAGGCCAAAAGTTCACCTTTTAAATGGATAAATGTTGCTTATACATTTGCCATCAGCAGTCGTTTGGTTTAGATGCTGCGATCTGAGAACTGGTGCTGTCAAGGAACCCTTATTTATGCTCTGAGCATTGCTGAGTTCTGATGGACTGAACCCGCTGAAGATCTGGTTGTTCTCAACATCAAGTGCATGTTGACAAACTACACTGAGCTCTGTTACTATGAAGTAACGTTGCCCATGTGTGATATGTTATGTGATATAAAATAATTGTCTTGTTCTAAATAGTGCATTCTACAGAACTTACACACAATAGCAGTCTCTTGAAGAGCACAAAAATGTGTGCACATTTATGCTGAACAGGTTCTGCAAGGAGCATAGGTGTGAATTTCACACAAAATGATCCTCTCTGTGTTCACGCCAAGGACCAGGTGGCTGTGCACTGTGGTCTGGCCGAGCTCTGCACAGCGGATGCCCTCACCCTAATTTACCTTACGGCAGAATCCACAGTATATAGGGACGGGAACCTGTCTTCCACTCAGGGAAGACAAGGAGGCTCACAATTTTTCACTGGTCTTCTGTGACAAAGAAAAACCTTTAGTCCCTAAGAATTCACATTATTGTGTAAATTAGCAGTGTTATAACAATGACAGTCATGAGAATTAACTTTTATTGAGCACTTTACTTACTACTTTCCAAGCACTATCTATCTCATTTAATCCTCATAAAATGCTATGAGTGGTTATGACTGTCATCCCCTATTTTGCTGACAAGCACATCAAGCTTCGGTAAGAGAAGTAATTCGCCTAACGCCATATGGCCTAAGGGACCTGAGCCAGCTTTGAACCCAGGTAGGTCTTGTTTTAACTACTGTGGTAACCTTGAACATAGTCCCCCAATAATCTGCACCCCTGGTAGCCACACCCTTCCACAGCAATCAAAGCTAGCCTGTGCAATGACAAAGATTCTCTCCTCAGCCAACCTCTAGCCGGGCTCCTCTGAGTCCTTTCTCTGCTGGGCCTCGACTTGGCCTATACAGACTCGAAAAAAACACTCACATAGTTTGTAACATCGCAAGGCCTCATCCCTAGGATGACCTTCACCCCCTTAAAGTGTTTACCTGAGAAAACACAAGCCTACCAAAACAAATGTACTGTTTATTCCAGCCAACACCTGAAGATAGGGTCCCTGTGTCCCAGCCTCAATGGGACAGGAGGAGTCTAACTTCCATAACCACCAGTTAGCAAACCCAGACGGGTGTCCTGTGAACACACCCCCACTTCCCTGACTGTACTAAGACCCTGCTCACCCACCCTCACTTTCTCTTCCAAACACCCAGTCACCTCTTTTCCCTGTTGCAATAATTATTGCTGATTAAATCTGTCCTTGCCTCTGTAGTGTCCAGCTTTGACAACAACTTGTTGGATTCAGCAGAAGAGATGCAGGGTGACTTCCAAGGCAGGATGACGAAAGGCCTTGCAGCTGCCACCTTGGTCTCCAGAACACTCACCCTTGGAGCTCTGAGCCACCAAGTCCAACTACCTTGAAGCCACCATGCCGAGGGACCACATGGAGAGATGATGGGGAGAGGCCTCTAGCAACTCAAATCATCCCATCTGAGCAGAAGTAAGTCCTTTTCAGCTCTGTCCAAACTGTAGCTTTGTCACAAACAAACTGTTGTTTGTATAAGTCACTAAATGAAGGATTCATTACACAGCAATAAATAACCACAACAGCCACTGCAAATACAGGCTCTTTTCACTCTCCCGGATGCCTCTCTTTCTCCCTACAACTCAAAAGGTGTCCTTCAGCCTAACTGTCCCACCCTCGCCCACACTCAGGGGTACACACACTGGCTGAGCTGAGTGCAGGTAAAAATTAAGCACCAAGCCCAACGCCAGTCATAAAGGAGGTAAAGGTAACGAGAGAGAAAAAATCTAGTATTTCAAATTGAATGTTAGTGCATATATGAAAGTCTTCTCTTTCCCACTTCTTAAAGGATGTATACCCCTAATAATATGTTGGCTGACTTCTATTCACTGATGAGAATCTCCTTTAAAAATAATTTTTGGTTTTGAGTAATGAAGACACCAGTTTCTATCACAAGCTCAAAAGTATAAAAAACTGAATGGCTTTATGTTTACATTTAAATATATTCAAATATGCTGAAAATCAGCTTGCTCCGGAATCGACACGATGATGTAGTTCAATATATAACAGACTTTCTTCGTCTGGATAAGATTTCTAATCTTGGAAATGCGAACGTGTTGGCGAAACAGAACAGCAATCCCATTAATGCCACAGACACCCTGGACTGTTAGTTGCAAAGTGAGACAAATTGAAATAAAATTCTAATCAGGGCTTCCAAGAGTCATTAGCCTGGAGGACAAAGGAGCCTTAGCTGCATAAACCGTCATCCTAAACTCAGGTCACAGCCCCTGAGTATTTACTAGTTTGCACTCGATTCACTGGAAACTCGCTGACGTCTTTGGTTCTTTGTGTTGGACTTGACAGAAACTTGGGTGTTCAATCACAAAACTTTGTTCCTGGTGAATATCGCTGGCTTCCATTCTCCGGGGCTGCAGAATGTCTGATGGGACCTGCCCTCCAGGATGTACCTCCTGTTGGAAGCTAGTTAGTTCCCTGACCCTGTTACAATCCGCACAACCTGTCCTGAGGTCAAACCTGGGATCCAGAATTATTACAACCGGAACGTGGACAGGCTGCTCTGTGCGTGGCAGAGTTTACAAAGCCCGCTTGTGAGCTTGAAGGTTTCGGCTCCAACAACTAGATGTAATAGGTAACAATGTTTTTCTCAACATGCAATTTAACCACTGGACAAAAAGATCCACATCAGCCTTTATCCCTGCAATTTAAACTCAGACTAACAAAACAGTCATATCCATAATTTGCCAGGCTGGGCTCAAAAGCCCTGGATTTTTCAGATAATTTCAAACATTTGCTCTTATGGACCCATTTATCTACTAATATATTCTTACCAGTCACATCGTGCCAGGTTTTGTTTCAGAAAATATAGCCACGTACATATCTATTAGTAAAACATGACATTTTAATTATAAAAATGATAGGTTTTTAGTAATTCAGAAAGCATATGAGCATTAGGTCATGAATCTTTACTGAAAATATATGTGGATGGAGTTTCCATATGAATTTTCTATACACACAGATTACACATTTGACTAAAACTTCATTACATTTTTCATCGATTCTGAAAACGTGCTGGCGAGAGCTCTGAGGTCCGGTGAGCTGGAAGCAGGCACCGCACAGCCACGCCAGCCTGCGGGGCATCTCGAGGACACCGCCCTCTCCAAGGGCCCGGGAGGGGCCCCGCTTCTTCGGAAACGCCCAGATGCTTCACCTCGCAACATGCTTTCTTTCCGAAGGTAGAAACCCTTTTCTTCCCCCGGCTTACAGAAGGAAAGAGAGAACTGTTCAAACGGGACGGTGGAGCCCGGTCTCCGATATCCCTGCGACAAATGTACCTAGGCCTGGGGGAGAAACTCCCGGCGAATCGTGTCCGTCAGAGGCATGGCTGGGTTCCTAGTCTCACCTGGAAGTATTTCTCTACTACCTGCCATTGCCTTCCCCACCCCAGGGACTGAGGACAAAATAGAGCAAGTGAAGACAAGACCGGGATTTTACTATCTCAGCTGGCTCAGTGACCCAATTCAGAGCGAAAAGAACATAAATCAATTGATAAAACGCTGTTTACTTCCATGTTTGTTCAAAGGGAAAGAAGAAACAAGAAGTTTAAGATGGTCTGTGACCTCAACCTCATTAAATTAAAATACAGACAAGTCCTTCGTAGGGGGCCATCTGCAGGATAGCTAAGTCAGCACGTTGCTATCTTCAGGGCAGGAGAGGAGACGGAAGACCTAGCTGCCCTCTGGGTGATTCCTGAAATGTCCCTACCAACATGCTCCAAAATCTAAAATTCTGATCGCAACACGACTCTGTGCCCACACCAAGTTTACAAAGGAAGGCTGAAACGTCCCAAATTAGCAATAGGACCTTTGGCCTTTTTTCAACACCATCATATCCACTAATATAGTCAAATATTTACCCAATTCCTTCTAAGTATGAGATGCTGAATAAGAAAAAGGACAACAATTAGCTCACCCTTTAAAAAAAGAGGTTTTCTAAAATAACTTTGGTCACTGTCATAGTAAGACAGACAAAGATAGCAGTGTAGGCAAGGTAAAATGTGTATTTCCCCAAAAGACACTCCTGAACTTTCCTTTACATTCAAATGCTTCTATTACCATGAAATATGCATAACAAAGCAAAAATCTTATGAGCTACATGTGATCACACAGAACCTTTGAACTTAATCCCTCAGTACTCTGCCCAATGCTTAAGTTCATTGTCCAGGAGGGTTAAATATCCACCAAGCCATTCAATCTCCAGTGATGGGCTCCTAGTGACTAGGGTGAATTAGTATACGCCATTAAGCTTACTGGCAAGAAGGCCAGGGCCGAGAATAGCAGTTCAGGCTCCCAGCGAACCACCACATTGTTCCGTGACTGATTTCTATAACAAATAGAATAGGGCAGAAGTCACTTCTAACTTTTGGTTCTAATATTGCCACTTGCATCTTGGCTTCCCTTGCCTGCTCCCTCACCAGCATGAGCATTCTCCTGAGAGGCTCACACGGGGAGGAAATGAAGCCCCAGCCACCTGCGTGAGCTTGGAAGTGCATGTTCCAGTCAAGTCCAAGCCTCAGAGACTGCAGCCCCCGCCGACAGCCTGACTACAAGCTCATGAGAGACTCCGTGCCAGACCCGCGCGGTGATCCCACTCTGTTTCCTGAGTCCTAGAAACTGAATGAGTTCATAGGTGTATGCTGCTTTAAACTGCTAGATTTGGGGCAACTTTTATATAGGAATAAATAACTAATACACAATTATTTGATTAATATTCTCCTCTCAAGTTCAAAGAAGGCTAACTGTACTTACTAGATATATACCCAATGCCTACCACAGTGTTTGGCATATTGACATTCAACAGATACGTGTTTCATGAATGTATGAATGAACAAACCCAGACTTTCACACGTCTACCGGGAAGAAAGTAGGAAGTTTACATGCCTTACAGTGCAGGGCATGGGTCATTCAGCAGCAAGGGCTGTTACCATGACCTTAAACGTAAACCATGCTTCATTTGCAAACATGAAAGAAGAAAAATCAGTACTCATATTTTGAGTTAATAGACCGTGCAACTTGACAACCTAAAAAAATAAATAAATTTAGATGTTTTCAGACAGAATGGAAAATGGGAAGGCGAAACCATTGCGAACAATGCAGAGCCATTCCTCAATAGAAACTGAACCCCCTGCCACTCATCAGAAGGTGAAGAAAATGAAAAGGACAAGGTGACAGTGACGCAGAAACTTATCTGGGGAAATATACTTCCTGTCCATCATTGTGACTGACAGGTTTCTTATGAACAGCTCAAACCTAACAGATGCATTTTTTACTCCCTTAATGCAGAGACACTGTTTAAGTAATTATCCAGATCCAGGGATGATAAAGGAAAAAGAAAGTGACCAAATTAAATAAAATAACACCTGGAAAGCAACTGCTTTAGCCTGAAACTTGGCATCGAGCCATTAGAAAAGAAGGCAAAGTTACACACCAAAATATGAGCACCCATTTCCCTTGAAGAATGATGTTGCCAGTTCATAAACACTTAAACCAGCTCTTCATCCCAGCAAGCAGGTCTCTTCCGGCCTTCTCCATGGTACCAACTAACTCCCTGAATATGCGTTGGATCAGTGGAACATGAAGCATACAACACATGGATAAAGAAAGAAAAAAGAAAGGGGTATAAAGCCCGAGATTGGGGATATCCAAGCGGAATCCCTGAGGGACAATGCAAGCAGGGCTGGGACAGCAAGCTTGAAGATGCCAGACGGCAGAATGAATGGCCCTCGTGAGTAACGTAATACATTTGTGCCCTCTCTGTTTACACACTGATCCAACACTCAGCTCTTCATTGCAGGGAGGCCCAAAGACTGGCAACCAGACACACACGCACACATTCTCTGCTCCTGGTTGCTAATTCCCACTGCATGCCAATCATTTTTTAAAACCAAGTTAAGACAAGATTTGAAGCATAGAATATTAGAGAGGAAAAGGATCTTACATCTTATTTTTAAAATTCACATTTTTAGAGGGAAAAAAAAGACAGCAATCACCAATTCCCCTGTGTCGTTCCTCTCGTCCCTTTCTGATTACTTCGCCATATAATCTGACCCTTAAGATGTCTTCCTTTAGGCAGCGGTTCTCAACCTGTGGGTCGCGACCCCTTTGGGGGTCGAACAACCCTTTCACAGGGGTAGCCTAAGACCATCGGAAAACACCTATTTCCGATGGTCTTAGGAACCAAGACACCGCTCCTCTCTCCGTCTCCAGGCGGTCCGCCCACATGCAGACACGCCCACATACAACATGAGGAACTGTATTAAAGGGTCGCGGCACTAGGAAGGTTGAGAACCACTGCTCTAGAGGAAGGTAGACAGCACAGGGCAAGTGTAAAAGCCAGACAGAGGGGTTCAGACACAGACTAGTGAGGGGTTAGGAACACTGAGGACGTCAGCAGGAATATATCTGCTGTGGGGCATGGAGATTATTCCGAAAGCAATATGCCAGGTGGGCTGACAAAGAGAAAAAAGACAAAGATTGGAGCAGGTAGGGGTGGGAGGAGAATAAGCCGCACACATTGACTGGGGAACTTGAAGAAAAGGAGTGGGGTAACTTCTTGTTTGGTGGGTCATAAAATCCAAGAGAAAGCGAAGGACCAAGCATGGGACAGCCATGAGCCAAAGCAGCTCTGGAAGTGCAGGGAAGTGCAGTTCAGAGGCACATTCTTCGAGGCCAGGCCAGGGGAAGGATACGGATCAATTATTTTCCTTTAAGTCACTCTTCCAGCATCAAACTCCCATGAGAGCTGGGTTTGAAGGTTGACTCTTTGGCCAGGAGAGGGGGAGCATCCTGACTTAGTCTCTTCAAGACTTGAAGTGTTTTCCCTTAACTGTATAAAGGATACTGGGCAGACAGACAAAACCGCGGCTCGTATGAGGACCAGTAAGGTCGCTGTTGTCCTAAGTCAGTCCCAAGGGATGGGAAATGACGGAGGGTCAAGACCAGCCCAGGGTTACTGACCAGCATGCTTCCTACTGTCTAAGCTCAAGATCCGTTTGGATGCGGATTCTGATGGGAAGGACTGATCTGGGCTCTGATGGCCGGGAAGTGCCTTCTGCGCTCCTGAATGCCCACGTCCTGTGCTTGGGTTACATTCACCCGATCAGTGGAGTCAACTGCATCCAGGTCCTCCTGCCAGGTGCCCCCAGTGGTCCCTTTGCCTTTCTTCCTTATTTTCTCCAGGTGGTGGGACATGATACTGAATACTTGGCCCTGTGAGAAAGGAGTCTGCCTGGCACATGAGAAAGCAGAGACAGCAGAACTGTTGCTTGGTTCTGTTTTTTTCCAAGAACAAGACGGTTTGTAGCAGAGACCAGGGAAGTGTCAGAGCACCCTCTGAACTCATTCACGGAAGAAACAGCTGGATGAGGGACGAGAGCAAGGTGGTCGATGCAGTCAACATTTCCGTGGCCGTAGGCCCACAGCTCCGATGGAACTCAGACACATTCCCATCCCCCTCTGGAAGGTGACCTCGAGTGACCAGGACAGGGAGCCAAAACTGTCTCAGCCTGACTAGACTAAGAGAAGATACCGCAACAAAGTTTCCTAGTATCTAAAAACATGTTTTGTCTTTTTAGGATAAATTAAAAAACAAAAACAAACAAAACAGTGTTTGTGTGAAAATAGAATAAAGGGGAAAGAACAAGGTTTCGGTAAAATTTTTTTATTCTTCCAGAGAAAGAGAGACACCCTGTGGATTTCAGAGAAAGCCTAACAGCTTGGTTTACTGGAACATTTGAAAAAGGGAAAACCATTATTACTTAAGGAGCTGGTGGGAAAAAAAAAGCACAAAAACAGATGAAGAGGAAGTTAAAGTGACCGGCACAGACACCAAAAATCTGTAGCTTCGCGGCGTGGAGCAGAAATCCCTCAGGGGCTGCTTTCCCTTACTGTGTGGCAAAAGGGCGGAGAATGTGAGGGAATCCTACTGGTTTATATAATTTGGAAGCAAAAGCTTGGAGAAAGAGTTCCAGGTGCATCCCACGTCCCTTCTGTTAGGTATCTGCGGAGACCAACCTGGAAGCGGAGGGAAAGATGGAGCAGGGAAAGCAATTCTGACTCATCAGCTCCCCTGTGACCCTGCCCCGGGCACTGAGTGACAGGACCATTAGGGGCCGCAGTAAAGTAAATATACTCCAGTCATGTCCCTCGTAAGATACTTTGATTTATTTGAATCAGCACTGCAGAGAACAGAGCCTAGTTTGAATCTGATCTCATCTGACACATACAAAGATGCGAGAGGAGAAAGCAATTTCGTCTGCAGCTCCCTCTAGTCGTGCCTGGGAAATGGCTGCAGAGGAGGGCGGGCAGCCGCAGCCTGGAGGGCAGACGGGTGGCAAGGAGGAGGAACAGATTGTCTTCGACGCTGGGCACGACGGACAGTGAGCCATGTGCTTCCAGGGGCACCAGATCCGGTGTCTCATCTGCAGCTACCAGAGGCACTGAATGCTCTGTGATTTAAACGCTGCCCCACAGACCTGCACGATCAGGGCACGTGCACACACGCCGTTGGCCCTGCCCATTTCCTGATGGAATTCACAGTGTGTGATACGCTGCCGGGCCGGGCTGCTCAGCTTCTCCTGGTCTCCTTGCTTGAGAGACTTGTGATCTAGACCTAGAAATCAGTTCGTGAAGGTAAAGCAAAGTCAAAAAATCACATGCACATATGTGACTGAACATTCTTGCATTCAGAGACAAGTGCAATGTCACAGAACTGTAGGGCTGAGAGACAGCTCCATGATTCCCATCACTGATTTTTTAAAGAGAGAGAGAACAAAGCAGACAGAGAACACACGTGGCTGGGCTGACGTCAGACAGCATGAACCCCAGGTCGTGTAACGTGGTCCTGTGACAAAGTGCGGCGAGTCGTTCTGTGCTTAGACATAGAAAGGCGTTTTCTACAAAAATCATGCGAAACTGCCACATGTTCCTTAAGCTTACTGTGTGAAGGGTTATGCCAACAACGTTTGTCAAAGCTTTAACACATGTGCCAGGATTTTTATTTCTGCTATATCCAAAGAGGCCCGCTCTTTAAGTGGTCATCCCAGAAAGCCAGGGATGACCACCTGGAAGGTCATCAGTGCTCTGCTTCTCCACGTTTTGGGAATTTTACGCTCGACACTGTCATCAAAGCCAGCGTTCAGCCACATGTTGCTTCTGTCATTTCCATCAGGAAAAGCTTCGTCCCGGGTGGTTGACATGAAAAGATCTCACGGACGAGAGAACTTAGAGAGACGAGGACAGGGTTAAGGACGATGAGGTGCCCAAGACTAGAGAAGGTTTCCGTGCTGAGATCGCAAAGCCATTGGGTGACAGCACGGGAGGACATGATGTTACTAAAGTCCAGTGAGAGACACGCCCGTGGAGATATGGCCACCTCAGGGACACCTGGAAGGTCATAGCTACTGACACAGGTGTCTCCAAACGTCTGTCGCGCCTCCCACCGGAGCCAGGGGACAGGGCGCCTAGGCAACCCAGGACCCACAGCAGAGCAGACCTGTTGGCTCTAGTGGGATAGACAGCATCTAACCAGGATGTAAATCACTTCTGGGTCAAAGTGAGTTGGTTATCCACCTTTTCTCCAATCTTAAATTACTGCCTCTTCTAAAAAACCAAGCCCACTCCCGTTTGCAGGGCGGAAATGGCCCCAACTATAATTGTGTTGGTTTTTTTGTAATTCTTCGTGTACATTAAGCCAAGTCTTGCATGAACTGAACAGAAATACTTTGTTGACCAGTCGTCGCAATTGCAAATGAAAGATTACATTCTCTAGTTCTAAATGCATCAATCATGAGTGCTGGACCTGAAGTTCTTGTTCAGTAACTAGCATGTAGTAAGTTCTCTAACTGCTGTTGTACTTTTGGTTTTTACTGTGGGCCATTGTAATTGCCGTAAATTATTTCAAACAAAATGAATTAGCACAGTGTGGTGTGCATGGCCCTTCCCGGCCCTCCAAGCACCACCTGGAAGGTCATCAGTGCAGGCCCGGGCTCCGGGAATGAATGGACCAGGGCTGGGGAAGTACACCATGTTGGGCGAAGTCCTCCCAGGCGCTGGCCGTCACAGACAAAGCACGCTTCTGCCATAACCCATTTGGAATGGAGCAAGAAGCAATGGAATGCCAAGGAGTCAGGGACTCGGTTCTCATTCTAGCTCAGTCTGACCTCAGGCAGGTCACTTAAATCCTTAAGGCCTCAGACTCCTCATCTCAAAAGTAAGCAAGCTGAAAAGACTTCTGAATATGATTTTAGTAGAATCATATTGTATAAAATATTGTAGGCCATTTGACCCAGTGATCCCACTTTTAGGAATATATCCTAAGAAGCCTGAAATGCCAATCAGAAAGAATATATGCATCCCTATGTTCATAGCAGCGCTATTTACAATCACTAAGATCTGGAAACAGCCCAAGTGCCCATCAATAGATGAGTGGATCAAAAAGCTGTGGTACATATACACAATGGAACACTATGCAGCTGTAAAAAAGATAGATCTCTTACCCTCTGAGACAGCATGGAGGGTATTATGCTGAGCGAAATAAGCCAGACAGAGAAAGACAAGTATCACACAATCTCACTTATTTGTGGAATATAATGAAAAAAATAAGCTGATGAACAAAACAGACCCAGAGACATGGAAGCATGGAACAGACTGACAAACCTCGGGGGGAAGGGGAGTGAGGGGGTGGGAAGAGATAAACCAAAGAACGTGTATGCATGTATACACAACCAATGGACACAGACAATAGTGTAGGGAAGGTGGGAGTGGGGAGGAAGGTGTCAATGGGGGAAAGAAGGAGGGATATCTATAATACTTTCAACAATAAAGATAACTAAATAAATAAAAGCTGTGCAAATTATTGATTAAAAACATTATAGGGCCCTGGCCGGTTTGGCTCAGCGATTAGAGCAGCGGCCCGCGGACCAGAGAGTCCCGGGTTCGGTTCCCGCTAAGGGCACGTGCCTCAGTTGCAGTTTGTCCCTGCCCCGGCTGGGGTCGTGTGGGTGGCAACCACTCGATGTGTCTCTCTCACATCGATGTTTCCCTCTCTCTCTCCCTCCCGCTCTATCTGAAGATGAATGCAGAGATGTCCTCAGGTGAGGATACTAAAAAAAAAAAAAAAAAAAAAAAAGTAAAAACATTATAGGGACAAGCAACTCAGAAAGCAGAATAAGATGGCTCTGCTCTGGCTGGAGAAGGCTGCAGGGCCTGGGATGCCCGTCACTTTTCCCTTCACGGTTCACTCGAAATTCCCCAGGAGCACAACAGAAGAACCAAGCAGCTGGATGATGACTGGGGCCATGTCTAGTCTAATTTCTTCAAATTTTAGTTTACCAAAATGGTATGGAGGTGTAGGGGGGGAAATGCTTAGTTTTGCTCTCATGAAGCATAAAAATCTAGCAGCAAACTTTTATAGACTACAGTGCAAATGGTATAATAAGTTCATTGTCCCACAGTGTCTGCTACGTAATTGTGTTCATTCCCTTTGTGTGTTTTAGTAATGAGAGCGTAATTGTCAGTGCTTATAATACATATAATCTCATTACTGTCACTCCCATTAGTATGCTGACACTTCAGCCCATACACAGCCTTCCACTTTCCCTTTCATTGAAATACATCAGTGTTTCTCCGTTCCTGCATCAGCCTTCAGTCTAATTCCTGACAGTCACCATGGCTAATCACCGGGACAATGCTGCCTGCCTTATACTTCATATGTTTCCTCTACCATTTTGACACAATGCCAAGACATCGTCACGGCAGTGGTGCTGAACTGCCATGACCACATCCTGGCCTTCCTGCAAGGACGGCTGGGGCTTATCTGCAGTAGAAACTAATTTAGACGTGCAAATGGACACACTCCTGACAGTGACTGTGTGTGCAGCCTTGTGAGATTAGACACAATTAATCAGGCCTCAATTTCATCTGTCCGAGGATAAATGTGGTCTCCTGGATGCCTTTCACTTCTAAATATCTTATTATCTATAAAAGATTCAAATCAGAAAACTGATCATTTTTAACTTAATTAATTCCTCAAAGTACTGTATGCACAGTTTTAAACATATTAGAAGATGTATAATACATCCCTCCCTGCATGCGATGATTAGGTTCTCTTAATTAGTTCTGAAATTTAGAGTCTTCATATTCTATATAAATTGCTATTTTTAAATGTGTGTGTTTCCAGCATCATCTCTTGACTTCCTCTTTGGTAGATGGGAATGTAGCTCTCTTCCATCACCTTCTGTTTTTCCTTCCCCAGACTCCCATTATGGTGATATCGCAATTTCATTACACAGGGATTCTGCCGTCATATATGGAGTGTTCTCTGCTCTATATTTATGGTCTCAGAATCTTACTGTCTCAGCTCCATTTAGCCAATTACCTCTTTTGTCTATCTACTTCCAGCTTCCAAAATATTATGGATTTAAATTTATTTTAAAAATATTTTTATGACAGTTTTAGTGTATTTTGGGAGTGAAATTTTATCTATTAGATAGATAGATAGATAGATAGATAGATAGATAGATAGATAGATAGATAGATAGATAGATAGATAGGTAGATCTCCACATTACCATAACACAGATCAGTTATTACATACTGTTGGTCATACTTTTCATATGCCTCCCAAGTCCATTCTCTTGAGGACTCTAATATCATAATTCTGTGACTGAACATCAGGACCCTCTACAATCTGGTCCCTGACCTTGCTGAAGTGACCAGGCCATTCTGCAGTTTAAACTCTGACTCTGTCTGTGGGACAAACTACACTCTTTACATTGCCCGTGTCACTACTACTGGTTTTACTGGTTTACATTGCGGACTCCAAGGGAAACTGAGGGGTTGGCCCCTGCTCAGTAACCCCCTCCTTTGCTGACCATGTCTGATGACTCCAACTCTTGGCCATCTCCCATGATTCTACTTGCTGACCATGAGTCAACCAAGACTACCCATTGTTCTCTCTCACAACCCCATTTGCTGAGCACTGAGTAACGGACCCCTGAAAATCCAGTTGCCCCACCAATCAGAAAATGAGTGATGTAAGCTTATGGTCTCGCTTCCCTAGCATCCCATCCCTTTGATCAGCAACTCCTCACAACTCTCGCCTTTAAAACCCTGACCCTACACTTCACACCTTAGAGCATGTCTTTGGTTCATGGCTAAGGCTATATTCTCTGATTTGCAAATTAAATCAGAATAAAACTCTCGTCTATCCCTCAGAAGAGTCCTGTGGGACTTTCATTTACATTCTCTTCCCCACTGTTATCCTCATAGTTCATTTCTCCCCCTAGAAAGTTACAAAACCTCTTCAATGGCGTGGTGCGTGGGGAATGTTTGCTACTCTCTGGCTTAGAGATCTGGGCATGGTACTATTTAGTTTCACGCAAATATATGTGAAACAAGGCGCCATTCTGTGTCTGGGGTAGGTAGGGTGTTTGAACATCCTGGGCGTCATTCATATGGAGTAAATTACATGAAAAGTGAACCAGATTTTGCACTTACTCCTTCCTGCCAGACAATCAATGAACTCTGTGCTGACCACAGTCAAAGGTATTCGCTGAGGATGCCATTAGGAATAACTCCTCACCTGGAATCTGACATCCTCAAAAAGCCCCATTCACTTAAGAAGATGAACCTTTGGAGTAAAAATACAATGAAATAAAAATTTGAGAAAATTTGGAAAGAAGTTGGTATGGTAACTGCCGCATTTAAATGAGCGGAAGCAGATGGATGAAAAATCTAAAGGGATTTAAGAAAGTTGTATTTACCAAACAAAATATAGTTGGTCTAACCTAAACTTTTTAAGAATTAAAATAACCTTGTGCCCCCGTCACTCCATACAGCCCGGAAATAAAACAGGTAAGATTTTCAGTCTGCAAGAAGGGCATGCTTGTGTTTTTAGTTCTTGTTCACAAAAGTATCCATGATTGGACATGATGAGGAGAATGCCATGCCACATCACCCAGAGATGCTGGACCCTGAGCTCAGTGCAATGACTGGGTGGGATTCCAGGTGGCCTCCGTGAGGAAGGGTCACTGTGCTGACTGGTTCAAGGGAACAAAGAGAGTCTGAAGCTCAAACAGTGGTGGAGATGTTGACTGCTCCCTGAATATCCCAGCGCTCTCCCAGTTTCCCAGCTGCCTTGCAGTTAAGTGGAACGATGTGAATAGTTCTGGGAGTAGATGGGACCTGTCTCACTTTGGGGTTGAAGCATTTAAGAACTGGTGTGTAATCCTTCAGCTCTTCCTTCCCCTGTCAAGGCATTTGTGGAGGAATGGAGACAGAAGGAGTTCCTGAGTCACTACATGGAGAAAGGGGCTACCCTAAAGAATTACCCAGATATGCAACTTTTGAATAAGCAAGAGAGGAACTTCCATATGTTAAGCCAAAGGGATTTGAGGGTTGCTTATTTCTAAAATGTGGCTCAGCTTTTCCTTATTAATAATGAGATAGATGTCAGATTGACATAAATAGGACTCTATAATAGTCAGAGATATCCAAAATATAGCATGTAGAGTAGTGAGTTTCTCATCACGGGAGATATTTAATTGGGAAAGATAAAAAGCAAACTTTGAAATGGGCATCCCCTTATCATACGGAGGCTGAACTAAAGAGCTTCTGAGTTGCTATGATTTTAAGATCCCTTGCCATCCCATGCTTCTACTAGAATAACTATTCAAAGCTCAGGTTCTTCTAATCTTTTGTCATCTTGATTTGATTCTATTAATTCTGAAAGAAGTAAGTAACTTCCAAAGATAGAAATAGACTTTCTAATAGCCTTTCATTTGCAAGATGAGGAGAACTGAGGCAGGGTTCCTGAAAGAGGTATTCAAAGACAAGAGAAACCTTTGCCGATAAACAGAAGCGAGAATAGAAGTGGTATGAAGGAGGGCAGTGCTGGAGCAATGACCAAGGAAGCCACACAGATGGAAGTAGGTGGATGGGAGAGAAAGTGATGGGGGGAATATGTGAGCTTAGGAAGTTGCATTTGTTTACTAAAGACATTAAGAAAAAGGGAGAAGCTGGAATTGAATTAATGGAGTAGAGAACATCATCATAAACTGTTCAACGGAAGAGCAACTGAGCCAGTATCATACTTAAGAAATGTTAACCTAAGTTACTTGAAAATTGCTTGGAACACATGACAAATAAAAGAGGAAAAGTTCAACTTGGATGCCTTTTTGCATTTTAATGGTGGAATATTTGAGAGGAGCTGAAAGGTAGAAATCCAGAATCCTGAAAGTAATTCTTGACAGAATCTACCCACATCAGCTTGCAAATGTATGCAGCCGTTCTTTCCTTGTACTTATTAAACCTCTCTCCTGAATTCATTCCTGTCCCTCTAACTCCACCACCAACACTTGGTCAAGCTGAAATCACTTCTAGCCTGAATGAATCAAATAGCCTCCTAACAGGACTTCCTGAAATCACCTTCATAATTTATTTGAGGTTCTTTCATGTCCCTCTCTAATGAAAGCTCCTTGAGGGTAGAATCTCTGTCTCGATCACTGTTGGCCTCCTGTCACCCGAAGCCAGTGCCTGGGTCATGGTGAGTGTTCAATAATTACCTGTTGACCGAGAGACTGATTTAAACATTCTTCTTTCCCCTCTTTCTACTGTTCTATCAAAAGCATCATTTTTGTCTCTGTCTCAGACCTTAACTGCATTTGCAATTTCTATTTCTTTGTGCAGACTTATTTGAATTTTATTTAAATAGACATGAAAGTAGCAAAATAGCTAAAAGAACTCCCATATAACCCTCAACCAGAATGCTCAACTGTTAAAGCTTTCCATAACTGATTATAATTTTCTTTTTATGCACATATGCATATTATTTTTTATAAGCCATTTGAATATAAGTTGTAAACATGATACCACCTTACTCCTAAATACTTGTGTAATTCCTAAGAACAAAGAAACTTTCTTACATAACCATAGTTAAAAGATTAATGTTAGGAAATTGACATTAATGTAATACCATTAAGACTTTATTCATATTTCACCAATTTCCCAATAATTTCCTTTCTAGCAAAAAAAATCTAATTAAAAAAACAACTCTGACTCAAAAGCCAAACCATGATCACATATTGCACTTACTTGTTTCCTTTAACCTGAAATAATTCCTTTGTTTGTCTTTGTCTTTGCAACCTTGGTATTTTTAAAGAATACAAACCATTTATTTTGTAAAATGACCCTCAGTTTCAGTCCGTCTACTATTTCCTTATAGCCACTTTCTGGTTCTTTAATTTTGGCAGGAATATCAAAGAACTGATGTTTTTCCTCCTCAGAGTTTTGTATCAGAAGACATGTGATATTGGTTTGTCCAGTTATCGATGACAGTAACTCTGATGATTTAGTTAAGGTGGTACAGTTGTCATTTTAAATTTATGTAAGTTCCACAAGTCAGGGACAGTAGCTACTTGGACTTACTACTCTACGTCAGAATCAACCCTCGGTCAGTACTCAGTAAATGAGTGATAAATGGAAAGGGAAATTAGCAAGCTTTGGCAGAAGCTGAATACTGGACATATGAGATAAAAATAAGTGGCACTATTTTCCCAAAGGATGTAAAAACGTATGTGCACACAAACACCTGCACACAAATATTTACAAAAACCTTATTCATAATCACCAAAAACTGTAAGCAAGCAAGGATGTCCTTTAACAGGTGAATAGATAGACAATCTCAGGTGCAGCTATACAATGTCGTATTACTGAGCAATAAAAGGGAAGAGCTATCAAGCCATGACAAGACACAGATGAATTTTAAATGCCTATTGCTAAGAAGGGTTGTATGACTCTAATTATATGACAATCTGGAAAAGGCAAAACTATAGAGGTTTAAAAGATTAATGGTCACCAAGGGGTTGGGGGGAGGGGAAGGAGGGTTGAATGGGGAAAGTACATGGATCTTTGGGGGCAGTGAAGACATTTTTTTTTAATGCTCAGTGCATACATGATATCATCCATTTGTCAAAACCTATAGAACTTTACAACACAGAGTGAGCTGTAATGTATGCATTTTTTAAAGTCATTTAGAAGTCCAGCCGGTGTGGCTCAGTGGCTGAGCATCGACCCATGCACCAAGAGTTGCCGGTTCGATTCCCAGTCAGGACACATGCCCAGGTTTTGGTCCCGATCCCCAATGAGGGGCATGCAGGAGGAGGCCAATCGATGCTCTCTCTCATCAATGTTTCTATCTCTCTCTCCCTCTTCCTTCCTCTCTCTCTAAAATCAATAAAGGAAAAAAATTTCTTTAATAAAAATAAAGTCATTTAGGAGATTGGGGGATCCTAAGATGGAATGCAGAGTGTCACAAAACAGACTAACTGTATATCAAAGTTTATAACAACTTTGATGAAGGAGGTAGAGGAGAAGGTGATGGCCTATGTAACTTTGGAAATCAGTGAACTTTGTAAGACTAAATACAAAAGAAACTGTACAAAACCACTGTACTCTAGTTGATAAAGTGATATCCCATGTAGGAATGGGTTTATAATTCCGATACTTCCATGCATGTAAACTGAAACTGAATAATTAATTAAATTCACGGCAGATGGTGGGAGCCAAGTTTCTCACTATTGGAGTAGGGTTTAAAGATAGGTAGGGGAGCCCTGGCCAGCGTGGTGCAGTTGGTCGGAGCCTGTCCCATGCACTGAAGGGCCATGGGTTCAATTACCGGTCAGGACACATACCCAGGTTGAGGGTTTGATCCCGGTTGGGGTGTCTATGGGAGACAACTGATCAGTATTTTCTCTTTCACATAGATGTTTCTCTTGCTCTCTCCCCCTCTCCCTTCCTCTCTCTCTAAAATCAATAAAAATTAATTAATTAAAAGAAACAGTAGCCTTTAAAAATATATATGTAGAGGAGGAGATAGGAATGATCCACGTGAAAATGAATTACAGTTGGAGACATAACTATGAATTCATGTTTAGCTTAATATAGGTGCAGATGGTTATACGTGGGAAAGTTTATAGATAGACAGATATATACATAAGTTAGGACACACATATTCCCTTACTCTGTCCTCTGAGAGGGCCTAGAAGTAACAACATCCCAAGAGCAACAAGCACATCTAGTGGCCAGACCTTTCTAATACCATCCTCCAGTAACAATGTATCAATTTGGTCCATTAATTACAGCAATCATATCTTACCAATGTAAAGTGCTAATAATAGCGAAAGCTGGGCAAAGAGTTTATGGGAACTCTCTGTACTATCTTCACAATTTTTCTGTAACTAAATCTATAACTATTCTAAACGCTAAAGTTTATTTTAAAAATAAAACAACCAGACTCAAAACAAGTGATAACTTGTGCAAAATTTCATATGTTGGGGAGAAACCAATAATCTAGAATTGAGAACAAAGTACAAATATGACCAAGTTCCACACACCTATTTGAACTAACAACCAGACATGCAAATAATCTACCAATGCTACTGGGTTACCTGGCCTGGTCCTGAAATGAGCCTATTCTTAAATTATTCAGTCTTGGGGGCAAAAATGTCATAATAACACTTTTCTGTCATATAACGATAAATTTTACCCTCTAAAGAACATTCAAAAAAAACTTTATAAATATTGCAACTAGTCCTGGCTGACTTTATAAATATTGCAACTATTCTTGGCTAAAATTAGAATGTACACAGCACCTGTTCGGCCATCACCTTCAGCCCCGTAAGCACCTTGACAGAGGGCGGACTCAAGGGCAGGTTGCAGAGTTGATCCTCCAACAAGACCCCTGTCCCTTTATCCAAGCAACTTAAGCAGCTTTATTACTCTGCAAGTTCCTGCGAAGGAGGCGGTCTCTAAGTTATTCCTCTTTATGACCAAGTCCCGAAAGCCTCTCGGTGAGGCACCAAGTCACCAAATGTGGAACACAGGTGTCTGCTGGCACTGTTAACGTAGAAGAATCATTAGTCTCAAGTGATTTTTTTCACATCCTCAAGGAGACAGAAGGTAGTAACTCAAGGCTTGGGAGCTGAAATGACTTTCTAAGTATCTTGGGGGTAATATTTTTAGAACTCTTGAAGCCTTCGAAGGGAACATGGAGCAGACTGGTTGCTCAAAAGCAGCCGATAATGGTGTGAAACAAGTGGGCATTTCAGCTTCTCTCCTCTCCGAGCTCCTGATAGCATTCTGCAATTATCAGGCCACGAGTGCCCAAGGAGTCATTTCATAAATGGGAAGATTCATGTTCAGAAATGAAAAAGCTTCTAGAATTCCTCTTTAAAGAAGAAAACAGCTATTAATGGGGTGAGGAAAGTACTTAAGAGGAACAGCTAAAAAGTCAATGGTCTGAACTTGCTTCATCAGCAACTTTATCTGGAAGACCAGAAGCGGAGAAAACCCTGAAATCTGTCTTTGCAGAAGACCTGCAGCGAGATCTCTCGCCGTGTTGATTTCGACGTAAAACTTAAGGAGGCATGTCAGGTACTGCGTAGCTAGTGAACTCCCATCACACATCAGGAGTTCTTCAAACCTCCTTTTTGTCAAAATGCATTGAATTGGATACTGAAAATTTGCAATTTTTCGGGATATAAATTTTTCTTAGGAAGAGAACTATAAACAAATATTAAACTCCAGTCAGTAGGTTTTCTTTTCATAGTGATACGATGTTCAGCAACCCTGAAACTTCTTTGACATCTTCTAGACTTGAACAAATGAATATGTGTATGTACTCTGTGATAGTGGGTTGGATTTTGAAAAAATGGTATTAACTTGTATTTTTAATATAAATAGACAAGTAGATTGATATATATATTTATATGATTATAAATGGATACACACATATGTATATATTTCCTGGTCCTTTCTACAGAAAGAACCTAGAAGCAATGACAGACCAATAGCAATAACACCCTAGAACTCAGATATTCATTTCAAAATATTCTTCCACCTGATGAAACCAGGTATTTTTAAAGAAGCAAATACAGTCATCCCTCGTTTATTGCGGTTAATCCGTTCCAGACTCTAGCGGTTGCACCTGGCGTTGAAGGAGTTCTGGGGTGCTCGAATACATAGGCCTACAGTCCATACGTACAGTAATTTTAATTTTAATTGTAATACAGGGGTGTATAATTGACTCTGACAACCGAGCGCGCTGTATCATTTTCACTGTCTCGATCAACTTTTCAATGAATATATTTGAGAAAACCGCGATAGAGTGAAGCCGCGAAAGTCGAAGCGCGAAGTGGCGAGGGACGACTGTATATTTGATTTCAGGGTTAGAGCAGGGAAGGTGTAGACCTCTTATTTTACCACAAAGGTTAAGGCATAAAGATGTGTCAAAAGGATACAGAAGCCAGCTGGCCATATCAGGATATTTAATACTAAAAGACAAACTAAACAAAAACTATTCGTTACAGAATAATGCCAGTTTATAAATAAATAAGGGAGAAATGATAGAGAATCATGGCCCGTTACTTCCCATAGTATGAAATTGCAAGTCCTTTTGATTTTGTTCACTCACAATGAGTCAATCTTATGGGTAGCAGCCAGTCTCTAAAACTACACTCTTGTCATCATTAAGATCATAGATTATACTTTTAAAAGTAATAGAAATGTGCTCCATAGCAGAACAGGAGACAACCAGCCCACATGTATAGTGATTAATCTGCGGGAAAAAAAAAACACCCACTTCATTGTTGTAGTACTGGGGGTGAGAGTTTCAGCTGATTTAGCTGAAACCAGAGATTAGATGTTCCACCTTCTAGTTTATACAAGTATTAGGTTTTATAATGTCACATATTCATTCATTCATACACCCACCTATCCACTCATTTATTTATTTTTAATATTTGTGTATTTTTATTCATTCATCCATTTATTTATTCACATATTTATCTATTTATTCATTAATCCATTATTTCCTCCAATCATTCATTCAATCTTTTAGTCAAAAACCATTTCCTGAATCCTTACTCTGTGCCAGGTACATCTGTACCAGCGAGAATACAGAATTAAACAAAACAGATGCTCATCTCTGCCATCATGGAGTTTGCCTCTAGGGAAAGACAATAAACAACAACAAAAATGTATAAAATATATTTTAAAATGATTAGTGCTAAGGAGCACAAAAATAAGGAAGTAGAATAGCAAATGTTAGGTAGGATGATGGTGGTAAAAGTTTAGACGCAGGCACAGAGAAACCTCACTGAATAGGTGATTTTTAAAATGACTTTTAAATAAAGACTAAAGGGAACAAGGGAAGCAAATAAAAAATATTCACATGCATATATATGTACGTACATATATATGCAGGTACATATATATATACAATGCATATATATGTGTGTGTATACATATATGTTTGTATGTATGTGTGGGTGGAGATATATATATATATATATATATATATATAGATAGATAGATAGATATAGATATATATATAGATATATATACTCATCACCTTCTTCATTGAAAATGTGTTGCTACCATGTATATTTCTATATTAGCGAAATTAAACAGTACTTTGTGGCATTGTTGATTTCATTCTGGGACAGGTAGATAACCACTAAGAGTCTGTGGACTGGCACTGACCACACTTCAAGTAGCATTGACTTAAGGCATTGGAGGTCCAAGTAGTTTTTGGATTTTCCAAAAATAATTGCAGAGTTTGGGACAGAAGAATGACATGATCTAACTTCTGTCTTAAATTTTTCACTTTTACTTCAAAGATGTGGGTTTCCTGAGATGCAGAGAAAAAGCGTCTTCATGCTATCACCATCTCTTCCTGGAATCTCATATTAAGTGGAGACACTTTGTACTCAGGGGGCACAGGACACCTAACAAGGTGTCATATTTCAAAGTCTCGCTTGCCTGTGCATAGACAAGTCTGCCTAAGAAACTGTAAAAGAATTAAACCAGCTCAAATCCCTAGCATCCAAGTGTCACCTGGATTGAATTCTCTTCCTTTTCCAATGACATTATGCCTGCATCTCATTTCTATCTGCTTTGTTAGCAAGGAACTGCATTCAAAACCAACACTGTGCATCTCTGGCTTTGAAAACTAGCCTGCCATCATGAGAAGTGGAGTTAATTACTTACACAAAGTGACTGAATAACCAAGGGAATGTACTTTCAATGGCACTAATATATCAGCTTTATTGTAACAGGATTTTGTTGGCCCCTTGATGAGGCACTGTATAATACACAAAAGGCAAATTGCAAGCTTAGAAATGTCAAAACAGCAGCCCACCAAAGGAGCTATGACATCTTAATGAACTATTTGGGGAAGCTCATTGCTCCGGCAGTACAATGGACTGCATTTTTATTCAACGTTTCATTCTTCCAGCCCCAAATACAGGAAATTTGACTAGTTTGCAGTACCTTTCTGTACCTGAAAACAAAATAAACCTTAGCACATCTTCATTTGGCTTATCTCTATTTTTACTCTTACCCTTCAGCTAACGAATAGTAACAAAACTTCCTATGGAACTGTATCGTGACTACGTACCTGCCAGGAAAACATTGCATTCGTCCAGTATCTCTGATAAGTGTGATCACTGAGAAACACAGAGCCTTTCCAGTCCCTACCTCTCCTAGTCCCCATCTCCTGGAAATAACTACCCATAAAAATCTTTCCTTAAAGGAGCTAACAGTATAAAGCTTCCCTGGGTTTTAGGAGAAAAGGAAATGATCAGCTCCTTTCAGACGGTCTATCATAGACAGGATAACACCCCTACTCTCCCTCCCCACCTCACTCCCAAGATTTCCACGTCCTAATCTCTGGAACCTGAACATATATTATATCACCTGGTAAAGGGGACTTTGTAGATAGAGTTTAGGTTACAGACCTTAGGAAGATTATCCTGGATTATTCAGAAGAATTCATTGTAATCACACAGAACCTTTAAAGTAGAAGACAAAGGCAGGAAAGTCACTGAGAGAGATGCAGTGACAGAACAAGAGGCAGGAGGGACTGGATGCATGGATGCGTCAGAGGGACGCGGAGGAAGGGGCCACGAGCCAGTGCATCCAGGTGGCCTCTGGAAGCTGGGACCAACCCCACAAGGGGCAGTTAGCAAAGAAACAGAGACCTCCGTCCCACAACCACGAGGAACTGAATGCTGTCAACAACACACCTGGGCAGGAAAGAGGTTCTCCCCGAGAGCCTCCGGAAGAAGCACCGCCCTGCTGACACCTCCATTTTAGCCCCCCAAGACCCATGTTGGACTTCTGACCTACAGGACTGTAGGATACAAAATCTGTGCTGTTTTAAGCCCCTAAATATGTAGTAATTTGTTATGGCAGTAACAGAAATCTAATGGTCTATAAAGAGGCAGACTCTCTGATAAAAGGCACTCAGTGAAGTTTAGAAAAGTTTGGTGATGAAAAGGTGAGCAAATGCGATGGGGTTTCATCCTCTGCCCATTTCATTTTGCCAACTTAGTTACTTCTTTATACAAGTTAGGGTGGAGAGAGAAAGAGAGAGAAGCTAGGGGAGAGGTTGAGAGACAGAAACATGAGACGGAGATGGAGACAGAGAAAGACCAATTTCTACAAGTGGTCTTGGGACACTACCATGCCACTTAATGAGCACTCACCCCAGAGGGAACTGCAATCTAAAGCTCTCCAGTGAGTCTCAGGTCCCAGGTAACTCTTGTAGTATAAGCAGCTTGTTACATCAAGTGTGATGTAGAAGTGTGATCCTAGCATTTAACAAAACATATTTTTCAGGGGGCAAAAATAGCCCTTAAATATAAGCCAACTCCATCAGCTGGCAGTAAGGTACAGAAACTAGGACTCTTTCTAATACTATGGAAAAGCTGGCTGTCCTGGGCTACCTGTTGCTCATATTGTTCTCTAACAGAGCACCTTGCTGAAGAACATGAATGGGAAATTGTCAAATAAAATGTTACCTTAAACTCTAACCTCAGTAAATGTGATTCCATTCTAAAGATAAAGAATGAAGTAGAACAGTATTTCTTACAGAAACTTTCAACAATGAATTTTAGTTTGAACAAAAATTCAATTATTTCTGTTAGTCAGAATTAAATAGAGATACAGCTGAGAGTTTCACCAGCTTCCCAGATTCAATCTTGACCTGAAATACATTTAACCAAAGAGGTGAAAGACCTGTCTCTGAAAACTAAGACTATGAAGAAACAAATTGAAGAAGATACAAATAAACTGAAGGATATAATATGCTCATGGATTAAAAGGATTAATATTATTAAAACGGCCTTACTACCTATACAGATTTGATGCAATCTCTACTAAAATACCAATGGCATTCTCCTCAGAATAGAACAACTAATCCTAAAACTTATAGGAACCATAAGAGACCCTGAATAGCCACAGCAATCTTGAGGAAAATGAACAAAGTTGGAGGTATTCTACTCTCTGACATCAAGCTATACTACAAAGCTACAATAATCAAAATAGTATGGTGCTAGCATAAAAATAGATAATAGATCAGTGGAATAGAATAGAGAGCACAGAAATAAATCCTCATTTATATAATCAATTAATCTATAACAAATGACACAAGGATATATAATGTAGGAAACACAGGATCTTCAATAAGTGTTGTTGGGAAAACTGGACATACAAAAAAATGAAACTGAACCACTTTCTTACATCATATATAAAAATAAACTCAAAATGGATTAAAGACATAAATATAAGACCTGAAACCATAAAACTTCTAGAAGAAAACATAGGCAGTAAACTTTTTGACATCACTCTTAGTAATATTTTTTGGGGTATGTCTCCTCAGGCAAAGGAAACAATAAATAAATAAACAAATGGGACTACATCAAACTAAAAAGTTTTGCTGAAGAAAACCATCAACAAAATTAAAAGACCTACTGAATGGGAGAATATATACTCAAATGACACATCCATTAAGAAGTTAATATCCAAGATATATAAGGAATTCACATTACTTAACACCAAAAAAGTCCAATTAAAAAATGGGCAGAGGACCTGAATAGACATTTCTCCAAAGAGGACATACAGACATGAAAAGTTGCTCAACATCACTAATTATCAGAGAAATGCAAATTAAAACTATAATGAGTTATCACTTCACACAAGTCAGAATGGCTGTCATCAATAAATCAATATACATCTAACTATACTCTTCAAACATTCCCTTCCTAAGTGTCACTTTAAGATCCTCCCACCTAGACCTTCATGTCTTTGTACCAATCTAATTTTTTGTGACATGATATCAACAACCCAATAATGCACATGGGTGTCTAAGCATGACACAAAATCAACAAATTATTATGAAGCACTTATCACAGAGAAGCAGCAATCTAAGAGCTCGAGGCAACACAACAAAGCACAAGAGGGAATTCCTTTCTTCAAAAAGTTAGAGTCTACTGAGGAGCACAAGATAAGAATCCTCAACATGGAACACAAGAAGACAGAGGGACAGTTATACCCAAGCAAGAAAATGCAGGTCCTAAGCAAAATAAATGCTAATTCAGAGAAAGGTTGCCCAGAGAGGGTAGCATATGACCTTGATCTTCATAATGGTTAGAATAGGGCCAGACAGGAATTGCTATATGAGGAATTTCTGAAAAGGAGAATAGCATGAGAAATATAAGTGAGGAGGTAGAAATGCCTATGATGCATTTGGGAACAATAAATGAATGGATTTGTCACTATATGGGACTGAGCTATGTTTTATGGGTGTGGGGTTGGCATAAAATTATTTAAATTTGAGTAGGGAAATCTTTCCCAACTTGGAAGTGTTGGCTACAAAGTAAACTCAGGAGTCTTGCCTTGTTCCCTTTGATACCTGCTGCCCTCATCACATCTAATCCACAGGTGAACGATACTACCTCTGAACAAGTTTTTCTCCCTCATCCTTGACCATAAGGGCTACCTGAAGCCAGAAGGGCAATAGATCTACACACTTTCTGTAGCTTGAATGAATATCAAGTTTTTCACTTACATGCACATTATTTCAAATGTGTACAATTACTTCATATTTAAAATAATGCAACAATATCATCAACCAGGCACAAAAACAGTTATAAAAGCTTATATATCCCTATGTTCTGTTTTCAGACATTCCAATAAGACCTTTGCGTAAACATTTTTCTCCAACGTGGTAGATGCAACAATATTTTGAAGACATGACCAGCCAAACATATAGTCACATCAGATGACAGAGTTTTCTATGATTGTTGAGGATGGGATATAGAATGAACACAGAGTGCTATTACAAGGTTATTAGAGATCTGTACTAGTTAGATTCTTTACCTTGTTTATGCAATAGTGAAGGAGCCTATATAATAATCTCTCTAGTCAACCACACATGCCAATCACTATTGAAAGTTATTTCCAACATCTCTTTATTAACTAACAAACCTTCTTGAATACCTTTAGTAACAATATATTGATTTAATTACATAGCCCTCTTCATAGTGGGATTTCATTTAGGGGTATGTCAAGGTATAGCTTAAAGTTATGTTACACATATACACAAACCCATAATACTTTTTCATATCGATATATTTCAATGCAATTTGCCACAATTTAACACATCCGTTTTAAGAGTAAGGAAAAATCACTCAGCTATTTTCATACTCTGTTACCCAGAATTTGAACACCTTCCCCTCACTTAACCAGTTACTGGCAAGCTTTACCCTGGAAGCTAGAACAGAGGTCAGATTCCCTGCAGGGCCTGTCCAATGAGAGAAGGGTAAGTAAAATGAAAGTCCTGGTAGAAAACAGGTGGGGTATCAATGGTTATGGGAATAACCCACAGTAACTATCATGTCCCAAACTCCTCTTCGTTCACTGGAAAATTATCCTGCCAAAGTTGACTCAATTCCAGATGCTCTTGCTCTACCAAAACATACCTGAGTGAGAATAAGTCCCCATGCACACCAACGTCGCTCAGTTCACTAACTGGGGCAGGGAGATCGGTTTGCTTTGGGAGGTAAGGTGGGGAAGACAGTTAGAGACAGTATCAAGGAGCTTGAGGACCAGCCTTTCGACTTTAGGTAATTCCACCAACACAAAGAGGGTCTAAGAACACAGAGTTCCCAACTTCGTTTCTCATCATTGTGGAACCCTGAACAAGTCGGTTGAGTTCTCAGATCGTCGGTTTTCTTATCTGCAAAGCAGATATCCTAAGGGCTGCTGCCAGCGTGAGACACGTGTGACCACTGAATGAAAAAGTGACCAGTCCATGCTCAGCACTGGGTCTCACACCCTAGTAAGCACTCAGTTAAGGTACCCCTGACCAGGTAAATGCCAACCATTGTGAAAACAGCCATTAATCACTGCTGAGTGGAGAAAACGTCTCAGTGTAAAAATATGCCCAGGAGAGCCTAGAATGGCTGAGAGGGAGCTGGGGCTGGCTCTCCTCTGGGGAGAATGCCCGCCTGGGGCCTGTGCTGAAGCAATCCTGGTAGCCGAGTGTGTGGGTGGTGTGCCCATGTGTGTGGGGGTGTGTGGGGGCGTGGGTGCGCGGAGTGGGGGGCCTTGCTTATTACTCTTTGAGAACAACACAGTGAGGTGAAAACGAAGCTGTCAGTCATTTAAAAATTGTTCCTGACACAATATTACAGATTAATGGGGTGAAAAAGGCCCACTTCAAATGCTTGACTTATATACACAAAGCATTAGCTTTAGTGTCTGAAACTCAAATTTCTCCATATAGTGATAGCTAAAAAAGCTCAACCAACCATGTATTACCTTTTTTTTTTTTTTAATCACCTTAGGATTTCTCCCTCTGATTCCTTAAACTTAAGGGTTTGCCAAGGCAGGACTTTTTTCCCTTTCAAAAACCTAGTAAATAGGGGTCTGCCACCCAAGCAACAAAGCAATCTTAATTACAGTTATTCAAACACAGCCACTGTAATTCTCTATTTATTGCAACAAGAAAAATACTCAGAAGACAATCGATAAATCATGTTTTCCTTTTAGAAAAATTCTAAACAATTCATTAATGTTTTCCAATACATTATTTGGAAGGCAATTTCTGATGCGGGCTAATCAGACAGTCTTCTAATGAAATTGCAGAGAAGATTGAACTCCAGGTCCCATGCTCAGAGAACATTTGGGGTCAATGCATTTGAGAGCTAATACAGAAATAGGCCTGTGGGGGCCAGCAGCTGGGTCCACAGCAGTCAACCAGCCACACAAAACTGAAACTGAACAGTTCACGACTCCTTGCTGCATCATGTTTGCCCTTTATTCTCTGTCCGGTATAAGGAGGACCAATAATCTGATTTGTCCGTATGGGCAAAAACAATACATGATAATAAATTACAAAGATTATAAATGCACACTCATATCCGCACACATACAAACACATAAATAAAAAGCATGGGCTGTTCTGCTCTGAAATGCTAACTGGTGCAGTTTTTTTGATCTTGTATTATCTTATACCCAGGAGCCTTCCCCATTCATCCATATTAGGCTAGCTTCCCTCCTTGCTTAAAGGAAGAGAAAGACAAGCAGAACAACCAAATATCTCTTCCTAGCTTTGCCTTTTAAGAGTTTGGGTCCTGCAGGGAAAGAAATAAAGCCCTGGCAAAGACTATGAATTTGGAAATACGCATAATGAGTCAGAGCAAGGCTTTCGGCCTCCCACAGACGAACAATGATTCTCCAGGTGAGGGGGGTGGGCGGAGAGGAGAGCTGAGAACCAAAGCGGGGAAATGTAGAAGGGAATATTTGTATATGTCATAACAATATAGTTTTCTGTGTTTATGAAAACGAATGCCTAGGTGTAAACAAACCGTTTTGGAGAATACGTGATGTCAGAGGCAATTTTTTGCAGCCCTCAAACTAGATGGAGTGTCCCGGATTTGGAGGACTGAGAGACAGAGACAAGAAGAAGGTGACCTAGACACTGAGGGGCCCCCAAGACAAGTCCTATACTCTGTCTCCCAAAAATGATCTCATTTGTCTATGACCAGCCCAGTCTAAAGACGACAATGGGTTTGGGCTATTCCTTTGTTGGACTGATAGGTGAATAAATCAATAAATAAGTTATTTTCAATATTTCTTTCTGTTTCTTATCCTTGAGAGACAGTGGTTAAAAGTCTGGAATTCTGGGCTAGGCCTGAATTTAAATTGGTCATCTTCGACTAACTAATTATATGATCTTAGGAAAGTCATTTAATTATTTAGACTGTCTCGTCATCTGTGAATGGTGACGATACTTTTGCCGTGAGGATGACCTGAGAGGATATATTAAGTGCACCGTGCCAGGCACATAAGTGCTTACTAATAAATGTACTGTGGTGACTATTATTCTCATCAAAATACTCTGGAGTCAACAAAATTTCAAACTAGTCAATTTAGTCAAGTCGGAGCAGAAGCTATGGTTTGAAAAGTGGAAGCTGAGTAGCTCAAATCACCAGTCCTTTACCTAAAAGTTACATTTCCTGCAGTAGCCTCGTCTGTTCTGGGGACTGTGGCAAGAACGGAGGATGAATAAATCCTGGTGCTCAGGTGTCACGCTGGAGTGGGAAGGAGAGGCCCCCTCGGAGCACTGAAAGACCATCGTGTGTGCGCCAAGGGGAGTACCGTGAAAATAAGAAGAGCCCGGCGGTGTGGCTCAGTGGTTGAGCGTCGATCCATGCACCAAGGGGTCACAGGTTCAATTCCTGGTCAGGGCACATGCCCAGGTTGTGGGCCCAATCCCCAGTGGGGGGCATGCAGGAGGCAGCCAATCGATGTTCTCTCTCATCAATGTTTCTATCTCTCTCTCTCCTCTCTTTCTCTCTCCCTCTCTCTCCCTTCCTCTCTCTAAAATCAATAGAGAAAATATTTAAAAAAAAAAAAAAAAAAAAAGAAGAAGTGAACGAGGAGCTGAGAGGAAGAAGGAATCGCTGTGAGAGTGCCTGGACGAGACTTGGGGAGGATAGCAGACGTGAGGTCAGTCATGAACATACTGTGGACATTCTCAACGAGAAGAAGAGGTGCAAGGTGGGGCATGACACGTTCCTAGGCCACTAGCTGGGAAACAGGGTGAGGATGGGTGTCCCACTCATATCCTCATGGCACGTACCAGTTCCATATAAGCAGACTGACTTTCAACTGCCAACCTGTGGTTCTGTGCCTGTGGGCTCTCTGTGGCCATCGGTGCGGGCAGAAGTCTAGAGGATTAACATTCACCTCCAGGATGCTCTCAACAGATTGTAGTCAATGAATAAATATCCCAGCTCCTCACCACTCTACCTCCCGAGATGCCCCGAGTGGGTTTAAGTCCAGTTGCCCACAGTGATAAGTGTGTAGTACAATTAACAGCCTTTATTGGCTCCCTTCCCCTCTGTCTCACTTCTCCACTCCCTTATGGGAGTTTCTAAATAAACGACTTCCACTTGAACCCTTGCATCAAGCCAAATCAAGACTGGGCAGATGACGGAGTTCAGTTCAGCGCGGATTTCTTGTGCACTTCCTCTGGGTCTACACACGGCTACCCACAGTGGGTTCAGAGATGGAGCAGAGGCACTCCCTGACTGAATGGAGTCCACGGTCTGGTTGAAAATACGAAGTGCACTGAAACTGAGTTGTGTTGGGATCAACTAGATCCTAAGCTCCTTAGGCACTGGGCTCATGCTTGATGTATCACTATAGCTCCCTCAGTAATTAGTACAATTCCCAGAACATGGCAGGTGCTCAGCTATCTACTGAATAAAAAAACCTGATAATAACAATACCACAACTGGATTAAAATGTTCTATAAGCTTTCACAAGTGCTTTACGAAACAATCTCATTTAACCCTCACTGACACCCTATTAAATAGGAATCATTGTGCCCACTGAACAAATTAACAAACAGGGGTTCAGAGAAGTCGTATCTCATTATTTGCTAGGTCACCGAGCTGGGGTTGGACACAGTGCTATCAGATTCCACATTTACTGCCCTTAGTAGCGATACCATCCTGCCTTTTCCTCCCTGTGGCCAGGTAAGCAGGTTGTAATTAGGGAGAAATGCAAGAAGAGAAATCTGCCTTCAGGTCCTCAGGAACTGAGCCTATGATGCAACAAAAATGTGGCTACTAAATATCTTCAAACATTTCCTGGACTGTAACAATCAGAATGTGCTTCGCTGCTTAGAATCCTAACTTCCCAGGAGAGAGACAGCTACAAGGAAAGGAGGTACTCGTTCCTCAACATGATGCTAAAAAATTAGAACCGAAAACACTGTGTGGAGTATGGTTCCATTATCTCAATCTCTAGATGACAAAGAGGTCCCAGAGAGCTCGATGTGACTCCCAAGCTCACCATTGTTCTTTCGACCAGTCTCCTCTAACAAGCCAAGGCAGGCAACTCCTTCAGCTCAGAAAGGCAGATGCCTGCACCTGGGCCTTTAGTGGCTGAAATGCGGGAAGGAGCTGGAGAACCAGCATCACGCAGGAAGCAGCTGGAGAACCAGCCTCACGCGGGAAGGAGCTGGAGAACCAGCGTCACGCGGGAAGGAGCTGGAGAACCAGCGTCACGCGGGAAGGAGCTGGAGAACCAGCCTCACGCGGGAAGGAGCTGGAGAACCAGCCTCACGCGGGAAGCAGCTGGAGAACCAGCCTCACGCGGGAAGCAGCTGGAGAACCAGCCTCACGCGGGAAGGAGCTGGAGAACCAGCGTCACGCGGGAAGGAGCTGGAGAACCAGCCTCACGCGGGAAGCAGCTGGAGAACCAGCGTCACGCAGGAAGGAGCTGGAGAACCAGCCTCACGCGGGAAGCAGCTGGAGAACCAGCCTCACGCGGGAAGGAGCTGGAGAACCAGCCTCACGCGGGAAGGAGCTGGAGAACCAGCCTCACGCGGGAAGCAGCTGGAGAACCAGCGTCACGCAGGAAGGAGCTGGAGAACCAGCGTCAGGCGGGAAGCAGCTGGAGAACCAGCCTCACGCGGGAAGCAGCTGGAGAACCAGCCTCACGCGGGAAGCAGCTGGAGAACCAGCCTCACGCGGGAAGCAGCTGGAGAACCAGCCTCACGCAGCAGCCGCTCAGGCAGTGTCCCTCAAACTGTCTACAGGCTGGGACCAGTGTGGTTTTTGTCTGTAATTTCCAATCCATTACAGATCAAAACTTCTGTAAAACACTAGATGCCACAGCAACATCAAACAATGCTCTAAACATGTCTGAATACTTGCTCCCACTTCCTATACTTACCTGGTCGTGGGCCAGGAGCAGCTGTGGTTTGGCGTTGCTTCTCTGACCTCATCCCCTGTGAGCAGCACAACACCGGGGTCAGGAGACACAGGGGGCCACACATAAGACAGCACAGAGCTGACCCAGACGCAGCTTTGCCTGAAGTGGTTGGTGTCCTCTGCTTCCCTTCAAATAGAATCCCTGTCAGCGCTGCCTCCCTGGGCCACCTCTGAGCCCGCTCCCCAGCCGAGCCCTTAGAGGTTTCTTGCATGCCCAGAACTCCTTCCTAAAAGTCCCCGACACCTGACTCTCCCCTATAATCCCTCAACAAAATTGATCCTATTACCCATCTATGCTAGGCCCTATCTTCTGCTAAAAAAAGAACACAAGGCAATTTTGGAGGTACATTTAATATTCTGAAAACTATAAAACAACAGCCTCTAAAGTAGAGTACTTATATCCTGCGGGGTGTGCAGAACGACCCACTCTGGAAGACGGCAAGCAAACATAGCTTCTGTTTACACTGATCTTTCCCCTCGTCCTTGGAAAATGTCTGTTGGTGAGGTAGTACATACAGTGTGCTTATTATATCAGCATGGTGCATATAACAAACACACGGACACACATATGTCAGGGTCACAGTGCTGCTTTTTTTTTTTTGCGCAAACAGCAGTGCTCAATGAGAACAAAATTGCTTTATAAATTGTAATGTATCTAAGATTTATTGCAATGCCTTGTTTAAATTGTAGATTCTGCGGTCTCTGTATATTCTAGTTCACTGGGTCTGCAGCGGGCCCTAGAACACGGATTTTTCAGAACCATGCCCAGCCCCAAGTGATTCTGATGCAATTGCCCCCGGATCACCCTGAACCATCCTCTGCACATAAAAAGGTAGGACATTTTGTTAGCAGGAACCGATAGAGTTTTGTCATATTTCAGTTAATGGTAATGCATGAGTAGGAACAGAGCGCTGATATTCCTTTAACGGTGACATTTTTAAGTAATTAAGTTCTACACTCGAAAACAAGGCCACTGTCTCTAAAACTCAATGCTCGTTAAGATTCCAAATGTAGAAATTAAGGGAGAGCAAGTAATTTATTCTGGAAAATGCAAACATCAAAGAGAACATGCTGTTCTTTTTTGGATGAGTCCAGATGAAGGTCATGCTGGCCCACAGAGAAACCTCGAACACGGCACCACCAACGAACTCGAAGCATGTTTTGACCGACACGGAGCTCAGCTGACAGCAAACCAGGCTAGTCTTGACAGGCCCAGGGTTTGGAGAAGGGGGTTATTTCCCAGCACGGGCCGTGAATTGGAAAGCCTCCCCTTTGGAGATGAAAACCAGAGGAACTCTAGCTCATGGGATTGGTGAGCCGTCCTGAGAACACGTCGGGTGCGAGTTTGAGCTGGGGTTGGGTAGTGAACGGGAAGTCTAGCAAAGGGCAGCAGACCGGGTGCTCAGGAAAGGATGTTCCTACAACAGACAGCAGGACTTCAATCATCAGGCTGTGGCTTGAGGACACATGTGGGCTCCTGCCCGGACCATGCTGAGTTCCTGAGGGATGGGGGTTATCAAAGCGGGGACTCTAGGACAGCGAAGAAAGGCTACAGGCAGAAACTCGGCTACAAACGAGGTGGAATAGCAGTTGCTTGATTTGAAAATCAAATTAGACTTTCTTTCTATCGTCCTGCCCCTTGCCTCCTACAAATGCAGTGCTGGAGGTCAGTGACACGTTTGACCAGCCCTGTCTGCAGCAGAGACTGCAAGCCCATCGCTTCCATGTGTGTGCCTTGGAAAGCCTGGGACCAGAGTGTCCCTGCAAATGAGCAAAAGAGCTTGATAAAGGACAGCTAGGTTTTTCTCTAGGTTTCCAAAGAAGCTGAGGAATGCTTCCCTTCAAATTTCTGATAGGCAGAGTGCAAACAGTTCTACTTACATGCCACGTTCATCCTCATAATTGGGCTTTTCTAATGGGGTTAGGTTTGGGAAGAGTAAACATTGTGATCTACTGGGTAACTTTTTTCCTCTCCAGTTTGATATGTATTTTAGTCCTTCTGAAAATATTTTAAAAGTCTGAGGTTGTCAGTGTTAGGAATGGACCTCCTTTATCTCTACTAATGGGACTGAATCTGCACTTACCGCTCATAGAGAACATCTAAACATTTTAAGTTGGCCCAAGAGAGGAAATCATTTTATTTTCCATTAAGCGTGTTTGTGGGGAAAAAGAAAACTCTTGGCCTCAAAACTGCTTTTCATTTCCACCGACAAAAGTTACCCATGTCAAATTGTTTTACGATAATTGCAGCTTTGCAAATGGTTTTTTCAACAACACTCAAAGATGCCTTTTCCTATGAGCATTTGTATTACAATAGTTGAAAAGCAGCATTCGTTTGGATGGGTCAAATCACAAACAAACCCATGGTATAGGAATTGCATTAATTCTCTTTAATCTCCAGAAGGCAGGCAACCATTTTCATGAAACTCCTCTCTGCACAATTTTGCAAGTCATCTAGATTGGGAACATTATCCTATAATAAACATGGCCTCCCTGTCTACTTCAACATAATGAAAGAGCAACTTCTCCCAGCCACAGTCCCCCTGTGCAACGCTCAGTGAACTTGTTGATATATCGCCGACATCCCCTTGACACTCACACTTCCTAAACTTGTGGACAGGATCTAAACGCACGTGGCCATAACTCTCAGACTGAGGGGTTTCCTTGGCTGTGGAAGGCTGTTCAGCCCTCACGTGGGGAAACCAGAAGATCTGCGGAGTTTATGACCCCAGTGATATAAACTTCAACCAGTGACACCCAAGAGTTGACAGCATCCTCGCCCTTCACATGGGACGGCTCTGAGACAGGATAATCTACATAGTGTCCCAGAGGACCCGCAGCAATAACCTGCTCGTTAACCTACCTTGAACTGGCTTCCTTTCCATCCCTGCCTCATGTCCCACTCCCCTACTGATGCTTCTGGTTACTTCTCAATTTAACTACTTTCATATTGTCTCAACCTTTAGATTCTGGGAAATCCACTCGAGGCAAATACATTTTCCAAACAAGTTCCAATGTGTCGTTTTTATTTCAAAACTATGCATAGTACCTGTGCAGAAAACAGTGACCTTTACATTTTCATAGGTGATGACCTCAAAGGCATGAAATGGCAAAAGCTTTTTGGATGCCAACAACGCATGGCAGGTCCTGCAGATGAAAGGGTGAAGGGACGCAGCCACTGCCTTCGTCAGGACTATAGTCTCAGCCCCATGATAACAAAGCTCAGCTCTCTTCTCTGTGGGTTTCAGAAATGGGGAAAGGTCCTGCATTTTGCCTCCTAAAGTCCACTTCAAGGTCTCATGTCCTTCCATGAAAGACTCCAAACCAGTGGTGACCGTGTTTGGTATCACAAACTCTGCTAGAAATCTAATGATATTGCCCGGCCGATGTGGCTCAGTGTCTGAGTGTCGACCCATGCACTAAGAGGTCACCGGTTCGATTCCCAGTCAGGGCACATGCCCAGGTTGTGAGCCCGATTCCCCATAGGGCGTGTGCAAGAGGCAGCCAATTGATATTCTCCCTCATCAATGTTTCTCTCTCTCTCTCTCTCTCTCCCTTCCTCTCTCTCTAAAATCAATAAAGAAAAAATATTAGAAAAAAATCTAATGATATTTTTTCAGAAAAATATACATATGCATCTGCATAAAACATGGTGCATACAATTTCAGAGATCTCTCCGCCTTCTAAAACCCTATGTGCGAATTCTGTAAAGTGGAAAGTGATGGGTACTCCCAACTGTAAGGGTATTCATGACCTCTGGGGACGTTCTTTCCACTGGATTCCACCAACACTTCGATTGCAGTCTCTGATGGCCTCTGGGAAGTTATCCTTTATACCTTGGTTTGAAAGTGTTTGGAGTTAGAAACCCTACAAATGGCCTTTTGTTCTTAAGAGGAGAATTAGGTAGTAAATTAGTTCTAATCATGGCAATTAAATCTGCACATTTCCCTTTTCATGTGAAAGGAGGTATTTCCAGGCACCCTCCTCCCCTGTCCCACACAGACTATCAATAAATGAGTTTTCTTTTTCACCCTATTTTTAGCCCTTGTCTAAGGTTGTGCCATTGAAAAACATAGGTGGAAGGAAACACTTTAAAGTTAAAAGACTAGAAATATTTGCTCCCTGCAGAGCTAACTGTAGACCATTCAATAAAATAGAGAAGCAAGCAGAGTCCAGATGTCAGCTGGGTTCACCCAGTCCTCTACAATTGAATAAAATTGGTTAGAGCTCCATCTAATGAGTAATGGGACACCTGTCTACTGTCCACAATGCTCTGGGAATCAGGGTAGTGATGTGTAGATTTCTCTCAATCAACTCTGGCTGCAAATTCCTGATTCTAATGAATTAGTCCAGTTTATGGATCTCTTTATTGCAGTACGTTTGCCTCAGGACTCTCCATAATGAATGCCACCCCCAATTTTTTTACTCACCGCAATTCCACTAGCACTGGGCTATGTGCATAGCAGACAAAGCGGGGGTAGGCAAGCAGAAAGAAGGAAAGATTTCCATTACATCAAATAAGAGAAGTGAATGAGAGACAATGCTGTTTGGGAGAATATGGGACAACCCTCCAGCAGGGATTTTGTTTGATCCTCTGTGTAGTTTGGTCCCATCTCTCCACCTTCCTGAATTCTTTTCTCTTGTGGTATGTCCCATCATGCAAGCTCCCATACATTCATTATACAGGACAGTTGAACTACTTCTTTGTGTCAAGATCTCCTTACAGACCATGTGCTAGCCTTTCAATGTCCCACTGAAAAAAAAAGCTGATCATTCATTCTTCCTTTTACCTCTCTCTAAACATCTGAAGCTCCCTACTGGTGCCAACTATTTAAATAACAGAAAAGGTATTTATTTTTACCTTGTCTTTGATCGGGTTCCCCAGAGGCAGATCCTGGGATGAGGGTTTGTGTGCAAGTAATTTATTAAGGAAGAGTTTCCAGGGGAGACTGGTGAGCACGGCAGGGAAGGAGAAGAAGCCAGACAAAGGTGAGATGGCACACAGTCTCTCAGAGGCCTGGTCCCCGGGCACTTCTGGAGCAGCTGTGCCGCAGAGCTGCCTCCCCAGCGAGCACCTGTGACTCCCTGGCTGAGGGCCACCCAGCCCCTTCATGAGCATTTGTGGGTTCAGAGCTGCTCAAGTAGAACAGAGACCTCCAAAGATAAGCTATGGGTGCTGGTCGTCAGAATCAAAATCACACAGGGAAAGAAATCACAAAAATATGAAATGGGAACCCAACAGGATCTAGGTAGAGTGCCAATATTGCCCATGGCACCCTACTTCATAAGAACTTTTTAAGCAGTTAGACTATCTTGGCATCTCTTTCCTCCGTGTTTTCAATACGTTATCATTCACCCACCCAGGTACCACAGCATCCAGACCTGTCCTCTCTGTTTTGTAAACAGCTCACCACTTCCTCCTCCGGAGAAATGGACCCATCCAGTGGCAGGTAAGCTGAGTGTCTCGACGTGTCCTGTGCAACAGCTGACCCGATCTTCAAGTCTATGAACCTGAGTGTTAACACGGGAAACGCCCCAGGAATCATTCATCTTCGATTAACACCCATCCCAGAAATTGTATCCGAAGGAAATGACTCACTAAAATGGTATCAAATTATAGACAACATTGTGCAAAATAGGAGAAACCGTTTTGGGCAGATAGACTTTTTTTCCCCTTGGCACCAGAAGCGAAAGCCCCTTGGGGCTAGTGGGTAGACTTGTTTTAATGGTTTACTTAAAACGATCAAGTCCTTTCCACCACAACTAATACCTTGGTAGCAGTGGAAAAATCAGTAGTCGTCATTTATCACAGCTCACTATCCCCAGCATGACCCTTAGATAATTGGATCTCATTTCATCTTCACAACGACCCTTAGGTGAGTCTTGCAATCTCCGTTTTCTAGAGAGTGAGGATAACTGTGGCTAGAAAGTAGCAGACTTAGTATTCGAACCTTGACAAGTGTGGAGCCAAAGTCTTGTTCGTCACAATGCTATCTCGCCCCCAAAAGATAACTTCCACTACTCTCAAAACCACAGAACAAAGCAGGGGTAATGAAAGCAGCAGACGATTGGCACTGGGAGGTATTCATGGAAACCCTAAAGGATGACTCAAAGCTGAGCTTTTCAATTAAATATAAATGTGCGCCTATGTTGTCATTGTTACTCATTGCTCGCTCTCTCTCTCTCTCTCTCTCTCTCTCACACACACACACACACACACACACACACACTCACCTCTACTCTTCACCCTCATCTCATAGGAATACAAGATAAAATCATGTAGGAAAGGTAGTTTCAAAAATAAGTTTCCAAAGAACATTTCTTAAGCCCTTAGTCCTCTAAGCTGAGAGAAACGGAAGAAAACGAGAAAATACCCAACTTCTCCATGTTTTTGTTACAATCTGAATCAAAGAACTTATTATATCTCCACCACGACAGAAAACCATGTGAGACTTGCATGCTGTGAGTATCCACTGTGTAAAATTCCAGAACACACAATTCCCGGAAAAGCAGTCCACACAGATGATACAGCACAAGGGAATTGAGATGCAATGCCTGTCGCTTTGGGGCGACTGACAGCTGCGACCCAACACACAGGAAATGAAAACAATCTCCAGAGCCCTCCGAAGTGACACCCCAATGATCGATGTTTAATAAAAATCACGTCGGTGTTAAAGGAATCGATTATTGCTGGCTGACCTTTCACCTCCAACTGCACTATTTTGAATAATGTTTAAAACATTTCAAAGGGAGCACTACAACCTATTTTATGGCCTTTAATCGTTTTCATGAAAAACTTCATAGTGATGAATGGCAAAAGGGAAAAATAGAGAACATGATTCTGGGTATTTTAATGACACCTCTATCTGCATGAACCGTGAGCCACAATTATCAGTGTTACGTGGTTGGAGGTTGTTGCCCATTCATTAGAGAGTCTCACTGCGATCAAGAAGCAAAGAGCAGCTCTGGCCGGTTTGGCTCAGCAGTTGAAGCATCTTCGCATGGACTGAAGGGTCCTGGGTTCATCCCTGGGTTGCAGGTCAAAAATAATAATAATAGCCCTGGCTGGTTTGGCTCAGCGGTTAGAGCGTCAGCCTGCGGTCCAGAGAGACCCGGGTTCGGTTCCCGCTAAGGGTGCGTACCTCGGTTGCAGTTTGTCCCCGGCCCCTGGTGGGTCGTGTGGGAGGCAGCCACTCGATGTGTCCCTTTCACGTCGATGTTTCTCTCTCTCTCTTCCTCTCTCTCCCTCCCACTCTATCTGAACAAAAAGTGGAAAAAAATGTCCTCGGGTGAGGATAAATAATAATAATAATAATAATAATAATAATAATAAAGAAGCAAAGAGTCACTGTGAAAGGGACTTCATGGTTTGATGGTGTGTAAGATCTGGAAATAGTTGTTAAAACTCAATTTTTTCTATGTGAGCAAAACCATCTGACTTCTTAAGATTAATCAGGATCACCAACTAATATCTGCTTTCGGGAAGGAAAACATAACCCGATTTCCAAAACACTAGGGAGGAACATACATGGTCATGTTCCTTAGTGTGAAAGGACGTGTGGTTAGTGGATGGAGGAACAGGGAAGGAAGAGGGCGGGTTTAGAGCTTCTGATATTGTAACAAACATAAGCTTTGATTTTCCCAAGAACTGTATCTACCTGTGTTTCAGGTACTTGGACTGTACAACAAATGACTCTCAAGCACCAAGCTCTATAAAGCAGCTGTCTATTATGCTCATGAATTCTGCAGATCAGGGCATGACAGAAATGGTCGTCTATGGCCCCCGTGTCTAGGGCCTCCAATGGGAGGCAGGAGTCAGCAAACGTTTCTGTAAAGAGCCAGTTGTATTTCTAGCTTTGTGAGCCATTCATACTCTCTCTGTCATGACTACTCAATTCTGCTGTTGTACAGTGGAAGCAGAAATTGGTAATACATAAATAAATGCATGTACGTGGCTGTGTCCCAATAAAACTTTATTTACAAAAAATCAGCAGCTGGCTGGGTTTGGCTCCCTGTGACCCCTAAAGGCTCACTGACTTGCATCTCAGGAGGTTGATCAGAGCTATCATCTGGGGGGGGGGTCCCAGTTCTGTATGTGGACTACTCCATGCAGCTGTGTTCCATTTGGGGTAATTTGGGCTTCCTCTCAGCATGGAAGCTGGCGGCAGGGATCCAGGTATGTGAGTCCTGGGAGGGAGGGAGGGAAAGAGAGAGAGAGAGAGAGAGAGAGAGAGAGAGAGAGAGAGAGAGAGAGAGAGGGAGAGAGAGAGACCGAGACCATATCTGTCACCTTTTATGACCTAGCCTGGGATACCATGTGGTATGACTTCTGCCTCATTCTATTTGTTGAGACAGTCCCAAAGTTCAAGCCAGGTTCAAACAGAGGAGGAACGGACTCTGCTTCTTGATGAGGAGGGGCAAGATTGGAAAAGCAGATGTGCGGCTGAAAATATTGTTCTGACCATTTGGGGGAAATAGAACTTTCCATGGTCTCATTCAACACACCAACAAATTTTTATGAGATCTATACTGGTCATATATAAAAAGCAGTATCTGCCTTAGCTAACACCACAATAGAGTGAGAAAACCGCTTTGCAAAGAGATAGATTTGCACAGATGATACAATACATAATATTACCAAGCTATAAAAAACAAAACATGAGGAAACAACGTAAAGTAATGCCAACAGAGCCTTACGCTGTAACACTTACACTGGGTCTCGAACGTGGGGCAGTGAACCATCGATGGCACACAGGCCGAGCTGGCCTGCTGCCCGGTGGTACGGGCACACACCTGCCGGTTCGTCGCCCTGCTGTCTGGCTGCCTTCGCACTATTGCAGCAGAGGTGAGGAGCTGCAACAGAGTCCAGCTTGCAAAGCTGAAAATAGTCACTGTCTACGTTTCATTACAGAAAACAGTCTGCCAACCACTGATCTAAAAGGAACAGTTCTCCAGGAGACAGAGGAAGGGAAAGAGGGAAAGCCTGAGCAAAGGTGAAAACTGCTGCAAAATGGCATCTCCTGAGCTTGTTCACTGTCAACCAAGAACTGCTCAAGTTTTGACTTCTTCATGACAATATCCAGACATTTCATTTACGCTGGGGTAATGAACGTTTATCATCAGTGGACTAACATAGCCCTGTGTGGAGAAAGATTCAGAAATTCACAGGAATTTGGAAAGAAATGCTTAATTATCACTGGAGATTTTTTTTAAAAAAATTCTTGCAAGTATCTGCTGGATACTTACCATCTGGGACGTACATCTTCTAGAAGGTTAAAAGGCTTTGCTGATCTCAAGGAAGACCCAAATCATACTTTCCCCTACTCGTTCCCCTTGTATCTTGATAATTTTTTCACCCCCACCCCTAAAATAGCATGAGTTCTGGAATCCGAATGCACAGGTTTCAATCCCAGCTCTATCACATACTATTGTATAATCTTGGACAGTTGACCAAATTTCTCAATGCCTCCATTTTTCCTCTCCAAATGGGGATGATAATTTCTATTCTTTGGGTATTCAGCGTTGAAGTTGTAGTGCCGAGATTTACACCAGCACAGAATCAAGGTGGCTTTACCCCTGCTGCATCGACCCCTTTCTCCCTGTCACCTGCACAGTCTAGCACAAGAGAGATTTTTTTTCCCTTCCCATCAGGAAGTTACCTTAAACAATCAGGTTATTAACTCAAGGGACTTTTCCCTCATCCCCTCGGTGGTGACATCTGTTCTCTGAAAACCCTGGAAAGGTATTACCACGAACTCCAGCACCTGCCTTCTCTCCAACCCCAGCTCACTGCTCACCTTGACGGCTTTACTCACTGCGCCCGCCGTCCCTCGGGTCCTGGACTCGCATGCTGCCCTCTGCTCTGCTCCAGCTGCCCCACAGTGTTCCCGCACCTGATCCCGACACCCGACCCCTCGAGTCTCAGCGTGGAGGACCCTTCTCAAAGCGCCTTCCCTGGCCTCCCACACTAAACCAGGTAACAGCGCCTCCGGCCGGCCCTCATGGAGCCCGTGATTTTTCTTTATTGTACTTAACCAAGTGTACTTTTGTCATGTATTTATATGCGTATTTAATGAACGCTTGTCTGTCTCACTAGACCAGGACTGAGAAACTTTGTCCTGTAGCCAATCTGGCCTAACTCCTGCTTTTCTACAGCACAGGAGCTGAAATCGGTTACATTTTGAGTGGTTATGTAAGTATCTACAGAATCTCTTCCATTTTCCTCTTGGCTCACAGAGTCTCCCATATTTACAGTCTGGTCCTTCGCAGAGAATGTTTATTGACCCTGCACTAAACTGTCCACCTCTTTTAAAAATTCCTGTATATCCAGCACCTGGCACAGGGCCTGTCACAGAGTGAAATGGAAAAGATACACAGGCAGAGGAGTAAATAACTAATAAAATATTTAAAAGCTCTCGTTTTTAGCACATTCTGTGTGCAGGGCATCCTTTGTTGAAGGAACGTTGATTGTATGAACAGAGAACAGAGTAATAAATCAAAGCACCACTGACTGGTACCATCTCATTAATTATTAAATATAAATCTGTGGATAGGGGGGGATTAGCCCTATGTCTCTGCTCATCGGGTTTTTAAATCTTTCTTTCTGCTGAAATGCCTTGTCTCTTTCTATGTGCAATTGCCACTTAATCTTCAAAGCCCCATCCTTCCCCAAGCCGTCTAAGTGAAACTTGAATGAATAAGGTCACAGGGGGTCTGCTCAGATCCCTTAACACCATGGTTCTCAAAGTTGAGTCCCAGGACCATCATCATCATCACCTGGGACATTGTCAGAAACCTATCTAGGGCCCCAATACCAGCCTGACTGAAGATGTGGTCCATATATGCAATGGAACACTACTCAGCCATTAAAAAAGATGAAATACCTCTTTTTGTGACAGCATGGATGGATATTGAGAATATCATGCTAAGCAAAATAAGTCAGAAAAAGTCAAGAACCATGATTTCACTCTTATGTAAAATATAAAACTGAAAGCAACAAATGAACACACAAAAACTCAGAGACTGCCCTGGCTGGTTTGGCTCAGCGGTTAGAGTATTGGCCTGCAGATTGAAGGGTCATGGGTTCAAGTCTCTCTCAAGGGCACGGGTTGCAGCTTCGATCCCCAGCCCCGGTCTGGGTCATGCGGGAGGCAATCAATCAATGTGTCTCTTTCTGTCCACCTCTCTCCCTCCTTCCCTTCCACTCTGTCTAAAAACCAATGGAAAAATATCATCAAGTGAGGATTAACAAAAACAAAACTCATAGAGACAGACAATAGTATGGTGGTTACCAGAGAGAAGGGGGTGGGGAGAGTAAAGGGTAAAGGGGGTCAAATCTATGGTGATGGAAGAAGATCTGACTTTGGGTGGTGGGCACACAATGCAATATTCAGATGATGTATTATAGAATTGTACACATGAAACCTATATAATTTTGTTAACCAATGTCACCCCAATACATTTAATAAATAAAAAGAATCTCTGGAGGACGGGAAATGGCAAGGGAGGACAGTGCTATGTGACATTAACAAGCCTTCCAGGTGCCTCTGCTCTCAGGCAATGGATCTCCACCCGAGATGCTATCATAACCACCATGAACACTTCCGTAAAATACCTACGCCCAGGTCCCACTCCACAGAAAAAAATTATTTAAAAGCATTGGGTAAGGCTAAGGCATAATTATTTTTAAATAAATACACACACATTCATACATACATATATACATAAATACACATCTACCTTCCACCCCCAGGTCATTCTAAAAAGCAACCAGAGTTGAAAACTATTCTTACATGTTCACAATCTAGGTCACTGACTAATCTTTGCTAGAATCATCAACAGTTCAACAACCTTCCAGTAGAATAATGCTTTTGATAGGCATAGTATTAAATGAAATAAAGAAACAAAAATACTGGCAAGGACATTACATCATAAACAAAGGGAAAGAAAAGCTGTTTAAGATAGCAACCACAGCAACAACCACCAAGAGACCAACTAGAATATGCCTTCACTTCGCATCATCATCCGTGTTTGGCAAACGAGAATTCACCTGATTCAAACGTGTCTAAAACTTTATGCATTCACAACTCACCAGGAAGTAGAAAAAATATACTATTCAGCTTAGGTAAATGGTTACTTCAATAACTTAAGGAAAACATTATCACATCACTAATATATATCTGCCATTTCCATGAATACATTTGTCCCACTTGGTATTCCAGCCGTTTGTTCCAAGTTCCTAAAGTATTGGTTTTATAAGCATCCTCTTTATTGGGATGAAAATTTTTGCTTTTGAAAATATAACAGTATCTTCAAAATCTCTTGGGAGACTGGGTAATATACTTGCCAGGAAAATCATCATTTTTATAACTCATCATGGTGGACGTACTGCAAAGAATACAAATCTAGCAGAAGTTCTTTGAACTTGACTAATGTCCTCTATTTCCTAGATAAGATCAAATCAAATAGTATTTATAAGTTCATCCAAGACTTGAAGGGAGGGGGGAGGAGGGAGAGCAGTGGGGGTATTATCTTTCAAAGTAGTGATAAGTAGCAACAATGAATGCCCTTTGGCTTACTGTAAACACATAATAAAGTTTTCTCTGCCGAGTGAAAACTAATGATATATCCACACAATCATTTGAGGAATAATCAACCTTCAGACTAATACTCCTGTTTAGAAATGGACCAGGACAGCTCACAGAGAAATTGCCGCACAGCTGGAATGATCTCATGGGAGCTGACAGAATTTGGCCAAGTCCCCCAGTGGAACTCCTCCAAGGCACTTTGCTATCTAACAAGAAACCTTCACTGACCAGGTGATCGCCTTGGTCCATGCCGTTTCCTCCTCCTAGCCCTGATCTTTTCTGATCAGCTATCCTTCCTTGGGAACCTTTTCTCAACCAGCTTAGACACCAGTGTTTCTCAAACTACCTGTGGGGATTGGCCAGACTTTTGGTCCTTCGTTTTATTATTTTAATCTCCCACTCATCAATACTTTTTGTAATATCCAATTAAAATTTACTAGAAAAATTATATTTTTTAAAAGCATATAAAATGCATGTTCAACTTAAAAATTACATCAACAGACATAAACTTATTCTGTTCAGTTGCTAAAATTCTTCATGCCTACTCTCAGTATCTGTGCTATCTCTGTGTAAACTAGTAAAACACAGTTTCTGGACCAGGACCAATTCATCAACTGCATTTTGAGTGGCTCTGTTCTAGATAACATAGGTGTTTTCTTATCTACAGCCTACAACACACATTTTGACAATTCCACACAGTTATTAGATCTCCTGAATATGTCTGATACCTCTGACTCTAAGAAAACCTCTTGAAAGCAGATACCATGTCACTGAAGTTTGGATCAAAGACTCATTTTCAGGTCCTGCCGGTGTGGCTCAGCGGTTGAGCGTCAACCCATGCACCAGGAGGTCGCCGGTTCGATTCCCGGTCAGGGCACATGCCCAGGTTGTGGGCCCAATCCCCAGTGGGGGACATGCAGGAGGCGGCCAGTCGATGTTCTCTCTCATCGATGTTTCTATCTCTTTCTCCCTCTCTCTTCCTCTCTCTCTAAAATCAATAAAGGAAAAAAAAATTTTTTTAAAGACTCATTATCAGGTCTCCTCAGTGTTAGCAATCCAAACAAAACTAAACTTTTTCCTCCTCAATGAATTAACCAGACTCAAAAATATGTAAATCCCAGTGTAGTTAAAATGGACTGATTTGCCCTCTAACTCAATAGACATTTTCTCTATGCTACCCAAAGCAAGTTTTGAAAACACAAGTCCCACAAGCTGCTAAGCCTAGACACAGGACAAATATCCTAACAGAAATGCCAGTTTTCTAAACAGTCACCATTCACAAAGTAGGTACCAGGAACGTGCAAGGATCATGAAACAATTCTTTGTTCAAGGACGTAATTATATTTGTTTTAGTCAAGGTTCTCCAGAGAAACAGAACCAATGGGATGAATATAAATACAGAGAACAACTTATTTTAAGGAATCTGCTCATACGATTATGGAGGCTGGCAAGAAAAAATCTGCAGGGTGGCTGGCAGGCTAGAGACCCAAGCAATAGTTGATGTTGCATTCAAGTCTGAAAGCTGCTGTCTGCTGCAAATTTCCCTCCTGCTTGGGGAAGACCAGTCTTTTGTTCTACTCAGACTTTCAACGGACTGGACACAGTCCACACAGATTATGGAGGGCAACCTGCTTTACTCCAAGTCCACTGATTTAAATGTTAATCTCCAAACACACCCTCAAAGAAATTTCCAGAATGTTGTTTGATCAAATACCTGAACATGGCGGCCCAGGCAGGTTGACACATAAAATTAACCAGCACAATCATCACAATATCCTAATTGGAGCCATAAATCATGTGCACAAAAGACAATGATGCAAGGGAGTTAAGGGCCAATGGACACAGCAAAGTATGGCTTCCCCCCATTGCTTTCAGGATAAGGGCAGATTCTTCATATGGACTTCAAGGATTTGCGTCCTCTGGGGCCCAGGTCCCAGTCAAGCCATGTCTAGCATCACTCTGTCCCTGGATTTCTGAGCTCTAGCCACTGCCTTTCTTTTAATGTCTCTAGTATTCCATGCCCTCTCCGGTCATGGGGCTTAAATCCTGTCCCCTCTATCTGGAACACTTTCCCTGCCTCATCAGCATCTCCCCCTTTCCCCCATCCTTTTATCAGCCACCCCCTACATACCCTACACTCTCAGCTCAAACTTTACTTTCTCAGAGAATCCTCTTTGACCTTGAGCCAAGGCCCCAGTCTAGGTCAGGATACATTCGTTTACTTTCTCATTAAACTGTGATGCGCTCCTTTGTTGCACTAATACTACAGACGCATTATGGTTAATTGATCTGCCTGTCTCCCCCAACTAGACTGCAAGCTCAGTGAGAACTAGGACTCTCAGGTCCTGCCCACCATTGTAGCCCTAGTGTCTAGCCCACCACTCTGTCCCCAGAAAAGCAGGCACCCAATACATATGTGTTGATTGAATAAATGAATGAATAGACATCCGAAAGAAAACACAGAATGTCTCATAGATTTGCATAGCTATTCAGGATGAAAGGAAAGGGAAGGCGAACGCAAGAAGAGTTGCTAGAAAAAAAAAAGGAGATTCCTCAAAGAAATTAAAAATAGAACTGCCATATAATTCAGCAATCCCATTTCTGGGTATTTATTCAAACAAAATGAAAATAAGATATCAGAAAGATATCTGTGCTCCTATTTTCATTGCAGCGTTATTCACAATAGCCAAGATGCAGAAATAGCCTAAGTATCCATCCACAAATGAAGAAATGATCATTATGTCACTTGATAGAGGTGGTAATCATATTGCAATATATAAACGTATTAATCAACACAATGTCATATCAATTATATCTCAATATAAGTAAATATCAAAACTACAGCTAGGCTTACTTTCTCATCTATTAGGAATATTCTCTCACCAAAGGAAGGCACCTATGAATTCTAAAGGCAAACCAGCTGTGTTCCTAGACTATGGTAAAATAAGTCTCCCAGAATGACTACATTCCCATCTCCTTTCCATTTCCCAAAACAAGTATTAGGTCATAAAGTGTTTCAAAATCACTTGGCTTTGGTTTATTTATGTTTTTAATTACCTTGTTAGCCTTTTGTTAGCATGTTTTGTAAAACTAGGAACGCTTGTTAATTTTTTAGATTAAAGATATAAATCTGAAAGGTAACCGTAACAACATATCAACCAGATTAAAAACATAACCCAATTTAATAATATTAATAGCATACTAAAAATAGCAGCTTTGCACATGTGTGTCAAAAGATGACAAGGATAATAAAGCTCAAAAGTACTGTGCAGTAAACACACCCAGAAAAGCAGTAAATGAGGCATCTTTAAATAAACTACTTTCAGAATAAGGTCCTGTTGTTGTACATTCCAATATCAAAAATGCAGTAAAAGGAACTGGATGTTCTAAAGGTTTGTAAATTAAAGCAAAAATGAGAACTTTAAGTCTTGTTCATTATCCTGGCTTAACAGAGGAGATTTGGGGATTCAGTCACAATAACCAAGCTAAGTTGAGAAGAGTAGAACCAGGCTCCAGGAAGAAATTACTGCTGGTGAAAAAAATATCCATCACAGGCACCCAGAAAGTTGTTTTGTTTGTTTTTTCTTTAAGCTGAGATGGCAGGATTATAGGTAATTTTATCTTCTTTTGGATGTTTTTCCATATTCTCATTTTTCTAAATTTGAAAAAATAAAAAGCGGAAAAACAACAGAGAATCAATTTAAGTACCATAAAAAATACAACATTTCTAAGACAACACTTTTCCAGGCAGACAGAAAATGCTTTCTATGCCCTTCCATTTCTTCATTTGCTTGCTTCACATATAGTTTGGGGACAATGTCCTGAGTCCTGTGTATACAAAGATGCCACCAGTGTCCTGCTCTCTTCCGTCCAGCAGAGGGGAGCTGGACACTGGATATAGCGATGGGAACCAGCCCTGTGATTCTGTCCTCAAGCCGCAAATTAAATCAGCCACAAACTATTAAACAGACACTGTGCACATTTATTCAATAAACATTTATTTACCGAATACCATCTCTGTGCCAAGCACTGTGCTGGGCACTTTGGACATATCAGTGACCAGGATGGAGACAGTCCTTGCTTATGGGGAAATCACCAGCACATGCTACAGATTTCATGTAGAAACTCAGAGCATTTTCCAAGGTTGCATCCATTTCTCGAAGCAACACTTTTGTGACTCTGTTGAATATTTCTGTTTCCTGACGACCCTGACTAAACTAGTTCAATCCTTGAGTGAGCAGAGTATCAGTTAGGTCCATTTGTCTGCATAAAGCAGAAAGCCCCAATACTGTGCTTTACCATTTGGGGTTTCTTTTTCTCACACATACACACACACACAAAAAAAAAAAAAAGATCAAGGGGAAGTTAGTTCAGAACTGGTACAATAGCTCCTCGATGCCATCGGAGACTCAGGCTCTTTCCACCTCTCCGTCTTTCCATGACTTTTTGAGAGAAGGTGGTATCCAGCAATATTTCTGACCAGAAAAGTAAAAATAGGAGCCATGTACTAGTTAGCATTGACCTATAAGAAACAGAAAAGAGCCCAGCTGGTGTGGCTCAGTGGTTGAGCGTCGACCCATGCACCAAGAGGTCGCCAGTTCGATTCCCGGTCAGGGCACATGCCCAGGTTGTGGGCCGGGTCCCCAGTGGGGGGCATGCAGGAGGCGGCCCATCGATGTTCTCTCTCATCAATGTTTCTATTTCTCTCTCCCTCTCCCTTCCTCTCTCTCTTAAAAAAAAAAATCAAGGAAAAAAATAATTTTTTAAAGAAATATCCAAAAGCATAACTTTAATAATATAGATGTCAAAATTTTTCGAAAAGTAATTCTTTATCCAGGATTGAGGAAAATGGAGAAATGAATCTGGGTGATTTCAGTGGTATCTGAAGAGGACAAAATGTATGAATGGGTTGTTCATGCATGAGTAGGCGCCACAGATACAGATAATCAATCAGGATAACTGAGGCCAAATATTACACAGCAGCAACAATCATTAAAGTTTCCTGTTCCCCCCTACTTGGTAGCACCCTGCCAACTGCTGGGTACACTCTTGTGTTCATCCTTCCACAATTTTATCATCCAGGCCCCTGCATGGCATAGACAGCATTTACATAAGAGGCAGCAAGATTAAAGGACATGAACGAGAAACAGAGCAAATGTTCACCACCCCTAGGCAGAAGGCACCACGGTTCAGTGTTGTTCCAGGATGCCAGGGAGAGCAGGTGTGGCTGGAAGACAGTGCCAGCCAGCAAGACATGTTCTCTCTGGGAGGGCCACGGCCAGCCTGCGCTGACCCCCAGGGAGTGAGCAGGGGAATGCCGCCTGCTTATTCCACTCTCCTTCAGCACGCAGACCTCCCGATGGACCCACCAGAAAGCACATTGACAAGAGGATGGGTCAGCTTCCTGGAGAAGGGAGGAAAATGGACCTGGAGGGGCAAACAAAAGATCTCCAGCACAACCCTACCAGGAGGCATCTTTGTTGCTCCTGGCTTACAGGTGTAGAAACAGAGGCTCAAGGGTGTTAGCTGACTCACCTGAAGACCTAATCTGAAACCAGTTCTGACCCCAGAGCCCCATCACTCAACCATCAAACTGTATCATCACCCAATATAGACTTCACTGGACAAATGGAGTAATAACCATTGAATTTCAATCCCTAACCTCTGATCAGCGGGACAGGACATAGGGATGGTTACATTTTGTATAGTTTATCCCAGGATTCAAGTGTGGATAGGGAAATTGCCCCAACATCCTATCACCTAAGTCATAGACCACTGGTCCTCAAAGCCTGGCCCCCAGACCAGCAGGATGGGCATGGCACACTCTGCTGTGTTAGGGGTGTGCATCCTCACCCCAGCTCCCGACCTACTGACTCACAAAGTCTGGGCTGAGGCCCAGCATTCTTAAAGTCCCTCCAAGTGACCCTGATGCATGCCCAAGTGTGAGAACCACCACAACAGATGTTATTTCTTCCGTACAGAATAAGTCTGAACACCCTGCACATCACTTCTCCCGAACTCTTCAGCGTTAGCGGCTGTATCCAGGAGGACCCCTCGGCTTAACACAGTGTGCTGCACCCATGTGCAAATGCAGAAGACATGAAGGCTTGAGTCCAGGCAAGCAGGTGCCCTGTTTTTCAGGTAACCTGAAGCGGCCCAGCTCATGTGAGAATTGGTCCCAGTTGCTGAAGAGGGAAAAGGGGAGGAAGGCCATGAGCAGCTCCCATCCTCTTCCCAACAAGCTGTGTGTTTTGTCCTCATTCTGGAGAAACTGTTCCTGTTCCCTGAGGACAACCCAGGGCATGCCACTTTGCACACAAATATGACGGTCCTGAGTGGAGCTTCCATTTTTAGATGCCTAGTAACTACACTGACAGACTCCTGTGGGTTAAATAATCCCTTCAAAACTGTGCTTTTGCTACTGCTCTCCACGAGTTGAAGTGCTTCTCGGGCTTCAGAATTCCCCAGAACCACCGCAGGAGCTTGTTAAAATGCAGCCCCAGGCTTCACCTCCAAGACTGATTTTGTGTGCTTGGGTAGAGCCTAGGTTTCTGCATATTTAACAAGCTCCCTTGGTGATTCCGGGTGTCTGTGCCAGAGACCACCCTGAATGACACTGAGTGGTCAAACATGCAGGCTCAGGAGTTGGGCAAACCTGGGTCCACATTCCAGCTCCACCTTTACGACACCTGCTCCCTCAAATAAGGTACCTCTTTGTACCTGTGGTCCTTACTTTATAATCTTGCGATCACTTACAGTACCTAAATCATAGACTTGTTGGTAAAGCCTAAAGATAAGCCATGCCAAGCGCTCAGTACAGTGCCCAGCACATAGTAGTTACTCGTTACATACTAAATGTTAGCCACGTGCTATTATGTCCACGCTGGTCACAGTGATTATCAGCATCATCTAAATTACACTGACCAGGAATGAAAAAAGAAGACATATCTGTGACTTCTTCTTCTGACACCTTCTGCGGTGTCTGAATTGTCACCTAGGCTGTCTCTTTGTATTAACTTTCTTAGAAAATGAAAATGAATTTCAAAAGGTAGCACCCCCCCTTCCATGATGTGGGTTGGGTATGTAATGAAATGGCTTTTAGGGGCTGCAGAGGAAAGCAGGCAGTCAGCCAAGTCTCAGCCCACTGCCAGGGCACAAGGAGGGCAGGAGTGACAGGCTGGCACTGCGTGGTCCCATAGGGTGTTCATGAAGCCCTGGAGTGTGATAACGGCCACGAACAAGCTTTATCAAAGTGTGAAGTACAAAGTAGACGTAAGCAGTTACTCTCAAACTCTTCACATTTGAGAGAAACTCTGGAAAGCGGACGGTTTTGACACTTTTGATGATGTATTACATCACTCGATCACCTAGTCATTCCCAAGAACTAAATTTAAGAAAAGGAATTTTATTTCATAAGGGATGGCTTTGAGAAGAAAAATATGGATGGATGGAATTTTTTTTTTAGATCTTCAATAAGTTTAACTCATTTTCCTGCGATGTTATTAGACAGGAAAACTGTTTGGCTTCCCCCCAGTGAACAGAGTGAGCATCTACCACCACACTCACCACGCCTTCTGCCCCAAAACCTCAGAGATCTTTTCCTCTTCCTTGTTCCTTCATCAGAAAACATCCTCTAAAACACCTTTCACAGCGAATCGGGATTGCTAAACGGACGGGCACCGTGTACACCTGCAGCTTGCTTACCAAGGCGAGCCGTGCCACAGACACCTGCTGCTGCCCAGGTGGCGATCGATCTTTGCCTCCTCATTTCCTCAGTTTCAAGAAGAGAAATCCTCCCTGCCTGTGTCAGCTCATTACTTGGAGTCCCCTGAGTCTCCGATCCCATCTAAATATCAGGGGCGATTTCCCAAGGAATCAGGCCCAACAGATGCTCTTTAGAAGAAAACAATGAGCTATTCAAGCCCCTGTGCCATCATGCCCGTGGGCTACCATGCTCTCACTGCCCGTGGGCACTCCGTAGACACAGCCGAATGGATGGCTTCGGGGGCTTGCTGGGGCACTGCTCCCTTTGACAGGAAGAGGAGAGCCGTGGGGACTTGTTATTACATATTCAGCCCCAGTGGGTGCCCACCCCTGGGCGGGAAGCCATCAGCAGCATCAGTGTGGAGGACAGCAGTGGGGCGTGGAGCACGGAGTCTTTCTCCCTCCTGAAACCACACGCTTGGAACTGGTTATGAAACAGCAGTGCTTGCTTTCTCTACAACTCCTCCTCTCTGAAGGTTCTGTCACCCTCTTCTGACCTCTTATTCCATTGTTATTTGACTTTTCGCTTTTCTGTTCTTGACTCTCCCATCTGGATTATAAAAATGGGAGTGCAAGAAACAAATAAAAAAAAAAAAACCTTATGATAAGCCATAAAGCTTTGGACATTGCTATGCGCATAACACGCCTGTAAATACGTTGAATCGTATGAAATACTTTACATTCAACCTTTTTTTTTTACTTTTAAAAGAAGCAATTTCATATGGGTCAACCTAACACATGCTGTCTTCTCCGTCTGGGCACCTCTTCTCCGTGCTTCTCCGCCAGTTAACTCCCACTCTTGCTTCAGAAGTCTGTTTAATTCATTTCTGAAACCAGCCTTTCCTGACAAGGTCAATTCCCTCTGTGATGCCGACCACTGCTCCTTCACAGATTTAATCTTAGTGATAATTCTGTATTTCTGTGTAATTATTTTCATCATGTCTCTTCCTCCTGCAAGATGATAAATTCCATGAAATCAGTCTGTGCTCCTTTGCTCATCACTGTTTCTGTAGTACCGCGCCTGGCACTTGCTGGGTATCAGTAAATATTTGTTGAATGAATAAATGGGTTCCACTAACAAACATCTGATGTGACCAGAATACTTCTGATATATCTTTCCCATAATTATGCAGCTTACTGAAGGCGAGGCCCATGAAAGCTGACACAGATGCCATGACTCAGTAATGATCTATGTGACTTCTTTGATTCTGTATTTGCTTGTTACCATCCTGTAGCTTCCTTCCTGATTTAGCTTCCACTAGTAGATTCTGTCCCAATTTAGGCACTGAGATTAATTCCCTTTGAGATACGGCAGATTTAAGAAGTTCTTAAATGTATTTGAACATCAGTAAATCTGGTTGCTGAGCCTCTGATTCACCCATGGGCCTGATCCATTGCCAGAATCCTTGCAGTCAAATCCTGCCGTGTGTCTTGGTCCTGGACTCTAGATCTCTGCGTTATTCTGGCCCTGTATCTCTGAGACCTTTTCCCCACATCTGCACACAATGCATTCTTGAGTGTCTGTTCGCCAACCTAATCCTAGTTCTGCCACCAGAACATCTCATCAGAACGCCCTGTCCAAAGGTAAAAATAAGATACCATATGGATTCATCCCATACACACATTTAGTAGCATTTCAGGAAGGGAAAGAGGAAAATTCACTTGATGGATGATAGTTCTTAGCACAATTAGCTGAATCCAGAGAGAATGAGCGCCACAGCCTGACTTGCCCCTTTTTACCCTCAGGTGGTTCTGCAAACCTTCTGACAGTAGTCTATGTATGTCAGTAAGTTGTTGAGAAGATCGCATGAGAAAATGTGTGCATGTCTAACACAATGCCTGCAAATAATAAACACAGACGAAATGGTTACTATTATTAAACTTCATTAACAAAAAGAGACTATGACTATGTAAATTCCATTTCTCCTCCGGTAGCAAAATAAAAAGTAAATTGCTTTCTCTCCAAAGCCTTTACTTGACTGCATTTTCCACAGCACACAGTGTCATATAAGCAACGGGACTGGGTCAATTAAGAAGCAAGCAGTCATTAAAAACACTAGTAGCTGAAAGAGTTCTTTTTCACTAAAATCAAATCACTATTTTCATCTCAAATTGCCTTTTGGTATTTTTTCCTTTCAGTTACATCCTAATTCCCAGAGTGAGCCTGTAGACCGAGGCTTTGGGCACGCATCATCACCATTAGCAAGCACATCTCCACTCTCTGGGGTCTCCAAACCCCCTCCATTTCTACAGCCTAGGGCCCATTTGTGGGCAGGCTGATGCATCTGAGCAGTTACCAAAACTAATCTCGGACATAAAAACTGGTCCATTTCATATGAGAATCACTGACCAATCTATTGGCACAATTAACCCTTAACCATGCAACAATGCTCTTTAAGTATCTATCCGGACATCAGTCCTACTGATCATATACCCTTTCTGCAAACAGAGAACTCGTACCATCTTTATTTTATGAGCAGTTTAATTTCATTTATTGATTTTTCTGTATAATATGCACAATACTGCATTTTGCATCATATAAAACTCATTTATGAGAGGCTTTCTAAATATAAAGTGGCTTAGTTTTCTTTTCTTATGACTTGCTTTTTTTTTCCTACGTGGGATTTTTCCTTTTCATTTTTTGTTTAGTTTTTAAGAGGTAGTTCATTTAACAGGATTTAAACATGAAAATGTACCAAAAAAGGTATGCAATGAAAAGTTTTCCCGCCACCCAGGGTCATCACGGGTGTGCATGTCTTTTTCATTCCAGAGATTTGTATTCATATTCTGGCCAATGCAGTCAGACATCTGTTTCTTCTCTGCTTTTCCACAAACAGGAGTATATTATCCCTGCTGCTCTACACTCTGATTTTTTTCATTTAAATATATTTTAATATCTTTCCATATGAATGCATGTTGAGCTTCCTTACGCTTTATTACATTTGGGTGTTCCTCCAAGGTAGGAAGATAGCATAACCTAGTCAATGTACCGCGATGGGCATTTAGGCTGTGTAATCTTTAGCGATTACAATGATGCAAATGAGTTAACATAGATCATTCCGCGTGCATTTGCGCATGATCATAGGATATGTTTGTTGAGGTAGACTTGCTGGGTCAAAGGGTACACACACATTATCAAGTTCCACATATACCACAACCCTCCACAGGGTTGCACCAGGCTATACTCTAACAATCATGTGTCAGTGCCTTTTCTCAGTACCTCGCGCACAAAATATATGCACTCGCTAGCCTTCTGCCAACTTGATAGGTGAAGAATTATATCTCACTGTGGATTTGTGTTCATTTGTCGTATTATCAGTAAGGTTTTGCATCTTTTAAGAGCCAATTTTATTTCCTTGTCTCTGACTTGTATATTTGTAAACTGCCTTTTCATTATAAAGGTCTTTGTCTCCTTTATATTAATAATATTAGCTCTTTTTCTACAACTTGAGTTTAAATATTCTCTCTCTCACTTTGCTTATTGCCTTTTGGAAGGGAAAGGGACAAGCAGAAGTTTGTTTTCTTTTTTACATCTTAATGTAGCTTATTTAATCATTATTGTATGTCTTCTGGATTTTGAGTTCATGTTAGAAAAGCCATCTCATCCTAAGGTTTAAATCATTCTCTCATATTTTTTCTAATAATTTTATAGTTTTATTTTTTTCCCACTTAAAACTTTGACCTTTTGGAATTGTTTTTTTCTCTTTTTAAAAAAATATGATTTTAGTGATTTTTTAGAGAGAGGAAGGGAGAGAGAAATAGAAATATCAACATGAGAAAGAGACATTGATCAGCTGCCTCCTGCACGCCCCCTACTGGGGATCGAGCCTGAAAGCCAGGCATGTACCCTGACCGGGAATCAAACCAGGACCTCTCAGTCCATGGGACGACACTCAATCCACTGACTCACACTGGCTGAGCAAGGAATTGTTTTTCTCTCAATTTCTTCATGTTTTTTTCATAAAGTTCTTGTACACTTATTGTGAATTCCCTGGTATTTTATTGTTTGTGTTGCAATTAAAAGTAGACTCTTTTTTAATAAAATATATTTTCTAACTGATTTGTTTAAATGTGAGAATTACTGATAAGGTATATACTTCTAATCCTATTAACTTACTGAGTTACTGTTTCTAGTAATTGATCGTCTTGTATTTTCCAAGTATACACTCATATCATTAGGAAATAAATTTTTATCTCCTCCTCATACATTTTTATATCTCTAACTTTGTTCCTGATCTGTTATGTTACCTAGTGCTCTCATGTAATATGAAATGAGCGTGGCTCAGCCTGACAGCGCCCCACACCAGCGCCCCACACCAGCTGCTCCTGCCCTCAGTGGGAAAGCTTCTAGTGCTTTTCCCACGAAGCATCATGCTGGGTCACGGGGTTAACTGTTCCTTAAGATGATATTTTATCAACTTAAGAAAGAATCCATACAAGTTTATTCAATTTATTCTGAGTAGAAGTTGAATTTTATCCAATGTGCCTTCAGCATATATAAAGAAAATCATGATTTACCGCTTTGGATCATGACAAATCCAATTTTATATAAGGAAACCTTTCAATAGTGATTATTTATGAATATTAACTATTTAGGTATAAGTGCTGGCATTGGAGTTAGTGATCTGTAGTTTATTTTCCTTCTCAACAATCTGTATCAGATTTTGAAAAATAGGTTTGTACTCTCTCTTTAAGAAGAAGGGGGTCAGGGGGGAGGGATGAGATAAACCACAGAATTTATATGCACGTATGCGTAACCATGGACATAGACAACAATGCTGGGGATGGGGCGGGGGGGGGGGGTCGGGAGGAGGGTGTCAATGGGGGATAAAGGAGAAACATCTGCAACAAAAATTAATTTAAAAAAATTTTTTAAGATGAGTTTTCTCAACATAAAGAGAAAAATTTTAAGTTTTAATCATTTTTTTCTATGCTCTAAACCAGTTCACATAGCATTATAATGTTCTATTCTTTAATAGTTTGGTAGATAGAACCCCCTGTAAAACTATCCTGGCACTTTTTAATGGGTATCACCTTGACATTTTCCTGTTTCTTCTACAGAAATCATTGTGCTTTTATTGTACATTTTTTTCTGTGGACACTTTTGGAAAATTATTTTTTCTATCAAAATGTCCATTTAATTATGGTTAATTGCCCCCCCCCACACACACACACACACAGAGGGAAACATCTAGGAAAATGGATATTTTGTATGATTTTTTTATGGAGGCTCATCCTCATTAGATTTCAGAACCACACTGTGTCCAGATGGCTTTGCTGTTGCCTAGTTGACCCGTCTCCACACAGAATGTCCCAAGAGGAACACCACCTTCTGCCCTTCGCATTGTGCTCCTGACCTTCAAGAACTGGTGACAGTTTCTGGGCCCTGCCAACACGGGCTCTTTCTCCTCTGCTTTTCTCTGGTTCTTCTCATGTGGTCTCTGCATAAACTCATTGGTCGGTCGGTTGGTTGGTTGGTTGGTTTGAAGCCTTAACATTTTTTGGATCTCTTTCCAGATTAATCTGAAAACTGAAGTTCATAATCTCGGTTTTACATTTTTCTTGATATTTTGGGATGGTTTGCAGAATCGGAAGGCTGGATGCTGAGTTAGGAAACCATTTTTTTAATTGAATTTACTAAGGTGACATTGTCCTGCAAAACCACACAGGTTTCGAGTGCACAGCTCAGTAGGACATCACCTGCACGCAGCATCGTGTGCCCATCGACCCAAACATTTTCATAGCAGGAGTCCACTCTTTTCATTCTTTGTAAGCACTTTTGTAGTGTTTAAATCATTTCAGGTTATTTTAAACTTGAAAATAATTAGAATTTTATTTCCGAAAAACTTTTTCTAGGAAAGAGACTAAAACCATGAGACAGAAGTCCATGTTGAAATGGAACAGGTCTACGACAATGCCTCTTTCACCCTCCTCTGGTCCAGAATCTCTATATTTACACAGAATAAGCGCCATAGATTTAAACTGAACATCGAGAGTGTGAGATAAGGGAGAGGGACCATTCTTATGTTGTAATTATAAGGAAATTATAGACTGGTTGACAAAATAGAATCCTCAAGTCTTCATAATAATATTCTTTTTCAGACACCGCCCACACCCTTCTCCCCACCCTCAGGAAAAGAAAAGCGTTGCCTCCCTGACCTTGACCATTCCATGACACTCCCAGGCAGCCATCCCTCTGCACCACTCCCTAGGCGAAGCTCTCAAACACTGACAGTCTGAAATCCAACCTCTGGTCACGGAATATGAACAGTGCTTGCAGAAGTAAAACAGGGTTGCTCAGGAGAACTCAGGAAATGGGGAGGTGTTGGTGCATTTTATAAGGTTAGCAGCAAGACATAAAAGTTTCTTGACCTATAAAAGAGATTGGAAGCAACTTGGTGGGAACAAATGCATTAATCAGGTTTTCACAAAAGCCTATCAATCTCTGTCCTCCCCATGTGTTTCCTGCATAGCATGAACTTCCTGATTAATGGACCAGACTTTCATAATTCCTCCCACTCCCTGTAGGGACAGAGGGTGGTCCAATACTTCCCGAGAAATCAGGAGGCACAGAATGTGCTGAGCCTTGGCAGCTATTTTGATAACTTGTAAAAATGGGTTGCTAGATCTCCCACCGTTCACTGGGTTATCTTATTTGAAAGGGACACTGGGCCCATTATTCAGTATTTGTTGTATCACTGGGGTAAGAACCTGGCAGGCAGAAAGCAAATGTAGAAACTGACATGTTTTGTTGTTGCTGCTGCTGTTTAACCCAATAAAGTAAAAATTTCAAGCCACAAGACAGGGAAGTTGGAGGTAAACATACTTCATCATGAAAATGTTTTTCTATGAAAAAAAAAAATTCACTACAGAAATTCTTTTAAAGATCCTACTCTTCTAATATGTCGATTCTTTTGAATAATCTAAGATTTTTCAGAACCTCTCTCTAACAGACACGGGGAACTCTAATAGCAGTATGAGTTATGCTATTGTGTCTATGTCGGGATCCAATCTGATTTTGAAACCATTATAATAAATTTTGAATTCTATATAATTTTCATCTTCATCAAAAACCTTTTCCTCTAATCCCTATCTCTCTCTTTTTTTTCCCCTCACCTGAAGATATGCTTTTTATTGATCTTACAGAGAGGAAGGGAGAGAGGGAAAGAAGGAGAGGGAGGGAGGGGGGGGGGAGAGAGAGAACATCGATGTTTTTGGTTGCCTCCCATATGTGCCCTGACCAGGGATCTAATTCATAACCCAGGTATGTGCCCTGACAGGGAATCGAACCTGCCACCTTTCAGTATACCGGACGACACTCCAACCCACTGAGCCACACTGCACAGGGCAGACTATCTCTCTTAATGGCAATGGCATATTCCCAATTTTGAGGCTGAGCGCTACACAGTCATCTTCTATTTGCCCAGTTTTTCCAATCAGTTGTCAAATCCTGATTATTCTTCCTTCATATCAACAGTCTAGTCCTGGTCCCATCAACCATGTAATGTTTCCTTAGCTTTCACTTTCCCAGACCCTTCCTCACAGGTTTCCAGGCTTCCAGCCTGCTTTAGGTATCGTCTCTTCCACTTTCCTGCTCAGACCTGTTCAGAGCCTTCTATTTTCTATTGGCCGCAGCCTCGATGCCAAAGCTTGACTCAAGTTCTCCGTGATTTGCCCCTACTTCTGTCTTCAGCTTCTTTTGCCACTTTTCCTTACTCTGCAGCTGAAGCCAGTTTCAAGTACAGTATGATTCTTGCTAGGCGTCCCCATTAGAGGGAATTTTTTTTAACTATAGCAAGAGTGGTTTTGCCATGAAGCTTGCAAATGCTTCTTACATACATACCTGTGGATAGGATGACTATAAAAAAGATCATGGGAAAGGAAGGGTACAAAAATTTGCATTTAAATGTTTCTTACATTACAAGTTCTAAGACAGGACAAATGTGTATTTATATGTATATTTAGAAATCTGCACACATGTATAAAAATTGCATACATCCATTTTTTTTAAAAAACATTCAAATACTTTTTTCCAACAGTATTTCCATTTATAAATAAGAAAACAGACCCAAAGAGGTTAAGTAACTTGCCAATGTTAAGTCATACAAAAAAGATAGGTTTGGGGTTATACGTACCTATCTCATGCTAAATTTTGTTTAATTTTATGTCCTATCTTATTAGCTTATCAGTGGGAGTTTCCTCTCCTGTTCACTTGAGGCAACTGAGCTTATGTCCGTGTTATCTACTAAACAACAAAAGTCATAATAGATCTTTAACACACGGAGAATTAAATGACTTGCCAAGCAGGAGCTGAAGAGAGTACAGTTCCTTGATTTTCAGTTGAGGATGCTCTTTCCCTGGGTGATGCTACCTTCAAGTTTTGTGAATCCAGTGACAATCAGTCACAACACCTGTAATGTTCTGTCCAGTTAGAGAGAGAAAAACGATGTCAGTCTGAAATCTATGAGCCCCCTGGCTGTGTTACAACCCTGGGCTGCATTTCAAAGAGACACATACCACAGTCCATAGAATTCTATCAAAAGATGCATTTATCTTGATTGGGTATAACACTGCTTACCATCAAGACAAAAATATTGTTGTTTGTTTCTGGCTGAAATTATCAAGACAATTCTGCTTACTTCCCCACTTCTTTTGCCTATGTAGACACCCAAGGAAAGAGCGAGGATGAACCTTCTGTAAATGGATCAGCATGGATAACGTATACCACGCAACAAAATTTAATGCTTCAAACTGTGAGTCCCGATCATTAAATGTAGCTCTTCAATTGTGGAAGGAAGAGAGGGGTTTCAAAACAATAAAAATAAAAAGATTGAGTCAATGGAGTATAGTGTTGATTCAATTACCACTGCAAAGCAATGAACACCGTATTAAACATTTAAGGTCTGAGTCACTCTCAACAAGATCAACTAGTTTCTGAAAATGTGAAGAAGCTCCTCAATTATTAAGAATTCAGCCTTGAATGAAAAAGGAGGAATTCAGTAAGATTGAAAAATTATATAATCACCCAACGTACAGTCACTATCCTTTATGTTTCTAGTAATTGTGGAAAGGGGAGGGGATAAAGCATATAAATGAGGACTCTGGATCACTTGGCTCCTTGTATTAGATACAATGAAAACAAAGAATGTATCCTTTGTCTATAACTGTAATGGGCTGTGACTTTAAGTCCTCTGTGGGAAATAACTCTTATTGTTTATCTGCAGTGCGAAGACTCCCTCCGAAGACTTTATACATCATGTCATTCAAGCAGATGAAAAATGCAGTCTGTAGCTGCACCTTCTTTGTAAAGAAGAGTTTTCCGTAAAAGAAAACCATGCAAATATTTGCCCTGTGTTTTGGCCCTAAGAAGCGTTGACTGTGTAAGCAAATTATCAGCTAGTCACAGACCTCCCTCAACGCAAATGGAAATACAGGAAAAAATCATCTGAAGAAGTGTCACTACCCAGTACAAAATTTGTGAGATTCTGTGTGTATTTGCCTAACATGCCAAGCGATTTTAGAACCCAAATGGGGACACGGTGGCTTAGTGATTTAGCATGACTTTGGAGCGGTGCCCACTGGCTAATGCTCTAGAAAATGAAGGATGCCAGTGCTGTCTATGACGGAGAGCAGCATGATGTAATAGGGGCTTGGTCTGAAGAGGGTGGGTCTAACCAATCACATTGGGAAACCCTCAGACCACTCACTAAGCAACACGGAAAATGGCATAGCTCTATGTACAAGTTGTTAGTTATCCCTTTGACTATGAATGAAATTGGCATAATTCAGACAGACAGACATCCAGAATCGCCAAGGAAGTTATCTGATTCCTCCAGCTAACATCGATGTGGGAAAGGGAGGGGTGCTCTGTAATAGTGAGCTGCCAAACTTTAAGGCAGGCCCCTCTGGAACAACAACAAGGCCTGGGGGGAAAATTAGAGAAACCAGAAATTTCTGCTTAGATATTATTATGAAACACTTTTTCAAGGGAGAAACTCCCACATTTAATTCACAAAATAACTATAATATATAGTTTAACATTAAAACTGATAACAAACATGGTAACTCAAAAACTGAGTATACTCAACCAAAACACATGAATCCTAATTCTTCATTCATTCATTCATTCATTCATTCATTCAACCAATATCTATTGTTCCTTCTGTGCATTCAGCACTTAGATAGCAATAAATAAGATAAAAATCCTTACCCTCATGGAGCTTACATTCCATCATTTTACTCATCGTAGATAAGCCAGAGTTACTGCACTTGGACATGAATCAATAAATGTTCCTTATTTTCCAAACTTTATTTGCTAACGATAATTGACATCTGATTTCTGAAGATTACAATATCCCCAACTCTGAGAATACACATTCAGAAACTAATTCTTCTACTGCATTCTGAGCTCATTCATATTTTACAAACTTAGCTAACAAAAATATTTCCTTCTCCAACCCAGAAGTCTTCTATCTATAAAAGCTCGAATCTGCCCTGGCTAGTTTGGCTCAGCGGTTAGAGCGTCAGCCTGCAGTCCAGAGAGACTCGGGTTCGGTTCCCGCTAAGGGCACGTATCTCAGTTGCAGTTTGTCCCTGGCCTGGTTGGGTTGTGTGGGAGGCAACCACTCGATGTGTCCCTTTCACGTCAATGTTTCTCTCTCTCTCTTCCTCTCTCTCCCTCCCACTCTATCTGAACAAAAAATGGAAAAATGTCTTCGGGTGAGAATAAAAAAACAAAAGCTCGAACCAGCCTGGCTGGTGTGGCTTCAGTAGCTGAGTGTCAACTCATGCACCAAGAGGTTGCCAGATCGATTCCCGGTCAGGGCACATGCCCAGGTTGTGGGCCAAATCCCCACGGGGGGCATGCAGGAGGCAGCCAATCGATGTTCTCTCTCATCAATGTTTCTCTCTCTCTCTCCCTCTCCCTTCCTTTCTCTCTAAAATCAGTAAAGGGGGAAAAAAATTTTTTTAAAGCTCGAACCAGAGAGCAGTCAGTCAAAATAAAACAGACATAACATTAAAATCCCTCAAGTCTGCCCAGAGAGCTCTGTCTTTTGGGCTAATAGATGACACCCTTCCTCCTATTTCACCACCATACAAAGTCTCAGCATTTACTTGTTAAAGTTTCCCAAAGGAAGAGAGAAAAAACAGAGATCTAGAAATGGAACATTAAATAGACAGAAACAGGAAAAAAGAGAGACAGAGAGGTAAAGAGACCCAGAAAGACAGAGGCAGAACAAACCAGGGTCATTCTATCCATAGATACGGGGGAGCTGGACTAGCTGCAGACCAATGGGCTTCAAGAGGGGTATATCAGGACTCTCCAAATGCAAGGTACAAAGTAACCTACTCAAACGTGCTTAAGCGAAAATGGAAATTTATCTGTTCAGGTTGTAAAAAGTTCAGGAATATGGTTGGCTTCAGATACAACTGTTTTCAAATCCTAAAGGATGTAGTCCAAAGTCAGTTTCTGTCACCAGCTTCATCCTCAGAGAGGCCCCACCGCTGTGGTCTCCACCACAGCAGCTCCAGACCTCACATCCTCTTTTGTTGAAGTCCAACTAAACAACAAGAATCTCTTGGCCAGGAATCCCAGGAAATAACTCCCACTGTGCCTTTTTAATCCTGGTTGGGTCAGGGTCCCCTGTGGTCAGGGAGCATGAGGTGCTGACGGTTTGAGGTCTAATCTGATGCTCCTACCCCTGCCTGAGTCCCTCGCAGATCTCCTGGGTCAAGCACGTGGGTGGGCACGACTGTCCACAGGGAAATCAGAGAACAGAGACCGAACGGAGAAATGGATGCCGAGAGACAAAAAATAATAATTCATGTGCACCAGAGACAGCGTGTATCTGCATGTAGATGAGGAAACTAAATTAAGATTCCTTTCAACTTAGACTCACTGAAAGATAAGACAACACCTACAAACAATGAAGACAGGGGGATAATTGGGTAGAAAAGAGGACAAATTAAGACCGGGGCGTTAGGAATCAGATCTGTTGCTTGCATAAACGATGCCTTGTGTGAATTATAAAAAGATGACTGTGCTGGGTTGACAAATCACAAGCAGCAACCTTTCTGCGTGGATGAACTACAAACACACTCCTTTCTGTGGGCAGGCACGGCCGGCCAGGACCCAGGCTGGTAAAGGGAGCATCCCTTTGGCAAGACACCTGGTGCAGTGCACACACTGGCCATCAGAATGGGTGACATCCCTCTCTAGAGGAAAATAAATTGTCATTGAATGGGAAGGAAACTCAACTTTTCATACCTTGAGAAAAGGCAGTTGTTGAAGAACTAAAAGCTTTGTACTGACACCTGATAGCTGGGCATCTTATGAAGATATGCACCATATTATGTCAAATCCAAGATATCACGGATCCTAAGACTGTCTAATGTGTAGGAAAGAAAGAAAAAGCTGCCAATTAGACTGTGAGTTAGTACCCATTATAAGATGCAACCCAATATCAGAGATGTTAAAGTAGAAAATATATGCATCTCAGCACTGATTAAATATGGTTTAAAATGAATGTAAAAAACCCACTGTCAGTGAAAATAAAGTACTTTCTAAATTAGACAGGCAATGGTTGTATCTGGTACAGAACAGGATTCTGGTATCCCAGAAACTTTAAATAATTCATCGGGACCAGCTAATCAGGGGCCAGTGGAACGCGCAAGATGGAATGCAAACTTCTGTTTGTTGGTTAAATGGGAATTCTTCGGAGGAAAAGTTTCTTGGCATTCGTCAGACCAGTTCTCATCACAACAAGTTTTCTGTGGTCCTCAAATGTTTATGAATCACTGCTTGTAGTCAGAGAAAATACTTTTTTCTGAATGCCTGAGTATTTAAATCCCAGGAAGACCAGATGATTAAAACTAAAGGCCAACATTGTCCAAGAGAAGGAATTAGAAATCTTCTGCGATAAGGACAGCAGAACATAGTGTCCACAATAACAATAATGGCTATTTATTCCATGCTTCTTATGTATCTGACACTGTTCTGTATGCTTCTATGTTCAGATTAAGGGTACAACTTGTGTCCCCAAATGGCAGCCACAGGAAGGCTCACCAGGTGGCAGAGAGCCATGGCTTTCTTTCAGTCCTTGGAACTCCGCAAGCTCACTTTCCATCTTTGGGATCATGAGGTTCCCTTTGGCTAGAATGTTCTCCCCCAACTCCACCTGCATGCTTCTCCTTCTTCAAATCTCAGTCCTTCTCAGAGCACCATTTCCACACCATCTAAAGTAGGTCTCTACTTTTTACTTTCTCATGGAAACCTGTTCTTTTCCTTCATACCATTTACCCCAATCCAAAATTAAATATTTAGTTTTACATTTGCCTAAAACAACTAGCACTTAACCTATATTTACTGTGTGCACACAATATTCCAAGTGTTTGGAGTCTGATAGCTCATTTTAGTCTCACAACAACCTGTGACATTGTGATTTATAATAAAAATATATATTTGGCCTTCATCCCCATTTCTGGCACAGAACTCCTAAAACCCTTGGAATTTCCTAAGTGATAAGAGCAATAAAAAGTGTCTTGATACTCATAGCAAACTCCTTTCAAACACAACTGAGTTTATGTTAATGAAGTGACTTTGGGAACTCAGCTAAGGATGGGGGGCTTGTTGCCAGGTGAAGCAACCACATGATTAGAAGGTTGGAACTTTCCGTCCTACCCCTTTGGGGAGGGGAGATAGCTGGAGATTGAGTTTAATCATCAATGGTCAATGATTTAAGCAAATGCCTATCTAAAGCCTCCATAAAACCCCACAAGGACACTTGGAGAGCTTCTGGGTTGGTGAACACAGAGACGAGGGGAAAGTGCACACTCAGACAGCTCCACACCCCTTCCCCCTACCTATGCCCTCTGCATCTCTAGCTGGCTCTTCTGAGTTATCTTTCTAAAATAAACCAGTGATCACCCTGGCCAGGTGGCTCAGTTGGTTAGAGTGTCACCCTGATACGTCAAGGTTGCGAGTGTGATCCCCAGTCAGGGCACATACAGGAAGCAATCAATGAATGCATAAGTGGAACAACAAATAGATCTCTCCCTTCCCTTCCCTTCCCTTCCCTTCCCTTCCCTTCCCTTCCCTTCCCTTCCCTTCCCTTCCCTTCCCTTCCCTTCCCTTCCCTTCCTTTGCCTTCCCTTCCCTTCCCTTCCCTTCCCTTCCCTCTCTCTCTCTCTCTCTCTCTCTCAGTTCTGTAAACCAAATTAATGAAATCCAAGAATCCAAGGTTGGGGGGGGGGCGGTCATTGGACCCTCCAATCTAGAGCTGGACAGAAAAACAGGTGACAACCTGAGCTTGTGATTGGCATCTGAAGGAGGGAGGGAGAAGTCTTTTATGGAACTGAATCCTTAACCTGTGGGATCTAATGGTATCTCCAGGTAGATAGTGTCAGAACTGAGCTGTATTGTAGGACACTCAGAAGGTGTCAGAGAATTGTTTGGTACATCAGAATTGGAGTCAGAACTGTTGCAACCCTATAAGCTATTTTTCACATTGTATATATGAGAAAGCGGAGGCTTTAAAATTTGATGAAGGCTGCTCAGCTGGCTAGTGCAGGTATTCGGGTGTGAACCCAGGCATCCCGACTCCAAAGATGTTAACAACTTGTTTAATGGCTACCCCACTAGACTAGGTTACATGAGAACAGAGAACACATCTTTCTTCTTCGTTTCTATATTCTAGGCCCCTTACACAGTTCCTGGTACATGCATATAAAGGCCTGCTGAAAACAGTGTTGAGTAAATGAGCATATACATGAATTAATAATAAAGGGAAATGTAGCAGGCACCAAAAAGTTCTGAGATTTTAAAGGAAATATGTGAAATTGATTAATGGATCCATTATTTTTTCCTATTAAATTAAATTAAAACTGTTTGTTATTCACTTTTAATGGTGGAAAACTTTGATTTAACTCATAGAACAAAACTTCTCTTTGCCAGTATAGAAAGCCTGGACTGGATCAATTAGATTCCAAGAGTCTGTGACTCTGGTCCTCCTGGCGGGGACTGCGCACCCCGCCCAGCCCGCGGGCACTCCACCGAGAGCCGTGTAGGCCGCCTGCACAGGAAGAAGGTCGCGATGTGGTCTTCAAATATGTATCCCCTAGAATAATCAGGGCCACAGAAGGCCCCATGAATCCCTTCCAGACTCTCCATGGTCACTATCAGATGCTTTTACACCGAGAACATGGCCTAGCGGTAAAAAGCAGTGAATCTATCAGTCCTTCGGACTGCTGATGACAAGCTCCCAACAGCACAAGCAGCTGGATGGAGCAGCGCGTCTCCCCATCCCCCACCCTCGGCAGCAGCAACAGCTCTAACCTGCACTTGGCGACTGAGACTGGTATGTGCCATCCTTCCATCTTAATCCATCCAAGGATTCTTTAGAGACCATCAGCAAAGGCTATTCCCAGCCCTATGGCACAGGCCAGGGACCAGGACACTGTTATCTTCAAACACGAGATAAACATTTAGGCTTACAGGCCACCCCAATCAACTCTGCTATCGTAGCACAAAAGCAGAAACAGAATATGGACACAAATGGGTGTGGCTGTGTTCCAATAAGACTTTATGTATAAAAAGGGCCTGATCGGTCAGTTTGCTGAACCCTAGCCATAGACCTTACCAGTGCCCATCAATAGACAAGTGGGTAAAAAGTGGTGGTATGTATATGCAACGGAATATTGCTAGGCCATAAAAAAGAATGAAATCTTACCATTTGCAACAGCATGAATGGAGCTAGAGGCTATTATGCTAAAAGAAATAAGTCAGTCAGAGAAAGACAAACATATGATTTCACTTATACGTGGAATCTAAAGAACAAACTAAGTAAACAAACAAAACTGGAATAGACTCATAGATGCAAAGAACAGATGGATGGGTGCCAGATGGGAGGGGAGTGGAGGACTGAGTGAAAAGGGTGAATTGATTAGGAAGTACAAATTCCTGGCCCGTGTGGCTCAGTGGTTAGAGCATCAGCCCGAGTACTGAAGGGTCCCGGGCTCTATTCCCAGTCAACAGCCTGTACCTTCAATCCCCAGCCCTGGTCAGGGAGTGTGCAGGAGGCAATCAATCTATGTGTCTCTCTCACATCAGTGTTTCTCTCTCCCTATCTCTCTCTCTCCCTCCCTCCCTTCCACTCTGTCTAAATATCAATGGAAAATATATCCTCGGGTGAGGATTGAAAAAAAAAAGAAGTACAAATTCGTAGTTATAAGACAGTCACAGGGATGTAAAGTACAACATAGGGAATATAGTCAATAATATTCTAGTAACTGTACGGTGCCAGGTGGGTACTGGAAATGTCAGGGGAGCACTTTGTAAAGTATATGACTGTCTAACCACTATGCTGTACACCTGAAACTAATATAGTATAATGTTGAATGTAAACTGTAATTTAAAAATAAAATTAAAATAAAGAAAAAAAGCAATAAATAATTGCTCTGTTTAAATTTTTATCTCACTTGGTTACATTTCCATGCCACCTTCTTACGTTTTCAACCTTTTCTTCCTGTCTTCTTTGGAAAATCTCAGAAAAAGCATTGATAAAAGAGACTGAGAAGATGCAGATAATGAAATGCATCTGCATGAAAATGTAATCATTTCTGTGGCTTGCTCTTTACCTGTCAAATAAAACAATGTATGTATTGTTTTCCAAAAACCACTAACTCAGAATTTTCTCTTACTTTAAATAAAATATTGAGTGTTTGTTGTTGAGTTCCTTTCCTTGTTAAATACATTAATGCACATAGAAGTGAATTACTATCAATTTTGGTACATCAAACCCTGACTGTACAAAAGATAAATTAATATTCTAAGTCTTATACTATTCTATAGAAATTTCATTCTGTGGATAATTAATGAAACTTAGAGGTCATTTTGATTATGCATAATTTTCACAAGATGTTATTCTTTTTAAGAGCTTCGAGAGGCTGAGGGAAATAGTCAAAGGATGTACTTTTGCTTATCCACAGAAACGGTAACTTCGCGGCCTCTTTCCAGGGACTCTGGAGATGCAGTTAGCTGCTTAGAGAGGTTTTAGATTGACACAGCAATGACCTGTCTTATTTCCAAATACTTTTTTTGGCATTGTAAAAGGCTTACCATCCTGTCTTTGTTAAACTATTCCTGTACCAGTCTTTTGAAACAGATCCAATACAAGACACCCTCTGAAGTCTCTACAGAATGTGCCAATAGATCTTACAGTAAATGTCAACACCACGAACACCAGGGTCCCTGAATCCAGAGACACACTCTCTCCAAGAATCCCAGGTATATGGGGCGAGAGTAAAGGAAGCCAGTTAACACCCAATGAGCAGCATTCCAGCAGGCACTGTGCCCAGAGCTTTATAAATGTACCCTCACATTGCATCATTAAGGCCAGTGGGAACAAAATGACAATGTCAAGTCACCTGGGGAACGTCATATTGTCATATTTCTCAGTATCTGTTTTACAACAATTTTTTTTCTTTTATGTCCAATAAAGTTGATGACTGGATGGTTAAATGGCTTGATAAATAATTATTGATTTTGACTTTCTAAAGTATAAACACACTTTCCTCAATTTACATCTTATTTATAGGTTTATTTCTTGGGTCTTTGAATATCTTTGCCAGTTGAAAATAATGGCTGATGCATGATGGCTGGATTCCAAGGGTGGCCCCAAAACACCACAAATACCAACTTAAGACAAATGTAGCTAAAAATCTGTACTCATAGAGTTAAGAAGAGTTAATTGGGTGTTATAAAAATCTGTTCTGTTCCCAACCTGTGTGAGTTTATTCCATTTCTCTCTATCTTCCTGTCCCTAAAATAAGCACACCAACTTTTGCAAAGATATGGGATTTATAATGGCTACAATGTATTTTGTGCTGGCCATGTATGGACCAGGCATAGTGTTAACTACTTCATTCAACCCCGTGAGGTGGAAATCATTAATTCCATTTCCCAGATGAAAATCAGAAACTCAAGAGATGTTGTGACTTGAACAAGGTCACACAGCTAGACAGTGCTGAGATAGAATCCATACTATCTCTGTGCTCTTGACCACAGTGTTATGCTTCTCAATTTTTTTACTTTTTATTGTGGTTGGAACACTCTTAACAAAATTTTTAAGAGCACAATAAAGTATTGTTAACTATAGGCTCAATGTTGTACAGCAGGTCTCTAGAAATTATTCATCTTGCTTAGCTGAAAGCTTATGTCCATTGAACACATGTTCCAATTTTCCCCTCCCTCCAACCTCTAGCAGCCACCATTCCACTCTCAAATTCTCCTCTATTGTCTAATGATAGCTTTCAACTTGATTCTAGAGCATTCTTTCCAATTCATCTAACCCTAGCCGCGGTACTCCTAGGAAATCCCCATCTTTTTTTCTTTTTCTTTTTCCTTTATTGATCTTAGAGAGAGAGGAAGGGAGAGGGAGAGAGAGATAGAAACATCAATGAGAGAGAGCATCGATTGGCCGCCTCCTGCATGCCCCCCACTGGAGATCGGGCCCACAACCTGGGCATGTGCCCTGACCAGGAATCGAACTGGCGACCTCTTGGTGCATGGGTCGACGCTCAACCACTGAGCCACACCAGCCAGGCGGAAATCCTCAACCTTGCATCATCTGTAAAGAAGGTTTCTCGCTGCCCCAGCTGGTTCTGTGGTCCTTTCCCCCCACACCTCAAGGTTAAAATGAAGCCAAAGTGCTGGAGTTAGAATCCCAGGTCTGATCGTCACCAGCGGAGTGGCTTTAGGAAAATTACTTAAACTTTCTGGGCTTTAGTCTCTTTAACTGTAAAATTGCAATCTGCTTAGGTAGAGCGCTGCAGAAGTAAACTCTGAAATAGTAGTCTAAGTGAAAATTCAGGTTTATTAGGAAGCTATTAGCAGAGCAGGGAAGTGGAGCAGAGGGAAAAGGGGAACTTGTGATAGCAAGTGAAATCCACAGAGGGAAACCTTGACTCAGACCCAATAGGGGGCTCGGCAGATGCTGCTGGTCTCACCTCGAAGTCATCTTAATCGGGGTCAGGGGAGCTGGGGTATCTACACGCCTCTCAGTCACTGGTTCGGGGCTAAGCAAAGGAGACGTAAACGTCCAAATCCTCCAGCTCTACATGGACGGAGGCAGAGCAGGCTCTGCGGCCTCGGGGCAGGTCTGTCCGAGAAGCAGCACTGGGTACCGGGGCTGGCAGTGCTCTGGGGCTGGTCTCCGTGCAAAAGCTAAGGGGAGCCGGTGGATCTGGGCAGAGCGCCGACTCATCTGCCACAGGGGTAATGAGAGTTCTTCCTCATGGTGTGATGAGGAGGGTTTTTGTTTGTAAAGTACTTCTAAGAGTGTCTGGCCCATGGTAGGCACTATTAAGTGTATACTACGTCAAACAAATAAAAAATCTATGGTGGTGATGATGCTGAGAGTCCTCAAAACAGCAAGAAGATTTAAAAGAAACCCTGGATTCAAAGTCTGGGCTGCTCTTCTTTTGGAGCTGAGTTCTCAGCAGACTAGGAAGGACCTGGCACCTGGAGGAGAGGACTGACGACGATCCTGGGCACAGCAGCGTGAAGCCAGAGAACCAACTGTTCACATGCTGGCTCTGCCTGAACATAACTTATTGAGTTAAACAAAGGCTGTAAGTCCAGGAGTTCCGAGATCTCAACACAACATCAAGATCTCTACCGAAGCTGAGGAAAGACCCCCAGTGGCCATAGAGGAACTGAAAATAGAGTCCTCCCACACCGGGCCCCCTCAACAGAAGTCCAAGGCAGCGGAATTTGCACAGGGAGTCCGACCTCCCACTGGTCCCCCAGCACATCCTTTCCTGCCCTACCACCCTCGTCACATCCTGTGTCCCAAAGCCCAGTTCTAATTCTACCTCTCCCAGCGACTCTCCCCTACTCCCTCCACGCCCACTCACAAGATACCAGTCTTCCCTCTTTGGAGTGGTCACGGTACTTTGAGAGGTAAAAAAAAAAAAGGATTTAATTGCCCTGCAGTTATAGTGGACGTTGTCTCCACCTCCCTGCAACAATCACCACTTGCAGACCGTTTCTTCCTAAGGACGAGGGCTATGTCTTAGTCACCATTCTGTACCATCAGGTGTCCAGCGCTACAGGGGAACCAAATGATTTTCTCTCTTAGAAAAGCTTCTAGTCGAAGGAATTGGCTGCCAGTAAGGCCTTGCTCTGAAAGGCTCATAGCTTACCCTTCGATCTGTGGCTGTGGTCCTGTCCGCAATCTTACTCCAAACTCAAGAATGCTGACCCCGAGGAGTGGACTGCTCGCTCTATGGAGTAATTTGAACAAGGAGACCTCTCTCTCCCTCCTTCCAGGCTACCAACCAAACTGCCAAGAATTCCCCGAGAAGTAGGATAAGGCAGAAAAGATGACAGCTATAATTCCACGTTTCCTACTTTCCTAAGGTGGAGCCACACCCAACTGGTGGTCCCCAAGGTGATTCTAGGAAGCCTGTAGATAACTATTTGTTTTTTATTTACTTGAGCAATGTTTTGCTTATCTTTTTGTGTGGTAGAAAGGTCATGCATATGTGTGTATAAGTAACATTTATCTGAATTTGAGATCCACAATTTTCAAATTCATAATTTTTGAAATATTAAGACAAACTTATATAAGAAAAGGTTAAGCCCTGGCCGGTATTGCTCAGCGGTTAGAGCGTCGGCCCATGGACCAGAGAGGCCCGGGTTCGGTTCCCGCTAAGGGCACGCACCTTGGTTGTAGTTTGTCCCCGGGCCCCTGTTGGGGTCATGTGGGTGGCAACCACTTGATGTGTCTCTCTCACATTGATGTTTCTCTCTCTCTCTCTTCCTCCCTCTCTCCCTCCCACTCTATCTGAACTATCTGAAGATAAATGCAAAAATGTCCTCGGGTAAGGATTAAAAAAAAAAAAGAAAGAAAGAAAAGGTTAATTAAATGTGTTGAATAATTTGTTAAAGGGGCGTGGAGATGACTAATGATTGAGAGAGACGCACTGGTTTGGTGAGAAGTACAGCAGCATCACAAACAGAAGACCTGGATTCCAGTTCTATGGCAGAAGCTAAAAGCTACATTACTGAGTGAGTCACTCACTCACTTGACTGGGCTTCAGTTTTCTCTCCCACACAATAAAGCTTTAATTGTCTGTGCTTCCAGATTCCTGTGAAATGCAAATCCTGTCTGTTGGTGGTGCATGGCCCTTATTGTCCATTGCATCTTCATGCAAAGGGGTCTGTCAGATTTGCTCTAATTGAGTCCTGGGGAATTCCAAAAAAAGCCAGATTATTTTGAAGGCGGAAAGCTGAAAACATGAAAAATGTAGGGCCCAGCTGGGAGGGGGAGGAGGACAGAGAGATAAATAGGACCAAAGTCCTAAGCAGAAATAAAGGTGGGAAGCCCGTATAGAAGATGGGAGTGCGGTGACTTTCATTCTAGTTACAATTTGAGTAAAACCCACCAGAACTGCAAGTCACTCTATTTTTCTTGGTAGCAAATGTGATTCTCTACGCAAGCAAGGCAAATTTGAATGTTTTGTGTTTTTTTAATTCAGATAAATATCTAAAGCCTTTACCTAAGAAAGAAAAATAGAAATTTTCCTGGAAATATAAATTTGTATTTTTTTAAAAATGTATTTTAATTGAATGTATTGGGGTTACGGTAGTTAATCAAATAGCTTTCACGTTTACAATCCTATAATACATCATCTGTACATTGTATTGTGTGTTCACCACCCACAGTCTCCTCTCTTTCTGTCACCATTTATCCCCCCTTTTTCCTCTTCTACCTGCTCTCTGCTCTCACCCCCCTTCCCTCTGGTAACATCATGATGATGTCTGTGTCTAAGAGGGTTTTTGTTTTGTTTCTTTTGTTTTTGCTGAATCCCGTTGCCTTTTTCACCCAGCCCCACAATCTGCCTCTCCTCTGACAGCTGTCAGTCTGTTCTCTGTATCTATGAGTCTGTTTCTATTTTGTTTGTTTGTTTGTTTGTTTTGTTCATTAGATTCCACATATAAATGAAATCATATGGTATTTGTCTTTCTCTGACTGGCTTATTTCAGTCAACATAATGCCTTCTACATCCATCCATGCTGTCACAAAAGGTAAGATTTCCTTCTTTCTTAGAGTCAAGTAGTTTTCCACTGTGTAAATGCACCACAGCTTTTTAATCCGCTTATCTGCTGATGGACACTTGGGCTGCTTCCATATCTTGGCTATTGTAAATAGTGCTGCAATAAATATAATGGATGCAAAAGTAAGACTCCAAACCATAAAAATTCGAGAAGAAAACAGGCAGTAAAATCTCGGACATTTCTCGTAGCAATATTTTTTCTGATATATCTCCTCAGGCAAGGGAAACAAGAGAAAAAAATAAACAAATGGCACTACATCAAACTAAAAGAAATCATCAACAAAATGAAAAAACAACCCACCGAATGGGAGAACATATTTGCCAATATACATCTGATAAGGGGTTAATATCCAAAATGTATAAAGAATTCAAACAACTCAACATCACACACACACACACACACACACACACACACTCCAATTAAAAAATGGGCAAAGGATTTGAATAGACACTTCTCCAAAGAGGACATACAGATGGCAAAGAGACATATGAAAAAAATGCTCAACATCACTAATCATCAGAGAAATGCAAATTAAAACCACAAAACAACAAGATATCACCTCACACCTGTCAGAATGGCTATCATCAATAAATCAACAAACAAGTGTTGGCGAGGATGTGGAGAAAAGAGAACCCTCGTGCACTGTTGGTGGGAATGCAGACTGGTACAGCCACTGTGGAAAGCAGTAAGGAGCTTCCTCAAAAAATTAAAAATTTTGCCTCATGACCCAGCCATTCCACCTCTGGGAATGTATCCGAAGAAATATGAAACACTGATCTGAAAGAATAAATTTGTATTTCTGAAATTATATTACGGCCAATCTACATCAACAGCTCGTGTACACCAGGATGTGCTTTTGCATATTTCAGCGCTAGAAGCTTACTGAGCTGAGCTGAGAAGGTCTTGGTGGTGTCTGCCACATCGAGTCTCAGCATGCCATGGCTGGTACACCTAGACTGCCTCCTGCCAGCTCTCAGGAGAATCTGTGCTGGGGCCCATGCTTCAGACTAAACAAACCAAACTCTCCGTCCAGCAGCCACCACTGCCATCTATCCTTCACCCACCTCTACTCCCACCTGCTCTCCCACCCCCACCCACACTCCCATCCCACCTTCACCAGGCCCCCACCCCCACCTGCAACTCCCATCCACCGTCAATGGACCCCACCCCGACCTAACCTCCCATTCCCACCTGCCCTCCCACCTACCTCCACTAGATTCCAAGTCTCCACTAGAACATCGCCTGCATTAGGAGTCACATAGCCAAGGCTACGGTTTCCCCATTTCATGAAATGAATGAACTAAGGAAGAAATAAAACCTAAGGCCTCCATCTTACCAACCAACATCATTCAAACCAACCTGGCTCAGGGACCAGAAAAGAGCTTAATAAAATGGAAAGGAATCATCATTCCTCAGAGGCAGAATCAGGTTCCACTGGAAGAGAAAACAAACCAACGAAAAAGCCATTAAATTAATTTCCAGCCATGGTCCAGTTATTCCAGAATAGGATTAAATCTAGTAAATACCAGTGACTGGTCCCCATCACTGGCAAACGCTTCAAAAGCAGTAGTTACATTCTGAAAGACTGGTGGAAATTTCAGCTCTCGAGGACTTATGTTAAAGGCAACCTTCCTGTTCACTTTTGATGTGCAGATTTCTCAAGCAAATGTACTCTGCTACAAATCACAGAACGGAGGATCTCCATGATTTCCCCAAAGAGATGGGGCAGGTGTTAAGCTTTGAGCAAATATCATGCTGAAGCTGAAGAATTTCTATTACTTCTTGGATTTACAGTATTTCCCTAAGTTCTGGGGACCAGGGAAAGGAAATTTAGGTTAGCAAAACAACAGTGAGAAGTGCCTCTCAAGGGGCGCACCACCACCCTCACCACCAGCAGCCCTATTTCAGAGAAGTGCGATTAGTCATGTGTTGAACTAATCGTGGCAATTAAGGACAGAGTGACCTCATCACTACTGCAAGTGGAAGACAGCAGAGCACTGTCTTAGGCATCTGCATTAAACATCTTGGTGCCACTGTTAGAATGCAAAGACTTGGTCTTCGCCCTCAGTCTGCTCGCTGTCGAATACATAAGACAAGCAGTGCTTGTGTCCACTGAATGCACGTGGGAGGGACATATCAACAAACACATGGACAGATGTTGATGGTTCAGGTGGGTTTGAAACTACTTTTCCGTGCATCCTTATGAACTCAGATAAGATGTTTTTGAAATAAGGGAGGGTGAGTTACAGGGAGAAAAGCAAAAAGGATGCCTAGAACAAGAGAAAAAGAGCAGAATGTGATGCTAGAGATGGCAAGCAGAAAGCAGTAAATATGAGCTTGTCCCCACAAGGCGTTACTTGGTTCTCACATATTTTTATGTTAGAAATTCCATTTGTCCTATTCCATTTATTTTTGTTGAATCGTTTTGTTTTTTTTAAAAAAAAATACTTATATTATCTACACCATGAAAAAAGTTATAAATCATAATAACTGGAAAGAAATCTGAATGAATCACAGGATAAGCCTGTTTACTATTTGGCCCCACGCTAGTAGGGTCTCACCATCCTTGGAGCTGTATATATATCCAGCTTCTGGATTTCCTCCTGGTTCAGAACACATTAGGTACCATTTCAAAAATGTCTTTATTTGCTGCTTTTAATTTATCAATTAAATATACTCTGCAAAACCCTATTATCAGCAATCTCACTCCTAGATGTTTAGCCAAAGGAACGGAAATTACTATCTTAAAGCGATATCTGCACACCCATGTTTCTTGTGATATTTTTCACAATATGCCAAGATATGGAAACAACCTAAATGTCCTTTGATGTAAGAAAGGATCCAGAAAATACGATATATATACACAATAGAATATCATTTCCCATAAAAGAAGAAGAGGAAGAGGAAGAGGAGGAGGAGGAGGAGGAGGAGGAGGAGGAGGAGGAGGAGGAGGAGGAAGAGGAAGAAGAAGTCATTTGTAACATCATGCATGGACCTTGAGGGCATTATACTAAGTGACCGAAGCAATACAGAAAAAGACAAACACTTCATGGTATCACTTATATGTAGAAAGAACCTAAAAGAAAAAAACAAAAAACACTTCATAGAAACAGAGAATACAATGGTGGGTGCCAGGGGCTGGGAGGAGGGGGAAACGGGATGATGCAGATCAAAGGGTACACATTTTCAGTTATAAGAAAAATAAGTTCTGAAGATCTAATGTACAGCATGGTGACTATAGTTCGTCACATGGTATTGTATACTTCAAAGTTGTTGAGAGAAGATCTTAAGTATTTTCTCACACACACACACGGTGATGCAGGTGTTAATTATCTTGACCTTGGTAATCATTCCAAAATGTATATCAAGTCATCACAGTGTATACTTTAACTATATACAATTATATTTGTCAATTACTCCTCAATACATTTTCAAAAAGTAAACCCAGTTCCTTCGGCATCACCATTCCCTTAGAAATAGCGTTAACTAGTTCAAGTACAACTTGCCCAGTTAAATTTGAACTTCTGATAAACAGCCAATCTTTTAATGTCCCAACTATTGCAAGAAACAGAGAGTCTAGTTCTTACTGGTTTGTTTTTTATATTATTTATTTCCTTTCATTTTGCTTTTGCTAACCCTGGAAACCCCCTAGAAGACAGACTACTTTTCCCATCACAATAAACCACCCTGAGTGCTGAGGGGCCTGGGCAGGGTTGGAATAGAAGGCCGTAGAGTTGGAGACCTGGTACAAAGAATACAGGTGAGACAAAGTAGGTCTGCAGTTGTTCGTATGGAAAATAACACCATAATTAATAGTGAACAATACAAGAATAAACTCTGTTTCGCATACTCGTAACTGTAAACCTATGTTTGCCCTACCCTGTGTAAGTATTTCTGAATAAGAGTGGAGGACAAAAACGTAAGAACCTGTAGATATGAGTATTTGCTGTCTTCACAACCCTCTTCTACTCTCAAATGAGAACTGTGGATTTTCCATTTCCCTTTCTTCACGCTAATGATGTGGCGTCAGAGAGATGCGTAAGGAGAGACAGACCTTGGAGAATTCGGGGCGAGGCTACACATCAGATCAAGTGCTGAGCATTTCCTGGGAAGAGAAGAGGAAGAATAGAAGAGGAGGAAAGAGGGGACAGGGGAGGAAAGAAAAGGGTGGCAAGGACTTGGTTTAGAACTGTTTCTTCCGCAGTCTTGAGTGGGCGAGGTGGAGACCAACATTTTGGTGGGGCAGCTGTTTCCCAAGAAATGACACAAAGTGGCAGTGATAGGGAGAAACACATTTTAAGATAAATAAAGAGATGTGATTTTTTGCCATCAGTGGGCTTTGTGACAGACAGCAGTATGGCTGTAGGGTTCTTAACTACTTTTAGCCAGGTATGTTTCTGTGGAAGTGACACGAGACGGGACCATTAGGGCTGTACTGACGCACTAGGGTTCTCACAGACACGCTGTGGGCTGGCAGGGAGCTGGACGCTGGGACTGAAACAGGCCCCTGTTCTTCCCTGCTCTACAAACCACACCTGTCTCCTCAAGTTTGCAGACTTGTCATAGGTTCAAGATCTCATTTGAAAAAGAAACACATACTTCTCCAAGAGAAAAAAAATAATCACTTTTAAAAACTCATTTAGGACAGAATGCCCATGATTAAAAAAAGGAATGTGTTACTTGGATGGCACTGCTCTTTCTGAGTTCCTCCATCTTCTCCCCTCCACCCCACATCACCAAGCAAGCCAGACTTAGGACAAACTCCACCTGCCCTTGTTCCCCTTGGGCTTCAAGTTTACTATCACCCCAATTAGGCTGGTTGCTGGCAGGCCTACACAGATGTTTTAAAAATGAGCCACTAATAATTGGCTCTTCTTATTCCTTCCTACCTCTCAACTACCCACCATTATTTTATTCTGTTTATGATATAAGTATGCATTCTAGCATCTGCTTTCAGTTCTAAGTCACCAATATCAATAACATTTGCATAAAATGGCAAAGGCATTTCTTAGAAAACCCCCTCTTTAGGCTGGACCTCTACAGCATGCAGTTATATGCTAAGTGAAATAAGTCAGACAGAGAAAGTCAAATAACATATGACTTCACTTATAGGCAGAATCTAAAGAACAAAATAAATGAACAAACGAAAAAGAAGCAGACGCACAGATGCAGAGAACAGACTGATGGTTGCCAGAGGGGTGGGGGTTGGGAGGCTGGGTGAAATGGGCGAAGGGATTAAGAAGTACAAACTGTGACACCTGTCAGTCTGTTCCATGCATCCATGCCTCTGTTTCTATTTTCTATCAGTTTGTTTCATTCATTAGATTCCACATATAAGTGAAATCATATGCTATTTGTCCAGCTGTCTCTAGGGAGTGGGACTGGATGAAAGAAGGTGAAGGCATTAGCCACAAAACATATATATACATGACACACAGACACAGACAGCAGTGTGGTGATAGCCAGAGGGAGAGGGGGTAGGGGCAGGTGGAGGGGGGCAAAGGGGAGGGAAATGGGGACAGAAAGAGACTTTGCTTGGGGCAATGGGTGCATGACGCAGTGGGCAGATGATGTTTTATGAAGCTATACACTTGACATCTGTATGGTTTTGCGAACCAATGTCACCCCAGTAAATTCAATTGAAAGAAAGAATTACTACAAACTGGTAGTTACAAAATAGCCATGAGAATGTAAAGTACAGCGTAGGGAATATAGTCCATAATACTGTAATAACTAAGTCGGGTGCCTGGTGGGTACCTGAAATATCGGATCATTACATTGTCTAACCACTATGCTGTACACCTGAAACTAATATAAGATAATATTGTGTCAACTACAATTGAAAAATAAAATTAAAAAATAAGACATGGAGCTAAAGGAGAGGAGAAGAGAGCGGAATTGCTTGGGGAGTATCAGGGGATCTGTGCGTGCCGTGGTATGAGGACGCCGCTCCAGTGACGGCTTCCCTGCACCAGACAACGGACCCTAAGTCAAGAGCAGAATAGAGAGATCAGGTGAGATGAGAGCCGAGCAATGTGTCTGCCTCTCATCCCGATAACCCAGCCCTCCGAGGGACCGAGTTCAGTATAACGTAGTGGAAGAAAAGTAGACGTTCTTTTGAAGTTAAGGTCAATTTTCCTCTTAAAAATCAGAAAAGATCACATACAGATTTTAAAAAATAAACTAATGTAACATTTTGGTAGGGTCTGTCAATATTCACCACTATATTCATCTATTTTCTTTAACAATCACATCCTGTAGTTTGGCAAGAAAAAGTCAGCTTGAGAACTAGAAGGAGCTGGCAAAATGCAAAAACACTTTTACAATGAACTAGTGCAATGGTTTTGATATAATTAGATCTATGTCAAAATTAACTTTGACACAAGCAAGACTGCAAATATTTCAAGGCAAAAACAGTTCCCTCTTTTAAGTATCCATAATTCTCCTTAATATAACACCATTGCCAGTTCATATTGACCTCCTGCAGGTAAAGTCCAATCCCTCTGCCAGACACATTTTATACACTGTGTGCTCAAAAGTATAGGAAATGATAGGAATAGAAAAATGAAAATGACAGAAATGAGGACAGGAGAGAAAAAACACAGTCTACAAATGAGACAGAAAGAGCCCGGAAGGGGGCAGGAGGTTAGTCCCTGGGTAAAGAGGGTGATCATTATAGTCCTGACAGATATAGGAACAGGAGGTAAGGTTTCCAGATGTAAAGTTGAAAGTGAATTATAAATAGCTGAACAGGTATTATTAAATCCTGATTATCCTCGAGACAGAGCACAGTACTCCTGTTCGTGAACCTGGTGCCTGGGGTGCCGGGAAAAGCTAATGTCTAGGAGAAACTTGACTTACAGCAGGAGCTGTAGGGTCATTCTATGTTCGATTCCTAATTCTTGGCCTTCTCTGAGAACCAGTGTCTTTACTGAGCTTTCTTTGTGTGACCTGGCATCGTTTAAGGAACAGAACTGTGGTGTACGTTCATCAGAGTCCAGCCACACTGCTGGCGTTAACGCTGTTTCATGGTCAAGGAGAGATAAGCAGTAGAAGCCATCCCAGAGAGATGACCCGGATGGTGACTCCAAAGTCCATCTGTCTGACTGAAGGTATTCAAGCCTGTCCCTGCGCTTCTGTGAAGCCGTTCCCTTCCGTGTTCCTCCTTGGAGAAAGCACTCCTTCCCAACCAGAAGTTCCGCAGATGGCAAGGACCACCATGTTTTCTCCTCGACCCCAGCCTGGCCTGGCTTCATGGTGCCCAGGAACTCTCTAGGCTCCCTTCTCCCTCAAAATGTACGTGTCACACCTTACTCCCACCACAAAGTGAGCAAATGGGAACACAGAGAGGGACTTTTAATGGGTCGAGGGACTGTAACCTACCCAGAGTTTTATTTGCATTCTAAAGCCCACTCAGTAGTTCTGGCCAAATCCGTCTGCTGGGGTGCAGAGGGGAGGTGGTTGTGGAGCGTTCACTGGCATTCCTAAGCCCACCCCATCAGTGGATGCCAAGCCAGCTTGTAAGGGGAGGCTTGTGTCTAGGGATGCTTCTCAGAAGCCGCGGGAAGAAAACAAGCTCCTTAGCCTGGCCAGTGTGGGTCAGTGGTTCGAGTGTTGGCCCTCACACTGAAGGGTGGCCACTTCGATTCCCAGTCAAGGGCACTGTAGTTGGATTGTAGATTTGATCCCTGGCCCCAGCCAGGGCATCGTGCAGGAGGCAACCAATCAATGTGTCTCTCTCACATTGATGTTTCTCTCTTCCTCCCCCTCTCTCGCTCCCTTCCACTCTCTCTAAAAATCAATGGAAAAAATAACCCAGGGGTGAAGATTAACAATATATATATATAGAGAGAGAGAAAGAAAACAAGCTCCTTAGAAAGCAGCAGCAACTCCACGTGAAATTAACATTAGCATTTCATTCCAGGACCTTTCCAGGAAACCTAGCTGGCTTAAAGTGGCAGTGCTTTGGGCCACTTCTAGAAAAGCACATGCCCTCCAGGTAGGGACAGGAGTGTGAAGTTCTCTCCTTCTGAGAATCCCTCCCTCATGGATCTAGTAACCGGGACCTAAGTTGTTGTTATTTCCATCCTTTTTTCCTCTTTCACTCCTTGCTTCCTCCATCCAGCCATCCAAGAAAGCTATGATGGCGTCCACAGCCTGCTAGCTCGTGGGGGCAGAGCTGACCAAACTCAACAAGGCAGCTGCCCTCGTGGAATTTATGTTCTAATGAGGGAGGATGTCATTATAGAGTTGAAAGATATAAACAAGGTAATTTGATAGAAAAGACAATGGAAGGAGTGACCACTCTCGAGAGGGAGCTCAAGGAAGGCCTCTCTAAGGAAGTAAAATTTCAGCTGAGACACAAAAGAAGAAAGCAGGCCAATCAAATAGAGAACTGAAAAAAAGGATGTCTGAGAAGAAAATCATATCCTTGGAGCCCAGTAAGCAAGACAGAGTGGTGCGTGGTAGGGTGGGAGAGCTTAGCAGGAAATAGAGCTTATGGAACCCTGCAGACTTGACAAAGAATATGGAAATTATTCTAAAAGTCATGGGAAACCAATGGAAGATTTCAAAGTGGGGCAAGACAAGTCGGAATTGGTACTTTTTAACAGAGGGCCCTAGTTAGTCTGTGGAGGAGAAGCTGAGGACGGTACAGGGGAAGCAGCAGGTGGAAAGTGTGGAAGTTGTTACAGCAATTCGGATGTGAGGGGCTGGACATTTGGGTTTGTGCATTGCAGCGGAGGTGGACGGAAGTGAAGGATTTAGGCTACATTCTGGAATTAAAAAGAAGAGAATCTGCAGATCAACTGTAGGGAGGGAATGAAGGAAAATGAAGAATCAAAGTTCTGTAGCTTAAACAACTGAAAAATAAGGAGAAACACTGGATTGAGGGGAAAATGCTGGATTGAAGGAGAAAATAATGAAATCCGTTTGAGACATGTTAATTTAGAGATGCCTAAGAGATGTCCCTGCAGAACTAAGAAAATTATAGTTCAATAGATGAGTCTGAAGGATTGGGAGTGATTAAGACCGGAGAGGCCCCTTCTATGCAATGACCAAGGTCTATGGGAATCTCCATTATATCTTAAGTAAAAACAACCTACTGTGGTCATATTTTTTTCAATACTGTACCTACTGTGTGCCAGATACTGTAAAGAACAGAAATGCTGAGAAGCCAAGGATATACAGTTGACCCTTGAACAACATGGGTTTCAACGGTGCAGGTCCACTCATGCACGGATTTTTTTCAACAAGTAATTGTACTGTTTTCAATCTGTGGTTGACAGTCCACAGATGCAGAGGGCTAACTGTATGCACTGATCTACACCATCTGATTTAGGGGAACTGCGCATATCATGGATGTTGGGGCTCCCGGAAGCAATCCCACACAGATACCAAGGGTTAACTAAGTCTGTTCAAGGGTCCACTGTAGTAACTGTTCTCAGAGAACATGCACATATGAACAAAATGTAGAATATGTTGAGCTCTAAGTGAATGACGTAGAAAAAAAACTAAAGGAGGGATGGCCAGGAGGCCACTGATCACAGCACAAGCGATAGCATGATGATTGCTCAGTAGACCTGAGTTTCATTCTTCCCCTTACCAGCTGTGTAAGCCTGAGCAATTCCTTTAAGCTCCCTAAGCCTTGACCTCCTCATCCTAACACGAACACACTACTGCCTAATTCAAGAAGTTGATGTCATGTCTGCCATGGACAGGAGCACCCAAGCAGAGTTCCCAGAAGAGGTAGGATTTGGGTTGGGCCCTGAAGAACAGGTAAAATTGGAACAACCGGGAGGGTAGGTGAAGGCAGATGTTCCAGTTCAGGAGAACCTCATGGAGATGAGAAAGTGTTGCCCTCTTCCCCACAGACATCAAAGAGTCTACTACCTCACCTGTCAATGCATAAGTGCCCCCCACAGCATCACCGTATTTGTGCAACTCAGTATATTAATCTTTGTAAGTTGGTCTCAGGTAAAGGGAAACAAGTTACTGTATCCTGTTTGAAATATGAGAAAAGTGACAGTTTATCTTAACTTTCATCCAATGCATCAGAGGTCACTGTGGAAGGGACCTGTAGCCCACTAAGCCTCAATATACATCTTTTCAACATATAGTTATATATAGAGAGAGAATATATATAGCTACATATAGAACATCGAGAAAGAATACATAGTTCTATATATGTGTTCAATATACATAAGGTTCAATAAAGCAATGTACAAGTTCTTAATATAACCCTAGTGTAAATGCAAAGACAATAAAAACTCCTTGTATCTCTTGGGGATCAGAGTGGACTTGGCCATTTCAATGCAGTAAAACTCGAAGGTTGCAAGATTCAAGTGTGTCTTGTTCAGGATCATCCCTGCAGCACACGGTTTTAATTTGCCAACCCCCTTTTATGGGCATTTGCACAGTGATTCACAATTTCAGGGTAACTGATGCTACTGAGAAAGAAGCCCCCATCTGGACACTCTACATTGGGTGGCACAAGAGCTGTGCCTTTGGGGCTTAGCAAAGGAAATGTCATCAAAACAGTCTCCCTGGCTCTGCAGAGAACGGTATTTAGCATCTATCTATAGAAAACATGCAGAAGACTGAATGAAGGTTACACGGTAGAATGAAAATTATGTCAGCCTTAAGAATGTTCAAATTACCAGTACAGCTGACAAAAACTGGGAGCAGGGAGGTAGGGAAGAGAGTTGGGAGGAAGATTCAGATCCCAGGGGTCCAGTCCAGAATCCAGGCCTTTCACACCACACCTCCCCCAAGTGGTGCTGATCGACATTACAGAGCTTAGAACCTGCCAGGGTTCCACGTCCACCTCCACAGAAACACAACACTCAACTCTTTCTAAGAAAATGGGATGACAAGTAAAGCCCCAAACCCTATCCCCGGGCTGCCAAAGTGAAGGGGTTTACTTCTGTTTAGTTTAGATTGGTTTGGTTTGTCTTTCTAAGAATCAAACACATTTTCTGAAGGTGTGACAACCACAGTGCTTTGAACATATCCTTCACCAGAAGTTACACCCAATATATTTTACCACCAGTGCAGAAAAGATACTAATGAATCAGCAAGGATTCAGATCTCAACCCACAGAAGCAGTGTTCTGGGGTCCCATACTGTCTCAGGCTTTATGCCCTCACTGATTTGACTTTGGAAAGGTCCCAGGGGGAGAAGCTGGAGTGGCCAGGTTAGTGGTGTCTACCAAGGGCTGCTCGGAAGACTGGATGATCACCATCTAATGTGGAAGGATGTTAATATTTAAACAGCAAGGTTGAACTAGTGCATTGTAGCTGAATAGCAACCATATTTATAAGGTTGTGATTCTGAGAGGTGATTCTACCAGGACCCTTGTTACATATTACATTTTGTAACTCTCATAGGAAACCATTTTCATGATGCACTGAGATTTCTGGTTAACATTCCTACCTCCTGGCTCAAATTTGGACTCCATAAGCTTGTGGACTTGACCCTTTCTAGTCTGCAATCTAGAATTAAGCAGCAGATTGTTGTAAGCTCTCCAGTTACCAATATGGCCAAGACTGATGGCTTCCCACAGATAGCCAGCCACTTCACTGGTGACATGTTGGAGACCAGTGACAATACGTGATTACTCTTGCTCTCAGATCAAGGCCTGTTTCATGCTCACTGGTTGAGAATCTGGCTTATGTACAGCAAAAATACATTTCACCCCTCTCTGCCCTTCCCTGGAGCTTCTGCCTCTTCATCCCCTTAATAGAACAAAGACTGACCACCCCCAAGGAAAAAGGAGTTCTGCCAGCAGATGGCCTTTAGACTTGAATTGCAGCTCTTCCTTGGGCCTCCAGCCTGCCAGCCTTCCCTAACAAATTCTGGTCTCTTGCCTGGCCAGTGTGGCTCAGTGGATTGAGCGTTGTCCCAAGGACTGAGAGGTCCTGGTTCAATTCCTGGTCAGGGCACATGCCCGGGTTGCAGGCTCGATCCCAAGTAGGGGGCGTGCAGAAGGCAGCCGATGGATGTCTCTCTCACATGGATGTTTCTCTCTCTCTCTCCCTTCCTCTCTCTCTAAAAAATCAATAAAAACATTTTTAAAAATTGGTCTCACCAAGCCTTCACTATTGTGTGAGCCTCTTTCTACATACTCATGCACACACACACACACACCATGTGTTGGTTCCATTTCTTTGGAGAACCCTGACTAAGACACTTAGCAGTGCTGAAGTCAGGTTTCAAACATGTTTTTTGACTTGCCTTCTTCACCGCTAGCCTTGACAGCTTCCCTATAAAGGCTTTGTTGACACACAAAAAATCATGTAATCTTTTGATAAAGCAATTTGCCTATACACATTAAGAGCCTTTCAAAAGTCCATACATTAAAGGGTTTCTTCTAAGTAATAGTCAAATTCAGACAAAGGTTTATGTACACAGCACTTTTCTTTGAGTAAGAAAATTTGAATCAATTTGAATGTTCAACAATGGAAGCATTCAATGAATTATGATTGTACATAGAATAAATATTAGGCAGTTATTAAATCATGTTTCTGAAGATCAATGCCATGGGGAATTACTCAGGGCATAATATTAATTTTTAAAACAAACTAAATCATTATATATATGCTATTATTTGAATTATATTAAAAATGAATGTGTATTCATAGATAAAAACAATTTCTGGGTGGTGATATTCACTAATTTTCTTCTTATAATTTTATATATTTTCCAAGAACTTTGTAAAAACCAATGTTTTGCGGTCATTTGTTGTTTGAGGGTCAAGTCAAGAAAGGTGGCGGTGAGAACCACAGGCCTTCATGAGAGAAATGTGTGATACATTTGACAATGCTGCCAGCAATGTATGCGAATTCCAATTCCCTTTAATGATTATTTAATTATATAGTTGTTGAGTTATAGCCTTAATGGTGGATCTAACGCTTACAAAATGCATCATTACTTACACACTGACTGAATTTAGTGAGACAGAGAAGCTGCTTTTATGTCGCGCTATCCATCACCTCCCTTTGAGTGCTATGGTTGTGACACGTATCACATCGACGTGATATGTTACATCCCAACAATACATTTTTGTAAGTGTGAATGTAATTTTATGTCTTTTAAAGAAGCTGAGAAAAGAAGGGCAAGTATGTTTTCACAGAATTTGTTATATCTACCTTCCTACTTGCCATTTCTGGCTACCATTTCTTCCTGTGGACTCGATGACCATGGGATATCATTCCCTTACTCCAAAACGGCTTCGTTTCCACCGCTGTCTCTGAGCTGTGATGGTCGAACACGCCACATTTCCATTCATGATAGGCTGAACAATACAACTACATACATACTGTGTGTGCAATTGCTTTTTAAATCAGTTAAGAGAAAAAGGGAGAAGAGGTCATTATGTACTGGTTTCTTTGCTTATTTGTGTGGATTTCCATCTGAATGTGGTGCCAGCTGCTTTCGGCCTGAAGAACTTCCTTTAGCATTTCTCCTACTCTGGGTCTGCCAGCAGTAAATCCCCTCGGTTTTTGTTTTTCTAGGAATGTTTTTATTTAAGCTTCTTCACTTTTGAAAACTGGCTTCACTGGATACGGGATGATTGGCTGACAGCTGTTTTCTTCTAGCGCTTTGACAATCCATCTCAGTAGACATATCTTCTTTTATTTCTTGGAACATATTTATAATCTCTGCTTTAAATTATTTGTCTGCTAAATCTGGGCTCCCTCCCAGGCAAGTTTCTATTGTCTGCTTTTTCTTCTGTGTATGAGTCACATTTCCCCCATTTCTTTGCATATCTCATGCAAACCTGGACATTTAAAATAATATATTATAGCAACTCTGGATACTGAACCACCACCACCACCACCCCTTCCAGGGCTTGTTACTGTTTTCTTGCTTGCTTTTCATTTGTTCCTGACCTAGGAGGGCTATTTTATTGAAGTCTATTCCCCCACCCCCATTGTTTAGCCCCTGAAATTGCTCCCCAGAGGGTCAAGTCTTGGGTGTGCACAGTCTTCCTGGGCATCTGAGCTGCTCTGCCCCGAACTGGTATCACACCCAGCTGTTAGTCTCCATTAATTGCTGTCTGGTTCCTCTCTTATTTTGGACAATGCTCTGAGGTATAAATGGCTCCAGTCTCATCCAATTAAGTGAGGGCCATTCTCAGGAGCAGAGATGTGTGGGTCATTCTCAGGAGCAGAGATGTGCTGGGCATTCTCAGGAGCAGAGATGTGCGAGTCATTCATTCTCAGAAGCAGAGATGTGCGGGTCATTCTCAGGAGCAGAGATGTGTGGGTCACTCATTCTCAGGAGCAGAGATGTGCGGGTCATTCTCAGGAGCAGAGATGTGAGGGTCATTCATTCTCAGGAGCAAAGATGTGAGGGTCATTCTCAGGAGCAGAGATGTGGGGGTCATTCTCAGGAGCAGAGATGTGGGGGTCATTCTCAGGAGCAGAGGTGTGTGGGTCATTCTCAGGAGCAGAGATGTGCTGGTCATTCTCAGGAGCAGAGATGTGAGGGTCATTCATTCTCAGGAGCAAAGATGTGAGGGTCATTCTCAGGAGCAGAGATGTGGGGGGCATTCTCAGGAGCAGAGATGTGGGGATCATTCTCAGGAGCAGAGATGTGGGGGTCATTCTCAGGAGCAGAGATGTGTGGGTCATTCATTCTCAGGTGCAGAGATGTGCCAGTCTTTGAGACTGCTCAGATCTCAGGAGGGCTCTTCTTAGTTGTTTCTTTCACTGCTTCTCTCTGTTACACTTCTGGCTGCTCTGCCATTTGGCTTGTTGCTATAGGTATCATGGAGCTATCAACCTAAGAAAACCATCACTAAGTGGTCACCACCAAGATCTTCATTGTTTTTAACAATCCCCAGACATGAATTTGCCCATTCTTTGTTCCAAATAAAGTCAGTCCCCTTTGGGAGATCTGTGAAGCTCTCTGTTCTTATAACTTGACTATCCCTCCGGGCAGTATCTCTGGGTAAATGCAATGTAACAAGGGTCACGGACAATGGCCTACTTCTTCCAGAGTAATACCCTCCTCTGTGAGCAGGACTTTGGGCCAGGATGGTGTCCCCTGGTCTTCTCAGCTTGCACCTCCTGGTATAAAAAGCCCACCTTATAAGCAAGCTGGAGTGAGTGTTTCAGTGCCCAGTGTTCTTGGCCTGCCATGCCTGGGGTGGAGCCTCTACCCAACCGAGAAGTGTGCACTGGATGGGGGAAGGGAGACCAGTCCTCTCAGCAGCCCCTGCCCAGAATAGAACTTCTGTCAGAAAGCTGGGAGATGGGATGTGGGATGCCAGTGGCATGCCCTCCTGGGCCCACCCTGTGGGATACCCTCCTGGGCCCACCCTGTGAGATACCCTCCTGGGCCCACCCTGTGGGATGCCCTCCTGGGCCCACCCTGTGAGATGCCCTCTGGGCTCACCCTGTAAGATGCCCTCTGGGCTCACCCTGTGGGGTGCTCTCTGGGCCCACCCTGTGGGATGCACAGGCCTAGAGCATAGTGTCTGTCACACTGAGCTACAGAGAGGGTAGAGGGAGAAGGTCAAGGATCAAATGCTACAGATCCTCACTGTCCTACCCAAGTTTAGTCGATTTTTGAGTATTTCTCCATTTTCTATATGCCCTTAGGATCATTTCCAGAGATTTTTAATATCAGCCATTTAACTGCTGAAAATTATATGTAATTATATAAAACATATTTAAATATTTATTTTTATAATTATAATATATTATATATTTGCCATATTCAATTATATAAACTATAAATATATTTATACTTATATTTTTAGTATACATATACTCAAACAAACATATGTATTTATTTATTTATCTCAAACATATTTTTTTCAGCGGTTACATGTTCGTTTCGCTGGGGAGAGGGTCCACCAAGCTCTTCATACCGCCATTCCAGAAGTCAATCAGATTGAGTTTTATCAAGAAAAATAAGTCATGGCCACCTTGAAGCCAAGAGCACCTGAAAGAATCGTAGTGCATAACTGCAGAAGGCCCAGATGCAGGGTGAATGTACTCCGTGGGAAAGTCACACTCTTGACAGCTTTTCACATTGGCGGCACACTCCGCTGTGCGCAGGCACAAAGAAAGAATGTCCCTGAGGCGCAGGTGAGAGTGCACCCAGAATTCTCTCCTGCCTTGGAAATGAATCCCCCCAGCACCTCACTGTGGGGTCAAGCCTTTCTGGTTATGACCACCTGCTGGAGGCTGCACAGAATACAGCAAACAAACAATTCCACTTCAACGTCTTGGAATCAGAGTCCTGAAAGTCTAACAAATCTACTCTGAAATTCGACAACTGAAAAATCACATGTTAAAATATACCTTCAGTATACTTTTGAAGCGCTTCAAAGCCATGATAAAAAGCCCATAGAGAGAAAACTAAAAAATCTTTTCGGAAAAAAAATGGGTAAGCGAGTAACTTAAATGTCAGTCAGGAAATGGTAGATTAGGTCATTTGGAAGCTTGCAATCTATTTAAAATCAAAATCTCAAGTCAATTTTATACTTTACCTCAAGTTAGAGAAGTCATCGCAGCACAGTGCAAAATGCTGGGAGAGCTTCCCTCTGCAAGTACTGTAACTTAGCTACAGAACTCCTGAGTAAAGGCAGAAGGACAGCACGCAGTAGCACAGACAAAGAATCACAGTCATAAAGGTGCTGCAGACCGAAAACACGGGGACATGCTTCCAGAGCTACTGCTGAGAAGGCAGTCCTGGGGCGCAGGGGCTGAGAAAGAATTGGCACAGTCTAAATTCTGGTTCACAGGCACTCCCACGGACGGCCTGGAAACACCACCATCCCTGAGGAATCAGGTCTGGAGAAGCATAATGTCAACATCACCCCAAGGAGGCAGAAACACAAGATCTCTTCCTTGTTGCATCTCAGGAGGAACCCCGAAGGCAGTATTTCGAACCTAACATTTCTCTGCTTGAACATGAGCCATAACTATGGCAGGTGTTTGAGATTTGAGGACAGAGCTCTGGAAGGTAACCTGGATCTTCCACTCCATCTGTTATCACCAAGAGTTTAGCAGCAGTCTTATTTGACAGTATAAAGCCAAAAAAAAAATTAGGAGTAGTATTTAAAGGTCTTAATATCTACCTACCTCTTCATCTTCATCATGAGAGCCCACCAGGCACTCAAACCTGCGTCCACAGGGGACCACATGCAGTGTGGTCTTTGGCCTCCACAGTTGGCCTGGCCCTTTGCTTGGAGGTCCTTCTCCACCTACTCTAGCTAGTTCATTCCTACTGTTCTCGAGGCTAATCTCAGGAAGCCCATCCTCTTGGAGGTGGTCCACCTTTGCGTCAAGGTTGGGTCACCTTCTCTAGACTCACCCAGCCCCTGGGGCTTTGTTCTGGCAAACCACTGTGTTTTCATCTTTAGTTTTCTCATCTCTACACCAGTGTTCTCAAATAGTAGCACTCCTCAGGGTCACCTGGAGGGCTCATTACAAGACATATTTCTGGGCCCCGCTCCTGCCTAATTGAGTATGTCTCAGGTGGGGCCTGAGATCTGACAGGCAAACAGATCTAAAGGCTGAGGAGGTGTTAAGCAGGTGAAGATGGTAGGGCATTTCAGCCTGGGGCCCAGGCCCGTGCCATCAGGAAGCCTAGAGGAAGGCCTCAGTGGCTGGGTAACAGGAGTGTGGGGCAACCACCTTCTTGTCTCTTCTCCCATAACTGCCCCTGATGGCCTATCAGGAAGAGCCTTCATTCCCATGGAAACCACAGCCCAAATTATTAGCAACAAGAATATCGGTTCTTCATTTCTCTAGGAAAAGGAAAGACCCTGTGTAGGCAGAACAATGCCCGCACCCTAAGATGTCTATGCCCTGATCCCTGGAACCTCTGAATACGTTACCTTATATGGCAAAGGAACTTTGCAAACATAATTAAGTTCAGGATTTTGAGATGGGGAGATTATTTTAGATCTCTGGGTGGGTGCAATGTAATCATGGTGTCTTTATAAAAGAGAGGTAGGAGGGTCAGAAAGAAATTAAAAGATGCTACACTGCTGACTTTGAAGATGAGGAAGGGGCCATAAGTCAAGGAATGCAGGCAGTCTCTCGAAACTGGAAGAGGCAAGAAATGGGTTCTCCCCTAGGACTTCCAGAAGGCACACAGCCCCGCTGGCATCTCAATTTTAGCCTAGGGGAACTCATTTCAGATTGCTGACCTCCAGGACTGAAAGATAATAAATTTGTGTTCCTTTAAGCCCTTAAGTTTGTGGTAATTTGTTACAAGAGCAATAAAAAAAAACTAATACAGACACATCCTTCAGAAATATAATTACCTGATGTTCTCTCACTTCAGGGAGAGAGAAAAATACCTGCCTTCAGTAACAAAGATGGACACTGTGCCCCACAGACTGAGCCAGTAATGATTTACGTACAGAGAAATACAGTTGGGCATGCATTCCAAACAAATGTGATTCTCTCATAAGGAAATAACAGGTTGAACATTCATGTTCTTCTGATAACACTGTGTTGCTGTCTATGTGTGTGTATACTTGCGTCTGTATTCATATGTTAACATTTCAAGATCACCAACTTTGTGCCCAGATTATACCTGATCCTTTAGGTTTATTTTTTCATTTACTTTCCTTCACACCCATCATTTTCCTGTGGGTCAAATATTACTCTCTCCACATTACAGAGGAATAAACTTAGGGTCAGGGAGATCGACTGTGTCCAAAGTCATGGTTCAAACACAGACTGACCTCCCCTTCCCCAAGTCTATCATTCTTCCTCTGAGATATTCAGGGATTCCTCACTACAAGCCCCTTCCTACCTCCTTCCACTGTGCCATCCACCTCCCCTCAGCCCTCCTGCACACACACACCCTCTGTTCTCCAAGCACAATGACATTCATCTCAACCCACGTGGCTTCCTGCTACCTGGTCTTTATATCTGCTGCCTCCTCCACATGGAAGTATTCGCCCCCTCATTTCTGCCTGCTATTCTTCTACTTATCTTTCTGGTTTTAGCATCACATGAATTGCTTCCAGAAGCCTTTCCCAAGCTCAAGTTCTGAAAAGGTTAGGTGCTCTGGTTACGAAGCTTCATAGGATTCTGTCCTTCCCTCATCGTTGTACATATCACATTTGATGAACTTCTGCTTAATAACCAGAGTCTGGCCCCCTTCCTCTGTCCCCAACATGTGACTCCCGTGAGGTCAAGGCTCACTTTGACCTTGCTCGGTGGATCCATAACAGGACCTCAATATTGATTATGCAATTAGGTAGGAGTGGGAATCTGTTTTTAGTTGTTACAAAAGTAAACATATTACGTTATATAAGAAATGGGTCTTAGAGCTTTCAACTGTTAACTAAAAGAAAAACGCTCCCTTCGTGTTGCCTTGTTTGTGCTATTTTTTTTTTCACAGTAATCCCAGAGCGACTTCCAGGCTGGCGCCCTGGCTGCGTTCCATCGTTTCCCGTGAGCTTGGAGCCACGTCAGCCGATGATGGGACCTGCGTGGCGTTTTCTTATTTCCGGGAGCAAATAGTGATGAAGACACCCCTTTTAACTTTCCCTCTTTCACCAGAGTTAAGACCTTAAGAAAACCGTTTTTCCAGCCCATTTAGTTGTCACTCTGTGATCTAGGGGCATAAGGGCCAAGATTCATAGAAAACATTCTGTGAAAAGTAGAAGGAAAACTCGCTCGCTCATGTTCCAGGACAGAAGAAGCCTGCTATTTTATCAGCATAAGCTACAGCGTATCCGCTGATGAGTGCTGTGTGGCCTTAAAGACCTGGAGGTGGCACCCGAGGGCTGGCCTTTCTAAATGACCTGCGAGGATGATTGACATGCAGAGCAAGGGCAAACACAGCAAAACAGCAGAGATGGCAGTAAAGACAGTGACAGCAATCATTTCAGACGTTGCATGCATGGTGGGCTAGCAATCACCCCTCTGCATAGCCCTAAGAGGCAGCTTCTATTGTTACCCGCCTCTCACAGAAGGGAAGACTGAGCCTAGGGAAGACAGAGAAACGAACTCAAACCCAGATATGTTTTACTCCGAGTCCTGTGCTCTCCGCCACGCTGATGGTTCTTCCTGCTGGCCACGAGTTCCTGACCCGCTTGCTAATTGAGTTTGCTCCTTAGTCTGCCAGTTCTTGAGTGGGCTTCTCCTTAGAGGGGGGTTGCCCTCAAAGGATTGTATTTTATACTGTTTTAACTATATAGCAATGAATACGAGTGGCTTTAGTCTGAGATTTCAAAACATAAAATTAAGATGTTCAGGGAGTCATGGAAAGGAGTAATGAATCAGAGTTGAAATGGGGTCAAACAGATTCTAGTAACAATGAAGATCTGTCCTGAGTAGCTGTGTGGAGGCACCACCCTGATCTAGAACAACTGCCTCGCCCTGGCCGATTTGGCTCAGCGGTTAGAGCGTCGGCCTGCGGTCCAGAGAGACCCGGGTTCGGTTCCCGCTAAGGGCATGTACTTCGGTTGCAGTTTGTCCCTGGCCCTGGTTGGTTGTGCAGGTGGCAGCCACTCGATGTGACCCTTTCACGTCGATGTTTCTCTCTCTCTCTCTTCCTCTCTCTCCCTCCCACTCTATCTGAACAAAAAATGTCCTCAGGTGAGGATAAAAGAAAAAAAAATTTTTTTTAGAACAACTGCCTTCACGAGCTATGCAAAGGCCACTGCGGCAAGTAGCAGACTTAGGGGCAAAGGATCTGGGTTCGAATTCCGTCTCTCCCCTACGTCTCATACAAACCGGGGAAGACAGGAAAACATCGACCTCAGCCTGTTCATTCAAACTGAAAATCTTATGTGTAGAAAAGCTCAGGACTCAATAAAAGTGAATTGAATCTGACTTCACATTGAATCTAAGAAATAACATCTTCCATAGATTAAAGTAATTCTGGCACTTTTTTATTTTATTTTTTTCCACTCAAGAATATCACGTCATCTGAGTATTTTCTAGACGTTGGCAGATACTTAACAGGTCATGAGAAAGTGATGTTTTTGGAGCAATGGCAGCAAAATAGCCCCCAAGGCCTATTATCAAATGGCGTTTTGTATTTTTCAAAACATAACCTCAGTGCTCTATAATCATATCCATTGATCTAGATTTAAATTGTAATTAGTAACTGACATTTCCAAAGTCCTCTCCTGCACCTCTGTTTCGACAGGTGTATTGTGAGAATAAGCATGTCCTCAGACAACCTCTCTGTGCTGCCATCATACACTTTCCTCACCAGTACATTTGACATCTCATTTTAGTACATGGCTAGCCGCGTTAACCTAAGTGTTTCCTTGCTAGTCACTTAAATCCCTCATTAGATAGAAAAACCTTTTCAATGCACAAGAATGCGTTGTGCATCTAAGATGTGCAAGATTCTGCTCTAGGCGCTGGGGAGTAGAGGGGAACGGGACAATTCACAAGTAGCTGGTTGGAGTTAAGAAACTCGATGTAGCGTAACCCACCCCCACAGTCTCAGCTAGCAGTCCTGTATAAAGTTGCCTGTGGACCATGTCCCTGGGGCCAGAAGGAGACATGTTCATCCAGCCTGGTCAGAGAATGTACATCTACAAGAAAAGCTGAAAATGACTGTTCATGCCCCACCCCACCCCCATGCCTCCAACTGCCCAAAACAGTAATAATTGCCGGACAGCCTAGGGAGAACAGACTCGGTCCTCCAAGACACCTGTGTATATTCAGCATGTGATTTGCGCATTTCAGAGGAACCAGACTAGCCAAGGGTGAAACCACAAGAGGCTATAAATCACTTTAAAAGATCAGAACTAGTGCCCCTGTGGCCAATATGGAGACTTTTCAAATATTGGGCACAATTCAGGGAATCTGGCAAGACTGGTGGGCTAGCTGCCACAAGTCATCTGGGTAATTGGTGTTTATTATTTTTTTTTTACAGGCATACCTTGTTTTACTGTACTTCACTTCATCACACTTCATAGATGATGTGTTTTTAACAGCCTGGAGGCAAGACGACCCTCCACCCACAAAAGACTACAGCTCGCTTTAGTGTGGTGGTCTGGAATCACCACCCGCAATGTCTCTGAGGCATGCCTGTCTTCTGTGTTGACAGTCTGCTCTGTCTCTAAGCCTAGGTTAAGAGAGCCTGCAAGATCAAGCATGTGGTCCGGCCGGTGTGGCTCAGTGGTTGAGCATCGACCCATGCACCAAGAGGTCACTGGTTTGATGCCTGGTCAGGACACATGCCCAGGTTGTGGACTCGATCCCCAGTGGGGGACATGCAGGAGGCGGCCAATCAATGTTCTCTCTCATCGATGTTTCTCTCTCTCTCTCCTCTCCCTCCCTCTCTAAAATCAATACAGGGGAAAAAAATTTAAAAAAAAAAAAATCAAGCATGTGCATGAAGAGTGCAATGTAACAGTTAATGGGTATGCCACCACAGAAATGTGTTTTTCTGTGTGCAACACATTAGAATTCATGAAAATTATTAAGGTTCCATCAGTACTGAGTTCTCTGAGACATTCTTTAGTAATATCTATGCTACTTCCCAATGTCTTTTCCCGGTAATAAGCAACGTGTGGCCTCTAAGCTCTTCTTTCCAGAGGATTATTTCACCCTTAAGGCAATAATTCATTCTGATTTCCCAAGTTGGCACCAACATGATGTAATCTTATTCTTTTCCATAGAGCCAATTCATTAAGTCAAAACTAAATGTCACTGTGTTGTAAGTCTTTGTTCTTTTTAGTAAAATAAACTCATGAATTGGAAAATAGTCTTGTTGTCTACCGTGTGCCACAAAATACAGTCATATTAAGGATGCTAAGACATTGCACAGTGTAAAGCAGTCAATGAGGTCGATGATGCTTACACTCATAGCTCTAAGATTGTGTAACTATGCAGCCCACTGACCCAGATAAACAACAGCCATTTGGATTCTGCTGCAAGAATCTGTTTTCTTCCCTTTCTCTCAGGGGTGAAAACTCATGTGCATAAGAAAAACAATCACAATTTTCAGCAAAAACTACTCGAAATTGTAGATCTCGCGGAGGAAGACAGAATATAGAGTATCAACAAGAAGAAAGAAAGAGGAAGGCCTTGTAATGACAGCTGAGAATTGAATTCCCTAAGAAATTATCCAGTTAAGTCATGATTTGTGCTTCAGTGTTATCAGCACCAACCACCACTCCCTTGGGGACCCCAGGGATTTGCCAAGATACAGGTTGAGTGCTCTGTCTGCTCCTCAAATAAATGCCTGCTTTCATCCCTGGCAGATACACAATAGCTTTATTTGGAAAATGTTTCTCAAAAAAGCAAGCGCTCTCCACAGAGAGAACCCCTTGGGCAGCAAGGATGTGTCCACATTAAATGTTTATCTGTTTAAATTAAATAGTTTATAAGGTTTATGTAAGGACTACCAATGATGGGATAGGGCCAGTCTCACACCAAAAACCATACCTATCCACAAAGATGTTTATTAGGAAGATACAGGGAGTGTCACTGAGACACAGGTGTATTAAACCAATGCATCTCAATGAGTCATTTGAAAGACACGGTGGCATAGTTTAGGACAGCAACAATCCAAGAAATTCATCAAGGTGGGCCATTTAAGAAATCAGGGTCTTCTTCATCTACAGTGTCTCCTTTAAAAAACAGACAGCCAAGTGACACATTGGAACAAATCCCTACCTGGGCATCTTTATGCACAGCAATCAGAGGACCATTTATTGACAAGGAACATCAAAGACAGATAAACAAGGAAAACGTCACTGAGCATCTCAGTAAGCATGCTGCCTGGTGCTGCTACCCCACCCCCCAATTTTATCAACTGCCCGGGCGACCTAGCAGTGTCCCCATCTATAAATGCACGAATGTTTGTGGAGTATCCTCGGTCACTAACGACAGCTCTAATCACAGTCCCCACCTTCATCAGAACCCAAGCACACATTAAACCTCAGCACCCCTCTGCCATCCCTGTAAGCTACAAGGTTCATGAGGTCGCTTAGAGACGGTCTGGTGCAAACCCATGTGAAAACCCAGAAAACCTCAATAAATATTCACATGGAAAATGAAGTAAGTTAGAAAACAAAACATTGTCTGGAGCGACTGACTCATTCAGAACCCTGAAGGCCCTGTGAAGGATTCTGTCCTTCATCCTAAATTGGCGAGAAGCCACCAAAGGATTTAAAGCAGGGCACTAACTGATCCCCTTCGCCAGCTTCAAAGATGACTCCAGCTGGGTGGAAACAATGCCCTAGAGAGAGTGGAGGGCCTCACGCCTGTGGCGTTGTCCCTCCTATCTGAGCTCATATAAAAAATAAAAAATAAAATTAGTGTACTTCTTTCTGACGGTCTTCCAACCGTGACTGGAAGATCTATGAGGCAACAACCCACTCAGTACTTTTCTGGATGGCCTCAGTGACTCCCTAACTGAATACAACTGGACTAATTAATTGATGAGTTGTTGAGTTGTCAAAATCCTCAAAGAGGGGTGAGAGGGGGCCGAACTCTTTCTCATAATGGAAGATGATCCACTATAAAATACAGGCAGGTTCCCAAAGCCACATCTCCATAAAATGATGTTCCATGGTGAGATAGCAAGTCAGTACTAAACCCGTGTCTGGATTTGTTACTCTCTGGGAAGCTGTCCCTTGAAGAGAATCCTCCCTCTGGTCTTCCTCTGCTTCTACTGACACGAGCCCTTCATTCCACCACCTCACTAGCCCCATGCCTATCCTCAGAGAGATTCTCTCCAAGACCAAACTCGAGGCAGGCTCTCAGGAGCCCAGCTAGGGCCCACCCTTAGGCATGTCCCTTAAAAGCCCAGTTTTCACAAGAATCCTAAATTAGCTTAGCCAGAATTCCCCACCTTAGGTATGTGATCACCCTGGATACCTGATCGGGTGCCCCATCCCCCACCACCCCACAGGTGATGTCTGATCACCTGACCTGCCTTCAGCAAGAACACTATTAGGTCAGTTTAGCCAGAATCCACTCTTCAACTGCTGTTTCCTCTCTGTACTTTTCCATACACTGACCCCCACTCTGCTCCTTGGGTATAAATTCCCGCATTTCCTTGTGGTGTGTGGAGTTGGGCCCAGTTCCCTCTCCATCAAAACCCCACTGCAGCGGTCCCTGGACCTATCTATCCCTAAATAAAGCCTGCCTCCCCATTCCTTAACATGTCACGAATAACTGCATTTTTAACAATACACGAGGGGAGCTATAGTATTTCCATAGAACCTTCCTCTTCTAAGACTTAAAAAAAATGGTTTACAGTTTGATGAAAACATGTAGTTCTGGAGGGAGGGCATTTGGATACATTTTCACAGAAGGACATGCGTAGAATAAACTCTAACCTACTGGAATCTCCAATTAAGACATTCTGGGATCAGGACACACTGGCCCAATACCCTATATCATTTTCAGCACAACCGTCCCTATTCAATGAGAGTCTTGTGTAGTCAGCAGCCAGTAAATATTTGCTGGCAGGGGGGAATCTGCACGCTGCAAAGCCTTTCAGCTTTCCTTGCTCATCTAAATGCATATTTTATTTATTTGCATGGGCAGGGAGGAGAACCGACACTTTTCAGAAAGATTTCCAACAAGATTTAGAGAGCAAACAGAAGTGTTTCTGGTTCAGCGTGGTAACTGAGATTTTCAGTTAATGAAAACATCCTATTTAATGTAAAAATTTTTATCTGATGTTTTTCTCCATCAGTGAACAAAACTTGTTTTCCTATCAGATACAAATTCTTCAGGAATAGATTTTTAGACACGCTGCAATCATAAAAATAAGGCAGAAACTGAAAGATAAGTGAGATTATAAAGAAATAAAAAATGGAGGGGAAAAACACACTTGGACCGAAGAGACGTCATCGTGAATTCAAATACCTATCAGACCAGTGGGCTGTTAAGACAGAGCAGCCCAAGGCCCTTATGTTTGAAAAGAATCATGAGGCTCGGTGTCCAACCCATATAACACTTTGTTTTGGAATGTCCCTTAGCAGAAACCTTTGTAAGATACAAAAATCCTTCTATATTTTATTTTCCTCTATGATATCCAAAGTATTCCATTGGAAATATCTGCCAGCTTCAGTAACAGAGACTTTGGTGTCTTTGGTCTGTTAATATGTTAACTGCAGGCCTAGCACAACGCCAATCTTAATTACCTTTTATTTCGAGAGGCAACTTTCCAAACGAAATTGCATATAAAATGCTAACCAATCCAATCAGGGTGAAAATTTCTGGCCACTCTAGGACTGTCTTGTTTATTAAATTAAAGTGTTATAAAAGATCTAGGGATTACTGGAAAAATGATCCCTAAGAAGCATACAAGATGTTTTTGGGGTTTTTTAACAACTTCACTGAGATATAATTCACCTGCCTTACAATTTACCTATTTAAAGTATAAAATTCAATGGCTTTTAGTACATTTGTGAAGTTATGCAATTCTCACCACAATCAACTGTAGAACATTCCATTCCCTGAACCCTCATTTCCCTCTTCCCTCAGCCCTGGCGATCACTCTTCTGTTTCTGTAGATTTGCCTATTCTATAAATAGAATCACATACCTTTGTGATTGGTGTCTTTCACTTAGCATAATGTTTACAGGGTATATCCATAGTATAGCATGTTTCAGGACCTAATTCCTTTTTGTTGCTAAATAATATTCCACTGCATGGATATAATGCATTTCATTTGTCTAGTCATCAACCTTCAACCAATAGACATTTGAGTTGTTTCCACTTTGGGGCTTTAAGAATAATGCTTCTGCCCTGGCCGGTTTGGCTCAGCGGTTAGAGCGTCGGCCTGCGGTCCAGAGAGACCCGGGTTCGGTTCCCGCTAAGGGCACGTACCTCGGTTGCAGTTTGTCCCCGGGCCCTGGTTGGGTCGTGTGGGAGGCAGCCACTCGATGTGACCCTTTGACGTCAATGTTTCTCTCTCTCTCTCTCTTCCTCTCTCTCCCTCCCACTCTATCTGAACAAAAAAATGGAAAAATAAACTCGGGTGAGGATAAAAAAAAAAAAAGAATAATGCTTCTGTGAATGATCGTGTACAAGCTACTTACAGATATGTTTTCATTTCTCTTGTATCTATCTCAGAGTGGAATTGCAGAGTCATATGATAACTCTGTGTTGTAATTTTGAGGAATTGCCAGGCTGTTTTCCAAACTGGCTGCACCAGTTTACATTCCCACCAGCAGTGCATGAGGGCTCCAGTCTCCCTGTGAGAGGTTTTAAATGCAAGAATCCATGCCCAATATTTGAAAACTTATTAGAATAAAGTTTTAGATAGATACTGAATAATTTAGGAAATAGCCTGCTTGCCTAGAAATTTTTCTTAAAACTTTGGACATCATATTTCTCTACCAAATCTTATTTCTGCCTTCCTCCTTTAAGACAAGATGTATTAAACTGTGTAGAAAAAAGCATTCGGCTAAAAGACAAGCTGAAAAAAGAGGTATCTCCCTGGCCGGTTTGGCTCAGCAGTTAAAGCATCGACCCACGGACCAATGAGTCTCGGGTTCGATTGCGGTCAAGGGCATGTACCTCGGGTAAGGTTTGTCCCCGGCCCTGGTTGGGTCGTGTGGGAGGCAACCAGTCGATGCGTCTCTATCACATCGATGTTTCTCTCTGTCTCTCTCCCTCCCTCCCACTCTATCTGATAATAAGTAGAAAAATATCCTCAGGTGAGGAATAATAAAAAAAAAAAAAAAAAAAAAAAGGTATCAACCTGGTTTCTGGTTTTGAGACAAGTATTTCCTCTGCTAAATGCGGCTCAAAACCCCACCAACCTGATTCTATGGAGTTTAGAGCTTGTACTTTCAGACTGTGCTTAGCTGGCAATTATGTTGACACTTCATGTTTAACATCTATGTTACACCTGTTGTGCCATTTATTTCTATTTAATTAGATTTAAACACACACACAAACTCCCTGCAAGGTTCATTTTCAACTGTTTTCCCTCCATTGTCCTCTATCTCAAGGTTTCTGGACTGTGATGCATTTGTTTGGCTACAGTACTTTTGTGAGCAAATTACTTATATTGTTAGATGAGATGGATCTAAATCCTTTCTTATCTGAACACATCTTTCTTTCACTTGACGGGCAAGTGATTTTTTTTACTGCATAGAGGAGTCACGTTCTTTAGTAATTAGAGGCATTACCCTTTCTTCGAATGCCCAGCGTAGCAAGTGTGAAGTCAGATGCCAGTCTAAACCTTTTTTCTATGAAAATAATGTATTTTTTCTATCTGGAAGAGTCTAAGATCTCTTCTTCATGCTGAAAGCTGGAGGATGTTACAGGTGTGTTCCTTCTCTTCTTAATCCTGCCTAGAAATCTGAGCACCTTTCCAGTCTTGGATTCAAGTCTGTCTTTAGCTCAGGGAAATGTTCTTCTAATATGCCTCCCCATCACCGCCTTATTCTCCCTCTGAAGAGGATATTTTTCACTTGTCAGATCTCCTGGATCTGACTTCCAAGTATCTTATCTCTTGTAATTTCTATGTATTTGTAACTTCAATCCATGGTTTCAATATTTCTTTCACTTAATCATCAAGGGCACTAATTAAGTCGCTATAGTAACCATCTTCCTTTCTAGTAACATTTCAGTTTGACAGCCGTGGAAGTGCACAGGTAAGAGTGTGTGAGAGCGTGTCTGCAGCAGTGGGATCTGTGTAAATGCTCTAGGACTCGCTTGTTCAAATTACCTGTCTCTTACAACAGCTCTCTTTTCCAAGAGGTCATTTTTCCTTGGTGTTTTGGTATTTGCCCTCTCTCTGGCTGCACCGCCCAAGCAAATCTGTTTTATTTTTTCTCAGAACTAGCTCCACCCACAGGCACCGTGCCAGCTCACTGCCCGTCCCAGTCAATGCAGCTGGAGCAAAAGCCTCCACTCGGGTTTCTCCAGTACGAAACAGCAGTCTCCCTGCTCAGCAATGACGCCTCCTTAGCCCACGTACATAATGAGGCTGCAACCCTTTCATGAATAGGAGCCCCAGGGGCCCTCCCGAGAGCCATTCTGAGGACACTGGCCTTATTTTGAGGGCTCTATCAGCTGAACTCCCAGCCCTCAATCCACATAACAACGATATCGCCTTTCAAATCTAGAACCGAAGCCTATTTTTTAGCATTCAATCCCCACCTTCCTGCCACCAGGTAGGTTCCTCACTCGAGATAGGTAAAAATAATAATATTAACGATAACAGCAATAGATAGCGTTTCCGCAACACTTAATATGTAATATTTAGCAATAAATTGGGGCACTTTCTTTCCACTGGTGCCTATCTATCCTTCATTAGTCAGAGCAAATGCACACAATCGATACTTCAAAGCAGTCACAACGTCTCTGCAAATAACTTAAGGCAGAGTTGGAAGAAATTAGAAAGTGACATGGAAACATTTTAATGCCTCACTATTAAAGATTCAGATAAACCTCACACAGTGGAAAAGTACAATCAAAGGTGCCGATTCAGAGGCTTATGGGTACACAGCTCCTCGGCTACGATGGGCTTCCGTCTGATGAACCCATCCTAAGGTGAAAGTATTGCAAGTCGGAAGGAAGGAAGGAAGGGAGGAAGGAAGGAAGGCAGGAAGGAAGGAAGGGAGGAAGGGAGGAAGGGAGGAAGGGAGGAAGGGAGGAAGGGAGGAAGGGAGGGAGGGAGGGAGGGAGGAAGGGAGGGAGGGAGGGAGGAAGGGAGGGAGGTGGGGAGGAAGGAAGGGAGGGAGGTGGGAAGGAAGGAAGGGAGGGAGGGAGGGGGGAGGGGGGGAACCCTAAGTCAAACCACTGTAAGTTGGGGACCGTCTGTACATGGTAATATGTGTCTTAAAAAGAACCAAAGCTTTGTTATCAGAGACCTGGGAACGAATACTACAGACTCTACTTTTCTGCGTCTCCAATTCCTCACTTCTGAAATGGAAACCAGAACACCTTTTACACCAGTTTGGCCAGGAGGGAATGAGAAAACAACCTCAGGACGGGGCACGCAACGGGCACTCAGTAAATATCAGCACCCATTCTGCTTTCTTTCAAACTAGTTTTTTAGAACAAAGGTTCCCATGAGTAAAAGTTCTGACTCCAAGTACCCCCAGCAGAGTATCAACCCCGTGGGGGTGAGACAGTTTGCTGCATTCCCTTCCCTGCTGTGTTCCCAGGTCTTGACCAGTCCCTCGCACTCAGTAAATGTGTGTGGAAGGTGAACAGTAGTAATATCAGCTAACGTTGGAGAGTGTCTTCGTTTAAAAAGCACACGAGCATTCCCTGTCTCATTCGAGCGGTGTGACAGGCTCGTTATTATTAGCTCCATTTGGCAGAGGGGGAGCCAAAACTCAGCGAAATGCTCAAGAGAGGAACTGATGTTCAGTTTTCAGATTCCAAATTAGCGATTTTTGCTCTCAGCCTCTCCAGCTGAGCACGACTCCGCTGCCTCCTCCCAGGGTGGGCGTGGCTTCCACCACAGTATCTTATTTTGAAAACGATCTATTGCAGTAGGTCACACGGGGTCTAGGCCCCAGTGATGCAGAATGTCCATTATCATCAGCCTAGCAGCCCAGCATTCTCATTTCCTTTAACAGTACAGAAACGGCCCGAGGCAGCCGAGAACATAAATGCTTTCGCAATCGTGAATTAAACTCTCCAGATCCCAGGACACGAGTGCCTGCCTGGGGGGTTCACGGGGCACGCTGCTCCAGACCAGATTTATTCTCAGACCTGGAGGAAATTTTATGGATCCTTTGTGAAATGAGGAAAGGGAATGTCTCTATTTTACAGAGAAGGAAATAGCTCCAGAGAAGGTTAGTCTCCTGCCCAAGGTCACACAGCAAGTGAGTAAGAAAACTGGGACTAGTAAGCACAGACTTCTGGCCCCCAGACTGTAACTACCATCGTCGTCATCAGAGCCTGGTGAAGACATGTGCGCTGCTCTGCCATCCTATGGCGAATGCTTCCCGGGTCCATGCCTGTGTGCTGTTTCACATTTTCTCTCCTACAGTTTCCTATTAGCTTCATTCATTTGATTAGCTTCCATCCAAACAAGTTGAAAAAAACTTGTCAAAGCCACATAGCCAGTGAGTACTGAGATCAACATACCTTTCTGTCCCTGTGCTAAACCATTCTGGGAGCCAGCAAAAATAACTGAGCTCTGGGCTTCCTTCAGGAAGACAAGGTGATGCGTCAACCAAAATAGTGTGTTTTTCATGACTATCAGTTTGCTTGGCTAGACTTTCAAGACCCTCACCCACTATTATGTTAGACTCTGCCCTTTACCAACCAGTGCCCCCCTTACAAGACCAGCTTTAAAAATCACCCAGCCCCGTGCTAAAATAAGTATCTTCCTCTGGCCTCTCCCTTCCAAGGCGCTCCAGGTCTGATAGGCCTGGCTTTGCTGCTGGCTTTGGAGATGAGCAGGTTACTCTGGTGGGCTTTGGGGCAGCAACACAAGCATGTGACAGAGCTGGAGCTCAGACCTGGATGCAAGGAAATACAATGTCCCTGACACTAATTGTTACATACTATCCCCTTCCCCTCCAAACTGCTCCTTCTTCATCACTCAACACAAGGTCGCCAAGGTTAGAAACTTTCCCTAAATACCGACTCATATTCAAAGGCTCCTGCCTCTCACTCCTGACATGTCCTCTGCTCACCGTTCTCATGTACCAACCCCACTGCCGACAGGCTGCGTGTGTGTTTAGAACAGGAACCGTGCCTTCAGCCAGTCATTCATTCACTTCCTCAACAAGTATCTTTCAAGGACCTGCCGCTATGTGCCAGGTTCTGGGCTGGGTATTTATACAAGATTTTATTTTTATCATGTCAGCATACAGAAGGCATTCAATATATATTTACTTTAAAATGAATAGACAGTTGAATGCATGGATAGAAAGATGGATAGAGTTATAAAATAGTCCACTTTGTAGGAACAAGCTGAAGACGTCCTCTGTTGGCCTTTTACATCTGACAATTTTTGCAGACCCTTGTTGGAAATGAAATAAAAAGAGGAACACAAGTTATTTTTTTTCTCCTAGCATAAGAGTGGCAGCTAGTGGGAGGGGAAAGGAGGGACATCTGTAATACCTTCAATAATAAAGATAAATTTAAAATAAAAACAAATAGTCTGGCCGGTGTGGCTCAGTGGTTGAGTGTCGATCCATGCACCAAGAGGTCGCCGGTTCGATTCCCGGTCAGGACACATGCCCGGGTTGTGGGCCCAATCCCCAGTGGGGGGGTCAATCGATATTCTCTCTCATCATTGTTTCTCTCTCTCCTCCTCTCACTTCCTCTCTAAAATCAATAAAGGGGAAAAAAAATTTAGAAAACAAAAAGAGTGGCAGCTAATAGATCTGCACAGGAGCCTAATACCAAACATTAAGACTCTCTCCTGTCCTGGCTGGGTTTTCTCAGTGGTTAGCGCATTGGCCTTTGGACCAAAGTGTTGTGGGTTTGATTCCCAGTCAAGGGCACGTACCTGGGTTGCAAGTTTGATCCCCAACCCCGGTCCAGGTCACGCGGGAGACAACCAATCAATGTGTCTCTCTTACATCAATGTTTCTCTCTCTCTCTTCCCCCCACCCCCCACTCTATCTAAAAATCAATGCAAAAATATCCTTAGGTGAGGACTAACAACAACAACAAAAACAGACTCTGTCCCATTTCTTCCTATGGAGAAGTGTTATGGGCCAACAGTCTGAAAGAAGGGATTTGTGCCCGTAGTCTGAACACATTACTGAGGGTGCTCCACAGGGGCCCAAAGGTTAAATGCTTTGTCCCTGTCCTCATTCAGAGTGACTTGTGCCGCCAGTTACAGCCTTTCAACCTTAACCCAAGTCTCCTGCCTCTCACCCACCTTGGTCCCCTCCAAACAAACACAGGAAAACGAGGGTGCAGAATTTCGGGAGAGTCCTGAAGTCATTTGTGTGTCTGCTCTCTCCAAACGATGATCAAGGTGATTGTTGCAGAGAACGATCCAGTGCTAGAGACAGAGGGTGGTGTGGAATATTCTCGAATTACTAAAGAGGACAGTGCATATATCCTCATAGCCCTGCGATTCTTCCCTGTGCTTCCCTCTTTCGTGGTCATGAATGAAGAGGCTATGCAGAAGACTTCTCACGATGAGAAATTCCAAAGAATGGTGTCTCTCCCCCCGATATCTTGGGACACAGTGGTCAGTGGTGGGTGCTGAGATCAAATCTTCGTATTCCCACCTTTCGTAGCCATGAAGAACTAACCCGGTGCATCTCCACCTCCTTCCCTCGGCCCAGGGCCAGAGGAACCGTCACCTGCCTCTTCCCATTCTACCAGGCTTGAAAGATGGTTCTGTTTACAAGGCTAAGAAAAGAACAGTCACACTGCATGTGAGCAGCTGAGAGAGAGACAAGAAAGCATCTCAAGAAGACAAAGCAAACACACAGCAGCAGCAACAAAACCAGCAGGAAGCTGGCCGTGGATGTCAGCGGAAACGACAGGGGTTAGAGAGAAATCTGTGTGTCCACTCCGGCTTCCTCTCGGGCGCAGTCAGCAGAAAGGGCCTTGCTCCCGCCCATACGAGAAAAGAAACACAGGACAGGTGGAAAATTCCTCACCCCACTCCTCACCTTCAGAGGGCTGAGGTCACAGGGCTGCCAACGAAACCAAAATTCAAGGTGCCTGTAAACAGAGGCAGGGCTCCAGCCCTTGCTTCCCCAGGGAGGACTCTGCTGGACACCAGTAAGAAGTATTTGTCTGAAACCTTGAACAAACTAGTGCGGGCTAACGAGAGGATAGAGAGGCGCTGGGCAGCAGGTGTAAGCGGGGTTCACACCCACTTGCAGGTAAAAGACTGGCAAGAGCCGTGAGAAAGTGTCCCTCCAGGAGCAGGTCTGGGCAAGGGGACAGCAGCCTCAAGAGAACGGCAGGAAGCCCCCAGGCCAGACGTTCTCGTAGGGCAGCCAAGGCCCCACAGGGAAGGACAACACGCACTGTGCCCGGTGCCACGTCAGGACTTCCAGGGACCTTAGGCACTTTGCCTTCCTGGGTCTGTTTCTCCATAACATATATATATATATATACACACACATATATATATATATACACACACATATATATATATATATATAATATTTGACAATTTAAAAATGAATATTATCTATGCTAGATACATTAGTCTATATTCATTATCATATTCATTTTCTCTTATGATTTTAAATAAATTAAAGTTAAAGCATTTATGGGGAGCCCTAAAAGAACGAAGGGCTGTAGACAGACTCTGTGCGTACTGGGCCTAATGGAAAAAGTCAGCCTGGTTGTCACCTTTAAGGCACTGGGACATGGTCATTGCAGGGGGCGGGAGGGGACAGAAAAAAGCCCCCAACCTCTCAGAAAGGGGCAGAGCTGCAGCTGGGGGCACAGCAGGAGTTCGAAGAGGCCACCCTGGAGATGCAGGCACACGGTGTCAATGGAGACTGAGCCTTCGTGAGAACCGCAGAACTCCCCGCCCCAGAACACCACCAGCCTAACAATCCAGCTGCAAACAGCGGTGCACGGGCAGGAGCAGGGAGAACCCCTCTCTCAGGGAAAAGGCAAAACTCTGGGGTGGAGAGAACAGTGGTTGCCGGCACTGGGGGTGGGAGCAGGTGGAGGGGTGTTGATTCCAACAGCAGCACGAGGGGTATACCTTGACTGTGTTGGCAGATACAGACCCTCTGCATGTAGCAAAACTCAAAAAAAAAAACATGCACCAAAAAGAGTGAATTTGACTACATGCAAATAAATTAATAAGCAAATGTCAAATAGCAATAGCTAGGAGTGCATCCATCCTAAATTCAGCAGCCCTATGCACAGAGCTTGCCTATCGGGAAGGGAAAATGTACAAGAAAAAATAAGACAAAGGTTCCCAAATGAAAATGTTAAATACATGTTAGTAATCGAAGCACTGCTTGTGGCTGAGACAAAGTGAGTTTCGAGGGGAATACAAAACTTTTAAATACTTTGAACACAGTCTTATTGTATCGATGGCCCAAATCTCCCTGTGTTGCATTCATTTACTGCTTGGATAAAGAAATAAAGCAAAATTATTAATGGGACTTTGCCATAAATAATTAACCTCATCATGGGCAAAAGGAGGAAAGCTGGTTTAAACACACACACACACACACACACACACACACACACACTTCCTCTAACAGTAATTGATATTTATCTCTTCTGTTTCTCTAACTATTAAAAGCTGCTCATAACACTTATTACCGTCACCAGGAGAAAGAATTCTTAATCCATCATAATTCCAGATGATTTATATAGAGTTGTAAAGGGGGTAGTTCTTCTCTTTCACAATTCGTAGTGAGCTTGCAATAAATCACTCAGCAGAGATGTCCATTCAAGTGCCATCTCCTCATGTTTTAGCTTAAAGGAGTAGGTCTGTGCTGATTATAGGTCATGATTATAAATCGAATCCCCATTCTTATGATTGGACCCATGTGTTACTCATTAACAGATGTCAGATTTGAGTAAATACTCTGTTCTCCGTTCAGTCTGTTCGGAAATAGGACCCTCTGTTTATTTGTAACTAACTCGGGTGTCCCCAGTCTCCCCCAGCCAGAGGGTGTAGATGGAGTTAATTTACCAACAATAATCCATATTTTACTGGCTCTCGCCCTTGGGCTCACACAGGATCTCTGGTCACCTGTCATGACTCACCCTGGGGACCTACAGCCCTCACAGTTTATCTCACAGGTTTACAAAGTCCAGACTATCAACCACTGTCACTATAAAGTGTCCTCCGTTCCCTTTCCCTGGTCCAGCCCTGTCCTCTGCCCATGAAGACCCTAGAGGGAATCTCATCACTACCCCAGCCGGAGGGACCCACCATGAGTTTCCAACCCCGCGCCAATGGCGACGTACCCAGCCAAGGCTCCCGAAGCCACCAATTCTCCTGTGCTGGGTGGTGCCCTCCAACCCAGGGCTCCTCACCCCACTCTGACTCATGCCATGTCACCCAGCAGCTGTTTGTCCTCTGCGTCTAAGTCCTTCATGATGACAACAGCTCCTTTTCATTGTCCCTACAATCTCTCTGCTGCACCAAGCTGGGACAGACCAACACTTCGCTTTCACCCCAAAGCCCTGCCTCCAAGCCAGTCCCTCGCCAAACCTCTCCCTAGCTTTTTATTAAAAATCATTTGGGTTTTTTTGTTCATATAAGAACCTCTCTTTTTTCCATGTTGTTGTTTTCTTTCTTGTGGTAAAATACGCATAACATAAAATTTACCATCTTAGCCACTTTTAGATGTACAGTTCAGTGAATTAAATACAGTCATATGCTCTACAACCGTCACCGTCATAGCTCTCTGCCTCCTGCAGAACTGAAACTCTGTACCCATTAAACACTAACTCCCCACTCCCCGCCCCCAGCCCCTGGCAACCACCCTTCCATGTTCTGTCTCTGTGATTCTGAAGATTCTAAGCATCTCCTATAAGGGGAAGCATACGGTGATTGTCTTTTTGTTACTGGCTTATTACATTTAGCATAATGTCCTCAACAACCATCCATATTTCTCCCCAGTATATTCAACCAAAATGTAAACCCTAATGCAAAAACCTCTCAAGGAGCTGTCCAGCAGCTCACCACCTAGGTCTGAATTCCAGTCTGGGCCCCAGGTAGGAGACACAAATTTTATAAAGCTTTGTATATAAAGCCTTTAGATTTCAAAGCCAACTTCTCGCTAATACTTTTCCCAGTGCCCCTTCCACCCCACCATTCTGGATCTTAGAGCTGTATTTGTAATGTTAATAAGCTTCTTAAATGAATCAGTGACAGGAGAATATATTTTCTTTTCTGGTATTCTTTTGTGAAATACAAACAGCCCAACTTGCTGCTTTGCAATCTAGCTATGAAATATCTGAGACTCATGTCCTGCTATTTTTTATAGCATGATTGTATGAATCATTTGATATAAGCCTCACCACAACCCAATAAAATAAGGCAGAATAAGTACTATTTCAAACACACCTGAGGAAACAGACTTAAAGAGGTTAAATAACTTGCCTGAGGCCACACAGCAAATCTGTGTCTAAGTCTACACTAGGCATCTTCTCTCAATAGAACACTTCCCTCCATCTGCTATAACTCATGAAACCTCTCTTGATGGGAGACTGGGAGTTATGACCCACAGGGCATTAAAATATCCTACAACTGCTCCAAGCCTGACTGTCTTTTTTTTCTTTATTGATTTTAGAGAGAGAGGAAGGGAGAGGGAGAGAGAGATAGAAACATTGATGAGAGAACATCGATTGGCTGCCTCCTGCATGCCCCCCACTGGGGATCAGGCCCACAACCTGGGCATGTGCCCTGACCGGGAGTCAACTGGCGACCTCTTGCTGCATGGGTCGACGCTCAACCACTGAGCCACACGGGCCGGGCCTGACACTCTTACTTCTGTCTCCTCGCCATTTCTTCATGCTAAGAAAAAGGAAGATGACTTTCATTGAAGAAGCTTAATTCTCAGCAATTCTAGCTGTAGCAGCCATCTGAAGGCAATCTTTATGTAGCTTCTTGAGCAAAGTATGAGAACGTATAAGAAATTGCCACTATTTCCTTTTAACGATAAAACTCTTATTATCGAGTACCAAGACTCATAAAAGTCATCTACAGTACTCAATAAAAAGTAATTTTTCAAAAGTCTTTATTGTGTCGTAAGTTGTATGTTGCTGTACAGTTCTTTTATAATTTACTTTTAAGAAATTACCTTATTTCCATCTCTCCTGGCAATGCTGGTACAAATCAAGAACTCTCGCTGCAAACAGAACAAACAGTGACACTCTACAAATAATCTGACATCTCCTGTCAATTACCCTGTGTCACAGATATTGTCATAAATAAAATAATAAATGCAATCATAGTAAGAGCCATGATTTGATTTATATTGATTTTTTTTTGGTATCTTGTAAAACAACTTCCCTTTTCTAGCCTTCAGTTATCTCTTCCATTCATAAAGAGGACTGGACTTGGCCTCTTCAATTGTTCAGTTAATTCAAAGCTGACAACCCAAGTCCTGAAATGTTAATATGCTCATTACTACAGTGTCCACTAGGTGGCAGAAGAGGCGATTTAGCAGTAGTTGAGGGGGGCCAGGGAAAGGCTAAAATTCTAGCAACACAGGGGCAAAAAGGGCGGTTTGGAATATGGTCTCATCATTTCATAGGTGAGGAAACCAAGACCTGCAGTGGTTATATTCCACTTTGTCTTTTCCTTTGCAAGACCAGCAAGATGAACTCCACAGTTTGCTTATCTGTAAAATGGGACAAATTGTGTCTACCTAGTCGTGAATTTATAAGAAGACAGAATATGTAAAAGCACTTGACACAATGCCTAGCTCGTGGTAGATGCTACATCATTAGTTTTACTCACAGAGTTGTTGGCAGAGCTGACAAGAGGAAGTGGATCTACTGTCTGAAATGTCAAAATTATAATGATGTTTAAATGATTAATAACCTGGATGAATCTCACATTTTGTCACCTTCTACAGGCACGTGTTCATCTGAGCTGCATGCTCTCACTTGTTATTCCTTTCCTTTCCTTCCTCGTCTTCTTGAGAAGCAGTACTACTTTAGAGAACAATTTTTGCAATTTTAAGTTTCAAGCTTATTTGCAAATGCCCATGGATATCCAGTCTGAATGCGCTGTCACTGCTCAATTGTTAGAATTTGACAAGCACCAAAGGAGATGTGACCGAGTGGCCTTAGCACAGAAGCCAAGAGTATTCACCCCAACACCGCCCTGCTCTGCAGCAGGCATGCGCCAAGGGCGCCCTCTGTGTTCAAACAGCTGAGCCTTACAACAAACCTCTGAAGTGTGTGCTGTTATCGCTCTCATTCCACAGATGAGGAAACTGAGGCATAGGATCTACATGGAAATTAAACACAGTCCATTGCATAACACAGTGTTCCCAATCACTTCAAAATTATTCTTGATGTTAATACAATACATAAAAACTGATCATTTTCCCAAAGATCAGACTCTCTAGAACAATTTTCCTTCCCTCAGTTAGGAAGCTGATGCCATGTGAAATCACTCTGTAGGCCAACATCAACAATAGTATGAACCAACCTACCAATGTCAGTGGAGCTCCTGTCTCAAGCATTTTCACAGACTCTCTATTTCTTTGTTGTAATGGGATTGTTTATAATATTTATAAATTATGTTGTAATTGTATAGCATAATATGATATTAATGTTACATATAATTTATTAAAATTATACATAATTATAATATTTAATAAAGACCATCATTCTTTACCAGCTGATGTGCTGTTACCCTACTGTTGCTTTCTGGCATAATAATGGCAATAGATCACCTCAAAAATCTCCTGATTTCCCAGCCCAGTACTGTGATTTCCCCCAAATTCCTGTACAGAGATCTAATCAGATTTTCATATGGCCCTTAGGTCAAACAACTTTTCTTCTTAGTTCCCCAGGCTGAAGCTACCATGCATTGGTCTCCCCTTTTCTCCCCTTCCTAAACAGATTTAAACTCCTTGAGATTAGGGATAAGAATACTATTCTACTTGTGTTTTCCCTGGGCCTCCTAATACCCAATGCTTCCTGATTCTGAAAAGACAATGAAGAACCAAAATAGGAAATACCAGGAATCTAATTCATCTAGATGTTGCTTTGGCTCCATAGCCAAGAACTGCCAACTATCAATCTCTCTCTTGCTCAATATTTTGTCCAAGGAAACTTGGAGCAAGTGGACTTAAGTCATAAGCACAAGACTTCCTTCAACGCTAAAATATAAATACTGTGTTCAGTTCAACCAAACGTTGCACGAGCTTTTACTGTGTGTCATGAACTAGGTCGCACATGCTGATAACTCAACGGTGAGCTACCTGCCTTTGGGATTCATATACACACATCTTAAAAATAAAGAAGTAAAATGTTATATGTGAATAGAAGGGTTGGGTTTTGTGATCCCTTTACCCCTTCATCCTTTCCCACCTTTGCCCCTGGTGACAAAGGGGCGTAATAAGACATCAAAGTTATGCTGTGAAGGGGAATAACCACTGAGCACTCACGGATCAAACTGCGCCCCTCATACATATTCAAGGGGCAATGGCATGAAAAGAATAATGCAGGCTTCAACACATGGGAAGGGGCCAGAAAAGTGAGGGCCCCGGGGAAGGAGCAATGGAGATCAAAGGAGAGGGGCTTTCAAGGGCCGGAGGGAGAAATCCCGACAGTAAGTGAAAGGTGCCTTAGGAGAGGGTCCAGAAACCTGTGAATGCTGGATCTCAGGCATGTTGACATTCAAATTCAAATAGGGTAGGTTCGTAGTGGGTAGTGGTGACGGGCGAGCCTGACGATCCAGCTTGCCCTTGTGAAATCTTAGGCAGATACAGGTCACAGTGATGTTAAAGGCACATACAAAACTCAGAAGCAAGACTGAAGAGGGCGTCAGTAATATGGCTCCAAAAACGAGGTGGTGAGGGTTTCCCCATTTCAGGATGGGGTGGCTTGAAATGTGTTCCACGTGAATTCATGTCGTCCCTAAACTTACAGCTGACACAACCTGTAAAACTTACCTAGCAAAAGAGTCAGCCTCAATCCTCAACGCCAGTGCCATGAGCTGCTGTGTGCCCCACGATTCACACGCTGAAGTCCTCCTCCCCGTTTCATCAGAACGCATTTGGAGAGAGGGTCTTCCAGGGGGTAATTAAGGTTAAATGAGGTCGCTGGGATGGCCCTTAATATGACATGAATTGTGATCTTCCTTATAAGAGGAAGAGATTAAGGCACAGACATGCATAGAGGGAAGACTCTGTGAGGACACAGGGAGAAGCCAGCATCTACAAGCCACGGAGAGAGACCCTCAAAAGAAACCAGCCCTACTGACACCTTGACTCAGACTCCATCCTCCAGGAGCGGGAGGAAATACTCACTTTTCTGCTGTTTAAGCCCTCCAACCAGTGGTGCTTTGTTCTGGGAACCCTAGAAAACTAATAAATATAGTGCCTACAGTGATCACCCACTGCCACCGTCATTCCCAACACCTAGGGACCACCTTTTGCAGAAAAGCTTCCTTGTCAAGCTCTCTTACACAGCCAAAGAAGGTAAAAACTGCAAGTCTCAGCTGCCTCAGAACAGGAAATTCATTTTCCTTCTTGCTACTGCCACAAGAACTACATGCCTGGCTGGGCTAATTCACCTTGCAGCGTGTACCTTCTCAGGCGTGCCTGGAGATCGACTGCTTTTTCTCAAAAAATAAACACTTAAGTAGGTTTTTAAGAAGTCTTCCTCCCAAGATTTAAATCCACAGGATTAAACATAAAAGGAGAGGAAGTATAAAAGAATCACTTGTCTTAGGTTATGGCATGTAGCTAATAAGCTACAGTGATAAAATGGTGGTGGGTTTTTTTGTTTTGTTTTGTTTTTCAGTGTAAAAGGAAGTACTTGACAAAGTCAGTGTCCACCTCCATATTCGGCCTCACTGTTTAACAGAGGACAGGCCAAGCTATCACAAGTGGTTAGATGTAACAAGTGGCTTTATGGGACAGAAGCCACTGGCATATTAACATCTCATGGCACTTCCTTTGTATGCAGCTTGCATACCTTGTACTCCCCATGTAAATACGCATCTTCCTCCGTGTCTAGCTTGATGACAACCCCGTAGGAAAAGATCAGTGAGCATGGCCCAACCTATGAGCCATATCAACTACTAGGACAGATCTTTCTAATGAATGGGGGTTGAGATATCTTACTCATGATAATTACAGGACTTAAGGAAGAGCAGATGTTTATGCTAAGGCACTGGGAAATCCATAACTATGCAAGCGAAATACTCCTTCCATGAAATAGTCAAAACCAGACATTCAGATAACCTGTACAAGAGATAACCTGTATAAAACCTTTTTTTGGTAAAAGCAGAGATTTAGACTTCATTGCACACCACCAACATCATTATAAAAGCAATAAAACAAGAAATGTCACAATGATACCTAAAAATAAAAATGTTGGCGCCTTATAATCTTTCTGGAACAAATTCAGTGTGCATGGCCGTCAACCGGGTACTGTCAGGCTGGCTGCACTTCACCCCAGGCCACGAAATCCACGTGGAGAACTTGTCCAGACAGTGTGCAAGGAGAGAAAGTGTATCTGTCTGACTCTCTCCCATCCTACTCTGGTTACAGGGACAGGTGACTTTCCTGCACTTGCTGGCTGCTGCATCCAGCCCCCCGGGACCACCAAAGCTCTGAACCTCAAGCTACGGTATTTCATTCATGTCCAAAAAGAGAGGAGAACAGACTCAGGTGGGACGACAACCAAGGAGACAACAGAGAAAGAAGTGCTGAAGGGGGGATCTAAGCAGGTATACAAAGTTTGTCTCAACATGAAGACTGAGAGAAGCACCCCAAACAAATATTAAGCATATGATACATGTTTTTTATTTACATATAGAATTTGCCCAGACCAAGAGAACAAGATACTATATCCAGAAATAGACTCAATTACATATGGGAGTTTAATATATGATCAAGGTAGCATTTCAAATGAGAAAGAATAATATTGATTTTCAAATATGATGCTAGAAAAACGTAACAGCAATCTGAAAAGAAAATAAGGCTGGATCCTTTTTACATACCTTACAGCAAGATAAAAACATAATGGGGAAAACAATTAAACAAAAAATAGATCATAAATGTACCATAAGAAACCACAGGGGGATTTCTTTGATAACACCACAGTGAAAAATGCATTCCTAATATGACAGAGAGCCCAGAGACATACAAGAAAGGATCTGAGTTAGACTACACAAATATTTTAAATGTCTACATAGCAAAAAAAAAGTTCTTCCAACTCATATCACAGACTAATGTGGGCAAATAATTTTTACAAGTCACAAGGTAAAACCAACAATAGACTTGAAATACAAGTAAACAATGTAACAGCTGGTTCAGAGGAAAAAACAGCTGTCACACACAAGAAATGGTTCTTAAAACGTTCTTGTAGAGAAATAAAACTATAATGAGATAGCAAAACTGTCAGGTGGAATGCTAATATAGATAATTTGGTAAACATTATGTTGGTAAGGCTGTGGAAAAGTGTATTTTTTATGTGGTTCTTGGGAATGTAATATGGCAGACTCTTAATGTCTAAAATTGAATGACATCCTCATCTACCAAAATTTAAAAGCATATACCCATTCACCAAAGAGCCTATGATTAGCAATGTACTATATACATCTCTAAATAGAGAGATGATAGATAGATAGATAGATAGACAGACAGACAGACAAATATAAGATCATGTGTACAAGATAGTCCTTGCAGCAGTATTTATAACAGCAAAACCATGGCAGTAGCCTAAATGTTCATCAATGGGAGATTATATAATTAATTAAATAAATTATATTACATGCATACAATGAAATAATTGTCAGTTATTCAAAGGCGGAATCCCTAGCTACTGAAATGGAAAATTCTCTGACATGTTTAATTACATTTTAAGGATGAGTAGAGGACAGTTTATAGTATAAACCGTTATATTAAAAAGTGCCTAATCTTAAATATGCACAGAATACATTCTGTTCTAAATACAAATATACAATAAAGTGTTAAACTTGTCATTTCTAAGCAAAAGAAATAAGATCAAAGTCAGGGTTTGGAGAATCTGATCAATAAATACCCTTAAAAGTGTGGAGCTGCGTGTGTGTATTACCTAGTCAGAAAAACAAACAAGACTTGAAGCCTCTTTGTCCTCTAATTTACAGAAACTTCCTGTGGACTCGTCTTACTGCTTTACAGGACATCCCTGGCTACATCTAAATCCCAACAGAGATCCAATTTACATGTATTCATGGGGGCTAAAGAGTGTGGAATCAGAAGAGAAAAAACACCAAAATTTTAATTATAGTTACTTCTGTGTAGTGGAATTATAAATAATTCTGGCTTTTATTCCTGTGTTTTCCTAACTTTTTATACTAAATATATATAACATCATTTTATAAACAGTAAAAAACAATGCTATAAGTTATAAGATTTTATATGCTATAGTGAAAATACTAAGAGAAAGGACACACCTTGCTGGTACTAATCAAAAGAAAGTTGGAGTATATTAATTTCAAACCAAACAATTCAGACCAAGGAAGCTTACAGGGATAAAGAAGGGAATTGCATAGTGATAAAACGGTCAGCACTCTGAGAAGATATAATAACCTTTAACATGTATGCTCCTAACAGCAGAGCATTGAAACAGGTGAGGCAAGAACTGACAGACGGCAAGGTGGAATGAACAAGTCCACTGCTATAGCTGGAGGCTGGTGTAACTGCGCTGTACGATTCTGCGGTTGTAGATACGTGGTACTATGCATTTTTTGAAACCCACGGAGTTTTACAGCACAAAGAGTGAAGCAGGGAGAGAGAGGACAGAGAGGAGAGAGAGAGGCATCATTTAGTAAGGCACGGGGACATTTCTGTTATGGAACGCAGAGAGTGACAAAACAATCTACATTTCCTGCTCTGCTGACGGGGAGCCAGAAATAAGTGAATGACCTAAGTAACTTTGGAATGAGCGAAGGCTGTGAAACAAGACAAAAGAAACTATGCATAAGCTCTACACACTAGCTGATAAAGCTGTTGGGAGGGGGTAAATATTCTGATATTGCTAGACATGTCCATGACATTGAACAACTCGGCAAATGGATGCCCAATGGCGAGAGCCCGGTTTCTCACTGGTGGGATGTGAGTTTACAGATTAGGAGCGGAGGAGACTAGAATGATCCATATGGTGATGGATTATAGCTGGAGACAGCAGTGTGAATTCATATTTAACCTAATATAGATGTAGATATAGAAATATGTATAGATATGTGTATAGACACGAGTTAGTATTTGCATATTTATTTAATTGCTCTGTCAGCTGAGAGGCCTAGAAACAATGACAATGAATGAGCACAACTAGCATTCAGTTCTTTGTCCCTAGTATTATTCGCCAGTAAAATCGGGCATCCTTGGAGAAATAGCTGATTCTATAACTGGGGTGGGAAATACACAAGACAGAAGTACTGGGGGGTGAGAGGTGGGAAACACACAGTAATGGGGGTAACTCAATGGGAAACATGAGCCAACCAAAAGAGCTCTTAATGGCCAAAGCCGGAACCGTTTGAACAACAAAATAGGGTAGTAGTAAAATATAACCCGAAGTACAAAATAAATATCCATGAGTTCTTACTGATACAAATAAATGATGGAATACACAGATGGAGTAAAAGAGAAAAATCTCCCATGTAGAGAAATTTCAAATAATTTATGTGGAAACTCTACCCTCAAGGAGTGTCTCCTTAAGTGTACACTGGGCATAATGACTTCCTTCCAAAGAGTACAGTATGGAAAGAGAAAAAAAAGAGTAGCTTTTGAGTGGAGAAACCTGACAAGCACTTCCTCACCCAATGACCAAGGTCAACACCAACAGTGGTAAGTTACCTGGATTGTGCGCACCCTTGACATACCGAGAATGGCTCTTTGCCTCTGTGGGAGTAAGAACATCCCCACGAGTGCTTTACACTACAGAATACTATAGGAAGACAAACTCAGTATAAACAGGACTTCAAAGAGGAAATCACAGCGCAAAGAATGAAAAGAAATGCAGACTGAAAGAAACAAATTGAGGACAATAAGCATTATCAATACTGGGCCAATAAATGAATTAGAAACAAAAAGGATCAGAAAGGATATAACTGAAAAGTGAATTTTTAATTACTAGGAAAGGCTTAGTAACAAACACAACAAATGCAAATTTTCTTTTTTAAGACCAGAATAGTAGAGCATTTAGGGAAAAGCTAGTCCATAAGGAGGGCCAACAAAGAATCTAACTTAAAAATCTTTGTTGTTGCTAGAGTAAAACAATCAGTAAACATAATTCAAAAAGTATGCAATAAATAAAAGTTGTTCTGAAATGGGGGTGGGGTGGAGTGCTGACTATTTAGAACAAAAGACCACATTCCATGGAAAGTTGACAAAGAATGTTCAACACTGAATTCTCTCTTGGTAAAACGTATGTTCCAAGCGCAGAGAAAGAATTCTTAAGTTTTTCAAGAAGAAAAGGTAAATAATGTGCTAGGGGACAGAAATCAGGCTGGCTTCACGATATCCAATAGCATCATGGGAACAGTGAGAATGGCGATTTTATAAAACAACATTAACATTTGACACCTGGGAGAATGTAAAAATAATACGTAACAAAAAGTAGGAGGTGGGGAGGGGAAATTGAAGGGTGCTCTCATTTCTTTTCATTGCATAATATATAAAAGAGAATTGTGTCATTAATTTCTACCACTTAGTGTTTTTAATAAGTTTTCAGTTTTAGAAAAATCTTTCAGGCCCTGGCTGGTGTGGCTCAGTTGGTAGAGCGCCATCCCATGTACTGAGAGGTCGCCGGTTTGATTCCTATTCAGGGCACATGCCCAGGTTTCGGGTTTGATCCTGGGTAGGAGGTGTGCAGGGGGCAGCTGACTGATGTTTCTCTCTCATCAATGTTTCTCTCTTTCTCTCCCTCTCTCTTCCTCCCTCTCTAAAATCAATAAAAGAAATATGTATTTTTTTAAATCAGGAATTGAATCCAAGTGCCAAGGTCTAGTTCTGTGTATATGAGTACACGGTACAAATTACAAATTGAGGATTATCTCCACCCTGTCCTATTGATTTGAGTTAAAGCAACTGCTTGCAGAACAGGCATATGAAATTGAACATATTTTCTAAGAAAATAAACTGATATCATATACATATAAGTTCATTTATCGGTTGCTTTGATTTATTACTCTAGAATAGAGGCTGGATAACTTGAAAAGGGGCAGGCAGCAAACATTTTAGTCTTTACAGTCACGACTATTCGCTCTGGTGTTGGAATGATAAGTAAATAAGCGGACACGGGAGCTGTGTTACAATATCACACACAAAAGCAGGCAGCCGGCAGGACAGTCCATGGGTGGTACTTTGTGTATCTTGGTTCCAGAACCACAACTTGGTGCATATCATGCCCCCAAAAAAATTAAATTAAAAAAACTTCTAAAAACACTCTAACCTTTTGTCTGCATTTTGTGACATGTTTATTGCTACAATACATGCTCATTGTTGAAAACTCAGAAAAGGAGAGAATATTTTGAAAGGAGAACTTAATATATACATTTCCACTATCCAAAAACAGAGGGTATTGGGTATTAACATAGTTCCCTTTTTCATATGCACAGTTTTTCAGAGAATACTCTATTAACAATTTTATATCCTGATTTTTATACTTAGCGTGATATCATAAATAATTCTTATACAATTAAAACTGTGGTAAACATGATGATTTCTAACACATGTGTAAAACTCTCTCATGCTGTCATTTCAGGATTTACATATCCATTCCTTACAGTGGTATTTGAATATTCCACTTTCTTCCTATAATGCAATGTTTCAATGATCATCTTTGTACTTAAATCCTTTGTGTCTCATTTTGCAGAACAGACTCACAAAAATGAAATTACAGAGCATGAACATTTTTGAGGCTTGCAATATATTTTTCTAAATTCCTTTAAATTCCCATCTATACTGTATGAGAGGTGCCCATAAAACATTTAAAGTTACATATGCTTGTTTTACTAATAGGAACCTCTATCCCCTTAAAAATAGAAATATAGATTACAAATTAAAATACTGTATCCAATACATGCTATGTATCACTAGGTTAAAAGAAACTAAGTTTAAGTGCTGTTCTTTAGCAAGACACAGACATTTATTTGCTTCAGCTTTGGGGCCACAAAGGTAAGCACCACAGCAAACTCTCGGAGCAGCGTAATTAATCATCATGGACATTTCATTGTCAGTGAACATAAATCAATGGCTAGCACTTTTCTTCCCTGAGTGATACAAAGCCGGCATAAACATGGAGAGAGAAATCTGATGCTTGTTAGTGGCTGAAATGTATTGTTTCCTTCTCCTACAAATAAGTAGCAGAATGTTGCACATGAATACCTTCTACCCTGCGATTTATTTTCTCTACCAAGTGTTATTCAAAGAGAGGAAAGTGGAACCGAAGTTTTCTACCAGCATCCTGGCATAAAAACCAATGATGAAATCATCTAAACATCAATATAAATTGCCCAGAATACATCCAGCTTAAAATGATCATGGCTGATTAAACTGCTTAGAAACACTGTCTACCTCAAGCTGTTATTGGTGGAGAGAGGCCCTCATCCCCACCGGTTGCTGGTGAGAGTGGGCTTCTTGCAATATCCTGAGAAAAAGAATTTTCTGAGACTCGCATGGCAGGATGAGAAATTGTAGAAAGCTTACTTCTGTGGAATCCAACCCCTGAGTTTCCAAGGTCCCATTTCCCTTTGTCCCACCAAGGAAGAAGTCCCAGTTTGCTTTCAGCAGAGCTAAACTCAAAGCCGGCTCCGTTCCATGTTGGGACATAGTCTAATCCAGCATCAGGCTAGCTTAGTTGGTGTGCCCAGCTGCAGTCCATCAGTCCACTGCGTGTGGGGTCTACATGGCCATGGAGGGAACATGGGCAGGACAAAGCCAAAGGAAGCAGCCAAGAGAGTGAACGTCTTTGTCTGCGGGATTACGTATCCCCCAATTTTTATGGGCTTGCAATGGCCCTGCCTACTCTAGCCAATCCATGGTCCTCCAGGCTTGACTGACAGGTACTTCTCCTGTGTCACACCAACTCATTACACACTCGCCCATCTTCCCCTTTGTTAGGTCCCTTCCCCCAGTGACGTGCAGGGACTGGGCCAGTGGTTCCCTGGGGACTACAAACGTCCTGGTGAAGCTGCCCCGGTGGCCACGCTTATAATGTCTGGCCTTCCTTTTGCTCCTTTCCCATTATTAATAGCTAGATAATTACAACAGTATCAAAACTAGATGTGTAAGAGACCATATTCTCCATTTTTAAGCAATTAAAAAGACTAGAAACATCACAGAAACTGGGTCTCGTAGACCCAGATTAGAGTCCCATCTTTGCTAGTTATTGCTGTGTGATTTGGGGCAATTCACCCATTCAAACTTGTTTCCTTTGCTGCAAAATGCAGAAAATAACAGCTATCTCATAGGTTGTAATTAAGAATAAATAAGATAATATACACTAAAGTGACTAACATGGGTCCTAGAAAATAAGTCTCAATCAATTTCGGTTGAATCAGAAGCTCTTCCCCATTCATCTGTTTCATTACATCTATCTCAGTAATTTAGTCTCTCTCTTAATGACAGCAAAGGTAAACCTTACCTTTCCATTTCAATAAGCCTTATTCGAAATTGTAAGAGTCCTAATCACGATGCGTCTGTAATTCTCTTTAATTCCATTGAACACAGAACTAGATAAATAACGTTAGAGCCTCATAAGCAAATTCATGCTCCAGGACAGCCATGATCAAAGTGAATTTTTATACGAACTGCCAATCCTCACATTTTCAACCTGTGTTTGTATAAAATCCAGACACTTCACTATGCCCATTTTATATGCACTATTACTGTTGCTTTCACTTTTATTAAAGAAGAGAAATGATTAAAATCCCCATAAAGTGCATATTAAGAACTCCCTAGAGTGAGTAGACATAATATTGTATGAGATACTTACTGAATTCCTCAGAGTTGGGTATGATGTACATATATTATGAATTCTTAAAAATGCACGCTGTTGACTCGGCTGCAGTGCTTTAGAGGAAAAAATTTCCATTTGAACCTTTTTAAAACAGATATGACAATATCTTCCTGACAGATAAGCAAGCTGACAAGGAACCTGTGCCAGTCCATTATGCAAATGCACTGCTGGCTTATGAGCCAGGAGTAAGGCAGGTGGCTGCAGACCAGCTGCTGACGACTGGAGCAGGAGATAGGTCCCACTTCCTCACCAACCCGTCAGCCACTGTGAAGGAAGCATCCCTGTGTGAGTTCACCATGATTCCCTAGGAACAAGTTCTTCCAGGAGAACCTGAGGGGATGGATGATTTGAGCTCAAATACTCTCAGAAGAAAGCGGTGAGGGGGTGAGGGGGTGGCCTCAGGTCAAGGTGTAGACTCTGGTGATCCTGCTCGGGGCTTTAGAGTGTTGACTGGTACCTTAGAGCCTGTCTCTCTGGTGTCAGTGGAGCTGGGCTTTTGTGTTAACACAACAGAAAGTCATTCGGCCATGGGTAGCCTGGGGGGGGAGGGCGGTAAATGATCAAGCATCTCTGATTCTCTGGAAAACGAGCCTCTAGTGCCCCAGGAAGCATCCTCTGAAGAAGGTCACAGGCACTTGCTTTCAGCAGGTAAGTGTGAAGAGGCTGGGAGAGGGATGTGAGAGGATGCAGGTGAGCACCGACTGGGTCCCCCGCAACGGGCACAGTTTGAATTCAAATTAGTGTGGAACAACGTATAAAGTGATTGCACTTCGTTCATCTAATTCTTAAATCTGAAAGTCGTTTTAGAAGAGTGTTTAGATTACAAAAATAGGATTTCCCCAATGCTAAAGAAATATTGTCTTCATTACGTGGAGTTATTTCTCCTCACATTCTACTGTTGCGTTCACCAAGTCATTCAAACTGCTTATCATCTCTTATCATCAGGGACCCCTGTCACGATGAGCTTAGTTGATAAAATGCAAAGGGTTGAACTTGCTTTTCACTGATCAAACACTGTTCCATGGTCACACAGTGGATCCAAGTGGATCCAAATTCCCCGCCAATGGAGGGGAAGAACCCCCCAAGAGAGTGTGCGAAACCATCCTCTCCTTAGTACCCAACACAAAATGCATTTCCTACAGATAATTGATCAGTGGCTTCAGGTTGCATCCCAATCTTTAGACAAGTCATTTCAGCAGTCATTTCATTCATGAGAGAATAACTCATCAGCAGGAATTTCAACATGGGAGAATGAACCATTCTGCAAACCCACGTAAATATCTCTGCGAAGACTCTTCTCAGCCTCACCAACGCCCTGACAGACCCCGCGCATCGACACCCCTCCTCTCCGCCCCCTGCAGCAGCCCTCTACCCGTGACCACTGGGGCTCAGCTTTTCGCTGATTTAGTGGTCCTCGGTCGAACTGGAGGAGCAACTCATCTAGCTATTCCAAAAACCATTTTCACTTAGCAAATGAAAGAGCACCCCCATCTTTTAATGTCTGAACTTAACAATTCAGCATTAGCATATATTGTTCCCATATGTAATCGTCATGTCCCTGCAGAGCACACTCTTGGTGAGTGGGCCCAAACTGATGGAGTACATCTATTCTCTCACCCAACATTTTTAGGATCTTCTTGAGTTTCTACTTCAAATAATGCTTTTATCATTTTGCATATTATAATGCCTCTTCACACATTTTCAGTAGCTCACCTTTTGCCTGTTTTCCCAACCTCTATCCGACCTCACGCAATATTTCTAATATTTTTACAAACCCAGAACTGTTTTCCACCACAAGAATAAGCTCATGTTTTCCCTAGAGTTGGGGACAGGGAGTACGACTTTGGAGGGTTTGCAGATATCTCCATGCCTTTAAAACAAAACTTGAACTACTCAAGATCCTGTAAGAGGGGGACACGAGTGAGCTGGGGTAGACCTAGAATACTTCCTTTAGAGACTGACACCAATAACTTTAGCAATAAGTGTAATGAGAAGAGCAGAAGATCACAGGGATGAGGCGAAGCCATGACACTGAGCCACGCTTTGTGGACATGTTTACAACACATCCCTAGTCTATGTATGTTTCCGTGAAACGCAGACTTCTAATGAAATGAAGCAAAACATTTCATAAAAAAGTTAGGGAGCTGATATCTAAAGTGTGCAATTTTCTAAATTACTGTAATTGAAGTTATTGTTAGGTTGTGAGAGGGATGACTTCAAGGGTTCCCTAATTGGTCCCCAAGCATGCCAAGATTTCACCAGATAATGAAATGCTCGCATTAACCCATGCTCCTTTCAAGTCCCCGGAGAAAACTGCTCGTTTCCAGGTTAGTGAAGATGCCAAATCTTTCACTGTTCTGTGTTTCTGATGGGGGAGTTGATGCAGGAGAGGGAAATGTTTACATGCAATTGCTCATTCCATACCACAGGCTTTTCTGGTGAGTGGGTAGGTGGATGGGTGGACGGGTGGCTGGGTGGACGGGTGGCTGGGTGGGTGGGTGGGTAGGTGGGTAATGGATAGAGGAGGCTACCAATCATTCATGACTCAGAGATTTTCCAGGGGTAACAGACACATTGACAGCTGTATAATTATGTTGTTTACAAAGATACAGACCAAGTAATTCTATTTCTCTACTAATGTAATTCTGTTTATCTAGTTGCAGAGGAAGCCAAGCATGGAGAAGCATGGTTGCACGTGATAACCTGCTCTGGGTTAATGTGCTTACCTCTGTGGACATGCCTGGACATACATGACCAGAGATATCTACATACCACTAGCCCCAACCCCCAACCCATGCCCCATATACCAGGTCCAAGACCCCATTATTGATGAGGTAGAGCTATCTAAGTAGATAAACTCAGGAAAATGAAATAAGTGAGAAAGATGTGGTTAAGGGGAAGCCCACCAATTATCTTCACTTTCCTGTAATTATATTAGGACGGTCCTTGCTGTGAAACAAAGTGGCCACATATTTAGAGGAAGACAAGTACAGAAATTGTGGGGTGGGAGAAAGAAAGGGAAGTGGGAAGGAAGGGACTGGGGATTATTCTGGCCTCATAAAATGAGGAGAAAGATTCCCTCTGTCTATATGTTTGGAAAGAGCTTGTGTAGAATTAATTTTGTTTATTTCTTAAATGTTTGATAGAATTAACTGGTAAAGCAAGCTGAACCTAGAGTTTTCTTTTTTTAATTTATTTTTGTTACAGATGTGTCTCCTTTTTTCCTCATTGACACCCTCCTCCCCATCCCCCCACCCTGTCCCCAGCTTTGTTGTCCATGTCCATCAGTTATGCATACATGCGTATAAGTTCTGTGGTTTATCTCTTCCCTCCCCCCTCACCCCCTCTTCTGAGGGTTGCCAGTCTGTACCCTACTTCCATGGCTCTGGGTCTACCCTGTTCCTCAGACTGTTATGTTCATTATATTCCATAAATAAGTGAGATCATGTGATATTTGTCTTTCTCTGCTTGGCTTGTTTCGCTTAGGATAATACTCTCCAGGTCCCTCCATGTCATCTCAAAGGATAAGAGATCTTTCTTTCTTACAGCTTTATAGTACTCCATTGTGTACATGTACCACAGCTTTTTTATCCATTCGTCTACCGATGGACACTTGGGCTGTTTCCAGATCTTAGCTATTGTAAATAGTGCTGCTATGAACATGGGGGTACATATATTCTTTCTGATTGGTGTTTCAGGCTTCTTAGGGTATATTCCTAGAAGTGGGATCACTGGGTCAAATGGCAATTCCATTTTTAATTTTTTGAGGTAACACCATAGTGTTTTCCACAGTGGCTGCACCAGTCTGCACTCCCACCAGCAGTGTACTAGAGTCCCCTTTCTCCACACCCTCGCCTTTTTTTTTTTTTTTTTTTTTTTAAACATGAAGGACAACTGTTGGTCCAGGGTTAACAAATGCCTGGCACTTTAAATTTTTCTTTTCTTTATTGATCTTAGAGAAAGAGGAAGGGAGAGAGAAAGAAAAACACTGATGAGAGAGAACATCGATTGGCCGCCTCCTGCATGCCCCCCACTGGAGATCAGGCCCACAACCTGGGCATGTGCCCTGACCGGGAATCGAACCAGCGACATCTTGGTGCATGGGTCGACACTCAGCCACTGAGCCACACTGGCTGGGCTGGAGTTTTCTTTATGGAAAGCATTTTTAAAATAAACTTTTCATTTTAAAATAATTTTAGATTTACAGAAAAGCTGCCAAGGTAGTACAAGTCCCCATATATCCTTCACCTAATCTTTCCGTGTGTGAGGTTTCCCCCACCTTGGCATAACTGGTATTGCAGACCAGATATGGTAATTCTCTGCTGTGGGGGCTGTCCTGTGCATTGCAGGGTGTTAACCAGCATGCTGAGCCTTCTACCCACGAGGTGCTGATAACACAGTCCCCCTCAGTTGTGACAGCCAAAAATGTTTCCAGACATTGCCTAATGTCACCTGGGGGACAAAATTATTCCTCAAAGACTTGACCTTTGTCATTATTAAATGTCCTCTCTATCCTTGAGAATATCCCTTGTTCTGAAGTCTACTTGCATAATATTAATATTGCCACTCCAACTTTTTTATAATTAATCTTTCCATGGTATACCATTTTTTTATTCTTTCACTTTTACATATTTGTATATTTATGTTTAAGATAGGTGTCATATACAGAATATAGTTTTATCCTTTTTTTTTTTTTTTTTTTTTTTTTAGTCCCATGTGACAAATCCTTCATTTGCCTTCTATTTTCAAATATATTTTTTCTGGCTATAAAATTCCAGGTTGACAGTTTTTGTTTGTTTGTTTTTTACTTTCAATGCCTTAAAAATATTGTTTCGTTGTAAACTAATGCAAAATAATATTGAATGTAAATTGTAATTAAAAAATAAAATTTAAGCCCTGGCCGGTTTGACTCAGCAGTTAGAGTGTCGGCCTTCAAACCAAAGAGTCAAAGGTTTGGTTCTGATCAAGCACATATACCTGGGTTACAGGTTCAATCCCCAATCCCAGTAAGGGTCGTGCAGAAGGCAACCAATCAATGTGTCTCTCTCACATCGATGTTTCTCTCTCTCCCCCCTCCCTCCCTTCCATTCTATCTAAAAATTAATGAAAAAATACCTGCAGGTGAGAATTAACATACATACATACATACATAATATTTTCTAAATAGTATATATTGTTCTCTTGTCTTTTGGTTTACATAATTTCTCAGAGAAGTCTGCAGTCACTCTTAATTTGTTTTCTTTATACATATCTCTTCCGCCTGCTGTAAGATTTTCTATCACTAACTTTCAGTAGTTTGACTATGATGAATGTCAGTGTGGATTGTTGTGTGTGTGCTAACTTTGCTATGGTTTTGTTGAACTTAGATATGTGCATTACAGTGTTTAACACTGTATTGTTGAAACAACTAAAAAATTTTGTTGAAAACTGAATAATGTGAAGAAATTATGCTCTCAATTCTTCAAAGATTTCGTTTTTGTCTCTTGTGACGTAATGTTAGATTGTTAGCTTGACATTGTTCCACAGGTCATGGAGAGTCTGTGCTGTTTTCAGTCTTTTTCTCTCTGTGCTTCACTCAGATAGTTCCTATTTCTGTATTTTCAAGGTCTCTCATCCTTTCTTCTGCAGTGTTTGAACTTCTGTTAATCCAGCAAAATTTTTATTTCACATATTAAATTTTTTTTGCTATCCAAAGTTACCTTTGGTTTTTTCTATTTCCTCTTTATTCAAAACATCATATTTTCCTTTAAAAATTTGTTAGTCCTATAGATTACATTTATAAACTCTTTGTTAAAGTCTTTATCTGCTGTTTCTATCATCTTTCATTCCTGGAGCTGTTTGCATTAAGTGACTTTTATCCTATATATTATTCATATTTTTCTACTCAGAATGGTTTTATTTTTTATAGATCCCAGATATTATGGATTTTATTATGTTGAATACTGGATTTTATTGAATTTCCTGAAGAAGAGTTTGATTTTGTCCTGTCAGGCAATTCAACAGTTATGGTAGCTCTAGCTGATCCTTTCAAGGTCTGTTTACAAGCATTTAAGGAGGCATCTATTGAAGCCTCTACTCTAGGGGTAATTTAGCACCACTATTAAAGTGTTACCATCCTGGAGTCTCTACTAAAGTCTATGTTAACTGTCTGGTGGTAATTCAAAAGGCTCCTGCTCTGTCTGAACTTTGGCTGACAGCTCCCCACTAATCATTCTTTCCCTCACAGACTTTTTTATTTTGCCCAGTCTCATGGAATTTCACCCTACATGTATATATACTGGTATTCAAAGATTTTAGAGGATCTCCAGGTGTTCTCTTTCTCTCTCCCTCTCTCTCCCTCTCCCTCCCTCTCCCTCTCTCTCCCCTTCTCTCTCCCTCTCTCTCTCTCCTTCTTTCCAGTGCTCTTCACCTCAAATTCTAACTGCCTCAGCATCCCTGAACTCTGATCTCTGTCTTTTCAACTCACTGAGACCACCAGGATTTCTTTGGGTCCTTCCTCCCTGTACCATGGTTGAAAAGATGCTTCTAGGAAGAAAATTGGGGCACACATAGTATTCACTTGGTTTGCTTTCTCTCATGAATCACAGTCCTATTTTGCCTGCTGTCCAATGTTCAAAAACCCTTGTTTTCACTAGTTTATCCAGTTTTCTGCATGTTTATAGCAAGAGGGCAAGTCCTGTAACAGATACTCATTTACAGACAAAAAGGAAGTCTCCATGTAGGCTTCTGAGGGGGCTGTCTGCCTCCACTAATTTTACTGATGACCTGGCAAATGTCTAGATGCCATACCAGGTACTTTCTTGTGATGAATCAGGTGTGAAGCTGTTATTCTTCTCAATCATTGAGGACCTGAAGGTCATAAGGACAGTAACTGGTTGATTTGAACCTAGATCTTCCTGTCTCTTAGTTCAGTACTTTTTCTAATTCAAAAAGCAGTATATTATTCACAGGGATTTCTGGTTGACTCCTTTGAAGCTCAGTTTCTCCCTTTAATTTCCCATTTCCCAGGGTATTACTTGGTCTTAGCCTCTGCTTTAAGAAACTCTAAATATTAATATGCCAATTTAATAAGAACAGTCAACTGAAGTCCAGGGGGCTGATTTTCTCAAGCCCCTACAAATATTAAACAACAAGGGGAAGTAAGGAAACAAAATTAGCACTTATATCTCTGAATATCTAGAATAGCATTTCTTCCGTTACAATCTACTAGAGAACACTGGTTATTTAATTGATCGTACTTTTTTCTTTTTTCAAGGAAACAACCTTTAAAATAATAAATCCTTAAGTTATTTTATTTTTTATTAAATAACAAATCCTTAATATAAATTAATATCTTCAATCTACTCTTCTAGCTCACCCTCTCAAATCTGACCTCCAGAATATAAAATGAGGTTTAAACACACTGACATTCTGTCAACCATGTCCTTCAGGAACAGATTCGAGGGCCTGCTTTGTTTGAAATGACTGACATGAGTTGACTTGTAAAAAGTAATTGGTTGTATAGTTTTATACATGTCAAAATCTGCAACACACTGTTTCCTAATTGCTGTTTTGTGTGTGCACACGGGTTTAAAATCAATTTATTTGCTTGGGTAGTTCTCTGGGACTGCCTATATGTCACAAAAATAGTAAAGTGCAATGATAATTCCTAGCCTGTGGCTCAAGCTTTTCAAAGCCTTTCTTTCTCATCTAAAAAGATAATGTCAAGGTCATACAGCCTTCAGGGCCTCAGTTTGCTCAACTACAAAATGGCAGCTGGAAATAACGACCTAAGTACCTTTAAGATTCCTTCCATTTCCAACATTTTAGAATTCTATTTTTAGGTTTGTTTAGCTGGCATTTGTATCAACTAGGAACACATATTAATTGGTATGTTTGTGCTCATCCCATACAATGATAAACCAGGTTCAAAATGGTATCAAATCATAGAAATAAAAATGAGACCGTTTTCTAGGTAATTAAAATATTTAGTAGCTTCTAAGTATTTGAAAATCAGTGAAAGCTTTCTAGAATGTGATAGAACACAAAGATAATTTTTCGCAGTGGTTCTCAATATATAGTATGCATAAGAATCCCCTGGATGGCTTGTTAAAACACAGACTGCTGGGCCCCACCCCAGAGTATTCTGAGTCAGTAGGTCTGGGGTGGGCCCTGAGAACCTAAATTTGTAACAGATTCCCAGGTGATGTTGATGCTATTGGTTCTAAGATCAGACTTGAAGAATCACTGATTTAGCCCAACTCATTGCTTTCTTCTCCTCCAATATTCCATAGATTAATGAAAAGAAGTGTAGAGAAGTAGTATCATTCATCCAACATCATACAGTAAGTCTGTCCCAGAGCCAGTTCTACTGGCCATCGGCCCTTTGTACTGTTTCTGCATGATCTCCCATGCTGTCCTAGTTTTTCTGGAACACTTGGAGACATGTCCTAACGGATGTTGGTCATGTGTTTCGATCTCAGTGTGGTATGGACACAGTAGAGTGCACAAGCCATGACAGAAGGCTCATCATATAAGAAATTAAAAGCTCAGAGAAATTGCGTTACCTGCCCTTTAATCTCGTCAGTGTAACTTAGCATCAGTACTTTTGACTTCAACCGATTTTTGGTTTTTGTAACTCCCCCAACTTTTCAAAAGGTAGACCTCCTCCCATTGCACTTTGCTTTACTGCGTTTCACAGATGTTGCCTTTTTTAAAAATGAAGGCAAGGCCTCCACTATCAAAAAGATTATGACTCCCTTTATTGCAGTGGTCTGGACCCAAACCTGCAATAACTCTGAGGTATATCTGTATTCATTTGATTGCTAGAAATCTAAGTTAAAATAATCAAAGCCACTTGACACAATAATGTAACATTTAAGATTAAACATAAAGGAAAATTTTCATATATAACAAACTATCTATAAGCAAAGGAGATAAGAGACTTTAGTAGCACATAATATGAATGTGTCTTGAGATAGAAAACCCAAGCATTCCAATTCTAAAACTCGTAACCGTTGTATGACTATGAAAAGGTCTGTATTCTTTTAACTATGTGGCTTTTGGTGCCTATTACAAAACAAAGAAGTTCGACGGAACTGTTCTTTATTCCATTCTGTTTTATAATTGCATCCCTCCAGCCGAACCTCTTAGATGAAACAACGCTTGGAGGAAGAGGAGGCAGAGAAAGAGGAGAAGAAATGTCGAGGGAGGAAGACAATGCTGCTTCTCAGACCACCAGACCCTGATCAAGCTGAGAACTCAGTGAGGTTGGGCAAGTCCTGAGAAATGAAAAAACTCTGAGGCCAGTCCAAATGACAGGCTATTAATTGGGCTTTTCATGGTCACTTGTGATCTAGCAAAGCAATCAATCACAAGTCATGGGAAGGGTGGAAATTTGTAACCACATGTCAGAGGCACAAGGCCAGATTAATAGGGTTCTAGGAAGTGTACTAATTAAATCAATATCAACACCTTCTAAACAACTGAAGTTTAGTCCAGTGTTTTCTTTTTAGTGATTTTTTTTTTTTTGAGAGAAGGGAATGGGCAGTGAGTGTTGATTGAGACTCAAGTCAACATTGCTTAAGAGGACAGCGATCATTGGCCAAAAGTACATAATATTTTATCTTCCTTCTCCTATTGGACCTTCTATTTTTTTTATGACTGAGCTGCTTATCTAGAGTAGTGAATCTCAACCCCAGCTTCCCATTCCAATCACTGGGGGATTTTAGGAAAGAATAGATGCCCACGTCCTGATGCAAACACAGTAAATGAAAGTCTGTAACTGGGGACTCCACTGTTTCTGACGGCAGCCTGGTGTGAGGAAGCCTTTTCTAGGACCGTCTCCATACAGCTCACAGTGTCCAGTTCTGTTTCGCCTTCCTACGTAACATCAAGATGTACTTTCTATAGAAAAGCTCCATAATCATTTCCACTCAGAAGGAGCCATTGTAGAGGGGCTAAGGACATAGACTCTGATACCAGGCAGCCTGGGTTCCAATCCCCTCGCTTACCATTTACTCAGTAGCTGGCTGACCTCAGTCAAGTAACTCGATTTCCCTGGACTTCATTCTCCTGCCCTAAAGGAGGAGAACACTTCTACTTAGGACACAGGGTTGTTGTGAGATTAAACCACCTACAACAGTGCCTGCCACACAGTAAGTGCTATCATTACTTCCCAACCTAGCCAGGAGACAAGAGAGCACAGTGGCTGAAAATACAGACTTTAAAGTGAAACAGACCCATTTTCAGATCCTGGTTCTGCCAGTGTCCCAACCACGTGATCCTGCAAAAGTTATTTAATCTCCCTGGTTATCCATAGCACAGAGGTAGCAATAGTGCTTATCCTGAAATGGTTGTCAGGAAGATTAAATGAAACAATTTATGTCACAGGCTGAGCGTAGAGCCTGGCTCAACAATAAGTTCTTGTCATAACTATTACCCCGAACTTAAGAGCAAGGAATGGATTCATTAGCCACTTCAGTAGGATCTTGAGTTGACTTTTCCATCTCAGGTGAGAGGGAACATTGTGTTTATAGAGGTCACCAATCTTTTCTCCAGGAGAGTGAAAAAAAAAAGGATGACATCCCACACACACACACACTGGTCGAGCTCGAAACGGCAGACCTTGGTTATCCCGGGGAGAAAACGGATTATCGTCATTAACGTCTGCTGTCTCCAGCCCAGATGCAAAAGCCAGAGGCATCTTAATTATAAGCAGCTTCGCAAATTAATCTCCATAATTCTAATACTTCAGAAATTAACCTCTTGTCCTGAGAAGGTCAAGTTAAATGTCAGTCCCAGACGGAACCTAAGAGGCATCCGATTCAGCATCAACAGCACAGCCGGCTCCACAGCTGTGCCCTCTTCCCCTGAATTGCCATCGATTTTCCCAAAAGCATGAGCTCTAAAGACGTTTTAAAAATTAAGATCTGAGGAAGAATTCTTGTTTTCTTGGTTTGAGTCAGAGTACACCTGCAGACTCCGTAAGAGCTGAATCTGTCTTTGGCCAAACGTCTCATTGATGAGACACAAAAGGATCTCTATTTATTGGCCTGGAGGTCTGGAGAACAAAAGAAGGTGAGTGTGATCCCTGCTGATTGTATGGTGCCACTGTCCTACTGGCTTTGGAGTTTAAAGATAAACATCAATTCCTTAATTTTATCATTGAAGACACATATATATATTTAGCCCCCGGTTAGCAGCAAGAAAACATGGACCCATAAAACATAACATAGACCAAATGGGTGGGACTGTTCCTGGGTTCACAAGTCAGTCGGCACATCCCACTGATGCCACCCAAAGTAGCTAGTCACATCGTACGTTAGAGGTGAAAACAATAAGAGTATCGCTGTTTTAATAACAAACGTTTGCTACTTGAGATAAACTTTTGAAAACACATAAATTTTATGTACAATTATTAAGCTGTCAAGAATAAAATGTAGTGGAATGAGCAAAAGGTGGTAGATGAATCCTGCCAGAGATGAAATTACTACTAAAGTTAAAGTTTAAAAAACGCTGTCACGTGAAAGAAGACAACCACCAGCCTAAAGGCAGGCTTGGAGCGCCGTGCAAGCATCTGAGCGAACAGCTGAACTCTCATAACAACCTGCAAGGATCTCTCTCATCGTCCTCCAAATTTCAGGACTTAGAATTTTGCTCTATTAACTAGCAAAAGGAATTATTTCTCTCAAGATAATCAACCAAAAAACTATAGCAGAGAAAGAGTCCAGATACATTATCTGGGCACGTCATTTATCTGTCTGTGGTTCTTGATTTCTCCATTTTTAAAACAGGGATGAGAGATGCCCGGCCGGTGTGGCTCAGTGGTTGAGCGTCGACCCATGCACCAAGCGGTCGCTGGTTGGATTCCCGGTCAGGGCACATGCCCAGGTTGTGGGCCCGATCCCCAGTGGGGGGCATGCAGGAGGCGGCCAATCGATGCTTTCTCATTGATGTTTCTATCTCTCTCTCCCTCTCCCTTCCTCTCTCTCTAAAATCATTAAAGAAAAAAAATTTTTTTAATAAATAAAATAAAATAAGATAGGGATGAGGGTCCCTTCATTTGCATAGTTCACTCCCCTCCCCACAAAAAGAGTAATTACTAAATATAGAAGGGGGGATACTTGTATTATGTGATTGTCTGCTAAGTATGGGGTATTTCAATTCATCTGGGATATTTCGATTAAAATGTACAAAAACTTTCCTGGATGTGTTTTAACACCCACTTTCTCAACAATGGAAAGTGAGGCTCAGTGAGGTTAGGACATTTGCTCGTAGAGAGCAGAGGTGAACCCAGGTCTGGGTAGCTCCTTCGCCTGCATGGAAGGCAACAGCACAGGACTCCAGCCATCACATAGGCTCACCCTGCTAAACCCCAGGTAGATGCAATTCCAAGAAAGGAACCCTTCTGTCTGACCAGAAATGGCACGGCTACCACAGGCTTGGTAGGAAGACAGCGTTATATAATGGATTAGCAATGCCTACAGGGCACAGAGAAGTATTGTGGGCTGAATTGTGTCCCCCAAAAAAGATATGTTAGAGTCCTAACCCCAGTACCTTCAGAAAGTGACCTTATTTGGAGACAGGGTCTTTACAGAGGTAACCGAGTTAAAAATGAGGTCATTACAGTGGGTCTTCATCCAATGTGACTGGTGTCCTTTCAAAAGAGGGGAAATTGAACATAGAGAAAGACACGGGCACAAGGAGAATGCTAGAAGAACCTGCTAGAAGCTAGGAGAGAGGCCTGGAACAGATCCTTCCCAGGATCATGGCCCAGTGGATACCTTGATGTCAGACTTCTAGCCCCCAGAACTGACAGACAGTAAATTTATATTAATTTTTAAGCCACTCAATTTGTGGTACTTTGTTATGGCAGCTCTAGGAAATGAGCACAAGGGCTAAGAACATGGTGCCATGAGAGCCACCTGTCAACCTCTGTTAGCATGTGAGTGACCTCACTCACCTCGGAGTCCTTGGCCCAGATCCTGGAAGAGAAGATGCTCCATGAAAATGTTTGTTGAACTGAGTAACACGGGGCAAGTACAGTGGGAAGTGTTCCCTGGGCCAATGCCACGGTGCCCTGATTGCTCTCACGAGCTCTCTGGAAGACACGAGTCGGCGTCTATACAAAGGAAGGGAGAAGGCTGGTGGAACAGCCCAGCCAACTGGAAAATGCACAGATAAACTGAGTGAGAAAACCCTCTTTTCCAGTGTCTGGGCTTGGTGTCACATCTCCAGGGTATCTGGAGGGAAATGAAAGTGGAAGAGAAGATTGGTATTAACCTTGACATGATTTTTGACATGAGACTCGGGCTGGCAAGGCGGTTAGAGTGCTGAGGGCACATAGGCAATTCACTCCATCTGCCATCAGATGCAGTCGCCCCACGGTCTGAGAACTACCTCACTGTGAGCTCATTTCTCTGAACCGAGTTATTTGCAGTGAAGAATTTTTAGCTAAATATCATATTCCAGCACGATCGACCAAAAAAGGGAGGGGGTAAAATTAGCATACTGGTGAAGCTTAACTATCCTGGAGGCAGGCTCTTTGGTTCAAAAGCCAAGGAATTTGGCTTATATGGGCTGATCTTACAGCTTTCCAACACCAAACCGGCATGGCTCACCGAGCGTCCAGCTCTGCTCCAGGAGTGGTCCCTGCACATCCTCCTCTAGGGAGACTCATGTTGGTGGCTTCAGTGAGAAAGGGAGGATCTGAGGGTCGAACTTCAGTAGAGTTCCACCCAAAAATTTGCTCTCGTGAATGCAAATTTTATTGAATCCAAAAATAATGATTAGTATTGTTATTGCTAACATTTGCTTTCTACATATGCTGTGCTATGAACTATACTGAGTACTTTTCTTACATTGTCTTATTCAATTATCATGAAGACCCATCTAATACTATACTTCTGGAGAGAAAAATTATTATGGCTCTATCTTATAAATAAAGAAGGTGGGGCTCAAAGAGGTCAACTAACTTTCCCAAGCTCATTTGACTATAAGTGACAGGGCCAATACTTGAATGTACACTCTCTAATTCCCAAGTATTCTACTGTGAGGCCTCCTTCTAATGTATACTATACCTCCTATTCCTATTACCCACCTCCCAACCTTCCTTACCATGACAAACTTGTTCAGGATATAAAGCTGAAACAGGAAGCCATCATCTCTAGTTCTGGGAGTTATTTCTTCATTCTTTCATTTACTCAGAAAATGTTTGTAGAGAAAGCACTATGAACTGCTATTACTATGATTAAAAAGACAAAGAAACAATGAATATAATCTTTGCTACGTAAATTCATCTATAGCCACCATACATCCCTGATCGATTTTTGAGAGGCCAGTCCTAGTTTTAGATATGATGTCACTTATTTCTACTTGGAGTGCAGAAAATGTAGTTACCCTCAAAGACAGATGGAAGCCAGGCATCTATCAAACAAATCTGAGCACTCAGGCTTCCAGTCTCTGGACAAAGTCTTATAAGCAAAAAACAAACAACATGTAGGAATGACCAAAGAGCCACTTTTAAATTAACATAAACATAATGATGACAATTATGATAACCCAATATGAAACAAAACCAAAAAAAAGACAAATGATACACAAAAGTAAACCTCAAAATCTAACATGACAATTGATCCAGGATAAGGAATCAATGTTTATTGAGTATCTTCTATGTGCCAATACATCACATAAACTCTCATTTAATAACTGCTCCCTTTTTTTTCCGGATGAAAAAACTGATGCTCAAATAAGCAATTTAAATTGCCCAACCAGGCTAGCAAATGACAGAGTCAATATTTGGACATAGTTCTTATGCTAAAAGCTGTCCTCTTTCCATTGAGTTGATTTTAACCCTAATCCAATTTCTGTGTCCAGGCAGCATGTAGGTTCCAAAGCAAGGTCTTTGACCTGTTCTCAGAAAACTACAGGGCATTGAAAAAAAGAAATAGAGGAAGATATAAAAAAGAGGAAGCATAGCCCTGGCTGATTTGGCTCAGCGGTTAGAGCATCAGCCTGCGGTCCAGAGAGACTTGGGTTCGGTTCCCGCTAAGGGCACGTACCTCAGTTGCAGTTTGTCCCCGGCCCTGATTGGGTCGTGCGGGAGGCAGCCACTCGATGTGTCCCTTTCACATCGATGTTTCTTTCTCTCTCTCTCTCTCTCTCTCTCTCTCTCAATCTCTCTCTCTCTCTCTCTCTCTCTCCCACTCTATCTGAACAAAAAATGGAAAAATGTCCTCAGGTGAGGATAAAAAAAAAAAAAAAAAAGAAAAAGGCGGGGGGAAGTATATGCCATGTTCATGGAGTGGAAGAACCAATATCATTAGAATGTCCATACTATCCAAAGCAATCCACAGATTCAATGCAATCCCCATTAAAATACCAATGGCATATTTCACAGATCTAGAACAAATACTCCAAAGGTTTATATGGAATCAAAAAAAGACCCCAAATAGCCACACTAATCTTGAAAAAGAAGAACAAATTTGGAAGGATCACAATACCAGATATCAGGTTATACTACAAAGCCACTGTAATCAAAACAGCCTGATACTGGCACAAGAACAGGTATATATATCAATGGAACAGAACAGAGATCCCAGAAATTGACCCAAGACATTATGCTCAACTAATATTTGACAAAGGGGGCAAGAGCATATGGTGTAGTAAAGATAGTCTCCTCAACAAAGGGTGCTGGGAAAATTAGAAAGGTACATGCAAAAAAAATAAAACTAGACCACCAACTTACACCAGACACAAGAATAAACTCAAAATGGATAAAAGACTTAAATGTAATTCATGAAACCATAAAAATCCTAGAAAGAAAATCTCAGACATCACATGTAGCAGAATATTCACTGATACATCGCCTAGGGCAAGAGAAACAAAAGAAAATATTAATAAATGGAACTACATCAACCTAAAAAGCTTTTACACAGTAAAAGAAACAAGCATCAAAATGAAAATGGAACCCATTGTATGGGAGAATTTGCCAATGATACATCAGAAAAGGGGTTAATCTTCAAAATATATAGAGTACTCATACAACTCAACAAAAGGAAGAAAAACAATCCAATTTAAAAAGGGGCAAAGGACCTGAATATACACTTCTTCAAACAGGAACATACAAATGGCCAAGAGACATATGAAAAAATGCTCAGCATCACTAATCATCAGAGAGATGCAAATTAAAACGACTATGAAGTATCACCTCACACCTGCCAGAATGGCTACCATCAACAAATCCTCAAACAACAAGTGCTGGCGGGGGTGTGGAGAAAAGGGGACTCTAGTGCACTGCTGGTGGGAATGCAGACTGGTGCAGCCACTATGGAAAACAATATGGTGTTTCCTCAAAAAGTTAAAAATGGAACTGCCATTTGACCCAGTGATCCCACTTCTAGGAATATACCCTAAGAAGCCTGAAACACCAATCAGAAAGAATATATGCACCCCTATGTTCATAGCAGCACTATTTACAATAGCTAAGATCTGGAAACAGCCCAAGTGCCCATCAGTAGATGAGTGGATAAAAAAAGCTGTGGTACATTTACACAATGGAATACTATGCAGCTGTAAAAAAAAAATAAGGGTCTCTAACCCTATGAGACAGCATGGAGGGATCTGGAGAGTATTACGCTAAGCAAAATAACCCAGTCAGAGAAAGACAAGTATCACATGATCTCACTTACATGTGGAATCTAATGAACTAAATAAATTGACGAACAAAGCAAGGTCTTTGTAACAAAGACTCAAGCCTGCGTTGGCAGACACCAGTCTCAGAGAGGAAAGAGGCAGAAGACAGACTTCAGCCTTGAAGGCGAGGTTCCTCTCTATTAGTTTGAAAAAATGTTCATGAAGTACTTTACAGTTGGTGAGATCACTGTCTAATTTGCTACAACAGTCTTGTGAGAGTAATGGGTTAGCCCACTAGCTTGGTGTTAGTCTCCCCGGATTTCAATTCCTCAGAAAGAATAGAAAAATTCAGAGACACCAAGATTCCTCCCTCAAAACTGATTAGTTCAAAGAAATTTACAATTTGCCAATAATTCTACCTATTTTCTGATTTTCAAAACTCCCTTGGAAGCACTGAGACAGTTATGTTTGAAAATCATCAGATGGATGTGAGTAAAAGGAGAGTAAATTTCATCCTCCACCGTAGACAGAACACAGCCAGTCAGGTAACTACTGCCTTCCATTTCGTCCTATTCAAAGTAGCAAAAAGAGTCAAATTACAGCAAGAAAGAGTACAAATGTTCCTGGCTTTGGTTCCATTTTATTTCTGTCCATTAGCTTTAAAAAAAAAAAAAAATGTAATTCCAAGAATGTAAAAGACCCAGACTGTTAGAGAAGGAAGATACTACCTACTTTTCCTTCTCACACATTGTGATACACATATTTTATGGTGGTTACATTTAAGCGATTAATTCATAACATGACAGAGGCAGCATGCAAACAGACTTACAGCTTATTTTTAATAAGTGCTAATACATTTATGTCCTTCTTGCCAGACTCCCCTTCTACAAACATTTGGCTTCTCAGATTATATCCATGAAAATTAATGATCTGTCACTAGGCTTGCCTATGTCTTAATGAAGTAGTTACTCAGAGTGATTGAAGTCAGGTGTGGGAAACCTGCTTCTCCCGTGGATGATAAAGCGCTTTCCTCATTCTTTGCACAAATTTAATTAGGTGAAAACCAAAAAAAAAAAAAAAAAAATTAATTACTGCCGCACAATGATTTTGCATTTTCAACAAGTGAAAGGGGTTGTGGTGATGTTGGGAAGCTTTTCTGCACAGAAAAGGCAATAAACAGAAGACATATCAAAAATTCAAATGCATTTGTAAATCCCTTGCTTTGTGGAAAAGCCAAATGCATGATTCATAAAAGTGAGTATCTTTATTGGGCAACTCATAATTCACAGGACTAAGCGCTGTAGGAAAAATTAAGAGTGGGGATTGGTGAAGGGTAACTGAATGTGGACGAGGACGTAGAGGAGTGATCTCCTCCAAGACAGCAATCGAGTTGAAATCTGCAAGCCACCAAAAGCCAGCCAGCAGGTCTGGAGGAAGAATGGGACAAGGGCAGGAATACCCAGCACAAAGACCCAGGGACAGAAACAAATGTGCCACATGAGGCAGTTTCTTAAACTTTGACGTCGGTACATTTGGGGCCGTGCAATTCTTTGTTATTAGGTGTCGTTCTGTGCACTGCAGGGTGTTTAGCAGCATCCCTGGCTTCTACCCTCTCGATGCCACAAGTACCTTACTCCACTGCAGTTGTGACAGCCCACAAGTCTCCAGGCCCTGCCAAATGTCCCCTGGGGGGAGGGGACATCTCCCATGGTTTGAGAATCACAGTGCTGGAGGGAAAGACTTAGGTCATGTGGCTGGAGCAAAGAGAAGAATTAAATCTACAGCAAAGAAGTAAAATTAAGCCAGAGCTAAGGCATCCATGCAACCCCACTTCAGGTCTCAGGACCTCAGATATCCTTGCTTCCTGGCATACCACGGGGCCTCTGTCAAATTCACACTGGCGAAAATTGTAGTGTGACAAAACCAGGGACTTTCTCTATCTCGGGGAACCAGGAGATACCCCAGGTGTTTGCCCCACTGCCTGTGTCCATCCTCAGCACGCTCATGCCCTTTGTAGCCCCCTCTATCACCCCAAGCCATGTCACTGGGCTCCCCACAGCGTGCCTTCCGAGGCTATGCCTTCCTGGTTATGCAGTCAGCTGATGCCCTGGTTACTCTGCAGAAGAGAAAAACATATCATCTCAGAAATCAGGAGAGGTGAGTGCACCAGGACTTGCGCGATGACGGTTTCGTGAGGGCGGAGATTACAGAAGGTACCTTCTTGAGAAAGAACTAAGGCATGCACAAATAAGGAATCTGGAATTGAATGCATGTTTTTATACATATTTTCTCATCTACATTATTTCTTTATCTATGAAACAGGATCACTTGTATTAAATACCTGTTTAGTCACCAGATAAGTCTGGGGGAAGAGGGGTTGTAACAGCATGCCCCTAAATAAGCCATTAAAAATCACAGACAAGTAGGTGAAAGGGGCCAGAGGAGCACAGGATGGCAAAGCAGCAGTGAATTGTCCCAAGAAAGCTAGCCTTGCTCCAGGACAAATTACTGACACGTTATTACAGGACATGTTGACTAGGAGCAAGAAGTCTCATCTTTTCTCTGAGCCCCAAAACCAGACGATGCTCCAAAGCTTGTGGTCTCAAAAAGACCACTCCAATCCTTTCTGGGAGGGGGAGGGGCTCGATAAATACACCTGCCGTCTAAAAAAAGTCTATAAACAGTGCTGCTTCACATATTTTCTTCCTTCTATGTCATATCTCCTCAAAGTCAAAATTCTGTAAGAGAATTTGTGAACAAGGGCAAGTACTACTGCAGTTAGTGTCCTGGGTAGGAGAGAGCTGGTGGTCTGTTTATGTGTAACCTAAGGCTTTCTTAGCACGGCTGTGTGCCACGGAGTTATAAGAATTTTACTCATGCTGATGCATTAGGTCTCATAATGATACCCCGAAGCAGGTGTTATTATTTTTCCTTCTTTAAAAATGAGAAATAGGCACAGGGGGATCAAGTGACTTGAACAAAATTAGACTCCTGCTGAGAAAAGAAGGCAGGACTTGAACCCAGGCAGGGTCTCCGAGGCAACCACTCCCACACTGGTTCCCACAGGTAATTCAGGAGGAGGAAGAGGAGGGTTGTTTCTTTGCTTCTGTTTGGTTGGATAGAATCAAGAAGCGTGTTTCTCCTACGTATCAAAGGCTTAACACACAGAAGGTAAGATTTTAGGGTAAGCACAGGGAAAATGTCCCAGCTCTTTGGGTTTAGAGATACTGCACAAAACTATTTCCGTGACCATGGATCCCAGTTTCTGAAAATTTAAGAAAAAATAAGAATAGTTTCTTATCATCAACAGCCAATTTATGATCAGAAATAGGGGGCTGGGGGGAGAATGGATGGTCTCACGGGAGACTTTCCCTTCACTGGTTCACTTCCTGGCAGCTCCGTGACCTATCTCCTGGAATCTGACATCAAATAGTTGGGCCTTTGAGTTCCAGAAACCTCTCCGAGCTCTCGGTTCCCCTGCCCACTTCACTCTCGAGGTCGTCAGACCTGCCTGTAGCTTTTCATTTTCCGCCATTCTTTGAAACACAGCAAAGGGATGTGGCACGTTCTGTGGGCAAACACCTGGATACTGCGATTTTAGGTTTGGGAGGCATCCAACCACACAATGCACGGTTCCTTCAGTGATACAAACATAGTTCCTAATAAACTGAGACATTATAGTCTTCTTGTGGGCAATGCTGATGTCACTGTGGACACTAAAAGAAAGAATATTATGTGGATAGAATTTGAGTCAAAGTAGCGTACGTGATTGAAAGAGGCAGAGCCAGACGTGCATTTCTTTTGTCAGGTGTCATCATAAAAGGATAATCATGACTTCCCAAACCACCAATCCATTTTAATACTCATAGGCTGTAACAGTGTGAAAATCTTTGTTTTTCCCCAGTACCTAGCTGGACCAATCATAATGCAATGGCTAGAAATATATAAATGATTCTTTAATAATTCATTCATGCCTGGATCGGAAAAGAAATGTCTAGAGTGTACAAGGGAATAAAGCTACAAGGGAGGATAAGTGGCAGGCAGACAGCTGAAGAATGGTACGATCCAGGCATAAACTGAGATGAATCAGGCTGCTCTCCAAAGCCCAGAATGGGTCCAAGAAAAACTTCATTATCTGATCAACAAATATTCATCGAATTACTACTTCACTCCAGGAACTGTGCTACATGTTGCAGTATCTCACTTAATTCTCCCAACGATCAGATGAAATAAACATCACTAGCCTTTTTAATTTTAATGCATTAGGACCCAAGTCTCAGAGAAACTAAGTATCATGCCTAGGCCACCTGGCCCATAAAAGGCACACTTGGAATGCACTTGCAGATTGGCTGTGTTTCAAGTTGGAGCTCAATAATTGGTGGCTTTGGGATGTTAATCACAATGATGTGTCTCCATCTCAGTATTCCCACCCAGTGCATAGCTCTCAATAAAGAGGTTGACTCAATGAGCCAAATAAGTCAGTTAGACAATAAATAAATTCATATGGGGCACATGATGGAATGGAGGGAGACCTGTGAACGAAGAGAGCCAACATATGGCTCCTTCTACCTGGAACACTCTTCCTTCCCTTCTTATCTGGGTACTTGTGCTCATTTTAAAATCTCAAAGAGATCCCACTTTCTCAAGGTCCTGCCTTCCCTCACTAGATCAAATTCCCTGGTTATATTCTCCTGTAGCCCAGGAACCTATCCTACACAGAACTTACTACAGTCACAGTTTATATTTGACTGTGTGACTATGTGATTGACATTTCTGCCCCTGTGAGACTGTATGCTCCCTCCTGGTGGCAGGGACCACACTGGGTTTGGGGCATCAGTGTCCCAATTGCCTGGACAGGCGAAGCAAGCAGCCGGGAAGCATTTACGGAAAAGGAGAACGAAAGGTCCAATTGCCAGAATGGCAGCCAACAAGCAGAACTCTGACTCCCAGAGGCCACTTCCAACCCTCTGCTGCTCCTTCCCCAACACACGTGGCTGTGCGGGCTGGAACACTAGCGGTTTCCCTGTGCTGTGGACACAGAAAGCTCACGTCAGTGTTGTATGCCAGCTTCGTCTCCTTTCACTCTGAGCCTAATTTCTTAGGTGAGCAAATAATACCAGGCAAGCGAGACTGTCCAAGGGTTGCTGGAATGCATCCTAATGAATGCAATGACAGTGTTCCCCGTGTTCATTTCCTGCCACTGACAGGGCGCCGTTTGTAGGAGCACTTGGGACAATGCAAAGAGAACCCACGAGAAGATGGACGGGCCCACGCACTTGCACCTCAGCCTCTCCCCAGCTGGAAGTAAATGGATCTGATCCGAGTACCGAGAGGAAAAGGGTTCCCGGAGTCAAGCTGCTCACAACAGCCCCAAACGGCAGAAATGGTTTTACTGTTGACTCCTTCACCAGCTCGCTACTATCAGACAAAGCTGGGGAAGCTCCCAGCAACCACTCCAGATTTTAAACCAGAGCCTCGCTTCCCCCCAAAACATGGTATCTAACCTCTGCGTGCAGTTTGTTCTGTTTCTTCATAGCAGGTGCTGTTCCAGAATCTCGGGCTCCCTCTTTAACCACGAAGAGGTAGAAACAGGCTGCGGGGACAGCCTTCTGCTGTGATACCACTTGTTCCACAACGTCATCCTTTCGCGAGCTTCCTGTCTCCTTTCCATTCTTGACCAAACGTCCTTAGCACATCATGCCCTTCCCCGCCCCACGCAGGCACGGTCTCGCAGATCCTAAGACCCACTGCACCTTCCACTCACCGCAAACAGCCGCCTCGGACACCCGGTGACTGCCACTCACCGGTCTCTCAGGCCTGCATTTCCAGGTCCTCGGTGGTCTTTGCCAGCAGAGGGCCAGGTCTGGCTTGGAGTGTCGGATTCGGATCCCGGCTGTGTCACTCACTCAGGCATCTGCAAACTTTCTCTGTAAAGAGCCAAACAGTGAACATCTTCAGCGTCTGAGGCCATCGGGGCTCTGCCACACTCCTGGACTCGGCAGGTGGAGCACAGAAGCCACCAGCGTGACTGAGAGGAGGACAAGGGCTCCTGCTACGGCCAGCCGAGGACGTCTCCGTGTTCTCTAACTTACCCCAGGACCCCCAAGAGCCTTGACTGACCGACACATGGCAGAGATTCCAGATTTCGGCGAATTCTCCTAGACACTGTCCCTTCTGTATCCTCCTGGCTGCCCTTATTCATCCCGAAAGATGGAGCACCATTTCCTTTTTCACCCACACTCTCCTCCAGGCCATGCGGCCTCCTTTCCTGAATGTAAAATAAGACTTTAAAAACTGGGTTCACCCGGCTGGTGTGGCTCAGTGGATTGAGCGTTGTCCCATGGACTGAGAGGTCCTGGTTCGATGCCCGGCCAGGGCACATGCCTGGGTTGCAGGCTCAGTCCCCAGTAGGGGGCGTGCAGGAAGCAGCCAATCAATGTTTCTCTCTCACATCAATGTGTGTCTCTCTCTCCCTTCCCCTCTCTCTCTAAAAAAATCAATAAAAACATATTTTTAAAAAGAAAAAAAATCGGTTTAAACAATGTCAGAACTAGAGCTCCTTTGCATTGGGAACACTATTTTCACAAACCTCTAGTCATCCCAAGATAAACAATACTTCCCCCAGACCAGGGGCCACCTTAAGCGTGGGGTGGCATCCTCTCAGCTCTGATGGGGGACCAGACTCCAAACTCAGGGAATGCCCAGCACCGTCCATATCCTGCAGGTACAAAGCAATCACCAAACACGACCAGCCAACAAGGCACCATCTTCCAAATGTATTTAGAGAAGTGCTTCCCTAAAACATTAGCTCCATGGGGTGCTAACAGGGAAAATTCTTCATGGTCAAATAAGTGTTTACAGCTTCTAGGTAAACAGAGGACTTCTTGAGGTCTCATAGAAGTCACGTGCAAGGCTAACTTTAAAAGGGAAGGTAGCATCTACAGTATTTTCCAAACGCATTTAACCATGGCTTTTTGCGTGCTTACTTGTTTGGGATGCCTAAAACACATCTTGAATTATTTCACAAAAGACCTAGTGAGAACAGTAGGGAATCATTCTGCAACTGTCCACGCAAGGAAACCTGGGTTGGCGAAACGGGCAGCCACGGTCACCCGCGTCTGTACATCAGCTTCTCCATTTGCTGTTTTGGAGACAAGCCAAGTCGCACCCAGCCAGCTCAAGCCTTCTCTCCCTCTCGGCTGAACTCCCAAGACGACACCCATCAGCTGGACTGTGAAAGAGAGAGCTGATGTCTGGGCAGGAAACAGCGCTCACACTCCAAGTGCCTGTGACCACGCCGTCCACGGGGCCCTACCTTTCACTCAGGGGGAACCCCAAAATCTGACACAGCACTGCCTGGAACGCCCACGATCAAGCCCCCTGAGCAACAGCAAAACAGACGGGGGCCTCTCGCCTTCCAGGTTGAATTTTATTGCTATTATGGTACAATTCGGTCTCATTCCGCATCATTTTTGATAGCCGTCATAAACCTGAAATCACTGATGTTTGATCTCAGCACAAAAGTCATTCCCCGACCTGAACCATGCCAGGCTCAACCAGCCAGCCCTGGTCAGCGTCCCTTTCCGCACACACGTACGTAACCGCCTGGGCACTCTTGTCGAGAGCTCGGGCTAAGGAACCAGGCAGGTGCTCCGGGGGTCTCCATCCTGGGAGAAATGCCCTGTTGCTGACTCTTTTTGGAAGAACACAACAAACGGAACAACCTGTACTCAAATCTGGTGGTCTGAAGTTCAGAAGAAAATGTAAATACTTATAAGGCACCTGCCCTGAATCTGAGAAGGAACTTGTTTTCATCCTCAGATTCTTAAAAAAATAAAACAGTAAATAGCTCAGTGGTTTGGGGTCCAGTGTTACAAAGGTTGCAGTCTGGGGTTCAGTCCCCACCCCCCATGGCCCTGTTAGCCAAATCTCCGAGAAAAGCTTCGGTCCTCAGTGCAGAACACACCCCTCCCTGCCTGCCCCCACTGAAAAGTAAGGGGAGGGGCATTGTAATACGTATTTTCATATGGTCAGAACGAATGTCTGTTGCTTATAGAAAGATAATGTATATGAGTTATCAGGCACTTATTAAATGTCCAATAAATGTTTCTTTCCTTCTTGTAAATGTTTTTCTTCTTACAGAAAGTCACTTAGGTTGGGATCTGTGGAAACATAAGGCCAGTCCTTTAGAACCCCAACTTGCTCTGTGAATAGTTTCCTTTTGCCTTATGAGACCCTGGGCGAGTTGTCATGAGGCTCTGCCAGCCCTCTCATCAAAATATAAAACTATATTTAGGAAAAAATATTCAGGTGTAAGAGTGTCATCATGTGAAATGTACCTGTGCATAGTAAGACATTTATTTGGATTTAGCCCTGGCCGGTTTGGCTCAGTGGTTAGAGCGTCAACCTGTGGACCAGAGAGTCCTGGGTTCGGTTCCCGCTAAGGACATGTACCTCGGTTGCAGTTTGTTCCCAGCCCGGTTGGGGTTGTGTAGGTGGCAACCACTCGATGTGTTTCTCTCATGTCAATGTTTCTCTCTCTCTCTTTCTCCCTCTCTCCCTCCCGCTCTATCTGAAGATAAATGCAAAAATGTCCTCAGGTGAGGATTAAAGAAAAAAAAAAGTAAAGTTAAACTTTTTTCTCACAGAAAAATGTTTTAATAAAAACTAGAACATTGGCAATATCGGCTAGAAATCAGGACTGAGAAGTGAGAGGGATGTGTGTTTAAATCCTGGCCCCACCACTTTATAAATGTGCAAACAGGGGCAAGTTATAAGCCTCCTGGGTGTCAATTTCCTTGTGCCAAAAATGGGAACAATATCTGAACCTACCTCAAAGGATTGTGGAAGCAAAATACGGTCAGCAAATTCTTAGCACAGTGCCCACACGGTATAGTACATAATAAGTAAGGGATGGAGATTTTTTTTTCCCCCAATAAAATGACTAAGAGCATAAATAAACTCTTGAGCCAGACTCTGAGACCAAATTCTGGTCCTGGCACCTGCTGTGTCATCTTTGGGCAAATCACTTGACTATCTGTGCCTTGGTTTCCCCTCCTGTGAAAATGAGGATATACCTACCACATGATGTTGTGGGTGAATAAATGAACGAATTCATGGAATGGAGAGGACTCAAAACAGTGCCTGGACCTTAGTAAATGACATGTGTTCCCTATCGCCCTCTAGAGCCAAGTCCCCACCCGACCCAGACGTGGCTGCCACCTCTGAAGGGAACCGACAGGCAGGTGCCCTGACTTCCCCTGTTGTCTTGATGATTCAAGGCCACACGAGGCATGTCACATGGTTAGAGATGCTGACTGGGTAAAACGTGACCTGGAGCCACGCGGAGTGGAAAGACCGTGGGTGTGAGGATCTGGAAGTCTGGGTTTCCATCTGCTGAGCTGTTTGAGCGGCATGGCGGTCTGCTGCCTCTGGGGAAGGACGGCTGTAGGTAGTGGACTCTGGGGCTCTCCACGATCCCTTCCTCAGGCTCATGCCCCCACCCTCAGCTGCGCACAGAGACTCACACCAGATAGAAAAGCGGTACTTCTTTGTTGAACGTGAAGTCCTCAGTTCAGTTCTTGACTTTGAAATATAAGTCATCGATGAACCTCATGTATTCATGTTATACTAAACAAACATTATAAAACTTGCATTTATAAATTTATGCTATTAAAAATGTTAATGTACTATGTTTTACAGATTGGGATTCCAAGTATTTTTTGTAGAAAATAAAATAAAAGCCCTGAAGCTATAAAAGTCACAGCTATCAACTTTCATACGATTAAAAAAGTCCAGAGGTGTTTGCATATACCTCAGAAGATCCCAAACACGGTTTTTAAAAAGTCACTTAATATCTTATGTCTTTTCAACAGGGGTGTTGTTTACTATCTGAACAGACAGTTGCTGCTTTTTAAATACGTGAACTGTGTGTCCAAAGAGATAGAAAAGAAGTTTTCACTTTGGAAAGAAATGGCAGCATCCTGCGTTACCCATGGGTGCCAAGACACTCAGACACAAGCCCAGCCGGCCCGCTGCTGCCCACCCCTCCCCCCCCCAGTGCACAGCGGCCGGCCCGCTGCCAGCCCCCCAGTGCACGGCAGCCGGCCCGCGCACTGCTGACAATAGTCCTTCCAGATGCACTAGGAACGAGCCCTTGAGATGATTGCACTCTCTCCTGCCTAAGGAATGCTACCAAGTGACATCGAGTCATCTTATTCCAGCAATCACAACTCCACTGGGAAAAAATTCAACACAGCCCTGATTACACTCGCTGAGACGCTGCAACGCCCCAAACATGGTCAGTTTGAGAGGTGGTCGTGATAACAAATTCAATTGGAAGAAACTTTGATAATCACCTCCAAAACATGGCTTAGTAAGCACTCATCAGAGAGTTTCAAAGCCTCAGCTGTGATCGAAGGCAATCCTGTCACAGGATAAGGAAACGACGGTCCGTGGGAAGGACATGGCTTCAACTGGCAATGTAGTAAAAACACTAGCCGGCAACCTAGTGCCCAGCCCTTTCCATTATTATACGTATTCAATGTACCTATTTCATTGAGATCTACTTGGATTGCGGTACACGGTCTAGTAGAGAGAACATCCCATTGCTGGGAACCTGGCGAACAAATCATCCAAATGACTGTCCCACTGGAAGCATCCCAATGCTGGCAAATGCTGCTAAATCTTCTTAAACGCAAAGATGACTGAACAAGAGAAGAAGGAATTCTGAGGCCAAAGCCTAAGCGAGGATGTGTCGAGCACCCAAGGCAGTAATAGAACAGCTATTAAAGCTGCTGAAACTGCCCATTGGTTTCCACGTTCGCGAGGTTCGGAAGACAGAAGGCCAAGCTCAGGGACACTCAAGGCCTCGTGCTGGACATGCCCCATAAAGCTAGGAACCCCAAGAACGACACTTTCAGAAAATGGGTGTCTCCGAAAGACAGCGCTCTCTGCCAGGGGACAAAGGAAGGTTGTCCTGCTGGAACCTGGACACTGAGAGAAAGGAAAAACAAACGCCCAGGGTCTGTACCCACGAGCCCGCCTCCGTGTGACATCAGCGCCTGAATCCACCCTGCGGGGCCACACAACCTCCAGCCAGAGCGTGGCCTCAACGGCCCCATCCAGACAGCCCACCGAGAAGTTGGCAGAAGCAAATGAAATTCGTTCTTGGGATAATCCACTGGCAATATTTCAAGAAAGGTATTCTTAAAATAGAGATTCATTTGAAAAATATACAAAATACAAGCAGATACAGACTCACAGAGATTCCAAGTACTGAAATATCAGACATTGAAATAAAATATTCATAGCCATTCAAAGAAAGGAAAGAAATCACAAATATAAAGAAGACATTTTATTAATCATCAGCAGGTTTTAAAAAAAAAACTAACTAGTAATAAAAATATATTACTTGATATGAAGAACTCCAAGAACGCTCTGGCTTCAGGTAAGGAGGAGTAAGTGAGCCCACTCCGCCTCTCCCTCCCACCAAACGGAGCTGCAAACCCTGGACCCGCCCTGGCCGGTGTGGCTCAGCGGTTAGAGCGCCGGCCTGCAGGCCAGAGGGTCTCGGGTTTGACTCTGGTCAAGGGCACGTACCTGGGTTGTGGGTTCAATCCCGGGCCCCGGTCAGGGTCATGTGGGAGGCAACCAATCGATGTGTCTCTCTCCCCCTCCCTCCCTCCTTTCCATTCTCTCTCAAAATCAATGGGAAAAATATGCTCAGGTGAGGATTAACAAAACAACAAAAAAGACCCTGGACAGAATGCACGGAGCAGCTACTTGCAGACACGGACGAGGAAACAGGAGCATGGGAACTGGGGGAGGAGGCCAGACTTTGAAGTGCCACCCACCCAGCGGGGAGCTTCCCATTTTGCCCACTGGTAACCTCTGGCCCGGAATCAGAATTGGGCGTCGGTGCTGACAGAAAGCACCCCAGAGAGGCAAAGGATCTCCTGTCACTCAGAGGAAGACAAGCAATTGCCTGTGGTCTCCTTCTGCTCTCTGCACCGTGGCGCCCCCCCCCCCCAGTTTCACAGCCACGAAGCGGCTGCAGCAGCAGCTCCCAGCCACACCCCGGAGCCGGGCTCTGCACTCAGGCAATCTGGAGTCCCAGTGGGTGGGTGGACACCCCAAGCTCTTCTTCCTCTCTGCCCTCACCCTGCTTGGCCCCAGGTATGGAGTACAATTGCCCCAAACTAGAAACAACCCAAATGTCCTCTGATGAGTGGCTGGATAAACAAATGGTGGCGTGTGTTAGAATACTATACAGCCATAAAAAAGAACAAACTATTAATAGTTTCAGCCACTTGGCTGACTCTCAGATGTGTCATACTGAGTGAAGGAAGCCAGTCTCAACAAGTTTGCATACTACATTCGATTCTATTCATATAGCATTCTGGAAAAGACCGAAGTCTGACAGACGACAGATCGGTGACCGCAGGGCCCAGAGGTAAATGGCTTACTAAGAGGCTGGCATGAAAAAGGAACTTGTACTTCTCAAAGCTACTGAATCACTGCACCGCTTCACGGGGTCCCAAGATCCCTGTCGTTAGAGGCATTTAAAGCCCAGCCAGGTAATAATACATCAGGGATGTTACAGAAGGAATTCATGCTCTAAGTCTGGACAGTTGCCCTCTAAACAGTCCACTCCACCGCTGAGGGACTCTAAAGAAGTCTGGTTTGCATTAGAGGGTACCAGGCTGCAGGTAACATTAAATAAATACAGTCCCTGCACTTTGGGGGTTGACGGTTCATGGAAAAACCCTCAACAAATAAATACGTTTTTAAAAATATATTTTGTGCTATCAACAAATTTTTATTGGAATGACAGCTTTATAGTAACCACTGGGCTAAGCTCAGTTACAGAGACAGGAAAATATAAGACGTGCCTCATCCACTACAAGTTTATCATACTGCTAGGAAAGGGGTCATTAATCCTTGAAAAATACATACAAGAGGTAAATACTAATGCACAGTAAGTATATGAGAGAGACCATGAGTAAGAGCATGTAGAATTGCCACATCCGAGGTGCGGGTAGTAAGGGCTATAGGGAGGCAGAGGGGAGTTCACTAGATATCCCCTTTTGCCTCCCAGAACCCCTCTCTACCCTGTCTCCACCTGCAGTGTGCCCCCAAGACTGATCTGTCCAGATACATCAACAGCCTCTCTTGTTTCCAGATTCTCATGGGGTTCATTCAGCAGGAGGCCCAGCAGGAGACAGAGGGCTGGATGAGTGGGGTGAGCGTGATTATTCCTGGGGTCCCAGCCTGACCATTCACTGAAGGCTCCTATCAGGTGTCCGTCTGTGGAGCCCCTGCTTTCAACATTCCACTTCTCCCTCGTGTCTCCTTTGTCTCATTCAAATCCAGACCTATTCCTACCTTCCTTCCAGCTAATAAGCACGGTCTCCCTCATTTTCTAGTTAGACTGAGAAAAAAAAATCAACAGAAATCATAATATATGTATCATTTCAATCTCACCACTTAGAAAACAAAAACAAACAAACAAAAAACCACCTAGGCAATACTGAGAACACTAAGAGCCAGCCATCTGGGTCTCTAAGTTCAGTCACCTAACAGAACTCACCTCTGACCTCTGGCTGCAGGAACACCTGGGGGAGGGGGCGCGGTCAGGTCTGGAGCTGCTGAAGTCCTAGCCTCACATTGAGGAAGCCTCTAAACTGAAGGGGAGAGACAGAAGCCAACTCCTCGTGATGCTCACAAATGCTCCTCTGTGTTCTTCCCCAAAAGAACAAGAGACAAGACACAGTCCCGTGGCTCCCTGGGCCAGTAATTCACCCTGGGGAACAGAGCCTGTAAGGAAGAGCCTATCGGAATCTCAGGGGGTGTCGTGTGGACAGTTCCTCAAGAGACGGGATGATAGTCAGCATTTATGGGGACGTCTACCCACCATCAGAACCTCTGTTTTTGAACGGTGGCTCTCAAATTATCCTGTATCAGAATTACCAGCACTAGTTAAAACGCAGATTTCTGGCCCTTAACCCCAGAGTTTCTGATGCGGACTGGGGTGGGGTCTGAGAATTTGCATTTCTAACAAGTTTCAGCAATGCTGGTGCTGCTGGTCTGGGGACCACACCGTGAGAGCCACTGTACACGCCTGGTTACCAACCTGGGCCACACCCAGGAGCCATCTGGGGAATTGGGAAGTACAGATGACTCACTCACGCCCCAGATGTTCCTGTGTAACTGGCAATGGTGGGCAGCCAGGCACTGACATTTTTCAAAGCTTCCTCAGGTGATGTCTGTGTTGCCAGTGTGAGCCCCCCGGGGCTGACCTGACCCTAAGGCTACCCGAGCTCCTGCCCAGTGAACCTGCCCACTGCCACCTCCTACGGAAAGTGCCTCCAGGGAACAGCAGGCGAGGGCTGGGCTTCCCCTGGACCCTGTGCTCAGGGCTCCAGGGGGTGCTTCCTCCTCCTACCTCAACACGAGCAGCCCCTCTTCCTCGTCTCCTGCGCGGTCCTTCCTCCTAAGGACTCATTTGAAGAAAGGCTGAAGGACATATTAGAAAACCACGAGCAAGAGAAAGGGCTCTAAACTGAAAAGCAGGCCTCACCTCCAGCTGCGTCATCACTGAACCTCTCGGACCCTCAGCTTCTCACGTGATCATCTCGAGAAACGACAGCTAACATCTGTGTAAGTGTGTGGTTACATCTGTAATAATATACAATAGCTGGCAATTCGCTTCACACGACCACCAGCACAGCTCTGTGAGACCAGCGACATCCGAGTCCCTGTTCTGAAGATGAGAGAACCACCTATGGTTCAGTCTGGATAACACACCTCCATTTATCCAGCAAGGGGCCTCAACCCAAATCTTCTGAGGACAAATTCCAATTCCTTTTACATCGAGATGCCGCCTTGAACGTCTTCTCTGTCGCGGCTGACACGGATCTCTGCCTCGTTTTCCTCTTCTCCACACAAGGGGAGCAAGTGTTCTGTGGGCCCGGGTGTACATGAGAATCTGGGACTAACCTGACCCAGGGCAAGCACGACGGGGTGGCTTGAAGGCACTGGTTCACCAAGCATGGTGCAAGCCCTGCAGGATTTAAGCACCTGGTAACTTGTCAAAAATGCAAACTCTCAGGCCCCACTCCAGACCTACTGAGTCATAAGCTCTGGGGGTGGGCCCATGGATCTATGCTTTAACCAGCACCCCAGGTGATGATGCATGGTGACGTCTGAAAGCGACAGGTTAGGGACCTCTGGTGCAACGTTCAGGAGCTCTGTGACTGAGTAAACCTGGCGGCACAGTCGTGGTGCTGAAGCAGGCCCACATGGGCTCTCAAGAACCAGTTGTTACATTTTCAGGATTGTTGCAAGCTGGGTAGGAATATTTACACCATGGAAATTGGCAAACACTATATATCAGAGCTCCCCACCTCCCCTGCTTCCCCACCAGAGAGCTGGTTTACCAGCACACAATTACAATAACAATGATCACTGATCTCAGTGCTCATAGTGGGCTGCAACCTTATTCCTAAGGGCAAGAGTCTACCTTGAGGGGAACGGGCCCTGCCTTGATGATACCAGGTGCCCCCCCCCCACCCCACCCCATTCCATAGAGAATGCACAGCCAAGTTTGCTTAAAATTTTAAATAGCTTGCCATGGTTTTCAGAATAGAGCACCAAATCCCTCCAAGGTCTGCCTCTAACTTCCATGCCAGTCTCATCGCTAATCACTCTCCTGCCTACCCTGTCTACACTAGACTCCAGCCACACTTCCAGTCACCTCCCACTTCCTTGCTTCTCCATGCCATCTCCACGGCTGGTCCCTGCCCATGCTATTCCCTCAGCCTGGAAAACCCTCCCCATCCCATTCATTCTCCCGGTCTGAGCTCACATACAATTTCCTACAGAAGTCATCTTCATACCTCTTCCCTCCCAGCCCTGCCCCTGCCCTCCCCCTACCCCCAGCCTGGGCTGGGTTATGACACCCACTTCCTCTGTTCTCCCAAGGCACCTTGTAATGCCCTCATCAAAGTACTCACCACCTGTCTAAACAGTAATTGCCTGGCTGCTTGTCTCTCTCTGTAACTAGAGTATATGCTCCTTGGAAAGCACAACTATGTTTTAATCACTGTAATATCACCAGCACCTAGTACAGTGGCTGGTGTGTAGTAGGTAGGCAATAAATGTTTATATGAGTTCATGAATGTCATCCTTGGTTCTAATCCATTATCTGCCTAAATCTCCAGATACTGACATTTTCAAGACTCCCCAAAGACATGCTCCACCAACTTCCATTCACCATCTTGGATTTTCTGGATATGAGTCGCCACCCTGGACAATCACCAGTTCATCCCTGCAGTCCTCACACATGTTCAGCCTGCCTAGCAATTTTTCTTTCCAAGTTTACAGCTGGATACATATCTCTACTGTCACATAAAGCCATCCTCCCCCACCTCGGCCTAACTGTGGTCCCACAGAAAAGTATCCATGCCGGTCCCCCAAAACAGGATGTCTTTAAGATCTAAAGCTTCATGATGCCTGCATGCCAGATTGCCTGCCAGTTCCCCAATGCCCGTTCCCACAGAACTACGTACTTTCACTCATCAGAGACACACAGTTGAATGAGCATAGTAGCCCTATTCTTAATAGCCCCAAACTAGAAACAGTTCAAATGACCAACCACAATAGAATGCAGAATACACGGTGGTGTATTCATGTAATGGAATGCAGTACAGAGCAATGAGACCAAAGTACAACTCTCTGCAACCAGATGAATGAATCACATAACATGATGGAAAGAAGCCAAACAGAAAAGACTGCATACTATGTGGTTCATTTACGTGAAATTTCAAAAATACATGAAAGCAATCTATGGAGTTAGAACTCAGGACAGCGGGAGGTTAATGACCAAAGGAGATACATGGGGGCTTCTAGGATGCGGGTAATATACTGTCTCTTGATCTAGGGGTTGGCTACACTGTAATTCTGAAAATTCATTATTATTTCATTGATAATTCACTGATAATTTGTACATTTTGTATGTACATTGTTCTTCAATAAAAAGTTTTCATTTAAAAAGTTAAAATGTTGCCCTGGCCAGTTTGGCTCAGAGGTTAGAGCGTTGGCCCTCGGGTTCAAATCCCATCTAGCACATGTACCTCGGTTGCAGTTCAGTCCCCGGCCTGGATCAGGGTCGTGTGGGAGGCAACCGGTCGATGTGTCTCTCTCACATCGATGTTTCTCTCTCTGTCTCTCCCACTCTGACTGAAGATTAATAGAAAAAGTATCCTCAGGTGAAGATATTAAAAAAATAAAAAATTAAAATGTCGAAGGCATTGTGCTGGGTGCAGTGTAGGGAGACAGAAAGTATCAGGCGTGTGTTCTGGCTCGGGGACTGTTTACATGTGAAGACAAAGCTAACAGTCTAGCCTGGAAAAGACAAGCAACCAAAGCTCACCGTGGTGTGCTGGAGCGGGTTTATACGACACTGTGCACGTGTCTTCCCAACTCTCCACACAGTGACGTCAAATCAGTAGCTTGAAATCAGCCATGATGAGAATATTCACATCAGAGAAATGCTAAAAATCAGGGCCTTTCCCCCAGTGAGCTTATTGATAAACACCAGCCAGAAGCTACAGAAGCCTAAAGTCTTACTGGAATTAGCATGAGCACCAACATCTCAGCATGCCTTAGCCACATCACAGCCCAGGGACAAAGAATGCAAGCCTTTTATAAAATGTTCTAGAACCAATCTTTCCACAAGTTAAGAAATACAAAAGTGCCCACAAACTCTCAGCTCTGGGATGCATCACTCTACTGCCCTCTAGTGGTAGATAAACTCTTGCACGCTCTTCTAGAAACTGCGTTCAACCCAACAAATTCCAGGCGCCACACACACAGTCCTTGGTTTAGTTTATGATGCCTATTGCTGAATAGCACTGATTCTATAAATTCTGTACGTTACAGAGGGATAGAATTGATAGGCCATATTAATATACAAAGCATCAAAATGTCTCATGCCAGAATGTGCAAGGACTGGAAACACAATATCATCCAGAGAATAAAGAAGTCCGTATGTCATGATGTCAGTGCAAGCCTGTCTCACAACCCAGTCTAGCCCAGCACGCTATCTACAAATTTACAAGAAGGCTTGTGGAATTTTAGATATCCCACAACCTGGTAAATAATGCATCTTGTTCCGGGAGAATCATAAAGTGAATAATACATCAGACACAGAGAATCTGAAATCTAGGACAAAGAATGGGACTGGGGAGAATTTCGAGTGACCTGAACCATGTGCTCAAAGTTATGCAATATTACTGACATTAACACTGCCTAAATGCAGAGCGTGTTTTTAAAAACAGAAGAAAATGGAAAATGGGGTGGGGAGAACAGCTTTAATTTCTTAGAATTAAAACAGTAACTATCTCTGTCTGGGAAACAGGCATGAAAGAAAGCAAAGGAAAGCATTGTTGGGAAGTATTTAATCCCTTAGACATGAGGATATGAAAGCAGCTGAGAACATTAATTTGTTGGTCTTCATGGTGCCCGGAGGAGTTAGGAAAAGCAATCTACCGCCAGCATATGGTGGGAGAGCAGAGGGAAGTTAAAGGGGCCTCCAAGCACTTTCAACCAGCCGACTCTTCAAATGTTCCCGGACACCCAAGCCCCAGGGCCAAGCTGGAACCTCAATCTGGTCTTCCTTTCACTGTTGTTGGTGCCCTGAATTTTAGAAGATACTGCATCTTTTTTTTTTTTTTAAGTGACAAGAAACCAAACCAGGAAGAGTAAGAAGAACAATGTCGCTGTGGTTCCCCTAGCCAGCTGTTGAGGCCAGCCATCGAGAGGGAAACGTTCCCAGCCTGCGTTTGTAGATGGCTGGGTGGGTATGATGGATTACAGTGGATATCCTTCCCTGCTGCCCGGAAGCCCTCATCTGACTGTTTCTACTGACAGACCCGGCCCCTGGACGCAAAACTGACACACGACCCAGGTGTGGCCAATCACAGTACACCATTACTCTGGGTAAAATGGATGAGCAAGGACTTGTCCCTAAAACAGAGCCAGTTCAGATTCCTCCTTGAACTGGGGAACGCACAGTCTAGGGACGTATATTCTATCTGAAGCCCGTACAGAGGGGAGCGAGGCAGGACAGAGAGAGCAAGGGAGATGGGGCCCCAGTGACAGCATCTGAGCTCCAGATGATGTGGTCATGCCGGGTCTAAAACAACCCCCGACTTCTCAGCTGCATGAACCCCAAATTCACTTTTTTTAATGCATGCTTGGAATTTTTTTCTGTCAGTTGCAACTGAACAAATCTAACACACTAGGGACGGGGGTTCCTATTACAGGTGTCAAACGATCTATTTCATCTGGACACTGGCTTCTCAGCAGTGAGTCTGGGAAAAAGAAATGGATTATCAAATGGTAACATCTGATGAGATATGAAAATCCACAAGTGAACATGTGAAGCAAAAGCCAGAGCCTACTTAGAAAGTGTCCATCACTCTCGAAAGGAGGGGAGTGGATTTGTTACCAATTCCACCTTTACAGATCAGAACACCAAGTCCTCTAGATGTTAAACATCATTCAACTACTGATGCTCCTAAATAGAGAGGAACTCAACTGCTCAGCTGTACCTACAAAGCTGTTTTATTTCTAGACTCCACTGATCCTTGAAAGTACCCCATGTAGGAGGTTCCGTTGTTATCCCAGTTTAACAGATTAGAACGTGAGGCACCGAGATGTTAAGTAATCTGCCCGAAGTCCCACAGCCAGTAAGTGATAGAGCCAGGACATGCATTCAGATGTTCCCGTTCTGGAATCCAAGCCTTCACTCACTAGGCTACCCTGCCTCTCAGAAAGCACAGGAAATGGAAACATCGGGACTGAAAAATCAGACGTGTGGGATTCAACTTCCTGCCCCCTCATGTTGCCTTGAAAAGATAGTGCCTCCGCGGTCCAAAGTGGGGAGGGGGAAGGGCCGCATTTTCTTCTCTCTGGTCTGCGCACACTTGGACACCTTTTCGACTCACATTGACCTTATTGCTTTTACACATTTATCTTGTTCCTACTGGGACTGAGTGCTACCACAAGAACCACCCATTTCAGACAACTGTGTAGACTACAACTTCCATACTTCAATCAACACCACTCTTCAGAGAACTCCAGTCAGATAGGTCACTGCCTGACCACCAGTCCTGTCCTGCCAATGGAGTCATCAACTCGAAGGTCACAGGTCTCAGCCCAAATATGGGCTTCTCCCCAAAGTCCCCGTTTCTGTCAAATGGAGCAATAAAATCTCCTATCTGGTTTTCAACCTTAGACTCCATTCATTCATTCAGTACTTTGTCCCGCCCCTTCCTTCCCTTCCACATCCAATCACCAATCCCTGCTTCTTACATGTGTCCCAGGCAATTCCGTTCCAGCTTCCTCCATACCAACCCAAGCCCTTCTCTGATCCTGGACGGTTAGAAGAGCACCATACAGTCTCATTCATTTATTCACGTATTCACCTAGCCTTCATATTTCTATTATATGCCAGGCTCGATGCAAGGTGAGCACAAAAGGAGGTAGTCCCCTGACCTCCTGTAGCTTCCTTAAACACCAGTTGGAAATCGTGCTGTGTATCAAACCATCCTAAACTCCCTATTACCTACGGAAATGAGCACCTGACCTCTTTTCCTTCATTCAAGGCCTTCTGAAACTCAGCCCCAACCTAACTTACCAGCCATACTCCCCACCATTCTCTCCATGTGCTTTCTGTTCCATACAACCCATAATCATCAAACTCACCAGTCCTTGGGATGTCCTTACTTCCACCACGTGACAACCAGCACTCTAAGAATCAGGATTGTGTTTTCTAGTACTTTATGACGTCAAAAGTCATGTCCTGCACAATGACACATCCATCCATTCCCTGCGCAGGAGTTTTGGATCCGATCTGGGAACTCCATCATTATTCAGACAAACGCTGCCCTCAGAAATGTTATACTTGCAAAGTCCTGTAGAGAAGGCAGGCTCTTTACAATCCACACAAAACACTGCACCCACCCTCCCGTTTGTAGAGTCGGAGGGAGGGGGAAAGAAACATGAACAGCAAAGTCTGGCAACTTCCAAGGAACCCTCATAGACTGTGATCTGGAAGCTGCTGAGGCTGCCTCTCATCGGGTGTTTGAGCTCATCCACTCGACCAAGTGGGATGTGGACCTGCGATAGGCAGAGCCCACGACTGGTGTCCCCGTCACATCGGGGAGTCAGACACGGGCCAGCAGAGGGACACTCTCTGTAAAGACTCTGGTTCTTTCTGGCCCAGGGTTTGTCAGTTACCAAGGAAACAACAGGGGAAAGATTGTGCTTAGATCCTTGGTGTCTAGGGCATGTGGTCCATAGTCTTCCCAAAATGACTCTCAGCATGGCTTTTCCGGGAAACACATGAACGCCAACTTCTCCTTCCCAGAAGTAGCCATCGTGGATACAGAATATTTTCTTAAACTTGGCAAGCTTCTAAAAGTTGAATAAAGTAGGTCTGCATAAGGCCTTGGAGCCCGTCATTAGCCTCTGTATGCAAAGGCAGTAATTATTAAGTCATACAAACAGAAACATAGTGCCATGACAAACAGAAACATAGTGCCATAGTGATTACATGGCCAGTAAAATTGCCCACAAATTTGTAAGGCATCCTCAAATACAAATTCAGATCAGAATTAACAGCAGCCCCAACTTTTCTCGCCGTCCAAGATTTATGAGAAAGAGCAAATCAAAATGGCAGGCCAGATTTCAAACAAAGTCACCGGATTAGAAGATAAAATAGAGATGGGGGGTCTCATGTTTTCAAACTTTCAAATCCTTGAGATGACCAGCCCAGAACAATGGCTGAGCTTGGGCCGACTTGACTATTAAACTGAGGTGGTATTTTGCTGCAGTAATCGTTGACACTTTGCCTTCCCCAGATTTTGCTAGGAAAACTGAGAATGCTCCATGTTTATGAATAAAGCCCACTGATTTAAAAAATATTGGAAAGTATGTGTCTGCCACAGACGTCTTTGCTATGGCACTCTAGCGTGACACCCTGGTTTTCTGAAACAGAATAAGTAACGAATGAGAAGGTATTGCAGATATTAATGAGGAGAGAGTAGAGGGCTGTGAATTCACTTGGATTTCTCGATCTCTCTTTTGGAGTAAAGGAGATCACGCTTCCAATTTTATTCTGGGCCTAAATACTCTGCATTTCTAGGCCTCCTAATGGCGTCATGCATGACTGCTAAAATGAGTGGAGGACTAGACTTTCAGGGGAATAGGTTGCCAGGGAAACTGCCTACCTGCTATCCCGATATGTTTACCTCTGATGGAACAGGCAACGCTGCAAGTGTGCCTCCTTTTCCATTACACGACAGAGCTGGAGAACTGCCCTCAAACATTTCATAGTTGCAAAGTCCTATAGAAGAGATGGGATCTTTGCAATCCATATAGAACATTACATCTACCTGTCAGGCACTTTTCCAGAATCCTGTAGAGTAGCTTACATCTGTGGAGTGGGAGAGAGGGAGGAAAAAACATGAACAGCGTGGGCTGCTGGTACCTGACAGACCCCGAGAGACTGTGACCTGGATGCCGGAGAACCTGCATCCCACCTGGGGTTTAACTCATCTACTCAAACAAACAGAACTAAAAGCAGTCCTGCTGGAGGGATTTTTTTAAAAGGCAGGAAGCTCTCTTGTCCTTTCTCCTCACTTACTATCAGCAGAATTTTCATATGGAATAACCTTTCCCTTTGTGATCTACCCCCCACCCCCACCGAGGGTTTCCAATAGAGTGGAACAGCCTTCCTTTGCCCATTCCACACACACACACACACACACACACACACAAGGCGAAATGGAGCTGATGTATGAGATCCCATACATCTTTAAGTTCTGAGGAAAAGGACCTTTCTGAGACTGAGTGGGTGTCTATAGGTCTCTGTAACCTCCTACCATGTTTCCGTGTCTGGAGTTTTATCTCATTTCATTTTACCCATACCTCTTCCATCTCTCGTTTATGTGAAATCCACCGCCTCTATTTTGAGAATTTTAGGGTTTGGTCCACAGATGAGACCAGTGATGGGAAGGAGAGAAGAAAATATCCATAGCAGCCACTTCTACACACTGCCCAGAGTTCTGCCCTGAGGTGAATGCTGTCCCCTAAGTCTACAGGAGAAGAACATGCAAGAAAGGTCCCTCGCCCTCACTCCCTGACGCGTGGCAACAGCCCACTCACCTACCCGCACCCTCAGAGGGCCAGCTGCCTTCCCCCACTCCTGGCACAGACAACATGACTTGATACAGACTGTTCCTCTACCAGCAGTGTCCACATTTAAGCAGGCCTGGCCCACATCGGGGACAAGATTCTATCCTTTGGAATCTGTACCTGCATAACATTAGCATCCTGACCAGTACAGGTTAGCCCACGGGTGTGTGTGTGTGTGTGTGTGTGTGTGTGTGTGTGTGTGTGCGCTACTCAAGAGAAAATTCTCTGATGTGTAGCCCACAGCATTGCCTCAAGGGAAATATTCTCAATTATCTAATATGCCACAAACTCCTCTGAGAATGTTTTGAGAGCTAAGGACTCCTCTGAGAAGAAGCTACAGGCACAAAACAGTTTTATATAATTTCAAGGTGTTTGTAGACCCTAGTTACCAAATCCAGAGATCCTGGACACCGGGTTAAAAACCTCTGTTCTAGCCTAGGAGCAAGTGCCCCTGAGGGGCTGAGAGTCAGGACTGAGTGGGTGTCCCTGTCTCTGCTTAAAAGCAGAGGAAGAAAGGGGGTGTCTCAGCCAGAGGTGATTTGCACCTCAGGGCCACACATGGCCACGTTTGAGAGATGCATGATGGTCAGGACTTGGGTGATGCTACTGTCACCTGTGGGAGCGACCGGGGATGCAACTGAAATCCTACATTACACAGGAGAGGCCCCGGCAACACAGAATCATCTGACACAAAATGTCAACAGCACTAAGGCCGAGAAACCCAGTCACAGAGGAGAGAGAGAGACAGACAGAAGAACAGATGACTAGCAGTGTGCTTTGGAAAGTCATGCTAGAACTTCACCTGGGGTGTGACAAGACCACTGCAGAGGACACCTACTCCAGGCCTGGGTGGGCTCTTTCAAACCTGTCTCTTGTTGTGTTGAAGGAGGCCCCCCAGCGTGGCCTGTGCCACTGACATCCTTATGTCGCACTCTAACTGCCACTCACCCTGCCAAACTCCCACTCCATCCAGCATTAGCCAAATTTCCCAGAGACGGCCACAAAGATAGAAAGTCTCTACTTATTGCAATTCACAAGAAAGGTCACTAGTTTCCAGAAACAATGATGTGAAACAAAAGTACCTTGAGCGACCCCACATTTTCCTATTTCTGTGACACCTTATGTGAGTCACTGTGCCCCTCACGTCTCGGTTTCTGTCTCCATGGCCTGGGCTGTCATCCCTTCCACTCCAGGAGAGGCAGCCTGGAAGAGAGGTCAGATCAGGACTCTGGAGCCAGAAGGATGGGTCAAACCCCACGTCTGCCACTCGCCAGCTGTGTGCCCTGCGTCGCATGGCTCAGCGTCTCCGTGCCCCAGTCTCTCCATCTGAGAAATAGGTATAATGTCACGTACCTCGTGGAGTTCTGAGAATTAAAGAAACAGTACACGGAAAGTGCTTAGATTACGCTTGGACTGTTGGCGGTCGTTATGGCGGTCATCACCATCTCCTGTGTGGAGGGAGAACTTGAGATTTAGAAGACCTTGCATAAAATAGAATAAGACTTTTTATTAGCTATCTGCCATTCAAATGGTAAGGTATCCACTTTTAAATACATGTGTTTTTAAATTGGAATCAAACATATGTTTGCTAATTAGCCTCTTTTATGTTTGCAGAGAGCTAGCTCATATGTCAATATTATTTTAGAAGCGCAGCTCCTGCTGTTCGCTCTAAATTGAGGGAGACGGAAATTAGAAGTTCCATTAAAATGCCAAAGCGGCAAAGCAACACAATGGCGTTTGTTCAGGACGGATGGAAGAAATAAAAGTGATTCCCAAGCTTGTCTTAACGGATTCAGTATTGTATCCTTCAAAACGTTGTGCTCGCTCCTCGCTGCCTGCAGCAGAAATCTGGCCAGCCGACCTGATGCACGGCCACTGGCCCACTGGCCTCCGTCCGACACAGTTTCCTGCCAGACTCCAAACATGTCATCTGCCCGCTCTGCGCCCACTGTTGACCCACGTGTCCAGGGCACCCGTATCGCCACCTTCTTAAATTCAATCCGCCTCCTGTCAAATGCCCCCCGGGCCACGAAGTCTTCTCAGAGCACCCCACCGCCTCCTTCCCAACCCAACAGCATCTTTCCTGCCTTTGAACTCCCATCATCTTTGATCTACACCTCGCAGGTGCTTCCAAACCAGTGAACCTGACGACACTGCACCGGGCAGTGGAGACAGACGTTTCCATTTGAGCTGGCAAGTGAATTCTATGATTCCCGCACGGTGATAACACGCAGAACTTGGAAGCGTCAGAAATCAATTCTGAATTTGTAATCTAGGGCTGTGAGTCGGAGCAATTCCCTCTGGTTTAATCAATGGTCGGATTACACTGTTCATTTCACAAACCAAGCACACGGGCCCCGTCCTCTCGAAATCGGGAATCGTCAAAGTCAAATTTGCTGGCAGCTCTAGACTCGTCGAATCAGAGAATCGGCAGGCTGAGAAAACCATCAGGTTCTTTTTAATTATTTGCATTAATTGCCATTATTTGCAGGCCTTGGTCTTCATGACTCAAGAAAAGTAGAATATTAACACCTGGACTACACCTCCACCACTTACGTGTTTTCCTGGACCTTGTCACGCCTGCATCATTACCCACTCCGTCTTTCATTCCCCTATTACTCAGCTTAAATATGAGTTGCGCTGAAAGATCATTGGTAATTCACATAAAATATAGTCTTGTTACTTTTCTCTTCTTTAAAAGAAGCATGATAATTGCACACTGCAACAAACGAAGCTGAAAATAACTCCCCAGGCAGTTGTGCATTAGGAATTAGATTAGAATGAGCCCAATTTATTTTTAAATGACGTGGTAATTTGTAGGAAAGATTTTAAGCTGCTTAAGTTTTCATCAGTGGAAAACAGGGAAGCTCACGAACACCGACGTTGGTCACTGGGGTGAGAGAATGGACCCTTATCCCAGCAGTCAGTGAGGCAGTGTTGGCTGGCTGTTTAAAGGTTTATGTTCAAACAGCATCAGGAGAGGAGACAAAACTAATTTAACACGGGTTAAATCTTTTTAAAAGTCTAAAATAAAGCAGATTCAATGTCAGCTCACAATGATAAGTGCCAAAAAAATCTGTGCTTGGAACTAATTTTCCAAGTAAAGGGAATTAGGATTTGAAATCAAAGCCCTAGAAATTTGGGGGCGGGGTTGAGGCTCCTGGTATGCTCGCACTTGTGGCGTGAAGGGTTCGGGTCTCAGCTCCGGACCAGTGGGGTGACTTCAGACTTCTCCCAGACTCTCTGCCCCATGGAACCTTGGTGAGGGCACCCGGGCCAGCGCGGCCTTGACTTGGCACAGCCCTCTCATCCCCCTGCCCCCCAACAGCGACAGTTGGAATACGTTCCGAGTCCATTCCCATGGGGCACCCGTAAAAGAATACTTCTGCTGTTCCTCTGTCTCCTAACGTTTGAACTACAAGCTATGGTGGTGATGTTGCTGATGCATTTTAAGGTAACTGACAGAATTTGATGCACTCTGACACAAGAGATATTAAAAATTATTAATTATCCAAATTAGTTTCCCCCCTCCTTGGGTGGAGACCATTACAATTCTCCTAATCTTCAAAATACGTGATGTATAAAATATATTTTAGTATAAATGTAAAAATATTTTGAATGAGGGGATGGGGTGGGGTGGGGGGATGGGGAGGAGGCTCTCAATGGGGGGAAAAGGAGAAACATCTGTAACCAAAATAAATTAATAAAAATAATTTTAAAAATATTTTGAATGAGCCATCTATTGTGCATATATATATGTATATTATATATATTCAAGATATATTGTCTCCTCTTGATATACATGACTAACGTCCCCCCTCTTTCTGTTTAATGTTAACCACTTCTCCACGGATTAAATCACCACATAGAGAGATAGATGGATGCACATATACATAGACAGACATGTAGATGTACACATGGACATGTTTAATACATCCAAAATCAAAACAAACAGTTGGATTGGTCATTGATGCATCACACAAGTCTTTGAATCATCCACTTTAGGGAGAAAGATGTGGATACACATAATTATTTTGAAAAAAGAAGAAAAGAAAAAGAAACTTCCATAATAGCTTAACTCATTCTGAAACTATCCAGTACCGCAATCATTTATTAATATTTACTGGTGCCAACAATACGCCAGGCTCAGGCGAGGCACAGAAAAGTTGGAAAGACGAGCTCAGCACTGCGCCAGGTGTCTTCTGTTTGCTCTACGCTGTCCTCCACCCTGCTCTCAGAGAGGTGACATATTGGCAGCGCGTCAATGAACCCAGTGCTGTCCGGCCTGGGAGGTCGCTTTAGGTTGGCTGCATCCTGAACAGGTGACTGGCCCTGCTGAGGCTGCTGCTAACACAACTCTCCTTCCGGTTCTGGAAATCACTTGTTCTCTCATTTCTCCATGCCAGCCCCAAGTTCCTTCAATATCTCTTGTGGTTTCCTTACGCTCTTCCCAAACCTTTGTAGTTAGGTTTCTCTGTAAATAAACTCTCATCAAACAATCCTGATCGAAGTCAGCCATCTGTTTCCTCCTACAACCTGACTGCTACAGGTGACACTCCTCCCACCCCAACCTTCACAGTCTGGTCCAAGAAAAGTGTCCGTATAACTCTAACAGCTGTCACTAAGTAAATGCAAAGACATGCATGGTCAAGAGGCACAAGGGGTCACTTTAAGATCTAAAAGGTTTTGTGAAGCCCATGGCATTCGAGATGGACCTTCGAGGACCCACGGGAAGACTGGTGGAGACAGGACAATCACACAAGGCACCTGATGTCCAGTGTGTCCGAGTGAAGGAGAACAATGAAAAAAGCCTGGAAAGTGAGGCTTGCACCATGGTTTAGAGGACTTTGAACTTCTGGCTACACAGTCTTTGTAAATGCTTTTCTGTGGAAAGTGAAAACCTACTGAGAGCCTTTACGCAAAAAAAGAGATATAAATACCCTGGCTGGTGTGGCTCAGTTGGCTGGAGCATCGTCCCATACACCAAAAGGTTGCAGGTTCGATTCCTGGTCAGGGCAGGACCAGGTTGTGAGGGTGTATATGGGAGACAACCAATCCATGTTTCTCTCTCTCCCTCCCTCCCTCCCTCCCTCACCCTTTTCCTAAAATTAATAAGCATACCCTTGAGTGAGGGTTTTAAAAAAGAGTGAGAGATTAACAAATTATTATAATTATTATGTGTGTTTAATAAAGTTTTGTCCCAGTAGATTGTAATTTTCATCAGACCAGGGCCATGTCTGTTTTATTCTGCTGTACCGAGCACCTAGTACAGAGTCAGGCACATACTACCTACTTGACAGCTAATGAATGAATGAATGAATGAATGAATGAATGAATGAATGAATGAATGAATGAATACATGCTTGAATAATTAAAGAGACTTTACTAAAGAAGCCTTTTACAGAAACTAGCAAAATAGAATGGAGACAGGGACTTGAGCTAAGACGGGAAGGAGGGTAAGAAAGACAGACAGTCCAAGATCTCCTGGTCAGAACCACAGCTACTGCTCATCTGCCTCCGTGTGGCCAGCTGCTCATCACTACTCAGTTCCACGTGCAACGAAAGCTCTTCATGTTCAACACTTAGGGACACATGAAAATAAAACAGAGACCATACCCTGAAAGAATCCATTACAGAAATAAATCTGAAGCGCATACACATACACGGGAAAATATGCAACATCGTTGCTAATTATACACTACACGGTGAGGATCTACTCTTAGGGTCATACAAATCCAGAAGAAAGAAAGAAAAAGAAATCAAGGAAAGATAAAATTGGACCTGAAAAATTAAAACTGTGGGATGGGCCAAGGTTTCCCAAAGCTTACTCAAGTACCATGAGTGAGCCTCAATGTGAATTTACACAAGATGGGCAAGTGATAATGAATTTCTGTGTATATCATAATACAAAGTGCTTTTGAAACTATGTTTATTTGTTTTTAAAAACTGGGATATTTGGCCTGGCAAGTGTGGCTCAGTGGTTGAGAGTCGACCCATGCACCAAGAGGTCGCCAGTGCAATTCCCCGTCAGGGCACATGCCCAGGTTGTGGGTCCGATCTCCAGTGGGGGACATGCAGGAGGCGGCCAATCGATGTTCTCTCTCATCGATGTTTCTATCTCTCCCTTCCTCTCTAAAAATCAATAAAGAAAACAATTTAAACTGGGACATTTGTGGAAGAGGTAAGGGTATTACAGCAATGACGAGGAGATGTGGTACAGAGACAGAAGTTGGAGAGCGGGTAAAAGGCACAGTGACCAAATACGTACGATAATTATCTTTCAAAAAGAAAACTGCATTTGGAATAAGGAAAAGGGGTTTAAGCATCTGGTTTGGTGATTCCAAAGGCTCAGATTCAGCAGAGGAGGAAGCCAAGTTTACACGGAGGTTGGAATTCTGAAACGCAGCTAACCAGGAGCTCCCTATATAATCAAATTCCTAAGGCCCTCCACAGATTAAATGCAAACCACTGGAAATTTTTAGTATTACAACCTCCGAAAATCTTTCACCTTGTTCCCCTCAAGTGCCGTACAACCTTGGAAAAGTTCATAACCTCTCTACACATCAATGCCTTCATATGTAAAAATGGGCTAACACCACAATGGGATTACTGGATGGGTTAAATGATATTTTCTTGAAAATATCTGGTACATGGTACATGAAGAATAAATGTCTCCTCTCTCTTTTCTAACAGTAGGATTTCAATTAGAGGAGAATACAATATTAACTAGACACCCACACACCATGTCGGAAGTTGCTCATTCTAGCTACAAGTAAGTGCCAGATGGTCCACTGTAGGAATAAGGGCTCCTGGTCCCAAATAATAGGAAAGAACCTAAGTTAAGTAAACAAAACAGAAAAGTTTATGATAAGGATTAGGAAGGCCTCAAGAAGGAACTAGAAAGTATTCAAATACTCTCTCAGTATCTGATCTCTACATGCCTGCTTCTTTTTTTTCTCTTTCTTTCTCAGAAGACTAACTTCTTTTTCTCCAGGCTTGGTGTACATATTATTGATTCAGTCGCTCAGAGAAACTGAACCTCTGCCCTTGTTTAAACTACAAATTCCCAGGGAAGGATTCTGAGTAGCTCAGCTTGAGTCTTGGGCCCAGTGGGTTGAGCTAACCGCATCCGATAAGATGAGATTACGTGTCAAATGGCCGCAAGACAAGGCCGCTGTGGGTGGAAGTGTCTGTCGAGAGGGTGGTGGTTTTTACTATCAATTGCGCAGACTCAGAGTCACCAACATAGGTGTTCTATTGCTCAAGAATTCTTGTTTACTTCGCCATAGTCCGATCATTATAAATAACTTTTTAAAAAAGCAGAACTTACCCTGGCCAGTTTGGCTCAGCAGTTAGAGCATCGGCTCACAGACTGAGGGATCGTGGGTTGGACTCCGGTCAAGGGCATGTACCTCGGTGGCAGGTTCGATCCCCAAACCTGGTCGGGGTCATGCAGGAGGCAACCAATCAATTTGTCTCTCTCACATCAATGTTTCTCTCTTCCTTTCTCTCCCTCCCTCCCTTCTACTCTATCTAAAAAAAAAAAAAAAAATCAATGGAAAAATATCCTCGAGTGAGGATTAACTCTATATCTATATCTATATATAGATATCCATCAGAGTTAGTATGCAACAATGAAATAATAAGTCATATGAGTATTATACCTTTTGAATCAGTAACTTCTGTCAAGAACATTTACTATAAGGAAATAATTTATTGGAAGAAAAAATAGGCAGATGCTTCTCTAATATTTTCTTATTGATAACAAACAAGGCTTGGTAAATATCCAACCATAGAGGATCATTAATTAAATGATGGAATGGTGATTTTAATGGAATATTATACAGTCATTAAAAATGACCATAATTTTTTAAATGACCATAATCAAGACAAAAACAATGCTTTTGATAAAAAGCATAATTTTGTGTCTTATTTTTGTTTTCAGTTTACAAATGTCCAACCATACAAGCCACTTCAAATACTTTTAAAAATAAAATGCTTTGTAAATTTTAAAAATAAATTTTTAAATATGAACTCATAAAAATACACCCATGTTATAAAAGTAGACATTGCTTTGTTAAAAGAATGGAATTAAGGATAATTTTTCCATTTGTTTCAAAATTTGATTAATAACAGTAAAAGTGGTAACAATTTCTTGGTACCAGGTACTACACTGCACGTTTTATTTATTTATTTTTTTTATTCTCACCCGAGGACATTTTTGCATTTATCTTCAGATAGAGCGGGAGAGAGAGAGGGAGGAAGAGAGAGAGAAACATTGATGTGAGAGACACACATCAAGTGGTCGCCACCCACATGACCCCAACCGGGGTCGGGGACAAACTGCAACCCAGGTATGTGCCCCTAGCGGGAACTGAACCCAGGACTCTCTGGTTCGCAGGCCAATGCTCTAACCACTGAGCCAAACCAGCCAGGGCTATACTACGCATTTTACATAAATTAGTTAATTTAACCCTCAGAGCAATGTTGTAAGCTTAGTATTATAATTGCCATTTACAGCTGAGAACTTAAGGTTTGGACAAGTCAAGCAAATTGCCAGAATGATGCAACTTCAAAGCCACACAGCCATGATTAGACTTTAAGTCTAGATGATTTCATAGCTGGTCACTACTTTTCAAAACTATGCTGTAATACTGTGTGTGTGTGCATGTGTGTGTGCGTGAACACGTTTGCGTGCATGTGTTTAATAATGTGAGTGGGAAAGCTCAGAGTCAAATGAAAATAAAATAGATCTAATTTCCATTGACAGCCAGCTGAGAACTGGAGAAGAATGAAACAAGGCACAGCTATCCCAACATTTCCTGGCGAAGGGTCCAAGTGCCAGGCATCCAAAACAGCCTAGTTAGCAACATTTATTAACTCCAAAAACACTCAATGTTTGTATTCTATCACTTCCACTCCTTCAATAAATCTTTTAAAAAGAAATCTTTCAGAAACCAATCTCCACCAAAACAATTAAGCTGATGATAGAACTCTTAGTGTAATTTATATTTGCTGAGACAGGAATGTATTTTTTCTATCATGATTTCCCCCCAGGCAAAATGAAGCAAGTACAACACATTTTAAAGTTATTCCATAGATCAAATCACTCCAAAATATGATATAATTAGTCTTATGATAGTATTAATTAAATTAGGGAAGAACAATTATATGGCAAAAAAGATAAAAACATCAAAAATTAACATACTGTTGACATTACTATGTCAAAAGGAAAATGTGATTATAGATACAAATATTTAAATTGATAGAATTCTCACAAAGAATAAAAATGTGCTACGGCAAGCATTCTGGCTATGGAAGAGTCAGAAAATCTTTTTTCAAGTTGCCAAAATGGGAAAACTAAGTATTCCCCATAGTTTCTGTGAATCATTTTACAAGACAAATTAAGAAGAGACTATCTATAATCTGAACCAAGGAAGATATACTTGGTTTATATTTTCCCCATAAGAGCTCTATCTTTTTGCATTTCTGAGATCACATGCTCTTGAATAACAGACTCAATGTTCTTAGCTACCGTTTTAGCACAGTGAAATCTCAGTTTCTCAAACTAGATGAATTCATGTCTACGGAGAACAGTTTTACCAATCATCACCAAAGCAAGTGTATGCTGCCAACTGCTGAAGAGTGCTAATGAGTTAACTTTATAGAGGCCGAATAGCACAGAGACCAAACATCAATCACCAGGTGACATGAAATTCAAGCAGCGGTGGAATGAACCAAGGAGATAGAAAACCTGCAGCACCTTCTTTTGCTTACAAATCAAAGTTCTGACATTATCCTCTCCGAGGGAAGCACTTTGACAAGTCCAACACTGACATAAAGGGTTTTACTTGATTTTTCTACTTGTTCCAACTAATTGCTCTAAATTACCTCTAACATTTTCTTGCTTGCTGTTGGATGGCCCGTTGAGAGGAACTCAGCAATACACACACATACACAATACAAATAGAAGATTTGAAAAGGATAAATAAGAAATTAAGAGAAAGGTTGGAGATGCTTTTACAGAGCAACAGTCTCAAATACTACTACTAACAAAATAACAAGAGTGGTGGTAGTAGTAGTAATATTCCTTAGAGACTTTCCTTAAGTATCTTTTTTCCAATAAAGTATAGAGTTGAGTGGTGGGAATTAGATATGAACTAAAGAAAATAGTCTTAATACAAGAGATACAGTCACCCCCACTCCAAAAGAAAAAGTGATCCAGGTTAATAAAAGATGGAAAAAATATACCAGAAGAATGCAAACAAAGAGAAAGCAATGCTTCTGGATATAATGCCAAAAAGGGGAAATATAACACAAAAGTATAAACACAACAAATATGGGCAGTTTATAATAGAAAAGGAGAATTCATAATAAAATTAAAACAATTATAAATATCAATGAACACAGCAACATTCCTAAGGTAGATATTGTATGATATAAAGCATAATCGATAAAACACATGCCAGAAATAGCAAAATTTAATTAACCTCTATCAGTCAACAAGTGATATATCAAATAGTCAAAAATATAAGAAGATAAAACACTTCAATCAAATAACTAAGAAAGTAGATACATTTGATAAATATTTAGTGCTGAATTCTAAAAATAGAAAATTGCCTTTTCTTCAAATACTAATATAATAAACATTAAAATTGACCATATAAGTCACAGAAGACATCTTTTTAAATTCTGAAAGATAGAATAAATAAGCAACATTGCCCTGACTTGTTTGGCTCAGTGGTTAGAGCACTGGCCTGTGGACCAAAGGGTTGTGGGTTTGATCCCTAGTCAAGGGCACGTACTTGGGTTGCAGGTTTGATCCCCAATAAGGGTTGTGTAGGAGGCAACCAATCAATGTGTCTCTCTCACATTGATGTTTCTCTCTCGCTCTCTCTCTCCCTCTCTCTCCCTCCACTTTAACTAAACATCAATGGGAAAATATCCTCAGGTGGGGATTAACAACAAAAAATATTAATAACTTCAGAAAATAATGTTTCACTTAAAAATTAAATACATTGCTCGAAAACCCTTTGTCAAAGAGGAGATGCAAACTAAGCCTGCTCAGTTTCTTTAAATAAATTTTAAAAAAAGAATACAGCTAAAGGAGTGCACAGAGGAAAGTCCAAAGCCTTAAATATATTTATCATTAAGAAATAAAGAATGCAAAATTATACATCCAAACCAATGACTGAAAAAAAAATTTAATATATAAAGAAAAACAGAAGGAAATACAAACATAAAAAGCCAAATTAATGATATAAACAGAAAATAATAGAACCAATAAATGCATTCCAATATATCCCAAAAGGTTGCTCTTTAAAAAGAAAAACATTGATTAACCTAATCAGAAAAATGGGGACTCCATAAAACAGTTGATTTTGCTGAATTTCATCCAAATAAGTTTGAAATTTTAAATGAAACTTAAAATTTTTCTGGGGAAGTAAGTTACCAAATCTGAGAGTTTTAAAAATCTAAGCAGATCAATTTTCTAAAAAACAAAATTTTTAAATTCTTTTTAAAGAAATAGGTGAAAGTGTTAAATGCTATCCTTACTTCTTTCCTCCAACCCCATCCCACCCCCAAAAAAACACCCACCAGGGCCAGATGAGTTTGTGGGGAAATTTTAACAGATCCTTAAAAAGAGAGCATTTCCAAATCAATTTAAATTGTTCAATTTTTTTTTTTTAAGGAAAACGTCCAAATTCTCTTTCTTTGAAACAATTATGGGTATGCACACAGAGAGAGAGAAACTACAAACGAATCTAATCTTTTGTCCTCAATGTGAAAATCCTACATAAGATGACAAGTAAGCACACGAAAAGGGGTTCCACTCATTTTTCATCAAGAAAATGCAACTTAAAGCGAGATACCACCACACCTGTTAGAGTGGCCACAATCCAGATCACAGACACCAAATGCTGCCCAGGGTGTGGAGCAACAGGAACTCTCATTCATTGCTGGTGGGAATACAGAATGGTACATTTTGCCACTTTGGAAGACAGTTTGGGAGTTTTCTGCAAAACTAAACATACTCTTACCATAAATCCAGCAATTGCACTCCTTGGTGTCTACCCAAAAGAGTTAAAAACTTATATCCACACAAAACATATACATGGATGTTTATAACAGCTTTACTCATAATTTTCAAAACTTGGAAGCAACCAAGATGTCCTTCAGTAGCTAAATGGATAAGTAAACTATGGTACATCCAGACAATGGAATACTATTTAACACTAAAAAGAAATGAGCTATTAAGCCATGAAAAGACATGGGGGGAACTTAAATGCTTATTACTAAGTGAAAGAAGCCAGTATGAAAATGCTACATACTGTATGATTCCAATAACATGACATTCTGGAAAAGGCAAAACTATAAAGACAAAAAGGTAAAACTATAAAGGCTGTCAGGAGTGAGGGGAAAGGAATAGACGAATATGCAGAGCACGGAGGACTTTTAGGACAGTGAAGTTACTCTATATGATATGATAATGATGGACACATGTCATTACACATTTGTCCAAACCCATGGAATGTACAACACCAAGAATGAACTATAATGCAAAGTAGAGACTTTGAGTGACTGATGTGTCTATCATTTATGGGCTCATAAATGGGCTCATTTGTGGGCTCATCAGTCATAATAATGACTCTGGAGGGGGCTGTGGATAATGGGGGAGGTTGCAAGTACATAGGGCAGGAGGTATATGGGAAATCTCTGTACCTTCAGCTTCATTTTGCTCTGAACCTAAAACAGCTATAAAAATCAATTTTTTTAAAAAATCCTACATAAACTATTAAGAAAAAGAACCCAGCAACACATTAAAAGAACACTTGTGAAAAATCAACAACTCATAAAAGAAAAATCTAGTAATATACACAAAGATGGATATATTCTTAATATGATAAAATGTATTTCAGTCCCAAAGCTGGTAGGTATCATGCTTAACAGCAAAACACTAATGAGATTCTAATGTAACTCCAGAACAGAACAAGGATGCCTGCCATCACTTTGATTTGACATTGTACTAGCCAGTGAAATCAAACAAGAGAAAGAAATTAGAATAATGGAAACCATCACAATTTTCAAAGCAACATATTTGCATACCTGGAAAACCCAAACCACTACAAGCAATAAGACAATTCAGTAAGTTAAGAGCATATAAAATTTAGAAACCAACACCGTTTGTATATAAACACAGTAATTTGTTAGAAGATATAATGGAAGAAAATGCACCATTTACAATAGCAACACAAAAGATAAAATGTCTAGAAATAAACTCAACAAGAAATATATCAAACTGATATGAAGAAAATTTTTCTCTCATCGATGTTTCTATCTCTCTCTCCCTCTCCCTTTCTCTCTCTAAAAATCAATTTTAAAAAAACAAACTCTTTTAAATGAAGAAAATTTTTAAATGCTTTAAAAAGTTGATGAGGCTATGGGAAACAGGCCTCTCACACACTTCGGGTGGAAGAATAAATTGATACCATGCTTAAGGAGGGCAATCAACAATATCAATCCAAATTGCAAATTCATATGCCCTTTGGGCTACCAGTTCCGCTTCTGGAAATTTATCCTCCAGATAACACTTGCATGTGTTCTAAATCATCCAAGATAAAGTTGATCTGTTGTGTTGCTGTTGCAGGGGTTGGAGATTAAAAACAATCTGTCTAACAACAGAATGGTTAATTTAGGGTAATTCATACAAAGCAGTACGATGCAGCTGTCCAACTATGACAACTCTTTCCAGCTATCTATGTTATATCTCCAAAATATGTTAGGTTTAAAAGCAAGATGCAGGGAGGTTTGTAGAGTACTTTACCTTTTGTGTAAAAAGAAAAATATAAACTTTTTAAAAAGAACATGTGCCCAGCCGGTATGACTCAGTGGTTGAGCGTCGACCCATGCACCAAGAAGTCACTGGTTCGATTCCCAGTCAGGGCACATGCCCAGGTTGTGGGCCTGATCCCCAGTGGGGGTCATGCAGGAGGTGGCCAATCGATGTTCTCTCTCATCGATGTTTCTATCTCTCTCTCTTCCTCTCTCTCTAAAATCAATAAAGAAAAAAATAAACATTTAAAAAGAATACATTAAAAACTTCTTTATAAACATCTAAGAAACAAATGCTAGTGTTGGGCATACTGGTGAATCAAGAAGATGGAGCCAAGGTTGGAGAAGAGTCTATGCAGGATACATTTTAATTACACCAACTTAATACTTAGTTAAAAAATTATAGTTTTTAAATGATGGTAGTGGCATTATAAGTCATACGACCATGACAATTGCCAAGATAAATTCGGTGTGCTGCAGGGGGTCCTCAAGTTTATTCCTCCCCCACATTCCTTGATCATTATGAGGCAGTTATCTGGGGTCTCTCTTCTCCGTGGTTCTTCATCCAGTACCTAGTTTGACAGAGCAACATGGCTGGTCCTCCAGCAGTGGAAACCTATCTTGGAGGGTCCTGCACTGGCCATCAAGTGCTTCATCGCAGAAATGATACATCTCACTTCTGCTCACAACCCATTGGCTAGAACTTGCCGTAGGGCCCCCCACAAAGCAAGAGAGGGCTGGAAGGAGAGTATAGGAACATCCGTTGTGAGCTGCAGTAATGACTATCCATGACCATGTTGGAGAACAACTTCACAATGTGTTTAACAAATAAATGCCATTTCAAGAGCCCACCAATTTTGACCTGGTAATTATATTTCTGGGAACCTAGTCTAAGGAAATATCCATAAGTGTCAACACATAAAGGGGTAGAAACTTTCACCAATGGACAGAACACTAACCAAGATTGAGAGAACATTCCTTGTCCCTTCCTGAGACAGCTATATGTTCCCAATTACCATCCCTCAAAAAAAAAAAAAGTCATAAATGAGCTGTAAACAAAAAGGCCAGCAAGCCCACATGCAAATACAATGATTTGCTTTTACTGGCTGGAGCCCTGATAGCTCTTTTATGCACTCCAATAGTGAAATTCAAGTTGAACATCCTCTGAAACGAAGCAATCTAAGATGTTGCTGTTAAAGGTTTCGTCTCCAGCCCTGGGCTAGGTGCTTTGCCATATTTTTAACACGAGTTCATTTCCATTCCAGCAACAACAAATGTCTTCATTTAGCCAGGTCTTCACTAGCAATGGAAAGCAGATAATTACAGCAGGTGAAAAGATATTTAAGACAAAAAAGGGAGCCTAATCTCACTATAATTACAGGAGTATATATATTTCTTTCAACAGAAAGGTCACTCGGCTCATCTGAGGCAAAATCGTACTTACTATGATTTTTTAAAACCAATATAACGGTTTTAAGTGCTGAGACCCTGGAGTCAGACAGGCCCGAGTTTGAATCCTAGTTTTGCTCTTGACTAGTTGTGTGAGCTTGGACAAAATACCTGATATCTCCAGATTTCTGTCTCCTTGCCTATAAAAAAAAATACGAGTGGTATCTGCACACATCTCATAATGTTATAAAGATTAAATGAGAAAGTACATGCCTAGCGTGTATTGATGGGGCACAAGTTTATTGCTGAATAAATGTTGTTGTTATGCCTTATATTTGTGTGTCTTTATTCTTTACTAAGTACTTCCAGGTACATCATTTTTTCAGTATTTAATCCTGAGAACATTCACACAAGGTAGAATGATAAATGCATATGCCTCCCATATAAAAGAAAATATGAGAAATACAGGAAAGCAGCAAAGGGGGCCACAGACACTTCAGAGGGGGAGCCACTACATTCAGTTGTGGGAGAGGGGACAGACATCCATGGAGGAAGCGATATACAAACAGGCCAGGAAGGGTGGGTAGGGTGCCCGTGTCCCAGTGAATCAAAGGCCCCACACAAAACTGCATTCACCAAACAATGAGCCAAGCAGCCTGGAGACACGTTCAGGAGTAATGGGAAATCCCAGGAAAGACTGGGGGGAGGGGCTGTTGGGGACGAAAGCCTTGAACGCCAGGACAGAAAGCCATGTTTCATTCGGTAGGTCTGGGTGGGAAAGTCTTGAAGCGCACTGAAGCTAAGTTTGCATGAGTATTCCAACTGCATGCCAGGGCAGGGAGAATAAAAATGGAAAGGTGAGGAAGAAAAATGAGCGTGTGATGTGAAGGTACATGAAAGAAAGTGTTTTGGGGAACAGGAGGGAATAAACCTGGACTAGAAAGACAGAATTCTTCCTGGAGAACAGACTGATACATGAGGACGACGGACGCTTCCGTTTAATGAGAACTTGCCATGCATCAGACTCTGCTGGGCGCTGTACATCCACTTCCCATTTGATTTTCAGGCAATTCTAAAGGATAAGTTTTTGGTTTGTTTTTTCATTTCACCATGAAAATTTTATGACAGTACTAAGGCTTAGAGAAGTTAAATGATTAGCCCAAAATCTCACACACAGCAGGGCCAAGGGTGGAGTCAGAACAGAAATCCAGCTCAGACTGTGTGGGTTCCATTGCCCCTCACTGATCACTGGAGCAAAGCGTGAACTGAAGATTCACCTGGCACCACTCTCGACTTCAGTCTCTGAACCCCTGCCCCACTTTTATTTATTCTTGAAGACCTGAACACATAGTCATACCACCCCCGTCTCCACCTACTTTTGCCTTGTTGATTTGCACTCATCTGTTAAAAAGTCTATTCAAATGTCAAGCACATGGACACATTTCCTGACCAGGTTGTGTTTATACTGTGTACTCTCAGAGCTCCCTCTGCTCATTTCATAGCAGCTCCCAGAGTTCTAATCACTTCTATGAATCTTGAACATCTGTCCGCCAGCAGCTGGCGTGCTGCATGAGGGCAAGGACCATCTCTGTCACGCTCAGCAATGGATCTCCAGCATCTAACTGTGTGCCCCGCATAGAGCTCAGTCTCATAAATATTTGTGAAATAAATGAATAACTTGACCCAAAAAATGGAGATTTTCAAAATAGTCACAACATCATCAACCTGAAAAGTCTGAGTTACCAAATATCACCTGTTGGAGGACAGGTGGGGAAAAAAGAAACATGAAATGGCCGGAACTTTCTGCGAATGAAAGAAAAACCTTGACAATCCATATGCCTTAGAACTTGGAAGACAAATCCATTCCTGCACTTTATCTTTCTGGAGGCTGGAGGCATTTGCATAAAAATGAATTCAAAATAAAAAGCAGCTTCGTCATCAGCCATTAAATAAGAAGCTGCACTCTAATAAAGAGGGTTCAGAAATTATCATAAGCCAAGCAGGGAGCTGGTTTGTGGTGGGGTTTTGTGTGTGTGTGTAAAGGATTAGGCCCCAGACAATCCCAGAAAAGTCCATGCAACTTTTAACCATCACAAAAGAAGTACTGAACGCTTGTCTCACAGGGGTTGGTAGCCTGCAAAGTTCTCGGTGGTCAAGAAACTTCAACAACTTGAGTAGGGGGTTTCAATCAGAGCAGTGGTTCTCAACCTTAGCCTGCTTCAGAGGTCCCAGCAGATTCTGAACCCATCCACGGAGTTTCTTATTCAGAGGGTCTGGCTGACAATTTTTATTTCTAACAGTTCCTAGGTAGTGTTGATGTTGCGTGCTGGTTTGGAGATCAGACTTTGAGAAGCATTAACTAAAACTTTGGCATATGAAGCAGCAACCCTGTGATGCAGGGAGAGGCGGAGGGCTGAATTTGGCCTTCCCATCTCTCTCTTTCTACCATATACTCCCCCAAATCCAATATAGTCCACCTCTTGGCTGCCTAGTCCACACGCTGAAGTAAAGAAAGCAGGTAAAATCAGTAGATGAGTGGACAAAAAAGCTGTGGTATGTTTACACAATGGAAAACTACTCGGCCGTAAAAAAGAAGGAAATTTTACCTTTTGCACCAGCATAGATGGACCTGGAAAGTATTATGCTAAGTGAAAGAAGCCAGTCAGAGAAAGACAAGTACCATATGATTTCACTTATATGTGGAATCCAATGAACAAAATAAACTAAATATATATATATATATATATAAACAGACTCATAGATACAGAGAACAGACTGATGGCTGTCAGAGGGGAGGGGTTGGGGTGCATGGTGTAAAGGTGAAGGGATTAAGCCACAACAAAGTAGAACAACTCATAGACACAGACGACAAGAGTAGGGTGATTACCAGAGGGAAAGGGAGGTAGAAGAGGATAAAGGGGGGATACTTGGTGAAGGAAGGAGACTTGACTTGGGGTGGTGAACACACAATACAATATACAGATGATGTATTATAGAATTGCACACCTCAGACCTGTATGATTTTATTAACCAATGTCACCCCAATAAATTCAATTTAAAAAGTTGCGAGCAATTGCCACATACATGGAATTACCATGCACTCTTCCAAGGTCATTGCTTTGAAGGCTAGAGCTCCTGGGGTGTAATAGGATTTGGTCTGTTTGTTTAAAAAAAAAATCAATAGCAAGTTGCTATCATTCTATTATAATCATATTTTATATGATTTTTTGTTCATATTTATTTCTGTGATTAAAAGCCAAACTTTGGATTAAAACAAAAACAAAAACAGGCAAACCAAGTGTAACCTCCTTAAAGGCTGCTTCCTGTAGCCACACCAGCTCCTCTGGAAAAGAACCTTCCAAGTCCGCAGGGGGCCAGCAAGGAACCATCCAAAAGGGATCTGATTCTTGGCATACCTTTTTTAAAATAACAAAAGTAGTTGCCACATATTGAGGACTTTCCATGTGCTCATGGCAACATGCTAAGCACTATATGTACACCTTAGTTCATATGTACTTACTACAACCCTGGAGGTATATAGAATCCTCATTCTTCACAGATTCTGCATATGCAAATCAGCCTACTCACTAACATTTATCTGTAACTCCAAAATGAATACTCAGGGAACTTTTTTTTTAATCCTCACTCGAGGCTATTTTCCCATTTATCATCAGATAGAGTGGGAGGGAGGGAGGGAGGGAGGGAGAGAGAAAGAGAGAGAGAGAGAGAAACGTTGATGTGAGAGAGACACATCGACCATTTGCCTCCCACACGACCCGACCAGGGCCAGGGATGAAGTACAACCGAGGTACGTGCCCTTGACCGGAGTCAAACCCGAGACTCACTGGCCCACAGGCCGACGCTCCAGCTGAGCCAACGGGCCAGGGCAGGGAACCTGTGCAGTCAGCGCGGACCCGTGCAGAGCAGTGAACACCCTGAGCTGCCTGACACACACATTCCAGCTGAAGTCAAACAAGGTGACACTCTGCCTTCGTTCAGCTCTCGTGCGTATACAAGTATCCTTGTCACAGTTTCTTGACTACCACGTCTCTCACATTCTGTGGGTGATTTCGCGGCTTAAAGGGGCCCGAGCATAGTGCTGACATGCTGTCTAGTGTCCCCAAGTGAAGAAGGGCTGCGATGTGCCTTGTGGAAAACAGTGTGTTAGATGAGCTTTGTTCGGGCATGAGTGATTGTGCCTTTGGCCATGAGTTCAATGTTAATGAGTCAACAGTATATATCAAACAATGTGGCTTTAAACAGAAACAGACATAAAACAAGGTGAATGTATACATTGGTTAACAAAGGTGTTGTGATCAGAGGCTCACAGGAACCTAACCCTGCATTTCCCCTGGGAGCCTTACGCTCAGTATTTGCCAATTCGGTGACTTTATAAACCCTAACTACAGTGAATAACGAGGACCACTGTATTTATAACAACACTGGAGGTATATTTCTTTACTTCTATTTTACAAATAAGAAGATTGTAGCTTAAAGAGGTTAGAACACGTGGCAAGGAAGTAGCAGCGTCTGGATTCAAGCCAACTCCAAAGCCATGTTCAACCAGGGTATCCCACCACAGAGGGATTGCACATCATAATGGATGGGTTCTGGGTTCAAATCCAGTCTCGGCCCTAACTTGACAATGAGCAGTTATCTTCCTACACCTGAGTTTCCTTGTCCATAAGATAGAGATATTCATAATGTATGAATGAGTTAATATATGTAATGTACTTAGAACAGAGCCTAAGTCAATTTCAGAATTAATGGTCTTTAGGATCAAGATCAGACCTTACAGTTGGACCTGAAAAAAAAAAAATCAACCAAGTAGGTAAGGAAATACCATCCCAGCTAACACGTCAGGCCCTGCGGTCCAGGAGATTTGCGTTCCCTGGGCATTGTGTCCCCACACAGATGGAGACCACAGTACAGTGGCAAAGTTGTATTTCTTTGCACATGACAGTGTATCATCTCTCACGCAGTTGCCTGGCAGGAAGCACTCCATACGTGGATTAACGAGCTCATTCTCTCCATAACAACCAGGCTTGAAATAGTTCTATTCCTCAATTCTTTTAAATCGATGACTTTGTAGTGTCACTAAGAAAATATCAGTTCCCTAGGTGCACAATAAGGTTTATTGCCATCTTCCAGAAAACCAACCATGTTATAAGGTATTGATTGCCATGTCATTTGGTTCTAAATAATACTGAGAGGTATTCACTTAAAAGTAGAGGTTTGGAGTTTTTCTCTCCTGCTTTCTGGAATATAGTGATATTGCCTTCAGTCTTACAGGGTTATTTAACAGATTTAATAAAATGACACATTTAAAGAGCTTAGCACAGTGCCTACCCAGTACTGGCCCAAGATATGTAGCATCCTGTAGTTAACTTGTGTTTTTTCAAATAATTTCTTTAAATATCGTTTAACATTTACTTAGAAGAGGTGCCAAATGCTGCATTGGAGAAGGATGGAGAATACCCTGCTGGCCAATCCTTCCTCTTGCAAGGAATTCAACTTCAGCATCAGACTCGCTCTAGAGCTGGGCTAGTCAGCGTCAGCACTGTTGACATTTGGGGCAGGATTGAGGGGGAGAGAGGGGTGGTCTTGGCCTCTATCCACTAGAGGCCAGCAGCGTCCCCACCAGTTGAAACAACCCAAAATGCTCCCAGACATTGCCAGCAGTCCACTGGGCTGAGGGTGAAATAGCTCTCCTGGTTGAGAATCACTGCTCCCGAGAAACCAGAAGGTTTTTACCTGATAAGCACCAACAAGACCATCCTGGTGTCCACTGACAGCTGGACACTTTGGTCTGCATCCATGCCACAGTATCTGTTCAGCCGTTCTACCTTCAGCCCTGTGGGCACCACCTCCCCACATGGACAAGTGATGCATGTGGCAGCGTACGTGTATGCATGTGATCCAAGTGACACAGCATGCATGACACTCACTGTGGGGGAGAGGAGCCTGGCAGGCATGGTCTCTTCTCTCATCTCACTTAGAGGGATATCTCCATGTCCCTCACACATGGGCACATGGGCACATATCTGGCCTGCCCTTAAAGTTATTGTGTTTAGAATATAAAAAGTTTTAAGCATGACACCTCTTATTTTTATTAGTAATATAAAATTTTACCCCATAGATATATATTATTGTTCAACCTGGTGCTTTTAATTCTCAAATGCATTTGTTTAAGCCAAATCCATCCACATAAAGAGAAGCCAAGAAAATACCACTTTCACTCTCTTTTCAACATAGGAGCTCTAGGTGACAGCCTCGCAGTGTCGCTTTGCTTCCAGGTGAGTTCTTACATTTCTCCCCTGCTCTGTGCCGTTGCAAATACTTGCTGTATCTCACTTCAGACATATCATGGGTGCTGACTTTCCCCACACTGTCATAGACTGAGCCTGAGGATGCTGGATTAGGACATGAAGTGACCACCCACTGCCTCTCAAAGTGCTTGGGAGCATCATTTCAGATGTAGCTCAGTGCTTCAGGAAACTGAAAGCATAAATGCCTTCACCATAAATAACAGCAAGCGGGTGCCATATGGCTTAATGGTTGCAGTGTGGTTACATTTCACATCATTAGCCCGGGCATCAAGCACCCTGATTAACAAGGGAGTGAAGCTGCCTCCACTTTGGAATTTTCACCAAGAGTATCAGCAACACACCCAGGAGTTGGGGCAACACCAGAAGTCGAATAAGCCAAAAGCTGCCCCCCAAAAGAGTTTGATCCTCTGCCATGCAAAACCTGTAAGCAATATTGCTTTCAGCTTCAGCAAAAATCCTAAAGAAAATGCTACAAATATTCTCATTGAGTCAAATGTTCATTTACTTGGGGGGGGAGGGGGCGGAATGACCCCTCTCAGAAGGGAGGTAACCAGCTGTACATATTCCTTCCTTGAATGAAGTTTCTTTTGTTGCATTTATTAGAATCTTAACTAAGATTGGGTTTGCTGGAGAAAAAGAAATAAACTCAGGCACCTAAGCACAAATGGGCATCTACTCCTGCCTTTGACGCTTGCCTCCGACTACAGCAGACATCAGAGACTCTTCAAGGATGAGATGCCACCGACATCAAAGGCAGACCACTATCCCACAGATCGATGCTGAACTTAAAAACCATTTGTTTGATAGTCTTTACCTGTCTGGTAATGATATTAGTCATAATGATAGTTATACTTGTTCTTTGGGCTCTTCTCAAACCTTGTTCTTATGTAGTCCAACTGTTGATAATTGCTGAAGGTATAAGATGATTTTTGTATTATCCAAAATAAAATGATTAGCTTTAAAAAAAAAAAAAAAGAAAGAAAGAAACTCAAGAGATTAAGGTTCAGCCACATTAAAAAAAAAAAAGACAGTTGGCACAGTGGGGGAGAAAAAGATCCATTTTAATAATATCTAGCCTTCCTATGATAGACAGTATTTGCCATGAGCTGGACATATTCTAAGAGCAGTTCATAAATCCATACACTTAACCATCACCACAACCCAGGTGACGTGAGTCTTATCAGTATCCCCATTTCAGAGGTAAGGAAATAGGCTCCAAGAGGTGGAGGAACTTGGCCTAACTAGAATTTGAACCCAAGAAGTGTGTTCCCAAGTCCACGTGCTGAACCTCTGCTGTAAATTGCTTTATTATTTGAGTCTAATCTCAGACACTCAAGGATTACTCATAGCAGACCTTGTCAATAGCAAACTTTCTTGCTATTTAACCTGGAGAAAGTCTCAAATTTTGAAACTTCAGCCTCCTAATCTATAAAGTAGGAACAATGATAATCCTGATATCAAGAGATATACACATAAAAATTCTATACAAATATAAGAAATTATTAAGTACTGTATCACAGCACAATTCGTGTAATGACTTTATAAGACTTTGGGAGTCTCCCTATTCCACTTGTCCTGACTTACTAGCCTGTCTCACTCACAGTCAATAGGTCTGGGGGATCAATCCCTCCGATGCCAACAGCAATCAAGGGTCAACTACAACAGGACAGTGCACACAGCCCACACAGGCGAGCACCTGGAGTACTCAGCATGGGTGACTGGGGAGGCTACACCACTGGGTCCTACAGGACACCTACTATATTAGGCCACTCTACCAAGTCCAGGAGATGTAGCAGCTCTAGCTAATACATAGAAACAAACATAGAGAAGTAGACAAAATGCAGAGACAAAGAAATAGGTCCCAAATGAAAGAAGAGCAGAAATCTCCAGAAAAAGAACTAAATTAAAATGGAGGGAAGCAAACTACCAGATACAGGGTTCAAAGCAATGTTTATAGGGGTTCTCAAGAAACTTAGTGAGAACTTCAGCAACATGAAAAGGATATAGAAACCACAAAAAAGAACCAGTCAGAAATTAAGGATACTCCAGCAAACAAAAGTCCTGGCCCAGATGGCTTCACAGGGGAGTTTTACCAAACATTCAAAAAAGAAATAACACCTATCCTCCTCAGACTATTCAAAAAAATTTAAGAGGAAGGAAGATTTCCAAGATCTTTTTACAAGGCAGCATTATCCTAATTTCAGATAAGGACACTACAAAGAAAGAAAATTACAGGCCAATATCCCAGATGAACATAGATGCTAAAATCCTCAACAAAATATTAACAAATAGGATCCAGCAATACATTAAGAGATCATACACCATGATCAAGTGGAATTTATTCCAGGGATGCAAGGCTGGTACGATATTCACAAATCGATAAACAAATTGAAAGATAAAAATCACATGATCATATCATTAGATGCAGAAAAAGCATTTGATAAAATCCAGCACCCACTTTTGATAAAAACTCTCAGCAAAGTGGGAATAGAGGAATCATACCTCAAAATAACAAAGGCCATATATGACAAACCTACAGCCAGCATCATACTCAATGGACAAAACCTAAAAGTGATTCCCTTAAGAACAGGAACAAGACAGGAATGTCCACATTCACCATTCTTACTCAACATAGTACTGGAAGTCCTATGCAATCAGTCCACAGCGATCAGACGAGAAGAAAAAAATAAAAAGCATCCAAATAGGAAAGGAGGAAGTAAAACTGTCATTATTCACAGATGACATGATATTATACATAGAAAACCCTACAGAATCCACAAAAAACTACTACAGATAATAAGTGAATCCAGCAAAGTAGCAGGATACAAAATTAACATCCAGAAACCAATGTCACTTTTATACACCAATAATGATCTCTTTGAAAGAGAAACTAAAAAAAAAAAAAAAAAAAAATCCCTTTTACCATTGCAACAAAAAAAAAAATAAGATTCCTAGGAATAAGCTTAACCAAAGAGGTAAAAGACCTGTACTTGGAAAACTTTAGGACATTGGAAAAAGTAACAGAGGAAGATACAAACAAATGGAAGCATATTCCATGTTTATGGATCAGAAGGATTAACATCATTAAAATGTCCATACTACCCAAAGCAATCTACAGATTCAATGCAATCCCTATTAAAATACCAATGACATATTTCACAGATCTAGAACAAATACTCCAAAAATGTATATGGAATCAAAAAAGACCCCAAATAGCCACAGGAATCTTGTGAAAGAAGAACAAAGTGGGAGGGATCACAATACCAGATATCAAATTATACTACAAAGGTATTGTAACCAAAACAGCCTGGTACTGGCACAAGAACAGACATATAGATCAATGAAACAGAACAGAGAACCCAGAAATCAACCCAAGCCATTATGCTCAATTAATATTTGACAAAGAACTCAAAGGCATACAATGGGGTAAAGACAGTCTCTTCAATAAATGGTGTTGGGAAAACTGGACAGCTACATGCAAAAAAATGAAACTAGACCACCAACTTACCCCATACACAAGAATAAACTCAAAGTGAATAAAATACTTCATTATAAGTTGTGAAGCCATAAAAATCTTAGAAGAAACACAGGCAGCATAATCTTAGACATCTCACATAGAAGAATTTTCACAGACACATCTCCTAGGGCAAGAGAAACAAAAAAGTAAACAAATGGGACTACATCAAACTAAAAAGCTCTGCACAGCAAAGAAGCAACCATCAAAATGGAAAGGGAACCCACTATATGGGAGAACATATTTGCCAATGATACATCATATAAGGGGTTAATATCCAAAATATATAAAGAACTCATACAACTCAACAAAATGAAGACAAACAATCCAATTAAAAAATGGGCAAAGGACCTAAATAGACACTTCTCCAAAGAGGATATACAGATGGCCAAGAGACATATGAAAAAGTGCTCAAAGTCACTAATCATTAGAGAGATGCAAATTAAAACGACAATGAGGTATCACTTCACACCTTCCAGATTGGCTACCATCAATAAATCAACAAACAAGTGCTGACAAAGATGTGGAGAAAAGGGGACTCTAGTACACTGCTGGTGGGAATGCACACTGGTACAGCCACTATGGAAAACAATATGGTGTTTCTTCAAAAAATTAAAAATGGAACTTCCATTTGATCCAGTGATCCCACTTCTTAGAATATATCCTAAGAATCCTGAAACACCAACCAGAAAGAATGTATGCACCCCTATGTTCATAGCAGCACTATATATTAGGGGGACCAGAAAGTAATGTCGTTAAAATAATGACATGTTAAGGGTGGAAGTGGAAGCAAATTCGTGTCAGACAATCGAGGAACTGTCAAACACTCTTAACCAACCTTGGTCGACCATCCAAGAACATTTGCAGCACATTGGTAAAGTAAGCAGAGCAGGTGTTTGGGTCCTGCATAATCTGTCCGAAGAAAACAAAGCTAACCGGTCCACTACATGCAACTTATTGCTTCAGCGGCACAATACAGAAGCGTTTTTTGATCGTTTGGTCACTGGAGCTGAAAAATGGGTCCTCTATGATAATCCAAAACGCAAAAGGCAGTGGCTCTCTCTGAAGGAATCGCCACGAAGTACAGCTAAGCCAGGTTTACACCCCAAAAAGGTACTTTGTATGTTTGGTGGAGTATTCGTGGGGTCATTCATTTTGAAGTGCTGAAACCTGGACAAACTGAATGCAGACCTTTACTGTGAACAATTGGATCGAGTAAATCAATCTTTAATTGAAAAGTGCCCAGCGATTGTCACCAGAAAAGGCGTTATTCTGCAACACGACAATGCAAGACCGTACTGCGCAAGACAAACCCTGGAAAAAATTAATGAATTGGGGTGGGAGGTATTGCCTCACCCATCATACTCACCCGATATTGCGCTATCGGATTTCCATTTATTCCGATCGCTACAACATTTTCTAAGTGGCAAAAAATTTGACAATTTGGATGATGTCCAAAATGCCATCTCCAGATATTTTGCTCAAAAAACCAATTGATTTTTATCGATCCGGCATTGAAAATTTGCACACTAGATGGCAAAAGGTTGTTGATAACGAAGGTGATTACATCATTGATTAAAAATAAAAACTTGTTAAAAACTTATCTGTTTGAATTTACTGTAAAAAAACGGCAGCACTTTCTGGTCCCCCTAATATAATACAAAAGCTAAGATCTGGAAACAGCCCAAGTGTCCACCAGTAGATGAGTGGATAAAAAAGATGTGGTACATTTACACAATGAAATACTATGCAGTTATTAAACAAAACAAAACAAAACAAAAAAAGGGATCATCTACCCTTTGAGACAGCATGGAGGGACCTAGAGATTATGCTAAGCAAAATAAGCCAGTCAGAGAAAGACAAGTATCACATGATCTCACTTATATGTGGAATATAATGAATAAAATGAACCAACAAACAAAATAGGCTTGGAAGCCTGGAAGCATGGCACATACTGATGGATCTCAGAGGGAAGGGGGAAGAGAGGTGGGCACAGAATAACCAAAGAATTTATATGCATAATCCAAGGACACAGACAATTGTGTGGTGAAGGCCTGGTGGGAACTGAGTGGAGGGTGGCAATGGGGGAAAAATTGAGGACATCTGTAATACCCTCAACAATAAAGATAAATAATTTTTTAAAGCATAATCTCAACATATCACATCCATGGTCAGTGATAGAACCAAATGAACTAGAAATGCACTCATGCATTCATTCAGTCAGCAACATCATTAGTCCCAGCTCTGCAGGACTCTCTGAAAATGTAAGAGGAATGAAACCTCCTCCCATGAGGCCCACGCTCAGATGAAGGAGACAAATGAAACGCAGTGGAGGGAAGACCAACTTGTTCCCTCCACGCAGACTCTTGAGCCCTCCCCCATGGCGATGCCAACCCAGCGGGTCTGACACGGGACTCAGAACCTGCACAGCCCACCTGCTCCCGGGTTGATTCTAACACAGGTGGCGAAGGACAGTGAAGCCAGGGCTCAGAAGAGGAGTGCCTCAGTGCCTCGCCAGACAGAGCAGTCTGCATGAGGAATTAGCATATTAAAAAAGACATATCTCCTTCCTATCCTCTGGCACCAGGTCTAGATGCCCAGAATGTTCCAAATGATTTACTATCATAATGATAGATGCAAAAGGGAACACATCTTTAAAGCTAAGACTTTTGTCAGAAGAGATACACACTCCAAAAGGTTCATCTTACCCATCACTCTGCCTTCACTTTACTGCAAAGAGAACTCTTGGGGTGAAAGGCCAGGTTAATTTCACCTCTCAGTCCCAGTCTCTAAGCCTTAAGTGGGAAAAGAGTAGCAATGGAAGGCTGGTTGATATACAGCTTGCCGGCGTGCTAATGGTCTCACGCCACACGCCATTTCACATAGGCTACCTAACAGCACTTAGATAGCAGAACCCAGTTACTCTCAGACCGAGCTAAATTTAAAGGAGTACCTGGGGGACAAGTCTACATGAGGTCAATAACTCACACTAGACCTTGGAAGTCTCTTGCTAGAATTAGCTATCTGTACAGAGAATGGGAGTTGTTTACTAGAAAGCCAATGACTTGCCTGAGGCTTGTGTTGACCCCTGACACCAAAGCCTCTTTCCATTAGCATTGTAATCACCAATAGAGATTAATTCATGCCAACGAATATTAATTCACTTTCAAATCATCTGGATTCATAGCTAGGTAATTTTCTAGTACAAATCTTGCCTGGTATGAATTTGTCATTACAAATCACGGTTCTAACTAACCTTTTCAAATTTTCTACATTGGGTACCCATGGAGCAGGAAAAGAAATATATTCTGAAATCTCCCCAGAGAACAAATTTACTATTCTCTGATATACTTTCTCCCTTCCAACTGATCATTAGATAATGGATAATGTAATCTTCCTTTCAACAGACATGCTCCTACAATAATTTTATTATTAGAAATAATTAGGTACATTACAGCCTCTTTTGAACAGCTCTAGATAACACTTCTAAATATTCCATTCAAATACACTTCTACAAGAACATCTATGTAGACAATCCATAAATACTACTAAGAAAACAGGGACTTTGGGATTTTGAGAAAATAACAACATAGGAAACAATTTATCCTTATCTGATTAATTAACCACGTCTTATTAGGTCCAAGTCCTTAAGTGAAAAAAAGGAAACAAAATGGGCAATTAGCATGCTCTCAACTTAAAAAAAAAAAAAAAAAGGAAGACAAAGAACCCAACTAAAAAATGGGCAGAGGAACTAAATAGACACCTCTTCAAACAGGACATTCAAATGGCCAAGAGACATATGAAGAAATGCTCAACATCACTAATCATCAGAGAGATGCAAATTAAAACAACTATGAGGTATCACCTCACACCTGTCAGAATGGCCGCCATTAACAAATCATCAAACAACAAGTGTTGGCGAGGGTGTGGAGAAAAGGGGACTCTAGTACACTGCTGGTGGGAATGCAGACTGGTGCAGCCACTGTGGAAAACACTATGGTGTTACCTCAAAAAATTAAAAATGGAATTGCCATTTGACCCAGTGATCCCACTTCTAGGAATATACCCTAAGAAGCCCGAAACACCAATCAGAAAGAATACATGTACCCCCATGTTCATAGCAGCACTATTTACAATAGCTAAGATCTGGAAACAGCCCAAGTGTCCATCAGTGGATGAATGGATAAAAAAAGCTGTGGTACATATACACAATGGAGTACTATGCAGCTGTAAGAAAGAAAGATCTCTTATCCTTTGAGACGACATGGAGGGACCTGGAGAGTATTATCCTAAGCGAAACAAGCCAAGCAGAGAAAGACAAATATCACATGATCTCACTTATTTATGGAATATAATGAACATAACAGTCTGAGGAACAAGGTAGACCCAGAGATGTGGAAGTAGGGTATAGACTGACACCCCTCAGAAGAGGGGTTGGGGGGGAGGGAAGAGATAAACCACAGAACTTATGCGCATGTATGCATAACTGATGGACATGGACAACAAAGCTGGGGATGGGGTGGGGGGATGGGGAGGAGGGTATCAATGGGGAAAAAAGGAGAAACATCTGTAACAAAAATAAAATAATAAAAAAATAAAATTAAAAAAATAAAAAAAAACCAGCCTATATATGAAACACATATGTATCAATTTGGTTTGTCATGCACCAAAATCTTAAGTTAACAGACACTGAATAAGTGTTTGCATAAAGTCTTTGTAAAAAGGTATTGACTGGTCTTAAAAAACAGTCCTAAAATCAGAAGTGTTCTTAAAATGGAGACTCGAGCTGGCCAGCCAAAGGCCAAAGCGGCTGCTGCCTGACTTTGTGTTCAGTACACGCACCTGACAGTGAACCTGCTCTCCAGCTCACCTGCCCACCCCCTACTTCCTGACACAGAAATTCATCCACTTCTGCTATTGCTCTGGCCCCCGGAGGCATTTGAGAGGTTGTGACTCTGCCTTAGAAACTAACTGAGCAGGATCATGTCCCCGTGGCCACTCATCAGACTTCTTGCACCTTACGATACCAGAAAGGGAGAAACGGGAACATATAGCTGAAGGAGGAGCAAGAGGCTGATGGTGGATGTTCAGATCTTGGAGATGATAAATTAACTGACTCCTTGACCACCCTCCAATTCTCTCTCCCCCTTCACCTCAAACTCTGAGCAGCTGATTTGTGGATTCTCCCTGACATTCAGCTATAATGTCCTCCTACACACTGATAACTGGCCCCCTGCATTCTGAGATCAAAAGGACCTGACCTTATCCTCCCAGATGGAGTGAGAAATGAAATGTCCAGAAAGACCTGCACTGGGTCTGGAGTTCCTTCTCCCAAGGTGGCCTTCTGTGTTCATGGTATGAACACAAACTCCTTTTGGTGAAATAAACCCTAATTCACAAGGGCTTCATTCATTCACTTCATGAACATTTAAAGTGCACTTGACGACGCTCAGACATTATTTGGGGAGTGAGAACAGAGCAGGAAACAAGTAAAAAGGCTCCAGGGTAAAGGGATGCTCTTGGAGAAACATGTCAGGATAATTCCAGAAAGTCGGTCTGTGCCATGAGGGTAATGAAATGCGACGCGAGAGAGGAAAACAGGGCCACTATCGATAGGGACAGCCTCTCTAAGAAACGGACAGTTAAGCTGAAATATGAGTGATAAGGAGAAATCATCCATTCAAATGTGTGAAGGGCCCAGCTGGTGTGGCTCAGTGATTGAGCATCAACCCATGCACCAAGAGGTCGCCAGTTCGATTCCCGGTCAGGGCACATGCCCAGGTTGTGAGCCAAATCCCCAGTGAGGGGCATGCAGGAGGCAGCCAATCAATGTTCTCTCTCATTGATGTTTCTATCTCTCTCCCCCTCTCCCTTCCTCTCTCTCTAAAAACAATAAAGAAAAAAAATTGTTAATGTGTGAAGGAAGACACATGCAAAGGTCCTGCAGCAGAGACCAGCTCGTACTCTTGAGAACAAGAAGAATGCCGGTGTGACCAGAGCTTATGAGCCAGTGGGGGTGGAAGGGGGAAGACAGCCGAGAAAAAAGCAGGGCAGATCCTATAGGGTCAGCAGGCCATGGCGAGGGTCTGGGTCCTGTTCTAAGACAACAGGAAGCCAGTGGGAGGTGCTAAGCAGAGCAGGGGTGGAAGCATGATTCGATTTATTTGTCTCAAGATCCCTCTGGGCTGCCTGGAGAACAGATCTTAGGAGCAAAGTGGTGGCAGGGACGCCCAGTCCGGAGACTATTGCAATTGTGCAGGTGAGAGATGATGGTAGCAAGAACTTGAGGGGGCAGCAACAGAGCTGGGGAGAAGCCGTAGGATTCCGGGTAGATTTGCTGGTGGAATCAGCAAGAAAGGCTGACGGAGAGGTTAGCATCATTCCGTTTCACCTGCCTCCATCCAAGAACACTTTGAGGTGTGGACAGAGGGCTCATGCTCACTGCAGCTGCCAGTGCATCACCCCCCACCGCTGAGCTGGAGCTGGTGGTCAGTGTGGGCACCATCCATGTTCAAAAACCTCAGCCGGTGCTTGTTACAAAGCGGGGTTATCGTCTTAGTTCTGCATATAACTCTCTATATGGTCTCAAAACAGAACTTTCTCCTCTCTGAGGCTCAGCTATCTCTTTTATAACAAAGTTGTTGAAACAGTACACTGATAGAGTCCCCTAAAAACACCGGCACCGGGAGTCCTAGTCCATCACAGTCATCTCTCCTGTTGCCCTCTGAGGCCACGACTACTAATACCAATAATGATAGCCCGTGTTTATCAGGCATTTACTATGTGCTACACATTATGCTATGTGCTTTTTTTCTTTTATTAATTTGTTTTTGTTACAGAAGTTTCTCCTTTTTCCCCCACTGACACCCTCCTCCCCATCCCCCCAGCCCCATCCCCAGCATTGTTGTCCATGTCCATCAGTTATGCGTACATGCATATAAGTTCTGTGGTTTATCTCTTCCTCCCTCCCCCCACCCCCTCTTCTGAGGGTTATCAGTCTGTACCCTACATCCACATCTCTGGGACTACCCTGTTCCTCAGACTGTTATGTTCATTATATTCCACAAATAAGTGAGATCATGTGATATTTGTCTTTCTCTGCTTGGCTTGTTTCGCTTAGGATAATACTCTCCAGGTCCCTCCATGTCGTCTCAAAGGATAAGAGGTCTTTCTTTCTTACAGCTGTATAGTACTCCATTGTGTATATGTACCACAGCTTTTTTATCCATTCATCCACTGATGGACATTTGGGCTGTTTCCAGATCTTAGCTATTGTAAATAGTGCTGCTATGAACATGGGGGTACATGTATTCTTTCTGATTGGTGTTTCAGGCTTCTTAGGGTATATTCCTAGAAGTGGGATCACTGGGTCAAATGGCAATTCCATTTTTAATTTTTTGAGGTAACACCATAGTGTTTTCCACAGTGGCTGCACCAGTCTGCATTCCCACCAGCAGTGTACTAGAGTCCCCTTTTCTCCACACCCTCGCCAACGCTTGTTGTTTGATGATTTTTTGATGGCGGCCATTCTGACAGGTGTGAGGTGATACCTCATAGTTGTTTTAATTTGCATCTCTCTGATGATTAGTGACATTGAGCATTTTGTCATATGTCTCTTGGCCATTTGAATGTCCTGTTTGAAGAGGTGTCTATTTAGTTCCTCTGCCCATTTTTTATTGGGTTCTTTGTCTTCCTTTTGTTGACTTGTATGAGCACTCTATATACTTTGGAAATTAACCCCTTATCTGATGCATCATTGGCGATTATGGTCTCCCATATAGTGGGATCCCTTTTCGTTTTGATGATTGTTTCTTTTGCTGTGTAGAAGCTTTTTAGTTTGATATAGTCCCATGCGTTCATTTTTTCCTTTGTTTCTCTTGCCTTGGGTTTTGTATCAGTGAAAATTCTGCTGTGTATGATGTCTGAAATTTTGTTGCCTGCATTTTCTTCTAAAATTTTTATGGATTCATGAGTCACATTTAAGTCTTCTATCCATTTTGAGTTTATTCTTGTGTATGGTGTAAGTTGGTGGTCTAGCTTCATTTTTTTGCAAGTAGCTGTCCAATTTTCCCAACACCATTTATTGAAGAGACTGTCTTGACTCCACTCTATGCTCTTGCCACCTTTGTCAAATATTAATTGAGCATATTGTCTTGGGTCAATTTCTGGGTTCTCTATTCTGTTCCATTGATCTATCTGCCTGTTCTTGTGCCAGTACCAGGCTGTTTTGATTACAGTGGCTTTGTAGTATAACCTGAAATCTGGTAATGTAATCCCTCGTACTTTGTTCTTCTTTTTCAAGATTGCTGTAGCTATTCGGGGTCTTTTCTGGTTCCATATAAACTTTTGGAGTGTTTGTTCTAGTTCTGTGAAATATGTTGTTGGTATTTTGATGGGGATTGCATTGAATCTATAGATTGCTTTGGGTAGTAAGGACATTTTAATGATGTTAATTCTTCCAATCCATGAACAAGGTATATGTTTCCACTTTTTTTAAATCTTCCTCTATTTCTTTTTTCAATGACCTGTAGTTTTCTGTGAAGAGGTCCTTTACTTTTTTGGTTAAGTTTATCCCTAGGTATGTTAAATTTTTTGCTGCGATGGTAAATGGGATTTTTTTTTAGTTTCTCTTTCTGTGAGTTCATCATTGATGTATAAGAATGCAGTAAATTCCTTGACATTAATTTTGTATCCTGCTACTTTGCCAAATTCATTTATTAAGTCTAGTAGATTTTTGATGGAGTCTTTAGGGTTTTCTATGTATAATATCATGTCATCTGCAAATAATGACAGTTTCACTTCTTCCTTTCCAATTTGGATCCCCTTTATTTTTTCTTCATGTCTCATTGCTGTGGCCAAGACTTCCAGTACTATGTTAAATAAGAGTGGCGAAAGTGGTCATCCCTGTCTTGTTCCCATTCTTAAGGGGAATGCTTTTAGTTTTTGCCCATTGAGAATGATGTTGGCTGTAGGTTTTTCATATATAGCCCTTATTATGTCAAGATATGGACCCTCTATTCCCACATTGCTGAGCGTTTTTATCAGAAATGGATGCTGGATTTTGTCGAATGCTTTTTCAGCATCTATTGATATGATCATATGGTTTTTATCTTTTATTTTGTTTATGTGGTGTATCACATTTATTGATTTGCAACTATTGTACCATCCTTGCATGCCTGGGATGAAACCCACTTGGTCATGATGAATAATATTTTGTTGTATTGCTGGATCTGATCTGTTAATATTTTGTTAAGGATTTTGGCATCTGTGTTCATCAGGGATACTGGCCTGTAGTTTTCTTTCTTTGTAGTGTCTTTATCCGGTTTTGGAATTAGGATTATGCTGGCCTCATAAAATGAGTTTGGAAGTGTTCTGTCTTCTTGGATTTTTTGGAATAGTTGAGGAGAATGGGTATTAGATCTTCTTTGAATGTTCGGTAAAACTCCCCCATGAAGCCATCCGGGCCTGGGCTTTTGTTTGCTGGGAATTTCTTAATTACATCTTCAATTTCCTTTGTTGTTATTGGCCTGTTCAACTTTTCTATCTCTTCCTGGTTCAGTTTTGGGAGACTATGTGTTTCTAGAAATTTGTCCATTTCTCCTAGGTTGTCCAATTTGTTGGCGTATAATTGTTCATAGTATGTTTCAATGATCCTTTGAATTTCTGTGGTGTCAGTTGCTACTTCTCCTCTTTTATTTCTGATTTTGTTTATTTGGGTCCTCTCTTTTTGTTTCTTGGTGAGTCTGGCTAAAGGTCCATCAATCTTGTTTATCTTTTCAAAGAACAAGCTTTTTTTGTTTCATTGATCTTTTGAATTGTTTTTTTAGTCTCTATGTCATTTATTTCTGTTCTGTCCTTTACTATTTCCTTCCTCCTACTAGCTCTGGGTTTTTCTTTTTGTTTACTTTCTAATTCTTTAAGTTGCAGGGTTAGAAAGTCAATTAGGAATTTTTCTTGTTTCTTGAGGTAGGCCTGTAGTGCTATGAACTTCCCTCTCAGGACTGCTTTTGCTGTGTCCCATAGATTTTGTGTTGTTGTGTGTTCATTTTCATTGGTTTCCAGGAAATTTTTAATTTCTTCCTTGATCTCGTTAGTAACCCATTCGTTGTTTAATAACATGCTATTTAGCCTCCAAATGTTTGAATGTTTTTGTGTGTTTTTACTGTAATTGAGTTCTAGTTTCATGCCACTGTGATCTGAGAAGATGCTTGATATAATTTCAATTTTCTTGAATTTGTAGAGACTTGCTTTGTGTCCTAACATGTGGTCTATCTTTGAGAATTACCCATGTGCACTTGAGAAGAATGTATATTCTGCAGCTTTGGGGTGAAATGTTCTATAAATATCAATGAAGTCCAACTGATCTAGTTTGTCTTATAAGAATTCTATGTCCTTGTTAATTTTTTGTCTAGAAGATCTATCCAGTGGTGTCAGTGGCGTGTTACCCACTATGATTGTGTTGTTATTGATCTCTCCCTTGAAGTCCTCCAGAAGTTTTTTAATATATTTTGGTGCTCCCGTGTTTGGTGCATATATGTTTACCATGGTTATATTCTCTTGTTGGATTGATCCTTTTAATATTATGTAGTGACCTTCTCTGTCTCTTATTATGGCCCTTGTTTTGAAGTCTATCTTGTCAGATATGAGTATTGCTACACCAGCTTTTTTTTCATTTCCATTTGCTTGGAAAAAAAATTTTTGTGGGTCTTCTGTATGAGTCTTTTGTTGTTAGGTGGGTCTCTTGTAGACAGCATATATATGGGTCGTGTTTTCTTATTCAATCAGCTACCCTATGTCTTTTGATTGGAGCATTTAAGCCATTTACATTTAAGGTAATTATTGCTAGATAGTTATTAGTTGCCATTTTAATTTTATGCCTGTGTTCCTCTCTCTCTCCCTGTTTCTTCTTCTTCTTACAACAGTCCCTTCAGCATTTCTTGCAGTGCTGGTTTGGTGGTGGTAAATTCCTTTAGCTTTTTTTTATCCGTGAAGCTCTTTATTTCTCCTTCAATTTTGAATGATAGCCTTGCTGGATAGAGTAGTCTTGGATTCAGACCCTTGCCTTGCATTACTTTGTACACTTCATGCCACTCCCTTCTGGCCTGCATCGTTTCTATTGAGAAATCAGCTGACAGTCCAATGGGAGCTCCCTTGTAGGTAACTTTCTGTCTCTCTCTTGCTTCCTTTAAGATTCTTTCTTTGTCTTTAATGTTTGCCATTTTTATTATGATGTGTCTAGCTGTGGGTCTTCTGGGGTTCATCTTGTTTGGGACTCTGTGTTTCCTGAACTTGTGTGACTTTTTCCTTCACCAGTTTAGGGACGTTTTCTGTCGTTATTTCTTCTAACACATTCTCTATTCCTTTCTCTGATTCTTCTCCTTCCGATATCCCTATAATGCGAATGTTGTTACGTTTGTATTGTCCCACAGCTCCCTTAAACTTTCCTCCTGCTTTTTAAATTTTTTTTCCATTTGCTGCTCTATTTGGGTGTTTTTCTCTGCCTTGTCTTCTAAGTCACTGATTCAGTCTTCAGCTTCTTGTAATCTACTATTGAACCCTTCTGAGGTATTTTTCATAACAGCTATGTCATTCCTCTTGATTTTATTTCCCCTTGATTTTTGCTATGCGCTTTTTATGTCTTGTCTCGAGTAATTATCATCTCAACACAATGAAGTAGGATTGTCCCCACTTAACAGACAAAACAAATGAGATAGAGATGAAATAAGTTGTCCAAGGACAGCAGCTAATAAGAGAATAAACGGGAATATAGACCCAGACAATATAAACCTAGGACCTAAGCTTATAACCACCTAGATATACAACCTCCCAAGACACAGCAAGCCTGCTACTTCCTATTCCACCCAACTATGCTTCAGATCCTATCTCTGAACCATCATGCATCCCTGGCCTACTTTCTTCCTTCTACAGGGCAAGCATCTCTACCTTGTTCATCCAGTCTTCAAATAAAGGGTCCCTAAGCTCCTCCCCCCTCCCCCCATAGGATGCTCTCTGGTTTGACTCCTCCCCTTGAAATGTGTACAGTCCTCCACATGTGGCCTGACCATTGCAAGGCTCCCTGAGAGTATTCCTTCCCACTGCAGACATTCATGTATTCATACGCAGCTTAAGATCGCACTCATATTTTCTTTGGGTTGTGTATAAAATAGCACATGGGGAATTTCTGGAGAGATGGTACAGGGTTGTGGGTCAGCAAATGGGCACTGGGACTAGAAAGTTTGTGTTCAAGTCCAAGCTATGCCATTGATCAGCAATGTGGCTTTGGATATCAGAATCTCCTCTCTCCATCTGTGCAAGGGAAATAATGACACCTGTGGAATCATTGTGAGGATCAACTGATTGTAACTAGGTATATACAAATTGTAAATCTTAGCAAATTATTATTTTATTGCAAAAAAAGACTAAATCTGATGGAATGAAATTGGCACAGGGGAGCAAAGACCCCAAATGTCAGAATATTGCTCAAGAAACATCACCTATCTCTGATGACTGAGTCACAAACCTGGACCTACCCATCACAAACAACATATTGATTAAAAATTCAGGCATTGACATTGTATGGCTTCCCTAGATACCAGCTGTGAAACCTTGAACAACTTACTTGATCTCACTAAAACTCCATTTCCTTTAGAGTAAATGGAATTGGTAGAATAACCTATTGGTGGGTGGTGTGAGGAGGACACAAAATCATGTACACCCAATGGCCACCACATCACCTGGCACTTGGTGAGGGCTCTAGGAGTAGTGGAGATAAGCACCACTCTCCATGCAATGGGCATGTGTTCATTAAGCACCTACTCTGTGCCACGCACGCTTCCAGGAGCTCGGATACAGCAGTGAGTAAATTCCCTTCTCTCATGTTGCTTATATTCTAGTAGAAAAAGACTGACAATAAGCAAACAAATCAATGGCCAGAAATGGCTCTATGTCTACACCTAGGTTTGGGCTAGGTGTAGAGGGGAAGGGAGAGAGAGGAAGGGAGAGGGAGAGAGTAATAGAAACATCGATGAGAGAGAACATCTACTGGCTGCCTCCCGCATGCCCCCCACTGGGGATTCAGCCCACAACCTGGGCATGTGCCCTGACCGGGAATCAAACCGGCGACCTCCTAGAGCATGGGTCTATGCTCAACCACTGGGCCACACCAGCTTGGCCTAACTCTCACTTTTTATAGAGAAGTTCATGTTAGTACGGCTTAACAGTTAAAAAAAATAATTTCCATTTGGCAACACCCTAGTGAATAAAACATTATTCATTAATGTTTTATTAATGAATAAAGTAATAGGAAGAGCAAGCAGCACATGATCCACTGGAGGCCACACACAGCATCAGAAATGAAAGGCTCTGACCCTGGGCCACCACTGTAGCAAGACGCAAAGACAGTGCATGTTCCTGAGCACTTAGGAAGAGAAAGACGTTCCCATAAGTGAATAACACACCCTTGATCTACTATTCCATTTCAGAAGTAACTGTGCTTTTTTCAAATGAGCCAAAAATTAATGGAGAGGCAAATGGACTCCACTGAAACATCTCAAATTAGGAACTTTTTCTCTTTTTTTTTTTTTTTTTGGTGAGAGGTAAAGTCGTGTTATTTATCTTTATTGTTGAAAGTATTACAGATGTCTCCCCTCCTTTCCTCCACTGTTCACCTCCACCCCACTCCTGCCCCCACCCCAGGCCCCCACAGCACTATGGTCTGGGAAACTGGAGCTGATCTAAGTTTCTCTTCTGCTGCTCTATACTGACGCTCATAAGAGTCTTCTGAGACACCTGGAACATTGGCATTCAATCAATCCAGCTGGCATTTGTTGATCCCCCACAACACACCAGGATACCAGAGTAGAATATAACCCACATCACAAATAAGCTCCCAGTCAAGTAGGGAAGAGAGCTGGATAAACAAAGCATTGCGATCGAGCAGGGTGAGTGAAATAATGGAAGCATGTCTAAGGCACAGGAAGGAAAGAAGGGCGAGAGGCATCAAGGAATGCCTCCTAGAAGTGGAAAATGAACTGGGCTTTGGAAAATGGCAAGTGGGCAAAGTGGGCAAAAAAAATCATGCCAGAGAGAGGCAACAGCATGAATGGGAGTGTGTGGCAGGGCACAGTCACAGGGACCGCAGACAGAACCTGGGGTTCCAGAGGCGTAAAGTAGGAGTGGGCTGATGTCAAGAGAAGAGGCTGAAAAGTTAGGTAGGGACCAGACCTCGAAGAATCTGGTTTCACTGCTTATTTTCATACATTTAAAGAGGGAATTAATTGGCTGTCCATTTAAAAATATTTACTTTAAGAAGTCCATAGTTAATTTTGTTCCTCACTGTCATTCACACATTCATCTTTAACTTGAACAACTTATTATTCACGGCCTGAGATCTGTCCTTATCCTATCCCCTCTAGAATTATACCTTACTGTAGGAAATTGAATTTATGGCTGATGAAGGGCAACAGATTAATAGCACTATAAATTAATCTAGTCATCCATATACCAAGAGTAGAAAACCTAAAAAAAAAAAAAGTTCTATCTAATACCATCTATTATTGTGCCTTAAATCTCAAGCCAAGAGAAATTAGATGAAAATTTATATCTCAAGACCGAAGAGTAGGGACCACGTGACAGCCGTTACCACAGGGAATACCACGCAGTGTTCAGCTTCCAGAACACTCTCAGGAAGACACTTTTAAGCAGGAACTTCTTACTTAAAAATGTGTGTGTGTGTGTGTGTGTGTGTGTGTGTGAGTGATGCATATATTGGATCACACAGCAATGTTTTGCTGTTTCGCTGATATGTAAGGGGAGCCATATTGAAATATGATTCACCCTAATCTATTGTCAACAAATAAAAAAATGATGGTAATAATAAATAAATACATAAGGGACATGTAAGTTGTTAAAATTTTCTTTTTCGTTTTGGAAATAAAAGGAAGGAGGGGGAAACGCTAACAATCCCTCATTTGCCACAGCTGGACCAGGGTCGTCGAAGGCACAGGCGGTACGCCACCATCCTCCATCCCGTTCAGGTGACAGGCGCTGCTAACCCAGTGGCGCTCCTTCCTCCACAGTCCTCAGCCAGGTGCCCCGGCCACCACCGTGGAGCTGGCTAACAGAGTGTGCCACCCTCGGTCAACAGAGGTACACCTTTCCTGACACAGCCAGGTTCTCCCCATTCCGATCCATCCTCAATCTCTTTCACCAGAGTTGTCTTCCTAAGAGATGAAACTAATCATTATTAGTTAGCCACATTAAAAGCCTCCATTGGCACCTTCATACACATTTCTCAGTGGAGTCTAAAAGGCCTTTCACAATTTGGATTCATGTGTCCTCTGTTTCTGGCCATCTCCCTTCTCTTTCGCATACTCGAATTCAGCCACTTAAACTGTTCCCCTGACGCGCAAAGCCTTTACCCGGTGAGAAGGACGGTTCACCCTGCCAAGTGCCAGCCAAGCCTCACCTCCAGGGAAGCCCTTCCTGCAGCAGACAGCGGCCAGCTCCCATTCCTGCTGGCTTGGGACACACCCCTTCCCCACTCTCAGCACCTGGGGTTCAAGGGAGGCTATAGCAAAGGCCATGTGACCTAAACCTAGCCAATGAAAATGGTATCACCATGGACACCGGCACTGGTTCAACGATGGACACGGGATACCAGCTGGGCCAGAACACCTTCTCCCAGGACTCCTCCGCACCCTAGGAAAGAGGCGTGCATACAAAAATCTGATAAAAAGTCTTCCTGCGGCTATAGTAGACCACTGTTGCCATCGTGTGGAAAGAGCTTACAGACAAATAAAGCTCTTACCGAGGAAGAAATAGTCAAGGAGAACAAGAGGTGTATTTCTAATGACACTATTTGAGTCCCTGGGTTTTTTTTGTTTTGTTTTGTTTTTTAAGTTTATGTTGAGTTTTCATTTGCGAGAGAAAAGGATCTAACTGATACAGTCTCCTAGTGCCTCCAGGAAGAATTAATCGCTGTACCATATCCTTCGTGGTCCCATAGATCTCTGTTGAAAGTCCCTGTAGTAGCAATTACCACATCCTATCGTGATTTATTTGTTTACACGGCTACGTCCACTACCGTGAGCAGCGCTGTGTCTTCATCTCTGGGACACTGGTGCCTGACTCAGAGTCACTACGGATGTCTACTGAATGAATGGGCCGAAAATGAACCCGGCCCCGCATTTCCAGTGTCCTCGTCCCCTTACAGGGAAATCTCTCAGAAGAACTCTGTGACATTCCAGGCCAATGGGCCCACATTTTCCTACCCTCTTCCACTGGCTCTCATAATTTCCAATGAAACCAAAGGTAGTGATAGTTCCAAACTAGCTTTGAAGTCTTTCAAATCGTGAACTGTCTGTTTCCGTGGAGTTAGGCACCACGTCAGAACCTCCATGGGGCTGATGGGTTGAGAAACATATTAACATGTTATTTTATATGTAGAAACTGCAATGGAATTTATTGTTTTTAAATATCAATTGTGGAAAATAAAATTCAATCCACTCTTTTTGACTGGTAGGGCCAAGGATATATTTAAAATCTGGAGATATAAATACCAAAATGTTTAAAGAATCATCTCAAAGTAATAGGGTATCATCTGATTTATTTTTTACTTTCTTCTTTATTCCTTGCTGTATTGTCTTTTTTTGTTGTTATTATTTTACAAGGAGTTTGAGTTTATGTTACAATAAGAAAATACAATTTTAAAAATAAATAAAATGTGCCCAGCCGGTGTGGCTCAGTGGTTGAGCATCGACCCATGCACCAAGAGGTTGCTGGTTCAATTCCTGGTCAGGGCACATGCCCAGGTTTTGGGCCAAATCCTGAGTGGGGGGCATGCAGGAGGCGGCCAATTGATGTTCTCGCTCATCGATGTTTCTATCTCTCTCTCCCTCACCCTCTCTCTCTCTAAAATCAATAAACAAAACAAAAATTATAATAAAAATAAAAAATAAAATGTCCCCTTTGGCCAATATAGGGGAGGATGGAGGAGCCCATATCTCTAAAATGAAACAGAGACTCAGTCACCACTTCAGCCTCATGCACCAGCCCCTCCTCCTCAGACCCTACGTTTTGGGCAGAATCACACATAGTTGCTCCTGTTCCCCAGTCCACCTGTCTCTGTAGATCTAGTGAAACATGCCCCCCCCCCAGTGAGCTACACAGCAGCACCACCAACCATATCTGTCACCGTAGAATAGTCACTCCCAGTGGTTTGGGGAAAGTCAGTGTACATCGTGATATAGCCATATGGCAATCAAAATGAATTATATTTGCAATTAAAATATCACGCAGTCTCTCTCAGGGCCTATGTCTTGAGGTATCAGCTAAAAAGTCAATCTCTTTTTCCCTCGGCAACATTCAGTTGGTGTCACCAGGTATTACCAGCTTCTTGAACTGAGAAACTGGACATAAAGGGGCAACCCCTGAAGACCGTGTTTTAAAACAAGCCAGGCCCCACACATTGTTTATTGCAAGAAAAGACGGTAGGTAGGATGGGAACCGTAACTGCAATGGCCAACAACGACCTCATTGCCCTGGAAGCAGTCCTCAGCTGCCCCAGATCCACACGGGCATCCTCAAACCTCCATCTGGGCTTCCGCGGCTGCAGTTCTCATTCCCGTGGTAAATGGCGTTTCCTAAAATCTCTTTACCCCCAAGTTCAGCTCACATTTATTGAACACCACCTTGTGCCAGGCATTGGGGGCTTGTAAATGTTCAACCACCAGTTCTAGTTGAGGAGGAGCCCTGGTTTATAGCATTTGCAAGTTTCCATGGACAATTCCTTCACCACGGCCAATGTCAGGCTACCCGTGTGATGTCAGATCACTATACCCAGTGCACGTCACTATACAGTATTGCCCCACTACAGACATCATAGGTGTGAATAACTTCTAGAGCAAGGATAATAGCAAAAGGCAGAAAAACAAGTAAGTGGTGAGTTTTTAGTATCTGTTTTCTTTGTCTTTGGATACAATTTATTTAATTATATTTTATGTAATTTAATTTTTAGTAATAGCTGTATTTCACAACCTACTCACAAAACTCCTTAAAATGTAACATTTGGCACTCACAAGTCATTATGAGCCAACTTCCACACACCGCTGGTGCCAGGTCTTGCATGAATAAAATATAGTCTCCGCCCACAAGAAGCTCTCAGTCCCATAATAGAGAGAGACAGATAAAGAAATGACAGCAAAGTGAAAGGTGCTAAGGGAAGTCTCTGCAAAACACTGAGAGCACAGACAAGCCTGAGGGGAGTCCGGGGAGAAATTCACAAAATGTTTTGCAAAAGATGCAACATTTGAACTAAGACTCAAAGCATGCTTAGAAGTGGACAGAAATGAGAATGCAGGCAGCCAGATAGAGACATTTGCATTCCAGTCAAAGGAAATAGCACAGGCAAGAGTTGCAGTGTATGAAAGAGTCAGGTAGTCTCTGGGGTTTCAAGGCATTTGGAGTATCGAGCTCATGTGAAGGAGAACTAAGAAATGAATATTCAAGTTCTTCTCCCTTTATGTCAAACACTCCCCTCCATATGAGTGGTCTTGAGGAACTTCAATTACATGGCACTAAAAAAGCAGATTATTACACAAGCATTTTTGCATGTCTGTGCCAGTTGATATTCCATGGGTGACAGAGTGAGCTTCTTGAAACAAACAAGAGATTGCAAAAATGAATAAGATACCATACCCACCCTTGGTCAGTTCACAAGAGCTACAGAGCAGTAGTAAGAGAAAGACCATCCCTACATTCACTCTAGTACCAAGAGCACAGGCACATTGAAGGAGGCTGTGGTACACTGTGATATGCCTCCCAGATCTCCCTTCAGTGATGAAGGAATTATTTCCCCATCTTACTAAGAAGATGACCCTCGATGGACAGTCCTCTTTGAAAATGGCCTTCACTGAAGAAAGTGGCCTTGTCCATGGTTGCGCCCCTACCCAGGGAAGCGCACATCCCACAGACAGTCAGTGAGAGGCTATAAAGGTCCTGGCCCTTTGAAGTTGCCTCAACTCAAGACAACTCTGAAGGGAGCTCTCCATGGGATTGGGTGGGAATTTGTTGCGAATGAATCCTTTTGCCTGTCCCACTTTCTTCTCCTCCCTTCCACAGGTGTTGAGCCAAATAAAATTCTGCACACTTATCTGTATCAGACTCTCTTTCTCAGGGAATTCTACTTGCAACAAGAGCCAATCAAAGAAAAGCAATTCATTCATTCATTCACTAAATTCTGTAAAGTTCCTACCATGTGCCAGACACTATGTGGGGCACTCCAGCTTCAAAAGTGAACAAAATAAATTAAAACAAAGTAGAGAGTCCTTGTTTCATGAAATATAGTCAAGAAAGTAAATATAAATCAAATACTCAGACTATGAATGCACACAATATACAATTACAAAAATAAATGCTCTGAAAGGAAAGAGTACAGCTCTTAGAAAGCATGTAATAAAGGACCAGACTGTGCTGGCTACTCAGTATCGAGAGTTGTGAAGGGTTCTGATATTTTCCCTACTCACAAGTTAACCTGTCACAATTCTGTGGATGCTGGTAGAAGACAGGACTCCAAGGTCACCAGACAGAGGACAGTTTATTATAACAATAGCTACAGCCACAGTGTCAGCATTTTTGTGTCATTTCCCTAAGCCCCAGTTCCAACAGGTGATGTGAAGAGGGTCAGGTGACACCTGCCCGTGGGGTGAGCTGCATTTTAGGAGATGAGTGCTGAGCTTAGGGAATCCTAATCTTTTATAACAGGCAACACGAATGCCTGCACTTTGCTGCAGAGGGGAAAATATCTCTATATTCCAAAGTTGTTCAGTGCACAAATATCCTTGAAAAGTAAGTCTGGAACACATAAGTGCAAGAAACTGACATGTAAAAACATGCAGAACCACAAGAGACCCATGGAGAACTGTCTCCCAACAAGCAGCTATATAAACCTGTCTCTCTGTTAGATACCTTTACTCTAAGCTTGGATTCCTTTAACGAAGGCTTATTAAAGGCACATTTATGATGGATATTTGCCTCATCTAAAATGGGATCTTAGCCCTGGCTGGTTTGGCTCAATGATTAGAGCATCAGCCCTCAGATCAAAGGGTCATGGGAGGGTCACAGGTTCAATCCCCGGTCAAGGGTATATGCCTGAGTTGCAGGTTTGATCCCCAACCCTGATCATGTAGGAGGCAACCAATCATGTGTCTCTCTTACATCGATGTTTTTCTCTCTCTCTCTCCCCCTCCCTCCCCTCCACTTTATCTAAAAATCAATGGAAAAATATCCTCAGGTGTGGATTAACAAAAAAATAAATAAAAATAAAATGGGATCTTAGTGGTCTGGGGGCTCTGTGCACTTCCTTTTGGTAGTGCATCGTTCTGCAGGCTCCTCGCCATTAAGACGTAGGATGTAGGAATCTGCTTTTTTCTCCCTTAAAGGAGTTAATTGAGAGTTTTTATGTACCAAGGCTGCCTGTTAGGTGATGTATGGGTTTGCAATGGTAGACTTGGACATCCCAAAGCTGAGCACATTCAGTGGCAATGGAAATTTTACAATCTAATTGTGGGTGCTCCAGCTGTAGATGCCAAGGACCCAGAAAACAGACTTAGCTTGTCACCAGTTGATATGAATCCTTGTGGGATATGAACTGGGAGGAGATTGAAAAAGGTACTATCACGCAGATCCAATGCTGCACTAACATCACTCTCCAGAAATATTTATCCTTTGAATTAGTTCAACATTGCAGAGAGTATTCCCATTATGTGAGTTGACATGGTAAGGTCAAACATGCTTCGCAAATCATTGAGTTGGATAGCTGTTTTATATTATTATGGGGCCCTCTAGCTACAAATGGAATTAGGAGAGTATGAAATTTTTATTTAGAGCAAACGTTTTGGAATTATTCTAGCGTATTTCTACTCCCTATGCTAAAGCACATTCTTGGTAATCTTTGTGTGTGTTTTTAATTTATCTTCATTGTTGAAAGTACTACAGATGTCCCCTATTTGTCGCCCCATTGACCCCCTCCTCCCTGCTCTCACCCCCCACCCCCACCTTCACCACACTATTGTCTGTGTCCATTGGTTATGCATATATGCAAATAAGCTCTTTGATTTATCTCTTCCCACCCCCTTCCCCTCTTCCCTCTGAGTTTCATCAGTCTGTTCCCTGCTTCCATGTCTCTGGATCTATTTTGTTCATCAGCTTATTTTGTTCATTAGATTCCACATATAAGTGAGATAATATGGTACTTATCTTTCTCTGACTGGCTTATTTCACTTAGCATAATACTCTCCAGATCCCTCCAGCCTATCTCAAAGGGTAAGAGATCCTTGGGTAATATTTGAAAGATAATTTTTACCATATTCTCTCAGATATACCCTATGTAATACTCTTATACTTTGAGATATAATATACAGTGCTTTAGAACAGTGGTTCTCAAAGTGTGTCCCCACCACCACCACCAGGAGCAGCCACATCACCTGGGAACTTGTCAGATGTCCCGCCCTAGACCTGAAGCAGAACCTCTGGGATGGGGCCCAGGGATGTTCAACAGCCTTCCAGGGAATCCTAAGAATGTTAATGCAGAGAACCACCACTACAGAGTTGTCTGAGGATGTTTTAGAGATAAACAGAACTGTTAAATCCAGGGTAAATAAATACACCCTGTCAACATCCAGCCTAGCCACTTTAACTTTAATCTGAACCTTTCCTCCGATTGTCATAAAAGAACATGGTTAACTTTTATTTTATTTTGCGACTTAACAGCCTATGCAATAAACCCAACTGCCTGAATTATCTTTCTGCTCCAAACAAAGCAGATTCTGGTCGTGTGTGATATACAGTGGCAACTACAAGATTCAAAGAAAATCAATATGCAAATCAATACATTTGACTCCAAGTCTCGTCTGTCAAGTCTTTCATAGGAACTGGCTTAATTAGCAAAGCAGCAAAATGCAAGAATCAGCCTCACTCAATATCCCATGCCACTGCTTTACCAATAATATACAATCGTCCAGAAGAAGACACAAGGGATCAATAATAGAGCTGTCTTGTATGAGGAAACTGAAAGCTGAGCTTCATTCAGAGACAACCCGGTGATTCAACCTATCATGTGTCCACAAGTTGGGGCTTACAAATGAATGAAATGTTACTTCCGTTTATACAGAGCCCTTGTCATCAAAAGCTTGACTAATTTTTACACGCTGATACCTCTTAAGATGACATGATCCAGAAGAAGCCAATGCAGTGGTCCAACGCAGCTGCACATGAGAATTATCTCATTAAAGGCCCCAGATCAGGCCACACATCCAAGACCAGTGGATCTTAAATTTTAGCATGCATCAGAAGCAACCAGAAGGCTTGTTAAAACACACAAAACCACACTTTGATAATCACTACCCCAGACAGATTAAATCAGAACCTTTGGGGCTGGGAACCCAACAGCAGTATTTTCTAAACTACGGAAGGTAATTCCTACAAGGTGAAAATCACCAGTCCACGGGCCAACTCAACCGGCACACATGTCCATGGAGAATTCTCCAGCATGGAGTGTGTGAGAAGAGAGGAAGGGAAAAGAAGCAACACCTAGGAAACTTATTTGTGAGCATGAGATGAAGGAGATTTTCAAAAAAATGTCCAAAGTTCATCAACCAAAATAAGAATCCATGTTTCAAAATGTTTCCAATCACTGGATAATTGGAGAGCTGGTGAAGGGTGCTCATGTTGGTGGGGTGCGCAAAATACTATAATCCTGTGAGGTGTACCAGTCACAACGGAAGATTGGTCATCTCACAGCTCACTTGCAGATTAAGTGAGGCCACTGTTGTCACATAACAGAGGTCACCGGAAGGGTAATGAACCAGGAGAACAGAGTAGAAACTGTCTCTGAGTGCAACATGTATCTGTCTTAGGAAAGGGAAGGGGAACTGTAACCAGAAATTAAAAGACATTAAGCCAAGATTCTAAGAAAGGAGAGAGGAGGCAACAATCAGATCTGCTGGGAAGTTTGAGAGCAGAACTACTGGATGAATTAGATGAAAGTGCTTCGTTGCAACACTGAGTAAGAAAGTGACCCTAATACGAAGTTCATCTGGCCCAAGGGTCTGGGAGCAGTTCTCAGAGATACAGTGATAAAGCAACACAAAATAATAACAACATCTAAAACTTACTGAGTCATTTTTATGGGCCAGGCACAGTTTTAAGAACTTTACATATATTAACTCACTTAATCCTCGTAATTCATAGGACAGAGATAGCACAAGGCCCAACGAGATGAAGAAACTTGCCCAAGGTCACAGGGCTGTTCTGGTGGAGCCACGACCTGCACCTGTCCGCCTGGCTCCACCGTGCATGCTCCCAAACACAGCAGAGCGCTCCGTCTGCCTCTGTGCCTTGCACAAGAACACCTGCAGAAACCACTTACACATCCCCGACAACAGCCAGACTACGTCGTTACTGAATATCAAGTTCAAGAGAAAGAGCTTCAGTTATATCTGTCATGTTAAATATACACTCTGAATATCTGACGCACTTCGTATTTTCAGAAATCTCATTTTTCTCCTCTAACCACACAATGCCAGGCACTAAAGATGGCATGAAGGTACTACTGCTCCTTTCCCATTCCTTAGCTCTGCTGAAAGGAAACAACAAAAACAGAGAAAAAAGGGCATGCAAAAACCTCAAGTAATGACGACTCTCCATACTGAATCTTTTGTGGCATATAAATTTTGTGGCATAAAATTATCATAATAATTGAAATAACAGAATAAAAACACCACACTAATTTGGGGACCTGTTTAAAAAAAAAAAAGGACTGCAAATCCTAGATGGATTCTGTAGAAGAAAACAATGAACTACTAAACAAATGTACTTCACTACAAAATAAAGTAGCCCAAATGAATAGTACCTCTTGCCCAGAAGTCTGAAAGGGGCCTCAGGCCTGGCTGGTGTGGCTCAGTGGATTGAGCATCATCCTGTGGACTGAGAGGTCCTGGTTCGATTCCCGATCAGGGCACACGCCCAGGTTTTGGGCCAAATCCCCAGTGGGGGGCGTGCGGGAGGCAGCCCATCGATGTTTCTCTCTCACATGGATGTTTCTCTCTCCCTCTCCCTTCTCTCTCCAAAAAAAAAAAATCAATAGAAACATTTTTTTTTTTTTTTAATGGAAGGGGCCTCAGAGATCTTTGGTGGCAGATTTCACCACAACCACCCTCCACTCTGCCGATGCCCACTGTAATAGCAGCTTATTGCAATCGTATAATGATATACATTTTTGCCATGGGGTCAAGTGCTTATTTCTGTAAGCTCAAAATTCAAATGCAAAACAAAAATTTTTTGTCCGTGAGAAGGAAAGGGAAACTTTTATGCATTTGTTTATTGTCAGTCTCCCTGCTAGATATAAGTTCAATGAGAGCAAGAACTTTGTTTTATTTCTACGATGCCCTGCCTTTTTTAGACTAGGGCTTATAACATAATAGGTGCTTAATAAATATTTCTTAAATGGATGGACCAAATTGCTTCCCCCTCCCCTGCCAAAAAAAGAATAGCAATGCTAATGTGCACTGGTGAGGAGGCAGGAGTAATAGTGACCGCTCACACTGCACAAGGGTGGATACACTGTCCTGAAGTTGAGTGCTGTATGTGTGTGTGTGTGTGTGTGTGTGTGTGTGTGTGTGTGTGTGCGCGCGCGCGCGTAGCTTTTAAAGATAATCCTTCCTACTCTTTACTCAGTAATCATATTTCTAAGCCTCTATCTGATAAAAAATATAAGATGTTATTAAATATTCATTTACAAAGGGATTCCCTGAATTATTTATAAGAGTAAAAGATTTAAAACAACCTAAATATCCAAAAGGAACATAGTAGTAAAATAAATTGATACTTCCACACAGTGGCACTTTTAACGATGGGAGAAAGGCTCACAGTACAATGTAAAACAATAGGAACAGAAAATAAAACTATAGACACTCCCAATCCGAGTATTGAGCACCCAGGTGGGTGCAGAGGAAAGAGACCAAGGCAATGTACCATAATGTTCCAGGTGATTTTCTCTGGCTGGGAAACATGATGAATTGTTTTTGTCTTCATGCATAGTGACATTTTTCAAGCTTTCTACAATTTACAAAACAATTTATTTTTTAAAAAGTAGACTTATAATTTTATGAGATCATGGCAGCAAATAAACGATCACATCTGAGGCAAAAGGTTAATGCATAAAATTTTCCCTTCCCTTCTCACGGACAAAAAAATTCTGTTTTGCATTTGAATTTTGAGCTTACAGAAATAAGCACTTGACCCGATGGCAAAAACACTTCCACTTTTAGCACACCGATTGATATGTTAAGCAGTTTTCAAACTTGTACTTTTCCACAGCAGACTTTTTTTTTTTTTTTTTTCAAATAAAGTCTTCACTGGTGTAGCAATACATGAAAGGGAGACATAAGTCATCTTTTTCAGCTGGAGCAGCACCCTGTGTGTCCAGGCCACCAATACTCTTCTTGGGGTCTGAGCTCTTGGAAAACAATTCAGCAGCCATCATGTAAATAAACATCTTTTCCACACAGTTTCTCCAACCCAGGGGCGACGGCCAGTCGTGCTCCAGATCTTCCTGAGTAACAGGATTTGTTCTTGCACATAACCCCTGCACGATACCCTGCTGGGTGTGCGATCACAAGCCCCCTCAGATCTGTCTTAGACCATAAAGGAGTCCTTAGCATTTGTTTACTATTTAATTTAATGCCTTGGCTGCTGTGACCACAGCACACTTGAAGGAATGCAATTGGGCTAGTTGGATTTTCATTACACAGACAGCTGGTTTTAAGCTCATTGTAATAGGACCCAACTCCAGGGTTTGCTCCTCCCATCCCCAGGGCAGTGAGATCTAAACTGTGTTCCCTAGATTTCGTTGGTCCCAGGAGATGCCTGGGAACAAATGCAGGGGGTTTGGGGGTAAGGAGCAGATGTACAAAAAGATCTGCTTGCTCTCTTCCATTTCAATGAGAGCAATTCCACTCTTACTGTCTTACATATTAGCATTTCAGACTGATAACACTTGGATTTAAGAACCACTAACTTAAGAGATGTCCACCTCTATGCCTTTCTGCCACCAGGACTTGCCCTTGCAGGGAAGCATGGGTAATCCTACAACCCATAACTACCCATGCTAACATTCAGGTGTGTAACAGTCAAGCTTATCTCCTTTGTATCCTTTCAAAAATATACAAATAGACCTTGAGGGTATTATTCTAAGTGAAATAAGTCAGACAAAGAAAGACAAGTACTGTATGAAACCACTTATATGTGGAATCTAAAAACATCAAACTCATAGAAATGAGTGGTTGCCAGTGGCTGAGGAGTGGGGAAATGAGGAGATGCCGACCAAAGGGTACAAACTTTCAGTTGTAAGATAAACAAGTTCTGGGGAATCTAAGGTACAGCACAGGGACCATAGTCAACAATATTGTATTATACACTTGGAAGTTGCTATGAGAATACAACTTTAATGTTCTCACCATAACAACAAAATGATAATTATATGAGATGAAGGATGTGTTAACTAACCTTATTGTGGTAAATATTCTGCAATGTATATGCATATCAAATCATCACACCTTAAATTTACAGTTATATGTGAATTATACCTCATAAAGCTGTAAAAAAAAATAGATGCTTATCTGTTTAGTTTTTTATAAAACTATGTGAACTTATCATTTTGATTCTCATTTGATAATATACCTTGGATAGATCTTCACGCCATGAAATAGAAGTCTAGATCATTCTCAATCTACAGAATTTCATTGTATGGGTCTGTCATGAATCTGTCTACTCTTAAAATAATTTTCTGAACCACTGAGCAGGCAGGCAAAGCATTTCGCTGGGTCAGCAAGAGAAGGCCCTTTCCAATGCCTGAAGTCATGGTTCAGAGTCAAGGTAGACACCAGATCTGACTCCACAGACAGCTTTCTCTGGCAGCTGAGGGAGGAGCGACTGAATACAAAGCCTTCTGCGGGTGTCATTATGAGAGCTATTTCTGACCCACAGTCAGGGTCACAGCCACTTAATGTCCCCAGTTAAATGGTGCAATTTTTCACTTTTCCTTAGGCATAGTTCGTTTGGACTATTCCTGCCAAATCCGGTGCTTAATAACACTGAATTAGCTATTGTGTGGAAATAAACTGAATGCACTTCAATAGAGTGATTCCCTCAGTACTGGGCTCCTCGACAATCCGTAAATCCCTCCCCTCTCCATCAAGTCTTTAAATGTTGGTGTCTCTATGCCTCTACCTGGAAGAACAGCTTGACACAGCACAGGTGTCAGAAGAACAGTCCCTGGCATGTTTGCTGAGTCGTGGTGTTTGAAACTCCATTCAAATGACAATGAGCCAAGACTTCTCGAATAGCCATCAGAAAGCCTTGACCTGGACTCATGTAACTACCATGTTCCTCGACAATTCTTCTGGACATAAACCTCAAGCAGCTTTGAAGGGACTGGTTTAACAAAAGATGACTTTGGGGTATTTTAAGTGAAAAGGCATCATACATAAGGGCTAGAAAGGTGATGCCCCTCTCCCACTCCCAGCCACCACCAGTCACTACAAAGACCTTCATCCATTCATCAGACAAATCACATCGTTTCCTTGCTTAAAACATTTCAGTGGCACCCCAGTGGCATGTGGGGGGGGGGAATGAAAGATACAAGGACTCTAAGGCAAGAATGAGCTTTTGGCTTAAGAAAGAGAATGAAGGCGTGTGAGGCCGACAGAGAGAAAAGGAAAGGGTCAGAGATGACAATGGAGAATGAAATGGGAGACAGATCACATAGGCTTCTAGGACCTCGTAAGAACATTGGTTCTATTTCAAGTGAGTTGAAAAGCCATTGAGGGTTTTAATCAGGGGAGGGACATAATCTGACATCTATTTTTTAAGTGTGACTTCAGCTTTTCTCTACAGAACGGTTTGTAAGAATGTGCCTTGTTTCTCACATCTCAGGCTCACTTGAGAGGACTATAGACCTGAAAGACCACAGGTCACTCCTGGCTGCCCACTTGGCTTTGTGATACTCATCAGTCCCCCCTTTGCCTGGCTCTCTGCCAAACTCAAGGCATTGTGTACTAATAATGATACTGCCATTCTCTCTTTATGTTTTTATTTCCCAGAAAGTTAAGGTCTTACCATCTCTCTGATTCACTGTAGGATCAAATATTAAGTAGAAAGAACCCAAATATATACTCTTGACAGTCTTCACTTGGCAGTATTCAAATTTTGTTGATCATTTCATCTTCTGAAAACCAGAAACTGAAGACTTTCTATAGTCAACTCTCAACAGAGTTCCCTTTAGACTCTTCACCACAATGTCAAACCAAGAGATTTTTAGAGGCAAGCTTTGTGAAAGTTGCACCAAAAATGTCTCTTTAAAATTGAATGTTTTTCCACTGACCTGATGCATGATTCAAAATTGTGGAAGATAACACATCAAATAAGTCATTTATCTTTTCAAAGCAGCCACCTTGTGTGGCTACTCACTCCAACAAATTCTTCTGCTCAGTGCAATTTTGGAGTTTTTCTTTATGAAATCAGAGCCATTTTTTAAAATTTTTGTTAATGTTTTTATTGATATTTTTAGAGAGAGAGGAAGGGAGAGGGAGATAGAAACATCAATGTGAGATAGGAACATCGATCAGCTGCCTCCTGCACACCCCCTACTAGGGATCAAGCCCACAACCTGGGCATGTGTCCCCACCAGGAATCAAACCAGGACCTTTCAGTCCATGAGACGATGCTCAATCCACTGAGCCACACTGGCCAGGCTCAGAGCCATTTTTAAATCTATGCATTAAGCTTTTTCTTCAAGCCAAATCATCCCTCATATTCAATAACTTGCTCAGAAGTGACCTGTAGCTATTTCCAATAACCTAATTCACCTGCGATGGCCGACAATTTGCCACCCTAGCCAGTGTTCAGAAAGGTATGATATAGGCTCCAGATATATCACCCTAAGAAAAACTGCAAAGACATACTGCTCAACATCAGCATCTTCAGATAAAGTGATTCCCTGCTGACAACATCGAAGAGAATCTCACCACTGGATAGATGAACTCTCAATGTGTTTATTAAATATTGACCAAAACAACTATTCTAAAATCAGGCTTTTGCAAATAAGATATAGGAAAATGCTTAAAATAATACATGAAAAGAAAAGCAGAGTGAAAACTATCTATTTGTTCTTTCAAATAACCATTATTTATTGAAGCCCTATGTTCCAGGCACTGTTCTACATGCTGAAGTCTCAGCAGTGAACAAGTTTATAGTAATTTACCAATTTTGCTTAAAAACGAAGAGAGACTGATGAATAACTGACATTTGGCTAAATATTCCAGGGTCGGTGTTAAGCACTTAAGTCATTTATCATTTTGTCTGTTACAAGACTACAAGGAAAGTGCTATTATACCAATTTTACAGACAAAAAAAATTGAGGCACAGATCAATTAAGTAACCAGACCAATGTAATAGAGGCAGAGGGGCAGAGCCTGACCTGAAATCTAAGTCTTCTCCCTCTTACCTGACTCTATTTTTCACTCTGCTGTACCCACGTGATACGTGTTCCCCTAAATCAATTATAATCTCCTGTGCCCACTCCTCACAAACCCAGAAGAATCCAGCAGCCTTTTACGTCTCAGCATAGCAAGATTCAAACCTGTCTCCTAAAATCTGCATTAGTGTTCAATCCTCTAGACCAGTGGTTCTCAACCTTCCTGATGCCGCGACCCTTTAATACAGTTCCTCATGTTGTGGTGACCCCCAACCATAAAATTATTTTTGTTGCTACTTCATAACTGTAATTTTGCTACTGTTATGTCTTAGGTGACCCCTGTGAAAGGGTCGTTTGACCCCCAAAGGGGTCGCAACCCGCAGGTTGAGAACCGTTGTGACATTTCTTCAGTAAATAAAACTAACGGATCATCTCGGTAAACACTGGCGCCTCCTCAAGGTCTCCCTGTGCTTCTCTTCTGCCCACCCCTTTACCCAGACAAAGCCCCAGAGCCCCAGTGACCCAAGACTCACTTGGGTGTCCCTCACCAATATCGTAAATTACTAGTAAGGATCAGATTTTCTCTACCTTCAGATAAATCAGTAAGTCCTCAAAGAGATCATGCTGAAAACAAGAGACAAAACTTCGGATTAAAAATAAAGATCTGATTACATTTTGTGTTAGTTAAGGTAATATTAGCTGCCACCGCAGATAAACCCCGGCACCTCAGTGACGGAACATAACAGAATGTATTTCCTTCCCAGGGACAGCCCAATGTTGGTGTGTCTGGTGGCTTCAACATGGTCCTCTGTGCACTAAGACTGCCTCGTTTTGATTTGTGGCCTCACCCTCCTTCCTTCAAGACTTCCTCATGGAGATGACAAATGAGGAAAGACCATGGAGAAGGTGAGCCTGCTTCTTAATCTCTTCAGGAAGAGACACACCACTTCCGCTCACATCCCGTTGGCCAGAGCTAGTCCTGGAGTCCTGCCCGATGCAGAGGGCGCTGGGAAATGCAGTCCTGCTAGGAAACCACTCACCAGTGGACAGGGAGCATGAATCTTAGGAGACCCGATGATATGCTGACCCTACACCCTAACCAGGGGGTATGGAAAATTGCAGTGGAAAGGTCTATAAACAATCAGACACATGAGAGAGAAGTGAAGAGCGAAATCAGAATAAACACTGGAAACATTAGGATCTGTTAAATCATATAAACCAGAGCAATGGGCAAAAAATAGCATCTTGGCACTTAGAAAGGCAACCTCAAAGAAGATGAGAAAGAAAAGAGTGAAGAACTGAGAGTATAACTTTCAATCAATAACATGACAAAGGAAATAAATCCCATTTAAAAGGAAGACCTGTTTCCCAAAACGTCATGTCACTTTACAAGTTCAGATGTGGCACACATTTAATTGCTGTTTTGTCAGAATCACCAATTCTCTTGAAAACAGAACTACTGAAGAAAATCTTTTTTAAAAGCCCTCAAAGAAAAATTAATATTCATACTCAGCTGTCCATCTGAAACCACACAAGGTTGAAGTCAATAATTAGCATGGCCAGAGAAGTTCCCGCTAGTCTTCTTTTGAGATCATTTTCATACAAGTTTTTCCTTCTTGAATAAACCTGTTGGGCATGAACACGAGATGCAAATAGGGGGGTAACTTGGCAAATCAAGCTCTCATGTGTAAAGAGTATGGCATTCTGGGAACACCAACCATCTGGACTTGGATTCTATCCAGTTAAATAAGGAGAATCTAGGCTGCCTTTAAACCCTCCTACTACTGACAGCAGGAATCGGTAAGGTTCTACGACTCACGAATCTCAGACTTTTAGGGATGAAGAACAACTTTGCCATCACCTGGTTCACCTCAGTCCCTACTTTTCAGATGAGAAAATGGAGGCTCAGAGAGGGTACATGACTTGGCCAAATCACAGAAACAGTTCCTAGTGAAACCAGGTCTAGAACTTAGGTTTGTTGACCATGGACTGTCCACTAACTGTCTACACCTATTCAGCTTACCTTTAGACCTGTCCAGCCAAGAGCTGCAGGCACAGTAAGATAAACTATCCCTACAGCGCTAGAGATCCTGCTTGAACATGGGTCATTAGCCCAACAATGAAACACCGTGATCTCAATAACTGACAGTCCTTGGAGAGTCGTGACGGAATGAATGCCAGGCAATGGCTCAGGGATGGATGAGAAGACGATGGCAAAGCTTCTGCCAAAGAAAGGAGGGGACTTTGGGGAACACACAGACCTCCTGGTGGACAAGTGCCAGTTAACTTTGGACATGTATTGATTATAGCGTCTAGGCTTCTGACTTGGTTACTGTATTAAATGGACTCATTCTGTTCGAAAACCTGGTATTCTTCCAGTTACTGCTGGTTAGGAAAAAGACCTCACTTTTTAATTTGTGGTGTTACTGCACTCATCCCTCCATTCCACAGAGCTCTTGAGAGTGCCTATCAGGAGCCAGTGGTCAGGTATAAAAAAGCTAATGATGCGGCCGGTGTGGCTCAGTGGATTGAGCGTCATCCCACGGACTGAGGGGTCCCAGTTTGATTCCTGGTCAGGGAACATGCCGGGGTTGCAGGCTCCATCCCCAGTAGGGGGCGTGCGGGAGGCAGCGATCAATGTTTCTCTCCCACAACGATGTTTCTACCTCTCTTTGCCTTCCTCTGTATCTCTTAAAAAAAAAAATCAATAAAAAAAAAATTTTTTTTTAAAAAGCAAATGATGAACAGCACACAGACTTTGCTTTTGAAAGGCTCACAGTGGACTGGAGGCAAGAGGTATAGAAAAATATCACCACATCCTGTGATTTTCCTAAGTGCCCTCAAGCAGACGTACAGGACATGACCAAGTTGCTCAAGAGAAAGGCAATATTCAACGCCCAGGGCCACATGGGCAACCCAATAATCTAACAAATGTTTAAGGCCCCAAGATAGGAAACTGCGTGGTGCGGTATAAAACCACCTGCTCTAAGGCGGTCTGCAGGCCAGCAGCACAAGCATCAGCTCGGAGCTTGTTGGAAGTGCAAAGTCTCCAGCCCTGCTCCAGATCCAGTGAACCGCAATCCGCATTTTAACACAGTCCTCGGGTGACATGTGTGTACACTCGAGTTTAAGGTGGTGGTGAAGGCTGCACTGGAGGACTATCCTGCAGCATTATGGGTGCGTTTGAGTGTGTCTGGAAAGAGACTGAGGAAGAAGTAAAGCACGGGTGATATGTGAGCCAGCATTCCTTTTAACTTAGTACTGAGCAACAATTTTCATACAGTAAAATTCATCCTTTTTAAATGTACACGTTGCAGATTTTGACAAATATATAGTCATGTAGTCACCAGCACAATCAAAATATAAAACAGTCGTTACCACAAAATGCTGTCTATACCCTCCCTCTAACCCCAGTCCCTGGCAATCACTAATCTGCTTTCTCTCCCTATAATTGAGCCTATTTCTGAATGCCATATAAATGGGACTATTTGGGACACAAACTTGTGTGTCTAGCTTCTGTTACTCGGCATAATGCTTTTGAGATGCATCCATTTTGTTGTATGTATCAGTGGATCGCTTCTTGCTGTTGCTGCGTAGTATTGAGTTGTGTGGAGGTACCACCGTCTGTTTAGCCATTCGACAGATGATGAACATTTGGAGTGGTTCTAGTTTGAAGCTATTATGAATAAAGCTGCTACAAACATTCACGGGCGGACGGGTCCTGGTGTGGATTTGTTTTCCTTTATCTTAGGTAAATACCTAGGGATGGAATTTTGGGGTCTTTGGTAATTATATGTTTAACTTTATAAGAAACGGGCCTTTTCCCAAGTGACTCTATGAGACTTGCAGTTGATGACCTAGGATTTTTTAATGACCAGGAGTTCAGCAGGTGAACAAAGACATTGAAATGTGAACGAACATGAGCAGTTCAAGGAACGAGAAATACTTCGGTAGGGATAAGAGTTTAGGGTGGCAGTAAAGGAGTGGCTGGAGATAATGCTAGAAAAGCACACTGTGTGGGCATCTCAGAACTGATTTCAATTCCTCATTTTTATGAGCTTGCGTGGAAGTTTAGAGTGATCAGGTTTGTGGACTACAAAGATCATCAAGTTATGTTCATCTTGCAATTTTTTTCCATCACCTAAGTTAACTGGAAAAACACCAATTGTCCAAGAGTGGGGAAAGGGGTCTACTCACCTATCTACTCTAACCGTGTTGCTCAGCTAGAATTATGGAACGCGAGAATGAAAAGTATTAATAAGGGGACCTTAAAGGGTCCCACCCTCAAAGGTCCTGCCAGGAGGATGCAAGAACCCATCATGACTTATCTTTTGATTGCAAAGAAAACAGAAAGCTCAAAATTCCTCCCTGTTCTTACATATCTGCCTTGCCTCTGTGAATAAGGTTTAAAAATCAAAGAAAATTCAAAATATTTTTCTTCCTCTAAAAGCACTTCTCAGGGCTCCTTGGCCTGTGTGTGTGTGTGTGTGTGTGTGTGTGTGTGTGTGTACTCAATCTCTGGAAAATCAAAAGGTCCTATGGAAGAAAGTGAAATATTAGTCTCCAAGCTGTTTGGCAGGCTGAGTTCATGTTGATATATGTTAGCTTCTATTCTCATTCCTTGCTTTCTTTAGAATGTGCTGACTTGGGCAGGACGGGGCTGCTTCTCTGGAGGATCTGGTAGGACATGACCTTTTCCCCCTTCTTCTCGTTTACAGACATGAGCACCACAAGCTGAGTCACTGCCATTTCCACCCGAGTTTTCACTCTGTGCTTTATCTTACAGGCAGGAGTGCCAGGTAGTCTGAGAGCCTTGACATTTGTCATGCAGCCACTTCTACAGCTCTTCCTCGGCGGATGGGACTAAATAAGATCATGAGTTTGGGGTGCTTCTTATTTGAGACCAGGTGGTCTTACTAGGTGAGAACTGGCAGCCCCATTCTTCATTCTTACTCCTCCTATGTCCTTTACCCTTGAGAGGAGTCCTCAGGTCCTAAGAGTCAGCTGCTTCCTTCGATGACCATGAAATGGAAAGCCCAATCATGTTCTGGTTATGCCCTGTGATTTTCCACACATGCCCTTTAGTGGGATTAGAGATCTTGACTAAGTTACCCAAGAGAAAGGCAAGATTCAACATCCAGAACTATATGGGAAATCCAATTACCTCCACAGGATTTAAGGTTCCAAGACAGAAGAAACCTGCATGGTGTGGTATAAAGCCATCTATCTACCCAAAGGGGGGTCTGCAGCCCAGCATCATCCTGGAGCTTCTTAGAAGTGCAGAATCTTCAACCCTGACCCAGATCTAGTGAATCATGAGCTGCATTGTAACAAGATTCCCAAGTGATGTGTGTGTACATTCAGGTTGGATACAGAGCCCCAAACCTAGGGTCTAAGCCATCTCAGGCGTTTACAAATCTCACAATCATAGACCGCAGCTTCACCTCTGTGGGACTCATTCTCCTTTCTGTGCCAAGTGTGGGTGATTACTCCCATCTCAGAATTGTTGTAGAAATTAAACGAGCTGTCAAAAATGGAAGTGGAGACCGCATGACAGAGCATGAAGCGGTTAAACAGAATGGTGCTCGTGGGCCTGTTTAGTGGTGTTCACCAGGAAGGGCCGTGACTCTGCTACGTGGGATCTGTTTTCAGTTCAGCCTCCAGCAAGAAGGGACCCTTCCCCAAAAGAGTCTAGAATGAAAAGGAAGATGAATGAGAAGTGGAAGAACAAGGCAAGGAGATTAAAGGAGGGGAGGATATAAAAATGGGGAGCAGGAAGAATGAGCAAGAAGAGGGATGAAGAAACCAACGGGTCCTGGCCCTCTGGTTCCCAGGACTGTGCTCACTCACTCCTTCCAGCAGTGACTTTGGGCTTCATGAGCGAACTGCTTTCCTCTGGGTATTTAGAGGTTCTGGTGACCCCTATTGCTCTCTTGACAGCATTTCTCTCTTACAAGTGATTGCCCCACCCGTACAGATTTCCAGCAGGGATACAGTCCTTATCGGTTCTGTTCAAGGATGTCTTCTGTATTGTCTATTCACAAAAACACTCTAGAAAATGTCTGGGAGAATCACTGTCGATGTTTGATCACTAACACTAGCTGTAGGACCCCTGGCAGAAAATTCTAGAAATACATTGGGAGGAACACTAGGGTCACTGGTAGAAAATTCCAGAAATATATTAGGAGAAACACCAACCAGTTTCTCTATGGCAGACCAGCTGTGTGAACATTGGAAAGTGATGTGACCTGTCTGAATCTTAGTCTTCTGGTCTCTGAGGTGAGCAGGCTGGGCCATATGTTGTCTTCAGCTCTTTTCTGGCTTCAGGATTTTGCGATTTTTTTTATTTATTTATTTTTTTTTTTTTTTTTGCATTTATCTTCAGATAGAGCAGGAGGGAGAGAGGAAGGAAGAGAGAAAGAGAGAGAAACATCGATGTGAGAGAGACACATCGACTGGTTGCCACCCACACGACCCCAACCAGGGCCGGGGACAAACTGCAACTGAGGTACGTGCCCTTAGCGGGAACCGAACGCGGGAGTCTCTGGTCCGCAGGCCGATGCTCTAACCGCTGAGCCAAACCAGCCAGGGCCAGGATTTTGCGATTTTTAACTGTGATGCACACCTGGCAATATCCTTAGACTGTGTAGAGACTAGCCTGGTACACCCAGGTAGAAAAGACATCTGTGCAAAGTAGGTGGAAACAGGCATGGCTGGGGATGGTTGGGAGGTCAGGGGGAAGAGCTTGGAGGGAGGTACAGGGGGATGGAGCTGACCAGTGTTCACGAGGGCACCGTGTTATCTAAACAGATGGGCATGAATATTAGCAGCTAGGAGCCATTCCTACTGCATCCCACATGATGAGTGAGGGTTGGCGCCCCAGCTGTGCAGGCAGCTGTCTGCCATGAGGCTATTCACCCAGCTAAATGGGAAATCTTTTCTAGAACTGATGAGCCGTACTCAAGCAGCAGCCAGAGCTCTGAAGCTCCGTATCAATCATGTCACCCCTCGCACATTCCTTTTCCTTGATTTAGACAAACAAAAGCAAAAGTGTCTGAACTTCACTGAGTCCTTTCCCCTCCAATCTGCACACCAAAGGCAAAATGTCCTGATACTACTGCTTCCCTCTCTGAGAAATGCGCTTTCCAGTTGACACAGGCACTGTCTGAAATGAGAATCACAACAAAAACTATCAATCCCAATCTCAGGAAACAACTGTGTTCTTCGAGTAAGAGAGGCACACCAGCAAACTGGAAACCCAGGGATGCAGAATCTCCACAGAAGAGACGCTGTGGATGCTCTATTTCAATCCCCATCGTTTCACAAATGAGAACGGGTGCATCAAGGTCAAGCCACCCAGCGGTGGAAGGGCTGATCCTGGAATCCAGGAAGCATGATCTCTTCTTCGGTTCTGTTTCCAGCATGCTCTGATCCAGATACACACAGAATTCTCTTTGAAGCCCAACTCCACCACTCACAGAAAGTATGCTTTGGTGGTCACCTAACCTGTCTGAGTCTCAGATTTCCTCATTTGCAAATGGGGATCATTACAGCTATATTAAAGCAGTGTGAGAGTTAGCACAGGGACCCGCTTTGGGTAATTCCTAGTACATAAAAGGCCTTCAGCAAATGGGGCGGGGAGTTTCATTATTACTGCCCTTTCCTGCCACAGAACTATTATTAACATCTCAGCATATTCCCTGCCAGTATTTTCCCTGGTGTCCCTTTACTCACCTGTGATCACCATTATAGGTACTGCTGTTGCAGGTTGTTTTGTTCCTGGTGCTGTACAATCTTCATAGTCCTCATTTAAATGGATTCATTATATTTCACTGAGTGGATTGCGCCCTAATTGAAAGCACCATTACCCTATCGTTAGGCTGTTTCCGATTTTGCTCTTAGAAATTGTACTGCAACAAACTTCTTTATGCACTTGGCTTTGTCCACATTTTCAGTCAGTTCCTCAAGCTAAATTCCCAAAAGTGGCAATTTTTTTGTTTTTTATTATTAAAAACTCTTTGAAATTATATTTCACTGTAAGAAACATTTAAGTCACCACAAAATCATATACACACAGGTGGGTTTATCAGATTCAGAATTCTTTCACCAAAAATACACACACACACACACTCAAAGAAATAAAATGCAAACCTCTTGGAGACAATGACAGAATATATTTAGATCAAAACTATTTTTAGAGGTATATCCGAGCACAGGGGAAGAACAGGACCTATGTGGAATTAGATAACTCCGTGTTCAAGGCGAGACCGATGCACACAAATGCAATGTGGCTCAGAAAAGGAACAGAATGTCTGAGAATCAGATTCTCAGGGAAAGATCTCAAGGTAATACATGTGTATAGTTTGGTTCAGTTATAAGTAAAGGAAGGAATCCGAGCAGCTCTAAGCTTGAGAGAAGTAAAAATCAGAATAGCAAGGAGACACTTACTGTGTTTTGTACTGTCTCTATTTGCTTACTAAAATCTTTAAAAAGAAGGTTCTATCACACATTTTCCCCTACTCCCCCTTCTCACTCCACTAATATTGGGCTTAATTATTTGGCATAAGAAAGAAAGAGGAGGAATAGGCATCATCTTCTGTCATGAATGAAGGAATCATACTTACTCTTTCCACTCTGATTCCTTTCTCCCCCGACAAACTCCTGAACACCACAGAGCAGGTGAGAGAAGGACAGAGGTACCATTTAGCTACGGAGTTTTACAATCTAATAAATAGCAAACTACTGCTTCCTCCTCTGCTTTCTGACTCCTGCCTTCCTCTGATATGGACTGTGGGGTGGGGCGGCGGCCTCATTACAGCAGAAGGTGGACACGAGAATGTGCCTGCCTTTCATACAACATATGAGAACCATATCAAACATACACAGTCTTCTTCCATTTGAACTTTATATGCCATTGGTATATAACACTTCATAATGCTAGTCAATGACAACTTTTCAAACGCAAGATTCAAGATGTCATGCAGGCTGGTATAGCTCAGAGAAAGATAATAAAACAGCACATTCCCCCCCACAGAAAGCATATCAAACACCACCATTTGTAAGCCAAATAATAAAGGAAAGAAATCGTTCAAGAGAGCAACTGTGGAAAATAAAAAATACACAGACACAAGTGTATCTGAAAGGGGCCCTACTCAAAGCTGCTTCACTATTTATAAAGTGGTTAAAGAAAATGGAAAATGAATTATGACTCAGTATCCTAAGGCCATACATAATATTAAACTTTCTATGACCTCAGAACCATTTTTGCAAACTAAATCTGACTTAGAAACTCAACATACGGAGCACGTCAGGGTGGAAGTTGGACCTTGAAGTTCCACCAAAGCGGCCCGGGTTAACGCCACAGAACTCCGAGAGGAGTGAGGAACAACCTAAAACGCTCTCTCAGAAGCTAGAGAAGGGGTGAGTTGGGGGTAGAGGTGGTGGCAGAGGAAGAAATAAAATATGGAAAGAGCATTTAAATAAAAACAAAATTTAAATGGAAGAGAAAACAGTACAGATGAGAGCTAGCATAGAGTTCAAAAGAGACAAGTCAATGATTTCTTAACGTCAACTCTCTCAACTCCTTGCACATGGCAGGGACTTTTAAACTTCTCTGATTGTGATGGCAGAAGTGTTTTTGAGATCCATGAAAGACAGTCTCAGATGATGCCAAAGGTTTTATGATGGAGTTGGACCACTCAACTTATAGCAAAGGCAATGGTGGGATATAGCTACATCTCCCATACGTCTCTGTTCTCAAACTTAAAAAAATTTTTGAAATAAATGAAATGCCCCTTCCAAATGCAAAGTTCAAGGTAACACCTTGTCAACAATGAGTCTAATATACTCCAAGACACATTCAGGAATAAATGTTGAGGTTGCTCAGCTCTGTAAGATGCAACCAGTGACAACACACAGCACGTGGGGCCCTCCACCATCCCCTCCCCCAGGGTGGGAGTTCTGAGGTTCCCCACCTATTGGCTCAGCCCCATCACCCACACACCTCTGAGCCAGGCACATCCAACTTCCCTGAACATTCCAGAGCTATAAGTCTCCATGAGCAATCCTTTTGCCTAAAACATATCTTCCAGGGCCTCTATTTTACCTCTTCCATATCAAATATAGCTGTTCCATCCTCAGAGTTGACGGCACACTTTGTCCCATTAGTGCTCTTACTGTAGGGCTTATCACAATGTTGGATAAACATTTGAGTTTTTTCTCTGTCATTGGACAGGAAATCCCACAAATATAGGACTGTGCTTTATCCTTGGTACCAGCACAGCGTCTGGCAAACAGTGCCCATTAAAACTCTACATGAGTAATAAAAACCAGCACGTATCGAGTGCTCATTATGTGCTGGGCACTGGGCTTTAAATACTTTGCATCCATTATCCTTTTTTTTCCCTTTACTATCATTTTTCCTTTTTTTATTTAATTAATTTATTTTTGTTACAGATGTTTCTCCTTTTTCCCCCACTGACACCCTCCTCCCGATCCCGCCACCCCATGCCCCCCAGCATTGTTGTCTATGTCCGTTGGTTATGCTTATATGCATAAGTTCTTTGGTTTATCTCTTCCCTCCACCCAGCCTCCCTCCTCTGAAGTTTGTCAATCTGAACCCTACTTTTATGTCTCTGGGTCTATTTTGTTCATTATCTTCCACAAATAAGTGAGATCATGTGACACTTGTCTTTCTCTGACTAGCTTATTTCGCTTAGCATAATACTTTCCAGGTCCCTCCATGTCCTCTCAAAGGATAAGAGATCCTTCTTTCTTACAGCTGCATAGTATTCCATTGTGTATATGTACCACCGCTTTTTTATCCACTCATCTATTGATGGACATTTGGGCTGTTTCCAGATCTTAGCTATTGTTAATAGTGCTGCTATGAACATGGGGGTACATATACTCCTTCTGATTGGTGTTTCAGGCTTTGTAGGATGTATTCCTACAAGTGGGATCATTGGGTCAATTGGCAGTTCAATTTTTAACTTTTTGAGGTAACACCATAGTGTTTTCCATAGTGGCTGCACCAGTCTGCATTCCCACCAGCAGTGTACTAGAGTCCTCTTTTCTCCACACCCTCGCCAGCACCTGTTGTTTGATGATTTGTTGATGGCAGCCATTCTGGCAGGTGTGAGGTGATACCTCATAGTCATTTTAATTTACATCTCTCTGACAAAGAAAATTACAGGCCAATATCCCTGATGAACATAGATGCCAAAATCAACAAAATCTTAACAAATTGAATCCAGCAATATAGTTTTTAAAATTATACACCACAACCAAGTGAAATTTATCCCAGGGATGCAAGGCTGGTACAATATTCATAAATTGATATGTGATACACCACATAAACAAAATGAAAGATAAAAATGTGATCATATCAATAGATGCTGAAAAAGCATTTGACAAATCCAGCATCCATTTTTTATAAAAACTCTCAGCAAAGTGGGACTAGAAGGATCATATCTGAACATAATAAAGGCCATTTATGACAAACCTACAGCCAAAATCATACTCAATGGGCAAAAATTAAAAGCATTTCCCTTAAGAACAGGAACAAGACAGGGATGCCCATTTTCACCACTCTTATTTAACATAGTACTGGAAGTCTTAGCAACAGCAATCAGACAAGAAGAAAAATAAAAGGGATCCAAATTAGAAAGGAAGAAATGAAACTGTCATTATTTGCAGATGACAGGATATTGTACATAGAAAACCCTAAAGGCTCCACCAAAAAACTACTAGATTTAATAAATGAATTCAGCAAAGTAGCAGGATACAAAATCAACATCCAGAAATCATTGGCATTTTTATATACCAATAATGAACTCACAGAAAGAGAAACTAATAAAAACAATCCCATTTACCATTGTAACAAAAAAATTAAGATACCTAGGAATAAACTTAACCAAAGAAGTAGAAGACTTGTTCACAGAAAACTGCAGGACATTGAAAAAGAAATAGAGGAAGATATAAAAAGTGGAAGCATATACCTTGCTCCTGGGTTGGAAGAACTAACATCATTAAGATGTCCATACTACCCAAAGCAATCTATAGATTCAATGCAATCCCCATTAAAATACCAACGACATATTTCACAGAACTGGAATAAATACTCCAGAAGTTTATATGGAACCAAAAAAGACTCTGAATAGCCACAGCAATCTTTGGTTAGGAGGGATCACAATACTGGATATCAGGTTATACTACAAAGCCACTGTAATCAAAACTGCCTGGTACTGGCACAGGAACAGGCTTATAGATCAATGGAACAGAACAGAGAACCCAGAAATTGACCCAAGACATTATGCTCAATTAACATTTGACAAAGGTGGCAAGAGCATACAATGGAGTAAAGACAGCCTCTTTAATAAATGGTGCTCGGAAAATTGGACAGCTACGTGCAAAAAAATGAAACTAGATCACCAACTTACACCATACAAATGGATAAAAGACCTAAATGTGACTCGTGAATCCATAAAAATCCTAGAAGAAAATGTAGGCAACAAAATTTCGGACATCATACGCAGTAGAATCTTCACTGATACATCACCTAAGGCAACAGAAACAAGGAAAACATGAACACATGGGACTACATCAAACTCAAAAGCTTCTGCACAGCAAAAGAAACAACCATCAAAATGGAAAGGGAACCCATTATATGGGAGAGCATAACTGCCAACAATACATCAGATACGGGGTTAATTTCCAAAATATATAAAGTACTCATACAACTCAACAAAAGGAAGACAAAGAACCCAATTTAAAAAATGGGCAGAGGATCTAAAGAGACACCTCTCCAAACAGGACATACAAATGACCAAAAGACATGTGAAAAAATGTTCAACGTCATTAATCATCAGAAAGATTCAAATTAAAATGACTATGAGGCATCCACTATCCGTTTAATCCTTACAACACCCAGTTTCTCATTTTATCTATTGCCATTTTACAGATGTACAAACTGAGTCACAGGACTGTTAAACACCTTGACCAGTTACATGAATTCAGCAACAGGTGATGATGCTAGGACTCAAACCCAAGCAGTCTAATTCCAGAGCCTGTGAGCAATTAAAACCACTAACCTGAATGAATAATGAGAGAGAAAGCAAACGAATGTAAGACTGGGCAAGATTGGGTGATATAAAATATCCTTTCAATCCAAACTTTCCAGGTCCAGCATAATGTCAAAATTCCCCTTTTGAATCTTAATAGCACTTCTGCCCTTTCTCTTCCTGTCTGGATATCCTTTTTTATCACTGTGTCTCGTACAAAATTGATGCCTTAAGAAATTTCAAAATAGACATAATGCCTCTTCCCAACTCAAGAGCTTGAATGTGGAACTCTATAAGTGACTCTGCATCTATTTAGCCGATGGATGGATGGATGGATGGATGGATGGATGGATGGATGGATGGATGGATGGCTGGCTGGCTGGCTGGCTGGCTGGCTGGCTGGCTGGCTGGCTGGCTGGCTGGCTGGATGGATGGCTGGCTGATGGATAAGCCAAAGCTCCACCTCAAAAGGCCCCATCTCTGCCACTCCCCAATCTAAAAGGCCTAAGGTTGGATGCAAGTAGCAAATGACACAGAAAGTAAAAAAAAAAAATAAAGGCTAGTTTTCATTTCCAGATCCAAATAGCAATAACCTCTCCAAACATCATTTTCATTCTGGCTCTGATCTCAATGGCCATTTTGAATTCAAAACACAAAACTGTATATTCATGGGTGAGTCAGTGAGTTCATGACCTGATGTGAGTCACTCTGCCTTAAGTGGAATGCTAGTTCTGATACCTTTCTTTTGGAAAGAGTTTTGAAATTATGATGAGAGGCAAGATTTACTTGCAAGGATACCTATCCAGCAACTCTCTAAAGCCTGCCCAAAATTTGCAATCAACATAAACATAAGCCTCCTCTCTTCTGATTCCAAAAAAGAAAACACAGTGATTGTGAAGTATCAAAAGCAAATAGCAACAGACATCATATGCCCTTTAGGCATGGTATGCTTGCATGCAGCCAGCGGCAATTCTGATGTACTAATGCTCTTATCAATAGCTTCCAAGGCTCTGTTCTTTCTTGGCTCTGAAAAGAGAAGCAGCAGCACACAAAGAATTATTGATCTATCATTTGCTGGGCTCTCGGGCTATTTCAGTTAATATGGCAAGCATAGTCTTTGCTCTCACGGAGTTTATAGTCACCTGATATATCAGCTATGAAAGGTCTGTAGTGGGAGGGGTGATCTAGTGAAGACACTCAGGGTGATATGACAGCGACATATCCCACATAAAGATCAGGGAAGTCCCCCACTGTGAAATGTGCCTTACGGTAAGACCACATGATAAATAGATATTCACTGGACAAAGAATAGAAGAGGACAGTATTCCAGGGAAAGTTTACAGCGTGGGCAAAAGTGCTGACGCCGGAATGAACGTGGAATATTTAGGACTCTAAGCTCAGTGAAGCCATAGTACAGACAGGGTGGAAGAGAGGCAGGAAACTGGGAATCGGGGAGGCTTCTTTGTCGGTTCCTGTGCGTAAATCCCTGTGCTCTGTCTTGTTATGGAGTCCAAGGAATATGAAACAATATTTCAATTTTACCTTCTTGACCAACCTACAATGGATCGTCTGCTGACTCGGTGTATTGTGGGCCTACCCATGAACACTGTTCATTTTCCAAGAGGCTTTGATAGCCTAGGAGAAGAGTCAGTCCTCTGGGAATCACATCTCTTTGTGCAGTCACGGTTTTTAGTAGTGTGATTTCATTAAAGAAAACCCTTGAGGCATGTCACCTAAGCATATGATATTATTACTAACTCCATATGTCTCTTTTTACCCTCAGAGTTAGGCTCTGGGTGATAATAATGTCTTATATCCCGAGTGCTATATATAGCTTTAGACAGCATTTTCACATATTCCTTTCATTTGAACCAGACAGTCAACTCGAGGAGGCATTATTACAGGTGGGAAAACAAATTAACAAGTCACGTTAGTAAGTGGGACAAGCATATTAGAAACATGGCCTCTCTCAGTTCCATAGTCCTTCTGTTTTATAAAGGTGTTTCTCCAAACGTGGTCCACAGAACAGCTGGATGGAATACGGATGCCAGTCTTGCCCCAGAGCTATTGCCTCAAGATCTCTCAGGCTATCTAAATAACTCTTCGGGTTAACGTTTTAGGACACCGCCAGAATCCACCAGAAGAATAGATGTCAAACAATTGCCAGAATAAATTAAAATAAATACTATTGTCTGAAATCCACACTAGACTATTCATAACAGCATTATACATAATAACCAAAATGTGGAAGCCACTCAAATGCCCGTGAAGAATTAATCAGCAGTGCTCTATTCACACAGCGGAATACCACACAGCAGTGAAAACGAAAGATCCACACGAACATGCAATATCAACAAATCTCACAAAAACAGCACGGCATAAAATAAATTACAGTTCTCTCTCTTATCTGTGGTTTCACTTTCCACTGTTTCGGATACCCATGGCCAACTACAGTCCAAAAATATTAAATGGGGAATTCCAGAAATAAACAATTCATACGTTTTAAATGTTGTGCAATTCCAATTAGCGTGTTAAAATCTCACACCATCCCACTTCCTCCTGCCCGAATGTGAGTCATCCCTTTGTCCAGTGTAGCCATTTATTCACTTGGTAATAGTCTCAGTGATCAGATCAACTGCCGTGGTATCCCAGCGCTTGTGTTCACATCACCCTTATTTTACTTACTAATGGCCCCAAAGTACAAGAGCAGTGATGCTGGCCATTCAGATGTGCCGAAGAAAACTGCAAAGTGCTTCCTTTAAGTGAAAAGGTGAAAGTCCTCAACTGAAGGGGGGAAAAAATCATATGCTGAGGTTGCGAAGATCTACAGTAAGAATGAATCTTCTACCCGTGACATTGTGAAGAAGGAAAAAGAAATATTTGCTAGTTTTGCGGTCACACCTCAAACTGCAAAAGTTACAGCCACAGTGCATAGTAAGTGCTTAGTTAAGATGGAAAAGGCATTAAATGTGTGGGTGGAAGACATGAAGTTTTAAAACTAAAACTAGAAATCGGTGTAAAATAAAAACTGGGCTTGCCTCCTCCAAGGCTGACCCCACGTGTACGTCGGATCACTGCTCCAGAACACGCAGGACACTCTCTCTCGTCCTCACGTGGCTGCCTCTGTTCCTCCCTAGACAAGTCTCATCTGGTCCTAGCAATAGACTCATTATACTTTATTATTTTATTGGTTTTTCTAGTTAGAAAAGCAATACCTGCCCACTGGAAAAAAATCAAAAATACAGCCAAGCAGAAAAGCAGAAACCCTATACGCCAGCTCCTGCACCCCAAAATAACCCCTACATATAATGTTAGCTTATTATCATTCAAACTCTTTTTTTCCTACATATATAAATACGTTTTTGACAAATTGGGATGGTCTTACTGATCATTTTATAGCCTGATGTTTTCATTCAATATTATACTGTGAGAATTCTGAATCATCACAAATACTTAAAGTCATGATTTGGAGGGTTCATGATTTATCAACCGAGATTGAGAGTCTATTGAACTATCATATGTAAACCCATGCATTCTGTATTGTTATAAAGTTAAACACATATGAAAGCTGGACCATAACCTCAATAGCTTTTAAGGAGATTGTGTGTGACGTTGGGTAAACTATCCCTTAATCTCTCAGATCCTATTTCCTAATCTAACCAGGGTAATTGAGAGAGTTCATTGAGACAATATATGGGAAATGCTTAGCATTTAGTAAATAAACAGTAAATAGTAGTTCCCTTCAAGAGGAAAAGCACATGGAAAAATGACCAATACCAGCAGAGAGGCATAGAATTGGACATTTCCCAGAGCAGGAGAGGTTCTGAGAATTTCCTGCAGGCTGGAACCTTGCTTTTATAGATGTGGTCTATGGACCAGCACCATCAGCATCACCTGGGATCTTGTTTGAAATGCAGAACTTCAAGCCCGGCCCCAGACCTGAGTCAGAATATACATTTTAACAATATTCCTAGGTGATATGTGTACCAACTAAAACTTGAGGAGCACTGAGCTAGACAGGTTCTTGGTGATAAGCCAAAATCAGATTCACTGGGAGAAGAGGGGAGCAAGGGGCATTCCACGGTTGGGGAGAGAAGGGAAAAGGAGTTTCATAAACCAAAACACTGAAATGTTCTTAGCAGGTACTTTACTTAAAGAAAAGGGTTGTCTAGGGGCACAGTGAAAGATGCAGCTGGACTTCTAAGCCAGGGTCACCTTAGCCATGGCCTTGGATTCCAGGCAACAAAGTTTGGCCCTTATTCCCCCTCTGGTCTAATGTCTTTATATACAGTTCTCTCATAAGCTCCAATCTCCAATATAGTTGTAATCCGATAAAATATGATTCTTAAAGTGTGAGCAGCTGACTACCTAGAACAGAAAGCCTGGGAAGCTGACCCTACTCCCCAAAGCATCTAAAGGTGGGAACCTGGAATTAAAAGTTTGAGGACCAGTATTCTTTTTTTTTTTTTTTTAATTTTTATTGATTTATTTTTGTTACAGATGTTTTTCCTTTTTCCCCCTAGACACCCTCCTCCCGATCCCACCCACCCCCCACCCCACCCCCAGCATTGTTGTCTATGTCCATTGGTTATGCATACATGCATATAAATTCTTTGGGTTATCTCATCCCTCCCCCCTCACCCCCTCCTCTGAAGTTTGTCAGTCTGAACCGTAGTCCTTTCTATGTCTCTGGGTCTATTTTGTTCATCAGCTTTTTTTGTTCATTATATTCCACAAATAAGTGACATCATGTGTTATTTGTCTTTCTCTGATTGGTTTATTTCACTTAACATAATACTCTCCAGGGAGGACCACTGTTCTTATCCAATACCTAGCAGAAGGATATGCTTTATGTAGTAGCCACATTAAAATAAAATTTCTTTAGAACTCTATTCCTTATTTATAAAAGAAGCACTAGGGATTCAATCCATATGAATTCCTTCAGAAGACAGACTGGAATCAATTTTCTCTATATCCCTAATACCAAGAGCGGTAACTGGGTGATCCACAAGCATTCGTTGAATGAATGAGTAAATACATGGATGAACAAATGACTACACAGCTGACCTCAGAAATAATTCTGAAGTAGACAGTAATGCATACAAGGTACAGATGCATATTCATACTAAAAATAATGAATAATGAAATTAACTATATTCATGTTCAGAAAGACTAAAACTCAATTGCCTGCAACTAACTTCTCTTGAAAAAAAAAAAAAAACTGACTTCAATATGATCAATATTCAACCAATAAAGACTTCTTAAAAATTGAATCTTTCCACTACGAATGAGAAAATACTGTTTCGGTTACAGTGAACTGTAGATTCTGCTGGAGCTTGGGGAATCCTGGGAATTTCTCTACAAAGCACTGAACATGTCTGAATAAGATTTTAACACTATGTTTGGAGTTGGGGCTAGGTGCAGGACTATCAGAATTTATCAACATGCCACAATATTTACTGTTCAAGGAAAGAGCAAAGAATTATTGATGTTATCTGGAATTTTTCCCAAAATACCCATCTCCAAAAATAACAAGTATGGAGCAGGTGAAAACTCAGAAGAATTTGCAATGTGATAGAAAAAGAGTGGACAACATGAATAAGGAAGTATTTCTTCACATTGGCGATGACGAATGTACAGAACACAAGTGAATCCAAGGCATGGTGTTGAAACAGGGAGATCTCCTGCAGTCTACAGCAGCCGGGATGCTTACCTTGCAGAGACGGAAACCCCACCTCAAACTGCTTAATCAACACTGTGAGATGACTCCCATTTCTGAAAACTACCTGTTTTCTCCCCACCCTAACCTTCTCCACCCTTCTCCATTGGTTTAACTCTCGTGCTCTGTGTAGTGCCAAAATGACTGCCAGCATCTCCAGACCCTCAAAGCTTCCAAGGTTCAAATCCAATATAAAGAAAAGGAACTTTTCCTCCCAGTAACTCCTGAATTCCCTTTAGTTAAATCATTTTGCCCATCTTGAACTAATTACAGACTGGAGAGAAAGGTGAGATTATACGGAGTGGGTGAGCCTGAGTCATGAGCCAGCATCTAGACCAATCCCCGTAGCCGTGGGGATTTAGCGCTCTGCTAGGTCAGGCTCCTAGGTCCCCTCTCTGGCATTGGGAGTGGCGCCCCATTTAAAAAAAAGGACAAAAAGGATGAAAGTGTCCTCCAAAGGAAAGTTTAGCTCAGGACAAGTCCAGACTCATCAATGGGGCTCTACAAGATATTTGAGGACGTGGCCTCGGTTTCTCTCATCATTCTAGTCACTGTCACTCCACCATCTGCAACACTAAACTTCCTCTTCTTTGAAAGCACCTCGATGCTCCTACCTCTAGCCCTGTGCACACGCTGTTCCTCTGCCTGTCACATGTCTGCCAGCCACTGCTCTATCTCCTCCAAACCCCTGAAACACCTCTGTGCTAGGGTAACCCTTGCCCGTTATTTTTTTTTAATCCTCACCCGAGGATATTTTTACATTTATCATCAGATAGAGTAGGATGGAGGGAGAGAAGGAGAGAGAGAGAGAGAAAAAGAACCATCAATATGAGAGGGACACATCGATTGATTGCCTCCCGAACAACCTGACGGGGGACGGTCTGCAACCAAGGGATATGCCCTTGATGAGAATCGAACTCACAACTCTTTGGTCTGCAGGCTGATGCTCTAACCACTGAGAAAAACCGGCCAGGACAACCCTTGCCCATTATTTGCCCTCAAAGAAGCCTGCGCCTAAGCCGCCTCTGCTATCTGAACTCCCACAATAGCCGATACTTCTCCTTCAGTAGCTCTGATCCCATTTTATAGGAAATATTTTATAGTGCAGGCAGCCTAAAGCTTCCGAGAAAAATGTTAGGTGCTCAGAAAATATCTGTAGATGGACACAGGATGAAAGTTTTTAACAAGTGCTATTATAAAAATACATATAAATATTTCAGCCCCAACAGCCTATAGCTATATATGTGCGTGTATAACATTTATATATAAAGTATATACTTCATATATCAGATATTTAGTGAAGGTCTACTCTGTGCTGGCAGGATTTGAAGCACAGGAGATATATGAGGGAAACAATGTGAACACAGACAATAAATGTTATAAATAAATAAGGCATCTAACAAGTTAGAATGTATAAGTCCTTTGGGAAAATCCAGCAAGACAAGCAGGGTGAGGATTGCGGGGTTGGAGGAACGTAATGTTTCACAGGTTGGGCAGAGTAGGGGTCATGGCGAAGGTAATGTTGGAGTGAAGCCGTGAGGGAAGGAGGGGGTGCCGCGTAAATATCTGAGGAAGGAGTGTCCCAGGCAAAGGAATAGCCAGTGCAAGGACCCTGAAGTGACATCAGGCCTGGCTTGATCCTTGCTTGTTGAATTGACGTAATTCCCAATAATCTTATTCCTAGGAAGAAGCAAAACTACTCACACTTTATTGCCAAAAGATATTTTCTCTTATTTTTAATTATTTAGTATGGAAATGCCACAGATATGCGAGACCTTTATACCATAGTACACAGACTTTAATGACCCAGAGGGTTTCCCATCAGCCAAAAACTTGAAAAAAACAGGAAAAAAAAATAACAAAAACATTTTCAGCCAGTGTGTATTGACTTTATAATATTCATCTGCTCTCACTTTATTAATCTGAGATTTAATGGGCAGGCCTTAATTATTTGGAAAGGAAAATGCCTATTAAAATGTAGAGAAACCACGTACTGGCTATGATGAGTTTCTTTTTATTGCCGCTTTAATAACTGCAAACTTCAATGGGTACCAACAATTATATTACTGTTAATGCCTATTTTATTCATTAGAAGTTGAGAAACGTCTAAGCAGCTAGCCTTGAATATTTTTTTACCCTTGGTAATGATAAGCTTTCTTATTTCTATTCTTCCCATCTGGTGTGCTTCAATAGAATAAAACAGAAAAGAATATAACAAATTTAATTACATGAGCCATGTTTCGAAGACTGATAGACACTGTACTAATGAGCATACTTTCAGGCTCACACTCCCAAACTTGCTTAAGAGCTGGCTTCAGAATAAGCCTTTTTCTTTATTCTAGGTTCCAGTGATTCTGAGCAAAACCATCTCTTACAGCGATTGAAATATGTCAAACAGCAACAAGAACCATAATAGCAGCTCACATGTATCGATGCTTACTATGTGCCAGGCACTAATATTACTTCATCTAATCTCCACAACATTCCTGATGACGTATATACTGTTGTTGTTCCCACTAGACATATGCATAGGCCCCAGAAATGTCTCTGTCGGAAGTGGAAGCTGTGTGATCCCACTCTCTTGCCCATTATGAATTAGACTTAGGTAAATACCTGATCAAAGCTGAACTGATCAAATTATCCCTACGGGGAGATATGAATTAATCAGTGCCTGCAGTTGGCTGGAACCTCCTGGAACCTGGAGACAGAAGCAGAGAAAGGCTCTCTGCTATGAGAACAGACTGGAGCAGAAATGGGAAAAAGTACAGAGAGAGCAGAGAGATGCTACCTTGGTGATTGATGCCTTTTCAGCACCTGTTTCCCATCTCTCCTGAGGACTGACTACCACCTCTGGGCTCAGGATCTGTATATTTTATAATAAACTCCCCGTAATGGCTTAAGCTCTCTGGGGAGAATTTGTATTGCTTCCACACAAGCACTTTCATTAGTGTTGATCTGAATTCATCTGAGAATGTAATGGGAATACCTTAATCAGGAAACTTAATGTGTCCCACCAATCACCAATGTTGACAGCAGAGAAGTAAAACCCATACTGGTCAGATGCAACAATTAAAAAATGAGCATATTGCCCAGCCGGTGTGGCTCAGTGGATTGAGCATTGTTACATGGACTGAGAGGTCCCGGTTCAATTCCCAGTCAGGGCACATGCCCCGGTTGTGGGCTCGATCCCCAATAGGGGTTGTGCAAGAGGCAGCCGATCTATGTATCTCTCTCACATCAATGTTTCTATCTCTCTCTCCCTTCCTCTCTCTCTCTTAAAAAAAAAAATTAAATTAAAAAATAAAATAAAAAATGAGCATATTACCAGGAGTATGTCAATCACAATATCTTTCAACTCCAAATCATTACTCAGCATTAACTCTGCACTTTTTAAAAATGGCATCAGCATAGCACTATTAAGAATAATAAACCCTTGAAATCTGATACTCAAGATACTGTGCTGTTTAAATATCTTTTCCAACTCTAACTCCAAAAAGAGCTTTTATTAACCTCCATGAATTTATACTACTAAATATATTTTTATTTCATAAATGTACACTATGTATACTACTTTTAGTATTTGCCATGCACAACCACTCTCCATTAGTTTTACTTTCAATGTATGCTGTAGTTTTCCTCTGTAGCACCTATCACAGCTATAATAAAATAATTGTGTACAATTCATTTATTTCTCATCTGTCTCTCCAGAGAGACTGTTAATTCAATGTTGGCAGACTAAGTACATCTAAAGAAACAGCTGGCATAGAGTAGACGCTCAGAAAATTTTTAATCAATGACTTAATCCTCTTTTCTTCTTTATCCCCATTTACAGGAGCTCAGAGAAGTTAGGACAATTGCCATTGCCCACATACCTAAACATGGAAAAGCGATGCTGAAATGCAGCTCTTCCTAACTAATGTGCAGGCTCCATCCACTACACTTCCACTCTTCCCCCGGAAATGCCCATGCATCTCCTTTAATCACATGAAATCCCACTTTGCAACAGCTGTAATATTTCAGCAGCGTTTTAAGGATGTTGAACTTATTAACATTTTTGGCAATAAAAGTAGCATTTTAAAATATTCACATTTTCTCACCTCCAAAGTAAAATTCCACTACAGTCGCCCCTCGTTTATCGCAGTTAATCCGTTCCAGACTCTAGCGGTTGCACCTGGCGTTGAAGGATTCCTGGGGTGCTCGAATACATAGGCCTACAGTCCATACGTACAGTAATTTTCATTGTAATTGTAATACAGGGGTGTATAATTGACTCTGACAACCGAGAGCGCGCTGTATCATTTTCACTGTCTCGATCAACTTTTTAATGAATTATATTTGAAAAAACCGCGATAGAGTGAAGTCGCGAAAGTCGAATCGCCAAGTGGCGAGGGACGACTGTATGTTATTGTCCAAAGATATAAAGCAAGAAGTAGATATGGTACAAACCACCCTTACTCCACAAGTTATCTTGAAACATCTTTTTAAATCTTCTTTTAATGCAGAGATAGTTAAGTAGATATTAAAACTAGTTTCTAAATATGCCTCAAAGCAAGGCTAACAGGTAGATTAGCTAGATTCTAGATTCTTTGCCTTTCCTCTAAACTTCTTGTTATTTTAGGTTGGGTTTAGAGCCTGGTGTAGTAGATAAAGGAAATTAGGAAAATTACAAGGACTAGGATGAATTCAATGCTGGAAATAAAAGAAATGGCGAGCAGAAATTTAAAAATAAGAAAAGCATCCTAAAGGATCTTACCTGATGTGCCAGTGTTCAAAAACTGGCAACCTACAGAATAGACAGAAACACGATTTGGGCTATTATATCTGCTTTAAAATCAAATATATAACTAATACCATACATAGATGATTTGACATAAAATTTTGGATTACTTACTTCCTTTGAAAAATTCTGAGTCATCTTCCAGTGAGACTCGTGCCCTCCAATTTGTCCTATTCCATACCACCCACTCCATCTTTATTCCAGATTTCACTCATTTATAAAACTAGCTGGACTATGTATACCCTGATTTTGGCACCCTCCAGTTTGAGTTAACAATTCTTTTCCCATATTCTCAAAACTCCAATCACACTGGCTTCCCTTCAATTCAGTGAACTTATTGAGCTTCTTCAATTTCTATCAATGTTTTGTAAGAAAACAGAAGCCAGTCTAGCCCTGGCCAGTTTGGCTCAGCGGTTAGAGCTTCTGCCTGCGGACCAATGAGTCGTGGGTTCAATTCCGGTCAAGGGCACGTACCTCGGTTGCGGTTTGTCCCCGGCCCTGGTCAGGTCATGCAGGAGGCAAGCAGTAGATGTGGCTCTATCATATCGATGTTTCTCTCTGTCTCTCTCCCTCCCTCCCTCCCACTCTATCTGATAATAAGTAGGAAAATATCCTTGGGTGAGGAATAAAAAAAGAAAGAAAACAGAAGCCAGTCTAAATATTTTAAGCAGAAAAGTATTTAATACAGGAGATTAGAAACATAAACTTTTATAGGGCTAGGGAGCAAAAATCAGGGAAATTACTGACAGTGTTTAAGAAATCAGAAAGTGGAAGGATCACAAGAAACCATCACTTCTGATAATCTGCTACATTCAATACATAATGGGTGATTCTCAGGAAAACACATGGAATATACTGGCACATCTCTCATCTGTAGTCCACCCACACTTATGCCCTATGCACATTAACTTCCAATAGCTTCTTCTTCTGTATTTCCAACCTTACACAGTACCGCTCACTGCTGAAATCTAAATAAGAATCTTGCTGGAATGGAAATCTGAAAAAGGAAGTTTTCAGGCTTCTAGTCTTTGCTTTTCAAGAGAACCCCAAGAAGACCCAGGACAAAGCTGAGTATCAAAAAGATAATTTTGAGCATACTCTCACCAAGCCTTTGCAAATACTCTTGCTTTTGCCTAGAATGCACTCTCCACCCATACTCAAATCAGGTTAACTTTGGAAAAAAGAACTTCAGTAATGGCTGAAGAAGGACCTCCAAAACCCCACTCTTCAATAAAAGCAATAAAAACACTGAAGAAAATAATCAAAATCAACATTTTGATAACTCTAGAAATTAACCAAAAGTTTGTAACAATCTGAGTTAAATTTATCCCCCAAGAAGGAGCTAATTATCAGTTATAAGAAATGTGAGGTTTGAGGTGTCTTAATTTTCCCTGTCTCCATATACTTCTCTACAGCTCCACTGTAGCAATGAACACCTACAGCCTTGAAAATAATGGTAGCCATAAAAACCAGCAGCCTAGCAGCCACTAGAAAAGACAAAACAGGTTTGAAGTTTCCTTAAAAGCCCCATTCCCAGAAAACTGTCATTATCTGATATATCTCACAGCTCTTTGTAACACTTTCACAGGGCTTGTCTTTATTTGATCTAACTCAGAGCTTGCTCAAAGCAAACAGCCTTTTCTCTGGGGTAATTTGTCAAAAACAATCAGCAGCAGTTGTTTAACACTACATCTTCCTGATGTAGTAATAATAGTTAGGAAAAACAAGAAACACCAAAGAATTTAAAAGGAAAAGCTGAAAAATGGCATGTTTATCAGAGGCTTTGAAAAGTTTTGCTATATCCCTGGAGGTCTAAAAGACAAGATGCATGTGCAAGGCTATGCACATATCTAGGAAAATCTTAAGAAGGCTTAATCCTTCTCTCTCTCCTCTATCCAATTGTTAGCTGATCATTAAGTTAACCACACAGAGAGTTCAGTGACTATGAATGACAAAGAATACAGACTTCACATAATTATTTCAGGAAAGTCACTAAACAAGCAAATAACAACAGCCGCAAAACCTAAGGAGAGAAGGAATCTGATTTCCAGAGTTGCCACATTATTTTTAAATGTACAGTTTTTGTGGAAGCCTATACTATGTTCATGGATTGGAAGAATCAACATCATTAAAATGTCCATACTACCCAAATCAAACTATAGATTCAATGCAATCCCTATTAAATTAGCAAAGTCATGTTTCACAGATTGAGAACAAATACTCCAAAAATTGATATGGAACCAAAAAATAATGGGAATACCCACAGAAATCTAGAGAAAAAAAAAAAGAACAAAGCTGGAGGGATCACAATACCACATATCAGGTTATATTTCAAAGCCACTGCAATCAAACCAGCCTGGTACTGGCACAAGAACAGCCATATAAATAAATGGAACAGGAAACCCAGAAATTGACCCAAGACGTTATGCTCAATAAATATTTGACAAAGGAGGCAAGAGCATACAATGGAATAAAGGCAGTCTCCTCAATAAAGGGTGCTGGGAAAACTGAACACGTACATGCAAAAAATGAAACTAGACCACCAACTTACACCATACACAAAAATAAACTCAAAATGGATAAAAGACTTAAATCTAACTCATGAAACCATAAAAATCCTAGAAGAAAATACAGGCAGTAAAATCTCAGACACCATACATAGCAGAATGTTCATCAATACTTTGCCTAGGGCAAGAAAAACGAAGGTAAAAATTAATGAATAGGACTACACCAAACTAAAAAGCTTTTGCACAGCAAAAGAAACTAGCATCAAAATGAAAAGGGAACCCACTCTTTGGGAGAACATATTTGTCAATGATAGATCAGATAAGGGGTTAATTTCCAAAAATATAGAGTACTCATACAATTCAACAAAAGGAAGACAAACAATCCAATTAAAAAATGGGCAGAGGACCTGAAGAGACACTTCTCCAAACAGGACATACAAATGGCCAAGAGACATATGAAAAAATGCTCAGCATCACAAATCATCAGAGAGATGCAAATTAAAATGACTATGGGGTATCACCTCACACCTGCCAGAATGGCCGCCATCAACAAATCATCAAACAACAAGTGTTGGTGAGGATGTGGAGAAAAGGATACTCTAGTACACTGCTAGTGGGAATGCAGACTGGTACAGCCACTATGGAAAACAATAAGGAGTTTCCTCAAAAAATTATAAATTGAACTGCCATTTGACCCAGTGATCCCATTTCTAGGAATATATCCCAAGAAACCTGAAACACCAATCAGAAAGGATATATGCACCCCTATGTTCATAGCACCACTATTTACAATTGCTAAGACCTGGACACAACCCAAGTGTCCATCAGTAGATGAGTGGATAAAAAAAAAAAAAAGCTGTGGTACATTTACACAATGGAATACTATGCAGCTGTAAGAAAGAAAGATCTCTTACTCTTTGAGACGACATGGAGAAACCTGGAGAGTATTATGCTGAGCAAAATAAGCCAGTTAGAAAAAGACAAGTATCACATAATCTCACTTATTTGTGGAATATAATGAACAAAATTAGATGATGAACAAAATAGATCCAGAGACATGGGAGTAGGAAACAGACAGACAAACCTCAGAGGGAATGGGGATGGGAGTGCAGGAAGAGATAAATCAAAGAACTTATATGCATATATGCATAAACATTGGACACAGACAACAGTGCGGTGAAGGGTAGGGGCAGGAGTAGAGAGGAGGGTGGCAATGGGGGAAAAAGAAGAGACATCTTTAATAAAAATTAGTTAATTAATTAATATTTAAAAATATATAAAAAATTTTTTAAACTGAAAATAAATTAATAAATAAATAAAATGTATAGTTTTCAATAAAACTTACAAGATATGCAAAGTAACAGAAAAGTACATCCTATACACATGGGGGGAAAGGCAGTCCATAGAAACTGCCTCTGAAGTAGACCAGATTTGGACTTTCTAGATTAAGACTTTAAATTAGCCATTTTAAATATTTTCAAAGTACTAGAGAACTAAAAAAAAAATTGTGAGAATGGTGTCTCACCAAATAGAGAACAACAATAAAGAGAAAATTTTTAAAGAACCAAATGAAAACCTTAGAACGAAAAGGTGCAATAAGATGGGCTCAAAAGCAGACTTAAGCTGGAAGAATAAAGAATAAATAAAATATAAAATAGAGCAATTGATATTATCCATTCTAAGAAACAGAAAGAAAAACAATTAATAAACATTTACAGCCCTGGCTGGTTTGACTCAGCGGTTAGAGAATTGGCCCTCAGAAACAAAGGGTTTCAAGTTCAATCCCTGACCCCAAAGTTGTGTGGGAGGCAACCAATCAATGTGTCTCTCTCACATCTCTCTCTCTCTCTCTCTCCCTCTCTCTCCCCCTCTCTCCCTCCCTCTTCCCCTCCCCCCTCTTCCCCTCCCTCTCACTGTCTGTAAAAACCAATGGAAAAATATCCTAGAGTGAGGGTTAACAAAAAATAAATAAATAAATAACATTTACAGAGCTTCAGAGATCTGTGGGACATGATCAAGCATAACAATGTATGTATAATGGTAGTACCAGAAAGAGAAGAGAGAGAGAAATGGTAGAAAGAATAAAGAAATAATAGCTGATATTCTCCCAAATTTGTGAGAAAAAAAAATCTGCATATCCCAGAAGTTTAAAAACTCCAACTATGATAAATATAGAGAGATTCACACAGTAGGATTCATATCTAGAAGCATTATAATCAAACTGAAGGAAGAGTCTTGAAAATAAGAGAGGAGCAGTTCATCACAATCAAGGGATCTTTAATTTTGTTCGCTGATTTTTCAAAAGAAATAATGAAAACCAGAGGATAGTGGAATGACATATTCAAAATGCTGAAAGAAAAAGACTGTCAACCAAGAATTTTATATTTAGCTAAACCATCTTTCAAAAATGAAAGAGGACAGGAGTGACATCAGCAAGCTGGCCAAATAAGATGTCCTCACTTGTATCCTCCCCATCAATAACAACATGTGGCATCCATCCACAGACAAAAGTACCCTGTGGAAGCTGTGGGAACCAGCCACAACCATGGCCATATGACAAGGGACCCAAATGGAATCTCATCCATTGATGCATTAGGTAGCAAACATAGAGAAGTTGGTCCTATGGACCCTGAAGTGGCTCATGTATTGGCTTTGGCTCCTCTTGGCTGCAGTCCAGAAGACACTGGAGAACACTGACTGAGACAATCACCCACAAATAAGACAGTCTTTGTGCAAGTTCAGTAGACCAGTGGAGACGTTCCAACACACTGTTGTAGCAAAATAAAATAAAAATCAGGGTTGGATACATTGGAGAGGGTAAGAGGAACAATTTGATTCTACCCACCTCTCCCCCATGGCAGCATCATTCAGTACCAAGAGAACCCTTCCCAGCCCATGATTCCTCCCAAGAGAAAAAGTGAGAGCAAGTGAGTGCATGCCCTGCTTCCCCATCTGTGCAAGGCAATGCCAAAGAGGCCCATTTCTCTCTCACCCTATCTAGAGTACTGAGTTGTAAGCTACATGACTGGGGGTAGTAAACTAGAAGAACAGTAACCAGGGCTCATAATGTATAAAAGGGATGTGGATTCTATTTTGTCACAAATTCCACTGGGAGGCTTTCCCAAAAGCAACTGGACATGTCAGCCACAGATTCCCCCAACTGGCCCATTGGTACTTCAAGTGCTCCAAGTGCCTCATTTATATTAACCCCCACCCTGTGACTAGTTCCCTGTGCATGCTCCCAACAGCAGCAAGATCAAACACTGGCAGATGGCTAGTGAGCACATGCAGAAAACCAGCCCAAATCTGCAGTTCAAGAAGAGACAAAAAATTTGAGCATTTAGCACCACCCTTGGGAAAACAAAAGGGAAGCTGACATCACTCAAATTGGTGTGCTGCAGGATTAAGAAAAAGCATAGAAGCTTATGAATTCTGCCAAAACAGGGACCAAGAAGTGTGGAGCCCCTGTATCCATGGAAGGTCTAAGAAAGTCTTATAATCCCTAGCAGGGTTGATGGAAGTATTTCTCTCACAAAGTTAGTCAAGACTGGAGGAGACTGCTACTTGAAATATGAAGACAGCAATGCAAGAAACAAGAAATATCAAGAAAAGATGTCACTGTGAAATGATTTCAATAATCTCCCAGTAACTAACTCCAAAGACATGGAGATCGGCAATTTACTCAATAAAGAATTCAAAATAGCTGTTTTAAGGAAGCTCAATTAATTACAAGAAAATACAGAAAGACAATTCAATAAAATTAGGAAGGCAAAATAAAAAGGTTTTAAAATAGATAAAAATCCTTTTAAAAAATTCTGGTACTGAAGAATACAATGCAATACAGAGCATCAACATCAAAACAAATCAATCAGAAGAAAGAATCTTTGAAGTAAAGGAAGAACATTTGAAATTATGCAGTCATAAAGGAACACAAAAATAGGAATGACAAATAGTAAGGAAAGCTTATGTAAATTACGGGATACCATCAAGAAAAGCAATCTGAAAATTACTGGAGTACCAGAAAGAGAAATGAGAGAATGGGAGCAGACAGCTTATTTAAAGAAATAAATAATTTCCCAAATCTGGGAAGAGACTTAGACACCCAAGTTTATGAAGCTCATAGGTCCTCAAATTCAACTCAAAAAGATCTTCTCCAAGACACATTATAATAACACTGTCAAAAATCAGAGACAAAAAATCTTAAAAGCAGTAAGAAAAAAATGTTTTCTACTTACAAGGGCTATAAGCAGACTTCTCAGCAGAAATAATACAGGCCAAGAGTGGAATGATATATATATTCAGAGTGCTGAAAGAAAAACCTGCCAACCAAGAATACTTTACCAGGCAAAAATCATCCTTCAGATATACATGAGAGAGGAACATGTTCTCAGAAAAAAACAGCTAAGAAAGTTCATCACCACATCTGCTTTACAAGAAATTCTGAAAGGAGTTCTTTAAGCTAAAATGAAAGGACACTAATTAGTAACATGAAAATATACAACACACTGCTTAAGGTAAGTATATAGTCAAATTTAGAATACTCAGATACTATAATATGGTATGTGTTAAAGACCCACTCCTAGCCACATCTGGGTGACTCAGTTGGTTGAAGCATCATCCCGTACACCAAAAAGGTTGCGGGTTTGATTCCTGGTTGGGGTGTGTATGGGAGGCAACTGATCAATGTTTCTCTCTCTCTCTCTCTCTCTCTCTCTCTCTCAAATCAATAAACATATCCTCAGGTGAGGATTAAAATAAATAAATAAAATTTTTAAATGTCCTTTTTTGTCTTTAGTAACTTGTCTAGTCTTTTGTCTGATATTCATATAGCTATTTCAGATGTCTTTAGTTATTGTTTGCATTATATGCTTAATGTTTTTACTTTCAACTTGTGTCTTTGAATCTAAAGTGTGTCACTTGGTATATTTTTGTGTACATCTATATTGGTGAATTCTACTGAACATTTAAGGAAGAAGTAAGTAATGCTAATCCTTCACAAACTCTTCCAAAAAAAAAAAAAACAGGAGGGAACTCTTCACAACTCATTCTATGAGGCCAGTATTTCCCTGATACAAAAACCAGACCAAAAAGATCACAATAAAGAATGGGTGCATATGGCTTTGTTTGGGGAGTAATGAAAATGTTCTGAAATTACATAGTGGGGATGGTTGTACATCTCTGTAAATATACTAAAGACTACTAAATTTTACACTTTAAAGGAGTGAATTTTAAGATGTATTAATCATATTAAAACAAAGCTGTTATGTGTTTTTAAATTCTGGTTGACTCTTATTAATCCTTCAGGTTTCAAGGTAACTGTCCCTTCCCTTTTTCTATAAACTAGGGAAACTGCCAAAGTATGTGCTGCTATGACACAATGAAGTAATCCCTTATACCACCTACCACAACTGCAACAAAACTATGTGTATAACATATTTATATAACATCTACCTTCCCTGATACATTGTGACTATCAGGAGTACAGAGACCAAGTCTATTTTTCCTACTTCTGCAATACCCAGGCCTAGTTAAAAATTAAAAAAAAAAAAGACGGAAAAGAGAAAAGGGGAGGCGAATAGAAAGGAATGAGGGAGGGGTGGATTCCCCTCTCAGTTTCCTCTCTCAAGCGCAACACATTGACAACTGTTTCCTCATGTTCATTGGATCTTGAACTATGTACTTCAGAAATAGAATCCGAATATCTCAGGGGGAAAAATTAACAGTGATAGAGTAGGTAGAGCCATAGGGGAGAGAGAATGAAAGTTTTACAATTATTTCATCAGGTATCCAAATGAAACTTCTGTTTTAAAAAAAAAAATTACATACACACACACACACACACACACACACACACACACACACACACCAGTACATTATTTTTAGCAGAGGTATTCTTTCTGTTCTAACAAAATGATGGATTGTTTTAATTAATGCATTTAAAGTCTTCATCATTGTTGGAAACCATCTAGATTTGTTGCAGTCTACATGCAAAGAGTTATATAAAGCATTTTATACAGGTGTATAAATTAGTATTTCATATCGGTTTTTTTCAAAAACATTCACAAGATTTTAAAATAGAATATTTATAAAATAAAAAGTTTGCTAAAGAGTAAACATGAGAAACTGCAATAGTTACAAAGGACTGCAAAGACCTGAGAACTCTGGAAAGATGGCTGTATGCCCTCTGCACTGTGACCACAAGTGTCACACAGTGACTGGCACATAGCAGCCAGTTGCAAGATTTGTTGTTGTTGGTTTTTTTTTTTAATAAATCAAGCAGCCTCCCCTCAACCTTGTTTCCACTTTCCATACGCATACTGTTTTCTTCTCCAGATCAGTCTCATCACTCATATTGAAAACTTCCTTTCCAGTAGACTCAAACTTTGCCTATGGTGTTTCCATCACCTGGAATACCATCTCTCCTCCTTCACCTATTAAATGTGAATCCTCTTGGTCTTTCAAAAGACCAATGCAAGTTTCAGCAGAGCAAACCAATTCTGACCTGTCTAGCCCAAAAAAGTATTTTAAGCTCTGTACTTCCTTAGAACATATTATCTGCTATGCATCCAAATTACCTGAAGAACATTTTTTAAATATAGGGACCCATTTTAAAACTGCTGAACCAGTATGTAATTTGCAGATTTGTAAATTTTAAAACCTCCCACTGGTCTACAAATCTGCCTTTAAAAACCACATCTGTGCCACATCTGCCTGAGCTGGGTTTTAAACATTTTGTTATGATAAGACAAAGCTCAAGAGGACAGAGCTGTATTCTAATCCTCTGTTGTATCACCCACAATCTCAGCACCTCTTAGAAGACAAGAGATAACAAGTGTTGGGGAGGATGTGGAGAACTGAGAGCCCTTATGCACTGTTGGTGGGAATGTAAATTGGTTCAGCTGCTATGGAAAACAGTATGGAGGTTCCTCGAAAAATTAAAATTAGAACTAACTTATGATCTAGCAATTCCACTTCTGGGTATACACCCAAAGGAAATGAAAACAGGGTACTGAAGAGATGTCTGCACTCCCATGTTCACTGCAGCATTATTCACAAAACTAAGACATCGAAACAACCTAAGTGCCTGCCACCAGATGAATGCATACAGAATATGTGCTTATATACACAATGGAATGTTATTCAGTTGAGAAAGAAGGACATCCTGCCATTTGCAACATCAGGGATGGATCTTGAGAACGTCATTCTAGGTGATATAAGTCAGACAGAGAAAGTCAAATACTTTATGATTTCACTTATATGTGGCATCCAAAAATACCAAATTTGCAAAAACAGAGAGAAGATGGTGGTTGCTAGGGGGGTAGGAGAATAGGACAAACATCGCTAAGGGCACAAACTCACAACAAGTAGTAAGTAAGTCCTAGAGATCTATTGCACAGTATAGTGAATATAGACAACAATACTGTATTACAGCCACACTTGCTAAGAGACTAGATCTTCATTATTTCAGCCACTAAAAATAAATGATAGTCATGTGACTTGCCAGAGGTGCTAATTATCACTATAATGGGCAAGCATATTACAGTATGTAAATGTATCAAATTAACATGTTGTACACCTTAAATTTACACAATGTTATATGTCAAACATATTTTAACCTTTTAAAGTATTTTTCTACACTAAGATTAAAAAGGAATTCACCTATATTTTCTTCTAGTACTTGTATGGTGTATCTTTTTACATTTAGGTTTCCCATCTATTTGCAGTTTATTTTTGTATGAGAGATGATTCTAACTTTATCTGTTTTCCAAATAGCTACCTAGTTGTTCCAGCACTATTTACTGAAAGATCTTTCTGCTCTTGATTGAAGATATCACCTTTGTCATATGCTAAGTTTCCATGCGTATTTGGGTCTAATTCTGGAGTTTCGGTTCTATTACATTAGTCTGTTTATCCACTTACATGCCAGTAACACACTGTCTTGATTACCGAGGAGTCAGAGTAAGCTTTCATGTCCAGTATTGCTTATTCCTCCCTCATACTTGTTGTGTTTTTCCCCTATCTGTGCATGATTGTTTTTCCATATGAACTTTAGTAGCAATTTGTCTAACGCCCTAAGATCCCTAGTTGGTATTTTTATTGGGATTGCTTTGTATCCCTGACTTTGGAGAGTATATTTTTAAAATTCTGAGAAACTGTGGGTGTGATCCCTCAGACTTGATTTCTGAAAGAAAAAAAAAATGGCTACATGGCACAAGACATGTAAAAATAAATCCTGACAATAAAATTGGCAATTGTCCCCTTGGTATGATAAGGCAGGAGAACCTAAAAATACTAAAGTGGTTTTCAGGGGACCCACTCTAGAGGTTAACTTCTTTTTAATGTACACGTACATTCAGTGTCACTGGGACTGATTCCCTTTCCTTAGAATTGCCTTTTGAATTGGTTCCCTATTTTGTATCCACTGTCACTGCCCTAATTCAGTTACTGGGTTTTTCTCTCTTGCACTCTGGCACCAGAGTCCTAAGACGTGTCCAATTACCTTCAGGAAGCATCGGTAGTTATCTGTCTAAAACTTAAATCTCATTTTACGACATCGCAACTAAAAACTCTGAGATGATTCCCTGCTGCCCTCAGACAAATTTCCAAATGCTTTAGAAGAGCATTTGAGGCCCTTTATAATCAGGCTTTGCTCAGTTTTTTAGGTTTGTCTCCTTCTTCTGTCTCCATATGTCTTCACGTATGTTATATTGCTCATCCCTGTTGTCACACATCTTCATACCTTTGCCTTCAATGCCTCTGACATTCTCCTCCCATTGAAGTCTCCCACACTCCCTTTAGGGCTCAACTCAGACGGCGGACTTGTAACTCCAGCTCCCTGTGGGCTCCGTCATCATGTACGCTGCAGGCCGATCCACGGCTAGAGGGCAGGTGCCTATAGAACGTAGTCTAGTCCCCACGGCTTTGACAAAACGACATGGGGGCTATCGTGGAAGATAAACACATAAAACCAACTTGGTCCCCAGGCATTTCAAGAAAGAAAAGTAGAAAATTAACTTGGCCTTCAAATATTTTACAGAAAATAAAGCAGAATTTTCCTTGCACGTATGGAGCAAGAACAAGACAGGCCTACGCTTCATACTTGGAGCCCTGGTGGAAATGATAATAGACGGCAGTCTGGGAGGACAGTATGCCGAATCCTACCTTGCTCACTTTTCTTTACCCCAGAGAACATGGCCACTACTCCTCTTTATTTAGTGTTTGTGCAAATTGAAAAAAAGCCTCCCTTTCTCAAGACACTCAACAATCCCTGCTGGAAAATTATCATAATTAATATGTATTTTATTATGTATTCATATATGTAATATAATATACAATTATATGATATATAATATATTGCATATTTATCAAATGGATATGCAATAAATATATATTAATATATAGCTATATATAATTACAATAATATATAATTACATATTATGATTTTTAAATATTTTCTGTATATATTAAATATAATATGCCCTGGCCGGTTTGGCTCAGTGGTTACAGCGTTGGCCCGCAGACCAGAGAGACCCAGGTTCAGTTCCCGCTAAGGGCATGTACCTCAATTGCAGTTTGTCCCCAGCCCCAGTTGGGGTCGTGTGGGTGGTGGCCAGTGGATGTCTCTCTCTCACATCGATGTTTCTCTCTCTTTCTCCCTCTCTCCCTCCCTCTCTATCTGAAGATAAATGCAAAAATGTCCTGGGGTGAGGATAAAAAATAAAAATAAATATAATATATATTTACATATATGTATTGTACATATTGTTGACATAAATATACTAATCTATGGGGCTCCATTGTGAATGACACTCCCTAGAGATATGCAGAGAACATCCTGCCCAACCACACACATTGACTGTACCAGAAAATTATCACCTATATGTGATAAAAATAAAGTAATTACAGTTAAGGGGGAGTAGGAGGTCATAGTGGCAGGGAGGCAGGAGATCAAGGCCCACAGCCAGGAAACGTGCCCCCGGGCTTTGCAGGAGCAGCCAGTTGTGACCCCGTGCGCAGGCGCAGCGCATCCCTGAGCACGTGGGCGACAGGAGAGCTTGGGAAGGAGAACGGAGAGGAGGATTTGTGGAGAGAGACCATTGCCTAGAGGTTGGTTGTTGGCAAAAATTCCGTGAGAAACAGTTAAAAGGTGTTTTGAGAGCATTTAGAAATGACAGGACCCCTCTCTAGGATCATGGCTCCCCTAAAATCACATCAAGCTAAACTAACCTTCCTTAAAAACTGCCTTTTTTAATAGGTGGCCGCCTACCACGCTCCTTCCTGTCATGTACGCAACAGACATTTTTTGGGAGACAGAAAAATGTCTTAGACAAATCAGGATTTCAGCCAAACTTTTTTTTTTATATATATAATCCATCATGTAAATTTGTACCTAAGACAAAGGAATGTGGGCTAGGTAAGGACAGAGCTCCACGGGGTTATTTTCTTAGGTCTCTCTACAGAAAGCACCTGTGCTACAAGATGTCCCTCGGTGGGAAACACTTTACAGGTTAAAATAGTATATGTGGTGTCCCCGCCTGTGAGGGGAGGGACAGTGTGCATTTAGCTGTTGTCTATGCATAAAAACATCACTGAAGGACATAAAAGAATGGACTGCCTTTGTTTGGGGGCAATAAAAAGGGGCGGAGGGGGACAGAAATAAGAGAAAATCTTTGTGCTGTATGACTAGTTTTATTTTTTAAAATCATGTGAATGCATTACTTACTCAAAATAAACACCAACATACATAAATATGATTACACAGATTCATGGCTCATTTAGACAACGTATTACAAGACGGTTGAGGGCTCGATGCACATCTCCCGGAGGGGAGGTTCTAATGACAGCCTTCCCTCACTGCAGAGCCTCACCAGCACTGAAACAAATAAATCACATGGAAAGTGAGGCTCAACCAAGTAAAAAGCCTGAGTTAATGCGCATAAAGTGTCATGCCCATTATGCAAAATTATGCAAAGTGAATAAGTTCTAGAGATCTCCTGTACAACATTGTATTGGAGTCGATCATACTGTATTGCACGCTTAAAAATGTAAGAGAGTAGATCTCGTGTTGTGTTCTTACCACAATGAAATAAAATTTTATAAAATAATCAATTTTTTTCGATTACAGTTAACATTCAATATTATATCAGTTTCTGGTATACAGCATAGTAGTCAGACATTTGTATAACTTACGAAGTGGTTCCCCCCAATAAGTCTGGTATACCCCTGGCACCGCACGTAGTTATTACAGTATTAATGACTATATTCCCTATGCTGTACTTTATATCCCCGTGACTAAAAAATAATCAATTTAAATGATTAAACAAATAGCTAGCCTGGGTCAGTTCTGCACTTCTTTTTATGGGCCAGGAGGAAAAAGGTTAGCAGGTAAATCCCAGGGAGGTCTTTAGTTTGAGAGTACAATGAGAAAGTAATATGACCATATGGATTAACGGAAGTGAGCAGGCCCAAAATGTGCCAAAAACTAATCCAAGCCTCAAATACATTACATAAACAAGTTCGTAATTTTTAAAGAGTCACAAAACTCATGAAACTTTAAGCCAACTCATACAGTAGCCGAAAGCTGACGATATTACTCAGAAACTGGTTTCCAGAGTCATTGCCAGTGAATGCTTTTCCAAGCTGGGAGTTTTAAAAATATCTGATGATTATGAAAATTCAACTCACCAAACTTCATTATTGGTGGGTAGAAAAATGACATTATTAATCATAGAGCAGTCTGATATTAATTACATGGAGGTTTCCTAACTCAAACAACTTACGCCGGCTCTCTTTCCCCACTTTCCATCTTGCCACAGGCGTCTGCAGAAAGTCTTTTGATTTCCAGTTAATCATATTAGAATAAATCTGTTAATTAAAGACACCTCCAGACCTCGAGATTATTTACAGTCCTAGTGAGCAGGAATTTTAGTGTATTGAATATGTTAAGGTATAACCCAGGGAATTAAGTGTTGAAGCAAAAGTATATGAATGTCTACATACACTCTGGCATATAAAATCCAGAATTTCAGAGTGAATCTGCCGTGAACCATTTGCAATAACAAAGATCAAAACTGTGTGGACAAGGTCCCTGGTTCAGAAACCTTTCCTCCTGTCCCTTTTGTTTTGTGAATTATCATGGTGGTGAAGGGGCCAGCTATTGGAGAGAAAACTGGGAAATTTTTCTTAGAAAATCCTTCTGGATGCCTCTCTTTCTGAATCAGGTATGGACCAGAACATTCATTCCTTGATTCTTATGGAAATCGGGGTGTCATGCGGCCAATATATTCTTCTGAGCTCCAGCCTCATAGGGTCTGTCACATTTTAAGCTACCCCAGAGCCCAGAATTTTCCAAAAGTCATCACTGCTACGGGAATGGTCTGCCTATGAAGACCCATCATACCTGATGCCATAACTGTCTTCCTAAATAAAGATCTCAGTGGCAGCATGAGCTGCAGGGATAAGTACTTGCTATTCGAGAGAATTTTACTTTAAATCCATGGAATTTTACTGTGATCCCACAGAATCATTTCTTTATCTTTAGCCTTCTGGGTCTTGATATCCCAGGAATTATTAAAGCATTTATATTTTTCCCCAAATTATTTGTTTCTGAGACATGAGGAAGAAATACCCCAGCCACACTCCACCTAACTCAGGCTCGCACAGCGTGGGATGGTGTTTCCCCTGCGGATTTCTGCGCACCATTAGAGGCATTTGTGTCAGCTCAGCTCCCACATGCGCACCAACAAAAAAATACATCAGGGAGAGAGAAAGGTAAAGGAAATCATTTACTTCTATTATACTTCAAAGTGCTGTAATTACATTTACCCTGAATCTACTGAACAAAGAAAGTCAAAAATAATAGAAGCCCCAAACCCACTGTGTATAAATCAGAGCCACACAATCTCTAATATGGCATAAAAGCCTATTTAACAGTTCAATTTTTCTAACATGTCTGAGCATCTGTGTGTGTGTGGGGGGGGGGGGTGTTGTTAATCCTCATCCAAGGATATTTTTTTCCCATTGATTTTTAGAGGGAGGGGAAGGAAGGGAGGAGAGAGAGAGAAAGAGAAACATCGATTAGTTGCCTCCCACACATGCCCTGAGCGGAGCCGTGGATCTGAACCCGTGGATCTGTACGTGGCCTTGACCAGGAATCGAACCCTTGATGCTTCAGTGCTTGGGCCAATGCTCTAACCACTGAGCCAAACCAGCAAGGGCATGAACATTTGTTTCGAATACAGCAGTGTGCTACCTGCTGTGGGGCACTCAATACTTAATCATCAGAACTGTTCACTCGAGTGGCTCCCAACTGGCAGGGGTGGGGATGGCTGGTGTTTACATGCCTACGTTTATCTGAATCAAAGCATAACATACATGATGTGCTCTCATACTTGAAGCTCCCATGAAATCAATCCAAAAATATTTCATGTGATTCTCTTGAAAGTCCATTCATATGAAAGTTGCACTTCTCCATTTTAGACAAAACAAACATTACCCAAACCCCAACTGGAGAGTCTAGAAATGAACTTGAACTTGACTTTGGAAGTAAAGGACTTGCTTCTTCCTCCGTGTTTACCATCGCAGGAAATGGCACCTGTCCCTCAGTTGCCCAAGCTCCAAAAATAAAAGTCATCCTTGTTTCCCTCTTTATCTTCAATTCTCACATCCAATCCTTCGGCTCTTCTGCAGGGTCTACCCTCCACAAGCCAGGCTCCTTCACAGGCCCATGCATCTCAGCTCTCCCTCCAAAATATATCCCAAACCAGTCCCCTTCCTTCTCACCCGATCACCACCACAGTGTGAGCTACCATTATTTTTTACAGAATTACTACAGTAGCTTCCTTACTGGTCTCAGGCTTCCATCCTCCACATCCCACACACACCCCGTCCCCCACCCCGCCATCTCCACAAAGCAGTCAAAGCGATTTTTTTTTTCTTTATTGACTTGAGAGAGAGAGAGAAATAGAAACATCAATGAGAGAGAACATAGATTGGCCGCCTCCTGCATGCCCCTCACTGGGGATTTGGCCCACAACCTGGGCATGTGCCCTGACCAGGAATCAAACCGGTGACCTCTTGATGCATGGGTCAATGCTCAACCACTGAGCCACACTGGCCGGGCGTCAAAGCAACCTTTTAAAATTGTATTGACTATCTGTCTTTATAAATACAGTTTTCGGAACACAGTCATTTGTCTAAGTATCATCGACGGCATTTTCACAATACAGTGGTAGACTGAACAGCTGCGATGGAGACAGCATGGCCTGCAAAGCCTAATCCACTTATTATCCAGCTCTTATTACCAACTCCTCTCTTAAATCAGATCAGACCACGCCCCCTTCCAGAAAAGTTTAATAGTTCCTCTTACACTTGGAAGGAAATTCAAGTTTCTTACTTTAGCCTATAAGACCCAAAATGCTCACAATATGAACATATTAAATAAAGGGGAGGAAGGTGCACTGGTTCATCCACTTGGTCTCTTTTCTGTGCCAAGGGCACCACATTCAAACAGTGAGGAATGTACATCTAAAACCTCTTTATTAAGGTACTAGGGGTATCGCTTAGATGAGGTGGACATACCACGGGCATCAGAATCACATAGGCTAGGGTTTAATTCCCAGCTTCAACACTTACTCACTGCGTTCCATTTTCTACATGCACTCTCAGAGAACGTGAGATGAGAGTCACTGAGATTGTTTACAGAAACACACGGGTACACTGACTTAAAAACGGTGATCACCTCCCTTCCCAGACCAAACTGAACACCCTGACCTTTTTAACCTCTCCACCCACACAGCCTGGATAGAAGTCCATGTGCTGCAGAAACAAATGAAGATACATAAAAATAAACTGCATTAAAGTTTTTTAATGTCTCAGATGTAAATTTCAAACTTTTTTTTTTAACTGAACTATTTTCTTCCCCTAGAATTTACATCCTTTATGGAAATCAAATATAAGCTCCTCTTTGCCACCCCGCTGAGATGTAGTCACACGCTAATATTTTCACTTCCGGAATTGTTCGTGATTATATATGAATGAGAGCTTGGCAGGTGCCACAATGAGGCTAACAGAGGCTTTACTATTATTTCGGATCCTAGCTAATGTTTTGATATCTCTGTTACCTTACGATGCATGGAAATAGAACTGTTTTTGCAACACCCCATCTATGAATGCACATTAGTTTAGCTCATCCTGAGCCATTAGTCAACAAATAGAGTCTGAAAGGAAAGACTTCAAGTTTGTGAACTTGCTTCCGTTTCGGGTTATTTTAAGACAGGATTCCAGAAAAACCAGTCAGCTGTCTTTGGCTTATCCAACACAGTCACATGGTGCAGACACTTCATAAGAAGCAGACCTTGAAACAGGATTTAAGTGCGAATAATTTATTTGGGACAGAATTCTAGAAAACACTAGTGGCAAAATAGAGAATGAGACGGGGAAACAAAAACAGTCAATGAAGGGCAAGTTACTACTGGGGTAAGTAGAGCTCAACATCATGGAGAAACTCAGAGAGCCAGGGTACCTCCAAGTTCCCCCCTAAGGGGTGAAGGAGCCAAGGTATTTACAAACTCACCCCCATAAATCACTGGATAATAGCTATTCTCAGGGGGCATTAACTCTGACATGTGGGCAAAGTGTACGCCATGAACAGGCCCAAAGGGCTGTAGGAGGGACATGAACAGCACCTGCCACACAGGCAATCAGAGTCATCAGACCTAACTGTGACCCTACTCCAGTTTAATGTGGAGGCCAAGGTTCAGAAAGGAGATGAGGACAGTGCTAGGACTGGGAATATTGATTCACTCGTCAGATACTAACTGATGGCCGACTGCAAGACAAAAGTCTTGGTCACGAACAAAACATTTACAGTCTTGCTTCTCTCGCCCACCCATGCCCTTCTGTATACTCGGCCCTCCGCAAAGCAGGCTCCTTCACAGGCAGGCCTCCTCACAGGCTCTGGCTGGTGACTTTCTGCCCTGAAAGAGCCCTTTCCTTCTAGGCCCAAGTCAGCACTCAGCAACCTGTGTGCCTGTAAAATTCTGTATCGCTCTCTACCATGGCACGTCGAGGTGCATCGTCATCAGTTCTTTCATGTCTGTCTGCCCCTACCAGGCTCTAGGCTCCATGGGGACACAGAGACTTATAAGCACCCAGCACAAAGTAGATGCTCAATAAGTGACTAATTGACTTGAACAAAAGGAAAGTGCAAGAAAAAGGACAAATCAAATCAGAATGATGACATTTTAAACAATAGGGTAAAACATTTAAAAACATGACAATGTGTTCATAAATTGTCTTAAATATACACATATACACAGAAAAGGTCTGGACAGATCATATACAACCACATTTTAATAGTGAACTTCGTCTTTAGTTTATCTCTAGTTTCTAATTTTACTGCCATGAAGGAATATTACCTATATAACTTAAAAGTTGGCTAGATCTTTGAGAACAATGTAAGGCTCATTGATAAAATATCAGGGGGCTCCTCTGCTTCCTGACCCCCCGTTTCCTGGGCTTCTCATCCCTCCGGTAAGCAGACCCAGCTTGACGAACCAAGTTACTGATTATCTGCAGAGCGTTAAACAAGGCGTGGAAGGCAAAATAAACCAAGCTCTGGTGACCCACTTCCCTGTCTCTTAAAATACTAGAATATCCGATTAGAAAGATTAGAAAGTGATCAACTTCCAGCTCCTCATTTTACAGATGGAAATATCAAACACCAAAGAAGAGGAACATTTTACTCCAGAAGTCACTGTTTCGATGAGAACTCGGATGGATTGGGAGTGGCTGCAGGCAGTGCTCGTGGGACTCGGTGCACAGTGAGGCTCAACTAGAGAGAGGGGTGTGGTTGGGTAGGAACCTCGGCCGTGGCAATGGTGTGGAAGATGTGGCCCATCCGGCAGGATAATCCAGCATTTATTACAGAAGCCACAGATGGAAGGAAGGTGATATGGCACCAAAGGCAATATTTCTAATTTTACAATATAAGGAAACTGATACTTTGAAAGATGAAGTGATTTTCTCAGTAACTAAGATGGTAAGTGATCAAAGATAGATCCAAATTCAAGTCTGTCTAACTACAAAATGCATGCTTTTGACCACTATGCTATAGGGCCCTCCTTGGTGACTGCCCCTTGTCCATTATTAGCCCCCAATGCCACACACCGCACACCCCTCACTCAGCTCTGACACTCCTCTCCTGAAACAGCCTGGAGACTCTGCTTCTGATTTCAATAGCTAGTGCTGTTTGCCTCCAACACAGAGACACAATGTCTCAAGTCGATCTCCTTCAGGTCCAAAGCTTGCCGTTTCCTGAACCTCTACCACGGAGCCTCTTTTACATGACATTTGGCTCCAGTCCTTCCTTTCAACCTGCTTGATGTATTCAAATATGGGAAAATGACTCACACGTTACACGAAGACAAACCCAGCTGTGTGCCAGAGATAATTATTTCAGGGTAATTACAATGAGCTACGGGCTGCCAAATTAAATACCAAAACATGACGCTGCACTTTCTCTCTATTCTGCCTGGTCCATCCTCTGTCTGTCAAAGGAAACTGTTTGCTAGGGTAGGGGCTCCCAGACCTAATAATACATTAACCATCGCTGTGCAGCAGCCGTACTAACAGGTCATCTCTGCATGGGAGACTCTGCATCTCAAGAGGAAAATTCTGGTCTAAAATCAAAAGGCTCCAAGGTGACCACTTATGCCACTTGCTGTTGGTGAGCTCCCCAAAAAGTGGTCCTACAATCTAGAACCAACTGGAATGTCACAGGCCCACAGGAGCAGTGAGGAAAGAAGAAGGAAGCAGAGCACAGATGCCCCTCCTCCCTGTCCCTTGCATTCGCTCTGTGCCTCCTATGTAAGCTTTCTCTAGCTTCTCTCTAACCTAGCTCAGGTCCCCTCCAGCAGAGACTTTGATGAAGATCTGTGTGCAGAGGCTTCACTGAGAGAGTCCTCTCAGGAGAAACCTGTAGGGGTGTGAGGGAGGTGGGATAGAGCAGGAGATAAAGCGACATAAACGTGCTTTCAGGAAAGGGCTCAGCCTGATCTCACCAGGAGCTCAGAAACCTCAATTGTATCTGAGTTGGAACCACACAGAGGCAGGGTAACTGGGCTACTATACACCTTCGTCAGGCATTGCTGAGGCCACCTGTGTGGGAGTGAGGGGGTGGTGGGTGTATCTCCTGGCTTGATCATCTCAGGAAGGAAGTGCAGGAATGAACCATTAACAGCCAACATCACAGCAGCAGGGAGAGGGGTAAGGGAGATCTGGGTGGGGTGCTGTGGCACCTGTTCAACTTTCATACTGTTTTATGGTGTTTTGACAGAGAACATTCAACTTGCAAATGATCTCAAATTGGGGGTCCTGAACCTATAGCCCCCAAAATATCCATGTTTCATTTCAAGGATTGTATGATCCCAATGAAATTGAAAATGTGCATATATGAAATCGACAAGGAGCAAAGAACACAGGTCCCATCTGACTTCTCTAGAGCACAGGACCCTCTTGGGTTCAGGAGTTCGCCTCTGACTTCCCCAGAGCACAGGGCAGCTCTAATGCAGCCCCTTCCATGAAGCCTACTGGGAGTGCTCCCAGTAACACTGAATTGCTCCCTTTTGATCCAGTGCATACCTCAAAGGCATAGCTGGGAGCATGGGAAGGGGACAAGATACTACCTTACATCTTCTAAAGGTAGTAACTTTGTTAATAACTTGAAGCCAGTGATTACAATGATTAAAGGTGAAGTTTAGTGAGTACTTACTATGCCAGTCATTGCTCTAAACATGTGCATGTGTTATCTCATTTAGTTTTCAAAACGATCCTTTGAAGTAGGAACTATTATCCCACTTCTCATAAATACTAAAATTGGAACACTGAGAAATTAAGTAACTTGCCCAACTTCTGGTAGTTGGTAAGTAGTGGTGGAGTCGGGATTTGAACCCAGGTACTCTGACTCCAGGGCTGCAGAACTTTGGAGGAAGCCATGTGAAACGTGTGACTGACATGTCAGGATTCAGACCGTGAAGCGGGAGAGAATGGGCATAAGGGCCGGTGGCTTTTTAAAGCTCCCGTCTCCCTATTACCAATGACACAGGCCTGGGACACAGTAAGTGCTCAAGAAACATTCATTGTCTATGTGAATACAATTAAAAGGTCAGACAAGATGAAGTGAGTGTAAAAGTGCCTCGCTTAGTTCCTAGACTTAGTATATACAGGAAATAACCATTGCATTTCTATTTTTAAAATGTTGCGTGTATTCCCCTTTCCACCAGAGATCCCCCCCACTCCCCCACCCCCCCGTGTCTCAGAACAGTGCTCTGTACAAATGTTACTGAACTGAACTGAATGGGTGTCAGAAAGGGAAAAATTAAAAAAGGAAAATGAAAGAGCAGAAAGGTGGGAAAGAAGAAATGTGAGAAAAAAACACAAACAGAGGCGAGGGAGGAATGAAGAAGCCAAACTTCCATCGCCGGAGGCACACCCAGCACATCCAGGGCACGTGTCGCCGTGACTGGAAGGAGCCCGTCGTAGCTTACATCCCTAGCTGGACCTTCCCAGCAACTCCAGCTCTGACAGGGAAAGTGCCCACCTGAACTGGACAGACTGAGCGAGAATGCATATTCATCCTGCCCTTCTTGCAGCCAGTCCCCCAACCCCCTGCTTCTCCTTAACTGCTTTCCTCCGCAGCAGATTTTCTCAGCCTCCTTCATTCATCCCTTAGCACCACAGCGCCACCTACCGTCTCTGGATGCAGGCAGGTGAGGAAGCCCGGGCTTGGACCTGAGGGAGATTTTAACATCGCTGGCAAGCATGCTGGAGGGGACCCTTCATCAGCCCTGTGACAAGCCCGGCCCAGGTGAAATTGCCACTCAGCATTTCAAATCGCAGGCTCTCTTCTCTCCCCTAGTCAGCGCCAAGCTCTTCCTCCACCTTTCTCACAAGAGCACATGGGTAATTCGAAGAGAAGAAAAGTCTCCCAGGAAATTAGGCACGGTACTGGACCAGCCATGGGGTTTCTTCCACTTTTACAAGGATGATTTGTGGCTAAAAGGGAAAGATACTCAATAAAGCCAATGACTCAGGGAAGTGACCCAGGTGGCTGACGTGGCCCTCGTTTCAGACCACAAAGACTGCCACCCTTGAAAGACTGCATTTGGCTTAAGGCCCTAAATTCGCATCGGTCACGACAACACGAGGTCTCCGGATGCGTGGGACTTGCAGAGCAGGAAAAGTCAGCCTCTCTCCAGTCACCTCGGCCAGGTTTATTCTCTTCACGGGCAGCTGCCCACGTACACCTCCAAAGCACATGTCCACACCACGATGTCAGGACCTCCCCCCAGCCATGGAAATAGCACTCGTGCCTGTTACTTTCCCATTTCTCTCAGCCCAGTCCCACGTTCTCAGTTCTGCTGTGTGATGTCGGCCTGGGAGCCCACAAACTGTTTCCCGGGTCCCTCTGTTAACCAGCCCCCAGCTGCGTCTGCAGTGGAGGGACTGGGGAGGGGTGACTCTCTCCTGCGGTCAGCCCCTGATGGGCTTATTCCAACAGCATCGGATAACTCCTATGCCTTTCATGATTTGGGGCACCAGCCCCACAATGTCCTCACTCTGGGGCCCCCTGAATGGGCTGACTATCAGACACATGGCAAGACCTGAGTCTGAGCACCCAGCCCCACAGCACCCCGCCCCTGATCACCCAGCTTTCAGCACCAGCATGTTTTCCTTAGGGTGATGGCTGCTTCCTGCAGCTACTTCGGTACCACCTCGTGTCCCTTTTCCTCTCGTTCAGCCTTCTAACGCCAGGTAACCGGTCCCCGGGGGTGTATCCCCCGAGTCTGAGATACCTGGGGCGGATCTGGTTTCCTGGCTGACACAGCAAATGCTGTGCACTGGCAGCCGAGGGGCAGAAGGGGGGAATGGATGTCTGAGGGACCGGGAGCTGGTTCAGGAGTCCTGCCCACTTTTTCAAGATGGTTTCAACAGCAGTTAAGACCAGGCACCTGGAAGTCAGACAGACTTGGTTTACATCCTGGCTCTACCAATAGTATGTGGCAGATACTATTGGTAGAGCCTTACACAAGGTATGTAACTGTCTGGCCTCGGTTTCCTCACCTGTACTCTGGGAAATCATGATCCCCAGCCCACAGACGTGTGGAGGAATCAGTCATACATGATCCACCAAAGTGCTGGGTGCAGTTTTGCACATAATTAGCCTTCAATAAAGATTATCCATTACTGTTCTCTTTTTTTTTTTTTTTTTTTTTTTCACCACTCTCATCAAGTTTGCTAATGAGAAAGATTTGGGAAAGAAAATTTCAAGTTCTGGGTTGACTCAGAAAAATTACCACCCCAAACACTCTATGAATCCCTGAGCTCACAGCAGAGAGATGACACTCCAGCCGAGAGAAGTCTCATCCAGGAGACATGTGACGGACGAGGCAGGGGCATGACCAATAGTAATAGCTACATTTAGTTGCTGCCCAATACACGCTAAATGCCTTACATGCATTGGCTCGTTTAATTTAGACGACCATCATATAAGGCAAGTATTAGTGTCTCCATTATACAGACAAGGAAACTAAATTTTAGGAAGTTTAAAAGAGAAAAAACAAATCTTGCTGGAAATCACACGAGTAGGCAGTGAGGTCGAGCCTGGGCCCGGGTCTGACTGAGTGATTCCAGAACCCATGCTCTTCACCATCAAGCTGCCGAGTACAGGAGCGATAAGGTCACAAGCTAATAAGAGAGATCCGAGAATGAAGCAAGAAGGAATGTCTGGGAGCACCACTTGGGAAACAAAGACAGCAAACACAGAACACGCTCAGGGCATTTCTTTTTTCGTACGTCTCAGGACAGAGATGGTGGCATGAAGGTGTCATATGAGCCCAGGCAGCAGCAATATCTCAGGAAATATCAAATAGCTTAGAAATTGTAGTCTCAAAAGGCCTTCACCCCCTAGGGTCCTCTGAGGCTCTTGAACTTTGAAGAATTCTAATATAAGGAAGTTCATATAAGGAAAGTTAGCTCCCAGGAGGCTCTACCCACCAGGGTAGATAGCACATTCCACACAGACCCCCCCTACACACACTCCAATCACCAACCCCAGCACTAAAAGCAGGTGCCAGGTCCCATGCACTGAGAAAACTGCAGCCTGATGCCATCTGTATGAGAAGGCGTGTTATGAGCCCACACCCATTACTGGGCTAAGTGCATGCATATTAAGATTTGCTTAGTCTACACTAAAGAAAATAATTGATCAATGCTAATAAAATAAGTAAGCATTTCCATATCATAATTGGCTCAGCCAAGGCTCAGTTCAGCGGGGCCCATCATCGGCTTTGTAATGAGAATGAAAAGTCGGAGAGGCCTCTAGAACAACAGAGCAGCTGGGAAAAGGTCCCACAGAACTTGAGCTGTGCCAGAAATCCTCGCACAGCAAAACAGGGTTCACAAGGCAGGCTAAGAACAACTTGGTTGTTTGCCTACATTTGCTGGGAGGGATGCTTTGCAAAATGCTCACTGCAAAATCACTCTGAAAAAAGCCTCCCACCCACAGTCCCCTTTTACACACCCACCAGCTTAGTGGAAGAGACTTTACAGGCCCAGAGGACAGGGCAACAGAGAGAAGCCCCCAGCCTCTGAAAGCAGGAACAAAAGATGGGCCCCGATGAGAAACACTGAAAAGGACTTTTATGTTGCAGTAGTTAACATAACTAACCCTAACCAATATGGCAGGTATCCCAGAGAAACGCCCAGCCCTTCATCCTTCTCAGGAACCTTCTGAAAGTCACAAGAGAGACAGAAGAGGATCAACAGGGTGGGTCTGGCCGACTCCTCCTGGAGTTTCCCCTGGGTGAGCACATTGGGTTATAAGTGGTGACCACAGCTCAGCAACAGAACAAGCGAGTGCTGTGGAATGACAGGGAGCAGGACACTTTCAATTAAATACCTTGCCTCTTTGAAAGCATGCTGAGGAGACATGTCTCACCTGACCTGTCAGTCACTCCCTTTTATTAATAACAGAGTGTGCTTTGACTTCTGTCCCCGAGAATCAGAAGAAACGCTGACATGATTTGGTCGCATTTCAAGGTCAGCAACATCTCAACAGTGGGTTACAAACATTAAAGAAGGAAAAGGAATTGTCTAGTTGACCAGCAGCAAGAACCTGCGAACAAGACAGAAAACATTTGCTCACGTGGCATTGGATCAGTCCAGCCGAGCCCCAGAGCAGTACTTCCCAATGCCACTTGCCAAGGGTGGCATCCGAGGTAGAAGGTGATAGGAAAGTGAATTTGTTCAGTTTTAGTAAGAACATAGTTACTTTTGTAGCTACCTTATTGTAAGCACGTCATAGGGTGATGCTAGCTGTTGTGACCAATGAGCTTGAATGTGTCAGGAGCCTGAACATGACTGAAGTTCACATCTGCCCAGGTGACAGCCTGTGCAGGGCGCTCCTGAGCAGTGGCCTGAGTCAGTCGCCTGGTGCATCAGGAAATGCAGCTGCCTCTGTCTGGCCCCGCCATCCCCTAAGTTCTCGGGGTCTCCTTCCAGTGGGCTAAAACAATGAAGACATGTACAATGTGCACACACTTCCCACAATTCTGGGCCCTCTCACACTTCACTGGTAGATCTAGTCTCTGGGCCATATCTAGGAACAAGGGAAGTGGGGAAAGGTGGTCCCTGACTGAGGAACTCTCCAGAAACAATTCTGTACCATGGAAAAATTGACCCTAATATTGGTGGACAGCTAGGCACGTCTACCAGTGGGCCTGGATCTCTACCTCCACGAATGTAAAATAACCTTACTCTTAAATGAAAAATAAGTAACGAGCCAACATAAAGAAAAAATATATAGCAATCATAGTATAGATGGTAGGTGATGAACCACAATGTTGAGAGTGAAAAAAATTTAGAAAACTCAAAACTAGAGAACCGGACAAAACTGTTACAGAACCAAGCTGCCTTCCTGCTGTTCATGGAGGCGGCATGTGTCCCCTTCAAGTCTTCTCCCCTTTTTAGAGCGAACTCTGTTTTAATGAAATAGTTGAGAACAGCATTGCAGGTAAGTTATTGGAGGAGCAATTACCCACTGGACCCACCAGCGACAGAGCGGCGGGACTCCCTCTCAAGCACAGCAATTGCTTGGCTGTTCAGGCTGCTGGAAAGAAAACACTGACAGATCACCTTCAAACATGTCAGGTCCAGGGCACACGAAAGAAAACTCTTACATTATTGTTGCATTTTTTTAACAAGCATTGATTTATCCAGGAATAATGTATTACTGGTTTCTCTCTATCAAGTGCATGTGTCTCCATCACCTTTGTTTAAATGCTTTCATTTCTTACTCTTTTCTCTCTTTTCTCTGACCACTGGCAGATTCTTTGAGGGCTGTTTCTTCCGCTTTTCCTCTCAGTGTCCTGTGCAGAAACTGCACTTTCCAGAAAACTGCATTAACTAAGTGTATTTGTCAGCTTCTGTGGCAATGTAGCTGTGTAATAAAAAGGCCCTACGTTCAGCGGCTCCTGAAAATAAGCATTTGTTTCTCACTGATGGGTCCACAGGTAAGCTGTGACTCTACTGGGCTTGGCTCCAGGTGGCAGGCAGCATTCTGATCAGGTCCACATGTCACTGGGCCATCCCTTAGCCAGCCACCTACAACATTTTCCTCTAACGTGAGAGGCCAGCCCACACCACGCAAGCACATTCAAAGCCCTGCTTCCTCTCACATTCTATTAACCAAAGCAAGTCATGGCCAAGCTCAGCATTTATAAGGTGAGAAAATATTTTCCTCCCACTCTACAGAGGCACCTGTCACAAGGCAAAGGATGCAGACAAATAAAGCATCCTCTTACTGGAAGGGAATAAAACGGGGTCGGGGGGGGCAATCTACCACTCAGAGAAATTTCTAAAGCACCCTGAAAAAACCCTAAATAGGTTTTGAAACCAATCTTGACTGAAGGGGCAATGGAATGAAAGAAAGATCTCTGAGAATCTCCTATAAAGCCAACATGGGACCGCACTTAAAAACAACCCAGATACATTTAACTTTTCATCAGATGTCTCCATTTGCATTTCATAAAGCAGCTAATATCAGATCATCTTAGAGCTGAAGGTAATAAAAAAGCTCCTTTATCCCAACCCATTTCCTCGGTGAGATCGAGTCACACAGCTGTGTTTGGAAGACAGGCTGGACAACGTGGTTCTGGGCCCTGTGAGGGCGGACTCTGAGGCCACCTCTGGGTTCATCATGTGGGTTTCTACGATGGATTAACAAAATGTCTGAGGTTGCCAAGGGCAACAGCAACAAATCACATATTATTCAATTTAAAGGGAAAAAATCACATGAATATTTGTATAGGAGGTAGTTCATGACTGGGGCAGAGTCTTGAGGGTAACTAAAATTTGAAAAACTCTAGACCAAAAACTCTTCAAATATTGGACTCAATCCTTTTGTCAAAGCAATAGATTTCACACACGTGAAAATACTCAGATCCCATTAACCCAGTTGTTAAATCTCATGAACTTGACCCAAGGATGAGGCCTGAGGAGATGCTTTAGAGCACAGATAGAAACGGCAGCTACCTAAGAAATTTGAAATTCATACTGCGTTAATGAAACTAGAGTCAAGATCATCATAGGCAATGATCTCACCAATGAGAACAGATCTAGGAAATTAAGTCAAATTTGAATGCAATACTTTAAACGTATACAAGTGATGTTATAAGTACAGCGATTCAGACACAGAATTATACTACTCTAATGAATCACCTCTTTTAATTTTACTTTTCTATCCTTATCCATATTTATATTGAATGGCTATATAAATATAATCTTAATATAGTTACAATTGTATTTTCAAGTATTCATTGGAATGAGAGCCACACATTTTCCCATGTTGCTACATTTTTTCACACTGTAAATTTAAAATTTTTTACAATAACCCATCAAGGTATTATTTGATATACGCTAATACCACTTCTCTATATTAAATATTTTAAACAATTCCATTTCTTCATATTATTTATAATACTTCAGTTAACTGATTCAATTTTTGTTACATGTCTATGAAAATTGAGACCTAGCTTTTTCTAATCTACTGATCTATAACATTAGCCAAATATAGCCTTTCATGCCTAAGACATGACTATTGCCCTCTCCTTAGAGTTCTGGTTCACAACAGGTGAACTGGTATGTCTGTGCCATTGGCATTCAATTATATCATTGTAGCTAAAGCATTTCTCTGTAGAGAAGCAAAGACCAATTTTGAAATGGAATCTACCATAATATCCTTTATATTCGAACCTCTGACATTGTCTTTCATTAGAAGTCACACCAATTGGTCACCAAAGGGAAGAAGGTGTAGCTTTTTTTTAATGCAGGAAAGAGCCCAGCTGGTGTGGCTCAGTGGTTGAGCATCGACCCATGCACCAGGAGGTCACTGGATCGATTCCTGGCCAAGGCACATGCCCAGGTTGTGGGCCCGATCCCCAGTGAGGGGCATGCAGGAGGCAGCCAACTGATGTTCTCTCTCATCGATGTTTCTATCTCTCTCTCCCTCTCCCTTCTTCTCTCTCTAAAATCAGTAAGTAAAAAAAATTTTTTAAATAAATAAAATGCAGGTAAGAGTCTTGAAACCAATCTTTTCAGTGAAGGCATCAAAGCTTTGAAGAAATCTGAGAAGATAACTGTATTACTAATTTATTGCTGCATAAATTACCCCAAAACACAACAGCTCACAGCAAACTTGCATTTTGACACAATTTCTGAGGAGGACCCAAAATCCAGGAGGATGAGCTGAGATTCTGGCTCGGTGACTGATGAGATTGCAGCTCGAGTGTTGGCAGGGGCTGCAGGGTCGGCTTCCCGAGACCAGCTTCACTCAGAGGGCTGCTGGCTGCTGGAGGGTCCTGATGACATGGCAGTGGGCTTCCCTCACAGTGAGCGATCCGACAGAGGCAAGGAAATCGCACTGTCTGTTACGACCTACACTCCGAAGTTGCACTTTCTCATTGAGCTTTTTGTCCTGTTCATTAGGAGCAAGTCGCTAAGTCCAGACTGCACGAGAGGAAGGGACAACCAGGCTCCACCCCTTGAGAGGAGGCACAGCAGAGAATGTGAAGACGTATTTTAAAGCCACCACAGAAACGGTCAACTATCACAGAACAGGAAAAGTATGCATTTTATAGTCACACACGCCCGCTTTCAAATTCTGGCTCTGCCAATTCTTATACTCAACCCTGAGCAAAGCACTTGTTCCAGTGTTCTCAACCTCTTCATCGCTATGCCAGAGGTGATTTGTGGTCTGCCTGCCTCAACATATTACTGAGGCTCGCATAAGATCATGTAAAATTAGGGTTTTACTAGTCATAACTGATAGAATAAATAAAAATTGGGCATTACTAATGGCCACAAAGAAAACAATTATCATTACTCAGGACTCCTTAGGTGAGAAATAACCTTGCTTGAATCACACTCAACAGAGTTTAAACAAAGAATTAAATGTATTGGTTCATATAAGCAGAGGTATTTTCAGGAAAGGCTGGATCCAGGGTCTTAAGTTGGCAGAGCACTTTTTCTTTCTGTCCCTCTTCCTACATCAGGTTTTTTTCTGTTTCCTTTTTGTATCGGTTCCTCTATTTCAGTGCTATAACTGTCTTTCTCTGTGTGGCCAGAAAGAGGATTATAGGAAGCTCCATCTTGTATCGCATTCAAAGCATATTATCCTAAAGGTGGAAAAGCACCCTTTCTCTCCTAGCACCCACATATCTCATTTCAGGGAAGATTTTCATTAACCCTTCTTCATCGCTGCATTCAAAACCCTCCAATGCCATCTCTTCATAATCCAATTAAAGTCCTTGTTATTGACACTAAGCTCCTGTATGATTTGGCCCCTGGCTACCTCTCAGTCCTCATTCCCTAGCACTCTGCCCTTACTGATGCTATTCCAGTCACATTGTGAGTGCTCCTGGCTACAGCCTCAGGGCCTTTGCACCTGCAGTTCCCCCTGCTGAAAAATACTTTTCTCTAAGATATTAACATGGCTTATCCCCTCACATCATTCAGACCACAGTCTATTGCTCTAAATTCTCTTATGTGCTTTTTACGTTTATAAGAAAAAACATTATCTGACATTTTAGTGTATTTCTGTTTACTGGTTATTTTGTATCTTCTTGAACTGGAATTCTATAAGCACAGAGACCCTATTTTACTCACTGTTGCATCAACAAGATATGTCAGCACCTAATACATAGTAGGCACTCCAAAAATATTGTTGAATGGATGAACGAAATGTCAGTCTATAAACCGATCGCTGTGACTAGAGAATGGAGTATTCTGGCCAAAATGAATGGCATGTCCATCCCAGGAGAATCAAGATTGATAGTGCAACCAGACAATGTGGCATCGGCAGTGGGCCTCCCACAGAAAAGCAGGGTGCAATTTATCAGAAGGGAATGCAGGGCAGGCAGAAACCATAGCTTCCACCACATCACATTCATCCCAGTCCCCGCAAATCAGTGTGCAAGGGGAGGTCAGAGACAGATGGAATAGACTTTAAGGCTGTTGTATATATACTACCCAGGGCTCACAGCCAAACGCCACTGGGAAAGTCATGCCCGTTTCATAGACAAAAACATAGGACCAAGAAGTATGCAAATACAAATTTATCACGGCGCTGATACAAACTGCGCCCAGCCCCGGCACTCTGAACCCATGCTCATCAGTGAGGGACACCGCACGGGGAAAGGGAGAGGCATTTTGTGCAAAAGCAGGAGTCGAGAGAGGGGCGTTAAATCAAACCACGGTGCTGTGAAAAGGCAAAGGGGAGGTGGAAAGAATAATTTCTCAAAAAGTAACTTTCTGACTGAGAGAATGGATGGATAGTACTATCTGTTCTGTACAGGAAAGTTCCCAACAATGCATTTCCTTGTCATAATGATCTAATAGTGGTTACCAGCTATTACTCTCATTCATCATGGTCCACATCCACGCCGCAGTATAAACAGTATTAGGCATTTCTTCAGCCATATTTCACGGCACTTCTTGGAGGGGGTGGGTTTTGTATTCAAGCACAAACCAAAGTGTTCCAAATGCATCTAAGCTCATAAAAACTACAGATGACCGGGTTTGGGCGCATGGATGCCCAGCGGTGCTGTAAAATGTAAGGCGGGCTTGCTGGAAGCCTCCCTTGTTTCAGAAATTTTACTTGTCTTTACAAGCGCGTTTAAATTGGGCTGCTCCACATAAAATCAGATTGCTCCTACTCGGCATCTCTGCTGTTCCTTCACGCTCCCAGACAACTCCACTCTGACCTCTCTCCTTCTCTGATCCCTATAAACTGTACCTACCTTTTATTGAGTGCCTAATATCTCCTGCTAAACTTCATCCAAAGTCTCAGACTGTCACAACAGTCCCTCAAGATGGCATCAGCATCACCATTTTAGAGACAAACCACAGCCCGGCGCGGTTGAGTTGTTGCCCCACACTTCACAACTAGTATTCGGCAGAATCAATCATTTGACTGGATTCGTCTCTGATTCAAAAGCCCACACTCTTTCAGTTCCATCCCATGGCCTACCCTGCCAGTGACAAAGTCCCGCCATCACTTCCTTCAAGTGTTTCTCGGATTGACCATTCCAACTGTGCCATTCCGATCCCAGCCTTCATCGCCTCATGTCTAAATCGCTGCAACCGCATCCTGACTCATCCCCATAATTCCAGTCTCTTCTGACCACAAAAGCTCCTGAAATGTTACTGTCCTCACCTCCAGGACCTTAAGTATAGCCCAGTGTCTCACCAGATCAAGTGTAGACATTTCTGCTAGAGTCTGCTACTCTGACAGGAACGTCTGTCTGTTCCTCTTTTACCTCTAGGGGGCAAAGCTCCACGGTCTGGCCTGCCTGCCTCAGTCACAGCGCACTGCTGGCTGTCTCTGCCATGTCAGTATACTCTCCCATGCCCTCGTGACAGACAGACTCAGAAAAGAGAAACAGAGATACACCAAGCCAGAAATACAGAGAGGCACAGAGCTAGAGGGAGAGATACAGAAAGAATGAGAGAGACAAGCAGAGAGAGGGATAGAGATTGAGAAAGAGAGACAGAGACAGACACATACAGAGGCAGAGGTACACAGACACACACTGACAGAGATAGAGACAGAGAGACATGTAGAGATAGATACAAAGAGTGACTTACAGATAGACAAACAGAGAGACACTGCAGACATACAGAGAAAAGTAGACAGAACTATAGCTCCAGATCCACTCACCCTACGCCTGAGTGCTGTGTGTGTCCAGGTACTATTGATGTTTTCAGAGCTATCTTTTACTGAGCTCGCATGTTCTCAGTGTAATCTTCACAATCATCTTAGAAAATATATAATGTTATTATCTCCAGTTTATAAATGAAACACTGGAGGCTCTTATAGGTTGAATTGCCCAGCTTGTAAAAGACAGAATGATATTTCAACCCAGGTGTATACAACTCGCTAGTCTAAGGCTGTGTACACCGGCAGTTCTCAGCTGGTGATTTTTCTCCCCAGGAACACTTGGCAATGTCTGGAGATGGTTTGGACTCCCACGGGAGACGGGAGAAGGATGCTCCTGCCATCCAGTGAGCAGAGGCCAAGCATGCAGCTCAACATCCTGCCCGCACAGGACAGCCTCCCCTCCCCATCACAGAACTGAACTGCTTGGTCCAGGATGTCAGTCATGCCGAGGATGAGAAACCCTGGTCTACACACACCACCTGGCTCTAACACTCAGTGCTCCGCCCTCTGCTGTAGCCCACCCCCCTTCTCTCCTAGGCATCTAAGTCACTTGTAGTATGCATTTATTCATTAATTCAAAAACATTTACTGAGAGCCTCCTAATTAGTAGGTACTGGGGAAATGATTAAGACATGGCTCCTCGGAGTCCGTTATATAAACAGACAGGAGACGTGAACATTTAGCTTCAAGTCAATGTGCCGAGAGCCATGATAAAACTGTGTGCAAAGGCCTGTGGGAACACAAACAAGGAGAATTTGAGTCAGGCACTACAGGGCCATAATCCCGAATCCTTAATCCTGAAACCAGAAAAGTTTTAAAAACTGCAATGACTTCTACATAGCAAAGGAAGCAATCAAAAAAACACAAAGGAACCTACGAAATGGGGGAAAACATTTGCAATCATATATCCAACATGAGTTTAATTTCCAAAATATACAAGGAACTCATACAACTCAATAGCAAAACACAATCTGATTTTTAAAATGGGCAAAGGACCTGAATAGACATTTTTCCAAAGACAACATAACCAATAGCCAAAAGGTGTATAATTAGGTGCTCAACATCACTGGCCAGTGTGGCTCAGAGACTGAGCGCTGTCCCACGGACTGAGAGGTCCCAGTTTGATTCCCAGTCAGGGCACATGCCTGGATTGCAGGCTCGATCCCCAGTAGGGGGCATGCAAAAGACAGCCAGCCGATCGATGTATCTCTCTCTCTCACGTCAATGTTTCTCTTTCTCTCCCTTCCTCTCTTACTAAAAAAATCAATAAAGACATATTTTTTTTAAATAAATGAATAAAATAAAAAGGTACTCGACGTGGCTAATCATCAGGGAAATTAAAATCAAAACCACAATGAGATATTACCTCACACTTGTTAAAATGGCTATTATCAGAAAGACAAGCGATAAGCATTGGCAGGAGCGTTAAGAAAACAGAACCCTGCCCTGGCCGGTGTGGCTCAGTTGGTTGGAGCATCATCCTGCACATCCAAAGGTTGCAGGTTCAATTCTCAGGGCACATGCCCAGGTTGCGGGTTTGATCCCCAGTGGGGGTGAGTGTGGGTGGCAACAGATCGATGTTTCTTTCTCTCTATCTCCCTCTCTTTCTTCTTCTCCCTAAAATCAATTTTTTTAAAAATTTAAAAAGAAAGAAAATGGAACCTCTTGTGCACTGTTGGTGGGAATATAAATTGGTACAGCCAATATCTTTTTTTAAAAAACATTATGCAGATTTCTCAAAAAATTAAGAATAGAACTACCATATGCTCCAGCAATTCCACATCTGGATTATTCCAAAGGAAATACAGTTAGTATCGCAGAGATGCCTGCACCCCACGTTCACTGCATCAGTATTCAAATCGCCAAAACAGGGAACAACCTGAATGCCTGCTGACAGAGAAATGGATAAAGAAAACGTGATATATAATGTGTTCCTATAGACAGTGGAACCTTGGTTTTTTAACTTAATTCACTCCAGAAAGCGGATGGAAAACCGAAGCATTTTTTCCCATTAGAAATAATGTAAATTGAATTAATCTGTTCCAGACCCTCAAATGATTCCGTTTTAACCTTTCTTATATACAGTACATGTCTAATGTACTGTTTAATGTAGAAATAAACATTTAAAGACAAAAAAAAGACATGAAATGTAAGTGAAAATTGAACAAAAAAGAAAATGCACAGTAATAGATGAAAATTTAATAATAATAATAAGCAGCAACAAAAGCAATAAACACAAAAATATGCACAGCACAATTTCCTGAGCTGTTAACAGTGGTAAACTGACTCATACTCAGACATTCTCCCCTTTGTGGCCTGGGAGACTCATGACTGTACAACTATCAGCCATGAAAAGGTTGTCGGGTTGAGAAGGGAACTGTTCGACGTGGGAGACATTCAAAAACCGAGGTTTGACTGTATATAGTATTTATATATCATATTTATATATATTTATATATCTACATGTATCACATTTAAATATCACATATATTGTATTTTATATGTATAACATATATTTATATATTGTACATTTATATATGAGATAGAATATTACTTAGCCAATTGTGACAAGATAGACAAATCTGGTGAACATTATGCGAAATGAAATAAGCCAGACACAGAAAGACAAACTGAATGAACTCATGTATATGTGAAATTTTTAAAAGTTGAACTCATAGAACCAGAAAGTAGAACAGTAGTTGCCAAGGGCTAGGGATTGGGGAAAAGGGATAAATGTTGGTCAAAGGGTACAAACTTTCAGTTATGAGATGAGTAGGCTTGCCCTGGGTGGTTTGGCTCAGCGGTTAGAGCTTCGGCCCACAGACCAGAGTAGGCTTGGGGGATCTAATGTACAGCGTGGTGTCCATAGTTAATATACTATCCTGTATACTTGAAATTTGCTAAGAGTAGATTTAAGAGTTCTGACCACACACAAAAACAACATAGCAAGTATGTGAGGTGATGGATGTGTTAACTTGATTGTGGTCATTTCACAATGTATACATATATCAAATCGTCACATTTAAATATAATACAATTTTTATTTGTCAATTATACCTCAATACAGCTAGAAAAAAAACTGAAATAAAAAGTTTAAAAACTTCCCTGGCCGAATTGGCTCAGCAGTTGGAGCATCAGCCCTCAGAACAAAGGGTCACAGGTTCGATTCCAGTCAAGGGCACGTACCTGGATTGCAGGTTCAATCCCCAGCCCTGGTCAGGGTCGTGCGGGAGGCAACCAATCAACGTGTCTTTCTCACATCGATATTTCTCTCTGTCCCTCCCTTCTTCCCTCCACTCTATCTAAAAATCAATGGGAAAATATCCTCAGGTGAGGATAAACAAAACAAATTTTTTTAAGTTTAAAAAACTGAAAGATTTTTTTTCCCTTAAATTTAGCACCAAAATCACTTATGGCAAAACCCAACTTGACCTGAAGTGAGGTGTCAGTTGTATGTCGGTAGCCCTGCCATTCATAAGTGCCTCTGCTGCTCCTTGCTATTTTCAAACTTTTGTTTTAATTACACTATGAAAATATCAGAAAGAACTAAATATACACCAACAGGTAACAGTGAGAAGAACAAGAAACATCAAGACCAATAGTAAGAAAGTAGTCATTGCAAGTTTAATCAAGGTCTATCTGTAAGACTTCTACTGATGAATATGGTGAAGAAACTATATGACAGAGAGGGGGAAAAATGGCGGCGGAGTAAATGGAAGCTACACAGATGATCTCCCAGGACCAAACGGGAATTACAACTAAAAAAAAGACAAATTGTCAGAAAAAAGCAACAGAAAAGCAGCGGGAAAGGACCATATAACCAGGGACACTGAATCAATCCTGGTAGGATTGCAGAGGCACAAGAGGGTGGCAGGCTGGGAGCCCACAGACAGCAGCGGTCTTAGCTGTGAGCAGTGCCCTCGGGGTTAAAATTCCAAGCCCACTCCACAGCACAGAGGGCCGGAACAAAGCACTGAATTGGCTAAAGCCATTCACCTTGGGCTCCAGCAGAGGGAGGGCAGATGGGACTGGAACTCTGTGGGGACACCCGGGATTTGGAGGGTGCTCAGAGTTTTTGCTGAGTCGCAGCCACAAAGGTCGGTGGCCAGCTTGCTCCTTCCTGGCCACACAGGATGGGGGCCAGCTTGCTCCTTCCCAGACCTGTGGGGAAAACCAGCAGCCCTTCCCTTGTAGATTCAGCCCCTTCCAGGTGAGTCACAGAAATGCAAATTGAGGCTCATTAACAACCAGCATCTGTCCTACCCTCTGGAAATCCTCTTACGCAGAATATCAGAGGGCTACATTCCAAGGCCCTGAGTAACTGAGACTAATAGCCTCCAGGCAAAAAGCTAGAGGATAACTGAACCTTTCCTGGGCTTGCAAATCTATCCAGGAAAGTAAGACTTGACAGTGGTGTTTAACGTGGGCCCTCCCACGCTCATCGAAACCCAGTAGAGGGCGCCACAAACAGCAGAACACCAACACCCACAGGGAAAATTTGGCAGGCTCCAAAACCCTCTGAGATAGCCAAAATGGTGAAACAACAAAACAAATCCCAAATGAAAGAACAAGAGACCTCTACCGAAGACGAGATAAATGAAATGCAGTTAAGTAAGTTATCAGAGGTAGAGTTCAGAGCCATGATCTTGAGGAAACTCAACAGCATGAGTAAGGACATCAACACCATGAGTAAAGATATAGAAACATTGAAAATCAATCAATTGGAAATGAAAAACCACCAAGAAGAAATGAAGAATGACATAGCAGAAATAAAGAACACATTGGAAGGACTAAACAGCAGAGTAGAGGAAGCTGAAGACCAGATCAGTGAATTAGAAGACAGGGTAGAAAAAAAATCAACCAATCAGAAAACCAAAAGGAAAAACAATTAAAAAACAAGAAGATAACTTAAGAGAACTGTGGGACAACTGGAAACATAATAACATTCACATCATAGGAGTCCCCGAAGAAGAAGAAAATGAGCAGGGGTTAGAGAATATATTTGAAGAAATAGTGACAGAAAACTTTCCTAACTTGGTGAAGGAAGAAGGCATTCAAGTTCAAGAAGCACAGAGAGCCTCAAGCAAGAAGAACCCAAACAGGCCCACAACAAGACACATAGTAATTAAAATGCCAAAAATTAAAGACAAAGAGAATCCTAAAGGCAGCAAGAGATAAGCAACAGGTTACCTACAAAGGAACCCCCATAAGGCTATCAGTTGACTTCTCAACAGAAACACTACAGGCCAGAAGGGAATGGCATGAAGTAATCAAGGTCATGAAAAACAAGGATCTGAATCCAAGACTACTCTATCCAGCAAGGCTATCATTCAAAATAGAAGGTCAAATAAAGAGCTTCCCAGACAAAAACAGGCTAAGGGAATATATTACCACCAAACCAGCACTGCAAGAAATGTTAAAAGCACTACTGTAATTAGTACAAGAAATAGAAAGAAAAATATAACCACACTAAATAATGGCAATAAATAAGTACATATCAATAATCACCTTAAATGTAAATGGTTTGAATGCTCCAATAAAAAGACACAGAGTAGCTGACTGGATAAGAAAGCATGACTCACACATATGTTGTTTACAAGAGACCCACCTCACAACAAAAGACTCACATAGGTTGAAAGTGAGGGGATGGAAAAAAATCTTCCAAGCAAACGGAAAGGAAAAAAAAGCTTGGGTAGCAATACTCATATCTGATAAATTAGATTTCAAAATGAAGGCCATAACTAGAGACAATGAAAGCCACTACATAATATTGAAAGGATCTATCCAACAGGAAGATATAACCTTGGTAAACATATATGCACCCAATATAGGAGCACCAACACATATTAAAAATCTTCTGGAGGACTTCAAAGGAGAAATTGACGGCAATACAATCATAGCAGGGGACTTCAACACCCCGCTGACATCACTGGATAGATCATCTAGACAAAAAAATTAACAAGGAAACAGAGGTTCTAAATGAAGCACTAGATCAAATGGATTTAATAGATATCTACAGAGAATTACACCCCAAAACTGCAGAATTCACATTCTTATCAAGTGCACATGAGACATTCTCAAAGATAGACCACATGTTAGGGCACAAACTAAGTCTCTACAAGTTCAAGAAGATTGAAATCATATCAGGCATCTTCTCAGATGGCATGAAACTAGAAATCAATTGCAATAAGAACATGCAAAGACTTTTGAACACATGGAGGCTAAATAGCATATTATTAAACAATGAATGGGTTACCGAGGAGATCAAGGAAGAAATTAAAAACTTTCTGGAAACCAATGAAAATGAACACACAACAACACAAAATCTATGGGATGCAGTGAAAGCAGTTCTAAGAGGGAAGTTCATAGCACTACAGGCCCACCTCAAGAAACAAGAAAAATTTCTAATTGACTACCTAACCTCACAACTTAAAGAACTAGAAAGCAAACAAAAAGGAAAACCCCAGAGCAAGTAGAAGGAAAGAAATAGTAAAGATCAGAGCAGAAATAAACGACATGGAGACCCAAAAAACAATTCAAAGGATCAATGAAACAAAGAGCTGGTTTTTTCAAAAGATAAACAAGATTGATGGATCCTTAGCTAGACTCAACAAGAAACAAAGAGAGAGAACCCAAATACACAAAATCAGAAATGAAAGAGGAGAAGTAATAACTGACACCACAGAAATACAAAGGATTGTTAACAAATATTATGAACAATTATACGGCAACAAATTGGACAATCTAAGTGAAATGGACAAATTTCTAGAAACACACAGTCTCCCAAAACTGAACCGGGAAGAGATAGAAAACTTGAACAGACCAATAACAACCAAGGAAATTGAAGATGTAATCAAGACTCTCCCAGCAAACAAAAGCCCAGGCCCGGACGGCTTCATGGGGGGAATTTTATCAAGCATTCAAAGAAGAACTAACACCCATTGTCCTCAAACTATTCCTAAAAATTCAAGAAGAAGGAAGACTTCCAAACTCGTTTTATGAGGCCAGCATAATTCTAATTCCAAAACCAGAAAAAGACACTACAAAGAAAGAAAACTACAGGCCAATATCCCTGATGAACATAGATGCCAAAATCCTGAACAAAGTACCAGCAAATCGGATCCAGCAATACATCAAAAAAATTATTCATCGTGACCAAGTGGGATTCATCCCAGGGATGCAAGGCTGGTTCAATATTCACAAATCAATAAATGTGATACACCACATAAACAAAATGAAAGATAAAAATCATGTGATCATATCAATAGATACTGAAAAAGCATTTGACAAAATCCAGCACCCACTTTTGATAAAAATTCTCAGCAATTTGGGAATAGAGGGATCGACATAATAAAGGCCATATATGAAAAACCTACAGCCAACATCACACTCAATGGACAAAAACTAAAAGCATTTCCCTTAAGAACAGGAACAAGACAGGGATGCCCACTTTCACCACTCTTATTTAACATAGTAATGGAAGTCTTAGCCACAGCAATCAGACCTGAAGAAAAAAATAAAAGGGTTCCATTGGAAAGGAGAAAGTGGAACTCATTATTCACAGACGACATGATATTATACATAGAAAACCCTAAAGACTCCATCAAAAATCTACTAGACTTAATAAATGGATTCGGCAAAGTAGCAGGATACTAAATTAACGTCAAGAAATCAACAGCATTCTTATACACCAATGATGAACTCACAGAAAGAGAAACTAAAAAAAAAATCCCATTTACCATCGCGGCAAAAAAATTAAGATACCTAGGAATAAACTTAACCAAAGAAGTAAAGGACCTATTTGCAGAAAACTACAGGACATTGAAAAAAGAAATAGAGGAAGATATAAAAAAGTGGAAGCACATACCTTGTTCATGGATTGGAAGAATTAACATCATTAAAATGTCCATATTACCCAAAGCAATCTATAGATTCAATGCAATCCCCATCAAAATACCAGTGACATATTTCACAGAACTAGAACAAATACTTCAAAAGTTCATATGGAACCAAAAAAGATCCCAAATAACCACAGTAATCTTGAAAAAGAAGGACAAAGTAGGTGGGATCACAATACCGGATATCAGGTTATACTACAAAGCTACTGTAATCAAAACAGCCTGGTACTGGCACAAGAACAGTCATATAGATCAGTGGAACAGAACAGAGAATCCGGAAATTGACCCAAGACATTATGCTCAATTAATATTTGACAAAGGTGGCAAGAGCATACAATGGAGTAAAGACAGCCTCTTTAATAAATGGTGTTGGGAAAATTGGACAACTACATGCGAAAAAGTGAAACTAGACCATCAACTTACACCATACACAAGAATAAACTCAAAGTGGATAAAAGACTTAAATGTGACTCGTGAATCCATAAAAACCCTAGAAGAAAAAGTAGGCAACAAAATTTCAGACATCATATGCAGCAGAATCTTCACTGATACATCACCTAAGGCAACAGAAACAAAGGGAAAAATGAACACATGGTACTACATCAAACTCAAAAGCTTCTGCACAGCAAAAGAAACAACCATCAAAACAGAAAGGGAACCCACTGTATGGGAGAGCATAATTGCCAATGATACATAATATAAGGGGTTAATCTCCAAAATATAAAGAGTGCTCATACAATTCAACAAAAGGAAGACAAAGAATCCAATTAAAAAATGGGCAGAGGAACTAAATAGACAACTTTCCAAACAGGACATACAATGGGCTAAGAGACATATGAAGAAATGCTCAACATCACTAATCAGAGAGATGCAAATTAAAACAACAATGAGGTATCACCTCACACCTGTCAGAATGGCCACCATCAACAAATCATCAAACAACAAGTGTTGGCGAGGGTGTGGAGAAAAGGGGACTCTAGTACACTGCTGGTGGGAATGCAGACTGGTGCAGCCACTATGGAAAACACTATGGTGTTACCTCAAAAAATTAAAAATTGAATTGCCATTTGACCCAGTGATCCCTCTTCTAGGAATATACCCCCAAGAAGCCTGAAACACCAATCAGAAAGAATATATTACCCCCATGTTCATAGCAGCACTATTTACAATAGCTAAGATCTGGAAACAGCCCAAATGTCCATCAGTAGACAAATGTATAAAAAAGTTGTGGTACATATACACAATAATGCAGCTGTAAGAAAAAAAGATCTCTTATCCTTTGAGACGACATGGAGGGATCCGGAAAGTATTATCCTAAGCGAAACAAGCCAAGCAGGGAAAGACAAATATCATATGATCTCACTTATTTGTGGAATATAATGAACATAACAGTCTGAAGAACAGGGTAGTCCCAGAGACGTGGAAGTAGGGTACAGACTGACAATCCCCAGAAGAGGGGGTGGTGGGGGGGGGAGATAAACCACAGAACTTATATGCATGTACACATAACCAATGGACATGGACAACAAAGCTGGGGACAGGACGGGGAGGGAGGTGGAGGAGGATGTCAATGAGGGAAAAAGGAGAAACATCTGTAACAAATCAAATAAATAAAAAATTTTTTAAAAAGAATCTTGGGAATAAAAATTTATTTCCAGAAAAAAAAGAAAGAAAGAAACTATATGACAAAGAAAAAGACAAGTTTTACAGTGAAAATAATGCCCAAGCAGTAACGATAAAGAGGAAAACATTTCAAAACTTAAAAAATTGAAGATCTTAAGAGTGTGTTGAATGGATTTTTATTCACCAAATAGTGGACATAAGCCATTAACTGAATTTGGGGCTTTGAAGACTGCCAGAATGTACTTTAAAGAACTGAACATTAACAATAAGTGTGAGCATTCAGAATATCAGCTACAGAAAAGCAGCATTTTCCCTACTAGTATAAAATATCTGAAATCAAAGGTGAAAAGGCTCTGCTGATGGTGAGAGTTATATATACAAATTTGCAAAGATAGTACCTCATGACCTTAGCCCGGAACCAATTAACAACGCTTGTAGAACAGCTCTGAACTGGCACTATGTTCTTAAAGAAACATTAACAGGGAGCACAAAGAGGTCTTAGGAATGCCACCGAAACGGTGACTGCTTGCAGATGCCAGTGCTCCAGACAGCTGTAAGAAAAACACATGGCAATAACTGAAAAAAGCCAACATCCAAAATGCTACACACGGCTGTAATCTGAAAACATTATGCTAAGTGAAAGAAGCCAGTCACAAAATGCTACATATTACAGGGATCCATTGGTATAAAATGTCCAGAATAGGCAAATCTACAGAGACAGAAAGTAGTATAGAGTTTGCCAAGAGCCAGGGAAGAGGGAATGCAGACTGACGGCTAACAGGTACCTGGTTTCATTTGGAGATAATGAAAATGTTCTGATGTTAGAGTCACAAAAATATGTGCACCCCTATGTCCATTGTAGCATTAGTCACGGCAGCCAAGACATGGAAACAACACAAGTGTCCTGCGACAGAGGACTGGATAAAGATGTGGTACATTTGTACAACGGAATACTCCTCAGCCATAAGAAAAGATGAAATGCTGCCATTTTTGACAACATGGATGGATCTTGAGAATATTATGCTAAGTGAAATAAGTCAGGCAGAAAAAGCTAAGAACTATTTTATTTCACTCATGTGGAATATAAAACTGAAACTCCTGAACACAAACAGCACTGTGGTGTGCCAGAGGGAAGTGGGCAGGAGTGTGGGGAGTGAAGGGGGCCCTAATATATGGTGACAGAAGATGATTTGACTTTGGGTGGTGGGCACACAGTACAATACACAGATCTTATAACATAGAAACTCACACATGAAACCTAGATGATCCTATTAACCAATGTCACCCCAATACACTTAATTTTTTTTAAATAAATAAATAAAATTTTTAAATATGGTGACAGTTGCCCAACTCTGCACTAAAAACTACAATTTAAACTCACTTCATATGGTCTGTGGATCATATCTCAGTAATGCTGTTAAAATGAATTATAATGGGCTATCAGAGAAATTTTTCTGACAGATGCAGCAATACTTTGTACCAGAGGTATAAGATGAACTCGAAGATAATTGTACATCTGCGTGTCTCTCTCCCAAACTTCTGGTGAAAAAACAGTGTTGCATTTCCCTGCAATGTGATATCTATAATAAAGCCCCATTAGCAAGGAATTTTATGGTCCATGAAGAATAGGCACAAATGCTTTTCTTTAATTCTATGCTTGCTATATTGAACAAGGAACTGAGAGATTCAATATTTCCTTAAAGAGTTCAGTCTTGAGGATGCCATTTACACAGTTGTTAATGTTGGAACAATGTTGAGTAATCAACAGTAACAAATGCTTAGCACAGACTTTGAAAAATGAAGGCTTAAAAATGAGCTCGCTTATCAAGATTTGAAGGCCTCCATGCACACAATGAAAAGAAGATAGCAAACCACCTTGCTTATCAAAAAAGTTATAAAGTGCAAAGAAGCTGTCATTGACATGCTGAGCTCTGATCATGACGCACCAGCCATGCTTTCCTTGGGTGATGGGGAAATGCGGGGTTAAATGCAGGTAAACATAAGGACATCAGTAACCCTGAAGAGGATGCTATTGTGGACACAGGTGAAAAAAATCCACAGAGATGAATATGATAAACAAAATATCATGATTTAATAGTTGGCCTTGAACAGTGTACATTTTTCAGTGAACAAGAGAGGAAGTCAGTTCACTCAATTAACAAGCCTCCACCTGGACAAAAGTTTATGCTGAAACCAATGATATTGGGAAAAGGCTGTTTTAAGGCCATCAGTTATAGAGATGGTTTATCACTTGAGAATTCTGCTCGTGGTTGATTATCAAATGCCCAACAAAGGCGAGACTATTGTACTTTCCTGAAACAACCAGATTAAAGAAGCATTTGCCCAATGTATAAGTACAGGTCTTCGGCTTAGTTCAAACCGATACACATTTGAAGTTTAACTAAAAGGTTTTCTTAAAAATATAGTCCATATGTATTAATGGTCTATTCTTTCCCTTCCTAATTGGCAGGCTCTGCAGCATATTTCCCCTCCACTAATGGTTGCTTTCCCTTCTCTAATGTAACTATGATTCAAAGGCATGGCAGAACTGTAGAAAATTTAACATATTTAACATATATTCAAGTTCATTTCTAAGTCAATGATGGTTGGTTACTGTTATCAAAATACATTTAATACTCGCCGTATCCTAATAACCAGAGGTAAAATGATGGGAATTAACTTGATATTCTCTTAGATCTCCCTTAATTGACTATATTCCAACTGCTACTCTTACAGGATTTCATGTGAAACTTGAGAAAGTTACCCGAATTTGATATATCTAAATCTCCCCCGTGTAATGGCTATAATAATACCTAATGTACCTTGTGCCAAGGTTATAAGAATTCAATGACACAGTGACTGGGAAAGCTTGCTAATAAAGATAAAAGTATATATATAATAAAACCTGAGTTCTACTTATCTCAAGATATATTCCTCAGAACACTAGACTCACAAGATAGTTTAAGGGGAAAATGGTTTCTGAAAATATCCCTGGAAAATGCTGTTTATTCTACATTTCTCTTGGAGATTCGAAATGCATATAAAAGTAGTAAAAGCTTTGGGGGGATCCAAAAGTTAAAAGAAAAAAAACATAATTCGGGTTTGGCACTAGGCTCAGACAAGATTTCCATTTGATTTTTGGGTTCCCCCATTTATTGGCTATGAATTTTGACCAGGTTATTTAACCTGAGTTTCCATTTTCTCATTTACAAAATGAAATCATTCCTCCCTCATAAAATTTGACAAAATGCAGAGATGTGATGTGTGTAAAGGTCTTAGCAGAGTGCCTGGCGAGTGCACAATAGATGGTAGCGATGATTAATTTTGCCTTGTTAATTCTGTGAATATCAAACTTTGCCTGACTCAGCTTTCCTCATGCTCTATGGCCATGACACCTCTTTTTGCTATGTGTGAACATGGCTCCTCCCAGTACAACTTTGGGGAAGCCTGTAGGTAACTAAGACAACATTTTGTGTCGGCTCCATTTCTCCTTCCTTCCCATTATACATCCCCACGGTCATGAGTCTTAAACCAACGAGAGTGGTCCAGAGAGGAATGGCTCCTTTGCCTCCAGAGATGAAAGGGTTCTTCCTGGAAATGGAAACGGAAACCATTTCCGACAACTTGGGACGACATGGGATTCCGTGCAGATGAGCATTTCTGAGAACAAGACTACAAGGGGTCATAGGCAGGAATGATGGCAGGACCAAGTGTCAAACGAAGGTGGCCTGGGCACGGGAGACGTGAGGTAGGACTTGGGAACTTTAGGAAGTTGGTGGAAAAGGGAAAAACTCAAATTTCAGAACTGCAGGCAGAGACTTTCAACATACATTTGCCCTCCAACTCAAGGAAACTTACAATGTTTCCCACATGTAAGCTACTTACCTTGACCGTGACTGATTTTCCCTAATGCCTGTTACTCTTCCCCTAAATCACCAGGAGTGATATTACACCTCATCTCTGAGTGTGTGGGTTCCCAAGAGAAGAACCACTGGGGACACACCACCCCCATATATTTCTTCCTGAAAGAGGCTTCTCTCCTAAGCCTGTCTGCTTTTTCACTCTCAGAAACTGGGGGTGGAGAGAGGGCCTCACAATTTATTAGATGAGTACATGGTTAACACTTTTTTCAAACTTCTAGGACAAGAGAAGCCAAAATATTTCCACATACACGTCAATCCATGATCAATGATCAGTGGCTGCTCAAAGCATTGTGTTGAGATAGTGAGGCCCCATCTGAGCTCAGCAAGGAAGGGCGCTGAGACCACCTCAGAGAAGGCAGGAGGGAGCAGTGGCAGTAAAGAGTGCCACATCACTGTCGCCCACTACAGGAACAAGCACCCATTTTCCTTTCCCTTGGTCTCTACCCCGGACCCCCTGAGCCAAGGGCCCTGGTAATAAGGCAGAGTCTCCAGTGGGGGAAGAGGAGAGAGGCGCCCTTCCTCCTCCCCCATGACACCTATATGAACCCTTCTTCTTGGTGTTTAGTCTTATTCTCCCTGAAGGGGCTAAAGGAGGGGGTGGAAAGGAAGGATGCCAAGAACAGCCCCTTGCCCTGGCCTTTTCCTTTGATGGCACAGACAAGACTTATACCCCCAGCTTGAAAACAAACACCAACTTCGTGTGAATAGGGACAACGCCTAATTCACCTGTGAGACCTGACCACATACCTTGTTCACGGAAGGCCGGCCCTTAGTGGAGCAATTATCAAGCACTTAAACTCGCCAAAAGGCCCTGCCAACTAGCAATGAACTTTTTGGATCGCTGGTACTCTTTACCATATTTATCTTAATAGCAGCTCCTCTGGGAGACCTTGCCATGATCGCACCAGGAAAAATGCATCAGGCTTTCCTCCGGGCAACCATTATACCCCATTGCTCTTCTTTGCAAATCTGGGTGGGGCTGACGTTTCCACCTTCTGTCCTCAGGAACAGTCCCCTCCAAAGCAGGGACTGTTTTATTTCTCTCTCATTCCTCCTGAGCTTAACCTTGAGTCTGGAATAGAACAGATGTGTCTAAAGGGATTGATTAAAACAAACAAAATCAACTGGTTATATTCAAAACCAGGAATGAGGAAACTCCTAGTGGAAACGTTTCCTGCACTCAATCCTCAAGTAGAAGGACCTTCAGTTTTTTTGAATTTATGAGAATCTACCACTTTACTCTGACTGAGAGGTAGGAAAGGGGATAAAAGAATCTGAGAAAATAGGAACGTAAACTGAAAAAGGACACAGCTAGAAAGGAGAAGCAGAGTAATTCTTGTCCCCAAGGCATGATGCAGTTCTCACGATGCTGAGAGTTCTGACAGATGAAATAACAAAGGCTGAAAGTGAGCACTGATACAAACATCCAGAGAACGTACGGTCTGACTTAGAAATTGTTAAATTAACCTACGAAGATGCTGTTTTTAGTCTAAAATCATAAAACCTTAGAGATTTTTTACTTCGTAGTTTGTTTTGAAACTTAGGAGATACAAAAGACTTTGATAAAAACTATATGTGCCATTCACAAAAGCCCGTGCAGATGCCTTGGGATGGGCTGGGGGAGGACAACCAAATGGAGCAGGAACTTACTTTAAAATGACATTCACTTACAGAAAATTGTCTCTAATAGCGGAGACATCCACGTCTGCCAAAAGACAAAAATTCGGACATCCTATAAACAATCATCTCATGCTCGTTGTTTTTGGATTTCCGTGAAATCTTTTTAAGAAGTTAGTTTTCTGCTCAGGATAGTTATGACATGCAATCAATTCAATAACACAGCACTGAATTTTAAAATAAAGTCAATGTGCTTGGATATTCAAAGTGTCGACCTGATTCTTTTTCTCATCCTGAACACCTGCCTTTCAGATGAGATTTAATTTTCCCATGCCAAGCATGGATTTAAAAATCAACGTAATTAGCCTGGCTGGTATGACTCAGTGAGTGAGCATCGACCCATGCACCAAGAGGTGGCCGGTTCGATTCCCGATCAGGGCACATGCCCAGGCTGTGGGCCCAATTCCTAGTGGGGGGCATGTAGGAGGCGGCCAATAGATGTTCGCTCTCATCGATGTTTCTGTCTCTCTCTCCCTCTCCCTTCCTCTCTCTAATATCCATAAAGAAAAAAAGATTTTTTAAATCAAAGTAATTGAAGCCATTTTATTTAAAAAAAAAACAGGTACTCCAGACACCCTATAAATTTCTGTGTGTTCTGAAACACGAAGCCCATGCTGGGGTCACCTTGAACGTGGATGCCTCTAGGAACTTCTACAGATTTCTGCAGACTAGGAATGACCACTGACCAGATCAGTGTCCAGCCTCCTTTTACAAAGGGAACAGGCTCAGGAGAAATGGCCCAAAGAAATTAAGAAATTTCAAGCTCCACAGTTCAAACCAGAGGAGACTCAAAACTTCCCTGTTAGGTATCATGCTAAGTGAAATAAGTCAGACAGAGATAAATACCTTGTGACTTCACTCATACGTGGAATCCAAAGAAAACGAACAAACAAACCAGACTCGCAGATACATGAACAAGCTAAGGGTTGCCAGATGGGAGGGGGGTGGAGAAGACGGGTGAAAAAGGTAAGAAGTCACAAAACAGTCACAGGGATGTAAAGTATAGCATAGAGAATATAGTCAATAATATTCTAATAACTCTGTATAACACAGGTGGGTACTAGAATTATCAGGGGGATCAGTTTGTAAAATATATAATTGTCTAATAACTCTGTTGCATATGTGAAACAAATATTAAAAATAAAATAAAATTGTACCTGTTTTAACACTAAAGAATGAATAAAAAAAAAAAATGTTCCATCAGTGGTTTAAAAAAATAAAAACTCCCTCTTAGTCCAAATCTTCTGCTACACTGTACTGGCTACATTCTATCAATCACAACCGAAAAAATTTCTAAGCAACCAGAGAATGAGGTTTCCATGAGTTGTTAGTTACTGTTTTTGCTAATAACCAATGACGACACAATATAAACTCCACAACAGCACAAATCTGCATCTGTTTTGTTCACTGTGGTTTCCCTAGCCCCAGAATGGCACGTGGCATACAGAAGGCGCCTGTTAAATTGAGTTGTTTCATGTACTGAGTACTCACAATGTATCAGATGCTGGGGTAACACTTCACATATATCACCTCCTTTAATCCTCAAAATACACTAGCATGGGCTGTGCCCCACAAAACTCGTATGTTGAAACCCTAAACACCAATGTGACTATATGTAGAAATAACTGAGGTTAAATGAGGTCATGAGGGTGGGGCCCTTATGTAATCATGTCCTTATAAGAGGAAGAAGAGAGGCCAGGGAGGCACGCACACAGAGAAGAGGCCATATGAGGACCAGCCAGCAGGCAGCCTCCTGCACCACCGCAAGGAGGCCTCAGGAGAAACCACGCCTGCCAGTACCTTGATCTTGGATTTCTGGCCTCCAGAGCTGTGAGAAAATAAATTTCTGTTGTTGCCCGGCCAGTGTGGCTCAGTGGTTGAGCGTCGACCCATGCACCAAGAGGTCGCTGGTTCGATTCCAGGTCAGAGCACATGCCCAGGTTGTGGGTCCGATCCCCAGTGGGGGGCATGCAGGAGGCAGCCCATGGATGTTCTCTCTCTTCGATGTTTCCACCTCTCTCTCCCTCTCCCTTCCTCTCTCTCTAAAATCAATGAAGAAAAAAAAATTTTTTTAATAAAAATAAAATTCTGTTCTTTAAGCCACATGGCCTGTGGTATTCTGTTTTGGCTGCCCTAACTAATACATCAGAGAATCTGAGAGGTGACATAATTTCACTAATGTTATCATTTTGGTCTCTGGGTTTCTAGAAGCTTGGTGGTTAGATAATAGGTGTCAAAAGGAAAGAAAAGGAGATGAATTTTTAATAGATTTCAATGTGTAGTAAACTAAACTCTTACAGGTCTCACTGAGGAAGTACAGAAAAATGAAACCTTTCTGGGTAACAATAAAGTAGCTCTTGGTTGCCCAGTTTTCTTATTCCCCCCAAATCTGAGGCAAATACAACCATGGCCTATTTTCCCTTCCAAGATGGCAGTGTTGAGTTTGGTAACAGCAACCACCGCACGGCACCTGGACCAGCGACGGGAGCAAATGTACAGTCCAGAAAGGCCCTGCACACCTAGCACTACTCAGAGCGGCAGGCGTCTGCTGGGCCTCCCTTAGATCAGCGACCAGAGGAGGGCATTGTTCTTCCCGACTCCACAGCTACCAAAACCGAGGCAAACTGTTTGGGATCGGGTACGGTATTTTGTTCCTTGAAGTTCTCCAGAACAAAACAATGGAAACCCTTAAAATTCTTTATGATGAACAACTATATGCATTCATATAAGTCAGCTTAACAAAAACAAACCAGCATCCCCTGTAAGACTCCTGAACAATGACTTACCAGTGAAAACGCCAGCTTTAAGCACTGAACAAACTAGAAAATCCCCATGCCGCCTTCATCCTGAGTCCAGGACCTCCTCTCAGTACGAGCTGGAAGCCCGGACAAATCCCCCACACTTGGGAGGAAGTTGAAGGGTGTGAACAAACCCAGAGGCAAAGCAACAGCCCATTTTCCATGAGTACAGTTCACTTCTGTCAACAAGTTGATGCTTGATGAATATGAAATGATGATCCAACACTCAACCAAAATCATCTACAAAATGGCCTTTCAACGTGACTATAATCTGAACCTTGGAAAAACAAAGACAGAGAAGGAGAGTTCTCAGGAAGTGTTTTTTTGGGGGTTTTGTGTGTGTGTGTGTGTGTGTGTGTGTGTGTGTGTGTGTTTCCTTCATTGATTTTAGAGAGAGAGGAAGTAAGAGGGAGAGAGATAGAAACATCGACGAGAGAGAACATCGACCGGCCGCCCCCCGCATGCCCCCCACTGGGGACCAGGCCCACAACCTGGGCATGCGTCCTGACCAAGAATCGAACCGACGACCTCCTGGTGCATGGGTCAACGCCCAACCACTGAACCACACCGGCCAGACTCAGGAAGTGTTTTCAAGCTTCCCAGGGGTAGGAAGCCCGCATTCTCATAGTCCGTCCCACAAATTGGCCTTGTTATAACCCTGCTACAAAGCCACATCAAGAATCACACTCCCCAATGGTACACGCTGAAAAGCTTGGGAAAGGGTTGCACTAAAGGGAATAAAAATAGAGAAGCCAGTCGTGCACAACGCACTCATGAAGTCCAGTGTTCTGCACGATTGCTTTGTGGTAATTAGGGGAACGCACAATTGAGGGGACCCACCCCAAAATTATCATAGGCTTAATATTCTTGCATATGCAAACCACAGAGGCCAGCACACCACCGTCTAGTGAAACAACTCCCCAACAGAGCATTCTGATAAGGCCCTCCCAGCCTCATGCTTAGAAAGGTTAGCCTCCCAGAGTTGGTAAAATATTTTGGTCAAGTGCCTACGTTTACAGGAAATGCAAGATCACTGTCCTAACTGCTAAAGAATGACATGCCAGCCCCCCCTAAGAGCAGTGAGATGGTCCATTTTCATTTGCAATAAGAAAATGAATGTCCCTACAGTTCAGCATTACCCCAGATCCTGTATCACACAACACTATAATTGGCACCCTTGCTTTAGCACTATTGTGCCGAGGGAAGGACGACATCCACTTGAAAGTGGAGAACTCAGCTGAAGAGTCACTTAAGGAGAAACCTGAGAAGGGATTATGATTCTGATTACGCTGCCTTTCACCGCTGCAAACTTGCCAAATGGAATCTTCGAATCAGAACTGAGGCCCCAACTGCAAACAGACTGTAATCTGTACCTCTCGGGAGACTAAGCGTGCATCACGTAGACACTGTCCTGAATTAATACCAGCTTATTTTCTCCCAATATAATTTAAGCAAACCTAACATCTGAAAAGAATCTAAAATATTAGGCTCATAAGTTTCTTTAATATATTGATAAAGAAACCGCTAAAATGGTATACTAGTCTTACCTTTCAGCGAGCTATCCAACTAGAAGCCACAGCATTTTACATTACTGGTAGGTGGTCAAGTGGATTAAGAACACGGGCTCATGAGTTAGAATGTGCAGGTCAAGTCTGTCCTGTAGAACTTTCTGCAATAATAGAGCTGTTCTGTATCTACATTGACTAGTCTGGTAGACATTAGCCACATGTGGCTATCGGGCATTTGAAGTGTAGTGTGGACATCTAAGGACCTGACTTTTTAATATTTAATTGTAATTAAATGTATACAGCCTCATGTGGCTAGTGGTTACCATATTGGATAGCACAGCCCTATACTGTTTCTCCACTAGCTATGTGTCTTTGGATATGTAACTTAACTTTTGTGGGGTTTTTTTTAATCCTCACCCGAGGATATTTTTCCATTTATCATCAGGTATGTGAGTGGGGGAGAGGGAGAGAGAGAAACACCCATGTGAGAGAGGCACATCAACTGGTTGCCCCCCACACAACCCCAACCAGGGCCGGGGACTGAACCGCAACCGAGGTACATGCCCTTGACTGGAATCAAACCCGCGACTCTTTGGTCCGCGGGCTGATGTGCTAACCACTGAGAAAACCAGCCAGGGCGTAACTTTTCATGCCTGTTTCCTCACCCCTAAAATGGAGATAAAAATAAAACCTCCTAGAGTTGTTGCGGGGACGAAATAAGGTAAACTATCTGAGGACCTCAGCACAGCTCTGGGAACAGATCCTTCTGCAATGTCGTTCACCCACCCTTCTCCACGTCCCCACTATGTACCTTTGTCAGGCTCTTCTTGTGCTCACATATCAAAAGACTCTCTTAATTCACCCCACGCCCTGAAGTGAGTTCAATCCCCAGGCATCCCAGCAAAATATAACCACTAAATGTTTCTAAAATACAATTCTTAGTATATTACTCCTCTGACATCAAAATCTCTTATAAATCCCAATGGCCTTCAACAGAATATAGGCTGGCTTTTAAGATCTATTATAATCTGACCCCCAGATGATACTTCACGCTACCTCCCATTGTTCCCAGATACAGCCTACTGTGTCAACCAGATGGAGCAACTCGTCCTTTCTCAGACCAACAATGCAGTTTCTACTCCACACCTGGACAACAGTATACTCATCGAAAATGCTCACTTCCTTTACCCTTACTTCATCATGTTCGTCTTTTGAGGCCTATCCCAAGATACCTTGTTCAAGAAGCCACCCCTCTTTAAGAGAAGGATGAAATGTTTGTGCATTTCTTGATTGCCTTCCAAAATCAAAAGCTCTTTAAAGACGAGGAGTTATGTTTTGGGGTCTCCCCATCAGTGCCTAGCACAAAACATGCATAAATTAGGGGCTCGTTACCTATATGACAAAGAAATACCGTAAAACATGAACACAGATGTTATTCAACGTGAACACTGAGGTCTTTGGAAATCTCTGCCAGTTAAACCACTCAAGGTATTAGAACTTCCTATCTCAAAATAGTTGAATAAACACCATGGAAAGAAAATCTGGGCAAATATTTATTGATTACTAGGCCAATGTATGCCTGAGAAACAAAACCCTCAATAATTCCCTGCTGTCCTTCAGAATCCTGCTAGAGAAACTTCCCCAGACATGATTTAAACTTGGCTTCAACCTCTTCCAGCTTGTGATTTGCTTACAGGCTAAACTCCATCCACATCTGCCCCTCAACTCCACCTTCCCTTCCCTCTTGACTTTCCTACACTAAAAGTCTCTATCTTTGACTCCCCACCACACTTACAACCCGCCCCCCCCCCAAACACACACATACTTTGGAGAATCTTTCAGCCGTCTTACCTCCCACCCTTCAAAGCCTCTATAAAACTCCATCCCCAACTATTCTCTCCCTGTCCGATGAGATGACCTTCCATACTTCCCTTAGCCAATAGATACTTGAGAAAATGGAAAGATGGTCATAAGAGAGAAAATGTCTTGAAATTTCACTTGGGTCTGAGCGTTAGTTGTGGTTTCTGGCACAAAGGAAAGAGCTTTGATCTCAGAGAGAATGGCCTACAAAATAACACAGCAGATAGCTTTTTGTGATTTGGACTCCCTTTTCAGACATCCTCTAAGGTTGTGGTTCTCAAACCTTGGAAAGCGTTGGAATCATCGAGAGCACTCGGTGAGATGCTGTTCCTGGGGGATCCAAGTCATTTGTCTGGGGCCACCCAGAGTCCTACATTCTAACAAACACCCAGCTCCTTCTCTCACAGGGTGAGTTTCTCACACTGACAAACACTGCAAATGCCTCCTCTCCCTGTCTAAGCCAGCCTTCTATTTCCTCTCTGTACACCAAGAGAACAGGAATAACCAACTGCTGCAGAAAGACTTACATCTCCTGGAAATAACAGACTCCTCCCGGTGAGGGCCTCCGGTGGGGAAGCTGGGACAGAACAAGGTAACCAGGCACACAAGGCCAAGGCTGAACGGCTCAGGGTAACAAGAGGTCAAAACAAGTGGCAGATCCCGGCACCGAGAGAAGAGCTGGGGAATTCAGCACAAGCAGGAGGAAAAAAATAAAAAGAATTGCTGCAATACAACCTTACCACGCGTGGAGCATCACAGTTAATTGCAAAATGCCAATTCTTAGAGAAGTAACTCACTACATTTTCACACAAAATATCTAAACTGACTCAGGTGCAGTAATATCGTCCAAAACTCATCTAATCGGGTAATTTCCTGAGATTAAAGAGCACAAAGAAGAAAGGGTAATTTTCCAGCCTAGGCTGGGTCCTGCCATAGGAAGCAGGAGGACAGAACATTTGCAGGAAATCAGAGGCATCAGTAGGTGAGAGAGGACCCCAATTATAATAGCTAGAGTAGCCACACATGCTTGGGCAGTCCCTGCACAGTCTGTTTTTACCTGTTGTCCCAGCATTCTTATTAATATCACCCCTTTCTTCCCAAGAGACCTGGTTTGGCAGTAAATTACATAATCACCCTAATAATAGCTAACAGGCACATCCTAGGCATTGAGCTAAGTGCTCTACTTAAGTCCTAAACACCATAGGGGGCCAGCGCTGATGCTATTATTACTCCCATCATTGAGCTGAGGAACTTTGGGGGCTGTCGGAAGTTAAATTACTTGCCTATGACCACACAGTCAGTAAATGACAAGACTTGAACTCATGTCTGCAGAGGCAGTTCTCTTAACTTGGGGTCAGTAAACTGCAGCCCACAGATCAAACCCAGACCTCTACCTACTTTGATAAATAGAGTTTTATTGGAAAACATCCACCCCATTCATTTGCGTACTGTCTATGGCTGCTTTCGTACTACGAAGGCAGACCAGTGTAGTTGCAACAGAGTCTTTTCCAATCACAAAGCTGAAAATATTTATTACCTGGCCCTAGAAAAACTTTTATTATGCTGATCTAGATTTTTCCTCACACCCCAGGGAAAGCACTCAAAGCACAAATTCATAAACCTGGATCTTCCAACAGGATGGCCCACGGTCAAGGAAAACATGGCACAATAGTAGAATGAGTTTTCCATTTAAACATTTCAGGGTTATTTGGAGGGAGGGGTTGTTTTGTTTTGCTGATTTGGGTTTTTTATCTTAAAGTTTATAATACATTGAGCTATCAATGGTTGTAATAAACACAGCATTCTTATGTAATTAAAAAAAAATAGCCACAAAGTAAAAGAGTATTCCCCAAAGCCCACAATAATGGGGTACATCAGAGGAACATAGAAACCAATGGAAAGAGCTCCCAATGGCCAAAGCTCTAACAATTTGAGCAACAAAATGAAGTGATGTTGTATCATAACCCAAAGTATAAAACAACTATGAGTCCATAGTGATATAAATAAATGACTGATTGAATAAATAAGTGGGGGAGAAGAGAGAACTCCTGTGTAGATTTCCAAATAATGTATGTAGATACTCTATCCTAAAGGAGGAAGTGCATAACTCCTTAAGTGTAGGCCACACATAGTGACATCTTCCCACAGAGTCAACATAAAAGGGGTGGGGGGAGGGTAACATCAGTGGAGTAACCTGACAAATACCACCTCAACCAGGTGATCAAGATTAAGATCACCAGTGATAAGTCACATGGATAGTTGATACCCTTGATGTGACATGTTGAGAATGGTGCTTTACCTCTGTGATCTTCCTAAGACCTACAACCCCAATCTAATTATGATAAAAACATCAGACAAATCCCATTTTGTGGTGCCTGACTCGTACCACTCAAAGTTACCAAAAACAAGGAAAGTCTAAGGAACCCTTCTAGCCAAGAAGAGTCTAAGGAGAGCAACAACGTATCCTGGATGGGATCCTGGGACAGGAGAAAAGACATTAGGTAAAAACTTTAAAAGTCTGGATAAATTACAGACTTCAGTTAATAATACTTATCAGTATTTGTTCATTGATTGTGACAAATATACCATGTTAATATAAAAGATTAAAACAGGGAGAACTGGTGTGGGGTACATGGGAACTCTCTGAACTTACTGCATTTTGAGTGTTTTTTTGGTAAATCTAAAACTAAATTATTGTGGTTTTTTTTTATAATTAAGAGGACAAAAATAGCACCTACTTTTCCACATTTAAACTCACAGGAGGATCTAATTTGGAGATTTTCTTTCCCTATGAGGTTTACATACTGTAATTCTAATTTTGTCTGTAAGGTGCAAAACACAGATTCTAAAATTATTGCCACATAAATAATTCAGTTTGTGATTAGTGCCAAAACAGAATAAATTAAACATGGTAGAGATTACCAAGTTACTCTGAGCAAAATTCTGTACAAGAAACAACACTTGGGATAAAGGAAACACTGCTTAACGAAATCCTAGGAGATACTCACTGGGACAGCAACAGCATGCACAACCCCGTCTGCTATGCTGGGCCTTCGGATGAATATAAACAATGCTAGCGTCCCCATTGTTCTTTGGAAATTGATCCTCCTCCTCAGAGAGGAGAATTCTGCAGGAAACAATACCCAGCTTCAAACCTACTTACTGTCCTGTCGTCTCATGCCCAGATGTCTAAAGAATTCTCTACAGATTGCTGGCAAGAGGCCTATGACATACTATACTAACAAAATATGTGACCCAGCTCCTAACTATCTCCCTATTGCATGAATAGGCCAAATTCTCATACCATGCATGCTCTTCTCATCTTTTATCACTTAATACAATTGTAGCAAACTTTTGTCTGTGTAATTATTCATTGAATGCCCATCTCCCATAATAAACTGAAAGCCTTATGAGAACAATGTCTATTTTGTTCTCTGCTATATTCCTAGGATTCTTTTTTTAAATATGTTTTTATTGATTTTTTAGAGAGAGAGGAAGGGAGAGAGAGAGAGAGAAACATCAACTGACTGCCTCCTACATGCCCCCTACTGGGGATCGAGCCCAAAACCCAGGCATGTGCCCTGACCAGAAATCAAACGGGGACCTCTCAGTCCATGGGACGATGCTCAATTCACTGAGCCACACTGGCCAAGCCATATATTCCTAGGATTCTATGTACCCAAGTCCTGGCAAATAGTAGGTGCTCAATAAATATTAGTTCAATAAACGAAAGAACTTATCAATCATAGGTGAGCAGAGTTTAGCTCAAGTCCACAGATAAGCCCAGATAATTTGAAATCCATGCACTTCTCCCAGCAGCTCATTTGATGTATCTGCTATGAGGAACATTGAAATCTGGCCTTTGGCTCATTAGCTTCATTTGTGCTAAGTCAGTGTCATAGGTTCAAACAACTCAGTAATGAAAGACAGAAGTGATTAGCATTATCTTCATGTTCAAAGTGTCAGAAAAAATATAGAAAGCAGAGAGGGTACATGAGCTCACAACTGCATGATTGCTTCCCACTAACAACCGTACTTGTCCGGAGGCTAATTTCTCCTGGGCCTGGGCTAAGTTTTTTAGACTACGGTACTGCAAGTCTATGTTAATTCATATAACTGTTTAAACCATGATCTTATGTTTTAAATATCTACCTGCCAAGTAACAGTGTCCAGCCGAGAAATGTTCGTAATTTACAGTACACTTTGATTCAGTATGTTGTCATGAAAGAGTCAATAACCACAGCTTGGAAAACCTAATTCCAGTCCTGGCTGAAGCCCTTGACCATTCATCAGCTACCTTTTACTGAATACCTTTCACAGACACTATTCTAGGCACACAGTGCAGGTGTAGTCCAACCATTTAAGTAATCTAAACCTCAGCTCCGGTTCTGGATGGAGAGAGTAGGTCAAATGTAGAGTGAGCTTATGCAACTACCATCCTGCCAACTCAAAATTCCAGCCAAGGACATAAAAGTTACTGGAAAACAAATTAAATCTGCAACATTGTGTGTTGTTTGGGATACTAAACAACTGGGTAAAAATATTCTGCATTTAAAGCTTTCAATGGGCCAGAAATTCCAGGTCTCCCTAAATACAGAAAGTATATAGGATCAAATCTAGAGAGATCCAAACCCAGAGGAAACACGCAGACGACAATGTGATGTGTAGGAAGATTGACAAGGATGTATGTGTGGTTCAGAGGAAGTCAAAATCCAGAGGTAATTAATACAAGAAGTGCTCGCAGAAGATGGTTAAGTGAGGAAGGAATCAGAGTGATAAATAGATGCTCTCATATTTCACTCTGCATACTTAGCTATTTCTTAACTTGGTTACAAGGATAATATATTTAAGAGTTATTTTTGCATGTGAATAACACTGAAATGAACTTATTAATAGAATTGAAGGGTGACTCATCCCAGCTCTTTCTCTCTTCTTCTCAAGGTAGAATCACAAGAAAAGTAGAAGCAAATGTCCCAGCACTGCTCAACCCATCACCTAGAAAACAGGCAGCACACGAAATGACAGAATCCGGGGAGACTGTAAAATACCACACTTCATAATCAGAATGAGAGCCTCTCAGTTCTTCAAATTCAACAGACATCTCTCTTGTTCCCTCTTTGCAATTAAAGATCCCCTTTACAGTCTGGGCAGAATAATATGCAGACTTGCTTCTCTTGCTCTGCGTTCATTAACATCGGTAGAGGTCATGGGAATTTTCCAAGGCAAAGCATAAAAACACCTTGCGGGCCTCCTCCCATTTCAGAGCGCGCTTCCCCAAGGCCGGCTACGCTCGGCTCCGGCGAGCCTCGTTTCAATTAATCTCTTTCTCCGATTGCAGGTCATCCCGCTCTGTGACTCACAGATAGCAGAGCAAGGACACACCAGCCAAAGAGAGCTAATATTTGGTTAGGAAAATTAAAACGACAGAGAAGGCAGGTGGGAAAGTTATTACCCCAAAGTATGAATGTATCCCTTGACTATCAAAAGGTCACTTTTCCTAATCTAAGTTCACCAGATCATTATAGAACTCCATCCACTACTGAACCGTTTCAAATTCACATTCTAAACTAGGCTGCAATGAAGCTGAGAATAAACTGTTTCCTGAATGTCTTCTTTCTGTTTAAGGTATGAACATCAAGAATTAAGGCTGGGGCAATTGGTACCTGGTCCCTTTTACCTTCACATCATAGCTATATTTCAACAAGATGGCAAGTCTCCTGGGAAATCAAAACTAAAAGGCAGAATTACGAATAAAAAACCATGTCTCTATGCTATAAAGATAGACCAGGGAGACAGGCAGGGAATGAGGTGGAGGTATTAGTGTCTGAGAGACAGGACAGGGGAAATTGAAAATGCGGGGAAGGCAAAGAAAGGGGCCAGAGAAGAGAAAAAAAAAAAAATAGACAAGTTTATTGAATCTTCACCAGCTTGCTGGAGGCAGCGAGGGGAGGGAAGGGGGACTCAAGCCCCAAATAAACCCTCCTTGATGATAATGCTCACTCAAGTCAGCCAAGGAACTACAAAGATGAGGTCTTCGACTCATCCCTCCTGAGACACTCCCTTTTCCAGTAAGACTTAGGAAAGATCTTACTTACCCTGCATTGAATGGACCACACAGATGTGTTGCTCTATAGAAGTATCTCGTGCGTACGCACTTTCTCCAAATAAATCCAAAATTCTGAGCCCAGAGATCACATTTCCCTACACAGTATCTACCAAGAGCTTGGTTCATCATGCATGCGCATATTCCTTGCTCTGGGGAGGCCCATGCTTCCCCAGGAAAGAGGAAAATAACTAAGGAGCAGTCTTCAGAGATCGCCCTCAACCCAGCTAAGCAGAAGAAAGGTGCCAGAACAAAGCCCTTTCACTTTTTCTCACTGTTTCCCTGACAGCAACAATGCCAACAAGTAGAATAGGAAGACAGACCCATGATTTATTACATGTGCAGACTCCAATGGAGTCAGGAGGTGGAGGAAGTTAGCAGTATCCAAAGGTTTAAAACAGGTCTCAAGCTCTGGCCAGTTTGGCTCAACAGTTAGAGTGTTGGCCTGCGAACCAAAGAGTCTCGGGTTCGATTCCAGCCAAGGGCACGTACCTCGGTCGTCATTCAGTCCTCAGCCCTGGTCGGGCTCATGTGGGAGGCAGTCAGTCGATGTGTCTCTCTCACATCAACGTCTCTCTCTCTCTCTCTCTCTCTCCCTCTCTCTCTCTCTCTCCCCTACTCTGTAAAAATCAATGGAAAAAATATCCTCAGGTGAGGATTAACAACAACAAATGTAGTCACCATAGGCTAAGATGACCGGAAACACTGTGGAACATAGGAGAAATTCAAGAATTATTTGTTCATTTATGCATAGCTTCAACTTAGAGTAGTTCATATTTTACAATTTCTTTGAGATTCATAGTAATTTTTTCTTACCAACAGGCCTGGCTTTATTTATGGCCTCTTAACCACCTACTAGTATTCAAGTATTCACAGAATGGGTACGCAGACTTCCAACACACAAATACCAAAATCCTCCCATTTTAACACCTAATATTCCACCCTTTGGGGTTAATTCTTTTGGGCTAAGCTGTGTCTTTTTGCTAGATCCTCTTTTAAAATATAAATTTATTCACTGGGGAAAATAACTCAAATAGCTTAATGTGAATAAATATTCCAAAGACTTCCTAGAACAAAAAGAACAAGCAGAGGTAATTCAGGGAGGAGAGAGGGAGCCCTGAAATGGAGGAGCTGGTCCAGAGAGGACAGCAGACCAGTCGAGACAAACTTTCCCCATTATGTTGACCTGGGTCCATTCTGCTTTCTAATGTGAAACAACAGTTCAGCAGCGCTGGGTAGGAGGGAGTTTTATTTACCGAAAGAAAACCAGTCGTAATCCTAGCCTTTGGGGCCTATTTGTAATAAATCCAAAAAATAAAGTTGAAAGATTGTACAGGAAAAAACAAAAAAGCTATGTTTGATCAATTCCAAGTGGCCGAGTCAGAGCCACGACTTTAATAAACTTGATTTAAAGGCAAAAGCATCCAAGTATCACTTCTGTTGAATCGCAGGGATGAGCTGCTTTTATCTTAATTGAAATTATGCATCAGTTTTCATTCCTAAGACTTTAGTAACAATTCGAATTGCCCAAGTCTTTAATCATAGAATGATTTGCCTTTCAGGCTTGTCAAGTAGGTAGTTATATTAAAAGTACCACCTTTCTTATCCCTCAGAGTTGTGTGCTGCTCATTTAACCTGAATCTTTTACTAAATACAGAGAGTATTTTATATGTTTAAAAGGAGAGAGAAAACTTTGATAAGTCTTTTATTCTCCTTCGCTCTTTAAAATCAGTGGATTTGTTAAAGGTATCTCAAGAGCCATATTTCACATAATTTCTGAGTGTAATGTTCAAAAATATTAGATACTCACTCAAAGGGCTCAGAAAATCAAATGTGTTTTTCTGTTCCAGGACTAACATCCATCGACACCAAAGCTATCACTATTGTTTGAACTAACACCATCAAAACTGAAAATTAAAGTTGAATATCAAATTATGTCAGTCAAGACAGTCCAATCTTTAACAACTCAACAATTTAAATTCCATCCTAAATAAAAAAACAATACTTCTGGACAAGTCACTGCACCTTAATAAGAACCATAATCCTGCTTTTTTAAAATAAGTCTTGATGATCTGCCATGCCCACTTCTTACAGCTTGGGGAGAGGAAGCTAATTGAAACGATACTCGAAAAAATACTAGATATCCTTCTGATACTCCTCCTACATCCTGGCCTCTCTGAATATCACCCATCCCTTACCTTAGTAACAAGCCATTCTATGCTGCCCAGTTAATGAGAAGAAACACGAGTCTAACATTAAACAAAATATGGCCTGCTTCTAATTTAGCAAATTTGGGCCTCTCCAGCCGCAAGTAAGCTGAGTCTTTTGTGAAGAGATTGAAAAAAGCAGGCAAATTAAGAATATGGGCCTGTCTTTAATTTGCTTGCTCTTTCTAGATGGCTAAAGGTCCTTTGCCTGCCTATTTCTTTTTCATCACTTAGATCACAACTAAGAAGTCACTCCCTCCAGGTACCTTCTTTGATTCCTGTGTCAAACCCCGCCCCGACAGCAGCCTGAGCTCCCTGCAGTAGCCCTCAGAGGGTTTACCCACCTGCACTGTAATGGCCTGTTTTCTTATCCATCTTCCCATTGGACACCAAGTTAGCTAGGTGAGGCAGGGACATGTCTAACCGGATGCCCGTGCATCATCAGTACCTAAACCTGTCTCAGCCCAGGCCATTCAGGCTGCTGTCGCACAGTACCATAGACGGAGGCTCACAGACAACAGAAATTCATCTCTCACGGTTCTGGAGCTGCAGAGTCCAAGGCACCAGCAGATTCCGTGCCTGCTGAGAGCCCACTTACCGGTTCACAGACAGCCATCGTCTCACTGTCTTCACATGGCTGAAGGGCCAGGGAGCTCCCTGGGGTCTCTTTTATAAGGACATCAATCCCATTTGTGAGGCCTCCACCTTTATGACGTAATTACCTCCCAAAGGCCTCACCTCCTAGCACCATCACATTGGAGGTAAGGATTCAGCATATGGATTTGGGGGAGACATAAATATTCAGTCCAGTGCCGTACTCAGGATATGTCTGCAGAACAGAACGGGAAAGCATGAAAAAAGTGAAGTGGAATGCATGGGAATGCCAAGCCACGGACTAGAATGGGATGACTACAGCCCCCCAGATGCCCGTCTCAGCAACTTTACTCCCCAGAACTGAACACTTTAACTTTTGAAGACTGCCTTGGGCAAAGAAGTGTTTGCATCAGAATCAGCTAACACAGGAAGTCGTCTGATTACATTAGATTTGGAGTGATGATGTAATCAACCATGCAACACAGAAAACAAGTTCAAGAACAGTATTGTTCCTGCCAAAGATGGTTGATTGTGAACATGACAAGAACAACAAGCAATGCACTCGTTTCTTTGGTTTATTTGGGTAACTGGGCATTCGTTTCCCTTACATCGAAACCGAAAGCATGTCTCATAGACCCTTACTATCTACGTTCTTCCCAAGAATATACCACTTAGTACCCTCGTGCATTTTTACCTTTCCAAAGTTACATCAGCTGGTCATACAACCTAGATGGAGAATCACTGATGCATTCTACAATTATTTACTAATTTATATGATGTTGAGTTGGACAGAAATAGGTTTGAATGCTAGTTCCAGCACTGACTAGTTCAGGGTCCCTAAATCAATTATTGGAATTCTCTGCACCTATTTTCTCATCCATAGACTAGGACTAAAAACACCTCATGGACAGGGCCACGATGTATAGCTGGGCACAGTGTGCAGTCCTGCTCACAGAGGCATGGGGAAGACAAACGAAATGCCAAGTGCCTGACCCAAAGTCAGCACTCAAGTGTTAGCTGGTATTGTGCCAAGATGAGTCAGGCATGGATCCTGTCCCCAGGAGCTTCCAGGGGAGAACGGAAAGTGATCACATATGTCAATAGAAAGTAAAGCACATAGCACAATCATTAGTGCAGATGGAGGATAACTGCACCTGGGAAGAAGGAGACTGTTTCCAGGTAGGAAGACTGCATGGCAACTTATCATTTGCCATGTGAAACATTTCTGAGACATGTCATATTGAAGGAAAGTAAGTGCCAGTTCGGGGCTGCCAAAATCAAAAGTTAAAAATCAGAGACCAAAATTAATCATCATGAATCTCCACATTCAGCACCAACTTCTTCCTGATGCAGACACATGACATAATGCATATGTCACATTCTGACGCTCATAAAACAGCTACATGTGCCGAAAAGTGGTCTGACTGCAGTTTGGTTAACACATAATTCATTCTTGCCCTGACTGGGTAGCTTAGTGGGTTAGAGCATCATCCCGATGCGCCACCAAGGTTGCAGGCTCGATCCCCAGTCAGGGCACACACAATAATCAACCAATGAATGCAGAAATAAGTGGAGCAACATATGGATGTCTGTCTGTCTGTTTGTCTGTCTGTCTCTCTAATAAATAAATAAATAATTTTTTAAAAACTAATTTTAAAAAACGTAATTCACTCTTATTAAGGATCTATTGTGCCTGACTTTGTATATAAAACTCTCTGCCCATCAGAATTAGTAATCTCATAGAAAACTTTTCCCCAGCAGAGGATTGAAAGGGACAAGGAAGTCAGGATGGTCAGCTTAGAAATATAGATGCTTAATCCAGTTTTGCAGCGACATCCTCAACTGTCCTCAAAGGAAGAGTTCTAACCAGTGACAGCAGGGCCACTGTGAACTCAAAGACAAAGCAGGGCTTTAAACTTTACCCATGGAAGTAGGCTCCTTGGGCTATATATATATATGGGTTTAAGATTTATTTCAGCAGAAGATGGAAGGATATTGCTCTATTTTCATGCCCCTCAGCATGTAACTTCTTATACATTACTAATATATAAGAAACACCTCTAATTGCATGACAAAAATATTCCATACAGCAACTGCTCTTAATAATATGCTTACAGTTGGCCATTTCATCACCTAATAATTACCAGATCATTAGAGCAAGTAATATATTCTTGTGGGATAAAGTTACGGCAGTAATTTCAGAACAAAAGATAGGAAAGCTCTCTTAAAGTCACCAGTAGGCAATGTGTAGAATTAGCTATTGAAGGAAACGAATATGAATGTACTTTTAAAAGTAAATAGCAGTACAATGACATTTATAGCCAATTCTGGATCAGGAATTCAAAAGGGAAAGGGCTGGAAGGATCTGGTCCAAGCCTCTCATTTCACAGGTAAGGCCTGACGTCGGCCAAGTCCAGGGAGCACAGGCCAACAGAGCTACTGTAAGCCATGTCAGCTCCACAACGGGTTCCTCATCCCTGATTGCAGAACTCTTCTCTTTATCAGAGAATCCGCTAAATGCAGCATTGATTTGATTTTTTTAATCTTTATTAATTAAAATATTGAGGAAATACTTTAATATAAATTAAAATTAAATAGAAATTTTTTTAAAAGATTTATGGAGATAAAAATTACCAAATGTCCTAGCATGACTGACATAGAGGGGAAAAAGATATCTATACGACAATACATTTTTTTTTTAATCCTCACCCAAGGATATTTTTCCATTGATTTTCAGATAGAGTGGGAAGGAGAGAGAGAAACATCGATGTGACAGAGACACACCAATTGGTTGCCTCCTGCACGACCCCAACCATTGGGCCGGGGATCAAACCACAACCAAAGTACGTGCCCTTGACCAGAACTGAACCCGAGACTCTTTGGTCTGTGGGCCATCACTCTAACCACTGAGCCAAACCAGCCAGGGCAGACAGTACATTCTTAAGATGAAAAACAAACCATGTATTAAAAGAAAACATAAAAAATGTAGACACAAGTTAATACTGTAGAAGAGAACTTTTTTCAAAATTGTTGTACCAATCTATTGGACACCCAATAATAAAAAACTGAAATTTGCATCAAAAAACATTGATTAATTAAAATATTGAGGAAATGCAGAGAGCTAGTTAATTAAATTTTCTAATTAAGCTGGGTTTGGGCCCAAGACTAATCTTGCTGACTCACAGTTCTACAGTGGCCGAGAGTCCAGATGTAACATGTCCAGCCTCGTACCCTGGTTCCAGGCAGTGCCTCCGCCTACAACACATTCCCACCACTCCACCCGGCTCGTCCCTCCTCATTCTCAGGTGGCAGTTTAAACAACCTTCCTCAACCAGGCTCTCCTACACTCTCAACAAGGCAAGCTTCTCCCAGTGCTCTGCCTCCCATGGTGAAATCAGGGCATATTTGTGATTATTCATTTAGTATTCATTTTCCTCCACTACACAGGGGTTCTCAAACTTGGCCGTGCATCAGGACCCCTTGGAAGGCTTGTTAAAATACAGATTGCTGGGCCCCAGCCCTAGAGCTGCTGATTCTAATATGGCATGGGGCCTGAGAATTTGCATTTCTAACAAGTACCCATATGATGTTGCTGGTCCGGAGACCACCCTTTAAAAACCACTAAGCTAGACTAAAAGACCCATGAAAGTCAGGGACCAGGTCTGTCTTCTTCACTGTTCTGTCCCTAGTGCCTGGTACAGTACCTGGCGTATAGTAGGTTCACAGTTGATAAAAAATTTTCTTCTTTGGGGCAAAAAGTTATGGCTCTGAAAGTCTAGAGTATAGCATTAGGGGATCTCCATGAAGGGTATACAGGAACTCTGTAGTATCATAGCAATTTTTCTGTAAGTCTGAAATTATTCCAAAATGAAGAGTTATGCATATATGCACATGCATACATATATATACATATGTCTATCAAAGAGCAACAACAACAATCCTGGAGTGAATCAGGCATGACCTTAACATGTAAGCTGGCTGTTTCTGTTTAAGTCAGTTTCTAACAGAAATTGATAGCTTTTCCGGGGCTTCTCTTCTTGCTGGAGAAAGCAGCCGGCAGTCAAGTGCTGGATAATTGAGCATTCAGGGTTGGCTGGCTTCTGGTAAATGGCTGCATCCGTCCTTTACCTGTAACTGTGGCAGACCTCTCCATCTTCAACTCCAATGGACCAAAGGAAGAACAGATGTGCGCATAGCTGATGCTTTCCACTGTTCAATGGGAACATCCGAATCACCAGCAGACTACCTCCCGAGTGCCCTTTGAGCATGCAGGGCCTGTCCTATGCAAAAGCTTAGACAGCAACAACCTGTTGGATGATTTACAGGCTGTAGGAAGGTCCCTTGGCCCCAAAATATCCCCATCCCCAACCTGCCACTGGGCTGGGATTTTCACAGGCGCAAAATGACCCTCTGCTTTCAAACTTTGCCTTGCCACAAGAGCTCTATGAAAACACCATTGTGGTAGCACTTTTTAAACATTATCCATCATTTTGGCCCCAGATGGTATTAACTTATCAGACTACTTTCTAGTATGACAGCCTGGGGAGCTGTGAGGAAGCTATTTGGAAAAGGGAACTGCAAGAAGCAGACCTGGGTATGGAACCTCAGGGCAGGGGACACACATGGGAACTAGGTTCCTGGGAGAGAGGAAGGAGCCACTGGGACCCACCATGTATTTTCAGTGAATCTCCAATTCAGAAAAGATGATCCTTGATGTCTTAGTCCATTTAGACTGCTATAAAAAATACCAGAGATTGGGTGGCTTACAAACAACAGAAATTGATTTCTCAGGGTTCTGGAGACTGAAAGTCTGAGATCAGGGTACCAGCATGGTCCAGTACTCTATCTGGTGAGGACCTGCTTCCCAGTTCACAGATGACTTCTCTGTGTCCTCTCACAGTGGGAGGGACAAGAGAGCTCTCTGGGGTCTCTTTTGTAAGGGCATCAATCCCACTCAATGAGGTCTCCACCCTCATGACCTAATCACCTCCCAAAAGTCCTGTCTCCAAATACTATCACTTTGGGGTTAAGTTTGAACCTATGAATTTCGAGGGGACACAGACATTCAGATCATAGCATTTGCCTTCAACTCAGACGCCAAAGTCCAGAGATATTAATAAATATAAGTGCAGCATGCCAGAGGCTGTGCGAGGTACTTTATTAACATATCCATGCATTTAACACTGTGCAGGTGCTGTGTTATCTCATTAAACCCTCTTTAACACCTGGTGCGTAGCTGCTACTGCCCCCTTTTATAACTGAGAAACTGAGGCTTCATGCAGTGATTCATCAAAGCTCCCACATTAGTCAGGAGGCAGAACTAGAGTCTAAATCTGGAGCTATCACCACACATCGTGTTCTTTTCTTTGCTCTGTATTGATAATGCTAAGAGCATGATATGTCCAAACTAACATGGAGACCTAACTGTCTCCTTCTGGCTGTAGGTCCTTTAGGAAGCCGTTAACCATTGCCAAGCCTCAGTTCCCTGGCCTACACACTGGAGCTCCTGCAGAGTAAGCAGACTTCAGTGTTAGCAGCTACTAACAATGTTGTTGTTGTTGTTGCTGTTTTCATGCCTAAAATTACTTCCTATCAAAATCCTGCTATGTGCAAAAATATGGTGGGAACTTGAGGGCATTATGCTAACAGAGAAAGACAAATACTCTATATCACTTATATGCAGAATCTGAAAAAAGCCAAACTCATAAAAACAGGTGATTACCAGGGGCTAGGAGGAGAGGGAAATGGAGAGATGTTGGTTAAAGAGTACAAACTTTCAGTTGTAAGATGGATACGTTCTGGGGATCTAATATACAGCATGATAATTATAGTTAATAATGCTTTATTATACACTTGAAAGTTGCTAAAAGAGTAGCTCTTAAATGTTCTCCCCAGAAAAAAAGAAATGGTAACTTTGTGACATGATAGATTTGTTAGCTAACCTAGGGTGGTAATAATTTTGCAATATATAAGTTTATCAAGTCAACACATTGTATACCTTAAACTTACACAATGTTACATGTCAATTATATCCACAAAGATGGAAAAAATACTTCCTTTCAGCTTCACTCATTCATTCATTTTATTCAAAAATGTATTTCTGTTCTAGAAATAGAGAATGATAAGGAAGTAAAAGCCTGTGACCTCAGGGGAAATGGTGGGGGAAACAATTAATAAACAAGTACCAATAAGTAAAACAAGATCATTACAGGGTGATGCATGAAAATGAATACAGACAATGAAGTGTAGGCGAAAGTAAAAGTACAGAGATCAGCTCTGGCCTGTTTGGCTCAGTGGGTAGAGCATCAGAGTGTGGACCAAAGGGTCGTGGGTTCGATTTCTGATCAAGGGCACGTACCTGGGTTGCAGGTTCAATCCCAATCCCTGGCCCTGGTCAGGGTCATGCAGGAGGCAACCAACTGATGTTTTTCTTTCTCTCTCTCTCTCTCTCTCTCTCAAAATCAATAGAAAAATATCCTTGGGTGAGAATTTAAAAATAAATAAAAAGTAGAGATCATTTAGAATGTGTTACAATAGCCAGATGAGATATGATGATGACACTGACTAAAAAAACAAAGGTGCAGATGGTAACATGGAAAAACTTGCAATGCATTCAGGAGATTAAGCCCGAATGACTTGGATTTGATACAGTAAATGAGATGAAGGAAACAATTCAATTTGGGCCTAGAACCTAGCATGACGGTTTGGGAAACTAGGTAGGAAGACACAGAGAAAAGGAGATTAGGGAAAGAAAAAGAACTTTGTTTTGCACTTGTATGTTTGAGATTTCTGTGAAATATTCAAGTTGAGATGCCATGTAGAATATTAGATACAAAAATCTAGAGCTAAAGAGAGGACTGGGTCAAAATATGCACATGTGAATCATCAGAAGTCATATGTCTTTAAAGCCAAAGGACTAGACCAGAACTTCTAGAGAGTGTGTGTAGAGAGAGATATAAAAAGGGCCCAGGACCAAACCCTGAGGAGGGAGAGCACAGGAGAATAAGGAGGAATAGCCCAAAGAATGTGGCACAGCAGAGGCCAGGACAGGAATGATTTAGGAAAGAAAGAGATCAAAGATGCTGAGAAGTCACCAAGATGAAGACAGAAAAGGGCCACATGGCCCTTTTGCCATCTGGAGGTTATTGAAGAAAAGTCCAGTCTCTTGGGCTTGATGAACACGGCAGCCCAGCTGGAGGTGGTTGAGGGGCAATGGCAGGTAGGGAACAGGAAACAAGTGTGGATGATTCTCAATGTTTGCAGTCAAGGGAGGGAGAGGAATAAGGTGGCAGCTGGAGAAGGACGCGACATCAAAGGAGGGCTGTTTCTTTTTTTAAGATGAGCTGGAGCTCATTCATACACTGCAGTCAACAAACCAGGAAAGAGGAAATGATGCAGGAGAGAGAAGTGCTAGAGTGGAGACCCTAAAGCATTCAGAGAGAGTTTGGCCTTTGGTAGCAGTGGGGACCCTTGTTCCAGGGGAGCACAGTAAGACTAAGACAACATATGTGGCACCGACGCAGGTAGGTTTGGGGGCTGGGTAATGAATGGGACAAAAAGGGCCTCCGATGGTCTTTTTAAAGTAGTCTTAGTTTTGGCATTCTGAGATGTGATAACTACATAAATCAGGATCACAAAACACAAAAACGGAATTAGATTTCCCATCTGTGAAAGACCTTACAGCCTAAATAATCCAAAGCCCTCCTTTTACAGACGAGGACCAGAGGAGTTGACTTGCTCAGGACACAAAGTTTCTTGGTGACAATGAGGAGGCGAGGGACTAATGTATCAGGATCTTAATCTTTTTGCAAAATAAGCAGTTGTTCCATGCTCTGCCTTGTGCTTTCATAGACTGAAAAGTTCTCTGCGTACATCAAACAGATAACATACCACCTTACATTCCTTAATTTTTTTCCCACTTTCCTGCAATAGGTCAAGTCACAGGGAATTAACCTTTGTACATAAATGCACCAAATTACACAGCTGTGATAGGTGTAGGTGGAAACGCAAAAGCAGCCAACCTGCAGAAAGTCTCAGTTAAGGCTCCCAGGCCACACTGCAATAAAGGGTAATCTGCTGTTCATAGAGCTGTTCAGATGAAAATATTGCCGCCACAGACTTTCCCCATCACGGAGCCTCTCCACAGACTCCTTAATCACAATACTGAGAATGTTTGGCTTGAGGAATAAAATGGATTGAATACATAAGCCAATGTGAAAAGAGGCAGTTTGACACCGGCAAAATGGTCTCTTGATTTCTTTGAATTTGGGGACATTTTCCCACCAGCCACCAAGCAAACCAGCAAATTGACTAGCGGAAGCTAAAGTGCGGGGTTTGACTTCTTTGTACCCAGCTTCTGGCACAGCACCCAGCATAAAGAAGAGCTCAAAAATACTTTGTTATTATACTGAGTGGGGGGGGGGGCAATCTCAGAAAGTTACACCCAGTATGGCTCCTTTTATATAATATTCTCAAAATGACAGAATCATAGAGATGGAGAAAATATCCCAGTAGCCAGGGCTTAGGGATGAGGTGGGATGCAGTATGGAAGTGTAGGGGGCAAGTCCAAGGTGGACGCATAAGAGAATGCAGAGCTCATCCCCACCCGTGAGCACACTGAATGCACACCTCTGTTTAGAGCAAGTCCTCCTGAGAGACAACCAAAAAACAACTGAATAGCGTCTATACAACAGAGAAGTGAGAGACCACATAAAGAAGATTGGGGAACCGTGCGAGCCCCCAAGAATATGAGGGAACCCATTAGAATCAAAGGAGCTAGTGAGTATCATTGGTTACATTCCCCCTACACTTGGATAGGGTGGGCAGGAGCTCTAGCCCAGTGTTCCTGCCAACCGGCAAGACTGCAGCAGTGTGTCCCCAGCCATGCCCCCTGGAGCTTGCTCCAGCAGGAACAAGGGGGTGCTCCGGGAGGCGTACACAGGCTCCCCCAACCAGAGTGAGATATATGATAAAATGGCATCAAACTACACACACACGCACACACACACACACACACACACACGCACGCATGCACGCACCTAAAAACTGGTGAAATCTGAAAGGGTTCTGTAGATTGCACTAATGTCACATCCCAGTTTTAATGTTGCACCACAGTTACATAAGATGTTATAATTGGGGGAAGTGGGGTGAGGGTACTCAGATCCTCACTATACTATTTTTCAACTTCCTGTGAGCCTATCATCATTTAATGATGAAGATTTTAAAGAATAACTGAGTTTCCTTCTTTATATGTTGCCTGAATTCTTTTAACTGGAGTCCTCATAAAAATTCCGGACCGGTATTTTCAGCCTAACCATTAAACACGAGGAAACAGAGCCTCAAGAACCCACACCCTACAGGCCAGCCTGAGGCAGACCAGCTCTGGGCCATCCCCGTCTGGCAACAATTCTTACAAGTCATCAAGGAGATCCACCTAATTAGCCTTAAACTGATTTGGTTAACTTGTTATTGCAGCATAACCTAGCATTAGCCTGACTAAATCTGTCACCCCTTCCCTTTCTACTCTGCCAAGAATTAAAGAAAGAGAATCTCTCTGACCTCAGTTATCACCATGAGGCAAACTGGAATATGCTGTGTCATGTTGAGTAACTGTCCTCTGAGATATTAGCACGGTGAGTAGGAACATCCACATTATGTCCCAGTAATAAGAGAGAACCTCACCCCTTAAATTAGGTTGAGTTTCCCCAGAAGCAAGCCTGAGGCAATGATACAAATTAGTTTATTTGGGAAACAATGGCCTTGGAGTGCAGAAATAAGATGGGGATGGGGAGGTAGTCAATTAAAGGTGCATTCTGGAGCAAGTTACTGCTGTAGGCAACTGGAGGTCAAGTTCACTGGAATCTTCTGAGAGACCGGGGAGAACAAGCCTCAGACTTATCCCAACCAAGATACAGAGGAGCTGGAGCACTTACTCACCGACTCTTCATCTGCCATTAACTGCCTCCAGGCCATTGTTCCAGCACGCCCAGCTTTACACACACACACACTCAACAACAGAAGCCCTTCAGGCAGAGAGCCACAGATATGCACTGGTAGTCACAGGTACTCTGTGTGTATAAGTTAGTGCCAAGAGTATATGTGTGAGGCACAGACCATGTCAGCAACACCCCCTTATATCCCAATTATGCCACTGCCAAACTCAAACCTATACTGACAACTTCATCAAGTCTCTTTTACCAGCAGTGATTTTTTTTTCAAGCAGGATGTATTGCATCCCTCTATTTAAAATGACCTCAACAACTTGAATTCCATATCACAAATACAGAAAGGCAATAAATCCCCATCTGGCATCTATACGTCAATTTAGTACTGCCCACCTCCCTTCTCAGCCTGAAGCATACTTGATAGGTTGCAAACCCCAGCATCCTGGCTATTCATGAAATGCCTCATAACTAAATCCTGTGAGTCCGGAGTTGTTGGCATAATGTGACCGTCAGCAGAGCTGAGGCACCCTGAGGACACTCTGTGCCTTGGAAGCAGCGTGTACATAATCCACAGTGCTCCATTTTCTGTTTTGAGAGTTCTCTCTCAACATGTCTCCATTTCTATAATGAACTGCAGAATCCTGGACATTTTCCCCACAGAGAAGTGATTAAGTCTGTCACCCTTATTATTGTAGGGGCGTCTCCTTCCCATTGAAATGACCTAATTGCTGCTTTCACTCACCGGCCACTGGGATCACTTGCTGAGTCTTTGTGAGTTGAAAAGGCAAAGTGGAGGTCGCTTTATCTTTCTTTCCTACTTCTGAGTAAATTTAGGAAGGCTCTGGAGATGTATGGGAGTTGCGTCATAGGTTTCTTTTCAGCTTAGCAATAATATGTTAGATTGGGTGACAAGGGGGTGAGGGTTATACGGAAATAGCAGCATCAACTTTAGTTTTAATGAGACGAGTCTTTGAACTCCAGTAACTCCTCAAGTTCAGCAAACTAGCCACTGATAATACAGAAGTGTCCTTTTTTTTTCAATGTGGATATTCAAGGTGACATTGAAATGGCTTGAGTATTTTTTGCTAATTAAAACAAAAAAATTGATTATTTGCAAGCGTAGGGGCCTGTCTGATTAAGCACCAGTGCGGAGAATTACCATCAATTCACGGATGCTGGGCCAGCCCGTATTGGAGAGCCATATGGATGACATTACTATCACAGGCACTAATGTACAGTTTAAGTCTGGATCAAGTTATCTCGTTTTTTAAAAAATGAGAGGATATTGTTTAATGGTCTAATTATCTGGAAATAGGTCAGTTCATTTCACTGTGTCACATGCAGAAAGAAGATTCAGTGGGGAACGAGGAAGACATGATGAATAAGCCCCTGCCAGGCAGAGAAGCCGCCAAGAGTCCAAGCCACGTGAGCTATGCTTCCATGACAGCTTTGGATTATTAAGAAAACAATTGCCAAGACATAAACTAATATTCAGAAGCCGTTGCCAGATAACACGCTGTCCTTCCAATGGTTAGAGTAGCCCACGAAAAGCTCCCCTGACACAGCCTCTCTCCAGAGCTGATTTACAGAGCATCATTCCCAGGCGGAAGCAGCTCAGTGTAATTTATAGTGAGCCAGGGCTAACCGAGGAAGTGGAGTCAGCAGATAGCTGGCATCAGAGCAGAAGATAACTCAGCTGTTCGTTTCTCCATTTTATGAGCTACCAGACATCACAAAGACAACCAGCTTCCCAGCTATTTATGAGTACTTTGCCCCTTTATCAAAGTGACATTAACCATCCAAATCCTAAGTGAGCAGATGTCACCTGTCCTTGCTGAAAAGGGGATTTGAGACATGGATTCTACCCCAGTTCTTTGGGTTTATAGATGGGAAAAGTGAAGCTCAAAATGAGCGTCACTATCCAAGGTCCCCCAGCTAGGAGTGCTAGAGTTCAGGGCCCTGCCTGTAGCTCAGGGCTCTTGCCACCACCTCCAGTGGCAAAGAACTCTGAATTTTGTGAGACTGTGACTAAGCACATCAGACACCGGACTGGGTAATCTGTAACTCATACTGAGCCAGATCTCAAGCCACATCCTTTAGATAAATTACGTATCTCTGGAAGCTTTGTTAATAATACTCAGATCAGCCCTGGCTGGTGTGGCTCAGTTGGTTGGGCGACGTCCCATGCACCAAACGGTTGCTGGTTCGATCCCTGGTAATGTGCATGCAGGAGGCAGCCAATAGATTTTTCTGACATTGATCTTTATTTCTCTCCCTCTCCCTCCTTCCTTTTCCCTTTCCCTTCCTCCCTCTCTAAAAATCAATAAAAGGTATTAAAATAATAATAATAATGTCCTATAGTTTTCTGAGAACAGGTCTTTTACCTCCTCAGTTAAGTTTATTCCTAGGTATCTTAATTTGTTTTGTTGTTGCAATGGTAAATGGGATTTTTTTTCTCTTTCTGAAAGTTCATTATTGGTGTATAAAAATGCCATTGATTTCTGGATGTTAATTTTGTATCCCGCTACTTTGCCAAATGTATTTATTAAATCTAGTAGTTTTTTGGTGGAGTCTTTAGGGTTTTCTACAATATCATGTCATCTGTGAATAATGACAGTTTCACTTCCTTCTTTCCAATTTGAATGCCTTTTATTTTTTCTTCTTGTCTGATCACTGTGGCTAAGACTTCCAGTACTATGTTGAATAAGAGTGGTAAAGGCAGACATCCCTGTCCTGTTCCTGTGATTAAGGAAAATGTTTTCGTTTTTGCCTGTTGAGTATGATGTTGGCTGTAGGTGTGTCATATATGACAAATGCTGGTGAGGATATGGGGAAAAGGGGACTCTAGCACACTGCCGGTGGGAATGCAGACTGGTGCAGCCACTATGGAAAACAGTATGGAGTTTCCTCAAAAAATAAAAAATGAACTGCCATTGGACCCAGTGATCCCACTTTTAGGAATTTCTCCTAGGAATTCTGAAACACTAATCAAAGAATAAATGCACCCCTATGTTCATAGCAACACTATTTACAATAGTTAAGATCTGGAAACAGCCTAAGTGTCTACCACTAGATGGCTGGATAAAAAAAAAAAAACTGTGGTACATTTACACAATGAAATACTATGCAGCTGTAAAAAAGAAGGATCTCTTGCCCTTTGAGACAGCATGGAGGGACCTGGAGATTATTATTCTAAGTGAAATAAGTTAGTCAAAAAAAAAAACAAGTACCACATGATCTCACTTATATGTGGAATCTAATGAACAAAATAAACTGACAAACAAAATAGATCCAGAGACATGGAAGCATGGAACAGACTGATGAACCTCAGAGGGAAGTGGGATGGTAGGGAGGAAGAGATAAACCAAAGAACTTATATGCATATATACATAACCAATGGACACAGACAATATTGTGGTGAAGGTGGTGGGAGGGGGGGGGTCATTGCAGGGGGAGAAAAGAAGGGACAGGGGGAGAAAAGAAGGGACATCTGTAGTACTTTCAACAATAAAGATAAATTAATAATAATAATACTCAGATCACCAGGTGCTATTGGATACACTGAAGAAGTAACTTACTAAGCAAAGTCATTGTGAAATAAACATCCATTGATCTTTTTCTCATCACAGTGGTAATATACACGGCTCCAAGGGAGAATCTGGCAGCCCTCCAGGAGAAGAAAAGTTATTTCAGATTTCACCTGTTTGGTTCTAAGGCTGTATAAATTGAATTTATATATTTCAAAGTTGGATCCTAGTAGCATTCCTTTAATATAACCTTATAAAAATTTCACCTTCTATTTGTCTAGCTCTTCACTGGTTACAAAGTGTGTTCACTTATGTAAAGTCATTATCTTCTAATAACCCTTTGAGGTTAGAACGGCAGGAATAATATGTTTTGAACAATCCTGGGAGGGCGAAAAGCATAAAGGTTAAGAATGACAAGTCAGAGAGACCTGGAATCCAGCCTCACTTCTGCTCCCCACCTCCAGTGACCTGATTAACTTCTCTGAGCCTCGGTCTCTTCATTAAAGTGTGCATTGCTATAGCAAGATGTAATAAGAGTCATTCATTCATGAACACTGCAGGTACCCTGTGTCCTATTCCAGAGTGCTTTCTATCCCCCACCCTACCACTAGACTGTCTTCCCCGATCTGTCCCCCTGCATTAACCATGGCTTTTATTCTCTGTATTCTGATGTTTTGACATCTGGGGTCTTGCTGACTCTGGAGAAGCTGCCACTCCCAAGGCTAGCCAATTCCTAAAGATAATAAACAACTCATTAAAGAGTGTACAAGAAAGGTTGGTACAATTCAACCAATCCAGAGCCCTTCCTCCAAACACCTCCTTCATAGGACTCTCCCGCTCCAGGCCACCAGCCCCCTGTTCTCATCAGCCCAGCACCAGGTACCAGAAAACTAGGGACAGCTCCTACACCCGAGCCCACTGAAATTATTCAAACTAGCCAATTCTATGCCTGCTTACCTGCATGAAACCACAGTAAGGGTTCTCACCACAGTCCTTTCTTTCCCTCTGCCCCCGACTGACTCTGCGCCTCCTCGGGTGTCCCTCTCCACCCTTGGGCACGGCATGCCCCCTCCTCTTGGGACCTGTGAGTAACAAACTTTTTTCAATGGCAATCATCTCTTGGTCTGTTGGTCTCATTATACCGCAAATTTTCGCACACACTATATTTTAGGGGCCCCTCACCATCTTTTACCCACCCCAGCTCCAGCACAGGAGAGGTCCCATAACCGATGTTCAGTAAGTGACTGTCACCTAATCTTATGTGTCAACTTGGTTGGGCCACAGTGCTCAGATATTTCATCAAATGTTATTCCGGATGTGTTTATAAAAGTGTTATTGGATGAGATAAACATTTAAATCAATAAACTTTGAGTTAAAGCAGATTGCCCTCCATAATGTAGGGGGGCCTCATTCAATCAGTTGAAGGCCTTAGGGAGCAAAGACTGACCTGCCCAGAGGAAGAAGTCAGCTGCCAGAAGACCAACTGCAGCCCTGCCCTGGGTTTCCCACCACCTTGCAGATTTGGGACTTGCCAGCCTCCACAATCAGGTGAGCGAGTTCCTCAAAACAGATAAATACACACACACACACACACACGCACACACACACACACATTTTGTTTCTCTGGAAAATGCTGACTAAGACAGTGATGGTGAGATTAGATTTACAAAAATCACATCTGCTGTGAACAAGAATACTCACAGCATCCCTCTTCACAATTGGCAAAAACAACTCAAACGGTCATTCGCGGTGGTTTGGATAAATACATTATAGTGACCCCGCCACCACGGGGGAACCCAGGCGGAGCGGGGGTGCCGGGCGACCCACCCCACCGCGGGGGAACCCAGGTAGAGCGGGGGAGCCAGGAGACGCCCCCACCGCGGGGGAGCCCAGGCGGAGCGGGGGTGCCGGGCGACCCCCCCCACCGCGGGGGAACCCAGGCGGAACAGGGGTACCGGGAGACGCCCCCACCGCGGGGGAACCCAGGTGGAGCGGGGGTGCCGCGACCCCGCCACCACGGGGGAACCCAGGAGGGGCGGGGGAGCCCAGCGACCCCCCCACCAACGGAGGAAGCAGGCAACACACAGGAGAACTGAGCAAACTGAACATCGAAATTGACCCAGAGACATGGAGGGTGGAGTACAGGATGACGGGCCTCAGAGGAGGGGGGGGAGGCGGGGGGAAAGAGATGAATCACAGAGCCTATGTGCATGGGTGCATAACCAATGGACATGGACAACAGGGATGGGGAGGAGGAGAAGGGGAGGGGGAGGAGGGTGTCAATGGGGGGAAAAAAAGGAAAAACATCTGTAACAAAAACAAATTAATAATAAAATAAATTATAAAAAAAAAAAAAAAAATACATTATAGTACACTCATTGAAATACTGTAAAGAAAATAAGTGAACTACGACTACATTCAACATGGACAAGCCTTATAAGCACGTTACTAAGTGATGCAAAACGAAGCAGTGGGACCAGAAGTCAGGACAGGATCCCTCTCAGAGGAAGAACAGAGGTGGTGGGGACCCGAGGGCACCGCTGGAGGGCTCCCGACAGTGTTCTGTTTCTTGACCTGGGAGGTTGATGACACATGTGAACCAATTAGTGACAAATTCATTGAGCTGTATATTGATGATCTGTGCCCTCTCCTGTATGTATATGACCTTCATAAAGGTTACAAAGATAGAAAAATAAATAAAAGTGATATTTTTTAAGTAATTCATTATTCAAACTGCAGCCCATTTCTAAGACTATAGTAGATATTCATATATTGGAAGCCCAGCAGCGTAGCAGAGAAATGTTCAGTTTGAAATTACTTACATAACAATGTGTTACATGCTTTCCAAACTGAATTTTGGAAAACATGCCATAGCATCAGTCTCACATCTCTGGAAACACCGAGAAAGTTCAGGCTTTTGAGTCTGAAAATCACTCCAGCAGGTACATCAAGTGCTCTTTTATTTCCACGGGGCACAGAGTCCCACAGAGAACCTGGCAAAATAACCCTCTCAGCATCTAGGTTTTTTCAGAAAATGGAATTTCCCACTGTAATTATCTCAAGTGTCTCCGGGTGAGTTGAATAAATTAGACACGCACTCTGAACTGCACACTTCAGGAACTGCAAGTCATTCCCTGAACTTAAAAAAAAAAAGGGAAATGGCCAAGAAGGGCTAGGAAACTGTTGTGTTGCCCGGACAATGACAGCAAACACTTAGATTTGGGGCTTGAGGACAGGGGAGTCATTTGTATGTTATCTATTTTAATAACTGTATTGAGAAGCAGATGGGCTCAGGGAATGCTGTTGGGAGTTTTGTTGGGACAATGGCATTCAGCTGTCACTGGGGAAAGGGGGAAAGGGGGGCCGCGGGGGAAAGGGGGCCGAGGGGAAAAGGGGGGCTGAGGGGCTCTGTCAGTTTCCACAGCTCTTTCTCAGGCCCTGGTGTCTGTAGGGCAATGGGGTAAGCTTAGCACATACAGCAGCCAATGCTGGCCCATGCCCTCGGGATAAAGTCTGCACTGCTTGCCCTGCCCCCCACCCAGCCCCATCCAGTTGCCTCCCTGCTTCTCCATCACACACCCTGTGCTATAGCCGGTCTGCACGGCTGGGAGTCGCAGGAATGCACCAGGAGTCCTGACCTTCACACCTTGGGACACCTTGTGCTATACTTGGAGAACTAGAATGATGTGACAAACTCCTGCTCACCCCTCAAGACCCAGCACTCCTTCCAAAGACTTTTCCTTCCCAGCCACCCTCACCCAGTCCATGGGGGTTACCCCCAGTGCAGGCCTTCCTCAAGGTGGCACTGAGTGGATCCATGGCAACCTGTCAGCTGAAGGCAGAGGCTTCGGCTTTCATTTCTAGATTCCCCGCATCTCTCCCTGCCCCTTCTTCTCCCCCCTCCACCATCTGTCTCTCTCCTCCTCCCCAGCCCTCAGTCTTTCTCCCTCACCCAGTATCCCCTCTCTCCCTCTTGCCATCCCCCTTCCCCTCTGTGTCCTCCATGTCCCCCTCCCCAAGTGTTGCCCTCCCTCCCTGGGTCCCTCTCCATCTGGCAGCTTTGGTCTCTCAGAATTCATTCTTCCCACAGCAGGGGGTGAAAATAGCTCTAGAGTCTTTCTTAACAGCTCCGTTCCCAGAGAGAAGAGTCCTTCCTCTCTCCTGACTTCAGCAGGAAAAATCCCAGGGAAAATTGTGATTGGAGGGGCTCAGGCAAAAGTCCTTTCCGTCAGACCAATCACTTGGGCTAGGGGCATGAGATAACACACCAGGAGCTGGGAGAAAGGGAAGGAAAGGTGCTGAATCAAAATAGCATATACACTACAGATAATTTAATTTTTTATATTTTTTATTTTAATTTTAAAATATGGTCAGAATAAGTACAGATAATGTTACGATTACATGGTATGAAGTTTCAAGGCTACTCTATAAAGGCCAAACTCCAGATAGTGTTTATTTACCCACTAATCTGTGTGTCTTGCACAAAACCAAGCATTGTTCACAGACTCATAAACTTACTGGACTGTGAGGCCAACGAGACCGAGCTCTGTCTGTCTGGTTCATTTCTATATTCCCAGCACATAGCTCAGTGCCTGGCACATAGTGGGTGCTTATTAAACACTGAGTGAAGAAATGAACAAATGATTGGATAAATGGATGGTTAATGTTAATTTATGACAACTTAAGAATGTCTCTCCACTGGGAGACCCAGGATGGCGACAGAGTGGGTGGGTGTTACACTCACCTCCTCCCAGGACCAAACTGGAATTACAACTAAAACACAGAACAATCAACCTGAATAGCCAACTGAAGACCAACTGAATAGAAATCTTATAACTAAAATTTACAGAAGCAGCCGCACTGAGACTGGTAGGAAGGGCAGAAGAGGGCTAACCCCGCTCTCACGGGCAGTGGCTGAGATTCCAGAAGGATATCTCAGCTGCAAATGTTCCCCCTGAGGAGCATGGGGTCTCAACCCCAAGCCAAGCTCCCCAGGCCAGAGCACCACAGCTAGGAAGAGGCACCCACATAACATTCGGGGGTGAAAATCTGCAGGGATTCTGTCCACCAGGGAGAGACTAGGAATCTGCCAGAGACATAGAGACCCTCTTAAAGGGCCAGTGCACAAAATCTTGTTCACAGCCAGTCACCCTGGGCTCTGGCGGAGGAACGGTGTAGTGCACTAGAGTTGTGTGAGGAGAGACTCGGGTTTGTGGCCCTGGGGGGAGAGCTGAAGGGGAGTGAGGAAAAGCAAGAACCTACAGCAAAGACTACTTTACCCAGCAAGGCTGTCGTTTCAAATTGAATGATAAATAAAGAGCTGCCCACACAAGCTAAAGGAGTTCATTACCACCAAACCAGTATTACAAGAAATGTGAAAGGGTCTTCTTTAAAAAGAAGAAAAAGGGGGAAAAGGCAGAGGAACATAGTTATAAAGAATAAAATGGCGCTCTGGCCGGTTTGGCCCAACAGTTAGAGCATCGGTCTGTGGACCAAAGGGTCTTGGGTTTGATTCCTGGGTGCAGGTTTGATCCCCAGCCCTGGTCAGGCTCATGCAGGAGGCAACCAATCATGTGTCTCTCTCACATCAATGTTTCTCTCCCCCTCTCCCCCCTCTCTCCCCCTCTCCCCCACAGTAATCAAAACAGCATGGTACTGGCAAAAAAAACAGACATATAGATCAATGCAACAGAATAGAGAGCCCAGAAATAAATCCACATCTTTATGTTCAATCAATATTCAATAAAGGAGGCAAGAACATACAACGGGGTAATGATACTCGATTCAATAAGTGGTGTTGGAATTGGACAGATATGTGCAAAAAAAATGAAATTAAACCACCTTATTGCACCACACAAAAGAATAAACTCAAAATGGATTAAAGACTTAAATATTAGACTCAAAAATCATAAAAATCCTAGAAGAAAACATAGTCTAAAATCTCAGACATTTCTCATAGCAATATTTTTTCTGATATATCTCCTTGGGCAGGGAAATAAAGAAAAATTAGCCCTGGCCGGTTTGGCTCAGCGGTTGGAGTGTCGGCCTGCGGTCCAGAGAGACCTGGGTTCGGTTCCCGCTAAGGGCACGTACCTTGGTTGCAGTTTGTCCCCGGCCCTGGTTGGTCATGCGGGAGGCAGCCACTCGATGTGTTCCTTTCACGTCGATGTTTCTCTTTCTCTCTCTCTCTCTCTCTCTCTCTCTCTCTCTCTCTTTTCCTCTCTCTCCCTCCCACTTTATCTGAACAAAAGATGGAAAAATGTCCTCGGGTGAGGATTAAAAAAAAAAAAGAAAGAAAAATTAAACATATGAGACTACATCAAATTAAAAAGTTTTGCACAGCAAAGGAAACCATCAGCAAAATAAAAAGACAATCCACTTAATGGGAGAACATATTCATCAATGATACATCTGATAAGGGGTTAATATCCAAAATTTATAAAGAACTTACACAACTCAACACCAAGAAAACAAATAATCCAATTTAAAAGTGAGCAAAGGACCTGAAAAGACGCTTCTCCAAAGAGGACATACAGATGGCCAAAAGACATATGAAAAGATGCTCAACGTCACTAATCAGAGAAACACAAATTAAAACCTAAATGAGATATCACTCACACCTGTCAGAATGGCTATCATTGATAAATCAAAAAATAGCAAGCTTTGGTGAGAATGGGGAGAAAAGGGAACACCTGTGCACTATTGGTGGGGATACAGATTGGTGCAGCCACTATGGAAAACTATGGAGTTTCCTCAAAAAATTAAAAAGGGAGCTGCCTTTGACCCAGCGATTCCTCTTCTAGGAATATACCCGAAGAAACCCAAAACACTGATTTGAAAGAATATATGCACCCCTATGTTCATTGCAGCATTATTTACAACAGCCAGGGTTTGGAAGAAGCAACAAGTGTCCATCAGTAGAAGAGTGGATACAAAAGCTGTTGTTTACACAATGGAATACCACTAGGCTATAAAAAAGAAGGAAATGTTATCTTTGCAACAGCTTAGATGGCCCTGGAGAGTATTATGCTAAGTGAAATAAGCTAGTCAGAGAAAGAAAAATACCATATGATTTCACTTATATGTGGAATCTAATGAACAAAATAAACTAACAAAAAAGAGACTCATAGATACAGAGAACAGACTGACAAATGTCACAGAGTAGGAGGCTTGGAGGACTGGGTGAAAAAGGTGAAGGGATTAAGCAAAAAAAGAAGAAAAAAACACCTCATGGACACAGACAGCAGTATGGTGCTTAAAAACAGAGCTCTTTCTCTTATACACATCCCTACACCTTACCCAGTCAAAGTAACTGGAATTTAGTGGTTCCCCATTTTTCAATCTAGCACCAGTCTCAGACACAATGCATTACTGTAGCCTGCCAAGAAATCCCAAGTGCCTGACCTAGGAGGTCCCTGAACGAAGGAACCAGCCCTGGATTCCACCTGCCAGCCCTAGCCCAACTAAGAGATAAAACCCAAATCAAGTAAAGAAGCTCCCTCTGATAACTTCTTGACTACACGTCTGACCGAGGATCAAAAAGCAGATCAAACGGAACAAGATCATTAGGAACCAAATGTGAACAAATGAGGATACTTACAGCAGATTTAAAAAGCAACACAGTGCCCTTTTTCTGAGTATTACATCATTTCTCACATGGCGCCTTTGGAAACGGCTTCTAATGATAGAGCAGGCATCAGGTGAACCACATGAAACCGAATAAAACATCAGCGCTGGGCAAGTATGATTCATCACGCATTTCTTAAAACCCCAGTGTGCAGAGAACAGAGAACTGGCTGAGATCAGCCAGACACACATATAGGCTTTTATTTTAAGCTGGATGAAGCCTTCATCTTTCAACTCTTCTCAGAGTTTTCATATTCAAAAACCAGGCAGGAACGCAACTAAGCCTGCAGGGGATGCTCCGACTCCAGTTCTTTTTGATGGGCCTGCTCGACACTTGCCAGTTCTGATCTTAGATGTAGCAGTCACTGCTGCCCCTTGCCTCAGTTTCCACACTTACACCACTGGGACAATATGCACCGTGGGTCTCACGAGTCACGGGACAAATTCAAGAACTATTCTATCAAGCACTCTATGGTCCTCAGCTTAATACAACCGGAGGACTCATGGGCCTGGGCAAGTCATATAAGGTTAAGTCTCATTCTTCTTGTCTATAAAGTGGGAATGACTAATCCTACCTCTCATGGTGACACTGAGGAATAAATGAAAACAACTGAGTGAACCACCTCACCCAAGGCAGTACTTGGATCTTAGCAGGTGTTTCAAAACTATTAGTTCCCTATGTATGGAAATCAAAACAGAGAGACCCAGAACCTCCCATTCCATTGTTGCATTTCAACACAAATGCATGCATTTAATGCTAAGGGGCAGCACTCCACGGGCTGGAAAGCTGGATGCTCCATACAGAGCCTGCACATGCGATTCTGCCTCCCATACCAACCACACGGTTACTAAAACCAGACCACAGATGCTGGAGTCCCATTGGTCAAAGAAGTCATGGGAGACAATGATAGGGAGGTTGGAGCAGAGTAGAGCAGCAACAGAAAGCAGCAACGAAGACAACTGAATAGACAGTGACATTATGTAAAGAAAGAAAAAGCATGCAAGAAAAATAGGAGGAGGAAGAGAGGAGGGGTATGGGGTGATAATCCTCATTGTTGCTGCTTCCGGGAGGCAGTATTTTCTACCAGTGTGGCAGATAACTGAGCTCTCACACTGGCCTGTCTATACAGCACAGGTCAAACCATGAACGAAATAACATACAACAGATGGCCTTGGAAAGCTTATCAGCAAGGGTAGAAACACATGATGCTTGTTCCAAACAGAATGGTTAGGGAAAATTCAGAAACACTATGTATTAATAGTAGATACTTATACTGAGGGTTGGAGAAAAGGGTTAAAGGGACCAGGGTGTGCTCCTGTCTTGATTTCGGTCCCCAGACGCAGATTATTGGGAAGATAACCCAGGGAAGTGGGGTGAAGAGGTGAGAAGAGAGACAGGAAAGGAAACGCTACTGAAGTTGCTAGAGGCCAGGGGAGCTCGCTTCCCTCCACGACTGAGAACACAGAGCACCTTCCAGAAATACCCCTGAAGGATGAGAGTCTAAAGTATTCACCCACTGGCTCTCCCCACTGGTGGAGAGCTGCGCGTTGGTGATTACTGCCCTAAATGCCCGGCTGGAATGGTGTTGCCCTGGAGAAAGCCCCAAGCAGAAAGCCAGCTCCCCGGTAAGACACTGCCGAGCAAGCAGCATGAGGGTCCCTGAGACGGGCTGGCACGGGCGCAGCAAGGGCGGGAGGGGGGCCCGCAGTCGGAACACGGGGTAGCACAGGCTCTCCCAGGCTCTGGAGGCAAACTGTAAATTAAATGACTTGAACCTTGACACCTTGTTTCCCTTCTCCTATTAAACGTTGCCCGTCACCCTGGGTCCCACCAGTGTCAATCTCCACTATGACATTGCATATAACGTTTTAGTTAGCTGTGACCTCCCACCTGGACCTCCAAGGCATTTGCCCAGTAAAGGAGTGGCCTTAGACTGGCCCTGGGGCCCTCAGACCAGAACTCCGAGTGGGCTGAGCAGGAAGTAACACAAATCCAGGCCATTCCCCCTTCCATTCCTCCCCCTCCCAGGAACTCCCTCCTGGCGTGCAAACTCACCTGGATGAAGGATGGACACACAGACTTGGTACTTCAGGTGAGACAGATTTACGAGCCCTGGCTCAGGGCACAGTGACCTCTTTGCCACCGCGGGTAGGACAGGCTTCTGTTGTGACTCGGCAGTCAGAGCCACGGCAGACAAGCGCATGCCTGAGCCCCCTTTGCAGCCAGGCTGCAGGTAGACTTCAGACTGCTGAAAAGAGCCCGCCTTCACCTGCTGCAAACAGTGCATCTTTTAAGCCAGTGGTCTTCAGACCGAGGTGTGCATCCGAATCACCTGCGGCGTGAAGGAAGCTCACAGAGGCCAGGTCCTCAGGGGTATCTGATACCCGCCAGCATTGAAGAACCTGGGCCAGAGTGTCTCACGTTTTACTGTGCATGTGCCTCACCTGGGGTCTGTTTGAGCTGAGTGATTGAGCAGGCCTGCTGTGGGGGCTGAGAGTCTGCATTGCTCATGGGCTCCCAGGTGATGCACCTGCAGCCGGGCCGCAGGCCCACTGAGGAGCCAGGGCCTACAACGCAGAACTTGTGGCCTCACGCTGGCTGCGCAAAGACTGCTGGGTACTCTTCCTCCCTGGCCTCTTGGTTCCCCACCGAGCATGTAGCTACCACTGACTTTCTGGGTGCAGGTACAGAAAAAGAAATTCTTGCTATGTCACTGCCTTTTTTGGAAATTCAGTAACCTTTTATTTAACCCAATATTTTCAAAATAGTATCATTTTGACATGTAATCAATAGAAACGTTATTAATGAGATTTTCTTTTTTTTACATCCTTTTTATTCCCTGGTACTAAGTCTTAGAAATCCAGTGTGCACTTTACCCTATGACCTGCCACATTCCCAATAGCCACGTGTGGCTGGCAGCCACTGTACTGGATGACCACCGCCCTCTTATACTCTGGCTTATACCACAATCTGGAAATTCTTATTCTATAGCCTAAGAGCTTCTTTTCAAGCACTGCATGCTTCTACTTTTTGAGCCAAACCCAGCATCAGAAAGCAGCACTCTCATCCAAAGAAAAATTGCCAGCACCACTGAAGTTTTTTGTTTTTTGTTTTTTTTTTTTGCCTCTAGCTCTCCAGTGGCCACCTGGGAAGACAGGGTGATCAATTGTCCCAATTTACCTGGTCCTGTCCCAGTTTTATTACTAAAAGGCCCATATCCTAGGAAATGCCTCAGTCCCGTGAACCAGGACAGCTGGTCACCCTTGAAAGTCTGTTCCTGCACAGATCTCTCCCTGACTCCAACGAGGACGTTTTCCGTGGGTGGGAGAGCTCCCAGGCTCAGCCCAGGGAAGAAAATGTGTTCAGGTCCCCTGTCAGGAGCTAAACATCTGCACACAGGACTTACAGCACACTCAGGCTCCAGGGCCCTTCCAGGCCTCCGAGGCCCCAACATTAGTACAGCCTCTCTCCACTCTCCTCTGCCCTGGTTGACTGAACCTCAGTTTATGTCACTGGGTTTAGTGGGAATTACAAGAATGTGAAAGCACTTTGAAATCTGTGAGGACTTGAGCAAACATGTTTATTGTTAATACTTATTGAACAAGTATTACATGCCAAGACCTGGGCTTAGAGTTTTACATTCATCATAGGATTTAATCCTTACAACAACCCTATGAGACTATTATTGTCCCCATGATGAGGAAACTAAAGTTCAGAGAGGTTAAGTAACTTGCCAATGGTCACACAGCTTATTAAGTCTCAGAGGTGGGACTTGAATCTAGAGCTCTGACTCCAAAGTCCACGAAAACAATAAAACAGAAGAGAAAGACCTGAGAGTGGGAAGCCACACAAATGGCAAATCTCCACAGTGCAAGAAAAATGCTCTAAACATGATGCCCTTGACCCAAAAAAGGCAACAAAAGTTTTCGGAAGTATTTGACACAAGAGTATACATTACTGTCATTACTGTCTTCCAACAAGTGTGGAGAAAGAATTTAAGAAACGTGAGTCCTATTCATCCCTCTACCCCCAGCTCTTAGTAGGAGCACTTCCTGGTCCCTCTGCCTGGCCTGGAACCCTCTGGCCTCTGATTTTCAGGTAGATGATCTCTTGTCATCCAGATCCCAGCTCAAATGCAGCATCCTCCTCAAGGCTCCTTACTAACTTATCTAAACTTCCACTTCTCATCTCACCCACATGTCACTCTACCCTACTACCCTGCTTCATTCTGGCTGTAATACTCATCAGAGATCTGCTGTTACCCAATTATGTAGGTATCGGGTTTGTGTGATAATTTCTCCCTCCCCCATTAAGCTCATGGACCTTGTCAGCCTTATTTATCACCATGTCCTGGGGACCTAGAGCAGTGTCCAGCACATGGCAGGCCTTCAAACTTTTGTTAATTGTTGAACAAACACAGTACCTGAAAAATTGTGGACTTTATTGTCATTAGAGGGGAAAAAACTTCTTTGTGATTTTTTTGTGTATTTTCTGGGATAAATACACAAAATCAGACTTGGTGAAAGACTGAATTTTCTTAGTACTGATGCGTCCCCATTTGCAAAGTGACCAAACCACAGGAGCTATATTGAAATCTTCCCTTACTGGGCTGAGCTCTCCTTCTCCTTACAGACTGGAGTCTATAGGTGTCAATTAACCAAAGTGTCAATAACCCAAATTCCTTGGCTCTGTAGAAGTCAAAACCCAACTCAGCCAAAGTCCAAACCAAAGTCAAAAACACCTTCACTGCTATGGTTGTGTTTTGAATCATTTCCATAGAAACTGGAAGAATTGCCAGCAGGGGCTTCCTAACTTCCAATTATCTTAAGGTCTGATTAGCATTTTAAATGTTACCTGTATAAATTAAAACTGTTTACAGCTCATAATGTCATTATTTTGTGATTCATGACTTTGCCACAGATAACCAAAACTCACTTTTTGGAAAATCCCATTCTAAATGTTACCTGCTGGTTTAGGCCTGGCAAAATCTCCCTCTCAGTTCTACTGTCCAGCTTCTCTTTTTATTCTTCACTTTAGTCATCTCAGCTTCCTTCCTTGGATCATTTCAAGTATTGTGGGGTGTCAAACCTGGCAGGGAAACCACATGAAAACCGTTCTTTTGATTATGTAACGTACTCAACACAATCTACTGCTGACTTAAAGAAAACAAATGATTTCTGAGTGTATTTCTGTGTCAGTCAAGCACCTTCGTCATCCTTTGTCTTGTTGGGGTACACAACACATTACTTTCCCAGGGCCTGGAGGATGGTATAATGATATTTGGAGGTCAACTCTACTCCTGGCCATTTTTTAACCAAAACCAATATTTTAAAAATAGCTCCCTTTGATGCATACTTTCTCTATACCACTAGCATTTTACTGATTTACTTTGTTCCACAATACAGAGGCATTTCATGCTTCTCTGATCAAAGGCAGCTGGGCTGTGTAGTTACTTGAATAGAGATTCCAAGCTTTGCTCCACTACTTAAATCTCCAGGACCTCGAGTCCCAGAGCCTCAGTCTGCCTCAGCCTTCTCATGGCCAACCCTGCACAGAGAACAACGCAGTGCCCCTGCCCTCAGTCCAACTGAGTGTCAGTGACAAATATTCCACCTGGTGACACAGTGACCTCCCTAAACGTCCACGTCCCTGCGTGTAACTCTCTACAGCATAGGTCAGCAAGCTTTTCCTGCGAAGGACTATGTAATAAATCTTTTTTATTTTGCTGGGTTTATGTTCTCTGTCTCGGCTACTGAACTCTGCCTAGTAGCATGAACATAGCCACAGACAATGTGGAAGTGCATGGGCTTGGCTGTGATCCAGGGTGGCTGCTCACCTCCCAGGCCCATCTCCTACCACCATGCCCCTCCTCCACCGTGCCCCCTCCTCCACCAAGCTTCAGCCATACAGGCCCCTTCTTTCCGTTTCAGGCACATTCCAGCTTGTTCCCTTGGGGCCTCTGCCTTCGCTGTTTCCTTTGGTGTGCAGTTCTGTTCCCACAACATGCCTGGTTCCCTCCTGCCATCCATCTCCCAGTTTATCATCAGAAACTCAGAGGGCTTGGGGCGGGGGGATTGCCTTGTCTATAACACACTGCCATTTTCTTGTCAGTCAAATTTTATTTATTTTTGTCTCCATCCATCACCATTTATCCCCTCTGCACCCTGCCCTTAGCAATCACCACATTATCCATGTCCATGAGTTTTTTTCTTTTATCTTTTTTGTTCAATACCTCCATTCCCCCAGCCCCACCTCTCCCCCACCGCCCTGCCAACAGCTGTCAGCCTGCTCTCTATGAGTCTGTCTCTTTTGCATGTTAGTTTATTCTGTTCATTAGATTCCACATATGAATGAGATCACATGGTACTCGTCTTCCTCTGACTGACTGTTTCTCTTAGCACAGCGCCCAGAGAGGTTTGCATGACCACCGGTGGGCCGGGGCTGCATTGCACACGGTGCTCAGCACTCTGACAGGCACTAGGAACGGCTCAGCTCCCACCATGAGGCTGTGGTATACCATTGATACTTTCTCAATCTTATATGTACAATGTAGCAAGCTTTTTATCTTCTCAATTTCCTTGGTTTTTCATTCTTATTTTTAATTGTGGTAAAATTCACATAAGAAAATTCACCATCTTAACCACTTTTAAGTATACAATTCGCATTGTTTGCGGCCATCACCCTCATCCATCCGCAGAACTCTGCATCCTGCAAAACCAAAGCTCTGTCCCCATTAACTCCCCACTCCTCCCTCCCCCTCCCGGGTCCTGGCAACATCTTATCCGTTTTTAACATTAAAACTCACCAGGCAAAACCAGATTAAGGACATATCGATGTATTCTGAACAATTTCACTACCAAATTTCCACCCATGAACCCCTTCAGTGTAGAGATCTGGGACCACTGTTGAGACCTGATATTTTCTGATCTACTTTTCAGTTGTTCTTTTCTCTCTCTCCCTCTGCAGTGTCAGTTCCATGAGACCAGGAACCTCTGCTTTTTCCTCACTGGACGGCAAACACAGAGCACAGGCTAACATGGAGCAGGGGCTCCGCAGAGGCTGTTGGAATGAGTGACAAGGACGCGACCCACTGCCTTTGTGGTGGGGTAGACCTTGAGCTGGCCTCAGCGAAGGCTTTGGATACGTACCTAAAGAAGAGAGGGAATTTCAGTCCAGGGTGACAGCAGAAAGCACAAGCTCCTGGAGACCTGGGTAGTATCTAAACTGCATCGGCAGGGCCAGGTACCAGCAGGGAAAGGAGGAAAGTAAGGAGAGAGGGAGAGGAGGCGGCAGGCAGGTAGAAGGGAGAGTGAGGATGTGCTGGAATTTCTGCAGAGACTATGCATTTGAGAGTCCTGGAAAGAAAGAGCTAAGGAACTGGGGAGTTAGATTGTTAAAGGTCTAGGATGTGTGGTCCTGTGAGCCTCTGGTTCTTTTTGTTGTTGTTCATCCTCACCAGAGGATGTTTTTCCATTGATTTTTAGAGAGAGTGGAAAGGAGGAAGGGAGAGAGAGAGAGGGAAACATCAATGTGAGAGAGACACGTCAATTGGTTGCCTCCCGCATTTCTCCCACCAGGGTTGGAGATCAAACCTACAACCCAGGTACGTGCCTTTGACCAGAATCGAGCGCTCGACCCTTCAGTCCACGGGCTGATGCTCTAACCACTGAACCAAACCGGCCAGGGCAAGCCTCTGGTTCTTTTTTTTTTATTTATTTATTGTTGCAAGTATTACAGATGTCCTCCTTTTTTCCCCATTAACCCCTTCCTTCCCATTCCCACCTCCCTCCTGCTTTCCCCAACCTAATGTCTGTGTCCAGTGGTGGTGCATATATGCATATAAGTTCTTTGGTTTATTTCTCCCCCCACCCCCCATCCTTCTGAGGTTTGTTAGTCTGTTCCCTACTTCCATGACTCTGGATCTCTTTTGGTCGACAGCTTATTTTGTTCATTATGTTCCATAAATAAGTAAGATTATGTGGTATTTGTCTTTCTCTGACTGGCTTATTTCACTCAGCATAATACCCTCCAGGTCCCTCCATGTCATCTCAAAAGATGAGAGATCTCTCTTTCTTACAGCTGCATAGTACTCCATTGTGTATATGTACCACAGCTTTTTTATCCACTCATCTACTGATGGGCACTTGGGCTGTTTCCATATCTTAGTTATTGTAAATAGTGCTGCTATGAACATGGGGGTGCATATAGTCTTCCTGATTGGTGTTTCAGGCTTCTTAGGATATATTCCAAGAAGTGGGATCACTGGGTCAAATGGCATTTCCATTTTTAACTTTTTGAGGAAATGCCATACTGTTTTCCATAGTGGCTGCACCAGTCTGCATTCCCACCAGCACTTGTTGTTTGAGTATTTGTTGATGGCCGCCATTCTCGCGGGTGTGAAGTGATATCTCATAGTCATTTTAACTTGCATCTCTGATGATTAGAGATGTTGAGCATTTTTTCATATGTCTCCTGGCTATTTGTATGTCCTGTTTGGAGAGGTGTCTATTCAGGTCCTCTGCTCATTTTTTAATTGGATTGTTTGTCTTCCTTTTGTTGAGTTGTATGAGTACTCTATATATTTTGGCGATTAACCAATATGTTCTCCCAGAGAGTGGGTTCCTTTTTCATTTTGATGCTGATTTCTTTTGCTGTGCAGAAGCTTTTTCGTTTGATGTAGTCCCATTTATTAATTTTTCCTTTGTTTCTTTGCCCTAGGTGATGTATCAGTGAAAATTCCGCTACATATGGTGTCTGAGATTTTTCAGCCTACATTTTCTTCTAGGGTTTTTATGGTTTCACGAGTTAGATTTCAGTCTTTTATCCATTTTGAGTTTATTCTTCTGTAGGGTGTAAGCTGGTGGTCTAGTTTCTTTTTGTCTTTTGTTTTGTTTTGGTTATTTTGCATGTAGCTTTCTAATTTTCCCAACACCATTTATCAGCCTCTGGTTCTTGACCTGGAAATGCATGGTGCCAGCTGGTGTATAAGGAAGATGTCAATTGCAGTCTTGTGAATATCGAGAGGTGGGCGTCCAAGTGTTGCATCCCTCACAAAAACTTTATTTTCAAAACTTCAGCAAGAGAAATGTTGACGTTTCCATGGTAGAAGCCTCGTCATAATGAATCTTCTCAGAGAGTGGAGGGAAATGAAAGGTATATCCGTCAGGATATATAGAGTGATTAATCTTTCCTACCCAAGGAGAAAGAGAATAAGAACTATCCCGTGGAGCAAGTATCCCCTTAATACCCTTCGGATCTTGGCTCTGGCCTCCAGACCCTCTGCTGCTGTGACCCTGGGCTTTGACCACATAGACGAGATGCTGATCAACAGTGTGTCGGTTGGAGGGCTGCGTACTTCTCTGCCCAGGAGCGATCATTCACAAAGGATGTGACTCACCAACCAGCTCTAATCTTGACTGCATGCATCAGAACCCTGACTCATTCACAGCCTTGAGGAGACTATTTAAAAGTGGTTGAACTCTTACAGCAAATTCATATAAACATAAGTGGGTTAGGCATGGGATTTACTGATGTAAATTGGACTTACGCATTGATTTAGACAGTGTCCTCTCATAATTGGCCCTGTGTGTAATATCTACCTAGCAGTATTGTTTCTGCCCGGGTTAATGAGCCTTCACTGAAAACTGTGTACCAAACCCTGTTAGGCAGTTGGGTTGGATAACTACACATCTGAGCTCCAAGTTCTTGAGGAATTCACAGTCCAGTGAAGGGGAGTTAGCTCAATTCAGCCAGGATTTGTTGGAAGGATGGTTTTGGAAGAGAATTTAGAAACCAACTATAGGCATACATTGGAGGTGTTGTGGGTTTGGTTCCAGACCACCACTATGGAGTAGCACAAAAAATTAGTTGTACTCCTTTTGCTGGTGGAAGGTCTTGCCTTCAATTTGTGTAAAAAAAAAAAAAAAATGCAACATCTGTGAAGTACAATGAAGTGCAGTCGTCCCACCTACTCATTTTGCAAATTATGGAACTTGTTGGCTAAGGTTATGGTTAAGGAAACTGACACACAGCTAGATTATCTGACTCACAGGCAGGGGGTTTTGAACCCTGATTGTCCTGGAGCTGCCTACTAGGGAAGGAGGGGTTGGATAAAACAAAGGCCTCTGCCTTCACTGAGTTTAAAAAACTTTCTAAGACACTGGCCTGACCTGTAAGAGTGTTAACACAAGAAATGAGTGCTGTGAGTGGTTAAATGCAAAATTCGGAAAAGAGAACCGGGAGAGAGCAGAAATAGTCAGGGTGGACCTCTTGGACCACAGGATGCTTGGCTTGGGCCTTGAAGGAGAGGGAGGTTCGAGAGGAAGGAGGGAAGCATGTCTGTTGGAAAGATGGCAGAGAAAGCACAAGGTGTCAGGTCTGGAAAAGGCAGGGAAGATTGGCAAACAGAGATCCTAGAGCACTTGCCCCTACATGATCAGTTGAGCAATCCTGAGCCTTTTGCTATGCTGAACAGCCAGCTCTTACAGGAGAAGGAAGCCCTTATTTTTAGCCTCTGCCAATTGTCATGGTGTAAATACTCCCTCCCCAGCTGATTTCAGAGATAACTGAATTTAAAAACAGGATCACATTGCCCGGCTGGTGTGGCTCAGTGGTTGAGCATTGACCCATGTACCAAGACCCATGTGCCCTGGTTCGATTTCTGGTCAGGGCACATGCCCAGATTGTGGGGCTGATCTCCAGTGGGGTGCATGCAGGAGGCAGCCAATCTATGTTCTCTCTCATCAGTGTTTCTATCTCTCTCCCTCTCCCTTCCTCTCTCTCTGACATCAAGAAAGGAAGGAAGGAAGGAAGGAGAGGAGAGGAGAGGAGAGGAGAGGAGAGGAGAGGAGAGGAGAGGAGAGGAGAGGAGAGGAGAGGAGAGGAGAGGAGAGGAGAGGAGAGGAGAGGAGAGGAGAGGAGAGGAGAGGAGAGGAGAGGAGAGGAGAGGAGAGGAGAAGAGAAGATAAAAGGAAAAGAAAAGAAAAACCAGGATCACAGCCCTGGCCGGTTTGGCTCAGTGGTTGGAACATAGCCTGCGGACCAGAGTCATGGGTTCAATTCCAGTCAAGAGCACATACCTCAGTTTTGGTTCCATCCCAGCTCTGGTCAGGGTCATGTGGGAGGCAACCAATCGATGTGTCTCTCTCACATCAATATTTCTCTCTCTCTCCCTCCCACTCTATCTGAAGATAAATGGAAAAATATCCTTAGGTGAGGATTTAAAAAAAAACAGGATCACAGATTTTCTGAAAATGTAACTATTGGCTCTTGAAAGTGGCTCCAAGCAGACACCCGTGCCTGGGACCCTCTTTGTTTACAAGGGTTCTTCTCTCCTAGTGTTTTTATAACAGCTGCCCTTTGCTGAGCACTTACAGGTCAGGCCTATGCTAACATTTGGTATGCATTAATTATCACCTTAATTCTCTACAAGAACCCCATGTGGTAATTAATTTTCAACAATTAATATTGCTATTTTGCTGGTGGGAAAAATGATATTTAGAGGTATTCGAAAACCAAATCCTTGTCACTCTAAAACTCATACCCCTAACTTTTACATTATACTCTTCCTCCTGCTAATATTATTGTTCTCGTTAGGACGTTGCTCTCATGTTGTTTCTTCTAACCCCTCAGAACTCATGGCTCTGTGCTGGAGAAAACAGAAGTGACCCGCCAGTGGGTCCGTTGTTCATCTTCACATATGAAGAACAGTAAGGGAGGTTGCCTACCTTTATAAGCCCATTTTATTGCTTAGATGTTCAAATCCTTATATTTTAATAAAAAGGTTAATGAAGTAAATCTAACCAACACACGAATAGATGAAATGCGAAAGAAACTTTGACTTCTGACCTTTCTTAAATTTTAGATTTCACAAAGTTTTCAGAGTCGTTAGTAGAAATACTTGACTGCTGAATTTTTTCCTCTCCACAATCCAAGTTATTCTAAGACAATATCTTTGTCCGGGTTCCATGGAAACGAAGTCTGAGATGGGGATTCTTATATGAGTGGTTTTTTGTTGTTGTTTTAATTTTTTTTTCTTTGTTGATTTTAGACAGACAGGAAGGGAGAGGGAGAGAGAGATAGAAACATCGATGAGAGAGAACATCGATTGGCTGCCTCCTGCATGCCCCCCACTGGGGATTTGGTCCACAACCTGGGCATGTGCCCTGACCGGGAATCGAACCAGCGACCTCTTGGTGCATGGGTCGATGCTCAACCACTGAGCCACACCGGCTGGGCATTGTTGCTGTTTTTAAGGAAAGGCCTGTAAAGAAGTCAGGGAGACAGAAGAGGCAGAGCAAAGATGTGGTTTCAGCTGCAGTGCAGCCCCAGTCGGATCCCTAGGAAGTTCTGGAGTAGGAATGGCATCACAGTGCTGTCCTACCTCAAGGCAGCAGGACGAGACTTTCCTATCATCTCATTCACTGTGAGACCATAATCTCCCAGCCGTTTCCCACTGAGGTTGCTCCTGCTGACCAAGAGAAATTCTTTACAGGAGGACACAGCTATGCCTTTAGCAGCCAACACTCATAACAGGTAAGGGACCGGTGCATCAGTGAGGTAAATGGGATCCAGGCCAGGCACCGATGATGTCTATTTCAAGCAGGTAACCAAACTAAACTCCTAATCAAAAGAACTTCACTTTTCCTTAATCATCCGATCCCAGTTATTTGTCAGCGTGTTCAGAGGCGTGGGAAACCTTACAACCCCAGTTCCTGGGTAAAGATTTCACATCAGTCACAAACTCAAATATTTTGAGTAAAACTGCTATGAAGGCTCAGGGAGCCACAGAATTTCTTAGGAGGGATTGAAATTCACATTTGTCTTCATGACTCTCAAGATCTTCTAGGACAAGAACTGTTCTAGTCATGGTGGGCCCCTAGAGATTGCGACAGTGCTTGTGAAACCCCACCCACCCGTCCACACTTCACTACCAGTAGCACTTTGCCTCGTCACCATCCTATTCCATTGTACAAATTCTCCAGCGAAGGCCTGGAGCCTTATTTGGAATCCCCTTGGTGGGGAATGGATAAAAATGTGCTATTAAAAATAATAGCTGCTACCTGGCCGGTGTTGCTCAGTGGTTAGAGCGTCAGCCTGTGGACCAATGAGTCTCGGGTTCGATTCTGGTCAAGGGCACGTACCTCGGTTGCAGTTCATCCCCGGCCCTGGTTGGGGTCCTGCAGGAGGCAACCAGTCGATGTGTCTCCCTCACATCGATGTTTCTCTCTCTCTTTCCCTCTCTCTCTTCCCTCCCACTCTATCTGAAGATAAATAGAAAAGAAAAAAAAAGAATTATTAAAAAATAATAATAATAATAACTGCCTGTGGAGACTTTGAAAAGTCAAATAAACACAATAGCCAAGGTATTATGCTCCAAACATGGGGGAAATTTTCCGAAGAGTGGGAGGTTTGGCTGGAGTGGCCCAGAGAACTTTACAGGTGTTTTGGCAAGTTTCCTCTGGTTGATGCTGGAAAGACCTGCCTCCACCCAGCTGTGTTCTCCATTTATGGAGAGCCCGCAACTTGCCTCTAATTGCCTACAGTTAGTTAGTCATTATGTCTCAGCAGCAAGACTTGGGAATGCCAAGAAGCCAGCTCACCCAGAGGCCTTCAGTTTTCAATGTTTGGACCAAAAAAGAAGGAAAGTTACCATTTAAGATTTATGTGGGTCAAAGGACTCTGGTTTGGAGACATTTCTGGGCAATCCAACTTTGAAGTCCCTGGGGTTCACAGAAGAAATTCAGAGTAGCAGTGTACCCAGAAACAAGATTTTTACAATCCTTTGCACTTATTCCTGAGCATGGCACAGTCTACGGAGTAAACTGGCCAAATCAGTTAGGGGATTTCAGTTCAATTCTATGAGCATTAATTGAGCTCTGTTTCACTGAGGGTGCTTTCAGCTGCAAATAACAGCCAAAAGAATCAACTGAAATTGGCTTTAAATAATAGGAATTAATTACTTCACGTAACAAGAAGTTGGAGAAGAGCAGGTCCAGAAGTTGGTTAATCTAGCAGATCAATAGCCCCAGAAATATCTGTTGGCTTTTTTGAGATTCCCATGGAAATCGTCATGATTTCAAGATGACTACCAGAGCCTCAAACATAACATCCACGTACAACAACATCCAAAGGTAGGAAGGAAAGTGGGATTTCTCCATGAGCAACTCTTTCTCTTTTTCTAGAATGGGAAATCTTTTCCACAATTCTTCTCAACAGACTTTCTCTCATATGTCTTTGGGGAGAATTAGATCACATGGCCTTTCCTAAACCAATAAGCCAGGAAAGACTAATATGAGAGCCATAAATGCTTCAGACCAGTTCTAGGTCTGGACCCACATTTCTGGAGCTCCTTGCCTCCTAAACAAATTTGAGGGCTTTGTTGATACGGAAGAAAGGTGAGTAGTCATTGGCTATTAAGTAGGCAACAAACAGTGTGTGCCCCAAGTGTCCGCCTCTGTGCTCTGCACAGGGCATACAAAGATGGGAAAATCACAGCCCCTCTTCTCAAGGTATGCTATTATTAATGGTTGCTATTATTTATTGCCCTGCTTACTACAAAAATAGTTTTGAAATGGTAAAGAACTGTGCCAGATTTTATTTTTTAGAAATTTCTACAACAGAATCTCCCATCCCACGTGCTCTTCTTACAATGTGGCTTTAACATTCCTGCTGTCAAGAAGTGGGGTCTCCATTCAAATCAGAGTGGACTTGTGACTCTAGCTGAAATGACACCATAGGACTCCTAAGGCTAAGCCCTAAAAGTTGACACAACTGCCACCTGGTTCTCTTCAGATGTTCCCCCTGGGAACCCAGCTGCCATGCTGTGAGGAAGTCCAAACTTCCCTGTGGAGAGGCCCAGCGCCAGCTTGCCAGCCGTGAGAGTGAGCCATCTAGACCTCCAACCCCAGCTGGCCCACTGTAGCTGACACCATGTGGAGAAGAGATGGACCCTACTGGCCCTGAGCCGAATCATAAATTTGTGAGCAATGGAAGTGATTATTGTTTTCATAGGCCACTAAGTGTTGGGGTGGTTTGTTAGGCAGCAACAGATACTTGGATCCCAGCTAACTTTAGAACTAGAAAGAAAGAAGCTTTCAAGATGGTGTGAATCACCTGCTATCGGAGCACAGAGGAAGGAAAAATAAATGTTCACTGAGGAGAAGAGAGAGGCCAGTTACAGAGAATCACACACAGAGGAAGAGTCTTTAGTGCTAAGTGTCAGAGGATGAGTAGATTACAGAAGATGGACATCTGAACTGCAAGCTAAGTGGCTGGACACTGTGGTTTCAGAAAACATGGAGCATGTGGTGGGTATCTGTTGGACTTGACCCTTGTGGTAGACCTTACTGGTGCCCATCAAGATTTCCGGTTCTCTTCTCCTTCCAGAGACATGTCTCTCTTTTTATTTTATTTCTTTAATCCTCATCTGAGGATGTTTCCATTGGTTTTTTTTTTTTTTTTTTTTAGAGAGAGAAAGAAACATCAATGTGAGAGATAAACATGGATCAGCTGCCTCCCATATACGCCTCGACTGGGGATCAAATGCTCAACCTAGGTATGTGCCCCGACCGGGAAGCGAACCCGCAACCTTCTGGTGTATGGGACAATGCTCCAACCAACTGAGTCACCCAACCAGGGCCAGAGACATGTCTTCTTAAAGTTAGGTATGGCCATATGACTTGCTTTAACCAGTTCATTGTCATAGGAAATGTAATGAATCTCTTTTAGTAAAACATTAAGGGTTGTAAAATTCTCCATTCTCTTAACTTCAACCAATCCTGAGGCCCCATGCTGAGATGAAGATATTATGAAATGATGAAGTTCCTGTCAGCCTGAGTCCCTGAGTATAATATGGTTTTGGGGGGAGTTTTTGTAAATGCTGCCTTGACCCAGTTTTGAGGTCCTACCTAGCAGCCAGTCAGTTCTTCTTAAGTAGCCAACTAAGTCCGCATCCCCAACAACCTCCCTTATCAGGCTCTCATACTCTAGACCACTAATTCCCCCACAGCCAAGTTCCAGACAATCAAGGACAGCCCCTTTGCCCCAGAGCCCCCCTGAAATTATTCAAATTAGCCGATCCTAAACCCGATTGCCCTGCCTCACCCTTTCCTTCCCGAGAAACCACAGTAAAGATGCTTGCCCACAGTTCCATCCCCTCCCTCACGACCAACCCTAGTGCTTTCCCATTTGGACCTGCATAGGGTGCTGTGTCCTCCCCCGGGGAGCTGTGACTATAACGAAACTGTAAAAATGTTCCCATTTCTCTCTCAGTCTGCAGCTGGGCTCAGAAAATCTGACTCAAGGTTTAACTCTAGTTAAAATGCTGGGTTACTATAATGAGCACAGGTCTCCTGCAGACCTGGGTTGGACATGTAGTTGATGCACTAAGTACAACTTAATTGATTTCAGCCACTGAGGTTTGAGATTGTTCTTTATTGTAACGTAATTTAGTTCATCCCAACTGAGAATTTGCCCAATTTCTGTTTCCCCTCCTCTTGTGAGAGCACCTCAAATTTACATTGGAAAACTCTCTCTCTCTCTCTCTCTCTCTCTCTCTCTCTCTCTCTCTCTGACTCTAATGTGCTTAAGATGTGTTGACTTCACTCTTCTGGCTCCAGGAGAAAACATGTCATCCAAGCCTAGAAAATCAGCCTAACTTATTTACCTTCAAAAATACCCCAAATCCACCATGGCTGGTTTGGCTCAGCGGTTAGAGCCTCGGCCCGCAGACCAATGAGTTGCGGGTTCAATTCTGGTCAAAGGCACGTACCTTGGTTGTGGTTTGTTCCCGCACTGGTCGGGATCGTGTGGGAGGCAGCCAGTCGAAGTGTCTCTCTCACACCCATGTTTCTCTCTCTCTCTCCCCCCCCTTCCTCCCACTCTATCTGAAGATAAATGGAAAAATATCCTTGAGTGAGAACAAAACAAAACAAAAAATACCCCAAATCTGACCACTTCTTTCCACCTCCACCATCCTGGTCCATGCCAACATCATTTCAACACTGGATGACTGCATTTGCCTCTTCGCTAGTTTCCCTGGTCTCTTCTACAGTCTGTTTCCCACAGAGTGATCAGAAGGATGATTTTGAAACATAATTCATGTCATGTTACTCTTCTGCTCAAAACCCTCCTGAGACCACCCATCTCACTCAGTAAAAGCCAAAATTCTTTCAACTGCAACAATTTGTCCACTCCTACTTCTCAGTCCTCTTCTCCTACTTCTTTCCCCTAACTCACTCTTTTTGCACTAGCCTCCTTGCTTTTCCACAAATATGCCAGGCTTGCTCCTGCCTCAGGGCCTTTGTACTAGCCATCCCCTCTGCCTACACTGTTCCCCCATACCTGTATGTCTCTTTCCTTCATCTCCTTCAAATATTTGTTCAGGTGTCATCTTCTCAGTGAAGCCTTCTGTAACACTAAATTGAAAATTCCAGTCTGCAGCTCCCCAAAATATCCTATCTTCCTTCATTACTTTTTTATTGACCATCACACCATCTAAAATGCTATGTATTTTAATTCTTTATCTTAAATCACTTAATTGGAATAAAAACTCCATGAAAGCAGAAACTTTTCTCTGTTTTACTATATTCCCAGAGTCAAGAATAGTGTTTGGCACATAATAGCTGTCGTAAGTAATTGTTGAGTGAATGAATGAATGAATGAATTGCATCTCCTTAGTCATAGTTATTAATTCAAGAATGGGCATATGACCTAAACCAGACCAAGACTTAATTTCAGAGACTTCAGTGGGAATTATTAGAAATTTATAACAGACTGACAACTGGCAATCAAATATGTATGCCCTCCTAAAGAAGGATTAATGTCACGTCTTCTCAAACTCTTCCAAAATATCAAAGAGGAGGGATCACTTCCAAACTCATTTTATGAGTCCAGCATTACTCTCAGAGCAAAGCCAGAAAAAGACACTATAGGAAAAGAAAAGTACAGACCAAAATCCCTGGTGAACTTAGATGCAAAGATTCTCAATAAAATGCTAGTAAACCTAATTCAACAGGACAAATTAAAAGAATCATACACTATGATTACGTGGGATCATACCTGGATGCAAGGATGGTTCAACATATACAAATCAATGAGCATGATAGACTGCACTAACAGAATGAAGGATAAATATAAATATATATGATGATCTCAATAGATGGAGAAAAAGCATTTGACAAAATCCAATATTCTTTCATAATAAAAACTTTCAGCCCTGGCCAGTTTGGCTCAGCAGTTAGAGGGTCAGCCTGCAGACAAGAAAGTCCCGGGTTCGGTTCCCGCTAAGGACACGTACCTCGGTTGCAGTTTGTCCCCGGCCCCAGCTGGGGTCGTGTGGGTGGCAGCTACTCAATGTGTCTCTCTCACATCGATGTTTCTCTCTCTCTCTTCCCCCCTCTCTCCCTCCTGCTCTACCTGAAGGTAAATGCAAAAAGTGTCCTCAGGTGAGGATAAAAAAAAAAAAAAACTTTCTACAGAATAAAGGTCACACATGACAAGCCCACAGCTAGTATCATACTCAATAATGAAGCTTAAAGCTTTTCCTCTAAGATTAGGAACAAGACAAAGCTGTCCACTTTCACCACTTCTAGTCAACATAGTACTAGAAGTCCTAGCCAGGACAATTAGGCAAGAAAAAGAAATAAAAAGTATCCAGCCCTGGCCGGTTTGGCTCAGCGGTTACAGCATCGGCCTGTGGACCAGAGAGTCCCGGGATCAGTTCCCGCTAAGGGAACATACCTCAGTTGCAGTTTGTCCCCAGCCCCGGTTGGGGTCATGTGGGTGGCAGCCACTTGATGTGTCTCTCTCTCATCGATGTTTCTCTCTCTCTCTCTTCCTTCCTCTCTCCCTCCCACTCTATCTGAAGATAAATGCAAAAAAAAAAAAAAAAAATGTCCTTGGATGAGGATAAAAAAAAAAAAAAGTATCCAAATCAGAAAATAAATTAAGTTTTCTCTGTTTACAGATAACATAATTTTATGTAGAAAACCCTATAGACTCCACACAAAAATCTGTTAAGTCTGGCCGGCGTGGCTCAGTGGTTGAGTGTCAACTCATGCACCAAGAGGTTGCCAGTTCAATTCCTGGTCAGGGCACATGCCCAGTGGGGATCATGCAGGAGGCAGCCAATCAGTGTTCTCTCTCATCAATGTTTCTATCTCTTTCTCTCTCTCTCTCTCTCCCTCTCTCTCTAAAATCAATAAAGAAAAAAATATTTTTAAAAAACTGTTAGAACTAATAATAAATGCAGTAAAGTTTCAGGATATAAAATCAATGTACAAAAATCTATTGCATTTCTGTATGCTAACAATGAACTATCAGAAAAAGAAATAAAGAAAAGAATTACATTTACAATCACCTCAAAAAGAACAAAATACTTAGGAATAAATCTAACCAAGGAGATAAGAGATCTATACAATGAAAACTATAAGATATTGGTGAAAGAACTTGAAGAAGATACAAATAAATGGAAAAATATTCTATGTTCATGGCTTAGAATAATTAATATTGTTAAAATGTCCATATAACCCAAAGCAAACTAAGATTCAATGTTAGCCCTATCAAAATTCCAATGGCATTTTTCACAGAAATAGAAAAATCCTAAAATGTTCATGGAATGTTAAAAGACCCCATATAGCCAAAGCAATATTGAGCAAGAAGTATAAAACCGGAGGCATCATACTTCCTGATTTTAAACTATATTACAAAGCTATAATGTTTAAAATAGTATGGCACTGGCATAAAAACAAACATGTACATCAGTGGAACAGAACAGAGGGCCCAAAATAAACCCACATATATATGGTCAACTAGTCTTTGACTAGGGTACCAAGAACCCACAGTGGGAAAAGTATAATCTCTTCAATAAATGGTGTTGGGAAAAATTAGATATCTACATACAAAGGAATGAAATTGAACCTTTATTTTACACCATTAATAAAAAATAATTCTAAATGAATTAAAGACTTAAATGTAAGACCATAAAACTCATAGAAGAAAACATAGGTAAAGAGCTCCCTGACATTAGTCATGGCAATGATTTTTTTGGATATGACACCAAGAGAACAGGCACAAGAAGCAAAAATAAACAAGTGGGACTACATCAAACTAAAAATCTTCTGTACAGCAAAGAAAACAATCAACAAAATGAAAAGGCAACCTATGGAAGGGGAGAAAATATTTGTAAACCACATATCTGATAAGGGGTTAATATCCAAAATATATAAAGAATTCATACAACTCGATAACAAACTAATAACCCAATTTAAAAATGGACAAATGACCCAAATAGACATTTTTCCAAGGAAGACATGCAAATGGCCAACAGTATATGAAGAGGAGCTCAACATCACTAACCCATCAGAAAATGCAAATCTAAACCACATTGAGATATTACCTCACACTTGTTAGGATGTCTATTATCAAAAAGAAAAAACCTAAGTGTTGGCAAGAGTGTGAAGGGAAAGAATCCCTTGTGTGCTATTGGTGGGACTGTAAATTGATTGATACAGTCATTATAGAAAGCTGTATGGAAATTCCTCAAAAATTAAATAATATTTAGCAATCTCACTTCTGATATATGTAGAAGAGATATCCATACTTGTGTGTTCCTTGCATTCACAATAGCCAAGACATGAAAACAACCTACGTGTCTGTAAATGGATGAATGGGTAAAGAAAATGTGATATATATACAATTAGATATTATTCCACAATTAGAAAGAAGGAAATCCTGCTGTTTTTGACGAGTGAACTTGAAGGACACTGCGCTAAGTGAAATAAGCCAGACACAGAAAGGCAAATACTTCATGATCTCACTCATATGTGGAATCTAAAAAAGTTTAACTCACAGAAGCAGAGAATACAATGGTAGTTTTCAGGGTCTGGGGGGTTAGGGAAAATGGAAGAGGTTGGTCAAAGGGTACAAACTTTCAGTTATAAGATGAATAGGTTCTGGGAATCTAATGTATAGCATGGTGACTACATCTAATAATTGTGTTATTACAGCCCTCCCAGAAAGCAGGTGGCTGTGTACGTGAGTTCACATATGGGAAATAATCAGACTTTGTTGAACTTCTTCATACATACTTTAAAGGTAAGTGTTGTTTTTACTTTGAAACATACATAGCAATTAAAGTGGAGATAGGCCTAATCTTTTTCAGAGCTTAAGACCTTTAAAGGGTTCTAACACAGCAGAGTGAGAGGGGGAGAGAGCCCTCTTTCAATAAGAGATTGGCCAAATTACTTTACTGTTATAAATATTGCTAGAAATTACTGGTTATTTAGCTGACATTTAAAAATATTAATGCCCTGGCTGGTTTGGCTCAGCGGTTAGAGCGTCGGCCTGCGGTCCGGAGAGACCCGGGTTCGGTTCCCGCTAAGGGCATGTACCTCGGTTGCAGTTTGTCCCCGGCCCTGGTTGGTTGTGCGGGTGGCAGCCACTCGATGTGGCCCTTTCACGTCGATGTTTCTCTCTCTCTCTCTTCCTCTCTCTCCCTCCTACTCTATCTGAGCATAAAATGAAAAAATGTCCTTGGGTGAGGATAAAAAATAAAAATAAAAATATTAATAAACACAGATTTCTATTCTAGTGGTACATTAAAGTAGAATCCTGCTACATTCTTCATGGGCTGGTAAACACAAGAAAATGCAAGATTACACGAAGGAGCTCTCTATGGGGCCTGCTCGGGTCCTTAAGGCTCTAGACACATGGTGAGTGCTTATTCCTTGGGCAATCATGGTGGTGCACGTCAGCTAATTGGAAAGATTATGAAAGCAGAATAGATGAGGGCACTAAATAAAGACAAAAACTTTTCCCAAAAATTGCTTTACATTTTATAGCATTGGACTCAAGGAGAGAAACACTCATTTTATCTTCATTTCCTATGGGACAATCCAGTTCAACAAATTATCATTAAGGTTTAACTGGAAATTCAATATATTATGCAAATGTCCCCATATATGTACTATCATGTCAAGCTGGTACTGAAATGTAGCGGCAGTTAAAAGGAGTAGATGATACCCTAGTTCTCTTTCAGAGACAGTTCAAAAGCAATGAGAGGTGCTCTCCAGCCCGAGCACAGTGGGATAAGTCTCACAGATAGCTACAGACTTGTTACCACGATGGCTTCCTCCCGGTACAAAGGTGCTGCAGGAGAGACGCTCCATCCCTTCTTTCTAAAGAAATCCAGGTGTAATTACTGTCTGTTTCTAAAGAGCAGCATGACCTTTTGTGTCACTTGTCTTGAACAAATATGTAAGGCAGACCAGGCGGTCTCACTGCAGGACAGAATGCTTACCATGTGCCAGGCACCATTCGAAGGGCTTTACAGTATTACTTTATTTCATATCAAATCACTAATCATCAGGGAAAGGCAAACCAAAACCACAGTGAGATATCACCTCACACCTGTCAGGATGGTCATTATCAAACAGAAATGAGAAAACCTTCCAGGCAGGAGATCATATGCAAATGGCCTGTGGTAGGACAAATCCCTTTGTATATGAAGGACTGAAAAAGGCCAGTGGGGCTGGAATGCAGAGACAAGGTGAAGCATTGCAACACATGGATTCTGGAGAGCCATGTTAAGGAGTTTTATCTGCCCATCCATTTATGAGCTGTATTCAGTCTTGGTTTCCCGTGGCTGGTCATTTACACTTAACCCATTCCACTGTGTTAGAAAATTCTTCTTCACATTAGGCTGGAATCCCTTCAGCTTCCATCTCTAGGCTCCGTCCCCTGGAGCCCTACAGAGAAATCCTACTGCTCAATTTACTATCTCTCCAGATCAGATCACATCCCCTGTAACTCTCCTCCTCCTAAATTTAACCCAGCCTCAGATGACAAGGATTTAAGGACACACCTTAGTTCATCTACAGCCTGCCCCAAATGTGACCCTCGAGAACCAAACACTTGAGGTTGGGCCAAGGTAGAGAACTTTCATCTCCCTTCTTTAGGATGCTTAGCTTCTGTTGATGTGACTGCAAGACCAAAAGAATTTATATGTATATAGGCACAACCAATCCACACCAACACTAGGCTGGGGAAGGCAGGAGGGGGGTGAGACCAGGAAGGAGGGGGTCAATGGGGAAAGAGGGGGACATCTGTAATACTTTCAACAATAAAAAATAAAATAAAAATAAATAAAAAGCTGATGTGCATTTTTTTAAAAATGATGGAAGTTCTTTTTTGACAGCCACCTCACACTGCTGATTCAAAATAAGCTCGCAGTGAAGTAAAACCTTTAAATCTGTTTCTTGTAGGCTGCTATTAAACCAGGTGTTTCTCATCCAATATGTATGTAGGCATTTATTTTTAATTTATACCTTGTTTATTTCTAGAAATGACTATCAGCGTAGAAACAGAATACAAGTATACATCTACACAGTTAAAAGATCAAGGGAGAGCAGAAACATCACATTTTCACAGTAGCTTTTCTGAGTTTAAGTGAAGGTATCTATATATACCCCTACTCAATTTCCTCCTATTGATTTAGGATTCTAAATCTCTTTCTCTTCTTTGAGATAAGTCACTCTTGGCAACGTATCACCTGCCAATTTGCAGTTGATCACCATTCTTACATAGCTGCTGATTCTTTAAGTCAAAGAGCTCAGTTCCATCACTTACTAGCTGTGTGACCTTGGATGAGTTCGTTAACCTTTCTGTACCCCACTATCATTTGCATAATAGTGACCACTACATAGAGTTGTTATGAGGATTAAATAAAGAAACTGATAGGGCTTCTCCAGACTTTCTCTCCCCACTTGCTGGCTAGATGAGGTTTGGTGAGGCCCTGAACTCTCGTGGGAAAAAGCCACTCACCAATCAGGGATCTGAATCAGACTGCTATGTGAGAGCAAAATAAGCTCCCATTGTGCTAAGACAATTCATTGCAGGGGGTTGCTTGCCTCCACTGTCCATTCTTCCCCAACTCTAAAGGGTACTACCTGCTTTTTAATTCAGAGGCAGAAGACAGGGCTAGGTTTGGTCCTGGGCCTGTTTGCCCCAGGTCACCTCCTCCCCCGACCCCTGCTCCACTCTGCGTGTTTTCCAGGCTCCCACCCCTCTTGCTTCTTGCACCTTTGGCCAGTGGGAGACATTGGCGAGAGACTGCAAGGCGGAAGAGAGCGCAGCCAGGGCATTTCTCCCGATCACCTCCGGTAGCTCCTGCATCTCCCGCTTGCCTCTAGTTCACTCCAGACAGGCCCTCAGGTGACCGAGTCCCTGGGCTCCAGCTGCGCCCGCTCCTCCCTTTGTCCTTCAAGCCTAGTTGTATGGGCCTCCTACTACTGTCATCTCTGGTTGTTTCACTGTCCCCTGCCTGGCATCTCAGTCCCTCTATCACATAGGTGTCCAATTGTCTCCATGAAAGACCTTCTGTATTAAATATTGAAGTGATTTCTGTTTCCTTGCTAAATCAATATCTAAGAAAAGGAATCTATCGCTCTTCACACCATGATTAATGAGACATTTACTAATAATAAGCTTTGATAACATTATACTTCATTTCTGGTTCAATAAACAGAATATGCATCTCAAATAGTGAACACTTTTGGTCCCTATGAGTTTTTAGTCAGGGGGGGGTAATTTTATTTTAGCCAGACACTAGGGTGCATCATTTAAAATTCCTTTGCTTCCCCTGATCCAAATGTAATCTTGAGACACTGGAAGAACTCCTAACTTGTCTCGCTGTTCCTACTCTTGCCTCCTCTATAATCTGTTTTCAACAAGCAGCCAGAGAGACTTTTAAATATACAAATCTAATCATGTTACTCCCTTGCCTAGGCCTGCTAATGGCTTCCCATAGCACTTAGAATAAAATCCAAGCAGCTCACCATTGTCTGCATGGCCCTGCCTCATTTCCTGCTTGCTGGTCTCTCTCTGCAAATCTCCTGCTCTGCCCCTCCCCGGCCCTTTCTGCTTGGTCACACTGCTTCCTTCTGTTCCCACTTCATTCCTGCTCACTGGTTCCCTCTGACCCGCCCCACCTCCACCAGAACTTGGCATAGCTTTCTTTCCTTGTCATTTAAATCCAGCCTAAATTACCTCCCTACCCCTTGGTCATTCATTTGCTATCTTTCAACCTGTTTTGGGGTTTGGGGGGGTTTTTTTAGCACTACTAATTAACAAAATTAACAAAAATTAGCTGGTTCATTTATTTGTTTATGTAAGAGCGTGACCACAACTATCTTATTCTCCTACCGTATACCAGCTCTTAGAAAATTCAAGACACATAGATATTTATGGAATACATGATCAAATCTCCATTTCTCAGATATGGGGACTGATGCCTACTAATGATCAGTGACATGTATAGGGTCCCCCAGCTCAAGATCTGATGCCATACCTTCTTGGCCCTCTGCCACACTGGTCCAAGCACACCCCCCTCTATCCTAGACCTTCTAATGCTATTTGGCCAAGAATTTACATAGACTGGACAAGAGATTACCCTATCCTTGGACTCTTCTGTAGCATATTTATTTAATAATATAGCTTCCTCTTAGCATTTCACATCTCAATGAACTTTGGCCTCATGAAAACCAAGTAAGCAATTAATTTCACATTGAGTTTCTATAATATATAAATATACTCATCGTTAAAATGTTATTTTTCCTGGTTATAGATACTCATATAAGTGGATATATATTTGTATCTATATATAAATGTTTAAATAATACCTGCTTCTCCCACTCTCTTTCTCTTGCCTTCGGCAACTGGCTCTTGAACTTTTACCTGGCTGAAAGACCTACCATGGTAGATCTTTGTTCTGTTCAAAGATATTTCCCTTGAGGCCCCGGAGGTTCTTATTATAATTTGACATTAAAAATAAATAACCAAGAATCGCTCTGCCAGATCAGGGATCCGCTCCACCTCCGCTGAGCTCCAAGCTCACACCAAGAATCTGAGAGGTCTGAAAGAGCTCCCAGACCGTTCTCTAGGGAGAGGGGAGACGAGAAGAGGTGCACCATCCACGTGCTGGCGGCCAGACGAACAGAGAGCAGTGCTGTCGCATGTCACCTGCCAGAGGTGGAGGACAGGGGCTGATGTGGACCCCAAGACCAAGGGCTACTTGTGGAACTGAACTGGACTCTGAAGATGTTCCGAGGGGCAGGTAGGAGAAAATGTCAAAGGTCAGCATGTTTTCCCAGACTAAACATTAGGACACACAAGCATAAGAAAGATATTTTATTTTTCTGGTTTTTTGTTTGTTTGTTTTGGTGTGTGTGTGTGTGTGTGTGTGTATGTGTGTGTGTGTGTGTTGATTCTATGTATATGAAGAAGCCAGTAAAATTTAGAATTAACCTCAAAATGTTGCATTTTTTAGGATCCTGGGATGGATTGGTTTCAGTTATCAAACTAGAAAGAGCGTTCTTAAAACAGAGTTAGCTAAAAAAAAAGAAAAGAAAAGAAAAGATGCTATGTATACACTGTTGTGTCTACCTTTAACTCAGTCCCTAAAAGAGACAAATTAAAAAGTTTACATTTCTTGCAAAACAAAACAAAAAAACTTTCAATAGGTTAATTTGCCTACAAACTCCACTGGAAAATATTTAGGCCAAAATTCAGGATTCTCTCTATCCTGTACACCTAATTTTATCCTCTTTTATAAACTTAGTCAGCATAGGCTAGGCTTTTGCTGCAATAACAACCCACAAATCACAGCCTCTAAAATTGGCAAAGGCATATTTCTTGCTGAAGCTACAAGTCCATCAGAGATCTCCAGGGCATGCTGCTCCACAGAGCTGTTCAGGGGCTCAGGCCAACAAAAGCTCCGTGATCTTGTAACGGTACATCCAGAACACAGATCTTCCCTTCGGTCACTCGTGAATGGGAGAAGAGGCTGGAGAATTGTGTAGAGGTTCTTTGCAATGCCCAAGTTCGGAAGTGATGCATTACCTTCTCTCACGTTTCTTTGGCCTGAATTAGTTGTGTGGCCTCACCTACCTGCACGGAGGACTGGGAAACGTACAGAAGCAAAGGCAGTACTGGGTGAGCATTACTGGCTCTGCCACACAAACCCTCCAGCCCTCAGGAAGAACCGATCACTTACTGAGGAGCCCCTTAGAATCAGACAGAACTGGGTTCGGTTCCTGGTTCCTCCACTTACTTACTTGCATGACTTGTGACCGTTTATTTTCTCTCTCTTAGCCACATTTTCTTCATGTGTATAAAATGGAAATAATCATAATCATAATACATTATGTCATCAGAATTTTGTTAGAATTAAGTGAGTAGAGTCACATACTCAGAACAGTGTCTAATACATAGTAAGTCCTCAATGCATAGTATTTATGATGTAGGGCAGGCGGGGGAGCTCTAATTCCACAGTTCTTAAGGTGCCCCCGGTTTCTGTCATCTCCATGTCCCCAGTGCTAGAAGTTTTAAATAAATGTTGGCGTAGCTGCCATCTCTGTACTTCCTGATCATTCTCCCCTGTAAGCCACCGCGTCCCTGTTGCTGTTTCCTCAACCAGGGTGTCCTGCTCGTGTCCATGTGCCTTTCCGGAGAATTTCACCTCGATCCTCCAACAAGCCTGTCCATCTCTTATAGTGGGGACTCCGAGCAACAATTCCTGCTCACAATGATAAAATACTATTACTTTGAGTATGTATAAGCCAGTTACTGTGCAACAGTTTCTCAAACTTGCGCCTGCTTCAGGGTCACCTGGAGGGCTTGTTAGAACACAGAGCACTGAGCTCCACCCCCAGAGTCCCTGAGTCAGTAGATCTTTCCAGAGAGCGAGGAAATTTACATTTCTAACAGGTTACCAGGTGATGTGAGGCCGCTAGCCCTGCGGCCACACTTTGAGAGCTGCTGTTACACCAGATGTTTTACATTTATCCTTGTGTTTAATCCTTGAAGGTAGCTAATACTTTCGCCTCGTCTGTAGTCAGTGACACCGAGGCTCACAGAGCTGAGATAACGTGCCCAGGTACCCGACTGGTAAGTAGCAGGTGCAAGATGTGACTTGGCCCGCTAACCCTTTGCTCTTCACCACTGCGATGATTGTGTATATTGACTGAATTGTGATATACAACTGTTCATTACCTGTTGATATAAAAGGTCCTCTTTCCCTTTGCATTAAAATTTTGGTCAAATTCTAAAGCCCTTGGGGAGGAGGGTGTGAATGGGGGAAAAAGGAGAAACATCTGTAACAAAAACAAATTAATAAAAATAAAGTAAATAAAAAATTCTAAAGCCCGGCCAGTGTGGCTCAGTGGATTGAGTGTTGTCCCATGGACTGAGAGGTCCTGGTTTGATTCCTGGTCAGGGCACATGCCTGGGTTGTGGGCTCGATCCGCAGTAGGGGGCGTGCAGGAGGCAGCCAATAGATGTTTCCCTCTCACATCAATATTTCTATCTCTCTCTCCCTTCCTCTCTCTCTAAAAAAATCAATAAAAACATATTTTAAAAAATAAAAATTAAATAAATACATAAATAAAACCCTGAGTCCAGGGACATTAGTGTATTTGTGGCTCTTAAGGAAGTTTGTTCCAGTTCAAGAACAGAATGAACTTCCCTGATAACTGAAGCCCTAAGTCAGAAGCATAACAACAGCCATGGGTACAAGAACGATGGTGCAACAAGAGCCGCTGCCACCCCCGGGAGGCTGACTTACATAAACCACTTTCCTCTTTGAGGCCCTGGCTAGGTCTTTCCTCTGGGACCCCAGCCTTTCCTCAGTGCTTGCTTTAATGGGCCGGGTGACATTTGGACTGTTTCCTAAGGCATTCGGTGAAAAAGAAAAAGAAAACAAGCTGAAGGAGTGCAGCATTTCCTGGGAACAGCACTGGGCACGCTTAGCACCCAGAGAGTCTCAGGAAACCAGGCTTCCAAAGTCGTTTCCTGTGCCCACATTGCCCTCTAGGGGCCACTGCTTCCCAGACAGAAGGATGGTAAGTTTGCTTCTCTGCCAAGATCAATGCTTCTCAGGTCCAAAGATGGGGTGACTCGAGAACCATGGTAGCATGGCCTGTGAGATTCAGAGATCTATTCGTTGAGACAATGACCTATGTGGTACCATCCCCCTTCCATTCCCTTTCCACAGACAGTGTGTCTGTCCCTGTCTAGTCCGATTGTCAGGCCACACCTAGAATTGCTTGCTCAACTGCACATCAGACAAAAGCAAATATAAATGCATGGGACAGGTGAAAAAATTATAGTGTAAAGAAAGACTCAAAACCATGGAACATTGTTTACGGAATGCTATTTAGACAGGAAAAGACTCAGGACACTCAAAGCCCCTTCAAATACGTCAAAGGTTGGCAACATTTCCAAAACAGTGACCTACAAGAAGGGAAGGGTATTCCCTGAAGAAGGCTTCTGGGGGCAAATACATTTGAGGAACTTAGGTAGAACAAAGTCCCACAGATTTCTTTAATGTAGGACTTCTCCGAACCTTTAATATATTATAGGCCTTGTGAATCTCCAAGGAGGGGATCATGGTCTCCAAGATTCTGCCAAACCTACCTAGTGAGAAACTCTCTTCCTCCAGGAATACCTTTCATCTTTTCACTGTTTCCCTAGAACACACCTGCGATTCACGAACATTTGCAGGATACTAGTGCTCCTATATCCAAACCTGAGCCACTGAGAATAATTGTGCTGCATTCTGCACAGTCCCAAGGGGCAATAAAAACAAAATAAATTGCTACAGCACTCCCTTATACATCCTCTCAGCAATCCTGTGAGATAAGCCAACCAGCAACCCAGTTATTTAAAATGAACATATCTGACCCTCCAATTAAAGTCATCTCACTCCAAGTTTGCCGGGTATTATTCTGAACCAAAGAAAGGATGAAGCTAGCAAAGTCTCCATCCCTGCAAATATGTGAGCACTGTCTGAAGTCTCCTTACTGGCCATAACTGCTAGCTTTTAGTAAGCTCTTAACTTCCTGTACTCAACTCATTTCACTTGATTCTCACAAAAATCCTAGGAGGTGGAAACTATCATTAAACTCATCTTCCAGGTGAGGAACTCGAGGCTTAGGCAGAAGGACAGTGACACACTCTCGGTCATATAGTCAGATTTGCTTTCATCTTGAGCCACATGTCTAACCACATGACCCATTTCAGGGAAGCGCTAAATATTAAAAGGGGGTTGGGGACACATGAAGTTGTGATGCTCTGAGTCTGGATTTTATGATGGAATTTCACAGTCTGTGCCTGGTCCCTTCCTTTCCCTTTTCCCCTCCCCCTCCCCCAGCCTGAAAAGCAGGCTCGGTTCCAAAAAAATACCTGCCAGAAACAAGCAGTGCTGACGTCTCTACTCATCTACCCCAAGATGGTTGGCAAAGAGTGTGGTCTTCCATATAACTCTTTCTGTGTGTGTGTCATTTATTGTGAACAAATTGACGTTACTTTGGGAGACTGGATCCAGAAGGAAGCACCTGTTTCTTCTAGGAAAATAGTAACAGCAGTAAAACGCTTAATATTCACAGGGTTTGTTAGAAGAGACATTCTGTCAACCCCATCCAATTATAATCTGAGGTGTTAATTAGTTTTATAGTTTTGTTGTTACCTGTGCTTCTCACTTCTTCATCTGCTTTAGAAAAATTAAAATAAGGAAACAAAAAAACTTCCAAACATTTTAACAGCAAAAGTTTGGGGACTGTGCAGGAGGAAGTGATTACAGAGTACAGCTAATTTAGAATTTGTGTTTCAAAACTATAAATTCTCGTGACTTGTTAACGGTAACCTTGAATCAGTAACCACCCTAGATCATCTGAATGAGTAGGTCTTTATCCATCATCTTTCTTTGTTATAGGAATATCAAATGTGTTATTACAAACAGTAGTTAGAGCCACAAACCCAGAAACATCACAACTAACTATGAATTCCGTATTTAATCCTGTATTAGTTTGCTAGGGCTGCCATAATAAAATACCACAGATGAGGTGGCTTAAACAAAAGAAATTTATTTCCTTGCATTCTAGAGACTAGAAGCCCAAGACCAAGATATCAGCAAATTTGGTTTCTTCCAAGGTTTCTCTCTCCTTGGTTTGTGGATGACCATTTTCTCGTCTTTGTCTTCACATGGTCTTCCCTCTGTGTACATTTGTGTCTTAATCTCCTCTTCTTATAAGGACATCAGTCATATTGGATTAGGGCTCACCCGTATGACCTCATTTTACCTTAATCACCTCTTTAAAGGTACTTCTAAGGTACTGGGTTTTAGGACTTCAACATATGGACTTGGGGGAAGGAGTATAATCCAACTCATAATATGGACTTGGCGGAGAGACACAATTCAGCTCAAAGCAATCCCCAATATTTACTCAGTATCAACTATGTATATGGGACTGGAGCCGCAATGCACAGCAGAAAAAGCAAACATCCTGCCCTCTTGGAGTCTAAAGTTTGGTGGAAAACCCAAAAATAATATTTAATACAGTACTTGGCAGCTGGTTATCATAGTCATAAACAAAGTTGTAGTTGCAGGCAAAGCCACAGTTGAAGTCATGCTCATAGTCTTTTATTAATAGTACCCTTATTGGAAAGCTAATACTCCGGTAGTCAGAGTTGCTCAGCTTTTCTTTTACCATCAATGTTTAAAGAAAGGACTGAAGACTAGCTGGTTGCCCAACCAAGCTGGCACCTCTGAAAGTTCACCCTGACCACAAGAACGTTTCTTCTTTTGTTTCTTCTCTTAAGCAAAAGTACATGACATCTGACCCAGGATTCTTATTCTAACACTATTTTTGTATGGGTGGGCTAGTGAGACTCTAGAAGCCAGGAAGACTCTTAAATAGCAATACACTGGGAGTCATTGCTCCTGTGTTCGAATCCCACCTCTGTTACTAATTTCTTGACATTGTGCAATTCACTTCACCTCAGGTCTCAATTTCCTGATGAGAAGGTAGAACATACCAATCTTTTCAAACTGTGTTCTGAGGCAAGTGTGTAGGTTGTCTACTTGCAGAACCTGCACAGCTGCACACATCAGCCTTGCCCTGCAGGACCCCCAGGGGCTCCTTGGACATAATTTAGGGCCAGTGGAGGAAGGGGAGATCAGTTAGCTACCTCAGCTTTGGTCAGAAATTCTGCTTCATCTGCCTCATATCTTGCATTTCTGCATAAAATTTCATGAGGTTTCTATAACTAAAAGGCTTTGAAAACCACCAGTAACTCAAGGGTTGATTCCATCGTTAATACCCCAGTTTGATGGCTCTATGCCCTGAAACCAGAAGTCCAGGCAGTTGGGGCCATTCCCAACAGCCACTCTGGGTTTAGGGTCAGAGACTGTGCTTCCAGGATACTCTCTCAGGGATGGGTGACCTGGCTATATTTAGGAAGCAAGAAAGAATATCATATCGCCCAGGGATTTGAAGGGTGAGGGAAGGGAATATCATCACACTCCTGTCTAGACAAATTACATTCCAATTTTTTGCTTAAGTTTTTCAGGCAGTTATAGAATCTCCTCTCATTAAAACTTCTAAATTTATTCCTCTTCTGCACCACTTAGAGTGTCGTGACACGTGTGCTGTCAGCCTGTCTGAATTGAGGAATCCCACATTGCTGTTTATTTTTAGCTCCCCTTGCTTTCATTCCAGACTCAGCTGGGGGTTTTCTCTCTTTCGTGGTCTTAAATTGGAAAGAAGATTGGGTCTTTTGGCACAAGGTTTGAAGCCTGCCAGTCTCTCTGAGTGAGGCCTTTGTGGTTTGTATGTGGCAGCCTCTCTGTGTGACTCGGTAAACATTTACCAGGCACCTAGTACACACACTGTGCAAGTCCCTGTTCGTGAACCAGATGTTTCCAGAATGAATCTGATATGGATGCTGCCTTTAATGACTTAAAAGCAAAGATTGGGTGGGGAGCAATGATATAATTCAATAGGCCTCACTCCAACCAAGCTGGAAACCTCCTCACTGCAGTCCACAGGAATGTGGTTAGTGACAGACAGTCTTCCTGGAGGATAATCAGTGACATTAAACCACGGCCTACTGCTCCAGGAGTCTTGTGCTCTGGGTCCACCACACCCAGAACACCTGAGCTTCTCACCCCACCAGGAAGCATGATGCAGAAATAACCGTGAGGTGTTCTTGCAGACACATAAAATAAGAATCCCCCACCTCTGCTAGACTCCCTAAAACACGGAGGGGGGTCAGCCATGCCAGTTTTTAACAGAATTATGGCTTAGATGACTGTGCAGAAGAGAGCTTCACACAGCAGGCCTGGGACTGCTATCCTTAGAAAGACATGCTACAAAGGCCCCGAACAGCCTCAGCCATCTTGGGAAAGAAGAACAAAGTTGGAGGACTCACACTATCTGATATCAAACTATACTACAAGGAGGCCATAGTAATCAAAACAGTATGGTACTGGCATAAAAATATGCATATAAATCCATGAAACAAAATAGAGAGCTCAGAAACAAACCCCCACCTTCATGGTCAATAAATATTTGACAAAGGAGGCAAGAACATAAAATGGGGTAAAGACAATCTATTCAAAAAATGGTGCTGGGAAAATTGGACAGGTGAATGCAAAAAAAAGTGAAACTAGACCACCTTCTTACACTGTATACAAGAATAAACTCAAGCTCTGGCCAGTTTGCTCAGTGGTTAGAGCTTCAGGCTACAGATCAAAGGGTTGTGGGTTCAATTCTGGTCAAGGGCATGTACCTGGGTTGCAGGTTTGATCCCTGATCCCAGTTGGGGTCGTGCAGGAGGCAACCAGTTGATATGTCTCTCTCACATGGATGTTTCTCTCTCTCTCCCTCCCTCCCTCACTTCCACTCTCTCTAAAAATCAATGGAAAAATATCTTTGGGTGAGGATTAACAAAACAAAAAAAGAAGAAGAAGAAGAAACTCAAAATGGATTAAAGACTTAAATGTAAGACTTGAAACCATAAAAATCCTAGAAGAAAGCATAAGCAGTAAAATCTTGGTCATTTCTCATAGCAATATTTTTTCTGATATAGCTCCTCTGGCAAGGGAAACATATGACCAATAGACATATGAAAAGATGCTAAATGTCACTAATCATCAGAGAGATGCAAATTAAAACCACAATGAGATATCACCTCACACCTGTCAGAATGGCTATCATCAATAAATCAACAAACAGCAAGTGCTGGCGAGGATGTGGAGAAAGGGAAATCCTCGTGCACTGTCGGTGGGAATACAGACTGGTGCAGCCACCGGAGAAAGCAGTATGGAGTTACCTCAAAATTTTCAAAATGGAACTGCATTATGACACAGCGATTCTACTTCTGGAAATATATATGAAGAAACCCAAAAGAACTAATTCGAAAGAATATATGCACCCCTATGTTCATTGCAGTGTTACTTACAATAGCCAAGATTTGAAAGCAGCCCAAGAGCCCATCAGTAGGTAGATAAAGCAGATGTGGTACATTAATCAATGTCACCTCAATACATTCAATTTTTTAAAAATATGAATGGAAGAAAAAAGAAAGAGCTGCTGCAAAGTTGGCCCTTAGCTGGCATCTGGGAATGTGGATTTCAGGAGGGTTCCCACTATTCCCTAACTGATGAGAACAGTAAACAATTTGTACAACTGCCTAAACAATCTGCACAAACCATGTGGTTTATACTGAACACTGTTCTTCTGGGAGCCTGGAATTCTTACCAGCTTCCCTGTTAATTAATATCCATACATGGGTCACAATTCAGAGCTGGAGGACTTCAGCATGTCCTGTGAGACTCCTCGGGGAGAGGACTCTTGGGAGCTTGTCCCTGGTTTCCTCCAGATTCCACTCCATGCACCTTTTCCTTTTGCTGATTTTGCTTTGTATCCTTTCCCTATACTAAATCTTAGCTGTAAATACAAGCTTATTCTGAGTCCTGAGAGTCCTTCTAGCAAATCACCAAATCTTGGGGATCCACCACACAGTGACCCTAATCAAAATTCCAAAATTCACTGCCTGCTCTGAACCCCTGTCCTGAAATACTGCCTGGAAAAGTGCCTCCCATACACACACACACACACACACACACACACACACACACACACACACACATTCTCTTCTCTGGCATAATCAGGATCTGTCTGGTTCCCTGCATCACACACCTCTCCATGGCTGAGGTCACTTATCTATCACCAGAAGGCTCAGCTACTCCCAAGATCAAAAGCCAATTCTTTCCCTGACCAATTTTTAAATCTCTGATTCAGCCAATCACGAGATTCACCATGAAGCTCTTCTTCCTGCTAACCATGCTCTGACTCTGTAAGCCAATCTTATTCCAAAGACCAAGGCTCTACATTGTCACTCTGATTTTATCACTGAACCTCTGTCTTGATAATAGTTTGCCCCTCTAGAGTCCTGCTTTGATTGTTCCACTGACCAGCACAACCAGTTCACTCTAACTGTGCTTCTGAGATCTCAACATAAGCATGAGCATCCAATAGTCTTGGAAGCAAAAAAACAAAAGCAACAAAACCAATAGAAATATAGCAAAACAAACTAAGGAGTAAGCAGCACACAGAGCTACACCCTCCCTGGCCTTAAATTATTGATGTGAATACTTTTGATGCTGCTGACTTTCATGAAGCAGGAAATATGTCTGGAAATAAAGCTCCCTGTTCTACTACACTACAGTCCCTAAAATGACTACTTAGAGGTTAGCATACAATAACCGGCCATGGAGGATTGTTGGGATTTGAGACTCAGTGAAGGTCATAGACGTTGGTCTTCTGTACCCCCCTTTATTCTGTATGACATCAGAATTGTCAATCATCCATGAATATAAAAACGGGCTTATTTCTCTAGGATCTAACCCAAAAAATGTGAAAATTCTCTTTCCTTTATGCACTGTGATAATTGTGGTAGAGAACAGAGGGAGGAGGAAAAAGCAAAGACAGAAAGATGGGTACAGGTGTTGCGAAACTATCAAAATCGTGAGCAGCACTAAGCAGGTGTGGACTGGAGGAGCTGGGGAATGACAACAATGGATTCTAAACAGCAAGGGGGCAGGGGTCATTTCTTTTTCTTTATGGACCATCACTACCCGGACTTCCATTTCCTTACTTTATTGTTCAGTGTGATTAACTAAGCTCAATTTTCTTTTCCTCTTTGTAAGCAATCCTATAATTTAGATATTCTGTCAGCAGGTAGTGGTAATCTACCAGAGACAGACATCTAAGCTCAATTCTTATTTGGGACATGGGGTCACAATGAAAACTCTTTGTTAAATCCACTTGTTTTGACGATGAAATTAAATATATGTGTTTTTTGTACTCAAATATACATACATATATTCCAACATATATTAACATTCAAATATATAGTCCATACATATATCAAGTCTTGATAAAACACATATTAAATCACTTTCTAGAGCAACTCTGAAGTTGACTAAAATATGTTAGTAACTTTCCTTTATGCACTTTTTGACTAAAACATTTCCTTTTAACTCACCTGAGCCACAGTCCAGAGACATAACTCCAGACCCCACAACTCACTTGGGGATTAACAGTAGTTCTCAGTCTCAAAAACTCCAAAGCACCTTCTCTTGGTTGCTGGCTTGCACTGCCAAGTTCCTCACAGGTCAACTCTTCACCTTTCTAAGCAGTCTGAGTTAATAAAAGGGAAGTCCTTACTTTGTAGTTCTGACACACATCTGATCAGCAGCCAGAAAGGCTCTTCCCACGCCCTCCAGCTCTTTCCCAGGATATATCCGACCTAGTTTTTCCCTTTGGAGCAGAAAGATAAACAAAACAGCTCTCTCTTCGTGCAAGGCCTCCTTCCCCCAAGTCAAAAGGTGGTATTTCCCCCCCATCGTGTTATTTGTATGGAGTTTACTCTAATCTCAATCTCAGTATCTCCCCCAATGCCCTTCTTAAAGGAGCAATTCAATCTGAACATAACACTGAGGTGATGTATTCGCTCAGGACGTTTGGTTTTATTTAAAATCCATTTTAAATATAAAATGTTTCAATTAGTGAAGAGGATTTTTTTTAATTGAATATTTTTAGCACAAGTATTTTTTAATTAAGAAAGTTGTGCTTGTCCTGGCCTGTTTGGTTCAGCGGTTAGAACGTCGGCCCATGGACCAGAGAGACCCAGGTTCGGTTCCCGCTAAGGGCACGTACCTCAGTTGCGGTTTGTCCCCGGCCCCGGTTGGGGTCGTGTGGATGGCAACCAGTCGGTGTGTCTCTCTCACATCGATGTTTCTCTCTCTCTCTTCTTCCCTCTCTCCCTCCCACTCTATCTGGAGATAAATGCAAAAATGTCCTCGGGTGAGGATTAAAAAAAAGAAAGTTGTGCTTGAACCTGAATTTTGGATTACATAGAACTAGACTTGAATATAGACAGACCTTACTAACTCTGTGACCTTCATGGTGAAAGTAAATTCACCTCTCTCAGCCTTCGTTTCACTATCTATAAACAGAAAGAATAATATTGACCCTAAAGTATTATGAGAACTAAATTAAGATGATATGCAATAAGTGTTTCGTGCATGACTGAGCACACAGTAAGCACACAAAAACTGGTACCTGCAATTATCATAGTCCTACACTGTGTCTAATGTATCCAAATTTGGGGTAAAAGGAAATGGCTTTGAATAAAAACATCTGAGTTCTAGCCCTGTACAACTAAGGGTTTCAGGTTCAATTCCCGGTCAGGGAACATGCCTGGGTTTCAGGTTTGACCCCCGGTCAAGGCGTATACAGGAGTCAACCGGCCAATGTTTCTCTCTCATATTGATCTTTGTCTCTCTCTCTCTCTCTCTCAAATCAATAAATATGTCCTCGTGAAGATTTTTTTTTTAATTCTGAGTTCTAGTTCTGCCCAATGACAGGTCTTCAAATAAAGCCAGAAGGATCATGCATCTCCATTTCCTAGGGACAGCCTAGCTGGATACCTGTTGTCTAGGAGTAATTAGTAATAGCACTTTTAAATATAGTTAATTTGCTAATTATGCAATTATTTATGGCTTTGTGCTTCAATTTCCTATAAAACTGGGAAAATACCTGTCCAATATATTTCATTGGCTTATGAGGGAGAGCCTGAAATGTTATTTTTATCTTATCGTAAGGACTATCAGGGAAAATTTGTATTTTATAACTGAGGACTTGCACTGTCACATAAAAGTACATAAGACCCCTATTTTCCAGTTCATTTCTTACAAATTTTTCCTCCTTTTAGCCACAGTCTTCACACAATTTGTGATTAACAGAGTTGAAAGCTCACATAGGCAAAATGCTTTAGTTCTTGTCTTGAAAACCAACTACAAGGAATGACAAATTTCACACCCTCTTAGCTCATAGCACACTCATCACTTCCTCCTGCCTGTGCCCAAGGTAGACATTGCTGATCAATCACAAAGGTTTTACTGCACAGCCCAAAGCTGAATGAAGACTCCTCTGGACACTTGAAGCAACCACTACCAACAAACTAGAGTTGATACAAAAAATAAATGCTTCCCGTCCTGGGTTAGCTCAACACCTCCACATTATAGTCAAGGACACTGGGACACTAGAAAGAATAATCCAGTTAGAGGTGAGTCTGATAACTGTACCCAGGCTGGTTCTTTTCATTACACCATACCGACAGGTGACAGACCTTAAAATAGAGGTTCTTGCAGATCAAAACAAAGTAGACAAAACTACATCGTGAGACAAATAGTCTACTAAGAGTTTGGTACGTATATCCCCCAAAAATATAATCATAAAACAAATGAGCCCCCTTTCCTTATTTATTCATCAGTGTCAAAGCCAAGGGATGTCCTGTGGCCTACAAGGTTCTACACAATCCTCTGACGACAACTCTTGTCCTCCCGACCGCAGCCACACTGCCTCCTTAGGACCTTCCTCTCATATGCAGCACACTCCCACCTCAGGCCTTTGCACTGGCTGTTCCCTCTGCCCAGAATGCTCTTCCCCAGATATTTTCATGGCTTGCTCCCTTAACTCCTTCAAGGCATTGCTCACTGGCTGCCTGTCACTGAGGTTCCTCCTAACCACCTTAGGTAAAATGGCAACCCACTCTCCACTCTGCTGTCACCTCCAATTTCCTTTGTCTGCCCTATGCTTTCCCATAGCCCTGACCACCTTCTAACATTCTATGTCATTGAATTGCTTACTGTGTTCATTATTTCTAGTATGTTTCCTCCAACTAGGCTGTAAACTCCAGAAAGGTGCGTGTACTTTTACTACTATATTCTCAGCATCTAGACTAGTGCTGGGCATCCTGCTGGCACTCAGTACATGTTGAATTTCATAGTTACAAGGAAGCAAGATGCATCCACATAGATGTGGAAGATATATTTTTGTGATGGTTTACTTACCATCAAATAATTTTCTAATGTATTTGTCTGAAGAATGTCAGGAATTCCACTGTACCAGCTGTGAGTCAGGTTCCCCTCATCAGCAGAAAAGAAATCTGAATACATTTGCCCAAGAAACTAAGCTTCAGGGGATTAGGAATGAGGTGAAAGATACTTTATTCCTTTCTTTGTGGTCTCACAAAGGCAAGGGTGAAACTACCCAACAGGCACAGGCCATAAATACCCCATAATTTGATCATTTAACGTAGAGAAGAAACTGACTGCCTGGCTGTTTTGTTTGACAGTATTTGATTCTAGAACGTGGTTGTGAAACCATTGTAATTAGCTAGTTATTAATAATAGGAAAAGAGCAAAGGGAAGGCCAGACATTATAAGCATAGCCATTTGGGCAGCTTCACCAGGGAGCTGCAATTTCACACTCCCCAGGGAACCCCGAGCCATTCATTGCAGATTACTGGGGGAAGAGACTGGACAAAAGGCAGATAAATGCATGCACAGTGAGTCGGGGTGACATAGGGAGGATGCCTGTCAGTCAAACGTGGGGACAGAGATCACTGGCCGGAGTGGGTAGAGCCAATGCAAGCCTGAGAAAATTTGGGGGTATATAATCCCCTAGACAAAGGAATTCTCGCTCTTGGCTCTTGGCTCTCTGGTTCCTTTGGCTTTGCTCCTGCCATGTTTTCTCCATAGTCATGTGGCCCTGTGGACCCCACATGCAATGGACTAGTGGACTTCAGCAGGGAACACAAACTAAGCTAGCCTGATGCTGGACTGGACTCTGCTTCAACATGGAAAGGAAATTCTGGATTGGGTCTGATTCTAGTCTTACTGAAGCCACAGCTACACTTCTTCCTTGGAGGGACAAAGGGAAATAGGACCTTGGAAACTCTGGAGTATAATTCCACAGAAATAAAGCTTTCTACAATACTTCATCCTGCCATGTCTCAGAAAATGCCTTTTCTTGGGATAGCATAAGAATTCCACTCCCACGAGCAACAGGTAGGGAGGGACGAGGACCTCTCCCCACTGATAACAGTTGTGTCTACATTGGTGTTTTGTTTTGTTTTTTTTAAGGTGCATTACAGACACTTTAGAAAATAAGATGTTATTCTTAACTATCTGATTCTTCTAAATGCCAAAAAGGCTAAATTGCCTATATCCACACAACCTAGCATTTGACTTTAATCTTTTTGTATATATCTCAACTTATTTTTTATGTGTAGATCTTCACTTCCTAACTAAATTGTAAGAAGCTTAAAGATAGGAACTGCATCTCTTCTTTGCTTTGTGGCCTTCCAGTTAGTCCTAGGCATGCATTAGATGCTACCAAGTCATCAGCACTGATCTTTGAAGGTTTGCTTCCTCATGTTCATCGACCAAAAAGTCACAGATATCTCTGAAGAACCTTCTTTCTCAGCAAGCATGGATAAAGGGGCTGCTCTAAGAAGGACACACAAAAAAAAAGGATAAGGTCCCATCCTTGGGAAGGTCATGTTGAAGCTGGGAATATAGATGCAGAAGCAAATGAGTGTTCTGTACCACAATAGAGAAATCCAGAGGAACCAAGAACAGAGAGTAGCCTGGGGGTTCAGGGAAGGTTTCAGAAAGTGAGGAGTGGCGGGTGACAGAAATAAGACTAAGTTGAATAGCATCCTTAATGTTTCTGGATTATTTCTTGATGCTCATTTCTAATCCAACATCTCTGTTTGGTAATTTCCAACTGGATCATAGAAGAAAATGAAGAGATCTAATTTCACCACAAAAATAACCTCCCTGCATTGGCTAACTGTCCTCCTCAGAAAGATGGGAATTTTCTGGGCTACCAAAGCGCCTCCAGAATCTCTCAGCAGCCACAACAGAAAGGAATTGATGAATTCAAATGAAAAAAGAAATAAGAAGATACCCAAGCCCTCCTTCATTTTTCCCTAAGTCTATTGTGTCCAATCATCTATTCATTTGTTAAATTAACAAATAATTATTAGGCATCTACTATGTACCTACAGGAGACCATGGTAAACATGATCCTTGACTTCATAGAGCTTTCATTCTCCCCTCAAAATGACCAAGAATTTGCCTGGAATTTGTCTCTACGGCCTATAAAGAGACTTGTGTTATTAAGAGTTTGGAACGTGTAGCCTAGAAAATTCCATCCAGCTCAGTGGATATATTTGAAACTCACCTCACAGTTCCCCCACAGGTCCTCAAATGCTATACATGGTAATGGAAAGTTCCACACTCTCATGATAGAAGGATATTCTCCCTCACACCTACTACAAAGCTATCTTGGTAAAGTCAAAAATCAATCTCTATCTAAAACAGGTGAATGGATTAAGAAAAAAAATTCATAGACACAGACAACAATATGGTGACTACCAGAGGGAAAAGGGGGTGGGAGAAGGTAGAAAGGGGAAAGGAGAGGATAAATGATGACAGAAGGAGACTTGACTTTGGCTGGTGAACACACAAAACAATATACAGATGATGTGTTATAGAATTGTACACCTGAAACCTTTATAATTTTATTAACCAATGTCACCCCAATAAATTCAATAAAATTTTAAAAAGTCAATCCCTATCTTCACCTTCTCAATTTAAACATGTTTCAAATAAAATAAGGACAGTTTTAGATGACCACAGAACAGAACACCTAACTATACATGGCCCCAGAAAGAAATAGCCAGAAGGAATTCAGAAATCATCCAGCCCACTCCTCCCTTTTGCAGATGAGCTCACAGAGAGGCAGTGGAAAGTAACTGGCCTGAGCTAAGAAATCTGGTAACAAATAGCTCAGACTGGGCCCCAGGTCTCCTGATTCCTAAGACCACACATTTCCATTACTGTCTCATCCTCCCTAAGGCTCCAATCCAACTGAAATGCTTTTGTAAAAGTTGTATAACAACTTGGAGTTCCATTTGATATTCTTATTGAAGTCCCAGACAGAATAATTACTTCTGGCTTCGGTTGGTGGTTTGTCATCCTTTCTGCCGCAAAGATAATTGCATTTTATCAGGCAGGCCTTCTACAGCACCCGCAAAGAGTGAAGGTCAGCCACCTGCAGTCAACCAGCGTGCCCGCAAGAAGTCCCTCAGCAAAGCTTAGGACACATGCAATGCCTTTGGAGAGCCCCAGAGTCAGAATTAAAATGGCAAACTGAGTCAACCCCCAGCATCAATTAAACGTCTGCACTTTTAATCACCTTGTAATTGCTTCTCGGGTGCTTTTTCCTCAGCGCCACTGGTTTCTGAATGAAAATTTTTAATTTTGAGGTGGTGCTATAATCGATTGTGCCTGTTCCCTCTGCAGTATGAAAGCCAGTGTGATCTCTCTTCAAGCGAGCGAGCTCATGTTACCCTGGTCTGTGTTGCTTGTGTGCTCTATCTCAACCAATTTATAACTGGAAGGGGAGCAGAACAGTGGTTCACAAATAGAATTCGACATGGAGGGTGAGGCAGCACCAACAGAACCGTCTGGAACTTTCGGCCTTGGTTCCTTTCATCCATCAGGAAAATGAAGGCACTGAAATTATCCATGCCTGTAGCAGAGGAAAACTTCCATCCAGAGATCATGACAGGGGCGGCTGGATGCTAGGTGCTGCCATGTAGGTAACAGAGGAAGCCTAGGGGTGAGTGTCTGGGACTTGAAGGTATGGAGGGCCTTGCTAATAAAATCATCATTCCAGGGGAGAAAGTCACAGAGGTGGTGGATGGAGGTAGGTGAGTGCCATGAATTTCGAAGTTTTGTCCCAGCCCTGCTCCCCATCACACGAACTTCTACATAAGTCAGAAGTCCCCAGATGTGCCCCACACACACACAAGATTCTTTATTGGACCTCTTTCTGCATTTACTGTGCTAGGCAGTGTGATATTGGAGGAGAAAAAGACAGACAAGACCCCTGCCCTTATTAAGCTGACATCTGGTGAAGGAGACATCCCATGAACAAATAGATAAGTAAATAAATAAAATGAGAAATAAAATGTGATAAGGGCTAGTAGGGAAAGAATTAAGAGGATAAAAAGTAGAATAATTGGCAGGGGGTGAAAGGATGCCATCAACAATCAGGGATGACCACTTGGAGGAGGTGACATTTGAGCTGAGATCTGAAGGATGAGGTCAAGCCATGTGAGATGAGTCATAAGCACCATTCCTATAAGTGTTAAGGGAGGTCCACTGTGCTTATTAAGCGCCTGGGACTATACTCAGTTTCAACTGCTCTGCACTCTCCACAAACCTCCCACCAGAGATCCTCTGAGTTCACATTTTCTCTCTTCTCACATGGAGATGCACTATTATAGGTATTACTAAATGTCAATTATATGACAGCACAGTTCCTAAACACTTCAGGCCGAGTCATACTTTTAATTCTTACAAGTCCATGAGGTAGGTATAAACCAGTGTCCCCACTTTACAGAAGAGGAAACTGAGGCACCCAGAGTCTGAGTGATTTGCCCACAGTCAGACATCTAGTAAGTGGGGAAGCTGGCATTGATGGGGCTGCTGCTGGAGTCTGAGCTCTTAATCCTGCATCACGCTCCCTCCAAGTGTAGGTCTCAGCACAACACAAAAGGCTCAAGACTGGGACTCAGACAGATACCGCCTAAAAGCTGGCGATCAATCTCAGACAGGCCAGCCCATCTCATACTTCGTCTTCTCCATTGTGAAGTAACCATAACAGAAACCATTCCCAAGTACTTCAAACATGGTCATGAGCACACAGGCTCCTTGAGAAGCAGAAGTCCCTTTTCAATTGTAAGATGATTTTCAAACTGAAGACCAGCTCAAGCCCTGAAAAACCACAAGGAGGTTTCTCAGAGGAACACTGCAATCCCCCTGAAGAATTGTTGTTTTGACATTTCTATTCTCCAACCCTCAGGAAGTACAGAGAAACAGATGGAATACCTATGGACTGAGTTTTCTCAACTGACCTTTCAAAGTTTTAGACAAGAAGACTTCCAGACCTACTGTCTTTAAGCCTTTTCCACCCTGTGGAACCAGAAATTCAGATCTGCTCATGTCTGATCCCACCCAGGCCTCTATATGCAAATGGCCTCTTGCAAAGAGCTGAACCATGGCAACTTCATGTAAAATAGTGAAAAGATGCTATTGTTTAGCATCTTTCCATCCTCCTGTCTGTACCCATGCATTTTCTCCTTTGCTTCCTGTCTGCTTCCACTCCCGTGATTTCCTGTATACCACCTGCCTCTGTAGCCCCAAAAAAGCATTTGTGTTCTCCCCCCATCAAAACTCATCTTTCTTGTGTCCCATGATTCAAGCAAGTCTGCCTAAGTGACTGACAAGTTTGTCTAATAAGCAGATACCATCATCTTATATCCACAGAGCCGTTTGAAGTCTGCAAAGTTCGGTACATATATGATCTAATATGATAGCATGGCGGCCCCCTGTACCAAGTATTGCCATCCATTTCCTAGCTGCAGAAATGGAATCTGCGTCAGGCAGCATAGTAAATCTGAAGCCATTCACTCAAAATCATTCAGTTAGGTTGTGACAAAACCAGAGCTTGAACCAGGTCTTGGGATTCCATATACAGAGTTCTTTCTACTCTATCACATCGCCCAACACCCAAATGTTATTAAAAATAATATTTCCCAATGCAAGACTTTTGAAGATGCATCCACAAACATCTGCAGGAAATGTTAAGTGTACGATTTTTAATCACATCTTTTGGGAAAGAAAGGGTCTATGCCTTTAATACTCATCAGATTATTAAAGACACCCAAGACCCAATACTGTTAAGAATCACCGTTAATATAAGTGATGAAGTATTCCTTCCTATTCTTCCAGCCCAGGAAGGTGAAAAGTCTCATTAACATTCCAGAGAGGTCAATTTCCTCTATTCATCCTTAGCTGATCTCTGTTGTACAATTTCATGCTAAGAGATTAAAATAGAAAATTAGGAGTAAGATTGCTTTTACTCCTATTTAAAAAATACCTTCCATTTTTTAATCATCATTCTTTCAGGTATTTTAAAACGAGGAGAGGGAAATGATCAAATAGCACAGATCTAAGAAGGGTGCTAGAGTCTCATATACATTCTCAGTAAATTTTCCTTTCCTCTGCATCCTTTCAAGGCTTTAACTCAATGGTTTTCAAACTTGGCTCTAAGGAATAAAAGGATTGTACCCCCTGTAGGGGTGTAATGGAGTAGGGAAGGGATAGATGGTGTATTGGTCTGGGTTCTCCAAGAAACATAACCAACAGAAGAGAGACTTATTTTAAGGAATTGACTCACATGATTATAGAGGCTGAGTTCAAAATCTGCAGGGTGGGCTAGCAGGCTGGAGACCCAGAGAAGAGCTGATGTTGCATTTCAAGTCCAAATGCTGCCTGCCACAGATTTTCTTCTTGCTTAGGGGAGTATTTTGGTTCCTTCTGGCCTTCAACTGATCAAATGAGGCCCACCCACATCATGGAGGGCAATCTGCTTTACTCAAAGTTCTCCAAGTTAAAAGGCAATCTCATTCAAAAACACTCTCACAGAAATAGCCAGGATAATGTCTGACGAAATTCTGGGCACTGCAGCCCAGGCAAGGTGACACATAAATTAATCATCACAAACAGATTCTGTCCATTACCACCACATCTCCACCTGACCAAGAGCAGCTCAATATTTATTGGTTTTTAGAAATTTAAGATTTTGTTTGAAAGATGGATTCTGCTACACAATAGTAATAATAGTAATTTTATAAAGGTTTAATCTTAATCCAAAGTAACAGTGAAGGTAGAAATTTGACTCTGCACACGTGGGTGATATTTGGGATCCTGATGCCTTCAGGTATGAAGTAACCTTTTTAACTATTCAACCCATACCAGCTCTTAACTCCCTCCCACTGGATCTCCAGAGTACATATGGGAAATCTTTTCTAAACATAAATCTGATCAGGTCAACTCCCCATGGTGTTCTCACTGATCAAAGAATATCATTTTTAAATCCTTTCTTCAGCCAACAAGGCATGGATGGTTTAGCCTCTGTTTCCAAAACCTCATCTCATATTTCTTATTTCCTCTACTCTTCTCATTCCAGCCACAGTGGGTTTCTCTTAATCCCTTGTCTGCCCCTAGCTCCCTCTCACTTCAGGGCCTTTGAATATGCTATTTCCTCTATCGTGAATACCTTTCCCTTCCCCTCATCAACTACTTGGCTCCTACTGAAATCTCAGCTTAAGCATCACCTGCTCAGGAAAGCCCTTCTTGGCCTCCCTAGCTAGATCAAATTCCCCTATTAGAACCTTTCATTGCACCATGTAACTCTTATCCATAGTACTTAGAATACTAGCAAATTCACTTATTGGTGTGATACATTTACAATGTCAAACATGCTCTCCACTCTATCCCCAGTGACTGCCATGGAGTTTATGTTCAGGAAATATTTGCTGAATAAATCAATAAAGCACATTGCTTTATGATCCCTACAGCAGTGGGCAATGCTGCAACGGGAGATATGCGTCCTAGAGAATTTCCCTCTCCAATTGGATCATTTTAAATCCAGATTGTCTAAAAAGAAAGACCTTCCCCTCATCTCAGTTTTATCTGCCACTGACATGTCTCAGTAAGCAATGCCCCATTATAAACAACCTTTAAATGTCATGTCCCATTGTCCCAGAGTTATTTTCCTTTACTAACAGTGGAGCAGATCCCACATTGTCACAGAAGCAAGATAAATCTTCTGTTCTTATTTTGAAAAATGATCTCATTAATAAAATCTGTAGTATTGAATTATGCCAAGCATCTTATTCCAATGCATCCAAGATATTGGCTCTCAGATCTAAAATATCTCCTCTTGAGCAATAATGTTTTTCTCTTTCTAAAATAAGAGGCTTTATCTCTAACCTTGGGTCCATGTATTGACTCAGCTGAAGCCTTTCCTTGTGAAAGTGCAAGTTATCTAGGGAAAGAACTCACAGCACTCCTCCTCCCCCACATACCGACCATTGCCTTGTCAAATAAAAGCCAAACCACTGAGCTTGGCATTCAAAGCTCTAGGATTGGGCACCTATCTGCTTTGGCATCCTACCTTCCTGCTGCACCCCTTCACGTACCCAATGAACATCCATTACAGAGAAAATGGTCCCTCAATATTCCCTGTGCTTTTCCATATTTATTAAGTACTAAATTTTTAGAAATAATAATTGTAAAATGTATGAATTTTTTTTAAAGGTGTTGACTAGCAAACTCATCAAGGTTTCTCCAGCACTGCAATTATTAACTCTGCTCACGTCACACAAGTACTCTGGTTCTCTAATCACTTTATCCCTGCTCAGGAGATAGGTCAAGACCTCCTGCCTTTGTAAAGCTGGTCATTACAATGATCACTATGTTCCCAAATACTCACCAAGCAATGGGCTCTAGCTGCTGCCCATTTTAACTTCAGGGATAAAATATTCTGAACAGTATCAGGGCTGTTCTGGGTCCTGGGTACCTACTGTTCTGTACCATAATTATGTGCACATTTTAATACCTCTGAAATCAGGTGCAGCTTCCGATCTCTTTGGACTGGGCAGCCATCGTGATAGACTCCCCACTGCTGGAGCATCGAAACTTGCAGAAGGAGATGGAGACGTGGAAGAAACACCAGAAACAGTTGGAGCTCTTTTAACCCCGCCCTCCCAAACCCAATATTTGGGAGTGGTAGTTAGAGAGAGGAGCCAATGAATTGAGCAACTTCTTGAAACTGGAGTCCATAGCCGCCTAGCTCTACATAATTATAGATCTGAGAGTCCCGCACTAAAGGCTCAGAATTTGGTTTTTTTTAATCCTCACCCGAGGACATTTTTCTGTTTATCATCAGATAGAGTGGGAGAGAGGGAGAGGGAGGGGGAGAGAGAGAAACATCGATGTGAGAGGGACACATCAACTAGCTGCCTCCTGCACGACCCGACCAGGGATGGGGACAAACCGCAACCAAGGTATGTGCCCTTGACCAAAATTGAACCCGCAACCCATAGTTCGCAGCCGACGCTCTATCCGCTGAGCCAAACTGGCCAGGGCAAGGCTCAGAACTTTTTGGTAGGGGAGCTTCTTTCACCCACAGCCTTGATGGCGAAACAAGACAATAATGACTCTAGGTCAAAAAGTAATTTTAAGGAGTCAGATCCTGAATACGAAATATAAAGAAAACCTTAAGTATTCTATTTCATTACTTTTCCTTTTATATATGTACAAGATCAATGTATGATTTTTTTAAAACTATGTCTAATTATAAATGTGCTCTTTCAATAGGTATAAAATAGAAACTCTAGAAAATTTTTTTAAAGCATCAAGTCCTGCCCTGGCCGGTTTGGCTCAGTGGTTAGAGCGTTGGCCCGTCGACCAATGAGTCACAGGTTCGATTCCGGTCAAGGGCACGTACCTCAGTTGTGGTTTGTCCCCGGCCCTGGTTGGGTTGTGCAGGAGGCAGCCACTCGATGTGTCCCTTTCACGTCAATGTTTCTCTCTCTCTCTCTCTCTCTTCCCCTCCCACTCTATCTGAACAATAATGGAGGAATGTCCTCGGGTAAGGATAAAAAAAAAAAATCAAGTCCTAATTTAATTGGCAGTGGTTTTTCTTTCTTAGTAGTTGTGATATTGTGATTTATAATAAGAAATACATATTTGGTCTTCATCCTGGAACAGAGCTCCTAAAACCCTCAGAATTTCCTAAGTAATGAGAGCCATAAAGGTGTCTTTTATTATATCAATGAGGTGACTTTTGAAAGCACCTAAAGATGGGGCTGTTTTCCAGGAAAACCAATCATGTGATTAGAAGGTTGGACCTCCGTCTCACCCCCACCCTTCGTGAAGGAGAGAGGGACTGAAGGTTACAGCAATCACCAACAGCCAATGGTTTAATCAGTCATGCCTATGTAATGAAGGGTCCATAGAACACCAAAAGGACCCTGTTTGCAGGGATTTCAGGTTGGTGAACATGTAGAGATTTGGGGAAAGCGGTGAGCTCTGAGAAGGCATGGAAGCTCCATGCCCTTGTCACCGGAACAGGGCCAAGCCGAGGCGAGTCCTGCCCCAGCATGATCTGGGCTGAGCAGATTCTGGACTCGTGCAGGAAAAAATTCAAGACATGAGTCCAGGTGAAAGTGAGAATAATTTTCTTAAAGCTTAGGTCAGTGACGCAAAAGAAGGGCCCTTGGAGACAGGAGCAGGGAGTAAGCCCGGGATGAGCTGCCACCGCCCACTGCTCCTCTGGTAGCAAGTCTGGTTGGAACCCTGCTAAGGATAAAGAAAGCAAAAGTACAGCCCTGGCTGGTTTGGCTCAATGGTTAGAGCATCTGCCCGTGGACCAGAGAGTCCCAGGTTTGGTTCCCGCTAAGGGCATGTACCTTGATTGCAGTTTGTCCCCACCCTGGTTGGGGTCATATGGGTGGCAACCAGTCGATGTGTCTCTCTCACATCGATGTTTCTCTCTCTCTCTCTTCCCCCATCTCTCCCTCCCGCTCTATCTGAGGATAAATGCAAAAATGTCCTCGGGTGAGGATAAGAAAAAAAAGCAAAAGTACAAGCCTGAGGAAAGGGGTGTGGGTGTGCATAAAGAGCTTGCACTGGCACCCTTTGCCCTGAGGGGTTTTATCTATTTCCTATAGGTGGGAATTGTGGGGTCAGGGGTCATTCTCGGGTTAGTTTCACCTTTATCTTGGATTGGTTTGCTCTAATTGGTTTTTGTTGTTGTTGTTATCTATCTTCCTAAGGTGATTTAAACCACCTGCTCTTAGATGTCTCTGGTTAGGGAGGATAGTCTTGTGATTTAACAGCTGGCTGTTAATTGCTCAGCCGTTCAGACCATTTATTCAACCATTTGTCTCAGTTTCCTCATTCCACTTGCCAGGGAATTTTCCTAGTTTCTTACTAACCTGCCTCACTTTCTCCATACCTTGCCCTATGCATCTCTTTCATCTGGTTCTTCCTGAGTTACATCCTTTTATAATAAACCGGTGATCTAGTAAGTAAAATGTTTCTCTGAGTTCTGTGAGCTGCTCTAGCAAATTAATCCAACCCAAGGAGAGGCTCATTGGAACCTCTAATCTATACCTAGTTGGTCATAAGCACAGGTGACAACTGGGACCCGTGACCAGAATCTGAATTGGAGGGGGGAGGGAGCAGTTTTGTGGCACTGATGCTATCTGTGGGCTCTGACACTACCTCCAGGTAGATAGTGTCAAATTGAGGTGAACTGCAGGACACCCAGCTGGCGTCAGAAAATTGTTTGGTGGTGTGAGGGAACTGCCCCACCACAACCACCGTGCCACTCACACACACACTCACACACACACACACTGTGATTGGTATCACAACCTATTTAGTACTACATAGAACAATGGCATATCTTACAATGGATGGCTTCTTAGATTTGAGTAAACATGATGTGTTTCTCATTCCAAAGTACTGCAGTGATTTTCCGGGTTAACTGTAAGTCTTTTCTGAGATTGGTTCACATGTGCAGGCCCCTGAGCCGCCCGAGTATGAAAAGAAAATAGTTCGTGAAGAGTTTCAGTAAGTGCAAACCTGAAGGCTCCACCCTGGAGCGCGGTCAAACCACTGGAGTCCTCACAGCCCACCAGAACCTCGCTCTAATGAAACGTTTCTCACTTGCACTCGGGCCTAAGCTGTGCCCCTGGACTCCTTTAAATTGAACACTATTGTATATTCACTTATGTGTCTGTCAATATACCTAGCACAAAGCCTTACACACAATAGGCCCTCAATGAATGTGTGTTGAGTTGGCAATGCCTTCCACTGAAACTTCCTTTCCTCCCTTAGTCTATTCATCTAATATCTCCCTGAGATGCTAATCCTTCTTTATTTTTTTTATTAATTTATTTTTGTACAGATGTTTCTCCTTTTTCCCCCATTGACAACCTCCTCCCGATCCTGCCCCCGCCCCCAGCATCATTGTCTATGTCCATTGGTTATGCTTATATGCATAAGTTCTTTGGTTTATCTCTTCCTTCCCTACCCCCTACCCCCCTCCCCTGAGATTTGTCATTCTGAACCCTACTTCTATGTCTCTGGGTCTATTTTGTTCATTGTATTCCACAAATAAATGAGATCATGTGATACTGTCTTTCTCTGACTGGCTTATTTCACTTAGCATAATACTTTCCAGGTCCCTCTATGTCGTCTCAAAGGATAAGAGATCTTCCTTTCTTACAGCTGTTTAGTATTCCATTGTGTATATGTACCACACCGTTTTTATCCACTCATCTATTGATGGACACTTGGGCTGTTTCCAGATCTTAGCAAGTACTGCTATGAACACAGGGGTGCGTATACTCTTTCTGATTGGCGTTTCAGGCTTCTTAGGATATATTCCTAGAAGTAGGATCGCTGGGTCGAATGACAGTTCCATTTTTTACTTTTTGAGGAAACACCATATTGTTTTTCCATAGTGGCTGCACCAGTCTGCATTAAGTGGGAATAGAAAGATCATATCTCAACACAATAAAGGCCATTTATGACAAATCTACAGCCAAGATCATACTCAATGGGAAAAACTAAAAGCATTTCCCTTAAGAACAGGAACAAGACAGGAATGCCCACTTTCACCACTCTTATTTAACATAATACTAGAAGTCTTAGCCACAGCAATCAGACAAGAAGAAAAAATAAAAGGGATCCAAATTGGAAAGGAAGAAATGAAACTGTCATTATTCGCAGATGACATGATACTGTACATAGAAAACCCTAAAGACTCCATCAAAAAACTACTAGATTTAATAAATGAATTCAGCAAAGTAGCAGGATACAAAATCAACATCCAGAAATCACTGGCATTTTTATAAATCAATAACAAGCACACAGAAAGAGAAACTAAAAAAAAAAAAAAATCCCATTTACCATTGTGGCAAAAAAAATTAAGATACCTAGGAATAAACTTAACCAAAGAAGTAAAGGACCTATTTGCAGAAAACTACAGGACATTGAAAAAAGAAATAGAGGAAGATATTAAAAAGTGGAAGCACATACCTTGTTCCTGGATTGGAAGAATTAACATCATTAAAATGCCCATACTACCCAAAGCAATCCCCATTAAAATACCAACAATATATTTCACAGAACTAGAATAAACACTCCAAAAGTTTATATGGAACCAAGAAAAGACCCCAAATAGCCACAGCAATCTTGAAAAAGAAGAACAAAGTAGGAGGGATCACAATACTGGATATCAGGTTATACTATTATACAAAGCCATTGTAATCAGAACAGCCTGGTAGTGGCACAAGAACAGGCCTATAGATCAATGGAACAGAACAGAGAACCTGGAAATTGACCCAAGACATTATGCTCAATTAATATTGGACAAATGTGGCAAGCATAGAGTGGAGTCAAGACAGCCTCTTTAATAAATGGTATTGGGAAAATTGGACAGCTACATGCAAAAAAAATGAAACTAGACCACCAACTTACACTATACACAAGAATAAACTCAAAATGGATAATAGACTTAAATGTGACTCGTGAATCCATAAAAATCCTAGAAGAAAATGTAGGCAACAAAATTTCAGACATCACACGCAGCAGAATTTTCACTGATATATCACCTAGGGCAAGAGAAACAAAGTAAAAAATTAATACATGGGACTACATCAAACTAAAAAGCTTCTGCACAGCAAAAGAAACAAGCATCAAAATGGAAAGGGAACCCACTATGTGGGAGAGCATATAAGGGGTTAATTTCCAAAATATAATATATAGAGTACTCATACAACTCAACAAAAGGAAGACAAAGAATCCAATTAAACAATGGGCAGAGGACCTAAATAGACACCTCTCCAAACAGGACATACAAATGGCCAAGAGACATATGAAAAAATGCTCAACATCACTAATCATCAGAGAGATGCAAATTAAAATGATTATGAGGTATCACCTCACACCTGCCAGAATGGCAGCCATCAACAAATCATTAAACAATAAGTGCTGGAGAGAGTGTGGAGAAAAGGGGACTCTAATACATGGCTGGTGGGAATGCTAATCCTTATTAAATGTTGCTCCTAAACCTAGTTCAAACATTTGCTATGGTTTCCTGTCAGTAATGCACGTCTGCTACTGCAGGTCTCTTCACCTCACTGCTGAGAAAACCTGTGCTGGTTCCACCAGTGGGTTGGAACTTATGTCTCCTGCATTCTCCACCAGGTTCATCATAACTGGATTCTTTGGGGACAGAATGGGCCTCCTTACATGTGTCACCTCTGATCAGGTGATAATAGGTCTCTGAAAAACCACAAGGATTCTGAGAACACATCTGGCTCAGCAAGGAAGAGAGCTGTGATTGATTATTGATATCTGCCATGAATACTCAGGCATCACCACGCATTTGCCTGCCTACCTAATCTACATGGCATGATTCGTGATTCATGCAGCACCATGAGTTCCCCTCACAGTGCCCACAATGTAAACATTAAAAGGATTTCTAGAAATAGTTCTTTTGATGTTTATAACTTGTTTTTCAAGGTTGTCTATGACTATTTTCTCTGTACATGTGTGTGTATGTGTGTGCGCGCAAGGGGTTTTGTTACATAATCAAATCTATAATTTTTATCTTTATTGTTTATTTATTCCTATTACAAAAGTTCTCTTATTCCAATTTATGGAAACATGCCCTCATAATTTCAAGTAGCATTTTTAGGTTCAATGTTATATTTAAATCATAGATTTACATGGAATTATTTTAGTGTAAAGAATGAAACTGGGAGCCAGCTTAATTTTTTCCCATGTAAAAAATCTGATTCATATCAATTATTGAATATTTTCCTCCACTAATTTGAACTGCCTTTTGGATCTAACACTATATTACTATATCTCATTGTTTACTCTGCTCATTTCTATGACATTATTGTAATAGTTCAATTACTGTGACTTTAATGCACTTTAATATCTCATAGAACATGTTCTCCCCTTATTCCTCTGCTTTTCGTCAATTAACTGGCAAATCTTACATGTTCAGTCTTTCAAATAGACTATGGAATCATTTTATCAAATATAGGGGGGAAAATGTTATAGTAATGTTAGTGAATTTTGTGTTTATAGATTACATTAAGAATAATTTTGGGGAGGGAGCAGGGGCCGAGTAGAGGTGGCAAAGAGAAAGGAAATGAGGGATATTTGTAATAGTATCAACAATAAAAAAAGAACAATTTCATTTTTTATAATATTAAATTTTCATGCCTCCCCTAAAAGATATCATTCTCTCTTAATTCATGAAAGTGTCCTTTATGGTCACTCAGCAGAGTTGAGTTATTTTCTTTATCAATATCCTAAGCATTTCTTGTGAAGTTTATGCCTAAATAATTTATGTTTTAAACACCATTAGAAAAAGAATCTTTTATCCAATACATTTTCTAGCTGGCTACTGTTGATGTTTAAAAGAAAGTTATTTTTTGCCCTGGCCACTTTGGCTCAGTGGTTGGAGCATCGGCCCACGGACCAGAGAGTCCCGGCTTTGGTTCCCGCTAAGGTCATGTACCTCGGTTGCAGTTTGTCCCCAACCCTGGTTGGGATCGTGTGGGTGTGTCTCTCTCGCATCGATGTTTCTCTCTCTCTCTTCCTCCCTCTCTCCCTCCCGGTCTATCTGAAGATAAATGAAAAAAAAAAAGTCCTCCGGTGAAGATATAAATAAATAAATAAATAAATAAATAAATAAATAAATAAATAAATGTTATTTTTCATACATTCTTTTGGTTATTGTACACCTTACTAGAGTTGATTCTGGAGTTGTTAGTTGATTTTAATTGTTTTGCCTTGTAAGATCATATGATAATATAATTTTCCCTCTTTTTTTTCTAAAGTCAATTCCTCTTATTTCTCTTCTGTAACCACATTGGCTTGCATTGTTAGAAAAATATTCAAAAGCAGGGGTCAGAGCAGGCATCTGGTCTCGCTTCTAAGATAAAGGAAAGATGTTAGCATTTTCGCACCAGGGGCCACACTTCCTGGTGGTCTTGTGATAGATGATTGTTTATAAAAACCAGTTTGGTATTTGCCTTGGTTGTCATGCCATTCCTGCCATTACTAACAAAAATATGTATGGCTACGTTTTAAGGAACAGAGATAATCATCAACTAGAACGCTTTGACGTGCTTGCTAAGGACAGTGAGGTTGGTCAAAGGTCACAGCACAAAACTTAAAAATGGAATGGAATCCAGGACACAGAGATGGAGTTGATTTTATTCACATCGACATTATACAAAATCTAACAAAAATATGGATACAGTAAACCCTCCATTTTGCAGACCTCGATTTAATGGACTTCGGATTTAATGGATTTTGAACCTAACAGACAAAATTTCTGGTCCATATGTCATATGTGAAAATTAGCACCCTGTTATTTTTAAATGCTTTTAACCAAGATTTGCTTTTAATTAAATTAACAGGTTTTCTTTTTTTTTTTTTTTTTTTTTTTGGTTATCAATTCACTGTTATTTTTAACAAATTTTAGCGAATAGGCCATAGTTGGAAAAAACACTGTAGTAATTTCACCAACATAAATAAATATTACATATCTACAACTATAGTCTACATATTTAAATCCAAGAGTCACCCCTTGTAAACAATGTTCGGGGAATGATTAGCAAGTGATCACACCGCACAGCGCAAGGTAATTGCTTCTGTTGTCTCCTGGGGAGACTTTCTGCAGAAGTTTGAAGGGTTGGAGATGTTCCCACGTGCGCTAAGCCATGCCCCAGCCGTGTGCATTTGTTTACTCGCGGTGACTGGTGAATGCACCCAGTTACTAGACTTATTCAGTATAAATTTAAAATTACATATAGAAAACTTTTCTTGGAAATTAAACTTTTCATACATACTTAATTTTAATTACACAAACGTGTGTACATAAGTAAAAAACAGGTAAACTAACTAATTTGTCCATTTTTTAACATACGCATTCGAAAACCTACTATTTATTATATAATGGAATTTCAGCTTTAACGGACACCCCCTCGCCCAAATTAGTCTGTTATATCTAGGTTTTACTGTAATATCTATAAACAAAATGCTACAAAACTCTAATGAAAGATATCAAGGATGATTTAAGTAAATAGAGAGAGATTCCATGTTCATAGAGTAAAAGATTCAATACTGTTAAAAAGTCAATTCTTTCCATCTTGGCCTATAGGTTCAACACAACAAACTAATTGTAAAGGTATCAACAAACTGATTCTAAGGTATATGTGGAAGAGCAAAGGATCTAGTATAGCCAACTCAATACTGAAGTAGAAGAACAAAATTAGAACACTGATTCTATCTGATCTCAAGACTTATTAAAAAGCTAAAGTAGCCCTGGCCAGTTTGGCTCAGCGGTTAGAGCGTCGGCCCAGGGACCAGAGAGTCCTGGGTTCAGTTCCCGCTAAGGGCACGTACCTCGGTTGCAGTTTGTCCCCAGCCCTGGTTGGGGTCGTGTGGGTGGCAACAACTCGATATGTCTCTCTCACATCAATGTTTCTCTCTCTCTCTTCCCCCCTCTCTCCCTCCCGCTCTATCTGAAGAAAAAATAAAAAAGCTAAAGTAATCAGGACAGCATGGCATTGAGGAAAGAATGGGCGCATAGACCAGTGCAATACAATAGAGAGCCCAGAAATAGATCCACACATATACAGTACACTGATGTTTGACAAAGAAGAAACTGCAATTGAATAATGCAAATCGTCTTCAACAAATGGTGCTGAAACAATTGACTGTCCATATGCAAAAATAAATGCACCTACACACAGACCACACAACTTTCAAAAAAATCAACTCAAATGAACCGTAGGCACAAAACTATAAACCTTCCAGAAGAAAACATAGGAGAAAATCTAGTTGGCCTTAGGTTTGGTGATGAGTTTTTAGACACAACACCAACAGCATAATCCACAAAAAGAAACTGGTAAGTTGAACTTTATTAAAATTAAAAACATCTCTAAAAAAGACACTTCTGAGAGTATCAAAAGACAAGCCACAAACTGGGAAGACATATTTGCAAAGCACAAATCTAATAAAGAACTTGTAACCAAAATATACAAAGCAATTTTAAAACTTAACAATAAGAAAACAAACAACCCAATTTAAACAATAGGCAAAAGGCCCTGGCCGGTTTAGCTCAGTGGTTAGAGCGTCGGCCCGCGGACCAATGAGTCACGGGTTCGATTCCAGTCAAGGGCACGTACCTTGGTTGCGATTCGCCCCAGGCCCTGGTCAGGGCCGTGTGGGAGGCAACCAGTTGATGTGTCCATCACACGTCAGTGTTTCTCTCTCTCCCTCTCCCTCTCTCTCCCTCCCTCCCACTCTATCTGAAGATAAATAGAAAAATATCCTCACGTGAGGATTTTTTTTAAATGGGCAAAAGATCTGAACAGACATCTCACTAAAGACTACATACATATGACAAATAAGCACACAAAAGATGTTCACCATCATTTGTCATTAGAGAATTGCACATTAAAATGAGATACCACTACACACCTATTCGAATGGTTAAAACCCCAAACACTGACAACACCGAATGTGCGAGGGTGCCGAGCTACAGGAGCTCTCTCACTGCTGGTGGGAATGCAAGATGGGATAGCCATTTTGGAAGACAATTTGGCAGTTTCTTACAAAGCTAAACATAGTTTTCTCATACAACCTAGCAATCACATTCTTAGTTATTTACTCAAATGATCTGAGAAAGTATGCCCACACAAAAGCCTGCACTTTAGTGCTTATAGCATCTTTAGTCATAACTGCCAAAAACTGGAAGCAACAAAGATGTCCTTCAATAGGTGAACAGATAAACAAACTGTGGTACCTCCAGACAATGGAATAATGCTGAGCACTAAAAAAACTGACCTATTGAACCAAGGAAAGACATGGATGAATCTTAAATGCATACTGCTAAGTGAAAGAAGGCAGTCTTTAAAAACCACATGTTTGTTATAAGATTCCAATTATATGATGTTATGGAAAAGCCAAAACTATAGGAATGGTAAAAACATCAGTGATAGCCAGGGACTCCAGGGAAGTTGAGGGGAGCATAGCAGGTGTGTCAGGGGGATTTTTTTAGGGTGAGAAAAGTATTCTCTGTGATACTGGAAAGGTGGACACATGGCACTAATGACTTGTCAAAACCCATGGAACTGCACAGTACAGAGTGAGCCTTATTGTACGCAAGTTTTTCAAATTATTTAGGAAATCAGGGGATCCCAGGATGGAATTCAGAATGTTATAAAAGAATCTAACTGTACCGCAAATGTATGAAACAACCTCACTGAAAAGGTAACTAGAAATGACTTAAGTCTGTAAGACTAAAAGTGAAAGGAACTTTATATAAGCACAATACTGAATTTCATGAAGTTGTTTCCCATAGGGGTATGCGTAAAAAATTCTCATACTGCTTTCCACATTTCCTGGAGTTAAACAGTGAAGTAAATGAATGGCAAATGGTGGAAGCCAAGTTTTCACTGTTGGAGTGGGAGGTTACAGATCAGCAGGAGCAGGTGACTAGAATGATCCAGGTGGTGATGGATTAGAGTTGGAGAGATCAGTAGGCACCTATATTTAGCTTCATGTAGATAAAGATGTTGACTTACAGAAATGTTTGTAGCTATGTGTATACACACATGCATGTCCTTGCTATCTCAGCTCAAAGGGCCCCAAACAACAACATCCTTGTAGTAATAAGCACATCAAGCACCCAGATCTTGGTTTCTAATCACTCCTCAATAAAAGAAGCTAGGGCTCCTTGGAGAACAGCTGATTCCAGGCCTGGAGAAGGAAACATACATGAGAAGCCGGGAACTTAGAGCACCAGAAAGTTTTTTTTTAAAAAGTGTTCCCAGAAAGCCCATAGTGACAAGGATCTGTCAAAGGGACACAAGAGCCATCTGAAAGGGTTTCCAAAGGCCAAAGCTGGAACAATTTGAGCAACAAATGAGTAAAATAGTATTGTATTATAACCTAAAGTATAAAATAAATATTCATGAGTCCATACTGATACAAATAAATGATGGAATAACTAAATAGATGGGGAAGAAAAAACAAAACTCCCATGCAGAAGAATTTCAAATTAAGTTATACGGACACTCCACCCCCAAGGCGGTAGAGCGAAACTCCTTATGTGTGAACTGTACACAGGGACACAGGGACTTCCTCCAAAACAGTGCAGTACGACAGGGACCAGGGTGGACAGTGACTTTACAGTGGAGAAACCTGACAAACACGACCTCAGTCAGGTCATCACGATTAACATCAACATTGATAAGTCACATTATGAGCATATACCCTTGATTTGACATGATGAGAATGGCACTTTACCTCTGTGGTCTTCTACCTTGAAACCCATAACCTCAATCTAGTCATGAGAAAAGTATCAGACAAATCCCAGTTGAGGAGCAGTCTATAAAATGTACAAGCACTCCTCCAAACTGTCAGTCATCAAAAACAAGGAAAGTCTGAAAACAGCCAAGAAGAGCCAAAGGATACATGATGACTAAATACAGTGTGGTATCCCAAGTGGAATCCTGGACCAGAAAAAAGACATTAGGAGGAAAATAAGGAAATCTGAATAAAATACAGACTTCAGCTAATAATAACGTATAATTGTTTCATGAACTGTGATAAATGCACCATCCTAAAGTAAGATGTTAATAACAAAGGGAACAGGGTATGAAATATATGGGAACTCTCTCTATAGCTGTGCGATTTTTCTGCAAAACTAAAACTATTCTAAAATTTAAAGTTTACGTTAAAAATCAGTGGCTATAACAACAAGAATTTCGCTCAGTTCTATAGGGTGAGTGAAACAGCTCTGCTTCAGGCTGCAGGTTAGCTGGGCTTCGCTCCAGAATTTGAGTTGAATCCAGGCTTTCTCTACATGTTTCCGCATTCTTCTTGGACCTGGGACTACCTGGGGCATGTTCCTGTTGTGACAAGTGGCAGATGCGCAAGAGGCCGAGCCAAACCACATAAACACATTAAAGATCTCCAGTCACAGCATGTCATCTACCATTCAATTGACCAGAGCAAGTCATATGGTCAAGCTCAACATTATTGAGGTGGAATGTATACTCCACCTATTGTATATGCCAAAGGGTAGGAGAGAGATCTGAGGAATAGAGAACAATTGTCCAGTCTCTAGCAGTCTGTCTATATGGCATTGCATCGGTTAGGACAGTTTGGTTGCAAGCAACAGAACCTATTTTGACCATCTTAAACAAAGAAAGAATTCATTGGAATTGTGTGGAATGGTTCGCAAAATTCAAAGAATTAAGCTTCAGAAAGACAGGAACCAGAGAAACTAGTGGTTAGCCCAACCAAGTGAGCACCTACCATTTCTTACTCTCACATCACTATATTCTAAATTCAAATTCCCAGAAGAAAGAGCACAATTAGTCTGGTTTAGTTCAATGTTCCCTCCAATACTAGGATACTAGTACCAGAATAAGGGAGAAGGAATGCATTCCAGGAATAAATTCTGCTTGATTGTTGGTGTGTTGTTACCCTTTTTTTTTTTAAGATTAAAAAAAAAATTTTTTTCCTTTATTGATTTTAGAGAGAGAAAGGGAGAGGGAGTGATAGAAACATTGGTGAGAGAGAACATCGATTGGTCGCCTCCTACATGCCCCCCACTGGAGATTGGGCCCACAACCTGGGCATGTGCCCTGACCAGGAATTGAACTGGCGACCTCTTAGTGCATGGGTCGACGCTCAACCACTAAGCCACACCAGCAGGCTGTTATTATCTTAATATCTGTAGAACTCAATTAGCTGATATTTTATTTAAAACTTGTTATATATACATACAAGAGAACTCTCTGTCATTTTGTGTTTGTGTGTGTGTGTGCGCGCACGTGCTATCTTTTGTTTCTGGAAACAGTGTTATCATATTTCTGCTTTTTTATTGGCTGCGTGTTCTTGTAATCTTTTAACTGCTCTTTGGTTATTCTGCTTTTCTACTGTTTATCTCTTCCTCATTCCTAATGTATGTATTTGTGTTTTTGTCTCACTTTTTTCCCCTTGACTGTATTATCTCTGAATTATTTCTTCATTTTTTTTAAACCAATTTTTAGATCTATCAATTCTACCTTTTTTCTTTCCTCTAATTAATTACATTATAATTAATTAATAATATATCATTAAAATGTATGAAATCTATATTTATTATTTAGGTTCCTGGTTAAACTTATTTTAACTTATTGCAGTAAATACTTAATTCTTTTTTTTTTTTTTTTAATCCTCACCTGAGGACATTTTTTCATTTTTTGCTCAGAGTGGGAGGGAGAGAGAGGAAGAGAGAGAGAGAGAGAGAGAAACATCGACGTGAAAGGGACACATCGAGTGGTTGCCACCCACACGACCAACCAGGGCCAGGGGACAAACTGCAACCGAGGTACATGCCCTTAGCGGGAACCGAACCCGGGTCTCTCCGGACCACAGGCCAACGCTCTAACCGCTGAACCAAACTGGCCAGGGCAGTAAATACTTAATTCTTTTTTCTCATTTAACTAACACAAATATTTAAAGTTATGAATTTTTCACGCATTACAACTTTGGCTACATTCTATTACTTTTTATATGTGGCTTTTTCATGATCTATATTTTCTAAATATTCAGCAAATGTGGTTTTTGTTTTTCTCTTTGACCCAGGAATTATCCAGTAAAGCTATTTATAATGTCCAATCAGTAAATTTTCTGCTTATCTACTTGTGTCCTTATTTATTAATTTTTTCTAGGTTTATTTTTCAAAAAATATTGCCTGACCTATTTTTATTTTAGAGACTTTATTGAGAGTCTGTGTGTGGCTGGATATGATATCAATACGTATACATCTTTTTTAGAGTACTTCATTATTTCAGAGAGAATCAGATGATACAACGTCACAATTCTGGGGATCACTCCATGGGTTGTAGGGAAATCCATAAACTGCCTACTCTTGCTATTTAATCAGCATTTTAAAAAATTTCTCTTTTACAAAACCTATGTGAATGCTGAAGTAAACTGGTAAGTTAAATTCTCCCTAAGTAAAAAGATTCTACAAGGCATGGGACTGGGTGTTATGAGATCTGGCTCCGAACTCCCAGCTCCACCACCAGCCAGCTGTGTAACCTTGGGAAGGCCTCACACTCTCTCAACTCCAGCATCCTCATCTCCCTGCAAAAGTGGCTGCAGCACTTGTCTGGCAAGCTCAGGTCTCTCTAACTACGCCTGGGGTTTTCAAAGGACTGTGAGAAGCAGCACTCTCTCCAATCTCATTGTGTAAAAGGAAGTAATACAACTAGACGATCCGTAAGGTCCCAGCAAGCTTTAAAATTCCACGACTGGAACAAATCAGATACCCATGGCCCTTGCTTTTAACTGCCTGGATTACAAGAACTCACACTGTTTAAAATAAAAGGTAGGAGGAGGAATTCGGTTCCAGCCCTCGCTTTAGCATTACCTGGCTCTGTCATCACAGATATTACTATCTATCAGTTGTCCCACTGCTCTGACCCTCACTTACCTCATCTTTAAAATGGATATGTCACCACTCTCACAAAGCTTAAGATAATAAATAGAAAGTGCTTTATAAACTGTGAAGTGCCATAAAGCCTTAGTTCCTGTTATTAAATACTCATGCAGCATTAATGCCTCCACTGTCTTGTGTGTTTTATAAGGTGTTAAATTTAATGGAATTGTTAAACTTACTGCCTTTCATTAAAAAGGCAGCCGCAGGCAGGTCTATACAGTGAAAGCAAGGGAATAGGTATTTTGCCTGAATTACCTGGGTAATCACAGCTAAATCACTTTGATGAGCTAAGAAGAGTGAGAATTAAGACTGTCTCAAGGCTGGGGAAGGACTTAATAACCTCACTATATTTTCTTCTGTCCCATTATTTCATAAAATTAAGACTGACCGAGAATTACATTACAGCACATACTGAAAAGAAAATGAAACCATAGATTCACACCAGACTAGCACATTAGCATGGGACAGAGGCAGGCTTGGTGACTAACGTGTCAAATGAGTTTTCACGTAAGGTGCTAATTGTTTCTTTTTTAAACAAGAACATAATAAACCAACTCTCTGTTGCCTTCTCCTAGCCCTAAAGCTGTATGAGGGGCCACTTTGTAAATCCCAGCCCACTGATGTTAGTGGTTACAAGTCTATAATCTGATTTCCTGGATGCAGTCTAGAGAAATTGGATTTGAAAAATGTCTTCCTCCAGCAAAGAATGAGGGGGAGGAGGGGAACTGAACAGGCACATCACAAAGGAATATATACAAAAGGCCAATAAGCAAAAAAACTTTTCAATATCACTAGTCATTAAAAAAACAAAAAATTAAAAACACTGTGAGATACCACTATACACCTACTTGGATGGCTAAATTTTTTGTTGTTAATCCTTACCCAAGGATATTTTTTCCATTGATTTTTTTTTCTTTTTTTTTAGAGAGGGTGGAAGGGAGGGAGGAATGGGAAGAGAGAACAACATCACATTGACTGGTTGCCTCCCAAACACACCCCAGGGCGAGGATCAAACCTGCAACCAAGGCATGTGCCCTTGACCGGGAATCGAGCCCTCGACCCTTCGGTGCACAGGTGGACGCTCCATCCTCGGAGCCACAATGGCCAGGGCTGGATGGCTAAGATTTTAAACTGACAATACCAAATGTTGTGCAAGCACTTTGGAAAATTGTTGAGCAATTTCTTATCATGTTAAATATATACCTACCCTATGATCTAGCAATTTGACTCCTAGGTATACACTCACAAAAAGATTTATACAAGAATCTTCGTAGCAACTTTATTTATAAAACTTGGGGATGGGGGTGAGGGGTGGTCTAAATGTTCATCAATAAGAGAATGGAGCCCTCGCCGGTGTGGCTCAGTGGTTAGAGTGTTGGCCTGTGCACCAAAGGGTCATGGGTTCAATTCCTGGTCACAGGTACATACCTGGGTTGCAGGTTCGATCCTCAGCCCCAATCAGGGTGTGAGTGGGAGGCAACCAATCGATGTGTCTCTCTCACATTGATGTTTCTCTCCACCCTTCCCCACCCCACTTCTACTCTCTCTAAAAATCAGTGGAAAAAATATCGTTGGGTGAGGAGAGCCCCGGCCAGTTTGGCTCAGCGGTTAGAGCGTGGGCCCGTGGACCAATGAGTCACGGGTTCGATTACTGTCAAGGGCATGTACCTCGGTTGCGGTTCGTTCGTGCGAGAGGCAGCCAGTCGGTGTGTCTCTTTCACATAGATGTCTCTCTCTCTCCCTCTCTCTCTCCCTCTCTCTCTCTCTCTCTCTCTCTCTCTCTCTCTCTCTCTCTCTCTCTCCCTCCCTCCCTCTCATTCTGAGATAAATGGAAAAATATCCTCAGGTGAGGATTTTAAAAAAAGAGGGAGAGAGAGAGAGAATAGATAAATTATGGCACGTGCATGTAACAGATTACTACTCAGCAAAAAAGAAAAAAAAAAGGAACTACTGATAAAACAAGTGGGACAAATGTCAAAAACATGTTGAATCCAGGCAGTCAGAATAAACAAAGTACACTCTGTTAGATTTTAAATACTCTGCAGTGTTGGAAATGTTCTCTGTCTCGATTGGAGCCATGGTTACCTGGGCGCATCATTTTTCAAAACTCATCAAACTGTACACTTATGATCTGTAAATTTTACTGTATGCAAATTAAATGCCAAAAAAGAAATATATATTAATTTTTTAAAGGATGCAGAAGAAGAAATGAATGCCATTTAAAACTTGTCATTTCTATCCCTGTGCTCCTTTATAGGAAACATTTTTAAACTTAAAGCTTTATTGACTTCATAAATACAATTTTAGCTGTACATTATTCCCACACTTCATTAATTCCAATTTGATTTTTTTTCTCTCTTTTAGTGCTTCAAAATTCTCTAGCTAAGCATCTTTTTTTTTTTTAATCCTCACCTGAGGATATTTTTCCATTTATCTTCAGATAGAGTGGAAGGGGGAGAGAGAGAAACATCGATGTGAGAGAGACACATCGATTGGTTGCCTCCCACACGACCCCGACCGGGGCTGGGGACCTAACCGCAACCAAGGTACTTACCCTTGACCGGAATCGAACCTGAGAGTCTTCGGTCGGTGGGCCGATGCTCTGACCGCTGAGCCAAACTGGCTAGTAGCTAAGCATCTTTTTCCATGACATGCATTATGCAAGCACTGCACTGAATGAAAGTGAATATTCCTAAACCTGATTACATGGTGTAAAAACAAAGGCCTTGTTATTGACTGTGGAACTATGTGAACAAATTAAACATGGCTTAATAGTGCCGGCGAAAAGGTAGCAACAGTTAGTGCTTAATAAGGTGATCCGTGGGGTTCATTAGCATGGAGTGGAATTTACCAGAAGAGGTTTTCAGAACCTAATTAATTAAACCCCCATCAAATAGAAGCATTCGATTGATATGAACCCATTCTGAGTTTAAACGTAAACATTAATTAACCTCATAATTGATACATTTCCTATACATGTGAGGAACATTAGTCACATTAATCAAAAAAGATCACAATATTAATGAAAACAATTTGAGTAGCAAATGTAAGTGAAATGATGTGACCCTTTGGCCCATCCCATTTTAAATTCAATTTTTTTAAATGGACATTAGAAAAATTCTGGGTGACAGTACATTGCAAAGGAAATTTTTTTAAATGTGTTTTTCTTGATTTTTTAGAGACAGGAAGGGAGAGATAGAAACATCGATGTGAGAGAGAACATGGATAGGCTGCCTCCTGCACGCCCCTCACCGGGGATCGAGCCCACAACCCAGGCATGTGCCCTGACTGGGAATCAAACTGGGACCTCTCAGTCCATGGGACGACGCTCAATCCACTGAGCCACACCGGCTGGGCAACAAAGGACGTTTTTTTAAATTAGGAAATACGGTTGTTCCTTGACATCCGATGGGATTATGTCCCAATAAACCAATTGTAGGTTGAAAATATTGGGACTCAAAATGCATTTAATACACCTCGATTACCTTAAACACATTCAAACACTAACATTAGCCTACCGTTGGGCAAAACCGTCGTGATGCCACTGCCCAAATCACGAGGGCATCAGCACATATCACCAGCCCGGGAAAAGATCAACACGCCAGGTATGGTCTCTCCTGCACGCGTGTCCCTTCCATACCATCTGTCCTAACTTGCACCCTGTACACCATCTTCTGAAAATACCCAGCCCTGTCAAGTAGATACTAGAGAGTTAGGGAAATGGAGTGGAACTAATACGAGAAGTATGTGACAAACTTCTGGTTGTTCCCAAAGAGTCCTTTTCTCTTTCTTCAGAAGAAGCAGAATTCTTAGCATGTGGACACCCAAAATAAAGATCCCAGCCTTTCTTGCAGCGGGTTTTAGGGTTAGATCGCAACGTGTAGAATTAGATTCTGGCCAGTGGAATATAAACCAAAATGTCCTTTGGCAGCTTTCAGAGCTTTCCTCAAAACACAGCTGGTGCACAACTTAGGCCACTCTCTGTTCTCTGTTCTCTGTTCTCCGCTACGAGGACGCAAAGGCGGCCGTGGAGGCTAGGGCTGAAGGCCGTGCCCCGCAAGAGGGTGTACAGTGAGCTGGAAACAGGCTGCAGCCGTAACAGCTCTGTGGAGGAACACCGCTATGACAGCCTACCCTGCATAACTCCAGACTTTTATACGAAAGAGCAGTGAGTTTCCATCTTGTTTAAGCCATTTTTTTGTGTGTTTTGTTGTTATTGTTGTTGTATTATTACTAGGAACTACATTTAATCCTAATCGATACAAAGAGTATTATATTTGTAGTTTTGTGGTGTTCTCTTTTTGGTTGTTGCTTAAAATCAAAATGGCCACTCAAGCCTCCAGTGCTGAGAAGGAACACCAGGTGTGCGTGAGGAGGACCTCTGGTCGCCACCTGAGTTCTCCAGGAAACAGCGTGAGGCGAGCATTCGGCGCTGATGGTTATTTGCAGGTGCAGTCCCAGGACAGTGAGAGTGAGGCAAAAGGCTAGGGAAGGATGCAAGCAATGCAGGTGATGCCCTGCCACACTGGTCACAATGACCCACAAAAAGATGTGTCAGCTTGCTTGTCACTCAGCAAATTCAGAACATCTTCAGACAAGCTCTATGAATTAACCTCGCTTTAAGCCATCCATGAGAGGAAGGAAGGAATGAAATGTACTTCTGGCCTTGGCTGGTTTTGCTCAGTGGTTAGAGCGTTGGCCTGCAGACCGGGGAGTCCCAGGTTCGATTCCAGCCAAGGGCACGTACCTCGGTTACGGTTAGTCCCCGGCCCCAGCTGGGGTCATGCGGGTGGCAACCACTCGATGTGGCTCTCTCACATCAATGTTTCACTCTCTCTCTCTCTCCCTCCCACTCTGTCTGAAGATAAATGTAAAAATACCCTCGGGTGAGGATGAAAAGAAAATGTACTTCTGCTGCCCCGACCTGAATAACCAGCATGCTCTCCTGAGGCTCTGCTGCCTCCTTCCACACACCTCAGGAAGGCAGAGCTCACAACTGCGGCGGCCTGTTTGCTTCGACCCCAGAAGTAAAGAGCGGAGCTGGAAAGAAAGGCACGTGGCCACCAGGTCTGGCTGTGTGGCGGTAGCCAGAGAGGAGACGCCGTAACCTCCAGGAAGTGACTCTGGTCCCAGCAAGATGCCTCGGAAGTTGGCCTCGACCAGCAATTTTCAACCTTTCCCATCTAATGGCACACATAAACCAATCACTGAAATTCTGCGGCACACCGAAAAATAAACGTTTTGCCCATCTGACCAAAAAAAATAGGTATAATTTTGATTCATTCACCCCGGACGGCTATTGTTGTGTTGGCTGTTGTCATTTTCTTTTATCTGACAACCTCAGAGAAAAGAGGTTCGTGCCCCTGACTAAATGGTCAGGTTTGCATGTTTTAAATATTCTTGCGGCACACCGGTTGAAAATCACTGGCCTAGACCAATGAACACACCACAGTTTCCATGTCCATCACTGCCTGCCAACTCAGACCTCAGAGATGGCCAAAGCCTGACTTTAAAACATCTCAAAGCTGACATCTGCGGTACCCAACCTGGACGGGCCCCAGATATACACACAGCCTTACCTGGAAACACAGTCCTAGAGGCTTCGGTTCCCTGGTGTCTAAGAGCATTGGCCAACACCCAGTTTCGTCCTAACAGGTCATAGGTAGTACTCTCACTCTACGTTTCAGATTAGAATAAAAGAAGATAAAAGATGAACAAATAACTGAAAACCTTAAATCAATACACATCCCAACATTAGAACAGGAGGGACATAGGAAGTCTTGTTTGTTTGTTGTATTTACTTCTAGGCAGAGCTACCCATCTGATTCTCAGTGTGCCTGCCTCTTGGAGTGTTGCAATTTTGCAGCAAATTTAAATTGCAGGCTGGTTGGTGACCAGAGTGGTACGAGAAACAGACAATCAGACTAGTCTTAAAAATTATTCATAGGCTGGTCTGGTGTGGCTCACTGGTTGAGCGTTCACCCATGCACCAAGAGGTCGCCGGATCGATTCCCGGTCACGGCACATGCCCGGGTTGTGGGCCCGATCCCCAGTGGGCAGTGTGCAGGAGGCGGCCAGTCGATGTTCTCTCTCATCGATGTTTGTATCTCTCTCTCCCTCTCCCTTCCTCTCTCTCTAAAATCAATAAAGAAAAAGTATTTTTTTAATTATTCATAGACAATTCTATGGTGCAAGAAAGAGTTTTTACTTGCATATAAAGGAGCTGGATGTATTTTTTTTTTAAAGGAGCTCATAGAATATGAAAATGAGTGATATAAATTGCTTAACTTACTACATTTCTTTTATAAATGTTTTCCTATCCTAGGATAGGGAAAATTAAATTCTCCAGGTAGTCAGAGCTAGACTGGGGACAAAATGGCAGAACTGTTTTTTTTCTCTTCTTCACTAAGAATCCAAAGACATGTTGAGGTCCCAGTTGGACTATGTACTTGAAAAGTCAGTTTTCTAATCTGTTAAAAGAGGATAACATTATTGCTACAGAATTAATTTCAAACCATTAAAAATATGATACTCGTGCAAATATAAAACAAACGTGTTAAAGATTTCATTCGTCATTATCAAGAGAGAGATATTTATACAGCCCACAAAGCAAGGCTTTTACATTTTTAAAGAGCTGTAAAAGGAAAGAAGGAGGGAGGGAGGGAAAGAGAAAAAAGAAAAAGAGAAAGAGGAACGAAGGAAGGGAGGGAGGGAGGGAGGGAGGGAGGGAGGGAGAAAGGGAGGAAGGAGGGAAGGAAGGAAGGAAGGATATTCAACAGGTAATGCATATATTCTGCAAAGTCTAAAATATTTACTATCTGGTGCTTTAAATAAGTTTTCAATAGATGGTCTACACTTTTATAGACTTAAAAATCCCTGGAGGAGCCCTGCTGGTATGGCTCAGTGGTTGAGCATCGACCCATGCACCAAGAGGGCACTGGTTCAATTCCTGGTCAGGGCACATGCCCAGGTTGTGGGCCTGATCCCCAGTGGGGGGCATGCAGGAGGTGGCCAATCGATGTTCTCTCTCATCAATGTTTCTATCTCTCCCTCTCCCTTCTTCTCTCTAAAATCAACAAAGAAATATTTGTTAAATCCCTGGAGGATTATTTTTGCTGGTAGCAAAAGAAAAACATCCTCCCTTTTGCCTTTTTGAAGTTTTAGATCATTTTCTTGACACTCTCTTCCATCTGAGCTACCGTACGGTTGTGAGGGTCAATTTAGCTGATAAAGCAGTTAGTAAACTCGAGTGCCACACACGTATAAAGGGGTGCTGTGCCTTCACTGAGGGCTGATGGTTTTCACAGGTTATCCTCTAGGGTCTGACACCTTCACGATGACATGTGCCTAAGGTTGACTTCCAAAGATGCTCAGAATCCCAGAGTAAGATGCATGAGCCCCCATGAATTCTGCTCCATTGTGTCATCTTCAATCTCTTGAAGTTTTGGGAGAAAATCTGCACATTTGTACTTCAGGATTGGCTCATAACTCATTAAGAATATTGGGCCTTCTACTGTTTGACTTCTGTTTGTTTGTTAACTACTCAAAGCTTCCAGAATGACAGCACCGTCCTCCCTCTCCCACAGCCCACTCGTGCTCCATCACGATCACCTCGGTCTGTTCAACTTTTTCCCATGCAGATCAAGACATACTGAAGCCATTAATGTTTTCTCCAAAATGAGGGTGATTAATAAGATGAAGCAATTCTTTCTGCTTGCCCACTCCAAAGTAAAACGCCTACTGATACTATATGAAAATGCATTCCAGCTTCATGAAATACACTATTTATCTCCACTAGTTTACTAGTATCTATTGACCTCCCTCTGGGTATGAAACATTCCGCCACATATTTTAGCAGATGGAAAAATTTTAATTTTTGCCCCTAAGAAGCGTACAATCTATTTAGAGAAATGTAAAACACAACACAACCCATGAAATGCGAAGTCCAAAGTGTGGTGAAATCAGTAGGGTGATGTCTAGCATTTAGAGTCAGAATAGTTCATGTTCATCATTCCATGAAGGAGTCAAAGAGAGGTTTCCCATTTTATAAGTATCTTTACAAACACTAGTTACTACTAGGAAAAATCAGGGCATTTTAGATAAAACAGAGAGATATGGGTTTGATTGGAAAGGTCCAATGAACTGGCAAACCTGGACCCACATTGTCACATGGCAACGATCAACTATATTCTTACTTCTCAGACAGTGAATGAGGAAACCAAGAGCATGGCATCACCCGGGAGATTGTTAGAAGTATGGACTCTCAGACCCCACCACCCCTCCCCAAATTATAGCCCCAGAGACAGGTACCAAAGTGACCCCCAAGCACACAAAAGTCTCAGAAGCACTGAGCTAGAGCTGGACAAGATCTTTAGCAAAACATGTGCTCTCCAGACTGGCATGGTCCCCACCAGTCTATCTTCCTTCACATCTGGCCTTCTTTACTTCCATTACCTGCCTGGCCTTTGTAAATATTCCAGCGTTCAACCCTAATCGAAACCCCTTGGCCTATCAGCTAAGCCCTCCAGAACCATATTTCAAAACTTTTTCTCCCTACTTCCCAGCCTAACCCCTTCCATTCCACTTTTACTAACTCTCTAATAGATCTTTCCTCCCATTACTTCTCCCACCAGAAATTTGATAAGTGATTATTTTATTTTATTTTATCTATTCATTCATTCATTCATTCATTCATTCACACTTGAAAGCATGGATGCTGACACATTACAGGACTCTTTTAGTGTCACTTCTGCTCACATTTGTAATTCTAGCACCCAGTACAGTGTCTGGCACAGAGTAGTCATTCACTAGCAAAACTATGAATGTGGGGACACATAAACCATGAGTGGAAGAATGTCTCATTAGAGTCAGAACTTCAGGTGACAAATATTTATTGCCCGTCAGGTTCTGTGCTGGGCCCTGGGATGCTAGGTAAATAAGATACCATCCCCACTCTGCAGGAGCTCCCAATACATCTGAGAGGCTTGATAGAGAAGCCATAATTGCAACACAAGAGCATGTGAGCTGTCACAGGGGTGCACCGTTATCTATTGCTTTAATAATGCAGCATAACAAACAGCCATAGGACCTCAAAGGCAGGCTACAGTTATTACTTGTTCATGGATCTGGGGTGGTCGTCCAAGTGGCTTTGCTCTTCTTGACTGGACTTGATTAATACTTGGGAGCCCACTGGAGGCCAGGTGCTCTTGGCTGGAATGACCGGCTCACCTCCATGGGCCTTTCATCCTCCAGCTGACTGCTTTTGGCATTTTCATGGTGACAGTAGATGTGTAATTTTTTTTATTACAGAATGCTTACATGTATTTTTTTCTTTTGATAAGGTAAAACCATTTCCTCAAGGAAATAATACAATTTTGCACAAAGACCAAAGGAACTTCATCTGTCTTGTGATTCAGCTTTGTTTTACAATATATGAACTGCCATCCCCTGCCTCTTCACTCGGCAACACTGCTGGGTGCTGTCCTTGGCTTTGAACCCCGGAGCAGGCTCCAGATCCGGCAGGAGATGATTTGAAACAAGTGACTCCCTGCTGTGCTGGACTTCATACAACTTGCACCAACTGGAACTGACCTTCCCAGGAGTCCTAACAGGAACGTAACAAATCTTGGAACTTCAGTGTGAAGTGACTCAGAACCAGCAGAAACACTCAATGACTTTGTTTAGCCTTTCTTGGTATCATGTCTGCTAACATCTCATTGGCCAAAGAAAGTCACATGATAAATTCAGAAACAAGGGGCAAGCAAATAGAACTCCTTCTTGATGGCAGGCGCTTCAAAGTTTCATGGCAAAGGGTGTGGAGCCCTGGCTGGGTGGTTCAGTTGGTTGGAGCATCATCCCATACACCAAAAGGTTGCAGGTTCGATTCCTGGTCAGGGCGCATATGGGAGGCAACTAATCCATGTTTCTCTCTCACATTCCCACATCAGTGTTTCTCTCTCTCTCCCCCCCACCACCCCCTCCCTTCCTCCCTCTATCCCTCCCTTCCATTCTATCTAAAAATCAATAGAAAAATCTCATTGGGTGAGGATTAACAGCAACAACAAAACCCATACTGAGCCCTTTCAGTGTATTGGTACCTGTGTTAGGCACCCCATATGCACTAACTCATGTCTCCTCCTAACAAGTCTAAGATGTGTATGATTACTCCAGTTATAGATGAAGAAACTGAAGGTCAGAGAAGTCTCATAACGCTCAAGGCTGCACAGCCAGAACTCAAGCGCTCTAGAGCCTTTTCCCTCCTAAGCTACCCCACAAACATTAAAGTTATGCCCATCACTTTGCCTTACTTTTCCTTACTGAGAACAGCTATAGAATGGTTTCAAAATCGCCATCATTTTTGGCCAAATGTAGAGTCCCAAATTTCAATGCGTGCACCACCAGGAGTAACTTACAGCACAGGTCAGCCATGAAATTGCAGCTGTGTATTTTTAGGGCCACTGTATACTAACAGACAAGACCTATTTGTTTTCCTTTCCCTGCAATATTGAATTTTGAAATTGCTTCCTTGGTTCAAAAAGTTCTGGTGCCATTTGTGTTATGTCAGTTGTAAAACAAATTCAAGTAATCCTGAAGCGTCTAATAATTATGTGCCAACCAAAGATGAGGGCTGTGTCTTTTCATTCCATGTCTAATGCGTTTTTAATGAAACCATTTCACTTGTCAAGTTTGAGAACTATAGCCTAAGTTTCCATCCTATCACATTATTTTGTTTGGAGTAGTCATTTGCCTGCCTTTGCTGGCAACGTCAAGACACGGGGAAGAAAGAAATCAAGTAGATAGACATGAGCATACAGAGCCATTTGGTATTGACTTGCCATCAGAGAAAACTTTCTCACTCTAAAGGATTGCATCCGCACTTGGTACAACCCATTTGCTTTCTCTCCTGAAATACACAACTTTCCATCTGTTCCAGGAGGTGGCTCCCATCAACGTCTGGTGTGGAATAAAAAGGTCAAAACCTCAAATGAAGCCCTGCCTCGGCGATTCTGTCAAATTCTCCAGTTTGACTTCCAAAATGACCCACTTCTCAAAGTGACATAACAATCAATGAGCCACTTAGTGATTCAGCTGGAAATACAAAGCCCTGGCTGTTTATCCATAAACCTTTCCATAACGTTAAAAAAAACTCAGCAAGGCCCTGGCCGGTTTGGCTAAGCGGTTGGAGTGTCGGCCCGCGGTCCAGAGAGTCCCGGGTTCAGTTTCCACTGGGGGCACGTACCTCAGTTGCAGTTTGTCCCCGGCCCTGGTTGGGGTCGTGTGGATGGCAGCCAGTCTATGTGTCTCTCTCACATCGATGTTTCTCTCTCTCCCTCCCTCTTGCCCTCTCGCTCTATCTGAAGATGAATGCAAAAATGCCCTCGGGTGAGGATTAAAAAAAAAAAAAAAAACTCAGCAAGGATACATAAGAAAGATGACTTTTTTATTAAACATGTTTTTATTGATTTTTTAGGGAGAGAGAGATAGAAACATCGATGTGAGAGAGAAACATTGATCAGCTGCCTCCTGCACGCCCCCAACTGGGGATCGAGCCCACAACCCAAGCATGTGCCCTGACCGGGAATCAAACCGGGACCTCTCAGTCCATGGACGACGCTCAATCCACTGAGCCACACTGGCTGGGCAAAAAAGATAACGTTTTTTTTATAATCTGCACCAGAGATAGCAAAAGGCTTCATCTCACATGACAACTCCAGTCAAGTTCTGCCTGGAGCACAGTGTTGAGAACAATTCTGGGGTCATGTCTGGAGATGATGGGAAGTATGCAGCCATCAATTAGTAATGTCTGCTTAGTTACACCATTAGGAGCGGCAGCCTCTGGGCCACCCTGGCTTCGTTTTCCCAAAAGTCACAGCTGTTTAAAAGTGTATTCGTCTAGAGCTATCCAGTATGTTTTATTATATATGGCCAATAAAAAAAATATCTTTTGATGCCCAGTGTAATTGATGGCATTAAAGAAATTACCATCGATACCAGTGTCTTTCCACAACCTGCCACTACTCAGAAAAGTGATCTAGGGTTTTTCCCTAGACAACTGTGTAAGAAACCTATAACATGACCCCTGGCCAGTTTGGCTCAGCAGTTAGAGCGTCGGCCCACAGACCAAAGAGTTGCGGGTTCGATTCCGGTCAAGGACACATACCTTGGCTGCAGTTCGTCCCCGGCCCTGGTCAGGGTCATGCAGGAGGCAACCAGTCGATGTGTCTCTTTCACATCAATGTCTCTCTCTGTCTCTCTCTCCCTTGTCCCTCTCTCCCTTCCTCCCACTCTATCTAAAGATTAATGGAAAAATATTCTCAGGTGAGGATTAAAAAATAAATAAATAAATAAATAAATAAATAAATAATAAAAATTAAAAGCAATGGAAAAATACGAGGATTAAAAAAAAGAAAGAAAGAAATCTATAACATGCTTACATATTTACTATTCATATACAAGCTCCATAGAATTGGCTTCACCCAGTTGGATTTCTCTTTACAAATAAATCATTGAGCCCAGCCAGTCTGGCTCAGCGCTTAGAGTGTTGGTGAGTGCCAGCCAGCGGGCCAAAGTGTTGCGGGTTCAGTTCCCAGTCAAGGGCACGTTCTGGTCGGGGTTGTGCAGGAGGCAACCAATCGATTTGTCTCTCTCACATCAACGTTTCTCTCTCTATCCCTCCCTCCCTCCCTCCCTCCCTTCCACTCTATCTAAAAATCAATGGAAAAATATCCTCAGGTAAGGTTTAACAATCAATCAATCAGTCATCAATCGTTGGGTTTCATGCTTACATCAATTCCCCGTGCACACATATTAAAACTATTATTTTTATCCTGTTAAATAAATAAATAGATAAAGCATTATTTCTTCCTGATCTCTCCCCATAGTTTAGAAATTAGTGCTTGTTCGGTACCTCATTAAAGTTCAAAAATAATAGTTGTTCCGACTAGTTAGCACTGACTGTACATCTTCCCTTATCACCTTGTAGAGCCGTGGCAAGAGAAACACCCTTACTGACTGATGTCAGCAGAGACCCGGAAACCAAAGGTGTTTTGTGCATTACGCAACGATTGGAGCACAATCACAATTCAGACCTCATTTTCGTTAAGCCGCCCTGTTCTCCTTTTCCTTATCCTTTAGTGCCACCTCGAGGATTTTCTCAGAACAGCTCAAACAAAGTCAAGACCTGCAACAAAACACAGTGATCTGAAATTCCAATGGAGAACCTGCCCAAGTCCACCTGATGCCAAGTGGGGAGCCGCTGGGCCGGGCACAAGGGCCCTGCTGGGACCTAGCAAGTGTGTCCTGAGTGGGCTTCCTTGGTCCCTTCCTAGTCACCACAATAAATGTGCAGGAAAGAAATTTCAAACCTACACAAAGGTTTAGAGTTTATCCTGAGCCAGGGATTTGGGGGCTAGTCCTGGAAGCAAAATCTCAAGGGATTGAGATAACACTCTGGAGAATAGCAGTTTTGCTATTTATTTTATACATTAGCACCAAAGGAGAAGATGTATAATACGTTACATGAAATCCATTGGTGGCAGATTAAGGAGGCGGGAGAAAGCAAAGCAGGAAAATCTCTAGGACTGGAGAAAAGTAAAATGGAGAAATACATGTTCCTTTCATATTGGTGGGTGCAGGGCAGTTAACATCTAACATACATAGTTTACAGGGGTATGCGGGTAAAGGATAATAATGAGGAATGTGGGAGTTGCCCCGCTCTGTTATCTTTGGAGGTCTGGAGAAGAGATCCTTCTGACATTTTATGTTATTCTAGATGCACAAAAATAATGGACAAAGCTTGTTCAAGGTAGAGATTAATCTACCATAGAGGCCTTAGGGAACGTGGTTTCCACCATAACATGGAAATGAGAACAAATGTTTCCAGAGTTTCTATTTTTAAGACAAATGAGAATTCCAGGTTTTTTACTGCAATCATCTTTAAATGAAGACTAATATTTTAAAATGACTGTACAGCCCTGGCCAGTCTGGCTCAGCGGTTAGAGCGTCGGCCCGCGGACCAGAGAGTCCCGGATTCGGTTCCCGCTAAGGGCACGTACCTCGATTGCAGTTTGTCCCCGGCCCCTGTTGGGGTCGTGTGGGTGGCAACCAGTTGTTGTGTCTCTCTCACATCGATGTTTCTCTCTCTCTCTCCCTCCCTCTCTCTCTCCCACTCTATCTGAAGATAAATGCAAAAAAAATGTCCTCGGGTGAGGATAAAAATGACTGTACAAACCAGAAAACAGACCAGTGCACCTAAACCTGCCCCTCTGCCTCCAGGGCCTCTGATTCAAATTAATTCGAAAGAGAAGGATCTCCCAATGAACTAACTATACCACGCAAAGAATGCCACAGAACCCGTGAGTCCTGAGCTGGACCTTAAAAGGTGGGGAATATCCTTGGCAAGGAGAGGAAGAATATTCCAGTTTAGAAGAGTCAGTCATCAACTGGGAAATTACAATCAGACATCTTCAAGGCCTTCCCAACCCTGAGCTGAGGCATAAAGATGGGAATGCATGAGGTACGTGCCAGGCAAAGAAGAGAAGCATACCAAAGGTAAGAAAGACTGACAAACAAAGATAAAAGAGCCTTCCTCTTTAAACTCCATGCTTATTTAGATCGGGTGAAAAAGCAGAAGTTCCTGACTCCTTCCCTCGCTCATGCTTGTACTGAAAGAGGGAACACCCATGTATAATGATCCTTTTATGGGAGTTCTAAAATTCAGAGACATCTTAGTGGGAGAGAAAAGGAAGAGAAGAGAAGGAGTGGAGAAAGCTAAAGATTCATTTATGCATGCATTTATTTATACATGTAGAGTAGTGATTTTCAACCTTTTTGATCTCATGGCATACATTCATTAATAAAATTCTGCAGCACACTGAAAAAAAAGTAGGTATAATTTTTATTCATTCACACCAATTGAAAATTGCTGATGTAGAGCATCTGCTATGTGCCAGGAGTTATTTTAGGAGCTGAGGATACAGTCATGAATAAAGCAGGCAATGCCCCCATCTTCAGGGAACCTCTATTCCAATAAGGAAAGAGAGATAATAAACAAATAAACATGTAAGTACATAGTATGTCAATTGTGCAAACCATGTTGACTATCTGGGGAGGAGTCCCAGACAGAGAGAATCGCAAGTGCAAAGGTCCTGAGGTACAGCTGATCACAGCATGTTTGAGGAATAGTGCAGGAGGCAGAATTCTAAGAGGGGCCCCATAAACTCCCTCCTCTCCCCAGTCACTCCCATGATTGTGTATGTTTTGTTGTTTTTTTCCTCACCCGAGGACATTTTTCCATTTTTTGTTCAGATAGAGTGGGAGGGAGAGAGAGGAAGAGAGAGAGAGAGAGAGAGAAACATCGACGTGAAAGGGACACATCGAGTGGTTGCTTCCCACACCACCCAACCGGGGCTGGGGACAAACTGCAACCGAGGTACGTGCCCTTAGCGGGAACGGAACCCGGGTCTCTCTGGACCGCAGGCCGACGCTCTAACCACTGAGCCAAACCGGCCAGGGCGCATGATTGTGTATGTTAAAGGAATTTTGCTGCTGTGATTAAGATTACTAATTAGTTGACCTTTAGATAGGAAGATTACCCAGGTGGGCCTAATCACATGAGTCCTTTCAGAGCAAAAAGTATTATCTGGCTGGCTGCAGAAGGGGAACTCAGAGAGATTCAAACGTGATAAGGATCCAAGCACCCCTGGGGGCGTGGACATGGGGGAGAATATGGGTGGCCTCCAGGAGCTGAGGGTAGCCCTCAGCTGACAGCCAGCAAGAAAACACGGGTCTCGGTCCTACGACCGAAAAGAACTGAGTTCTACCAACAATAACCTAAATGAATTTGGGAGTAGAATTTTTCCCAGAGCCTCCAGACAAGAGTCCAGTCCTGCAGACAACTGATGTTGGCCTAAGCAGAAAGCAGGGCTGAGCCTGCCTATACTTCTGACCTACTAAACTGTGAGATAATAATAAAAGGGTGGGGGTGGGGGGGAGGTTAAACTGCTACACAGTAATTTACTATGTAGCAACAGAAAACTAACAGAAATAACAAGGAGGCCAATATAGCAGGAGTGAAGCAAGCAAGGGAAGTTTATGAGAAAATAAAATCTGAGAGCTAGCCCTATTGTGGCACAACAGAGTCAAAGAAAGACCACTAGAGAATTAAAGTCCAAATAAGAGCCGTTTATTAGCCGGCCGGCGTCTGATTCCAAACACCCCTGTGACAGAGTCTTCGGAATCAGCCCCAATATGCTTTATTACATGCCTTTTATATCTTACAGCAAAATTTTAATGATATAAGAAAACAGGATCTTCTTGATATAATGCCCAGGGCTACAACAATGCTGTATAGAATTAGTTTGCCTTGCGGATAACAGGAACGCCCAGGCCCACCCAGGAACACCCAGGTATTTCAAGGTACATTGGGTCACACTTAGCCCCGAGCTGCACAAACACAATACAAGCCTAATTCCTTGAGATTGTGGGGAGGGCGAGTCTCTGACTCAAGACCTCCAGGCTCCGTGGACTCTGTCAGTCACGTAACCGGCTCCCAACAATTTCTTGGTTCAGGGAGCTATAAACAAGTCGGCACAATAATTTACCAATCATCAATTATGGGGGTATAAACATGTCAGCACAGCCCGAAGCCTAAAAATTCAAGGCCTTCTGTGCCTTGGTCATGCCGTTGAATTTCCAGTGAATAAGATGGGACACCCCTGGAAGGTTTGAGCAAAGGAAATATGACCTTGACCTGCTCCTGAGAGCTCAGCACTGCTTGATGAGCTGATATCCAGAGAAAGCAACTTCACTGATAGGATTTCCAGGATTCCCAATGACCTCCAGTGATACTAGAAAGTCTTTTTTTTTTTAAGTTGATGGGTTTCTTGCTTTTCTTAATTCTTTAATAGTTTTATTTATTTTTCATTGTATTTATTGGGTGACATTGGTTAATAAAAGTTTATAGGTTTCAAGTGTACAATTCTATATCATCTGTATATTGTATTGTGTGTTCATCACCCCTAGTCAAGTCTCCTTCCATCACCACTTATCTCCCCTTTACCCACTTCTACCTCCCCTCACCCCATTTCCCTCTTGTAATCACCACACTATTGTCTGTGTCTATGAAGTTTGTTTGTTGTTTTTGCTTAATCCCTTCACCTTTTTCACCCAGCCCTCCAACCCCCCTCCCCTAATAGCTGTTAGTCTGTTCTCTGTATGTCTGTTTCTATTTTTTGTTTGTTTATTTTATTCATTAGATTCCACATGTAAGTGAAATCACATGGTATTTGTCTTTCTCTTACTGTCTTACTTCACTTAGCATAATATTCTCCAAGTCTATCCATGCTGTCACAAAAGGTAAGATTTCCTTCATTTTACGGCCAAGTAGTATTCCATTGTGTAAATGTACCATAGCTTTTTTTTTTTTTTTTGAGAGAGAGAGAGGCAGGAAGGAGAGAGAGATGGAAACATCGATGAGAGAGAACATCAATTGGCCGCCCCCTGCATGCCCCCCACTGGGGTCCTGGCCCACAACCTGGGCATGTGCCCTGACCGGGAATTGAATCGGCGACCTCTTGGTGCATGGGTCGACGCTCAACCACTGAGCCACACCAGCCAGTCTGTACCACAGCTTTTTTATCCACTCATCTACTGATAGGCACTTGGGCTTCTTCCAGATCTTGGCTATTGTAAATAATGCTGCAATGAACATAGGTGTGCATATATCCTTTCGAATTAGTTTCGGGTTTCTTCGGATATATTCCCAAAAGTGGAATCACTGGGTCATAAGGCAGTTACATTTTTAATTTTTTGAGGTAACTCCATACTGTTTTCCACAGTGGCTGCACCAGTCTGCATTCCCACCAACAATGCACAAGGGTTCTCTTTCTCCACATCCTCACCAGCACTTGTTTGTTGATTTATTGATAACAGACATTCTGACAGGTGTGAGGTGATATCTCATTGTGGTTTTAATTTGCATTTTTCTGATTAGTGACATTGAGCATATTTTCATATGTCTTTTGGCCATCTGTATGTCCTCTTTGGAGAAGCGTCTATTCAGATCCTTTGCCCACTTTTTAATTGGATTGTTTGTTTTCTTGGTGTTGAGTTGTAAGTTCTTTATAAATTTTGGATATTAACCCCTCATCAGAGTATCATTGGTGAATTATGTTCTCCCACTGAGTGGGTTGTCTTTTCATTTTGCTGATGGCTTCCTTTGCTGTGCAAAACTTTTTAGTTCGATATGATTCCATTTGTTTATTTTTTTCTTTTGTTTCCCTTGCCCAAAGAGACATATCAGAAAAAAATATAGCTATGAGAAATGTCCGAGATTTTACTGCCTATGTTTTCTTCTAGAACTTTTATGGTTTCGAGTCTTACATTTAAGTATTTAATCTATTTTGAGTTTATTCTTGTGTATGGTGTAAGAAGGTGGTCTAATTTCATTTTTTGCATGTATCTGTCCAATTTCCCCAACACCATTCATTGAATAGACTGTCTTTACCCCACTGTATGTTCTTGCGTTCTTTGTCAAACATTAATTGACCACAAAGGCGTAGGCTTATTTCTGAGCTCTCTAGTCTATTCCATTGATCTGTATGTCTGTTTTTATGCCAGTACCATGCTGTTATGATTACTATGAACTTGTAGTATAGTTTGATATCAGGTAGCGTGATTCTTCAACTTTGTTCTTCTTTCTCAAGATTGCTGAAGCTATTCAGGGTCTTTTGTGATTCCATATACATTTTTGGAATATTTGTTCTAGTTCTGTGAAATACACCATGGTATCTGGATAGGAACTGCATTGAATCTATAGATTGCTTTGGGTGGTATAGACATTTTAATGATGTTAATTCTTCCTATCCATGAACACACTATATGCTTCCACTTACTTGTATCTTCTTCAGTTTTTTACTTCAGTATCTTGTAATTTTCCATGTACAGGTCTTTTACATCCTTGGTTAAATTTATTCTAAGGTATTTTATTTTTCTTTGATGCAACTATAAATGGAATTGTTTTCTTAGTTTCCCTTTCTGATAGTTCATTATTGGTATATAAAAATACAACTGATTTCTGGATATTTATTTTGTATCCTGCTACTCTACTAAATTCATTCATCCTGGCAAATACTTGGTTATAACGTATTCAGAAGAAGCCAGCAAAACACATGGAGAACAGCTGGGGAGGCTGAGAGACAAAGCATATCAAATACAGCCTAGCGGAGAAGCAAATCCATCAAGGGAGATCACACGGGGCAGCCTGCAATGCAGCCATGCTTCCCTCTTTCTTCAGTCCCCACATGCAGCAGGAAAAAGGCTTCAGGAGACATGCTGCTCTAACAGACATACCTGTGCTGTACAGACTCAGCCTCAGGAGTATCTAAAGCTTGCCCCATGCCATCCTGGCGAATGATTGACACGCGATTAAACTTGATGATCAGCCAAGGCCAGGAATTGATTGCTAATAGTCAGGGGCAGCTTTTATTGGTGGTTGAATGCTTTGCCAGAAACTACCTCCCAGAGGGAGCTGGAGGATTGGAAAAATGACAAAGGAACCCCAGAGTAGGAAAAATTCAACTGTAGACCCACGGGATAATAACAGCAATAGAGAGGCAGAGCCTCCCACACACACACCAAGTCTGAAATACCTCAAGTATATTTAAACCCTACTCCAGAATTTAGCACCTTTTTGTAATAAGAATCTTTTCTTGCAGTCCTCAGTATTCTGTTGCCTTGGCAAAAGCCCTATCTTTTAACATTTGAGAGATTTCTGCCCCATTTTCAAAAATACAGTCCTGGTGAAGATGCCTTTAAAAATGTATTTTGCCCTGGCCGGTTTGGCTCAGCATTGAGAGCATCAGCCCAAGGACCGAAGGGTCAAGAGTTAGATTCCAGTCAAGGGTACATACCTGAGTTGCAGATTCAATACCAGGCCTGGTTGGAGTCATGTGGGAGGCAACCCATCAATGTGTCTCACATTGATGTTTCTCTCTCTCTCTCTCTCTCTCTCTCTCTCTCTCTCTCTCTCTCTCTCTATCTCTATCTCTCTCTCTCTCCTCCTCCTCCTCCTCCTCCTCCTCCCTCCCTCCCTCCCTCCCTCCCTCCCCTCCACTCTATCTAAAAATTAATGGAAAAATATCCTCGGGGGAGGACCTACACACACACACACACACACACACACACACACACACAAAGAATCTGTTCATATCCTCTACCTAACTTCTCCACAATGAGCATCTCCCACCCCTATTGTCACTGGCAAACCATGCGCAGGACAGGCCGTGGAGCCCTAGTTGTAGGAGGTGCTCCTGCAGGAAACCACTGAGATCTCCATGTCACATGGTGCTTAGGGAAGATGCCTCTGAGTGTCCACTGTCTGTCCTGGTGGCTCTCTGCTTGCCTTTGACTCTGCTCCCTGAGAACTGTGGGCTCCTGAAGCAGGTTGAGTTCTTGAATTTGGGATTGGTGACTTATAATTTGACTAGTTTCTCATGAGTTCTATCCCAACCGTCAATTTTGGTGTACTCCTGTCTTCCATTTCCCTTCTTGCCCATATTTGCTTTCTCCTGGCTTCCTGCTCTCTCTTCAAGATCCATGGTTACAGCCTAATACGGTTGGAATAAACTGTAACTAGGAATTCTGCAAACTAGGAACACTCGTGATTTGATCACAAAAAGTGATAGTGATGATTTGGAAGACAATACATTTGAAGCGCTGTGCGGGTGACTGGCACATGATAAATGCTGAACAAACGTTAGTGTTTTGAGTAGGAAAGCTGGTGGATGGGTGGAAAGGGGTAAGGATGAAACTCAGAGAAAGTGTGCTGGTAGGAGAGGAGACTTCAGATGTGGAAACAGAATGTCAGAATCCTGTTTACATGCAAAAGACACTGCAGTGGACCATTTCATGAGCATCAATTCAGCCCTGAGGTCACAGAAACACACAAGGGGCGCTTGGGAGTTTGTTTAAAGCCATTTAAGGTTAAGCATGCTGTGTCTGAAAATTCCAGTGATGGAAAACTCATGTTAGTCCTGCTATGCCTTCTCCATCATCGTCGTGACAACTGTCATGTCTTCATTCAATAACCATACAGAGTGTATACTCTGTGCAAGACACTAGATATATTGCAGAAAGCAAAGCAAAGTCCCTGCCCTCATGCACCTTAATAGTCTGGTAGGGAAGACAGATAATAACTATGTACATAATGTAAATAAATCACTACAGTACAAAAGGTGGTTTGAGTAACAGGAAAGAATCTCTTTCAGATAGGGTGATCAAAGAAGAAAGACTTCCTTGAGCTGAAATCTGAATCAAATGAAGATAAACAAAGCAAGCAAAGAATGGAAGTAAGGCAGAAGAAGAACCAAAGGTGAGGGAAATTAGAGCAATCCTTTGCCATGTTTCAAGCTGCTGAATGCCAGCCCCTTTACAGGTCATCTCCTTTGACCCCACAACTCTGAGGAAGGAGCCATTTTCCCAGGAGTTAACTGAGGCTCTGAGAGCTCAAGCATATCTCCCAAGACTATTGGAGGGGGTGGAGGAATTGAGAAAAGAGAGAGAGAGAGAGAGAATTCATGGACGCGACAAAAGTGTGGTGATTGCAGGAATGAAGGGGGTAGGTGGAAGTGGAAGAGGGTATGGGGGGATAAATGGTGATGGGGGAAAACATAAAAATTTTAAAGCTCCCAAGGCAAGTGACAATGCTAATACTGAGCCATGTCAGTCAGCATCCATGTTTCAGAAACCCAAGGTAAGAGCAAGGCAATGGACCAAAACCAGTAAGAACAACAACAAAAAGACAAGGCATCCAGGCCAGAGGGAGGGCCAGCAGCCACCATGGTTGGTTTCAAACTACTCCCTTAAAGAGAATAATGATAGCAGTGACCACGTTCTAAGTGACTGTCTTGAGCCAGGCATGGTTCTAACCCCTAGCCTCACTCATACCCACCTCCCAAAACCCTACGAGGTAAGAAGCGCTGTCCCCCGCTTTGTAGATGAAGAAAGGGATGTACCACCCCTCTCTACACCCACTTCTCCCCACTGCCAGGTCACACACAGACCCAAGAAAAAGCCAGGGCTTCAGACTGGAATACTGACTCCAAGGGAAGTGATGAAGGGAACTGTGAGTCTTTCAACCATGTTATACGAGCTATTGGTTAAAACAAAGTTAGCCTGTGTCTGTGAGTTTTTGTTTGTTTTTCTTGCTGGTTCATTTGTTGCTTTCAGTTTTTATAGCCCACATATGAGTGAAGTCATACGGTTCTTAACTTTTTCTGTCTGACTTATTTCACTTAGCATGATATTCTCAAGATCCATCCATGTTGTCGCAAATGGCAGTATTTCATCTTTTCTTTATGGCTGAATAGTATTCCATTGTATATATGTACCACATCTTCTATAGCCAATCCTCTTTTGAAATACACTTCAGTGTTTCCATGTCTTGGCCACCATGAAGAACGCTGCAATGAACATAGGGGTGCATATATCTTTGCTAATAAATTTGGGTGGTGGGCACACAATGCAGTATACATATTGCAATATGCAATATGATGTAACATAAAATTGTACACTCGAAACCTATATAATCTTATTAACCAATGTCACCCCAATAAATTTGATTCTAAAAAAATAAAAATTTTAAAAAACAAAGTTAACCTGGAGAAGAGTGTAACAGAGAGCCAGAGATAAGACAGTGTCTGCAAGGATTTGGAAGGTTATCTCTTACTGGAGCTGGATTAGATTTGTTGACCTCAGAAAGCAGAACTCAAGTCAATGGGTGTGGTGGAGGCTCAGTGCCCCACCCAGATCCCCCTGACCAGACCATCCTCTCAAACCCAAGTTGCTGGGAGTGCTGGCTGCCAAGTTCCCACAGAGGCACCTCTTTCAGGAGAATTTGCACTCAGGATGTACCACAAGGCAAGTGAACGTTTGCTCTGTCCCAGCCACTCTATTCAACCGGAATTTTTACACGTATAAGGACTGTCTGAAAATCCAGCCCTTCTTCTTGCACAGATCGCTTTAATAATAACTAAAGAGCAAAAAGACTGATTTGAAGACAAAATGAACTCCATGGTGTCCTGATTGTCCCCAGCAAGCAACCACAAAGCAAACCAAAAGAGGATGTGCCAATGTGGGCCCCAGGAAATGCGGTTTGGGACTTTCTCCCTGCAGATTTTTTATTTATCCCCTGGAGCTTTCCCTCACTTGGGCAATGATTTCTATTCTCTTTGCACACCTACTATTTGCCTCCTTGCTTTAATCAAAGAAAGATGGAAGCAAAAAGCAAGATTGTCTGGCTGTAGCAAGAGTAGTTGTGGAAAGCGTTATGCCAAGATCAAATATTTATGTGGTTACCAGCTAGCTAACTGACTGTAATATCAAAGGATAATAAATAATTCGAAAAAGGGGAGAAAAGTGAACAACAGGAATAGTATAATTTGCCTTTCATCAGGTGCTGTTAAGATCTTGATTTTTTTGGTTGTTCATCTAACAAGGACGGTCTCTGACTTTCTTTTTTCTCATTGAAAAATATATTTTATGTCCCTCCCCTAAGCCACTCAGAGGTGCAGTGTTAGTAGATGAGGCTTTGTGAGGGAGGCATCGAATTCCCTATTTGGGACCCTGTGAAGGGGAACATATGTCGTTTTCCGTAGCCCATGTCTCTTTTCCAGTGGCTTCTGCAGTTGTTCCATGATTAAGAAATTGAGTGAACTCCAAGAGACTGGAGCATTTCAAAGAAATGCCAGGTTCAAATTACAGACTTCAGTTCATGAAATTTATGAAAAATTAACAGAAGAAGCCAACTGGCCAATATTTCTCATCCTTAGCCACCCTGCTCCCACCCACCAAGCCCAAATGGGCAGCATCTAATAAATTAAATGTAGATAACAAAAGAAAGATGATAATGAACAATGTGATACGTCTTCACCATTAATGTTTTCTTTAAAATCCACCTTTTTAGTATTTTATATAGTACCACTCTTCTTGTTCCCTTTTTTAAATTTTTATTATGTTCTTCGATTATAAAATCTTCCTGGGAAAGTCTGCAATAGGTCATACTTAGAAGATAAATTACCCTAAGGTTTATCATCTGAATGTTAATTTCCAGGGAAAATGACTTGATTCTCAGAAAGCTTCGTGCCTGTATAATTTGGGCCTCTCGAAATTTTATTTATTTATAACAGCTTTGTTGAGATATAATTCACATGCCATACAATTCACCCAATTAAAATCTATAATTCAGTGGTTTTTACTATACTCATAGAGTCGACTTTCTTTTGAGTAACCACAATTTTGTTGTTTTGAATTGGTCTTTCGGGAGGGAAACCCATACAGAAAAATCTACAAGAATTTTTAACCTCGGAACTTTGAACTCAAAGAATCAATAGCTACTTTTCGTCCACCCCCTGGTTTCTTTCTTTGTAAATTTTTAGTTTTACTTTTTCCAGAATTCATTCCACCAAGAAAGTTCTCTGTGTCTAACGTCAGTGCAGAGTAGTTTCATTGGGCGAAAGCTGCTCGTTCGCTCTGGAAAGCAGAGCTGGGCTCTGCTGCTGGGAATAAACCCGTGGTTTCCTTGTTTTTCCTACAGAGACGCTGGGCACAGCTCAACGCAGACTGATCCTTAAAACTTTACATTTGCTCAAGGCAAACGATGTATTAACAGTAGCACCAACATAAACTCATAGAGGAAAAATCTTTATAAAGGATCAGTGAGCCAAGATTCACTTGTCGCACTCCATGCTGCCTGTGCGTGTGATCTGTATGCACACACACACATTCAGTCATCCACAGCGTGACTCACAGGTCTGGTTCTCCCTTTATAAGAGGAGATAATTAACCGTGAGTGCTTACTATCCATGTAATCCCTGTACATCATGCCCTCTAACGCCAGGCTTCCTGCCTCCTGGAAGGGTGGGGCCAGGGAACCTGTATTTTTAAAAACTTTCCAGGTGGTTCTGATGGCCCAGCAGTGGGGAACCAAGGCCACTCTGTCACATACTGAAGACTAGGTATTCAATACAAGCAGTGGCTTCATGGCTGAGATTCAGGGAGACTGACACACCGGAATTAAAGCCCTAATCGCTGTGGTCTGAATGTTTGTATTCTCTCAAAACTCCTATGTTGAAATCCTAACCCTCAAGGTGATGGTATTAGGAGGTGAGGCCTTTGGGTGTTGATTAGGACACGAAGGTGGAGCCTCACTAGTGGGATTAATGTTATAAAAGAGGCCCCACAGGGCTCCCTCACCTCTTCCACCATGTGAGAAGGCACGGCTCCGAAGGCAGAAAAAGGCTCTCACCGGAACCCCACCATGCTGGCAGCTTGATCTTGGACTTGCAGCCTCCTATGAGAAGTAAGTTTCTGTTGTTCGTATGCTGTCCCCCAGTTGGTGATATTTTGTTATAGCGGCCTGAACAGACTGATACTAACCGTTCTGAAGTCTGAGAGCATCCAAATCTGTGTGCACTACTAAATGTCTGCTCTGTGCCACATGAGCAACTACAGGGTAGAGAAGACTCAACTCTTAACTCCCTCTGTCCAGTGGGGATCTGGACATGTAAACTAGTAAATTACAATAAAGTGGTCAAAGTACAAAAACAAAAATCTGTATGTTACAAGGCCAATTTGGGGAAAACTTTTTAAAACTACCTTCAGGTTTCCTATATCTCCTCTTTCTTCTGACCAACCCTCTCATCCCCTGCTCAAATATGTACCCCACACACATAATACACACCTGCGTGCGTGCGCGCGCACACACACACACACCATGTACACACATACACACACCACACATCCCCCATACAGAGACAGGGTTGCCAGATTTAGCAAATAAAATACAGGATTCCAGTTAAATTAGAGTTTAAGATAAACATATTTGGGACATACTTATACTAAAAAGAAATTATTTCTCTGAAATTCTAATTGAACTGAGGGTACTGTATTTTACTTGGCAACTCTCTTTCACTCTTTCTCTCCTTCTCTGTCTGTCTGTCTCTCTCACACACCCCTCTACCCTATTTTCATGTAGGTCCACCATATTGCTAAAAAGCCCCATAAGTAAAGACAGTTCTGAGTCACTATCTTTTTTTACCTTTCTATATTTCTTGCTTGAATTTCATAATACATATGCATTACATTTGAAGTTAGAAATGTAAAATTGTTCAGAAAAATCTTCAGTGTATATTGAGTCCTATTAAGCCATCAGCATTCCTGAAAACGCGCCCCTCCTCACCAAGTTCATGAACTGCTATAGAGAGCATCGTGTTTCTGGGGGAAGTGGGAGCTTTAGAAAAAGCAAGAGCATGGGTCCAGTGAACAGGGCAGCTAGGAATGGACACTGGAGCAGCCAACCAGGAGGGCCCTAGGCATGGAGACGGCTAAATGCTTTGATTTCTTTTTCTTTTTTTATTTATTTTTTCTTTATTGATTTTAGAGAGAGAGGAGGGGAGAGGGAGAGAGAGATAGAAACATCGATGAGAGAGAACATCAATGGGCCACCTCCTGCATGCCCCCCACTGGGGATTTGGCCCACAACCTGGGCATGTGCCCTGACCAGGAATTGAACTGGTGACCTCTTGGTGCATGGGTCGATGCTCAACCACTGAGCTGCACCGGCTGGGCAATGCTTTGATTTTTTTTTTTTAATGGTAAAACCTATTACAACAATAATAGTTACCAGGACTACTCCATTTGGTTGTGCAGTATGTGCCCTGAAAAGGGGATTCATTCAACGTCCTTGCCAGTTTAGCTCAGTGGCTAGAGAGTAGGCTCACAGACCAAAGGGTCTCAGGTTTGATTCCCGGTCAAGGGCATGTACCTGGGTTGCAGGCTCCATCCCTAGCCCCAGTCTTGGCCATGCGGGAGGCAACCAATCGATGTGTTTCTCTCATATCAATGTTTCCCTCCTTCCCTTCCACTCTGTCTAGAAATCAATGGGAAAATATCCTCGGTGAGGATCAACAAAAAAAAGGAGGGGGCTCATTCAAGGCAGGAGGGGCTGTCCTCTACTTGTCCCTCCCCCACATCCAGAGGGCATCTTATCTAATTTATATAAAAGCCCTGAGAGGCTACAACTGCCTCAGTAGGTTAGCATCTAGGAAAAGTTGCTACGTGCTAACTAGTGTGCCAACTGGCTGAAGACTCCCAGCTCCCTGTGGAGATCTCCCTGTGGCAGAAGGAACCCACTCCGGGAAATTCGGAGCACTAGCAGATAACATGGGCACTCGTCTAGTCCATACCGTGCAAGCTGGTACCCCTTCTTTAGCCTGGCCTTCCTCACACTGGACTCCTGAGAGAGGTGGAGTACTGTGTTTGCCAAAAACGGCTGCAATGTGCTCTGCTACCGTGCGACTCCCTAACCTGGAAACCAGGCAGGGCTGCAGTGCTTCAGCCAGTACCCAAGAGCAGAGTTGATGCCAATGGCTTTGGAGGCTGAGTCATAGCAGGTGAGGCAGCTTCCACCTCAAGTCTCACCACCCTGAGGTGCCATGCTGTCAGGTAGTCACACTGCATGGAGACGCCAGATGACTGCGTCATCCTAGTCTAGGCACCAGATATGTGTAGGAATGAACCTTCAGGCGATTCCAGCCCCCTGCACTGCATCGCCACCAAACTCTGGGTCTTCCCAACTGGGACCCTGACATCCTGGGACACTGACATGCCATCCCCACTACGCCCTCTCTGATTTCCTGACCCACAGAATCCATGGGTATAAATCACTCTGCGTTGCAGTAACTTGTTACACGGTCATAACACCTGGAACAGGAGATCAGAATGCCATCTGACCAATGAAACTGAGGAGAGCCAACCATTTCTATCAAAGCCTGGAGAACAGAATGGTGTGAGCAAGGCCAACTGCACTGTCCTGAAATCAACCCGACTTGGGCTGCTTCCCTCTCTGGTCCAAACAGTACTCCAAGCCCATCTGATCACACGAAGACAGAAATTGCAGACACAAAGGATCAGCAACCAGAAAAAAATGACTTGACTCTCTCACGATTGCCTGCCGGAAGCCATGCTAAGCCATATCCAGATGTTCCCACACTGCTCCTGTCCCCTGGGAAAGTTTGGTTCCTTCAATAGTCTGAGCATCCCTAGGTCCCAGAACAATCGGGCTACTATTCCCCAAGGAGAGGGGTAGACTGATACCTTTTAGTGCTTTTCCCCAGAAAGAAATGGTGAGGCTGTGGTGCTATACTAAACCCAATTCTCTTGGACCACTTTGGGGATACAAAATAAAAGCTTCCCCCTAATATGAATAAGAGCACATCTAAGAAGAAGCATAACAGACAAGAGTGATTTCTAAATGAAGGCGTGTTCAGCAGAGGGTTTGGAAATATTGAGTTCTCTTACTTTGAGCAAATAGAAGTGGAGCCCACTTCTGAGAGAAGAAACAGAAAACTTAAAGCACCCACAAAATGAATGTTAGAAATTAACTGCAGCTCATGCATTTGATCAGTTGCCCAAGAAATGAAAAAGCCATTGCACAGTGTTGTCAGGGGTCTTGAGGCCTAGGTAAGGGATTTTTCTGAGGGGCTCCCACAACACTTGCATATAGTTGAAATAAGCATCTGCAATAATTAAATTAGGTCCAAGAGGATGCCCCAAACCACCTCTGTGCCTTCATGGGACTCACAATTTAAGACATTCTTTGTTGCCAAGAAGTAGAATAGCCAGGATCCATGGAAAATTTTTGGATCAATTAAAGAGGTCGTGTACTGTTATTTAGAAACAAAAATAATGGCGCTTGTTTTTCAGTGACATTAGCAAGGACAATGAAGACCTCTCACCTGGAGCCTCTGCTGGTGACAAACCATGAACCAGGTGGACCTGGTAGCATGTTCCTGAGACTTCACTTCAGCCAGCCCTGCTTATTATATACTAAATAGTCTGCCTGGAAGGGACAGCATTAACCCAAGATCTCTTGTGACAGGATGGCGTGCCAGGTACTTCCAACTCTCCAATAAGTGACATGATGCAGTGGCCCAAGCACTGGCCTCAGACAAGTCTGACTTATGAATGGCTGGAAAGGAGCAAAGGGAAAGCCAAATATTATAGGCACGCCATTTGTGCAGCTTTGCCAGGAAGCTGCAGTTTAACACTCCCCAGGGTACCACCAGCCCATTCCCTGCAGATCGATAGGGGAAGGGACTGGACAGGAGAAGAACAGACCTATGTCCAGTAAAGTCTGGGTGACACAGGGAAGGTTACTTGCCTGTCAGTCACACCTGGAAATAGGTCATTGGCCAGGGTAAGCGTGACCACTATAAGCGAGAGAAGATTTAAGATATTTAATCTCCTAAACAAAGGAGTTCTTGCCTCTTAGTTCTCGGGACTCTTGGGTCTCTTGTTGCAGGGGGTGGGCTCTCTGGGCTACCCCATTCACCCTCATGGCCCATGGCCATGTGGACCCCACACACAATGGACTAACGGACTGCAACTAGCCTGATGCTAAACCAGACCCAGCTTCACCATGGAACAGAAACTCTGGACACTGGCTCTGCTTTTAACTCTGCTGAATCCCCAGCTGCGCATCTTCCAGGACTAGATTAAGGGAAATGGAACTTTTCAAACTGAGGGATGTAATTCCATGCAAATAAAGCTTGCTACCACATCTCATCCTCCCGTGGGGCCTCTGGAAATGCTTATTCCAGCGGTACCCCAAGAACCCTACTCCCTATGAGCAACAGAGAAAGACCGTCCACGCATTTCTCTGATGACATAACCACCTCCTACAAAACCTGAAAACAATGCTAACCTCTTTAGAACTCATTTCTTATAACCTGTACAATGAGTTTGGACCAGCATGATGTTTCCCAAAATGTGTTTCTTAGAATACTAATGTTACAAGACATTTCACAAGATTTTTTTTTTTAAAGGAAAAATACCCTGTGATCAAATAAGCATGAAACATGCAGCATACTGAATCCCCTTTTGGAAAATGCCAAGGTGCACTGACATGCAGAGAAGCCCTGCATTAAAGAAGCTTGTTTTGCCTTGTTTAACCCAGCATTTCCAAAGCATGCCCGACCATAAAGCCCTTTTAACCTACAACTTCTGTTAACACTTGGAGAATGCTGCCACGGAACCCACTTCAGGGGGCACCAGGCTACGTTCACTTCTTCACTCACTAACGCATGTTCTCTTCGTCTCCCCGACTCCCAGAATTCCTTCGTTCCACCTCAGTCAGTTTGCTTGTTTGAGTGGGACACCTGCCAAGCGGTTTACAAGAAAGCCAAGGGAGTCAGAACCAGATCTGAGACACAACATGCTTGTGTCTCACAAATTTGGCTGAGGGACATCACCAGGCCTCATCCATCAGACAAAAAAAAAGCCTAATGGCAGTGCTGAGAAACATTTTTATCATCATGATGAAGGTCCTATTATTCTCTGTGATGCTACTCCCACCATTAACCACTGCCAGGTTGACTAAAGTAAAACAGTCCTCCTTAATAGCCCCCAAACAGCAAGAATGTCCCCCTTTTCCCCAGAAGTAGAGAGCTCTGGACAATTTTCTCTTGCTGTTCTGAGAACTAAATTTTATCTTGCTCCACTTCTGATAAAATGCCTGTCCCTAATCCAAGGATAGCAACTAGGTTTTTGACCAATTCTCTCCCCTGGCTTGGACTGCTGGTCAGAGAAGGATTCTAAGGCCATGTCTGGAGTCAGGGGGAAAGAGTTCTGTGACTGATTAATGATGTCTGCAAGGGAGAGGGCCAGGACCTGTGCCATGAACTTGCTATCCTGGCTCTGAACTAAGGGGAGGTGGAAGCCACTATCCCAGAACAACAGGACTGTCACAAAATCATAAGCTAGCAAGGGAAATGTAAACAAGTGCTCATTTTTTTATTTTAATTTTTTTTTCACCACCACCACCAGCACTAGAGAAAAAAATGTGGGAAATGAGTCCGTTTTGTTACACTCTCAGATCCTGCTACTGATTCTAGTGGGAATCGAGTTCATAAGCCTCCGAGATGGAAGACTGAGCTGTAGCTGCTGCAATCCCCATTTTATTTCGCTACAGGTGATGTACTCACCAGAAGTAACTTTATTATTCTCCTGAGGTCTAATTCAGAAATGGGCGGTTCCGGCCGTGAAACGTGCATGCTGTGTGCCAGTATTTTCCGAAGCTGGGTAAATCCCTGAGCACTTCATGAAGTCCTATATGAAGAAGGGTCCGTGCTTGGCCCCTCTGAGTCTCCATGCAGCCCCGGTGGCCCTGTGGTCAAATTCACAGGAACACATTAGTGACGGCTGCTTCCTACTTCTCAGTCACTACCTTGTATTATAGTGAAGGGGCAGGAATAATTGCGCTGCTCCAGACTCCACTCTTTTTTTTTTTTTTTTTTTTTGGTATGTGCCCTTAGCGGGAACCGAACCCGGGACTCTCTGGTCCACAGGCCAACGCTCCAACCGCTGAGCCAAACCGGCTAGGGCAAGACTCCACTCTTTTTTAAGGGCTGCAGAGCACCTCCAGGTCAAGCACAATCTAGAGTTGCTGACCTCAGCCCCCAAACACTCAGAGACTCCAAACTGAGTAGGGATCTGCCTGTGCTTTACGAAAGTAACCAGGAGACCTGGATTCTAAGTGAGTGCTGTCCAACAGCACTTTCTGCGACAATGGAAACGTTCTATAATCTGCCTGTTCAACAAGGTAGCCATATGTGTCTATTGAGCACTCATAATGTGGCTAATGCCACTGAGAAAGTGGAATGTTTAATTGTACGTCATTTTAATTAATATAAATTTAGGTGATCACTATGTGACTTTGGTCAAGTTATTTCAGTTCTCCAGCCGTCCCACATCCAACCATTTCTTTCCATCTCTCTGCTAGCACTCTGATCCCCTCAATTTTTTAGGAAACTCCATCCTGTTTTTCATGGTGGCTGCACCAATTTACATTCCCACCAACAGTGCACAAGTTCCCTTTTCTCTACATCTTCACCAGCACATGTTATTTCTTATGTTATATGTAATGTAATTTTTTTTTTTTTGCTTGAATTTTCACAGAATACCCCTGACATCTCTAGAAGGATCCACAGAAAGTAGCAGTACTGGATGTCTCCAGGGAAGGAAACTGGGTGGCCAGGGGACGGGGTTATAAGGGAAAGTTGTTGCTAAATATATTATTGCACCTTTTCGATTTTGAGCCATGTGAAAGCATTAAATTTAAAAAATTAAATTTTGTCAAGGACAGATATGGGACTCAACAACACTATTTTCATTGTGAGTGGGGCGAAAAACATAGCATACAAACTTTTATCCTCTTTCTAAGCTTGCTCCTTTTGCACCCTCCCTCTGTCACAGGCTGGCTGAGTTAGCTGAGCAGAGGCCTCCCGCCAGGAGAAGGCGCACTTGAGTTGGTTCAAGCAGTTGGAGAAGGGTGTCCAGAGAAGGGTGTCACTGGGGAGTGAGGAGTTGCATGGCCTCCAGGGAGGGCCAGCCCAGAAATGCAGACCTACCCCCCAAGGCCTCTCACCTACAACTTCAGACACCAGAGACAGGAGAACCAGAAAGCTTCTGGAGAGAGAAAAAGGCAAAGACAGGCCAATCCAAAGGTCTGGGAATAAGAGGGACACTGGATTTCAGCTACAGCAACAGACAAAACACAATAAACAGAGCAGACAGAACACTGATCCAAAATATCAATCAAAAGAAAAGCAGAATACAAACTTTTTCAGACTTGCAAGGACCCAGGAAATTATCTTCCAGTCACCCATTCTTAGAAAGTTGTTAGAGGATGTGCTTCATCAGAATGAGGGAGTAAACCAAGAGAGTTAGGCTTGGGATCCAGGCAAGAGAGGCTCATAGGAGCCCAGGGATCCAGAGGATGCTGGGTGGCACTGAAGGAACACCCAGGACACCTCGAAACAGGGAGAATGGGTTGCCATAGGGTTCCACATTGCTTTGAAAACTTAAAATGGCTAAGCTGGGCAACAGAATACCTATGACATCTGGCCGTCAGAAGCTTCTCTGAATATACCTTAAAGAACAGGACATTCTACCCTGTCTGGTTTGGCTCAGCAGTTAGAGCACTGGCCTGCGGACAAAGGGTCTCAGGTTTGATTCCCTGTCAAGGGCACATACCTGGGTTGCAGGTTCATCCCTGGCCTTGGGTTGGCGTCATGCAAAAGGAAGCCAATCATGTGGAAGGCAGCCAATCGATGTGTCTCTCTCACATCAATGCTTCTCTCTCTCTCTCTCTCTCTCTCTCTCTCCCCCCCCCCCCCTCTCTCCCCACACCCTCCCAACCTCCCTCCTACTCTGTGTGGAAAATCAATGGACAAACATCCTCTGACAAACATCCTCTGGTAAGGATTAACAAGAAAAAAAGAACAGGACCTTCACCCCATCCCACCGAGGGGAGTCCATGACAGTGGGTTAGGGGAATAGACTGTGTTTTTGTTATTTCCTGTACTTTTAGACTTTAAAAGCCTCTTAGCCATTGGCTGGTGGGGGTGAGGTAACCCCACAGACTGAATTAGGTCTGCTCTACCCTGGTCCAATTCTGTCCAATGACAGGTCAGAGATCAGATGTCCTTTCTCTGACTTTGCCTCCACCCCTTTGCCAGCTGGAGCAAGCCCTATCCACCAGGACTTCCACCATCACTGCAGGGGAGCTCATACCCATTAGTGCTGTGCCCCCTGCACACAGCATGAGGCCTGGCACACACAGTGGGTTGTAAATTAGCCCCCCAGACTCCCGGACCTGAGCCATCTGGAGGAGGAGGTGTTGACAGCTCTCTGCCCCAAGAATCTTCCTTTTTTAGGCAAGGGGAACTCCCAACGGGGCAGGGCTGGCCAGCATCGAGGAAGTAAGGCCTAGTGAGCAGGTGCTGGGTTCAGGAGCAGAGGCGAAGGTAGGGATTCCTCCTGTAGCCCTCCCTGGGGGCCCAGAGCTGCGGGCCTCGGGGACTTTGAGTTGGCTAGCCTGCCTTCTTGGAGGAGGAAAGGGGAAGAGAAATCCCCTGGAGAGTAGGTTTTGAGTCAGCTGCACTGTCATAATGGAAACAGCACAGCACTGGGCGGCAGAATACTTCCCCTCACAGTCCCCCTTGTGAGATGGAAATAGCAGCCCTGCACAGGAGCTGGGCTTGAGTGACAGAAGGTGACAAAGCACTGTTAACCTTGGGATGTGAAGGGGACACCGTCACTGACCTTACAGTGACAGCTAGCCAGGAGCTCAGAGACCGCAACATCTGCCTCCAGCCCAGAGGAAAGCCTTTCACTTTTTTAGTGCCAGGTCTGAACTCTGACCAGCTGGAGCCCTTCGGGCACCATGGATTCCTATCGTCCATCAGGCACACTCTACTGACGAGTCTGCTCTCTGTCCAGAGAAGAGATACAGGAGGGACAGTCGTTTGGGAGACGGCCTGTGGGTGGGAGCGGTGTCTCAAGATGAGTAACGCCAGCCTGAGGAGGAGGGTGCCAGGCTGGGAGGGTGAGGAACGGAGGCCACCTGAGGGGAACTGCCCTGAGCCTGCGCCAGTCCCACACCTCGGGCATCCTGCTCGCGTGTACCCAGGTGGAAGGTCCAAGCCCAGCAGGAGGAGGCCTAAGCTCTGCGGGCACGGACCCAGCCCGAGGCCCAGGGTGTGCTCGGAACCCCCGCTAGCTCCTTGAGTGGGGAGGAGGGACGTTCCCCTCTTCAAGGCCAGTGCCCCACGCGTGCGGGTGAGCAATCAGCCTGCTCAGGTTACTGTGACACGGGGCAAGCGACTTCCCCCCCTGGGCCACAGCTTTGCGGCCTGCCAGGCGCGGCTGGTGACAGCGCGTGCTCTTCGGGCTCCTCGGAGGCAGACACACCCGACGGCGCCAGGCGGCGGACGGGCTGCGCCGGGAGGCAGGGGTTTCGGGGAGTCCCCGCCCCGGCCCGCCCCGCCCCGGCCCGCTTCCTCCTCCGGGGGCGGCGGCCGGGGAGCGTCCGGCCCAGGCCTCCCTCCAGGCTCGCGGGCAGCCCGGCCGCCGCGCCATGTCCTCCGGCTGGTTCCGGCGCCGCTTCCTGCCCGGAGGTCCGCTCCCCGCGCCGCGGCCCCCCCGGCCGCGCGCCAGCCCCGTGCCCTACCGGCGGCCCCGCTTCCTGCGCGGCTCGGGCTCCTGCCCGGGCACCGCCGACGCCCCGCGCCGCCCGGAAGCCCGGCCCGTGCGCTGCCCCGCGCGCGGCCGCGCGCTGCCCTGGAACGCAGGCTACGCAGAGTGAGTGTCCCACCCCGCGCGACCCACCCGACGACCCTGGCCCCGGGACTCCAGGCCCCGGGACTCCCGGCCCCGGACCCCCGCTGAGCCAGCCTGGGGGCCTGTGCTGGGCTGGGAATCGGGCCACACTGAGTAAGGGACCCCCTCCCCGACTTTGTGGATAACTCCTTCTTGTCCGCACCGCTGGACTCGACAATCTTCCCCTATCCCACCTCTGCATTTTCTTTGGGACTCCAGCCTCCCTCAGAGAGGGTTGCAAGTTGGGAAGGACCTGCACCCCTGGAGCTTCGAACCTGAGACAGGGACACTGGGTAGAGTGCCAACATTCTGGGCTTTGGAGGTACCCTCCCCCTGCACCCCCAATACACACACACACCACCACCACTGTGTTCCTGGGTTGTAGCCTATGCGGTATGAGACAGGGATTCTCGCTGAGATGGGGGGTGGCGGGGGAGGCAAGGGAAGCCCCAGATCTCCCCAAGCCCACCCTTACCTCCCAGCCCAGGTCAGCAGGCAGGCTCGAAAGACTGGGCCCTGAGTTTTGCCTTAGCCAGGTCACTGAACAGTTAGGAAACTTGCACCATCTTTGTTCAGGTATAAGGGACAGCGTGGGGGCTGTTGCCCCAAAAGGAGGGTTCCTCCCTCTGTGCACAAGCTCTGGTCTCTGGGCCCACGGGGACATGAGTGTGTCCCTGAAGGGTCACTGATTACTTCCTGGCCTCAGGATCATCAATGCAGAGAAATCTGAGTTCAATGAGGATCAGGCTGCCTGTGGGAAGCTGTGCATCCGGAGATGTGAGTTTGGGGCTGAAGAGGACCAGGAGTGGCTGACCGTGTGCCCAGAGGAGGTGAGTGCAACTGGGTCGATCCCCTTACAGGCTGGGGCCAGGACTGGAGCTAAGACTTCAGGCTGAAGTTCTTGCCCTGGTGTCCCATGCTGGGCCAGGGATCAACTGGGGAAGCCAGGAAGAACCTGACACCAGTCTTTTCCTGTGTAGTTACTGACAGGTCATTACTGGGCACTGTTTGATGGGCACGGCGGTCCAGCAGCAGCCATCCTGGCTGCCAACACCCTGCACTCCTGCTTGCGCCGGCAGCTGGAGGCCATAGTCGAAGGCATAGTGGCCACTCAGCCCCCCATGCACCTCAGTGGCCACTGTGTCTGCCCCAGTGATCCCCAGTTTGTGGAGGAAAAGGGCATTAGGACAGAAGACTTGGTGATCGGGGCTCTGGAGAGCGCTTTCCAGGAATGTGTAAGTTAAGTGTGGTTTTTGACTAGGGACGGAGTGAAGGTTTTGTTCCCAGTCACCTGGAGGACTCGGTTGTGGTGGTCACCCTTGATGTTTTAATTGGGAAGACAAGATTGGGTTGGTTTGTTCTTTACTAACAGCCATCATTGTCTTCATTACCCTTCCCATTTACCCAGTGCCTACTATATGCTCTGTGCTTTTACCTGCATCAGCTCCTTGCACACCCTGTTGGTCCTTGGTGCAGGGGCTAGTTTCCCTTCCCTCCCAAGTCCAGATCTGACCACGGGGATCCTAGCGTCATAGCTAGACTTTGGGCTGGGATTGCCAGGCTTGTTGCTGGGGAAGTGAACTGCATGCAGGGTGAGCATCGGGGACAGAGTGATTTGGTGGCATTACAAGCAGCAGCTACAGTGGCCTCTGTTTGCCCCAGGATGAGGTGATCGGGCGGGAGCTGGAGGCCTCAGGCCAAGTGGGTGGCTGCACAGCCCTGGTGGCTGTGTCCCTGCAGGGGAAGCTGTATGTGGCCAATGCCGGAGATAGCAGGTGAGTGAGCTCTGGAGAGTGGGGCAGGTGGGTGGGCAGGCACCAGAGGCAGTGAGGACAGTGGAAGGGGGCTGGAAGTGGAGGGATAGAAATGGGGAGGCTTGACTAGCTGAGATATTTGTATACCTGGCGTGTATAGAGCATAAGTAGACAGCAGATGCCAGGGAGGGCACAGGTCGAAGGGGCTGAACCTTTACCCTTTGGGCAGACATGGAGGGCTTTGAACAGGGATTGGCATGGGCAGAGCTGGCCCTTGGGGGTTGGAGGAGGGGCCAGCAGGAGGGAGACCATGGGTAAGGTTGGAGGTTTCGCCTCCGCTCCCTCTCCTCCGGAATCCCATCCAGGGCCATCTTGGTGAGAAGAGATGAGGTACGGCCTCTGAGCTCTGAGTTCACCCCGGAGAATGAGCGACAACGAATCCAGCAGCTGGTAGGTACCCTTGGCAGAGGGAGGCTGTGGAGCCCCCACTCCTGGGTGCAGGGCCACCAGAGAGTCTGATCTGAGCATGGCCTCCCTACCCCAGGCTTTTGTCTACCCTGAGCTTCTGGCTGGTGAGTTCACCCGACTGGAGTTCCCTCGGCGACTGAAGGGGGATGACTTGGGGCAGAAGGTTTTGTTCAGGGATCACCACATGAGTGGCTGGTGAGCAAGGTGGGGGTGGGGGACACAGTGGGGAGAACCATGGGGTCCAAGCCCACCTGTGTGGCCTGGGGCAGTTCCCTTCCACCTGGGCAGGGTGGGCCCTGCTTGAGGGGAGATGAGGTGGAAAGTAGGGCCTGGGTTGATGCTGGATCTGCTCCTGGTAGGAGCTACAAGTGCGTGGAGAAGTCGGATCTCAAGTACCCACTGATCCACGGACAGGGTAGGCAGGTCAGTGAAGAGCCCCCTCCAAGAATCCCTCTTCAGTTGCCCCCTGCAGAGGTAGGAGTTCCTTTGTGCTTTATGGCTGTGGCTGGTGTCTTGGGACCTGCTCCAAGGACACAGGATGTTTCTCCTTCAGCCCAGGGTGCCCGAGGGCCACAGTCCACCTGTATGTTTTACTTGTGCATTTGCTGGAGCTGTTTGCTGTCACCTCACATCTCGCTTGTCCCCCAGGCTCGGTTACTGGGAACGCTGGCTGTCTCCCGCGGCCTCGGAGACCATCAGCTCAGAGTACTGGACACAAACATTCATCTCAAGCCCTTCTTGCTCTCTGTCCCACAGGTGAGAGGGCAACAGCCCACTCCAGCTTCCATCTGCCTAGAAAGGCAGACAGTGAGGCTGGTGGGAGCTGGGAAGGGAACGCTGAGGGATCCTCAGGCTTAACTTGCAGGTGACAGTGCTGGATGTGGACCAGTTGGAGCTGCAGGAGGAGGATGTTGTTGTCATGGCAACTGATGGGCTCTGGGACGTCCTGTCCAATGAGGAGGTGGCACGGCTAGTGCGGAGCTTCCTCTCTGGCAATCGAGAGGACCCACACAGGTACTGTAGCTGCTGGGAACCTGGCCTGGGTGCCAGCAGCAACACCAAGTAGTAGTTACAGCTGAGAAGACAGCACTGACAATGAGCCTGGCTCAGGGCAGGTGGTCAGGACTAGTGTGGTCTCAAGATTCCAGGGGGTGGGGATGACTGTGGGTCCCCTCAATCTCTGGGTCCAGACTTGGGTGGTCCAATCTGTGGCCCTTGCAGGCTTGGGCTTGCCTGGCCCCACAGCTGGACTGCACTGCTTGGGTCTCCAAGTGTCTAGCCCAGTGCAGCAAGTTCTCCCCGAGGGCTGGGCCTACCTCTTTGCTCTGGCCCCAGAGTACATCTGCAGGATGGCCCCCACAGGTTCTCGGAGCTGGCGCAAATGCTGATACACAGCACACAGGGGAAGGACGATGGTCCCACAGGGGAAGGGCAAGTGTCCTACGACGACATCTCAGTGTTCGTGATTCCCTTGTACAACCAGGGCCAAGGGAACAGTGGCCACTGAGGATTCAGACACCGCATTCCAGAACCACCTGGGGCCATGTGCAGTCTGGGCGTCCCTCCACTGTGGTCTACAGCAGGCCTGCCTGCCCTGCCCCAGACAGCCCAGGGCTCTTGCCCCCCACCCCAACCTATTTCAAGGGAAGCATTTATTTATACCAGGAAGTCAGAGCTGAAGACAGCAGAGAACCCAGCTCCCCAGTCCCCCCTTTGGCAGGCAGGGAAAGAGTGCTAATGTCAATAACATTCCTGTGGCAGGCATTTTACAACTTAGGACACCCACAGGAGGCTCTTCAGACAGGATCCTTAACAGCCCAATATATTATTCCCAGCTGGACTAAGGGAATTGACCAAAGATGCCAGTAGGGGCAGACAACCTGTGTTTGGATCCAAGTCTCCAATCCATGAATGTCAGGGTATCTACTTAACCCCCAAAGCCTGTGCAGGGGGCCTTATGGGAAGTTATGGGCAGCCTCCTATCTGCTGAACAGCCGTCCTGAAGCAGGCCTTGGGGCTAAAGTTGGAGAACCAAAAGGGGCAAGGAGCCCCAGTTGGCTGAGTGGGGAATTCCGTCCAATTACTGCTCCTGCCTCTGACCTTGCATCCCGATTGCTCCTTCCAGGCCGCAGCCCTGCCCTAGGCTGATGCCCCAATAATGCCCTTGTTTTGTTGTTCCCCATCACCTCCCTACAATTAAATGTTTGTGTGCAGAAAAGCCCTTGTGAATAGTGAATTGCTGTACGTGTAGCTTGGTATTAACGGTATACTTTTCACTCCTTTACCTTCCAAAGGATCAGTCTTGGCTATAACTTGCAAGCTTGCATACAGTCAGCACTGTTTTTTTTTTCTCTGTGGCCCTCCTAGTCCCCAACTTGAGGTGAGCCCCAGTGAGAGGATTGTTGCCTGGGGAACAGAAAGGAGGTCTCCACCACCATCTGTGAGCTCTGGGCTTGAGGTACCTGAAGGGCTGCCCTTTAACTTATTTTTTAATGCAAACTCCAGGGCTTGCATTTTGATGAGCAGATTAACCTCACCTTCCCCATGACTATTTTACCATCTAGCACTTACCAAGACTCAGGTACTGGGAAAGTATTCGTTCACTTACAAGGCAGTCACCTTCATGACCCTCTTCCCTGATCCACTACTTTAGTTTACAGTTGAGATGAGTTCTTACCAGGCAACTCACAGCCCTAGACAGCAGCTAGGAAGGACAAGGGCCAGTAGGCCCCAGAATTGACGGTAAAATCATGTATTTACTAACTCGTTGAGGAGGCTCTCAGACCCTTTTCCTGCCCATTAACTCATTTTAGACTCCACCTCCTACACGTTCTTTAGGGAAGAGATAGGAAAAACTACAAAATTGCTCGTTTTTCAGCCATATTCCACAGCCCAGCACTTCTGGACCTACATCTGTCCACAGCTGGGTCCTGACAAACTGGTTGGCCCCAGCAGCCCTGGGAAGCCTCTCCAGAACTCCTCTAGTTAGGCAGCTGGCAAGTGCAGGAGTGTGCCCGAATAGCCTGCAGGAGTTTTACTTCCTCTTTCCTAAGCAGTCTCCCCACCCCACCCCCCAAAAAAGCGTGGGCAGCATCCTGTACCTGCCTCCCACCCACAACAGCTGAGCCAGCTCATCCCCAGAGCGCACTTGCTGCTTCCAACCCAGCCCACTGCTTGCTCTTGCTCCTCACACCAAAGGCTGAAGCCCAGGGAGTGGGTACAATGGGTCTCTCAACTGCAAGCAAGCCAACTGACAGGAGTGACTGTGGCAGGAGCAGCTACAGTGACCTGTGTATTCCTGTCTCAGCCAAATGCTGCCGCAGCCCTCCCACCAGATTGTGCAGTCTCTTCCTCGAGCAATCTGCTAGAAGAGCCTATGCATGGCCTACCACTCACAAGCTGGGATGTTCCTTCTGCTGCCCTTCAGAGCCTTTGGCCAACCTCCAAAGACCAAAGGCAAAGTGGTGGGCCCAAGACTGTTTTCTGTGGTTCAGAGGGCCAGGAATGAGGCAGACAGCAGGTCCTTGGAGCTCCGAGGATAGAACACAGGATCTAGGAGTTACCACCTCACAAGCCAGGGCAATGGGTTACCAAGCAATTGGCCAGGCCCTCTGCCAGATCCGGCATAGGCGCCTCAGAGAGGCTCCACTATCCTTGCCCCCCAGAAGCCAGGGCCTAGCAAGAAGAGACTGCCAGCTTGAGGCTGCCAATCTGATCAAGGGCTGAGGTAACAGTGGGGATGAAAGGTGGCCCGAGGTACATGCCAGATGCAGTCTTTGAAGATCAAGATTGGCTCAGGCTGGCCTTTCCCACTCACTCATTTCTGGCTGTATGGTTGCTTATTAGAGGCTGGGGTTGAGGAGAACCACAGTGCTATGCACTTGAGGGCTGGGTCTAGGGGTTCCTCCCACCAGCCCATAGGCCTTAGTAACCAGGGACAGTCAGGGGAAGTCCCAGGAAGCCCAACAATCCATCCACACAGCGTTACAGCGAGTCCCAGTGTGAGCCAGGAGACAACCCATCTTTCCCTCCATCTCTGGGAACCAAGCAAACAATGCTACAGTAACTCAATGGAAGAGGCTGCAGCCATAAAATTCTGTTTAAGACAGATAACATGAAAAAATGTTTATGTTAAGTACAAAAGGGACATAAAATTGTATATACAGAATAACAACTATGTAAACACACCAGAAATCTACACACAGATATGTCTAGAACATTTAACACCAAAAGATTAACAGTGGTAGCATTTGGGTGGCAAACTGATTCTTTTTTAAATTCTCAAATTTTCTTTAATAGGCATTAATTATTATTGCAACAGGGATCTCAGTTTTTTCTTTAAAAAAATAAAATAACCCACTGGCTGGTGGCTGAGCAGTGCACTGTTACTGTCACATACAAATTGATGGCTTTGGCCCAGACTTGAGTGGAGAGCAGCCCCTCCCCAGAGAACTTTAGCACCTCTGGGTCCCAATGAGCATCCTTACAGCCCCAGCCCTCAGCCTCTCTGGCCACAGCCTTTTTTCTCCCTTTATTCTGCCTTATTCCCACCACATCTCCAGTCACTTTCAGCTGCATCTTTTCCCTTTCCTTCCCAACTCAGGAGCCAGCTCTGCATCCACAAGTCCCCATAAACAGGGGCCATGCAGTACATATTTTCAAAGGACTTGGTACCTCAGCTTTGGACACACAGGAACTCAATACAAATCATTTTCCTGCTGACAGGCAAGTCATGCTTGGCAGCTGTTCTGGTTACATATATTATGCAGGTTTTCTTGTTAACCCTGTTCCAAGCACTCTCTCTGAACAGTTATTCCTACCATGAATTTTCTACCCTGGAAAGCCAGGAGTGGGCAGCAACAGCTCAGTTCATTTGGTTTCTAACAGTCCCTTCACTCTGAAATGGCAGAGCTATATACAGTGGGTATCACAGAAGCTGAAGTAGGTTCTAATCTATGTTGGGAAAGATGAATGCCCCTTGACCTTTAAGTTTGAGGAACAAGATCTAAATGTAATTGCTAAAACAAAACAGTAATTGCTTACAATCCATAGCCTATTCCTGCTGCTTAACAGAGGCAGTAATGGCTTGCTTTCCCCCTAGCAGATGTGCACTCTTGGGCAAGTCCTCTGGGACAAATCATTACCTTGTTGAGTCTGTTTCTGGATGTGCAGGGAATATGTTCCCTGCTTAAATGTTTGGGAATTTAGTGAAATAACATACCATTCATCTTTCTCTAAGAAAGCCATACAGGGGAGGAAAAGGCCATAAGCCAGCCGCAGTTTATCTCAACCCTGATCAGGACCCCTCCCTCTCCCAAGAGAAGGCAAGGAAAAGAACAAGAAAGCAGACATAACAGGTAAACAGGAGCGACCTGTAATTGGTAAAGCCTCAGACAAACTGAAAATGCCGTGGTTCCAGCATCCTGTCCCCAAATACTGTAAGCCAGACACAAAAGGCATGCAAAAGTGACTGTCACACATATATAGGTGCAGACAGAGCATCACCAGGCAAAAAAGGGGGCTAATACTGCAGAGAGGGCCCCAAAGTGCGGCTTGAGGAACACAAGGGAGCCATCATCCCAAGACCCTCAATTAGCTGCCACGGGAATAGCAAACACTTGAAGCTTTGCTCCATTCAGTCTCCTGAAGGGAAAATGTAGTAGGGAAGACTCACTAACACTCATGGCAAACACTATTAGCAATGATGCAGTCTTCCCCCAGGCTGCAGGACTCCATGTCCTTCGGCTAAACTCAGGAACGACAGGTATTTTATATATATGCATACATACATATACATATATGTATGCACATATATAGATATATTTAAATGAAGGTGTACACACTGTGCTAAAATACAAACAACAGAAACCCCAGGTCATATATAAAAAGGCTAAATATAACATATAACACAGGCCTAGAGCCAGCTCATGGTTCAGAGCTGGGAAGGGGTGGTATCTGAAGACTATGTACACAATTTGTGGTGGGCAGGGAAGGCATCAGTGTAAACAACTCAGACTCACTCCACAATACTGGCCCACAGGAAAGTGTGATGTATCTCATGTACAAAAATAGACTCCCACCCTGCTTTTGTACACAACCATACTGGGTAGGCACCCAGGAGGACCACGGGTTTGTCTTGATGACGAGGGACCACACTAGGTTACTGCTAAACCTCCCAGCCCTAGGAACTCACCTGCTACCCTTTCCTCCCTTTCAGGTTCTTGGGCCTTTTCCCACTCAAAACCAGAGCCTGAGGCACCCTCAAATGACTAACTTGCAAAGCTTCCTGGCAAGCAAGGTCTTTATCTGTCCCTTTCTGACCCCAAGACATATGAAGACTTATTTCTGTAAATGTTTGGCACCTAAGTAACATGATGGTTGTGGATTATACCACAATGACACAGGGAGACCCAGTAATAAGACATGCAGAGGGAGGGCAAGGGGCACTGAGCTGCTCTAGCATCTCAAAACCAGATCTGTGGCTTCCCATGCATTTATGGGGGTAGGAGAAGGGATGTGCAGAATTAATAACTTCACTGGCTCCTCAGCAGCAAATACATTCAAAACTGAAGGTGCCTTAAGGGCCCCGCTATACCCTAATCATGAGTCTGGTCACTCCTCTGGAGGAGCTCGGTGCAGTTGACAGTTAGAAAATCTGAGTCCCAAATGAATCTGCCGCACCAAGAGTCCTTTTGAAGAAGCTTGGCAAAGTAACTTTTTTTCTTTTGAGCAGATGTACAGCACATCCATGGGAAGGCCATGTGGAAGAATGCTCTCCAGCCCAGTCAAATGATCCAATCCCACTATTATCTCAGTCCCCTCTGAGTTTTTTCCTGCTGACCACCTTCACTGTACAGAAACAGCCAAACAGCATCAAGGTCAGTCATCAATGGTGGGCAACCAGAAGGCCTAGAAAAAGAACATAAGTCGATTTTAAAAGCCAGGTCTCTCTTAAATGATGAGGGTTCTTTTACCCCTTCCCACAGCATCAAGCTGCCCAACCCCAATGGTGGAGGAGTTATGGCTGGTGGCCCTCCCTCCCAACCAACCGACTCTAGCAATCTATGTAGAAACACTCCACTTTACGTGAACACAAGCTGGTTCTGTTTCCCTGCAACACTGTCTACCTCCCACCACAGTGGCCCAGTGGTAAGGAAAAAAAGGAGTGCTGTCCGGGAGGTAGGGCTCTGGGTAACCTGGCCTCATGCTAATATACCAGGTGACCTCAGAAAGGCCCTCACCTTCCTGATCTGAAAAACTGAGAGGGATTGGACTGGATGGTTTTGCTGCACTTTTTTCTGACACTGCTTTCTTGGGGCCGGGGAACAACGTGTTCTGGGTAGACTAGTAGTGAAGTGCCTCATCCCCAAAACTCAGGTAAGTTTAGAAGATGCCAAGAGGAAACTGGTGACTGAGACTCATGATGCTTTGTTCTACCAGTGTTATCTAGGAAGAGACAGGGCCTGGAGAAAATTCTAAGTGGTGAGTTATGATCAACTGTAAGAATTTCTGAGGAATACAGCATAAACTGAGAGAAATGGAACTTAAAGTTTGCAGCCACAAAAGGCTTGTTCAAAGTATTTTAAGAAGCCAAAAAGCTGTCAAGCATAACCCAGGTAGTTTGGGCATAAAACCAGGAGCGAGAACTAAAACTGGCCTAAGATCTCCCAGGAGCTCACAGGTGATCCCAGATCATAGAAAGAAGAGTAAAAGTGAAAGGCCAGCCCAACCAGAGATCAGAGAATAAGAGGTGAAACAAGGAAGCAACCAGCTGAGAAACATAGGTGCTTGTAATGTACCTATTTGGAACACAGCTTGCTGTGCTTGCTTGGGCAGCACATATACTAGAAGGCAGCTTGCTGGGCTCACTGAAACACCCACGACCCAAATGAAGGACATCTCCTATTGACCACATACCATATTGGAACATGCACTGGCAAAGGTCATGAACTTGGGGTTGAACTGCAAACAGGTAATGGGGCCTGTATGTTTGCCATCCAACACAGCTACTTTTATACCGCTCTCTCCATTCCAGACATGGATCTTGCCATCCTCTGAACCTGAAGAGAATGATCAAGGAATACACAACAGCTCAAAACACAATACAAAGACAAGTAGGAAAGAGACATAGATTGACATCTGGAAAGAGGCCATGTTTCAGGACCCAGCCCTCAGCAGAAACTAAGAAGGAGGAGAGGCAGTGAAGAAAGGACACTCTGGGAACTGATACTGAACCTAGGTATTTGTTCCTGGGCAAGTCACTTCCTCTCTAACTTCAGTTTTCTCATTAAAAATGGGGGATGAGCCCTAGCCGATTTGGCTCTGCAGTTAGAGCATCGGCCCATGGACCAAAGGATTGTGGGTTCAATTCCCGGTCCAGGGCACGTACCTGGGTTGCAGGTTCGATCCCTGGCCCCAGTCGGGGTCCTGCGGGAGGTAACCAGTTGATGTGTCCCTCTTACATTGACGTTTCTCCCTCCCTCCCTCCCTCCCTTCCGCTCTATCTAAAATAAATAAATAAATAAATAAATGAGGAAAAATATATCCTCCAGTGAGGATTAACCCCCCCCCCAAAAGGGGGGCTGAATATCATTACACTACCAACATCTAGCCATTAGGATGACTAAAAGCAGGATTATATCAGAAAGTTATCATTACTAGTAAGATAGTGCTTGTAGAGTTTAACTCTAATGTTAGTCCAGGGAAGACCAACATTAAAGCCAGTTCCCAGTAAAAAGAGCTGCGAAGTCACAATAGTTTAAAGACACTATACCTTTGGCATATTGTGCTACCTAGAAATCTGAGAACATCTAACAAAAGGATAATAAACAATATCTTAGTTAAAACTAACAAAAATAATATAAACAAAATCTCAATACAAGAAAAATAACCCCTAAGGGGGATAAAGGACACTTACCAATCATAATAAACTGGGAGTCTGGAGTAAATGAGGCCTCCAGTGTGACAGCTTTGCTGTTAGCATAACCCTGAAAAAGGCAGAATAGTGTTTCTCTTGTCAAGTGCCATTAACAGAAAATAACTGCTAAAAACACTGACGCAGCAGACTCATCACCTTCCCTCTGTGAAACCCTCTTTTCCTCATGCACAGCACCACCAACGTTCCAAACTTGGCCACCACCCTTTACCATTCATTCACCCCCTACTCCAATCCCATATTCAAGAGGGCAAGAAAACATTTATGGTTAGGAATTATATCTAAAGACTAAATTTGGGTCACTGGGAGAGAAGTGAATGTCTTAGAATCCAACAGAAATAAGTTCATGTGCAGGAACAAAATGCAAGCCCATGTCTCGATCAGTGAGTCAAGGATAAAGGCTCGTCTCCACTAACCAGCTAACACAATTCTCAGCCCAGGAGACATGAACACAGAAACAGCCATGTTCAAAGGTTGTCTGCTCACCCCAAACGTGTGCATCACTACTCCCTTGAATGCATCGATGAGACGAATGAAGCTGCCATTGGTGGAGATGAGGATGAGTTTGCCATCATTGCTGAACTTAAGTCCTGTCCACTCACAAGTCCGATCATACTGCATCTTAAATGTTGCAAAGGGCCCCTGCAAAAGATAAAAGTAGCAGCCCCAGGCCCAAAAGACATCAATAATTCCTTCTGCCAGAGCCAACTCTTTCTTATTCTATCCCTTTGGACTCCTTTGTGACTAGGAAAAGCAAAGGATGAACTACTGCTATGACACTCTCCAGTATCTACCACATACCTCTTCTACCATAGAAATGGTTCTTAAATGTCCATCTCACCCTTCTAAACTTCAATAATATCAAGATAGCTTAAAGACTCAAAGATTTGCCCTGGCTGGTGTAGCTCAGTTGGTTGGGCATTGTACCATGCACCAAAATGTTGCCGGTTTGATTCCTGGTCAGGGCACATGCTGGGGTGGCAAGCTCAATCCCCAATGTAGGGCAAGCAGGAAGCAGCCCATCGATGTCTCGCTTTCACATTAATGTTTCTTTCTCTCTCTCCCTCTCCTTTCCTCTCTAAAAATCAATAAAAATCTTTAACAAAAAAAGAAAAAAGATTCAAAGACTTACCTTATCAAAAGAGCGAAGGTCATAAAGTTTGACCATTTCAGAATTGACACCTGCGGCAAAAATTAACCCTTCTGGATCAAAAGAACATACTGGCTTGCCCTGCAGATGCATGAGGCCCTAAGAAAAAAGACACAAGAAAAAAAGTTAATGAACCCAGGATCCTACCACTATAAAATTTACTTTTCCCAAAGAAAATTAAGAAAGGAACACAAATAGATACCCACCTACCTACAGAACAGAAAAAGTAAAACTGAAATGAGGCTTTTATAAAAAATAAAAAAACAGGTCTCCATACAACTGATTTCAGATCAACCCTAACTGTAAAATTTTATAGCCACTGATTCTAAATAAATAATCTCTTGAGGCTAAAAGGCTCCAGGAAAACTGTCTTTAAAGCAGTAAGTCAGAGAGCGTAATGCAATATGTACTGGATTAGGGCATTTGTTTAATTACCAGCTACCTACCAGGAAATCAGATTTTCTCCAAAGTTTAAAAAGACTCTGGGATCCCAGAATGGAACCACTGCTTTCCACCTTCCTTGAGAGGAAGAGCTGATGATAGTGCCTATCATAGAAAACACTCAAAGTATAACTGTGAGGTACCATTACCTGGCAGTTAGGAGACCGGAGATCCCAGAGTCGAATGGTCTTATCAAGAGACCCAGAAATGAAAGTGTCATCCACAGGTGACATGGACAAGGCCACCACCCTGAAATGCATCGAGATAAATAGGAGTTGAAGCAAAATATTTACAAAAATTGGGTGTGAACTCTAAACCATTCTACCAGCCTACCTGGATAGACCTATTCTCCCCAAACTGCCATTTTAAGGAACACACTACACAAGCAATCTGGATAATCAAAGGCAACTAGTATAATGAAAAAAGCAACTTAAAGCTATAGCATAAAAATGTATGATTCCAATGCAAATCAAACAACAATGAGATACCACTTCACAACCACAAGCATAGCTATAATCTAAAAGAGATAACAAGTGTTGGTTAGGATGTAGAGAAGTTGGAATATTCATACACTGCTGGTGGGAATGTAAAATGATACAGTTCCTTTGGAAAAGTTTTATAGTTCCTCAAAAAATTAGAGTTTGCTATAACCCAGAAATAACAAGAAAAATGAAAATGTACGTCCACACAAAAAAGTACACATATGGTCCTGGCCAGTTTGGCTAGCGGTTAGAGCGCTGGCCTGTGGACCAAAGAGTTGCAGGTTTGATTCTAGTCAAGGGCACATACCTTGGTTGCGGTTTGATCCCCAGCCCTGGTGGGAGTCACGCAGGAGGCAGTCAATCGATGTGTCTCTCTCACATCGAAGTTTTTTTCTCTCTTTCCTTCCCTCCCTCCCTCCCACTCTATCTGGAAATCAATGGAAAAAATATCCTCAGGTGAGGATTTAAAAGAATAAAGTACACATATGCTCACAGCAGCATTATTCATAATAGCCAAAAATTGGAAACCCAAATGACTATCAACTAATGAATGGATAGCAAAATGTGGTGTGTGTGTGTGTCCCCATACAACAGAATATTATTCAGCATTAAAAAATGAAGTACTGATTATTCATGTTACAATATGTATGAACCTTGGAAACATGGTAAGTGACAAACACAAAAGGCCATATATCACCTGATTCCATTTATATTAAATGTCTAGAAGAGGCAAAGCTTTGGAGACAGAAAGTAGATTAGTGGCTACCAGGGACCAGGAAGTGATTGGTAATAAGTACAAGGTTTCTCCTTGGGGTGATGAAAATGTTCTGGAATTAGATAGTGGCGATGGTTGCCCAACTTTGTAAATATACTAAAAACCACTGAACTGTTTACTTTAAAAGGGTGAATTTATGGTACTGATCTGTATCTCAGTTTTTTTTTTTAAAGCATGATCCTTTAACTAGTGGTTTGTGGACTATACTAATATTCTAAAACTGAGTGGCATCAGCATCACCTGGAGGGTAGGCTAAAACACAGATTGCTGGGATCCACTCCCAGAACTAATCCAATAGGTCTGGGGTGAGGTCTGAGAATCTGTGTTTCTAACAAGCTCCTAGATGATGGTGAGACTGCTAGTTTGGGCATTACACTTAACAGAGCCACAGGCCTGTGCTCAGAGCAACTATATTTTGGATATAGGTCCCTTTTTATGGTTATACCATAACATTACGAATCACCCACTGAAAAACACTTCTTCCAAGGGCTCATCCTGAGTGTTCTTGCTCTGCCATGCCTTGCTCTGAAGATACCCTCCATCTCCCCAACACTTGGGCCTGGCCTGCAGAGAAGGACCACATGTGGCTCCACTTTACCTGCCTCTTAGAGTACACCATGGCCTCAACCATGGGGTTCTTGACGCACAAGCTATGACCCGTACAGTGCCTGTGACTCTACCGTAACACCTATGGAGGAAAAAAGCCCTGTGAAAACAGACATTCAGATGGCTCTTCCTTCTGGGTGTTATGGACAAGTAGTTCCACATTCTGGCATGGCTGCAAAACACTTCATAGATACAGCAGCTGGTATCACAGGTCAAGATTATAGAGGAGCCCTGGCCAGGTAGTTCAGTTGGTTAGAGCATCGTCCTGATCTGCCAAAGTTGCAGGGTTCACTCTCCAGTCAGAGCACATATAAGAATCAACCAATGAATGTATGGATGAGTGGAACACCAAATTGATGTTTCTCTCTACCTCTCCCCTTTTCTCTCTAAAAATTAATTAATTAATTAATTAATTAATTTAAAAGAGTAAAGAGGAAATGTGCATGTTGTACTGTTTCATTTTGACAAAGAAAAGTTTGAAATAAAAAAGGTGACTGAATTGCACAGCTCATTTGTGAATGGATTTTTTAAATCTAGAAATAGAGGAAGTTCAAGTTTTGAATGATACTGAAAGGGGTTCAGGAGGTTTTGGTTCCACCAGAAAGATTTAAAATGTATATTGTGAATAGAAAATGAGAAATTTTACTTTTAAATTTTTCTAAAAATTAAAAAATTATTTTTCCAAAAAAAAAAGTTCTTCCAATATAACTCAACTAACATTTACACTAGCTCCCCAACTTAAAAATAAGGTACTGTAAGCCAAAAAGCAAAACGCATATAGACATGTAATTTTATGGCATGGCATTAAAGTCCATAGCTCAGAGGAAGTCTATCTTAGCACAAGACTCTACGCTGAGAGGTAAAGGGAAGAAGCAGCACCTATGGTAAATACGGTGTCAATGAGAGATGCCTTTCCAGAAGGTGCAAGATAGGAAGGCACAAGTTCAGTTCACCAGAACTGGGAGATAATGTTGGGAAAAGGGTCAGAGCCAGAGGGAGGAGAACCTGACTCCAAGGGAAAGGAGCAGGTAGATGCAGAGAACCTTTAAGGCTTCCTAAGGGGGGTTGTGAAGTGGTCAGAAATGTAATACAGGGTGCTGAAGCAGGATGCTGAGGGATGGGGAAGTTAATTAGGATTTGACAATAATTCACCAGATAGGGAATAAGCCAGAACAGAAGCAAAGGAGAGAGTAGAGAAGAGAGTGACACAAGTTAAAGCTAGGTAGAATCAATAGGATTTCACATCCCACTGGATGTGATGGCAGTACAAAGGGAGTAAAGAGACAACAGGGTCTTTGAGTCCAGAGAATTGACAGGAACAGAGATGAAGAAACATGAGGTAGAGAGGAAATGGCCAAGGAATAAGACAATGATGGATGGAGTGCTGGACCTGTCAGGTGGGGGCACGGAAGAAACATCTGCATAGATGTATATAAAACCTGTAGGTGGAAGTTGAGTCTGGAAATCATGACAGACAGGGGCTAAAAATACTGATCTGGGAAGACATCTGAGTAGAGATGAATGAAAACAGTGGAGATATATGAAAAAAATACCAACAAGGGGAAAAAGCTAGGATAGAACCTTGTTTATTTTAGAGTCAAAAGGAGAAAGAGAAGCCAATAATAGCAAGAACAGAACCAAGATGGAAAAGTCAGCTGCCAAAGGGGGAAAAAATGTTTTGCTGAGCGGTTGAGCATCCAAAAAAAAAAAAAAAAAAAAAAAGCCCAAGGAGATGCATTTTAATTGGAGGCAGCAGGGAAAGAAAAGTAAAACAGCTTGGAAAAAGCCCCACAGATGACTTCAGGACTGGACTGAGGGTGATTTAAATAGCGAATAATTATGAGGAGGTGGAAATGGGAGTATGCAGGTTATTCATGTTTGACAGTGAAAAAGAGTGGGTGATAGGCTCCAGAAATAGATTTAAGATAAGAGACCAAGCTAGTTTGTAGACAGCAAGGAAAAGTCCAGTTAAGCAGATGAAAGCAAACAGAGAAGTTGGTTTTGTCAAGGAAGAAAGGCAACTCCTTTCTTAAGGAAAGAATTCCAAGGAAGAGCAGAATTTAAGTGAAAGAGATAGAATTTAAAAAGAACTCATTTTGGTCCAGCCGGTGTGGCTCACTGGGTGAGCGTCGACCAATGCACCAAGAGGTCTCCAGTGGATTCCCAGTCAGGGCACATGCCCAAGTTGTGGGCCAAATCCCCAGTGGGGGGCATGCAGGAGGCAGCTAATCGATGTTCTCTCTCATCGATATTTCTCTCTCTCTCTCCCTCTCCCTTCCTGTCTCTCTAAAATCAATAAAGAAAAAGTATTAAAAAGAAAAAGAACTCATTTTGGATGGCCTTGATTTTGTCACACACACACACACACAAAAGGGACAAAGTCAGCTACTAAGACTCAGGAGGTCAAGAGGTCGGATAATTGGAAAGATTGGAAAGAATTTTGAACAACTACAATCAAAACTCTTAATTACAGACAGTACATTTGTGAACATTAATTTGATTACAAACAATAAATAAAAATATCTATTTGATTACAAACAATAAAAAAATATCTATTTGTCACAAGTCATTCTTTGTCTGGAACTACAGTAACCAAAAGCTGCCACCTCTTACCTTCAGCAACATAGAAAGCCCTGCCCAATCAGAGTGCAGCCTGGCTCTTGGTCCACCTCCTGTCAGGGTATTCTACCACTCCAAGCCTTACTTGGTTTTCATACATTTGCAAATGAAAGCAGGAGGAAATAACCCCCTCCTGATGATTAAAATATCATCCAAGGGAAAATGTGTTTAACATTCAACCAAAACTTGAAAAACTAGAGAAAAAATACTGGGAAATTGGGGTAGAAGACAGAGAGAAGCAACCTACATTACCAAATAGAATAAGAAAACAAGCTTCTTGTCCTGGCCGGTTTGGTTCAGCAGATAGAGCGTCGGCCTGCGGTGAGACCTGGGTTTGGTTCCCGCTAAGGGCATGTACCTCGGTTGTGGTTTGTCGCCGGCCCTGGTTGGGTTGTGTGGGAGGCAGCCACTCGATGTGTCCCTTGCACATTGATGTTTCTCTCTCTCTCTCTCTTCCTCTCTCCCCCTCCCACTCTATCTGAACAAAAAATGGAAAAATGTCCTCGGGTGAGGATAAAAAAAAAAAAAAAAAAGCTTCTTGACTTTCACTAGTAACAAAGGACAATTATTAAGTTATCTTTTTGCATCCTCGTTAAGATCCTCACATAGAATATGTTTGTGTAGAGCAGGAGCCTGCTAAAATGGGGCCGACTATACTGGAAGGCCTCATATATGTATAAGATCCTTTCATTAAGGGACATCTGATATTTGGGGTTCCTAAATGCTACCTATTTTTTACTACATAAGTTTCCATTGAATATCTTTAATCTATCTTTTTTCATTATTATGTTTTAACTGTGACTTCAGTTTATGTTTGAAGTCCTACCCCTGCCTCCACAATCTCAGTTAATCAAGTTGACTGGGTGGGGGTTAACAAAAGAAGAATAAGAGGAATGCCAAACAGCAGTGATTTTAGTTCACTGATAAAATCTCTCCATTCTTCCATTATCTGGAACCTCAGGGATAAAAAAAACTATCTACTTCTATAACACTAGGGTCTTACCTTTTGCTATGTCCAGGAAAGTATCTGATGTATTTGTTGTCATGCAAGGACAGGTAACGAATAGTATCTGTAAGAAGACAAATAAGGCATGATGATATCCTACTATTTTTAAAGAAATTTACTTTGCATTTTCATCTTGAAAAGGCAAGATCAAAGAATTAATTGTTGTCCATAAACCAAGCAAGGTGTAAATAAATAGTGAATAATTCCTTTCCACAGCTGAGAAGAGGGCACTACAGATCTGATCTAATTCAAAAGCAGAGTTGTTAAATTGACAGACTATAGAGCAATGACCTCACCTGAATGTTAACTGGATATACAATTTACATTAAAACTAAACAAAATGGAAAGAGAAGTAAAGTTCTACTACTTCTTTTCTAATTAACCAACTATCCACTGGTCCCTTGTGCATCAGAGAAATTAGTTTAAAATAATAATAAAGTGGCCAAAAGAAGTGAGGAAATTTGGGTTTAAAAGATCTCAGGACATTTCAAAATAAAACTCATGAACTATACCAACAAGTCAGAACAGTGATATTTTGACAATTTCAAAGAAAGGAATAATTGTAGAGATTTGTGCTTGGATAAAATAAGACACTCTTAAAAAGCAAATGAGCCTATCTGAAAAATAAACAAAAAAGATGGTGGTGGGAAGGAAATAGTGCCATAAAGAATAGAACTGGAAAGTACTATGACCCTAAAAAGATTATGAATAAGGAACAATTGTTGAGAAAGGGATAATAGGAAATGATGCCAAAATGCAGAAAGGAAAGCATAGAAAGAACATTCTGGAGGAAAACAGAACACAGGAACAAAGACACTAAAAGCACCAAGTCATCCCAGTGGTTCACAGGGGGTACTTTCTTATAAGAGGGTATTTAACCTTGGAGAGGATAAAGGGTACTCTTTTTCTTGAATACATCTTCAAAGTTCTCGAATAACAACTACAAAATCTTCCTGGTTGTTCTGCTAAGGAGCTACTCACCTTCCCTAAGCAGAAAAAGGTTTCCTCCCCATTACCTGGATTCCCAGAGACGAGCAGGGCGTCGCCATCCTCTCCGCCCCACTAGGTAGCTGGCGCGCTGTTCCTGGCAAGGCAGTGGCCTGTACAGTTATCTCCTGTACCGGGTGGTATCATAGACCCTCAAACTGTACAAACTACTACCTCAGCCTGGAATCAGGCAAAAGGAAAACGAAGCGTTGGAGGAACTCTTCAGGATGCACTTGAGACAGGAAAGGCAAAATCCTCACAGCAGAGGCCTGGCAGCAAAGTTGCAAGTGCCACACATTTGCCTCATCTTGAACCATATTTGGACAATTCTTATTTAATCACCCAGAAAAACACCCCAACACAAGAAATATACCAGTCATGCAGATGATCACACAGATATGTTTCCTCAGCATCCTGATGTTTTATATATTCTTGTCCAAAAGCAGCAAATGTATGCTTACTTAGCAAACCAATTCTGAACTACAGGTATAAAAAGTAGAAATAATATACTTACTAAAAGTCAAGTACAGGCAGAAAAATCTCATAAAAAACGTTTTTTAAAAAACCACTTCTGCCCATTAGCTCTGAAACAGGCATAGCCAAAACAACAGTCTAAGCAATCTTTGTTGAATGACATTAGAAAAATCTTACTGCAAAAAATGAAATAATAAATCAGTGAGATAAGTTAATTTTTTTTAAAAAGGACTCCTAACATGAAATTAAGTGTTACTGTTCAATTACCAAGATCATCCTGTAACTGAGAACGACTTATCCAGGTGAAATGCAGGTAAAAACAGAGACCATTTATTAGAGAAAGAAATTCACAAGTTTAATTTCTAAAAATAACTCTTCTATTCTTTAAAGACATTAGCTTTATTTAAAAGTAAAAAGGATAAAATTCAGATAAAAAAATGCCCACAGGATCAAAGATAACCAAGGTCAACACACTGTCCTTTATGACACAGACCATAAAAGACTGGGCATACACCAAAAACTCAGTTCTAAGATCCCCTAAACTATCATAGCTCAAGCATTTGTGAAAACTTTTCTCAAATCTCTATATTTTGAACGGGAGGTACTATTGTTTACCACTTGCTGTGTGTCAAGTATTCTTTCCTTTTATTTGTTCTAAAAATATTCTTTTCAGTTTCAATGAGTACAAACCATAAATACCATTTGTTGCCTCCTATTTACACTTTTCACTCTAAAGACCTTTCACACACAGTTTCAAGTCCTTCAAAAGCACTAGTGGCTTGCCTCCAGCATCTTTTCAGTCATAACAATGTTAGCATTGCTAACATCATAGGAAAATATTTAAATTAAAGTAACTATAACGAAAACAGAAGTAGTCACAAAGATTCCGTGAACTATTTGACAAAGGAAACCATGACCATTAACTCCTAAAAAGAAGGCTTGCTTACCGTCTATTTTGTTAGAGCTGTAAACGACTGTGTTTGCTGCATGAGTGTATCTGATGAGGTCCACGCCATATTTCTTACTGTACAGAGTTCTCTTTGGTCTGATAAGGAAATGGACAGAGAAAGAAAACCATCAAAATCCTCCATCACCAAAATCTGGGATCTTCATAAAAAGAAAAGCACTTGAATGATGTGGCAAGGATGAGGATTTTTGGTAAGCTCTAACACTGGAAAGAAACAGAATTTCTTCCAAAAGGGAAGAAACAAATGGAACCCATCAAGTGCAACAGCCTTTCACCTCTGAACACCAAATGCCAAGTTAGGAAGCAGAAGTAAATCTGAGGGCTCAATTCAGTCTTTACTACAATGTTCAAAAGTTAGCTTTGAGAAAAAGTACATCTATCTGGGAAGAAAGACACACAGAACACAGGTCATCCTGATAACAAAGAGGGATATGGAAATACATCAAACCAGTGAGGCCAGAACTTACTGTTTACCCTTCCTAATATAACCTGTTGTTGCATCCATTCTCCCTCTCTTACAGGTCCAAAGCACTTACTGAGCTTTTTGGAAGGCAAGCCTAACTCTCCCTAGCAAAACTAGTCATTGGTTGTTTTCTTTTTACTTTTAATGTAAAATCATATATCCAAGCTAGAGGATACCAATCCATTTGCCGAAGTTCCTTAAATGTCTTCCTCTATAGAAGCTTGAAGATCAAGCGGAAAACGAACTCAGCAAAATCATTAACCAAAAACTTCATTTTCATAATGTTCTACATTTAGGTGAAGGAGGATTTCCTAAATCCTGTACCAATGTTTACTGAGAGTTTCAATTTATGAAAAAGTTCACCTTGTCATCAATGCAAAATCGTCGTGGCACACAGATGCCAAACAATCAGATGACTAAGGCAGCTTTAAGAAGTCATTCAATTGCACTTTTAATAGTTGTTAATGTCAGTGAGGTTAAGGGTTTCCCTACATAAAATGTTATTTCCAAACAAGACTTCTCACTCCAAATGCACTGAATTTTTCACATTCTTACCATTACTGAAAGATGGGCTAAAAAGATCAGCTCAGAAGCTCCTAGTTGCTCTCACCATCCAGGGTTGTGCCCTGGAGTTACTTACTGTACAGTGGTAACCAGTGAGTGAGTAAACAAGTGAGTATGAGCACGTGCACATGCTTGCTCTCAAAAGACAGTCGACTTTGCCTCTACCAGTGAAAGAATAAGCTTACTTATCCCAGTATTTCAGTCTATCTACAATAGTAGAACCTAAAGAGCCAATGTTAAAGTGTGTGGTGTTAGGAAAATTTTCAGTTCCACTTATATATAGCCTATTTGCCTCAAATGTATCAATAACACAAACCTGAGATTTGTTGTTAATAACAGAAATCTTTTACACACACATATCATTTCCTAGTTTGAAAGCAAGATACTAATGTGTTGCATTCATTTCAGAGGATCTTTACAAAGGCCAGGAACATTTTGTCAAATATTTTTAAGCTTCTCTCCACCAACTATGATTCTGGCAATCAAGTATGAATAAATAATATTAAAGCCTTCTCTTTGAATTTGCATTATCTACCACAGATAATGTCCTTCATATTTTCTCAAGTTGAAAAAAAGCACTCAATAGATGAACTCCATTATAAAGAAAGTTTAAATGAACAGTAAAATAAAAAACATTAAGCATAAAGTACATTGTTTTAGCCATTTTCAAGCTCCCAAATTCTAACATTAGTATCATCTAACAAACTATGCCTTACAAGGAAACTTTTTCTTCCAATGTTGGTCTGATCCACACTAGGGGCAAATTTTTCCTTCACATTACCACGTAGGATCACGCACTCCCAGAGGCTACAGAGGTCATCTAATATCCAGAGAAGGAGTCTGACCAAAGTCACAAGGCCAAACTAGAACCCAGGTTTCCTAACTACCAGACCACTCTCCTGCCACTGATCACAATGAAACAAGACCACAATTATTTGGTAAGATATAGTTTTAAAAAGCATGCCCTACACTAATTTAGATAACTGTGCTACAGTTATATAAGAGAATGTCCTTGTGCTTAAGAAAACCAAGTTGTAGGGATCTGTGTTTAGGGATAAAGGGGCAGGATACCTCCAACTTCTAAGGGAAAAAATGCACATGTATAAATATGTGCACAGAGAATAAAGCAAATGGGGCAAAATGTAGCCAACTATTGGATCACATGGGAGTTCTTTGGAACACTGTTGTGACTTTTCTATGTAATTATGTAAAAATGCTACATGAGTGAATCAACTATGGTATGTCATAAAATTAACATTTTACTTTTAATGAAACAGGGCTTCAAGTCACTGTCATCCCTCCCAACAAGTGGAAATTACAAGACAAACTATGAAGAAATACTATCACAACCTTTATTTCCTTTGAATAAGGATTTACATCTCCATCCTCGAGTTCCAGGGAAAGGTTCTAATATGTGCACAAGCACTGAACATTTCCAGTAAACCAGCTTCAAATTACTTCTAGCTCCAGAATCCCACAACCAACCCCCACCCCAGCTTTATGTTACTCTAGCTTCCAAGTTGATGCAAGTGGCCAGATGTGGACAGAAATCCATATACTAAATGAATTAAACTGACTCAAATAACTCAGTATCAGTCCAGCTAACAAATTCCCTTCCCCGAGGACCACCACTACAGACAACCCTTCCATGTAGAGCAGGCAGATCCAGAGCCAGTTACATAATACTCTCTCATAGCCCCAGTGGGGAAAAAGTGGGGAGAACATTATGGCTCAGAAGAAAACAGAATTACTTTAGATAACTAAACTCAAATGAAGAGACAAGTTCCAACAGAAATTTACAGAAAACATCAGTTTTTTGTTTTGTTTTTTAAGGCAAAAGGAACAGCTAGAGAAGATAGAGAAAAACCCAACGATTCAAAAAATAAGATCTGGAACTAGGCAACAAAATGAAGTCTGACAAAACTAAACATCTGCAAGCCTGCTTGGGGAAGGTGGCTGATGGGAAATCAAATGTACCCTAAACCAGTTTTTGCTCCAAAGGATCTCACAATTTAGCAAGGACTTAAAGAAAGCAAGTCTACAGAGGGGAGGTGAAGTTGAAAAGGTCCCCAGAAAAAAAGGCAACAAATGCTGGGCTTACAAGCAGGTGTGGTAGGTCTCCAGAGGACTTGGGGCAATGTATAAATTTCATGATCAGACTAGACTCGGAATTTTGACAATTCCAAGTGGACCATAAAGTGTAATTTTTTTTAAGCATAAGAGGAAACATGAATGGTTATACGATGCTTTCTTTGTTCTAATGGGAGATTCACCTTCAGATTGGGATGGGACAGCCAAGTTCGTTTATGTTTGGCAAAAAAGAAAAGTTTCACATGTTGCTAAAAAGTTCACTTATAAGCGAGGGCATGGGGTCTGAAGGAGTAAGAGCATGATTTGGAACGGAATGGAAAGGAAGCACACAATAAATAAATCCTGATCACTAAGAACTGCAACCCACGCGGCCTTCCGGCAGAAAGGCCGCGGGAAGCTGGGGGACAGGGAACGGGCGGGGTGCCAGGGCTGAATCGAGGTCACCTAAGAGAGGGCACAGAGCTGCTGGATGAGGCAGGACAGCAGCCTCGGCGGTTCCGCGCTGCGGACAGCGCCGACGGGCACCTTTGATAAGGGTACAGGGAGCGGGAAAGCTACCAGCTGGGCCCGGGGCAGGCGGACTCGGCGCTTAAAGGTCAAGGTCAAGGTGTGGTTTGGCAAGAGATGCAGAAGCGCTCTCTGAAGAGACCGAAGGCATACAAAATGATACTATCATTACTATCCCTACTTTTTTAAAAAAAAGAAAAGGTCTCCTGGATGGCTTCGGAGTGGAAGCGGCCCTGAGTGCAAAACAGGCCGGGCGCCGGAGTCGGAGCGGGGAGCGGGCCGCAGGGCGAGCCGCGACAGGGAGGGAGGGACTCAGACCCGGGCCCCGGGCCTCCGCCGCACTCACTTGCCCTCCTGGCAATCATAGAGCACGATGGAGTCGTCGTCGCTGCTTGAGATGACCGTCTCGCCGTTAGGGCTGAAGTCGAAGCAGTTAATCTTGTCCGAGTTCTCACGAAACACCTTGGCGACGCGGAAGCTCCGCAGCACGCCGTCGGTCAGCTTCATGGCGGCGGCTGCGGGAGGCGGCAGCGGCGGAGCAGGGCCGGGGCGGGGCCCCGCGGCGAGCGGGCAGGCGAGCGGGCGGGCTGCCGAGGGGCCGACCCAGGCGTGGCGGGCGCCGCGCCGACGGCGAGCGGGAGATCGGCCGACACCTCTCCCTCCTCCTGCTCGTGCAGCGCTCTTCTGCCCGGACTGTGAGGCCTCGCCGACCGTTCCTCCTCACAGCAGGTTCAGGGGCAACCAGCGCGGCATCGGCTCATTGTGTCCGCCATCTTGGGGCGACAGGCAAAAGCCGAGGGCGAGGGACCTCACCGCGGCGCACGCCGGGAAAAAGGGCGGGGCGGGAACGGCGGCGCGAGGCCGGGAGGCGGGGCAGTGACGTCAGTTACGGCCTGCGAGGACTGGAGTGGCGGGGTGGCCTGAGGCGGCGATTTCCCAAGCTGCTGTGGAGCGGGAGACGTGGGGACGCCCACGACCTTCCCCCGTGGGCCGGAAGGCCTTGGCGCCCGGAGCGGTGGTCTTTGTGCAGCATCTTAGCCTCCCCCCCGCCCCCCCCAGAGACTCGAGCGCCCCCTGCAGGCGCCCGCCCCGGAGGCCTGTCCCGGAGGCGGCAGTGACCGGATCGCTGGCGGGCTTTGCGGGCGGCAGGTTTGCCCGCCAGTCCTCCACAGAGCCAGCATCGAGTTTCAATGTCTGGGTTTTTCTTTATGAGGTATAATATACGGTAGACTGCACAAACTTCTAGTGGATGAATATTTTTTCATTTGTATATACACCTTGTGACCACCAGACAGAACTTGAAGCCTTCTTTTAAAACATTTTAATTGATATACAACATGAAGTGCACAGAGTGAACTAATTTTAAGTATACAGCTCCACACTCGTCCAAGTTTTTTATAAACACTCATGTAAGTTTTAAAACGTGTTTACAGCAGATAATATGATTCTGTGTATAGAGAACCCTAAAGATTCCACCAAAAAACTACTAGAACTGATAAATGAATTCAGTAAAGTAACAAGATACAAAGTAAATATTCCAGAAATCAGTTGCATTTTTATATACCCATAGTGAACTGTTCAGTAAGGGAAACTAAGAAAACAATCCCACTTACAAATGCATAAAAAAATAAAAATACCTAGGAATAAATTTAACCAAGGCTATAAAAGACCCCTGTACTTGGAAAATTATAAGATACTGAAGAAATAAATTGAAGAAGATACAAATAAGTGGAAGCATATATCGTGTTCAATTAACATCATTAAAATGTCCATACTACCCAAAGAAATCTATAGATTCAACACAATTCCTATAAAGATATCAATGGCGTATTTCACAGAACTAAAACAAATATTCCAAAAAGTTATATGGAACCACAAAAGACCCCTAAATAGCCTCAGCAATCTTGAGAAAGAAGAACAAAGTTGGAGGAATCATGCTACTTGATATCAAACTATACTACAAGGCCATAGTAATCAAAACAGCATGATACTGGCATAAAAACAGACATATAGATCAATGGAACAGAATATAGAGCCCAGAAATAAACCCACACCTTTATGGTCAATTAATCTATGACAAAAGAGGGAAGAATATACAGTGGGGTAAAGACTATATTCAATAAATGGTGTTGGGAAAATTGGACAAATACTTGCAAAAAAATGAAACCAGACCACCTTCTTACACCATACAGAAGAATAAACTCAAAATGGATTAAAGACTTAAATGTTGACTCAAAACCATAAAAATCCTAGAAGAAAACATACACAGCCCTAGACAGGTAAGTCAATTGGTTAGAGAGTTCTCCTGATACACCAAGGTTTCAGGTTGGATCCCTGGTCAGGGCACATACAAGAATCAACCAATGAATGCATAAATAAGTGGAACAACAAATCAATGTTTCTTTCTCTCTCCCTTCCCCTCTTTCTCCAAGTAATCAATCAATCAATAATTTTAAAGAAAACATAGGCAATAAAATCTTGGACATTTCTCATAGCTATATTTTTTCTGATATATTTCCTCAGTCAAGGGAAACAAAAATAAATAAATGGTATTACATTAAACTAAAAAGTTTTTGCACAGCAAAGGAAACCATCAGCAAAATGAAAAGACAACTCACTGAATGGGAAAAAAATATTCACCAATGATACATCTGATAAGGGGTTAATATCCAACATTTATAAAGAACTCAACACCAAAAAGACAAACAATTCAATTGAAAAATGTGCAAAGGACCTGAATAGACACTTCTCCAAAGAGGACATACAGATAGCCAATAGACATATGAAAAGATGCTCAACGTCACTAATCTTCAGAGAAATGCAAATTAAAACCACAATGAAATATCACCTCACACCTATCAGAATGGGCTGTCATCAATAAATCAACAAGTGCTAGAGAGGATGTGGAGAAAAGGGAACCCTGCATTGGTGGGAATGCAGATTGGTGCAGCCACTGTGGAAAACAGTATGGAATTTCCTCAAAAAATTAAAAATAAGACTGCATTATGACCCAGCGATTCCACTTTTGGGAATATATCCAAAGAAACCTGAAACACCAATTGGAAAGGATATATATGCACCCCTATGTTTATTGCAGCACCATTTGTAATAGCCAAGATTTAGAAGCAGCCCAGGTGCCCGTCAGTAGATGAATGGATAAAAATGCTGTGGTACATTTACACAATGGAATACTACTTGGCCATAAAAAAGGAACTCTTACCTTTTGCAACAGCATGGATGGACCTGGGGAGTATTGTGCTAGGGGAAATAAGCTAGTCAGAGAAAGACAAGTATCATATGATTTCACTTGTATGTAGAATCTAATGAACAAATAAACTAACAAATAAAATAGAAACAGACTCATAGATACAGAGAACAGACTGGCAGCTGTCAGAGGGGAGGGGAGTTGGAGGACTGGGTGAGAAAGGTGAAGGAAATAAGCAAAATTAAAAAAAACACACACACACACACAAAAACAAAATACTCATAGACAAAAACAACAGTATGGTGGTTACCAAAGGGAAAGGGGGGTGGGAGAAAGTAGATGAGGGTGAAGGGGTGATAAATGGTGATAGAAGGAGTCTTGACTTGAGGTGGTGAACACACAATACAATATACAGATGATGTATTATAAAATTGTACACCTGAAACCTATATAATTTTATTAACCAATGTCACCCCAATAAATTCAGTAAAAAATTATTTTTTAAAATATGTAGGAAAAGCCCTGGCCGGTTTGGCTCAGCAGTAGAGCGTCCATACTACCCAAAGAGTAGTATGGACCAAAGAGTCATGGGTTCGATTCTGGTCAAGGGCACCTACCTCACTTGCGGTTCATCCTTGGCCCTGGTCAGGGTCATGTGGGAAGCAACCAGTTGATGTGTCCCTCTCACGTTGATGTTTCTCTCTCTCCGTCCCTCCCACTCTATCTGAAGATAAATAGAAAAATATCCTCGAGTGAGGATTTTTTTTTTAATCTGGCTTTTTAATTGATCACTTTAACACTCATATACAGTTGTGCAACCACCACACATTCAAGATATGAAACAGTTGCAATACCCTCCTTGTAGTCAACGAGATTGTTTCAGTGGTTCCTAAAAGGATTCTTTGCCTTAATGCTCAGGAGCCCAGGTATAGGGGACAGTTAGGTTCAGGGCCTCAGGTCTGGTAGGGTTAAAACGGGAGGGGAATGTCTGACCCTCGGGCCATATAAGCCCACGAAATCAACCAAAAGCAACCGCAGGCGGGGCTCGAAATTCAATAAATCTAGAAGCTTTTTTCATAGCAACATAAATGTATATCAAGTGAATCATAATAATAATATAAATTTTGAGGGACAAGCAAGGAACATCCATTATGGGATAGACAGGACACATACAAGTACATGAAGGGACAGACACATATGCTTCTCATCAACTGCCCGTGGCCCATCTGCCTATATTGTGGTGACTCAGAGGACATTCAGTGCCGGGCAGGCTGGGAGTGTACCCGTCACAAAAGTGAGTGTACCCGTCACAAAAGTGTTAACACACTCTGGCGAAACTATGGCGATCCGGTGATGATGAGACAAGATGCAATGAGATGATTCCTCGAGACATGGATGACCTTGCCTCTGATGATTGACAACGATGTTGACTTCTTGGTTGACACAGATGGTAACTCCAATCCAACCTTCATCCACACGTCCACGGTCAACAATCCTTACAAAAACTAAATCTTAGATGAAGATTAAGGAAGTTACAGTACCCAGAAAAGACCTCAAGAGTCGATACAAACGTTGGATATGTTCCAAATCCAAGATGCAGGATTAGAAGAGCGATCAAAGCAAAATAATTGTGTCACTGGCGACACACACACTGGATAGTTATTAAAATTAAGTGGTGTACCCTGGCTGGTTTGGCTCAGCAGTTAGAGCGTCGGCCCAAAGACCAATGAGTTGTGGGTTCAATTCAGGTCAAGGGCAGTTACCTTGGTTGCAGTTCATCGCCAGCCCTGGTCGGGGTCATGCAGGAAGCAACCAGTTGATGTGTTTTTCTCACAATGATGTTTCCCTCTCTCTCTCTCCCTCCCTCCCTCCCAATCTATCTGAAGATAAATAGAAAAATATACTCGGGTGAGGATTAAAAAAAAAGAGAGAGAGAGACTTAAGTGGTGTGACATCCTACAAATGGCAACTACAAGGAAAAGAAAAGTTGATGCAGAGTGTCAATCTTTCCAAGAGAAATGGACAAATGATTATTTTTTTGTTGAAGTTAAAGGCAAACCTGTGTGCCTAGTTTGTGGCAATGCTTTAGCAGTAATGAAAAAAGCCTATCTGGAGCGTCATTACAACTCAAAACATGCTAAACTCAGTGAATTGGGAGGCCTAATGTGTCTGGATAAAATCAATGCTCTTTAGTAGAGTTTGGAATCACAGCAAGCTGCTTTCACTAGGCCTCGGTGTCACAGACACAACGTTATTCAGATGAGTCATGTAGTGAGGGAGCTAATCGCAAAGAAGCTGAGGCCTCACCTAGAGGGAGAGTTTGTGAAAGAGTGCATGGCGGCTGCTGTGGAGTTGTTAGCACCAGACAAAGTAAAATTGTTTCACAGTGTTAGTTTGTCTCAGAGAAACTTCTCAGATCAGATTACTGATTTAGCACAAGATATTGAAAAAAACACTGAAGGACTTTGCAGGAGATTTCCAGTTTTTCTCTCTGGCTTGTGACAACGGACATAACAAATACTGCCCAACTGGCCATTTTCATTTGTGGGATAACTGCAGAGTTTGACACGCGAGAGGAACTGCTGTCACTGGCACTACAAGAGGTGAGGACTTGTCTGAGAGACTTGTTTTGTCAATGAAAAAACTTGAGCTAACAGTTGAAAAGTTAAGTGGCTTTACTATAGATGGAACTCCACCATGGTTGGATTACCAAAAAGGTTAATTGCATTTGTCAAGAAAGAACTGAATCATTTCAGTCTTGATCCAAGTGATTTGATTATATACCACTGCATCATACACCAAGAAAGTCTCCGTGCACAGTCGTTGTGGCTCAACAATATGTCAACAGTAGTGTCACGCATAAATTTTGTCAAAAGCAGAGGGTTTAATAGCCACCAGTTTAAGGAGTTACAGAATGATCTTGACTCTGAGTATGGTGAACTTGTTTATTACTGTGAATTGTGGTGGCTGAGTCAAGGGAACATGCTTATGATGTTTTACGAACTGTGGGATGAAATCAAGCAGTTCATGAAGATGAAGGGAAAACTTGTCAGGGAACTCAATGATAGTAAGTGTCTGTGTGATTTAGCGTTCATGGTGGACATTACCAAGTACCTCTCAGAGCTGAATGTCAAGCTGCAGGGCCCCAACCAGCTTCTCAGCTCCCTGCTTTCAAACGTGAAATCATTTGATGCAAAATTAAGGCTGTGTAAAATGCAACTCAAAAGGAATAATACGGTGCATTTCCCTACTCTGAAAGGGCAAAAGTCTTCCACGACTGGTGAATGTGCAAAAATGGGGCATTTAATGAAGGATTCAATGATGTGAAAAGTAAACGAATGGAACTGAACATCTTTGCTACACCATTCAGTGTGGAACCAGCTGATGTGCCTGATAACCTACAACACGAAATCATTCAGCTGCAAAGCGATGATAAGCTGAAAGCTAGGTACAACCTCCCACTGCTTGAGTTCTATAAGTGCTACATAAGCAATGATGAATGTCCCACTTTGAGGAGACATGCATTGAAATATGCATCTGTGTTTGGAACAACTTACTGTTGCAAGCAGTTCTTTTCAAAGCTTCCCATTGCAAAGAGTCGACTGCGCTCCAGACTGACCGACGCAAACCTGGAAAACCAGTTGTGCGTGGCAGCAACATCAACACCAGCTAACATCACACACCTCACCAAAGAGAAGCAGTTCCAGCCATCACATTTGGGATGAGTTAATTAAATGTTTGACCAAATATAGCAGGCTAATTTTTAAGTTGATAATTTTGTATGGCCCTCGAAAGATGTTACAAATATCCAAATGGCCCTTGGCATAAAAAAGGTTCCCCACCCCTAACTTAAAAGGAAGGAAAGTTGATCCCTAACAAAGGAAAGCATAACTGATCACAAAATAGGTACCACAAACCCTGCCTTTAACTTTCTGTGCAAGGGGGTAAACTTGGTGCCAACTATGAGGGCTCATAGATGTCTAATTATGCGCAGCTCCTCAAACAGTTAAGTGCTTGAGGTCTCCAACAATGGAGATGGAGCCTATTTATTTTACTTCATTAAACTTCAGGGACTGAAACATTTAAATCACTGATATTAGGAAGATGTGATATCCAGAGATCCAGATATAACCTGAGCAATGGTAAAAACAATACAGAAATCCTGGGACAATTGGGGTCTTTTGGGAAAGAACTAGAGGCTGTGTCCCATCCCCTGAGTAAGAAGAGCCAGGATTCCTACACATAAAGAAAAATTGTTCGCTAAGGGGAGAAGGCAAGATCCTGGCTCAGTCTGGGTTGCGATTTGCCTCCTGACAAAGAGCAGAGCTTCTGGCTACGATTTGTTCTGGGGTCTGGAAAAAGCCTGTGTGAGTGAAACCCGAATAGATGGCAACTTTCCAAACTGCAAAGCAAAGGAAGAAAAGCCCTTGGTGCCCCAGAGCACTCGCTTCCCTGCAATCCCTGCTTCTTTATTTCACAGGCTAGAAAGGTTAATGCAGAGTAGGCGTTGAATGGTTAGACGGCAACAAGGACAAATCTGGTGCCATGTCCTGGAACTGTTGGGAAGTGAGCACACCCACTGAGATACCATTTTTTTGGTTCCTCTTAACCTACAGAAATAACCACAGAAACACCCATAATCTGCTGAATGTTGCCAGCCAAAAGAAATCTTTGCAGGGTATCTTTCAAGTTTTGTACTTCCCGTACCGTTCTCAGATTTCACTGTTAGGACCGAAGCTTTCTTCCAAGACTGGACTTCCTGAATTATTTTTGGAATGGAAAAGGTCATTTTTTCATATTTTAAGAGTGTCCTGAAATGGTTCAGCCTGTTTCATGTTCCTAGCCTGGCTCGCAGGCCTGTTAGAGTTGGGCTCTCCTGGCTTCCAGTCCAATAGTGCCTTAAAGGCTGGACTTTATAAAGTGACTCAGAAAGGCTGGCTCCAGTGGGGGGTAGACGGAGGGGAAAGCGTGCAATCAGAAGTGAATCAGATTGCCTTAAAGGGCATCAAACTTGATTTTTTAATTTTCCTCTTCTTTTAAATCATTATTTCATTTATTTACTTAGTTTTCACACAAGTAAATAAACATCCATTGCAGAAAACTGAAAAAATACAAATAAGTAATAAAAAAAAACATAGCATCCAGCAGTAGCTACTGTTACATTTGTTTTTATTATTGTAAAATATATATAACATAAATGTTACCATTTTCATGTGAAACTTTTCAGATTTTTCCCCTTAAATACATTTTTAAAGGGTTCATAATATAATATTATTTAAAGTTTTTTTTCTTTATTGATTTTGAGAGAGAGGAAGGGAGAGATAGAAACATCTATGAGAGAGAACATCGATTGGCCGCCTCCTGCATGCCCCCCACTGGGGATTTGGCCCACAACCTGGGCATGTGCCCTGACCGGGAATCAAACCGGCAACCTTTTGGTGCATGGGTCGACCCTCAACCACTGAGCCACACCAGCCGGGCATATATATAATATTATTTATAACCTATACTTTTCATATAATACTATGAACATGTTCCAGGTCAATAATACAGAACTACACAATCATTTTGAATAAAATGTATTCATAAATTTACTGATCTAAGGGATGCTAATTGCTTATTTTTAGTTTTCACTAAAATTAAGATTTCTAAGGCTTAAAAATTATAGAAGAAATTAATGTTATTTTTTAAATTTATTTTTGTACAGATGTTTCTCCTTTTTTCCCCATTGACACCCTTCTCCCCATCCCCAGCTTTGTTGTCCATGTCCATTGGTTATGCGCACATGCATATAAGTTCTGTGGTTTATCGCTTCCCTCCCCCCCCTCTTCTGAGGGTTGTCAATCTGTACCCTACTTCCACGTCTCTGGGTCTACCCTGTTCCTCAGACTGTTATGTTCATTATATTCCACAAATAAGTGAGATCATGTGATATTTGTCTTCCTCTGCTTGGCTTGTTTCGCTTAGGATAACACTCTCCAGGTCCCTCCATGTCGTCTCAAAGGATAAGAGATCTTTCTTTCTTACTCCATTACTGCATAGTACTCCATTGTGTACATGTACCACAGCTTTTTTATCCACTCATCTATTGATGGACACTTAGGCTGTTTCCAGATCTTAGCAATTGTAAATAGTACTGCTATGAACATAGGGGTGCATATATTCTTTCTGATTGGTGTTTCAGGCTTCTTAGTATATATTCCTAGAAGTGGGCTCACTGGGTCAAATGGCAGTTTCATTTTTAATTTTTTGAGGAAACACCGTATTGTTTTCCATAGTGGCTGCACCAGTCAGCATTTCCACCAGCAGTGTACTAGAGTCCCCTTTTCTCCACACCCTCGCCCACACTTGCCGTTTGATGATTTGTTGATGGCAGCTATTCTGGCAGGTGTGAGGTGAAATTAGACCACCAACTTACACCATACACAAGAATAAAGTCAAAATGGATAAAAGACTTAAATGTGACTCGTGAATCGATAAAAATCCTATTAGAAAATATAGGCAACAAAACTTCAGACATCACACCCAGCAGAATTTTCACTGATACAACGCCTAAGGCAAGAGAAACAAAGGAAAAAATAAATACTTGGGACTACATCAAACTAAAAAGCTTCTGCACAGCAAAAGAAACAACCATTTAAATATTTTTTCTTTACTGATTTTAGAGAGACAGGAAAGGAGAGAGAGAGAGAGAGATAGAAACATTGATGAAAGAGAACATCAATTGGCCGCCTCCTGCATGCCCCTCACTGGGGACTGGGCCCACAACCTGGGCATGTGCCCTGACCAGGAATCGAACTGTCAACCTCTTGGTGCATGGGTTGATGCTCAACCAGTGAGCCACACTGGCCGGGCAAAATATATTTTCATAAATGTGTTTTATCTTCCAAGAGATTAATTTAGAAAACCTGACAACTCAAAAATACAAGGTTCTGATAATTTTCAAAACATAACATTGAACTGGGTAAAGACTTAACTCTGAGAAAAAAAACTGGATTCAAAAACTACTAACAAAAAGATCAAGATCAACAAGAATTACTAACATGAGACTAAATGAACTGATAAAGATGATTATAATTTTTATGACTTTTTACATGAAATAATAGGTTTTGATTCTTATTTTCTAAACATAAGAAATTTTTTCTTCTAAACTACCTGTGACCTGTATCAACTCAGTAAGTTATACCTTTATAAACACAATTAGAACATATATCTTTTCTCCCCTACCTCATCTCTCCAAAATTTCAGGTACTCTTAACTAATCCACGTGTGGCTAAATTTAAAGGTGTTGACACTTGGATTCACGTTTCCCAATTTAAAGAAAGCTCTTACACCTAACTGAACTGCTCAACCAACAGAGAATTTAACTTTTAAAATTACTAGGAAATAAAACAGACATCTGTTATGGACAACTAACTAACCCAAGATTCTGGACCAGGCCCGTATAATCCACACCTTCATCTTTCCTTTTTACCTGACTTCAGTTTCTTCTTATCTCACAAATGACACAAGAGGCCAAGCACTCACTATAATTGTTATTGTTTCCTTTTTTCCCCTAAATTTCTGACTGGAAAGATAACTCAACATCAGACATCATCTTTAAATCTATTTCATAGGTCAAAACTTGCAACTGGTTACACACATAGTCAAGGATGTTTAATGCCTGGTGATGTCAACCTCGGTAAAGGTACAAGATTTAAAAGAATAGTTTTCCCTTGGGCAGGTATTTCAATGACCACCACAGCAATAGTCAACCAGGAAAAATATTCCCTTGCACAAGTTATATTAGACAATAGAATTGCTCTTGACCATACTAGCTAAAAAAGGTGTGGTTTGATCTGTTCTTTTTTTTTTTTTTTATCCTCACCCGAGGACATTTTTTCATTTTTTGTTCAGATAGAGTGGGAAGGAGAGGAAGAGAGAGAGAGAAACATCGACGTGAAAGGGACACATTGAGTGGCTGCCACCCACACGACCAACCAGGGCCGGGGACAAACCACAACCAAGGTACACGCCCTTAGCAGGAACCGAACCCAGGTCTTCTCTGGACCACAGGCCGACGCTCTAACCGCTGAGCCAAACCGGCCAGGGCTTGATCTGTTCTTAAGATCTCCTTGTTGTATTTGGATACAACACCTCTAATAAAATAAAGATGGTCAGATGACATCATACTATATAGAGAGAACCCTAAAGAGTCCATCAAAAAACTATTAGGCCCTGGCCGGTTTGGCTCAGCGGTTAGAGCGTCGGCCTGCGGTCCAGAGAGACCCGGGTTCGGTTCCCGCTAAGGGCATGTACTTCGGTTGCAGTTTGTCCCCGGCCCTGGTTGGTCGTGCGGGTGGCAGCCACTCGATGTGTCCCTTTCACATCGATGTTTCTCTCTCTCTCTCTTCCTCTCTCTCCCTCCCACTCTATCTGAACAAAAATGAAAAAATGTCCTCGGATGAGGATAAAAAAAAAAAAAAAAAAAAACTATTAGAACTGATAAATGAATTCAGTAAAGTAGCAGGATACAAAATTAATATTCAGAAATCAACTGCATTTTTATACACCAATAACGAACTATAAGAAACAGAAATTAAGAAAACAATTCTATTTACAATTGCATAGAAAAGTTAAATACCTAGGAACAAATTTAACCAAGGAGGTAAAAGACCTATACTCAGAAAATTATAAGAAATTGAAGAAAGAAACTGAAGAAAATACAAACAGATGGAAGCACATAACATGCTCATGGATAGGAAGAATTAACATTGTTAAAATGTCCATACAACCCGAAGAAATCTACAGAGTCAATGCAATCCCTATCAAAATACAGATGGCATTTCTCACAGAACTAGAACAAATAATCCTAAAATGCATATGGAACAACAAAAGACTCTGAATAGCCTCAGCAATCTTGAGAAAGAAGAAAAAAATTGGAGGCTTAAAACCATAAAACTCTTAGAAGAAATCATAGGCAGTAAATTCTGACTTTACTTTTTTTTTAAAAGTATTTTTTCTGTCCGGCTGGTGTGGCTCAGTGGTTGAGTGTCGACCGATGCACCAAGAGGTCACCAGTTCAATTCCTGGTGAGGATACGTGCCCAGGTTGTGGGCCCGATCCCCAGTGGGGTCATGCAGGAGGCGGCCAATCAATGTTCTCTCTTATCGATGTTTCTCTCTCTCTCTCTCCCTCTCACTTCCTCTCTCTCTAAAACCAATAAAGGATAAAAAAGTTTTTTTAATATTTTTTCTATATTGATTTTAGAGAGAGAGGAGGGAAAGAGAGATAGAAACATCGATGAGAGAGAACATCGATTGGCTGCCTCCCGCATGCTCCTCACTGGGGATCGAGCCCACAACCTGGTCATGTGCCATAACCGGGAATTGAACCGGTAACCTCCTGGTGCTTGGGTCGATACTCAATCAGTGAGCAACCCTGGCTGGGCTGACTTTACTCTTAATAATATTTTTTTAGATATGTCTCCACAGGCAAGAGAAACAAAAGAAAAAATAAACAAATGAGACTACATCAACATAAAAAGGTTTTGCACAGCAAAGGAAACCCATCAACCAAACAAAAAGTCAACCTACCGAATGGAAGAAGATACTCGCCAATGATACATCCAATAAAGAGTTACCATCCAAAATATATAAGGAACAGATACAACACCAAAAAGACAGAGATCCAATTAAGGGCAGAGGACCTCCATATACATTTCTTCAAAGAAGATACAGATGGCCAGTAGTCATTTGAAAAGATACTCACTAATCATCAGAGAAATGCAGATTAAAACCACAGTGAGATATCACCTCACACCGGTCAGAATAGCTATCATCACTAAATCAACAAACGACAAGTGTTGTGGAACATGTGGAGAAAAGGGAACCCTCATGCACTGTTGATGGGATTACAAATTGGTGCAGTCACTATGAAAACCAGTATAGAGGTTTCTCAAAAAATTAAAAATAGAACTACCATATGACCTAGCAATCCCACTTCTGGGTGTTTATCCAAATATATCCAAACACTAATTTGAAAATACATATGCATCCCTATGTTTATTGAAGCATTATTTACAATAGCCATGATATGGAAGCAACCTAAGTGTCCATTGATATATGAGTGGATAAAGGAAATGTGAAATACACAAACACACACACACACACACACACACACACACACACAATGGAATATTATTCGGCCATAAAAACAAATGAAATCTTACCATTTGCTACAAAATGGATGGACCTAGAGGGTATTATGCTAAGTGAAATAAGTCCAACAAAGAAAGGTAAATACCATATGATTTAATTTATATGTTTAAATTTAAAAATAAACAAACAGCCCGGCTGGTGTGGCTCAGTGGTTGAGCATCGACCCATGCACCAAGAGGTTGCCAGTTCGATTCTGTCAGGGCACATGCCCAGGTTGTGAGCCAAATCCCCAGTAGGGGGCAGGCAGGAGGTGGCCGATCGATGTTCTCTCTCATTGATATTTCTATCTCTCTTCCTCTCCCTTCCTCTCTCTCTCAAATCAATAAAGAAAAAAATTAAAAATAAATAAATAAGACAAACAAACTCATAGATACAAGGAACAAAATAATGTTTACCATATAGGAGGGGGTTGGTGGGCTGGATGAAAAAGATAAAGGGATTAAAAGTACAAGTTGGCAGTTGCGAAATAGTCACAGGGATGTAAAGTACAACATAGGGAATATATTCAATAATATTGTAACAACTATGTATGGTATGAGGTGAGTACTAGATTTATTGGGATGATCACTTCCTAAATTATATAAATGCCTAACCATTGTGCTGTACATCTAAAACTAATATAATATTGAATGTCAACTATAATTGAAAAATTTTAAATTAAAATTAAAAAAAGAGAACAGAAAGGTAAAAATAAGTAAGGAACTATATAAAATCCAGACGTAAGCCAAATGATTAAATACAATGCCCACTAGCACCTCATGGTTTTTAATATCTTCAGCTAACTGCCCTAAGATATTGCCTCCTGGTTCAGACCTGTTCTTCACATTTGAATTAACATTTTGTTTGTTATTACAGAAAATTTTTGCTGTTATAAATCTTTGTTCGTTTTACATAGCTTGATGTTATAAAAACACCACTGTGATAATAGTTGCTTAGTCTTTTGCGATAATCACTAAGGCCTGTAAGACTTCATAGAAACCTCAAGAAACTACAGAAGATATTTGCCCTTAAAGAAACATGAAACCATAAAGCCTGCCTCACCCTGGCCAGGTGGCTTGGTTGTTTGGAGCATCGTCCATGCACCAAAAGTTTGTGGGTTCTACTCCCAGTCAGGGCACATACTAGAGACAACTGATCAATTTCTCTCTCACTTCTCCCTCTCTCTCTCTCTCTCTCCCTCCCTTCCTCCTTCCCTTCTTCTCTCTCTAAAACAATCAGTAGAAACATATCCTCAGGTGAGGATTAAAATAATAATAATAATAATAATAATAATAATAATAATAATAATAAAGACTACCTCTGTTCTGGTGCTCTTATTGCTCAAATATGACCTAAGACTACTAAGGGAAAACACATACATACACACACACACACACACACACACACACTCCCTCCTACATGGGACATGACAAACTGGGAATGAGCCTTCCTGGCTCCCAGGGACTAACAAATGGCATAATATAGTGAAAATGAGCCATCCTGACAATAAAAGACCAACAATACTCTTAATAACTGATCAGTGTTCTCTCCAATGGTTGATCAGCAATGCTTTCAAGAAAATATCTTAATCAAAAGGGGAAAAAAAAATATTTAAAAGTAATATAAACACAGCCACTTTAAAATGGAGTTGGAGCTGCCATCCCAGAGAAACTGCCTTGCATGTCTTATGCCTCAAACCCTTGGAATATTAGAACAGGGCAAAATAACCTTTGGACTGAGCCTAAAGCAACATTATATCCCAAAGAACTATTTACAAAGATATCAAGAAAGCAGATACAACTACCGGACTAATGACTATCAGACTGAAAATTTAAAACATTGTTTAGAATTAGTGTTGCTATGTTAGCTTATCTACACCAATAAAAAATGTCTTTCTTCTATTGATGCAATTATTCCACTTCCGTTTCTTATAAATACTCCTTGCCTTTATCTCCTAATTGGAACACTATTTGGGTTTCTGCCTGAATCAGTGCTTCCCAAATAGCTATTCTTTTTTTTTTTTTTTTAATCTCAAATAAATGCTTATTGCTTCTCACTTTGGCCTTTTATTTTTAAATTAACATAGTTGTCCAATCCAGTGATCACTTTTAAATGTTTACCTTCCTGGCCCTATCCGTGACATTAATAGTGCTGATCCCTCTCTTCCTAAAACTCTTCTCCATGGTTCCCTCGACATCATTCCATTCTTTCCTCTTGCCTATCTGGACACACTCCTTCTAGTCTCTCCTTGGCTTTTCTTTGGCCCCTCTTTGGCAGACACTACTAGTTGCCTACCCGCCTTGCTCCTTTCTGATAGAATCCTGATTCTGTTCAGATATCCTCTGTCCTCTAATTGGCAGTGCATTTCCCAGTTGTTGAGCCCAGTACTCTTAGATAAATCCCGATTAGTCTAAACCACTGATTCTCAAAGTATAGTCCCAGAATCAGCAGCATTAGCCTCAACTAGGAACTTGTCAAAAATTCAAAGTCTCAGACCTCACATGAGACCTAGTGAACTAAAAGCTCTGAGGGTGGAGCCCAGCAATCTGTGTTTTAACAAGCCCTGATGCAGGTTCAAATTTAAGAACCACTACTTCAAGCCAACCATGATGAGTGGACTTGTTCCCCTTCCTAGTCAGGAGATTAGGCATGATTAAGTGATAAAATTTTTACTAATGATAAGTGAGAAGAAGTCTGCTGTGGGATGGGGTCTCGGAAAGGTCTCTTTGCTTCTAAAAGAGATACAAGGAAGAGATGATCCTTCTGATGGACACTGTTTATTGGATGTGATGCCTAGGACTTCTGTAGCCAGGTTTTACCATGAGGAGAACAGCCTAACCCCGCCAGAAGGTTGAGAATGGCAGAGCATAAAGATGGAAAGGTTCTGTTGTGGGTTGAATTGTGTCCCCCCAAAAGATATATTGAAGTCCTCACCTCTAGTACCCCAGAATGTAACCATATTTGGAAATAAGGTAGTTGCAGACAATTAGTTAAGACAAGGTCATACTGGAGTAGGGTGGGCCCGAAATTCAATATGGCTGGTGTCCTAAGAAGAAGAGAGAGACACACAGAAAGAAGACTGCCATGTGATAATGGAGGCAGAGATTGGAGTCTCTCCTGCAGATTTCAGAGGGAGTGTGGCCCAGCTTGGTTTTGGACTACTAGCCTCCAGAACTGTGAGACAATAAAATTCTATTGTTTTAAGCCACCCAGTTTGTGTGACTTTCTTATGGCAGTCCTAGGAAACTAACACAGGGTCCTTGTGATCTATACACCAGTCCTACAGCCATCCTAGCTTGAGATTACTTGTTTTGTTAAATATTATCATTTACGCTAGTTGGATAGGATTGATTTTTGTTTGTTTTTCCAGATTTACTGCAATATAATTGACACATAACTGAGGTGCCTAAGTTAAATTACAGCAGGTGGGAGGGTGGAAGGAAGAGAAGAGGGAGGTTAACAGCTGCAGGCCAAAAACCAGCAAGACTGCTTACATTCCTGAATGCATGTTGAAACTTCGAATTAACTTCCAGGTGGGTTTTTTCATGATTATCTGGAGAACAGCTGACCACCAGACACCACCGTATTCTGCTTACACATTAACTTTCTGGACTCTTGCCCACAACCAAACCAAAAGAGCAAACACTTCCTTATGGACCATGCACCTGTCCCAGAACCAGCCCCATGTCACTTCCCCCACCCCCTTTATCTACAGCCAATATAAATTATTTTGAAACAATTTACATCTTTCTTTTCCAAACCCCGTCAGCTCCAAGACAACAGACAGGTTTGTCTTCTCCATCCAGCCCTGATGCTGCTGGTTTGGACTGCATGTCCCAGGACCTGGACCTTTTTCTGGCTAGCATGGGGTTCAATAAGCCCTTTCTTTCAGAAGCACTTTTAGCCGCAAAGTTTTTTGTTTAACAGTGTACAATGTGATGATTTGATTCACTTGTATATTGTGAAATGATTACAATATGGTTAGGATTGGCCCATTTATTAAATTTTTATATTTCATGACACACACTTTAAAGTGGAATCTATCTAAGCCATATATCTTCTTTCCAAAACTGATGGCTCCTTACAAATTCCAATTCTTTGAGACTGGGACTTCTCTGGAACGCGATTAAGTTTGTTTGGGAGGAATCAATGTTCGCTCTCATCCATGTTCCTATCTCTCGCTCCCTCTCCCTTCCTCTCTCTCTAAAATCAAGAAAGAAAGAAAAATTTTTTTAAAAAAGTTTGTTTGGGAGGAAAGCTTTTCCCTTCTTACCTTCTAAGTTAGTTGGCTGATCTAATAATTAAATTGACATAAGACATTAACAGGAGAAAAACAAATTTAATTATGTACATATAGTATATACAGGAGCCCCACAAAGACAAACTCCAAGGCAGCCAAGCACTTGAGGCTTTTATACCATCCTGAGCTAGGAGCAGAGGGCAGTCAGCAGGGTTCCAAAGAAGAAGGCAATTCACAAGAAGATGAGAAAAGCAAAACTTTGGTAAACAAATGTTTGCCATACCATGTAGATAGTCTTTCTGATATACAAAGTGATCTCTGATAACAGCTCTCTTCCTGGTACAGGCCCCCTATCTAAATTTTTTTAGGCAGTTAATGGAGAGTCTGCTGGCTCTTAATTGCCTTCCACCCAAAACAATCCACATGCCAAAGTGGCACATTTTGGGGAAGTTTATTCTGTCCTGCACTCCCCAACTTTTTACACAAGCCTTCACAATAACTAGAGTCAGGTGACTCTCTGGGAAGGCTGTGTGTGTGTGTGTGTGTGTGTGTGTGTGTGTGTGTGTGTGTAAGCTTAACTGCCAAAGAGGAACAGCAGAATGTTGGCACACGATTGCAACCCAGAGTAATTTTGAATAGCATGTTTCAATTGTCACACACAATCACACATAACTGCTTCTTACCTGACAAATTGCTTGATATGCTAAATGAATGCATCATTTCACTTACCACCAAGAGGAAATAAATGTTCTATGACAACCACGAGCAGAGGTAACATTTTATATCAAATGAAAATTACAAACCTCCTCTGTGGAGTCAAAGGCAACCTCAGCAATGGTTTTTATTCATTGAAACATATTTTCTATTTGTTTCTTGTTTTGTTTTGTTTTCTTCTGATGATCAAATTAATATATTTTTAAAAGCATTTTAAAAGATTAGAACATTTGATTTTTGTTTTTGCAAGGAACCTGTGGCTGACAATATAATTCATGCAGCTTGTGCCACTGCTGAATGACATGCTCTGCTTAGTTTTCCCAAGGGATCAGCCGGTGGGTGACTCGAAGTGTGGCCTTCACCTACTGAGTGAGCTGAACCTAGGGTTTCTAGGCCTCTTGCTTCTAGAGCCCTCCTGGGCCAAGTGGCCAAAACACGGCTGTCTAGCAGGGGAGCTCAGGCTTTGTCCTTACAGCCCCAGTACTGCCCAGGAGACACAGTGCTGCACCCGCCCCACCCAGGGTGTAACCCTGGCACTCCTAACATGTGGCCACTGCCCACTTCCTCAGACAGGTCCTGAGACTCCAGGACTACGTGGCCTAGACAAAAGGAGGGCATCTTCTCCAAGTAGTAGGACCGACTCTGTACTTGGCAGGACCCAGTGCAAAATAAAAATATGGGCGCCCCCTCAAAAAACTGTTAAGAATTGCAAGACAGCAACAGCAGATTAAACCAAGTGAGGACCCTTCTGACCTTGGTTCCCTGTGTGACTGCGTAAGTCACACCCCCATTAATCTGGCCCTGCTCAGAAATAGTACAGCCACAACTTTGAGCCTTTCTATGTGCACTTTAAACACATTATTGAATGCTCTTAACTCCACTTTAACGATGAAGACTCTAGGGTTTTGTGAGGTTAAGTAATTTTCCCAAGGTCACACAGCCAGTAAGCCCTAGAGCCCAGATTCGCACTCTCCAGCCCTGCTTCCAGGGCAAAGGGGAGGTAATTGTTTCACATTTAAGAGTCCATTGTAGCTAAACAATGCCTTCTTGTTGTGGAAGGAAGGGAAAGGATCTTCCCAGATAAGCCTGGACTGCCCAGAGCCAGGAAGAACTGCCTAGAGTCCCAGATCCTCCTTTCTAAAAGTATACAACTGTTTCAAAGGCTGAACTGCCCTTTCTGCCAACCCAGCCTATTACAGCTTTAGCAGCCCCTCCTTATTACACAAGTCCTGGCTGCGCTGTTTGTATTCTCCCCTACTCCTCCTTGAAAGGAAAATAGCTTCAAGAAGTTGTACAGTCCTTACTTAAAACAACTCTATTGCATCCTGCCTTCAGCACCACCTGACCCTCTCCTTCCCTTCACAATACCATTCTAGCACTAGAGCTCTGGGTCTCCCAGAGCACCCCGCCTTGGGCCTGCCCTGGCGCAGTGTCCAACAGTACACAGCTGAAGGTGGGGGTGGTACATGGGGATCCTGAAAGCTCACTGCCGAGCTCTTCCATTCCTGGGTGCAGATTCTTGTGAGGATTAGGGGTTGAATGCTTAGGAAAAGAGGGCTGAACCCCAAGGTCCAGGATGTCAAGGACAAGTGGAGGGAGGCCATGAAGACCAGGAGTGCCGCCCTGAGAAGGCAGCTGCTTCCAGTTTGGAGTTGATGACTGACACACTCTGACTTAGCTCAGGTTTTGCATACATTAAAAAAATCACTGCTTTATTTTCACAGTGAATTTTAAGGTGGCAGAACTCTTTACAGGTTCTTTATGGATGCACTACAATACTTTTCAGGGCTGAAGTAACCAAACTGAGTTCCCCTCTTTGGAGAAAAGACTGAACACGTTCATATAGTCACTGTTTTTATTTCTGGCTTTAAATCAATCCTGCATTCCTTGCTGGTCCTGAATTCTTGCAGTCATTTATCTCTGTCCAGTCACAGGTAAAGTGCAATAAAAGGGGTGGGCGCAGAAGCCACATGAATCAATGGAATAAAAATCTGATCTGCCGCAGGATCCTAGGACTGATGCAAAGAATTTCTCCTTGTGGAAGCTGCTTTCTGCTTTATGCCTCTGCTTCATGGTATTGATTAGTGCACAAGACTCTCCTGAGTTTGTGTATGCACAGCAAAATGTTCTTGATCTCTTTGTTGTTATATACCTCGTGAAAGGCGTGCAAGCATGGACAGTGGGTGACCTGAAGCACGCTGGTTGGTACATCTGGCAAGATGAATGCCAATGAGAACCAACATTTTCTGGATGATCTGACATCAACATGAGGAGATCTAGCTTCTAAGATGCAGGTCTTCATTTCTGGAACTAAGTTTCAACAGGATAAAGTGAACATATCAACCAGGATAGGCTAGGTTATGGTGCAATAACACAAACCCCCACATCTTAGTGATTTCAACATCAAAGGTTTATTTTCTACTTTCATACATGTCCATTGTGGGTTGGCAGGGTAGCTCTTCCTATCAGAGTCACTCAGGGGCTCAGGTTGGCAGTGAAGCCATATCTTGAATGTTGCTAGTTGCCAGGTCCAAGGATGAAAAATGCTGAGGAGTCTCAAGGGCAATTAAATGCCCAGAAATGACCCACATCACTTCCACTCACAACTGTTTGGCCAGAACCAGTCGACTGACTGCACTCAACCACAAGGGGGCCAGCAAGTGCTGGAAGGGGAGAGACCTGGATTTTGAGGTAAACAGCACTATTGGGTGGAAGTTGAGGGACAACAGGATGAATGTTGAGGACCAGGTGCTTTAGGAGTACAATGGCTGGCTGTGCTGTGATAACAACATGAACAAACACTTCAAACCTCCTCAGGCATCTGAAACCTCAAATGGCTGCACATCGTGTGTGATCAGCTTCTTTGATAAGCAGGATTTATTTATAGTGAAGTTCCAGGTCCAAAAGCCCAAGACAGAGCACCGTTCACCACCCTGAGGACCCCCTGGAACTAGGAAGGGTGGGTGGGTTTCAGATTTCCAGGGACCAAGTACTTTATCCATAGTGAGTTCTCAGATTCAGCACTGTTAGTAGAGATGGGTGCCACTATTGCCACCTTCCCCTGGTCACTGACTATCCAACATCACCCCGGAACACCTTTGCTTTAAAAGGGAACATTTAAATTAAAGCTTAACTTGAATAAATAAATTCAGTAAATTCTCCCCCAGTAGAGTATGTGTAATTCAGCTTGCTTGAATGGGGAAAGCTTATAATCTACTTAAATGGCCTTTCCACGGTTTCCTTTAGTCATAAAATAGCATCTCAAAAAATAACATGTATATAGCCTTAATATTATAATTATTATTAATATGTTTAGAAGTTATTATAAACTTATTTGCATAAATTCTCTTATCAATGGATATTTAGATTGCTTTATGCTCAGAAAATCACTGGGATGAATATCTCTTCATATCCACTGAAGGGGTTCAGAGTATGTCACCCAAAATATGCCACTTTGGCATAAGGATTATTTTAAACTGAAGGCATCTGAGAGACAGCAGACACACAAAGGGCTCCCTGCTCTCCTCCTTTCGACCTAAAAGCAGGACATAAATTTTCCATGAGAAATTTTCCCATCCCAGTACCAGGAGACAGGAAGCCAATGCCAAGATGAATCTGTACAAACAAATCTTACTACAGCAACCCTTATCTTCCTTTAGTTTCCCCCATATATTTATTTTCCCACAATGTCCTGCCCCTAGAAGCTCAAACCGTCTCTGTCTTGTTGTGTCTTCATAATTTATTGCTCTTTGTTAAAAATGGTATATAAGCTCTCAGGCCTGATGGCTTCTTTGGAGTTCTCACTTCATTTCTATGAGCTCACCCTCCCCCACCCCCAAATGCATATAAAATAAACCTTCTTCTGTTAATCTGCCTTCTGTCAGTTTAATTCGTAGGACTCAGCCACTGAACCTAAGGCTGTAAAGGAAAATATTCTTCCCTCCCCTATACCATATTTGTCCACATATTCAATTATTTCCCTGGACCAAAATTGCATGTCATATTTTTGATGTTGATATTTATTGTCAAAGTGCTCTTAAAAAGACTGTAGACAGCCCTGGCCTGTTTGGCTCAGCGGTTAGAGCGTCGGCCCATGGTCTGGAGAGACCTGGATTCGGTTCCCGCTAAGGGCACGTACCTCGGTTGCAGTTTGTTCCTGGCCCCGGTTGGGGTTGTATGGGTGGCAGCCAGTCGATGTCTCTCTCTCACATTGATGTTTCTTCGCTCTCTCTCTTCCTCCCTCTCTCCCTCTCACTCTATGAATGCAAAAAGTGTCCTCAGGTGAGGATTAAAAAAATAAAAATAAAAAAATAAATGTTCAGACTAACAACAGTTTGTTTAAAAAAAAAAAAGACTGTAGAAAGCCCTGGCTGGGTGGCTCAGTTGGTTAGAGCATCATCCCTGTACACCAAAAGGCTGCAAGTTCAATTCCCGGTCAAGGGGCGTACAGGAGGCAACCAATCAATGTTTCTTCCTCTCTTTCTCTCTCTCTCTTCCTCTCTATAAACATATCCTCGGGTGAGGATCTAAAAAAAAAAAAAAAAAAGACTGTAGACATATTCATACCCACATATCATATTATTCTGATGAGCTGAGTTGTTTTCTTAGACCTAAATCCTACCACTTAATGAAGCCTTCTACTTCCATTCACCACCATCTTTTTCCTTTTGTGAAATTCCACCTAGGGTCTGCAGCAGTTTGTAGCTGAGCATTTCACTGTTGTCTCAATTCATTAAAAAAAGAAGAAGAAGAAATTCCACTTTCTATTTGTGCCTGCTCCTGTGCAAGGCAGTACAAATACAAATATGAATTAGACCAAGTCATCACATTCCGGAAGTTCAAAGTTCAGTAGGCATCTAAATCATTTGCTGTTGTTAAATGCATCTTGTGAGTAGCTGTGGGGGGCAGTGGGAGGTTAAACAATGGGTACAATTAGTCTCCTGCTTACAGTCTGACAGAACAGCACTGGCACAGTGTCTGTTTATGAGTCTCTGGCACTAAATAATTGGAGAGGTGCTCAGATTTACACTCCTCTCAACAATGTGGGAATGTAATTACAAAAGCAGAGTACGTTTCCCATCTGAAAGAAGCACTTCTTAGTATTCGCTGCAGCGACAGCATTTGGCCCACATAGAAGACACCCAGGAAATGTCTGGTGAATGATGGAGGAGTGAAGACATGCATGAATGGATGAAGACAGCTTACTGTAAGCAAGGACAAACTAAAATTTTAAGTATTTAAAATCCCCCCAAATCTAAAGAAGGCAGATCCAGGAATGTAAAGTACAATATAGGGAATATAGTCAGTAATACTGTAATAACTATGTATGGTGCCAGGTGGGTACTGGAAATATCGAGGAGAACACTTTGAAAAGCAAATGATTGTCTTAACCACTATGCTGTACACCTGAAACTAATACAAAATAATACTGAATGTAAACTGTAATTAGAAAATAAATTTAAAAAATAATAAAGGCAACTCCTCCTTAAGATGCCTTTGGATGATGGGGTGGAGAAGCATTTAGGAGCAGTTGATAGGGAATAAAAGGCCCTCTAGTACAAAGGAAAAGAAAATCCAAGGAGACAGCTAGGAAGTGGGGAGGAGGAGCTCATGAGAAAAGCAGAGCATGGTTTGGAGACCTATGGAGAGATGTGGCAGCTGCTAAACGGAACGGTCTGAGAAATATGTTTTAGGATTTTCAGGAAGTCTGTTCTGTCATTTGTCATGTAACTCCCTCCTCCATCTCCCCAAGAAAACATGAGTAAAAATAGTGTACCCTTCGGTGGCCTTGGAATGTGTAAGGCATCAAGCCCTGCTCAGCGTGAGCACAGGGTGAGAGCGGGGACAGTGAGGGAGGCCCAGGGTCATTCGCGTTCACACGCAGCTTGTGTGTTCGAGCATCACGGAACTGAACTCTGTGGCGGAGTCAGAGCCGTTATTTGGTTACCCAAGGGGAAGAGGGAGGGGAACACCAATGAGTACGTGGGACTACAGCGGTGGGGAGGGCCGAGGATGACAGTCTGGCTCCGGAAGGGGTGGGTTGTGGGGAAGTAGTGATTCTCGGCCCGTTCGCTCAGTACAGTGCCCGGCACCTAACAGGAGCTTGGAATGTCTTTGCTGAGTGATTGCACAGTACAGGATAAAGGAGGGCACGGATGACAGTATCAGGGAGGCGGGAATTACTACCACCATTGCAGAGATGAAGAAACCTGCGTGCAAAGCGACTCCCTCCTGGTTTCCTGGCGGTCTGGGCGGAGCCAAAGCCCCTGTCCACGCTCCGGCTACTCCCGCGTCCCTCCCAACACCAATTCACACCTGACACCCCGACCCCGCCCCACCCACCCCACACTTCCGGATTCCGCTCCGCCCACCCGTGAGTACTTCCGGTCTCCAGTGCTGGAAGCCGCCTTTGGAGACTGTGGGTAAGTCTGGGCCGCGATGATATGCGGAAACAGTCCTTGAACCGGGCCACAGTGGGTCCGGGCGGCAGCGGGCTCTTATTTCTCGAGTTACCACTGAACATTACGCAGCAGCCGTTTCCCTCCTAAAGTCCTTCGGCCCCGGGCAAGGATGACGTCACTTCCGGGGCCTGTGCAAGCCGGCGAAGGCCAGAAGTGGCTCTTGCCCCATCTGGCGGTGGGGAGGAGTCACAGGGGATCTTTTCGGAATCCAGGTTTCGCGCTGTAGTGCCTGGAGTTTGAGAAGGTGTCCTGATTAGAGTTGCTGGGTTTAGCAAATAAAAATACAGGACCTCCGGTTAAATTTGCATCTCAGATAAACAACAAATAATATTTCAGTATAAGTATGTCCCAAATATTCTATGGGATATCCATAGATCCATATATTAAAACAATTCCTAATCACTATATTGAACACCTGAAATAATGTTGTTGAGTGTTTGTTAAGAAAAAATTTCCTCATTTATGTGAACTTCAAACTTAACTGGATCTCCTGTATTTTCTCTGGCAACATTCACCTTGAGAGCCCTCCTGCCCCTAGCTCTGCTATCCAGTAGCAAAGCTGGTATCTTCTAGGCCTGTGTCCATCTGAGAAATAGTACAAAGTTCACCTAGGCTGTCAAAATCAGCTATTGCTAGATGCAAAGATACTTTAACTCTAAGCCTAATGGGGACCAGCCCCAGGAGCCCCCTGGCCAAAGGTGGGCCCATTTTCAGAGTCCTCATGGTGGTACTCCGTGTTCCCTTTCACAACTGGGCTCGAATAGAGTCGGTCTCTCTGGGAAAGCTGAAAATCAGTAGGCTAAGTGGTGTAGGGCTAGAAGTTGCCGGGTTTTTTGAGTGTGGGATAAAATGGTGTTTGGAGTCCAGGTTTTCAGTGTTGACAGTGGACAGCTTCAGAGAGCCCAGGTGTTTCAAGGGGAAAGCCTTAGTCTTAATCTTACCCCACTTCTCATTTTGCAGATGAGGCCCAGTGAGAGAAATGGAGCTCTCCTAGTCACTCAGAAAACCTGTGGTAGAGCTGGAGCCTGATTCCCAGCCTCCTTCCCCTGCTCTGCCCACATTTGCTGTTGCAGTCCACTGGCAGCATTTATGGTGGGCATTTATTAAAGTAGATGCCTTTTTACAGATAAGCTCTTTGGGGATTTTTTGTCCCTAAACTCCTCTACAGCCTCCTGACCTTCACCTCAAGGCTTCTTTAGCCTTTACCCTGCCCCATGGGGAAAATGATTATTTGGGCTCAGCTGTGGGAGCCTGGCCTTTGCCTGCTCTAGCCACTTGGCTCTCACTCCTATGGGTGGTGTGACCCAAGACTTGTTTTGTTATGTGGGAGCCAAAAGACATGCTATTGGCAGGGGTGGGTCTGGCCAGCATGTAGGTGGAAGGGCATCTTTTTCTGTCCTGCAGATTGGATCCCCTGGTACATCTGGTACCCCTCATGTGGTATCTAGGGACTTCTCTGAGGTTCTACTATGAGCTAGACTCTGCTGTCACTTCTGATTTGAAATTGAACCTCTTGTTGGTGTGGCCCTGAGTGCTGGGATTCCACAGCCTTAAGGATGTGTTCTGGGCCTGTCAGTGCCCTGTCAAGCCCACAGCCTCCCCACACAGATGATAAGCTAATGAAATAGAGCAGGCTGGAGGTCAGCGGGCTTGGGTCAGTTGGTGGGACAGCCAGCAGCCTCCTGGCAACAGAAGTGGTGAAGAGGCAAGGAAGTAGTGCCAGAAAGGGGCGTTGCCCCTGGGTGAGGGCTCAGAGTGAAGGGGTGGAGAAGGGGCGGGACGGGAAACCACTGATAGGAATTGCTCACTCTGTGAATGATTAACTCTCAAAGTGGGTGACCTAGGAGGAGGACCCAGCTAACAGGACCTTTGGACTCCAGGCAGAGCGTCCAGGGGGCCAGCGTGTGGCCTGCAGAAGAGGAGAACATGGCTGGGTGGCAGGCCTGGGCTCCAAGGACTGGAGTGAGATCCGGCAGCTGTGCGCCTCAGGAAGTCTCCCAGGACTGGCAGATGGTCCATTCTTGCAGCAGCAGCTGTGGGGTCCACTGTTCCTGAGCCCTCGGGGGCTTCCTTCTCTAGCCTTGCAACTGCCTCACAAGTGCTTTCTTCCCCCTAGGTGGCCATGGGTGCCAGGTGGAGCTGAAAGCAGTGGGGCATGGCTGTAGCCCTGCAGGTCCTGTCCCGCTTGGCCCGAGCCCCATTACGCCGACTCCTCTGGGGGGGCCCAGGGGCACGGCTGGCCAGTGGCATGGCCTTGGCAGAGCAGGCTCGGAAGCTGTTTGAGAGCACTGTTGGTGCCGTGCTGCCTGGCCCCATGATGCACCGGGCACTGTCCTTGGACCCTGGCAGTGGGCAGCTGAAGGTGCGAGATCGGAGCTTTCAGCTGCGGCAAAACCTCTATCTGGTGGGCTTCGGCAAGGCTGTGTTGGGCATGGCAGCTGCAGCTGAGGAGCTACTGAGCCAGCACCTGGTGCAGGGAGTGATCAGCGTTCCCAAGGGGATCCGTGCTGCCGTAGAGTGCAGTGGCAAGCAGTAAGGAGCTTTGGGGGGCTGCTCCCCACTGGCCATCTGGAGGGAAACCTAAGCCCAGACTCAGGCTAGATCGGGGCCTCCCTTCCTCACCAGCTTCCCTTTTCTTCTGGGTCTGGCCTGGTTCCAGGATGGGTGTCAGCAGGCATTCTTGTTCATGCCCCCCTCACCTATACAGCTGGGAAATTAGATGGGAGGAGAGGATCCCACCTCATCTCTTACTCTCTGTTCTCTCTCCCCTCAGGGAGATGCTACTGAAGCCACACAGCCGTGTGCAGGTATTCGAGGGTGCAGAGGACAACCTGCCGGACCGTGACGCACTGCGGGCTGCGTTAGCTATCCGGCAGCTGGCTGAAGGTCTGACAGCTGATGACCTGCTGCTCGTGCTCATCTCAGGTGTGGTTGCCAGATTGGCTCAGGACAGTAGGGTAGGGGAATATCAGGTCTGCAAGAAACCATTGGTCCAAGCCCCCAGAGTCACAGAGCGAGTGAGGTACTGAGGAGCCTGGATGGCTGACTCCTAGATGGCCCTGGGCCAGTTGTCTGGCCTCCCCTCTGAGGTCCTCCCCTCGACTGACCTGTTGGCAGACCAGGAGAGGGCACACAGGGAGCACCTAACTCAGAGTCTTACAAGGAAAATGTCACTGCTGTTGCTGCTGTCTGTACTGATATCACCTGGGGCTAGAACCCAGGTTTCCAGCCCCCATGGAGCCCTCTCCTTGGTCCTCCGCTGCCCCCATCTGCCCCCGAGTCCAAGATCTTAAGGAATAGTTCTTCCAGTGCCTGCTGGGACCTGGGCTACTCTAAGGCAGGGCACAATCTCAGGTGCTCAGGATGTGCTGACTACACCTTCACTGCATGTCCATATAGGGGCACCCTAATCCCACCTTTCCAGCCCCCTACCCCTTCCCTAATGTGTTCACTGCCCACCTGCATCCCTGGGTGAGGAGTTTCTTTGCTGTCCCTTCTGCCCGAAGTCCTCACTGTCTCTGCAGGTGGGGGCTCTGCCCTGCTGCCTGCCCCCATTCCACCTGTCACACTGGAGGAGAAGCAGACACTCACCAAGCTGCTGGCAGCCCGCGGAGCCACCATCCAGGAGCTGAACACCATCCGGAAGGCCCTGTCCCAGCTCAAGGGTGGGGGGCTGGCTCAGGCTGCCTACCCTGCCCAGGTGTGTAAATCACTTCTTACCCAGGCAGCCCTGGGTTGGTGGAGCCAGGCCCACATGTGCCCAGTTGATGAAAGCCTAAAATAGCATACACATTGGCAGGGACCTGGTATGCAGTTCACAGGGCCATCAGAGAGCGTGAGGGTGAGTCCACATGGCCAGGTGTTCTGCACACCCACTGAGAGGGGTTAGAAATGGGCGAGGAAATGCACCAGGTGGTGTAAGGTGTGTGGATACACGGGAAGCGGTATGATGGGAAGAGGCATTTTGTCCTCAGCTCTGGGGTGAGGGCCAGGCAGGACTAAGCCTTGCGTCTTCAACCTCTTCCCAGGTGGTAAGCCTGATTCTGTCAGATGTGGTGGGAGACCCTGTGGAGGTGATTGCCAGCGGCCCCACCGTGGCCAGCGTCCACAATGTGCAAGATTGCCTGCAAATCCTTAACCGCTATGGCCTCCGTGCTGCCCTGCCACGGTCTGTGAAAACTGTGCTGGCTCGGGCCGACTCTGACCCTCATGGGCCACACACCTGTGGTCATGTCCTCAATGTGATCATTGGCTCCAATGCACTCGCACTGGCTGAGGCCCGGCGACAGGCTGAGGCGCTGGGATACCGGGCAGTGGTGCTGAGTGCAGCCATGCAGGGTGACGTGAAAAGCGTGGCCAAGTTCTATGGGCTGCTGGCCCGAGTGGCTGGAGCCCACCTCATTCCATTCGGCACTGGAACCTCTGCGGAGGATGAACTTCATGAGCAGGCGGCCGCACTCCAGCTACCAGACCTACAGCTGAAGGAGGCTCTGGAGGCCGTGGCGGGGACTAAGGGCCCCGTCTGCCTGCTGGCTGGTGGCGAGCCCACAGTGCAGTTGCAGGGCTCGGGCAAGGGTGGCCGGAATCAGGAATTGGCACTGCGTGTTGGAGCAGAGCTGGGACAGTGGCCACTGGGGCCTATTGATGTGCTGTTCTTGAGTGGTGGCACTGATGGGAAGGATGGACCCACAGAGGCAGCCGGGGCCTGGGTTACGCCTGAGCTTGCCAAGCAGGCCACTGCTGAGGGCCTGGATGTGGCCACCTTCCTAGCCCACAATAACTCACATACCTTCTTCCACCGCTTCCAGGGTGGGGCCCACCTGCTGTACACAGGGCTGACAGGCACCAATGTCATGGATGTCCACTTCCTATTCCTGCAGCCGCGGTGATGACATAGGTCATGTTTTGGGAGTCCAGAGGAGGCCTATAGCACAGGGGCCCAGTGCAGACCAGGGTTGGACCCTAGGGCCTCATCAGACCTTAGGGCCCCCTCTTCTTGGCCCTGGCTGCATGGTTGGCCCTTGCACCTCCCACCCAGAGCCTCTGCTTCATGTCCATTCCCCCAACCAGAGAGGCAAGATGGTGGCTCTCGTCCACCCTACGTTCAGCCTTGGCAGCAGGTACCCCTGAGGACCAGGACAAGTCTGTTGGCCAGTTCGTTGTCCTGGTATTCCCATTGCTGAGCTCTTGAGCCTGTTCTATTCTGTTGGGTGAAACAAGAAGGACTGAAAATAAAAAGGATCACTCTATGGGGTCTCAATGCATCTTCCCTCAGAGCAAGGACTTTCAGGGAGCTGCTGGGAGGGAATGGGTGGGGCTACAGCCACAGCACCCAGACCCGATAGGAGGAGTTCCCCACACCCTCTGCACAACACACTTCAACAGGAGCCTGGGAGGGTTGAGCCTGGCTCCCCACACACTCGATGAGGGTGAGCAGAGACCCCAGGGACAGCAGGCCTAAGGACTGTAGTCCATGGAGTCTGGGAGGGAATGGCCACCCATCCACCATTGACTTCCCATTGGCATCCTTGCCCTGGTCTCCAATCTCTGCCATATGCCCCATGGGTGCCTGCTTACTACCTCCCACCAGGGTCATCCTTCCTGCTTTGGACAGCCCTTAGCCACAGACCAAACCTTTGGTTGAGCTGCCCTCTATCTAGGGGCCACCCCAACCCCATAGGACACTGGATCTTGTTTCCTTGTGGCAGCCCTTTTCCCAAGCTAAATACCCCCAGTTCCTTCAGCCACTCCTCTGGGGACAGTTCTGTTCCTGGTACCAGCCTTGCTATGGGGGGTCTACACTGCTGGGATGGCGGGTCAGAGGAGTGATGGGGTCCAGCAGTCCCCCACCCCTCTACTACAACAGCAGGGAAAGGGCCAGTGGGGAGGAAAGCAACAGGAGGGCTCCCTTGGCCAGGCCGGCTGCCTGTTCTGAGAAAAGGATAGGCCACTGTCCCAGCCCTCCTTGGACCTCCCTTGCTCAGTATCCAAGCCCTCCGCTGGCCGCCCCCGCCGTGCGCCACGGCTCCAATCCCTATATGAGTGAGCAGTAGAATCACATAGGAATAAAAAGCCATAGAGAACAGCGAGGCCTGGGGCTGCTTCTGCTGGCCCCTCTGCCACCCCAGCCATCCCCTCCCTTCTGAAGGTGTGAGGGGCTCTGAGCCAGAGCTGGCATGCCCTCCCCCTGAAACAGCCTTCCTTCCCCGCTTGAGCTCTGTACAGCCCAGCTTGCAGAGGGTTCATGACCTGGGGATGGCAGGTGGGGCAGGCTGGGGGTTGAGAGGGAGGTGAGCAAGGTGAGCTGGGCTCTGGGGTCAAGGAAGTTTGGGAGAAGGGAGGGTGTTGCACCACTCTGATGCAGAGGCACCAGTTCCTTCCGTCCTGCATGGGGTTTCTGCTGACCGGGGGGGGTGTCATAGTCTTAGGGGATATTGTCCTCACATAGCAGTGCCTGTGTGCTGGTGCTCCTCTGGCAAACTAGATATGCCCTGTCCCTGCTTCAGTCCTTACTCTCAGGACCATGAGTATTAGCACCGGGTGTCAAGTTCCAGGCAAGAGCCAGGTGATAGGAGGGCTGTGGCTGTGGCGGAGGACCTGTCTGCCATGTCCCCAATATGTGCATGTGTGTGCATGTTGGTGTTGGCACACCGAGGGGGGGATGCACGTTTGTGTACACAGATAGATACTCAGCACAGGAGATATGCTGCTGCCCATGCACATGGCTCTGTTGACATACCTGCTGAGGGGTTGGGCGGGGGTGGGGCCTTGCCAGAGACTCCCCCTGTGCCACCTTGGCCCCTGCCCTGTGTCTTTGTGGGGACTGGGAGGCCAGAGTCTAGATTGAGCCTAACCCATTAGATTTGCTCATTTAGTACCCCTGAGATGAGAGAGAATATATTTGGCCTCAATCTAGATGAAAATATGAGATAAATCCTACATGGTGAGTGTTCAATAGGACTTATTATTTGCTCCATAAATGTCAAGTATGGTTCATAATAGTTGCTCCCATCTCGTGGCTCTTGGCTTCTGTCTCTCCTGGCTCCGATTCCTGCTGCCCTTGCACCCACCTCATCTCCATCCCCTGACTCTTTTCCTGGCCCAGTTGGGGCTTTTGTAGAGTGCCTGGCGCCCTTCCATTCTCTGAAATTGGCATGAACTGAGAGCAGCTGGACAGTGAGCCTGGATAGCCCTTAGGTGTCAGCTAATCCAAATTCCTTTGTTTTATAGTTGGAAAAACAGAGGGGGAAGGTGGCTTCTCTGGGGCTACACAGCAAGTCTGTAACAGAACCAGAATTAGAACCTGGTTGGGACCTACTTGACCATCTTCTGCCCACCCTCTGGGGTTCAGAGACCCTAGGGTCCAGAGGGGGTTGGTGTCCCTAGGGATCCATAAATCAGATTTGTCAGACCCTTCTTGGCTCAGATTTCACAGCTCCATTGCGTGTGATTTGGTAGGAGACCACATGCAGTTGGGTGGTGGGCTTTTATCCAAAGGTGCGTGTCTGCATCTGTATTCATGTCTGTATGTGTGCATGGGGACATGTGTGGGCATGTGTGTGTCCAGTTGAACCCACAACCAGTCACTGAGCTCGCCTCTGAGCTGTGCTCTGCTCCATCCCAGGGTAAAGACACACAGTTTGGTGTAGTTAGAACATTGGGGATAAGGTGAAGCAAGGTGGGCCAGGAGGCTATAAAGGTTGGCACAAGCCAATTGGCAAAAGGCTTTGTGTGTCTGGCCAAGGGGATCAGACTTCACATTGACAGTGGTGACAAGCCTTGTGAGGACTTTTGGTGAGGCATGATGCCAGGAGTCTGTTTCAGGACTTTGATGCTGAAGCCTTCTTTGCTGCAGGGGTGGGGGATAGGGTGTGCAAGGAGGTAGAGGAGGTGTTGCAGGTGGGAAAGAGGGATGTCACCAGGCTCAGGAACGCCTTCCCACCTTCCCTCTGCCTGCCCCTCTGCAGCTCCATCCCAGCAGCCTTCAACCAGCCCAGGCAAACCTTTAAAGCTCACTTTGGAAGCAAGGCTGGAAGCCCTGGCTCAAAACCCCAGGAGTCACCTAGCCCCTCTTGTCACTAGGAATGCCATTAGGGTCTTGAGGATTTAGGGGGCAGAGAGGCTGGGCAACTGGTGGACACTTTGATGAGCATAGGTACCCTGTTCTCATCTAGGCACTCACCAGGGTGGCAGTTAAAACCCCTAGGTCCTTATCCTGGCCTCAGTTTTCTCCTCTGACTAATGGGGACAACGTCCTTGTCCTGCTCACCTCTCTGCGGAGGTGTCAGCAGCAGATGGATCTGGGTAAGAAACCTGTGCCAGTGGGGGACTCAGGGAGGGATGAAAAGAGGAGAAGTGCTGACCTCTTCCAAGGAGAAACTCAGGGAGCTCTTAGCTTAGGGAAGCCGCCTTTGTCCCGGCAAGGCCAGGCTTAGAGCCAGTGAGGCCTGGTGCTATTGACTAAGGCCAGGCGAGTGACTACTGCCCTCCGGTCCTGGACTGGCACTAGCAGGGGGTAGTATTTGATCTTTAGTGGCTGCTGGGGTGCACAGTGCCCTAGGAGGTCACAGAATCAATGGTGGAGGGTTAGCTGGAACTAGAGTAAGTTGACCCAGCCTGGGAGAGAGCCCCCTCATGTCACAAAAGTAGGCAGGGCAGCCTGATCCCTCTGGATCTGGATCCAGTGAGGGAGATGATGAGGCCCAGACCCAGGTGGGGAGACCTGGCTTGACCCCAGGCCAGGAATCTTTGGGGTGGGGAGTGAGAGTATTCGGAGTGTGCTAAGGGAAGACAGGGGTCATGTAGAGGTGGGGGGATGCCGACACACCTTGGGTGGTAAGGAAGCCAATGGCTTAGATAGGCTGCCATGTGAATGACAGGGACAAGGAGCTGTGGTGTGCTCTGCTCAGGCAGGAGGGATGGCCTTTCTCCCTGAGACGGGTGTCTGCGGGTACACGCCTCCCTGGGTAAGCACTGGGGCCAGTCCTGAGGTTCTGCTCTCCCACTTTCCCTGGCTCAGGCTGCCCTTGGCCTCTAGAGGCTGGATGGGGTAGGCTAGGGAGGGACCACCTCAGCCCTTGAGACTAGATGTCACAGCTCTGATTCCACCCCCATCTGGGAGGGGTAGCTGCCTGCTCAGGTGAGGAAGCTCTGCCAGGGAAGAGGGTGAGGGAGAGTTAAGCCCCAAAAGCAAGTACCCCATTCGTCCAGTCCTAAGGAGACAAATGCCCTTAGCAGCTCTACCTCAGGGGATTACTACCCACTGTGATCTTGTCCACTGCTGGCTCCCTGAGGTTTCAGGGAGCTGGAGGACTAGCTCTGCCCTGGACAGATAGCCAGGGGCTGGCCCCCGAGATGCACCCCATTGGGAAGTTTTCCCCTGGTCTCCCCACACCCTGGCTCTCCTCTGGCAGCCAGCAGAGCCATCCTGTTCACCCCTCTGAGGAAAGGTGAGCAACACACTCTGTCCTCATCTAGCCCGGCTGCTCCATCCCCGGCTTCAGCTGAGAAGGGGCGGGGCTCCTGGCAGTGGCTGCTGCCTCTTCCACCCGCTCCCACTCACCTGTCCCAGGTTCAGTGTCTCGGGGTCTCCTCACAGCCCTGGGTCATCTCCAGTAATCACACTTGTAGCCTCACTCAAGAGCCATGGCTCTGTCTCCACCTGTCCCCCAGGCCACAACCATCCCAGCCTGTCCAGTTCAGCTCACCCCAGGAAGCTAACCTCGAGAACATCTGGGCTCTGGCCTGAAACACTACTGTTCTGCAATCTGGGTAAAGCTGGTCAGAGACCCTTAGGGGAGGGAGAAGTGCCCCTCCCCCCATGTGGCTCTGTGGGTCTGGCGGTCAGCAGCTGGGTGAAAGCAGCCAGCCTGTGGCGAGGGCAGACCTCTCCTCTGCCTATACCCCCACCTGGGCTGTAGAAGCAGCCCAGTACATCCCTGTCTTGCTACCAAAACACCAGTTAGGATCAGGCACTTGTAAGGGTCACAGCCCCGCTGACAGCACCACAGCCCCGCCAGAGGCAGAGTTCGGAGCCCCAGCCTCCAGGACAGGGCATACACTCAAACCTTGAGGAGGGGCTGTTCCCGGCAGCTCAGCCCCCGCCCACCCCGTCAGGTCCCCCTGAGGGTCTCCCTCAGGCCAAGACCACCCGGAGAAGCCAGGCACTAGGGCAGGGACAGAGCCCCTTAGCCCCCCAGCAGCTTTGCCCACTCCCCAGCCCCCCACCCCAGGCCAACTGGCTGCCCCTCTGCCCTCCGCTCCTACTGACCACTGGGGCATCTGCAGCTGGCACTCTGACTGGGGCGCCCAGTGCCCTGGACAGAGAGGCGCCTGGCTGGACTGCCCACTCTCCCACCTGCGCCCCGAGCTCCCGCCGCCCGCCGGCGGTCCGGTCCGGCTCACCTCGGCGGCGCTGTCTCCTCACCAGAGGCACTGCGGTGTGGGAACTGTCCCGAGGAGCCGGTTCTCAGCTGAAACAAAGAGGTGGGGGAGAGAGAGGGGGGCAGCGGAGAGGGAGAGGGTGAGTGAGCAGGCGAAGGAGTGGAGGCTGCAGGGGGAGAGACGGAGAGGATGAGAGAAGAGGGAGGGGCGGAGAACGTGTGCGAGAGAGAAAGCCTCACTCCCGGGGACCGAAGGGCCACAGCCGAGGGGTGAGGACATGGGAGGGGGCTGAGGGGCCAGACCCACAGGAGAGGCTGTTAGAGGGGCGACGGGGCAAGTGAGGGGGCGTGGGCAGGAGAGGGAGGGGTGAGAGGCAGGGCTGCGGGGGGCAGGCAGCTGGGCTGGGGGCTGGGGGCTGGGGGCTGGGCTGGGCTGGGCTGGGCTGGGCTGGGTGGGCAGAGCCACCGCACCACTGTCCCAGGACTGGCTCTGGCATTGAAGTGGGCAAAAGACCACGAAGGGGAATGGCTGGGAGAGGTGAGCAGCCAGGCCAGCTGTAAGGCACTGGGCTGGTGGGCTGGCTGGAAGGACAGGGGCCAGGGACAAAGGCGGGAGAAGAACAAAGGTGTCTGAATGGAGGAATCAGCCCCTGCTGACCTCTGGGTGCCGCAGTCTGGAGCATCCTAGACAGTCTCCTGAATGGAGGGCAGGTCCACTGTGGGGCGGTCCAGGCTCTGAAGTGGCAGCCTGAGGTCAAGGGGAGAGGGGCTGGGCTGTGAGAGGGGCAGGGATCCCCTTCATTCTGTGAGAGCTGGGAACACACCATGAGTGACCACACATGGGGATGCTGGTGTCACTGTCTCCTTGGGGGAGGGGATGGTTGATGGGGTCCAAAGCTGGACTGAGAAGTGGGTAGGGGAAGTCCCCTTTTAGGGAAGAACATTTGGGGCCCCAAGGGAGGAGGGCAGGCTGGTGGATGCAGTGGGCAAGAGGAGGATGAGGATGAAGGGAGTGGGAAGCAGGGCATAGGGAGGGGATGAGGTGCAGAAGGGGCTGCAGGAGGTGGGCCCAGAGCTGCAGCCCCTTAATTAGCTCATCTAAAGCAGAGTCTCCTCTCCACACCCCACAATTCTTGAGCTGCCTGATGCAGACCTAATGAAGGATGGAATAATGAACCTCTTCCCCGCGGTGGCCCTCCTGCTGCTGGGCACTGCTGTGACAGGCAAGGGCACCAGGGCAATCAGCTGGGCACAAGTCTGTTAGTGCTGCTGGGGGCAGGGGAGGTAGGGTGGCCTTGCCCATAGCTGTCCCATTCCTTTCTACTCCAGGGCACACTGCCCTGGGCTGGTCCAGTCTCCTGTCATGCTTGCCGGCACAGGAGGCCTTCCTAAGCCTCTGACCAAGGCAAGTTCCCTTGTTGTCCCACTGGAGACTCCTCACGGAAATTCCAGAGCACCTGCCTTCTCAGGAGAGCGGGAGAAGGGGAGGGAGCTGTGGGTGGAACCTAGAGCTGGGAGAGGGAGAGGGGGAGAGGGTCAGCCCCCATCCCACTCTGCTATATTCCCCTTAGATTCTGCCTAACCCAACTCCCTACCGCCTCCTCAAGGAAGCCCTCTGGGCCCCACCAAGCAGAGCCACATCAACTCAGCTGCCACTGGGCCAGCTGCCTCCCCTTGGAGCCTGGAAACCCATGAAATAAAATGACTTTCTTCCTTCCCTTTTTCTTCCCTCCCTTCCTTTCTTCCCCCCTCCCTCCCTCCCTGCCTTTCTTCCTTCTTTTATTTTACTTTTTGTTTAGAAATAATTTAAAACTTACAAGAAAGTTGTCAGAATAAGAATAGTATGACACTCATATACCTGTTAGCCATGTTCAACTATTATTAATATTTTGCCTCACTTTCTCTCTCTCTGAATATATATGTATATGTGTATATATGTATATAAATGTGTATAAATATATATTTGTATATATTTATATATAAGTATATATGTTTGTATATAAATATATATATATTTGCTGTGTGTGTATAGTCATACATAATTTTTTCCTGAGCCATTTGAAAGTTACAGACATCACAGCTGAAAAGACAGTTTCTCATGCTAGAGCCAGCCTATGGGAGCCCAGAGCATGTCTTGTGGAATGAATGAAGGCCTGGGACAGGCAACAAATGAGTGGACATCATCTATTGGGAGCCTGGAGGAGCTTGGCCAAGGCCACCTTGGAAGTTGGGCCAGCTTAGGGCTAGGTCCCACATCCCTCTGGTTTTTTTTCCTCTCCTCCAGCCTGGGAGGCAGGGAGCCATTGCCCACCAAAGTGAGCATGTGGTGTTTGCCGGGTGTGGAGCTGCAGCATATGTCTGCGGAGATGGCAACAGATGGGTGGGGTGGAGCTGGGAGCGCAGGGATGCCCACGCTGCGGTCCCTGGGCACTGCCTGGCCCTGAGTGGGCTTGAGAAGACCCAGCTGCTGGAGGCCTCAGCCACAGTGCCTAGGACTTGACCTCTTGTCTTTGGGACCCTCCCCACAACCCCATGAGGGATGGGGCAGGGATGAGGGTCCTGACTGACAGTTGGTCCATGCTGATCATCTCAGAGAAGGCAGGATGGAGGCTCTGGTCATGCCGGGGCTTATGTAATGGCTCCTGACACAGGGCTGGCACTCCTCTGTGTCCTCCAGTCCCCTAAAATGGGTCGGAGTCCCATCTGGAGGCCATCCTTCAGATGGCTGCTCTCTTATCCCTCCTAGCCCCCACCTGAAGGTTATGGTTGAGAAGTTTGGCATTTAAAAATCATACCTGGAAAGATGATCTGAGTTCTGAAGCCCTGATTTCCTCATTCCCTGTAGGTAAAGTCCTCTTCCTTCAGGAAGCCCTCCAGACTTCCTCAGATCATCCCACCTCACATGGCTTCTGGGGAATGCCAGCCCTGTTTGTTCCTTTGCTGGTTGACACTGACATTGCCCCCAGGGCCTAGGGCTTTGCTCAGATCATCAGCCTTTCTCTCTCCTACTGCCCTAGGTGGGGCATCTAACTGATGTCCCATAGATGAATGACAGTGGCTCTATTAGTCCTGCCAGAACATTGATTATGTCCCTCTGACGCCACTGTGCCCAATATGTCTGAAGGTCCATAAGCTCTGGGCTGGCTGAGGTAGGGGGTGAGCAAGGGACCCACTTGAAAGAGGAAAAAGGCTTGTTCAAGGTCACGAGCTTGTCAGGGCAAAGGCAGCCTCCAGCTGGGTCCCTGACCACCTGTTCAGCACCTTCTGCTTCCTCCCCTGTCCCAGGCGGTGGCCAAGGGTCCTCACTTGGGTGACCACAGGACCTGCTGAACTAAGGGAGAAGTCCCTCCTCATCCTTCTTCATCCTCTCTCCCTGCATTGTTACCCCCTAGCCCACCCAAGTGACAACCCAGGGGACACTGGCCTCCTCTCCCTCTGCCCATCCCCCTGAAGAGATTTCAGCCAATTAGCACATCCAGTATTTACTTAATTAGGGTAATGACATAATTAGTGTAACGTGGGCTCTGTCACATGACTTCAACATGCAACTAGGAGCTGTCAGTGGGAGGCGACATCGTGAAAATTCTCCTTCAGCTTGGGTTCCAGCATGGAGCCGCAGCAGCTGCCTCTGCACCGGAGGGAGACGGGCAGCTGCTGTGTGTGTGTGTGTCTGTGTGTGTCTGTGGGGTGACTGCTGGCAGCTGACAGCAGCTAGGACAGGAGAGGCAGTGGGGACAGAAAGGCAGTTTCCAGGGCTGATGGAATCCCTGACCAAGCTTCTCCCATCACATATGGGCATCGCCAACTCCCACAACCCCAGGGTAGGACAGGGGCCCTGGCTTGGCTGGGGTGGCTAAGCTTGGGGGCCTGAGTGTCCTAGGTCCTTCTGCCCCTATTAGCAGGCTGTCTCTTCTCTCTTCACGGCTTTGCTGCTCACAGGAGCCACTAGCCCTACATGGTGGCCCTACTAAGCCACAGACTGAAAGGTCTGGGATGACTACTCTTCCTTATTGGACGAGTGGGGAAACAGGCTCGGGGCAAGAAAAGTGGTAGAGCCAGTCATGGCAGGGCTGACCCTCAAAGGCAACCCAACGTGGCTAGAGATGCCTCAAGCCCAGGCAAGTCACCCTCAGCCTTCGGGCGGTCTCCTGCCCCCATGGAGGGGGCAGGGCTGCCTTTGGAATCACTGGAGGGGGGCCCAGATTTCTGCTCCCTCAGCCTTCTGCACCCTTCCTCTTCCTGCCTTCAACAAGGCCAGAAGTCAGGGCCCTGACCCTCGGAGACCATCCACGGCCTTCCCATCCGTGAACCTCACAGCTTTGAGGGAAGGGGGTTCAGGAAAGTGAGAGAGGGTGTAAAAGTGAGAGAGGGTGGGAGTCACTGCCGCCATTGTGCATATGGGGAAACCAAGGCACCAAGGACTCCAAGAGGTGCTATTAGAACTGAAATCAAGCATCGGCAACCCTAATTCCTACCTGGTTGTGTCACCAGGACTGATCCCTTACCCCAGGCCTCAGTTTCCCTGTATGAAAAGAGTCTATGATCCATAATCTCAGATATCCTGGGTCTGTCCAGAGCCTGTGCGAAATGGGACCCAAAAAACTTAACATCTATCTTCCCTCCCTCCAAATTATATCATCATAGCTATCCATCCCTTTTGTGTCCCACCTGTGCCCTACCTGGGGGTTAAAGGGAGATAGCTCTGGCTGGCATTCTGTGTTTCCCAGTCTGCACCCCTTGCCCTGTCTCCTGTTTGGGAGGCCTTGGCTCTGACCTTCCCACTCAGTCGTGCTCCATCTTGTACTCCATACCTCTAGTCAGCTGGACCCTGCTCTTATCCAAGCCCCTCCCCAGGTCTGGAGCCACGTGGTCAGGGTGAGCTGATTTGTTTGCTAATCACTGGCCAGCCACCTTGGCTGCTGGAGCAGGACAGGGAGTGACAGGCAAGCAAAGATGAGGGTCATTGCCTCCAGGGGCTTATGGTCTCAGGGTCCAGACAGACCCAGGCTGAGGGAGTATCCTCCGAAGGATAGGCAGAGATAAGTTCCAGCAACAGCCAAGGCCAAGGGCCAAGCCAAGCATACAATTCAAATAGGCAGAGGTCCCAACCCTCTCCCTCACTAGTCAGAAGCAGCACCTCAGGGCCTGGGAGGCAGGGGTTTCAGTCCACAACTGATGGGAAAGGAGGACTTCAGGTGGTAGGACCAGTGTGAGCAGAGGCCAGGAGGCCAGAGTAGGATGTGGGGATGCCATGCTCAAGTGTGAGATGTTTGAGTGGGCCCTGGGGAGCTCAAGGAAGGGTCTGGGGACTCTGGCTGTTGGAAGGTAGGTCAAGGCATTCCCTCAACATCCATTCAACAAGAAGTCCCTATGTGTGCCAGGCTTATGGTGTCGTAGGCTAGGGATTCAGTAGGGATCAAGACAGATGAAATCCTTGGCCCAATGTTGCCTATTCTCTAGTCTTAGGAGATGGGTAAACAAGAACAATGCCATGCATAAGGTCCTCACAGAGTGCTCTGCTGGGAGACGAGGTGTGGGGCCGGGAAAGTCTGCAGTGACATTTAAGCCAAGATCTGAGGATCTAGAGGTCAGGGGGAAGAGCATACTAGAAGGAGCAGCAAGTACAAAATCTCTAGGCTTTGGAGGCACTGCAGGGCAGCCCACATGACTGGGGCAAGGAGAAGAGAAAGGAGGTGAAGAGACCAGAGAGGCAGGCAAGGCACTATAGGTCAGGCTAAGGCCCATGGACCTTATTCTGTGTGGGACAGGAAGTCACTGGAGCGTTTTGAACTGGGAGTGATTTTTTAAAATCACTGTGGCAGCTGTGTGGAGACGGGTTGTGGAGGCTGGAAGACCAGGGCAGGGCTGTCCAGATGGGAGATGATGGTGGCCAGGGCTGGGTGCTTGCTGGGAGATGGTGGGAAGTTGGTATCTGTGAATTTTGTTTGGAAACAGGACCATCAGGACACCTGATGGTTGGCTGTAGGGTGTAAGAGAAGGTTGTCAGGGGTGGCTCTTCAGTTCCTGGCTGAAGCACATCAGAAGAGGGGCATGCTGGGAAGAGCTGGCCAGTGAGAGAGAAATTGAGGGCCAGATGGGGCTGCAGGAACCAAGGAAACAGTTGTCAGATTTAAATCTGGAGTTCCAGAGAGAGGACTGTTCCAGGGAGAGAGGGTTGATCCATACACACAAGAGCCAAAATCCCCCTCCAGCCCAGGAACCCGGAGATCCAAGTGAGCCAAATCATCCAGAGGCCCCAGCAGGGCCAAGGCAGGGGCCAACTGGAAAGGACCCTGCTCTCAATGCCTCCCTCCTATCTGCCCAGTGAGCCAAAACCACCTCACCCTGCCCCAAAGCTAGAGAAGTTGAATAGACAAACTTGGCTTTTCTGAGCCAAGGCCCAACCAGGGGTAGAAAGTGTTGCCATGGAAATCCTGGAGGCCAGCTGTCCAGGTGATCCTCTGTCCACCTTGGCCCAGTGTGGGAAGGGCTAGACCCCACCCTGCCAGGACCCTATCATGGCTTAAAAGTCTCCTTCAGAGCCCTGGCTGGTTTGACTCAGCAGTTAGAGCATCGGCCTGCGGACCAAAGAGTCTTTGGTTTGATTCCGGTCAAGGGCACATACCTCGGTTGCAGTTCGTCCCTGCCCCTGGTCAGGGTCATGCAGGAGGCAACCAGTTGATGTGTCTCTCTCACATTGATGTTTCTCTCTCCCCCTCTCTCCCTCCCTCCCACTCTATCTGAAGATAAATAGAAAAATATCCTTGGGTGAGGATTAAAAAAAAGTCTCCTTCAGAGGGTCTGGGGACTTCCATCACCACAAGTTAACTGCATGTCCTCAGGCAAGCCCCTTACTTCCCTGAGCCTGGCTCTCCATCAGGGACAGTTGGAGGAATAAGTCTCTGGGCCCCATCCTCCCCTGTCAGAGGTCTGTGAATGCAACAGCCAGCCAGGTCATGCCTGCCACACCCTCTGCAGAGTCCAGTGTGGCTTTGGCCCCAGCTGAGGCAGGGCAGCCAGAATCATGGGGCTGGGGGGTGGGGAGATGCTGTTCCCACAGGTATGGTCCTTAGCCTCTGCCTTACCCCCACTCCCAGACAGCTTTGGGGCCCACTCCTGGCAGACAGGCATCACTCCTGGGCATCCTTTCTGCAGAGAGAGGAGATGGCTGCCACTGCCACCGCCAAAGCCATCCTCCAGGACCCGCTCCTCCATGCAAGCACATTAGGGGATAATTAAGTAAAAATAGGCCTTCCAACCAGTGTAGCTCATTAAGGCCTAATTAAGTTAATTAGTTCCAGGTGTGAATGGCGAGGCTCAAGTGAGGCAGCGGCTGTTTGCTGTAATTGCATTTTCACAGAAGCAGTGGTGGCTTCGACAGTCGTGGTGGTGGCAAAGGCGGTGGCTTCCTCCGAGACCTGGAAGGCTGCCAGGGAGTTCAGGAGGCTGCCACTCAGCTGGGAGGGGTTTGTAGCAGCCCAGCAGGCCAGGGACCACCCAGGGAGAGCAGTAGCTGGAGGTTCAAGGTCAGCCAGGCCGGGGAGGGGGGGGGGGACCTACTGCACTCTCACACATGTTCCCTCTCTGCAGGGGTGTCAGGGGTTGGGGTGGGGGGTCGTACAATGCTACCAACAGGCATCTTTCCCCTCTGGCTGAGCGAGGGTGGGCACATCATGCTGGAACTTTGGGTTCCTTCACATCCCATGGCGGTCCCCAAGAAGACTGTAAAAGGGCTTTGCTGATAGGGAGCATATGACAGAGGCAGTGGGTGAAACCTCACAAGTCTGGGGCCTCTGCAGAGGACGTGCTGGTCCAATCAGTCTCTTGCCCCAGACATCTCCCCAACCCACTTCCTGCCTCCGCCTCTACATCCAGCTGACCCTGCAACCTGCCTGTGTGAGACAGTCCTAACCTTGGTCCCACTCCCATTCATTCATTCAGCTGTCACTCACTGAGCATCTCCTCTGTGCCAGGCAGCAGGGTCAGGGCTGGGGACACAAGGCTGGGAAAAACAGGTAGGACCCTGTCCCAAGGTGCCTTTGGTCTTTCTGAGGAGACAGACACACTAATGGCCCTGGCCACACAGTTTTGTCGTGGCTATGGGAGCACAGGGGTGCTTAACACAGACCTGGAAGAGTCTGCGCTGCAGTGAATCTGATCCAGGTGAGGAGGGGGCAGGCCCCTGGTGTGTGGCAGGAACTAAATGGGCCTCCCTCTGGCCAGAGGACAGCACTAGGTGCCAGGTGGGGAGAATGAAGGACCAAGTCAGGCAGGACTCGGGGAGGACATGGAGGAGTCTAAGCAGGGCTGCTGGGTAGAAAAGGCACTGGTAACTGGCAGGTAGGAGGCCGGGGCTGCGGCTGCGGATCTGGAGAGGAGTAGCTGAGTGTGAAGGATATTTAACAGAGCTGATGTCAGCCCCCTAGGGAGGGGCCTTGGGAGTGAGTTTGGGCTCTGAGATGTTCCCACAGGGCTGAGACTGGGAAAAGGGAAGTGAAGTGCCTAGGATGCAAAATTTGGGATGCTTACTCCCAGCCTTGTGTTCCCACCTGTGCTCTGTGCCTCGTCCTCTGAGATTCTTACTAAGAAAAACATCTCAGCCCATCCAGTGTGGCTCAGTGGTTGAGCGTCGACCCATGCACCAAGAGGTCGCCTGTTCGATTCCTGGTCAGGGCACATGCCCAGGTTGTGGGCCAAATCCCCAATGGGGGGCAAGCAGGAGGAGGCCAATTGATGTTCTCTCTCATCAATGTTTTTATCTCTCTCCCTCTCCCTTCCTCTCTCTCTAAAATCAATAAAGAAAAAAAATTTTTTTTTTTAAAAAAAAGGAAGACATCTCAGAAAGTGGAAATCACCCCTGGAGCCTGGGCAACAGGGAGATAGTTCTGGGCAGTGTCCACACTCTGTCCTTCAGCCCTTTCCTAGGGATGCTGCTTTCTCTGTACCCTCCAGGGCTGGAGTGGGGCCGGGATTGACACCTTAGGGTCTTACACGCTCTGGACAAGTACTCCATTTCCATTCTGATGCCTGAGTGACAGGTACCCCATCCAGCTTCTCCCTGCATGTCTCTCATGACAGGGAGCTCCCTGCCACCTGGGCAGCCTTGACTTGGGCCATTATAAAGTTTTCCCCTGAGCCCAAATCTGCCTTGCATTATCTTCTACCTAACAGTGGCTTCAGCTCTGCTTTCTACCCTTCCCCACTCCTCAGGTGGGTCTGCTGGTCTCCTTTCCCAAGAGAGCTTAACTTCTCTGGGCTGGTGCGAGGATTGAATTACATAATGTGCATAAACCTCATGACACATGCTAACTCCTCAGTAATGGGTTGATAACCCATAACAATGAATGGCTGCAAAGATGGACACTGTCCTCCTAATATGGGCTGCCCAGTGGTGCAGCCTCAGCCTAGGTTTTGGCACCCACCTATTGGCCTCAAGTATCAGACCCCACTGCTGCCCCCTCTCACATCCAGCACAGACTCCCAGAGGGACATGTTCATGGGGAAGAGGAAGTGACATTTCTTGAGATGGCTGAGCTGTGCTTCGATGTGGGGCCTGCCCTGCTTGTTTCGATGGGTTGTCTGCTCTGTACTAACTCCAGTTGCCGGCACAGCCCCAGCCCCATTCCTGTGGCTCCTGCTCCTCAAGTTTCGCTCAGGGGAACCAGTGGTGGCTGAGAAACAGGGTGCAGGTCCACCTAACTGAGGTGTCTACCTGGAGGCATCTCTGGGGCATGTCACCAGACCTTGTCCTGTCTATGGGCTGCCCATGTGGTAGGGGTCTGTCCTGAGCCTGAGAGGCCTGCAGAGCCCCAGATCCCATGAAGGGTGGCAGACCCTGCAGAAGCTCACTCCAAACAGGCTAAGCTCCTTCCAACGGGGGTGTCAGAAGGAGGGATGACCTTGGGGCTCAATTTGAGTTTGCTTTGGGGGTCTGATGCCTTGAGGTCCTGGGTCCCCCACTTGCTTACTGTGTGGTGATCCAGGCCAAGGCCCAGCTTTGCTCTGTGCCTCAGTTTCCCCAATTGTACAGGTGAGTTATCAAACTCTGGTTTGGTCCATGCTCTTTCGCTTGCACCAAAGGAGAGAGGTTGTTCACAGCTCCACCCACAGAAGGAAAAATGAGGTTCAGAAAGGGGACAAGAGGGCCTGGGACCCAGATCACTCCCAGGCCCACAGAGCCTGCTCTGAGGGTGTGGTCAGCCACTAGGCGAGGAGGCTGCAGGGGTCACTGGCCAGCAAAGCCCCGCCTCTTTGGTCTCCAGTTTTCTTTCACCTGCCCTCCAGCCCCCTCTGCTGCAGTTCACAACTCCGCCCAGCTGAGAGTGTCCTGAGGCTAGGCCCCCTTCTCCATACCCCCAATTATGGCTGGTCCACAAAAGCTGGACCGTGACCAGACAAAAGGACAGGGATGAAAGTGCTGGTTGTCATGACAACCTGGCGGTTGCTGGGACCCAGGGGAGGGGCTTGGCTGTGTGCCTGAGCCCAGGCATCTGGACGACCTCTGAGTATCGGCCAGGGTGGCCCAGGGGCTCACAGGGATTCCCCTCCAGAGTCAGGCATACAATGACAACCTCACCCCCTCCATGGCAGCACCTGCTCCCTGGGCCTCCCCCGGTGGCCCCATTATCCTGCACCTGCTACCCCCACACACACCACACCTGCTCCCCAGTCCAGGCACCCTCCCCAAGGCAGTCCCTGCCCATCCCCAAGCCCAGCTGCCTGCTCTGAGGGCCAGCCAAGAGGGGCTGTGGAACCAGGATGGTAGCTGGGAGGGCCCCAGGCAAAAGCAGAGGGTCCAGCTGCCAAACCAGCTCTGCCTGGCCAGCAGTGCATGTGCCCTTGACAAGGCCTCTACTTCAGGGCCTCAGTCTCCTGACCTGTAAAATGGGAACAGCCATTCCCTCCCTCAGGGCCTCCAAGAGAAAGTTTCCCTCTGCTTGGAAGGAGATCTGAGGCTGGAATGTCCCCAGACCTGGTTTAGGGTGGGCAGCTAGGTTGCAAGGAGAAGGGGGAAGGGGCTGTCTCAGGCCTGCCTCTGTTAGACCACTCAGAGACCCGATGCCCTCTTGCATACTTGAGAGTCACTGCTTGGAGGTAGAGGTGACATTTCCCAGAGGCCCCTCAGGATACAGGGGAACTGTACAGAGGACCCATCAGTGCCAGGTTCTTGAGTGGCATGTCAGGAGTATTGGGGATAAAAGAGGACACTGGGGTAGGGATACCGCAGTATCGGTATCACTCGGCCCTTCTGCAGGGAGAGTGAATGCTGTAAAAGGGTGGCCTGGGGGTCCAACAGTCCAGTTCAGGCGGGGACACTGAGATTCTAGGAAATATCAGTGTCTGGCTCTCTGATACCCCCACCAGATGGGGAAGAAACACAAGGGGGCAGGAGAAATGGGAGGCCCTGACAGATGTCTCTCCCCCTCCTAGAATGGGAAGGGGATTCCCATGGCAACTGGTCTTTATCTAGTGGCCCACAGTCTAGCTGCTTCCTAAACCCTGCAGGACAGCCCCAGGTTCCCATACTACTCGGCCGTGAACTTGGTGGGGTCCCTCCCTTCTTGCCACCTCAGTTTGCTGACCTGGAGACTGCCGAGGAGACTGGCTGCCCTCCCTGTGATAATGAGGAATTCCCTCTCTTGAACAAACCACACTCTATCACGGAGGTCTGGCAAGGACAAAACTTTTGCCAGAACTGGCAGTATTTGGGGGCAGGGTAACAGTGTTGGTGCCCTCGGGCCACTCTGTACAGGTGGTCCCAGTACAGGGCTGGGCAAAGTTTGTACTCTCTACTGTGCAGATGGAAAAATTGAGGCCTAGCAAGGGAAGAGACTTGCCCAGTGCAGCTGCAGCAGGACCCAGGCCTCTGCCCTGTTCACAGACCTATCTAGGCATGGGCAAAAGGTCAAAATAGTAGTTTGGTCCCCAGACTCAATAAACTCAGGCTTCCTGGAGGGCTGGGGTGAGGGCACTTGGTGGGGCGCAAGGCTGAGATGATGGAGGCCCCTCACTCTGCCAAGAGATCACTCAGTCGATGTTCACCAAGCTCCTTGGTGTCGAAGGGAAATCAGAGGTACTTAAAGCCCAATTATGATTAACTCTGTGCAATGTCTCAGGGCCTCATGGAAACACCTTTCAAGAGACATCGCTCTCTTGTCTTTTGTTACATGAAGCTTTGGCCCAGGTAGGTAGGGGCCAGTGGGAAGCCCCTCCTGGCAGCTGCTTCTGAAGGGCAGAGTCTCAGCATCCTGGACCCTGTCCCCTGATGTGGTCTGGAATTATGGAATTACAGGTCAGAGGGAGGTGACTGGGGAAGAGGGGTCATATGCAGCTGGGCTGCTGTCAGTGGCCACCATCTTCAGGATGACAGTTGCGATGTGGGTTGTTCTGTCTCCTGGTCATTTCCCAAGGGTCTTTCTAGGACTGATGGATTGGGAGGGCTGCTGGGGAGAGCAGTCACCCCTAGTCCTGTTGCTCAAGCCCACCCTCCAGTTGGGGGACACAGCAGTGAACACTGAACGTTTGCCTACCGAGTGGTGCTGACCATGGTCCTCTGGGACCCCTGAGGAGGGCATGAACGTGTTCTATGGGCTGAGGGAGGGCTTCCTGAGGAGGTGTAGCCTGGGATGGGATGGAAAGTTGTAGAAAAACTGAAAGAGGAGGAGATTCCCGCGGGAAAGCTCCACATGAGTACAGGTGGGAAGGGGCTGGGATGAGAACTGAGCATTCATGGGCCAGTGGTTCTCGACCCTTCAGCCCCCCAGGAATTCCTTTCCCCTCCTCCTCCTTGTGGTCTGGGCTGTCAAGCTGATCATGTGATCAAGGAGAATTTGTCTCCATTTTTATTCATCAAAGAAAAGTCTGGTCAGAGCTGCTGAGGCCAGCTGGCCAATGGCAGGGTTTGGGGTGAGGGGGGGCCTGGGGAGAGGGTAAACCCCAGACCTCACCCAGCCCTCTCTGATACCCTCTCTGCCTACGACTTGGCTTTACTTGGCAGCAGCTCAGAGCCCCTGGCCTAGCAAACCAGAGAGAGATCCTGGGGGCCCCAGAGGCCGGCTGGGGGCAGGCGGGGAGTGGGGAGCTCCAGCTACCCCGTCTGGATGCCTGTTGCTCTCTGTTCCGGCTGGCCAGCCACGTGAAGGGTCCATCCTGTCACCCATTTACAAGGGACTTTCATCTCTGCAGGCAGTGAAGCGGTGCTCCCACCTCAGCACTGCCAGCAAGAAGGCACAGGGAGGAGAACACAGGTCTGCTGTGCCCTCACATCCCTTGTCTGAAAGGCATGGGCTGGGCCAAGGCACCCTAAGCAGTCTGTCTTCCCAAGCCCTGAGCTTCCAGGCCACCAGGGATGGGCAGAGAATTGCCCCCTACAAAATGGCAGAAACCCAGTCTCCCCTCATTTCAACAAGAGCAAATCTGACCTCCTTTCCAGCCCATACAGGGCAAGAGACTGCCCTTCCACCACAGGGGGGCACGGAGCTCAGGATGGGCTCATGGCTCAGCAACTTGTTCCTCTCCCAGGGAACAAGTAGATAAGGTGGCCTTCAGGGCAGGGCAAGGACATGAAAGCCTGATCCCATGCCCAACCACTGGAGAAGATGGGGGCATTAGAGAGTGGGCACCTGAGACCCAGACTGAGTCACAGTCTCCTGCCAGGGAGAGAGGGAGGCAGTCACATCCGCTGTCCACAGCTGTAGAGGTGCAAGGTGGAGCTGCCAGGGCTGCTGGGAAGAGCAGCCCCTCCCTGGTTCCCATTACCCAAGCCTATCCTCCAGCTGAGGGATACACCAGTGACCACTGTATAGTAGAGGGTGAGTGACTCTGCGAGCTGAACTTCCTGAGAGTGGACCCTCTCTGCAGTGGCCTATCCATGTGTCCAACAGCCATGGCCCCTGTGTTGCTTGGCAACTTTTCAGGATTAGCGCTCTGCCCCTGTCATCCCTGACGTCCCACCATGGGCTGATGTTGCCCTGGCAACCAGATGGGTACTGCAGCTTTTTGGACAGCTGAACCCAGTGTGGGAAATGCCAGGCAAAAGCAGGGAAGCAAGTGCCTCTCCACAGGCCAAGTGAGGTACACAGCCTATCTCCAGGCTGCCCAGAACAGGACTTTCGTCACCCTTGCTTCCAATCCCCCTATCACTTCTTCCTTCCTTCCAGAATGATCACTGAGAACCTGCCGTGTGAATGCCAACAAGGAAAGCCAATAAAACCATGGTTGGGGCTCAGGAAAGGGTGCACCAGCATAGGGTATTGAAGGATGAAAGGGAGTTGGCCAGGAGTAGGAGTTGGTGGAGAGAGATGTTCTGGACAGAGGAAGCAGAAGCCTGTGCAAAGGCTGAATCATGGTCTCCAGTCACAGCGTATGCTCTCCCTCTGAGTTCCTTGTGGCCTCTCTGGTGCTCCTACTCAACAGGCATTTTATGGTACAGACAGGGTCCAGTTCAAATCTGGACACTTAATGCCCAGCACAGGCCTGGCACCAAGCCAGCATTACTAAAATGTCAAGTAAAATGGGACATTTAGGTAATGAGCATCAGGTCCTACTACCTCCTCCAATATGAACCTTTCATACCAAGCCTCAGTTTCCCCAACTATGAAATGGGGCCAGTTCTGAGAAGGTTCTGGGCAGGGCTTCTCAGGTTGAGGTGGGGTGATTTTCAAATTTTCTTTTGGTTTGTAACCCACCTCTTTTCCTTACAGAAAAGTTGAAAGACTGGTAGAGTGAAATCTGTAAACCTTCAGATTCTCTACTTGTTAGCATTGGACCATTTTTGCTTTATCTCCTACCTATACCTATTTTTTCATTGATTTTAGAGAGAGAGGAAGAGAGAAAGTGAGAGAGAAAAACAACTTATTTATGCATTCATTGGTTGATTCTTGTGCGTGCCCTGAACAGGATCAAACCCGCAACCGTGGCACCTCAGGAGGATGCTTTACCCAACTGAGCTATCTATACTTACCTATATATCAATTTTGCTGAACCATTTGAAAGGAAGTCGCAGCAGTAGACATCGTGACATTTGTCCTGCAGTTTTTCAGTCCACATCAGCTAAGACAAGGACAGTCTCCTATATAACCGCAATACCATGATCACATCTAAGAAAATTAAACATAATTCAATATCCAGGACAGGCAGGAAGATAAAAGCCTGACCCCTTGCCAGGTCATTGGAGCAATAGGCCCCTGAAACTAGGGAGGGGGCGCAGGCGCACCCACTGCCCACCCTGAGAAGGTGGAGAAATTGCCGCCAGATGGGTGGGTGTGGCTGTAATGCTGAGCCCCACCCCCACCCACCCCCCAGCCCCGGACAACCAGAAGCCACCCTTTGAGCAATGACTTGACCAACGGTCTTGCAGCTATGGCTTAAATACCAACTTCCAATTCGTGAAGTTCCCCTATTATTCTCCCCAAATTATTTACGTAGCTTTAAAAAATAAAATAAAAACAAGATTCAAACTTCTTGCACTGCATTTGGCTGTATTGTCTCTTATTCTAGAAGAGTCTGGGCGGGGACAGGGATTGTGGGGACTGGATTTGAGAACCCGGAGGGCTAACACTTTCCCGCCGCTCCGAGGTGGCCCGGCCGGGGAAGGGGAAGCAGAGTGGGGCGGGAGGAACCAAGTCCCGGAGTGTGTGGGGGAGGCCGGTGCAGACTTGGGGAGGTTCCGACGGAAGCTTCGACCCCACGGAGCCGGATGGTCCCGCCCCTTAGCAACGGGCTCAGCATCCCTCCCTAGAGACGGGTCGCCAGACGCCACATTGCGCTGTGCTGCCGGTAGGTCGGTGGGGCGGAGGCTTGGCGGGCGAGCACGGGCAGGGGGACCCCAATAAGGCGCAGAGGGCTAGTGGACAGGAAGGAGGACGCCCTCCCGGCCCGGGGACTACATCCCTGCCCACGAGTCTGAGCGCCGTTTCCTGAGCCTTGGCAAGTGGCAAAGGAGTGGAGGCATTTAAAAACAACCTTGCAGAGAAGTCCTGTGTTTACCAAACAGGTTTGGGGGACCCCGCCCCTCGACCCAGGAAGGGAAGGAGCCGGGATTCTGGCCCTCATCAGCCACCCAGCCCCTCTCCTGATCGCTACCACATTTAGTCTCCTTAGCCCTCGGTGTCCCCATCAATAAATTGGCAGAGTACTGAGGCACTTATCTCACAAGTTATAGAAGTCAACAGCCTCCATTTCATTCATTCATTCATTCATTCATTCATTCATTCATTCATTCATTCATTCATTCATTCATTCCGCAAACACTTTCTAGCCACCCCCTCTTTGTGTGTGAAGCCTGTGTCAGTGCCTTCTAGGTATCAAGGTTCTAAAGATCAATGTTACTTGAAAATTCCTGCATCTGCGGCCCTCATGCTCAGCTGGCAGATGAGACAGGTGTTTACATATAATAAGGAGAGATTTTCACTGGAGGGAGGAGCCTCAGACAGCTGTGGGAATACAGAGGGGGTCACATCAGGTGAGTGTTCCAAAAAGGTGGAGAAAACCCAGGCCTGTGGCATTATTAGCATCCACAGTATTGTTTGCTAGATAGCCCCACAAGGACAGAGACTTCCAAAACCCCTTAAGTCACAGGTCTATTTGTCAAATGAGCTCTTACTCAGAACCCTGGTATGTGAAACACAAAGGTGCAGGGTCCTTGTTGAATCAGTGTGGGTGGCTTAGAAACCCTCCTGCTCAGGCTCTCTTCTCTACAGGTTCCCATTTTGCAGAATATCAGGATTTCTTGGTACACAGTTTGAGAACCACTGTTTTGGTGCAAGGGACATGGACCTTTGGGTCAGCCAGAGGTGAAGAACTCAGTTTCCATTCTGGTTCTGCCAGTTCTCGGCTGGTGTCCTTTGCAAGTTTCTAGACTTCTCTAGACCTTAGTTTCTTTGTTTGTGGATTGGTGATAAAAATAGTACCTGTTGTGAAGATCAAACACACTTGTTCATCTGTATCCATTCAACCCAGTGCCTGGCGGGTGGTTGTCACATGGGGTTGAATGCCAGTGAGTCCAACCTGAAGCTTCCTCCAGCTCAAGCCAATAGGGCTCCCAGGTATTCTGACTAGGGAGAAAGAATAACTTGGGCTCAAATTCTAACTGTGCCTCTTGCTGGCTGTGTGACCTTGCGTCGGTCACTTAATTTCTCTGATCCTTGCTTTTCCCACCTCTGAGAAACGAAGATAGTCTCAGTTTCACCTCAGAGATTTAAATGAGATGATGCATGAACTACATCTAAGTCCCTTAATTACTCACCATTCCCAACACTGGGCCACCCCTGGCATCTTACTGGCCAGTTCCCTCACACAGATGAGGCAGATGCTCAGCAGAGGTCTTACTGGGAGCCATGTCCTCTCCCTCTTGCCAGCCAGGCTCATTCCCATTCAGAGGCTGCCATCACCTGTGGGGCTGTCTATCTGTCACAGGTCCTGTGCACAGTGGCAATATACAAGTGCCCAGAGCTGGGGTGGGTGGGACTGGAAGGGAGCTGTTGATCCTTGTGAAGGGCTGAGGGGACAAAGAGGAAACAGGACCCTTGAGTTTGCAGCTCACTCTTCCACCTTCCTTCTTGGGACATGCCTAGATGCGTGCTCCCACTGCCAACCTGCTCAGAGGGCAATGGCTCACAGAGGCAGCAAATCCACCCATCACAGACTCCTATGCCCTCAGAGACACTGTGGTTTCCTGGATATTTCTGCACCTATCTCCATCAATCCTTATAGCATACCAGTGAAGCAGCCAAGTATGTTCAAGCCCATTTGGGAGCTGGAGAAACCAGGAAATGGAACTCTTTCCCCTGGAGCTGGGACCTTGGCCTCTCCAAGGTCTGCTCTATTTGTTGATTTTGTTCAAAGATGAGGCAGACATCTGTTGGTTTGCAGCCATGGTGGGGCTGATTCCCAGTGGGTCCTCTGTCTTTCAGGGTGCTCTGGGAAGGGCTGGTGACTTTCAGACAGGTGGACCAGACTTAGCATTGTTTTCAGCACCTGCCCTGGGAGGCAGCTGGCCACCAGAGAGTGGATTCAGGGAGCAGAGTTCTGGTAGAACACACCTGACTGAATAGAAGCTGGTCAGCCTTTGGGCTCAGAGTCTGGGGCTTCCTGTCAGAGCCCCATCTGCCCTTCACAGTCCGTCAAGTGGTCTTGCCTACTCACCATCCCCTTCTTAGAAATGGACTCAGCAGCTGCAAGCTGCTTCAGCATTGCTGGGGAGCTTTATCCAGACGGCCCCAGCTGCCGTCTTTCAGGTCGGTCCAGGAAATATTCCCCTGCCATGATCCAACAGGAGGCCTGCACCAGCCAGTCCCAACAGGGGTTAAAATAGAGATGATGGAGCATGGAAAACCTAGCCAAAAGAGCGACCTGTATTGCAAATTCCTGGCTGCCTCCTCCCAGCGTGCAGGAGGTGGGAAATGGATTGGGGAAGGTAGAGAGGGTGTTACTTGAATCAGGCCCCTATTTCCTTTTGTTAAGATGCTCCCCCTTTTTTCATTGAAATTTTTGTTGAGATCATTGCATCAGTATTATAAGAAAACCTCTTCTCTCCCATACCTCTGTCCAATTTCTTATAATGCTCCCCTGACCAAAGAGTTCACCCGTGATGCATTTTGAGGTAACCAAAAGCAACAATGGCTCGTCAAGGGCTTGTTCACCCCACTGTGAAAACTCTTCACACCTTTGACCTTAGGGTGGTGGTTGATCATGCAACCCAGTGGCACATCTGCTACTCTCTTTGGGGAGGTAGGAGAGTGTATGCTTCCTAAACTGGCCGACCCTGAGCGAAGTTGCTGGCAGCGGGATCTGTGGGCAGTAGAGGGTCCCTCTGTGGAGGCCATTTTGTCCTCTGGATCCTGGGTATGGTTGGGAGGCAGGCATGGGTGGGGGAGGCAGAGCATGGCCCTGTCCCCACATAGGGAGAGGCAGGGCATCCAGCAGGGCTGGGCTGAGGGTACCCGGGCTGCCGGTAGATGAAAGTCATTTTAGGGCAAACCAAACAGGGCCCTTCTTTGAGTGAGTGAGCTCTGGGCTTCCCTCTTTGTCTTCCCTTGTGGGAAGCCAGGCCTTGCTGTCTAACATGGGGGGCAGGGGGCGAGCAAGTGCAGAAGTATGCACTGGAGTGGGGGCATTTGCAGGGCTTCCCAGTTTCTCTTCACTCAGCCCTGACTCTGGGGGCTCATTTCTCACACGCAGCATGCAGGAAGGCCCCGTCTCCTGGTGGGACCCTCCCTGCACTGTGTGCCTGTCCAGATTCGACAGAGACCACTTCCTCCCTCTGTGCTCCCTCTTCTGTTATCCATGCATAAAAAGCTGGGCTTGGTTCGGGTGGCAGACAAGGCGTCTTGTATCATGTTGTCCTTTGAGACTGAACAGAGGCTGGCAAGGGCCCACTGATGCCAATGTCTTCTAGGAGCTCTGGCTGGGACGTCACGCTGAGAAACAGCATGGAACAGCCTAACAAAGAAAGATGCAGCTCAAGAAGGAGCCCTCAGGACGCAGGGTGCAGCAGTATTCCTACTGGCCAAAAGTACACTGTGAGGAAGACTCCTGCCCGCCTAGAGTCTAACCTGAAGAAGATTCTTCTGGGACAAGATTCTGAGTCGGAGGAGCCTCCTCCAAACCCTGACCCCAAGCCCTCAGATTTAGTCTTGCCCCAGGTCTCATCCTTGCTCTCAGATTTGGGGCAGCCCCGGAAATTGCCCCTGACAAGCACTGATAAGAAGTACCCACTGATGAAGCAGCGTGGGTACTACTCTGACATCCTCGGCCCTGGAACCTTGGATCAACTTGGGGTGAGTGTGGCAGCCATCTCCCACTAAGTCTGAGCCCTCCCTGTGGGTTCCATTCACCCATCCTTCCCTCCATCCATCTATCCATCAGTTCATTTGTTCACTTATCCATCCATCTATTATCCATCCATCTGTTATATGTCCATCCATCCACCTACCCACCCACACATCCACCCTTCCATTCTTCCATCCAACCTTCTGACAATCTATCTATCTGTTCATTCATTCAGCACTTCATTACTGAGTACCTGCTGTGTGACAGGCTCCGGACTAAGCACTGGAGACAGGGCAAATGAGATATACATGTCTCTATTGTTACGGGGCAATGGCTTTGGTGGGGAAGTTACCATCCCCCGGGCCCCTGCTTTGGTTTGGGAGGGGTCCTTGGATGAAGTGGCATACTGCTGAGATCTAAGAGATGGTAAGATAACGGCTGGGGGAGGGAGTGTCCCAAGCAGAAGGTACAGAAAGTACAAAGGCTTGAGGTGCCTGACAGCTCATGGCCCATGTGAAGGAGGGATGCTGGGAAGGGAGAGATAGAGGCTTGGGGCAGGGAGAGGACAGAGGGGGGTTTCTCAGAGCCCTGCAGTGTCAGAAAGGTTTTAGGCAGGGGAGGGGACAAGAGAGATAGGACAAGGACCCACTGATACCCACTCTGCCTGGGGTGCCAGAATGACCCTAGAGAGGGAAGGTCCACTCAGGTACCCCTGCTAGCCTTGCAGTACCTCTGTCTTGTGGCTCAGTTCCTGGACACGCACAGGAGTGTTCTCAGAGTGAAGAGTGCCAGACCCGCTGTAACCTCTGAATGAGGAATTGTACAAACTCGCTGGTTCTGCCCTGCCTCCATGCCCCGTGGTGCTCCCCAGTGGACTCAAGGAGCACACCTGGCTTTGGGGTCCTTCCCAGGTCCTACCTGTCCCCAGGATGTTTATGCCCCTTAAGGTTCTTGGGTTTGGTTCTAGGAAGTATGCCGTGGCCCCTGCATGAACCAGAACCTCCTACGGCAGGCCGACCTTGACAAGTTCACCCCGAAAGGTTAGTGCCCTGGAGGACTAGGTTGGTGGGTATGGTTAGAAGCAGGCCCTCTAGCCTCAGGGAGACTGTGTCTCCCTGGCTGAAGGTCTCAGTTCCCTCAAATGTATAATGGGGATCACACGAGATAAGGAGCTTTGCAAGGGCCCAGCTCACTGAACTGGGCGCTCACCGAGTGCTCAGTGAACCACAGCTGCTTTATCATTACTCCTAGCAGAGCTGTGACAGGGGCACCGCAGTGGGCTTGGGGTGGCTTGGACTGGGCCAGGGCTCCTGTTCCCTCCTCCCAGCTGGGGATGGTAGGGTATTTACATGGATATTTTCTGCCTCCCCTGGAACAGGGCTTGGAGGAGGCCAGGATGGTGTCTGAGCTGTTCCCCACTAGGGCCTCAGCACTTAGAACAGAGCCTGACACAGGAAGGTGCCCAGGATATGTTTGCTGGAAGAGGGAGGAAGGACTCTGTTCTGTGTCTGTGATGAGTCTTGTAAGGACTGGGACAGGTCTGCAGGAAGTGGGGCAGTCCCCAGGGGCAGAGGGAAGAATAGGGCGGCTCCAGGAGAGGCATGAGCAGGGTGGGGCCCTGAGAAGTGGTGAGAAATTAGGCGGGGCCCTCCCACCTGGCCAGCAGACAGGGACCCCTTCAATCAGGCACATTGCCCCATGGTCCTAGCTCTCTGCCCCTCCTCTCCAACTCTAGCAGAGGCCTGGCTCCTTGCTGGCACTATCCAGATTAATCCTGGCAGGGCTCACAGGCCTCTTGGGGTCTATAAACCCCACAAAGTGGCACAGGAAACATCACATGTATGTGCATTCATACTGTGATTTGAGGACCCAGCCTATTGTATTCAACAGTCTCACAAGCATATGTGGCCCAGAAAATGGTTACAAACCACAGATATAAGAGCTGGAGGGGTGCTGGGAATGGTGCTCCTACCATCCATGGTGGGGGTAGGGTGGGGTTGGTCAGCATCTCTGCAACCCCACTCATGTGAGGAAAAGCAGTCCTGAATCAGCACAGGGTGGTGCAGTCAGGGCTCTTGGCAGCCAGCAACAGAAGCCTGCTCTGCTGCCGGAAGGCTGAGCGATGTGCTTGAGAAGCCTGCCTCAGGCTCATCCGTGCAGCAGGGGCCGAGGCCAGGCTTTGCTCTCCTCACCCTGGCTCCTCCTTGGCCCCTGAGACTCGGGGCCAGGCCCAGAAGCCCGTGGTTCTAGGAGAGGGATGGTGTTACAGACCCACAGGTTCAAGAGCAGGTGATTAGGGGTCTGGAAACTGCCTTCTTGGTCAGACCTTCCTGGAGCTGTGAGGTTCCCCGAGTACTTGGCAGCTCTGGTGAAAGAATGGGCTTCAGCTGAAGGCGGGTGGCCTCTGCTGAGCCTCGGGAGGCTTCTGTGGGGCCCCAGAGAGATGGTGAGGCCAAAGGAGGGGGTCACCAGGGCCTTCCAGGAGAGTGGAGAGGCCATTACTGAGCTGTCCTGAGCCCATCCAGCCTCTGGAACAGGTGGCTCATCTCCTGAAGTATATTCCCATGCCTCATTTCCCAGCTCTATGGTCTCAGTTTTCCTGGAACTTTCCACTTAGGACCCGAATCCTGGGCAACACCTCAGTCCCAGGCAAAGCGGAATGGTCGTCCTTCCAATGAGTCTCTGCCCACCAGCTCCCCTCCCCCCAGACTTAGAATGAAAGCTTCTGTCTGTCCTGGTTGTCTAAGTAGAGGTGTCCATTTTGAGACTGGAAGGCCCCCCAGGGCCCAGGTGGTGGTACCACTACTCTAGAGTATCCAGGATGCCTTGAGTCTGCAAATGGTCCCAGGGAGTGAACGGTATTCAAACTGATGTGCTCTGGGGGTGCCTCTAGAGTAGGGGCAGCAGGAACCCATCCCAGATGTGCCGGGAGCTACCACTTCGCCCTCCTGTCTACTTGTAAACCTCACTGGTGGTTTGATTTAGTATCTGGCTTGAGCAACGGCCACAGCTGCTGGGGTCGTGGGCAGCATGGAGGGGAAAGATTGAGCATGCTGGCTCTGGGCAAGGAGAGCAGGACCAAACAGACCTTCTGGAGGCCCTCATCCCTCAGCCTGGCACTCCCTGGGGTGCCTGGTGCCACGTCTCCCACCACTGCCTGACCATAGGCTAGGTCTCAGCTTCCCATGCCCCACAGTATGCCTGATACCTGCCTAGTGCTTTTTCTAGGGGACAAGGTGTTGGGCCCCAGCCTGAGCTTCTGCAGCTCCTGCCCCTTCCTCCACCCACAGTCAGAACCTTCGAGATTCCTGAGAACTTCGAGGAGCTCCTGGAGCAGCAGCACATCGGGCCCACCACCCAGTTGCTCACCCGGGCTGACTTCCCGCTGCAGGCCTATGAGCCCAAGGTGCAGGTGCCCTTCCTGGTGCTGCCGGGCCAGTGCCCCCGCAAGACAGAGATTGAGAGGTATGGCTGGGTGGGCTGTGGGACGGCCTGGCCTCCAGGAGGCTGTGTCTGCCCAACTCGGGGTGAGGGACAGCAGGCAATTCAGTGACCATCCCCACAGCAGAGGTCACTGAAAGGAGTCTGTGTGCAAGTGTTCAAATCAAATCCTCTAGCCCTTTGGTCTTTTAACAGGAACAAATTGCTTTCCTTGCTGTGGAATCGGGGAGGGTGATATTTGGGTCAATGTGGTAGAACTGCCAGGCAGGACAGAAGGGCATTTGGAGCCCAGTACACCAGTTCCAGCCATCACACTACTTCCTGATGAGTCCCAAAGAGGCAAAGGGCCCTGGAGTGGTCCCTGGGCCACATCCCTACCACCTTGATCCTGTGGGCTTTTGCTGACACCCACTGAGCCATCTCACACCAGCCGTCATGAGATTCCCCTTGTCTTCCTCCTCCAGGAGGAAGCGGCTATACCTGAGCCTGGACATTGAACAGCTGCTGGCCAGAGAGGGAATCGACTCCAACAAGCTCATGCCCAGGCACCCAGACCCCCACAACCCTCAGACCATCGAGCAGGGCAATGACCCGCTCTTTCCCATTTATCTCCCACTGAAGGTGAGCCCAGCTTCCACGGAGGGCTGGTGGTCAGGGGATGAGTGTGCAGAACCTCAGCTGCGGGGTCAAACCAGAAATGGGACCCCATGGCAATCACAGGTGCTTGCTTGTCAAACAGGGCAACTGCATAATCGGAGCCCCCTAAGGGTCTCAAGCATCCCAGGCTGGGACAGAGGGGCCCCAGGCCCCATGGGGTGCTGATTCTCCACTTCTTCCCTAGGAGCCTAGGCAGCTGTATGCCTGCTCCTACCCCCGCCCACCCACAGGCACCAAGAAGCAGCCCAGGTGGACTGTGGGGTATGTGTAGGCCTCTCTGACCGTTGTAGTGGGCTCACCGAGACGGGGAGACTGAGAGTGGAGGAGGGCATCATCACTGCAGCCCCTTAGGGTACCAATGAGGAAACTGAGTCCAGGGAGGAGAAAGAGGGAGGATAGCCTGCTCTGGCTTTCACCCGCCTCCCCATCCTTCCTCTCCATGTCCCCGAGTGTCTCTTGTGGGGAGGCGAGCTGAATCCGATGGACATCGCCCTGCTAAGGGTGGCCTCCTGACAACCTGGAATCTCCATCATTTCCAAGTCTGGGTGGGGTGTTCAGGAAAGTCCAAGGGCCACGTCTTGCCTCAGGCCTGAGCTGGATGGTTCTGAGCAGTGGGAGAGAGAGCCCATATCCTACTATGAGGCCCCAGCTACCCCTCTGCCTGAACCTCAGGGTGGCTTGGCTGGACAAGGATCCAGGTTTCATAGAGTCAGAACTCATGGGCCCTTGTGAGCAGCAGAGGAGGGGCTCAGCTCTCTGGTCCCAATCTGCAGCACCCGCACCTGGGGCGGGTCCTACGTAGGTACCCCATCCTCTGGCATGCCCAGCCTACTCAGGCCCCAGTGGGTTGAGCTGCCTCCTCCTGATAGCTGCTGCTTTCTTCCAGGTGTTCGACAATGAGGAGTTTGACTGCCGGACTCCCAGCGAATGGATCAACATGGGCTTGGAGCCAGGGTCTCAGGACAGGAAACCAGTCCCAGGAAAAGCCCTCCTGCCCACTAATGACTTCCTGGGGCACGGTGAGCAGGGCCAGCCTGGGTGGGGGAGCAGGATCCTGGTTTGTACCATCCCGTCCCAGCAGTAGCCCTGCCGGAGGTTCCTGGGCTGCCCTGGGGCCTGGCAGCCCTGGGATGTGAAGGCCCCACCTTCTAAGACCTCCCAGGTGGGATACAGAAAATGGGGCTGGCTGCACAGAGGCAGGAAATGCAGGGACCAGGGATGACATTGGTGGGAAGTCTGGGGAAGGGACAGCTGGATGATGTCTAGAGTTAAAAACAAAACAAAACAACTTTGACTTATTGGTAATAGATATGCATGCCCGTCAGAGATGTTCAAATGTACCCAAGGGCTCAGTTCAAGCCCTTTCACCCTGCCGCCCAAAGTCACCATTGCTCCAGGGTAACTGTGGCCTCTCGGCCTTCACCTCCACGGGGACAACCCACGCTGTCACACACTCACACGCTTGCAAACACACAGACACACCATCACACACATTCACAAGCACACTCACTGTCACACACACCAACCCACACACTCACAGACACACAGTCACATTCATGTGCACATTTTTACACACTCACTCCTTCCATCGCCCGTGTGCAACCACTGTCGCACCCCACACACACCAACACGGATGCCCAGTTTGCTGGGCCTTGTCTGTGCTGGCCCCTCCTCTGGGCCCAGGTCTGCCCTCGGGCCACGGAGGCTCTCTCCAGTTGGCTGCTGTTGGGAACAGTGTCAGGGTGAGCTTCCACGGCCGCCTCCACAGCCTGTGTGGCTGGCTCTGTGCAGGCGTCCTAGGAAGGTCTGGGTCCTGGGGCTGGAGTCTGGAGGTGGCCATGCCCCTGTGCGGGGGTGAGGGCTGCTCTGCTTCCTGACAGTGGGTGGACCAGCCACCATGGGGCGAGGAGTGGGCCAGGTGGCAGGGAGCAGCGTGGGAGCCATGCTGGTTTTAAGGCTGCTCAGCATCCAGGGGGCCCTCCGTGCGTCTATTGAGCACGCCGTTAACTTTATGTTTCGATTTAAAATCAGGTTAATGCTGGAATCAATTTCTCTGAACTAGACAAGAAGCCCAGAATGTTCCCTATATTTTTCACTTAATTACAAAAATAATTTAACTCAATTGTTCCCAGATCGCCAATTCCTGGTGATAAAACCAGAAGGTTTGGGCCTGCATTAACCTTAAATGCACCAAGTACCAGCCTCCCCGGAGTGCTTCTGCTTATGCTCCCTCACATGGGCCCCGGCCTTGGGAACAGGAGGGGGCTGGCAGGGAGCGTTTCTGCCAGAGAACTCTCGTTTTCTGCTGGGGCTTCTTGTGATATCTTTTCTTCTAAGCTGAGCTAAGACAAGGTCAGCATTTTCAAAAAGGAAACTTACTAGGAAGGGAAGGGAAAGCAAAAACAGAACCAAAGCTGGTGAGGTGTACCAGGGCAACCTCCTTTACGCCTCTATCCAGCATCGACTCACGGGCAGCGCGTCCTGGGAAGTCCAGCCCTTCTCCCTTCCTCGGTCCATGCCGTATTACTCACATTTGTTTTAAGTCACTACGTATTGAGGCCTTCTCTGCCCGGCACTGTGCCATGTGTGTCCAACTTCAACAGAAGTTTATTGAGCACCTAGTGCACGTACCAGTTTCCGTTCTAGGTACAGGGATGCAGCTGTGCTCAAGATGGGACAAAGCTGCTCCTGCCCTTGGGGAGCTGACAGTAGTGGGAGGAGCCTGACCAGAATCAGGAGAGGATGCATACACAGTATGACTTAAGCTCTCAGACAGTGCCTGGGGCAAAGGCGCTATTTTAGGCAGAGATGCTTCTCCAAGGAGAAACCACTTGAGCAGGGAACAAACCAGCAATGAGGTGACTTGAGTGAAGACTGTTCCAGGCAGAGGGTGCAGCCAATGCAAAGGCAGGAGCACGCTCCAAAGTCTCAGGAGTAGCCAGACATCCAGTGTGGCTGGAGAGAAAGGTGTCGGGGGCAGTGGCAGGAGGTGAGCTGGAGAAGTAGGCTTTCAGCCCAGGGAGTGGTGGGAGGCCCATCTGCACCAAACAGGCCCTGAGGCCCGCTTTGAGGACACTGCAGGGCAGCAGCCCCTACCCTGCCCTAGCCTGTCCTGATATGAGGGGCCCAGGGGCTCAACTGCCACAGGAGCCTATGGGAAGGACATAGGTCACCCTGGGCTTGGTCCATTTGAAGGGGTCTAGCTCAGACATGATGACCTTTACAACTAGATCCTCAACAGGACTCTGTTTGCTTGGGGCTTTCCTGCCTCCTCTCCCAGCCCTGCTAGCCTGCCTCTCTCTGTGCCCCAATGGTGTCATGCACAAGGGCAGAGAGACACTGTTCCTGCTGCCAGGGGTTCCCTAGAGTCCAGCTCAGCTGGAAGAGAGCAAAGCCCCCACTCTGCTGGAGCCAGAGGGGGTCTTCCTGGTGGGAGTGAGGCCAGACTAGCGACCTCTGAGGCCTGTTCCTAGCACCTACTGCTCACACTCAGAGGCCCTTACTCATCCTGTGGCAGGGAACACTGGTGGGTTCCCCTGTTATTTCAGAGGACCCCAAAAGTCAGGAGCTGAAGTATGAATGGTGCAATGTCGGTGTCCTGGACTATGACGAGGAGAAGAAGCTGTACCTGGTGCACAAGACAGACGAGAATGGCTTGGTGCGAGATGAGACGGGGAAGCCCATCCTGAACGGAGGGGTCACTGCTGAAGGTACAAGCTTTCTGCCCCTGATCCAGGTGGACCCCCAGCTCAGGCTGGACCTGGCCTCTGACTGAAGCCAACCCCCACCTAGGGCACAGCCGGCTCAGGTTGGAATTCTCCCTTGCTCTCTTTGTCCTGTGGCTGGCTGTCCCTGACCAGTGAGAACCAGAGGACCCGTCACTCAGAGACCCCCAAGAAGGCAAATGGCCATTATTTGATGTGCCAACTCTGAGCAGCTGATCATGCCACTTTCAGCATGGTGTTGAGAAGGAGCCCAAGACCCATCAATCAGTGATGTCTGCCCTGGTGTGGCATCCAGGAATGGGCATATAACCGCCACCCCTGTATAGCTCCTTGTTTGTGCAAAGCTCTTTGCAGTTTACAAAGCACTTTCACATCCATCCATGACAACCTGAAAGGTGGGCAGGGCAGGGAGTATCATCAAACCCATTTCACAGATGTGAGAGTGTTCAGCAAAGGGAAACCACTTACTCAGGGCTACCATGAAGCAGCAACAGCAGCCGAGCCCGGCTGCAACCCAGTGCTCTGGCCAGAGAGCCCGACTGAGCATTGCCTTCTCTCTCCCACCCGGCCCCAGGAAGGCCACCCCTCCTGATCTGCCAGTACTGGGTGCCACGGATCCAGCTTCTCTTCTGTGCTGAGGACCCACGTGTGTTCACGCAGCGCGTGGTCCAGGCCAACGCCCTGCGCAAGAACACGGAGGCACTGCTGCTGTACAACCTGTACGTGGACTGCATGCCCTCCGAGGGCCAGCGGCTCCTCAGCGAGCAGAGCATGAGCAAGATCAAGCTGTGGGCCATGAGCACGCCCCGGATGCGCAAAGGGCCCTCGTGAGTCCCTGCCAGACCTTTCCCCACGCCCAAACATGCCACCTCCGGGAAGCCCTCCCGTGGGAAGCAGTGCTGCCCAGGGGTAGTGCTCCCCTCATGCTTGTCTGTTCAGGGCTGTCTTGCCCACTGCACTATGGACTTCCTGGACCCCAAATAATTTCTTGTTCATCTCTAGATCCCTTATTATCAATATGGACTCATGGGTTTATATTTTATTGAAAGGATTATAATCTGTTACTACCATTTTTTTTTTTTTTTTTTTTGGTACGTACCCCTAGCGGGAACCGAACCTGGGACTCTTTGGTCCGCAGGCCGACGCTCCAACCACTGAGCCAAACCGGCCAGGGCTACCATTTTTTATTTTGATGCTCAAATTGTTCCAGATTTGGCCAGCGGGAGCCTCGTCAAGGTGATCCCAGTGTCCTCCTGATATGTTCCTATTGTTCTTTGAACATACTTTTACTTTCTGGCGTAGCAAGAAGTTCTGGGTTTGTCTTGTGCTTTCCCAGATAGAGCCTCAAAATCAGCTGTTTCTCCAAGGAGCCCTGCTTCCTTTTCGTGGGGAATGGTATTAGAAGCCAGGATCTGCTCATTAGATGTGCTCATTGCTACCAGAAAATCATTGCTTTGAGGCTCGTAAACCAGACAAATCTGGGAACTATATATGTATATTATCACATTGTTATATTTCATTATAATATGTATAGCCTCCACACACATCTCCGTCTATTCATATATCTATCTATTGATCTATCTGTTAAAAACCATGAGTTCAGCCCTCGCCAGTGCGGCTCAGTTGGTTGGAGGTCATCCCGCGCACCAAAAATGTGGCAGATTCGATTCCTGGTCAGGGCACATACTCGGGTTGCAGGTTCGATCCCTGTTCGGAGCACATGTGAGAGGCAGCTGATCGATGTTTCTCTTGTTTTGCCCTCTCTCTCTCTCTCCCCCCACTCTCCCCCTCCCTCCCTCCTTTCCACACTCTCTGAAAATCAATGGGAAAAATATCCTCGGGTAAGGACTAAAAAAAAATTGTGGTAAAATATACGTAACCTAAAAGTACCATTTGTTAGTGTACATCTCAGGGGCATTAAATGCATTCACACAGTTGTGCACCATCACTGCATCCATCCGCAAAACTTTGTTCATCCTCCTGAAGTGAAACTCTGTACCCATTAAACAGTAACTCCCCATTCCCCTGTCCCCCACCCTTGGCAACCACCACTGTACTTTCTGTCTCTGTGAATTTGAATATTCGAAGTACCCTATATGACTGGCTTATTTCACTCAACATAATGTCTTCCAGTTTCCTCCATGTTGTAACATTTGTCAGAATTTCCTTCCTTTTTTTTTTTAATGTTTTTATTGATTTTTTAGAGAGAGAGATAGAAACATCGATTGACTGCCTCCCGCATGCCCCCCACTGGGGATCAAGCCCACAATCTGGGCAAGTGCCCTGACCAGGAATCGAACCAGGACCTCTCAGTCCATAGGACGACACTCAATCCACTGAGCCACACAGGCTGGACTAGTTGCATTTCTAATACCTCCAGTGCACTATTGAATAGTAGGGGAGATGGTAGTCATCTTTACCTTGTTCTTAGTATTAGTGGAAATACCGGTAGTGTTTTCCCCTTAAGAAAATGCTAGTTTTAGTACTTTATGTATTTAATAACATACCCATTGACTTTTACTTTCTTAAGTGTTTTTGTCACAGGCATTTTAAGGAGCTATGGGGATAATCATATGATTTGTCTCCTTAGAACTATTAACATGGTGTATTATATCAATTGATTTCCTGATATTGAAACAACTTTGCATTCTTTTAATACATACCATTTGTCCATGTGTATCATTTTGTTGTTGTTCATCCTCACCTGAGGATATTTTTCCATTGATTTTTTAGATAGAGTAGAAGGAAGGGAGGGGGAGAGAGAGAGAGAAACATCAATATGAGAGAGACACATTGATTTGTTGCCTTCTGCACATGCCTCCAACTGGGGCTGGGGAATGAACCTGCAACCCAGGTACGTGCCCTTGACCAGGAATCGAACCCAAGACCCTTTGGTCTGTGGGTTGGCACTCTAACCACTGAGCAACATTGGCCAGGGCCAGTTTTCAGTTTTGAATGGTATTCTCTAACTCTCTTCTATTTCCTACACAACAATCCTCTGTCTCATTCTGCTTCTCTTATTCCTTTCTCCTCTCATTTTTAGTTGCTGTTTTCTACTTAATGTTTTAACATGATATTTTTTCATGCGCATCTCTATCTTTGTTTTCATCTTAAATCCACAATTAAATATATTAAGTATATTAGTCTTTTTGCTCAAGTTTCCCCTATTGTTTTGTAGGGGAAGAAGAAAGTCCTTTTTCCTTCTACCCTTCTAGGTTCTCAGCCAGGGCTCTGTATAAAGGACAGGTTAACAAGAGAAAAGCATACAAATGTATTTAATATATTTTAGTTGACATGCGACCCTTCATAAGGAAATGAAGACCTGAAGAGGCTAAGCCTGAGCATTTCTATGCTGGGCTTGGTGAGGAGTGGAAAGCCGTGGGAAAACGTGATAGGACAAAAGGACATGTGCTGAGGGTAGTGAACTGGGGAAAACAGCAAGGCCCGTCCCTTCAGATTCCTCTGGGCATCGCTCCATCTTAGAGCTAAGGATGTCCCTTTCCTCCAAGGTGTAGGGAGAGCAGCTCTCACGGAGGGTCTTATGACCTGCTTCAGGGAAAGGTCAGTGGGTCCTTTTTGCACCTGCCATTTCTCAAATTCCTTCCACTCAAAGCGTTCAGTATGCCTAGGTGTCATATTTTGGGGTAATGTGTCTGGAGCTCCATCAATCTCTTGGTTGGGTGAAGCTCTTCTAGTATATTCCTCAGAAAGGGCTCAGGGATGTAGCGTTCCTCGAGTTCTTGCACATTTAAAACTTGAAGGACAACCTGACTTTATATAAAATTCTTGGTTTACACTTTTATTCCTAGATTTTAAAAATTTATCTTTATTGTTGAAAGTATTACAGATGTTCCCCTTTTATTACCCTATTGCCCGCCTCCACCCAGCTCCCACCCGCCCCAGGCCTTCATCACCCTATTGTCTGTGTCCATGGACAATGCATATATGCATGTAAGTTCTTTGGTTAATGTCTCTGGATCTATTTTGTCAGAAATAAGCCAATCAGAGAAAGACAAGTATCACATGATCTCACTTATATGGGGAATCTAATGAACAAAACAAACCTAGAGTGGGTTTTTTTTTTAATACTTGCCTTTATTTTGAAAAGCCTGATACCAGCCCTAGTGCCCCATCCCTTGTAAGCTGTTTGATTTTTTTGCTTGGAGTCCTTGAGGATTTTTAAATCTTTGAAGCCCAATCATTTTACTAGAGTATACCTCAGAGTTGATCATTCTGGGTCAGTTTTCCCAAGTACACAATGGGCCTTTTAAATACAGAGATTCAGATATTCTTTTATTTCTGGAAGTTTCTTTTGAATTATAGGTTGTCGGTTTTTGGGTTTTTTTCCCAGATCAAGAAGCATTTAATGTATCTTTTAGACAAAGAATTGATACATTTGTGAGGAATGGAGAAACAGAGGGGTTGGTTTGCGATAGGGGTGGGTGGTCCTTGGTGAAGAAGTAACTAGGAAGACAGGGGCTAGTTTGACAAGGTTTGTTGGTACATATGGACAGATGGCTCAGCAGCCCCCGATTCTCCAGCCACCCACCACCGCATACTCCCTCCTTCTCTTGAATTATAGTTTTAAATATTAGTTCTGTTCCACTGTTTTGGGTTGTTTTTTTTTCAGATATTCCATTACATATATATAGCTATATGTCTGTCTGTCTATCTATCTTGCTTCTTCTTGGCCAATTTCTAATTCAAGCACTTTCTGACTCTTTTTAAAAATTTTTTTATCTTCATTCTCTTGGTTATATTCCTGCCTTTCTTCAATGTACTTTATTACATTTTTTATTTGACTTTATTCTTCCTTGGGCACCTTGCATTTTTGGCTTCCTTCCAGAGATACTCTTGTTTCTTCCATTTCTTTTCTGAGTTCAATCAAATTTCTTTTCTTCCTATTTTCCTATTTCTGTGTTTTATTTTTGAATCTCTGATTCAAGGTGTTTTTTTTTTTTTTCATATGCCCAAATATTTGAAGATGTTTTGTTCAGTTTGAAGTGTTGTGTTAGTTTTCTCCTGATTTGTCTTTGTTTCTTTTTGAAGGGTGGTGAGACTTTTCCTCAGTTGAGGTGTTCTCTCTCTCTCTCTCTTTCTTATAGTAGCTTTATAGAAGTGTCCTTTACTTTCGCCTATTCATTTCATGGATTTGGGATGTTTTACAAAAGTCCTAGTTCAAGGGTGCCCTCTTCTGTTCGTGTAACAAACTAGTTTTCTTTTTTAATGGATGGATGGGTGCCCCCCCCCCCCCCCCCCCGCACGCTCTTGTGTGTGTGTGTGTGTGTGTGTGTGTGTGTGTGTGTGTGTGTGTTGGGAGGAAGAATTGTGTGTCCTCCAAGTGCTTTGTGCTCTCTTATCTTTTAGGACTCTGATTTTCACTTTTACTTCTTTTCTAGTCACCTTCCAATCTCCAAACGACTCCTCTTTTCTACTACCTTCCCCCTTATAAGTCATGCCCTTCAAAGAAGCAACCTTGAATGCATACACATCAGTTTCTTCCTTGTAGTAAGCGCTCTGATTTGGCAGGACTCTCGTTCCGTATTTCTGCAGGTGGATGGACTTGCTCTTTCTGGCAGGACTTTAGATCAATCTCAGGCCTCCTACTGCTACCTCTTTGCGCAGTTGTTCTCTGTCTGCCTTTGTTCTCCACGAAGGCTTGCAGCAGGAGTGTGCGCACTGCTCACTGGGAGTTGTTTATTTTTCTCTTAAAGATAATGTGAAGTTTGAGCATTCTCTCTATTCTAGTTATGCTAAAGGTGCTATTTGTTCTTACTTTTCTTTTTTCTTTGTATTTATTTATTTGTTTGTTTATTGTTGAGTGTGTGCTGGGAGAGTTGAATTGATGTAGCCACCATTACCTTGGTTGCCCACAATTCCATTTCTTGAGTTTTGGACTACTTAGAATATTTTCAGATGTACGTAACAAAGATGCCGGGCTCAGATTGGCTTAGACATCAGGGATATACACAACTTGACCTCTAACAAGAAATCTGACGCAGGACGGCCTCGGGCTCAGTGTGTGGCGGCTCTGTGCGTGTCCAGGGTACGCTGGCTTCAACTCTAGGCAGGATGGCAGCAGCAGCTTCCGAAGCACAGGTTCGGGGTCCACTCAATCCTGCCGTGGGTCAGATTCCCTAGAGGCAAAGTATGACTTGGGGATTCTTGTAGAAGTGATTGATTTATTGGTGAAGTCCTCTCAGGAGAAATCTGTAAGGGAGAGAAGCAGCAGGATATGGTGGAGGAAGCAACTAAGCAAAAGGAAGTCTAGCCTCTGATCCCGTGGGGAACTCGGAAGCATGAGTGACACCACAGAATTTACTCCTGAGGGAGACAGGACGAGGGGGCTTGACTTTATATGTTTGCATCAGTTAGTGATCGTTGGAGGAAGCAGCACCCGGGCAGGGCCTGCTGAGCTGGAAGCAGAGAGGCACAGGAGAGCTGCAGGCCAGGGACTGGGTGAAGGATGTCCCTGGACGAGAGGAGGGTTCCTGGATGTCATGGGCCACATCCCGCCAGAGCCTTCACTGCTTGTCACATGGGGCTGTGAGCCCCATTTGTTCATTTCTTTTTTTTAAGCCATATTTATTTGTTTGTTTGTTAATCCTCACCTGAGGATATTTTTCCATTGATTTTTAGACAGAATGAAAGGGAGAGAGAGAGAGAGAGAAACATCTGTGTGAGAGAGACATCAATTGGATGCCTCCCGCACAACCCCAACCAGGGCTGGTGATCGAACCTGCAACCCAGATATGTGCCCTTGACCGGAATTGAACCTGAGACCCTTCGGTCCAAGGGCTGACGCTCTAACTTCTGAGCCAAACTGACCAGAGCTCATTCATTTCTTTTTTTGTTTTTATCCTCACCTGAGGACATTTTTACATTTATCTTCAGGTAGAGGGGGAGGGAGAGAGGGAGGACGAGAGAGAGAGAAACATCGATGTGAAAGAGACAGATCGACTGGCTGCCACCCACACGACCCCAACCGGGGCCAGGGACAAACTACAACCGAGGTACGTGCCCTTAGCGGGAACCGAACCCGGGACTCTCTGGTCCGCGGGCCGACGCTCTAACCGCTGAGCCAAACCGGCCAGGGCTCATTCATTTCTTTATATGTTCACTCAACACCTGTATAGTGAGAACCCTTTGACTACCAGGCCCTGTTCAAGGCTCTGCAGAAATGACCACGAGCTGGACACAGCCCCATGCACAAACTGTCCCTCACCCTGTGCTCACTGGAGGGGACCAGGAGTGTCAAGACAGGGGAAACACTTTGGGAGCATAAATTGGACCTACCCTTATCCAGAGAGGGCAAATATGCCTGGGACAGAAACCCCAAAGGCTGGTCAGGCAGAGTTGGGGCTGGGTGGATCAGGCGTGGCTGCCAGAGGGAACAGTGTGTTCAGAGGCCCTGAAGTCCCTGAGAGCTTGGTGCCTCCAGGAACTCAGAGGGGCTGCCTGCGGCTGGACCAGGTGGGAACAGGGAAAGTGCTGAGAGGAAGGGGGTACAGAGCCAGCTAGAAGGGCCCCCTGGCCTTACCCTAGGATCCAGGGGCCCAGGATTGGATTTTAATCAAGAGAAGGGTGTGATCAGATTTGAGTTTTGTGGGGAGTGGATTGGAATGGGCAGGGGTGAGTAAGGGGACCAGGCAGCAAGGGCAGCCTGCACTAGATGACAATGAGAAGTGAGACGCAAAATGGGCAGAGTCAGGGAGTGATGTGAGGGGTGGGGGTGGCATGAAAGAGGCAGCTAACAAGGGTAATGGAGGTCAGTGGCCAGGGGTCCAGATGGGAGGTGCGTCCGTGACAGAGGAAGCCCCAAACTGTGTCTCTAGGCCCCTGCCGGAGTGGAGCCTGGCCCCAGTGTGGGAGTGGCGGTGTGTGGAGCCCCCTGACTCCCCTCTCTCTGATCCCTGTGGACAGGGTTCTGGAGCACCTCAGCAATCTATCCAGAGAAGTGAACCTAGACTTTGAGCGCAGCATGAACAAGATCAACTTTGACCAAATTGTGTCCTCCAAGCCCGACACGTTCTCCTATGTGACCCTGCCTGAGAAGGAGGAAGAGGAGGTACCCCAGCAAGGTGCGGGTGTTGGCAAAGGTGGTCCTAGGGCTACCCACCCAGCCAGAGCCCCTCCCACTTCTCCCTCTGGGATCTTCTATAAACCAACACTCACCTGCACCTGTCCCATCCCTGGCATTCATTCCCTCCTTTCCTAACCGCCTGGAGGGCTGGGGTGGGGGTGGAGTGGATGAAGGCTCTTCTTTAAAACAGCAGTCTGAGCCCTGGCTGGTGTGGCTCAGTGGTTAGAACATCAGCTCTTGGACTGAAGGGTGAGTTCAATTTCCAGTCAAGGGCACATGCCTGGGTTGCAGGTTCTATCCCTGGCCCCAGTCGGGGTCATGTGAGAGGCAACCAATTGGTGTGTCTCTCACATCCATGTTTCTCTCTCTGTCTTTCTCTTTCTCTCTCTCTCCCTCCCTCCCTCCTTTCCACTCTATCTAAAAATCAATGAAAAAATATCCTCGGGTGAGGATTAACAACAAAAACAAGCAGCAGTTTAAGTAGTACAGAAGTAGCAAGGTAAATGTGTACTAGGAAAGCAATTGTTCAGAAGTGGACAAAAAGGTCTCTGATGTGGCCCTTTCTCTCTCCAATAGCAAGAGTAGGTCAGGCCCAGCCCATGTGGCTCAGTGGATTGAGCGTTGTTCCATGGACTGAGAGGTCCCGGTTCAATTCCTGGTCAGGGCACATGCCCAGGTTGTGGGCTAGATCCCCAGTAGGGGGCGTGCAGGAGGCAGTGGATTGATGTGTCTCTCTCACATCGATGTTTCCATCTCTCTCTCTCCCTTCCTCTCTCTCTAAAAAATCAATAAAAACATTAAAAAAAAAAAGAAGAAGAAGAATAGGTTGGCATTGCTGCAGCTCCACTGGACATGGGGCAGACCAAGTCACAGAGTAGGACGTCAGGCCCGCCAAGCCTCCTTACTTGGAGCTCCCCATCCCTGCTCATTTCTTTTCCTGCACCCAGCTCCCACATGTGTAAAGTGCCCAGGAAGCTGGGTCAGACATAGACAGTGGGCATTCCAAGGGTCCTGGTGCCCACATCTTCTGTTCTTGGTACCCCAGGGCAGGCCCCAGACGGGCATCAGGAGTTGTGTGCAGAGTGGGCAGGAGTGGATGGGGGAAGGTTCGAAGTTCTCACCCCTTCAATCAGGTCTGTGACCCAAGGGGCCTGGAGGAAATTCATTTACACACTTCAGAGCAGGCGTCTCATTGCAGGGCCTTAGGGCCACTCTATCAAGCCATGGAAAAAGAGGGGTACTGGGGACATGTGTGTCTCTTCCAGGGTGGAGGCAGGAGCTGTGTCCCTTTAGATCAGTCCTGACCCCAGGTGTGTCCTGGAGCCATCTGACACTGACCCTTGGCCCCCACCCCCACAGGGCTGGTGAGTGTCCCCAAGTACCCCTTCCAGGAGCAGAAGGAGGACTTCACCTTTGTGTCCCTGCTCACACGGCCGGAGGTCATCACAGCCCTCAGCAAGGTGCGGGCCGAGTGCAACAAGGTGACCGCCATGTCCCTGTTCCACTCGAACCTCTCGAAGTGCAGCCGCCTGGAAGAGTTCGAGCAGATCCAGTCGCAGACCTTCTCCCAGGTGCGTGGGCACCCTGGGCACAGAGGGGCAGCACGCAGGCCAGAGCCGTGGAGCTGACAGGCGCAGACTGGGGCCCCTGGGGAAACCCGGGGGTGATCTGCCAGCGGTGAAGCTGTGAGCCCCCACTCTCCTTACAACCAGGCCTCGCCTCTTCCGAGACCTCTGGGAGGCTGCGGGGTGGGGGCCAAAGGGGGGACTCACCTTGGAGAGAGAAGGAGAGCCGGTCACTTTCCATCCCGACCAGGAACCCCGTGTCTACCTGAGGATTGAGTATGAGAGAGAAGGGGTTCAGCCTCATGGGAGACAGCTGCCAGGTGGCCTAGGGGAAAGGCTCCCTCTCTCTCCGCCTCTCTCTGCTCTATTCCGTGTCTCTGCCTCATTCCTGGTGTGTCTCTCTCTGTCTCTCGCGGCTGGAAGGAAAGCCCTGCTCTGTTTCCCCTCCCTCCCTCCTTCCCCTGGAGCAGCCTTGGTCCCTGGGGTCACAGGAGGGTGTTGGTTGGCAGGGATTGTCAGTAAGTTGGGGTTGGGGGAGATCCCTCTGTAGTCGTCTGACTCCTGAGGCCACATGAGCACCCTGGTGCCTAGAGTCCCTGAGCGTGGCAGCTGTGGGCGGCGGTTCCCTGGGTGGCCACGTGATGCCACCTGTGGCCACTCCAGGTACAGATGTTCCTCAAGGACAGCTGGATCAGCACGCTCAAGGTGGCCACGCGCAGCAGCCTGCGGGACATGAGCAAGGGCTGGTACAACCTCTACGAGACCAACTGGGAGGTGTACCTCATGTCCAAGCTGCGCAAGCTGATGGAGCTGATCAAGTACATGCTGCAGGACACGCTGCGCTTCCTGGTGCAGGACTCGCTGGGCAGCTTCTCGCAGTTCATCGGCGACGCCTGCTGCAGTGTGCTCGACTGCACCGATGACATGGTCTGGGGCGAAGACTTAGTAAACAGCCCCTACAGGTGGGGCCTGCTGGGCTGGGGCACCTCGACACCAGAACTATTCCTTGCCAGGCCCCAGTGGCTAGGGTGGTTCAGAGTGGGGGGGACCAGGGTGGCCAGGGTCAGGGTGCCCATCACTGTCAGGTCCTGGGCAGCAGGAAAATCCTGGCTCCCACCCTGGTTGCTAGGGCATGTCCCACCAGCCTTGGCTTGCATTTCTTCTGTGACCTTCATTCTCTCAGTCACTGAGTTACTCATTTGAGAAGTATTCTTTGAGCCATGGACCAGACAGGGTTTTAGGGGAACAAGAGAGGCATGTCCCTTGCTCTCGCAGGGGGACAGACAGCAAGAAAATAAATAGACACAGTCATTGCCAATCTTGGCAGGGGCTGTGACAGACCCTGAGGGGAAAGGGGCTTTGCCAGGGGGTCCAGTAGGAGGTGACATCTGAATCAAGACTTGAGACAGAGGAAACCAGCTGTGGGAGGTGTGGGGCAGGTGGAAGGACCGATGCAGGCAGAAGCACAGAGGGAGAAAGGACGTGGGGCAGTCAAGGAAGGAAAGGCCAGCAGCTGTGGCTGGAGTAGGGAGGGCAGGGAAGGCTGGTCAGGTGACATGGGAGAGGTGGCAGGAACCAGGCCAGATCACGCAGAACCTCCTGGGGTCATGGTCAGGGCTGGATTTATTCTGAGTTTGGTCAGCAGCTATCAGAGGGGGGAAATGATCTGATTTACATTCCCAAATGATGCTCTGGATTTGTGGGGACAAGTGAAACAGAAAGCAAGTCAGATCAAGGCTTTTGCCATTGTCTAGACAACTGGTGACAGGGCTGGGACTTGGCGGGACAGATTTGGGGCAGTGCATAGGCAGCAGTGCTGTGGGGCCTGGCTGTGGGAGGAAGTGGATGCGGAGGACAGAAGAGAGGAGGCGAGGCTGACTCTGGGATCCACCCCTAGGACCCAGCCCTGGGGAGAGCTGGCAGGAGACAGGGGCCACAGGATGTTTGAAATACCATTAGAGGTCCAGGTGGGTGGCAATCCAGAGTGCAGGAGGGAGGCCCAGCTAGTGTCCAGGTCTGAGAGCTGGTGTCATGTAGTGAGTATCTGAAGCCAAGGATAGTGGGCTCCCAGGGAGAATGGGGAGCCACAAGTGCCCAGGGTGTGGCCGACCTGTCCTGATGACCTCAAGACCACACGGAAGGTCCTCCCTCTCCCTGGTGCCCATGCAACTCTGGGCAAGTGGCAGGAACAGCAGAGCCTGTTTGACTGGTTTGATCTTTCTCTCTGGTAACTTGGAGGTTTCTGGGAGGAGGGAGGGGGCAAGTCTTAGAGATGTGCATAGAGAGCATCGCGGTGGCAGGAAGGGAAGAGGGCTGGCCTGCTGCACACAGGCCTCCTCAGGCCCCTGCCCATGGTCAGCCCGGCTATCGCCCCACAGGCCCCGGAAGAATCCTCTGCTCATTGTGGACCTGGTGCTGGACAGCTCGGGAGTGCATTACAGCACACCGCTAGAGCAGTTCGAGACATCTCTGCTCAACCTCTTTGACAAGGGCATCCTGGCCACTCACACAGTGCCCCAGCTGGAGAAGGTACCTACAACTCAAGGCCTGGACACCTGCTGCCCTGGCTGCTAGTGGCTACCGTAGCTCCAGGATGCTGCCCCAAGTATTAGAGCAGTTCAGCTTTATCATGGGCTCCCGCCTGGCGCAGTGTGCTCAGCCCTTTCATTCCTTTTTTTTTTTTTCTTTATTGATTTTAGAGAGAGAGGAAGTGAGAGGGAGAGAGAGATAGAAACACTGATGAGAGAGAACATCGATTGGCTGCCTCCTGCATGCCCCTCACTGGGGATTTGGCCCACAACCTGGGCCTGTGCCCTGACCGGGAATCGAACCAGCGACCTCTTGGTGCATGGGTTGATGCCCAACTACTGAGCCACACCGGCTGGGCAGCCCTTTCATTCTTGAGTGGCTCATTTCATCTTCACCATCAGCTGAATTGGGAACCATCAACGTCCACATTTTGTCATGAAACTCAGAGAAGTTTAGCCTAAGGTCACATAGCTGCTAAGTGTCAGACCTGTGATGCCAGCTGGGCTCACTTGTCCACTCCTACCACAGCCATGTCTGACCCAGATCCCACCCTCTTGATCCCACCCACATCCTGACCTCTATCTTCAGCTAAGATGTGGACACAAACCAACCTCCACACTCTAGTCAAAAGTTCCCATTTCATTACCAAATCTGCGCAGAGCCCAAGCCCTTGGTCCAACGGCCTCTGTAACTCCAGTCCCCTCTTGTCTTCTTTGCTGGTCAGTCAGAGCCATCAGTGACCTGGTTGTGTCATCTGCTCCTTTCTTCAGCAATGGGCTGAGTCAGGCACAGACAGAGAAAGATGGTGCCTATTGGTGGACCCCACGGGGCTTCTGGCCTTGTATTGGTTCACAGCCCCAACCCTACCCCTACCCCCACCACGCTCTGTGCTTGGCAACACTGCTGCCTACTCGGTCTTTGGATCACATCTCCTGTCTCATGGCTCATCCAGTTCTGCACCCCTTTCCCCACTCCACAGCTGGTGATGGAGGACATCTTTATCAGCGGTAACCCCATGCTGGAGTCAGTGGGGCTCCACGAGCCCCTGGTGGAGGAGCTGAGGGCCACCATCGCCAATGCTATGCACAAGGCCATGATCCCATTGCAGGCCTATGCCAAGGAGTACAGAAAGTACCTGGAGCTGAACAATAATGACATTGCGTCATTCCTCAAGTGCGTGCAAACATCTGAGTGTGTCTGTGTGTCTGTGTGACCCCACCCACATCCTCCCCACCCTCTACCCCTTGTGTGCCCACTGTCCACAGAGCCTACCAGGAGCATTGCCCATCAGCTGAAGAGGTGCGGGAGGTGGTGCTCAGCCACCTACGGGAGAAAGAGATACTGGACAGCTCGCTACCCAGCAGCATCGTCATTGGACCCTTCTACATCAACGTCGACAATGTCAAGCAGAGCCTGTCCAAGAAGTGCAAGGCCCTGGCCACTTCCATGTTGGACATCCTGGCCAAGAACCTGCACAAGGAGGTGAACAATGTAAGTGCCCACCTGCCCAGCTCCAGTGACTGTAGCAACACAAGTATCCTTGCATCCATGGTGAGCTACCACAAGCAAGATGTCCCCAGGCAGGGTCAGGGTTGTCTGCAGTCACCAGGTTAGTGGAAGGATCTAGAAGTTATCCTTCCTTGACCCTGCCTGTCTGCAGGAAGCTGTCCCATGGAGAGGGGGTGTGTGTCCCAGGAAGGGGTGCTGCTACTTCATTCTCTAAACTTGTAGAGAACTGGGAACCCCTCATGAAGGACACCCTAAGATGGATCATTTCATAAAGCTGAGGGTGTACAAGTGCAGGCCTCAGAAATTGTGTGTGTGTGTGTGTGTGTGTGTGTGTGTGTGTGTGTGTGTGTGTTGGTGCAGGAGGCTGGGGAAGGTGAAGTGTGCTAGGCGATGCCCTTGCCTCACTGCGAGGCCTCAGCTCCCCAGTGAGCCGGCTGCTGGATGTGGTGGGGTGGGGCAGTTACCTATCTGAAGATACTGGAGACCAAAATGGAGGAGCAGGCCCCGGGGAAGGCAAGGGAGAGGCACTTGGCCTCCCTAGTGCCCTCCTCCCACCACCAGATCTGTGAGGAGTTTCGCAGCATCAGCCGCAAGATCTATGAGAAACCCAACAGCATAGAGGAGCTGGCTGAGCTTCGCGAGTGGATGAAGGGCATCCCTGAAAAGCTGGTGGTGCTGGAGGTGCGGTACACACCTGGGAGCCAGGGAGCGGAGGGGGAGGGGGGCTGGTGTCCAGGATCCTGGTGGGGCTAGAGGTCAGGTAGGCACACCAGGGACTGGAGAGCTGGGAGTCATGGGCCATTGTTCAGGTCTGAAGGCAGGGGCTGGAAGATCAGGAACCAGGAGGCCAGAGGGGAGGTAGATAGAGGACAGGTGTGGCTTGGGAGAGCTATGAGTCTCGGTGCACGGTGGAGGTTCAGAGCTGTGCTGTCTGGGAGGTCAGGAGGGTAGAAGATATGGGTCAGGGGCTGAAGGCTGGAGGTGTGGTGGCCATGACCCTTGAAGCTCCGAGCCCAATGCTGGCCTTGCACCCTGGCCTTGCACCCCAGGCCTCCCCTCTCTGGGAGAGAGTAGCCTCTCCTTAGCACCCATTCACCTTGGAGAACCCAATCACACTATGCCCCCAAGCATACATGCTTTCTCATCACCACCTGTCCCTGCAGGAGAGGATTGTGAAGGTCATGGATGACTATCAGGTCATGGATGAATTCCTTTACAACCTCAGTGCAGATGACTTCAATGACAAGTGAGTGGGAGCTTGGTCCCCACCCTCCCTAGGTGGGTGGTGGACAGCAGGAGGTAGGGGAAGAGGTGCCAAGCTGTAGTGGCTTTTGAAGATCCTTGTGGCCACAGCTGTGCAGTCACACCAGACATGCCCTGCCAAGATGCCAGAGGTCATGGATCCACATGGTCTGGGACCGGGGCCAGGGTCAGGTGGCCAATGGGGCAGAAAGAAATCATTTGAGCCTCTTGGCCTAGGGACCCTGCTGCCCCCAACCTTGTCTCCATTCTCTATCTCATCATCAACTGGGCCCCTCATTTGTGGTTGGAGCCCTTTGGGGTCCTTGGGAAAAGGAGGCAAAATCCAGCCTGGTGGGCAGTCCCTGGAGAGGAACACTTGTCCCCACCCAGCTCGTGGGAAATGGTCTCGTTAGAAATGCCTTACTGAGGCCCCCAGAGACCCTTTGCCCACCCTGACTCACAGACTGGGGGTACCTCCGGAACCTCAGGGGACAGGAGAGATTAACACTCTCTCCTGGGAGTCCTGCCCAGGAACTTCAAGGCTCCGACTTTATAGGGCTCCCTGGTGGGCCTCCCCCTGGGTCATCATTTCTAGGCCAGCTGCAAGCAGAATCCCTAAATCCCACAGGGTCCCATGTCAGCCAAGCAAAGAGAGTTGGTCTGACATGAAGGAATCTGGCCTGGTGGCCCTGGTTGGTCACCGAGGAAATGCAGGCTAGAGGCTGTCACTTTGCCTCTGCATCACTCCTCTCACTTCCAACACTGTTCCCCTACCCTGCCCTGTCATTGCACTGGGCACATTGGATCAACATTTCCCTGGATGCTGACCACAGCTTCCAGACCACAATCCCAGGGCAGGGACTGCCTCCCCTGCCAGGCAGACCCACACTTGTGGAGTGGCTGCCTGCCAGCTCACTTCTACTTCCCAGTTGTCCAACCCTGTCTGGCTTCAGCTGCCACCTGGGTCCTTCATTCTCCCCTTTATCCTGAGTGCCCCTGCCTGGCCTGCCCATCTCATGATTTCAGCTGTTACATCCCCCCCCCCCAACCCCCATCCCTGCCCCTTCCAGATGGGCTGCCAACAACTGGCCTTCTAAGATCCTCGGGCAGATAGAGCTGGTGCAGCAGCAGCACATCGAAGAGGAGGAGAAGTTCCACAAAATCCAGGTTATGGATCAGAACAACTTCCAGGAGAAGCTGGAAGGGCTGCAGGTAGGGCTTGGCTGAAGCTCTGCTAGGACTGGCTCCCAATAGACACACACACACACACACACACACACACACACACACACCTCTAGGGCTGGGCCTTGCTTCTTGTATTCAGGAGTTGCTATGTCAATGTTTGATGGAAGAATTGATGGATGAATGAACAAATGTCTAAAAGAATGAAAAAAAGTAAATAATGAACTGAAAAGCCAGAGGGGTGCCTGGACCGCAAGCTCCAGAAGAATTCAGAGTAGTAGCAAAGAGCCCCAACTCTTCTGTTGTGTCCCTCATGCCCCAGCGGGCAATGGGCACAGTGTTCAGGGCACTGGGTCTTTCTCTGATTTTGCTATGTCACCACAGGGTGGTCAGCTGCCTGTGATGGGCCAGAAACCTGCTCACTGTTGGAGAAGAAAGTGCCCTCAGAACTGGGACATACTGATGCCCAGGGATCTCCGGCTTCCTGGGTGCATGTGGGCATGGGTGGGGCCGCAGAGGCCTCTGACTCCTTGCTCCTTGGCCCACAGCTGGTGGTAGCTGGCTTCCCCGCCCACGTGGATATTACACGAGCACACGAGATCGCCAATGAGGTGCGGCGGGTCAAGAAGCAGTTGAAGGACTGCCAGCAACTGGCCGCGCTCTACAACAACCGCGAACGCATCTTTGGCTTGCCCATCACCAATGTAGGCCTCTAGCGGGCGCCACATCCCCTAACTCCCAGGGTTTGAGAGAGAGCCCATGGCATTGGTGGCCATATCAGAAACCAGCTACCAGGTTACAGGGCCCTGGCATTTGAGGGGCAGGACCCAGCAGGCTGTAGAGGAGATAACCCACCCTTTGCCCTCAGGGGAAGGAGACTGGCTAGAACCAGGCAAGAGACCTGAGGGTCAGTGTAGGCCTTGCTCAGCCACTCAGAGCCCAGAGCCTGATGGGGGCAGGAAGCAGGGAGGCCAGGCCCAAGTCCATGGGCACAGGATTAGGGACAGCAGCCAGGAGCAAGGATGGGGAGAGGACCTGGCCCAAGAAGGAGCAGCATGGAGAGAGACTTGGGAGCACCCCAAGGCAGCTCCAGCTCTTCTGCCCCTGTAGTACGACAAACTCTCCAGGATGGTGAAGGAGTTCCAGCCCTACCTGGACCTCTGGACAACAGCCTCCGACTGGCTGCGCTGGTCTGAGAGCTGGATGAACGACCCCCTGTCAGCCATCGATGCTGAGCAGCTGGAGAAGAATGTCATTGAGTCCTTTAAGACCATGCACAAGTGTGTGAAGCAGTTCAAGGACATCCCAGGTAAGTGACCAAGCCAGTCCATCCCCTGCTTCCTTGCCTGTGCTGGCTACTTCTCACACCCACCTGCCCTACCCGGCAGCCTGCCAGGAGGTGGCGTTGGACATCCGGGCCCGCATTGAGGAATTCAAGCCATACATCCCACTGATCCAGGGGCTGCGAAACCCTGGCATGCGGAACCGGCACTGGGAGGTGCTGTCCAATGAGATCAACATTAATGTCAGGCCCAAGGCCAACTTGACCTTTGCCCGCTGCCTTGAAATGAACCTACAGGACCACATCGAGAGCATCAGCAAGGTGGCCGAGGTGGCTGGCAAGGAGTACACCATTGAGCAGGTGGGCAGCCAGCAGGCTCACCCTGTCCCACCCAGGCCCTGCCCGATGGCATAGGAGGATGACAGTATTGGACAGGGGTGGGGGTGCATTCTGTTAAGTGAGTGAATAATGTATGTGAAGAGCCTGGCAGTGTCCACCATTCCAGTTATTACTCAGTTACTCCTCTCAAGTTACTTCCTCTCCCAGGATGGAGCACTACCCTCATTTAACAGATGAGTAAATTAAGACTCAGAGAGGTTCAGCAAGTGGCTAGGGTGATATAACCAGTAAGGGCTATAACTGGGACCAGAGCTCCTAACTAGCACCTTAGCTGTCCCCCAACATGTATGTACATGCATGTTATTTATATACATGGAGCACATGTGTGAGAGCCAGTTGTCTTTTAATTCAGATGAGGGTCCATGGGGGATTTTTTGGCAAGACAAGCAGAGAGTATTTGCCAGAGGGGTCCAAGTGAAGGTCATGGCCAGGCAGAGCCTGCTCTTCCCTGCCCAGTGCTGGTCAGACAGAATGTGGGCCAGGCCCTTCCCAGGACCCAGCCTGACTTGTACCCCACCCCAGGCACTGGACAAGATGGAGAAGGAGTGGTCATCCATCCTGTTCAACGTGCTGCCCTACAAAGAGACAGAGACCTACATCCTCAAGAGTCCAGATGAGGCCTCACAGCTGCTTGACGACCACATTGTCATGACCCAGAGCATGTCCTTCTCGCCCTACAAGAAGCCCTTCGAGCAACGTATCAACTCCTGGGAGACCAAGTTGAAGCTGACTCAGGTGGGCCCTCCATGGCCTTCTTTTATTCCTCCCCAAGCCTCGCAGCCTCCTTCCCACAGGTGGCTCTTTATGGTGTCTGGATGGGGCGCGAAGTGGTAGAGAACCTTGCCCAGGTTTGCACAGCTTCTGGCTCTCTGACAGGACCCTCATTCAGAGAAGGGCAACCGGAATGGGGCTCTCCATCTCTGAGGTCCGGCTGCTGGAGAAGGCAATTCAGGACATGGGGGTGGGCCACTGTTTGGTCAGAAGCTGTGGCTGAGGAAGGGCATGAAAGCTGCCAGCAGACCTCCAAAGGACTGCCTGGGCTTGGGACAACTAGAACCTCTAGTCTCAGAGCTTTCTGGGCTGGATACCATGAAGTCCTGAGGTTCCTCGGTGCCCTCTCCCACTCTGCCTTGAGCCTCCCATTCCTGTCTCATTTGGAGCTGGCTGGGGGTGAGGTCGCCAGGGCACTGGGAACTGTCCCTCTTCAGAGCTTTCCAGGCCAGAGGCAGGGGCTGTCTACAGAGCCCTGGAGGACTGTCCTCGGGTCAGGCCTACCTGTGTAATTCTGACAGCCCCTTCCCTGGGGCCTCCTGGAAGCTGTTGGGAAACCTCCAAAGAAGGCTAGAACCCAAGTGAGGAGAGCTTCTGTGTGCTCCTTGGATTACCCAGAGATACCTGAGCTGGTCAGCATTAACCCTAAGTCTCCCTCCTTTGCTCATGCTGTCCCTACACCTGGGGTTCCATCCCTACCTTCCATCTCAAAGGCTCAGTGTCAAGCAGCCCTCATGGCTTTCCCCTCACCTGCCTGCACGGTGTTCCCATCACAGCCCTTGGTCAGTGCCTCTTACGGAGTCCATGGCTCATGCCAGGCCCCTGGTGATTCAGAGGCAGGACTTGCCATTTAGTGGACCGTGGTCTCCTTAAAGACAGAGACCACATCCTGTTCCCCTCTGTTTCTCCTGGTGCCCACAAGGGCCTGGCACAGAGCTGGCCGTGACACGCATCTCAAGAGGAAGAGAATGGATGAATGAATGAACGAATGAATGAGTTTGCATTGATAGGAAAAGACAAGAGATAAATGCTGAAAGGGGAATTTGGAGGCAGAATTCAGGGGCGGGGAGGAGTAGCCTGTTTTGAAGATGTCTCACTCTTGAACTAATGTTTCAGAGTATTTTAGAGATCTCAAGCTCACGCCCCAATACACCTCAGAGAATTTTGGGGTCATAGACCCCAGAGTCCCATCAGGCAAGTCTTGGTCTTCCATGCACTGGAGCTTTTTCCTCTGCTACTTCAGGGTTTGTAGGTTTGGGTGTAGTTCCCTTACAGGGAAGGGTGGCTCCCCGGCTCTGCTGGAGGGTCGGGCATCCTGTGGGGGACTTGGGATTTCTCTGGAGGGCAGGTATCCATGTTGCCTCTTTGTTACTAGGAGTGCTGTGGTGACAGCACCATCTAAAAATTTCCCGATGGACACTGGCTCTGATGCCCTGTTCTCTGCCCAGCACTCTGGTGTGGTGAAATGTCCAGGTTATGGGGACCGGACCCCCAACTTGGACCTTGGGCTCTGACAGTTCATGCCTTGCCTAGGAAGTGCTGGAGGAGTGGCTGAACTGTCAGCGGTCCTGGCTGTACCTGGAGCCCATCTTTAGCTCTGAGGACATCAACCGGCAGTTGCCCGTGGAGAGCAAACGCTACCAGACAATGGAACGGATCTGGAGGAAGATCATGAAGAACGCCTATGAAAACCGGGAGGCGAGCTCACATGAGGATGGGATGGGGAAGCTGGGACCACCAGGGCCCCCGTCACATTGTTAGGAGCCTCCTGGTCTCATCTCTCCCTGAACAAGAAAGACTAGAGAACAAGCCCAAGGCTTTGCTCTTGACCTGTGTTCCCAAGTAAGCTCTCCATGAGAGACACTCCTCAGAAACACAACAGTTGATGAATTTCTTATGGAAATTTGCCATCTATATTAACATTTGAAAGTCCTGCAGCAAAACAAACCCCTTGGCTTTGTTTAACCCTAATTTTTTGACCATGGACTTTTTCTGTGAGACTGACAGAGGTGATGGATGAACCACTAGCTCAGGGCCATTTTCCTGCCCCTGTTCCTTCCCAGGCCACACTGAGGGTCTCTGGCCCATGTGGGTGCTCTTTGAGCCCACCTTGCTGCCTCCTAGTTGGACCAGACTCACTTCCAGTTTCTCTCTGGCCCGGGCCATGCAGGTGATCAATGTGTGCTCTGACCAGAGGCTGCTGGACAGCCTGCGGGATTGTAACAAGCTGCTAGACCTGGTACAAAAGGGCCTCAGCGAGTACTTGGAGACCAAGAGGAGTGCCTTCCCCAGGTGGGCACCACCTACCCCATGCCCACTCTGCGAGTGCCTGCCCACAAGGCTGGGGCATCGAGGACCCCACCCAGGCTGGGGTGCAGGGGTGTCAGTGGTACTGGGGCAGCTGGGCTTCAGGGGGTGCCTGACCCACTCCCTTATCCCTGTTCCCTTGGCAGATTCTACTTCCTGTCAGATGATGAGCTACTTGAGATCTTGTCCCAGACAAAGGACCCCACTGCTGTGCAGCCACACTTGCGCAAGTGCTTCGAGAACATTGCCCGGGTGGGTGACTGGGCCTGGGGCTCAGGGCCTTGGGCTCGGGGCCAGGAGCATTGGGACGCCTTCCCAAGAACAGCTTTTGTCTAGCCCCAGTCCTTTTAGCAGGAAATGAGGTAGCAAGTGAGATTCCTGGCCCTCAGAGATGCACCTGTGTCCTGTGGAAGGCAGGTCAGCTGCAAAACCCCAGCTCAGGACTAGGAGGCCCTGGCTCTCAACTCATCCAGGGGTGGGGGTGGGGGGCCTGTCCCCACAATACACTGAGCTGCTGCTGGCTGGACTGAGAAACCCATGAGGCCAGAGGCTCCTGACTCTCCTTGTCTTCATTCTTGCCTACAAGAGAGGCTGCACAGGCCTGCGCAGGAAGGGGACTCACAGGCAGGGTTAGCCCCTTCCCCAAGTGGGCTGTCTGGGCCCCAGCTAGAGACCAGCAGACCCATCCTGCCGGAATACACAGCCAGGGAAGGCCCAGCGAGGCAGATGTTCAGTTGGGGCCCCCTGGGGCAGAACCCTCTTCTGAAGATGAAGGGCACAGGCAGGTCAGCTCTGGGGCTGTGGTGGTTGGAGCCTCTGGACACACCTGGTATAACTCCCACTCTTGCTCCCCTGCCCACAGCTACTGTTCCAGGAGGACCTGGAGATTACACACATGTACTCGGCAGAGGGTGAGGAAGTGAAGTTGTCCTTCTCCATCTACCCGTCCAGCAATGTGGAGGACTGGCTGCGGGAAGTGGAACGCAGCATGAAGACCAGCATGCGGGACATCATCGAGAAGGCCATCAAGGCCTACCCCACAGTGCGTCACGCCTCCCACCCCAGCATAGCCTCCCAGCCTAGTCATTCTTTTGTTTGCTCTTTGCTCCATCGTGGTAGCTGGGCTGCCTGTGTGCCTCATCCTCAAGTTACAGCCTTGACTGCTGCTGCTGTCAGTCAACCAGGGGATCTCTGGGGACAGGGGTCCTTGAGGCCTGCTCCTGGAGGAATCTGAAAATATGCTCCAGAAAATGAGACTTGCTCCTAATATTAATCAGTTGCTGTTATGTTTCAAGCACTCACTATGTGCCAAGCCTGGACTAGGACTTCACCCACACAGCCTCTCCCAGCCCCACAGTCAACAGCAGGGCTGAGGGTCATTCTGTATCCTACAAAGTTAGTTCAGAGATAGTTTCTGCCCAAAGGCATGTGATTCACAGGTGGCAGAGCCAGGGTTTGAACCCAGGGCTACATGTCCCTAATCCTGGGCTCTCAACCCTCTGCTTCAAGGTCTCTGCTGAGGAAGTGATGACTCTGCCCACGCCTGAGAGGCCCAGAGCTTAATGCTCTCTGCTTTTGAAGTGGAATTAACAACTTGAACCCAGAGTTCAAAAGGCCAAAGCACAGATGATATTTAAGGGAAAAAAAGGGTGCAGGGTCAAGACTAGCAGCTGCCTGGGTCAGCCCTGCCTGTGTTATCTTCCAGATGACCAGGACCCAGTGGGTTCTGAACTGGCCTGGCCAGGTGACCATCGCCGGGTCCCAGACCTACTGGACTAAGGAAGTGTCAGAGGCCCTGGAGGCCAGCAACCTCAGTAACCATCTGTTCCCCCAGCTCTCCCAGCAGGTAGGAGTCAAGGGGGTCATCATCTGCTCCCCACACACACCCCACCCCCAGGAGAGCCTAGTCCCCCCAAGAGCTTTTTCCTATATTGAGCCTGAAAGCGGCCGTGGGTTGTATCCAAAGAGCAGAAGGTCAGACACCCCAGAAATGAGTGTCTCACAACCAGGCACCAGCAGCAGGGACTGGGGGTCTGAGGAGAGCTCTGAGGCCAGGCAGGTGCCCCTCTCCAGATGGTCACCGAGGGAGCCATATCCTGCACCATCCCAGCTCTGTGCACTGGCTCCTCGCCACACTCCTTCCTCGAGCTCCTCACCAGGCTCCACCCCCAGGCCATTGAAGGCTCAGGTGGCACCATACACTACAGGGAGGCAGATGCCATGTGTGTGCCTCCATTTTTATTTACTTCCCTGCCAGACTTCTCATGTGACCAATGCCCTCTCTGTACCCCTCCCATCCCAGACCATCGGCAGCCCCCAGGATGGAGCAATTGCTCCTGACAAAAGCCCACCCTCTGTGCAAAGGAGAAAGAGCCTACCCCTAGCATGACTGTGCCTGACAGTGTCCCCCAACTCCTGCAGCTCAGTGACCTGGTGGCCCTGGTGCGGGGGAAGCTGTCCCGCATGCAGCGGGCAGTGCTATCAGCACTAATCGTCATTGAGGTCCATGCCAAGGATGTGGTGGGCAAGCTGATCCAGGAGAAAGTGGTCAGTGTGAATGACTTCGAGTGGATCTCTCAGCTGAGGTGAGGAGGCAGGGGACACTGACCCAGCTACCCCCAGGGTCAGAGCAACTGCAGGCCAGGGCCAGGGGAGGGTGGAGAGTCAATCAACAATTGTTGTTCCTGGGACAAGCTGGGCAGAGGTATCTGATGCCTTTACTCACCAAAAAGAACCACCTCTCTTCAACTGCATACCCTGCTTGGTGGCCTATGGTCCCCATGGCCCAGGAACCCATCTTCCTGCAATGCCAGGTACTACTGGACAAATCAAGACTTGTACATTCGAGCCGTGAATGCTGAGTTCATCTATGGCTATGAGTACCTAGGCAACAGCGGGAGGCTGGTGATCACACCCCTCACCGACAGGTAAGAGTCCCCCTCCCTGCATGCCCTCCCACACTGGGACCCTTCCTCCAGCTCACGCAGGCCCAGAAGAGCAGGGGCCAAAAGGCGCAGCCAGTCCACCAGAGCTTGCCAGGTTAGGAACATGGGCTTTGGGTTTAAAACCAGCTCTGGCCTGGCCAGTGTGGCTCAGTGGTTGAGTGTCAAGATGTCACCGGTTCCATTCCTGGTCAGGGCACATGCCCAGGTTGTGGGCCCAATCCCCAGTTGGGGGCATGCAGGAGGCAGCCAGTTGATGTTCTCTCTCATTGATGCTTCTATCTCTCTCCCCCTCTCCCCTCCTCTCTCTCTAAAATCAGTAAAGAAAAAAATATATTTTTAAACCAGCTCTATCACAGGCTGAGTGACCCTGGGCAGGTGACTCAACCCCTCTCTGCCTTAGTTTTCTCTGTGGCTTCCTCAGGGTGGTTATGAGAATTTTGTAAGCTGATATATAAAGCTCATAGCTCAATAAATATTAATGAGAGTGAACTGTACAATTTTTTTCCAGTCAAATCCTCCTTTCAACATGCCAGAAGAATTAATCTTGAGAGAATAATTGGCAAGTCCCTTTATGAAGTGATCAGTTTTCATCTAAAGCAATCAATCATCTCCTCTTGCCAACTGTATTTAGTAGCAGATTTTCCAGTTGGATTTTGAATTAGGAGAGTGAAGTGTGGCCCCAGACCAGCCTTCTCAGTGGGTTTCTGAGCAAGGCTCTGCAGGGCCACGGCGTGGTATGGGCGGCACTGGGCAAGGACTGCAATCCTGACCCCAGCAGCCAGGCTGAGCATACCTGAGAGTATGGAGGAGCAAGGGCTGCTCATCCACGGGGCCCAAGAAGGGGTGGCTCTCCCCCTGTGTCTGTGGGAATCCCGAGGAAGGTGCAGGGCTCATGTGTACCTCCTCTCACTCCCATAGGTGCTATCTGACCCTGACCGGTGCCTTACATCTCAAGTTTGGGGGTGCCCCAGCTGGCCCAGCAGGCACAGGGAAAACGGAGACCACCAAAGACCTGGGCAAGGCCTTGGCCATCCAGACTGTTGTGTTCAACTGCTCTGATCAGCTCGACTTCATGGCCATGGGCAAGTTCTTCAAGGGCCTGGCCAGGTGAGGCAGCCTATGAGTGTGGCACAGGACAGGGCAGGAAGGCTGAGCTCTCCTAGGGACACTGCCCGAGAGGAGGGGACAGGAGGGGACAACAGGAGTCAAAGGCTCAGCCCCTGTGGGCACTGGGGAGGGGTGGTGGGCCGTGGGGTTATGGCTGAGCTAATAGAGATTGCTATTGACCGCTTCTTCCCCAGTGGAGTCAGAGGGGCTCTTGGCAGTGCCAGGTGGGCTCTGAACTCATCTCCACCTCATGTTCTCATACAGCGCGGGGGCCTGGGCCTGCTTCGATGAGTTTAATCGCATTGATATTGAGGTGCTGTCTGTGGTGGCACAGCAGATCACCACCATCCAGAAGGCACAGCAGCTGCGGGTGAGCCACCCTTCCACTCTTCCCAAGTCACCAGCCCATTGCCTCTTCTAACCCTGCCACACCCATGCCTTCTTCTAAACCCCCACCTGCAGGGTGAGAAGCCAGGCACCGAGCCTGCCCGGAGCTCAGCCTCCCTCATCTTACAGGGGCCTGGGCACTTCCCCCTCCCCCTTTTGGAGCTCTCCCTGGTGTCTATTGTAGTCAGTCAGGGAGCCCCACATCCCTACCCCACTCTAGGGGTAGCTCCCAGTCCAAGCTACAGTGGATGAAGGGGTCCCTCCGACAGGAAGGACATCTGTCCTTCCTCTAGCCTTGTTCAGGGTGGCCAGGAGTCTTCTCCTGGGAACAAGAGCTGCGAGGCTAGCGAGTGCCCCAACCCCAGCCCAGTAGGACCCTGGGTCCCAAGCAGAGCTAAGCTAGCTCAAGTCGCCAGTGTTAGGAACTGAGTATGGAAGACAGGAGATTTGTGAAGACCTTCAGTAGCCACTAGGACCAGAGGTCTTAGGCCAGACCTTGAGAGAGGAGCCAGTTCATGATCAGGGAGCCAATCTGGGCTGACCAGCTATAGTCAGCAAAGGAGCATCAGCAGGGGACGCGGGGGCCCATCCAGAGGAGGAGCAGGCGAGTCAACCCCTGCCACCCTGTAGGTGGAACACTTCATGTTTGAGGGCGTTGAGATCCCACTCATGCCATCCTGCGCAGTGTTCATCACTATGAACCCAGGATATGCCGGCCGCACTGAGCTGCCTGATAACCTGAAGGTGAGTTCAGGCCTGGAAGGCCACCCAGGGCACCGGGAGGCACCAGAGCCTGTGATCTGGGCTCAGAGATGCTAAAGAACTCATGCAAGGCACACAGCTGCTGGACATCAGGGACTGTCATTCCCCATGGCAGCCCTCCTGCCCGGGGATCCTGAGGCCCATCCCCAGGCATGGAAAGGAGGCCCCAGGCTTGTCCCTAGTCAGGGGACAGATTCAGGTAAGCACAAAAGACCAGTTTCTAACAGGCAGAGTGGTCCAGCCACAGGGGAGCGTAAGCCCCAGCTATGGCAGGCATGCCGCAGAGGGGATCCAAACATTGGCAGGGGAGGAGGGCAGTGAAGCTGCCCCCTGAGAACTGGAGAGTCCACAAAGCAGGTAGTGCTCTGGGAGGGGAGGTCTGCTTCTCTGTTCACATGTGCACCATGGTCCCCAGGCACTCTTCCGGCCTGTGGCCATGATGGTTCCGGATTACGCCATGATCGCTGAGATCTCCCTCTACTCCTTTGGCTTCAATGAAGCCAATGTGCTGGCCAAGAAGATCACAACCACCTTCAAGTTATCCTCTGAGCAGCTCAGCTCCCAGGTGAGGCCCTGCCCTAACCAGGTTCCAGGGTCTGGGAGCCGCTGTCTGCCCCCAGCAGCCCCATGAACTAGGAATTACATCCCCATTTCTCAGCTGAGGACACTGAGCCCCTAAGCAGCTAAGAGACTGGCCTGGCTCATGCATTGCACAGGGGAGCTGAAGCAGGAGCCAGGAACAAACAGATGTCTACCCGCTAGTTCAGGTGCAGGGGAGGGTCAGGAGGCCAAGAGCCACTCAGCCCAAGGCTTCAGATCAAGTGCACCTGGGTCTCGTGAGGACAGAGTGGGATAGCCAGCCCCCCACCTGAGCCTCCCAGCCGTGGGCCTTCCACTCAGCGTGCTGAGCGCAGGCTTCAGGGATAGAGCCCGTTGGTCCAGGCGCTAGCTCTGGGGAAGAGCTTTCCTGTTTGGCTCCATTCTCTGCAGTGGAAGAGATGAGCCCCAGCTCTGTCTGGGCTCACAGCTTAGTTTCTCTTTCCTAATAGTTTCAGAAAAAGTCCCTTGTATCACCCTAACAGACCCTCTCTGGGTGACCTGCTCATGCATGAATACCAGCCTCTGTGGCTGTGGGAAACCATACTGCCTTTGGTCAGGGGAAGCCCACCAAAAGCCATGGGCTGGAGGAGATGCGGTCTGTTACTGGGAAAAATTGCTGTCCACCACAGTGCGTCCTGGGTGCTGGTGCCTCCACACACCTTCCTTCTAACCATCCACTTTCAAAATACTTCCCCATTATTAGAGCAACTATTCCCACATGGTTCTGGAAATAACCTCACCACTTCTCAAATGACAATGACCCAACGTCAAGGCCAGTCTCTTCATTCAAATCCAAGATTTCTGGGAAGTGTGCTGGTCTGCAGGTCCAGATGTATTCTCATGATCTAGCACCATGGGGCAATCTGATAAATTTAACTATTCCCAATACCTGCTATGTAATGAAGAGAACCAGGACCAGTGGGAAAAGTCATGGTGGTGTGACTGAAAGGGTGGGTCTGGAGAGAGGTTACGAGAGAATCTTAGAAGGAAGCTCAAAGGCTATTGAGGCCAACTCGTTCATGGCACATATGGGAAATCCCTCCATTCACTTTGTGAATAAAACTCAAGTGCCTCCCTGCTCTTGACCCCGCTGGGACTGTAGGGATTTAGCTGCAACCAAGGCGAAGCCCTTACCCAGAGGCCAAGAGTCAAGCAGGGGACACAGAATAAGTATTGGGTAAAAGGAGAGGGCTGCTGGGATGGTGAAGTAGAGGGTGGCAGAGGGGCCCAAAGCACAGCACCTGGCCCAGGCTGGGGCACGCAGGTGGTCATAGATGGCCTTCAAGGGAAGTGACATTTTAGCTGAAAACTGGGCAATGGGCTAAGTACCAGGTGGGAGGCAGAGTGTTCCAGAAAGAAGCCCCAAAAGGGACAGTGCCCCCCACTCCTTTACGGCGGCAACAGGATCACTATGACTTTGGGATGAGAGCTGTGAAAACTGTGATCTCGGCTGCTGGGAACCTCAAGCGAGAAAACCCCAGCATGAATGAGGTGAGTGCCATCCAGAGGGGTGCCTGGGAGAGGGCTCTAGGAGGGCACCAGAGCGGCTGGAGGTGCATCTGGCCGGGGCCACCCTGAAGGCTCCTCCGGCCTCTGCTGCAGGAGCTGATCTGCCTCCGGGCCATCCGTGACGTGAACGTGCCCAAGTTCCTGCAGGAGGACCTCAAGCTCTTCTCAGGGATCGTGTCTGACCTGTTCCCCACCATCAAGGAGGAGGACACTGACTATGGCATCCTGGACAAGGCCATCCGCACGGCCTGTGAGCAGAGCAACCTCAAGGACGTGGATGGTGAGCCCCTGGCCCCTGCCCCAGAGTCTTGTGGGTGTCCAGGAAGGGCTGACTCCAGCCACCCTGGGACCCTGGGTGGGGGAACAGAGACAGGCAGACTGGCCTCATGCCTGGACAAGTGTGCTACGGGCTGGGGCTCTCTGTCAAGCAGTTCATGGGGCAGGGCAGGTGCCCCCAGCCCTGTCTCCACTAGAACCCTTCAGGTGATGGCTGTCTAGAAAACACTCCTCTACTCCCACACTATGCTTCTGACACCAGATGTGTGAGATTTTCCTACACCAACCAATTCTGACTCCAGCTGGCGTCTTAAAATTCAATTCAATTCCAACACTCATCAGAGTTAGCATAGACCCCACAGGTTAAGGGCTCAGTTCCAAAGACTGTCCCCACTTCAGACGCCAGTTACATGCAGTGGGTCCCCAAGTTACCCACAACTTCTGTCTTACTTGGCTACCAATCAGAGATGCCCACTACCCCTCCTCAGGTCTGATCATTGGCTAGAATGACTCACAGAACTCGGAGAAACACTTACTTATGTTTATTGGTTTATTATATAATAAAGGGTACAATAAAGGATACAGATGAACAGGCAGATGAAGAGGTACATAGGGTGAGATCTGTCCCCACAGAGTTGGGGTGTGTCACCCTTCAGCATATGGATGTGTTCACCAACCCGTACTTTGAAGCTCTCCAAACCCTGCACTTTTGGGATTTTTATGGAGACTTCATCACGTAGTCATAAGTATTAACTCCATTTCCAGCTCCCCTCCCCTTTCCAGAGAATGGGGGTGGGCCTGTGAGTTCCAAGCTTCTGATCACGGCTTGGTGGTTCCGGTAACCAGCCCCCTCCCAGGAGCTCTGTCTCAGGGACCAAGGGCGGAGACCAGTATATATTTATTATTTCACAGTGAGGAAGCAGGTGGCGTCCCCTCCCCAGACCTCGTGCTGTAGCCTCTCCTCCTGTGTGAGGAGCAGTCCCAGCACTTGGGCCCCTCTTGGGGCTTGCTCCTCCCTGACAGAAGCTGCCCTCTGCCCCATCCATGACTGCAGCTTGATGCCATGACTGGGGGAAGATGGTAGCTGTGGCCTCCCACCCCCACCTCACCGCAGCCCACACCCCTCCCTTTTGAACGAGGGCTCCACGCACAAACAGGGCACGCTGCCCCTGCTCCTCGTTAGAGCTACAGCCCTGGTGTCACGTGTGCACACAGCTCTTGTCCCCACAGCCCCAGCTGGGTGCGCTCTCCTCCTTCCAGACCCTCTTGGGAAGTAGAACGATCCTCCTCCAGGAAGTCACACCCCGCCCTGACCCGGTGGGGCCCTCCTCTTTGGCCTGACGTGCTCATGCTGCAAGCCTGTCCCCGGGCCTCCACTGCTCTTTCCACAGCGGGTCCGGCACCGCCTCCTGCCCGCCAGGCCCCAGCAGGCTCGTTCACTGAAGCCTCAGACTCTTCTCTCCCGGCATCTTGGGTCAGCTTCGCCATCACTAAATGAGCCTTGTCCCTTTGGCAAGGATCCCCGACCTGCAGTGCCACCGCTGCCTCCCCTCCCACACACTCTCGGGCCAAAGTGATGCTCTCGTTTGCTACCCGCATGGTCTGGCCTTCCGCCTACAGCTGGCAGCTGTCCCCACAGCCGGTCTTGGTCAGTTAAAGCTCCTGACTGACCCTTGGGTTTCGTCTTTGGGATTTTGCCTCGTGTTGGCCCGCACTGACTCGGGGCACTGCTCTCTGCAGGCTGGGCAGTGGCTTTGGGGCCGGAGTTGATTGTGGGCCTGTGACAGCTGACACTGAGCAGGTCCATGTGGTCTGCCACCTGACCAGTGTTAGGGAGTAAGAGTCCCAGTGGAAACCAGGAGTTCCTGTTCCCTGCCAGGCTCTGTGCTTAAGGCTTCACCTGCCCCCGCCCATGAGGACTACATGGCCTCATTTTACAGACGAGGAAACAGGCTCAGGGAGTGAGGTGACCATCTGAGGGCACACAGCAAGCTCATGGCAGAGACAACCTAAGCCCACACTCTGACCCCTGGGTGCCTCTGCTGTGCCCCCCCAGGCTTTTTGACCAAGTGCATCCAGCTCTACGAGACCACGGTGGTGCGACACGGCCTCATGCTCGTGGGGCCCACAGGCTCCGGCAAGAGCAACGTGAGTACAGTGGGCCCGAAGATTCAGCCGCAACAGCGGTCTTGGTCCCCATTTGCTCCTCTTGGTCTCTAGAACACCTCCTGCCCCCTGTGCCCACAGCCCACGGCAGTCCTGCTCTCCGAGAGGCCGAGGGGCTCACCCTTGGGCGCCTGTCCCCCAGTGTTACAGAGTCCTGGCAGCTGCTATGACGTTGCTGAAAGGGCAGCCGTCCATCAGCGGCGGTGTGTACGAGGCTGTCAACTACTACGTGCTCAACCCCAAGTCCATCACGATGGGCCAGCTATACGGGGAGTTTGACCTGCTCACCCACGAGTGGTGAGTGACCCCTGACTCCGACTCCTCTCTGGTGACAGCCCTGCTCCAGATCTCTGGAGGCTGGAGGCCCTGGGCCCCTCTCCCTCCCTAGCCCAGGGAAAGGTCTGAAGCCCAAAGCCTGGGGCTCTCCCCGCCACTGCCCTTCCTGGCTGAGTGGCCTTCCTCGCCTCCTGGGATCGCCTCCTGGGCCTTGGTCCCCTCATCTGCAAAGTAGAGATTTTTTTGTTTGTTTGTTTGTTTGTTGATCAGATAGAGTGGGAGGGAGAGAGAGGAAGAGAGAGAGAGAGAAACATCGATGTGAAAGGGACACATCGAGTGGCTGCCTCCCACATGACCCAAACAGGGCCAGGGACAAACTGCAACCAAGGTACGTGCCCCTAGCAGGAACCGAACCCGGGTCTCTCTGGACCGCAGGCCGACGCTCTAACTGCTGAGCCAAACCAGCCAGGGAGATTTTTTTTTTAAATGGCACCATTACTATGGTGAGAAGTAAATGACCTGGACACATGAGAGATGCCTGGACGCTGTGGCACACAAGTGCTCAGTCTGTGCGGACTTCTGTCATTGCCCAGGATGGGCTGCTGGTCCCCTCAGGGCCTGTTCCCTGGAGGCGTGCGTTTGAAAGGAAGTCCGCTGAGCTGGGAGCATGGCAGCTGGGTTGAGACCCCTCAGCACCTAAGGGTTTTTTCCTCTGGGGAAATTCTGTATCTCCAAAGAAGCCTCCAGTCTCCTGCCGGGGCTTTGCTTGGCTCCAGTGTTCTGGACCCCGTGTGGGGGGGCTCTGGAGGGGGAGTCACTGTCTTTCTGAGGCAGGCCTGGCCTGCTTCCCTCATTTCTGGCGAAGGGTCTTATCCACATCCACTCCAGGCTCCTGGGTGGATGGATAGATCGCGGCCTGGAGAGCAGACCCAAAATAATGTGCCCCTACAGCCCCTTCCTGGTACGTGGTGCCTCCGAGATCTGAGCCTTCCTGATTCTGTGGCAGGAACTCGATCCATCTCACAACCCATCGCCTGCTTTCTCTGCTTATCATTCCCCTCTTCGCCACTCTTTCCCTCCTCCAGAACTGTGTGGACGCCCCTTTCTGCTGTTGTCTCCTCCCTTACTTCCTTTTTCTTTTCCAGATGTCATCTTTTATCTCCTTTTACATAACTCTAGTGGGGATGCAGCAGAGTGAATATAAGTACTCACTTTCATGTTACACCCAAAAGTCCTATTTTCCCTATTAAATTTTTTAAACGGATGAAGACATTGAAGAATGAAGAAAAAGAAAAACACAGGCAGAGCAGGGGCAGCCTGGCGGGCAGGTTTCCTTGGGGGCCAGCTGCGCCTGCCACCTTGCCTCCCTGGCACCTACAACCCTCCCCTCCCTGCTGGCTGCAGGACAGACGGGATTTTCTCCTCCCTCATCCGGACGGGGGCAACCGCGTCCAACACCAACAAGAAGTGGTACATGTTCGACGGGCCAGTGGACGCCGTCTGGATTGAGAACATGAACACGGTGCTGGATGACAACAAGAAGCTGTGCCTCAGCTCTGGGGAGATCATCAAGCTCACAGAGGTGCAGCCACCTGTCCACTCACCTGCTCTCCTCTGCAGCAGGGTGGGCCCATACTGTGCCAGCCAAAGCTTGTGCCGCACCCACCCCTCCCCCTCAGGCCACAGCTGCCTCTCAGGCAGTCACCAGGACTCGAGCGCCCCTCTGAGCATCCCTCCTTGCACCCCTCCTCGCCAGCTCCTAGCACCCCTCCCTGTCTCTGAGCTCCTGCACCTCAGCATGTCCTGACAGCGGCTCAGTGCTGCCCTCTCAGCAGACCCACCTTCTGTGATGCTCTGGGTCCCCCGGCTAGGACGACCACCCCACCACTCCCAGCTGGTGCCGCCTTGTGCCTCCCGGGCCCGCTTTAAGGCATGTGAGCTCAGTCTAGGTCACGGTTCTGGCAATGTGCCCAGAGTCTGGGGGACAGGTGGTACAGGGGCAGTTCTCAGAGAGGGGGGTTATCACCTGGGAGTAAAGGCAGTTCACCTCGTCTACACTGAGCCAATCTCGAGCCCTTCTGAGAACAGCTGGAGGTCCATGTGAAGGTATGGCCCTGTATGCAGGTGCAGGCACGCAGCTCCCATCAGATTTCCCCAGGGCTCCTGGGACCCCGCGTGCCCTGACCTCAGGCTGGCCAGAGAGCTCCCAGGAATCTCTTGACTCGTGTTCCTCCTCAGGCCTCGAGGGAGGGCCACACTGTCAGCAGAGGGCCAAGGGGTTCCTGCATTCCCGCACCCTAGCACTGCTCCTGGCCCACTGCTGGCCACCTGCCCACAGCATGAGCAACCCCTCCCCATGGCCCTGCAGCCCTTTCCCTGGCCCCAGGGGCTGGCAGCTGGCCCTCTCACACAGTTCATCTTGGTGCCAGGAGATGACCATGATGTTTGAGGTGCAGGACCTGGCCGTGGCCTCTCCAGCCACAGTGTCCCGCTGTGGCATGGTGTACCTGGAGCCCAGCATTCTGGGGCTCATGCCCTTTGTCGAGTGCTGGCTGAAGAGGCTCCCTGCCTTATTCAAGCCCTACCAGGAGCACTTCCACACGCTCTTTGTCAATTTCCTGGAGGTAAGTAAGGCCACAGTCTGCCTGGCCCGGGTGTGACGGCAGGACGCTGTGTCCACCAGCCACAGGAGCCGGCTGCCATCCCCTACAGAAAGCCATCACTTTGGTCCGGGCTTCGGTGAAGGAGGTGATTGCCTCCACTGACAGCAACCTGACCATGAGTCTCCTCAAGCTGCTGGACTGCTTCTTCAAGCCCTTTGTGCCTAAAGAGGTGTGGCCCTGAGCAGCGGGTGGGCGCTGGGCTGGTGGAGGGCCCTGAATCCCGAGTCCGGCTTCCCGGGAGAGAACTGGATTGGCTCACCTGGGTCCCGGGAACGCCCGGCCATTCTGCTGTAGATACAAAACTGCAGTGAAGACCAAGGGATGTCCCCCACCCGCCAGCTTCCTCAGGCCACTCAGTACTATTCCCGCCTTCACCTGATGCTGTCCCTTCTGTCCCCAGGGCCTCAAGAAAATACCCCCCGAAAAGCTGAGCCGCATCCCAGAGCTGATTGAGCCCTGGTTCATCTTCTCCCTGATCTGGAGTGTGGGTGCCACAGGGGACAGCGTCGGCCGCAGCAGCTTCAGCCACTGGCTCAGGATCAGGATGAAGATAGAAAACGTGAGGGGGCAGCCCCCCGGCTGGGCTCCCAGCTCTGGCATGCGTGTGCTGAATGCTGGGTGTTCTGGGGCTGTCCCCTGGGCCCAAGCCCCCAGGGACAAGTAGCCACGCCAAATACTGGGCCTCACAACCTGGTTTTCCTTTTGGTTCCTCGCAGATTACCATGCTCTTCCCAGAGGAGGGGCTAGTGTTCGATTACAGGCTGGAGGACGCCGGCATCAGCAATACCAATGATGAGGAAGAAGAGGAGGAGGGCAAGCAGGTGATTGCAGGCCTGCCCTGAGGGGACAGGACAGGGAGGGCCCCACTGGGTGGTGGCTGTCCTCTTTGGTGAAGAGTGACTAGAGAGAGGAGGCATGGTGACAGCCACAGGTCTCAGGCGGGGATTAGGTGCATCATCTCGGGAATCCTCACAGGCCCGTGGGGTGGTTCCTTCCCAAGCAAGGAGACTAAGTCTCAGAACAGTCACGCCCAGCTAGACGCAGGACTTGAACCTGCATCTGGAAGAAGTTAGAGCACCTCCCTTCTCAGCCACATGCACTGTCTCCTCTTTGTTGTTAAGTCCAGAACTGGCTGCCTCTGTTTTACTTAAAAGTCCCATTTGTCCAGGGCCTGGGCTCCCCAAGAGTGGGAGAGCAAGTCCCCACGTCCTGCCTCAGTGTTCCCACCCCTCCTATCGGCCAGTGAGGACTCCATGAGCCTACCTCATTCAGGAGGAAGGGGCAGAGTGACATTTGCAGAGGGTCCTACTGGGAACCTCACAGGGCACATTGGAGTCTAACGGTGAGAACTGTCTGTCCCCAGTGGGACAGGCTGGTTTGATCATAGTGAGTGCCCCCACCAAGATCTGCAAGTTGGGTCAGGGCTGTGGGTAAAGGGATTAATGCTGGTGATGGTGGGGGAGACCAGGCCAGGTGACTTCTGAGTGTCCAGGAGATGCCAGCACCCCCACACTCTTGGGCATCCTGAAACTAAATAGCAAAGACCTTTTCATTCTGAGTTGTTCAATTCCCAGAGTACCTCCTTCACGTAGAGACCTAGGGACTAGTGGTCCCTAGGGAGCCTCCCACTGGAGGCAGCTGTGTGCAGGGCAGCCCCCCATTCCTTGTGGTTTGTTCTGGAAGTCGCCCACCCAGGCAGAGGGTAGGGCACGGGGCTTCCTATTTCTGTCCGCAGCAGCCCCTCATCTGGGCCCTCTTGCCAAGTCCCAGCAGTGCAGCCCCTTGCCCTCCTGCCGCACCTCCCAGGGGTGGGTTGGGGAGGGGTTCCAGGTCCAGCCCTGAGCCACCTGTGGTTCCAGATCGCCTGGGTGAAGTGGATGGACTCTTCATCCCCATTCACCATGATGCCAGACACCAACTACTGCAACATCATCGTGCCCACCATGGATACCGTGCAGATGTCCTACCTGCTGGGCATGCTCCTCACCAACCACAAGCCCGTGAGTGTCCCGCCTTGCCCTGCCGCACCCCATGCCAAGGCCCAGGTCGGGGTGGCTGGCTCCTGCTCTGCACTGTGGGAGAGCTCTGCCTACATGACCCCCACTCTCCCAGGTGCTGTGCACCGGCCCAACAGGCACAGGGAAGACCCTCACCATCTCCGACAAGCTCCTGAAGAACCTGCCGCTGGAGTTCATCAGCCACTTCCTCACCTTCTCAGCCCGCACCTCGGCCAACCAAACCCAGGACCTCATTGACAGCAAGCTGGACAAGAGGCAGGCACTCCTGGTTCCTTCCTAGGCCCCAGTGCCCCCAGCCTGGCAGAGCCAACTGCCGTCTCACCTCCCCACTAAATTATGCGCCTTTGCCAGAAACCTCCCGGCTTGGGAGAGGCTGGGGGGCTCCCTCGAAGACTGTTCTGGAGCCTTCTTCTATCAGGAATTCCTACCGAGCCCTTCCCCGGGTGCTTGCCCTGGGCTGGCACTTGGGCGGGGCCTGTTACCTTATGCCTGGGAGGCAAGACTCACCTTGAAGGAGACCAGACTTAGGGCAGCCAGGTGTGATGTCCTAGGACACTCAGGATGGGGACAAGGGACTGCTCAAGAGGTGCAGTAATTCAGACGAGGCTGAAGTTAGTGAGGGCTTTCCAGAAGCTGCCCCTGGATTCCCAGAGGACCTGGTGCCCATGGGTGCTGGGTTCACATAGCCCCTCCTCATAGGAGGAAGGGTGTGTTTGGACCACCCCTGGGGCGTAACTTCATCTTCTTCATCGATGACCTGAACATGCCGGCCTTGGAGACATATGGTGCCCAGCCCCCTATCGAGCTGTTGCGCCAGTGGATGGACCATGGGGGCTGGTATGACCGCAAGATCATCGGTGCGTGCCTGTGGCCCGGGGCAGCAGGGAGCAGGCAGGGTGTGCTGGGAAGAGCAGGGCACTCCTCCAGCAGGCACTGTAGGCACAGGGCAGGGCTCATGGTACTTTTAGAGGGTCCACAGAAAGGTTTTATTTTAAAACATTTTTTCTTTATTGGTTTTAGAGAGAGAGGAAGCGAGAGGGAGAGAGAGATAGAAACATTGATGAGAGAGAACATTGATTGGCCACCTCCTGCATGCCCCCCACTGGGGATTCAGCCCACAACCTGGGCATGTGCCCTGACCAGGAATTGAACCGGCAACCTCTTGGTGTATGGGTCAATGCTCAACCACTGAGCCACACCGGCCGGGTGAAAGGTTTTATTTTAAAATCAGTGGGGAAATGAACTTTTAGCTCAAAGAAAAATTTAATGTATATTAATATATTTGTCTTTATCCCAATACTATTGTAAATTATAATTTTTAATATTTTTTTAATGGAGGAGGAGAGAAGTGTCTAGGGCCCACAAAAGTCATTCTGCAGCCCTGGGCAGGGCCCCTTCCTGACTTCCTGCCCCCACTCCAGGAACCTTCAAGAACCTGGTGGACATCAACTTTGTCTGTGCCATGGGCCCCCCAGGCGGAGGCAGGAATGCCGTCACCCCACGACTGACACGCCACTTCAATTACCTGTCCTTCACTGAGATGGACGAAGTCAGCAAGAAGCGCATCTTCTCCACCATCCTGGGCAGTTGGATGGGTGAGCACTGGGCAGGGGTGGGGGAGGCCTCGGCAAAGGTAGAGGCCCAGGCCCGGTAAGCGACATCAGACAGCTGAGCAGCTGCTGGAAAGGGTGGAGTGCTGAACTACTGACCTGGCTTCACCCCTTACTCAGCTGTGTTACCTTGGGCAAATTCATGACCCTCTCTGAGCTTCAGTTTCTTCATCTGTAAAATGGATGATCATATTAGTGCGCACCATCCCAAGTCCTGAAGGTTAAATAAGACATTGTATGTAGAGCATCCGGTATGAAGCCTGGCAGGTGGTGACTGCTGAATATGACATACATATGTGTACACATATGCATTTACTGCGTAAGTACCCACGTATCCGTTAGTACTTGCTCAGAAACGCTGGTGAAAGGATTTACTTTTGGAACTCAGGAAAAGCCATCAAGATAGAATGGGCAGCCCTGTGGCTCAGGGAATAGAGCATCGGCCCACACAACAAAGGGCCGCGGGTTCGATTCCCAGTCAAGGACACGTACCTGGGTTGTAGGTTCGATCCCCAGCCCCAGTTGGGGCACATGTGGGGGGAAACCCATGGATGTGTCTCTCTCACATCGATGTTTCTCTCTCTCTCTCTCCCCCTCCCTTCCATTCTCTCAAATTCAGTGGAAAAAAATATCCTCAGGTGAGGATTAACAACAAGAAAAAGAATGGACAAAGTGGCCCTGATCCTTCCTGGGGCGTGAGGAAAAGTCCACCCCGGGATAGAGTTTTCCCCGCCAGCCCTCCTAACACACACTCTGACCTGCCACTCCACTTGGCACTGTGCCAGGCTATGCGTGCTGGGGGTCAAACTTCCTCAGGCTTTCTTTCCTCTGGCTTTGCCTACTCTGCCCCCTGGTGCTACAGGCCAGATGTACTGCATGCCCAACTTAGGGGCGTGGCCACATTGCTCCAGGCAGGGGGTGGTGGCTGCTCTGGGAGCCGTCAGCCAGGGTGGGCAGCAAAGAGCCCACGTAACTCCGAGCCTCATCTCTCTCTCAACCCTCTACTAGATGGACTCCTCGGAGAGAAAAGTTACCGGGATCCCGTGCGTAAGTACAGGCCTGGATGGGAAGGGGCTCCGGCCAGAGTGAGCCTTGGGCTCCAGGTGGGCGTGGCTGAGGCAGGACCAGGGCCCACAGTGAACCATCCTCGGGCTCAGGCAGCGACCTGGGGCTGCCGGCCTTCCTCGGCTCACTCACCCCTTCTTCCAGCTGTCATTCCTTCAGTGCCTGGCTTAGTGTCTGGCCCATAGTAGAAGTCAAGTAAATGCGAGTTGAGTGAATGAATAAAGGAATCCAACAATCTCCTACCCTGTGTGAGGAAGCAGAGGCTCCAAAGAGAGCAGCCTCTCCAAAGAGTGGGCATGGACTCGAGAGCCGGGGGGATCCGCAGCCGGGGTTAGGCAGCCCTCCTGAAGCAGCTTCACAGGGCAGTCTCTCGGTCATTGCCGCAGGGCTAAGGACAGGCCAGAGCTCTCTCCCCACCTCGTGTCCCACCTCTTCTCCCCTTCAGCTGAGAGAGGCTATCAGGAGACAGAGCCGTCTCTAGTCCTCCACATCCACGGCTCACCTGCACCCAGGCCCCCCTCAGGATCCTCTGCTATCTGGGGAATGAACGTCCCTACTTCCTGGTGAGGCCAGGCCCTCCGCTCGGACCCGAACCCCACCCTGCTGTCTGCTGGGAGATGTGGCTCCGCCTGCTGCCTGCACCGCAGTCCCGCAGTCAAACCTGTCTCGTTACTCTCATCTCAGCGACAGACACAAACACAGACACAAAAGCACTTCTCTTGGCCCCGCCCCACTCACCCGAGGCCATCGCTCCTTTTCTGTGCTCACCTGGACAGAAAAACTCCTCAAAAGCACTGTCTCCTCCCACTGTCCCTTGAGCCCCACCACTGCCCTAGGAGTGCTCTTGTCACCAGCGGCCTCGCGTGGCCAGACCAAAGGTCAGCTCTTGGTCCTCACCTGCCCTGGGTGTCGGCAGCGTTGACCCAATAGGTGGCCCCTCCTTCTCTCCGGCCACCTCTTCCTAGATGGATGGGGGCTTGCTCTCCGGCCTCTTCTCCCTCTAACCACGTCTCCCAGGCAACCTCCTCCTGCCCCGGCAACAAAGCCCATCCTCGTGCTGACGACACCCGAGTTGGCACCTTCAGCCCAGGCCTCTCCCCGAAGCCCTGACCCAGCGTCCTCTCAGACGTCCACCAGGCATCTCAGGCTGAGCATGTCAGACCCAGGCTTCCCTCCCCTCGGGTGGTGGCAGCTGTCCTTTCGGGCGTCCAGGACAAGAGTCTTAGCGTCATCCAGACTCCTCTCTCTCTCACTCACATCTGACAAGAGGTCCTGCTGACTGTCCCTTCGGAAGCCACCCCAGCCACTGCCCACCCTCACCCAGCCATAGCAGCAGCCCTCTCCCTGGTGTCCCTGCTTCTGCCTTCACCCTGCATCCATCTGTCTGTCTTCTGTCCATCCATCCTCCACTTGTAGCCAGAGGGACCCATTCAAACGTTAAATCAGATCACATCCTCTCTCTCCCTCCCTCTCTCTCTCTCTCTCAGGTAAGCCCCCAAGCCCCAACAGTGGCAGGCAAAGCCACCCCATCGGCCCCTGTGCCCTCACTTCCTCCTGCTGGTCCTTAACACCCAGATGTGCCCACCCCAGGGCCTGTGCCCACCCCAGGGCCTTCGCCCTCCAAGTCCCCTCTCTGGAACAGTCTCCAGATCTGGGCCTGCTCACACCTCACTTTTCATTTCTGCTTGAGTGCCCCTCCTCCATGAGGCCTGTCGGAATCCCCGACCTGGCTCTCCCTGACCTCTCCTGCTACCAGTCTCTCCACGGCACTTTCTGTCCCGTTCCCTGTCCGCCTTGCATGTGGTCTGCCAGTCTGTCTCCCCACAAGCGTGTTCACATGTTGAGGTGAGGCATGTCTGTGCCCAGGACCAGAAGCAGCACCGCCTGGAGCTCGGGAGCCCTCCTGCCCTTCTTTACTTTTTCCCAGTCCTGGGGGCTCCCTCTGCCCCAAGTTCCTGCTGACAGAACTGACGTTTCCAGCAAAGAATTGGGTAGTTTTCAAAGAGCAAGCAAGTAGCTTGTTAGTGGTGAAGAGGCAGGCTGGAGGCTGCAGCAGCTCCGAGGTGAGCCTGAGGGTCACGGCTCAGCGCCAGCCCCCGCACTCACTGTGAAGTCCTGAGCCCACGTGGACCACGTGGCCCTCCGCACGCGTGGCTCAGAACTGGCATGTGTCAGGTCTGGGACACAGTCCCACAGGGCCGGAGAGTCCCAGCCCACCAGCACTGAGTGCAGACCAGTGCCCCGGGGCACAGACAGGCTGTCAGTACCTAGGATGCACAGGGGGAGCTCGGAGCAGGAGACTCCTTGCCCTGAGGGCCATCAGGAAGGCCTGGTGGAGGACACCCGCCTGAGGAAGGGTGTCGGTGAGAACAGCACCAGCACGGGCAGAGGCTAGGACCCTCAGAGGCTGTCCAGGGAGCTCCTGCCTGTGTGACCCAGGCCCACTCCTGTTCCCACAGCCGGGGCCCCCAACATCGCCCACTTCACGGATCCCCTCGTGGAAGCTACCATCATGGTGTACGCCACCATCACCTCCCAGCTGCTGCCCACCCCAGCCAAGTCCCACTACACCTTCAACCTGAGGGACCTCTCCAAGGTCTTCCAGGGCATCCTCATGGCCGACCCAGCTAAGGTTGAGGTGAGGATCGGGCAGGCCCCTCCCCAGTGTCCAGTAGAGGAATGTCCACTCTGCCCTCACTGTCCTTCTCAGGCCTCCCTGCCCAAAGTCCCCATCCTGGGTGAGGCGAGGCCCCCAGGAGCCCTTCCTTCGTGCAGCTGAGCTCCATCTCACAGGGCAAGCCCATGCCTAGAACGGCAGCAGTGACGGGGCCACACAGAAGAGGGAGCCAGGGCAAGACCAGGCAGAGAGGCCCTGGTGTGAGAGACTTGTGGGGAGCAGGGAGTATAGCGGGGTGCAGGGTGTCAGGTGTGCTGGACAGGCTCAAGCACACTCTGTGGACTGCCAGGGGCACAGCATCCTGAAGGAGCCAGGGAGCCAGGGGCAGGTGGGGAACACATCTGCGTAATGGAGAATTGACCGGTGAGAGTGTGTGGAGCCCGAGACCAGGGGGAGAGCAAACAAGACAGAAGTGCCCTGGCCCTGCCAAGCTGTAGCCAAAGGAGTTGACAGAAGAGCCTGGGGCTTCCTGAGGGTGGTCTAGTCACCCAGGGGAGGCGGGGAAGCTGGGAAGTGGCAGCTGAGACAGATGGGGGCAGTCAGAGGGTCAGATCAGTGGCGTTTGCTGAGTGGTTAGATGTGAGGTACTGTGAAGGTGTAAATCGAATCAGGCATTCCTCCCGGGCTTAGAGTTTGGGGAGCCATGGGAGCCATTAGAGGGGAGCAGCGATGACCGGCTAGTGGAGCTAGATGCCCAGCAGGCACTTGGCCAGCTGGGCCTGGAGCTGGGGGTGGAGCGGCCAGGGCAGCACTCTGCAGGACTCAGTCCTGTCGGTCAGCAGGTGCACCTTCAAGCAGCCCCTGCAATGGCCCTCGCTTGGTCTCAGTGGCAGCCAGGCCCAAGAGCTGCTACTCCCACACCGTCCCACTCCTGGTACTTTGAAAGGTGGCTAAGGACCCAGGGCTGAGGGTGGGCACTGACGCTGAGGTGGCCTCAGGACAAAGTGCAGCTGCTGCGACTGTGGTACCATGAGAACTGCCGTGTGTTCCGTGACCGCCTGGTGAACGAGGAGGACCGCACCTGGTTCGACAAGCTCCTCGAAAGCCACATGGAGAAATGGGAGGTGGCCTTCAATAAGGTTTGCCCCTTCCAGCCCCTCCTTTATGGGGACTTCATGTCACCAGGCTCTGACGTCAAGTCCTACGAGCTCATCACCAGCGAGAAGAAGGTAAGGGGCCTACCCCTGGTGGGGGCCTCTTCACTCTGCACCCCTGGGACCTCAGCCCTCTGCAGCCACCAATAACAGACTGAGCGTCAGGACATTGGGTTAGAAGGCCAGTTCTGGGACTTCAGACCAGCACTTGCCTCTCTGAGTCCCATTTCCTCACCTGTCAAATAGGTACAGTTGGTCCTGCTTGACCCATCTCTGAGGACAAGTCTGTGGTTCAGGCAGGCCCGGCTTCTTTAGACCCAATACCCTCCCATGCACAGCAGAGCAGGGCAGGCTATGGGAAGGGGTGCACCTCCCCCCAGGGGTGCAGGTGCACAGGCACAGAGGAGGACCAGTTCTCTCCATCCCCCCAGATGATGCAGGTGATTGAGGAATACATGGAGGACTACAACCAGATCAACACAGCCAAGCTGAGGCTGGTCCTCTTCGTGGACGCCCTGAGCCACATCTGCCGCATCAGCCGCACCCTGCGCCAGGCGTTGGGCAATGCGCTCCTGCTGGGCGTGGGCGGCAGCGGCCGCAGCTCCCTCACCCGGCTCACCTCGCACATGTGAGGGTCCCAGGAGTGGTGGGCAGCTGGTGGCAAACTGTGGGTTCCTTCCATGTCCTTCCACAGTGCTGGGAACCCAGGGCAGCCCCAAGCCAGACCCTCCCAGCCCACGGGCTTCTGGAAGGACTGGGAATAGGATCTGGGGTCCAAAGAGAGGCAGCAGCAGTGCCCTGTGCTGCTGTGGGAAGGGGTGTACATGTACTCATCCAGGAGGGACTCCTAGAGGTGGTGGCCATGGGCCTGCTCTCGGAATCAGAGCTGGGAGGGTGGAAGGGAAAGGCATTTCAGTTTGGGAGCAGCTCAAACAAAGGTCTGGAGGCAAGAGGCAGGTCAGGGTCTGGAGAGTCTGCAGATGTGCTCAGAGTGGGAGCAAGTCCCTGGATGGCTGGGGTGGGGGCATGGACACCTACTAGCCCCTCAGCACTTGGCCCCAAGCTTTGTCACACTGCTTTTCATCTCCAGGGCCGAGTATGAGTGCTTCCAGATCGAGCTATCCAAGAGCTATGGCATGACTGAGTGGCGTGAAGATGTCAAGAAGGTCTTGCTCAAGGCTGGCCTACAAAACCTGCCCATCACCTTTCTGTTCTCGGACACCCAGGTGCCACCACCCGGGTCAGGCAGGGTCCAGGGTGGGCTGTGTATAACCCCATCCAATGTGACATTTTGGAAGGTGGTCAGTCCTTCATGCCCAAGTCACTGTCAGTGGGGTGGATCTTAGGAGGGATGGTCGGGAACCAGGGGAGCCACAGATGGGTGGGTCAGGCGCATGGGGCATAGATCATTACTACACCCCAAATGTGAAGAAGGCCCCTGGCACTATAGCTGACCACAAGCAGTACCCACTCACTGGCCAACAGCTTCCCACTTCAAGGACCAACCATCTTGTGCCCAAAGTGGGGTGCCCATGGTTCCCCTCTTGGGGGCTGCTCCCCCTGGAGCTCCCCTACGCGTGAGGTCTCTCTTCACGACTCTGAGAGGAGAGGTTGTTGCTCTGGGGCCTCAAGACAAATAGAGCAGAGATTAAACCTGGCTGGTGGTCAGGATTGGGCCATGGCTAAATCCCTGGCATGTGCCCCACCCCGACAAGGGCCCCTCTGCTCCTACCCCTGGGCTCCCTGCACAGAATCAGCCAAGGGAGGGTGCCCTCTGGCACTGGCCAGGCCCTGACCATATGGGTTGGGCAAGGACCCATTTCTGCCTGTGGCCTGGTTTCTTCCTGTGAATAAACTGAGGCATGGAGAGGCCGGAAAAGTGAAGAGGAAGATGCCGGGGCCCTTCCACAGCACAATGGTGATGTTCAGGGTCTCTGCCACAGAGCAGGCCTGGATGCAAGACCTAGACCACGACTTGTGAGGTCCCTTATATGACCCTAGGCTTCTCTGAGACAGACGGTGGCAGACGGGGCTGTTGTGAAGGTCCAGCTAGACCGTGGTTGTGGAGTCCAACACCCAGGAGCCATGTTCAAGGCTCAGTTCCTCCACCCCTATCCCTCCTTAGATCAAGAACGAGTCCTTCCTGGAGGACATCAACAACGTCCTGAACTCGGGTGACATTCCCAACCTCTACACCCTGGACGAGCAGGACCAGATTATCAACACCATGCGGCCCTCTGTCCAGGAGCAGGGCCTCACACCCACCAAGGCCAACCTGATGGCTGCCTACACGGGGCGTGTGCGCAGCAACATCCACGTGGTGCTGTGTATGAGGTACAGGAGCCACGCGGCCACGCGGCCACACGGACAGCAGGGCTGGGCGGGGGTGCACCAGGCCAGCCATAAGGAGAAAGGCCTGGGCCTGGCCACCATGCCACTGGGCCCAGGCTACTGTGTGTTGCCTCCGGCTGCCATGCCACAGGGCTCTGGAAGGGCCCTGGGTCCTGGGCTTATGGGACTGTAAGTCAGTGTCTCAGGGCCTCATTTGGACTCCTGGCCCTCCAGCCCCATCGGAGAGGTTTTCCGAGCTCGCCTGAGGCAGTTCCCGTCCCTAGTCAACTGCTGTACCATCGACTGGTTTAACGAGTGGCCAGCAGAGGCCCTAGAGTCTGTGGCCACCACATTCCTGAATGAGATCCCAGAACTGGAAGCCACCTCTGAAGTCATTGAAGGACTAGTAAGTGTCTTGGTTAGAAACAAGCCATCAGGGGGAAATGTTTAGGTTTGGGCTTGGGGTCACCAAGGCCTGGGTGAGAGTCCTCGGCCCACTACTGATGGTAAGCCTTTAAGTAAACAGCTTTGCCTATCTAAGCCTCAGTTTCTTCATCTGTATAGTGGGAGTGCCACAAGGTCATCACAGTGATGTGGGAGGTTAGGCACACAGTCACAGTTACTGGCTATCTTATTCCCTGAGGGCTCTGTGGTAGCTTTCTTCAAAGAGCTCCCTGTCACAACCCAGAGACCACAGATGAAGGGCTAGAACTGTCTGATCCCACCTGAGAGAGTGAGGGTCACCTGGGGGCCAAGAGCTAAGGTGAGTCCATTTCCCATTTCCCCTCAGCTGTGCTGAAGCCTTGGGCCCTCCCGTACCTCAGATCCAGTCTAAGGGGGGACCTCACCTTAGGGCTCTCAAAGAGAGGCAGGCCTTGGGGGCTGTGACTGGGCCAAGAGCTGGGCCCACATTCCAAGCCAGCTCTGCTTTGAACAAGTCCCTTAACTTCTCTGGGTCATGCAGAATAGATGACCTTGTCCTTGAGGTTGTGAGTTCATAGGCGAGAGTGAGTGAAGGGCATCGAGGTTCCTGCACACGGCTCCTTCTCAGGGCCAGGCTGTGGGGGCTTCGAGGGCACCCTGGTACCCTCTCTCTGCTGGGGCTCCACAAGGCTTCCATCAGTGGTCCCCAACCCCACAGATTCAGGTCTGCGTGCATATTCACCAGTCAGTGGCCAGGAAGTGTGTCGAGTACCTGGCCGAGCTGGCCCGCCACAACTACGTCACCCCCAAGAGCTACCTGGAGCTGCTCAATATTTTCTCCATCCTCATTGGGCAGAAGAAACAGGAGCTCAAAACGGGCAAGAACCGCATGAAGAGTGGCCTCGACAAGGTGAGCTGGGGTGGGCACGTGGTTCTGCCGGCTCTACCTGAGACCTGCTCCGGGCAGCTCAGCCCAGCCTTTCAGCGGCAGCACAGTGTGTGAGTGGGTGGCTTCCTCCTTCATTGAAAGAGCAAAAGCTTCCCGCCCAAAGGCAAGGCCAAAGCAGATGTCTCCAGACTCTCAGGGGACTTCTCCCTTCCTTGGGTCCACGGGGCAACCTAGGGGCCACTGAAGCTGCCAGCCATAGCCTCTCACTCATGAGTGAGGACAGCCCTGCAGGGCCCTCTCTCCAGCCCCCTCCAGGCCCGGCTTTCTCTCCGGCCCCCTGTCACACCTGTTTTCTTCTCTGTGACCCCCGCACCCCCAGCTGCTACGAACTTCCGAGGATGTGGCCAAGATGCAGGAGGAGCTGGAGATTATGCGCCCTCTGCTGGAGGAGGCTGCCAAGGACACCACGCTCACCATGGAGCAGATCAAGGTGGAGGGTGTTCCCAACAGTCCCCGAGGTCTGACCACGTCTGCGGATGCTCCACATCCCCGCGCAACCACAAGATCGCTAGCTGCCCGCCCTCTGCGGGTTGCTTAGCATGTCTGTGCCATTTCCTCATTCAGTGGTCATTTGTTTGTTCAACAAAGGCTTGGTCAGCACCTACTCCATGCCAGATACTACACTGGGAAGGGGATACAGTGGAGAGTAAGACAAACAAATCCAAGCCCCAGTAATCACAACGTGGACTAAGAGACAGGGCTGCTACAGGCAGCCCTGCAGAGCTTGCCTAGTCTCTCTGATCCTCTGAGCTCCACCTCTGCAGACATTGCAGATTTGCATATTCTTTTTTTTCTTTATTAATCTTTAGAGAGAGAGGAAGAGGGAGAGAGAGTTAGAAACATCGGTGAGAGAGAACATCGACTGGACGCCTCCTACATGCCCCTCACTGGGGATCGGGCCCACAACTTGGGCATGTGCCCTGACCAGGAATCGAACCGGCAACCTCTTGGTGGTGCATGGGTCGATGCTCAACCACCGAGCCACACCGGCCAGGCAGATTGCATATTCATTATGACAGCTTTCTGGCAAAAGTAGTCCTACAAAGTCCATGTATTGAAACTTTCTCCAGCAGATGGAAAGACAAGGACTTGTGGGAGGAGCACCTTTCTCTGTCTTACATGGAGGTGCCCTGTGGGCTTAGGGGGCCCTGCCCCCTAGGGCAATTATGCTCAAGTGTGTAAAGCTGGAGCCCCATGCCAGGCCCACAGTTAGCACTCAGGATTGGAAGGGGCTCATAGCATTCCAGATCTCCAAGTCCCGTCATAGCTAAGAGGGTCCTTGGTGGACGGGGCATCCCAACCCTCATTTTCTTCCACCTGAGAAGACTGAGAGACAAAGAGGAGAAAGGGGAGGAGGGCACACCTATCCCTGACACTGGCCACCAGCTGGGCCCTCCCTGCCTCCGGTCCTCAGGTAGACACGACCCTGGCTGAGGATACCCGGAAATCAGTGCAGGCAGAGGAGATCAAGGCCAATGAGAAGGCCAGGAAGGCACAAGCTATTGCCGACGATGCCCAGAAGGACCTGGATGAGGCCCTGCCTGCCCTGGATGCAGCCTTGGCCAGCCTGCGCAACCTCAACAAAAGTGATGTGACCGAGGTAGGCAGCCAGGCATCTCCCAGAGCTCCCCTTTGCATTTCTTCCTGGTGCCTTTTGGGTCCTTGCACCCAGGCCCTCTCTCTACACATCCCTTGGGGGTCATGTGCCAAGAGGTAAGGGCAGAACTAGGGCTTGAACCCCTTATCTCCTTGTACCAGCCCCAGGGCCCCAGCAGGTGCATGGGAAGTCTTGGGCCCTGAGATGAGCATCCAGGATTTTGTGGCCAGCCTGGTACATGGAGCAGTGGGCCAACCTCAGGGTCTCCAGGCATGCCCTTTGTCTGTGGTGGTAGAGACTTGGTTGGTAGGGCCCACTCTGTCTGGCAGCTGTCCCTACCCAGGGGTACACACTCAGTGATGGATTTCCCCCTTCTCTACTCTGGGCCTGGCCCACAGGTGCGTGCCATGCAACGGCCGCCCCCAGGTGTGAAGCTGGTCATAGAAGCTGTGTGCATCCTGAAGGGCATCAAGCCCAAGAAGGTTCCCGGAGAGAAGCCTGGCTCCAAGGTAGATGACTACTGGGAGCCTGGCAAGGGGCTGCTGCAGGACCCCGGCCGCTTCCTCGAGGGCCTCTTCAAGTTTGACAAGGTGAGCATGCCCGCCAGTGAGTGAGGGCCACCCAGCTGGGCCGGAGAGCAGGGAGAGGAGCCTGCCCCACCCCAGCACTGGGGTCTCTGCCCTGTGTCCCTCTGCCTGCATACACACAGCCCTGCGGCCTCAGAGCTGACAGGAACCAGATCCCGGCCTGGAGGAACTCTTCGGCTGGGAGGGTGACAGACATACCCACCCACAGATGGGTATTGAGGAAATTAGGACCCCGGCAGTCTCCTGTGCCCACAGGATGTCACCCTCAGTTACTCCAAGGATCTGCAGCCTGGAGACTGCCAAGCCCTTTCCTCCCTGCGACCCCCATGGCCCTGGCCTAGACGTTCACCATCTGCTTGATCATTGCCTCTGCCTCTCAGCCTCAGCACCTGAGATTAAGCTTCCTCTGTTTGCCTTTGGGTTTCTCTCCCTGTCTATCTGGGGCTCTCGTTGCCCATGGGCATATGCTCTCTTGGGAGCTGCTTCAAGGTTAGGTCAGCCTGGAGCCCACTCTTCAGCCCAGAAATTGGCTAGGGGGCAATTGTGTGTCCCATGTGGGCCACCCACCACCACCCTATGTTGGTGTTGGGGCCCCAGGCACTTCCCAGGGTGCACTGGAAGGCAGCAGGACCCCCTGTGAGCTTCCCCATCTCTCCTCCTCCTCTTCCATCAGACTGGAAACTAAAGGCCCCCCAGGCCCAATTAAGCCCAAATTAGGAGTGCTCAGGGCCAGTGCTCAGGCTCCCCTGCTCCCAGGCTCTGAGCTCTGGGAGCTCATGAACAGTGCATCTTCCTGGGCCTGTCCTGAACTACAGTGTTGCTGTGGGACAAGAGCCCCAGGTGTGTGGGGAGCTCTTGGAGTGGGGGCTATTACCCTGCCGTCTCCACACCTCCAAGGAAGCAGCCCTTGTCTCTAAATGAGTTTTAAATGGGGCCTGTGTGTTATCAGATCTTGAGTCTATGTCATTTCTCAAGAAATCTCCAATTGTGTTCTCTGAAATCCTAGAACATGTAAGTTTCTCTTCCGGCCAGTCTTTCTGGGTTGTGTTTATTCCCTGAGGAGGACACCTGCACTGAGGCCTGCACAGGCATGGGGCACAGAAGCAGGATCAGGGTATCCCTCAGCAGGCCCCACTGCCCTGTCCTCCCTGGGAAGTGCCCTCTGAGGCCCATGGTGCCCATGTCCAGGACAACATTGGGGAGGCAGTGATCAAAGCCATCCAGCCGTACATCGACAATGAAGAGTTCCAGCCTGCCGCCATCGCCAAGGTGTCCAAGGCCTGCACCTCCATCTGCCAGTGGGTGCGCGCCATGCACAAGTACCACTTCGTGGCCAAGGCTGTGGAGCCCAAGCGGGTGAGGGCTGGGTACAACCAGGGGCAGGGGAGAGGGGCAAAGACCCCCCAGGGCACTCCACTAGCTGTCCTTGTGCCCTCTGCCTGCAGCAAGCCCTGCGGGAGGCCCAGGAAGACCTGGAGGTGACACAGAAGATCCTGGAGGAGGCAAAGCAGCGCCTGCAGGAGGTGGAAGACGGCATTGCCACAATGCAGGCCAGGTACCGAGAGTGCATCTCCAAGAAGGAGGAGCTGGAGCTGAAGTGTGAGCTGTGCGAGCAACGGATGGGCCGAGCTGACAAGGTGCACACACCCCTCCAGGCAGGGCCTGTGTTCGGGGCCTGCCCTAGACAGGCTAGAAGTGTCTGGGTGGTGGTGGGGTCCTGGGGTGGTTGTCTGCAACCCCTCCCCGGCAGCCTGGGGGCCGCACTGGGCAGGGACACCCAGGCCCCTGGCCTAGCCTTCCAGAGCCCACCCCACGGGGCTCCCTCTGCAGCTCATCAATGGTCTGTCGGATGAGAGGGTGCGTTGGCAGGAGACAGTGGAGAACCTGGAGCACATGCTTGAAAACATCTGTGGAGATGTGCTGTTGGCTGCTGGCTTTGTGGCCTACCTGGGCCCCTTCACAGTAAGGAGCCCCCAGCCCTGCCCGGGACAGCCTCACCTCCCAAACAGACCACCTAAGGCCTCACCTCCCTGATGGGCAGCCTGCAGGGTGGCTCTTCCCTCGCTCACTCATCCAACAAGCACTTAGCAGGCGCCCTGTCTGAGCCAGGTGCTGTTCCAGGCACTGAGGATACGGCAGTGCACGGAACAGCCAGAAAACCCGCCCTGGTGGGCTGGCCTTCTAGTGGGAAACACGCGCTCACGTTTCTGGCCGGCTGTGTGTGATCATTCTGTCCTCACAGATGCCCTGATGGGTGGCCCTTATTATGATTACCTGTTTCACAGACGAGTGGCTAAGGTTTAGGGAGGCCAAGGAAGTCACCGAAAGTGGGACTAGAGCACAGGTGTCCAGCTCTGTGTACAACTGCCGTGTGCTGGGGTGCAGAGGCAGGCGGGAGGGTAGCACAGGTGTCGTGTGGGGTAGACCTGAGTCTGACATCTTCACAGGGCCAGTACCGCACAGTGCTCTACAACCACTGGGTCGAGAAGCTCGTGACCCACCAAGTCCCACACACCTCCGAGCCCACGCTCATCGGAACCCTGGGGAACCCTGTGAAGATCCGCTCGTGGCAGGTGCTTGCCCCGGGGGCTCGCAGTGACTAGGCTGGGCCTGTGTCATGGCACACACTGGGCTGGGAGCCTCTGCCTCCCTCCACCCTCTTTCCTTCGTCTGCTCTGAGATGCCTCCCCTGAACCACCCAGGCCCAGCAAGAAGGTGGTGGGTAGGAGAGGAGAGAGCCGAGCGTGGTGCGGCTCAGATGCTGGCTGTGGGCAGAGGACAAGGGGTGCTTGAAGAGTGGGGGTGAAGCTGGGGGAACAGTGTCCAGAGGGAGGGTTAAGGTCCCTAGAAGAAGTCTCAGCTAGACCCAGGTAGGGTTGGCACAGGGAGAGAACCAAGAGGCAGTAGGCAGAGGTCAAAGATGAGCATAGGCTGGGAGGGCCAATGGGTTGCAGGCTTTGTGGAGATGGTCTAACTGAGAACTCAGTAGGCAAAAGGACCGAGAAGCCTAGTGAAGGAGGGTGCTGGGAGCCAGCCTAGGAGCTCACTGTCACCTGCCCACACCTCCAAGAGGACACATTAAGGAGAGGACAGACACAGCCAAACCATGAGGTTGGGAGTAGCTGATGCCCCAGCGGACACTGCTCATGTGAAAGCCCCGACCGAGTATGGCGCTGGTGCCCCACAGATCGCTGGTCTCCCCAACGACACACTATCGGTGGAGAACGGGGTCATCAATCAGTTCTCCCAGCGCTGGACCCACTTCATTGACCCTCAAGGCCAGGCCAACAAATGGATCAAGAACATGGTAAGCGCACCTGCCCGGTGCCACCATCCCCACAGCCAGGCTTAGCAGGCACAAGAGGAGCAGCTGAGCCTCGGGATGACTCTCAGCCCCCAAACCCCTACCTGCCCTCCTCCCACAGGAGAAGGACAATGGGCTGGACGTGTTCAAGCTGAGCGACCGTGACTTCCTGCGCAGCATGGAGAACGCCATCCGCTTCGGCAAGCCCTGCCTTCTGGAGAATGTGGGCGAGGAGCTGGACCCCGCTCTGGAGCCCGTGCTGCTCAAGCAGGTGAGCCTGCAGCCGTGGGGGGGGCAGACTGCCGGCCTGGACAGGGGAGCGGGCAGCCTCCCTCCCCTGCCACACTGGTGAAGCCCAGGCCACAGCACTTGCCCGTCCCGCCCACCACAGACATACAAGCAGCAGGGGAACACTGTGCTGAAGCTGGGAGACACAGTGATCCCCTACCACGAGGACTTCAGGATGTACATCACCACCAAGCTGCCCAACCCACACTACACGCCTGAGATCGCCACCAAACTCACCCTCATCAACTTCACCCTGTCGCCCAGGTAAGCCCCCAGCCCCCAGTCTTCTGAGTGTCAGCTACGCCTCGGCCCGTCCAGCGGCCCCTCTCCTACCCCCCAGGCCTGGACTAAGTGGGTCTTTCCCCCACTCAGAGCCTCTGCCAGCTTCCTCCCGGTCACCTTGACACTCCAGGACTTTCTAGCCCTTCCACGGGATTCCCTTTCTTGCAGTCTCCACCTAAAACCCCCACCCCCAACTCATCTTGATCCTTGCTCAAGACCCCACCCTAGCCTCCCTCGAGAGCATTAGCCCCACCTCATCCCTTCCCCTGCAGCTCAGCCCTTTTCGGGCCCTTGTGCACTGACCCCAGGAGCTATCCTGGAGCCCCGAGTCAGGCACACTCTGGGCCCCTGCACCCCAGCCGTTTCCTGCCCTTGCGCCTATGGCTTTCATTGGCCACCCGCAGACCCCAGAGGCCTGCTCCATGCCAATGGCCACTATGAGCCTCTCCATAGGACAGGGAGTGCAAACACCATTAAGGCCTGTCCCTCCCAGTCACCTTAACCCCTCCTGCTGAGAGGGAGTTTTTCAGAGACCCCAGCAGCTCCCACATCCAACTGCCTGGCCCTGACTGGGATTCCAGGCTGCCACCCCATGTCTCCCTGAGAACTGATCACTTTGAAAGCAGGTTCTGCATTATCCCTGCAGCCTGAGACAGGTTAGGCCTCCCAGGCTGACACAGGCAGGGACTCTGTGCTCTTGGAGCCCTGGGAGAACAGATAGACAGGGGGCTGGCCCTCAGGGACCACCCGGTATTACAGGCAGGGTGTTCCCTGCCTCTGGCAGTGGCCTAGAGGACCAGCTGCTAGGCCAGGTAGTGGCTGAGGAGCGGCCCGACCTGGAGGAAGCCAAGAATCAGCTGATTGTCAGTAACGCCAAGATGCGCCAGGAGCTGAAGGACATTGAAGACCAGATCCTGTACCGGCTCAGCTCCTCCGAGGGCAACCCTGTGGATGACATGGAGCTCATCAAGGTGCTGGAGGCTTCCAAACTGAAGGCTGCGGAGATCCAGGTCGGCAACTGCCTGCCCGCCCTGCCTGCCTCTCCCCACCCCGTCCCTACCCACTTCTACCTGCTCTTTGCCAGCCTAACGGGGCCTGATCACCCCCCTCCACTGCACCCCCAGGCCAAGGTCAGGATTGCAGAGCAGACAGAGAAGGACATTGATCTCACGCGCATGGAATACATACCCGTGGCCGTCCGCACCCAGATCCTCTTCTTCTGTGTGTCTGACCTGGCCAACGTGGACCCCATGTACCAGTACTCCCTCGAGTGGTTTCTCAACATCTTCCTCTCAGGCATCGCCAACTCAGAGAGGGCAGGTACCCTGGCACACGTGTACACGTGGACACAAATGCAGGCTCCCACCTGGCACAGATGGGACGCGTGAACACATTTCTACAGTGGGCACGTACACAGACTCACACCCGTAGTCACTCGCTCTCATATCAGACACACTCAACATGAGAACACACACACCCCTCCCTACCCTCCTGGGAGCCCTTCTACTAGGAACTCCAAATGCCCCAAGGGGAGCCCCGGACGCCCTATATCTGCTGGGGAGATGGCTGGGCTGGACCCAGGGCTCCTGGTTCCCTCCCCTGCCCCTGGTGCTGCATCGTCTCTGCTTGCAGACAACCTGAAGAAGCGCATTGCCAACATCAACCGCTACCTGACCTACAACCTCTACAGCAACGTCTGCCGCAGCCTCTTCGAGAAGCACAAGCTGATGTTCGCCTTCCTGCTGTGTGCCCGCATCATGATGAACGAGGACAAGATCAACCAGGTGCATGAGCAGGGAGGCAGCCAGGTGGATGGTCGGCCAGGACAGACAGTCTGAGGAGTTGCCCTGTTGTAGGGCCTGGGGGAACAGGACGGAAGGAAAGGCCAGGCATGAAGATACAGCAAGAGCAAAGGGGCAGAGGCCTCAGGAAACATGGTTCCTTGTTTAAAAACAGACAGGGGACCCTGGCTTAGTTGTGGCCCAAGCAATCCTGTGAGCACAGGCCTTCTCAGAGCCTTGAGTGTACTGGTGGGCACAGAGGCTGGCCTGAGCCTCCCAGCTCGTGCTCTCATGAGCCCCAGGTGTCCATGGTGTGCCGGAAAGTGCTGCCAAGGTAGTGAGAGTAACAGCCACCAGTGCTCAAGCCCTCACTGTGTACTGGGTGAGCTCACAGGCACACAGCGCCCGGCACTAGCTTCCTCTGTCCCCTGCCAGGGCGAGTGGCGCTACCTCCTATCCGGGGGCTCCATCCAGGTTATGACTGAGAACCCTGCAGGGGACTGGCTTTCAGACCGGGCCTGGCGAGACATCCTGGCTCTCTCGAACCTGCCAGCCTTCTCCTCCTTCGCCACTGACTTTGTGAAACACCTCTCAGAATTCCAGGCTATCTTTGACAGCCCCGAGCCCCACCGGTAAGCTGGGCCCCAAGGCATGGCAGGGTGGGCACATCAAGGGGGTGAGACCCCAAACACAGGAGCCTTCTGAGGGGCCACCCAGGATTGCCCTGCTGTGGCCACATCTCTTCTGTGCCCCTGGCACATACCCCCGGACACCCCACTCTCCTCTGCCATCCAGCCAGCAGAGTCCCTTGGCCAGTGCCCTCCCACAGGTCAGCTTTCAGGGAGACATGGGCACTGTTGCAGGGAGCCCTTGCCTGGCATCTGGGACCAGTACCTCGACCAGTTCCAGAAGCTGCTGGTTCTGCGCTGCCTGCGTGGAGACAAGGTTACCAATGCCATGCAGGACTTTGTGGCCACCAACTTGGAGCCACGCTTCATTGAGCCCCAGGCAAGTGCCACCAGCTAAGCCCCACCTTGGGTGCCAGGGGCCTGGCTGCACCTGGACAGACCACTGCAGCCTTGGTCAGGCCAGGACTCCTAGCCCCACCCCTCCAAAGGCCCTGGGAGGTTCCAGGCCCCAGCAAGAAGCCCCCCCAGGACCTCTCTGGGAGCCCCCAAGATTGCTGTCCCTTGCCGATCCCTGTGCCTCCTTAGCCACAGCATCTCTCCCTGCCCTGCAGACAGCCAACCTGTCGGCAGTGTTCAAAGACTCCAACTCCACCACACCCCTCATCTTTGTGCTGTCGCCTGGCACTGACCCTGCTGCCGACCTGTACAAGTTTGCTGAAGAGATGAAGTTCTCCAAGAAGCTGTCTGCCATCTCCCTGGGCCAGGGCCAGGTAAGGGTGGGACAAGGAGGCTGGCGGGGGCCAGGACAGCTGGTCCCACCACTCAGCACTCCCACCCCCCCAGGGCCCTCGGGCAGAAGCCATGATGCGCAGTTCCATAGAGAGGGGCAAGTGGGTCTTCTTCCAGAACTGCCACCTGGCCCCAAGCTGGATGCCAGCCCTCGAGCGCCTCATTGAGCACATCAATCCCGACAAGGTGCGCCAGCCTCCTCTGCTGAAGGGAGTGCTAATGTGTCTGCCTGGGACTGTGACGCTGAGTGAGATGGTCCCGCAAAACGCTCAGCCCAGCCCCACTCACAGGGAGTACTCGGGAACCGACCTATGGAACATGATTGACTGCATTCATCTTCCCAGTGGTACCAAGTCACATGACCAGTGATGTGACTTGCTCAAGGCCATCCAGCCAGTGACCCTGGGACTTACCAAAGCTCATATTCTTAACCTGTGGACCAGTGCAGCCTGGCCTGGCCCACCCAGGGGTGTAGAGTCAGGCTGAGGGTGGCCCCCCGTCCCTGGGTAGGAGGGAGCCTGGTGTGGGGGGGACCACCAGGTATGGGTCTCAGTGCTCACGTGGAACATGGCCACCAGGTGCACCGGGACTTCCGCCTGTGGCTTACTAGCCTGCCCAGCAACAAGTTCCCAGTGTCCATCCTGCAGAACGGCTCCAAGATGACCATTGAGCCGCCACGTGGCGTCAAGGCCAACCTGCTCAAGTCCTACAGCAACCTCAGCGATGACTTCCTCAACTCCTGTCACAAGGTGAGGCACACTTGGCAGTGCCTGCCCTCCTTGCCCGTCCTCACCCCTCACATCCCCTGCTCCTCACCTCTCATAGGTGATGGAGTTCAAGTCCCTGCTGCTGTCTCTGTGCCTGTTCCACGGGAACGCGCTCGAGCGCCGGAAGTTTGGGCCCCTGGGCTTCAACATCCCCTACGAGTTCACGGACGGGGACCTGCGCATCTGCATCAGCCAGCTCAAGATGTTCCTGGACGAATATGATGACATCCCCTACAAGGTGGGCTGGGGACAGGCAGGGGGCAGGGAGCCAGGCGCTCGTGGGGTCCTCACCCATCCACCGCATAGGTCCTCAAGTACACGGCAGGGGAGATCAACTACGGGGGCCGCGTCACGGACGACTGGGACCGCCGCTGCATCATGAACATCCTGGAGGACTTCTACAGCCCTGACATACTGGTCCCTGAGCACAGCTACAGTGCCTCGGGCCTCTACCACCAGATCCAGCCCACCTACGACCTCAACGTGAGCACAGCCTGGGTGCTGGGTGAGAGGAGAGTGGCCCCTGCCCTCCAGCAGCTCCTTCTCGTTGGTTAACCCATCCCACGAAGACAGTCACGACTGCCTGAGTGCACTCGGTGCGGCAGGGTGAGGTGGGGGCCACCGACCCCGCCCACAGCCAGGGAGGGCCCCGAGGAAGCGCTGCTCCAGCTGAGATGTGTGAGGAGCGCTCCAGAGTGTGGTCACCAGTGGAAGGGAAGGACTGTGACAGGTTTGAGCTGTCAAATGGAGCAGGGAGCTGGATGGCAGTGAGAAGGGAGCTGGGAGGGAGGCAGAAGCCACCCACATGATGCCTCCGGGGCCTTGAAGGCCCAAGAACAACAGGTTACAACCAGGGCGATGGGTAGGGACTGTGCTCAACTGGAGGGCTGCACACAGGCTGGTGGTAGGGCCAGGCAGGGGCTTCACTTGTGCCTTCCTACCCTCCAGGGCTACCTCTCCTACATCAAGGGCCTCCCACTCAACGACATGCCTGAGATCTTTGGCCTGCACGACAACGCCAACATCACTTTTGCTCAGAATGAGACTTTCGCCCTGCTCAGTGCCATCATACAGCTGCAACCCAAATCGTCCTCTGTGGGCGGCCAGGGCAGGGAGGAGGTGGGTGACTGCAAGGGGAAAGGACCCAAGGGTTGGGCAGGGATAATCTCCCACCCACCATCCTGTCTGCTCCCTTGTAGGAACTCTGTGCATGTGGAATCCTACAAGGGTTGCGGGGGCCAGTCCTGACCCCCAGTATCCCTTTGCCCCTACAGATAGTGGAAGATGTGGCCCAGAACGTCCTACTCCAGGTGCCTGAGGCCATTAACGTACAGTTGGTGATGACCAAGTACCCTGTGCTGTATGAGGAGTCAATGAACACGGTGCTAGTCCAGGAGACCATTCGGTAATCCCCCCACCCCCAGCCCTCGGTCAGTGGACCATTGGGCTGTAGAGAAGTGACAGCAAGAGGTACTATGGGCAGGTGCCATGCCAAGTGCAACAGACCCATTCTCTAACTCAGCCATTTTTATTATTTCCATTTTAAAAATGAGTAGACCAGGGTCCAAAAAGGTTAAGTGAACTAAGGTCACACACTTGCTAAGGGCCAGAGCTGGGGTTGGTACCCAGGCTACCCAACCAGCTCTATGCTCTAGCCCCTATGTTCGGCCATTGTTTTCTTTCTATGGCCTACAAGTTTCCGAGTAGATACTGCTACATGGCCCTGGCCCACTGCCTGCCTCCTTGCACTGGCCCCATAGGTACAACCGGCTGCTGCAGGTGATTACACAGACGCTGCGCGATCTGCTCAAGGCACTCAAGGGGCTGGTGGTGATGTCCTCGCAGCTGGAACTGATGGCTGCCAGCCTGTACAACAACACCGTGCCCGAGCTTTGGAACGCCAAGGCCTACCCATCACTCAAGCCGCTGTCCTCGTGGGTCATGGATCTGCTGCAGCGCCTGGACTTCCTGCACACCTGGATCCAAGAAGGCATCCCAGCTGTTTTCTGGATCAGTGGATTCTTCTTCCCCCAGGCTTTCCTAACAGGCACCCTGCAGAACTTTGCCCGCAAGTCTGTCATCTCCATTGACACCATCTCCTTCGATTTCAAGGTCTCGATATAGCTAGGGCCAGGTCAGGTGACAGGCTGAGGTACAGCCCAGATAGGAGGGGCCTGAGGACACAGCTGGCTGGCAGAGTCAGGGGACCCCTGAGCAGGGGTTGGATGGGGGAAGGAGAACCAGGCCAGAAGAGGCCATGAGCCCCAGGGAAATCACGAGGGGCAGGACAGGCTGCAGGCTACCAGCTAAAATGGTGGGTGATAGGCAGGCAGGCAGACAGGGCTCTCAGGAGGGAGTTTGTGCCTCTGGACCCAAATTCAAACCCAGATTCTGGGTATTAATATGTGTGGGGCATATCTGTGTGCCCACCATAGGTGATGAGCCAGTCAGTGTCAGAGCTCAAGACCAGACCCAAAGAGGGGTGCTACATCCATGGACTGTTCCTGGAAGGTGCCCGCTGGGATCCCACGGCCTTCCAGCTGGCCGAGTCTCGACCCAAGGAGCTATACACGGAGATGGCCATTATCTGGCTCCTGCCGGTGCCCAACCGCAAGATCCAGGACCAGGCCTTCTACCTGTGCCCCATCTACAAGACGCTGACCCGTGCTGGTACGAGGCCTGAGGCAGGGAGTGTACACCACAGGTGGGGGCCCGGGCCTGGGCCAGCTCAGGCCCATTAGGCTGACCCAGGTTAGCTGAACAAGATGGCTGACCAAGGTCAGTCAGCAGTCCTGAGATGAACCTGGGAAGGACAGAGCCTGGCAGCAGCAGGCAGGGTAGTGCCCAGCAGCTGGCTCAGACTATGGAGTGCCCCTGAACACACCATCTTGTTGCCTCCCTCAGCAGATCCACCTTGGGTCCTGGGAGCCCCTGGGCAGGCCTGAGCCTTGGCCAGACCCATTCACCAAGCAGGCTTGCCCTTGGGTCAGGATTCCCTCCTTGTCTCCCAGCCAGCCAAATCCATTGCCCTTACCCTGTCTGTTCTCTAGTTGTGGTAGACAATTTAACCCTCCCCCCTTGTTGCCTGTTCCAGGAACACTATCAACCACAGGCCACTCCACCAACTATGTCATTGCTGTGGAGATCCCCTCCAAGCAGCCCCAGCGACACTGGATAAAGCGTGGTGTGGCCCTCATCTGTGCCCTAGACTACTAGACTGGGACAGAAGGGTGGAGCCATTAAAGTTGAGTTTTCTAAGTAGTCCAGCTGAGCCTTACCTGCTTACATCAAGACCCTTCTGTGGGAATCACTGCCAGAGAAAGAGTGGGGTGAGGGGCTACAGTGGCCTCAAAAAAGAATGTGGTTAGCAAGGGGGAGAGGTGGCAGAGGTAGCAGCTTTGATCGGCTGGACCTATCCAGGTGAAATGAGCGGTGAGCCCTCCAGGGTCCCAGGGCCCCTCCTGGGGAGCACACCAGGCAGGAATAGGCAGCCCTGCCTCAGCCCAGAGCCCCAGCATCTCTCCAAGTTGCAAAGCTATCAGATCTGATGAAAGCCACGGCATGGCTTTCTCCTCCCGAAGTACCCCTTTATACAACTCTTCAGGCTCCACAGCCCACCTGAAGACCCTCCTCAGCTCAGGTCCTAAATTCCAGGGCTAGGATTCTAAAAATCTCTGCCCCAGAAGGCTAAATACCCAAGAATGCGTATTTCTCACCCACCTCTGGTTACTGAGCCTTGGGCCGGGCCTGGTTAGCTCCTCACTCCCATCTCAGCCTAGCCTACAAACCTCAGGCCAGCAACCACAGGAGGGTTCGTTTTTTTAGGAGAGTTTTATTTACTCATTGTTCCAATATTTACAGGGGGTCAAGGGGTCAGGCTGTGCTCAGTGCAGAAGTAACTGCCATGCCTACTAGCCGTCCCCCACCCTCTCCTCTCCCAGATCACTATGTACAGATAATGGGCCTCCTTGGATCTTCTTCAAAGCTCTCGGGTAGAGGCCATGGGGCTATATTTGGGGGCTGAGCTCCAGAGGCAGTGCTGGGCCCATTACCCCTGGTATCAGGCCCTCTGGGAACATGGGGGCTCCACCTGGTTGTCTTGGTCCTGCAGTCCCCATCCTGAGTGCCTTGCAGAGGCTGAGGAAGCGAGTGGCAGGGAGAGTGTGGTGCCAGTCTCCTGCAAGCAGCCCTATCTCTGCTACCCCTACAAGGAGGGAAACACAGTAATACTGAGGGGCTGGGCAGAGGCTCCCCTGAGCCCCAGGCTCCAGGGACAGAGCCCAGGAACTCAAAGCAGATCCATTGCCAAGGCCACAACACTGACGGCAAAGAGCCCCAGAGCCTTGCCATGGGCAGCAGACTTGACGTGCCCAACTGGAGCCAGGGAGTTTACAAGCCACCAAGCAGCTCAAACACTCCTCTCTGCTGAAGCCATGAGACCCCAGCAGGTTGCTCACCCCACCCCTGCTGGGATACCCCACTCCTAACCCAGCCCAGAAGCCAGGTCCCTGAGTTTGGAGCTCTCCCAGGAGGAATGAAGAGCCGACCTGGCTTCCTCACAAGAGACAATTGGCAGCTGGGGCTAGAACAGCAGGCCCATGCCCACCCAGGCCCCACCAGGATGAGAACTGTTAGGAGAGAACGCAGTCAGAAAGCCGGCTATGTCAACACAGTGGTGGCAAGATGAGCCAGAACCCAGAAAAATAGACGTCTCTGTAGGTAAAATATATATTCTGCTGCCCAGGCAGAAAGGCCAGGTCCTGCAGCTCCACAGCCAGCTGTGGAGGAAGCCGCAGCACCTCGCTGTGCCCAAGCTCCCAAACTCCAGCTGCTGCTTCCTGAGCGCTATGGGCTTGACCTGCCCTACCAGGCCCAGGGGTACAATGCAGGGAATCCTGGCCTGGCTTGCATTTCCAGGATCTGGGCTGTCTGGCTGGAAATATTCAGTAATACTGGGAAGGGGGCAGTGGGGCAGGGAAGGGGCCCTGGTGAGGGCCACAAGGCAAGAGCAGGCTGCAGAGATGGGGCCAGCAGTCCTCATTGGCGCTTGGCCTTGTAGGGGCGTGAGCGTTTCCGCCGATCAGGCTTCCGCTGTTTGTGGAGCCGACCAATGCTGACCCCTTGGCGCCGCCGCACCGAGATGTTCTGCTCCACCAGGTTGGCCAGCATGCCTGCAGAGAAGCAGAGGCCCTTGAGCAGGTGGCTGGATACCCAGTAGCCACCCACTCAATAGGCCACAGACTCAGGCCTAGAGCTGAGGGTCTCATGGGCCTCCCTGAGCCCCACAGTCTTCTCAAGCCCCAGCAGAGGCCTGATGGAGGGGGGACCTGAGGAACATGGCCCTCAGCAGTGTATGTCAGGGAATACACAACAGTCAGTACCCTCACCTTCCTGAGCTAGCATGGAGATGAACGTGCAGATGAACTCGTCATAGTTGTGGGTCCTTCTCTGGTCGTCAATCTGTGAGAGGAAAAGGATGAGAGCACTGCAGCCCATCTCCCCAGAGCTGCTACCAGCTGACCTCGAGAGGTCGCATCTCTGGGAAGACAGTCAAGGGCAGAGGACCAGGCAGCTAGAGAGACAACCCACCTTGAACTTCTTCCTCTTCTCCACTTCTTCCTTGAGGCAGGCCTCATAGTTTGCAATCTCGGCCTCTACACACTTCAACAGTGCCAGCAACTCCTGCCAAAACCCAGCATTACACCCATGATGGAGGCTGGCCAGCACCAAAGCCACACTGCCATGAAGCAGCGAGAGGCAAGGATAAGTACGCAGCCAGAGTGCCTGCAGCTTACTGAGGCCTCTTCCACTACCCAACCCAGACAGGCTTCACAGCCACCAACCTTCCCACCAAAACTCCAATCAAGAACCCGGCCTTGGGCGGCAGTGCCCCAGGCTCTTCCCTCTGCCAGGTTGAGAAAACTGCAGGGGCTCACCTTGGGTGAGTACTTCTCCCCATTCAAGGGCTCACCGGGCCTGGCCAGCCCAGACTTCTCTCTGCCATCTACAGCTTCCACCACCTCCTTCTCCTCTGGGCTGCTGGACCCCTGGCTGCCCTGGCTTGGTCTGATGGAGGGCGAGGAACCCTTCCCACCCTCTGAAAAAAGAAGGCATGAGAAGACGCATCAGAGTGCAGGACACTTGGTGGTCACATGGCTCCCTCCCTCCTCCCTCCTTGGTATACCAAGTGGCCAGTGAGTCAGCCCAAGGCCCACCTGTCAGTGCCAGGGGACTCAGCACACCATCCTCAGCCAAATGCAGCAGGCCTGTGCTGATTACAGGACCCAGGTCACGTACAGCACGATTGTAGCGTATACAGTCAACACGCAGCAGACTGTCATCCTCTCCAAAAAGCACCTTGGAGATGTGGGAGGTGACAGGGCTGGAGGGCCGTGTGGGGTTGGCCGAGCGGATGGGCGAGCGCAGTGGTGAGTTGAAAGCACTGCCAATCTCAGACGCTGTGTCTGTGCTCTCGTTGCTGGGGGTGGGTGAGGGCTGCGAGTGCGTGGGTACTGCCACAGCTGGACTCCCAGCGCCGCTGCTGGTCTTGATGGACAGGGGAATCGAGAGGTCTTTCTGGGACTCTTTGAGCTTCTCAGCCAAAACGTTGATGGTGTTGGGCTGCAGCACCGACAACTGCCCATCCCCGGAGCCACTCAATGGCCCTGACTTCCCTGGCCCCTTTCGCTTGTACCTGTGGGATCCAAAGGGAGGTGAGCCAAGGGAGTGGGCCAGGTGACCACACACCCAGCAATGCCTAGAATTATCTGAACACACCCTGGGGCACCCAGGGACTGACGCTGCAGCTCCTCACTCAGTCCAGCAGCCTGACCCAAACCGGCACCCTAAGCTCTGACAGCTATAGCCAGGTGTCCTCGAAGGACACCTTCTCTATTTTAGCTGCTGGCCTTTTGCCAATGCCATGTCTTCCAAAAAAGCTACCCCTACCCCATCTCCTCCTTCCCTGCTTCATCCAATTCTTCTTCCAAGGCCTAGCCAAAAGGCCACCTCTCAACAGGACATGTCTTGATGTCTGGTTACAGGTACTCAGCCCTCCCCCCACCCTCCAAAAGCTTCTTGGGACCTGGAGTCAACCCCTTCATGCCAGCCTCCCCCAGGGCCCTGTACTCAGCAGGTGCTCAGCACTGTCTATCTACTGAAGGGCATTCTCAGACACAAGCTGAAATATTCAAGACAGGATCTGCAGCACTCAGAGCCTCCAGCCTTACAGAGCTGAGGCTGACCTGATGGCGGAGTTGGTGTTCTGCACATCATCCTCTTCATCATCCTCATAATCATCCTCATCGTCCGAGTACTGCTGGGGTGGGCGGACTGGAACTCGGCTGCGGCCCACACCTGCTGCCAGGTCTTCCTCCTCCTGGGGCAAAAACCCAGGACAGCCATGAACAGGGGTCCATCAGCCCAGGCTGGGCACAGCACTCACAGCCAGAGAGAAAGCCAACATGGCTCAGGTCAAGTCCACAGAACCCCTCAGGTATTCCAGAGCCCAACCCTAGTTCTTGGGAAAGCTGCTGCCCACCCACACTACCTACCTGCCTGCGTACACAGGGCTTCTGAGAGAAACACATGCCTTTATTTTGCCAGCAGAATCCAACCCATAAAGTTATACCAAGAAACATGATCTAAACGTTTAGCCCCACAGCTGTGTGGCTGGACTTAAAGTTAGAGGAGCTCTCCAAGCCCTGCCTTTGTGGGTGCTTCCGAGTATCAGACGAGGAACCAGGCCTGGATGGAGGATGAACCCCAAGGAACTGCCTGAGGAAACTGCCTGTGGCAGCCTCTTGAGAGAATCCTGGAGGGAGTCCTGTGGGGTGCTCCCAGCTCACCTGCATGGGGGACTTGGCATAGTTGTGATTGTCCAGAAAAGCTGGCAGCCGCTGGACAATGGGAGTGGGGTTGGGGGGAACACCATTGAGGCTGCTCCCTGAAGGTTTCACCACCAGCTTGGGTTTGCTGGGAGGACTGTGGGTCAAGGCTTGTGGGCATGAACCAGCCACCTCCTCCACACCATCTGAGAGAAGGAGCACAGGCAGGACCGTCAACCAGATCCTCAAGAAAAGCTGTCCCCAGCCTGCTGTCTCCCCAGTCCTGTGACACAGCTGCTCCCCCTCTCTTCCCAGGGAACAACCAAGCCAGCTGGTGGGATGGAAGTCAATCATGAGCCCACAGCAAGACAGGAGAAGGACAAGATGGAAAAAGAGGGGGAGGCAGAAAGAAAAAAGGCCTCTAAGAAAACCGGAAAGGGGATATGTGTTCCAGAAAAGGCTCAAGGGCCTGTGGTAATGGCAGCCCTTTATAGATGGCCTTTCTTTAGGGAAAAACTGCTCTCTCCACGTTCGGACAGGAGAGGGATGCAAGCACTGGGCTTCAGGCCTCCCGTAGGAGCCTCTGAATCACTGCCCAAGTGCCTCCATAGGAAAAGACTTGCTCTGCTTGGGTCTCCCAGGTCAAGCTATGAGGGGGTGGTTCTGAGCCCATGAGAGGCCCTAAGACCCCTAGTACCTGTGTGAGCGCTGTCAGAGGCCACTGGGGCCCTGCTTGCCTCCGGAGCCACAGGGGACTTGCCACTGGCTGGTTTAGATTCCTCAGGCAGCTGTGACTCTTGAGACTTGTGGGTCTGAATCAGCTCTGGTTGTGTTACCCTGATCAACTAGAAAGAGAATCCAAGGCTCAGAGGAGAGAAGGCAGTCCCAGCCTCCACCTCGGACAGCTAAGGGCCTTGGCTCTACCCACTCCTTCAAAGGGAAGTACAAGAGTCAAACCCAAACCTCCTTTTAGAAACTCCTTTCCCTCCCCACCCCAAGTTCCACCTTTTCTAAAAAGGGCATGAAGGAGAGGAGTGGTTAGTTGAAGCCCAGATCCACAATAATGATTTGGGAATCAGAGATAGATGCCCTAGTTGGGGGAAGAAGATGGCTGGGCAGGGCCGGACTGGAGGGTACCCACCTGCTGCAGGGCCTCCAGTACTGTCTGACGGTTCACCTTCAGCACATGCAGCCTAGCCTCATACTTGATCCTGCGGTCAGGCACCACCGCCATCAGGTTGAAGCGGATGTCATGGTAGGGCTCCCTGCAGTCACAGCTACAGCTGTGAGAGCAGCTCCCGCCCCAGCCCCACCATCAGGTTGAGGCATATATCCTGGCAGGGCTCCCTGAAGTCACACCTGCAGCCATATGTACAGGCCCCACCCCAACAGGTAGGCAACAGCTGACCATGCATGTCTGACACCTGAGCTGGTACCTTCCAACAAGCCATGTGAAGAGCCTGGCAGGAAGTGACCCAGCATACCTGGACCACCCAGGGCTCCACCAAGGCCTGCCCCTTCCCAAAGCAGGCCATAGGCAGCCTGAGCAGGAAATAGGGCAATGAGTTGGGAACCCAAGATCTAAGCCTGATGCTGCCAGATTCACCATGTGGCCTTGCACAAGTCACCTGGCTTCTCTCTGCCTTGGTTCACTTTTCTGTGTGCCTCCCAATGGGGGCACAGCTCCAGAGGGTAGGGCAGACACAGGGGCCTTACCCTGCAGTGGCGAGGCCAATACGCTCCATGATGACCCGCCGAGCTTTGTCTGTCCACTCTTCATCCTCCCCCCAGGGCCCTAAGGAACACCAAGACGAGGAGTCAGCAGGAGGGAAGCCCTGAGTTTGGGCAAGCCAAGAGTAGAAGGGAGGATGGACAGCAGTTAAGCCAGGGAGTCAGAGGCTAGTCAGGCAATGCAGTGCAGGGTGCCACCTGGCCAAAGCCAATTGGCCTCAACATTCACCCCACCACCACCACTACCACTGAGGCCCAAACACTAAGGACCTTGGACCCCAGCTCCTTAGGAGTTAAGCAGAGAAATCCAAAGGGCCCCCAGCTCAGAGTGCCTACCATGGTCAATGGGGTAGACCTTGAGCCCATCCAGCTCAAAAAGCCGGCCTGTGATAGGCACATAGCTGACGAAGTGGAATGCCTCCATGGTCCGCACTGCGCTAAGGCCGTTCTGCTTCTCTGGGAGGTGGCGTGGCTCGGGCCTGGGGAAAAACACAGTCAGGGCCCAGAATGGGATAGCCCTTCTTTATCCCCACCTCCATCAGCTCCCACAGCTCCCACACACCTGGCATGGCTATTATGGGCCTTGGCCAACTCCGGGGCATTGCCAATCGCATATCCTTTGCTCTAGAGGGAAGAAAATAAGGCCACATCAGAACAACTTCTTAGGTGAGCCTCTGAGTGGAAAACAAAGCTTAGGACAGCAGGTTGGGAAGCAGTCCAGGAACCTGAAGAAGCACAGGTGGACTCTCCTAAAGTGTAGAAGAGAGCTCTGGAGCTCACAATAGATGGGCTCTAATGGCTTTGCACAGTAATCAGTGGACACTGGACGCAGTGGCCTAAAAAGTGGTGACAAAGTTCTAAAATGGTGTCACTTAAGCAATGTTCCTTCCTTCCCTAGGTTTGTCTCCTTTCCTAACAATTGGGCCTAAAACAAATTGCCTTACATAATTAATTTAAGAGTCAAATGTAATGGCCCTGGCTGGTTTGGCTCAGCGGTTAGAGCTTTGGCCCGTGGACCAGAGAGACCCAGGTTCGGTTCCCACTAAGGGCACGTACCTCAGTTGCAGTTTGTCCCCGGCCCCGGTTGGGGTCGTGTGGGTGGCGACCAATCAATGTGTCTCTCTCACATGGGTGTTTCTCTCTCTCTCTCTTCCTCCCTCTCTCCCTCCTGCTCTCCCTCTCGCTCTATCTGAAGATAAATATAAAAATGTTCTCAGGTGAGGATAAAAAAAAAAAAGAGTCAAATGTAATGTAAATGATCATCTGGAAAGTAAAAGCCTCATAGTGCCAAATATCATGTGGTGGCATCACCAGTGGTCCTGGAGCTCAGATTTGTCCAGCCAGCTTTGAGCCAGGATTAAGGCACTGTGGCCTACCTCAGGGCTGAAGCCTTTGGTGAAGTCCTTCATTCGACTCAGGGTGGGCCCCAGGTCCACATTGCTGCAGTTCAGGAGCACGCTTAGCAGGGCATGAGTGGCACAAGAATTGGGGATCAGCTGTGAAACCAAGAACAGTCACTCATACACAGCATCCCTCAATCAAAGCCCACATTCATCAGGAATGGGGACCCAGAGAGGGACAGTCATATCTGGACAACAACCCTCATCTTTGCCCAACATTTGTTCATTTAACTAAATACTCACTAGATGTCTGGGGACATGGAGAGTGGTTTCAGACCCCACACTACTCTAAAGATTCTCCCTTTTTAATGAATAAGAGCTCAATTCCTTCTGCCAAGGGACTTCTATAACCACCACCCTTGGTATCTGCCTATCTCCTCCTCCTGCCTTCTCCCACTTCACTTCCCAGGCAAAGAAAATGGCAGCATCCCACCCACCAAACACAACACAGAGCCCAGCAGACCTGGTGGGCAAAGAACATATTATTCACAATATCGTCATCAATCACAGATGTATCATCCACCAAGGTAGAGACCTTGCGACGGGACCGGCGCTCTTCGATCCATTTGAACAGGAAAATGAATCCATACACGGGGCTGGGGAAAGTAAGGAACAGTGCTAAACCAGCCAAGTTGGAGAAGGCAACCAGTATCACCTTTTTTCTCCTTTTATTCCCCTGAACTGTGTTACCACTCAGGTGCCCTTCCTGTAATCCCACCTCTCCCCTGGTTTCTTCCCAACACTGCCCAAAGTGGCCCTGAGACCTCACACCCCAGGAGCCTGAAACAAGCAGTCTAAGCATCAGCTTCTAGCTGTGGTTCTCTAGGAGTCCACCCAGTGTCCTTATGAAGTCTATGGTTCTGGGATAAGAGAAGAAAATCTGGAACCAATGGCCCAGGACAGGGTAGGAACAGAAGGTAAGGTGAGAACATAAACTCTGATAAGGAATTAAAATTTTTTTTTTAATCCTCACCTGAGGACATTTTTTTTTTTTTTTTTGCATTTATCTTCAGATAGAGCAGGAGGGAGAGAGGGAGGAAGAGAGAGAGAGAACCATCGATGTGAGAGAGAGACACACCAAACGGTTGCCACCCACACGACCCCAACCGGGGCCAGGGACAAACTGCAACCAAGGTACGTGCCCTTAGCGGGAACCGAACCCAGGACTCTGTGGTCCACAGGCCGACACTCTAACCGCTCAGCCAAACCGGCCAGGGCCTAATAAGGAATTTAAACACTAATTCTCACTTGTGAACCCCAAGGCCTGAACCCCAATGCAGCCATGGAAGAAAATGAACACCCATAGCAGCCCCTTCTTTCCTGGGAAATAAAAGCAGACTTCTCAGTTTAGTCATTGTCAGTTCCTCCAGACCTCTATTTTTCAGGACCACCAAAACAAGACCTGTGAGGTTAGTCATCCAGGTGGGGCCTTGTAGATGCCACATACCAACAAATCAATCAACACAAGACCACCAACCAATCAATACAAGACCGCTGTGTGGAGATTAAAGGCACCGGCATGTTAAAGCAGTAATAAATAAATTACAGCTGCACAAAAGGCACTGTGTGATCTAGGTCTAAAGAAGGGCTTGGCTTCCTGCTCCAGACTAGAAAAAGCAGCTGAACCGTACTCCAAAAGACAATTAGAATTTGTATTGGGTGGGGGTGGGGGTGTTGCTACATAAAGGGAAGTGCTGAGGGAAGACTGGGAGAAAACAAAAACATCAGCTTGATCAGGAGCGCACCCAAAGAGGAGGGATGCTTCCTTATACGAGATTTTACAACGTGGGGTTCCTGATACTACCTCCCTTGAGGGGCACTCTTCCCCAGGCCCTTCCCTAGCCCTCGAGGTGTGAAAGGTGGTCCTGCCGCCAAGCCACTCACCCCTGGCACTTGCTCTGAAGGTCATAGATCTCCTCCACTTGCACCCCTTTGACACCTGCGATCAGGGAAGAAAAGAAGTCGGCAAGGGCAGCTCCTGGCCCTGCAGCAAGGACGCAAGAATGGGCCCCCACAGCCCGGGTCCGGCGGGTAGGAGAGGCTCTTACCGAAATCTTCCACCAGGAGGGTGAAGAGGCCTGGTGGGGCGACAAGAGGAGCGGGTGGTGGTCAGGCAGGCGCCTCCCGGGCCCACCCGGCCTCCCCAGCCCCCAGCCAGCCGGCCCCCTCCTCACCAGGGTCGCTCTCCAGCTCCAGCCAGCCCTTATTCATCTTCCCGCGGGGCGGCCCCTCAGCGCCATGTCCAGGCCCTCCCGACCCACCGCCGCCACCGCCGCCACCGCCGCCGCCACCGCCGGGAGCCCCCGACGCCCCCGGGGCCCCTAGCCCCACACACAGACAACGGGCCCCGTCGCGTCACCCGCCCGCGCCGGCGGGACACGTCACCGCAGAGCGACGGTCTCCGCCCCGCCGCTGGGCTCCTCTTCCGCGGTTGGACTCCGAAGCCGGCGCGCGGGCGGGGTGCCGGGCGCGGGGCGCGGCAAGTGGGCGCGGCCAGAGGAAGGGCGGGGCGCGCGGTGTCAGCGCCAGCGTCGCGAGGGGGAGGGGCGAGGCGAAAGGAGGGGCGGGCGCGCGGCCGTTAGCGGTTCCGCTCAGCCAACGGTCCTCGCAGCGGTAGTCCCCGGGGCCGCAGTCTCCCTGGGTCGTAGTCCGCGCGACCCGGCCCCCGTTTGCGCGCTCGCCCCCTTTACCAGGCGCAGTCACCGCGCGGGGCGGCCGCCCGTGAGGTAGCTACAACGACTAAAGCTCCGGGACTTAAGCGCCCTCGGCGACACCTGGACGGGCGGCCCCGGCCGGGAGCGGCGGCCCGTGTGCCACCGTGAGGAGCGAGCGGCGGAAGTGACCTCGGCCCGGCCCCGCACCCGCCTCCCTGCAGGCGCGGCATGATCCTGGTCTGGCACCCGCGGGATGCTCCTTGAGCCCCTTCGCCGGCTGTTACCTCGGGGGGACGGTTGTGGCCACACCGACACGTATTTAACAAATTAGTCGTTTATTCTTGTGGCGGCGGGGCCGAACACGCTTATTTATTTTTAATTTTCTCAAGAAGCTTTTATCCAGCACTTATCCAGCGAAACAACTAGGAAAACCGTTTCAAGGGAGCATCTCTCGGTTAGGAAATCTCGGACTGAGCCGCCCGCCCCCGCCCGCCCCTCCTGCAGCGCTCCGGAGACCGCTGGCCTTCCCGCCACCGCCAGCGTGCGCAGAACCCCGTTCAAGGAACGTCTTGGTCCAGCGATGCAAAGAACTGGAGTTTCAAGGATTTATCTCTATTGCTAGACGATCGGGATCTCCCCAGCACCTCGGAACCGCTCAATAGTCAGCTCACGTGGATCCCCTAGCGCACGCCCTTGTCTCTCCTCTTCCCGCCTGTCCAAGTGCTATTGTTGAGGAAGAAGCCATCAATGTCATTGCTTCTGTAGGTGCAACTCATGGGTTAGAAGAGGAGAGGGAGCAAACCCCGAGAAAGGAAGGGCGGTATAGCCGTAGTACTGTAGATAGATGCCTTAGTGGTTGTATTCATACAGAGTGGTTGAAAGTCCTTGAAGACGCTCACGGGCTCCCCAGCTGTGCAGTGAGGACATGGGTGCTGGAGTGTGTGTCCCTGGAGTGACCTGATTCACTCAGTTCTAGAAAATGCCGTCCTTCTCTCCCCTGACTAAACAGTCCTTCCTTCATAGGAGTGGGTTTTACTTCTTTTGTCCCCCTTCACTTTCAGGGATTCTCCCCGAGCAATGAAAACTCAGTTTGCAGTCTGCTGACTTTGGTGGGGGGAGTGGTGGCAGGGTGTCTTCCCCACATTGAGGCATTTTACTTTGGGCTCAGAGCTAGACAAAGGTTGAGAACAGGCCAAACCTCAGTGGCCATCTGAGCCCAGTGAAAAGTGACAGGAGCCAAGGGGTGGTTTGTGAGTGTGTCTCTGGTCTCTCACTAGAGGGAGTTCTTGCTTTAGGCAGCTGAAATACCACAAGCTCCTTGTAGGAAAGAACTAGCTTATCTAGGTTTTACTGGCTAGAATTAAGGCACCCATACTTGGAGACAAAAGGAGGCTTTTTTCCTGAGTGCTACCTCATGAATTTAGTAGGCACAAAGAACTATTTAGCCAGTTCAAGCAGTGGTTCCAAGTTCTTCTCCTGCTGTGTGATAGATATACTGCAAGTGCCTCTCTATGACCCCTCTGTGCCTTACTCTCATCTTGAAAAGGGGATAATAACGGCACCTATTGCATGGGGGGTTTTGTGAGTTAACACATGTAAAATGCCTAGAACAGTTCTTGGCACAATTTAATAATTATTGGCTATTACTAGCATTGATGGGTCCTTTATATTCTGTCATATGGGTTGGAAGGTGAAGTGTACTGTTGCTTTGACCCTGTAGAACTTGATCACCAACTATAGAATTAAATTTCTGACCAAGCCCTGTTTATTTTTGTAGCTGGAAGAGCCTGTATTGTCCTCATAATAATCCAGAATTCAAGATAGGAGAGAGAGAGGCTGCAGCGAATGAAGACTATAAAAGAGAAGGAGGAATGTCGAAGATTGAGGTAAAGTAGGTGACATAAGGGAGTTTGGGATAAATTATTCAATGGCCTGTGGTATATGCTGTACTTTTCCCCCCTTTGCATGGTCTGGGGGTTTAGGGTTGGGTATTGTAGAAGCACACACCATCGGTATTCTGGATGCTGCCCAGTAATCTGTCCTCCCAGGACTGTCCCTAATAGCACACTGCTGGCTCTTGAACCCTACTGCCTAGGTTTATACCTGGCTCTAACACTTGCTAACAGGGTGACCTGGGACAGGTTACTTAATTTCTTTATGCCTTCGTTTCCTCATCTGGAAAATATGCATAATAATAGCAACCAGTTTTTAAAAGATTTTTTAATTGATTTTTTTTAGAGAGAGAGGTAGGGAGAGAGAGAGAAATGTCAATATTCGAGCAAAATATCAATCAGCTGCATGCCCCCTACTGAGGAATTGAGCCTGCAACCTGGGCATGTGCCCTGACCAGGAATCAAACCCACAACCTTTTGGTGCACAGGTTGACACCCAACCAACTGAACCACACCAGCCAGGGCAATAGCACCTACTTTTTAGAACATTCTGTAGATTCGTTGAGCTAATACATGAATAATGTCTAGCCAAGAATAACATCTAGCCCTGGCCGGTGTGGCTCAGTAATTAGAGCATTGGCCTATGGACCAAAGGGTCGCAGGTTCAATTCCCGGTCAAGGGGACATACCTGGGTTGTAGGTTTGCTGCCCAGCCCTGGTAGGGGTGCATGTGGGAGGCAACCAATTAATGGGTCTCTCTCACATCAATGTCTCTCCCTCTCCCTCTCCCTCTCTCTCTCTTTCCCCCCCTCCCCCCCTCCTCTTTCCCTCCCTTCCACACTCTCTAAAATCGATGGAAAAAATATCCTCAGGTGAGGATTTAAAAAAAAATAATGTCTAGCAATAGAAAATTATTAATCATATCATTTTATTATGTTTTGTGAATGTTATACCACCTGAGATTCAGAGTAGGTGACAGAAGAAACAGAAGGGTGTTTGCTCCTGCATTTGTTCATTCAATACAGGCACCAGGAACAGAAAGATGGTTACTATCTGACATAATTCGAACAATTCAGTAGGTATGTTTTGTGCTTTCAGAAAATATTAAATAGCCCTGGCCAGTTTGGCTTAGTGGTTAGAGTGTCGGCCCTTAGACCAAAGGGTCACAGGCTCAATCCCCGGCCCTGGTAGGGGCCGTGTGGGATGCAACCAATCAATGTGTCTCTCTCCAATGTTTCTCTCTCTCCCCTTCCCTCCCTCCCTCTCCCTCTCTCTAAAAAGCAATGGAAAAATACCCTTGGGTGAGGATTAACAGAAAAAAAATTAAAGAGAAACTCTGGGTGGGTGGCTCAGTTGGTTGATAGCTGTTTCTCTCTCTCTCCCTTCCTCTCTCTAAAATCAAATCCTCGGTGAGACTTTTATATATATATGAAAGAAAAAGAAATTGATGTCTTAGCCTTTAGATATTCTGGTATGTCATCAGACCCATGGATGACATTTTGAGGGAAATGGTGCAAAGGATGTTGACAAGATCCTCAAAGACCACCTTGTACTTCTTCCTTCTCTCGTATAGAAAATCTGCCAAGACAAGGGGGGTGACCCAGAGGAAGCCATCTTCAGGGCCTGGTAAGAAAGACCGGAGGTTCTGTTCAGCTAATGCCTTCCAACCTCAGCAAAGACCACCTGTGTAGGGCAGCAAACTTGCTCCTTTCACTTTGATCCTACTTCCTTCCCAGGCTCTCTTACGATGCTGGAGAACTGAGGGTCTATAATTTTTAAATGTCACGTCCAGAGTTCAAGAAACAAGTTAATTAAGGCCACTCAAGACAAAATAATACGAAATGAGCAGTTGTAGTCAGCTCCTTCAGATGTGGCCAAAATTATATAAAGACCTAACTGATACCAAATAACACTTCATCCCAACCTCCCTGTTCCCAATACTCTCCTCCTCCTAGTATGTAGAGAGATGGTTACACTCCCAAAGTGAATTCTTAACATTCTGTCTTCCAGTATGCCGGCTATGCCTTCAAGAACCTGGGGATCCCGAAAAATTAGGGGAATTTCTTCAGAAAGACAATCTCAGCGTGCACTATTTCTGTCTTGTGAGTATAAGGCCCCCTTTGCTTTGAATGTCTCATGGCTTATGCTATACAGTCTGTTCTCTGTTTTTGCATCCAGCCTCAGAACCATAGCCCTGTTTATTTGTTTTCCTTAATAGCTTTTTTCTTTTAAAATCTAATTTTTAAATAGTAATATATGTACCTGGTATAAAATCCTAACAGTATAAAGTATGTACAATAAAAAGTATCTTCCCAAAACAGTATTCTCCATCTTTCCCCCTCTCCCATGTTATATATAATGTATATCCCATGTAAACACTGTCTGAATCAAAATAAGTATTTCCATCACCCTACAAAGTTCCCTCCTGACCTCTTCCAGTCAGTTCCCTCAGAGATAATCACTGATCTGTGTATTACTCTTGCCTATTCTTATGCTTCATATAAATGAAAGCATACAATTTGTATTCTTTTGTGTCTGTCTTCTTTCACTCAACGCAGTGTTTTGGAGATTGATCCATGTTGTTGCATGCATTGGTAGTTTGTCCTTTTTTATTCCCCAGTAGTCTGTTGTATGAGTATGTTTTTATTTGCTTATCTGTCCACCTGTTGATGGACATTTGAATTGTTTCCATTTGGAGGCTATTAATAAAGCTGCTGTGAACATGCATGCACAAGTCTTTTTGTGAATATGTGTTTTCACTTCTCTTGGGAAAATGCCTAAGAGTGGAATTACTGGTTGTGTGTTAACTGTATATTTAACTTTATGTGAAGTTGCCAAGTCACTTTCCAAAATGATTGTACCAATTTACACTCCCACTACCAATTTATGAAGTTGCACAGTATTATTGCTAGAACTTGATATTGTCAGTCTGTTAAATTTTAGCCATTCTACTTGGTGTGTATTGGTATTGCACTGTGGCTTTAATTTGCATTTCTCTGATGACTTAAGATGTTGAGCTTCTTTACATGTGCTTATTTTCTTTTATGAAGTGTCTGAACAAATATTTGGTCGACTTTAAAAGTTGGGTTCTGCCCTGGCCAGTTTGGCTCGGCGGTTAGAACGTTGGCCCGCAGTCTGGAGAGACCTGGGTTCAGTTCCCGCTAAGGGCACGTACCTCGGTTGCAGTTTGTCCCCGGTCCCGGTTGGGGTTGTGTGGGTGGCAGCCAGTCGATGTGTCTCACATCAATGTTTCTTCGCTCTCTCTCTTCCTCCCCCTCTCCCTCTCGCTCTATGAATGCAACAAGTGTCCTCAAGTGAAGATTAAAAAATAATAATAATAAAAATAAATAAAAGTTGGGTTCTTTTGTCTGATTGAATTGTAAGAGTTCTTTATATATTCTGGATACAAATCTCTTTTCAGATATGTGTATTGTGACTATTTCTCCCTGTTGTGGCCTGCCTTTTCATTTTCTTAGTGATGTCTTTCGAAGAACAAAATTTTTAATTTTGATCAAGTCCAGTTATCAATTTTTTCTTTCATTATTAGTGCTTTTTTGTGTGTCCCAAGAAATCTTTGCCTACTCATTGAATTATCTCGGTCCCTTTTTCAAAATCAATTGACCACATATCTGTGCATCTCAATGATCTATTTTACTTTATATTTATTTATTTATATATATATATTTTTGTTGTTGTTTGTTTGTTAATCCTCACCCAATGATATTTTTTCCATTAATTTTTTTTAGAGAGAGTAGAAAGGAGGGAGGAAGGGCCAGAGAGGGAGAGAGAGAAACATTGATGTGAGAGAGACGCATCAATTGGTTGCCTTTTGCACATACCCTGCCTGGGGCCGGGGATCGAACCTGCAACCCAGGTACTCGCCCCTGACCAGGAACTGAACCCGAGACCCTTCCGTGTGAGGGCCAACGCTCTAACCACTAAGAACACTGGCCAGGGCTCAATGATCTGTTTTATGTTATTGATCTGTGTGTCGATCCTTACACCAATACAACACTGTCTTGATTATTGTGACTTTATAGTGTCTTGAAATTAAGTATGGTAAGTTTGCAGTAGTTTCCAAGATTGTTTTGGCAATCGGGTCCTTTTCCATATGAATTTTATAGTTAGCTTTAAATTTTTCTTTTTTAAAAAGAAAGCTTTTTAGGATGTGATGAGGATTGCAATGAAGAATGGACAAACAATATTGAATCTTACAATCCATGGACGTGATATAGTTCACTATTTATTTGGGTCTTTTAAAGTATACCTTAGCAATTTTAATTTTTTTAGTGAAGACTTGCACATCTTTTGTTAAATGTATTTCTAAATATTTTGTGATTTTATGCTATTTTAAAATTTCATTTCCAGGTTTGTTGCTGGTATATAGAAATGCAATTTATTTTTGTACATTGATTTTATATCCTACAATCTTATTAAATTCATTTATTAGTTCAGTCGTTTTTGTTTTTGTTTTTTTAAATGCCTTAGGATTTCCTGTGTACATAATTATGTTATGTGTGAATAAAGACAGTTCTACTTCTTCCTTTCCAATCTTTATGTCTTTTATTTCTTTTCATTGACTTTTAGTACTAGCTAGGACCTTCAATCTAGTGTTGAATAGAAGTTATGTGAGTGAATATCCTTTTCTTGTTTCCAACATCAGAGGATAGTATCCAATTTTTTACCTTTAAAATATGATGTTAGCTGTAGGCTTTTTCATGGATTCTTTTCATTAGATTGACTAGGCTCCCTTTTATATCTAGTTCGCTGGAGGATATAATGAATGTGTATTGAATTTTGTCAAATACTTTTTCTGCATCTATTGAGATGATCATGATTTTTTCCCTTAATTTGTTAATGTGATTTGTTATATCAATTGAATTCTTTAATGTTAAACTAACTTTGCATTTCTGATATAAACCCTGCTTGGTCGTGATATTTTATCCTTTTTATATGGTGCTGTATTCAATTTGTTAATAGTTTTGTTTTATTTTTACATCTAAGCTCATGAGAAAGTTTGGTCTGTGATTTTCCTCTGTTGTAACTCCTGTCTGGTTTTGGTGTCAAGTCTTGGTTAATTTCAATGCATTTACAAGCATATACATTTTCAACATAAAAATAAACATACTATACACAGTGTTTTGTATTTGTATTTTACTTTTTTTATAGTCATCCCATATACAACATATTGATCTAGTTTTTTCTTTGTAGTAGTTTATTGGTATTCCATGGTATGGGTATGCCAAAGTATTAAAACAAATCCCTATTAAAGGACATTTAGGCCCTGGCCGGTTTGGCTCAGCAGTTAGAGCATCAGCCCATGGACCAGAGAGTCCCAGGTTCGGTTCCCGCTAAGGGCATGTACCACAGTTGCAGTTTGTCCCCAGCCCTGGTCGGGGTCGTGTGGGTGGCAACCAGTCTATGTGTCTCTCTCACATTTATGTTTTTCTCTCTCTCTTCCTCCCTTTCTCCCTCCCGCTCTATCTGAAGATAAATGCAAAAATGTCCTCAGGTGAGGATAAGAAAAAAATAAAATAAAGGTGCCCTGGCCAGTTTGGCTCAGCGGTTAGAGCATTGGCCCATGGACCAGAGAGACCCGGGTTCGGTTCCCGCTAAGGGGGCATGTACCTCGGTTGCAGTTTGTCCCCGGCCCCGGGTGGGTTTGTGTGGGTGACAATCACTCGATGTGTCTCTCTCACATCGATGTTTCTCTCTCTCTCTTCCTTCCTCTCTCCCTCCTGCTCTATCTGAAGATAAATACAAAAATAAATAAATAAATAAATAAATAAATAAATAAATAAATGACATTTAGATTGTTTCTAATCTTTCACTATTGATTTTTCTGTTTATTTAAATAATACATGCTCATTGTAGAAAACAATAATACTTAAAAGTATAAATAAAACAGAGCCCTGGCCCATGTGGCTCAGCAGTTAGAGCATTGGCCTACAGACCAAAGTTCGCAGGTTTGATTCCTGGTCAAGGGCATGTCCCTGGGTTGCAGGTTCAGATCCCCGGCTCTCAACAGGGTGTGTGTGGGAGGCAACCAATCAATTTCTCTCTCACATAGATGTCTCTCCCCTTCTTCCTCCCTTCCACTCTCTCTAAAAGCAATGGAAAAAAATATCCTTGGGTTAGGAGTAAATATATATATAAAACAGAAATCACTCACATAGTCCTAAAGCTCTGAGATAATTAGTGTTAAAAATAGGTATGTTTTACGCCTAATTGAGAACATACAGCTATAATCCAAGTTGTCAAGTTATCTAACCTTGTAGGGTCACCTTTTCTATCATGTTAAAATAACCTGAATCCCATTCACATTACATATGTAATTACTGCAGGAAGTCTAGCACCCTCCCCAGAATTTTTGGGAGATTCTTGAAGTGGGGCTGGGGTGCTGACATTCTTCCAATATATGTACACATACATTGTTTATAAGTACATAACAGTTTAGCTTCTTTTTCCTGGATTTCCCATTCTAAACTCTGCTCTGGGGGCTTTTCCAAAACAAAGGGCCCTTTAAAGTGTGTTTTTTAAAGAAAAGTTCAATTCCTCCCCTTTCACCATAAGGCAGAATGACTAAAGTTAGGATATTTTAAAGCCCTGTTTCCCTTCCTATGCAGAACACACTCTGAGAAGAGTATTTATTCTATACCAAGGGGACAGTACAGCAGAAGGGGTAAGAGAGTGGGTTCTGGGGCCTGGATGTGAACGCCAGCTCTTCTGCCTCCTTGCTGTGACCCCAGCCATGCTTACTTACCATGCTGCACTTCAGTGGCCTCCTCTGTAAGGTGAGGATCACAGTAACATCTGGGTTGTGGTGAGCATGAAATGAGTCAATATACAGGGAGTGTTTCTCCAAAGTGCTCAGCACACAAAAGCAGTCCTCAGTAAGAGAAGCAGCACAGCACAAAAGTGGGGAAGAGCCCAGGTTCTGTGGTTCTGTGGGCTTTAGCAAGTCACATAATTTCTCCTATAAAATGGGGATGATGACAGTACCCACCTCTTAAGGTTGTTATGAGGATTATATGAGTTCATTATATTTGAAAAGCACTTAGAGCATCCAACGTATATAGTTAACACTACGTAAGCCTTTGTTAAGTAAATTACCCTGTAAATGCATATATATTCCACCAAGCTCTATTTCTACTCTGTCCTCCTCCACCCCAGTGCGCTTTTTTACTGGTCATCAATGTTGACAGCCTGGTTCTGCTGCCTCCCCTCCCCCCACCACCCCCCCCACCTCCACCCCCCACCCCCCCACTCCCCCACCCAGATTCTATCTAGCAAGCTGCTTCAGCGGGGCCAGTCTAACAGAGGTTTCCATGGATTCCTGCCTGAAGACATCAAAAAGGAGGCAGCCCGGGCTTCTAGGAAGGTTAGAATCCCCTGGAATGGGGGCCTTGGGCGAGGCCTCTTTTCATACCTCCCTGATTGTCCCTGCTTCAGTTCTTTTCCCTAGTTGCTAATTTAAAAGTCAAAGGACTCCTGGATTTCCCAACTGGTCTTTCTCTTAAGTTCCATGCTTCTCTGGGGTGTAGTTATCCTAAGTGAGGAGAGGGAGCAACATCCTGGGAAAACAAGAATTCAGTGGTGCTTGCAGCTCCAGAGCTTCCAGGTCCACTGAGGAAAGGGAATGCCTGTTGCTTCACAGAATTTCCATGCCATAGAATGATGTGCCACAGAATGTCTGTTTGTCTTTCTTGGGATCTTGAGCACTGCCTGGGATCTCATTTGCAGACCTGCTTTGTGTGCAAGAAAAAGGGAGCTGCCATCAACTGCCAGAAGGATCACTGCATCAGAAACTTCCATCTTCCTTGTGGCCAAGAAAGGGGTTGCCTTTCACAATTTTTTGGAGAGTACAAGTGAGTGATGAAGGGGAAAAGTCGGTTTGCCCTTTTGCATCTTGCTATTAATTAGTCACTAATCAAATCAGAGTCCTGTTCTCACAGGCTTGTTTTGACTCACCAGTGAATCTGTCCCTCCATTCAGTAATGAGAAACAGTGTCTTGACTTGGCAATTTCACAGGGGTTACTTCTTCCTTCCCGTCCCCTTCTTAAATTACAAACAGCTGAGGTTCTTAGACAGCTGCTCAGAACGAAGTGGGGCTTTCAGGAACGAGAGGCTGTAGAGATAGTCCCGGGAGCTTTGCTGAGTGGGAGAACAGCTGTGAGAAGGCTGCTCTTCCCCCTCCTCCTCCGCTCAACTCCTCCCCCACCCCAGCACAGAGGAGGTTCTCTAGGCACCAGCCTGGGAAGTTGATTGCCCTCCCTAGGCTAGGCAGCTGGAAAACTCCATCAACAACAAATCAAAACCAAGTCTATTTACTCTGCCACAGGTCATTTTGTGAAAAACATCGCCCAACACAGAACATCCAAGGGGGGAGTGTGGGGGAGGAAAGCTGTGTCCTGTGCTGTGAAGACTTATCCCAAGCAAGTGTTGAAAACATCCAGAGCCCATGCTGTAGTCAAACAATCTACCACCGGAAGTGCATTCAGGTGGGGACTTTCTCTGCCCTGGGGACCTTCCACAACTGCCCTAGTTCAGAGCACCCTGGTAATGCTCAGGCAACCTCTGCAGGAGGCCTGTATGCAGGCTGGTTCCAGGCAGTCAGAGGAAAAGTGAGCCCAGTCTCTGGTCACCCTTGACCTGTAGGAACCTCATTCTTGAAAACATTTAGATTGAGCAAAATGCTCAGGATGGCTAGAGCAAATAAGCTGATCCCTAGAATGAGTCAAGTAGCGCCCAAATCAGCCTTGCTTCCTCGGATGGAAGGAAAGGGAAACGTGTCCAGGTACCTGAGCCCTACTGGGTTAGCACTGCCACGCCTCATGGCCAGAGGTGACAGCTAAAGCACTCATGGGAACTTTCATAAGCTTTTGGTCCCTGTCAAACTTTCTCAGCAACATCCTCTTTGTAAGATGAGGGTGGGGTGGAAATAAGGTGATCAAAGATAGTGTTTTTTACAAACATAAAGTTTTCCCATGCTTCTCTTACAGAAATATGCCCACACATCAGCAAAGCATTTCTTCAAATGTCCACAATGTAATAATCGAGAAGAGTTTCCTCAAGAAATGCTAAGAATGGGAATTCATATTCCAGACAGGTAGTGGACACTATAAAGCAGGAATTGAGCCAGGGGATGGGTTACCTAGATTTCTAGAGAGGAGGTGAGTGTGTGGTTAGAGAATGAAGAAGCTGCCAAGGCATTGATATATGGGGAAGAGAGAAGGGGTGGAGGGAGAGCTTTTCAGTTATCAAAAGAAAAGGGGGGGGAGGTGAAGGTTGGGGAACAGGCATGTTTCTGAAAAGGGTTCTTTGGGGATCAGAATTCCCTGGGTGACAGGTAGGTTCTTGAAGTCCAGTGTGAAATTAAGAAACCCTCTATGTTCCACTCATCCTGCTTCAACTCTCTCCCACTGCCAGGCCACCTTCCCAGCCTTGCTGAAGTTATACAGGCAGCCTGTTGAACTCTTGCTGTGCTAGTTTGAGTTCTCCCTAGTTCCTCCCAGGTGGACAGTGCTTTCACCAACCAATTATGTGTCCCTTACTCACTGTTTCTCTCCCACTGCAGAGATGCTGCCTGGGAACTCGAGCCAGGGGCTTTCTCAGAGTTGTACCAGCGTTATCAGCACTGTGATGCCCCCATCTGTTTGTATGAACAAGGCAGAGACAGCTTTGAGGATGAAGGGTAGGAAAAGGCTTCTGGCTAGAAAGATCTCTCATCAGTGCCATCTTAGAGTTAGACCTTGGCACAGTTATTAAGAGCAAAGAATTCACTTTTGTCTGCAGACCTCAGGGTGAACACAATTGCTAAGTTCCATTCTTGAGCAGCCCAGGACTCACTCACACACACATGTGAACAGGTCTCTCTGCAGGGTCTGCTTCTCCTTGAGCCCAGTGGAGAGACACTCAGGGCCAATTCCTTTCCAAATCCACCTTTCAAGCGTCTGTGCCTAACTGCAGGGTCCTGGGATCAGCACACAGCTACACATTCATCATGGGTAAAATGTACAGTAAAAAATGCCTGGGAAGCCCCCCAGCAAAGGCCTAGCCTGTAATGAACATCCAGAGAGTGGTAGTTAGTGTTATATTTGTGCCCATGACCCTTCCTTGTCTTCCTGTAGGAGGTGGAGCCTTATTCTGTGTGCTACGTGCGGATCCCATGGAACCCATAGGGACTGCTCCTTTCTTAGATCCAGCAGTAAGAAATGGGAGTGTGAGGAGTGTGCACCTTCACCTGAAGCCACAGGTGGGACTGAGGGATGGTCTGGTCTAAGAACTGTGCGGGGGGGACGGGGGGGTACACGGGGGGGGTGGTTGTGGTGCCTAGGAAAGGAGGAGGGCATACCACCAGATGGGGACTTTGAGGTGCCTTTAGTTTGGGAAGGAAAGTGGCTATGGAAGGGCTTAAGGACCTGTGCCTGGGAGACACAGAGGGTTGAGTTTTCCTCTCCCACCTTTCTTTCACCACAGACTATATACCTGAAAACTCAGGTGACATCCCCTGCTGCAGCAGCACCTTCTACTCTAGGGGGGCATTACTGCAGAGACACCAGCCTGGAAGAGAATCCGGGCCCTTCTTGGACTGATTGGCCAGAACCTTCCTTATTAAAGAAACCAGAATCCTCTGGTGGCAGGAGGGGCCACTGCTGGCGGTCCAAGGGTGTCACAATCACTAAAAGCTGCAAAAATTACAAGAAACAGCTTCTAAGTAGTTGCTGCCAAGCACATTTGGGTACAAAGCTGTGTTCCTCCACCAAGTTTGGGGAGGGAGCACTTTGGGACTGTGAGACCAGGAAGAGGGCCAGCAGTGAGACTATGAACCAAGGAAAGAGAAATCCCAAAGAGCGTGAGGACAGAGCGGTCCAGATGCCAACCGCAGACCATGTATAAGGCTATGGTAGCTAGTGCCTCCGCTCTTTCTGCCTGATTCTCAGAGGGCCCTTTCTTTTCTTCCACCAAGATTCTTCTACCCTAATCTGGTGCTTATATGCCTCTTCTTACTTCACCCATGTTTGTTATGCAAATAAAGTCTTTCTCTCCATTGGTGTCTCCTTATAAATTTACTCTGGGATTTATCTAGCACAGTAAGGAATCTGGAGGGTAGAGTGAGAGAATAGGAAAACTATAAAATTTAGTGACTTAACTGTAGAACTTTCCATTTGGAACATAGGCACATTGCTTTGGAGGGAAGCATTTTGCAGGGAAATCGACTTTACAGGGACAGAGATTTCATCAGTGTGCAAATAAACATACAGGTTCTCATTAGGGAGGTGAGCCAGCAAAGGAGTCCACACTAGACTGAGAATAGGCCCCTGTTGCAAGGCTTGGGGCCCTGGACTCAAACAGCCCAGGGATTGCCGTGCTCACGTGGGACAGAAGGGACTCCACTAGCCTCCACAACATAAATGAAGACACGCCTCCATGCAAACCCTCTCAGCCTGGTGGCTCAGGCATTTCCGGCAGGTAAGGGAGCCGGGCCAGGATAGTTACATACAGCAAGGCAGGTAGGATGAGAATCTGGCTGAAGGTCTTGGGAGAAATTGAATAGAACCCATCTCACGTTTGTTTGTTTTTAATGATTTTGTAGGATTTGGATTAGTGGGGCAGACTCAGGACCATTGCCAGATACTGAGTTCTCAGGGTCTCACTGGGTCATTGTCACTAATGGCAGAGGATGGGATTCTTGGTTCAAATATTGCTGACCCCTGGAGACAGCGAGTTGTGCATGATGCTCGCTTTCAGATTTGACTAGTTTCACTTGGAATCACACGGCAGGGGTCAGGGATTGTAATTTGTGTCTTTCTGTTATTAGAGTATATAGACAAAGTAATATAGACTTTTTAAAAACCTTAAGTCAAGAAATACTAAAAGGATTATACTGAAAAGTAGTTTCTTGACTCATCCTTCCCTTCTCCCAATCCTACTCCCTAAAGGCAACAACTTCTCACTTCTTTTAGCCATTTCTTGGTTTATTAATCTTAGATAGTATTGACTTTCTATTATGTTACATAAACTTCTAGCACCTTTAAATCTTCCCATTTCATTCTATTTTATCATTGCATCACAATTTTTAAGGGGGGCATTATACCATGATTATTTTTCTCTCCTGTACATTTTTTTAGTGAAATGAATACCTGCCTATTTTTTATTTGCTATATACCTATGGATAATTATTCCCAAATGTTCCCATGATCAATTGCTTCAAAATACAATTTTCCTCATAGGCCTAGCATCAGATCACTATCAGTTGCACTTCTTTTCTGGAAGATCTGCCTCTGAGAGCCTACTCCTCCTGAGCCAGCTGCTTCCTGGGCCTACCACACACTATCATCCTAGGCCTCCCCATGACTATGCCTTTTTTCTCCATTTTCTCTCCCATGGGTTGGATGACTCAGTGCTATGCTTCCTACCCTGGGTGTCCAAGGACACTTTGTCAAAACTCTGCAAGTGATAAGAGTTTTTAATTATGAATTTTCATTTCACAAACAATATTTTGCTTATCCTAAAGAATCAACTCTTGCCCTGGCTGGTCTGGCTCAGCAGTTAGAGCGTCGGCCCTCGGACCAAAGAGTCGAGGGTTCAATTCCAGCCAAGGGCATGTACCTCAGTTGCAGTTTGTCCCCGGCCCTGGTCGGGGTCATGCTGGAAGCAACCAGTCGATGTGTCTCTCTCACATCGATGTTTCTCTCTCTCTCTCTCCCCCTCCCTTCCACTCTATCTGAAGATAAATGGAAAAATATTGTCAGGTGAGGATTAAAAAAAAAAAAAAGAATCAACTCTTGCAATGATCATTCACAACCGAAAAGATACTTTCAAGATTAAGACTTTAGTTTCTTAATCTAGAGTTTCTCTAGGCATGTTCTCGTACATCTGGGGGTAGTATCTTTTCCTTTAAAAAGAGTTCATTTGTATACTAAAGTGTAAGAAACATCATCTTAACTGAAAGTAATGGTCCCCTAACAGTGCCCTCTGGACAGCAGCAGTGGATGGGAGGTAGAGCTTGTGGCAGGGGTAGTGGGGATAAGGGGTGCTTTTTGCAACCCAAACATTCAGCTACCTGACCTCCATGTGCAATTGGCACGCGCACACACACACACAGACACACACACACACACCTATTAACTATTTTTTATACCTTTACTCTCCATTGATGTTAATAGCCAACCTCATTCTTATAGGCTAGGAAGTCCAACTTTGAAATGTTCTATTCTTCATCTGGGCCTAATTATAATCAGTCATTCTCTACTAAATAATTGGTCTTTTTTCTTACATACACTTTTAATTTATGATAGTTTTAGATTTACAGAAAACTTGTGAAAATAGTACAGGGGATCCCCGTTTTATCCCAAACTGAGTTTCATCTATTAGTAACATCTTTCATTAGTGTGGTACGTTTGTCACTTAAATTAATGAACCAATATTGATACAGTGTTATTAACTAAAGCCCATATTTCATTCAGATTTCCTTAGTTTTTACTTAATGTCTTTTTTCTGTTCTAGGATCCCATCCAGGATACCACTTTGAGTTGAGTCATCATGTCTCCTTAGGTTCCTCTTGGCTGTAACAGTTTGTCAGATTTTCCTTGGGTTTGATGACCTTGACAGTTTTGAGGAGTACTGGTCAGGTATTTTGTAGAGTGTCTCTCAATTTGGATTTCTCTAATGTTTTTCTTATGACTAGACTAGGGTTACAGGTTTGGGGAGGATGACCACACAGGTAAAGTGCCTTTTCATCCCATCATATTGAAGTTACATACTATATCAACATGACTTATCACTGTTGATGTTGATCTTGATCATCTGGCCAAAGTAGTGTTTGTCAGGTTTCTCCACTGCAAAGTTACTCCCCCCCCCTTCCATACTGTACCTTTGGAAGGAAGTTACTCTATGTAGTCCACAATTAATGAATGGACTTCTTCCTTGAGGAAAGAGTATCTGTATAAATTATTTGGAATTCTTCTGCATAAGAGATTTACCTATTCTCTCCCAGTTATTTATTTTGTCAATCATTTGTTTATATCAATATGGACTCATGAATATGTATAATGTACTTTGGTTTATAATTCAATACTATTTTTATTTATTTTGTTGCTCATATTGTTCTAGCTTTGGCCATTGGGAGCGCCTGTGTCCTTTTCATATATCCTCATTATTGTGTGTTTGTTTTGTTTTTTAGTACTTCTTTACTTTTTGGCACTTTAAGATGCCCTGTTTTCACAAACGATGTGTCTGTTAGAATTAATTAATGTTTTGTAGCTTAGGACCTAGAATAAATAGTTCAGTTGTGAAGAGTAGGAATAGATGTCAATAAAAATTTTCCAAAGTACCTGCTCTCCTTTTCTAATTCTTACCTTTGTAAGAACCATAAACTAAAGCCAGAAACCTCAGAATCTCTTTCTGCTTCCTTTTAGCTCAACCACCCTCTTTCTTGTCAATTTGACCATTTTTCAGATGTTTGCCTTCCTCTCCATCCCATTGCCAGTGCGCAGCTCAGACCCCTGTGCCTCTCAAGACTCCAGCAAAGCCTTCTCTCTGCATGGTTTCCTATGTCCACTTGCTTTGCTGACACATCCACCCCTTTCCTTTCTGCCAATTGTCATAAAACATCTGTTAGCTCTTTACTTAGGACGGCCCCCGCTGAGATTGGCATCCAAGGCCTTCCACAAGTATGGCCCCATACAGCTGCATCTCCCAGGACATCCCACCCCCCGGGCAGTCTGCCCTGGCTACCCTGGAATACTGGGCCCTCATCGTGGGATTCACAGTCTGAAGCCTGTTGAACCCAGCATAAGGTCCACTTCTTCATCCCTAGGTGCTCTCACTGGACTCTGCTTATACCCCTATTGTAGCCCACGGCATTCTCCATCTACAGTTGTGGTCCTACAGTTGTGGATCTGTCTCTCCCACTAGATTGGAAGCCCCTAATGGGCAGGGACCTGTTTGTCTTATTAACTTTTCTTCTCCTCATGGTGTCTGGCTTGAGACCCCACATTCAGAGGCAGTTTGATATCTGCTGAATTGATGGATATGCTCATACCCTGTATATCATATGCCTGCTGTTTTGCTCTCAAACACCAGAGGGCACTGTTAGCATGTTGGTGAGGAAGATTATAACTCTTTAGACCTGGAAGGTTGAGAATGGCTAATGAAAAGCTTGCTTCTATTTTGAGATGCACAGGATTTACCGCTCTTCACTTGTTTGAGTTTATTCATGAGTTGTGCTCCTGTTGGGTTTAGAGATTAATATGAGAGTTACTAATGATACTTCCATCACAGGTCAAATCCTCAAACAAGATTGCCTTCATGGTCTCTCCAGACCCAAAGTAGCCCTTCTAACCCCAGCTGCCCTCCCCCTATCCCCAAAGTGGGGACTGTCAGTCCCAAGGGGTATGGGTGATATGGTTCTGTTCCTCTTCTGCCCAGCCCCCCTACCACATGCACAGTGACATTGTGGCCTCTGGGTGGTGATTTAAAAGATCTAATGACCTGTGGGCAGGGTGGGAGGTTGTTAAGAGAAACAGCACCTACCTTGGCCCTGACCCCAGGGTCACTGCATTAGCTCTCTGTGTGTTCCCAGGCTGGTTGAAGGTGAGTTGCAGCATCTTGGGGACCCCAGGTGTGAGAAGGCTCCATAATGACTAAGCCAGAGAGCCCCATTCCAGAGGAGTTGGCTTTTGCAAAGGTCTCATACCTTATACTCCCCCCCTCCCCCCCAAAAAAAGCAGCATGGAAATTGGAGGCCATAAAGCAAAGAGTTTATGTGTTTCAGAAAACAAAATAACTTGTCCTCCCTTCTACCTAGCAAACCCCCTCCAGCCCTGGGGTCCCTGAGCAAAGGGACAGCATGAGGCCCAGATGGAAGGAGTGAGGCCCAGGAACTACTCCCCCTTATCTGTGGTATAAACTTGTTCCTTGATCCTGCCCTGCGTGTACGCCGGTAAACAGGAAGGCATCGCGCCACCAGTGTCCATCCTTCTCAGAGCATCTGAGACCGGTCTGGGCCATCAAAGCCATCCCCAGGCCCCAGGAGCATTCTGGGGGGGTACTCCAGCCTCACCAAAAACAATTCCCCATTGTGTTCCCCCCTTGGAAATCATGGATTTGTAAACAGTGCCTTACATTTAGATAGGTCCTTACCCTGGCTTTGTGCTGGTGTGTTATTTTTTCTTCCTTGAACAATGTCCTTTCCAGTAGGGCCAGCCGTTCACACCATTGTCTGAGACCCTTGGACTACAGGAAACAGCACCAGATTCTTATCAGCTGGCGGGGGTGGGGGGGCAGAATGAACAGATGAGGTCATGTCCATAAAGCAAGCTGCTGCTCTGCCATATCATTCTACTATACCTTTATCTGTGAGAGCAGAGCCCCCCCTTGTCCTCCTAACAGGCAATCTGGGCTTTGAGTGTCCCTAGTATAGTCCCCTCCATTTGATGGCAGAAACCTGGACTCTGCTTCACTTTGGAATCCTCGCCAGCCCACAACTGTCCCCTTGCTGTGGGCTTCTCTCTCTGCTCAGTGGGATGCTCATCATGGTGAAACATATACCTCATTGGTATAGATTAGGGTACACTCTAGTCATCTTCTCCCCTGGGGGAAAGAAGTCAAGATTGGTTGGTCACTCGAGTCCCCCTCATCAGCAGAGTCCCTGAGTATAAGCTACTGACTGGCTGCTAATGGTCTGGTGTGAGGATGAAGGCAGGCCTCCCTTGGGAGTCTCCTCCCTGGAGACTGTGCTGTGTTTCCCATTCTCAGTGGAAAATTATTATTTTTAAAGGCTGCATTGAAGAACCAGGAGTTTCCTTAATGAAAATCCAGTGTGGAAAGTGAAAGGCTTCATTAGGACATTGTCTCTAAGGGAGAGGGACCCAGCAGTGGTACCCATGGCAAAGGCAGCAGGGGCTGGGCAGTGGGAAGTGGGCACAGGGCCACAGCAGCCATTGCCTCATCTCCTGTGCACCAGGGGTGTGGGTGAGTCCGGAAGAGAAGCCAGGGTGGGGGGCCCAACAGTCCCTGAGCTCCCTATCAGGTATTGTATCCAAACCTAGCCCCACCCATTCATTCTCTGTAGTCTCAAAAACCCTAGGGAATTTGATCTTGGTGTGTGTTGAACTTTCTCCTTGAGGGAGCCCCTGCAGACCAGGACTTGGGTGAGGCTGAGGCAGATCTTTACTCAGAGGGAAATTAAACTTTCTGGGCAACTGTTTCCTAGTTCTAAGAGGGAGATGTGGCTGGCTGAAGAAGCCTCAATTTGCTGGGCTAGCAGAAGCATACAGGCAGGTTTTGGGGGCCCACCCATCTCTAGCTAAATCCAGGGCCTCTATCATCAGGAGAGGACAGCTTGGCGGGGGGCAGGCCAGACTCCTAATGGTTGCTGCCTGCCCACTCCTCCACTGGGGGATTCTAGGGGTGTCTGGGACCTGAGCGAGGCTTAGCTGGATGAAAGGGAAGCACAGAAGCCATTTGAGAAAGAGAAAGGGCTGTTTTCCTCCCTTATTCTGCTTCCTCCATGCCCCTTACCCTTCCTTAGAAACTAGTATGTGGACTGCAGGACAGTCACAGGCTTGGGGTGAATCCTAGCCCCCCCAGAGGACCATGCCAGACACAGGAGCTGGGGACACAAGTTGGGTGTGGAGGGCAGAATCCAGGCCCAAGGGTCAGCAGCCTGGAAGCGTGGCAGCCTGGTCCTAAGGCAGCAGGTCCTATTCTGGTGCCGGCACGGGAGGCCAAGATGTGGCTGTTTCATCTGGAAGTCAGGGCCTCCACAGTTCACAGGCTTCGAAGGCAGAGATTAATAAATTAATCTCATGTTAAGAGAAAGAATTTCAGCAGCAGTGTCCCAAAGTATACTCTTCAAAACAACAGAAACATGAGATAGTAACTGCTGCATGGGAAAGGGGGAGAGAGGACCAAACGCTGTAGAGACTTGTGTAGCACAGGTATGCAAATTACGAGAGCACCATGGGCTTCTCAGGAGTTGCAAATTAATGAGATCACCATGGGCTTCTCAGGAGCTGCAAATTAATGAGATCACTATGGGCTTCTCAGGAGTTGCACTGGGCAAGCAAGTAAGCATTGCACTGCTCCGTGGGGGCTAAGGAAGCAGACATCCTGGATTTATTTGACCATTTCTGTGGGATACCTATTCCCCAGGACACCGTTTTGAAAAACTCTTGCCTAGTGCCTTTAACAAAGCCCCTTCCCAGCTCTAAATGTGTTTGGGAAATCATAAAACAGAGACCCAAAGACCAGGGGAAGTATGAGACTTAGAGGAAAAAGCTGGCAGAGGAAGATAGAGTGAAATCCCTGAGGCAGGAAATAGGACTTAAGATGGGGGGAGGGAGAGGGAGGAGGGGTCTCAGGGCATGGGTGGCAGTGACAGTGGGAGCAGAGGTGCTGTGTGCCCAGGGAGAGCAGTATGTGAGGGGAGGAGGGGGCTGTGGAGATCACACTCACACACCTCTCCCAGCTCAGCACTGTGCCAAGTGCTGCTGATGATCATGACTCAGTGGGGACGATGGCTCGGGGTGGGGCAACAGAGTTACAGGTTCTCAGGCCTGGGTGTTTGTGCAGAAACTAGGGGACAGAACTAGGCGCCCCAGGCTGAAAGATGGGACCGATGACTAACCTGTTAGGCCCGCCTAGTCTCTCTCATGGATTGAGGGGCCCATCCAAACAAGAGGCTAGTCTCCCTGGTGAGGCGGCAATGTCCATCCCCACCTTTTCTCACCTCCCTCCAGCCCCAGCGGAGTCTACTCTCTGGGCACCAGCACACTGTCACAGGGAGCGAGCGCCTTCAACAGCACGCACAGTAGGCCAGACTCGGGGCCTCCTCTCCTCCCCACAGCACAGCCCCCACAGCACAGCCGGCCCCCCAGGCAAGAGCAAAGTGGCCTTAATAAACGTTGGTATGTGGTTTGGGATGAAGGCAGGCACTAGGCCAAGTGTGGCTGTCACAAATGTCAAGTGTTATTGTGGAAAAGCAGCAGGACTGCCTACGTGCCCAGCTGCCCTTTGCCAGCATTTTTTGTTTTTTTCTGGTTCAAGATCCTCCTGAAGTTCCAAGAAGGTCAGTCTCAGAAGCCCAAAGAGCAGGATTTTCCTAATTTAATAAGCAATCTCAGCTTCACAGACAACACCCTCTGACTCCTTCCTTCTCCTGATACCCACCCTCCCTTCTAGAAAATACCACCTAGGGTGGCCTTCTCCCTCGTGAAATGGATGGGGAAGACACTTCATTTCCAGCTCACACAGCTGGTATCAGTCAATTTAGTACAGAAATACACAGATACAATAATGATATAATTATGTGATGTGAATATTCATTCCTTTCCTTATAGGTTCTGTGTGGCAGACCACTGTACTATCCTCACCAGGGGTGGTCACGACAAAATAACAATAGTAATTAGAGGAAGTATGTTCTGAAGACAGAGAAACCACAAAGCCCATCTCAACATATGAATACAAAAATAGAATTCACACATAGAGGCATTTCCAGGAGTTAATAACACAGTACCGTGGGGGTTGGGAGTTGGTAGAAGCTGTCCATACTTTTCCAAGTGCAGGTGTTTGTTGTTCAGGATTTTGAGCTCCTTCTCCTTCCATTTTCCAGAGTAGCTTCCCCAGAGGACCCTACCTGGAGCCAGCCACACCTGGGTCCAGCCTACAGGCCACTGAGAGTCTGGTTGTTTCTTCCTGGCTTCCCTGGGCAGAGGGCAGAGCTGGTTGCACCTTTGACACCATTCCTGGGGCTCTGCACTCTCTCCTCCCCCTCCATCACCCCCTCCCTTCTCTTCTCCAGCTCCCCTCCCCACAGTCCTCCTCTCCTCTGCTTTTCCCTGCTGACAGCCCAGCCATCACAACCCAGGCCAAGGCTTCCCAGTGTTGTCAGGTTCATCTCAATGCTTCTGGTTCACTGACTGTGCAGTCAAAGGGGAGGGAGGGCCTATTTCAGGTCCCAGTTTGGGGTTGGGGGCAGCACAGGTAGAGTCCAAGGCAGACACCAGCTGGGTTTGAGTTCAATGGGGCAGGAAGCCCTGTCTTGTTTTTCATCTGTTTTTTTCTCCTTTATTCATCTCGGTGTTGTAATGGAGGGAATCTTGAACCTGATGCTCTTGTCCCCCTCCTGCCAGTTCTGTGCATCACTAACTTGCTCATATGCAGGCTGGGAACAACTGTTCATTTAGTCCTCCTCCTCCTCCCCTGCTGTGTCCCCAGCTCAACAAAGACATTACTGCTGATGGCAAAACACCTCCCCACATGCGCAGGCAGAATGCGTCCTGGACACCTGCGCCTCAGCCCCAAGAACCAGCAGGACCTAGAGTTCTTAGCAGCTTTTCCCCCTATTTTTTTTTTTTTTTTTTTTTTTTTTTGCTTAAAAGAAAAAAGGCTTCATAAATGAACCATCCACAACCAACCCTTATTTAACAGAAAGCAAAGATTCCAGGGTGGGAAGCATCTGGCTTCCCCAGTGGCTCCCGAGCTAATTGATGCCATCTTGAGTCCTTGAGCCTGCCTGCTCCTGGGTCCCATAGCCCATCCTGGGGTCTCCCACCCTCTCCCCATCTCAAAAGCCACTCAGTCCTCTGTGTCCCTGGGCGCAGCCCTACCCCTGGTCCTGCCCACCAGCTGCCGCTTGCCCTCAGAGCTGCCACAGTCCCACCCTCCCAGGCTGTGGGCGTGCTTGCACTGCCTGGGGAAAGACAGCCCACTCCCCCTCAGCTCCCCTCTTCCCATCTCTAGCCCACAGAGATGGGGTCAGCATTCTCTAGAACCCATCCTCACCCTGTTCATCAGCATGGAGACCCTGATGGGGGCAAGGGGGATACTATCAGGAGAGGTGGGCACCCCAGGAGCCTGGCAGCTCAAGAGCCTGGGGAAGGGAAGTCAGGCTGTGAAGCCCTGTTGATAAAGTAGGGCCTGAGGCCGGGCCCACCCCAAGGCTGCAGGGAGCTCTAGCGGTCTGTGCTTCTGTGACTCTGAGATGGAGAACTGGTGGTGGGCAGTGGCAGGGGATCATCGCCAAGGTATCAGGGCACAAAGCGGCGGGGGGGGGGGTCTACCTTCTCAGCACCTCCTCTTTTCCTCCCCAGTTCAGTCAGTGTAGGTCTTCTTAACTGGTGCCAGCTTAGAGGCAACACCCACCTCCTCTGGCTGCCTAAGGGCTCTGCCACTACCTCCTCAGAGGCACCCACACACCCACTCTAAGGGTCGCTCAGAATGGCCTTTGTTCTGCAGCTGGGAAAGAACCACCCAGCCCTCTTGCCTCCGGGCACAACCGGAAATGCGCTGTGGGGGCCAACTCTGAGAATAAATAGCAGGCCGGCTGGGGTGGCCAGTGGCCAGAGGGTGCTGGTTCCATGTGGAACTAAGAGCAGAAAGATGCAGGGAACAGGCACAGGGTCCCTCCATCAGGCCCCCAGCCTTTCCTGTAGTGGCCTGGTAGGGGCTTGGGGGGCAGAGACTCCCATCTCTAAAAGGTGATCAAGCCTGCTGGCCCCCCCTGCTCTAGCTGGGTGGGTGGGAGACACTGGGGGCTGATACTGGGCCACTTGGCCCATCCCAACCACCCCCTCCTCTGCCTTCTATGTGGCCTCCACCTCCCGGGGTGTCCGATTTCGCTCGGCCTGCACCCGGTTCTTCACCTTCTTGCCCAGCTCCTGCCCTGTCCAGCTCTTGCCCTTGACCTGTTTGCCCCGGCTCCGGGAAGAGCACCACACGCGCTCACAGTACTCATCCACCCGGGGCAAGTTGGCGAAACCAATGAGCTGCAGGATGTCCTTGTACCAGGCCTTGGATGGGCTGGAGGCCAGGCCTGCCCGGACAGGGGGCTCCTCTGGCCTCTGCTCCCTCTGGAACAGGCTGTTGAGCTGTGCAGCCACAATCACCTCCAGAGCCAGGCGGGCCACCGTCTGGGAGAAGCCGTGCTCCAGCGTGGTGCAGGTGTAGGTGCCCTCATCGTGACGGCTGAGCCTTCGGAACAGCAGCCCTTGCTCTGTTTGCAGGACTCGCTCATCTGTCTTCACCTGCTGGGCACCAGGGAGGGCACACACCAACAACTTCTCTGCACCCTGCTTTTCCAAATGTGCCCTCTCAGGGCCCAGACCTTGGGCAATTCCTTTGCCCGTTCTCCCCTTCCCAGGAAGGGACTTAGCCTCCTGGAGACTAAGCTAATTGCAGGCAGGGCTTCACCTTCCCATAACCCAAGACAAGGCCTGCAAAGGGGGCTTTTCAAAACTTTGACTGGTTTCTCCCTAGTCAGAGCTCTGGGACATCTGTCCTGGCTTTGGGGTGCCCTGGCACACATTCCCAGTGAACCGAGAGGGTAAGAGGGTATTTAGGGGCTTTTACTCAGAGGGTCTGTAACCCCAGCCCCAGGACTAGAATTCCCCTCACTCTGTATGGTCTGCATTGTTCACTTCCCCCACAGTGCAGGGCCCACAGCCCCAGCTAGGGGTGGGCCGAGCGCCCATCACAGTGTGGGAGACCCAAGTGCTGTTCTGACCCAGCCAGTCTCTGGCCCAGCCGCTGTCTGGGCTTTAGTCTGCATGTCTGTATGTTGAAGCTGGCTTGCTCGGGCAGTTAGTGCTGTGTAATTTCATCTCATTGCTCCCCCTGCCCCGGCCCCTGGGGGAGTCTCTCAGTGCCTAGCCCAACAGCTGGCCCAGGGCTGGCCTCCCCCAGTTCCCAAGCTGGAAGGAGAGCCCCTCCTGTAATCAGCCCACTCCCTTGCCTCCCTGCCTGTGGGAGCTCTTGCAAATTGTTCCTCACCCTGCCCCACCCACGCCCATCCTCAGGCCCCAGACTGGAGCCATCTCTGCGGTTGACAGACCTTTCCAGATGGGGGAGGAGGGACTTGGCAGACAGCGTGTGGACAGGCAGTGGCGGGGGTGGGGGGGGCTGTGGCCAGGGGCACAAGCCTGGGGCAGAGGAGAACCAAGAACCCCTAGGGGAAAAGACCCCCTCAAAGATGAGCCATATGTGTAAGCTTGGGGGACTTCCTGACCAGTCCAGAACCCCTTCCCTCTCTTCCATCTCTGCTGCCCACCTCTCAGAGCTCAGTTCAATGCCTTGGAAGTTGGTGGGCTCCCTGTCACTGAAGGAGTTCCAGGCACATCTGGCCTGGGCGTTCCCAAATGACAGGAGTGAGGGCACCTCATTCCAGGCACCCCAGGGGTCTAGTATACAGTTTTCTTCAGTTGAACTTGGCAGGTTCCCCTCAGAGCCCCTTCCTAGGACTCAGGACTTGGAGTTCAGGGAGGGATGTGACCTAAGGAGAAGTACAGACTGGAGGCAGGGTCCCCGCTCACCTGGTCAGGCCCCTGGTCCCCGGGCCTCTGCAAGAACCAGCGCACAGTCGCCTGGGGAGACTTGGGCAGGCACTCCAGGAAGGTGCTGTTGTGCTCCGTGCCATAGACCACAGTGGTCCCCGCGAGTCCCACAGCTTCTTCTGGAGGGAGGCGGAGGTGGGCTCAGCTCAGGAACCATGGGACCCCTGACGCCCACAGTCCAGGAGCCCCCATCAGTGTTACAGGGACCTCGGTGTCCATCAATACCCAAGTCAGTCACTCTCTCCAAAGACCCTACACCCATATACTGACAGAAGCCGCTCAGATAGGGAAATCGAGGACTACGTGTTACAACAGGACAAGGGTTCCACTTCACAGGGTTGAGCCCAGGCCACGGGGTGAGTAGGGACCGGTGAGAGCCCAGCTGGCACCCACATGGCTCTTGCCACTCACCTTCCTGGCTCTGGCCCAGGCACTGCAGAGCAGGGTTGCCATGCCGGATGTCCTGCCGGCGGAACCGGCGCTTGCTGGTGCCAGGCCGGTAGCGAGTGCAGGAAGCACCGTCCCAGGCGCAGTATGGGTCCCGGGCCAGGCAGCACTCTGCACAGGCGCTGCCGTAAGTCTCGCACTGGTGCAGCTGCAGCCGGGCCACGCCCAGCCTCGAGCCCACGTACAGCATTTGCTGGGGAGGGACCCACGTAGAGCCCACAGTGAGCCCGGGCTTCCCCAGAGGCAGCTAGGCTCTCAGCCCCGTTGGGGTTCCTGAGATCCCTGCCATTTTCAAGCAGTCTTCCAGAACCTCTTGGATGCACTCACAGAAACAAATGTTTATCACCCACATGCTGTGCACCAGGTCTGTGCTAGGACATGCAGGGGATGGGGCAGACCTGGCGTCGTTTCTCTAAGGGGCTTCACCAGGCTCTCCCTGCTTCTGACCTTTGCCCTGTCTCCCAATGGCCTTCATCCTGACTTACCTCTGACCTTACGGGTGCACTCTGCTTTAAGCAATCCCAGTACCAAAGTCAGGATTTACCCAAAGATATACTGAGGCAGATAAACGGGGGAAGATGGTACTTGCCACTTGTAGAAGGACACAGCAGTCCTCTAAGAAGTGGCTCCCTTGTCTGACTTCAAACCTGGATTTTGTTTTCAAGCACGTTTTCTGCCTCCCCCGAGGAACCAGCCTTTGTGGATCTCCCCTTGTCAGAGCACAGCCTCACCTACTCAGGGCCTCCCACTGCCCACTGGTTTCATGCATAGGAACCTCAGCTCCCAGCCGGACTCCCAAACCTCTTTGCAGGGCCTAGCAAGGCAGCCCAGCGCCTGCTTCAGGGCTTTCCAGCAGACACAGGCAGTGCTCAAGGAGGCTTCGAGCCAGGGGAGGGAAGGAAGGAGGCATGGGGAGGGGTGCAGCTGCTCTTACCCTTTTGACGGAGATCTCCATCTCAGTGATGGCTGTTGGCACCTGGGGAACGAGCAGGGTCTCAGGGGCTGGGGCATCAGAGAGCCCTCCACTGCACCCCACCCCCTGCTTTCAGCCTCCTTTAGCCCCTGGGTGGGGGCCACCTACCTCCCAAGGTCAGTGCATGCCCTGGCAACTAAGGCCAGACAGTCTTTCCCAGAGGTCAGGTTACAAGAAAGGTCCTCTTACCCTGGCTGGCCTCCAAGCGGGAGGCTTGGCTAAAAGTTAAAATCTCCAGTGTCCCCTCCCACAGCCCTATTCCCCAGCAATGAAGCAGCTGTCCCAAATCATCCATCCCATGTTGGGAGGTGTGACAGTCCCCCAGACACACCACCTGTCTGATTCTATAGAGGGGCCAGCAGAACCCCTTGGGCACTTGGGGTCTCAGCCACCCCCTCACAGTGACTTGTGCCTATCAGGGCTTTGTCAAGGGGTGCTCACCTTGGCCATCCCTCCCTGGGCCCTCCAACTCTCAGCTCACAGACTGCATCTCCAGGCCCCTCAGCTATTCAGAAGCGTCAGCAAGGCCTCTGCAGTGGGGACTGTCATCACTTTCATCCCCCACTGGCTGCAAGTTCAGTAAAGACAGGCCCATCTCCCTTCTGTGTTTGCTCCCACTCCCCTGTAGGCAGGGCTAGACCCAGGGACCCACTGGAAGGGACCCCTCCCATCAGCCCCCTCCTTGCTCACCTTGAACACCTGGAGCTCCTCCAGAACCACCTCCTCAGGCTCAGCTGAGTCCCCAGACTGGAGGGCCATGACCTTGAGCACTGATCCTGAGTCTGAGATAGGGAAGAAGGGGTCAGTAGGAGAGGAAGGGGAAGCCCGGCACCCACACACCTCCCCAGTCCGGCTACCTTACTCAGCCCACCCACCAGTCCCCAGGAAGATGACGTCATAGGTCCCGTCCTCTGCCTCCACGCGGTCCACCACAATCTGGCGCAGCTGCTGGCCCAGGTGGGTTTTGACGAGGACTGGGCGGCCCCGCCGAGGCCGCACGGACCGGAACATGAGTGGGTGGGCTCGGGCAAACTGCAGCACCTCATCCGGGTAGTCCTTGGTGCTGCCAAAGGGTCGTCCCGGCTGCGCAGTCATCTTGCTGGGGCACTGTGGCAGTGGCAAAGGGAGCACCTGGAATCCTGGGATCAACATTCCCCAACCCAGCATGTTCACGCCCCGCTGCCTGGGCATGCCAGCCTCAGAGGGACTGCTTTCGCTCTTCGAGAGGCTCCTTCATGTGGTCAGGGCTCTGTGCCACACCTCACCCTGCCCCAGCCCCACTAGAGCCCTGGCTCAGAGCTGCTATGGAGCGGTGTGCAGACACAATGCTGTCCCAACGTAGAGCCCCCTGGCGTCTCCTCTGCCCTCTCCCCTGGCCTGGCCAGGTACTCACCATGCCTGGGCGGGGGAAGGGCACCTTGCCCCCATAGGGCCCCCACTGGTGCTGGGGACCATCTTGGTGGGCAAAGGGCCCCTTGAAGACCTCCCAGATGTCCGCCATGTGATACAAGCAGACTGCGAAGCCCTGGAACACAGCACTGCCGAGGGCAGACAGGGACAGTCAGGCCAGGGTGGCCGTCACAGGTGGGAAGGGGGCAGCCTGGATTTCTGGGCAGGGCAGAGGGGACAGTGCCTGCGGTCAGCAGAAACCGAAAAACAAGGACACCCAGGCAAAGGTGAAGTGAAGGAGACAGAAAATACAGCCACAGGTTCCCCAAGTCAGGGACAGAGACAGGGACCCATGGCAAAGCGGGCATATGAAGGCAGAGGCTCAACAGAGGAGCCCGGGGTATAGAGACCAGGCCGGGTGGGGGTGAGGGGAGGCCAGCGTGCCCACCTGACCGTGCTGAAAAGTGCATACACCTCGAGGCTCTTCCTTGCCTTGGGCCACAGCAGGAACACATCCTCTGGGAGACAGAAGGCCACTGCCAATGTCCCCCACTCACTGGCTCCGAGCCCTCCCCACTCCCACACCCGGGCCTGCTCTGGCCCTGCCCTTACCCAGCTGGTCGAAGTGGGTCTCAGCACCACCAGGACCGGGCACCGAGCAGACCAGCCTGGCCTTGAGAAAGGTGCTCCACTTGTTCACCAGCACCCGCTGGCCGCCGGCATCATTCTGTGGGTCGGAGGCCAGTCAGCCTTGGGCCTCAGAGGACGGCCCCTCCTCTACGCCTCCACCCTGACCCCAAGGGGAGAGGCATGGACATTGGCTTCACACCCTCACTTCAGTGGGGACAGGTTGGGGAAGAGGAAGTCCAGCAAGGACTTCGCCGCCCCTCACAGTCCCCTCCCAGCTCTCACCACGCAGACACGGCCCACGCGGCTGACGGTGACATGGCCTGGGCCACCATCTGGCGAAGGGACAGTCTCCGAGAAGAAGAAGTACACCTTGTCATCGTTCTGGTCAGAGTTGTCAGCAATCCGGGCAGCCATCACAAACTGGGGGTCTGGGCCAGGGGAGGGGGCACAGGGACAGGGTGAAGCTGGTGGGGAGCCTCACGGGGTGGACAGGTCACTGAACCCAGTGGGGAGGGGAATCGGCACGGGGACCCCCACTGGAGGCTGGAGTCGCAGAGGGTAAAGTGGAGATGGGCCGCCCCTCCTGCCTCCACTCTAGGGTCAGCTCTCCTGCCTCCTGGCAACGCTGGGCAGACCCCACCAGCCTCGCTCTCAGCAGGCCCTGGACTCACCATGCAGCAGGTTCTGGTCAGAGTCAGAACGCAAGGCTGGCCGGGGACCCCCACTCCGGAAGATCATGGCCTCACGCCCCAGGAAGTCAGCAGTGAGGCCCGTGTACAGCTCCCCACCTGGGGTGGGGTGGGGTGGGGGCAGTCAGGGGAGGAGGGCCCAGCCACCATCCTTTCCCAAGGACATCAGCCGGCTCCCACCCTCCCCATGCCCACCAGACCTGGGCATCACCCACCTACAAAGGTGCTGGCGAAAGGACGGCTGGGCTCATGCGGGCACCGCCCCCGCCCACCTTCAACACTGTGAGGCTCCAGGTGAAGTACATGCTGGGGAGAGGGAGGGTGTCACCTGGGAAAGCAGCGCCAGCCCCCACGCGCAGTGCGCACTGCGTGCAGCTGGAGAGTGGGGGGGTGGGTGAAGGCACCCTCAATTCAGGGCCTTGCCAATGGGGTCAGCTGTGGCACAAAGGCGTCTTTCAGGCCTCTGAAACCTCTGCCCTGACCCAGGCTCACTGGGGAGCATTCAGGCAGCCTGGAGGAAATGCCACTGCTTCCCAGTCCCTGGGGGCCCACCCCAGGCTCACCTCCCCACGGTGCCCAACTGCGATGAGGGCGCAGGTGGGATGGAAGGCCCCAGTGCCACATGCCAGCAGGTGGGTTCGGTTGTGGGGTTGCAGCACCCGCACGAAGTTGGCACACTCCATCTAGTGGGGACAAGGGCAGGGGATGAGGGGCTGTTCACCACCTCCTCAGGTCCCAAGGCTCAGCCCTGCCTGGCTGATCAGCTATGGGGGTCTAGGGTGACATTCTTCATGGACCTTCAAGAGCCCTCTGTATCTGTTTCAAATGACCCCAGCACAGGCGGCTGGAGGAGTGGCCACAGGCTACCCTGGGGTGTTGGTCAGGGTTGGGGCAATCACTCACGAAAGCACTCACCAAAGGATCTCGGCCCTTTCGAATACACTCCTCCCTCTGCCCTGGCTGCGGCGGCCACAGGACCTGAAACACAACCTGGCTGACCCCTGAACTCACAGCCTCAGTTTCCCCATCCAGCCCCCCACCCAGAGTTGCCCAGCTCTCAGACAGACCCTCTTCCTAGTCAGCCCAGCTCACCTCCCGGGGGTCCGCCCATGCCTGGTCCAGTTGCAGAGAGTAGATGGCATCGCGGCCCCCCAGAAAGAGGCGGTCTCTGTACTCATCCAGGTACATAGCCCGAAGGTCCAGGGAGCCCCGGGGACCCAGAAAGATGGCAGAGCGATTGGCAGACAGGAGTTCTACAAGAGAGGAAGGGAGGGGTCAGGGCCCCTCAGCCAAGGCGTGTAAGTGGAGGGTCCCAGCTGTGCCTTCACCCCCCACACACTCACATCTGGAAAATGTTTCCATCCACAGGGCTGCAGGAGGGCTTCTGGGAAATGGCTCCTGGGGGTGGGTGGGACAGGAGGCTCTGAGCCCCCACCCAGCCCAGCCACCCAGGGGCCAACTCCTATCCCTCCATTCCTTAGCCCGCTGATCTTTCCGTTAACATTTCCTTCCCAGTGGCCCATCTGTGCTCTACGCAGTCCCCAGAGAAGACGGCCCCACTGGCAGAACTTATGGCAGCAAGCTGGAGGAAGGGCGGGTGAGCCTGAGCAGTGCACAGGTGGACAGGCAGGGAAAGTGTTCCCAGCAGAGGGAACACCTGGAAAAGGCCTGGGAATGGGAGAGGCCAGATAAGGCCCAGCCAAACTCCAGGCTGTAGTCCAAGGATGTGGCTAAAGAAGATTTTCTCCTCCATAGACCCTGCCCACCCAGGCCCTAGGTATGGGGGTAGCTGTCTGGCGATGCTGGTCCTAGGAGTCAAGGACCTTGAAATAGGGAGGTGGAGGTGATGGGTGAGCAAGGGGACAGACAGCAAGAGGGTGTGAAGGGGCCTTGACCACCCTTATGAAGGCCAAGTATCTTATGCCTGCCCAAGGGGTCATCCTCAGCTCAGCACCCACTCCATTCCAAAATTCATCAACAGCCTCTTCCAGGAAGCCCTCTATGACTGACAGTACTTTGGAGGGGATTTGCCTTATTTAGGCTTTTTCTTATAGCCTGACTTCCCTCCAAAACCACAGCTCCAAGGGCAGGACCACATTCTTCCCCCAGACCCCACTTTCAGACTCTCCAGAGTGGAGCCATATCTCCCCACTCATACTCTCCAGAACCCCCACCCCCTTTTGGACTGAGTTTCCCAAAGAAAGGCGATCACCCCTCTGGCTTCCCTAAGAAGAATCTGTAGAGAGCCTGTGTCTCAGGAACCTTTTGCTGTGTGCTGTCTCTACAGATTCAGAGGGGCTGTGCCAGCTGCAGCACATGGCAGGTTAGATCTGCAGAGGGACCTCCTGGGCTGGGATGGAGTGAGGAGTGAGGCTAGTGTTGGGAAGTGGGCTACAAGAGGCAGGTGGGTGAGGGGAAGGCTGTGGGACAGGGTGAGGGTCCCTATTGCAGGGTGGAGAGGAGAGGGACAGGATTCTGCTCTCCCACGGTCTGCCCTGGGTAAGGAGCCCCCTATCTGCCCATCCCCATCTCTCTGCCCATCTCTAATGAGGTCTCTCAGAGTCTCCATTTATCTATCTCATTTTCTCAACAGTCCTCTCGGGATTCCCCGTGTGTCTCTGTCTCTGCCACCTCCACCTTGGCCATGCCTCCTGGAGCTGTCCCTGTCTCCCTGCCTCCTCCCCACTGCCTGCCTCTGGCGGCAGCCAAAGGAGCACCATCTGGGGGAATGTCTGAGGATCCTTCCCACGGGCTGTGCAGGGATTGACTGCATCCCTCCAGCTGGCAGAACAGACTGCCGGGCTGTCTGGGGCCCCCACAGCCGGGGCTGCTGCAGGGTCCCAGGGTCCCGGGGACGTGCACATGAACAGGGCGCACCGATCCATACCTCGGTAGGAGAGCCGCAGGCGGGGCACGCTGGGGCCGTGACTGGGACTGCCCCCGCGGAGCAGGAGACCCCCCAAGAGGCAGAAGATGGTCCAGGCCGAGGGGGCCATGCTGGGGGACCAAGGGCGCCACGCTGCCCGTGGAGCTACCCTCTGGTCCCACCGCTGGTTGTAGTTTGCTCTCTTGCCGCCTGGCCTGCCACTTATAAGGCAGTGGCTCCGCCCTGTCCAGGGCAAAGAAGGCGGAGGAGGAGGAGGAGGAGGGAGGGGCGAGCGCCCGCCGTGCACCTGCGTTGGCTCCCTCCACCCCGGCTGGTCGGCTGGTCCGGTTGATGCCTCTGTCAGATGGGCGGGTTCCCCGGTTCCCCATTGGGGAGACTCTTTCCCAGCTGAGGTGTGGGTACTTTACACAGAAATGTTCACAAACCCAAATTTCCAGGCTCTTGCAAAATGTTAAGGGGGGAGATAACCTGGAAAAAAGTCAGGAGTCAGAGATCAGAGGTTGATGGTCTGGGTGAGGGTCTGGTTGGGCTCTCCTTTGCTCTCTGCCCCTCCAGTGCCTGTGACAGAGAACCCCTCTCCCCACAAACTGACTCTAGGCCCCAGTCCCTGATGCCAGCAGGGTCCAGCCCCTGAAGCCTTGGCTTGGCTCCCCAGCTTCCCTGCAGGATCTAAGTTACTTGTGTGTGTGTGTTGGGCAGGGTGGTGGGTGCTGTGTCATTCCAGTCTAAAGGGCTCCATGTTTTGCATGGAGGCTTGAGGTTTGCCACACTTCACAGATCTGAGATTGGCAAGAGATGAGTGAATGTCTGACCTCCAGGCCCCCTCCCGTTGCTCTGCCTCTCTCAGCCATCCAGTCCTTCCAGAGACCCAGGACCCAGAGGGTCACTCAATGAGTGATGGGTTTTTCCCAGAATCCCCCTCTGCCCCATAGGCCCTATACGGATAATCCCTCCAGCATGAGGGTGAAGGGAGGGTGCTCACACCTCCACTCCCTCTGCCCTGAGCTCAGATCCAGGGGGCAAGAAAGCTACAGAGAGGGACAAGGAGGAGACGAGACTGAGGGGCTGAGTCTAGGCAAGTGAGGGGACTACCACATGCCCCCATCCTACAGTAGTTCCTGCCCCTGTCCCCCACAGCTACCACTCCACCCCACCTCAGGCCCCTGGAAGCAAAGAAGATTTCAAACTTGAGCCAGAATTGGAGCCTCCGAATTCCAGAAACTCCTGCAAGTTAGGCCTCCCAGATGGACCAGGCCAAGCCCTCAGACTGTGGTCAGGAAGCTTGGGGGCATCAGAGAGGAAAGGACCTAGCCCAGGCCACACAGCAGGCTGAGAACAGCACCATCAACACTGCCCCTTCCTGGGATTCTCTTTTACTTTGGGGACTTCTGGGGGTGGTACTTGAAGCCCACCTCTCCTCCCCATCTCATCCCTGGAAGTTAACAGGGCAGCCCCTTGGGTCAGCATGAGAAGGACCTAGGGACCTTGAACCCTGACTCCCTGTCTCCACCTCCCCCTGACATATACATGTCTCTTCCCAGGGGAGCTCTGACCTGGGATTGGGTAAGGGGCTGCTCAGGGAGGCCAGTGACAGGCCTCAGACCACCCGCCTCTGACTCCACTAGAGAACTTTGGCCAAGCCCTTCCCTCTCTGGGTCTCCATCTCCTCCTTTCAAGGCCAGGGACCAGCCTCCCTAGGTGTAACAGACTGCATAAAACGGTGAGGGGTGCTTGTGCAGGGGCTGCCATGATGGTGATTATATCCTGGTCCCTGGGAGGGGGAAGCCCCTCTGCCTCCATCTCCCTGGAGAAATGTTTTGGGTGGTAACCCGGAGTATGGGCCAATATCTGGCTGGAGATTGAGCCAGACAGCCCCTCAACCAGCATGTGGCCACCAGCTCTGGGCAGCAGGCCCAACAACTCTTCAGCCTGCCAGCTCACCGTGGGGGTCTCAGCTCAGCCAGGCCCCCAGCTGAGGCTGCAGGGGAGGCCTGGGTCTACTAGAGCAGGATGTGGGGGGCAGCCCACTCCACACAGCTTGGGGCAGGGGCTGGGAGCTCAAAATCTAAGGTTAATTTGTTGTGTGGCCTCAGGCAGGTCCTCTCCCTCTCTGGGCCTGTTTTCCAGACTGAGAAAAAATAAGATTCTTCTGCAAAAGACCCTGTTTGCAAGCTGCGGATGAAAAATAGACCCAAAGGCGCCCCTGATGTCCTGAATCAATGGGCCCAGTCACATGCATCTTGTGCCATCTAATGGACAAAGTGGGAACTGCGGGAGGTCCCAAAGCTGCCGGCTGTGTCAGGCCCTGGGCAGGGCAGCAGGGCCACCCAGGAGAAACAGCAGCCTCTTGGAGCAGCAGGCAATAACCAGGCAATCATAATATGAAGAGGCAGAGGCAGTGAGAGACGTTCCAGTGATGGTCCTGGTGAAGGAAATCACGGGAGGCTTCATGGAGGAAGCACTATCCAGGCAAAGTATGACACAGCCCAGAAGAAATGGAGAGGAGTAAAGGAAGCAGAATAGTCAGAACTAGGTGATATGTGTAGAGGAGCTCAATGCCGTGTGCTGCTGGGAGCTTGGGAGCCCTTGGCCGTGTGCACGTGTGGAGTGTATGTGGAGTGTCACAGCCCAGCCTTTCCCAGCTACAATTCTGGGGGCAAGGATGCTCAGAAGGAAGGGATACCCCCAGCCCCTCCCCGACCAACCTCATTCTGGAACAGAGATATTGAGACAATCCCACAGGGCTCCCTCCTGGGGACCCCTTCTTTAAGGCAGCAGCCAGCCCCTCCATGTACCTTTTCTGTAGCTGGCCCAGTCATCCTGTTTCATTCACAGAGGGCTTATTTGGGGTTTCTCTCTTCCCCTCCTTCAATTCCATCAGCATCCCACATGCCTTGGGTGCCCCCTGGCCTCTCAGGTCCTATCCATCTTCTCTCCCCACCTCAGCCACCCATCCTGCAAGTATCCACCAATAAGGACGTGACCTTCTGTATCTCCATTCAGAACATCCCTTCCTCTGGACACACGTCCTGTACTTGGTATCCCCACTGCCACAGTTCTTCCCTCTGTGCCTTGAGCTCCCCTTTCTCTTTGCCCAGCTTGGATCAAGTCCCAGTGCTATACCCAGACCCTTAAAACACTCCTGGAGACTGGTAGCCACTCACCTTCTGCAGCTCTGCCCTGCATCTTGCATCACCCCTTTCCCAGATTCACTGGGTTGTTCCCATCAGCGTACAGACCATTCCCTGATTCCCCTTCTTGAATGAGCTTCCCTGGGCCTCACATCTCCCCTCAGCTCCTGCTCATTTCTCTGTTCTCTGAGTGTTTGCAAAACTTCACTGGGGTTGTCCACGTTCTCCATCTCCCCTTTACCTTGCTCACTCCTTTGGTCCTCTCCAGCCAGGTTCCCAACCCACTACTCCAGTGAAACCCTTATGTCCATGCAGCCAAGGCCTCAGTGGCCTCCAAGTTCCCTAAACCCAGAACCATCTGCTCTTCCATGCCTCCTTCCTTCCCTCCCGGCTGTTGGGGTCCCTCACTCACCCAGGGTCTCTCCCACCTCATTGGCCATGTCTCCTCCCCCAGACTGCCCATGTGGGATGCCTGGTGCACAGTCCTGGGCCACCTCTCTCTAGACACCCTCTCCCTGAGGTCTCATCCAGGACCAGGGCTGGGAAAGCGCTCCTTACTCTGATGACACCTGAGTTTATAGCTCTCCCTCTGTCCTCTCACTTATCTCTAGCATTGCTTTGACATCCCCACCGTCCTGTTCCAGAGGCAACTCAACTTTGACAAGGACCAAGGACTCTCCATCTCCCCAGTGATCATCCCACCAGAAATGCATAACCTGACTCCAGTCCTGAGGAAACCCAGACAAACCCAAACTGTGTGAGATTCTACAAAATAACTGGTCTTTACACTTCAAGCATCAGGTTCCTGAAAAATGAGGAGAAACTGAGAAACTGAGACAGACTGGAGGAGAGTAAGTAGACAAGGTGACAAGACACAGTGTGTGATCCTGGTTTGGATCCTGGTCCAGGAAGAGGACTTTAGTAGGCAACTGACAAATGTGAGTGAGGTCAGCAGATGAGTTAGTAGTGGCCTGGGTTTGCTCATTGTCTTGTGGCTATTTCAGATGTCAACATTTGGGGATGCTGGGCAAGGTGCAAATGGGAGCTCTCTGTACTGTTTTTGCAAGTCTGGAATTTCAAAATGAAAAGATAAAAATTGTAAAAAAAAAAAAAAATTTATATATATATATATATATATATATATATATATATATATGGAAAAAGGAAACTCCACTTTCCAATACCCCACCACCTAGAACCTGTGCCTCCCTCAGGCTTCCAAATCTCAGGAAACAGCAGCTTCATCCTTGATATGAAAGGTCATCCTTGTCCGGCCGGTGTGGCTCAGTGGTTGAGCGGCAACCCATGCACCAAGAGGTCGCCAGTTCGATTCCCAGTCAGGGCACGTGACCAGGTTGTGGGCCCGATCCCCAGTGGGGGGCATGCAGGAAGCGGCCAATCAGTGTTCTCTCTCATCAATGTTTCTATTTCTCTCTCCCTCTCCCTTACTCTCTCTCTAAAATCAATAAAGGAAAAAAGTAAAAAATTAAAATTAAAAAAAAGAAAGGTCGTCCTTGACTCCATACTTCCTCACACTTCACATTCAGTCCTTCTGGTTCTAAAACGTGCCCTGAATCTGTGCACCTCCCTCCGCCCTTCTCACCCTGCTGTGCTGACAGCGCTTCTCACCCGAAGGCTGCTGAGGCTTGGTGCCTGGCCCAACACTGCCTTTCTGCTCCTGGGATGCTCCAGTGTCTTTCCCCACTCCCTTCCATGGCTGATTCTCTGTGGTTTCTCAGGCCTCAGCTCAATGCCACCTCCTCCAGGAAGCCTTCCCAGAACACTCTGTCTCATGGCCACCACACCTCTACAATCTTCCAGCACTGTGCTGTTTTTCTTACTGCACTCATCTCCCTTTGTCTTCCTGGGGTGACTATAATTCCACAAAATTAGGGACTGGATCTCTCTCTGAAGGGCCCCAGCATCCCAGGCACATGGTAGGGGTAACTAAACCATGGAATGGTGGTGCTGCCCTTTGCAGCCCTGCCTCCTCTTCTGAGAAGTCGTCATTCCTGGATGCATGTGTATAGGTCCTTGAGTTCTCCAGCTCCCAAGGGCAGGCCTGAGAGGACCCCTTTCCTCTCCTCCCAGGTCTCTCTAGGGCAGTGGTTCTCAACCTTCCTAATGCCGCGACCGTTTAATACAGTTCCTCATGTTGTGGTGACCCCAACCATAAAATTATTTTCGTTGCTATTTCATAACTGTAATTTTGCTACTGTTATGTCTTAGGCGACCCCTGTGAAAGGGTCGTTCGACCCCCAAAGGGGTTGCGACCCACAGGTTGAGAACCGCTGCTCTAGGGTCTCCTGTTAGCTCTGGCCTCCACTGGAGGCATCTCCAGAATGCCAAGACCATCTCTGGAATGCTGGGCCTGTCTGGAGAATGCCAAGGCTGGGGCACAGGTGGGAGGCTGTGGAGTGGCTGGGTGGAGCAAGGACAGCTGCTGACATTCTGGCTGGAGCCTGGACACCATGGCAGCTGTCCCTCCTGCAAGCATGACAGCTCACACCTCCGCTTCCTTGTAGCGCCCTCTCCCCCCGAAGACCAGTGTCACTCTTCTGGCTGCAGCTCTGTCCTGGACACCCCCACTAAGTTGAGAGCCACCAGGCCTTGAGCCTCCATTCCCCGTCAGGAAGGGAAAGTGGGTTGCTGGAACCTCTGAGGTTCGCGAGAACTAGAAATTATTCCACATGGACCTGGTCCATCAGACAGAGCCCTCGCTGGAAGCCACGTGGCTCTGCTCTTCCTCAGACTCACCGGATGACCTTTACAGGTCCCTGTGCCTCTCTGGGCCCTAGGGTCCTTACCTGTCACATGGGTGAGGGCAGGCAGAATAGGCGATATACCCCTGGTCTCTGGGAGTCAGTGTTGCCAGAGGGAAATCCAAGTGAGTGGCAGGTGGACTTGAGCTGCAGGCCGGCTGGGCCTCACAGTGCCCTACTTCTCCCAACCAGAGCCGAGATGGAGCTTGGGCTGCTGTTCCAAGGGGCATCCAGGGCTTAGCTAGGTGCTACAGTTAGTTATTCCTCCTTCCAGGTACAGGACCTTTATAGGTACAGGACCCCCAGGCTGCCAACTGGCTGACCAAAGTCATGTGAAATGCAGATTCCTGGGCCAACACAAACTCCAGATGCTGAATCACTGGGAACGGGGCCTGGGCATCAGAGTTACAGAAAGGAGGCAGTGGGGTATGGAGCATGGTAGTCTGTGACCTAACCTAGCCCCTCCTACAGAAGGCAGTGTGCAGGGGTGGTTGGAACACGGGCTTTGGGATAGGAAAGGAAGTGGTCCTCAGGGCAGGGGTAAACACTGGCTGGCAAAATGTCCACAACCCCTGGGAAGAAAAACCAGACACCAGGCCTCCAGGGAACAGGGTTTTATTTGCATTCCCTAGGACAGGGCTGGGAAGGGAGTCAGGTAGAGCTCTCGGTCAAGAACACACCCAGGATCACATCCTGGGGACCCTGGCCCCCTGCTCCACCCCAGGGCCCAGCTGGAGTTGGAAGGTGACACAGGCAGCTCTGGGCAAAGGTCGGCATCTACTCCACCCCCTTCATGAACTCCAGGAATTCTGTGGAGAGAAGGGCAGGCATGGGTCAGAGGTGGGGGCCAGCAGGGCATGGGCAGGGGGAGATCCAGTGCACCATCCTCACCGTCATAGTCAATGCGGCCATCATTGTTCTTGTCTCCGTCCTTCATGAGCTCCTCGATGTCATCCTCTGTGATGGTCTCACCTGTAGCCTGAAGCATCACCTTTAGCTCCTCCAGGTCAATGTAGCCATCGGCATTTCTGGAGGGAGTGGGGGCAAGGGAGGTCTCAGAGCCTATGGTGGGGCCCCACTCATGACCCAGGGAGGCAGGCAGGGCAGGGTTGCTGGGAGATGAGGCATCCCACTCCCTCATTGCACAGAATGGGAGACTGAGGCCTGGAGGTCATAAGACTGTCCCTTTCTCCAGCTCTACTAGAGTTGGGGTCAGAAATCAAGGGTCACACACTCACCTGTCAAACATGCGAAAGAGGTCAGACAGCTCTTCTTCAGACTTCCCTTTACTGTCATCCTTCATGCACCGAACCATCATGACCAGGAACTCCTCGAAGTCCACTGTGCCACTTCCTGGGGGGTAGAAGGCGTGGCTATTAGAGAGGGATGGTCAGAACGGCTGGTACCACCCTTGACCCTAGACCCCGGTATTTTCACTGCATCCACACACAAGCTCCATGAGGCAAGGTGGTCATTGTACCCATTTTATATATAAGACGACTGAGGCTCAGAGAGACTAAACAGCTCCTTCAAGAGCACAGAGTAATAAGTGGCAGAGCCAGAATTTGGATCCCCAGTGATCTGGAGGTGGTGCTATGGGCCTGGGGTCTGGCAGGGCAGAGGGGCTTACCATCCTCGTCCACCTCATCAATCATCTCTTGCAGCTCCTCAGGTGTGGGGTTCTGGCCCAGCATCCTCATCACTTTGCCCAGTTCTTTGGTGCTGATGCAGCCGTCCTCAGCACCCAGCACGAAGATGTCAAAGGCTGCTTTGAACTCTGTGTCCAATGGGAGAGGGGGAGCAGAGTGGCCAGGGTTCAGCAGCCAGGACCCCAGAAGGCCAGACCCCTGGGGCTACCTGCTAGCCTGCCCACTTCCTTCTGACACCACTAAGATCACAGCAAGAGAGACCCCAGCCTCTGGTCTCCAGCCTGGGGTCCTTGTGCTCCCCGAGCCCAGCTCTGTTGTCCCCCTATAGTGTGTTGGAGAACTCACCATTTTTCTGCTCTTCTGTCAGCTGCTCTACCTAGAGAGGAAAAGAGGTCTCAGGACTCAGGCTCAGGCTCTAGCTGCTGTTGAGGAAACCAACCCATTCCACAGGTGGGATGACTGAAGCCAGGAAAAGGCAAGCCATTTCCAAGTCACAGAGCAGAGGCCTGAGTCCTCCTTCCCTGCCCCCAAAGCCCTTCGGTGACCCAGCTAGCCTCCCTGACACTGGGCTCAGGGCCAGGATGACAGGTGGGCACCCCCTCCAGGACCAAGGTGACCCTGAGTAACAATAGTCAGTGACCACTCAATGCCCTATCGGCCTCGCTGCTGAAACCCAAGCTGGGTGGCCCGAGGGACAGCTGTCCCTCAGGTTGGGACAATAAAACCAGTGTGGGGGTAGGTAAAGCCACTCACTGTAACCTGACCAGGGTGGCCACTGGGTTATTTTTAACGGGGGACAAAGTTAAACCTGGTGATTGTTCTGGGGACTCTGGCATGCAGGGGGTGGGGCAGCGTTATCTGGCCCCCTGGCCTGCTGGTGCCTCAGGAGCCAAAATTAGTCCCCAGCCCGACAGACCTTGTATGGGCACGGGCAGAGGGCTGCTCCCCCCAGCTCCATGCACTCCTGCACAATAGGCAGGGACACCCCCAGAACTATCTTAGCCCTTCTCTGCTCAGCAGTGGGGCTACAATCCCGGGGCTGAGAGGGGTTCCTTTGGGGACAGCTGTCTGTGCCAGATGTCCTTGTCTCTAGGGCATGGGGAGGCCAGCAAACTAACCCCCCCCCCACCGAGATGGAATAGCATCTGAAGTCCCTAAGTGACCCCAGAAGGTTTTAGGGGCTTGGGGTGACCACTTTCCAGCCCTAACCCCCAGCTAAGCCACTTGGCCTTGAGCCTGCCAGGCCAGATGGGGGCTTTGGCCTCTGTGCCTTCTTCCTGGCTCTCCTCCATGCCCAGTCCTTCCCTGCCTGTCTCAAGCGTCAAAGCCCCTTCCCCAGCTCAGAATTTGGCTCTGCAGCCCCCTCCTCACAACCCCTATTACCCCTTCCACAGCATCTTCAGCAGGCCAGGGATTGGAGGGGGCTGGGGGTTGTGAGAATGTGCGAAGCAAAATTTGAGGGGCAGAAATGGGTGTGGGGACAAGGAGACAGTGACACAGATCACAGACAGCTCAGAACAAAAAGATGGAAAGACACCGAGAAAGGCAAAGATCCAGAGACCAAAGGCACAAATGCAAAGACATAAGGCCGAGAGACAGTGATACAGACTACAGACACGGAGACAGAGGCAGATGCTGAAAGGTGCAACCTCCTCCTCCACCCACTCTGACAGCTCCTCTCCAATCCCTGAATCCCTCACCCCTTCCATACCCTAGAATGCCAGACCCACCATTCCCTTGAGGATCTGGGCTGAAAGTATGTAGGTATTCCCTGGGCCCCTACCACTTCCCTGGGGTGACTTTGTCTCCCCATTCTGAGCTGAGTGACTCCCCAGTGGGCCCACCCATCCCAGTCCCTCACCGCAGCCTTGTAGATGTCATCCATGCTGTCGGCTCAGAGGGCAGGCTGCTGGGGTTGCCAGGAGGCCCTGGGCTTAAATAGCCCTGCCCGGCTGCATTCCTGGCCCAGCCCACCCCTTGTGTAGCATCCTCCACCCCCTCTCCCAGCCCTGGTGATCTCACGCTGGCCTGAGTCCCTGTGTCCTCTGTCCAGGGCAGGAAGAAGGCTGTAAGGACCAGGTCTCTTCCCCTTTGTTCCCCAGGGTACTCTCTGGAAAGTTTTCTTGAATGAATGAAAACATGAGCCTAGGACAGGACAGGAATTATAAAGCAGTGGGACACAGGCCAAGCTCCTACACACAGCAGCTCAACCTCCCATCCAATCAGGGAGGTGGATATTACTTCCACTTTTCAGATAAGAAAACTGATGCTCCTGGAGAGGTGGTGACTTGCCCAAAGTCTGGCTGACTTGGCAGCCCCTGCCTCAACTTAATTTCTCTGCAGTAGGGGGCAGCTGTATGCAAGGAGAGGCTTGGGAGTATAGGGCCCTGCTAAAAGAAGCCTCTAATGCTAAGCTCAGAGTACAGTGCTGTGGGAGCGGTGGAGAAACACTGACCCACCTTAGGGCAGAGTAGCCTGGAGCCCTTCAGCCAGGGGTGCCAGAGGAGCCACCCCCAGATCTCTCATTTCATCCAAGCAGTACTAGCTCTGGGCTTGGGTCAGCTGCATTCAGACATCCAACAGACACATCTACAGATGCCCCATCTATGTCAGACTCTCCCCTTCTTTCTCCTCCAGCTGGGTTATCACCTCCTTCTTCTGGGTCTAGGTGTTCCGCTGTTAGACATCCTCTGGGTGTCTCTGTGCCTGTGCTTCCCATTCCAGCTCTGTAGTTCCTGAGTCCAAGGCCATTTCAAGCTCCGGTAGGACACCATTTGAGAGTCTTGTGCCCAATGGCCAGCATATATGCCTTCCTTCCATCTTAATACCCCCCCCCACCACCACCACCACCACCAACCTCCGGGGCACTGCTTGAATTAACCCACTCTATTTTCCAGCAGCCCATGTGACAGAGGATAGCGAGGCTTGAAGAGGTTAACAACTGGTCCACAGTTATTCTGTGTGGGCTCTAATCACGGCTCCCATCTTCCTCAACTCCCTGGTGCCCTACAGAGAATGAGGCCAAGAGCCAAGTGAGGGGCAATTACTTCCTCCCTTTTCCTTTTCCGGAGGGAGAAACTTAGGCCAGGAGGAGCAGTGACTTGCTTCGGGTAGCCAGGGAGGTGCCAGGCCTTCTGTCCTTTCGGGCACCGAAGGTACTGCCCAAAGCTACCCGCCACGGGCCTCAGTTTCTCCCTGGCTGCCAGGAGCCCCGCGGCCGGCGCAAAGCAGGCGCAGATTACGCAAGCGGAACGGCCCGCCCGGCCTGCGCACGCGCGCCAGGAGTAGTGCTGTCACTTGCACGAGAGGGGCGGGGCGAAGGCGCGAGGAGGCGGTGGGACAAGATGGCGGCGCGGCGCGGCGCGCGGCGGGGGCGGGGGCGGGGGCCCGTGGGGGCCAGGGGGCGGTGAGACGCTGCCCCGCCCCCTGTTGCTGCCAGTCTGCGCCGGGCGGCCGCGGAGCCCGGATCATGGCGACTGCGACGCGCAGCTTCGGGCCCGAACGAGAGGTCGAGCCGGCCAAGGAGGCGCGCGTCGTGGGCTCCGAGCTCGTGGACACGTATACGGTGTGCTGGGGGCGCGGGCGCCCGAACCGGGAGTGGCTACTGGGACCCGGAGTCCGAGTCCGGGGTGTTGGGGAGGAGCTCGGGGGCCCGCGACCTGGGAGGAATGGGTAGGGGCCAGCGCTTTCGAGGAGGGGGCCTGGGATAGAGTATATGGGGAAGGGAGCTGGGCCCCGTGGGTCCGGGAGGAGCTCCAGGGAGGGGTTTGAGGAGTACGCGTTCAGGAGAGGAGGCTAGGGTTCGGGAGGGTCTAGGGATAAAGGGCGTCTGGGGAGGAGGGGGGTCTAGATGAGGCGGAGGCATCTCTAGATCATTTAGGCCTGAGGGGGCGCCAGCCTAGGAGGATCAGACGGGGGCGTTCTGGGAGGAAGAGGGTTAGGGAGGGAGTGTCAGATGGGTGGAATTAGGGGAACCCTGCAGGCCGTGAAGAAGGAGAGGGGGCGGGGCCTTGATTTGGGGAGACGGGTCGCAGTTGAGATTTGCTACAGAAGTGAGGACGGCTTTGGGGCCCCGAGGTCCTGGGGGTCAGGCAGAGACAAAAAGGGGGAGGGGTGGAGCCCAGACACGGGATTTGAGGGGGTCATTCAGGGCTGAAAATGCAAGATCCAGGAACCTTAGGAGTCTTCATGGCTTTAGTAGCAAGTTGGGGTAGCTAGTCCCCCCGCCCCCCCCCCCCCCCCCCACACACACACAGAAACGTACACTTCAAGGCTATAGGAGAGATGGAGGTTAGGAAATGGGGGGAGTCCCCGACTGTGATGTAGTTGGCGGCTCTTCTGGGTCTGGATGGGGTTGGATGCCAGATCTATGGGCCTGATAGGCTGTCTTGGGTGGGGGCTTACTGAGTACCTCCCAGCCTCCAGTCCTTTGTTCCCAGAGGGTGGGGGGCTTTGGCCCTTCCTTTGCCCCACCCGCTTGGCCCTCATCCTAACCTCCTCCTGAGGGTCATTCCTCTGATTTTCTCCTTTCTTGGGCGGAAGGAGAGGGAGGGAAGCTGCCAGGCTGGGAAGAGGGGCTGAGGGTGGATCCTGGAGCAACAGGCTGGCCCTGGAGAAATGGCTGCTCCTCTATGGAGGCTTCAGCTGAGTTGATTATTTTCTCCTCCCCTTTCCCTGCTTGCTGCAGAGAGGGGTGGGACACTAGGACCAGGAATCCTCCTCTAGGTGAGAGTTGAGGTCTCTAAACCAATGGCTGGCTGGCCATCATCCATGGGCTGCATTCAGTTGGAGGTCAGCACAAAACAGCTTTCTCTATTCCACAGGGCTGAGCCCCTCTGAATGGGTGTGGGGAAGGTGGGTGATCCAGGCCTACCCTACCATTTTGTCTCCGGAGTGCTTAGTTGAATATTATTAATACATCTACCTTTTCATTGAATACTTGCTGCGTGTCAGGCCCTGTACAAAGCATTTTGCATACATTACCTTATTTGATTCTTAAACCTATTAGATTTTAAGATGGAGGAACTGGGACTCAGTGAAAACTTCAGCTCTCAGTCACTTACATAAGTGACTCATACATAAGCCACAGCCAGGAAATGGCAGAGCCAGGTTTTGAACCCAGGTCTTCCTTGAGTCCAAGCCCCAGTCCCCTAATCACTAGGCCATTTTTCTTTCTGATAGGGCTTGATAGTCCATCACCACTTTCCCCCTCCCCCAATCACCTTCTTAGTGGCTTGACTTGGCTCAGCAGCAGCAATCACAGCTATTAACCAGCTGAAAGCGTTCGAAAAAGACTTGCTTCCAGGATATAGGCAGGGCACCTGGGAAAAAATACAGCGGAAAAGTTGACCCTGTCAGACCTGGCCCTGTTCTGCCTCCCTCAGAAGGGGTGGCCTTACCTGAAGCTCTGGTTGGATTGGACTTTGAATATCTGGAGAATGGAGGCAAAAAACCAGAGATGGCTTGATATGATAGTCACCTTTTCCATTCCTCACTGTTGGATAGAGCCACAGACTTATCCCTTTTGCCTGGCAGATCCAGTGCTCGGGCCATGGAGGAGGCTGAGAGAGGGCCCTACTGCGCAGCAAGAGTCAGGTGTAGGGGCTGGTGGGCAGGGGCAGCCTAAATTTGGCCTGGGGTTGAGAGGGTCTGGGTGTCCTGCAGTTATTGCTGGGGGTGGGGCAGGGCTATCCTTGTTACTGATTAGGCAAGGGCTGCCTGTTTTCCCTTTTAGGTTTACATTATTCAGGTCACTGATGGCAACCATGAATGGACAGTCAAGCACCGCTACAGCGACTTCCATGACCTGCATGAAAAGGTAATGAGAGCTGAGGGACCTGCGTCTTAGAGCTTGGGGTCTTCTAGGCCAAGTTTTCATTGTGCCATGTATTAGTTTTAGGACAAAACAGACTCCATGCCTGTATTGTTCCTTAATAAACCAGTTTATTGCCTGGCTGGTGTGGCTCAGTGGTTGAGCGTCAACCCATGCACCAAGAAGTTGCCGGTTCAATTCCTGGTCAGGGCACATGCCCCGGATGTAGGCCAAATTCCCAGTGGGGGGCATGCAGGAGGCGGCCAGTCGATGTTCACTCTCATCGATGTTTCTATCTCTCCCTCTCTCTCTAAAAATCAATAAAGAAAAAAAAATTTTTGTTTTAAATAAACCAGTTTATTAATTTAACTGGTGAAGAAAACTAGTGGCTCCTGGGAGTTTAACCCTAGCATAAGATAGCGTGGGAGGAGTATATTTAAACTTCAGTTTTATGATAGCCAGCCCCAGCTTAGATGTGAGATGCTGGTACAGTTTCCTGGGGCGGGAACAGGTTTGAACTTGTTCTACCTGACTGTAGCTATTCCATAGCCTGTACTTTAAAACTGGCTGTGGTTCCATTTTTTTCTTTGCTTTTGTAAAGAGATGTCTTTCTCTGGGTTATTTTTAGTCTGAATGTTTTGTTTCTTTTAAATATGTTTTTCTTGATTTTTTAGAGGGAGGGAAAGGGAGAGAGAGGTAGAAACATCGATGTGAGAAACATTGATTGGCTGCCTCCTGTGCACCCCCTACTGGGGATCGAGCCCACAGCCCAGGCATGTGCCCTGACTGGGAATCAAACTCACACCTCTCAGTCCATGGGACGATGCTCAATCCACTGAGCCACACCAGCTGGGCTGCAGCCTGAGTGTTTTAAAGACAGGCCACTGCCCTCATTGGTTTCCTTTCTTGTTTGGAGAAAATGGTGATTTTAAGGGCCTGGAGGTCTCCTTTTCTTAATGTCTCCAAATGAAACTCCCTGGCTAGAATTGTATTGTTGTTTCTAACACTAATTGAACTTGATGAGGCCAAGCCGAGATGCACTGGTTTGATCACTAATCCTGGTACAGCTGCCATGAGGGGCTGGGGAAGTCATGACAAACATCTTCCCTCAGGCTGCTTGCCTTGATCTTGCAAAGTCACAGAAACTCTTGGTTTGTGGTTGACATGCTTATGTTTCCTTACAGCTTGTTGCAGAGAAGAAGATTGATAAAAATCTGCTCCCGCCCAAAAAGATAATTGGGAAAAACTCAAGAAGCTTGGTGGAAAAGAGGGAGAAGGATCTGGAGGTCTACCTCCAGACACTCCTGGCCACCTTCCCTGGCGTGGCCCCCAGAGTACTGTCCCACTTCTTGCATTTTCAGTTTTATGTAAGTTCCTCTCAGATTTTCTCTTTCACCTGCAAGCCCACAACCACCCAAGCTCAAGGCAGCAAACCAGTGTAGACCTCAACTTTGAAGAAAGGTGGGCTGGAGTTTGATCCTGAGGTTAGAAGATGGAGGACCATCACCCTGGTGGGGATGGGCTGTGGGCAGAAGCATGTTCATTGACAGATTTGCCTTACACTAGATAGACTGTGACTACAGAGAGGCTTTCCTCCACCACAGGCATTTTGGTTAGCAAAAACAGCCTATGGGTGTTTAAACTAGGTTTCCATCCAAATGGATGGGACTAGATTAGAAACAGCAAACACCTGGCATAGACTAGTGTTGGGTTGTTGATTCACAGCTCAAGATTCACTAAGGGGATTAGTTTGTGTTGGCAGAGCTGCTGTCTTGGCGCATTGTCAGGGTGTGAGGTGTGAGTGAGGGTAGATGGCTTTCTCTGATGGGAATGTGTGTCGTGGAGCAGCTCTGCACTCCCTCAGGGGTGGGAACGTCCAGCCCTCGGGCCGTGTAAGGCCCACAAAATCAATACCAGCTAATATCACACACCTCACCAAATTAGCCTGACCAAATATAGCAGGTTAATTTTTAAGTTGATAATTTTGTATGGACTGTGAATGATGTTATAAATATCCAAATGGCCCTGGCTGGTTTGGCTCAGTGGTTAGAGCATTGGCCTGCGGACCAGAGTCCCGGGTTCGGTTGCAGTTTGTCCCCGGCCCTGATAGGGGTCATGTGGGTGGCGGCCACTCGATGTGTCTCTCTCACATTGATGTTTCTCTCTCTCTCTTCCTTCCTCCCTCCCTCCCACTCTATCTGAAGATAAGTGCAAAAAAAATGTCCTCGGGTGAGGATAAATAAATAAATAAATATCCAAGTGGCCCTTGGCAGAAAAAATGTTCTCCACCCCTGGATAGAGGAACAGCTTTCATGGGCCACTGGTGACAGGATGGAGCCATCAAGTTTCAAGGAGGAAAGTTTGGCAGTGTGAAACCAAAACACTAAAAGCAACTGACAATTCCACTTTTTTTTTTCTTTCTAATTTTAGAGAGAGAGGAAGGGAGAGAGAGAGAGAGGGAGAAACAAAACACCCATCTGTTGTTCCACTTATTTATATATTACATTGGTTGATTCTTGCATGTGCCTTGACCTGGGATTGAACCTGAAACCTTGGTGCATCAGAAAGATACTCAAACCAACTGAGCTTCCCGGCCAGAGCATAATTCCACTTCTTAGAATTTATTCTAAAGAAAAAACGTTAGGACACTTTGGAAAGGATTTAGGTACAAAGGTAGTCATTCTAGGATCGAAGCAAGATACTGAAAACAAGAAAAGTCTAGTACAAGGTGATTTTTTTTTTTAATCAAAAGTACCAGATAATTGGATAGAAGAATGATGATGTGGCTGTGAATTTGTTGACATAGGAAAATAAATATATTACTATATGAAAAGGACAGGCTATAAAACAGTATGTAGAGTATGGTCCCGTTTTATTAGAAAGAGTTTATATGAATATATTTGTCTAGGAAAATTCTAGAAGTTTATACACCAAAATAATAGTATAATTATCTCTGGGTGATAGGTTTTTTAATAATTTACATTTAATTGTTTTCCCTTTATGTGATAAAGAGAAAAGAATCCACTCCCTTTTCAGGCTTACCTTTTAGGAAGGGACTTATGGGGTTGTGGTCTTAAAGGCCCAAACATGTTTAAAACACAACTTTTTTTCTTGAAGTATTTTCGAAGTAAGACAGCTGAATCTTTCTTGGAGTGCTAGATGGAGCCTGGACATTTGGTAATAGCACTAGTGTTAGGCTACTAAGCTTGGAGGGGCCATATGGGAAAAAGGGTGGCAGTTACAGATGGGATGTGTATTTATGTTTTGGATTCTATTTAGCATATACCAGCAATGTATGTGGTTAGCAGCAGTTTTCTGGTGTAGATTTTTTTTTTGTTTTCTTATGTGAGAAAAAATTCACAAGTCTTTTAGACAAACTTTACTGGTTAGTATTTTAAGAAATAACTGCACTTTGAGAAAGCTTTGATTAGCAACTTAAAGTATGATTCATCGCTTAAGACCTGGGTCTTTGAGGAGGTAGTCTCTCTGGTTGCCTCAGGTTTTCTTACCTGTGAGCACAGAAAGGCCTGCACTACTCTTTGGAGATATGATTGCCTGAGATGGGCCTGGGGTCAGCCCACATGTGTGGTTCTCATGCTCTGTTGCTTGGAGCAGTATGGGCACATTTGAAACTAATGTTATCAAACGGCCCCTGTGTTATATAATTCCAAGGAGTTGAAAAAGCAATTGACCCTCGTTCAATTAAATCAGGGTTTCTCAACCTTGGCACCAGTGACATTTAGGGCTGGATAATTGTGCGGGCTGTTCTGTGCAGTTTAGCAGCGTCTCTGGTCTCTACCCACTAGATGCCAGTAGCTCCTCCCCCGCTCGATTAATCACAACCAAAAAATGTCTGCCGATTTTGCCAAATATCCTCCTAAGGGGCAAAATTGCACCTGATCTGGAACCACTAGTTTAGATCTTCAGATGAGTTTGAACAAACAAGAGCCTAAAGATATGTCAGCCTTTCTACAGTCTAGGAGCTCCTAGAGAATGTTCTGTTAACCTCTACTCCATCTGTGTCTTCTCTGAAATTATTCCCAGCATGGTTCACTGTGTGGGGCTGACATTGGACAGGGTAGACCCAGGGAGTCCTATTTGGTTGAGGTGTGAATTTTTTTTTTAATCCTCACCCAAGGATATTTTTCCATTTATTTTTAGAGAGAGTGGAAGGGAAGGAGGGAGAGAGAGAGAGAGAGAGAAACATCAGTGTGAGAGAGACACATTGATAGGTTGCCTCCTGCACAACCCCAACTGGGGCTGGGAATCGAATCTGCAACCCAGGTACATGCCCTTGACTGGAATCAAACCCACAACCCATCAGTCCGTGGGCCGACGCTCTAACCGCTGAGCCAAACCAGCCAGGACTGGATTTTTAAAAATTGAGATATAATTCACATACCAAAAACATTCATTCTTAAAGTGTACAGTTCCCTGATTTTTAGTATATTCACGAAGTTGTGCATTTATCACCACTATCTAATTCCAGAACATTCATCACCCCAGAAAGGAACCCTGTACCCATTAGCAAAGTCATTTCCCATCCTGCCTGCCCCTACCAATCACTAACCTACGATCTATCTCCATGGTTTCATATACAATATATGGCCTTTGTGACTGGCTTCTTTCACTTAGCATAATGTTTTCAAGGTCCTTTCATATTATAGCATAAATTAGTGCTTTGGTCCTTTTATGGACTGAGTAGTCTGTTGTTTGGATATATCACATTTTGTTTATCCGTTTATTAGTTGATAAACATTTGGATTATTTCCACTTTGGGGCTATTATGAATAATGCTGCTATGAACATTTTTTGTGTGGACATGTTTTCGTTTCTGTTGAGTATATAGTAAGAATGGAATTACTGGGTCATATGGTAACTTTAACTTTTTGAGGAACTGCCAAATTTTTTCCCATAGCAGCTGCACCGTTTTACATTCTCACCAGCAATGTATATGTTCTTATCTCCCCACATCTTTGCCAACATTTTATGTGATATGCAGATATTTTCTCCCATTGTGTGGATTGTTTCCATTTTCTTTTTTTTTATCCTCACCCGAGGACATTCTTCCATTTTTTGTTCAGATAGAGTGGGAGGAAGAGAGAGGAAGAGAGAGAGAGAGAAACACCGACATGAAAGTGACACCTCGAGTGGCTGCCACCCACACGACCAACCAGGGCCAGGGACAAACTGCAACCGAAGTACATGCCCCTAGCGGGAACCGAACCCAGGTCTCCCTGGACCACAGGCCGACGCTCCAACCGCTGAGCCAAACCGGCCAGGGCTGTTTCCATTTTCTTGATAGTGTCCTTAGAAACAAAAGTTTTAGATTTTTGTGAAGTTCATTTTACCTTATTTTTTTCGTTGGTGTCATATCTTGCCCAATCCAAGGTTACAAAGATTTACAACTATGCTTTCTTCTATAAATTTTATAATTTTAGCTCTTATGTTTAGGTCTTTGATCCATTTTGAGTTATATATGGTGTGAGGTAGGGGTCCAACTTCATTCTTTTGCAGTATGGATATTAATGGCAAGGAAGAAAGCACTGCTTCTTTCCCAGCCAACTCTGAGATGGAGAATCTAGGGGCTGGTGCAGCCCTGAGTTGCAGTGAGAGGACACTGGGCCTATTGCTGTGCTGTCTCTCTTCAGATAGCCATGCCCTCATACACCTGAGCCCTCAGTGACAGACTTCACCCCAGAACCCTAGGGTAGAGGTTTCCAAATTCAATGAAGTGGAATCCCTAGGGAGAATTCCAGCACCCCATTTTGGGGTAGGATGTCTAACCTTGGACTTGGGAGGCAGGCAGAGTCAAGTTTATCTCAGCCTAGCTGCTTCCAAGTTAGGCATCTAATCTCTCTGCGTTCCACTTCCTCTTTTGTGAGCTGGAGAGTGATGACCCTGGTTCTTGAGGATTGTAGGAGATGGTGCTGTGAAGGTAGAAGGCCCAAAAGAGTGATGGCCCCTGGTGGGGCACACCAGGTGCCAGCCAGTACCGGCTGTCCTGGTAAGAAAAGGCCCTTAGTTCTCTTCAGTGGAGACACTTAAATCATTTTCTTATTTTAAAACCAGTTGGCTAGAACAAAGATGCTTTTTTCATTTGAAATCAAGAGCTATGATGGAACTATTATCTTCACGTCAGCCTTAGCGTTCCCATCCATCATTTTTTAGTTGCAAAGTACTGAGGCTGTAAATGATAACAGGTTTTTTGCAACTTGCAGTTTTGGAGCTCTGTTCAGTTAAAGTTTAGTCTTGAATCCCTCAATGGGGAATTTTACTTAAAGTTGAATGGCACGTAATATAGCTGATCCTGTTAGCATGCCTCATCACAGACATGAAAGTTAGACAGGGACACACACACTAGCATGTGTGTGTGTGTAAATCACACAGTGATGTGTGACTGAGTCCCTTGTTAATGTCCCACTGAGCACTGTGCTCAAGCATGTGCCAAGCAGAGGCATCAGGCTGGCCAGGGGTTATGCATCGAGTGCAGGCATGTGTGTTGTGGGGTGCAGTTGATCATGGGGCTCCACGTATGCAGACAATGCTCAGTCAGAATGGTAGTTGCAGAGCCACAGCCCAACTAGTTTATGGTGTGTGTGTGTGCATTTCATACTGCTGCCCAAGATTGCACACCAACACATGATCCTGGTAGGAACCGGATCAATTGGTCTATAATACATTGGGGGGGGGGTATAGTTTTTAAGCATAGCTAATAATATTTTAATTTAAAATTTTATTGAGGTAGAAAGAATGTCTTTTTTAAAAATTACATTTCAGCCTTGACCGGTTTGGCCCAGTTGTTAGAGTGTCAGCCTGTGGACCAGAGTCGCGAGTTCGATTCTGGTCAAGGGCACATACCTTGGCTGCGGTTCATCCCCGGCCCTGGTCAGGGTCATGTGGGAGGCAACCAGTCGATGTGTCCCTCTCACGTAGATGTTTCTCTCTCTCTCCCTCTCTCTCCCTACCTCCCACTCTATCTGAAGATAAATGGAAAGAAATATCCTCGGGTGAGGATTAAAAAAAAAAAATTACATTTCAGCCCTGGCTGGTTTGGCTCAGCAGTTAGAGCATCGGCCCACCAACCAAAAGGTCGTGGGTTTGATTCCCAGTCAAGGGCATGAACCTGGGTTGCAGGTTCGATTCCTGGCCCTAGTTGCAGGGGTCATGTGGGAGGCAACCAATCGATGTGTCTCTCGCACATTGATATTTCTTTCTCTCTCCCTGTCCCTCCCTCCCTCTCTTTCCCCTCCCTTCCACTCTATCTAAGAAGCAATGGAAAAATATCCTTGGGTGAGGAAAAATAAAACAAAACAAAAATAGGACTATGCCTTTAAAAATCAATCAAAATAAAAATAACATTTCAATTCAGACATTTGTGGCACCCGAAGCACTTCAGGTCCCTTCAGCACAGGCTGGGTGAGGCATGTGGGGAATCGCTTGTCCCAGAAGATGACCTCCTGGCAGTATTTGCAGCAGCTTAGACTGGGGGCCGCTGAAGCCCTTGTTTCTTTCTGGCCAGGGCGATGCTTGACTCTGCACACCTTTGGTGTGCACACAAGGCCGCAGTATAACCAGAATATGCTCTGAAGAGGCAAGGTGTTTCTCTGAGGAGACCAGTGCTCTGTATTTGAGAGCTTGAGGCATTTCCTTGTTGCTCTCTGATTAAGAGTCTCCCAAGGTGAAGATCAGTCTGGGAAACTAAGTAGATAGTGTTGCAGCAGCCTGCACTTCCTGTGCCCCAAAGTGTGGGAAGAGAATTGTTACATAGTTTGCTTTTTAGATTGCTCAAAAGTGAAATTGTGACCTTTGCTTAGCAGGAGCTCTTGGCTCTCAGCTTTCTGCATTTCCTGGAATTCCAGCCCTGTCTCCTTGGGACTGGCATTGACACCAGCTGCCTGAAGAAATGTAACTTTGAGGTGGGGGTTGTTAGGTACTAATGGTGAGCCCCTTTCTCCTGGGAGACCTAGGAACCCGAGGGTGAATAACACAGGGTAGATGTGCTTGGAGCTGCTCAAGACTGTCTCTCAAGGCTCTCCAGGCAATTCTGACTGCAGGGGGGATGGGGAAGAGCAGATTTGGAGACAGGGCTTGGTTCCCAAAACTGTTGATAGGGAAACGAGCCTTTGGATTTTAGCTCTTTCTAATCTTCAGTTCTCCACAGCAGCCAAGGAAAATGTGATGAGTTTAAGTTGTTGCAAGAGACTGAAGTTGAACTGCAATGTGAACTGTCAACCTCTCCCCTATCGAGTGCGCTAATGCTGGGAACCTGCTCTGTCCCTCTGGTGGCCCTTTTACGTTACCCCTGCATCTTGCCACACTCCGAGCCCTTAATGCCTGGGCTGTTTGCTCTTTTTTTTTTTCTTCTGTCTTTTTGTTGTTGTTGTTAGTCCTCACCCGAGGATATTTTTCCATTGATTTTTAGACAGAGTGGAAGGGAGAGAAGGAGGGAGGGAGGGAGAGAGCGAAACATGGATGTGAGAGAGACACACTGATTGGTTGCCTCCTGCATGACCCCAGCTGGGGCCAGGGATCGAATCTGCAAACCAGGCATGTGCCCTTGATGGAAATCGAACCCGAGACCCTTTGGTCGGCGGGCCGTCGCTCTAACTGCTGAGCCAAACCAGCCAGGGCTGCTTGTTTTTTTCCATTTCGACTTGTTGTCCATTTGTTGGGGGGGGAGGGGAGGCGGTATGTGTCTGGAAGTTATTCTCACACTGTATGTAAACTGAATTTCAAACAGATTAAAGAAATAAACACAGCCCTGGCTGGTTTGGCTCAGCAGTTAGAGCGTCGGCCTGCAGTCCAGAGAGACCCAGGTTTGGTTCCCAATAAGGGCACGTATCTCAGTTGCAGTTTGTCCCCGGAAGGTCGTGCGGGAGGCAGCCACTCGATGTGTACCTTTCACGTCGATGTTTCTCTCTCTCTCTCTCTTTCTCTCTCTCCCTCCCACTCTATCTGAATAAAAAATGGAAAAATGTCCTCGAGTGAGGATTAAAAAAAAAAAAAAAAGAAATAAACACAGTGCGGATGGTGTGGCTCAGTGGTTGAGCGTCGACCCATGCACCAAGAGGTTGCCGGTTAGATTCCAGCGAGGGCACATGCCCAGGTTGTGGGCCTGATCTCCAGTGGGGGACATGCAGGAGGCGGCCAATTGATGTTCTCTCATCAATGTTTCTGTCTCTCTCTCCCTCTCCCTTCCTCTCTCTCTCAAATCAATAAAGAAAAAAAAATTTTTTTAAACAAAATAAACACATTTTTTAAAGATACCATAAAGTACTAAAACATTAGATAAATATTTGTATAATCTTGGGGTGCGGGAAGAGGACCCAGAGTCACAAAGGAAAAGAATCGCAGATTAAACAACATAAAAATGAAAAACTCTACTTCAGGAACACAACCATGAACAAAGGTAAAGGGCATACACAGACAAGGAGAAGGTATTTGCAACATGTAAATACCCATTGTGTATAAAAGATAAGAAAGAGACAAACCAAAGAGCAAAAAAACAGGAAAAGGACACCCTGTCTCCTGTAACTTGGTGCCTATTGAGTCCTATAAAAATGTGAGTTGCACGTCCTGGTGGCAGAGATGTACATGTGATTTATGAAGGCGATTGTGCGGCCTCCATCTGGACCTGTTTATGAAAAGTCCTGTTCGCTGCCATCTGTCAATTAGTTAAAATTCTTACCTGCAGGATGTGGGACTGAGGGCCTGGGGGCCCTGCCAACCCCACGATTACGCCACTACAGTGCTGAAGCAATTGGAAGTGTACAGAGAGGCTTCAAGGCCAAGTGCTTGGGCATGTGGCTTTGCTAGTTTCTAGCTACGTAGAATTAGAGAGTTATAGCACCTCTCACCTCAGTTTGCTCTTCTGAGAAACAGGTTTGAAAATAATGTATTCCTCGCATAGAGAATTGAGAGGATTGAGTGAGCCACCACATAACAAGTACTCAGGCCATTGCCCAGTGTGAGTTAGGACCTCAGAACATGACTGAAAACTTGTCCTTGTCATGCCTCCTCCATCACATCATTCTAAAAGGAAGTGCTTTCCTACCTCTTTCTCGTGACCCTGGAGCCAAATGGGACTGTTGCAGGGCTTCAAGGGATGAACACAGGAAGAGAGTGAGTGCTCTCTTAAGTCTTTCTTTTTTTATCCTCACCGGAGGACATTTTTGCATTTATCTCCAGATAGAGCGGATGGGAGAGAGGGAGGAAGAGAGAGAGAGAAACATCAATGTGAGAGAGACACATCGAGTGGTTGGCACCCACACGACCCCAACTGGGGCTGGGGACAAACTGCAGCTGAGGCACATGCCCTTAGCAGGAACTGAACCCGGGACTCTCCGGTCCGCGGTTCGCGGGCCGACACTCTAACCACTGAGCCAAACTGACCAGGGCTCTTAAGTCTTTCTTAAGACACCTTTGGGACATGAAAGAAAGCAATGGTCACTGTCAGGGAGGGTTGGCTCTGGGAGGGTTATCCCACAAGGATCATGGGAGCCCCTTTTTGAGAAGAAACAGGACTTCCTCTCCACCATGCCCTCTCCTAGGATCTCCCAGGGCCAGTGTTGGGAGCTGCTGGCTTCCTGGCCAGCACTTGACATAACCAAGCTTTGCCAGCCTCCTGGGCCTCGTGTTCTCAGCCATTGCCTGTGTGAGCTTGAAGGGCAGCATTAGTCTGGTTTCCATTCTGTTTTTGAGGGGGCATTTTAATTGTCCATATAACTGGAAATATTTAGTTTCCCTTTCTACGCACCTTGATTCATTATAGGTTTACTTTCTCCTTTATTTTGTCTGACTTTCTGGAGAGCTGGCATTGCAACAGCAGAGGAGGTAGACAGGGAGTATGCAAGTACCCATGACCAGGGGCAGGGGACTTCCTAACTGGGTTTTGTTTGCTCTGTAGGAGATAAATGGCATCACTGCTGCACTGGCTGAGGAGCTCTTTGAAAAAGGTATGTGACCGGGGGTTCCTGTAATACAGGGTGCAACTTGCTCAGCACTATTAGGCGGCCAGGGGTGCAGGATGGCACAGAACTGCATTTGTTGGGCTATGCTAAGTGAGTCCTAGCCAGGGCTCACCTCCCTGGGGTTGCCTAAGTCCCTGGATCTGGTCCACAGCCCAGGCCTGCCTGTCAACCTGCCCTCAAGGCAGCCAAGTCTGAGAAACTGTGGTCCTTTACTTTAGGGCTCTCAAGTTCTTGTCTCAGGGGATAACCCCAAGCTCAGGATCTAGTTCAAAGCCCTGCGGTGGAGTTCTGGAAGGTGGGTGGCATCGTGCTCTCTTGCTTCTGGTTTGTCCTTACCTGAAAGTGTTCAGATGGCAAATAGAAGCTGATCTTGGGTCATGGCCCTGCCAGAGAGCATAGTTACAGTAGCTAACATGTAATGTGTGCTTCCTGTGGTCAGCCTAGCGTTTAGCATGTTACTGCCTTGCCATCCCCCTCCCCTGGGGTGCAGATGAGGACACTGAAGATCAGAAGCCAGGTAATCTGCTTGAGGGTACATGGCCGGAAGGAGCGAGTGAGCACCAAATGCCAGTCTTTCTGGTTCAGAACCCTCTCCTGCTCTCAGGCCCTGCACTGTGCTGGCATCTTAGGCCTCACCTAACTCAGGTTGTCTACATCTTGGAGCTTGCAGCATGGACCTATTGCCCACAGTGCTGCCTTGCATCAGCTTTATCCTGGCTTAATGCCTCAGATTTTAACTGAGCCTCACCTCAGGTAGGCTCCCCAGTCGCACTTTCCCATGGCCCTTCCCTCCTTTGTAGTCACATGTTCTGGGTGTGTGCCCTATTCCCACTATGATGAGTTCAGGAGGGCAGCTGCTCCTGCGTGCCTAGGACGGTGGCTTTGCCCTGATGTGGTGCAGCGCACACAGCAGGTGTTTGCCAAATGCTTGTTAACTGTTAGTCAGGTGGGCAGACTCCCTAGCCACTTGACTGGGACAGGGCTGGAGGTGGACGCTCACCCCGAGGGGCATGGCTGTTGCAGGAGAACAGCTCCTGGGGGCCGGTGAGGTCTTTGCCATCAGGCCCCTGCAGCTCTATGCGATCACCGAGCAGCTGCAGCAGGGAAAGCCCACGTGTGCCAGCGGGGATGCCAAGACTGACCTCGGGCACATCCTGGATTTCACCTGTCGCCTTAAGTACCTTAAGGTAAAGCTGCAGCAGCTTACTTGTGGGTGTGGTGGGCATACAGCCAGCATGAAGCCTAACAGCTCACTGGCTGGCAGTGTGTGAAGGAAGTTGGATGGGCTATCCCGGGAAGGAAGGCCACCCTTGGTGTTCTTGGCACTGAGTTTCTGGCTGTGAGCACCAGGGGGCAGTCGTGACCCAGTGTCCCTTGCTTTGAACCTCAGCTTTAGCCTGCTTTGTTGACGGGGTGCATGCCTACCCTGCCTCATAGCCAGGCAGAGCTTCGAGTCAGGCAGGGTGGCAGCTGCTGCAGCACTGCCCCGTGAACATGGGTGGGGAGCCCTGTAGCAGCATTCCTGATTCAAGCTGTATCTGTGGCTGCAGGTTTCTGGCACAGAAGGACCTTTTGGGACCAGCAACATTCAAGAGCAGCTCCTGCCTTTTGATCTGTCAATATTCAAATCTCTTCATCAGGTGGAGGTAAGGCCCAGGGCCCCTGGAGTGCAGGCAAGGCTGAGCCCTGCACAGGGATCATCTTGCTTATCTTTGTGGCTAGAAGTGTTTTTGATGATGGGTGTTTGTACTTAATCGTAAGGTACTGTTACTTTCGTGTTTGTCACTACGTGGCAGATTTCATCTAGGTAAGTAAGGCCAACCTGAAGGCAGAGAAAGAGGGGCCTCTGCTGCTCTTGGCTGGTCTCATGTCTCTGCCCCTGGCGTGGGCAGCATTTGAACAGGATGGAGCACCAGTGCCGCTCCTCTGGGCCTCCTCGTTGTTCGAGTTAAAGTGCTAAGAAGTCATCCTGAGGGTCAGGCAGAGCCTGTTCCAAGTCTTTCCCAAGGCATGTCAGCAGAGAGCTTTGAGAGTTATCTGTCCTCTGGCATGCCCACACATAACAGGAAATACTTTGTATTACTCAATACTGAACTCTTGGGTTCACGATACCAATTTTGTTACCATTTTTAAAAAGAAAAGGGACTCCATAACAAATAATTAAAAATGTATTAAAGTATCTGTTTCTCAAATGTGGCCTTTGTGTTCAGCCCTGTGCCCCATGTCTGATATACACTCCTTGATGGATTCTTCCTCACAGCCTTGTGAAGTGGGCACTTTTATTCCCCCTTTTATAGCCAAGAAAACAGGCATAGGGAGGTAAGGAAATTTGGCCAGGACTGTACAGTTAATGAGGGGAAAGCTGGAATCTGAATTCAGCTAAGCCTGACTCCAGAGCCTCTGCTACCCTTTGGACTATTCTGCCTGCAACATTCTGGGCTTATCTCAGAGACCTGGAGGATTGCTTCCCTTGGTGGGAACTTGTGGGTGTGCCTCAACCAGTGCAGGCCAAGTGAGGACTGAGAAGTCGGAGGAGTGACTGGCCCAGCCCTGCCCTGGTGCGGCAGGTTGACACTCCACTGCCAGGGTCTGTGGGTGTGTGTGTCACTCGAGCAAGTGGCTCAGGGCAGTGTGCTTTGGTTTTGGCTTGCGCCTCCCCTCCCCACACACACACTGCAGGATAGCTGAGGCCAGGGAAGTGGGGCATGGTGAACAGGAGGGTCCACTGTGTTCACTGTGCTGCAAAGACCCCTTGCTTTCAGCTCTGGTCTCCATGGCCCACACTTTCTGTCCACCTGCCAAGTCCCAAGCAGCCCCCACACAGAAAATGGAGTTCATGGTTCATTGTGAGTCTTACCAGATTCTTCAGACACTGCTTAGTCAGCACTAAAAAGTGGGGAAAAGAGAGACTTAGGGTTTGAATCACCTCCTGCCACTACAGCAAGGCTTCTGGTGGAACATTGATGCCGTTCCTGAGACATAGCTGTTCTTGTTCCAGATAAGCCACTGTGATGCCAAGCACATCCGGGGGCTGGTCGCGTCAAAGCCCACCTTAGCCACAATGAGTGTCCGCTTCTCAGCAACTTCAATGAAGGTAAGCACCCCCTGTTTCTTGCCTGGAAACTGCCTGTAGGGCAGGTCCCCCCACTGAGGGTGGGTGTGTGCACTGTCACTGTCAGAAACCAGAAGCTGGAGCTTTCCTGGGCCTGGGCAGCCGCACACTCATGCGAGACCTCCCAGCACTTAGCAGCCCCTGGGACACTTTAGTCCACGTATTCATCAGAAATCACGCTGTTGCCCTGGCTGGTGTTGCTCAGTGGTTAAAGTGTTAGCCCATGCACAGAACGGTCATGGGTTTGATTCCTGGTCAGGGGCATGTATTTGAGTTGCAGGTTCAGTCCCTGGACCCTGTTGGGGCTTGTGCAGGGGGGAAGGGGGGCAATTAGTCGATGTGTCTCTCTCACATCGATGTTTCTCTCTCTCTCCCCCTTCCTCCCTCCCTTCCACTCCAAAAATCAATGGAAAAAATATCCTCAGGTGAGGATTAACAGCAACAACAAAAATCACCCTGTTGCCCTGGCCGGTGTAGCTCAGGTGGTTGGGCATCCTCGTGCACCGAGAAGTCACCGGTTCAATTCCTGGTCAGGGCACATGCCCAGATTGTAAGCTCAATTCCTGGTAGGAGGAGTGCAGGAGGCAGCCAATCAATGCAAGAAGGATGCTTCCCTCTCTCATTGATGTTTCTCTTCCTCTCCCTTCCTTTCTAAAAATCAGTTTTTAGCCCTGGCCGGTTTGGCTCAGCGGTTAGAGCGTCGGCCTGCGGTCCAGAGAGACCTGGGTTCGGTTCCCGCTAAGGGCATGTACTTCGGTTGCAGTTTGTCCCCAGCCCTGGTTGGTCGTGCGGGTGGCAGCCACTCGATGTGTCCCTTTCACGTTGATGTTTCTCTCTCTCTTCCTCTCTCTCCTTCCCACTCTATCTGGACAAAAAATGAAAAAAAAAAATGTCCTCAGGTGAGGATAAAAAAAATAAAATAAAATAAAAATCAGTTTTTAAAAATATTTTTTTAAAAAATCACACTGTTAAATAAGATATTTTAAGGAACTGAGTCTCCCACACCCTGCCCTTGAAATAAAGTCACTAGTGTTTGATGAACAAATTGCTAAGCAGTGGCAACTGGCAGGACGTTTATTAGCTAGACTGATATAAATGTTTCTCTAAGCTTAAAAAGCCCTGACTTGCCCGGCCAGTGTAGCTCAGTGGATTGAGCGCCGTCCCATGGACTGAGAGGTCTGGTTCAATTCTGAGTCTGAGCACATGCCCAGGTTGCCGGCTTGATCCCCAGTAGGGGATGTGCAGGAGGCAGCTGATAGATGTTTCTCTCTCACATCGATGTTTCTGTCTCCCTAAAAAAACGATTAAAAAAATTTTTTTTAATATATGTTTTTAAAAAACCCTGTCTTAGCACTCATTTGTATCTTGTTCTTAGTGGACTTGACGGAGACAGGTGAGGTGGATATGTTAGGCCCTGCTGTTTGTATATGAGCAACAGCAATACTCAAATTGAGAATGTAAGAGGTTTCTTTTCTATTTACCTTTTTATGGATTGCATCTTAGTAATGTTAAAATCCTTCTCCAGAAAAACATAGTGACTACTTTTATGACTTAGATTGTCTGATCAAGATTTGGGTTTGGTCAAATTTGAGGCTTATTGGCAAAAAGAAGGAGACTTGTGTCCAGAACAAGGATGTCAGCCAACCTTACCCCTCTTTGAAGCACTTCCTGCTTCCTGGCTCTTGGGGCTCAAGATGATCCATTGAGAGAGGAGACGTCTGTGGGCATGAAAAGTGCAAATGTGGAGGCCTACCTTCCTCCCCTTTGATGGTGCCCCTGTGCACCATGCACCTTAGAATTGTTGGATTTGAGCCCTGTGAAATAATGGTTAAAAGGGCCTGCCTGCTGTCCACAGTGGGGATCGCAGTGCCAGGTTGGAAAGTACAGTTGCCTGAAAATATCATGAATTTTCTGACCTTTAGCCTCTGAGACTTAAGCCAGAAAAGGCATCACCATATATATGGCAAAAGGCCCTTGTGAGCTTGAACAGCATTTGCTGGCCCTGGCTGGTATGGCTCAGTTGAGCATCATCCTGTGCACTGAGAGGTTGCCAGTTTGATTCCCGGTCAGGGCACATGCCTGGGTTGCAGGTTTGATCCCTAGTAGGGGGTGTGCAGGAGGCAGCAGAACTATGTTTCTTTCTCTCTTGTCTCTCTCTCTCTCTCTCTATCTCCCTCTCCTTCTCTTCCTCCCTCCCCCTCTCCCTTTCTCTCAAAATCAATAAAAACATTTTTTTTTTTTTTTAAAAGCATTTGCTCCTGAAGCAGGACCAGAACACATTCCAAATAGCTGTTATGTTGCTAAGCTTTTCAGTATTTCACAATCATTTAAAGACATATGAACCAAAGCCCAATTTTAATGCAAGTTCACTTCCACATGCTAAATATGCCCAAGCCCTTCCTGAAATTTTGCAGTGATTGCGTTCCCAATGAGTGTTGCGTGAGGGCACAAGTGTGCTCAACAGATGTTCTTACACAGGAAGTCCTCGTTCCTGAAGCCTCGGAATTTGATGAGTGGGAGCCAGAAGGCACAGCCCTGGAAGGCCCCGTGACTGCCATCATCCCCACGTGGCAAGTACTGACCACTCTAGACCTGAGCCACAACAGCATCTCCAAGATCGACGAGTCTGTGGTACGCTCTGAGCAGTGGGCTGTAGGGTTTTCTCTGACCTGACCAAACCCCGAGGTTGGGTATTTAACGTGGCTTTTTCTGGCAGGATCACAGAAAGCCACCTGTGCATTGCCTGCAATTTTTTAAATTTCAAAATGGAATTATCTAAAGTAAGTGAGATAGTACTTAGAACCAAACGAGGCATATCAATTGCATGTACATTTGATATAAAAACACAGTCAGTAATGAAATTTACTCCTAAGGAGTAGAGTGGAATAGTCACTCCACAGATTCCAGATGTGCCCCTCTAAAGAGTGACATCCAGGTGGCATTTGGGAAATAAGTGTGCGATTCCTATATTTGTGCTTCTCAGTGGGTAGGGTTGGAGAAGGATGGACAGACTTCCTTCTCTGGGATCTTGCCATTTGTCATTTTCATAAGCCAAGTGCTCCATAAAAATGGGGATATATGCTCATCACTGGAGTCCCTGTGTGTTCCTGTGGACATGCTGCTGGTTGGGCACTGGGAGGTAATACATCTGGCCCTGCACAGAGGGCCAGCCCAGGAGTACAAGGTCAGAAGGAAGAATCCCAGGGTGGCCCTGGCTGGTGTGGCTCAGTTGGTTGAGCATCGTCCCATGTACCAAAAGTTGCCTGTTCGATTCTCGGTCAGGGCACATGCCCAGGTTGCGGGTTCGGTCCCCAGTTGGGGTGCGAATGGGAGGCAATTGATCAATGTTTCTCTCTCTCATTGGTGTTTCTCTCTCTCTCGCTCCCTCTCCCTTTATCTCTCTCTCAAAAAAAAAAAAAGTCAATAAAAATATGTTTTTTAAAAAAGTGTTTGTCCTCCATGTGCAGAGGTGACACAGGGTCCAGCTTCCTAGAGTAACATCTGGCGTTGTCTCTTTTTTCCCCACAAGAAACTGATTCCAAAGCTTGAGTTCCTGGACCTCAGTCACAATGGAGTGCTCGTCGTGGACAACCTGCAGGTAATCAATGTCTTTGGAGGCCGTCACCACCTGTGGGCTTCCTGCCGGGTCCCTGAGAGTTCAGAAGCTTGACTCAGCCTTGGGAGTTTGGCCCTACCCTGAGTTTTTCTCTCACAGGCACTTGAAAGGTGTCTGGGTGCCCCAGAGGTTTGTAGGAACAGGGCTGCTGCTATCCCCTCAGGGTCCCAGTGATGTACTGAGTGATTGTTGCTGTAGTTCCCCAGAATTAGAAAAGATACATAAATACAAATCAAGCGAGGTAAAGATGATGTACATCGTGAAGACACAAGCCTCATTTTCAAAGCTCGCACCTTCCCTGTTGGCTATGCTCCCTCTGCAGGCAGTGCCACTGGGCTGTGGCACTTGCAGGGGAAAAGAGGGAGTTCCCTTCCAAATAACGGCCAGAGGGAGTGGAGCTGACTTGCAGAGCTGGTCATTTCAGGTTGGAAGTCTCATCACTCCGTGTCAGTCCCCTTTCTTTGGAGCCTTGACCTAAACCACTTGACCCTGTTCTCAATGCTTCCACAGCACCTGTACAACCTCGTGCACCTGGACCTGTCCTACAACAGGCTGTCCTCCTTGGAAGGGGTTCACACCAAACTGGGGAACATCAAAACTCTGAACCTGGCAGGCAACCTCCTGGAGAGTCTGAGTGGCCTGCACAAGCTATACTCCTTGGTCAACCTGGATCTCAGCAATAACAGAATCGAACAGGTGAGCCACGACCTAACAGGATTTCAGAGTTGTGGGATGGCTGTGCCTTGGTGTATATCACTTTAAAGAAGAATGGCAAGCCTTTTTTCATCTAAAAGGCTGTCAAATGTGTTGTCATATTGCCAAAGTGTTAAAAGAAGGGACGAGGGGAATGGAATTTGTGCCTTGCAGATGGAGGAGATCAGGAGCATAGGCAGCCTCCCGTGTCTGGAGCACGTGGCCCTGCTGAACAACCCTCTGAGCATCATCCCTGACTACCGGACCAAAGTGCTGGCTCAGTTTGGAGAGAGGGCCTCTGAGGTAGGCTGCCAGGGTTAGGGGTAGCTCAACCAAAGAGACAGTTTGGACTGAGTCCCCATCTTCACAGGCAGAACCAGCAGCGATGCCCACTGTTTTACCCTTGCCTGTTTCAGAAGAACTTCCTTACCCTTCACGGCCTTTCAGTTCTGGGAAGTCTGCTGCCTCCCCAAGAAAAAACTCCCTTCCCACAGCCCCTCCTGTCAGCAGCCAGTGGCCGCCATGGTTCTCCAGCAGACTTCTGTGTCATTGCTGCCATCAGAGCTGTAGCCCGGGAGGGATCCCTGCACAGGCACAGACTGAGTGTGGAGGGCTGTCTTTAGCTTGTTAAAAGTAACATTGATTATTGTAGGCAAGGGTCAGAAATAAGATATTTAATTTTTTTTTTATTGATTTTTTTAGAGAAAGAGAGAGAAACATCAGTTTGTTGTTCCGTTTATTTATGCACTCACTGGTTGCTCCTCATATGTGCATTGACCGGGTAGTGAACTTGCAACCTTGGTGTTTGGGGACGATGGGATGCTCTAACCAACTGAGCTACCCGGCCAAGGCCAGAAATAAGATATTTTTTTAAATCATGTTTCCTGGACAACTTCTGGCCATGAAGTCTGACTGCAAACCCCAATGGTGTGCCCACCTTTGCTAGTGTAGCCTAGCCCAGTATCTGCTGCCTGCTGGGTGCGTCTGGCCACCTGCCACCATGCCAGCTGAACAGGTCTTTAGCCAGGTTCACCTGTCTCCTCAGCCTCAAGCAGTCCCCTCCCTCACCTTCCCAAATCCCAGGCCAGAAGATACCTGGAAGTCTGCATTCTTCTCTCATCCTTCCCCATTCCACCCTCGTCTCTTTTCGGCCCCAAATGCCCCTTCCTTCACACTGTTACCAAGACAGTGTTCACAAGATGACATCTCCTCCCCTCCTGGCTCCAGGCCCTTGGGACCTTCCCTCATTTGACTTGACTACACTGCCTGTTCCACACTGCCTGCCAGCCCACACCCCTCCTGCATTCGCAGGTAGGGGTGCCTGCTTTGCATGCCTTTGCCCTCTAGTTCCCCAGCCCAGAAAGCCTTCCCTGTGCCCTTTCCTGATCTGAGTTCTGCCATAATTGGGGGCTTTGTTCAAGTCACCACCACCTTCCCCCAATCCCAGCCATCCAAGAGGCCTTCTCAATGGACCCTGTACCCTCACCCCACCTTTTTGGAAAGGGACTGCAGCAAAAGACCAGGCAGTGTGGGACCTCCCTGGGCCACTCTGAGGAACTCCCAGGTCACTTCTGTGGGTGGTGAGGAACTCGCCTCCCGGTGGACTAAGCTTCACAGGGCCTGGCCCACACATCGGCAGGGCTCCCGTCATTCTGCTCTCACCGTGCTTGCCAGCCCCAGGCTGATAGCCGTTTCTGGATTCTGTAGGTCTGTCTGGACAACACAGTGACCACAGAGAAGGAGCTGGACACTGTGGAAGTGCTAAAGGCAATTCAGAAAGCCAAGGAGGTCAAGTCCAAACTGAGCCACCCTGAGAAGAAGGTGGGTCTTGGGAGGTGGGAGGAGTGGTGGAGAACAGCCCGCCGAGAAAGGAGCTGGCTCCAGTGCAACTGGGCTGTGGGTGTGCTCAGAGCCACTGAGTCCCGGCGGCATGACCCTGTGCAAGTCACACCCATCTGTTCTCATCTGTAGGGTGGGGGTGGTGACAGTACCTGCCATACAGGGTTGTGAGGGCTAGGCAAGACCAACTTCATCATCCCTTATGTTTGTGAGAACCTCTGTTTCTCCTCATCCCTGGCTTTTCAAGTTCTCTTCTTCCCGATCCTTCTCTTCTCTCCTGGGTTGACTCGAGAACTCCTCTTAGGTTGGTGAGGACTGCCGGCTCTCAGCTGCCCCCTGCATCAGACCCAGCAGCTCCCCTCCCACCGTGGCTCCCACCTCCGCCTCCCTGCCCCAGCCCATCCTCTCCAACCAAGGTAATCATGTGTGTAGCTTTCTGCCCAGCAGAGCTGCACGGGCCCTGCTGGGCCCCCTGGCTGGGCTGGGGTTGAGGGGAGATGCTGGCACCTGCTCCTGGCAGGGTTCAGACTCAGAGAGGGTGTGGTACTGTCTGCAAGCCAGCTCCTCTCGGGGTGGCACATGGTGGGGGTGCCTGGCCTGATTTCAGCTCTTATTTGCTCCGTGAGGACCCCCCACACATTGTTCTGACACCTACATCCAGTTCCTCTAGGATACCACAGGGTGTCTAAGGGGCCCTGAGGCTGCTCTTTGAACAGGTTCAGGGCTGCTGGCTCGTAGTGACTCACTCCCCCGAAGCAGTGTGGGTGGATTGGCTCCTTATTAATGGGAAGCCAGGGCTTGTTACTTTCCTGAGTCAGCTGCCCTGATCCTTGCGTGGGGAGCTTGCTTTTATCATCGCCTCATCTCTGTGGCTCAGGCCCAAACACTGTTTTGGGGGCCCAGACGGGTGTCTAGGACCCATGGAAGACCAATCCCTTTCACCCACCCACTGTCTTAGCGTTTTCAAAGGGCTTTCACCTCTGAACCCAGGCATCCTCGGAGATGAGTGAGTGAAGCAGGTCCCATGAGAGTGTCTGCTGGCCCGGCCCCCACGGAAGAGGGGAGGGTGTGCCGTCCCGAGTGGAACCGAGGCTCGGGACACACAGGAAGGAACGCCGCCCGCCCACCCGGGCTCCTGGAGACGCAGAACTTGGTGTGAGGTCTTGGGAAAACAGTTTGACCCTATGTTTCAAGAGCCAGAAAAAAGTTCCCACTCCTCGACCTGGTAACCCCACTGGTGGGGATTTTATCTTGGTGGGATGAGATAACGGGAAGGGGAGATGAATTGCTCACTGCAGCATTATTTATGCTAGCAAAGCAGGGGGTGTGGCAAATGCCAGAAGATGACAGGGAGATGAAGTGTAGAGCCATTACATCAGAGAGAGGAGGACGGGAGGAAGAAGGGAGAAGTGCTGAGATTAAGGCAGCCTGCTACAGGACGCTGCACTGGGTCACAGCCTGGATGTGGGAGCATTCATGGTGACATTAGGCCCCAGAATGATTGTCAGTTTGCTTTTGTAACACTTGACTGAGAAGTTTTTATTTTATTTTTTTACATGAAAGGGGCAGGAGGTTTGTATCCCATTGAAGACTTCCTTGACCCCATCTCCTGCCTCGGGGGTCAAAGCCCCGTTTGGGCCTCGCAGCACTGCGGAGGGACCGCTTAACTAGGGTTCTGGGAGACAGGGAGATGCAGCTGGTCCTCTAGGCCAGGGACTGGCTGGTTCTCAGTGTTAGTGGACTTGATGAATGTGTGAGTGAACAAGCGGAGAACATGCTGGTAAAGGGCAGACCGCAGGCGGAGTGAGTGAGGCTTATGCCCCCAGGGCCACAGCTGCAGGCAGCCCCCTTTGGTGGTGAAGTCTCTGCACCAGCCAGGCCCAGGCTTCAGCCCTCCTCTTCACTGCCCCCCACTCCGAGGGACACACCACCGAGTGGCTCACTGTAGTCTGTTCCCCTTTCCCAGCTGCTGGACATTTAGACGTTGTCTCCAGATTTGCACCTCTTACAAATAAAACTGCAGTGGATGTCTGTGTGTGCACATCTCTTTCCTTTTTGTGAGAAACAAAGGTCGGGCCCCCACCTAAGTGCTTTCCTGATGTCCCCTGTCCCATCCTCTGAGTGGCCCTTTCTGACCACTTGTTTGTACTAACCATGGTCCAGGAAGGAAGCAGAGAGACTATCCCCATTCTCACTTCCTGGGCTCCAAACCTGGCTTGGGGTTGGGGGGAAGGGAGGCAGTGGCAAGAAAATGTTGCTTTTTTTTTCTTGCTAGTATGGAGGAATCCACGGATATTTGTGTTCAGCCATGTGCTGCTGGGTCTTGCCTGGATGGGCATGGATTTCTCCCATGAGGGAACAGCTTTGCTTCCAGCCTGATTCCCTAGAAGTGCATATATTTGTGAATAAACGGCGCTCGGGCCTGCGTGAAGGGGTGCTATCCAGTGAACACCAGGTCTCTGGTCATCTCAGGAGCTGTTAGCCAGCTTGTTGGAGCCACAGAGATTGTGACCCATAGGGGCTGATGTGTGGAATGCCAGGCTGATTTTCCAGACAGGAACTGAGAGGAGGCCGTAGAGAAGTGGTTAGGAGCAGGCTCCTGGGGGTCAGTCAGCTGTGTTTGTATCCCAGCTTCCTTGGCCATGTTCCCTCAAGCAACTTGTAGCCTCTATGAAGCTGTTTTCTCAACTGTAAAGTGTAATCACCTACTTCATCAATTCTGAGATGCACACGATCCCTCTGAAATTGAGATGCGCCTTTCAGCCAGTGGTGTCATGGTTGCTGTCAGCCAGCTGGTACTCATCATGGAGTCGTATGAAAACCTTCCATGGACACCTGCTAAGACCAAGATGGCACCGCATGTACGCATCTTAGACGTGATGAACTATGGTAAACAATAAGTGTGCGCGTGCGGACACTAGGGAAGCACTGAGCACGCTCCTGGCTCAGCAGCAGTGGTCAACAAGGGCTTCCCGCCCACGTCCTTGTTGGGGTCAAGATGACCAGGATAGTGCCCCCAACGAAGCCTGCATGCCCAAGGGAGAACAGGACAGAACGATTTGGGGGTGTTTTGTAGAGGGAGAGGTATGTCTGGAGCAGAGGACTTTACAGTGGAGGTGGTGTGTGAGGGGGTCCTCAGAGGATGGGTAGGGTCTGAGCGTGTGAGGGAGGAGGAAGGTTCTAGGAGAGAACGGTGGGCTTACGCATAGCTGTGTGCTTGCTGCCTTCCTGCCTGTGCGGAGTCCTTGCTGCTTTGCTGGGCAGGGGGTGGGGGCGTCTGGGCTTGGGCCATCAGCCTGCCTACCCCAGGGCAGAGAACCTGGGTTACATGAGTTGTCTTGTCCCCAGGCAGCAGCTGAGTTGGACTAGGGTCCATGACCTCTGGGGCTTGAACCTGTGGTGACTGGTGGTAAAGCCAGGCCAAGCCCTGGGCTCCTCCAGATTTTTGTGAAACAAGGGGTTGATCCAACTAGCTGCGCTTATGAAAACAATAAAAAAAGGCTTTAACCTCCACCAGTCTAGGAAATGTCTGGAGCAAAATAACGGGCCCAGATGTGCTATGTTCATAAAACAACCTCAGCAAGGTTTAAAAACATCCTGTGTTCCCATGATGCGCAAGTCAGCACGTGCTGTCCATGGGAGGCTGACTAGGGGAGGGTCAGTGGCGTGTCTTGTGCCCTTGGGTGTCTGTGAAGCTCTGCAGAGATGTCAAATCCGGGTGGGGCTGCATTCAGTCATCTCACTGGGAAGAGGCTCTAGGAGTGAACACGTTGAAGGCTCTTGATGGACATACTGCCAAACTGCTCTCCCAGCAGGCAGGCTAGCTCATACCCCAGTGCCCTCCTCTACCAGTTAGGCCAGGTCCAAGCCATGCAGTCAGTCTAAACTTTGCCAAAGTGAGAGACAAAACTGGTGTCTTATTCCAGCGTGCCCTTCTCTGACTATTTGTGAAGGAAGGTGAGCATTGTCTCATTGGTATCTGTTGGCCATTGTTTTGTGGAATGTGTTTGCATTCTTTGCAGTCTGTCTCCTAATGGGATTTCCAACTTTATCCCCCCATTTCTGTCCCCTGTAACAGCCTTTTATAGATTAAAGATATAAATGTTTGTCAAATATTGCAAGTACTTTTTCTCATTTTTTTTCACTTTTATAGAAGTTTAATTTTTATGTAGTCAAAATTCAAATTCTTCCTTTTGATTTAGGCTCAGAAAGTTTCTCTCTACCCTGAAATTAGATAAGCAGTCAGTTGTTCTTTCTTGAAGTTATTTTAAGGTTTCACTTTTAACATCTTATTCTGTAATCCTTGTGGCTGGGTTTGGAGGTCTGACTAGCCCCCGGCCATGCTGGAATCCCGAGAGCCCAGCCCCGTTTGTTGAATGGCTGCTCTCCTGCCCCACTGTCCCACCCGCCTGCCCCTGGTCTCTCCAGGAATCATGTTTGTGCAAGAGGAGGCCCTGGCCAGCAGCCTCTCGTCCACCGACAGTCTTACTCCCGAGGACCGGCCCATTGCTCGGGAATGCTCTGATTCCTTGGAGTCCATCCCAGCGGGACAGGTAATGCCTGCCTCCTGCTTCTGGGGATTGATTACCTCTGTGCCAGCTCTTTGTCTGAGGCTGTCTGGAAGTAGGAGGTGGCCTGGCTGAAGTTGTGGCAGATGCTGCCAGTGCTTGGTGTACTGTGCTTTTTGGTTAAGGCCCTAAGTTCAGCCTCCCTCCCTCCCCCCACCCGGAGCCTCCCCCTGTCTCCCTCCACCGATGGAAACGGGCAGTTCTTTCTCACTGGGCCCTGGAGGGCAGAGCAGATAACTTAGTTCACGAGTGAACTCCCTTGGGGAAAGCAATTCAGAAGGTCCTGGAGGGAGGTGGGGGGGTTGTTTGGGTTCAAAACCCATCAGGAAGAGTTTCTCCCCTGCTGCCTGGCACCCTACGGCCATTCTGCCCATTCCTGCATGTCACCCTGGTAGTTTGGGACCCAGTATGACTGCGGCACCTCTCTGTGGCTGCTGCTGAGGGTTCTGGAGCTTCTTCGGGTGTCCTGGGAAGAGAAGAGGAAGGCATGTGTGGTGTGAGTGGCTTATTTGCCGTGTGGTTGGGAGTGTGCTTGCTACCTAGGTCTCCCTCCAGCCCTCTTCCTTCAACAACACAGTCATGGTCGTGTGCCCCTGTGGTAGTTTGCAGAGTCCTCACCCTGTCCCAGCACTCCATGGCACTCTCTTCCTTCACCCTCCCTGGGGTCACACAGTAGGAAGGAGGTTCCTTCGCCCTAGATCTTCTTGTTGCCCAGAGACCACTGGGAGGGCCTTGCCAGCACTATGCAGCCTCTGTTCATTGTGTCTTCTGCTGACCAGTTACCAGATTGGTATCCTAGACCCTCTGGGGTGGTACAGAAAGCACACGGATGTCAGACCCAGAGGCACAAACTGAGTGGCAAGAGGCTCTGGCCCAGAGTTGGGAACATGGGGGCAGACAGACCTGGGTGAGAATCAGCCCCGCTGTGCACTAGTGTGATAACTGGGAGTCTCTCTGCCTCCAGGCCCCATAATCCGCCCCAGAATGGAGCGTGGGATAGTGAGGAACTTCCTGCAGGGAGGGTGGGCCGCAGGGCAGGGTGCCTGGCTCAGGGAATGGCTGTAGCAGGTGGGGACTGACCACATTTCCTTCTCTGTCAGGCACCTTCTGATGATTTAAGGGGCATACCTGGAGCTGTCGGTGGTGTAAGGTAAGGAAGAGGTTAAGGCCTTCTGGGCCGTCTGTACACACAGCTGTGGGCTAGTAGTAACTAGTGGGACTTTTTTTTTTTTTTTTTTAATCCTCACCCAATGATATGTTTGTATTGATTTTAGAGAGAGAGGAAGGGAGAAGGAGAGAGAGAAACATGGATTAGTTGCCTCTCGTATGCACCCGGACCAGGGATGAACCCATGACCTTTTCAGTGTGTGGGGTGATACTCCAGCCAACTGAGCCACACCAGCCAGGGCATAACTAGTTGGAGTTTGTTAAATATCTGTTCACAGGAGTCCTTCAGAACTATCTCTTGCTTTAGATAAACACAGATGAGAGAGCTCTGGTATGCTTCAAAATTCAAATCCCTAAACTTTGCCTGACGTATGTTACCCTACACAAGGGGTCAGCAGATCAAGGTGGTTTGGTCCACAGCCTGTGAGCTAAGAATGATTATTCCCTTCTTAAAGAGCTGTTTAAAAAAAAAAGATGTGGCCCGGCCGGTGTGGCTCAGTGGTTGAGCGTTGACCCATGCACCGAGAGGTTGCTGGTTCAATTTCCGGTCAGGGCACATGCCTAGGTTGTGGGTCCAATCTCCAGTGAGGGGCATGCAGCAGGTGGCCAATCAATGTTCTCTGTCATCGATGTTTCTATTTCTCTCTTCCTCTCTCTCTAAAAATCAATCAATAAAAAAATAATAATGAAAAAAAAAGAAGTGACCCTGGCTGGTTTGGCTCAGTGGTTAGAATGTCAGCTAGCAGACCGAGGGGTCTACAGTTCGATTCCCGGTCAAGGGCACATACTTGGGTTGCAGGTTCAATCCCCAGCCCCCGGTCAGGGTCATGCAGGAGGCAAGTAATTGATGTGTCTCTCTCACATCAATGGTTTTCTCTCTCTCTCTCTCTCCTCACGCTTCTTCTCTCTCCCTCCCTTCCACTCTATCTAAAAAATCAATGGAGCCCTGGCTGGTTTGGCTCAGTGGTTGGAGCATCAGCCTGCGGACCAGAGTCTCGGGTTCGGTTCCCGCTAAGGGCACGTACCTCGGTTGCAGTTCGTCCCCAGTTTGGGTTGTGTGGGTGGCAGCCAATCGATGTGTCTCTCTCCAACCCCCCCCCAACTGAGGATGAATACAAAAGTGTCCTCAGGTGAGGATAAAAGAAACAAACAAAATCAATGGAAAAATATCCTCTGGTGAGGATTAACCAAAAAAAAAAAAGGTGTGGTTGGGTGGCCCCCAAAGCCCGAAGTGTTCACTCTGTGACCCTTTGTGGAGGAGATTTCCCAGCCCCGATGTGCACACTTTTTCATGAGGGCAGTAGTGGCCAAGAGGAGCTTGCATTTAAATGTGAAGGTCCTAAGAACACCCCTTTCACAGGGTACCCCTAAAGGGAACTGTTATCAACAAGAGCACCCATGCCCTGGAGCACTTGTTGCCTTTGGGGCTCATGGCCAGCATCTCAATGGCTAAAGTCTTTGTGAGGCTTCTGTTGAGGGTAACCTGTGTGGTGTGGGTAGGACTGTACTGGACCCCTGTCATCAGAGCCCTGGGCATGTGGACTCTGAAGAAACTGGGTGCCCCAGCCTTCTGGCACCTTGGCTCCCCACCAGGGCTCTGGTCCTAGAATAGGCTTGGCTATTTAGCAGGCTTGGCATACCCATGAGTTGGTTCCTTGGGACCAGGGTGTAGCAGCAGGCCTCAGTCTTGAGAGGTGGGATGTCCCAGCCTAGCATGTCACTCACCTGGCTTCTCACACAGCCCAGAGTACTCGGAGCCAGAGGTCCAGGTGGTGCCTGGGTCTGGCCAAATCATCTTCCTGCCCTTCACCTGCATTGGCTACACAGCCACCAACCAGGACTTCATCCAGCGCCTCAGCACACTCATCCGGCAGGCCATCGAGCGGCAGCTGCCCGCCTGGATTGAGGCAGCCAACCAGCAGGAGGAGGGCCAGGGCGAGCAGGGCGAGGACGACGACGACGACGACGATGTTGCTGAGAACCGATACTTTGAAATGGGGCCTCCGGACGTGGAGGAAGAGGAGGAGGGAGGCCGGGGAGAGGAAGAGGAGGAGGACGAGGAGGAGGAGGGTGAGGAGGAGCGCCTGGCCCTGGAGTGGGCCCTGGGTGCCGACGAGGACTTCCTGCTGGAGCACATCCGCATCCTCAAGGTGCTCTGGTGCTTCCTGATCCACGTGCAGGGCAGCATCCGCCAGTTCGCCGCCTGCCTCGTGCTCACTGACTTCGGCATCGCTGTTTTCGAGATCCCACACCAGGAGTCACGGGGCAGCAGCCAGCACATCCTCTCTTCCTTGCGCTTCGTCTTCTGCTTCCCACATGGCGACCTCACTGAGTTCGGCTTTCTCATGCCAGAGCTGTGTCTAGTGCTTAAGGTGCGGCACAGCGAGAACACGCTCTTCATCATCTCGGACGCCGCCAGCCTGCACGAGTTCCACGCCGACTTGCGCTCCTGCTTCGCCCCGCAGCACATGGCCATGCTGTGCAGCCCGGTGCTCTATGGCAGCCACACCAGCCTGCAGGAGTTCCTCCGCCAGCTGCTCGCCTTCTACAAGGTGGCGGGTGGCTGCCAGGAGCGCAGCCAAGGCTGCTTCCCTGTCTACCTGGTCTACAGCGACAAGCGCATGGTTCAGACAGCTGCCGGGGACTACTCGGGCAACATCGAGTGGGCCAGCTGCACACTCTGCTCAGCTGTGCGGCGCTCCTGCTGTGCACCTTCTGAGGCTGTCAAGTCTGCTGCCATCCCCTACTGGCTGCTGCTCACGCCCCAGCACCTCAACGTCATCAAGGCTGACTTCAACCCCATGCCCAACCGCGGGTCCCACAACTGTCGCAACCGCAATAGCTTCAAGCTCAGCCGCGTGCCACTCTCCACTGTGCTGCTGGACCCCACGCGCAGCTGCACCCAGCCGCGGGGCGCCTTTGCTGACGGCCATGTGCTGGAGCTGCTTGTGGGGTACCGCTTTGTCACTGCCATCTTCGTGCTGCCCCATGAGAAGTTTCACTTCTTGCGCATCTACAACCAGCTGCGAGCCTCACTGCAGGACCTGAAGACTGTGGTCATCGCCAAGACCCCTGCGACTGCGGGCCAGTCCCAGAGCCCCCTCGTGGACGGCCAGCCAGCTGAGGACAGGGTCAGGTGAGAGCGCAGGCTTTCGAGGCTGGGGGTATGGGGCTGGTATGTACCCAGGGAGTTCACATCACTGTGTCTGAGACCACTTACCCCAAACCACATCTCAGCACCTGCAGTGTGTGAGTGGGTCCACGGTAGGCCCAGCTCCTCAGCTGCCCCTCAGCTCCTGACCACCTTCAACAGTGTCCTTGGCTCCCTTGGGCTTGGCGCTGAGCTGCTCCCTCTCTCCCAGGGCTTCAGAAGAGGCCTAAGGAAGCTGTCTTTTCACGAGGACAGTCTGGCCCAGTCCCCTGCCACTTAGGGCCCTGCATGGATGAGTCTGGGTTCCTGGGCTCCTGCCACCAGTGCAGGCCAGGCTGAGGAGATGCCCCCACCTTGCCTGGCCTTCTCTGCTCTGCTCCGTGGCCAAGGAACACACACCACCCTCTCCTCTCGGGCTCACAGTCCTGTGACTGTCTCTGTGGCCTGGGGGACTGCTGTCGGCATCACCTGCCTGGGACACCCTGTTGAGAGCCACACAGCCCTTCTCAGGAAGATCTGGGTTGCTGATGGGGCCTTCTTTCTGCATGTAATTTGGGGAATCCCTTCCAAAGAAACCTGTTGGCGTACAGCAGTAAGGTCTGAGTGTGTTAGCTGGATGGTCACCTCATGCAAAGCTCCTTTCTTCTGGGGGAGAAAGAAGGAGTGGTAGCTGGGAGCCCTGTTCTGTTCATTCTCTCTTCTCTACCGTGCTCCTGCCCCTGAGCCTGGACAGGAAACCCCTGGGCTCCCTCCTTTGGTTTCCCTGAGGGCTGCCTGGGGCTGGGATAGAGGGAGCCTTTGGAGGGTGTGGTCACCTCCACCTGGGGTTCAAGGGGCCTATGCCTTTGAGGGGCCCCTATCTCCTTTCACTGCCCCCTGGCTTCACATATGCTAGGGCTTTCCCTTCATTCATCACCCTCCTGTCCCCTGACATAGTCCAGCCCCCTTTCTCTTTTATCCTGGTGGACAGTGGAGACCATTTTCTCATCCAAGTATCTCACGGGGCCTGCCTTCTCCCTCCAACCTGCCCCCTAACTGATGCTGCCAACCTCCTCTTGGCTGAATGGGGGGCCCCTCTTATGCCCAGCTCAAATCCTGTGCCCTTTGTAAAGACCCCTGATGCCTAGGTGTGAGAGAACTTATGCCCGAGGTGGCCCTGCACAGCTGTCTCCCCTCCTCCCTGCGCCTGTGCTAAGGCTTTGGTGACATTTTCCTGCCACCCCAAAGCCTGGTTGGAACCTGCCCACAGTGGGGACTCCACGCAGAAAGCAGGCCTGTGCTTCATCCCACAGACGCATCTCTGCCCCAGGACAGCAGGAGGACAACCCAGAGGCTTCTTAGGGGCATGTGGCCCAATGCAAGCTCAGAGCCCCAGGGATCTGACTTGACAGCCGACCGTTCAGCTGAGAAGACAGTGTCCCAGGGACTTCCCTCAGCACGGGCACGGGCACGGAGGCATGTAGTCTGGTTGCAGGGAGCTCCCCAACCTCCATGCGCGTTAAGGTTCCGAGCGTCGTTTGATCTAGCACTTGGAACAGACCAGTGGAAACCTAGTGTGGCCGTGTGCGCTGATGGCCAGGTTGGGGCGGGTGGAGCCTGAGTCACCTGAGGAGGACTCAAAGGCAGACTGAGGGGTGATTTGAGTTTTTGGTTCTCAGACCTGAGTGCGCCCAGGTCCTAGCCCTGGGCAGCTGGGTTCGTGCTCTGGACTCTGGAGTGGCATTTCTGAAACCTCTGCCAACTTCTCAAAAATAAGTTTTTGGCTTGTGTGCCGTCCCATCCCTGGGGTGCCAGATGGCCTATCCTGCCCCCATCTGCTCATCTCCCTCCAGGAGGAAGGGCCTGGGTACCTTTTCTCTGCTGTTTTGTCTTCCCATAGAGAACTAGTGCTGAAATCCCCAGGGGACCCCAGAGGTGGAGTGTGTGGGATACATGAGTTCCCCCCACACCCTGAGGTTATGCATGTGCTAGGAATCTCCGTGTGAGTCTGCATCTTCATATAGTGTTTCTGGGGGGATTGAATATGCAGCAGTGACCAGCTGCCCCAGGAGGCCCCAGCAGAGGCTCCAGCCCCAGCCCCAGCCCCAGCGGAGATCCCAGCTCTGGCCCGGGCAGAGGCCTCAGCCCCGGAGGAGAACCTGGCACAAGCTGAGGCCCCCTCCCAGTACCCAAGCGAGCACCTGATCCAGTCCACCTCCGAGGAGAATCAGATCCCCTCCCACCTGCCCGCCTGCGCATCACTCCGGCACATCGCCAGCCTGCGGGGGAGTGCCATCGTCGAGTTCTTCCACAGCAGCATTGCCGAGGTAGTGGCCCGGGTGCTGGCCTCACTGGTGTGGAGAGGTAGCGTGGTTGGCCCTGGAGACTGGCAGAGCTTGTGTTGGGGTCAGCCTCAGAGTCTCTGACTTCTCTGAGCTGGCTTTTCCCCTGGCTTCAGCTGTTCACAACTTTGAGGGCCTGGGTTGGGAGGTCCTGGACTGCCCTTTCCTGGTCAGTTGTCCTGTCACTGCCACCCCCTGCGCCCACTCCTATCCTCGGGCCCCCGGCAGACCCCACTGCACACCCGTCTCCCACCCCTCACTTCCTCTCTGCTTCCAAGTTGATTAATCCACTGACAAGATGTCATGATGGTCCTGAGTCTCCCCATCCAAGGCTGTGGGCATGTCACCGGGGCCGTGGGTCTAACAGAGGGTGTGTGCCCTGCCCAGAGGTCTGTTTTCAGGCATAGTCTGCAAGAGAAGCTGCGTACTCTGCTGGCCCTGCTTTCCTGCAGGCCCAAACCCAGCCCCTTTGTGTCCAGGTGGAAAACGAGGAGTTGAGGCACCTCATGTGGTCCTCAGTGGTGTTCTACCAGACCCCGGGGCTGGAGGTGACCGCCTGCATGCTGCTCTCCACCAAGGCCGTGTACTTTGTGCTGCACGACGGCCTCCGCCGCTACTTCTCTGAGCCGCTGCAGGGTAGGCACAGGGCCTGCTGCTGCCGGGAGCTCAGGGCCCATGCCTGCGGAGATGGGCTCCATCTAGAGCCGATTGTGTGGCCTCAGGCAGCAGTGACTCGGCTGCACTGGACTGAGAGTCTCTTGGGGAGGGGTGGGGGGGCTAACAGCACTCCCCCCAACCACCACCCCACCCCCAACACTGTCATGAGGGACTTATGGCCAGGCATGAAAGCACCAAGCCAGGACCTTGCGTGCACCTGGGCATTAGCCATGATGAGGGATGGAGCAGCCTCTGCCCCTCGGGGCCTCAGGCGCAGCTCAGACTCTAGAACACATTGCCCATGGGGCCTTTGTGTGTGTGTAGGGGGGGAGCTCCTGAGCAGGCCGGGCCAGCCAAAGGGACCCATTCCTGCTGGACTCCTGCTGTGCACCTAGGCCCCTCGTGCTCACCTGGCACAGCCGCCACCACCGTTTTTCTCCATCACAGATTTCTGGCATCAGAAAAACACTGACTACAACAACAGTCCCTTCCACATCTCCCAGTGCTTTGTTTTAAAGCTCAGTGACCTACAGACAGTCAACGTTGGGCTTTTTGACCAGTATTTCCGGCTGACGGGTGAGTGACCACTGCTTTGTCCTATTTTAGTGAAAGCCAGTGGGCTTCCACCTTCCATATGGGGGTGCGTTATCACAGGCAGGGTTATCTCTCCGCTCACAAGCCATTTCACTGGAGCGGGAGGAAGCAGCTTCAGGAACTGCTGAGAGGGCAGAACTCGCCCGCCAGGGCGCAGGGCGGGAGGGACAGAAGCAGTGATGTGCCGAGCAGCGCTGGAGGGCAGGCAGAGGGGCCTTTGCTCCAGGGCAGGACGTTTCTGACTCACACTTCCTGAAGAGAGAAAGCTAAGCTCTTTCCCTAATGCCTCTGCATCCCCTTCCAGAAAAATGTCACAGCCCTTCCGGCCTGAGAAATGGCCTTCTCTGTAGGCCCCGTGATGCTTTCCCACATGGGCCTTCCTGTCCCTGGCTCTGTGGTCTTTAGGTCCAGGCTGACCTGCGAGGGACTAGAGATACAGCTCCAGGGTCAGGGACAGGGCTGGGGGAGCAGCAGCCTGCAACTGTGACCAGCACCTTTCCCACAGGCTCCTCCCCGATGCAAGTGGTGACATGCTTGACTCGGGACAGCTACCTGACACACTGCTTCCTTCAGCATCTCATGGCTGTGCTCTCCTCCCTGGAACGCACACCCTCACCTGAGCCTGTCGACAAGGACTTCTACTCCGAGTTTGGGAACAAGACCACAGGTACCCCCACGGCAGTCTGGCCTTCTCACCAACCACAAGGGCAGCAGCATGCCCAGAACATCTCTCTGCCTCTGTCTCATGTTCTCTCTCTCATCCTGCTCAACCAGCTAGGGTTTTCCATGGCAGAGTCTCCATCCCAGCAAACCCTCAGCCATCTGGTAAACGCACCTCAAGTGTCTGCTCTGCTCTGGGCTGCCTGTCAGTCTCTCTGCCTGGGTATTGGGGCTTGGAGTGCGCTTGCCCGCCTCCGACAGATAGCAGCTCGTGCTGCCATCTCTGGGTGGCATGCAGTTCTAGGCTCCAGCCCTGGTGGGCATCTCTCTCTGCAGGGAAGATGGAGAACTACGAGCTGATCCACTCGAGCCGGGTCAAGTTCACCTACCCCAGTGAGGAGGAGATCGGGGACCTGACCTTCATCGTGGCCCAGAAGATGGCTGACCCAGAGAAGGCACCGTCCCTCAGCATCTTGCTATATGTGCAGGCCTTCCAGGTGGGCACGCCACTACCAGGGCGCTGCAGGGGCATGCTGTGCCCCAAAACACTCCTGCTCACCAGCGCCGAGATCTTCCTCCTGGACGAGGACTTTGTCCACTACCCACTCCCCGAGTTTGCCAAAGAGCCGCCACAGAGAGACCGGTACCGGCTGGACGATGGCCGCCGTGTCCGGGACCTGGACCGCGTGCTCATGGGCTACCAGACCTACCCGCAGGCTCTCACTCTCGTCTTTGACGATGTGCAAGGCCACGACCTCATGGGCAGCGTCACTCTGGACCACTTCGGGGAGGTGCCAGCTGGCTTAGCCAGAGCCGGCCAGGGCCGCGAGGTCCAGTGGCAGGTGTTTGTCCCCAGCGCTGACAGCCGCGAGAAGCTCATCTCACTCTTGGCCCGCCAGTGGGAGGCCCTGTGCGGCCGGGAGCTGCCTGTTGAGCTCACTGGCTAGCCCGGGCCGCGGCTGGCTGTTGCTGCCCTCCATGTCCCGCCTGGCGTCCGCTCAGTGTGGGGCACAGGCTTCTTTGTTGTTGTAGAAGTGATCTCCCTTTTGGTACCTTCATTTGACCGTCCTCCCACAGAATGTGAACATACGTGTTCAGTTGATTCTAATCCTGGGAATGACAGTGCCGGCCCCTCCAGGGCCTCCTGTGCCATGGCCTTCCGTGGATCTGTGGCCAGGCACAGCAGTGTCATGTCTTCTGTCTTAGGACTGTTGTTAACATGTGGCGTCATGGGTCCTGTTGACTCTTACACGTCTTTTCCTGAAATGTCAAGTCCAGTCTTGTCAATGTTGATGTTGTGGGCATTCGCTGCTAGTCATGAAGCTGGCAGCAGAGTGCACATTGGGAAGTTCCCACCCTGTGCAGTTTTCCAAAGTGGAGGCTTCTCCTGGTCCAGACAAGTGGGAGGGCTCCGTGGGGGGCAGGAGTCCCCCAGGCCTTGGGACTGAGAGGGGTGGGGGCAGGGGACCTAGAGCTGCCAGCACCAAGTGTGACCCCTGCTGCCTATCTTCTCTGTTCCAATAAAGTAGAGTTTGACACAGTCTGGGTCTCGTTTTGTTGGTTTTTTTTTTAGAGGAAGGGGAAGAGGAGAGAGAGAGAGAGAGAGAGAGAGAAACATTGATGTGAGAAACTTCGATCGGCTGCCTCCCACATGTCCCTTACTGGTAATCAAGTCCACAACCCGGGCACGAGCCCTGACTGGGAATCAAACCGGGACCTTTTGGTGCATGGGACAATGCTCAACCAACTGAGCCACACCAGCCAGGGCTCATCTGGGTCTTTTATTTCAGGCTCCACTGGGGTTCCAGCAGGGCACTGGCCCAGGACATGGCCTGAGGGAGAGAGGGTCCCCTAGAGATGCAGGAAGGTGAGGTATTAGGGGAAAGGAAGGAGGGAGGAGAGGCAGAGGGGATGAAGGGCAAGGGGGGTGGCTCCCCCAGGGCCAGAGGCTGGTTGGGTGGCACCGGGAGGGGGTTGTGAGGGGGCCTTTGGACAGGGCCATGCTGGGCTGTGGCTGAGCCATGAGCCTCAGGGCAAACAAGAAGAGTGCGAAACCCCAGGGCACACCTGGCACACCGGCTCATTGCCCTTCTGCCTTCCTCAGGTCTGGAGTGTCACACCTGGGCCCAACCCAGCAAAGGCTGCAGCCTGTTGTAAGGGTAAGGCCTCGAGTCTGGGCTGTCTTACTGCGTGGGTTCTGGGGGTGTTGCCAAGATGGCTGCAGGGGGAAGGCCAGTGGGGAGCTGGCCCCAGGCGTGGAGAGTGGAGAGGAGAGCCCACGCCCACCTGTGTCTGCTTGTGTCGGAAAAGGTGGAGATTGCCTCAGGGTGCCCTGCTGAGGTAGAACCTAGGACTTCTTTGGGACCCAGCCCTTGTGCCCCATACTTAACCCATCTCTACCCCCCTCCACCCCAGAGCAGGGCCCCTAAGCCCCATTTGCCTCCCCCTCTCATCCTGGGCCAAGCAGGAAGGAGCCTCAGTCCCCAAGGTGCAGGGCCCTATGGGCAGGATTGGAGAGGAGCTGAGTGGGGAGCGGCCAACCTAGCTCCCAGGCCTGCGTCTGCTCTGTTTTCCTTGGGTGCCAGCAGGTTGGGATCCTGGCGTAGAGGACCTTTCGCCCTCGGGAAGTCTGGGGCTGTGGGGGGAACCCCTAAAGGGTGGGTCTGCCCACTGAACACCCCTCCCAGCCAGATCATAGACCAGCCCAGTGGCCCCACCAGCTGGCCGGGGAGTGGGAGCCTGCTGAGGCTGAGCAGGAGGGCCAGTTGACCGGCTTCCCCCAGGCAGGCTGTCGTCAAAGGTGTTTACAAACGTCCACCCGTCTCTCCTCATCTCAGTTAGCCCTCTGTAAATAGGACAGTCACAACCAGAGGCAGGGTGCTCCGTACCCAGGCATAGCACATGGAGGCCTCACAGCCCAACATGTTAACAGCTGACCCCGCCTGGGTCCAGGGAGGACTTGACTGCTGGGGGAGGCTGTGCGGTGTCGGGGGCGGGTGCTCTGCAGACAGCAATCTTGGGATTTTATCTTAACACTGGTTAGCTGAGCAACCTTAGACAAGTTACCTAGCCTTCTGAGCCTCAGTTTCCCCACCAGTAACAGAGGGATAATAAAAGTAGCCCCGTTCATTCCTTCCACAAATCTGTATCGAGCATCTGCTGTGTGAATCAGCCAGGCATTGTCCCTGTTCTCCCATAGCTGACATTCCTACAGGGGACAGAAAATTAACTAAACAAACCAGGGTCAGCTTGTGGCCAGTGCCATGAGGCGATGAAGGCTAGGGACCTTTGACCTGAGGTCAGTCCCTGAGAAGATCTGGGGTGACAGCAGCACCAAGATAACTGCATGTCATGGCTGGGGCAGAGTGAGGGCGAGCAGCAAAGTCGGGGGGCCGGCCTGGTGTGGCCCGGTATGGAGTGCAGGGCTCCTAAGGAGAGCAGATGGAGCAGGAGGGAGAGCACTGCGGGGGCCCTGGTCAGAGGGGTAGCTGGGGCAGGTGGGAGGAGGAGCGGTCCTCTGCCCACAGCACAGAGCCTGGCAGGGAGTCGGGCCTGCTGTTACCCTCAGCAGTTGGAAAGATTGATGCAGACAGACCTGATTCAAGAGCTGAATCCCCCAGAGCCTCTGCAGATACTTGGGGTGGGGAGTTGTGTGCATTTGCATTTGAATTTGTTTCACAGCCTCTGAGAGACCCCAAGTTTGTAGCTGGTGGTGGAGTTGGAGGCTGTGATGCCAGGAGAAGGGTCCCAGGGCCAGGAAGCCCCAAGCAGGACCTGGGTCATCCATGCAGGGGTCAGTAGCCAGCACCTTCCCTTCCGCCTGCAGGCTGCTGATAGGCAGGAGGAAATCCTGGCTGGTTCCTGTGGGGGTGAGCTGACGGGCCTGGAGGCTGCTTTTAAAGCGAGTGCCCGCCCCCATCCCACTTGCCCGCCCTGTGCCTGCCTCCCAGAGCTCATTCCCCACGCAGGCTGCCCCAACTCTGTGCTGGACAGTGTGTCTGCCAGACGCCGCTGGCCATGGCAGGGCCCCGGGGCCTCCTCCTGCTCTGCCTCCTGGCCTTCTGCCTAGCAGGCTCCAGCATCATCGGGGGGCAGAAGGTGAGTGTGAGCTAGTTGCAGGGGGTTATCCAGGTATCCAGGCCCTGCTGGCCAGTGGTGGGAGCAGGGGGAGGGAGTATACACAGATCGGGCACAGATCTGGGGACACACAGGGCAGCTGGTACGTGTTTGACCCTCCCTGAGCAGAACCACAGGGCCAGGCTGTTGTGTCCGTCTCCCTAGGCTGAGGTCTGTGTGGCTGCTTGGGGTGGCCAGGGTGGCAGCCTGCCGTCCTCTGATTGTGTCCAGCCAGCCAGCCATTGGTGTGGTGTGGTGTGGCAGCCGTTCCCAGGTCTCCCGAGCCTGAGGGTGAGGGGTGCAAAGCCAGGCCTGTCCCCCTGCCTTCCTGCCCTTCCTGCCCTCCAGCCCAGACTGAGGCCCAGTTCGGGGTGGCCCTGGCCTAAACCCTCTCAGGGCTGGCAAACAGGCCCACGTGGCACAGGTGCGTGCGTATGGTGTGTGTGTGCATGTGTGTGCATGTGTGTGTCTGCCCAACCCCAGGAGCGCCCAGAGGCAGAGTAAGGTCTACTGACCTCGGTTTCTCTGGGTAAACGGCAGCCAACAAAACACCCTCACGCCTGAGAACTGCCGTTTACTGAGCGCCCAGCCCTGGCACACCCAGTACTATCTCCTCGAACCCTCACAGCCCCTCTGCAGTGGGTCCTGTTCCCCTGAGGAAGCCAAGGCGCCAGGGTGGCGAGATCAGGTCAGTCAGCTTGAGCTGTGCTCCAGACTGCCACTTGTGACTCCCCGTCCAGCCGTGTGGGAGCAGGAGAAGGGTCCTGGTGTGTGCCCACCCCTCCAGGCTGCCCTCCACGGGCCCACTCAGGCCCCATAATAGGGACGTCGTCCCAACTGGAGTTTCTGGAAGGGCCTTCTAAGTGTGGAGGTGATCACCTGGCTGGGCCTGCCTCCAGGTGAGGGACCCTCCCCGAGAGGCCCAGTTCAGCTGATTCTTGAGGCAGCTGCTGCTGCCCCTGTGTCACCAACAGGCAGACTGAGGTCCAGAGAGAGACAGGATTTAGCCCGGTTCCCACTGCCAGGCAGAACCAGGACTAACCCAGGCTCCCTGCCACCTTTGGGCTTTTTCTCTTGTACTCCTTGTGGTCCCTCGGGGAAGAGGCAAGGAAAGTGACCTCACCAGGTTCAGGGCCAGGTCAGGGTTGGGGACTGGCAGATCTGAGGCTGCAAAGGTGACAGTGATGGTAGAGAGCCGAGGATTACAGCTGTTCCCGCAGGTGGGTCCCTGCTCCCTCCTGCCTCAGTTTCCCTGTGTGTGCAATGCAAGGGCCTTGCTCCCTCCTCATATTCTGGAAACAGGGCTCAGTGACGGGTTTCAGATAGGACTTTTTCCTTGTCAGAGCCCCATGACTCTGACCGCCTCTAAGCCTGCATTCCGGGGCTGGGGCTCACCAGCCTGGGCCAGGGAAGAGGGGCCCAAGGGTTCATGTTGACAGACACAGCATTGCTGGGCTCGCCTTACACCCCACCCGGCACTCAGCCCTCCCAGCATCCCACGTTATGTGAGACCCACGATAAATATTAGGAAACAGGCTCTGAGAAGAAGGGATAACCTCTGGGTCACACAGCCAATGAGGGGCAGGGACAGGACTCAAACACAGGCAAGTTCAGGCAGTGGAGGCATGGAAGGCTTCCTGGAGGAGGGGAGTCTTAGCACCTATCCATTCAACAGTCTTTGTCCAAGCACCTCCTCTGAGCCGGGAGCATGCTGGTGCTAATAGGGCCTGTGGTCTCCAGCCGGGGTTTGGAGGCAGAGGGGCGTTGATCCGGGCCAGGGGTCGCAGATTAGGGTTCCCTTCCTCTGAGGGAGTTTGGTCTCTGGGCCCTGGACCCCATCTTAGGGGAATTTCCTCCACTTTCTCGCAACAGACTCAACATCTCGTGTCTCCTCAACTTCCCCAGCAGTGTCTCTGTGGGAAGCAGACATTGCAAAATCAGTTCTGGATTTGGGCAGGGAGGGGGGCAGCGCCTTCCTGGCTCAGGCAGATCCCGAGGTGCCCCCAGGAAAAAGGGGATCTGATTCAGCACTTGGACGTGGTCCAGCCTCACTGTCCAGCAGCACCAGCAGTGAGACTGGAGGCTGGGCCGCCGATGCTCCTCGGGGCACCTTGCAGAGGGCGCCGGAGTGCCCGCCTGTGGGCTGGTCCCAGAAGTGTGATTGGCGGCTGGCTTAGCCATCCATCACCATTTCACACACATTTATACATGGGATGTCCTGTGAACGAGTGTCCACCAGGACACACGGTTCTGGCCTCTTCCTGTGCCCAGAATTCACCCACCACTTTACCAAAAGAGTGAGGACAGTGTGCGCTCATTGCCCCCTAGCTCTTCTGCGGGGCTGACGAACATTCCGCTAGGAGCTGGTCCGTGGGCCCGTGGTGACCACCCTCAGCTGTGCCCACCTCGCTGGCCAGGTGGCTCTCAGCAGAGTCCGATGCCTGCTGAGCCTTTGCCCTGAGCCAGCAGCTGCCCGACCCTGGAGTTACCCAACTTCCTAGCCGCTCCCTGGCTCAGCAAAGACTGAGCCTGGCATGGAGAATGAGACCACACTCCCAGCCCACAGCTTGGCCCGAGGACGCTCAAAGCAACTTCCCTCTGCAAACCGCAGAGGGCTGAGCGGAAAAGGCCAAATCACAGTGGCGGAAGGCCATTCCTCTTCTCGTGCTTTGAGGGGCCGCACATCTAAGTGTTCTAGAGAGACGGGGCTCATGAAAACATCTTGGCCCTCCAGGCCGTGCCCCAAGCCCCCCCAGACATCCATCAAACACACCTTCCCAGGGCCCTTTCTCCCCCTTACAACCAAGATTTTGCTTCCGTCCCTCCAAGTGCTGTAGGTTGCTGTAGAGGTCACCCCGGTGATGGGACTTTGAACTGGGACCGCAGGGCTTTCCTGGCACTCTCAGGGGACAGCCTCTTCCCCCTGCCCCGGCCCTACCTCTGTTCTCCACGCAGCAGCCAGAGGGCCCATGGAAAACACAAACTGAGTCATGGGGCTGCCTGGGCTCCGCCTGGCCTCTAGCCCCTCTCCAGCCTCTCCTTGGCTGCTCTCTGCCCCCACGCACAGCACGTAGTTGCTGGCTCCCTTCCCTTCTCTGCCTCTTGCCTCTCCTATCCCCTCTGCCAGGAGCACTGCCCCGGCTGTCTCCTGAATCCTTCAGGCCCCAACTCAATTGTCACCTCCTCCAGGAAGTTGCCCGGGTCTCCAGCCTGGCTCCCCTCAGCTCCCTTGCTGCCCATTTGATGTTGGGCAATGAACAGCTGGGTCCCAGCCAGTGGGACCATGAGCCTGGCCTGGGGTCAGGGTTCCGGAGCATGACTGCTTGGTCCACATGTGTGCAGACGCCCTCAGGCCCTGCACACACAGGCCAGCCTCTCAGGTCTGGGCAGGCTCTGGGGTCCCTTCGGCTTGCAGAGAAGGTCATTGGACAACGGTGCAGATATGCTCAGAGCAGAGTGGGGACAGGTGTGCTCCCCTCCCAGTGTCAGCCATGTCACTCACTATTTGTTGTTAAATGAAAGGCGAGAGCACTAGGTGGAGAGTCCAGGTTCTGGTCCCTAAACATGCTGTCACTGGGTAGCTCTGGGCAAGGGCCACCCACTGGGGTTTAGTTTCCTCATCCGAATGGGCTGAGGTAGAACCCAACGACTGGGTTCTCTTCATGTCAGGAAGCATGGACCCTGAGATTCTCGGCCTCCCTGTGGGGCCCTGGGTGGAGGTACATGGCTGTGGACACAGGGACATGCCATGGCAGTCGCGGCCTATGACCGGCAGGTTTCCCCTGTCCTCATCACGTCCCCACTAAACGGGGGAACCAAGGCCTGAAGAGGGAGGCGGGCCCTGGCATGATCAGGACAGTCAGGACTGGGGCCGGGTCCAGACCCCTCACCCCAACCCCCGTGGCCCAGGTGTGGTCCCGACGCTGCGACGTGAAGACCAAGTTCGTCACGCACGTGCCCTGCACCATGTGCCCTGCCATCAAGAAGCGGGTGTGTCCCTCGGGCTGGCTTCGTGAGTACCCGGAGAAGATATCACACGACTGCCGGTGCGGACCCCACCTCCACCCTTGCCCGCTTCCGGGAGTACCCTGTGGGGTGTCCGGGGACCAGGAAGAGCCTGGCAGGCCTGGCAGGGAGGGCAGGGTCTCACTCATCCACACATCTGTTGGCTCCTCCAACGGGGAAGACAGAGGACGAGTAAGAGGGTGGGGGCAGGTGATGTTTATTGAATCTCTACTATGTGCCAGGCCCTGTGCTCGACTCTGGGCCTGGCACAGAGAGGGGAGGTGGAATAAAAACACTGGGACCTACACGTCAAAAGGCTGGGGTGGGGGCTGCAGGGTGGGAGCCCTGCCCATCACCCTGCCCACCCTTTATCCTCAGCTACGAGGTGCAGCTGGGGGACTCTCTGCTGTCCATGAGCGGCTGCAGTGTGGCGTGCTGGAAGGACGTGGTGCAGAAGGCCTGCTGCCCTGGCTACTGGGGGTCCCAGTGCTATGGTATGGGGGGAGGGGGTCCCCGCTTAGTTCCCCACACCCCAGCCCTGGGCTCCCCATCCGCAGCATCTGCCTGCTTTCCCCTCACCTTGTTTGTGTAATGAACGCTTCCTGAGCGCCGACACCGCTGGCCGCCTGGCTCTGGCTGCCCTGGGGGGCCGCCTCTGGGGCTGCCCGGAGCTGCTGGGCTCAGGGACGAGCTGGAGTTCTTGGACCACAGCTGAGTTCTGGGGGGTTCCACAGAGTGCCCTGGGGGGGCAGAGACCCCATGCAACGGCCACGGGACCTGCCTGGACGGCATAGACAGGAATGGGACCTGCGTGTGCCAGGTAAGAGTCGGGCAGGCAAGGGTGGGGGCGGTGGAGGGGCCTCACTGACTGGCTGTTCCTCCACCAGGAGAACTTCAGTGGCTCAGCCTGCCAGGAGTGCCGTGACCCCAACAGGTTCGGGCCTGACTGTCAGTCAGGTGAGCACTGGCAGGAGGGCAGGCCAGTGTCCACCTGGGGGCCGTGGAGACCCAGTCCCTACAACCAGCTCCCACCAGCCTCCCTCTCAGCCCCTCAGCCTTTCACTTCCCCTCTAGGGACACAAACTGGTTCATCACACCTCCAGCCTTTGCACACGCTGTTCTCAGATGCCTCCTGCAGGGCCTTCTGAAGCCCTCCCTGAACCCCAGGCTGGCCAGGTGCCCTCTGGGCTCCCGCCACTCCTGTGGTCTGGCGTCACAGCGCTGCGCTCTCGAAGCTGGGCCTGTTGGAGCGGAGTTCTGGAAATCCAGGGGGCAGGGCCTCGACGTCCCTGTGTGTCCCTGGGGGATGCTAGGGTCCCACCTGTCCCTGTGTGTCCTTCCCAGTGTGCAGCTGTGTGCATGGCGTGTGCAAACATGGGCCACTTGGGGATGGCAGCTGCCTGTGCTTTGCTGGATACACTGGACCTCACTGTGACCAAGGTGAGCAGTGCTGCGGCGGGCAGCCTGAGCAGTGGGTCCTCGGGGGCCAGGACAGCAGGGGTCAGCTGGGTGACAGATGGGCCTGAGCCTCAGTAGGACCTCTGTCCACACACTGATTTCTTTCTAAGTAGAAGCACACAGCTGGTGAGGTGGAGGTGTCAGATGAGAGCCTCATTGCCCAGAGGCCCAGAGAGGGCAGGGCCCTGACCAGAGACACACAGCAGATTGGGCAGAGCATCTGTGCTCTTGTGTTCCTTTCCCACCTGGGGTTTTGGCCACTGCAATACTCTCCCTTCTCCACTCAGAGGAGCCCGAGTGCCAGGCCCTGCACTGTCCCCGTAACTTCCAGTGCTCCGCGGAGGCCCCCGCCTGCAGGTGCCTGCCTCCCTACACCCAGCAGGGCAGCGAATGCCAAGGTGAGTCTGTGACCTAGAGGCGGGGAGCTCCAGCTCACGGTGAGCAAGCACTGGGAGAATGTCCTTTTCAACCAGCAAGTGCAATCTGGCCATTTATAGGGAGGAAGAACTATCCCTGAAGGAGGTGAAGGGGGCTTGTCCCCAAGGTCTAGATCAACCTGCCTACCCCCTCTTCGGGCCTTCCTGATAGAAGCTATGGAGGAGACAGGCTCTTGGGAGCCCAGCTCACTTGGGCTTTCCTTCTCTGCCCTGGCAGCCCCTGACCCCTGCCAGCCGTCGCCCTGTTCCTCATTGGCCCAGTGCTCAGTGAGCCCCACCGGGCAGGCACAGTGCCGCTGCCCCAAGGACTACCATGGCGATGGGACAGTGTGTCTGCCCCAGGACCCATGCAACACCAACAACGGCGGCTGCCCCAGCAACTCAACCTTATGTCAGTACAAGGGGCCAGGCAAGGTGAGCCAGTTCTGCCCCTCAGTCCACCCACCCACACCGGCTGCGGGACCCCGGGCAAATAAGGGCCTTCTGGGAGCCTCAGCTGCCCCATTTGTAAAATAGATAGAGGGTGGTTTTGGGGACCGAGCAGAGTTCTGTGGGTGTGGCAGGTGCCAGCAGTGCTCATGGACACCCTCCTGGTCCTGCCCAGGCCTTCTGCACGTGTAAGCCAGGCCTGGTCAACCCCAACCGCAATGCCTCTGCAGGCTGCTTTGCCTACTGTTCCCCCTTCTCCTGCGATCAGTCAGCCACCTGCCAAGTGACCCCCGACGGGAAGACCAGGTGGGCCCAGGAGCCTCAGGGTGGGCACCAGGAACAGGGCAGAGAGGGTGGGCTGGGAAAGGGAGGTGTGCACCCTCAGCTCAAGGCCTGTGGGGACAGGTGGGGGTGGGCCAGGAGGTGGGGACTGTCTCCAACCCCTGTCCTAACCAGTTCTCCTGCCCTCTAGCTGTGTGTGCAAGGAGGGCCAGGTGGGGGATGGGCGTGCCTGCTACGGACACCTGCTCCACGAGGTGCAAAAGGCCAGCGCCAGCTCCGTAAGGGCCTACGGACTGAGGATCACTCTCAACATGCTGGGTGTGTGGCCCCGCCCCTCGAGCCCAGCACTGCTGTCAGGCAGAGAGGGTGGACTCTGCAGAGATACCTTGTTTTTCTGCCCAAGTGCTGTGGAAGCGAGTGGGTCGTGGCGGGGTGCATGGTGGAGGTGGGAGCTAGTCCCCCAGACTCTGATGCCCACATCTACCCTAGACCTAGACCCAATGCCCCCTAGCATAACTCTCCAAAACTGAGGACTAATGCCTTAGGGTCTCCTCAGTCCATTGTGACGCACCCTCTCCTTCCTCCCAGACCAGGGCTGCCGGGAGATCCTCACCACATCGGGCCCATTCACGGTGCTGATGCCGTCCTTCTCCTCCAGGACCTTCTGGACCATGAATGTGAGCCCCTCCCCAGCGAGGAGCTGGCTGCGGCCTTTGCCTCCTTCCTGGACCCTGCCCCAGGCTTCAGGGCCTGAGAGTCCCCAGTCTACACTCTGGGGAACTGAGGCCTGGGAGGCATCTTGTCCCCTCTGTTGCTCGGGCTGAGTGGCATGAAGAGGACCACCTGCCCCAGGCCCCCCAGGCACTCCGATTCCCTTGTGCCCCCAGGTGTCCCACGCCCAGCAGCTCTGCAGACAGCACATCATCGCAGGGCAGCACATACTGGATGACTCGGGTGCCCAGCAGCAGACACGCAAGTGGTGGACACTGGCCGGGCAGGAGATCACTGTCACTTTCAACCACTTCATGGTAAGGAGCGAGGACCTCAGCCTGGGGACCAAAGGAGTCACAGGTGGGGGACACAGCTCCGGCAAAGGTGTGGAGGTGGAACAGTCTCGGGACAGGGGGCTGGCATGTGAAATCTGAGCCAGAGGTCTCATTTCTTAGCAAAAATATACCTACAAATACAAAGACCTGCCGCTGCAAACGTTCACCATCCACAAGGCCAACTACCCAGCAGCTAACGGCGTCTTCCACGTGGTCACTGCCCTGCGGTGGCAGCTCCCACCGAAGCTCCCGAATGACCCCAAGGTAAGCCAGTGTCCTCCTCTCCCCCCACCCTGTGCGGCTGGATGACCTCTGACCCCATAAAATTTAGGAAGATGGCAGAGGTATTTCTGGGCAGGGCTAGAGCACAGCTTTTTTACCTCTGGAGCTGAAGCAGCCCCATCAATGACTTTTCTGCGGCCTAATGATTGTCCCTCCCACAGAGAACCATTGGCCAGATCCTTGCCTCCACCGAGGCCTTCAGCCGGTTTGAAACCATCCTAGAGGTGAGTTTGGGGGGAAGGTCATAGCTTATCTGATCTTTTGGGCCAAGACCCCTCATTAACCACCGTCTGCCCCACAGTGATCTGGGGCTCTGGAGTAGCACAGGCTTTGCCCATGCCCACATCCTAGAACGTGCCCATTACCATCCTGAGGTCCTGCAGCAGCGTGGACCTATTACTGACGTCTACCACTTACTCCCGGTGGGAGTTCCCTGCAGGCCGAGGGGAGCAGGGCCCAGCCGGGGTTAAGAGGTGGGGGCTGCCCACAGAGCCCCCCTGAGCCTGCCCCCCCCACCACAGAACTGTGGGCTGCCCTCCATCCTGGACGGGCCCGGGCCCTTCACCGTCTTTGCCCCAAGCAACGAGGCTGTGGACAGCTTGCGTGACGGCCGCCTGATCTACCTCTTCACAGCAGTAAGCTAGGCAGAAAGAAGGGGCGGGGACCTGGGGGCTCTGGGGGCTCCACCTCCCCTGCTGGGCCTCCAGCAGCCAAGCCCTCTCCCCTGCAGGGTCTCTCCAAACTGCAGGAGCTGGTGAGGTACCACATCTACAGCCACGGCCAGGTGAGAGGCCTTCCTCCCAGGGGTGGCCAGCTGGCACCCAGTGTGGTGTTCTGAGGGGTGTGTCTCTGGATGCCAGCCTTCCCAGGGGCCCCTTCTCCTCTCCTTGCCCATCGGGACTATTATAGTACAGAGGAGAGCCTGGGGACCAAGGCGGTAGCTGTGAGTCACCCGGACAGGGCCGGGTGTGGCCCCAGTGTGTGTGGCTAGTGCCCAGCCTAAGGCTACCCTCTCCTCTGCCCCAGCTGACCGTTGAGAAACTCATCTCCAAGGGCCGGGTCCTCACCATGGCAAACCAGGTCTTGGCTGTGAACATCTCCGAGGAGGTGAGATCCAGGAGCGTCGGGAAGGGATGGGCCTGTGGAGGGGCTGGTGATCAGTGGCCCGTCGTTTGGCCTCTTTCAGACCTGCCTTCGTGCTCCTGTGGCGAGGAGGCCCTGGTGGGGGTCCTGTGGGAGGCAGGCACAGATCACATCCTTCTCCTGCAGCCCGGCAGGCTGGGAGGGCTCGGGGAGGAGGAGGGCGAGCATGTGGGTGGGGGTGCTCCCTGTGGCGGGAGCCACGGGGGTCAGGGCACAGAGGCGAGAGTGGGAAGCAGTGCTGAGGAGAAGGGAGGAAAGAGCAGGGCAGGCCGGCCTTTCATGTCCCCAAGCCGCAGAGGCGGGGGCGGCCGGGGCTGGGCCGGCCTCCTGGCTGGACGGTTACACGCGGGCTCTGCCACAGGGGCGCATCCTGCTGGGCCCCGAGGGGGTCCCGCTGCGGAGAGTGGATGTGCTGGCTGCCAACGGCGTGATCCACCTGCTGGAGGGCATCCTGCTGCCCCCAACCATCCTGCCCATCCTGCCCAAGCACTGCAGCCAGGAGCAGTTCCAGATCGTGGTGGTGGGTGCATGCCCACCCCAGGCCTTCCTGCGACCCTGGCGCGGCTTGTGCAGGGTCATCGTCGGAGGGTGGGCTGATGGCAGCTCTGGGGCCCAGGCACAGCCCCCATGGACCCTCCCGGACTCGCCCACATCCCTTGTCTGCTGGTCGTCCCTTTGAGACCACTCGGGCCTCTTCTGTCCGCTGTCCACAGCCTCCAGCCCAGGCCTGGGACGCACACTCACACTCCCGCAGGCCCTTTGTTCTGCTTCTTCCCTCTGCCTACATGCCATCTCCTGGCCCTCCTGTCATTGACTCTGTCCCAGACCCTAGCTCTCGGCTCCGTGCCACCTTCTTAGGATATGCTGAATAAATACACCAGGACTAACTGCTCCCCCCTTCCTCGTGCCCTGCCCAGGGCTCCTGTGTGGACTGCGATGCCCTGAACACCTCGAGCTCGTGCCCCCCTGACAGCATGAAGCTGGTGAGCATCCCTTGGCCCAGCCCTGAGGGCTGACTCCCGACTGCCCGGGGTCAGGGGTGGGCAGTGGGGCTGGGAGGTGGGACTAGACCCGGAGGTTTGGCACCCCTCAGCCCTGCTGAGGGTCGAGTGTTGGACCGAGGGGCCTGAAGACCCTTGACCAGGGCTGCCTGGCAAAGGGGGTCAGCCCAGGACCCGTGCCTGCTTTGTCTGACCTGCCCCAGGACGTGTCCCCTGAGGAGTGTGTCTACACCCATGACCCTACCGGGCTCAACGTCCTGAGGAAGGGCTGCGCCTACTACTGCAACCAGACCTTCCTGGTGAGCCTGGCACGGGGCTACGTGCTCCTCCTCGGCCCCAGCTGGGGCTGCGCGGGCTGTCCCCCCCAAGCTGGGCTGCCTCCCAGTGCTGGAAAAGGTGTCCCAGAGGGGCCTCACCCACCCCCTAGCTCTAGAGATGGGACCAGGGAACAGAAGCAGCTGGGGCAATGGGGGGGCACAGTGCCAGGCGGACCTTCAGCCATGCTGTCTCTTACAGAAACGTGGCTGCTGCAAAGGGTTCTTCGGGCCCGACTGTGCACAGTGTCCTGGAGGCTTCTCCAACCCCTGCTACGGCAAAGGCAATGTGAGTCCCTCCTGCCCGGGGTGGGGGACGGACTTCTCCCGTCCGCCAGTGACCGGCCGTGGGTCTGAGCCAAGCCTGCCTCCGTCGGGCCTCGGGCTTCTCATCCTGGGCCGTGGAAGTTGAGTCATATTATTTTTACTCTTTTAATGAGATGTAATTACTTAGAAACACTTTTATATCTGCTTGCCTAAAGGCTATTCATGAATAGTTTTCTTCTGTGGTCTGTTTCTGCCACTGGTAGCATCAGGGCCACTTTGACGCCTGGCTAGGGAAGAACAGGAGTTACGTGTCTCTAGGTTGGGCAGAAGTCAGGCACCCACGAAGCCTCCAGGGCCGGGTGCTCTTCAGAGGCCTAGCTCTTTGGCAACACCAGTGATCTGGAAGGTCCCGGGTGCGGGGCGCCGGAGCTCAGCCAGCCCATTGTTGGACGGGGTTGGGGTGTGGAGAGCCCCCGTGACTGACCCTGCCTCCTGCCCATCGCCAGTGCAGCGATGGGGCCCTGGGCAACGGAGCCTGCCTCTGCTTCCCGGACTACAAGGGCATCGCCTGCCACATCTGCGCCAACCCAAACAAGCACGGAGAACAGTGCCAGGAAGGTGGGTGGCTCTGGCCCAGGCTGCCTGCCAGGGAGACAGAGGTTCTGCTGGGAAAGGGGGCTAGGGACTCCCAGGAAGGGAAGCAGAGCCCCAGGAGGAAGGGTCAAACCCCCGGCGTGGAGGAGGATTGGGAGCAGAAAGAGATGTCTCCTTCACCATGGCAGGAAAAGAACCGTGGTTTATTCTAACGCATTTAGGATTTAGGTCAGACATAGGAGACCTTCTGGTGGGGGATTTGGGGGCAAGGCAGCTAGAATGGGGTGACTGGAAGCAACAAATGCCCCCCTCTCGTTTCCTCTGCCCAACTTCGAGTCTCAGACGAGCCTGATTTTGTGACCCTGAAGTCAAATCTTTGCTGGCCGCCCCATTCCCAGCACTCCCTAGCTGCATCCTGGCTCCCCGCCAGCCCTGCCCCTGCCTCAGTTTCCTTGCTCCCATCTCCTCCCTACAGACTGTGGCTGTGTCCACGGCCTATGTGACAACCGTCCAGGCAGTGGGGGCGTGTGCCAGAGTGGCACCTGTGCCCCAGGCTTTAGCGGCCGCTTCTGCAACGAGTCCACAGGGAGCTGTGGGTCCGCGGAGCAGGCCCAGAACTGCCACCTGCACGCCCGCTGTGTTAGCCAGGGCGGCATCGCCAGGTGAGGGCGCGGGCTTCCTCTCTGCCTGTCCATGACCTCACTGCTCAGCCTCCAGCCTCGTCCAGAGGTTCACGGGAGGCCCCTCATTCACCCACCCCCAGGTGTGTCTGTCTCGAAGGCTTTGAGGGCGATGGCTTCACCTGCACACCCAGCAACCCCTGCTCCCGCCCAGATCGTGGTGGCTGCTCAGAGAACGTCAGTCTCATTGCCCTTTCCCGGAAGTCCTGACTCAGGGGTGGCAGGTGGGACTCCTCTGCCCTCTGCCCACTGCCCTGCAGCCCTAACTCATTTATCTGTGGCTCACAGGCCGAGTGCATCCCTGGGGCCCTGGGCACCCACAACTGTACATGCCACAAAGGCTGGAGTGGGGACGGCCGCGTCTGCGTGGCCATTGATGAGTGTGAGCTGGACGCGCGCGGCGGCTGCCATGCCGACGCCCTCTGCAGCTATGTGGGACCCGGGCAGGTGAGGCGCCGCAGGCCTGGGGACAGCAGAGTGGGGTGAGGACATCCCCGTGCCCCATCTGACTTTAGGAATATCCACGCCAGGAACTGAAGCTCAGGGTCTGAAGCCTCAGACAACTGAGAATCCAGTTCTGAAACTGAGTTGCACAGTCTGGAAGCCTCGGATGTGCTGGGAGCCAGAGATGGCTCCGAGGGGTTTCGTGGGAAGTGCAGGCAGGCCAGTCTGGGCAGCATTTCTCCAGATCGGAAGGCTGTGACTCCTGCCCCTCAGGGATAAAGGACTCTTGTAACCAAACCAATGAGTTCTCTGCTGTAACCCGGCACTGGGGCCATTGTCTTCTGAAAATGAGTTTGTTGGTTCACTCGGTTTCCCACGTGTTCCCAGGGTCGCGGTTCCGTGCTAGCTCCTGTTCTAGACTTAGGGGTTTGATGCTGAGCGAAGCAGGAAGAGACCTGCCCAAGGGGAGTGACAGCCTCAAGTCTTTAGACCCATGGACACCAACTCTAGAACTTTGCATTCTCAGACTAGTCACAGGGCCTCAGAACCTGGAGCCTTTCGTGTGAAGCGTTTCAGGCCTGGTAAACTCGAGGACTGGCTGGCATTTAAGAATATCTAATATGCCAACTGGAAGGCCAGGCCTGGCTGCTTGGGGATCAGCCTCTTCCTGGCCCAGACCTGTGCAGGGACCCACGGGGCTCCCCGCCCTCCCCCCATGATGGCGTGGGCCACCAGCCCATGGGGCCTTATCTGTGAGAGCTCAGATGGGCGTTTGCAGCTCCAAACTCCACCAGGCACTTTAAAGTTCAGAGCTACGGATTAGAATAAGCAGGTTGAGATGCCCCCAACTTGCAAACATAGGCAGCTGAGATCTGGGGAGTCTCGCCAGTCACTTTCCTGCAGTGGGTACAAGCCCAAGGACACTGTTGTTTAGTGGGAAGGATCAGAGCCGCTGAGCAGGGTTAGCAGGGTTGGAGGTTGGATCGAGCTGCCATCCCTGGGGCTGCCCTTGGCAAACACTGGCCCACTCCCCTCATACCACTGACCCCCACAGTCTTGGCAGGGCCCAGGCCTGAGAGCAGAGGGCACAGACTCTCCATGATGGCTTCCCTGCCAATGCCCTCTCTGTCAGACTCACCCTCAGTCTCTCCCATGCAACACAGCTCCCCGGGGGTGGGGCTGAGAGAGGGTCCTCTGGGGTCTGAGCGGGCCTCCCCAGGGCACAGTGCCCATCGAGCGCCGAGGAGTGGCCCTGGACAGTTTGGCTCCGCAGTTAGAGCACTGGCCCTCGCACCAAAGGGTCGCGGGTCTGATTCCCGGTCAAGGGCACATACCTTGGTTGCAGGTTTGATCCCTGGCCCCGGTTGGGGTCGTGGGAGTGGCAACCAGTCGATGTGTCTCTCTCACATCGATGTTTCTTTCTCTCTCACCCTCCCATCCACTCTATCTGAAAATCAATGGAAAAATATCCTCAGGTGAGGATTAACAACCAAAAAGAGCTGAGGGGTAGAGGAGGAAAGGGTTGGGTGCTCCTGGTGAGACATGGCCCTCCACTCCCCCTCTCCAGAGCCGGTGCACCTGCAAGCTGGGATTTGCGGGGGACGGCTACGTGTGCAGCCCTATCGACCCCTGCCGGGCAGGCAACGGTGGCTGCCACGACCTGGTGAGAGGGCCTACAGCCTGGGGAGACCGTCTGGGGTGGGCCTCGGTGGCAGCTCTCTGGGTGTCCCTGTCTCTGGGCAGAACTTCCATCTTTCTAAACCCCCAATCCAAAGTGTCACCCCCTTGGCTTTGGATAGAGCGTTCACCCTTTATTAGACCCAGCCCTGCCCAGCTCCTCTCTCTGCCCCGACCCCACTGACCCACTGCCGGCAAGGTCACTCTGAGCTCCTGGCTGCCCCCGACCTCACTCAGCTCTCATGCCACCACACCTCTACCAGGGTATTCCAGAGGGCTCCCCGAGCCCCGCCGTTGGCTTGGCTACTCCTTTAGTTCTTAGCTCAGCCTCTCCTGAGGGCACAGGGCCTCCTGGGTGCTCCCACAGACCGGGGCTTCCGTGACCCGTCTGCCATGACAGGGTGGGTGACGAATGTCAAATGCACAATGGTCCTGAAGTGCACACCAGCACACCAGCGGAGCAAAAGGAATGCAGACTGGATGGAGAGACAAGTGGGGGGACAGGTGGTGGGAAAGGCAGGCAGGAGGAGATGGGTGACAAGGGCGAGCAGAGAGATAAAGGATGGGTGCTGCCCGGCTTGCCACCTGGGTGCTAAATGGAGGGTCTTGTCTCTCTGCCCCACCCCCACCCCAGGCCACCTGCCAGGCAGTGGGGGGAGGCCAGCGGGTCTGCAGGTGCCCCGCTGGCTATGGAGGTGATGGCTTCAGTTGCTATGGAGACATCTTCCGGGTGAGTGGTTCCCTGTGCTGGGGGAGGGGTCCTCAGTGCTGAGGGCCCTGGGGGGAAAGAAGGGCAGGTTTGTCCCAAAGCCCGTGACCTCGGCCCTTTCCCTCCACTTAGGAGTTGGAGGCAAATGCCCACTTCTCTGTCTTCTACCAGTGGATCAAGGTAGGACAGGGCAGAATGCTGGAGTTGGGGCTCAAATCCAGGAGCCTTCCTGGACACTGGGGTGCCCCATGGGCCGGAGGTGGGGGCAGGCCTGGAGGCTGGGAGCAGGTGATCTTGAGCGCACACCAGCTACCTTCATCCTCCTCCTGTCCCTCTGCACCCCACACACACAGAGAGCTGGCATCACGCTTCCTGCCAACAGCCGGGTCACAGCCCTGGTGCCCTCTGAGTCTGCCATCCGCAGGCTGAGCCCTGAGGACCAGGCCTTCTGGCTGCAGCCCAGGATGTTACCACAGCTGGTCAGGTGGGCAGCCAGGCCCAGGCCCTGGGAGGGGGCTCCTGTGTGCGACCCAGCTCCTCCCAGAGGTTCTCAGCCTGGCATGTGTCCACCCCTACAGGCAGAGCGGCTCAGAGGTCTCTGTAGGTTATGCTAATCTGTTCCGTGGTCCCCCCAACTATGCCCCTCAGGGCCCATTTCCTCCAGGGTGCCCTCTCTGAGGAGGAGCTGGCCCAGCTTGGCGGGCAGGAGGTGGCCACCCTGAGCCCCACCACACGCTGGGAGATTCACAACATCAGTGGGGTACGTGATGACCTCTGGGCAGAAGAGGGGACCATGCAGGGCGTGGGAGGGAACTTGAGTGACTGCAGGTTTCCTGGACCAGGGACCCCAGGGGGTGAGATTGGGGTCCTCTCGTCCTGCCCAGGGCCAGGTTCAGAGGGTGTGCCGGGGGCACTTTCGCTCCTGGGCTGGGCAGTGTGTTTGGACCAGCAGTGACCGCCCTGTCAGGGGTTGTCTATCTTTGTCTGTGTGTACACACCATCCTTTTCATGCGTGAGCCCTTCTGAGGGTCTGTGTGCCCATCTGGTTAGTCCTGAGTCTGAGGGTGTCTGGACCAGGTTGGGGGCCACCTGTACGCCCAGCAGCCTCTCTGTTGGTGCTGTACCCATTCCTAAGCGTCTACCTGTGTCCATTTGTGTCTGAGCTCTGCCTGCTGCTTTCCAGAGAGTCTGGGTGCAGAACGCAAGCTTGGACGTGGCCGACCTCCTTGCCACCAACGGTGTCCTACATGTCCTCAGCCAGGTATGGCTGGAGGGGAGTGTACTCAGGAAGCCTCCTGTGCAGGCTGAGAGGCAGGGACATACTGACTAGCCCCCATGCTCTGTGACAAGGTCCTGCTGCCTCCAAGGAAGGACGTGTCCGGTGGGCAGGGGTTGCTGCAGCAGCTGGACTCGGTGCCCGCCTTCCGCCTCTTCCGGGCGCTGCTGCAGGTAAGGGCGAGAGAGAGGAGTTCAGGGTCAGGGGCGCCCTTCCCCAGCTGCAGAGGGGGCTGGCTGGCTCCCAGGGTCAGGACTGAGGGTGACTATGCCCACTCCTGACCCCGACCCTGTGTCTCTAGCACCATGGTCTGGTGCCCCAGATTGAGGCCGCCACCGCCTACACCATCTTCGTGCCCACAAACCACTCTCTGGAGGCTCAGGGCAACAGCAGCAGCCTGGTGAGGTCACTGGGTCAGAGGTGGGGGGTGTGGCGCAAAGGGACACAGTGGGTGAAATGCCACTGTCCAGGACACTGGGTAGGCCTGGCGTCCCCTGAGCGTCTTCTTCCCTCAGGATGCAGACACAGTGAGACACCATGTGATCCTAGGGGAGGCGCTCTCCTCGGAAGTGCTGCAGAGGGGGGGACACCGGAACTCCCTCCTGGGCCCTGCCCACTGGCTTGTCTTCTACAACCATAGTGGCCAGGTTTGTGGGGACGAGGAGCCCGGACCCTGGGGGCCCTGCCCTTGAAGGCCCCTTGGAGTTCCTCCACCCGGAGCCTCCAGCCTCTGCCCCAGGGACTGCCCCGCCTGGGAGACCCCATTCCTGGAGATAGCCCAGCCCTGGGTGAGGGTCGGATGGGGCGGGCTGGTGGGTTCAGCCTCCTGCCCCTCTTCCCAGCCGGAGGTGAACCACGTGCCGCTGGAAGGCCCGCTGCTGGAGGCCCCCGGCCGCTCGCTGTTCGGCCTGTCAGCCGTGCTGGCGGTGGGCTCGAGTCGCTGCCTGCACAGCCATGCCGAGGCCCTGCGGGTGAGGTGCCGGCCACAGGAGGGCGCTGGCAGTTCAGGGCTGGGAGGTGCGGGCTGGGGAGGGGCACGTCAGGGTAGGAGCTGCCAGCCTGCCCTGAAGGCAGATGGGTCTGGGGGCCTCCGCCCAGAGCCCCTCACGCTCTGCCCCTCGCCCCCAGGAGAAGTGTATAAACTGCACCAGGAAGTTCCGCTGCACACAGGGCTTCCAGCTGGAGGTGAGGCCGGGCAGCCCTGCCCCGCTCCTCCTGCTCTCCCTGCTCCCCCCACCCCCCCAGCCCGGCTCTGCTCGCCCAGGTGGGGGCCGCAGTGGTGTGGGCCTCCTGACTGCCCTGGCAGAGGCTGGAGGCCTGGCCCAGTCTGCCCAGAGCAGGTTTCACTCAGACTCGCACTCGGAGGCCTGGACCTTGCCCGCCCTCTCCTCAGCCCTATCTGCCTCCAGCCAGCCCGCCCCTCTGCTATCCTGCTCATGGCTCACCCACTGATAGCTGTAGCCCCTGCCTGTGTCCCCAGTCACTGCCCTGCCCTACCCACGCCACCGCCGAGTCCTCCTCCTGTTCCAGGACACCCCCAAGAAGAGCTGCGTCTACCGATCTGGCTATTCCTTCTCCCGGGGCTGCTCTTACACGTGTGCCAAGAAGATCCAGGTTTGCCCTGAACTTCCACACCCATATCTTTGACCAGAATGAAGGCTGTGGGAGTGGGGCCCCCGGGAGATCCCAGATTAGATTTCAAGGGCAGAAGCAGGGCTGGGACTAGGGCGAGGCCAGAGAAGCCAGGGGCCAGACAAGGGAAGAGAAAGAGGTCTGAGGTCAGAGGGGCCAGCGTTTGTCCCTAGTGGCCATGCCTCCAGGGTGGGGGATGGGAGGAGAAAGACCCAGAGCTGACCCTGTCAACCACGCCCCAGGGGCAGCAGCTGGGTCCGGCTCTGCCCCTCACTGTGGGATCTGGCACAGCCCTTCCCTGCTGGAGCCCTGCCATGGGGAGGGTTGTAGGTGATCTCCTTTTCCCTGGGTCCAACTTGCTTTGTTCTATGGCTCTGTGGTCCCGAGATGCCCTCCCTGCTCCCAACATGTTGCTTCTCCTTGATGTCTGTCCTGGCCTCTCCTCGCACCCCTCCCCACAGGTGCCTGACTGCTGCCCTGGCTTCTTTGGCACACTGTGCGAGCCGTGCCCGGGAGGGCTGGGTGGGGTGTGCTCGGGTCATGGACAATGCCAGGACCGGCTTCTGGGCAGCGGGGAGTGCCGCTGCCACGAGGGCTTCCACGGAACGGCCTGTGAGATGTGTGAGCTGGGCCGCTACGGGCCCACCTGCACTGGAGGTGAGGACCGGGGAGCGGGCCGGAATGGTGGGCAGGACGGAAGCAATGGGTGACTCCTGTCCTCCTTTGTCCACTCCCAGTGTGTGACTGTGCCCACGGGCTGTGCCAGGAGGGGCTGCGAGGGAACGGAAGCTGTGTCTGTAATGTGGGCTGGCAGGGCCGACGCTGTGACCAAAGTGAGTGGCCTCAAAGGGAAGGCAGGTGACTCCTGGGGAGGCAGTTCCTGGGTCTGAATGACCAGAACCATCCCATCCTCCTCCTCCCCAGAAATCTCTGACCCTCACTGCCCAAAGAAGTGTGACCCTAATGCCAAGTGAGTGAGCTCGGCCTGGAGGAGGTGGGCAAGTGGGTGGCGGGACTAGGGTCAGGGCCGGGACTGGGCGGGCGTGGCTGACTGCTGTCATCCCTCCCAGCTGTGTACAGGACTCGGCGGCGGCCCCTGCCTGCGTCTGTGCCGCGGGGTACTCGGGCAACGGCACCTACTGTTCAGGTCCAGGCACACTGATGCCCCAAGCTCCCCATGAAACTTCGCGGTGGCTTTCCCCACAGACCCTCTCCACTCCCTCTAGACCCAGTCTTCCCCTGTCGCACCTTGGGTCCAAGCCCTCCCTCTGACCTTTTCCTTTCTCCCGTGCCCTCCTCCCCTGTTCCCACTCTACCCTTTACCTGCTCCTCACAATTCTCTGGGATCATCTACCTAGAGGTGGACCCCTGTGCTCTGGACCATGGAGGCTGTTCCCCTCACGCCAACTGCACTAAGGTGGCGCCTGGACAGCGGACATGCACCTGCCAGGATGGCTACACAGGCGATGGGGAGCTGTGCCAGGGTGAGGCTGGGATCCCTAACCTGGGTTTCAGTGGTCTGAGTCAGACTATGGAGGGCTGAGGGGCACACAGGGGTGTGGGGCCTGAGGGTACTGAAAGTAGGGGATGAGCACCTAGGGCCTCCCTCATCCCAGTGTCTCTTCCCCCAGAAGCTAACAGCTGTCTCATCCGCAATGGGGGCTGCCACACGCATGCTGAATGTATTCCCACAGGTCCCCAGCAGGTCAGCACAACAGGGTTGGACACTGGGGCTGTGCCATTCCCCCATGGGTAGGGAAGTGACCAGGCCTGGGGGGGGGGTGCTCCTTCTGTCCAGGGTGCTGGCCCGCTCTTGGGTCCCAGCAGCCCCACCTATCAGAATTTGGGACAGGTCTCCTGCAGCTGCCGCGAGGGTTACAGTGGGGATGGCATCCGGACCTGTGAGCTCCTGGACCCCTGCTCCCAGGTCAGGCCCCAAGCCTCACCTCATTTCATGGGGGGGGGGGGAGACTGAGGCAGGAACCAGCCCTCCTTGTCCTCAGCAGGGTTCTAAGGGTCTCTGAAGGGTGAGCCCCCTTCCCCACAAGCTCAAAGCTGACGGATCAGTAGGAACAAGGCTCTGTGGGGCTTGGACAGGGATCTTCCTGGCCCCTTTCCCAGGGATGGTTGGGGCAGAGGAGTCCTGGGAGCTGCTGATCCCTCTCTCTCCTGTCCTGTCTCAGAACAATGGAGGCTGCAGCTCCTATGCCACGTGCAAAAGCACAGGGGATGGTCAGAGGACATGTACCTGTGATCCAGCCCACACTGTGGGTGATGGTTTCACCTGCCGTGCCCGAGTCAGCCTGGTAATGACGCCCAAGTCGGACTCCTGACCCAGCCTTGGCTATGCCCCCCTTGGTTAAGACCCCAGATTTGATACTGATCCTGGCCCTGACCATGACCCTGAGCCTGACCCCTGACTCCACCTGGGCCTGACCCAGCTATGACCCATGAAACTAATCCTGACCCTAGCTCAGACCCCGCTGGCTTTCCTTTCCTCATCTCTGCCTTGGCCAGACCTTGGGCCGCAGGTGCTGGAACAGGCACCAGGCCCTGAATGGGGGCCACCCCAAATCTGAGCTGATCCTCGCTCCCCCAGGAGCTCCTTCGGGACAGGCATGCCTCATTCTTCAGCCTCCACCTCCTGGTGAGTGACCGGCCAGCTGGCCTCCACTTCCTTGGTCCTGCCTGGGCCTCTCTGACCTACAGTCCCCACCTGTCTCAGGGCCTTGATGTTCTCATTTGGCCAGGGGGTTGGCTGGTCTGGTCCCTCAGAATCCAGGTCTTTCCCCGAAGATCGTGGAAGGCCTGAGTTGGTCCCAAGTTGCCCCTCTTCCACTCCAGCTGTTCCCCTCTTCCCCCAGAAATACAATGAGCTCAAGGGCAACGGGCCTTTCACAATCTTCGTGCCACATGCAGATCTAATGACCAACCTGTCACAGGTAACAGCCCCCAGAGGCAAGGCTGGGAGGGATGGGTGCTGTGCGGGCCGAGGTGGCAGTCAGGGCCCCCTCAACCCTTGCGGTTTCCACTCCAGGATGAACTGGCCCGGATTGGAGCCCATCGCCCGCTCGTGTTCCGCTACCACGTGGTCGGCTGCCGGCAGCTGCGGAGCCAAGATCTGCTGGAGGAAGGCTACGTCACCACGCTCTCCGGGCACTCGCTGCGCTTCAGCGAGAGGGAGGTGAGCCCAGGCCCGCCCCCAAATGAGCCGTCCACAGACCCGGACTCGCCTGCTTTGGGGCCCCAGACCCTGCCAGCCTGTGCCCTGTCCCCACACGTTTAAGACCCTCTCACTTCCCCTGGGCCACAGAGGGCTTCAGTGAGTCGGAGTTGAATCCTGCCCTGGACTCTGCCCACTATCATGGGCCTGATCCTGGCTCAAGACTTCCTGGCCCTGTGGGGGTGCTCCGTGCCCCCTTCCCACCTGAGCCCTCGGCGGCTTCCCTGAGAGCGAGGGGAGACCAGCTCTGTCTTGACCCCGCCCACCTTCTGCTTCAAGACTTGCCCAACCAAGGCTCCGCCCCTGCTTCAGGCCCCACCCACAGCGCACGAGCCACCAATCAGCTTCATTCTGTTTTGGCCCCGCCCCCAGGGCAGCATATACATCAATGATTTCGCCCGCGTGGTGAGCAGTGACCACCAGGCAGTGAACGGCATCTTGCACTTCATCGACCGTGTCCTGCTGCCCCCCGACGTGCTACACTGGGAGCCTGACGCTGCCCCAGTCCTGCGGGTATGACCTGGAAGACAGGTAGCTGGGGGCTTGAGATCCTCCCTCCCCGCCTGAACTCACAGCTCATCGGCGCCTTTCCCTAGAGAAATGTTACCGCTGCCGCAGAGAGCTTCGGTTACAAGATTTTCAGCAGCCTTGTGACGGTACTGCTCCCGTGTGTGAGCCTGTCAGTGTGTGCACATCTGCACGTGTGTGTGTATGCTCACCAGTCTGTGCACACCCACCTGTGTGCAAACCTGTCCCTTGTGTGAGCAAGCACGTCTGTGTGCACAGGACATGTTTGTGCGCATGGGCTTCGCAGTGTGAGCATATACCTGACAATAGTCAGGGTGTGTGCAAGTTTATCCCTGCTTGTATGTTCACATGTATCCGCCTGGGATGGCTACAGAGTGTGGCTGGAGGGAGGGCCTCCTTGGTCTCTGGGGTGCAACTCCCTACACCTCTGCCCACCAATCTGACTAGGCTGTGACTGCCAACTTCTGCTCTTCCTGCCAGGTGGCTGGTCTCTTGCCCCTACTTCGAGATGCTTCCCATAGGCCTTTCACAATGCTGTGGCCCACAGACTCTGCCCTGCAAGCCCTGCCACCCAGTCGCCAGGCCTGGCTGTACCATGAGGACCACCGTGACAAGCTGGCAGCCATTCTTCGGGGCCACGTGATCCGTAACATAGAGGTGGGTGCACCCCCAGACCTTGGTCCCCACTGACTGCCTCCCAGCCTGCCGGCCCAGCCCCAACCATGGCTTCATCTACTCAGGCCTTGGCGTCTGACCTGCCCAACTTGGGCCCACTTCGCACCATGCATGGGACCCCCATTTCCTTCTCATGCAGCCGTGCCCGGCCGGTGAGTCTGGGGAGAAGGCTTGAGTGAGGGAAGGAGGCAGGGGCCCTGGCATTGAGGGGTGGGCTGGTGTGCAACTGTGACCCCCATGTAGCCCACATCCTCTGCCTGCAGGGTGAGCTTATGGTGGGTGAGGATGACGCCCGAATTGTGCAGCGGCACCTGCCCTTTGAGGGTGGCCTGGCTTATGGCATTGACCAGCTGCTGGAACCACCTGGCCTTGGCGCCCGCTGTGACCGCTTTGAGACTCGGCCACTGTGGCTGGTGAGGAAGGCCAGAGGTAGACGGGCAAGGGCCCAAGCCCACCTGTACTGTTCATCTGCCTGACCTTGCTATATTGGCCTCCATTCCTTCCAGAAGATTTGCAGCATCTGCGGGCAGGAACCACCGTGTCCTGAGGGCTCACAGGAGCAGGTAAGGGGCTGGGAGCTGAGGGGGGTTTGGGGCAGGGCCCAGGGGCCGCCAAGCTCAGGCTGTTTGCAGCCTGACTCCTCTTGGCTCAGGGAAGGCCCCAGGCCTGCTGGCGCTACTTCTCAAAGTTCTGGACATCCCCTCCAATGCGCTCCTTGGCACTGCGCAACATTTGGGGCCAGCCCCAAGGTCTGGGCAGGGGCTGCCACCGCAACTGTGTCACCACCACCTGGAAGCCCAGCTGCTGCTCTGGTCACTATGGCAGTGAGTGCCGAGGTGAGCATCCTGAAGTTGCAGACACTCTGAATGGCTCCTCTGGCCTCCAAGGGCACAACTCTGGCCATTGTTTCTGAGAGGTGTCAGGGTGCTCAGGGGCTGAGGGTGGTGAGTGGGTTTTACTAGGACAGAATGCACTAAGAGGTGAGATGGGTGTGTAGATGGTATAGGACTTGATAGGGTGCTGGGGGCCTGGGTGTTCTTTAGAGTATGGGGGCCTGAAGGGTTCTCAGCAGCATGGGGACTTGGATGGGTTGCTGCTTCTCGAATAGCCTGGGCTGCCATTGGGTGGCGGATGGACGGTGTGGCTGGGCGGGGGATGGGGGCAGTTCTGATGCAAGTCCCTGGCCCCACCTCACTTCTCCCACTCCATCCCCTAGCTTGCCCTGGGGGTGCCAGCCACCCCTGTAGTGACCATGGCTTGTGCATGGACGGCATGAGCGGCAGCGGGCAATGTAGGTGCCATTCCGGGTTTGCTGGGACAGCTTGTGAACTCTGTGCCCCAGGGTTCTTTGGGCCCCATTGCCAAGGTGAGTTGTCCTGCCCACTCTACCCTGCCCCTTGACTCCCTTGGCCCATGTGCCAAACCCCTCCTTCCGCTTGTCCCTTTCCACAGCCTGTCACTGCACTTCTCATGGCCACTGTGATGAGGGCCTCGGGGGCTCTGGGTCCTGCTTCTGTGACGCAGGCTGGACTGGGCCACGCTGTGAGGTGCAGCTAGGTGAGTGACCCTTGTGCTTGTGCCCACCCTGCAGACACCAGTGCACGCCCCACTACACACTCGGGTGGAGGCACTGAGGGCCGGTGGGAGGGGGCCTGGGGCATCCAGGAAGGCACCTGCTAACCTCGATATGTGGGGTGGGCCCTGGGGGACAGAGCTGCAGCCTGTGTGCGCCCCACCCTGTGCGCCGCAGGCAGTATGCCGTGCAGGCAACAGCTGTGAATGCAGCCTGGGCTATGAAGGGGACGGCCGCACATGTACAGGTGAGCAGGTGGGTGTGGACGTGAGGTGGGAGGCCCCGTTCCCCTCCCACCACTTGGTCCAACCACTCTCTCCCTGCCTCCAGTGGCGGACCTGTGCCGGGATGGGCGTGGCGGCTGCAGTGAGCATGCCAACTGTAGCCAGGTAGGGACAGTAGTCACCTGTGCCTGCCTGCCAGACTATGAGGGTGATGGCTGGAGCTGCCGGGCCCGCAATCCCTGTGAAGATGGCCATCGAGGGGGCTGCAGTGAGCATGCTGACTGCCTGAGTACTGGCCCAGTGAGCAGGGGAGCCAGGCTGGGGGGGGGGTGTCCCGCTGTGGATCCCCCCAGTCCCTAAAGGGCACCCACCGGCTCTCCTGCCCAGAACACACGGCGCTGCGTGTGCCATGCCGGCTATGTGGGTGACGGACTGCAGTGTCTGGAGGAGCCCGAGCCGCCCGTGGACCGCTGCCTGGGCCAGCCCCCACCGTGTCACGTGGATGCCGTGTGCACCGACCTGCACTTCCAGGGTGTGCCTCCCTGCCTGCCCCCAGTGCCCGTGCCTACCTCAGTGTCCCAGCTGACTGTGTGTCCCTCCCTTCTGCAGAGAAGTGGGCTGGTGTCTTCCACCTCCAGGCCCCCAGCGGCCCTTACGGTCTGAACTTCTCAGAGGCCGAGGCGGCATGTGGGGCCCAGGGAGCTGTCCTTGCTTCTCTTCTTCAGCTCTCTGCTGCCCAGCAGGTGCGTGGGGCCCAGGGGCACAGAGCCAAACCTGTGGGGACCCCTGGAGTTGGGCCTTGGGTCTCAACCTCCCTCCTACCCCTACAGCTGGGCTTCCACCTGTGCCTTGTGGGCTGGCTGGCCAATGGCTCGGCTGCCCACCCCGTCGTTTTCCCTGAGGCAGACTGTGGTGTTGGTCAGGTGGGTGTCGTCAGCCTGGGTCCCCGGGAGAACCTGTCAGAGCGCTGGGACGCCTACTGCTACCGAATGCAAGGTGCAGCCACCCCCACCATGCCTCACTCCCTGGCTCCGCCCCTTCCCACTGACCCACCAACCCAACCCACTTAACCCCCCTTTCCCGCAGATGTGGCCTGCCGATGCCGCGATGGCTTTGTGGGTGACGGGACCAGCACGTGCAATGGGAAGCTGCTTGACGTGCTGGCCGCCACCGCCAACTTCTCCACCTTCTATGGGGTGTGCAGCAGCCCAGGGGGTTTGGGGTAGGGGGATCCCTGGGGAGGGAGCCTGCCCACAGTCCTGTCTCCCCACCCTCCCAGATGCTGCTGGACTATGCTAATGCCACTCCCCGAGGTCTCGACTTCCTGGATTTTCTGGATGATGAGCTCACCTACAAGACACTCTTTGTCCCTATCAATGAAGGCTTTGTGGACAACATGGTAACTAGGGGGGGGTACGGCCTGCTCCTCTGGTCGGCCCAGGCCAACAGGGTGAGTGGCTTTGGCTTTGCCCACAGACACTGAGTGGCCCGGACCTGGAGCTGCATGCCTCCAATGCTACCTTCCTTAGCACCAACATCAGCCAGGGCACCTTGCTCCCCTCGCACTCGGGCCTCAGCCTTATCATCAGTGACATGGGCCCTGACAACAGTTCTCAGGCCCCTGTGGTAAGTCTGGCTGTTGCCCCTCCTTGCTGCCCCTGGCCCTCTCACCCACTGGACCTGACTCTGGTCTCCCTACAGGCCTCAAGAGCAGTGGTGGTTGGCCACGTCATCACGTGGGACATCATGGCCTTCAATGGCATCATCCATGCTCTGGCCAGCCCCCTCCTCACACCCCCACAGCCTGTGAGTTGATGGGGGGCAGGCAGAGCTGCAAGGGGTGAGGAGACAGCCTGGCCAGGTCCTTGATGTTCTTCTTCTTGTGCAGCGGGCGGTGGTGGGACCTGAGGCCCCACCTGTGGCAGCAGGTGTGGGGGCTGTGGTAGCTGTTGGAACACTGCTGGGCCTGGTGGCTGGAGCCATCTACCTCCGCGCTCGAAGCAAGGCCACAGGCTTTGGCTTCTCTGTCTTCCAGGTAGGGCTGAGTTGGGGGGTGGTGAGGGTTGATGTCTATGGATCTTGCTCAGGGCCCCTCACCACGCACCTCTCTCCTCAGGCAGAAGATGAGGCTGATGATGACTTCTCCCCGTGGCAGGAAGGGACCAGCCCAACCCTGGTCTCTGTCCCCAACCCCATCTTTGGCAGCCATGATGCCTTCTGTGAGCCCTTTGATGTGAGTGTGGGAGACGGGGGGAATGTGGACGTGGACCCATGGCCTGACCTTGGCCCAGCCCCACACGGTCCTCTCTGCAGGACTCGCTCTTGGAGGAGGACTTCCCTGACACCCAGAGGATTCTTGCAGTCAAGTGACGCGGCAGCGGCACGAGCAGGAGAGAGACCAGACCACTTTATTGCCCATCTGGACAGATGCCCAGAGTGGGCGGGGCAGGAGGGGCTGGGGCCTGCTCTGGACAATAAAGGTGCCCTAGCGGATGTGGGCCATGTCGCTGAGGAAGGGTGTCTTCATGCAGCCGGTGCAGAGCTGGTCCATCCAGAGCGGCGCCTCGTGCTGCAGGGGCGTGCGGCGCGGGTAGAAGGTGAAGTCCACGCGGTAGTTGAGCAGGCAGCTGAGGGAGGCCATGTACAGGTCGGAGAAGCGCACCAGGCGCCTTGAGAAGTAGGTGGGGTTGTGGAAGGTGCGGAAGATGCTCCCAAACTGAGCGTTGAACAGGGCCTTGGTGACACACCTAGGGAGACACAGGCACTCGAGGGCCACACCGGCGGGACTGGACCGGTGGGACTGGACCCCTGCCCTCGCCCCCACCGCTCACCTCAACTCCTGCCGCTCCTTCATCCAGGCAGCTAGCACCTGCCGTGACTCGGCATCCTGGTAGGTCTGGGGGAGACAAGGTGTACGCTGGACGTGTGTGCCCAGGTGGCGGCCCTGGCCCCTCCCCGGGTGGCCCTGGCCGGCCCCGCACCTGCATGCGCTCCAGCAGCCCCGTGAGCGCCTGCTGCCACGTCAGCGAGTGCATGTACTGCTCTGTGTTGATGATGCGTATCTCACGCTCCAGCTCGGGGATGATGGCACCTGTACGCCAGCCGTGCCGCAGCATGAGATCCTGGTGGGCGGGGTGGAGGACCAGATTCAGCACCAGCTGAGGGGCACCCTCCCCTGCCCCCACGGCCCAGCCTTGGCCCCTCACCGCCAGGTCACTGTAGAGGTGGTCTCCGAAGTAGAGCACACGGGGGCCGCGCCATTCTGTCAGACGCAGGAAGTCAAACAGGTTCCCCTGGGGAGACGTGGGGGGCACCGCTGAGCCGTGTGTCCCCCCGGATTCCCGTGCTGCCAGAGGCACGCTCGGTTCTCCACCAGTTCTCCCAAATCCCAGACAGTGAAGCCTTCTCAGCCGGACGCTGGGCTGCCCTTTCCCGTAGCCTTGCTGTCTCCTATGGCTCTGGCCCTTACCACCTCTGCCTCCCACTCAGGAAGGGTCTGCCTGCTGCAGGAAGGTCTCCTGTAGGCCTGGCATGGTGCCCTGTGCCTCCAGAGTCTCCCCTCCCCATGGCCTCATACCCGCTCCAGGCTGGGGACCGAGTCCACTCTTTGTGGAAAATAAATCGCAGCAGTGACCCCAGGGCCCTGAAGTTCTCCTGGTCTCCCTGGCCTGAGCCCAGAGGGACCCAGCAGACCAATGGCAGACCTCTCGGTGAGACCATCTGCCCCTCCTGCTCCGAAGCTGGAGAAAACATTAAAACATTCAGCCAGGCTCAAATACAACAGAGGAAGCTCCCAGGGGAGCAGGAAGGGGGGTGGGGGCAGAGCAGGAAGTGCAGGAGCCCACACCCCAGGTGAGAACTGATACCCAGCGAAAAGTTCTTAGAGCAGTCTGTGCACCAGAGGCCCAGGGAGATGGAAGCCATGGGGCACAGGTGGTTGTGAAAGACTTCATTGTTGACATTAGCTCAAGTGGAGAGGCTGAGGTTCAGGGGACCCCGCAGAAGAGGGCGGTATGATGGGCAGAGTGGATGTGCCCTGAATGAACCAAGAGAAGAACCCTGAGGTACAGGTGCTGCGTCAGGAAGGAGCCGGAGGTTCCAGAGACAGAGGGAGGGAAAAGGGGAGGGAGGAGGGGAGAGAGCAGAGACAGATGAGAACCAAACAGGATCCAACACACACACACACACACACACACACACACACACACACACACTTCAGAACATCAGGCATAAGGAAAAATCTGGAAGCTGCCAAAGAAAAAGGAGTCACATGTTCCCCACAAAGGTGCATGACCCTCCTCAGGCTCAGCCAAGATGCTAAGACAACGGAGAATGTGGCCCTCAGAGCCGAGGGAAAGAGTCTGTGCCCCAGGGGTCCATGAAGACTCGGGGGCCAGCAGGGTGGGAGCGCTGCCTGCAGGCCAGACCCCTGCACTGGGTACCTTGAGGCTGCTCCCCGTAGCTGTGCCCCGTCCCAAATACTATCTTAGCCCCTCCCCCAGCTCCTAGATCCCCAGCCCCCAGGAAGCCCTGCTCACCAGCTCAGCCAGGATTTCCGCATTCTTTCCAGGGCCAAATGCCTAATCACCTCCAGCTCAGAGCCACCCCCCAACCCCCACCACGCCCCTTCTCATCTTCCTAGCCAGCTGGGAAAGGAGGTCTCCCTAGAGGCCAGCTCAGGGGCCCAACCAGGCTTGTCTGGCTGCAGCAGAGTGCTCAGTCCCAAGTAATAACAGTGCCATTTACTGGACACTTAGCCTTGACACCACAACTCAAGCTGAGTAGTATATCTCTTTACAGATAAGGAAAGGAAGGCATAAAGAGGCCAAGTAATTTGGCGAGGCTCCCTCTGCCAACCAGGAGTGGAGTTAGACTTCAAATGCAAGCAACCTGACCCACAGTGTCAAGGGCCAAACCCTTGACACTGCCTAGGCCTGTGCCCTGAAAGCCATTCCCCGGTGCCCCCCACACAGGCCCATGGCATGAGGGGACAGCAGGTGTGTGGTGGCTGGTCGGTGCCACGGCCCCCTGGGGCTTTGGTTAGCCCTATGTGCCACCCACCCACCCACCCAGGTGCTACTCCCACCTAGATGGCCCTCACCTGCCGATAGATCTTGCCCTTTTCCAGGCGGGTGATACGATCCCACTGGAGCGAGCCCTTCTCATCAAGTTTTCTGAAAGGCCTGGGATGGGGGGGTAAAGGGCTTGACTTCCAGTCTGTGGCAAGACCATGACCTGGGTACCACCCCACTCTGCAAAGGCTCACCTGCTCACAGGGGCCACACGCCAGCAAGAGGGCGTCCCCACACCAAGCACGTGGTGGTGAGCAAAGGCTAGTCCCCACTCCCTGGCCCATCGCCCTTTCAAGGCCCATACTTGCGAGGGTCGGTGAAGAAGCTGGGCTTGTCCGCCTGGACAATGACCACATCAAAGAGCTGGCGCCAGTCAGGACCCACCATGTGCCGCATCCCCTTGTCCCTGGGTAGACAGGGCAGAGGTAGGACAGGTGGTCTGAGGGAGGCTCGGGCCAGCCACTCCTACCTGGCCCCCCTCCCACGCCCATGGTGGGGTGGGGCTCACACGAAACTGAAAGGGCTGTTGGTAATGAGGAACAGCTGTTTCCCATGGTCCACCAGGCGGCTCAGAACGGCGAACGTCTCATCCCCTTTCAGGATGTACTTCTCTAGCGGGGAGATGTGTCTGTAAGAGCCAGCCCTGCACCCTGCCCCGGCAGGCCACAGCAACTACTGTCCACCCTTACCCATGTCCCGCTCGATCCACTGGTACATGAGGCCCTTCACGTGTACGTCTCGGATGGCATCCTGGGGGCAGTGGAGGGACAGTGAGGGCGTAGTGGGGACCAGGGGGGCCTGCCCTGTTGTGGCTGGACTTCACCTTCCCTGCCACCCCGAACAGGGCCAGCATCCTCACCGTTACATCCTTGTAGAGGTGTGCCTGGTCGAACTCCAGGCCATGGCCCAAGAAGTGATCCACCACGCAGGAGAGCAGTGCCATCTCCGGCAGCGAGAAGATGTCCATGAACTGCTTGATGGAGGGACCCTGAGGAGGGGCCATTGCTTCAACAACCCCTCCAGCCCCACAACCCCCAGCTCTGGAGACCAAGGGTTCCCAATCTGCCTTGGGACACTGGTAGAGGGCTGCAGGCTCGGTAGGGTCCGGGGTGTGGGCACGGCCTCCCAGGGAGCCAGCCCCCACACTGAGATCACTAAGTGGGCTGCCCTGGCCAGCAGCAGAGGGAGTACCTTGCCATAGAAGTCGCTCATCTGGTACAGTGGGATGTGCTGGGTTCCCCCATACAGGTCGATCACCTCCTCATCTGGCACAGGCTGCAGGCCCCTGGGCGGACACACAGACATCATCAGTCCCAAGTGGTCCTGAGCCCAAGCTGAGGCACAGGGCGGGGAACAGCGGGGTGAGGAGGACAACGTAGACCTGGAGCAGTAGACTACGGTGGGGTCAGGGCAGGCAGCACTGACCTGTAGGCCGTCCCCAGCTGCACATAATGGAAGGCATCAATCTTCATCAGAAGGCTCTGGGGGCATGAGGGAGTGGGACAGGTGGTGAGGAAGGAGTTTGCCATTGGCCATGGGCCAGCCTCTTCCACCCCCCACAATGAAGCCCCAGTTGGATGGTATCAAGGGGATCATGTATACACCAAGAAGAAGCTAAAACTATGAGGCCAAGGGGTCAGACAGATGAGATCCCTCCACCGGAGATGGGGACCAAGAAAGTAAGTGGCTGACATAACCAGTAAGGAGGGGCCCATGGAAGCCAGTGGTCTGCCACTCACCTTCTGAATGTCATAGTGGAGGCCACGGATGGCAAAGCTGGGGTTGTAGTCATACTTCCGAATGCCCTCTGGGTACTGTGGAGGAAAGTGAACCAGGCCTGAGCCAGTGGCACTGCCACATCCACTGGCTGGGCAGCTACCTCGAAGGATCAATTCAGCCACCTGCTCTCCGGGGCCTGGGAAGCCCGCTTGGCTAGCCTCACCTTGTAGTGCTCAATCAGGATGTCACGGGCGGCACTGAAGATCTCTGGGTGCAGTGAGTCTGCATACTGGGCCAGCGTGTAGTCGTAGTCGAAGCCATAGACTTCGACATCATGCAGGCTGATCTCATTGTTGGCATAGATGGCTGCTGGGTTCAGGAGACTGCAGACCTCGGGGGGCAGGAGGTCTAGAGGAGGAGATGCAAGTGTGAAGATGATGATGACCATGGAACCAGCAAATGGTTACGGAGCACTTTCCAGGTGCCCAGCCCTGGGAGCCTCACAAAATCCAGGATGGGTACAATGCTGCAGATGGCCAAACTGCAGAGGCTCAGAGAGAAGTCATTTGCCCAGGGTCACAGAGTTGGGGTAAGGCAGAGCTGGCAATAGCTGGAACTACCTGTGGAGTACGGGGTTACACTATCACCTACAGCCCACCAGGCCAAGCCTGCGCCTCCTCCAGGCTCTCATAAGCCCTATCAAACACATGGCTATGTGCCGATCCCTTCCACCTTGCCTGAAGCTCGGGTTGGGACTTGGGAACATTATCAGACTGGGAGGTATTGGGCAGCCCTTCTGCCACTCATGCTCCCAGCTCTGAGCACCTGCCAGCCTTCAAAGCAAGGCCTCGCTAATGGGATTTCAGCTGCTTGCCAGCCCAGATAATGACATTTGCTGCCTCTGGCCAGGGAACATTGCTAATTACGACAGGCAGAACGTGTGACGTCGGGTCTGGGCCATCACCCAGGCTGCTCCCTCTGAGGATGCAGTCACAAGCACTCCAAGCCCCTGGCCGCTCCAGAGGGGCAGAGTGGGCTCTGAGGTCTCAGGCTCATCTGCCTTAATTTCCCTATCTGTACAGCTGGGGAGGTGGATGGGAACGGGTACGGGTTTTGAAGTCAGAGACATCAGACCAAGCCCTCCTTCTCATGGCTGACTCCAGGAAAGTCACCTCACCTTTTGGGCCTGTTTCCTTGTTTTTAAGGGGAAATAAAAATTGTACCAACCAGCCCGGCTGGTGTGGCTCAGTGGCTGAGCGTCGACCCATTCACCAAGAGGTCGCCGGTTTGATTCCCGGTCAGGGCACATGCCCAGGTTGTGGGCCTGATCCCCAGTGGGGGGCATGCAGGGGGCGGCCAGTCAATGTTCTCTCTCATTGATGTTTCTGTCTTTCTCCTTCTCACTTCCTCTCTCTCTAAAATCAATAAAGAAAAAAAAATAAAAAAATAAAAAAATTGTACCAACCACCCAGCGGGTGTGGCGGACTGAGCTTTATTCCATGGACTGAGAGGTCCCGGTTTGATTCCCAGTCAGGGCACATGCCTGGGTTTCCGGCTTGATCCCCAGTAGGGGGCATGCAGGAGGCAGCTGATCGATATTTCTCTCTCGTCAATGTTTCTCTCTCCCTCCCTCTAAAAAAATCAATAAAATTATTATTTTTTTAATTGTACCAACCTACAGAATTACTAAGAGGGTCATATGGAATGTGCTCTGTGCATTCCCACTCTGCAACTGTGGCAAATGTAGGATTAAATGGGCAATACGCCTCCCTGTCCTGGATTTCCCTACATCACTCAGGGAGCAGGGATTGCAGGGAGAGAGGGGAGCAGGCACTGGGCATTGCCTTACAGGGGCTCCTTTCCTGACACCCCCTAGCTGGTCCATAGCTGAAGCCCAATCAAACAGCCAAGCCTCTAGGGAATTCCTGTTTCAGCCACAATCAGTCATGTTCTCAAAGCAGAAGGCTTTGACCACGCAGCATGCCTGGCAGCTGCCTTGTGCTCAGAGGCAGACATTGCCTTGGAGGCTCCTTTGGAACATAGGTTCCGCCTCTACCCACTTTTCTTTGGAGCTGAGTGCAGGGAGTGGGTGGGGGAACAGGTGTGGCTGGTTCCTCTGGTGGCCCTAGGCCAACCTAGGCCTGGCACAGAGCAGCTGCTTCAAAGATGATTCCTGGGTGCAGACAAAACACTCCTCACTTGGATACAGCTGACTTCAGCCTTTTTTTTTTTAATCCTCACCCGAGGACATTCCTGCATTTATCTTCAGATAGAGCAGGAGGGAGAGAGGGAGGAAGAGAAAGAGAGAAATATCAATGTGAGAGAGACACATAGACTGGTTGCCACCCACACGACCCCAACCAGAGCCGCGGACAAATCGCAACCGAGGTACGTGCCCCTAGCGGGAACCGAACCTGGGACTCTCTGGTCCGCAGGCTGATGCTCTAACCGCTGAGCCAAACTGGCCAGGGCTGACTTCAGCCTTTAAGGGAGCTGCTTCTGAGATGCCACAGGACCCTGGGCTTTCTTCTCCCATGGTCCTGAGTTCCTGGGAACCAACTGTGACTCTTGGTACAATGTCCAGTAGTCTCCAGGAGGGGAGGGATCTGCTTGGTAGTGCAGCCCCTTGTGGGCAGAGCTCTGGCCAAATCCAGGCTTTTGCCTCTCCCCTTGAGGATGTTCCCATGGATGCACAATTCTCCTAGGAACAAAGCAGGATGGGGAAGCAACCCACAGGGCCTGGCCTCCTGACCCGACTTCTGGACTGAAAAAAACCATAGCTCTGGGGCCACAAGGTCCTACTCCCTTCCATAGGGCTGTTGTGGTGCACAGTCAGGTGGGCAGGATGTGCCTCTTAGCCACACTGGCCTCCCAAGTTCAGTGGTCTCACTGCCCAGCCCCCACCCTGCTTTCTCCTCCTCCGCCCCCAGCTCCAATACCTGCCCCAAACACGCCAGATTCCAAGGCCAACTCCTCACCCCTCCCCATGGCAGCCATGAGACTGGCTTGGGGGTGCCACCCTCCCAGCTGCTGCTGGGTGCACTTGGTGGGTGCCTTAGAGGCTCATCTTGTTCAATCCTCACTCCAGTCCTGTAAGGTGGTCACACTTATTCCTCTATCATCCAGAGGAAGAAACTGGGGTGGTTCCAAACTATCCAGCAGCAGACAGTGGAGTTGAGATTTGAATTCAGCCACCCCACTTGCCTTAATCACTCTGCCCCTCAGCCTAGCCTCCTGTTGACCTGGGAGGGGGCAGGGCTGGCCTGGCTCCCCCTCAAAACGTTGTGCCCAAAGGCATTAGTCCAAGGCACATCTTAATGCCCAGAATTTCCCCCAGAAAACCCAGTCAGAAGGGGAGTTAGGTTGGCTGGAGTTAGAAGGGGCCAGGAAGGTTGGCTCATCCCGGCACTCACCCTGGCATTTTGGAAATGACCTTGCCCCTTTCACATCAAGAGAAGCTTGGGGGTCTCCATGAAGATCTGAAGATCTGTGTGGGCCTTGAGAGACAAAGCCCAATAGACCTCCCTAGGTCCCTCCCCCAATACCTACGAGGTAGGATTCTCAAGCTGCTCTACCGAGGACCTTAACCAGGTCCAGGGCAAGGACATCTCCTTAAATAGCATCCCAGGGGGCTGGTATCCTGACAGAGGCCCAGTGGGCTTCAAAACCACTATTCCTATTGCTCAGGGGTCTTAGCCATCTTGCCTTCAGTTTCTCAAGAGGTGAGTCCAGTCCACCCACCCTCCCAGGCTTTCACACAGCTGCGTGGCAGCCCCCGTTCAGTCAGCTGGAATATTCCAGACAGGGCCACTTTGTCTTATCAGACAATGAAAGTCCTGTCACCCTGGGGGCTCCTCCGGAAGCTCCCCTGGCCGTTCTTGGCCTGGGTCTTTCTGAGTCATCACCACAACCCTTCAACAGAAGCCCCAGGATTGTGTTTTACACCCTAAGACAGCAATTTTCAACCTTTTCCACCTCATGGTACATACACTAATTACTAAAATTCTGCAACACACAAAAAATGTAATTTTTGTTGCTCTGACAAAAAAAAAAAAATTGGTATAATTGACTCATTCACGCTATTGCTGTGTTGTCATTTTTAAAATTTGACAATCTAAGGGAAAAGAGCTTAGTGCTCCTCCCTCACAAAACAGTCAGGTATTGCATGATTTAAAAATTCTTGCAGCCAGTTGAAAATTGCTGCCCTAAGACACTGAGGGTCTGAGAGGGTGAAGCTTGCTAAGCACCACCCAGCTGGACAGTGATAGGGCCAAGACCCAAACCACATCTGTGTGCTGCAGAGGCAGGGCCCCAGGGGACCCCTGAACAAACATCAGCGCTCTCAACTCTCTGGCCTCACCAGGGCGCCCCAGCCTGCCCCCTCAGAGAGGAGGCTTCAGGCCTCAGCCCATTTTGCAGAGAGAGAGAGGAGCCTATAGGAGGCTTGCCGAGTGCCCCGGCCAAGGATGCAGCAATCCTTCTGGACTGGAGCAACTTGGTCTCGTTTCTCCTTCCCCTGCAGGTCTGAGTGCTCCCAGTCTCCAGGGCGTAAGCTGGCGGGGTTTGAAAGTCTAGTCGGCGTCCACCGAGGTCGGCCAGTCCCTAGGAGCCTGTTCTGGCCAGCGCCGCCAGTGGCTTTGTCCCTGGTGCTCCCGCCCCAACTAAGGGCCCCTACGAGAACAAGGGGATGGGGGCGTTTCCGCCGCGGCCTCCCGGCGGGTGGGGCCCGGAGGAAAGACAGCGGGGGCCCTACATTCAGGAACCCTGAGCTCCAGCAGATGGGGCCTGCAAACAAACCTCCTGCTCGTCGGCTCCGGGCGTCGGGGCGTCCCCAGAGACCCTCGGGACGACCCAATGGAGCCTCTCCAGAAGAGCCGCCCGGCCTTCGGAGTCCCAGCGAGCCCCACAGGGGCGTTCGCCCCAAAGAGCGGCACCCCGACGGCTCGGGGGCGGTGCCCTGGCGCTAGGTCCGTCTGTCAGCCGCGCCGCACACCCACCCCGCCGGCGCCCTTCCCACTCGGGCTCACCCACCGTGCACCAGTCTCCGCATGTCCTGGTAGCGAGCCCACAGGTGCGCGCTGAGTTCGGCGCCGCCGGCGGGCGCCGGGGAGGGCGCAGAGCACGGAGCGCCGGGGCAGTGGGCGCCGGCACCGGGGGGGCCGCAGCCAGGGCAGGAGGGCGAGGACGAGGCGGCTCGCGGCCTGCCGTGGCCTGAGCACGGCAGCCAGCGCCGAGCAGCCGCCCGCAGCCCCGCACCCGCCATGCCCGCTGCGCGCCGCCCGCGGAGCCCACAGCCCGTCGGCTGGTCCACCACCCTCCGACTGCGCGCCCGCCACGGTGGCCGCGTGCTTCTCACCGCGGCGGGCCAATGGACGCGGCGCGCGGAGCCCGGCCGGCCAATGGGTGCACCCCTTGGCCCGGGGGGCGGGAGGTCCCGGGACAGGGCGGGACGGGCTCCCCAGCCCCCTCCCCCGAGTCTCCCGCGCAGCTAAGTACTCTGCGCCCCCTTCGGTCGCCACGGCGGCTATGGCGGCTCCTTCTGTCCCCCTTCCGGGAGGTTGGAAGGCCTAAGAACAGCCGTCCGTGCGAGGCTCCAGACGGCAGGGCGCGGCGGGTCCACCCCTAGCCCTGGTCCTTTCTCCCCCCTCCGCGCCCGGGTCTTCCCGCCCCTTTCTCCACCTCTGGTCCTCCTGACCTTAGCTCCTCCGCCCCTCCCCCAGTCCCGCTGTGAGGGTCCTGTTCCAGGCCTCTGGCCCCTGAACAGCTTTGCCCACGGATCAGATGCCCGTCCATTCCTCTCCGTCAGCGAATAAAGAGCTCTTACCGCGCGCTCCCCGGTGTCATCCCCATGCATGATGCGACCCGCAGCGCAGCCGATGCTAAATTAGCCCCTTCTCTTTCTTGTCTTGTACCTCACCCAGGTGACCCTTTTTAACTTGGAGCAGGACGACTGGGCCTTGTGCTCTAGGGCAGTGGGCCAGGAGTCAATGCACCTGCCAGGTTCTGACCTCAGCAAATGGCTGCACCCACCCACCCCACTCCTGGCTTCCCCGCGCAGGCCCTCTCTTGAGATGCCTTGGTCTCGTCTAGCAACTTCGCTAGACTTTACAACGAAATTCGTCTTTCCTGCTTGGAACGGCCCTCCACCCTTGTTTCTTCTATTCAGATCTGTTTTCTGAGTCCCCATGTGTATCAGTTCATGCGCTGGGCCCTGATTAGACCTAACCAGCCCGGATGGGCCCTGTTATTGGGGAGCTGGTCTTCTGGACACTTTGTTTCCTAAAGGTGTGATACATTCGAATATCCACTGTACCTTGGCTGGTTACCTACAATGTGCAGACCCTGGGCCAGGTACTGATGCAGGATGGAGGCCCAAGGGTGGGCCGTGGGTGGGTGGCTGTGCCCACCTAAGGGCCTCAGTGAGATAAGTGGGCACTGGGGAACTGGCCACCGGTAGGCTTCATATGGGCAGGAGATGGGCACTCTGTGGTATCTGGCCCCCAAAGTCACCAAGAGATATGGGAGTGAGCACTGAGTAGGTGTGTGTGAGCAGTTGGATGCATTCACCCAGAGCAGTTTACCCAGGCAGCATCGTGGGCATGGCTGCTCAGCCACAGACTCTAGGACTCTTTCCAGGGGCCCTGCTTGTACTCTCTCTCTTCCAGCCCATTTTTGTACAGTTTATGTCCATATCACCAAACTCTCTTACTGGTTCTTAGTTTTCATTTGATTTTCTTAGATTGTCTAATAGTTGTCTCCCTTCTCAAAGTTAATGAGGTGACAGCCCCTTGAAGACATCAGCAAGCACAACTCAGCAAGAGAGAAGGCTCTTAAGTCAGATCTCTGCTTCTACCTGGCTTAATCTCAGTTTCTCAGTTCTCCATCTAGAAAAGGTGATGAAAAAGGCGAGGCCCAGTAGGCTAGGGAAAGGAGCGAGGGTTCAATAAATCATCATCATATTATAGCTAATCTGAGTTGATCAGTTATACTCCAGGCATTGTGTTAAGCGCTTAATTTGTATTATCTCTCTAGATCCTAAGAGCATCAGAGGAAGGTCCCCATTTTGTGTAGCGAATTGAGGCACAGACTAAGGGAGTAGGTGTGGAGGAGGGATGTGGTTTGACAAAGCCCATGCTCTTAAACCATTCTGTTCCGTGATTGTGAATATGGTGCATAAAAAGCACGTACAAGTCCCTGCATAACGGTAAGTGCCCCATATAGGAAAGCTTTTATTAATTTTAGGGTTGTTTGTCTGAAAATGGTTACCTAGACTTATGTTGTGATAATGATAAAGTTCAGCTTTCAACAAGGCATATCAAATTCTGTTATTTTTAAAGTATAGTCACTGTTCACGATCCCGAAATAAATACAAGGCGTTGCGTAATTGCAATTTATATTATGGTGCAGTACACGTTTAGTCCATCAGAGAGGGTCATCACTTCTATCAGGACTTAAAGAAAAAAGATGGCGGTGGCAGAGCAGGGGGGATGGCCGCCAACTCCCAGCACTAGCTTTACAGGGAAGGCCCTAGGACCTGGCCAGGCCGATGCCACGTGGGAGGTCCCGCCCCCTTGCGCCGCCCCGCCTCCAGAGCCGAGTCGCCGGCGCAAGCTCTCTCAAGTCGGTCTCTGCCTCACGGAGCACGCGCACTCCGCCGCATTCTACTGGCGAATCCCCGCTCCTTACGGTGCTCTGATTGGTGGAGCCGCTCTCGGTCGGGGCTCAGCCCTGGGCTTCTGAAGATCTATCCGCCTGGAGTTGAGGCAGGGGGGCGATCACTTGGCAATCCCAGCCTCTGGACTCGGCAAGGACAAGCAGGACGGCCTTGGCTCCACCCAGGCGCTTCAGTCTAGGGGCTGAGGCAGTTCCAGTCGGTCCTGGTTCCGCCGTCCCCCTCTCCGCGGCCTCGGTTGGGCATGTTTTCCAGAGCCCAGGTGAGGCAGGTGCTGCAGCGGGTGCCCGGAAAGCAGCGTCTCGGCATCTATAGGTTTCTGCCCTTCTTTTTTGTCCTGGGAGGAACGATGGAGTGGATCATGATTAAAGTGCGTGTGGGCCAGGAGACCTTCTGTAAGTGGGGATGCAGCAGCCTCTGCTTCAATCAGGGAGGCAGGAGGTGGCATAGGACTTATTTTCCTGGGACATATTCATTCCTAGGTTGCAGACCGCTCATTCCACTTAGAGCTGAACTGCATTTACCGGGTCAAAAGGGCAAGTGCGGTTCCGTTCACTGGGCCCTCGAGACCCGCCTGGGCTCTCCTGTAAGTGGGGGCTACAAAGGCACTTTGGTGTCCAACCTTGAGACCTTGCTCACACGTTGAGGGGAGCTCACGTGACTCCACTCAGGACACCCTTCTCTCAAGCCTGCTGGTGACATTGTTTGGGCCTAAGGAGCAGACTTGCTCACAGCACGGTAGAGGGGCTAGGATCCTGAGGATTCGTGGAAACTCCTGTTAACTGACCAGTCCTCTCTCTGAACTCTTCAGCCCAAACCCTGGAGGGAGCTGGTCTGCCCGACTTAGCTAATCACTACCACTATCTTTACAGGCAGAGTCATTGGCTCCAGCACTGTGAACAGAATGCTTGACATTGCTTTGCTGAGCACTAGCTCTGGACAGGCTAGTTCGTCTTCTGGGAAGACTTCCCCAACCCAGACCTTTTCTGCATTGTCCCTCCAGAAACACTGTCACTTGTGAATTGCCCACCCTCATTTTAAAATAATTACCTTAGTGCTTTCATCCGATTACCTAGTCTTGTTCATCCATTCATCAGTATTTAATGAGCACTGATGAGAGGATATAATGAATAAGGCGGAGGGTCTCCCACCCCAGAAGAGCTCTAACTGGAGAGGCAGATCATAGACAGGTACTATTAAGTGTGATCAGTGCTCTGAGGATAATATGAGGGGAACATGAGGAGTCTTGGCTGAGGCACTTCAGTTGGTCTAGATGGTGCAGGGAAGGCTTCCAGGAGGAGTTACCATGTCAGGTAGGCCCTGAAGATTGAGTAGGTGTCAGTTAGATGAGGGGAACGTTTGTAGAGTTGAAAATGCCTCATGCCAGTGGTAAGAGCAGACATGGGGCCTTTGGTGTGAAAGTATGCTGTTTGAGGAACTGAAACAGGTGAGCAGAGTTAGGGATGAAGTGGTTAGAAAGGTGCCTGGGCAGTGCCAAAAAGAGGCTTGAGAACCAAGGATGTATCCCAAAGGATTGAAGAGTTTTAAGTGGCAGTGGATTAGCACATGTGGAGAATGGCAGGAACACTTCGACTATGTGTTTGCCCAGATTTGAGATGGCCTGGTCTAGGATGGGGACGGAAGGCATACCAAGAAGTGGGTGGAGTTGAAAGATACCTGAGAGGTAGTACTGACAGGGCTTGGTGATTGAGTGGACTCAGGAGATGAGTGGAGGCTTCTAGTAGGACCCCTGGGGTAGGGGCAACACAGGTAGGCCAATCCTGTGCTCCATTTGGATGTGCTGAAGTGGAGATGTTATACAGATCTGAAGCTCAGGAGGCAGATCTGGGCCATAGATTTGGGTTTGTGGGTCATTCACAAGCAGGTTGTGGTGCAAGTCAGAGTCAAACCTCAACATTTTAAAGAGTGACTGAGAGTGGCCAGAGAGGCAAGCAGGGAAGCCAGGAGGGTTTGTTACAACAGTAGATAGGCGGTTCAGAAAGTTTACTGTGTGAATGGGAGGTAAGTTCCCTCTCCCCCCCCACCAGAAGAGACTTAAAGATATGCAAATCTGATCTGGAAAGAGGGTGGAGAGAGGCTGGAGATACCTTGGCCCTTGAGAAGGTGGCAGAGAATGGGATCAGAGCAGGGCAGTAGAAGTAGCCCTTGCAAGTTAGCTGGAAGAGTTCTTGCCTGATTATTTTTCTCTGGAGAAGTAGTTCATGCCATTTGGAGGTAGTTGAAGAGGGGTCAGGGTCATGGCTGAGGAAACAGGGTTGTCAGGCATCACAGTGGACTCAGGCAGATGTATCAGTTGGCTCCACAGTGCAAAGCAAAGCAGTGAGGCATGGAGAAGGAATTTGGATTAATCTGCAGTTGGTGTTTTGAAGGTGCCTCAAGAAGTTGATACTGATGAGAGGGACTTTCAGTGGGTTTGGGCAGGGAGAGCAGAGGAGGGGGTACTCAGGGGTCAATGGCCTCGGGAAGAAGTTGGTCAAGGTCCAAGAACAGAAGGGCTAGAAAGGTAGTAGAGGTTGTGGTCAGAGCAGAATGAATGTTACTTCATAGGAACACTGCCAATGGGTGGCAGAAGTTGTGTGAAGGCAGGGAGGTGCTTTATCCTTGTGCTAGGTGGTGTTGCCTGGGGTATGGCACAGGACAGGGTCAAGGAGCCGGAGCTAGATGCTGTTTTCAGTGATTGAAAGGGTGACAGAGAGCAGGTGCCAGTCAGTGCAGAGAAGATGGTGGCAAATGGCATAAGCCCCAAAGGAAGAGGGTGGTGAATCGGTACTTTGGAAAAGCAGCAGCTGAGAACAAGGAAACTGACCTCAGCTCCCCACCCTGAGTTCCCAGGTGTGGGGGAGAGAGCAGCAGAGAGCCACAGGTCAGGAAGTGCCTTTGAGGGGCTAGGTTTCAGTTAAGAAGGATGATTTCAGAGAGAATAGAAATTGTGGGGGATAAGGAAGTGACGGGAGCCTTAAAATCTTAAAACATTGCTAAGAGGTATGCTAGGACATGGTCTTATCTTTGAAGGTACCGACTCTACCCTGCTATTGAAGTCCAGAATTCCATTAACATAGCCTCACTGCACTTATGTTTTAAATTTTGGCATTGAATTAAACATTAATGTTGACATTCAGATAGTGACTGACCTAGACTACTTGTTACATTACTCAGATTTGAGTATTTTTAATTCCTCAGTTTCTTAAAAATCTAAGTAAAATTTTTGTTCAATACAGATGATGTCTACCGTAGAAAAGCCTCAGAAAGACAGTATCAGAGAAGGCTGGAAGATGCATCGGAGACTGAACTTCAACAGTCAATAAAGTGAATATGAAAATTTACTAGTTTCAAATTCTTTAAAAACATACATTCGTTAAAAAATACATTCATTTTCATGTTGGGGGAGCACGTTGTGAAGTGTATGATTGACCACTATGCTGTACACCTGAGACTAATAAAAAAATAATATTGAATGTAAACTGATTAAGAAACAACAAAACACATTGCTAACATCCCAGCGAGTTCCTCCTTTCTTATGCACTTAACAGATGGTGTTCCTCTGGTTCTAAGGTCTGCATCGGAAAATCTGAACATGCTTGGGAAGTTGCCTCCCATATTTTCTACTTAAGTGACATCTTTGTGCATCTGTCTATCTGAACTACAGCAATTTGTCCTTCTTTATATTCTAAGGGAGAAATTGAAGCATAAAAAAATTCTGAGAGCCCTGGCCGGTTTGGGTCAGTGGTTAGAGCGTCGGCCCGTGGACCAGAGTCCTGGGTTTGGTTCCCGCTAAGGGCACGTACCTTGGTTGCAGTTTGTCCCTGGCCCTGGTTGGGGTCGTGTGGGTGGCAACCACTCAATGTGTCCCTCTTGCACCGATGTTTCTCTCTCTCTCTTCCTCCCTCTCTCCCTCCCGCTCTATCTGAAGATAAATGCAAAAATGTCCTCGGGTGAGGATAAAAAAAAAAATTCTTAGAGCCCGCCACTGGTGTGGCTCAGTGGTTGAGTGTTGACCCATGCACCAAGAGGTTGCCAGTTTGATTCCTGGTCAGGACACATGCCCAGGTTGTGGGCCAAATCTCAAGTGGGGGGGCATGCAGGAGGTGGCCAATTGATGTTCTTTTTCATCAATGTTCCTCTGTCTCCCTCTCCCTCTCTAAAATCAATAAAGAAAAAAATTTTTTTTTAAAAAGTTCTTAGATGCCTAGTATGTGCTAGGCAATGTATAACCAGTCAAGAATTTGATTTGCATACTCTAGTTGCCAGGAAATGGCATTTTCTGTACATTTGGCAAGGAGAAGCATCAGGAGTTGTGTCTGATACAAAGACATATCTGAGTCAGGTTAATTTGATTGACTACCTTCAATAAAAGGTGAAATATTAGGGGGGATATCTGTAATAGTCTCAATTATAAAGATTTTTTAAAGAAGCTGAGACCTAGCCAGTATGCTCAGTGGTTGGAGTGTCAGTCCTGGTCAAGGGCATGTACCTAGGTTGGAGGCTCAATCCCTGGCCTCAGTTGGGGTGTGTGTGGGAGGCAACCAATCGATGTGCCTCTCTCACATTGACGTTTCTCCCCCACCCCTCTTTCCACTCTCTAAAAATCAATGAGAAAAAATATCCTTGGGTGAGGATTAACAAAAAATAATTTTAAAAAATGGTGAAATGTTAGCCATAGAGAGGCAGCTTTACATTTATAATTTCCATAGCTATTCGTTAATTTTCAATTTTGATCATCTATTAAACTTGACAACTAATAAATAATAAACTCGACAACTTGTATTTTACTGCAATTCATTTCATTGATTAGAAAGCTTCAAAAATTGGCAGTCTATTTCAGTAAAAGAAAAGGATATATCATTTTAATGGTTGAATACAACAATCAGTTTAGTTCTTACAAAAAGAAAAATGAGTATAATTATGTAATAGCCAACATCCTACCTAGAATAAAAGTACATATCTGGTTAATAATGATCTTCAATAAGTACTGAATATTATTTTGTGATAATATTAATATACAGGAACAATTTTTCTTGATTCTACTAATGGTAGATTTTTTCCCCAGTAGGCAAATATATTTTTTTAAACAGTTCTATTGAGGTATAATTCCTATACCACAAAATTAAATCATTATAAATGTTCCAATTCAAATTCAAATCTAGTTTTATTCAAATTCAAATCTAGTTTTAGTAGGACACTACTGTCATCCCAAAAAGTTCCTCTGTGCCCACTTGCAATCAATCACTACCCAGATTGCTTGGTTCTTTCCCATGCATGCGGTAGCTCTCCAGCAGCAAGCCATGTGGGAGACTTATGCAGACATTCTGTGGTTTTCTCATTTTTAGGTTCTCCCAGTTAAATCTGACTGATCCACTGCTTGTCCAAACTAGGACTGCAACATCAGGTTAGCCAAGTTGCAGGTTTCCCTAGTTTATTTCTCCATCTTTGCTACTTTTAGTTGGTAAAATCACAGACTTCCCCCTGTACTCCAAATTGATGCTACATCCTTTCTGACAGTAAAGCTGCTTTTTTTTTTTGAGACCAGCCCCACACTGGGAAAGCTACTCACTGCTTTTGCCACTGAGCTGGGTGGAGGCTGTGGGGCTGAATGAAAGCAGCCCCAGGCAAAGGCCACAGATTCTGGCTGTTTTTAACCAAAGTTTGAGCAGTTTTTCAAGAATAAAATGTTCTCATGTAAAATGTTCTCTTGTAAAATAAATACAAATAAAAATGTACTTTTCAGATCTCTTGTTCTTACACAGATCTGCCTTAACAAAGAATTTTTATAGTTTTCCTATCTCTGCTTGAATACTTCTTCCCAGGTCACCGTGGGACAGCATGTGTGGGAAAGTTATTTCCTCTTAAAACATACCCACCTACCCATTGCATCTAGTCCATGAACTATTTCCTAAACAATTCAAGGATCAATCAGGATGTCTTTCAGTGCAGCCTGAATTGTGAAGTTCTTTTTTTAGGCAAAAAATTATAACCTTATTTACTTTTTTGCAGAACTCAGATTTAACCAGGGACATAAAAGTAAGATGTAAGTAAAATTTGTTTGATACAGACAAGAGCATTGCAGCCAGGATAATTATACAGATTACATTTCTGACAGCTGCCACTGTAAACATTTTGCTAGTGTGATGGGAATTCCTGACACTATATTATGTGCGCTTATGAACCCCTTTCCTTGCCTGGCTCCATTAACATAAAAGGGCTGGACCTCCTTGAGAACTGGGGTGGGAGACAGGCTTCACACACCACTCTGTGATAAAGACATTGCTTTCTAACAGCTGCTTAAATAAAGACACTGCTCCTGCCCTGACCAGTTTGGCTCAGTGGTTGAGCAGAGGCCTGCGGACCAGAGAGTCCCGGGTTCAGTTCCCACTAGGGGGACATACCAAAAAAAAAAAAAAAAGACACTGCTCCTTCCCTAAGAAACTGCAACGTCACAGTGTAAAGCAACCATAGACTTCGGCTAAATCATAGGCTCAATCTATTGGCAGAGATTTTGTGATTTGACCCAGAACAAGTTTGAGTCAGATGGTAGAAAAAGCCAAGGCATCTTCCCATGCTTGGATAACCACATCCTACATTTTTTGAAACAAGAAACTAGCTACATGTTAGCACTAATTTCAAAACAGTTTCTACTTTTCATGAACAAGAAGTAAATGATCTCCTACAAACACATCTCTTCCTGAAATTTTTAGAGATTTTTTTTCCTAATTTTAGTTCATTTATGTTAGAATCAACTCAGTAGAAAGAGCTACTGATTACTCTCTCATTAAATCACTACCTACAGCAAGCTCAGAGTCACTGCCCACAGATGGACCGAGTGTGAAGACCAGTGATGACCAGTAGCACCAGTGAGAGGAAGATGGTTCTCATGTGCACTTGCATCACCTCAAGAATTGCTGGTGAACCAAACCTCAAAGGCATTTCACTGATTAGACTGCAGCCTAAGAAAATTGTGGTATGATTCAATTATATGGCCTTGGTCCATGTTCTCCCATGCCCCATTTCAGAAGTTTAAGTAATATTTGCTACATGTAGATAATATTTAACATATACACGTTTTACAAAGAATAGTTGTAAATGTTAATAAAACCATCAGCTAACATCTATGTCTGCTGTGGGTTCCTTCCCTGGCCCACCTTCCTGATTCTATTCTAAAGAGAATCACTAGCCTGGCTGGTATGGCTCCATAGACCGAGTGTCATCCTATGGACTGAGAGGTCCCAGTTCGATTCCTGGTCAGGGCACCTATCTGGGTTTCAGGCTCAATCCCCAGTAGGGGGCAGCCAATTGATGTTTCTCTCTTACATTGATGTTTCTATCTCTCTTTCTCTTCCTCTCTCTTAAAAAAAAAAAAAAAAAATCAGTAAGAGAATCACTAGCCTGAAATGTGTTAACCTTCCCTAGTTTTCTTCTTTTTAAATATATATATGTTAGAGCCCTGGCCGGATAGCTCAGTTGGTTAGAGCATCATCTCAATTATGCCAAGGTTGCAGGTTTGATCCCTGGTCAGGGCATTTACAAGAAGTAACCAATGAATGCATAAATAAATGGAACAACAAATCAATGTTCCTCTCTCATTCTAAAATCAATAAAAATTTTTTTAATAAAAAACTATATATACACATACACACATATATAAAGAGTGCTGATTTATTGAAGGTCAACAAACCTTTGAAGATAGGGTAATTTCTGACTTCAAGGCAAGGAGACTAGCAAAGCAATTACTATATTATATTGAAGATACTTTCAGAACACATTAGTTGGATGCTAACTTGTTAATCAAGTTGCAAGCTTTTTAACTTTGCCTCATAACCTTTTAACCCTCCTAAGGAATATGACTTTCCTATCAGACACTGGCACTATTTAAGGGAATTTGAGTAATTTAAAGGGCATTGTTCTTACATGCTAATTATAGAACTGCAGTGCCCCCTAGTGTCAAGTACAAAGCAAACATTTAATAATACCCCCCCTCCCACCCCCCATACTCATTCTAGAATTAGCATTTATTTCTAGAAATCTACCTCCATTATAGTGTTGGGGAAAGAATCCGGGCTTTGGAGCTCCACTTTATCAAATGAACTGATAAGGAAAGTACCTAAGTTAGGCACATAGTAATTTTGTTCATCTAGCAGTCCTATTTTAGAAGTTTTGTCTAAATCTCTGATGTTTTAAATTAATTACATTAACCTCATTTTGTTAAGTTTGGCTTTTTCCACACTGAGTAACATCTCTTTATATATATAAAAAAATACACTTGGAACATGGTGTTTTCCAAAGCAATTTCATTCCTAGTACAACATTATCAATTTTTAATCTTCACACGTGTGGAATTTCTTGCCATTTTTATGTGCAATCCAATGAATACATCTATTTTGGGAATAGAAATAGTCTGTTCAGTTCTGAACTTTCATTCGGCTGACCTAGCACACTTTCAAACCAAAAAAGAACAGAGTAATACTTGGCGGTATTTGTTTGCTCACAGTGCTTAGCTGGAGTGTTTATACATTAGTGATCATTCAAAATATACTCATGAGCATAGATAGTAATATAGCCCTAAACTCTTCAGAGAACAGAACTACAGGGATTTGCAAAGTGATATTAGAGGAAAACAGTTGGCTGATTTTACCAACACTTTCTATTAAAAGTGTGGTCATGTTTTAAGAGCGTATAAGCATGGTAAAGATGCTTGGGCCACTTCTTCTTGCCACAGACAGCTGACTATTTGAAACGGGTTACACTGCTTTATGATCTAGGACATAGATCATAAAGCTTTCCTTACTTTCTTCAATCATGACTATTCAAAAAAATTTTTTTGTTGTTCTAATACTCACCCAAGGATATTTGTCCATTGATTTTTTTTTTTTTGGACAGAGTGGGAGGGAGGGAGACAGAGAGACACACACATTGATTGGTTACCTCCCGCACGACCCCAACCAGGGCTGAGAATCGAACCCTCAACCCTTTGCTCCTTGGGCTGAAGCTTTAACTGCTGAGCCAAACCAGCCAAGGCAGTAACTCTTCGATTTTAACTTAAACCTGCATTTCTGCCCATGCGGAGGACACGTTAAGAATTCCTTGACTACCAGCCTGAGAGGTTTGGCATGGGGCATGTCCGGTTGCAGTGTGGACTACACTCGGCTTCTGTGTTAATGCAGCCTGAGTCCTGAACCAATGTCTGGACACTGACTTTTGCCTCCACCTGAGGAGTTCTCTTCCTCTAAATTAGCAGCTGTATCCCTGTCAACATAAAATCAAGATTTGCAGGAATTAAACCTGCTTGAAACTAACATCTGACACAAGCTTTAACAGAACCACCAAACCTGGTTAATCCAAATCACTTTGCAAACTCCATTTTTATTTGGATTAAAAAGCTTCAGATGAACAAACATAAGATACATACATGTTATAAGACTAGTTGCCACTTAAAACTCTTTTACAGAAATTAGAATAAACCAAGTTTTAATCAGGTCTAAAAATGTTCAAGCTCAAAAGTCAACACCACCAATTTGGAAATTTTACACAAAGAAGTGTCCCCTCTCAATTCTTCCTCATAGGAAGAGAAGGGTGGTTTCAAAAACAAAACAATTCAAGGCCTTTTAAATCAGTTCGCTGACATACTATTTTAAACCTATAGGTTTTCCCCTCACATAAACAAAATTTTCCACATGAACTTACATTTTGAAAATACTTAGGCCATTGTGCTTTCTAAGCCGTATCACTACAGTTCCTAAAACTCATGAAAAAAAAAAAAAAAAAGATGTATAGTTAACTTGTACGTTCTTAAATCAGCATTTTTTTTTTCCTTTCTTTCTTTTCTGGAAGATGGCTGACCTCAAATCTTACATCCTAAATATTAACTGATACTCTCCAAGTTAATATACAGAAAGACATGATTCTAAAATAAATATATATATTTTAAAAGAAAAACTTAATTAGGGCCTGCCTAGTGGCCCCCCTGGCCCAGCTCTGCATTGCCTTAGGGAAGCTCCTGGCCGGATCTATGGTTTCTACAGCACCTCCAGACACCGGGAAGAAGCCTGGAGGAGGAGTGCTCTGGCTTCTAATGCCCCACGTAGCCCACAGTAAAGAGTTTTTAGAGGCTTCCCAAGAAGTCTCATCCAGACCTTAAGAAGGGAAATAAAATGGGTGCATGAAATAAATAAATAACTTAACCAAAATTAAATTTCAGGTTCTTTGGTGTAATTCAAGGATGTCTAGAAATAAAATAATCTGATTGTATTATACAGTCCATGATGATTCAGTGGCCCAAATAACCAGAAACTGAAGGTTTCTTTATCTTATTTAGTTTAACAATAAGGTACTGACATACTTCTGCAATGCATTTAAAAAAATTCAGAATTATTTAAAGTACTTGATGCAAACTGAGATCCAGTGGTTGACTATAGGCAATTAAGTTACAAGGGCCTCTAGATACAAGACTTTTTCCATTCTATACTCTTTTGTCCCCATGATTTAGTAAGAATGGTAATTAAATATCCAGGTACTGAGTTATACCAGACTAAAAGAAAAAAAGTATCCTCTGAGAGTTACTCTTTCAACTTACAAACAGCAGTGGAAGGTCAACCACAATGGCAACCACCTTGTTACAATGAAGCAGGTTTCCAAAACGTTAGTGAAACACTGTTCCATGCTTGATGCTTTTTACCTGTCTGAGCACCATATACTGCCTCCAAATGTTTATTCTAGGGTCATAAAAGAGAGACAGGGTTATCAAACTCAAGTGTTTGGGATCTGTAAAGGTCTTTTTCATGAGCATTTTCTTAAATGATTCCTTTCTCTTGAAATTCAAAAGCACAAGCTACATTTTAAATATTTTAGAAAGTTTTAAATTTGTGGTTGAGAATCACAACGATGAAACTTAGGGGGGAAAAAAAAAGCCACATCTGATGAGGAAACAAGGAATACTAAAACATTTGCATATGCAGGCAATCTACTCATTTACAATTATGCTTCTGATGCAGCTCATACCTGGTTATGCACTCCCTTCCCTATGTTAGGTTAGGTGTTAGGTTTAAAAATAAATCACCTCCATGGACGCCTCAATGCTTTCCTCAAGATGAACTTCAATGTAAGAGATTTAAAATTTTAAATAATCTAACATGTATAGGCATAAATTGTGAATTTATTATAAATAGATCAAAAGTACCCTTAAACTTACCTGCCAAGACTAAATATAATTCAGGGTTGTGCACACATTTTATAAAAATAACTGACACCATAGATACCTAACTCAGCACAAGAAAAAGTGCTCTCTCCCTCCAGGTGTCTGGGAGATGCCCCAGCTACAGGACACACAGCACTGACTTCAGATTTCTGCAGCGAGCCTCTGAGTTAATAGAGTAAATGTGCATGTCTACCAAATACGTATAATCTAAATAACAGTCTTTCACTTCACCTGTAACAAACACTTTTTGCGAAAGTGGCTTAGGATATTCAGGCACATGAAACAGACACAAGTACACTCCCCTCTCTAAGATGTAAACTAGGACCAACTTCACATTTCATTGTCAACTTAAACTAATCTGTAAACTTGTGTGTGTGTGTGTGTGTGTGTGTATTTTTTTTTTCTCCATGGTTTGTTCTTTTATAAAAACAAAAAACCCAATCCAAGACAAAATCTTTGATGGTTTCAGTTCCATGACAAGAAGTAAAAAGATAAAACTCCAAGTCTACATATACAACCAATTATGAAACTGGTTTTAAACGAAAGAAACATATGCAAAAAATCTTTGTGTATTTGATAAAGTCAACTTAATATAACAAAAACAAATGGAAATAGCTTATTAAAAGTGTCCTTATATAAAAATGGCCTTGTGATGTACAGTAAAATGCAATAAAAATTATCCTTTGTTCCTCCCCCCACCCCCAGTAACTATGTGGCTACTATTCCACAAAACTCTTTATGCTTCTATAAAAGAAACGTAATAGATGTGATTAAAGGTTTTCTAGATTGTATGCTTGGCGAATGTTGAGGGTGTCCCGGAGCATCAAATCCCGAAGGCGCCAGAGGGCATCTGCCATGGTGGTGTGGGCCCCTTTACTTTTTAGCCAGTGAGAGGGTAGGCGGCTCTCTTGTTCTTTTGACAAATGGACATCACGCCTTCGAGCTGAAAATTAAAGTGAAGACAGAGGAATAGAAATAGGAATTTTAAGGTAACACATTTTCCCTCAGTCCTAAGGTCTAACCAATTTATTAGAACATAAAAACATTATTTATTAAATATTATGAATTTTAACTCTGCAGAATGTTTCCAAGCAAATTTCTTATATCATTTTATTAGACATCTTGGTTTTTAGAAAACTAATTCACTTAGGTATGAGACTACCTATCCAGGGATGTCTTGTTTTATGCTTTGTATTTTAGAAATTATCTAATAATAACTTCACAAAAGAGCAGTATAAACACCTAAAAGATTAGGTCATTAATAATTCGTTGTAGGCATTCCTAATATTTAATAATTACTTTCGTGTGAAGAAAAATTTCTAAAAAGGTAAATGTGAAGAAAGAGAAAACATACCTACTACTCAAATCAAATTATCAAATTTGGTTTAGAAATAAAGAATGAATAGAAACTTCCAAATTTCCTTCCAGAGACTAGGCAAGTTATTTTAGTTTGTACTGAAAAGACATTAAGTCTGTTGAATGAACTAAATTAATAACTTGATAGGTTAATAGAAACACATTTTCTAATATTTTTTCTTTTTTAAAAATTGAGGCGAGCCCGGCTAGTGTAGGTCAGTGCTTGAGCATCGACCCATGCACCAAGAAGTCACCAGTTCAATTCCTGGTCAGGGCACATGCCCAGGTTGTGGGCCTGATCCCCAGTTGGAGGCATGCAGGAGGTGACCAATAGATGTTCTCTCTCATTGATGCTTCTATCTCTCTCTACTTATCCCTTCCTCTCTCTCTCAAATCAATAAAGAAAAAACAAAATTTGAGGTGAAATAATTTGATGTATTCAAATGCCTAAAAAATAATTGAAAAAAATTCAGAATATACTTAAAAAGATGATGGTGCTGTTTATGACAAAACTAAGCTTTAAAATTCAGCAAAAAAAAAAGAAAACATTTTCAAAGTGTGATGTTAAAATACAAAGAACTGCCCTGGTCGATTTGGCTCAGTGGTTAGAGCACTGGCCCTCGCACTGAAGGGTTGCAGGTTTGATTCCCGGTCAAGGGCATGTAACCTGGGTTGCTGGTTCATCCCCGGCCATGGTTGGGGCCGTACAGGAGGCAGCCAATCAATGTCTCTCTCTCACATAGATGTTTCTCTCTCTCCCTCCCTATCTAAAAATCAATGAAAAAATATCCTCGGGTGAGGATTAACAAACACACAAACAAAGATACAAAGAAGCTCCAAACCTTTATATTAAATATACCATTTATTTTACTTGTATAAGAGAAATGGATATTTGCCCTGTGCTATAATATGCCAAAAGCAGCAAGAGGACTTTAACAAAGCATGGATCCCTCATAAAGACTTATTGAGAAGGATTCCCCTTACCTGCCAGAGTCTGGTCCCACTTGCTAATGCTGTTGGACTCAGCACTGAGTCCTTCAATGTATTTCAGGTAGGCTTCTGAGTGGAGAAGCCGTTGTGTCTTCGGTGGAGGAGCCACAAACATAGGTGTTGTTGGTTGCTGTATGACAGGGGGGCCGGCTGGATGTGGGCCAGGATATGGAGGTGGTGCCTGCTGCCCTGGAGATCCTAAAACTCCTACCTGAAAGGGCACAGAACACAGTGAGGGAAAAAGTACTCAGCACATGTTTTGAGAAAGAGGATAATGTGAATTCTGTCAAGTCTGTCAAGGCTCACCTGCTGTCCATATGGACTTCCGCCTGGTGCTGGAGTCCCTACCATAGGGGCCACCCCTTGGTTCATTACACCTGTAATTCAGAATGCAATGTCTCAATTAGAGACTCTGGTTGACATGACTGAAAAACTACTGTCTGATAAAAAATGATAGCATTTATAATGCAAGCCTATGGATTTCTGCCTTTGAGTCTTTATGGATAGGAACCCTCCGCACCCAAAACAGGATGTAGCATACAAACAGAAAATTCTATTATTTTGTTTTCTAGGTACTTGACAATGCTAGCACAACTTGTCATATGTGTATTACTTGTTCATGGCTTAGAAATTATTTGAACCCTGCAAAAATTCTAGTATTTCCCTAGGTAAGCTATAGTCAGAATACACCTATATTTTCAAGGTATTTTTCTTCTGACAACACATTTTCCTGTAACTGAACCCTGTGTTTCACTTCAGTGGCAATGGTATTCAATCAGGCTCAGCAGTATGCAGTGTGGTAGGACAGTTAAGGACACAGGGAAGAGGTTGTGCAAGTGCATAGTTAAATGAGCGTTGTGGAGGCTGGAGGCACATCCCTGCTGTCCCCTCATAGGCCACCAGCACCTCTGGTTCTGACTGGAGTCACTAATGTTGGCGGAGACAGGACACTTCCATCTGATAGATCATCACTTTGAAAAGGGCACATTTGGAAGCAGGGCAGTCTCACTGCTATCACTTCAAATACAAAATGAAAGGAAAGAGAAAGATATTATGGTCCTACTATATTTGAGTATGTATTTGATAATAATTTAGTAAACTTCTTTTGGTGACTCCTCATAAACAACTTCTGTCTCACAGGTACTAGTTGATAATAATGAGATATCCTAAATTTAATGTCTAGGGTTATTTTAATAACCTCAGGGCTATCCACTTACTGTTCTCAAAACAAAGAAGCAAGAAACCCAGTTTATTAAAAACTAACAAACAAACTCCTGATGAGGTTGTTGTTTAACCCTTAAACAAATCCTGCTGGCTGCATAAAAGGTTCAAGAGGAGCTAACTCCATATTCTATACAGTTCCTCTGGATTAAAAATGTTAATATTTTGACCAGGCAGAACCAGCCCAATACTTTAAGGTTCAGAATTACTAAATGCTACTTCCAGGAGGTATTAGACATTTGTTAGAGAGGAAATAATAAGTAAAGATAAGCCCTGGCTGATCTGGCTCAATGGCTAGAGCATCAGCCTGCGGACAAAAGAGTTTTGGGTTTGATCCCTGACCCTGGTCAGGGTCATGCGGGGGGCAACTAATCAATGTGTCTCTCTTATGTCCATGTTTCTCTCCCTCTCTTCCCCCTCTATCAAAAACAAAACAAAACAAAAAATCAATGGAAAAATATCCAAAGTTGAGGATTTAAATAAAAGCTTTCATTTTATATTCCAAGTATCCAGAAAGGTACCTGGATTACCATGATAGGATCCTAATGATTATTTGTGAATGAATGAAGGGATTGTGGTGGGTAAGCTGCTGCTCCAGCAACATATTATTAACCCCTGCCTCCCAGGCACTTCACCAGACTTAAGATTCCACAACACAGTGGGCCTCCCTAAGCTGCCTATGTCAATCTTTGCAGAGCAACACAAATAAATCAGTAAACCTCTCTGCTTCCTCTATTTACAAATGCCATGCTAGGGAGCAGCAGATGAGAATGTGGACCAAGTCCCCAGAGGAATTTCACTGAATTCTCCTCTCCTCAAAGCCTGATCAGAAATGTGTGTGTAGCCCGGCTGGTGGGGCTCAGTGGTTGAGCGTTGACCCATGCATGAAGAGGTTGCCGGTTCAATTCCCGGTCAGTGCACATGCCCAGATTGTGGGCCAAATCCCCAGTGGAGGGCATGCAGGAGGCGGCCAATCAATGTTCTCTCTCATCAATGTTTCTCTCTCTCCCTCTCCCTTTAAAATCAATAAAGAAAAAAAAAAAAGTGTGTATGTATAGGCACTAAGAGGGGTTCTTCCCTGTCTCCCTAACTATAATCAGGTGTGTTCTTTCCTTCAAATGCAATTTAAAATCTGAAGGAGGAAAGGCAAACAGGGGTGCTCCAACACCCACCAGAGATATCTGCTACTTAGACATGGCTCTCATCGAGTCCTACGTGCACCTAGAAGTCAACTCCAACCTCATCTGGCTGAACAGTCAGACACCCTATGCCAAGGTGAGAAGGCACAGAATTAAGGTCAATTTTATTTGCCAGATGGGCATACCCATTTTACGACTGACTTCTGCTGCAACAGCAACTCACATACAGGCCACCACTTCCATAATGAAGTATGTACTCCCACAAACATTTCTTCCTCTGGATATATCTGGATCAAACATTTCTGTGGAGTTATGACCATTCTCTAGTAATACTCACAATGAGTGTGGCTGGAGGTTCTAGGCCAAGCCATCATGTTCGCTCACCCTGCACACTGCTGGGTGTACACTCTGAAACATCACTTGGAATTCTGTATAATCCTATGATCAGTAGGTCCAATACTGGTGTAAGCAAATCTAATGCTGCTACATTTTATCACCTGGGCTGGGCCTTTAGCTGATATTTTGGATAACGGACCAAATGTGATTCCAAGTCATCTTAAGGTTACATTCCCTTCCAACTATGTTATAGCTAAGGGTCACTTCTTTTGAGTATGATGGCAATTATTATGGGAACCTGTGATTTTTCCTTTATTATAATCTTTCAACTTAATAATTAATTATAAATAACACTGTAGCTATATCTGGACTTCATTTATATGTTTCTATATGAAATAACTTCTGAGCTTCTGTCACAGACAAACCAGTGTCTATAGTTAGTAGAGTGGACTATGCTGTTCTTCAAAATGTTATGTCATGCTTCTTAGGGGACTCACATACAGAAAACTAGTACAGTGCAAATTTGTTCCCTTTCTCCTTTTTGTTCCTAGGACTGACTGAAGGATTTCTGAAGAGTTCTACATTAGTGACTGCAATCCCCTTAAGAAGTGCTGTTTGAGAAGCAGGAGACAGAGTAGGGACCCTATACAAAAAGATCCTGTGAGATAAGAATTGAATTAGAGGAAGAATGCACTCAGGAGCAAAAAGTGCTTTTATATGCTGTGTCTGACTTTTTTAGCCCATGTGAAACTGTGTGATTTTAGAGTATGCCTCCTGCCCCTTGGTCTGCTAAATCTGGTCTCTGCCATGTGTCCTGTGCTGCTGCTAGGCAGCCAGTTGTTCTACACACAGGATAGGCCCTGCTGCTGACATCCCTAGGATTCTCAGGCAAGGAAGGCCTGCCCACAATGGGCAGCAAGTGCCTCCTAAAACAACTGGCTGAGGAAGGAAAAAGAGAACACAAACATGAGATTAATGAGTGAATGAGGATGAAGTTCTTACCCGGTGGTGGGATGCCCGGGAGGCCGGGCACACCTGGCGGAAGATGGTGGGGTGGAGGCCCCCCTGGGTGAAGTGGCTGCATGCTGCCCATGCTAACAAGGCCATCAACTGGGCCCTGCAAAGGTGGAAGGCCTGGCGGATAGCCACCCATCATGCCTTGAAGGACACAACAAATTTCAGACATGCATCATTAACATGCAACATGAGCTAAGTAACAACAAACCTCCCACATGCACTACTAATGAATAAAGCACCCTTAGTATTGCATGATACAACGGCAATTAGTGCAATTATTTTGTTGCAATAATGAACAAAATAAAAAGTTATAAATATGAAACCCAACATTTCTGGATGAATTAGTACTTAGTATATTATTACTTTTAGTTATTTTCCCTGGGATAAATATCCTGCATGTTTTCAGTTAAAAATAAAGAGGAGTTCCAGTAATAGCCTTCCCAAGTCATGATTATTGCAAGCTGTTCAGAGTGACCAGTTCTGCGACTGCGATTCTAATTGAATGTTATTATATTATTATTCTAATAACTCCATCATTCCACTCTGCCCACACTCATATGCCTATCATCGGTACACATGAGGGGAAACTGGAATGGAGGGAAATGAGGTGCACAGCCCTGATCACAAAGCATGGTTCTCCAGCTTGGGGGAGGACGGCAAGAGTTTTTCGACTTTTACATCCACTCCGTCTCCCTTCTAGCCCCACCACTGTTGCTAAGAATGGATCATGCTCAAGCCTGAGCTGGTGAGCCGCTAAAAGCCATCACAATGTATGATGTTTCATCTTTACATCTCAAAACAAATTAAAATAAAGATAAAACCTAAACCCTCCCAAGCCAACGTAAGCCCAGGTCACTCATAGCCTGCACTTAGACCTTAGGGAGGAATGGCTGGAGAATCAGGCTCTGCCGACATGAGAAAATGCCAATTGTTATCACTGTCTCCACGCTCACAAATGTCCTCACATAAACCTTCTTTTAACAGGGAGCATTTTAAATGAGGTACAGAATTTCTGTGAACAGAAGCTTTTTATATTCCTTTATTTTCAAAGTGCATTTTCATATGATAAAATATTTTCCTCTGGCTAGGAAAAAGTTTCAAGAAACAAGTATTTTTTGCAAAAGGAGTGATAGGAAGAAAATAATTTCAAAATGTCAAAGACTCACCTATCAAAAGACCTTTGAAGTCACACATTTTTTAAAGCAAGAAAAACAACTTGACTTTTCTAGGATTTGAAATGATCACAATGAACAAAACATAAGACTTCCCCCCAAAATGCAATCACTTTTGGTCACAACTTCTTGCACAAAGGGAAGGCTGAGGGACTGGTGCCAAACCTCATTTTTATAAAATACTCTTTGTAGAGGGACTCAGGGAAATAGTGAAAAACTCCAGATTCTAAGAATTTTACTCTTTGATTTTCCCTAAAGAATTATTTGAAAGGTATTTATTTATAAAAGTCTAGTCTCTTAAAGCTATAATATTACTGATAATTCTGAGGGTGATTCAGCCTGCTTCATGAATCATATCTAAGCTGACTGAAAAACTTACAATTACACAAACCAGTAAAACAAATGTTAAATAATAATACCTCTATACTTGAAATAGGATTACGAGTTTCACTTTTAAAAAATGAGAGTTCAGAGAGTAAAATCTACTTTTGAACAGACACCATCACCTTAAATATGAGAAGATCCAATGTTGCCAAACTACCTTTTAACCACACCACCAGATACAGATTTTAGGGAATTTAAGAATGTTAGGAAACTTTGCTTTCAATTACAAAAGCCCATCTGAACGCACCCTTCACGGGCTGTGGTTGAAGAAATTATTGAACTGAAAGACATGATGCTTGTCTTCATTAAACTGTACTTTGGCATTTATTATCCCAGTCACATGTGTTCAAATGAGCTTCAATGCTTGTAAGCAAAGCTGGTCTCAGATAGTAACAAGGCTAAGACTTAGTCCCTATGCAACCTGTAAACCCATGAAAAATCACCCTGTTAGCTGCAAAGTTCCCACTGTAGACTGATTACTATAGAGAATGCTTGCCCTTCACTCCCATGGCCCAGAGTCTGGGCAGCACACACTTAATAGTGGAACAGGGACTTTCTATAAGGTGGCCCCATCCTCCCCATCGATCAGAGTTCTATGATGTTATTCCCCAACAGGGAGCTAAAATGCTGCAGCTGCTGGTTTTTTTGTTTTGTTTTGTTTTTATGTTTTTAACTGTTTGAATTCATTTTGTTAATGTGTCCCTGGGCTTTTTAGTCAAGGGCACAGTGCTACAATATCACACATCAAATAGAACAAAACAGGATGTCAACAAGGGAATTCTAACTTTCAAAGTCCCCATGTTCAAGGCCTGATTTCTAAAAACCTTTGGAAACCCAATAACCAAAATGGGCCATGGAATAGAGCAGGCAATTATGACATTTGTTAGATCAACATCAGTTACACTGAAAGTACTGAAAAGCCATGATTCAGATGTGCTTTGGCGAGTGCAACTGCTGAGTTCAGCGACAGTGCATTTGAGAACTTGTCATCATGAAAGGTAAGAGCGACAATGGAAAAGTTATCCTATGCTACTCTTCCTCAAAAAGCAAATACAAAAAAAGCAAAAACAAAACAAAACAGCATCCCAATGAGCCTGCCTTGAACAACACTGTCTTAGACTCCCTGTGAAAAGAGGTCAGACTGCTTTTGCTTAAGAAGAAAGGGAGCTTGTATAGACCTCACCAGGCTTAGAGAAATAACAAAGGAGGGACCCGAGAAGTGGTCTGCAGGCTTCTCATTGGAGACATGTCAGACAAGGATATCCAATTTGAGAAAAGTCAAATTTGCTATGGCTACCAGAACCAAAGACAACACACACAAGCAAACCACATTCATCATTTTCTTTCTTTCTTTTTTTTTTAAATATGTGACTGGGATACTAACAGAAAATGCAGTTTAATGTAATTAAATAGAAAAGCATTACAGAGTGGGCACAATGAATTGAATAAGGACTTTGTATTCCACTTAGCAGTCATGCACACTGGTGACCAAGAAAGGATTTATAATTCATTGTCAAAAATCCTTTTATATGGTCAGTCTTTTTAAGGATGGCTGCAGCAGAACAAGGCAAACTGAATACTGGAATGAGATGGGAAAATCAACATTACCTAAAGACTAGTTTGGTGTTTTCTCTTGGAAGTCTCTCCAGAAGAGAATGCAGGGTCTATTTATATTTTCTGCCATAATGCTCTATCAAGAGCAGTCTGGGGTAGAGAACAGTGCTAGACCATGCCCACAGCTAGGGAAGATCTACTCCCTACCAATTCCCAGGATTGGGCCCAGGGCCCATTTCTGGGGCAGAGGGGAGGCATTGCCCGTAGGGGAAAGGCAATGTAAGGACAACATGGATGACTTCAAATTTTGAATCTGTTATAGAAAAGCCTAGAGACTATGGCCTACTCCTCATTGGAGAAAAAAAAAAATGAAGGAATTTCTTAAAGTGGAAAAAAATGTTCTTAGCTCCTGTTTTTACCTGCAACAGGTGTCAACTGCTGATTGAGCATCCCCATTGGTGTTGGTGGTGGCACCACCCCCATGAGAGCCCCCACAGGGGTGCCTGCTCGGGGAGAAGCACTCGGCTGCTGTTGCTGTGCTGCTCGCTCTCTCTCCTGCTGCTCAGCAACTTTAGCTGCCCGCTCTGTAAAGGCATTTCAGATTTTCAATTCTGTTTTTAACCCAGGAATTCAAAATACCATCCATTGCATTCAACAGGACTAATAAAAACACAGGCAACAGTTCTGTCTCAATGGAAGGAACAGTAGATGACTAGTCTCAACACAGGAGGATTCAGGCCGATTGCACTTGGTAAACTAGAGTCCAGCTTTCCTATCCCATCTTGAGAACTGGTCTGCAAAGATTTCAAGAATGTTAAGACTGCAACACACATTCAGAAAGCACAGGTTTTATTTAAACACGTCACCAGCGTAACCAACATAGTTAATCTCAAAAGGCACCCTGAAGATGAGAAGCGCTACCATTATTCTAGTATTAAAAGCATTGCAAATTATTTATAATTTCAACGTGAAGCAATTCCATGGCCCATTATAATTTTTGGCACAATTGTTACTTACTATATTTTCCTGATTCCTTGCACCCAATTTTACTAAGATTTGAGGACTCATTATTAGTGTCATGGGGTTTAGCAGCTGAAGAAAATTAACTCTGTAAGGGAAAAGTAGCTCACTGCCTCCTCCACAAGGTTTTAGAGACATTCAATGCTAATTTCTACATTCTAATGAAGCAAAGAGGTCATGTTTAATAAACCCTAAGGGGAAAAAATGCATGATACTCCAGGCTATAGTCATCAAAAGAAGGGAATTATATATACATATTAAGCAATGGACAATATACTGAAAGAAGCAGGTTTCCTGAAGCTGAGCAGTTCAATACTGACCATAAATCATCCTAAATCAGCAAAAGTTCCAGAATTCACTATTATTTCATCTGAAATGCAAGAGGAGCATTTTCTTGTGCCAGTTCTGGGCTATGGAACCAACCTTGCTATACCCCTCACTCCCTTGCGTTACTCTGCCTTCATCTCCATAGTCAGTAGCCCCAACAAACACATTCCAGTGTTTTGGGGAGCTAGCAGGTTGGACCCTTACTAGTGAACTCTAGAAATGTGTATTCCCAAAGCTCCCACAATACAGGGTTTATTTTGCTTCACCATTCATAAATAGGCAATTCTTCCCACTCTTCATCTGGGCAAACTGAGGCTAGGAGACAGGCAGTGACTTGTCCAAGGATACAGAGAGAACCAGCAACCTGTGGCCCTGACTCCTGGTATCACACTCCAACTGCCACACATTGACCCTCCAACATGGAATTCAAAAGGTATACTACCACTGGCTGATCTACGGAGGGGGAAAATAGCTTGAGGTCACATGGCTTTAAAGAGAATTAAGAAGCAACAGCTCCAGTCCTCCTTTATGTAAGAAATGTGAAAGTCAAACAAGTCAAATCTTCGGCAGCAACACAGGTGCCTGCATAGACTTGTCATCACTCACTAACACTGTCCCAGTTTACAGATCCTCTGTACAATGAACGTGAGGGACAAAGGCCATTTAAACAACCTGTTATTTCCTTGAGCTAGCAGTGACCTAGACCCTCCACATTAAATTCTAGTATTTTCATTACACAAATGACACAGTAAAATGGGAGAGTAAGAAAAGGGAGCTGAAAATAGAAAAATTCAGGCCTGTGGATCAATACTGGACTGGCTACTATTGGCTCTTTCTAGAGAAGCCCACTTGGGCTGTCTTGGAAAAGAAAATTATTAAATGAAATCAGCCAAACTCCAAACTTTGGGTTTTGAATTCAATGGGTCAAAACAAAAGTTCAGATTTTGTGCCTCAGATAGACACTGCTGAGTCATAAAACTCACTCTCACTTGATTCTCATGAATTTCAGCCTCCCCTTTGATTTTGGGAGAATTTCTCAGGAGCCATCATTTCTTCCTCTCTTCAGCCCTGATCCAGCATTTTTACTTTTACATTATCTCCAGATACTGTTCTTTCTCTTGTTCACACTGTAAATAACCAGCCATGTAGTACTAGCTTAATTTACCCTGGACTAGGCTTTATACCCACGTGAGCTTCATTTCCAACACTCCTCCAAATGAGTGATATAGTTGGTTTTAACCTTCAGTAAGGTCAAAAATACCAAAGCTCTCCAAAGTTATAGGTTCTTACGAAATTGACTAGGGTTTCTCAAAGTATGTTCTGTAAAATATTAGTTCTTTAGGATTTTAACAGGTATTACATGAATACTTGGTCAAGTTTCAGAAAATGCCATGTGGAAAAAACAGGCTCTTTACTATAGGTCTTAAAGACTTTAATATAAGAATATGCACTGTAAGTTTCCAAAAGAAAAAATGTTTGGAGTGCTTCTCAAACTAGTTTTGCCACAAGTACTTTTCAGCTAAGAATCTTGTAGGATTAAGGTTCTGCAGAAGATCCTTGGGGAAGCCCGTCTGATAATTTTATAATAACCAATCAATTATAATAATTGAAAAGAGTAAAATTTTTTTAAAGTTTTTTTTTGAAACTCCATAAACTTTAATAAAGGAGGCAGCCTTAACAATTCATTTCTTTATGTTTGGCGGAAAATAATGGATTTGGAATTGGCCAAGAAGTGTAATGGCTGACTGACCACAGTGGTCAACCACTGAGAGATGGCTGTAAACTGGCAAAAATAAACCATTAAGATACAATTCCAAATGGAAATAATACAGCTCCAAGGGCAACAGTCCTACCTAATCTAATGTTTACTACTTATTTCTTTATAAAGCCGTAACTGATAAAAAATACGAACAGAAAAATTTTAAAAATCTCTCTCAAGTATTTGTCCCTAATGGCTAAGAGCCACCAAATCCTTGAATGATATAGCTCATAGCCCAAATGATTTAATTATAGAGTAAAAGGAAAATGAAGGCAGTTGAGCTTTATCAAAGAGACCCCAAATGCCTTAAAAAGTAACTATGAATGCAGACACAGCACAGGCCAGGACTGGCCTAGGAAACCAAGAATTTCAGTCAAGCTTCAGGATGAAGTTTACACATATGGCTTATCAAGAGCCATAACCGAAGACCATTGGTTTTGAATGCCCACTTTCAGATGAATTTTAACCAAAGTTATATTTAACATCCTTGTACAATCATTCCTCAGCTTAACACATGTATGTTTAAAGGACTCAATGAAAGAAGAAAATCATGCGAATTTTAATAGCAAAATATTGGTTTGAGAAATTTGGGGGGGGGGGGGGGGGAGGCGGAAACCCACACCAGGATCAGAGGCCAAGTCAGGGGCAGCACTTGCTCAGTCAGGACAAGGCTAGTATTTAGACTGCTGGATGGGAGACATTTGACACAGTCCCCAAAACAAAGTTCATGTGCAAGTGGTAAGAATAAGAGAGTAAAACCTGTCTAAGCACGTGCATTCCTGAAAACATCCCCTTGCTTAGAAAGATGAGGCAGTTGTGTCTAGTTTCTATTTACCTTCATATTCTGCTTTCTTGGCTGTCTCAAGGTTTCTCCATTCTGTCCCCACCAATCGGCTGAGCTCCCCAAAAGAGTAGTCTGGATGCTGGGCCTTTATCACAGCTCTCATCTCACTGCTGAACAGGATGTAGCCACTCATGTTGATTTTCCGTTTGGAGCCTTCCTTCTTTGCACTGCCTTTGGCAGACTTTGGGGTAGACTGTAAGACAGAAAGTTCTTAGAGTGCATCAGTACACTGTATTTTGGTTAACTGCTCAAAGTTTCTGGAAGCCAGGAACATTTGATTCAACAGTTACTATTTTATAGTGTCGTTTAGTTTATAGAAGGCAATTTTCCTGGTTAAAATACAGCTCTTCCTTGCCTCTTACCATATAAGAAATAAATGGAAGTTTCACTGAATTCTGTGACTGCATTCTGTAATGGTGACCTCACAATTAAGTCCTGAGAAAATTCTGAATGAGAAAAAAATACCAACAGGAATCATCTCGACCAAAAAATGAGGTCCTAAAGAAGAAGAGGCTAAAAAGATAGAGGAAATAAAAAATAGAGTAACAGGATGCTGTTCCTCACTGTTTTTCTTCAATACAAGGCAAGGAGAGCTTTCTAACTAAACTTGCCATTAAAAACAGCAATCTATAAAACTTTTAAAAACATTAAATTTTAAATAATAACACTGAGAAAAAAATCTGTTCCTTCCTGCAGAATTCTAGGTTGAAACTCGCACATGTAGGGACTGGACATCTCCTTACTTTGGTTTGAGTCTGCTGCAAACCAAAGCCTGGAGTAAGACAAGTAACAGGAACTTGTCACCTTCACCTGTGGGGGTGTGTAGGGCATGAGATCCAGCTCACTGGCCAAGGGAGTCTGAAGTTGAGGCAGAGAAGGAGGCTCAATGACCTCACTATCCTCTTCTCCCATCTCTTCGATATCATCATCTCCACCTTCTAACTCAGCAAATTTAGCTTCTAGTAACTGGATCTTCTTTTCCAACAAAGGTGAGGGCTCCTTCTGAGGAACAATTGGTTTTCTAAAAGAAGTGACATAAAAATTTTTTTTAAAATCACCATACATGACTCCAGGACTGCTAGGAAAGCAGTGTTCTGCCTTAATATCTAGAAATGACAACCTGCAATCTGCAATATACATTCTAAGTCAGCAAGAAAAAGGGCTTAAATGTGTATTTATAAAGTCACACCTACATACAGATGATTGTTTTTAAAGGATTCTGCTGAATACCCACAAAAGTACTGGGTCCAAAGTTGGGATCTAGTTGCCTATACAGTGAAAAGAATTTTTGTAATCTATGGAACTGTGCAATCTCTTAATAGACAGACTATGAACCAGAACCAAAGATTTCTGCCTCCACATTACAATTATTGGAGTCTATGCCAATAGCACTGTTAGAACAGTTACCACACCTCAGCAGATTATGAGAATTTCTTTTAATCTTTAACTAAATTAATTCACATTTTCTATTTAAAATGTTATTGATTGCTCTAGTTTAAAATCTAATTAAAAAGAAAACCACCCTGCACTATACCATTTTGATATTAGTTTTACTATTAAGAGCTAAAGTGTTTTTTCTTCCTTAGTTTTTCAAGCTTTACCTGAAGTAATAAATTTCATCATCTACCACTTTCGCAGAGAGTGAAAACCTCTTCAGTCCCTTGAATTTCTTCATTTGCTTGTCACTCTCATTGTAGCGGCTCTCACAAAGCAGAACGTCATTTTCTGGTATTTCAGTTGGCCTGCAGGAGAGGAAGTCCTTGAATGACAACACAGCACACTTTCCTGAAATAGCAAATTGGAGAGAAGTTAGAGTACATTGTGTCACAGCTAACAATTATATTAAATTTTTATTACTTTTGCATTAATACAATCACCTGATTCAAAAGTCAGAAGACTTAAAGGATACACACAAGCATAAAGATAAACATGTAGGTCGATGGAACAGAATTGAAAGTATAGAAATAAATGGATACAATTGGGTTTTTATGGGAAATTGATCAACAAGGGTGCCAAGACAATTTAATGGAGGGAAGAATGGTCTCTTCAACAGGTAGTACTGGGACAACTGGACTTCCACATGCAAAAGAACTGAGTTCGAAACCTGCCTCATACCACATACAAAAATTAACTCAAAATGGATCAAAGATCTAAATGTAAAAGCTACAACTATAAAACTCTTAAAACACAGATGTAAATCTTTGTGACCTTTTTTTTCTGGTAAAGAATAGTTTGAATTTTAGAGAGAGAGGAAGGGAGAGGGAGAGATGGAAACATCAATATGAGAGCACAACATTGATTGGCTGCCTCCTGCATGCCCCCTACCAGGGATTCAGCCCACAACCTAGGCATGTGCACTTGACAGGGAATCAAACCAGAAACCTCCTGATGCACGAAATGACACCCAACCAGCTGAGCCACACTGGCCAGGGCAATCTTTGTGAACTTTTAATAGGCAACAGTTTCATAGATGTGACATTAAAATCACAAGCAACCAAATAAAGATAAACTGGACTTCATGAAAATTAAAAACTTTTGTGCTTCAAAAGACACTATCAAGAAAGTGAAAAGACAACCCAATGAACAAAACAAAGTATTTGCAAATCATATCTCTAGTAAGAGTTTAGTATCAAGAATATATGAAGACCTCTTACAACTCAACAATAACAAGACAAATGATGACCCAATTAAAAAATAGGTAAAGGGCCCTGGTTGGTGTGGTTCAGTTGGTTGTGCACCAGGAAGTTGCTGGTTCGATTTCTGGTCAAGGGCACATGCCTGGACTGTGTACTCGATCCCAGGAAGGGGGTGTGCAGGAGGCAGATCAATGTTGTACTCTAACATCAATGTTTCTCTCTCTCCCTCCCTCTCTAAAAGTCAATAAACCATTCTCTAAAAAAAAAAAAAAAAAAAAAAAAGTTAAAAAAAAATAGGCAAAGGATCTGAATAGACATTTCTCCAAAGAAGATATACAAATGGCCAATAAACACATGAAAAGATGCTCAACATCATTAATTATAAGGGAAATTCAAATCAAAAACACAATGAGATATTAAACTCATTAGGATGGCTATTTTTTTTTTTTTTTTTTAAGGAAAATAGTAAGTGTTGGCAAGGATGTGGAGTAATTGGAACCTTGGTGGGAATGTAAAATAGTACAGCTGCTGTGGAAAACAGTTTGGCAGTTTCTCAAAAAGTTAAACATAGTTGCTATATAATCCAGCATTTCTACTTCTAGAGAAATACCCAAAAGAACTGAAAGCAAGGACTCACACAGACTTGTACACCAATCTTCAGAGCAATATTATTCACAATGGCCATAAGGTGGAAACCACCCATATGTCCATCAACAGATAAATGAATTACCCAAATATTATATATGCACACAATGGAATATAATCAGCCTTAAAAAGGAATACAATTCTGATACATGCTATACCATAAATCAACCTTGAGAACATTATGCTAAGTGAAATAAGCCAGATATGAAAGAACAACTATTGAATGATTACACTTACATGAGGTACCTAGAATAGGCAAAATTCATAGAGACAGAAAGTAGAACACATATTACCAGGGGTTGGGAGAGGGAGAAATGGGTAGTTGTTGTGATGATGGTTGCCTAATATTGTCAATAGACTTAATGTCACTGAATTAAGCCTTAATTAAAAATAATTAAGCCCTAGCCAGTTTTGCTCAGCGGTTAGAGCATCAGCCCGTAGACCAAAGAGTCTCAGGTTCTATTCCGGTCAAGGGCACGTACCTCATTTGCGGTTTGGTCCCCGGCCCTGGTCAGGGTCATGTGGGAGGCAACCAATCCATGTGTCTGTCTGTCTCTCTGTCTCTCTCTTTCACGCCCACTCTATCTGAAGATGAATGGAAAACTATCCATGGGTGAGGATTTAAAATAAATAAATAAATAAATAAATAAATAAATAAATAAATAAATAAATTGTTTTATAGGCGAGTTCTTCACATGTGAAGGCAATTTGATGTTAGTCTGATATACATTGCAAATATTTCCCCAAAGTTGTCATTTGTCTTTGCTTCTACCAGTTTTGGTTATGCAAACATCTTTACTTTTACATAACTGAATTTATAAATCTTTACTTGTATGGTTCTGGGTTTTAGGTCAAAGGTTATCAAAATTTCTTTCCCATTTCTTTGGTACCTTTGCTACTTCATTTATGTTCATTTAAACCTGTAACTCATTTGGGAATTTATTCCAAAGTTGATGAAATGAATGGATACAATTTTAGTTTTTCCAAATGGCTATCTTTTCCAAATACCAGTTAGAGAAAAATCCATCTTTTCCCAATTATCTGAAATATTACCTTTGTCATAAATTAAATTATATCTGTGTCTACTGCTAAACTTTCTAACCTGTTCAACTAATCTGTTTACTCATATATTGTATACATAATTTTAATTACTACAATGCACAATGTTTTAATATCTGATAAGGACAGAACACCTCCTCCCCCCCCAATTCACTATGCTTTTTCAGAATTCTCTTGACTTTTATTTTTATTTATTTGTTTAAAACTTATCTTTATTGTTGAATGTATTACAGATGTTCCTCATTTTTCCCCTATTGACGCCCTCCTCCCTGCTCCTGCCCCCCTCCTGCCTTTCCCCACACTGTTGCCTGTGTTCATTGGTTATTCATATATGCACATAAGTTCTTTGGTTTGTTTCTTCCCATCCCCCACACCCCCTTCCCTTTGAGGTTTGTCAGTCTAACAACCAATTTGTACTTCTTAATCCCTTCACCCTTTCACCTATTCCCCTAAACCCCCTCCCATTTGGCAACCAACAAAATGTTCTCTATATCTATGAGAATGTTTCTGTTCTGTTTGTTCATTTTGTTTGTAGATTCAATTGTCGATAGATATGTATTTATTGCCATTTTGTTTGTTCATATTTTTTATCTTCTTTTTCTTCAAGAAGACCCTTCAACATTTCATATAATAATGGTTTGGTGGTGATGAACTCCTTTAGCTTTTCCTTGTCTGGGAAACTCTTTATATGCCCATCGATTCTAAATGATAACTTTGCAGGACAGCGTAATCTTGGTTGTAGATTCTTGCTTTTCATCACTGTGAATATTTCTTGCCACTCCCTTCTGGCCTGCAAAGTTTCTTTTGAGAAATCTGCTGACAGTCTTATGGGAACTCCCTTGTAGGTAACTAACTGCCTTTCTCTTGCTGCTTTTAAGATTCTCTCTTTGTTTTGAACCTTTTGCATTTTGATGATGATGTGTCTTGGTGTGGGCCTCTTGGGGTTCATCTTATTTGGGACTCCCTGTGCTTCCTGAACTTGTATGTCTGTTTCCTTCACCAAGTTAGGGAAGTTTTCCGCCATTATTGTTTCAGATAGGTTTTCGATTTCTTGTTCTCTCTCTTCTCCTTCTGGCACCCCCAAGATGCGAATGTTGGCATGCTTGAAGTTGTCCCAGAGGCTCCTTACACTATCCTCATTTCTTTGGAATCTTTTTTCTTTTTGCTGTTCTGATTGGGTGTTTTTTGCTTCCTTATATTCCAAATCGATGGTTTGCTTCTTGGCTTTACCTACTCTACTATTGAATGTCTGTAAATTATTCTTTATTTCATTTAGTGCCTCCTTTGTTTCTGACTGGTCCTTTTTTATGCTCTTGAGGCCCTCACTAAGTTCACTGAAGTTCTCACTAAGTTCATTGAGCATCCTTATAAGCAGTGTTTTGAACTCTGTATCTGTTAAATTGCTTATCTCCATTTTGTTTAGTTCTTTTCCTGGAGTTTTGTTCTTTTCTTTCATTTAGGACCTGTTTCTTTGTCTCCTCATTTTGGCTGCCTCCCTATGTTTGTTTCTATGTATTAGGTAGAGTTGCTATGTCTCCTGGGCTTCCTAGGGTGGCCTATTGTAGTAGTGTCTTGTAGGCTCCAGTGGCACAGCCTCCCTGGTCACCCCAGCTGGGCCCTTGAGGTGCACCCCTCGTGTCGACTTTACACCCTTCTGTTGTAATTGAGTGTTGATTGCAGTCTTGACGTGGCTTCTTCTTTAATTTCGTAGTTGTAGGACTTCCTTTCAGCTTGATTTCAGGTGGTTTTGAATCATGGTTGTTCTGTAGTTTAGTTGTAATTTTGATGTGGTTGTGGGAGGACATGATACTGCGTTTACCTACTCCACCATCTTGACTGGAAGTCGATCTAATTTTTATTTTTTGACATGATTTTAAAAATCAGTTTATTTAGTCCCAACTTCGTCACAAGAAAACTCCCATTCATTTATCTACTGGATCACATTAAAGATTAATTTAGGGAAAATGAATATCTCCATGATGTTGAGTGTTTTTCAATTGTTCAAGTAATTCCCTTTTAAATGCAGATGTGGCACAAGTATTATTAAATTTATCCTAAGGTATTATCTTTTTTATTATTGAATCTTTTAAGGAAATTGATTTATTAGTCTTATACTCAACCATCTTATTGTATTGCATAACTGATTCTCTTAAATTTTCATCTACTTAATTTCCTTAGTTTAGATTTCTGTTTCTTACTTCTAACTGCTCTGGCTAGTACCTCCAGAACAATGTTTAAGAGTGATAAGGACATCCCTATTTTGTTATTGACCTTAATAGGAGTGTTTGTAACTAACAACTTAGCAAGATTTGTAAAATGTGTAAAAACAGGTCAAACATTTTAGAAGCTTAAAACAGCTATAGTTACTATTACTGCCTTGGACTTACATAATACTTTACTTACATAATCCAAAGGCTTTTCAATTAAGAGAAGGAACAGTTATTATTTTCTCTATTTCACAGAAGGAAAATAAAGATTTGGAAAGGCTAAAAATTCTTCTCACAGTTAAAGAGTAAAAATGACTGGTGGCCTCGGAATGGATGTGGTGTCTCTGTGCCCTGACTGGCCCTCAAAAGACAGAGAAAGATAAAAGTTTAGAAAGCATCATTTAGTAAAGCATAAAATATTTATAAAAACCTGTTGGATTTTGACAGGAACTTCAATGAATCTATAGATCAATTTGGGGCAAACTGACATTTTTATAATGAATCTTCCAGCTAAAACATGATGGAGCACATCATTTTTTAGGTATTCTTTAATTTCTCTCAATAATTTTCTTATAGTAGTGTGTGTGGTGTGTGTGTAGGAGTCTTATATATCTTTTTTTTTCTTTATTTAGAGAGGAAGGGAGAGGGAGAGATAGAAACATTGATGCAAGAGAACATCAACTGGCCGCCTCCTGCATGCCCCTCACTGGGGATTGGGCCCACAACCTGGGCATGTGCCCTGACCAGGAATCGAACCGTTGACCTCTTGGTGCATGGGTTGACACTCAAACACTGAGCCACACTGGCCAGGCTTATATATCTTTTTAAAGACTTATTCCTAGGTATTGAATGTAAATGGTATATTTTTAAATTATAATTTTCTAATTACTCATTGATAAATAGAAATATAGATAATCTTGATATTTTCATTTATTAATTCTAATAGTTTATTTGAATGTCTGTTGGATCTTCTGTGTACCTAACAATATCTTTGTAAAAATTAATTCTTTTATTTTTCTTTTCTAATCTATTTCAACTTTTTTATTTAATCCTCACCAGAGGATATTTTTTCCATTTATCTTTAGCTAGAGTGGAAGGGAGGGGTGGGGGAGATGGAGAGAGGGGGAGGAGAGAGAGAGAGATAGATACAGAGAGAGAGAGAGAGAGAGAGAGAGAGAGAGAGAGAGAGAGAGAGAGAAACATCGATGTGAGAGAGATACATTGATTGGTTGCCTTCCGCACAACCCCAACCAGGGCCGGGGACGAACCGCAACCGAGGTACATGCCCTTGGCCGGAATCGAACCTGCGACTCTTTGGTCAGTGGGCTGATGCGTCAACCGGCCAGGGCTTCCTTTCTAATATTAAAAAAACATTTTATTTTTCTCACTTTACTAATAACAGTTTTTCAGTTAATAGAGCATTATGAAAATCTACTATGAAAACAGAATCTGCAGATAAATTAGAAATTGACATGTTTTAGGACCCCAAATTCCCGGACATTTTATCATCAAAACACCTAAGGGTGGAAGCACTCTTTGCTAGGTGTGGCCATTTTCATTCCCAAAAGCAACTTCTCCGTGACCATTTGATTACCATTTAAGTTACTAAAGATAACTCTATAAACAGAACTGAAAAAAGAGCATATGTATAATAGTTAGAAAAACAGGACAATCTCCTAAGTGAAACAGGCGCACCAGGTCTATATCACAGAAGATGAAAAAAAGTATACCCTCCCTAATTATCTTGAAAATTTTTATTTCAAAGACAAAAATAAGATTCACATTCATCAGTGTGTATAGTTAATACAGTGACATTACAGATACTCTAAAGCTTATATTTAAACACTTTAAATTATTGCTTTCTACAGCAATTACTTTAAAAAAAAAAAAAATCTGTCTCCTTGCATTTAAAAGTCAAAATGTGCCAAACTCCTTTTTCTTCCTTGGGGTGTGGATATTGAAATCCACAAACTGGATCACTAGATACATTCTCTTTTGAGGTTTACTTCAAGATTAAGTAACATCTCACTGCATGCCTCTTGTCCTGACTGGTATTACTGGCACCTCCTTTCACTCTCAAGTGTCCCAGTTGGCTAACAATCCAAACGCCGGCTCAGGAGTAGAAGTGAAAAGACCTAGCCTTTAGTTCTGGCCCATTTCTTGGATTTAACATCAGTTTTTTGAGAATATCAGCATTTTTGTACAGGGTCATAGTGAGAAAGAAATAAAGTCCTGGATATAAAACTAGTTTATAAACTACAGCATGCAACACATTCTAATAGGCATCTATAAAAAGTAATTACTCCAAGTGATGTCAGTGAAAACTGTGCAGCAGGGAGGATCCAAGGGCCATTCCTTCACAGAAACGCTGAGAAAGGCTAGTAAAAACTATAATCAACATTATTGAAATCTGGAAAATAGCCAAAGATTTACAGCAATCCAGTGAATGCTTAACAAGAAAAAAAATGACAAAACCCAGCAGGAGAGCTTTGTGGCATTTTAACTTACACTTGCCCCCCCACCCCTCCTTTCTGGCTCAGCGGCAATCTTGAAGATGCAGCCTGCATTCCTGGAGTGAGTTTCTGGTGCTGGAAGGAGCAGAGCAGTCTTTGTTCTCAAAGAATTGTGGTTGTATGTTTTGACCTTTTGGGTGGCTTCCTGAAAAACTAACACAAAAGGCTTGCCTTCATTTGACCTGACCTAAAATTCCCTCCTGTTTGTAATTTCAAAGGTCAGAGAAATGGCTTTGGTACTTTTGTTGAAAATATTTAAAGCAAATGAACCAGCTGCTGCCAGCTGGGGAAAACAGCAGACCTGCTGAAAAGCCTGGGAAGAAAAAGCTGGGGAGTGAGTTTTGAAAACGTTCCACATATTCCTGAGAATCTAGAAAGCCATGCCCATGTCACTGTCAGGGTGCATGCTCAGAAAAAACCTGAGAAGGCCCTAAGGTCTCACCTTTGCTGATTGTCAAACCGTGTGGAAGCAGCAAATAATGGTACAAGTAAAGTTGTGAACTTCTAGGATGAGTGTTGAGGGTGTGCTCTAGCACAGACACAGTATTCAGTTGCAAAGAATGGGAATTTTTTGTTTTTGTTTTTTTGATCCAAGCATTTAAGAAAATCTTGTTGCCCTGGCTGGTGTGGCTCAGTTGGTTGGGTGTCATCCTATGCACCAAAAGGTTGCTGGTTCAATTCTCAGTCAGGGCACATGGCCAGGTTGTGACTCAAACCCTGGTAGGGGGCATGCAGGATGCAGTCGAGCAATGTTATGCTCTCCCATCTATGTTTCTCTCTCTCTCCCTCTCTCTTCCTCTCTCTCTAGTAAATCAATAAATACATTACAAAAAAAAGAAAATCTGTTAAATCACTAGTTGACCACTGAGCTAGCAGAACAGACTTCAGTGACCATACATAACAAAGAACACAGTCTTTAAAAAACAGTTTAGAAAGTCACTAAATAAGCAACTACAGCTGACAATAAGCAGTAATAACAAAGCCTGAGGGGGGAGAATCTAATTGCCAGAGTTATCACATTATAATATTCAAACTGTCCAGTTTTGAACAAAAAATTATGAGGCTTGCTAAAAAACAAGAAAGTATGGTCCATTCACAGGATAAAAAGAAATGAACAGATACTGTCTGTGAGGAATCCTAGACACAGGACTTACTAGACAAAGACTTTAAATCAACTGCCTTTAATATGTTCTAAGAGCTAAAGGAAATCATGGACAAAGAAGTAAAGGAAATCCGAATGATGTCTCACCAAACAGAGAACATCAATAAAGAGACAGAAATAGTAAACACTAAATAGAAACTCTGGAGCTGAAAAGTACAATAACTAAAATGAAAAATTCATTACAGGGGTTCAACAGAAGATTTGAACAGGCAGAAGAATCAGTGTACTCGAAACAGGTCAACTGAAATTACCAGTCTGAGAAACAGAAAGAAGAAAACAATAAAAAAAAAAATGAACAGAGCCTAAGAGACTTGTGACACACCATTAAACATACCAACACAAGCATAATGGGAGTCCTGGAAGGAGAACAAGAGAGAAAGAGGCAGAATATTTGAAGAAATAGTGGTCAAAACTTTCCCAAATCTGATGAAAGAAAAAACAGTCAATGGAGAATTCTATATCCAGCAAAAGTATTCTTCAAAAGTGAAGGAGGAATCAAGACATTTCCAGATAAATAAAAGATGAGGGAGTTTGTTGCTAGCAGACCTCTTTACAAGAAACACTAAAGGGAGTCCTTCAAGCTGAAATGAAAGGACATTAGACAATAACTTGAAGCCATGCAAAAAATTAAAAACACCAGTAAAGGTAACAACACAGGTAAATATAAAAGCCAATATTGTATTTTTGGTTTGTAACTCCTCTTTTTTTCTCCAATATGATTTTAAAGACAAATGGGTAAAGCAATAATTAGAACTCTATGGGGTTTCTGGTCAAGATGGCAGTATAGGTAAATGTGGTACCTGCATCCTACCATCACCACATCAAAATTACAACTAAACTACAGAACAACCATTATTCAGAAACACCTGAAATGTAGCTGAATGTAAGTCCTACAACTAAGGATATAAAGAAGAAGCCACAGTGAGACTGGTAGGAGGAGCAGAGATAAGTAATAGGCTGGTGCCCTGGCCAGTTTGGCTCAGCGGTTGGAGCATTGGCCTGCGGACCAGAGTTCCAGGTTCGGTTCCAGCTAGGGGCACGTATCAAAAAAAAAAAAAAAAGCCTAGCCCTGGCTGGTTGGCTTAGCAGTTAGAGCATCAGCCCACGGACCAATGAGTCTCGGGTTTGATTCCGGTCAAGGTCATGTACCTTGCTTGCAGTTCAGGAGGCAACCAGTTGATGTGGTTCTATCACATTGATGTTTCTCTCTCTCTCTCTCTCTCTCTCTCTCTCTCACTCTCTCTCTCTCTCTGTCTTCCTCCCTCCCACTATCAGATGATAAATACAAAAGTATCCTCAGGTGAGGAATAAAAATAAAAAAAATAAATAAATAAAATAATAATAAAGAAATATAAAAAAAGAAATAAAAAAAAAAAAAGAAATGGGCTGGTGTCACACTCACATGTAGCAGATAAAAATTGGGAGGGATATCTTGGCTGTGGAGGTACCCCCTGAGGAGCGAGTGGTCCCAGCACCACACCAGGATTCCCAGCCACGGTTCCAGTGTCAGGAAGAGAAGTTCCCATAACTTCTGGCTGTAAAAACCAGTGAGGATTGTGGCTGAGTAAGACAAAGGGCTTCTGGAGTCCCAGGCAGTTCCTCTAAAAGGGTCTGTGTATGGACTTAGTAGGACTCACTCCCTTTGAGTTCCAGTGCTGGGGAAGCAGCTCAAAAGGCAGTAGGGATATACAGGGAGGAACTGAATTGTCTAGCAATAGGGTGAGAATTAGAGGAGCAGCTTTCTCACAAATAGTGCTGACAGAGGCCATTGTTCTTTTTCTGAGCCCTCCCTGAACAGAGCCTGCAGGTGAGTGCCACATCTGAGCTTCCATCAACCTGGCTATCATTGTTTGCCTTGTCCTGGTGATTCCCTGAGACCCTGGCCCACTCAACTTTCTAGTGGGGTTTCCATACAAATGGCCTGTCTTGGCTCATGCTTCAGAATTTCTAAACAAACAAGCAGCTGCTGGCCTCAGTATGCCCCGTACCTCTTGCTAAGTGGCTCCAGGCCAGGCATTAGCAGTAGCCGGCCTTGGTTCACAGCTTGGCCTTTCGCAGACACCTCCAAAGCCAACACAAGTAGCAGCCACCTGCAGGTGGCTTTATAGCTCATGCTGGATGGCCCTGGGCAGAAAACAAGCAGCAGTTGACCTTGGCCTGCACCTCCTGGGAGGCTCCAGAGCCAGTGCACCACGTGGACAGCTTCAGATCACATTGAAGCACCATCCACCCACCTCCACAAGCAACAGTCAAGGGGCAGACTCAGTGAGCACCACAGTCCTGCTGAAGTAAGTCCTTCTCCGTGCATCAATCCCTCACACAACTGATACTCCAAGGTGGTCTAGCCTGTCCTTGTAGCTAATCAGCTTGGGCGTAAATTCCTCCCACTGACATGTCAACAGCAATCAAAGTTCAACTACAATAGGAGGGTACAGAACCCACACGGGGAATGCACCTCGAGTGCCCAGCTTGGGTAATAGGGGAGGCTGTGCCACTGGACCCTACAGGACACCTACTATATTAGGCCACTCTACCAAGCCTGGAAGATGTATTAGCTCTACTTAATACATAGAAACAGACACAGGGATGCTACCAAAATGAGACAAAGAAAGATGTCTCAAATGAAAGACAGAACAAAACTCCAGAAAAATAACTAACAAAATGGAGACAAGCAATCTACTAGATGCAGAGTTTAAAACACTGGTTATAAGACTACTCAATGAGCCTGGCTGGTGTGGCTCAGTGGACTGAGCATTGCCCCATAAACTAAGATGTCACCGGTTCACAGTCAGGGCACATGCTCAGGTTGTGGGCTCCATCCCCAGTAGGCAGCATGCAGGAGGCAGCTGACTGATGTTTCTCTCTCATAGATGTTTCCATCTCTCTCCCTCTCCCTTCTTCTCTACATAAAAACCAATTAAAAAAACATATATATATGTATTAAAAAAAAGAATGCTCAATGAACTTAGGGGAAGAGCAGATGAACTCAGAGAGAACTATAACAGTCTAAAAAAGGACATGGAAACAATAAAAAACAGTCAGAAATGAAGGATATACTAACTGAAATGAAGAATAATTTAAAGGGAATCAACAGTAGAGAAGATGATGCCTAGAATTAAACAGTAATTTGTAATATAAGGAAGCAAAAAACACCCAATCAGAACAGCAAAAACGAAAAAATAATCCAAAAAATGAGGATAGTATAAGGAGCCTCTAGGACAACTTCAAATGTACCAACATTTGCACCTTGAGAGTGCTGGAAGGAGAAGAGAAAAAGCAAAAAACTGAAAACCTATTTGAAAAAATAATGACAGAAAACTTCCCTAGCCTGGTGAAAGGAAATGGTCATACAAGTCCAGAAAGTGCAGAGAATCCCAAACAAAATGAACCCAAAGAGGCCCACACCAAGACACATCATAATTAAAATGCAAAAGGTTGAAGACAACAAGAAAATCTTAAAAGTAGTAAGAGAAAAGCAGTTAGTTACCTACAAGGGAGCTCCCACAAGAATGTCAGCTGATTTCCCAACAGAAACTTTGCAGGCCAGAAGGGAGTGGCAAGAAATATTCAAAGTGATGAAAAGCAAGGATCTATAATCAAGATTACCCTGCAAAGCTATCATTTAGAATCAAAGGACATATAAAGAACTTCCCAGACAAGAAAAAGATAAGGGAGTTCATCAATACCAAACCAGTATTATATGAAATGTTACAGGGTGAAGAAGAAGAAAAAGAAGAAGAAGAAGAAGAAGAAGAAGAAGAAGAAGAAGAAGAAGAAGAAGAAGCAGCAGCAGCAGCAGCAGCAGCAGCAGCAGCAGCAGCGGGGGAGGAGGAGGAGGAGGAAGAAGCAGAAAAGGAAGGAGGAGGAGGAGGAGGAGGAGGAGGAAGAGAAGAAGAAAAAGTAAAAAAATGTGAACAATAATAAGGCAATATATACATATCTATCAACAACAGAATCTATAAAACAAAATAAAAAAAATAAGCAGAACAGAAACATTCATAGATACAGAGAGCATTTTGACAGTTGCCAGATGGGAGGGGGTTTGTGGGGGGGTGGGTAGATGAAAAAGGTGAAGGGTTTAGGAAGTACAACTTGGTAGTTACAGAATAGTCATGAGGATGCAAAATACAGCACAGGGAATATAGTCAATAATATTCTAATAACTATGTATGGTGTCAGATGGGTACGAGATTTATCAGAATGATCACTTAGTAAGTTATATAATGTCTTGTCCCTGGGGTGTACACCTGAACCTTACGTAATATTGCATGTAAACTGTAATTGAAAAAAATTTTTTTAATGTAAAAGCAAAATAAATAAATAAAGCCATGAAAAAAAAGTATGTGTTAATGGGCACACAAAGTATGAAAAGGAAATTCCTGCCCAGCCCATGTGGCTCAGTGATTGAGCATCGACCCATGCACCAAGAGGTCGCCAGTTCAATTCCTGGTCAGGGCACATGCCCAGGTTGTGGGCCAAATATCCAGTGGGCAGCATGCAGGAGGTGGCCAATCGATGTTCTCTCTCATCGATGTTTCCATCTCTCTGTTCCTTCCTCTCTAAAAATCAATGAAGGAAAAAAAAAAAAAAGGTAATTCCTGACAACACAAAGGGAGAAATGGAGCTGTAGAGAAGAGTCTCTGTATACTAATGAAGCTAAATTAGTACTAATTCAAACTAGACTGTCATAAATTTAAGATGTAATCTCCAGGTTAGCTAAGAAAATCACTAAAAAAACAATAAATGATATGGTTTGCTCTAACCACTTCAGTCTCACCTTTGTTATGGTCCTTTTGATTCCAGGCTGGGTTTACACTAGGGAGTAAGGCTCTAGGGGCACTGCTTTAGTATGAATCACAAGTTACAAGGAAGACATTCTTTGTTGCAGAAACTCAAGAAGGATTTAAAAACTTCACTAGCCTTTGCTCCCTCTCCGCAGGGTGGGAAGAAGAAAATGTGTTGGAAGTACCAGGACATTCAGATATTTTTTACCACATCCAATTCTGAAAAAATTCACAACACCAAAAACAATCTAGCTGAAAATGATGGCAGCATATGATGCATACATCTAGATCTGAAAAGCAGAATGTCACTGTGAACACTCAGGAAGATGGAACAGAAAACAAAACACGAGTCCTTCATATTTCTGGAACGAAGGCAATAACATTACTAGGGTTAAGAGTCCAACAGAGACTGTAATAGTTTTTTTTTTTTGTAATCCTCACCTGAGGATATTTTTCCATTGATTTTTTTTTTTTTAGATAGAGTGGAAGAGAAGGAGAGGGGTGGGGGAGGGAGGGAGGAGGAGGGAGGGAGAGAGAGAGAGAGAGAGAGACAGAGAGAAACATCATTGATAGGACAGAGACACATCGATTAGTTGCCTCCTGCATGACCCCCCACCAGGGCCGGGGATCAAACCTGCAACGCAGGTACATGCCCTTGACTGGAATAAAACCTGCGACCCTTCAGTCCATGGGTCAATGCTCCAAACTGGCCAGGGTGACTGTAATAGTCTTTTAACTGCTCTTCCTGCTTGCCACCTTATTCTTACGATATACTCTCCAAACTGCAGCCACAGTGATTCCTCTAATGCATATGTGGGATCACAGTGCCTCTCTGCTCAGACCTCTCAAAGGACTTCCTACCTGCTCCAAACTCAATCTTGGCATTGTCTACAAGACCTAAAATGATTGGGTGCCTAGCCACCTCAGCAGGCTCATTCCCTACCACATCCCCCTGCTCTGCTCAGCCACCCAGCTTGCTTATTATGTCTCAAACAGGCCCAGATACACTGCTTTAAGGTCTTGCATTTTGTGTTTGCTGTGCCCTTTTAAAAGGAGTAAAATCTCGAATATTCAAATGGTTTTCTTTCTCACTTTCTTTAGAACTCTATTCACATGTCAGCTAACAGAGAGGCTTTTGATAACCACATTACCTAAAGTAGAACCTCCCCTCAATATTAATCTCTATCCTCCTTCCTCTGCTTTATTCTCAGTCATCGTCCTAACTATTATCTGATGTTCTATATATTTAATTGTAATTTACTGACTCCCCAACTTCTGCCCCATCGTAAGTCTCTAAAAGAGCAGAGACTTTGGTTTGTTTATTACTGTATACCTAACACCTAGAACAGAAGTATTAAATCAACTGTCTTTTAACTGCTCTTCCTGCTTGCAATTAATGTGATTAAATGAAATGGCATAAATACTTACCCAGAATACAGGTCATGGGGCAGGTTTCTTCCAGATTACTCAGAAACACTTCTTTTTTGTAGAACATTTTTGTGGGCTCATGTTCCGTCTCTTCTGGGTGAATGAAGATGGGGCCATAAAAATATGCAGCTCCATCTCGGACCCATACCTTTTCAATTCTTGGGGTGAGGGGAGGGAGAAATTCCATTAAAATAAAATTCTAATGAGTTTTATTCTTGAATGGTTAATCTAACAAACATCCCGTTAACCAAAAACTTAAAATGTAGAGAAGTTTCATTGGTTATTTTGATAAGACAACTTCTTTAACACCCCCCTCTCCCCGGCCCCTTAGACACATAAAAAGATACTTGGAAAAGGAGAAATGAACATTTGGCTATTCATCTTAGGGAAAAATATTTTAACATGATGTGTACTATACACTTTACTTATTCACGATGCTTATTGTCTGTCTTCCCACTAGTTACAAAGATCCATGGGACTGAGGATATTTGTCTGTTTTATTCACTAATGTATCCTTAGACCCTGGCAAATGGAAGGTGTGTAATAAATGACTAGTGAATGATGAAACAAATACAAGGAAACTGACTCAGAGAGGTAAGTCATTTACAAATCATTTGAAATTAGCAGGGCTAGGACTTACATGATCTCTTGGAATCAACTACTATTCTTAAGCACTATTCTCAACTGCCTAGCCCTGTCTCTTATTCCTTTACCATTGTTTTATGCCATCCAACCATACTTTCATCCATTTATTTGTTTACTCAAATATATGAGTTCTTACTATATTTCATGCACTATGTTTGGAACAGGGGATACAAAGGAGAGCAAAAAGAGAGGGTGCCTACTCTCAGGGCATTTGCAGTCCAGTACAGAACCTGAGAATAATATAATGTGATATGTGCTCCAAAAAGAAGGAAATACATGGTGCTCTGAGAGGGTGTAACAGGGAGACCTAACCCAGTCTGGAGGGGACAGGTTTCCTTAAGGAAGCATCATTTCAAATTTAGGCTAAAGGAATTCACCATATGAAGTGGGCAGGGAGATTTCAGGGTTGAGAGTTCAGTAAATAGTGGGAGAAGAAACAAAAAAAAAAGATTTATGGAGGAATATAAAGAAGGAAGTATGGCTAGAGGCAAAAGCAGGAGAAGTGTGGCATGAGAGAAAGCTGGGTAAGTTACCTGGGGAGAGACTTTTGTCTTTATCCTAAAAAGAGATGAATTTTTTTTACTAGCTCCACATTTCTCAGACCCAACCTCATCCTCCTTACTTCAATAATACTCACCTGCCCACTCGAGGGCGCACCAGGCCATGGGACTTGATGAAGACACAGTCGCCAACCTTCAGCCACATGTCATTGTAACGGAGCTGCTCAAAGTAGTGGCAACCTGGTTCACCATTGGACATTTCCACAGGAACATCTTCTTTCTCCTGTTGTAAAGGAAACTGGTTGAAGACAGGCATTTGACAATCAAGGAGCAGACAAAGAAGGTAAGAAAGGAAAACAGACTTTCCTTCATATTAACTTAAAAGAAAAAATAACAATAAATAGAAGCTCTGGTGAAGAAAAGAAACCAAAAGATTAGGTTACTGAAATCAAACTAAGTATTATCAAATATTGTATCTATTTTAAATTTCAAGTTAATTTTCATAAAATGTTACTCCAGGATGTTTTTATCACCCTCTCCCTCCTTCTTCTATTCCAGGGGTAGAGAATGTCTGGCCCCAGGCCATGTAAGGCCCTTGAAATCAATACAAGCTAACATCACATGCTTCACCAAATTAGCCTGACCAAATATAGTAGGCTAATTTTTAAGTTAATTTCGTATGGCCCGCAAATGATGTTATAAATATCCCAACTGGCTCTTGGCAGAAAAAAAGGTTCCCCACCCCTGAGTCTATTCCTACAGCCTTTAGCAAAAACAAACAAACAAACAAACAAACAAAAAAAACACTGGAGAGGACTTAACATTCAGAAGCAGCCTCATTCATGCATTATTATAGAGTATAAAAAGCAAATTCTAGTCTGGCCAGTGTGGCTCAGTGGTTGAGCGTCGACCCACGCACCAAGAGGTCGCTGGTTCAATTCCCGGTCAGGACACATGCCCAGGTTGTGGGCCTAGTCCTCAGTGGGGGGCATGCAGGAGGCGGCCAATCGATGTTCTCTCTCATTGATGTTTCTATCTCTCTCTCCCTTTCCCTTCCTCTCTCTCTAAAATCAATAAAGGAAAATAAATAAATAAGGCAAATTCTACAAAAACATACTCTTCACCACATTTACTGAGCTCTCAATTTCTTAACATTAACAAATAATGGATTAAAATTTTTTTTATCATTTTGATTTATTCCAAAATAGAAAGGTCTAACATAGTCTCTGTGACGTAAACACATATATTCTGTTTTTGAATAAATTACAGGGTATGTCACCTACTGGCTGCTGTGACAAATTACCTGACCTCTTAGTGTCCTCATCAGATGGGGTTGTTAGGAAGCTTAAATGACACAATCCATGTAGGTACATAAAACAATGCCTGACTCATGAAAAGTACAATCATTCATTATTGTTGTTTTATAGTCTTAGCAAAAGGAAAAAAGAAACTTGACTAATGGAAATAAGAAGCATCCTTTATTGGGAACCTAACAGATGATGAGCATAGTGCCAGGTGTTTTAAATATGTCAATTTCAAAATGTATAAAAGCTAAGAAAACTCCAGAACCCCAAAATATTCTATCGCATCTCCTTGAATATTTGAAACTTCAAACTTAAAAAAAAAAAAATCTCCTTTATTTATTTATTTTAAATATATATTTTTATTTAATTTAGACAGAGAGGAAGGGACAGGGAGAGAGAAACATTGATGAGACATTGACTGGCTGCCTCCAGCACACCCCCTACCAGGGACTGAGCACACAACCCGGGCATGCACCCTGACCAGAAATCGAACTGGTGACCTCTCCGTGCATGGGAGGAAGCTCAAACAACTGAGCCACACCGGCCAGAGGAAAAAAAAAAAAAAATCCTTTAGAATGTCCAAATAATTTAATGTCTTGATATTAATGACTTCAAATGTCATATTAAAATAGTCTTTGGGGAAAATCCTTAAGAATGAAAGAGGTTCCCAAAGAACTTATATGCATATATACGTAACTAATGGATATAGACAACAATGCGGGGGGGGGGGGGAATCTGGAGGAGGGTGTCTGTGGGGGTGGGGAAAGGAAGAAACATCTGTTTAAAAAAAAAAATGAAAGAGGTTCCACATAAATGCAAAGGAATGGAAGCTATATATAAAGTAACCCGAGATTCAAAATACCCTTTTCTGGTCAATTAATCTACGACAAAGGAGGCCAAGAATATGCAATGGGAAAAAGGTAAGTCTCTTCAATAAATGGTGTTGGAAAAACTGAACAGCTACAGGCAAAAATAGAAGACTGGACCACTTTCATACACCATACACAAAAAGAAACTGAAAGTGGGTTGAAGACTTAAATGTAAAGACCTGAAACCATAAAACTCCTAGAAGAAAACATAGGAAGTAAACTCTTTGACATCGCTCTTAGCAATGCTTTTTTTTTTTTTTTTTTAATATGTCTCCTTGGGCAAGGGCAACAAAAGCAAATATAAACAAATGGGTCTACATCAAACTAAATAGCTTTTGCACAGCAAAGGAAGCCATCAACAAAACAAAAGGACAAACTACCGAATGGGAGAATATATTTGCAAGTGATATATCTGATGAGGGGGTGAATACCCAAAATTTATAAATAACTCATATAACTCCACATCAAAAATAAACAATTCAATTCAAAAATGAACAGAAGACCTTAACAGACATTTCTCCAAAGAAGAAATACAGATGGGCAACAGACACATGAAAAGATGCTCAACATCAATATCATAAAGGAAATGCAAATCCAAACCACAATGAGATATCATCTGTCAGAATGGCTATTATTAAAAAGACAACAAATAACAAGTGTTAGCAAGGATTTACTCGCAGGGGTGGGGAACCTCTGGTTCACGGGCCATATAAGGCCCACAAAATCAATACCAGCTAACATCACATGCCTCACCAAATTAGCCTGACAAAACATAGCAGGCTAATTTTTCTGTTTTTTTTTTAAATCCTCACCCGAGGACACTTTTTGCATTCATAGAGTGAGAGGGAGAGAGGGAGGAAGAGAGAGAGAGAGAAACATCGATGTGAGAGAGACACATCGACTGGCCGCCACCCACACAACCCCAACGGGGCCAGGGACAAACTGCAACCGAGGTATGCGCCCTTAGAGGGAACCGAACCCGGGTCTCTCCGGACCAAATGGCCGACGCTCTAACCGCTGAGCCAAACCGGCCAGGACTAGCAGGCTAATTTTTAAGTTGGTAATTTCATATAGCCCTTGAATGATGTTATAAATATCCAAATGGCCCTTGGCAGAAAAAAGGTTCCCCACTCCTGAGAAAAAAGGAAATCCTCACGCACTGTTGGTGGGATTGTAAATTGGTGTAGCTGCCATGGAAAACAGTATTTAGGTTTCTCAAAAAAATTAAGAACAGAATTACCATACAACATAGCAATTCCACTTCTAGGTATCTATCTGGAGATGACAAAAACACTAATTTGAAAGATACATGCACCACTGTGTTCACTATACCATTCCTTACAATAACCAAGATATGAAAGCAACCTAGGTATCCACTGATAGATGAATAAAGATGTGATACACACACACACACACACACACACACACACACACACACAATGAAATATTACTCAGTCATAAAAGAGAAATCCTGTCATTTGCAACAATATGGGTAGACCTAGAGAGTATTATGCTAAGTGAAGTAAGTCGCACAGAGAGAGACAAATACCATATAATTTCACTTACAGGTGGAATCTAAAAAAATGGAACAAAAAACAGACTCACAGACATAGAGAACAAACTGAGCCACACCGGCCAGGGCCATTTTTGTTTTCTTGCCAGAGGAGATGGACGAAAGGTAAAGAGGATTAAGAGGTACAATCTTCCAGTTATAAAATAAATAAGTCATGCTCTGGTCAGTTTCGCTCAGTGGTTAGAGCGTCGGCCTGCAGACCAATAAGTTGCAGGTTCGATTCCAGTCAAGGGCACAGACCTCGGTCGAGGTTAGTCCCCGGCCTTGGTTGGGTTGTGTGGGAGGCAACCAGTCGATGTGGCTCTATCATATTGATGTTTCTCTCTGTCTCTCTCTGTCTCTCTCTCTGTCTCTCTCTCGCCCTCCCTCCCTCCCACTCTATCTGATGATAAACAGAAAAAGTATCCTCAGGTGAGGAATTAAAAATAAATAAATATGTCATGGGGATGTAATGTACAGCACAGAAAATATAGCCAATAGTATTGTAATCACTTTGTACAGTGACAGATAGGTTACTAGACTTATCATGGTGATCACGTTGTAAGTGTTGAATTATTACGTTGCACACTTGAAACTAATACAATATTGTATGTGAACTATAATTTTTAAAAACAGAATACCTTTTTTATTTTAGGAATAGATTCTGTTATAAAGTTACTCTTTCAAAAAGGTTTTAGAATGACTTGTCTTGGCCAAGTAATATCAAAATAACAGACAAAACAGTAATTCATACATAAAGAGGACCCTGGGGACTTATGAATTCTAATAATACAAATAACAAATCTAAGTTAATTTCACATTGGCTTCCATTGATATTTCTTATTTTAAAGTTAATGTCTCTATGATTCCCACATATATTGGTAAAATGTAAGAAATATATTGGCACACAAAAATGGATATATTTTTTCTAAGACACTAAGAGTTCGATTTTTTCCAGTTTTTACATTAACAATTTTAAAACTTTGTCTTTCTTGATTATATAAAGAATTATATTTTTTGTAAATAATTTAAACATTAGAGCAAATAAAACTTAGAAAACAAAAGTCTTCTGTGATCTAACTCAAGATAACCACCAAGTTCAGTATACAGTTTTCCATGTTGTTTTCACATTCACATATACAAACATACATTTTTGTTTCCTTTTTCTTATATTTTTTTATCCTCACCCAAGGACATTTTTGCATTTTTCAGATAGAGTGGGAGGGAGAAAGGGAGGAAGAGAAAGAGAGAAACAACAACGTGAGAGAGACACATCGACTGGTTGCCACCCACACAACCCCAACTGGGGCCGGGGATGACCGCAACAGAGGTATGTGCCCTTAGCAGGAACCGAACCCGGGACTCTCTGGTCCGTGGGCCGACACTAACCGCTGAGCCAAACAGGCCAAGGCTGTTTCCTTTCTTTTTTTAAAAATATTGAATTTAGTGAGTACAGGAGAGAGGGCGAAAGGGAGAGAGGGAGAGAGATGGAGGGAGGGAGGGAGAGAAAGAGAGAGAAACATCAATCGGTTGCCTCCTGCATGTGCCCTGATCAGGAATCGAACCTGCCACCGAACCTGCCACCTTTAGGTGTACCAAACGATGCTCCAAGCAACTGAGCCACAATGGCTAGGGCCATTTTTGTTTTCTTGAATAATGATGAACCACATCTCATTCTGCAACCTGTTAACAGTAAGAACTTTTCCACAAATAACTTCGAAAATTTTCAATGTTACTATAATAGACCTATTTTATTCTTTTCATTGGCTATTTGCATTATATAGATGTATGACAACCTAATTGCTATTCATGGGCATTTGGGCTAGGCCTAGGGTTTTTTTTTTTAATCCTCACCAGAGGACATTTTTGCATTTATCTTCAGATAGAGCAGGAGGGAGAGAGGGAGGAAGAGAGAGAAACATTGATGTGAGAGAGACATCGACTGGCTGCCACCCACACAACCTCAACCGGGGCCAGGGACAAACTGCAACTGAGGTACGTGCCCTTAGTGGGAACCAAACCAGGGCCTCTCTGGTCTGTGGGCTGACACTCTAACCACTGAGCCAAACCAGCCAGGGCCTAGGGTTTTTGCTTCTACAAACTGCACTAATGTTACTCCTTGTAAGTATCATTTGGTGTACCTATTTGAATACTATGAGGGAGCACATGCCCTGTCATCAAACTGCAGTATCAAAGGCAATGTCATCAGTGGGAGATGAGGCTGTGTTCCCCCACACCAGACCAGGCTGCATGTTTTCAGATTTAGAATTCTTGCCAATCTGTTAGGCATTTTGAAAACTATTAGATTTAACACGTTTTCTCGTCTTTTGGTTGCCTTCCTTCTATAAATGATCTGTTCGGTTCCTCTGCCAATTTTTTTTTTAGTGTTACTTTATTCTTAGACTTCTAAGAGCTCTTTGTACATTAGAAATAGTAGTCCACTGACTTTTATTTAATTAATTGATATATTAAATTGCAAGTCAATAAAATAATCAAAATTATCATTTTTTTCTTTTATGATTACTGGATTTTATATCAAAGCAAAGAAAGAACTCACTCTAAGCTTATAAATGAATAAACTATTATAGGTAAATATAGTAAACGCACTTATGTTAGAAACTAGTACTCTTTCTTTTTAGTCAATAGTGTTTCTTTCCTTTTTAAAAAATATTTTTTCTTTATTGATTTTAGAAAGAGGAAGAGAGAGGGAGAGATGGAAACATTGATGAGAGAGAACATCAACTGGCCGCCTCCTGCATGGCCCCCACTGGGGATTGGGCCCACAACCTGGGCATGTGTCCTGACCAGGAACTTAACTGGCAACCTCTTGGTGCACGGGTCGATGCTCTATCACTGAGCCACACTGGCTGGGCTATTTCTTTCTTTCTTTTTCATGTTTATATCTTGCTTATTTTGGATATGAAGTGAGGAAGAGTGCAGGTTTTTTTTGTTGTTGTTTTCCTTTTCTTTTTCAAATGGCTACCAGTTTTTCAAGTATTATTTGATTCCATCCACTCCTGCTGATTTAAAATACTACCTTTATATTTTGGATTTAATTGTGAAAAGCTTATTTCTTTCACTAACTAGTCCTCAGCTGATATCTCAAATTTTTAAATGTAGTTTTGTAAAATATAACATCTGTCAACACAAACATTCTTTTTTTGACGACATATACTAGGGAGCAGGATCTCAAATGCTGTCAAAGCATGCTTGTTTTCTTTTTTTCTGGTGACTGTCACATATTTATTCTTTCATAAGAATGCTAAAATAATTTTGTTAAATTCCAAAAACAATTTATTCAAGTCTTTTATGTCCTTCAGTAGACTGGCTGTTAAAGTATATTCAATGTTTTCATTTTCCCTTCAAAAGTCTTACGAATTATGTTTATATAAGAAAGCTATTGACTTGTATACAGATTTTGAAATTTCTACTTGTTTGAGAAACTTTTAATCTCTCCCCTTTATCTGAAAAATAAAAAACTTGCCTCTAATATCAGTATTTTCACTACTCGTTTGTCTAACCACATTGACTTTCACAAAAATATAGGTAATGGTAGAATAAGCACCTCTGTCATGCGTATAACTTGAAAAGGAATTTCTTTTATAAGCCCGATATACAAAAATTAATTTAAAAAAAATCACTTTGAGGAAATATCCATAAAAAAAAAACTTAAGCCCTGTCTGGTTTGGCTCAGCAGTTAGAGCATCGGCCCACGGATCAAAGAGTCTCGGGTTCGATTCTAGTCAAGGGCACATACCTCGGTTGCAGTTCGTTCCCGGCCCTGGTTGGGGTCGTTCAGGAGGCAACCAGTCGATGTGTCTCTCTCTCACATCGACGTTTCTCTTTCTTTCTCTCTCTCCCTCCCACTCTGTCTGAAGATAAATGGAAAAAATATTGAGTGACGAATTAAAAACACACACACAAAAAAAACAAAAAAAAAAAGAAAAAGAAAACTTAAGTAGTGTACTTTATCAAATAATTTCTCATTTAATCTATTAATATAATGAAATTAATGAGTTTTCCTAATTTTAAACAATCCTTGCATTCTTATAATGAACTTGGTCATGTTCTTAAATAACTAATTTGATTTCACTTGTAAAAATATTTTTCTCCCCATGTATCTTTTTTGCATCAACATTTGTGAGACTAAACTGCAGTTTTTGTTTTTATTTTGTCAGGCTTTGGAATCAATATTATTCTGGCTTTGTAAAACAAACCAGGAAGTTTTCTTTGTTCTCCATGCTCTGAAATAATTTAAACATTATAATTATAGGTCTCTTAAAGGGTTAAAAGAATCCACCTATGGAATTATCTGATCTGAGTACTCTTCGGGGTTAGCTCTTTGACATTTAAAAAAATGTCTTCATATTATTGTCCACTTTAGTAATTTATATTATACTACAAAATTATTCAGGCTTTCGAATTTATTAACAGAAACATAGACACCTTTAAATTTCTTCCACATTTTAAGTGTCTGAGCTTAATTCCCTTCTTTTTTTCTTTATTAAGATGTTTAGTAATTTATCTCATTGGACCTGTCAGAGGATTAGCACTTGGATTTACTTTTTCTTTTCTTTTTTTTTTATCCTCACCCGAGGACATTTTTACATTCATCTTCAGATAGAGCAGGAGGGAGAGAGGGAGGAAGAGAGAGAGAGAGAAACATCAACTGGTTGTCACCCACGTGGATTTACTTTTTAATTCTACTGTTCTGTTGTCTAAGTATTAATTTCTGTTTTTCCTTTATAAGTTCCCTTCTTTCTTTTTGACTAAGGTTTTACTTTTCTTTTTAATCCTCACCTGAGGATATGTTTATTGATTTTAGAGAGAGGAAGGGAGAGAGAAAGAGAAACATCAACATGAGAGAAAAACATCAATTGGTTGCTTTTCATATGTGCCCTAACCAGGGACCAAACTCGAAACCTAGGTATGTACCCTGACTGGGAATTGAACCGGAGACCTTTTGGTGTACAGGATAACACTCCAACCGAGCCAGGGCTTGATTAAGGTTTTATATTGTTTATTTTGAAATGTAACATTCTTTTCTGTGTGGCTATTATCTACATACCTTTTCCAAGTTAAAACTGTCTTCAGTTCGACTGTCTTCTGAGTTGTCTGTGTTCTTCTCATCATCCCCTTTATCTGCATTTGCAAATACAGAGGCCACTCGGACTACAGGCAAGGGAACATCCCGAGGGACAAACCTAACTGAACTGATGGGCATGGTCCACAGTTTAATTTTCTTAAAAGATTTGGTTTTGGCAGAATACCGTGATTCACAGACAAAAACATCCTCATCTCGAAAGTTTTCTGGGCATAATTTAAAGTATTCCTAGGAGATATAAGAATAAAATTAATTAGGTGACTTTTCTGAAAATCAATGAACCAAAAAAACAAAAATAAACACCAACTAAACAAATGAAAGTTAAACTGTTTAGACTTTCTGACAGTTAACAACAAATGGTAAATGGCTTGAGATCAAGTAGTATTTCCTTGCTTCAGTATGACTTTAATAAATACATAACATTTAGCTTATTTAGCCTAACAATTGCCCCTTTGAAAATGTATTAGTTATTTAATACAGCTATAATGTTCCTTAAAGTTATGGGCAAGGCTCTGGTGCCTATATCAGCTAGATATACAAAAAGTACATCTTATTACCTGAAAATCACACTAGCAAGTTATAATGATCTTTCAGAAAATGTTATCCTTAAAAATTAGTCTGGCAATATAAAAAACTTTAAGCTGACTGCATATAGTTACATAGTGTAGACAGTCAAAGGGTCTTTCACCTTCATGTTCACGTTAACTTCTTTCTAAATCTTCATATACATCCATACAGACACAGCTTTAAAAAATATTTTTTCCAAACAGCTTAAAACAGAGTTCCTAATTTTATAAGTATCAATTTTTTGTGTTTACAAATTTTATTCCCATGGAATGATTTGTACCTTGGGGACTAATGAGTTTCTTACCTTGACAAACATGACCACACATTTTCCTAGAATTTTACTAACAGGAACTTTATTGTAATAGTCACTCTTAAAAACTTCTTTTTCTAGGAATTTTCGTGTAGCCAGATGGAATGTTTCATTTGGCCGATAAAACCAACAGCCATACAACCATTTTTCGCCTCAAAAACAAAAAGAGAAAGAGAATTACCATGAACAGAAATCACATATTCTTTGCAAAATGAACAAATTCATCCATTCTGCCATGGCCTGAACCTACCAATGTGCTTTTTAGGCCACGTTCCTTAATATAATCATCTTCGAACAAATAATACTTTAAAATAATGAAGTGTAATAAAGCCTAAAAAAATGCTACTTTCCCTCTCATATTAAAAGATATATAACACAAAGAATGAGGAAGGTGATGAGACCTGCGCTACTCTGCTGGGGTCAGGAATACAAAAGTATTTCACATGATGGACAGCTGAATTGGACTGCCTGGATCACATTTCTACCTGCTTTTGGCTTCACTAATGCCTATTCATTCTCCATGTTTCAAGTTAAAGACAATTGTTCCTTTTTGAAATTAAATTCTAAGCCAAGGCATACGTCTCTCTATTAAATATTTTATTTGTGATTTTTAAAAAAATTAATTTGTTTTTGTTACAGATATTTCTCCTTTTCCCCCCACTCCACCCCTAGCTTTGTTGTCTATGTCCATTGGTCATGCACACATGCATATAAGTTCTGTGGTTTATCTCTCCCCACCAACCCCCCTCCTCTGAGGTTTGTCAGTCTGTACCCCACCTCTATGTCTCTGGGTCAATTTCGTTCATCAGTTTGTTTAGCTCATTATATTCCACAAATAAATGAGATCATGTGATGTTTGTCTTTCTCTGCTTGGCTTGTTTCGTTTAGCATAATATTCTCCAGGTCCCTCCATGTCAAATCAAAGGATAAGAGATCTTTCTTTCTTACAGCTGCATAGTATTCCATTGTGTACATGTACCACGGCTTTTTTATCCACTCATCTACTGATAGACACTTGGGCTGTTTCCATATCTTAGCAATTGTAAATAGTGCTGCTATGAACATAGGGTACATATATTCTTTCTGATTGGTGTTTCAGGTTTCTTAGGGTATATTCCTAGAAGTGGGATCACTGGGTCAAATGGCAGTTCAATTTTTAACTTTTTGAGGTAACACCATAGTGTTTTCCACAGTGGCTACACCAGTCTGCACTCCCACCAGCAGTGTACTAGAGTCCCCTTTTCTCCACACCCTCGCCAAAAAAAATATGGAACGCCTCATGAATTTGCGTGTCATCCTTGCACAGGGGCCATGCTAATCTTCTCTGTATCGTTCCAATTTTAGTATATGTGCTGCCGAAGCGAGCACTTATTTGTGATTTTTACTGGAATGGTTTTGCCAGGGGTTTGGTCTTCTGAATCTATCATCCTACAGAGTTTAGCTCATGGTGTGTTTTTATTTATTTATTTTTTAATCTTCACCCGAGGATATTTTTCCACTGATTTTCTAGATAGAGGGGAAGAGAGGAGGGAGAGAAAGAGAAACACTGATGTGACATCAATTGGTTGCCTCCCACATGGGGCCAGGGATCAAACCTGCAACCCAGGTAGGTGCCCTTGTCCAGGAATTAAACCCGCGACCCTTCAGTCCACACGCAGGCTGACGCTCTAACAGCTGAGCCCAACCAGCCAAGGTTCATGGTGTGTTTTTAATAAATATCAGTTGAATGAATACATCTCAACTAGATTTCAAGAAGTTACATTTCTGCCCTGGCCGGTTTGGCTCAGCAGTTAGAGCATCAGCCTGAGGTCCAGAGAGACCTGGGTTCGGTTCCCGCTAAGGGCACATATCTCGGTTGCAGTTTGTCCCCGGCCCTGGTTGGTCGTGCGGGAGGCAGCCACTCCATGTGTCCCTTTCATGTCGATGTTTCTCTCTCTCTCTCCCTCCCACTCTATCTGAACAAAAAATGGGGAAATGTCCTCGAGTGAGGATAAAAAAAAAAAGTTACATTTCTTTTGACTCAACTGTGTCAGTGCTCCATAGTACTAGACCCTAAATTTTTCATACAATGGGTGCTTAATTATATTTTATACATTGTAGAACAACTATTGTAAGAAGACATCAAATGTCTGAATTATAATTTTCTTCCAAGGACCAAGGAATAAAACATTCACATCTTACAAATGTGTCCTTCAATTTAAAATGAACTTACCAGCCCGGCTGGTGTGGCTCAGTGGATAAAGCATCGTCCCATGGACTGAGAGGACCTGTTTCCATTCCTGGTCAGGGCACATGCCTGGGTTGCAGGCTCAATCCCCAGTAGGGGGCGTGCAGGAGGCAGCCGATCGATGTTTCTATCTCTCTCTCCCTTCCTCTCTCTCTAAAAAAAAAAAAATCAATAAAAATATATTCAAAATAAAATAAAAGAATAAAATGAACTTACCAGCAGAGTCTTCCCACAGTCTCTCAATACAGACTATATGTGGTTGTAGGTTGGCTTCCGCAGGCTCTACATAGACGTAATCTCCAACATGGTACATGCTGTTCTTAAAGCTGCAGTCCTGGCTATACGTGCGATGTAAACCTGAGAGGCCTGCAGCACCCGAGGAATCTTCACTCTTTTCAGCCTCTTAGGTAAAAAAGACAAAGAGGCTCTCATTAAAGGAAAGTTGGAATCAAATGTAGGATTCAAACAATACATGCTAATACATTTAATTCTCTTCTAGACATTCAAAGGCAGGATTCAAGACAAATAGTATAACATCCCAATAGCTTCTACTCAAAACTTTTTTTTTCTTTTTTTCTGTAATATTTTTTCTTTATTGATATTTAGAGAGAGAAGAAGGGAGAGGGAGAGAGAGGTAGAAACATTGATGAGAGAGAACATAGACTGGCCGCTTCCTGCATGCCCCCTATTGGGGATTGGGCCCACAACCTGGGCATGTGCACTGAGAGGGAATCCAACTGGTGACCTCTTGGTGCATGGGTCAGTGCTCAACCACTGAGCTACACCAGCTGGGCCCAAATATTTTTTAAATGCATATTCCAAACTGACCCCTAAAAGTCTATACCAATTTAAGTCCCTCACTGTTTGGTACAAGGGGTCAGTTTCTCCATTCCCTCTCTAACGTTGGTATACTAGATCCTTATACTTTTGTTACAGCTTTCCTAATTTTGGTGGAAAATGTTATCTAGCAGTTGATTAATCAAATGAATCCCTGTAACATATGCAGCATATTCACAAGGTTCTTGAGAGTTTTATGCCAGTAGGAACACTGTCAACTGGGCTGAAAGGAAACAGAGAAAGTACAAAATGAAAGAGGGCTATTAAACTCCCCAAATTCTAGAAATAGGAAAACAGGCTGATTAAACAACTCAGCTATAAATACATGCTAACTTTCATGAAAAAGGATGATTCAGAGGGCAGAGTACTGAGCTGCAGAGGACTATTTCCAGGCCTTGAAAGCAAATGAAGTCTGCCCAGCTGGATTTTGAAATTGATGACTTTTTTTCCTTCCATTTCTCCCCTTTGAATGGGAATGTCGGTATTAGCCTATGCATGTCCCATCACTATACTGTAGGAGCAGAGGACTCCCCCCCCCCCCTTTTTTTAGTTTCACAGGTCCACAAATTGTTTCCCAGGATGGTTCACAATCAGAGCCTCACCCATATACCTAATTTAGATAATTTAAATAAGATTCGAGATGTTTGAGTTGATGATATTTAGATGAGATTTTGGTACCTGGTAGAGGAATGTTACTATAACAAATATCTAAAAAATATGGAAGTGACTTTGGAATTGGGTAGTAATCAGAGACTGAAAGAATTTTGAGGAGCATGATAGAAAATTTAGCCTACGTTGTCTTGAATAGACTGTTGGTAGAGAAATGGACATCAACAATTTGGCAGTTGAAAGCTCAGAATAAAATGAAAGAAAATGTTATTTGGAAAGTGGATACATGTACAGTGGCAGAAAACTTAGCAGAACTGTGTCCTGCAGTTATTTGGATTCTAGGCCTTCTGGGCAGATCTTTTAGTTACCTTTTTCTTTCTTTATTTCCATTTGATGTTGTTCTATACCTTCAGAGATTTCAATTTTATCTTCTAATCCTTCTCTAAATGTTTCCTTTTTGCCATTATTAAACATTTTTAATTGAATAAATGTGACATATGTAAATTTAAGGTGCACAACGTGTTACTTTGATACATTTATATATTGCTGCCGTTGTAGTAATATTTACCACATTACATAATTATAGTACAATATTGTTGTCTATATTATACTGTGCATTAGACCTCCGTGGCTCATTTACTACTTGTTGCAAGTTTGTACTATTAAACATCAATCTTATCCCAAATCCTCCTCTGCTATCATTTTTTAAAACAGTTTTATTGAGATAAAAGTGTACAATTCAACGGCTTTTGGTATATAACATTTATTTTTAAAAACTGTGGTAAAATACGTATCACATAAAATTTGCTATTTTTAGACCATCTTTAAGTGTACAATTCAATGGCATTAATTATATTCACAGTGTTGTCCAACTATAACCACTATTTCCAAAACTTTTTCTTTACTCCGAACAGAAACTCTGTAACCATTAAGTAATAACTCCTCATTTCTCCTCCCCTCAGCCCTGGTAACCTCTAATCTACTTTGTCTCTATGAATTTGCTATTCTAGGTACTTGATGTAATTGGAATCACACAATATTTGTCCTTTTATGTCTGGCTTATTTCAGTTAGCATAATATCTTCAAGGTTCATCCACGTTGTGGCATGTATCAGAAATTTGTTACTTTTCACACCGTGTGTATATAGCACATTTTATTTATGCATTTATGTGTCTGCTGACACTTGCATTGTTTCTGCTTTTTGGCTGTTGTGAATAATGCTGTTATGAACATTGGTATACAAGTATCTGTTTGAATCTCTGCTTTCAGTTCTTTGGGGTATACATACATCTAGGAATGGAACTAATGGATATGATAATTCAATTTTTTTTAAAGGAATTGCCCAATTGTTTTCCATAGTGGCCGAACCACTTTGCATTTCCACCAGCAATGTAAAAGGGTTCCAATTTCTCCACATTCTCACCACACTTATTTTCCTTTTTTTGTTGTTAATCCTCACCCGAGGATATTTTTCCATTGACTCTGAGAGACAGTGGAAGGGAGGGAGGGAGACAGAGACAGAGAAAAAGAGATAGAAGCACTGATGTGAGAGACACATCGATTGGTTGCCTCTCGCATGACCCTGACTGGGGCCAGGGATCGAACCTGCAACTCAGGTAACCTGCTCTTGCCTGGAATTGAACCCTTGACCCTTCGATCTGCAAGCCGACACTGTAATTCCTGGGCTAAACTAGCCAGGGCCGTTTTTGCTTTTTGATAACAACCATCTTAAAGTGTATGAAGTGGTATCTCATTGTAGTTTTGATTTGCATTACCCTAATGATAAATAATGTTGAGAATTTTTTCAGGTGCTTATATGGCAATTTGTACAATTTCTTTGGAGATATGTCTATTCAAATCTTTTGCCCATTTTTGAATTGTGTTGTTTTGTTACTGTTGAATTGTTAAAGTCCTTTATATAGTCTGGATACAAGACCCATATCAAATATGTGATTTGTGAGCATTTTCTCTTATTTTGTGGGTTTACCATATATATTTTTTCTTTATTGATTTTAGATGGAGAGGAAGGGAGAGGGGGAGAGACAGAAACATCGATGAGAGAGAACTTTGATTGGCCGCCTCCTACATGCCCCGCACTGGGGATTTGGCCCACAACCTGGGCATGTGTCCTGACTGGGAATCGAACTGGTGACCTCTTGGTACATGGGTCGATGCTCAACCACTGAGCCACACCGGCCGGGTGGTTTGCCATAATTTTAATTTCCAAGAGATTTTCTGTTCTGTGAATGTTCTTTTTTATGGCCTCCTGTTCTTGTTTAAGGATGCAATAGCTTGTCACCTCTATGAAGGTCTAAATTTTAGTTTAATTTTTTTTTTATATTTTCTCTTTCGGCTTTCACTTGTTTCCTCCAAGTTCATTTTTTCATTTTACATCTTAGAGATTGTCCTTAAATATTTAGTCCTATTTAAATAAGTACATGTTCTCATTTTAAAGTAAAATGTTAAAAAAGCTGATTACAAGCTTTGTCCATACACAGAGCACGTTGACTGCTGGATTTTATTAGGGACCTCCAAATGTTCTTATCTTTAGATTTTCCTCATTGCCTGGTCCATTTATTAAGGAAAAAAATCTCCTGTTCTCAGAACTATAAGACTGATTGTCAGCATTCTAGAAGCTATGTAGTTAAGAGGGCTGGGGGTGAGGGGGTCTCACTCTTTAGTATAAATCCTTTCACAATCTCTTCAGAACTGTAACCTCACCCTTAGGTCTTCCTTGCTGTCCGTAAGTCTTGACTCTTTAGCATGAACAGTCACAGGAAGGGCTTGGGCGGTGATCTGGCAGTTCAGTAACTTTAAATTCAGACTTTCAACTAATCCTTCTGTTTTAAGCCCATCTGTACCTCCATCTTCAGGAATACCTGGTGTTCTAATCCTTGTGCATTTCTAGACAGGAAATGGCCTGCTTAAAGTCTTCATCTGATGCTGTCTTTGAAGGCAATGTTAGCAACTTACCCATCCATTTTCCAGCTTTCAAATTTTAGTTACCATTATCTCCTCTTCTACTGTTTTTCTTTACTTATTTTTATATTTATTTTATTTTTTTGAGGGCAGGGAATGCTTCTGTGTTTGTGTCTCTTGTTTTGTTTTTAAAAATCCCCTTTCCATCATTTTAGAGGTGTTCTGGGAAGAAGCAACAGTAGGCATTTGCGTACAATTGGCCACATTTAAGTGCAAGTCCTCTATGTTGTTTTATCTTTGCTTACTTATCCCTGAATGAGTGGTTAGTTCTGGTATTTAATATAATAACAGGGTGTGTGAGATATTTTGGTTTCCCTCAATTTCCACTGATTAACAAACCTCCTCTATGGCTTAAAGACAGAGAGGGTGAACTGACATACACAACTACTATCCTACTTTCTGCTGTTTTGCTGTCCTTTAACATTCATAAAGTAACCTGACATAGGGCAATCTGAAGCAGACCGTAGTTCTCTCATGGCAAGAAAAAACTAGTTACAACAACCCCCCAAGTACCCCATTCCTATAGTCTTTCCTAATCAGTCCCTCTAGTGCTAACTTCACATTCTAATGCAAAGCACCACTTCTTACCTACTTCCAGTCACACTGCTGAGAAATATATAGTTTCCAAGTTAGTACAAACAAACAAACAAAATAGACTTATTAACAGGGATGTCTATGCAGCAAGGATCCTTTCCTCTAGTCATGAAATAGATATAGTGCTGGGAAAGGAACACAAATCTCTATGGTCTGGTCATTATGTGGCTCTGCTTTTCTACCATAGATATTCTTCATAGTTATTAAGTCACTGGAAATAGTTCCTGGTAGCTAAGGATCAATCAAGGGCAGTGACCAATAGTCTTTAAAATGTTAGTACTACCCTTTCTCTAGAATGTACCACCATATCAGATAATGGGTTCATATAGCATTGTTAATACACCAAGAAGGAAGGCAGGTGCCGTAAATTCCTGCTCCTTTGCTCATTAAGTCCAAGGCCTTACAGCAGTGGTTCCCAGACTTAAGTGTGTATCAGGACTTGATAAAATATAGACTGCTGGGTCCTGCACTCAGTTTCTGAACTGGTAGATCTGGAGTGGGACCAGAGAATCTGCTTTCTAACAAGCTCTCAGATGATGCTGATGCTGCTTGCCTAGAGGCCACATTTTGTGAACTGCTTTAGAATAATTCAAGGAAGAGCTGTCATTAATTTTGCATTGCCATGAAAAGTGTCAACCACATTAAAAAAAATTCTATATAAAATTTTATAGAAATAACATGGTGGTCCCAAACATCATACCCTTTATATCACTGGCATTTTCTCTTTTCTCTTTCAGATTTCCATTTTGATCTTTATTCTTTTCTATACTTTACATTTGATTTGCTCTTTGTTTTCTAACTTTTTTTTTATCCTCACCCAAGGACATTTTTCTATTTTTGTTCAGATAGAATGGGAGGGAGGGAGAGAGGGAGGGAAGAAAAGAGAGAGAAAGAGAGAGAGAGAAAGAGAGAGAGAGAGAGAGAGAGAGAGAGAGAGAGAAACATCGATGTGAAAGGGACATATCGAGTGGCTGCCTCCCACACGACCCCAACCAGGGTTGGGGCAAACTACAACCAAGTTACATGCCCTTAGCGGGAACTGAACCTGGGTCTCTCTGGACCGCAGGCCAACGCTCTAACCACTGAGCCAAACCGGCCAGGGCTGTTTTCTAACTTCTTGAGGTGGAAACATAGATTTTAGACTCTCATTGCTTTCCAATATCCGTATTTAAAGCTATAAACTTTCTTCTGAGAACTTCTATAGCTATAACCCATAAATTTTAGTATGTTGTTTCCATTATCACTCAGTTCAAGATTTTTAAATATTGCCCTTGTGATGTCTTCTTTTTTTTTTTTTTTTAATCCTCACTGGAGGACATTTTTCCATTTTTTGTTCAGATAGAGTGGGAGGGAGAGAGAGGAAGAGAGAGAGAGAGAGAGAGAAACATCGACGCGAAAGGGACACATCGAGTGGCTGCCTCCCTCATGACCCAACCAGGGGCCGGGGACAAACTGCAACCCAGGTACGTGCCCCTAGCGGGAACCGAACCCAGGTCTCTCTGGACCGCAGGCCGACGCTCTAACTGCTGAACCAACCCGGCCAGGGCGTGATGTCTTCTTTAATCCATAGGTTATTTAGAAGTGTACTGCTTAATTTCCTAATATTTGAGGATTTTCCAGTTTGTTTGTTTTTCTGTTGCTGATTTCTAATCTAATCCCACTGTGTTCAGAGAAGAAACTTAGTATGATTTTAATCCTTTTAAATTTTCTGAAACTTGTTTTATGATCCAGCATATAGTCCATCCTAAATAATGGTCCATGCTGCTCAACAAGAATGCATATACTGCAGTCACTGGGTGTAGTGTTTTACACATCACTTAGGTCAAACTGGTTGATAGTTCTTGTATTAACCAGCTCAGACTGCTATAAAAATATCCACCATATTGTGCTGGCCAATTTGGCTCAGCGGTTAGAGTGTCTTCCTGTGGAGCAAAGGGTCTCAGGTTCAATTCCCGGGGTCAAGGGCACGTACCTGGGTTGCAGGTTTGATCCCTGGCCCCAGTTGGGGTTGTGCGGGGGTCAACCAATCGATATGTCTCTCTCACATCAATGTTTCTCTCTCTCTCTCCCTCCCTTCCACTCTATCTAAGAATTAATGGAAAAATATCCTTGGATGAGGATTAACAACAACAAAATAATACTAACCCACTATATACTGGTTGATTTAAACAACAAACGTTCATTTCTCACAGATCTGGAGGCTGCAAAATTCAAGTTCAAGGTGCCAGAAGATTTGGTATCTGGTGAAAGTCCATTTTCTGGCTCATAGATAGCTCTCTTCTTCTTGCTCTTCATCGCGTTGTATTGGCACTAATCCCATCATGGTAGCTCCATCATCATGACCACAAGCAAACCTAGTTACTACCTCTTAAAGGCCACATCTCCAAATATTGTAACGTTGGCAATTAAGATATAACATGAATAGGGGGTGGGGGCTGGGTGGGATGGACAAACATTCAATCCATAGCAACGCTATTCAATCTTGTATATTTTTGCTGATTTTTGGTCTAGTTGGTCTAAAAATTGCTGAGAAAGGAGTGCTGAGACTATAGTTGTCGAACTACTTCTCTTTTCAATTCTGTCAGTTTTTGCTTCATGTATTTGAGGGATCCATTAAGTGTATATATATTTATCAACATTGTATGTTCCCAATATTGACCCTTTTAACATTATGGAAGTCCCTCTTCATCTCTAGTAATATTTCTTCTCTTAAAGTCTATTTGTCTGATATTAATATAGCCACTCCAATTCACTATGGTTACTATTTTCATGATATATTTTCCCCTTCCTTTTCCTTTCAACATATTTATGTCTTTGAATCTCAAATGATCCTCTCATAGACAGCATATAGTTGAATTTTACTTTTTATTTTATTTATTTATTTATCCTCACCCGAGGACATTTTTGCATTTATCTTCAGATACAGCGGGAGGGAGAGAGGGAGGAAGTGAGAGAAACTTCGACGTGAGAGACACATTGAGTGGTTGCCACCCACAGGACCCCAACTGGGGCCGAGGACAAACTGCAACTGAGGTAGGTGCCCTTAGCGGGAACCGAAGCCGGGACTCTCTGGTCCGCAGGCCGACGCTCTAACCGCTGAGCCAAACCGGCCAGGGCGAATTTTACTTTTTAAATTCAGCCTGATAATCTATGCATTTTGATTGGCATGTCTAGCCTATTCACAATAAGTAAGGTAATTAATGATATGACTGAATTCATGCCTGCCGTTTTGCTATTTGTTATAATATGTCTTATGTCTTTGTTCCTCTTTTCCTCCTTTATTGCCTTCATTTATGTTAAGCAAACATTTTTGGAATATCATTTTAATTCCTGTTAACTTATTTTGCTATTTTTTTAGTGACATTACAATATGCATCTTTAACTTATCACCACCTACTTCAGGTTAATACTGACTTAATTTCATTAAATATTGCAACTTTGCTCCAATATAGCTCCATTTCTTTGTGTTGTTATTGTCACATACATTAAGTCCTCAGCATAGTTGATAGCAACTTTAAGCAAAATGACATATAACAAATTTTTACTATAGGCTAACTGATATAAAAAAAAGTTCCTATTTCATTTTATCAGCATTATAGTGAAATGACATTAAACAAAATTTTTATTTGAGGATCTGCTATAATTCTATAAATGTTATAAACATAACAATAATTATTCCTTTAAACAATCTAATGTTTTTAAAAGAAAATAAGTGAAAAAATGCAGATATGGTCTTTTATATTTACCTACATATTTAGCATTTCCAATACTTTTTCAGTACTTCTTATGGATTTGAGTTATCACTTGTGTCATTTTCTTTTGGCCCAAAGCTCGTCCTTTATTATTTCTGCTATGGAACATCTGCCAGTAGTGAATTCTCTCTGTTTTTGTTTACCTGGGAATGTATTATTCCAGCTTCCATTCTGAAGGACAGTTTTGCTGGGTATAAAATTCTTGGTTCAGTTGTTTTCTCTTTCAGCACTTTGAATATCATTCCACTGCTTTCTGGCCTTTACTATTGCTTATAAGCCATTAACATATTGTTTTATTGGACATTATGAGTTGTTTTGCTGCTTTCAAGATTTTCTCTTTCAATCCGGCCGGTGTGGCTCAGTGGTTGAGTACTGACCCATGCACCAGGAGGTTGCTGGTTTGATTCCCGGTCAGGATACATGCCCAGGTTGTGGGACCGATCCCTAGTGGGGAGTGTTCTCTCTCATTGATGTGTCTCTCTCTCTCTCTCCCTCTCCTTCTCTCTCTAAAATCAATAAAGGAAAAAAAATTAAAAAAAAAAAAAAAAGATTTTCTCTTTCAGCAGTTTATGATGTATCTAGATGTGGTTCTCTTTGTGTTTTCTTACTTGGTGTTCCTGGAACTGTAGTTTAATATTTTTCTTTTTCTTAATATGTTTTTATTGATTTTTTAAGAAAGAGAGGAAGGGACAGAGAGATAGAAACATCGATGTGAGAGAGAAACATTGATCGGCTGCCTCCTGTACACCCCCCATTGGGGATTGAGCCTGCAACCTGGGCATGTGTCCCGACTAGGAATCAAACCGGGATGACACTCAATCCACTGAGCCACACCAGCTGGGCTGGTTAACGTTTTTCACCAAACTTGAGACTTTTTCAGCCATTATGTGTTCAAATACTTTTCTCCCCTTCTTTCTCTTCTCTCCTTTGAAACTCCCATTGTAAGTATACTAAGACACATGACATGAAGGGTTGCTCCTAAGTCTGCATAGCTAAAGGTCAACAAATGATTTAGCTGATGACTGTATTCAAGTACCTCAAACCTGTAAGGATTCACCCTCTGATGATTGATATGTATGTGGCTAGGGGAATGCATTCAAAGTTGTAGTCAACTTTCAAGTATCCCTTGCATTTTGCTTTTAATCCAGTTCTCATATCTCCCTTGCACTTGCATAGTTTTCCAGACATATAAGACTGTATGAAGAGCTCACCTCAGCTCTTCTACAGCTAATTTTCAGGATATTCCTCAAACCCACTATCACCTCAAGCTAGTAAAGCTGCAGGTTTACCCCATTCATTTCTGCATCAATCACTTTTTGCTAGCAAAGACAGACACCCTCCTCCCCACTCCCCACAACAGCATCCTAAACGAATACATCCCCTCTGTCAGCAAAGCTGCTGGCTTGTGCAGCTAGCCCTATGCTGATAAAATTATTATTCTCACCAACCAGGTTCTTTTCTCTTCCTTTTTTGCATATGTCACTGCTTATGAAAATTTGCTTCAAATCAACTTATTTTTTGCCTAAGGAAAAAAATAAAAACCTAAGGAACAGATATGATACTAAAGGCTAGTATAACCCTTAGAAAGTCATATATTCTAGACATCTGTGATCTTGAACTTTATCAGAAATGGCCGAATTTCTTTTTTTTTTCTTTTTTTTTTTTTTTATCCTCACCCTAGGACATTTTTTCATTTTTTGGTTAGATAGAGTGGGAGGGAGAGAGAGGAAGAGAGAGAGAGAGAGAGAAACATCGACGTGAAAGGGACACATCGAGTGGCTGCCACCCGCACGACCAACCAGGGCTGGGGACAAACTGCAACCGAAGTACATGCCCTTAGCGGGAACCGAACCCGGGTCTCTATGGACCGCAGGCTGACGCTCTAACCGCTGAGCCAAACCGGCCAGGGCAGAAATGGCCAAATTTCTAATAAAAGTTCCCACTGTCAAAATATTTCTAACTTCTGGCAAGTAAATCAAAGTAATATTTTTAGGTGGATACAATTAAAAATTTCCTTCTAGTTATCAGGTTCAGCTAAAATATCACCTACTTATTTGGCCTATAGTCTGTAAGAGAAGAGCCATACTGCTGAACAATGGAGCAGAACCTTGATGTACTCACAGCTGAGAATGCTTTCTATCCTTAGGTTCTTATCTGCCAAGAGTATTACTCTCCCACATTTTTAAATTAATTGACTCTGTTCCTGAAATATCAGGATAACAGCTATGTCACATGTACTTCCAATCTTTTCCAGTCTGATGACCAAAACTGATAATGATAAGAAAATTTCCATCTTACCATGTCTACTTTAAAAGCGTCAACAACACCCTGAGTCTTCATTTATACAAACAGGCCTCTTCATCACAGCTAATTATAAGACAAGCTAAAAAAGAGTAGTATATTTCTTCATATTTAACAAATTAAAAAGAAACCAACCTCTTTTTTCTTCTTCTCGTTTTAGTTTATCTTCCTCTATTTCTTTTGGTAATTTTTCCTTTTTCTCTTTCTCCACATCATTATGCAAATGTTTTGTAGTATAGCTGAGTGCTGGTGAAAGAAGGATCTCTCCATTTTTGCAGAGTTCATCACGAATTTTAATGAAAAACTGCTGAAGTTCTACTGCATCTTCGTATATTTCGGAATCTGTCCTATAACAACACCAAGAGTATCTATTGAAACACAAGCTGCATATTTAAAACAAAAAAATTTTTTTTTTATCCTCATCTGAGGATATTCTTCCATTTATTTTCAGACAGAGTGGGAGGGAGAGATAGAGAGAGAAAGAAATATCAATGCGAGAGAGACACATCGACCAGGGCCAGGGACCGAACTGCAACCAAGGTATGCCCTTGACTGGAATCGAACCCGAGACTCTTTGGTCTGCAGGCCAACGCTCTAACTGCTGAGCCAAACTGGCCAGGGCTTTACTTTTTCTTAATTGAAGGAACAACACATTATATTCTTTTTGGATTTGTATACCATGGTTACATAGGCTGGTAGGACAGGCTATTTTACCTAAACTGCAAAGTCATGAGGGATCCTATGATGGTTACAGGTGAGTGTTCATTTTAGTTTCCAAGAAATAACTAAATAATTCTGGGTAACCAGCAGAGGTAACACAGTGAGAGATGGAAACAAATTATCTGTATCATACTGGAAACTTTAAAAAGTTTTTCAATGAGCCCGACCTGTGTGGCTCAGTGGTTGAGCGTCCACCCATGCACCAAGAGGTAGCCAGTTCAATTCCCAGTCAGGGCACATGCCTAGGTTGTGGGCCCAATCCTCAGAGGGGGCATGCAGGAGGCGGCCAATCGACGTTCTCTCTCATCAATGTTTCTATCTCTTTCTCCCTCTCCCTTCCTCTCTTTCTAAAATCAATAAAGAAAAAAAAATTTTTTTTTAAGTTTTTAAATGAGAGCTAGGCAAAATAACTTCAGAATTTAGACTGGTAGACATTTTATTACTATCTCAATCCACTGTGGTCTAAGGAAGACTCAAATATAATTCTATTAACTAAAAATACCAGGGTCTGAAAAATTATTCACCAAGGTAACCACAAAGTCTGAGCAGCAGTTATGTAGACATTCTAGTTAGGGGAGTGTGGCTGGCATAGCAAACCCAGTCAGCTGCCTGCTAACACCCACTACTAGAGCATCAGACTTTAGCAAAGCCTCCAGAACGTTTCTCTTCATCAGAAAAGGTGAACTGGCAAAAAAAATCTAAAAATACTGTCAATAACAACCAAAATGGATGTTTCTAGAAAGGTTTTAAAAATATTTGGATATAGCCCTGGCCGGTTTGGCTCAGTGGTTAGAGCATCAGCCTGCGGTCCAGAGAGACCCAGGTTCGGTTCCCGCTAAGGGCACATACCTCGGTTGCAGTTTGTCCCCGGACCCTGGTTGGGTCGTGCGGGAGGCAGCCACTCAATGTGTCCCTTTCACGTTGATGTTTCTCTCTCTCTCTCTCTCCCCCTCCCACTCTATCTGAACAAAGAATGGAAAAATGTCCTTGGGTGAGGATTAAAAAAAAATAAAAAAAATTTGGTTATAGAAATGCTAATACTTGTAGGACAGCAAAAAAAAATAAAACTAGCCAAGGGAAGAAACTCCTATAGCACTATTTTGATGCATGTTTTCTGAACAGAAATATCTGAAGACTATTTACCAGAAATTAAAAATCATTTTATATCTTATAATTTTTTTGTTGTTGTTAATGTTCACCCGAGGATATTTTTCCATTGATTTTTAGATGGTGTGGAAGGGAGGAAGGGATAGGGGTGGGGGTGGGGGGAAGAGAAACAGCAATGTGAGACACACTGATCAGGTGCCACGACAATGACCAGGGAAGGAACCTGCAACCTTTCAGTCCGTGGCCTGATGCTCTAACCGCTGAGCCAAACCTGCCACCCTAGGGCAATAGCTTACAATTTTAAGTATAAATTAAAAGTAAAAACACACTTTTGGTAATCAATGTTACAATGAAAAAAAGGGGCAGATTTATAATTCTATCAATGTTATGTGGTTTAGTAATGGATGTTCCTTACAGAGCCATTAAACATGATATATTCTTTCTTTCTTTCTTTTTTTTTAATCGTTACCCGAGGACACTTTTTGCATTCATCTTCAGATAGAGCGAGAGGGAGAGAGGGAGGAAGAGAGAGAGAAACATCAACGTGAGAGAGTCACATCGGTTGGCTGCCACCACATGACCCCAACCGGAGCCAGGGACAAACTGCAACCGAGGTACGTGGCCTTAGCAGGAACTGAACCCGGGTCTCTCTGGACCGTGGGCCGATGCTCTAACCGCTGAGCCAAACCGGCCAGGGCTATTCTTTCTTTTTTTTAAATATGTTTTTAATTGATTTTTTTTTTTTTTAGAGAGAGGATGGGAGAGACAGAAACATTGATGTGAGAGAGAAACATCAATCGGCTGCCTCCTGCATACCCACTACTGGGGATGGAGCCCGCAACCCAGGCATGTGCCCTGACTAGGAATCGAACCAGGACTTCTCAGTCCAATGGACAATGCTCAATCCTCGGAGCCACACCACCCGGGCATTACCTATCCTTTCTGTTTTATTTACTTAAACAAAGTAAAATGAAGAATCTGTTAAACTAAGAGACTAGGTATTCCCTGCATGTGCAAGAACAAAAACTCAAGATGGAAAAAAGAAATAACTCTTATTACACATAATTGGTGAGGAATCCTTGCATATAAGTCAGACATTCAGTAGAAGAAAATAATTAAGATTATAGGAGGCTCTTAGTGCTTCCCTTGTCCTTGTTGACCCATGGGTCCCCTTTACCTGTAAGGGAGTAGAGCACTTAATCCAGGAATATTGCCAGCAGATTAGGAAAGTTAGAGGCCAAATGGCAGGAGTCAGCGCTGTGCTATTACTGAATACAGCTGACAGACAAACAAACCACTGTCACTTGAGTGAACTTTTCTCTTCTATGCCTCACTGCTCAGATCCCTTCTATTTCAGGGTATGAAATCGTAGGTGATTTTGGGTAGCAGTGGTGGGTAGGGGTAAGTGTGAAGAAGCATGAACACTGTTAGAGATCAATGTGAAAATCTACTGCATGTGGACTTCATTAAGTTCATGAACTTAATATTTTTGGGACACTTATCTTCATTACTGGCAATACAGTAAATAAAGCCATGGTTTATCATTCACTAAACTGATGCATCTCCATCTCAGCAGCATAGGTTCTTCTTTTTTCCTCCCTTATTTTATTTATTTTTCCATCACCATTTATCTTCCCTATACTCTCTTCTACCTCCACCCACCCCAGCATGGGCTATTCTTAAGCACTGTGTATGATATTCATTCACAAAGCTCCATGAAAGCTGCATTTGTCTGTTTTGTCCACGGGTGTATCCCATGCATCCAGATAATGCTCATAACTGATAGCCACTCAATAAACAGTTGTTGGGGACTTCCGGTCAAGATGGCGGCGTAGGTAAACATGGTATCACGTTCTCCCACAGCCACATCAAATTTACAACTAAACTACAGAACAACCATCATTCAAAACCGCCTCAAATCAAGGTGAAAGGAAGTCCTACAACTACGAAATTAAAGAAGAAGCCGCATCAAGACTGGTAGGAGGGGCGGAGGCGCGACGGGCTGGTCCCACACCCACCCAAGTGTGGCGGATAAAAATTAGGAGGATACCTCGGCTGGGAAGGTCCTCCCTGACGACTGAGGGGTCCCTGTCCCACACCAGGTGCCCAGCTCAGGGTTCCAGTGCCAGGAAGACAAGTTCCCATAACTTCTGGCTGGAAAAACCAGCGGGAACTGAGGCTGAGGTGGCTGGAGCCCCCCCCCACAGCTCCTCTTAAAGTGCCCGCGCACGGACTTACTCAGACTCACTCCCTCCAGGCTCCAGCGTGCAGGAGGCAGCTTGAAAGGCACCAGAGTCATATGGGGAAGAACTGAGCTGTTTGGCATTGGGGCGAGGGCTGGAGAGGCAGCTTTCTCCGGGACAGACGCGCTATCAGAGGCTTTTGTTCCTTTGGTGAGCCCTTCCCCGGGCTGGCATATCTGGGACTCCAGCAACCTAGCTCACACTGTTTGCCCCGCCCTGGTGATTCCCTGAGGCCCTGCCCCACCCAACTTCCAGGCTCACCCAAGCTGTTGCCAGTTGCTTTACCATAGGATTGGCCTGTCTTAGAACCTACTTCAGCTTTTCCTAAATTCTTTCAAACAAGCAGCATCTGGTCTCAGCTAGTCCCATACCTCTCGCTAAGTAATACGTAGAAACAAACACAGGGAGGCAGCCAAAATGAGGAGACAAAGAAACAGGTCCCAAATGAAAGAACAGAACAAAACTCCAGGAAAAGAATTAAACAAAATGGAGATAAGTAACCTAACAGATGCTGAGTTCAAAATACTGCTTATAAGGATGTTCAATGGACTTAGTGAGAAACTCAGTGAACTTAGTGAGGGCCTCAAGAGCATAAAAAAGGACCAGTCAGAAATGAAGGAGGCACTAACTGAAATAAAGAATAGTTTACACAGATGCAATAGTAGAGTAGGTAAAGCCAAGAAGCAAACCATCGATTTGGAATATAAGGAAGCAAAAAACACCCAATCAGAACAGCAAAAAGAAAAAAGAATCCAAAGAAATGAGGATAGTGTAAGGAGCCTCTGGGACAACTTCAAGCATGCCAACATTCGCATCTTGGGGGTGCCAGAAGGAGAAGAGAGAGAACAACAAATCGAAAACCTATTTGAAACAATAATGGCAGAAAACTTCCCTAACTTGGTGAAGGAAACAGACATACAAGTCCAGGAAGCACAGAGAGTCCCAAACAAAATGAACCCCAAGAGGCCCACACCAAGACACATCATCATCAAAATGCAAAAGGTTCAAGACAAAGAGAGAATCTTAAAAGCAGCAAGAGAAAGGCAGTTAGTTACCTACAAGGGAGTTCCCATAAGACTGTCAGCTGATTTCTCAAAAGAAACTTTGCAGGCCAGAAGGGAGTGGCAAGAAATATTCAGAGTGATGAAAAGCAAGAACCTACAACCAAGATTACTCTATCCTGCAAAGCTGTCATTTAGAATCGATGGCCATATAAAGAGTTTCCCAGACAAGGAAAAGCTAAAGGAGTTCATCACCACCAAACCATTATTATATGAAATGTTGAAGGGTCTTCTTGAAGAAAAAGATAAAAAAAAAAATGAACAAACAAAATGGCAATAAATACATATCTATCAACAATTGAATCTACAAACAAAATGAACAAGCAGAACAGAAACATTCTCAAAGATACACAGAACTTTTGTTGGTTACCAGATGGGTGGGGGCTGGGGGAATGGGTGAAAAAGGTGAAGGGATTAAGAAGTACAAATTAGTTGTTAGACTGACAAACCTCAAAGAGAAGGGGGGTTGGGAAGAGATAAACCAAAGAACTTATATGTATATATGCATAACCAATGGACACAGACAACAGTGTGGGGAAAAGCAGGAGGGGGGCAGGAATGGGGAGGAGGGGGTCAATGGGAGAAAAATGAGGAATATCTGTAATACATTCAACAATAAAGATAATAAATAAATAAATAAATAAATAAATAAATAAATAAATAAATAGTTGTTGGAATGCAGATTCTGACTGCAAGATGTCCACCCCCATCCCCAAACCTGGTCTTTCTTTTTTTTTCTATTTCCACTGTTGAAAAATAAGGACTATTTTCTAAATGTGTCACTCAAGGGCTTCCCCAGCCTGATCCCAACTCGATCTGTCCCTTGAACACACCATATTCACTTCCTAACCATATGCCTTTACTCATACCACTTGTCTTATATGAATCCCACCCATGCTTCCATTTTTCCTGATGTCTTAAGCCTTTTTAGAACTCTAGTGCAGAGTGACTTACTCCACTGTTTTCACTAAATGTCAAGTTATATGTTGTCTCATGCCTGGAATTATTTTTCCCTAAGCTAGGTCCTATTCCAATTGTCAGACTTCAAGCTCTTAGAGCACAGAGTTCAAGCCTTATCACCCATGGCTGTGCCCCATGACTGGTCTCTTGGTGACTGTCTCAGTCCAAGCCCTCTCCAGAGGGGAACAAAATGAGCCACCACACTTACTAGTTGTATGACTTTGGGTAACATCTCTCTCTGTGCACTTCTTCTTCACATGCAAACTGGGAAGATTATCACCTACCTAGAATGGCTATTCCAGAGATTATCTAGAATTTAGAGATTATCTACATAAAGTTCTTAGCATGGTAACTTTCAAACAGCAGGTGCTTAACGGGAACAGCAAACATTACTATGAATTTTTCTTTCAAAATTCAAAGCAAATGCAGGCTTCACAAACTCCCCAGATGGAATTACCCCATGCCAACTGCCTAAAGGTCTAATTCTCAGCATGACAGATGTAAACTCCAAGAAGGTGGAGTCTGTATCTTTAAGATTTTACATTCCCCCAAGTGACTCCAAGAGCACAAAGAAGACACACTGGAATTGCTGAACTGAAATTGTTTTAACAGTTGAGTATACTATAGTTGTCTGGCAACGATGTACGACAAATCAAAGTTAAAAGGGAATTTAAGCTTGATGGAAATTTAAATTTGAATCTTTTAGAACATCTAATGTCAGCAAATGGTATGTAAAGTAAGAAATCTGAGATTTTTTTTTAAAAGCCCTTTTAGGTACTTGACATGGTGACCAAATTTAAATCAGTTTAATCTCAGATCAATACCTAAGAACTACTTTTAATTTATTTAAAGTATGCTTGAGTTGAACTCAAACTTTAAAAAAAAACTGTGTTGCCCTGGCTGGTTTTGCTCAGTGGTTAGAGCGTCAGCCTGCAGACCAAAGGGTCACAAGTTCGATTCCTGGTCAAGTCATACCTGGGTTGTAGGTTTAATCCCGGGCCCCAGTCAGGGTGCATATGGGAGGCAACCAATCAATGTGTCTCTCTCACATCGATGTTTCTCTCTCTCTCTCCCTTCCACTCTTTCTAAAAATCAATGGAAAAAAATATCCTTGGGCGAGGAAAAAAAGAAAAAGAAAATCACATTACTATTTCTAACTATAAACTTTATCCTTTAACAAAAAAGTTTTGTGAAGGCTGTATTTATTTTTTTCTTTATTGATTTGAGAGAGAGGAAGGTAGAGGGAGAGTGAGATGGAAACATCAATGAGAGAAAACATCGATTGGCTGCCTCCTGCATGCCCCCCACTGGAGATTTGGCCCACAACCTGGGCATGTGCCCTGACCAGGAATCAAACCAGCGACCTCTTGGTGCATGGATCAATGCTCAACCACTGAGCCACACCCACCAGGTAAGGCTATATTTTAAGTTATGCTTTTCAACAGATCTTCAGTTTTGTCTTACTCCCTCTTCTCATTAGTCCTAAATCTAGATGCTTTCTCTCTAGAAGTTCTGGCTAATTAGAATTCAAAATAGCGCCCCACCAACCATAATCATGCACCAAAGCTGAACTAGTACATCAAAGAAGAATTCTTTCTTCTGTTTTAAATACCACAGTTCATAAAAAAAGAAATGGCTTTGAAAACATACCGATTCATCCTTCTTGCCCTTTCTAATACTTCAAACATATGCTCTTGAAATAAATCGAGCCGCCGGTAGCGATTATTTTCAACACTCTTCCTAATTATATCAAAGGTAAGAGGAGGTTTGCTTGGAAAGCTGGGATCCACAGCAGGAATTTCTGCTAAGGAATCACTGTAGCATCTTCCCTCATCATCCTGATGACTCATGACTGACACAAAAAGATTATGGATAAGCTCTTGAATCAGCAAGGTAACATTTGGAACATGAGAGTCCTCATCTCCCTCCAGGTCCCTCCGAGTTTCAAGCAGGACTTTGTGAAGGACAAGGGCATCTTTGTAGATCAAAGACTCAGGCTCATTGTATGTACAGGCATTGTTAAACATCATGACAAAGTCCTCAACCATGGAGTCTATATCTTGGTATTTGTTGGCCATCATATGACTTCGAATTTTTTCCATGTCCATGGGCTTTTTAATGGTCAGATAGTAGTCAGGCAGCTCAGATCTGGAGGGAAGTCTCAGAAATATGGCACTGAGGCGGCGACCCCTCTTATCAGTATAGTTCTTTACAGCTTCATAGACTTCATTTAGTTTCTGCTGCATTGGAGTCATGTACTTTGATTTTTTAGGAGAAATGCCACTCTTCCTACCTAAAAAAAGAAATTTAATGTTAAATAATTAAATGAAAAAAATGAACTTAAATTTGTACATAGTTGGTAGAAAGGGAGTATTCCAAGTGATTTGTAAAACAGTAATTAGCATATCTCTAGTGAAAGATATTCTATTGACAAAGAAAGAACTGGAAAAAAAATTAAACTGTTTTAGTAATATTTTTGGTTAGAAAGTATTATGTTGAGATAGTTGTAAATAAGGTAGGATAAAATAAATAAGTAGTTATGTGACATTCTAATTCCATAATCTGTGTGGTATCCTTGAGAACTGAGAGTGTTATCATGAGTGATAAAAAGAGATGGATCTTAAAAGAGAGGACACGGAATAAAAATCTTGTAGCCTTAAATATCAATTGAGACTATTAGTATGAACTTTAATGTATTTTATCTTTAAATATAACACACATACACACTTTCCTAGGTCTGTCCAATGAAAATTCTAGAAACAATGACCAACCCAGTAGCAGTATATCCCTATATAGTTTTGACTGTATCGACAGTAGTTTTGAAATACTGATTTCAAATACTAATGTCAGTAACTCCTTGGCAAATGGCCGATTTCCACTCTGCACAAGATGAGCCTACAATATCTTAAAACATTAGACAGTAAAAAAAAAATCTATCAATGACTTCTTACCACGGTCACGTCAAATGAAAAAAATATCTATGTAGAAGCCAGCCCGGGACAACATGAGCATCAAGGGTTAAAACTCAACAATATGTTTAAATCTAGTAGTTCTTAATGATACATAAAAATGAACAAACAACTAGGTAAATGCTGGAAGATGTCAGTGAACCAATGCAGTATTCTGAAAACTGGTAAATAAAGGAGGAAAAGAAATCTAGCTTTTATTCTTTCAAAAAACAAAAACCAAGACAAACAAATAAACCAAAACCTGTACCACCAGGTAATCAAATATTGGATGAGGCAAAGTTTCTCTATATAAGTATTCCAGCTAGTAACTGAGTAAGGAATGTTAACAGGAAACTCACTATTTTTACATCTATTTAATGAATCAATAGCTGAGCATCAACAGCTGTAAACATAATGGACAGAAACAACCAGATATCACGTGCCATCTGATGGAAGACCACATAGCATCAATGAAGTTGGATTTTGTATCAAAGGGAGGGGACGAGGATCAAATTTAAATCTGATCAAGTCTCTGGCTCCAATTATAGTGAATACCAAGGCCAAAAGAACATGTTAAATACAGCAAAGGGATGCAATTAGCAAAATCCAGACTGTGGGAAACTATAGTACAAACCTACATTCTCCAACAAATAAACTGTGAAGGGAAAAAATAAAAAGAGATATGAAGGGGAATTTACAGATTAAAAGACGTATCATTCAAATGCAATGTGTGAACCTTCTTTGGATTCTACCTCAACAAGACATTACCCTAAGATGTGATGCAACATTAAGTATTGAAAACCTATTATGAAGCAACCTTGTCAACCTGAAACAGAATCTAGTCAAGCCTTTAGAATTAACTTCCATTTATAAGAAATAAGGGGAAAAAAGGAAAAGGTTAACATCACATGGAAGTGAACTGACTAACCCAGAATTTGGGACTGTACAAGGAAAGTTACCTGGTTCCTAAAGAGTCAATGGCATGAGGATTAAAAAAAGGAGGGAAACTGCTCTAGATTATGAGTTTAAGGGCATAACAATCAAATATAACACACAGAACTTAATTAGATCCTGACCTGAAGACATCAACTGTAAAAAAACATTTGTGAGACAATCAGTAAAATTTGTCAGGTTATTAGATGAGACCCAGAAACTAAGAAACCAATCATTTTGTTAGGTATGACAATGACGTCATGGTTATTTAAGAAAATATAGTTGACCCTTGAACAACATGAATTTGAATTGTGAGGGTCCACTTACATATGGACATTTTTCAATAAACATACAGTCATACTCCTGTATCTCTAGGTTTCAAATCCGTGGATTCAACTCTGGATTAAAAACAGTATTTTTGATCCTGGGGTGGGAATCTGTGTATGAGGGATCACTTAAGTTATTTGGGGATTTTAGGCACAAGCCTCTAACCCCCAAGTTGTTCAAGGGTCAACTGTATCTGTATATTTTAGAGAAGCAAACTGAACTATGTAGAAATGAAATGACATGATTGGAGTTTCTTTAAAATTATTTAGAACCAAAAAAAAAAAAAAAAAAAAAGACAGAGAGGGAGAAAAGGGGATGTAGGAAATGGGTATAACAATTTGATAATGCTGAACAACAGGTATAGCATACAGGGATTCATTGTACCATTCTTTATATCTGTATATGTTTGAAATTTTTCATAATAAAAAATAAGAGAAATGAAAAGGAAGTTAATATTACACATTAAAATCCCCTTTCCCCAAACTTAAAAAATACATGTGTATTTATATATATTTAAATAGTTACTATTAAATTATCTATACATTTATTAATCAATCAATCTTTATTTTATTTTTTAATATGTTACTGATTTTAGAGAGGAAGGGAGAGGGAGAGAGCAATTGAAACATAGATCAGCTGCCTCTTGCATGCCCCCTACTGGAGATCGAAGCCAGCAACCTGGGCATGTACCCTGACCTTGAATGGAAACAGTGCCTCTTGGTGCACGGGACAAAGCTCAAACAACTGAGCCACACCAGCCGGGCAATCGATTGATCAATCTTCAGTTTCCTAACTCAACTTATAGAATTAGTTCTAGTTGTTTTGTACTTTTTATTTATTGATTTTAGAGAGAGGGAGAGAGAAAGAGAAAGGGAGGGGGGCGAGAGAGAGAGAAACAGATTTGTTGTTCCATGTATTTATGCATTCACTGGTTGATTCTTGTTATGTGCCCTGACTAGGGATCGAATCTGCAACCTTGGCATATCAGGACAACACTCTAACCAACTGGTTACCCTGCCAGGGCCAGTTCAAGTTTTAAAAGGCACTGTGTCTCTATAAAGTAGGAAAAAGGGTTTAATTTCTGCAAACCTTCTGTATACTTTTATAATTCCATGAAAAGATAAATGAATACCTTAACCAGGAAAAATAATCATTTAGCAATCATACCCAAAGCTATTGTCAAATTCGGTTTACAGTCATTTCATATAAAAAGTAGAATCTGTTTCCCCTTTTCAGCAAATACGGCTCTAAAAAATATCTGACAATATCACTATCATCTGTTGGTATTTACTTCATTTATTATATTTTAATAAGGTAGAAACCTCTTGCTTAGCTCAATGGTAGTAATTATTTTTGCTGTCTTCTTCTCCCTCAAAGTTTTTAATAAAATCATCATCCACATAACCATATTCAAGACACCTGAGTTAACTTACAGTATAGTGACTAGACATCTCTATCCTCTTAAATTCTGTCTAGGAGAAGCTGCTGGGGTTCATTTTTAATTCCAGTAATCAACAAACAAACAGAAAACACAAAATCTGCCACTACATTCTTCCAAGCATCATATGTAGGAAAAAAATACCTATTTTAACTAACATTTACAAAATGTCCACCACATTCAAGAAAGTAAATAAAACTGTTGATATTATATTCTATTCCCACATATCTTCCACAGTTTAACTACTTAAAATATGGAAGAGAATGCTGGAGAGGAGGGAAGAAACTCTATGATGGAGTGCAAGTTCAAATACATTCACCATTTATTAAGTACTATTTCAGTAAATCAGTAATCTATACTTGATAGACTAAATGGAATAACAAACTGTGAGGCTGCCTTACTCAGTTTGAGTTTGGGAGAAGCCATGTCATCATCATCAGGCAGTGGGCCCAGCTCTTTCCTTTTATCCTTGAGTAACTTCTCCAGGATGTGCGCATCGTTGTACACCTACGTTCCATAAATATATTTAAAATTATTTTCTAAAATACTTCCTTTTGAAATATAATGCATATCCATAAAGAAATTTTAAAAACACAAGTTAAAATAGTTTGGAACTAAAGAAATAAAGCTGATCACTACCAAGCAACAAAATCACATCTCTGTGGGGTGGGCCTAAGCCTCAACTGGTTTGTTGATTTATTTTATTTTATTTTTTCACTAATTTTTTTTTTTTTTTTTTAGAGAGAGAGAAAGGGAGAGGGAAAGAAAGATAGAAACACTGATGAGAGAGAACATCGATAGGCTGCCTCCTGTACACCCCGCACAGGGGATCGGGCCCACAACCTGGGCATGGGTCTTGACTGGGAATTGAACTGGCGACCTCTTGGTGCATGGGTCGACGCTCAACCACTGAACCACACTGGCCGGGCTTTCCAGGTGATTTTAATGTGCAGACATGCATGCTAAAGTATGAGAACTACTATAGTAGAATTATTGCAAGTGTCTACAGAAGTTTTAAAACATATTTACATGTGTTTTTTCTTTATAAATCTCTTTCACTGGACCCTCAAAGGAGCAGACTTAGCTCAATAAAAATAAAAAATTAAAAAATATCTGATAGCTGCAGAGCAGTATCTCAAACATTGCCCTCAGATCCCATATTAAAGGGGATTTAGCATCAGTTTGAGTTTAGTCTGAAATATGATCTGTAAAAAGCAACAATCCTTGCTTAGGAACTCTCTCTGTAGAATGAGTGACTCAAGGGTAGTATATGTAGCCAAGAACAAGGTTAGATACCTAATGGCCTTCCACTCCCTCCACAGAGGCTCTGTCCTCTCTGTCTACTGCCAGAGCAGAGGGGATGAGGTAATGTGACCTCTTTTCTTTGGCTACCTCTTAAGAGTGGCTTTTTTCTCTACCAGTGGCAGACAAGTGGCACATTAGCCAATGGTACTGAGGATAGTGTAAATACCTATACTATATTGAGAACCATTTCTTTGCTCACAAGCATCCTATTATTATTATTTTTAAAAATATGTTATTATTGATTTTTTTTTAAGGGACAGAGAGAAACATCTACGTGAGACAAACATCGATCAGCTGCCTCCTGCACGCCCACTACTGGGGATTGAGCCCGCAACCTGGGCATGTGCCCTGACTAGGAGGGACCTCTCAGTCCATGGGACGATGCTCAATCCTCTGAGCCACACCAGCCAGGCCTTTATTTTATATTCAAATGTAGTAGAAGAAAGAAAAAAATGATTTGAAAATGTTAAGTAGATAAATAAACTCAAAAAGATATCTGCACCCTCATTCATGTTCATCTACAGCATTATTTATAAATAACCAAGATATAGAAACCTAAGTGTACATCAATGGATAAATGGATAAAGAAAATGTGGTATACACACACAGGAATACTATTCTTGCTTGCCATTTGTGACAGCATGGATGGACCTTGAGGGTATTATGCTAAGTGAAAGAAGCCAGAGAAAGACAAATACTGGATGATTTCACTTCTGTGTGGAATCTAAAAAACAAAATAACTGAACAAATGGAAACAAGCTCATTGATACAGAGAACAGACTGGTGGTTGTCGGAGGTGGGGGTGGGTGAAATGGGTGAAGGGGGTCAAAAGTTACAAACTTCCAGGTATAAAATAAACAAGTCCTGGGGATGTGATGCACAGCACGGTGACTAAAGTTAATAATGCTGTGTTGCATATTTGAATGCTGCTTAGAGAACAGATCTTAAAAGTCCTCATCACTAGAAAAAAAAATTTTGTAACTATGTACGGTGACAAATGTTATCTAGATTTACTGTGGTGACCATTCTGCAATACATATAAATATGAAATCATTCAGTTGCATTACCTGAAACTAATATAATGTTATAGTCAATTACACCCTGATAAAAAAAATAAAATAGATAAGGACATGAGATATAGAAAAAATAGCAAACAAAGAAAAATGGATCTTGGCCACACTAATAAGCCACACTACACTCTTATGATTTACAAACATTTCCTCCCATTCTGTAGGTTACCTTTTCATTTTCTTGATAATGTCCTTTTTTTTTTTAACCCTCACCTGAGGATATTGTTATTGATTTGAGAGAGAGAGAGAGAGAGAGAGAGAGAGAGAGAGAGACATCGATTGGCTGCCTCCTGCATGACCCTGACCAGGGCCAGGGACCGACTGCAAACGAGGTACATGCCCTTGACCAGAATCGAACCCAGGACTCTTTGGTCTGTGGGCTGACGCTCTAACCACTGAGCCAAACCAGCCAGGGCTACACTATCTCATTTAAATTCTACAATAACTCTGATGCATTTACTATTTTATCCCCAACTTACAGATGAGAAAAATGAGGTTAAGAAAAGATAAGTTACTTACACAGGGACTGGCAGAGCAGAATTCAAATCTAGGATGTCAGATTATAAAGTATGAACTTTTAACCTTTATAATCTACTGCCTTCCATTTTAAACCATTAAGAAAAGACAAAGTATTAAGCTAGTCACTGAGAATAACCTAAGTTAGGTCTCTAGACCTGGTCTTTCAAAATCCATTATTCCATGAGCACCCAAAAGAAAATGTGTCGCCCTGGCCGGTTCGGCTCAGCAATTAGAGCATCAGCCCGCGGACCAATGAGTCGCGGGTTCGATTCCAGTCAAGGGCATGTACCTTGGTATCAGTTTGTCCCCAGCCGTGGTTGGGGTCGTGAGGGAGGTGACCAGTCAGTGTGTCTCTCTCACATCGATGTTTCTCTCTCTCTCCCTCCCTCCCACTCTACCTGAAGATAAATGGAAAAATATCCTTGGGTGATGATTAAAAAGAAAAATGTGTCTACTCCAGGATTCCTGTATGTCCTTACCTGGGAACCCTCCTCATTATAGTGCCTGGCATTCCGGAACATCAACTTCATGTCTTCTATCATTCCCTCTTCCCCTGCATATTTGTCATTGCGGATGTTATGCTCAATTATTTTCAAGTCCATTGGCTCCAAAATGATTTTATAATAATCAGGATAGTCCTTTTTGGATGGTTTAACCATAAACAGATCACAAAGTCTTCTGCCTGAACCTGGCTCACGAGCTTCAAGAACAACATTGAATAAGATTTTCATTCGCTGCTTTCTTATGTTCTTTTTACTGTTGAGGGGGCAGGTAGAAAAGGGAAAAATGAGAACAGATTCAGTTTTTTTTTTCCTTTAAATACAAGGATGAACATGAAATGAAAAAAATCAATCTTGTGGGCAGGTGCTTCATAATGATTATAATCTATTGATCATATATGCCACAGACACAGTAAACATGCTGGAAGCTATAAGCAAGTATCAGGAAAATTTCCAAAATCATTAAAACATAGTGACTATGGCAGGAGCAGCCAATGAACACCAGACAAACCTGTTTAGAATATTTCATAAAATGCAATGCTTGAAAAAAAATCTTGTCTGACAGGCAAAGAAAATGAAATCATACTATCAATTGAAATATCTTTTTGGTTTTAAGAATAGAGCAAAAGTGAAATTAAACTACCGATTCCCTGTTATTAACAGTCCTCAAAAACAAAATAAAACAAAACAATCGCACACACAAAAATGTTCTCTCTCTTAAGAACCAGTCTGAACACCTGCATATCCTGATTACCAGAAACAAAGTGAGTCTGCCTGCAAGACTAGTGTCTCTATAGTAGGTACGAGTTCCTCTTACATTTACGCTGTCAGGGTCAGTCCTGCTTCCTTCCTCCATCAGCATTATTTCACAATCCTAATCTAACTTAAAGAATAAATGGTCTATGGTTCATCTGAGCTCTTGAGTAAATTTTCATCCATGAGTGTGAATCCCTGTCTTGTTCTCCAAATTCCCCCAGTGAGATATGATGCTAAGAAACAGAAGTGAGTGGTATGGAACAAAGTACAAGGGACCACAGATTAAAACCTGAGTTTAAAAGGAGCCCATAAGAACACATGGCTAGTTTCCTATTGTTTAGGAAATGGGCTCAAAAAGGCTAAATGACCTGTCCAAGGTGAGCTGCCCAGTGACTAGAAGACATGATCTTCCAATATGACTTCTGGTCCAATATGTCTTCAGGACACTAATAAAGAAATTCTAGCCAGACTCAAACCAGAAGTCTCTAAGTGGACAGGAATATAGGTAATAAAAAAAAATGACTTATGACTTAATTTCTATTCAACAGACATGAAGATTCTATAATGTAGTACCTAGAGATAAATAGTTTTTATGTGTTTCTTATCTCATAAACAAAAGCAAGCTCATTCTTGAAGCAAACTATGTGTCTGAATGGGTCTCCTAGTCCAGTCTTCTGATCATTCACTCTACTGCTGGGTCATGAGGAAGCCAAAGGCCAGATATTTTCTCTACAAGGTTCAAAATATGCTTAAAAAAAGAAACAAAACTCAAATAATAATAATTAATAGATATGAAAAGAAATATCTATCCTCAAGTGAAAAATTTTAAATGTCTCAGAAATACGTATCTTCCTAGCACCATGAAGTGACTAGAAGAGAAAAAGGATCCCCATTTCCTAGGGTTGGGATCATCCTCAGAACCTGTGTCTTCCCTTACACTGTTCATTTCCCTTGGTGGCCCTGGATCATTCCTGCTATTTCCTTCTCTCAGTATTTTTGTGTCTCTATGTCAAGTGAGTGATTGTTATGTGATGGCAATCTAGAAGTTCCATCTAGTGGAAACTATTTCTCCAAAGAGGCATCCTGGGGCAAAGATGTGAGAAGAAGAATTCTCTCAGTCCAGGACGTTAGCAAGTGGATAATGGAAGAGGAACTTGGGACAAAGCTCCAATATCACAGAGGTCCACATCTAGGGAGAGATTAGAACAGATGACTCTGACCTTCAGGAAGCCTCTAAAGAAAAATTTCAGAACCTGAATTTGATATCACAGAATACTTAAAACTACTGAAGTCAGATATGGTTTCTGTAAGTCTCACCTGTGGGTGCTGAACTTCAAAAGGAAGACTCAGGAATGCAATTTTAAACATCTGAGCTTAAAAGAGCTCTTCAATTATCAATTTGGAATGAAATCACTCCTAATTCCAGGAACACCAAGCAGAACAAACTGATGCCCTTACCTGGACCAAAAGGAAATCAGCTCCATTCACTTCCTAGTTACAGCATACCGCTCCCAAATACCATTAGGCTTTTCTGTATGAAGCTACAAATATTCTAATGTGAGTGAGTCCAGGGCAGGTTTTTATGAGATTTTTTTTAAAGGGAAGGAAAAAGCTTGTAACTAAATTTTAGGGGAAATGCCAAAAAGTAAAAGAATGGTGAATAGTCCATTTTTTCTACTCGAATAACTTGAGAATAGGCAGTTTTGAATGGAATATACTCAAAATGCAAAATCTAATTGTGTTTAAGAAACTGCTCTAATAACTGAAATTTACTGTTTTAGGACATATATTACTAATAGCATCCTTTCTACATCTACATCATTCAGGCTTTAAGAGAATGATGTGTAAATGGTTTCCATCCTCAAAGACAAGCAAAACTTTTGTTATTAGTGTCACTTAGGATCTTTTCTGAACAGATCTAGTTTTGTTATTTTGTCTACATTTTTCCAGATCCTTAAAATGCCTGAGAATGAGAACTACTGGCCCATTAGTTTTAATATGGCTGTCAGAAAAAATGCAGAGCTAAATTTCTACTCTTTTATAATAACTGTATTAAATTAGGTAGCTAGAATATCTGCTTTATGTTTTTCCAATATGGATGCCAAACTTTATAATATTCATGACTTTTGAAAGTAACTTCAGTCCGGCCGGTGTGGCTCAGTGGTTGAGCATCGACCCATGCACCAAGAGGTCGCTGGTTTGATTCCCGGTCAGGACACATGCCTGGGTTGTGGGCCTGATCCCCAGTGGGGAGCATGCAGGAGGCGGCCAATCGATGTTCTCTCTCATCGATGTTTCTATCTCTCCCTCTCACTTCCTCTCTCTCTAAAATCAATAAAGGAAAAAAAATTAAAAAAGAAAGTAACTTCAAACACTTTTTGAAATGAGACTATATTACAAAAAGACAGCTACCATACTCCCTATTTGATATTTTCTGGTTACTATTTTCACTATCACTTTGCTTTTCAGATTTTTTAGAGCCCCTCTATGCATCCTACCTCTCTCAGACAATTAACTGTAAACAGTTTACTTTTCCCCATTTTGGGAAAGGTGCATAAATTAAATCCCAGACTTTGTGACTGGCCTACTCATTCTTCTTATCTTTATCAGTACTTTTTAAAAAATATGTTTTCACTGATTTTTTAGAGAGAGGAAGGGAGAGAGAGATAGAAACATCGATATGAGAGAGAAACACCAATCGGCTGCCTCCTACACGCCCCCTCACTGGGGATTGAGCCCACAACCTGGGCATGTACCCCAACCGAGAATTGAACCAGGACCTCTCAGTCCATGGACTGACACACAATCCACTGAGCCACACCGGCCAGGCAGTACTTTCAAATACAGTAAAGTAAAATACATTTTAAGGGAGTTCAAAACCAGCGCTGCTTATCATTGTACACTTAAGGAGATGCCAATTCAGATCATAGACATTGCTATAACAAACATTTAATTCTAGAATTTTATAGATGGGCCATAAAGGGTCCTGTGCTAACATAAGTACACTACAGCAATTTCCCAACAAATGAAAGTCAAGTGTCTTGAGAAATGGGTACTTTTTCTAATTTGCACAAAGATCATGAGCTAGCAGAGGCTATGTTCTGAATCTCTGATTTTCCAGGACAACCACCACCACCACCACCCTCCTGACCCCAAAACCAGCTGAAAGCACTGGAATTACTATCACTTTTTTTTTTTTTTTTTTTTTTTTAATTTTTTGTTCAGATAGAGTGGGAGGGGGAGAGAGGAAGAGAGAGAGAGAGAAACATCGACGTGAAAGGGACACATCGAGTGGCTGCCACCCACACAACCAACCAGGGCCGGGGACAAACTGCAACCGAGGCACATGCCCTTAGCGGGAACCGAACCCGGGTCTCTCTGGACCGCAGGCCGACGCTCCAACCGCTGAGCCAAACCGGCCAGGGCTACTATCACTTTTTGCTTTTCTTAGTTTATCACCAAGTTTTAGAGAATCTCCACAGTCCTTCTACATCTGAACTTTCCTTTCAATCTTTCATGCCACAGTGTTAGTCCTAACCCTCATACCTAGTGGCTACTTTCTCAAATGTTCTTAATAATTCTTCCTCTGAAGCGATTATTTATTATTATACGTATCTGCGCACACACATACACATTCAATTTTAGTTACAGCTAACACGTCTACCATGTGTCAGTGACTGTGCTAAGGATACATATACATTCTCATTTAATCCTACAACTTTGATAACCAGGTACAATTATTATTCCAACTTTGAAGATGTAAAAACTGAGGCTTAGAAATCAAGTGGCCCTGGCCGGTTTGGCGCAGTGGTTAGAATGTTGGCCCGCGGACCAGAGAGTCCCGGGTTTGGTTCCCGCTAAGGGCACGTACTTTGGTCGCAATTTGTCCCTGGCCCCGGTTGGGGTCATGTGGGTGGCAACCACTCCATGTGTCTCTCTCACATCGATGTTCCTCTCTTTCTCTTCCTCTCTCCCTCCCACTCTATCTGAAGATAAATGCAAAAATGTCCTCGGGTAAGGATAAAAAAACAAAAAAAAGAAAGGTCAAGTGGCCTGGCCAGTGTGGCTCAGTGGGTTGAGCGTTGTCCCATGGACTCAGAGGTCCCGGTTCAATTTCTAGTCAGGGAACATGCCCAGGTTTCAGACTCGATCCCCAGTAGGGGGTGTGCAGGAGGCAGCTGATCTGTTTCTCTCACATCGATGTTTCTCTCTCTTTCTCTAAAATATCAATAAAAACATATTAAAAAAAAAAAAAAAGGTCAAGTGAATACCCAAGGCTATAAAGTGAGTAATCAGCTGATAATCAACAGGCTGCTTTTATCATGTCCTTCCCTTTCCTACATTAATGCTTACCAAGAGTCTCTCTAATCAAAGTCCACTCTGTTCATAGGCTTCAAGGTAGCCTAGCATTTAACTCATTGGCCCTAGAGTTCAGTGGCACCTGCTGTTAAGGCAAGTAAATCAAACTGCAAAGGTTCCTTTGTTGTTGTTAATCTTTACCTGAGGATATTTTTCCATTGCTTTTTTTTAGATAGAGTGGAAAGGAGGGAGAGAGAGAGAGACATATCAATGTGAGACACATTGATTGGCTGCCTCCCGCACGACCCCAACCAGGGCTGGGGATCAAACTGCAATTGAGGTATATGTCCTTGACTGGAATCGAACCCGCAACTCTTTGGTCCGCAGGCCAACGCTCTAACCACTGAGCAAAACTGGCCAGGGCCATTCATCTTTTCTGGTTTCCCAGACTAGTAACATCTGACTAAAAACAAAATGAAATCCACTGATTTCAAATCTTGACGTCAATAGAAACTACTTCCAGAAAATAATCACAGCTACATTTATTGAGTATTTACTATATCCAAGCTCAGTTCTAAGGGCTTTAAACATATTAACCAATCAGGTCATCGAAGCAATCCTATATAGGTATTGTCATCAACTCCTTGTTCAGATGAGGAAATTGAGATGAGGTTCATATCAGAGCTAATAACAACAACTGGGATTTGAACCTGGGCAGTCAGGCTCTAGAACTTGGGGTTATAACACTACTCCATGATGCCCCACATTTCTATTTATACTACCACTCAGAGTCAGTGCCATATACTATGAGTGATATAAAAGAGATACAACTCATGGTCTTTAAAAAAAATACTGAGAAAACTTTTCTTAAGGAAAATATTAGGAAGAAGATAGTAACAATAATTTTGTAGGATGAACTACATGTGGTAGCAACGTACAGATAAGTTTAAAATACTAACTTTCAAGGAAAAACATGGTTAGGGAAATCTTATTTCCTAAAACTATTTGGGCAATCATGAAACATTTCTATACAACTACACAACTGTGTATTTTATGTAATTATTTTAGTACGTTGCTCCCACACAGTTTCATATATTTTCAACCTGCCTCTTATCCTGGCTTAAAAAGTTCCTGACAGGTACAGGTGATGAACCTGTAAGAACAGAGTCTGGTGTTCTGCAAGCAACTGACAGTCCATGAATGCCAGATAGCAAAGGTAAAAATAAAAGCACCGCACAATGATTACTAGGACTAAAATATGGTAACTCATAGGCTGTTTTAAAAATCATAAGTAACATGCAAAAATAATGGATGCTTTTAAAGAAATAAAACATGGATAAGATCAGAGACTGAGAAAATGTGTTCATGCTCAAGAAGCACTAACCCAAATGTAGGTGTCAACACAGACTGACATCACTTGAATTGTCAACAATGATTTTAATGCCTCCACCATGCCCAATCTGTAGAAGCCCCTGGATGCCAGCAATGCCACTATATTCTCACCCTCTACCTTTTGCTGCAGAAGCACAGTCACAATGATTGGTGAGAGGGCTTGCTGCCCCCAGCCGAGAAATTAAGGCCTCTGAACATATCTAGGCTAACTAATCCTGACTTTATTTTATTAACTATACTTCTAAACTATACTTCTTTCTTTATTCATAAAACATACTAGCACTCATATAAAAACCATTAATTACTTCACATGCTTAAGGCTTCACTTTTCACCTAATCAGTACTATTGACCATGCCACAGAATCTTATACTTTTAAAAATGTTTATGCATAAAAAAGGACTGCACACCTGGATAGCCTCCTGAGACCCAACATCTCACTGTCAAGAGTATTCCTGGGAAAGCAGAAACAAATATTACATGTGAAGAGAAAATAAGCAACATCGGAGGGTCATGTATAAACCAAATATGGTTGAGAAAAAAAAGGATTATGTAATCCAAAAGATAAAAGATATTAAGAACACTTGGAACATTTCAACAGGAAAGACAGCAGGTAGATTTTTGGGTTAGAGGGGTGAGGGAGAAGAATGCACTCCCACAATGAAAAGAACATACCACCTCAGACTCTTTAATATTAAAAAAATAAGGCAATGATAGAATTATATTTGGAAAATTTGGCCCGACTGTTCTGGACAAGCTTAATGTAACTTTTTGTTGTTGTTGTTAATCCTCACCTGAGGACATTTTCCATTGAATTTTTAGATAGAGTGGAAGGGAGGGAGGGAGAGAGAGAGAAACATCAATGAGGGAGACACACACATCAGTTGGTTGCCTCCTGCACGACCCCGACCAGGGCCGGGGATTGAACCTGCAACCCAGGTATGTGCCCTTGACTGGAATTGAACCCATGACCCTTAGGTCTGTGGGCCGATGCTCTAACCACTAAGCAAAACCGGCCAGAGCAAGCAACTTACTAGGCAGCTATGTTTGCCTGAATTTGGAGAAGTCTATTTCTTATTACCAAAATCTCTTAACATAACTATCTTCTAAATGGCTCATTCTGTTATTTCTTTTGTCATAGTCCAAAGTATGGGACTTCTCTCAACCTCTTAACTTCCACTCATGCCTACATTTCATACCCGGGTATGTTCTTTTACTGCTTTAGCTATGATTTACATTTGTTCTTCTCTTATTTGTTTTTCACTTTGTTATGGTGATTTTCACTTTGTTATTGTGTACATGTTATACACAATGTTATACAAAATGCTTCCTAGGAAATCGGTTATAAAGGGACTTTCGGTCTGAAGTGGATTTTATTATTTCAAGAATTTAATGCTCACTTTTCTTTTTATTGTATGTTTTAGAGTAATAGCTTTCATTTAATCTAGTTGGGTTGTCCCACAAACTACATGCCAGAGATAGGTAATTTTTAAGTATCTGGCCAGGGCTAATGCATCCTTGAACTGTTTTCTTTTAAAACACTTAACTAGTTTAAGATCTCTCTTTTCATTCAGTGTTGGCACTAATTGTACCATCACTTTTGCCTCCATTACCTTCTTTTGCCTGAGAAGTTTTTATCTTTGATTGGTGACTGATCTGGAAAACACAGGTGATGCTGTAGTAGAGTTATATAATTACACTCAAAGATGTCCTTGATTTGATGTCTCTGATCTGCTTTCACATTTTTCCTCCGTTGTCCCTGGTATAACAAGGAATTAAGAACTTGGAAGGATGAAATTCATAGGCCAGTAATGGAGGAGACTCATATCTCAAGGTACACCAATCAATTTAGTTACCATGGCAAAGACTAGCAAACAAAGTTATTTTCAAAGCTAAAAAAGTTTCCCGAAATGCTATTTTTAAAAGGGTAAGACAGGACAGCTTCTCTTTTCTAAACTACTTTTTTATTCCTCTCATCCTAGTGGATCTATTAATGCATGAACAGAATTGTATCAACAGTTACTAATGACTTCTTCATTCAGCTTTGAATCTGTGAAGCCCTGCTATCAGTGATTAACTTATTCTTCGTCTAAGGTATCCTCCCTGGATTAACTGCTGCTAAAAAGATGGTGAGAGAGTTACGGCTGAGGGAGAATACAGTGTTCCACAAAGATCAAACCAGAGAAACTCCATGTGGGAGGCACAGACCAAAGAGATGGTCTTGCATGATTCCTTATCGAAGTCCAGCTTTAAAATCTCACAGTAAGATTCTCCTCCATAAAACCCGCGAAAGAAAGGGTTAGGGAGGTTGAGAGAAAGGTTAGAAAGAAAAGGAAACCAAATATCTAGCTTATCATTTTATGAATTACAAAAAGAATGACTTGGAATTTTACAATCTGACATCCTTAAAATGGCAAATAAAGATCAGATTAACAAGGAAAAACAAAGGGGTAAGAGTAATGACTTACTTCACTGGAGTGACAGCACTAAATTTTTTGTAATTCACCATGAAAAATCACCTAAATTAGATTTAAGTGGCACTATTAAAACACCACATTAAAACAAAATAACATGGACAACAAAAAAAATGTCTGCTAACCTATATAAGTAGTTGTCATTTTTATCTATGTCATCTAAAAACAATATGGTACTTGTGTTAATCATATAGTTTACAAATAAATTCTAAAAGAAGATATGTCATCAAATATTTAAAGCTTATAAAAGAATCCATACTTGATAGCTTAAAAGAAAACACAAAACATTTTTCTGTACTTATCTAAAACAAAATAAACAGAAACTGAGACGATGTCTCCAGTTATGAGAAGAGTATATACCTTTTTCTTTTGGCACTACCAGTATCAGAGGTGGCTGAAGAAATCATGCTGTCTCCATCCTCAATGTCATCTCTCCTGGCAAGCTCCTTCTTCTTTGCCTAAAACAGAGCAGATCCCAGGAGTCAAGCTCACTCTGCTGAGCACTCAAAGAATATATGAATATTAAAGAACTAGACATATCAGATTCACCAAGAGAGAATCAACCACACTTAGGCTTCATCAAATTAAAGTCATTTAACATTCTCAATAACTCAATTTAACAAAAGACTGCATGACAAAAAGTAGGTTAAAACAATGATCCAGCAATATCCAGTTTGGCTCAGCAGTTAGAGTGTTGGTCCACAGATGGAAGTGTTTCGGGTTTGTTTTCCATCAAGTGTACGTAGCTGGTTTGCAGGTTCCATCCCCGGCCCCAGTTGGGTCGCACAGGAAGCGACCAATTCATATGTTTCTTTCAGATCAATGTTTCTCTCTCTCCCTCTCCCTTCCTCCCTTCCACTCTATCTAAAAATTAATGGAAAAATATCCTTAGGTGAGGATTAACAAACGAAAAACAGATCCAGAGGGCTGAGGAATCAACACTAGCTAAACTGAATTTGTTAAGTTGTAGGGGCATCCTGCTCTGGTGGCCATATTTAAAGTAAAGCCAACTCAAAGATGGCCTTTGGTACCCCCTTGACTTCTTAAGCAACAGTGTGGCTAAGAAGAAAGTTTAATGTGAGAGGTAAAAAAAGATCTACTTTTCAACACATGCATTTTTAAAGACCTTCTGCCAAATACAGCTGAAGTAAAACCACAGCAGACTTAAGGAATACATATGAAGTACTGAAAAGAAAATACTTGAAATACACAGCACTGATCATAGTGATGACCATACAAAATAAAGATTCTACGGGTGATCTAAAATTGCTTTTGCTGCTTCCTTGCTCTGAGATTCACTTTCCAGAAAGATTCTACCAAAAACTGACAAGTAGACACAATTTTAATTTCATATCTATTCCATTTTGTCTCAAAACCCCTCGATGATCTGTAACCTCCGACACCCTCCAAGGTGTGCTCTTGGAAAGGATCTGATAAACTCACAGACACTGTACAATGATTAGACTTAAGATACCCCTTTCTCCTAGGACCAACGATACCTCAAAAGAGACAACGTCTAGAACCAAAGAAATAAAATCTAACTCATAGCGTATCACCTATAATGGGAGGGAAACTTCCTGAGGATCCTAAAATCACTCCCCAGAGATAAATCCCTGCTTCTACTCACAAAACTAACCCAGTCTAAACTATTATTTCTACTCTACCTGGTCCTGATGATTTTTTAAAAAATATTCAGCAGTACTTGTGGTTGAAATAATTGAAGTGATCTTGCTGGGAGAAATCACACATCTTAAAAGAACATTCTCAAAATATGTAAAATAGTTCAGTTATACACACAACAACTTAGTAAAATCAAAATATCATACCTGCATGACTTGCTGCAATTTTAGAACTCGCTTATATATAGCTGAATTGGGAACATTATAGCGTTTGGCATTTTCAAACATTAAATTCAGATCACACTCCAAATGATCCAAAGTTTCATATTCTTGGTTCTTTAGCTTTGTTCTGTGGAAGACAAACATATGGCTAGAATTTTCCATTATGAAAATGATAAAACATCCTTCCTCAAAGTTCAGTGCAAAAATCCTTGTACGCACTTAGATGTTATCTTTACTGGTGTGATTAGAGGTCTGAAAGTGACATTTTCAAGATATAAAATGAGGCAAATCTACCATTTAGGCAATATAACAGTTTAACTAAAAATCCAAAAGAACAAACTAAAACATGTAAGAAGCAATAAGAGGATCCACTATGGTGGTTATTACAAAGCAAATATACTAGCAAAAATCCTAATGGAAAAATCCTGTTAGTGACTAACATGTAAATTCTATGAAGAGACAAAAATCAGAAACGTTTAAACTACCTTAATGAAGAATCACGGCAATCTACTCATTTCTGAAAATCAGAAACTAGTTCATGAAAGTTAAAGAAAAGAGAAAATACTGGCAATGCTATGCTATGAAGAAGCACTTAGAATAACCAATCTACCACCCAGGGGTGTTATATACGGACAATCAGGAGTGGCCTTAAAATGGTAAATGAAAGACAGAAATCTTCAATACAAACGTCTGTAACTAATTAAAATGGAAGTTTTTAAAGTATGTAAAAGTCTTAAGAATTCTGATATTTCTCTCAGACACTACAGCTATAACTAATACCAACTCTCATAAAGTCCCTTTGTACCAAGTGAAGAGTCACGGTTTGCCCTAACTCTATATGAATTTAGACAGGACAGACTTTTATTTTATTTCATTTTTAAAAAACTTATCTTTATTGTTGAATGTATTATAAATGTCCCCCCACCTTTTCTCCCATTGAACCCCCTCCTCCCCAATCCCGCCCCCCTCCTGCCTTCCCCACACTATTGTTTGTGTCCACTGGTTATGCATGTATGCATAAAAGTGCTTTGGTTTATCTCTTCTCGCCCTCCCTCCTCCCTTCCCTTTGAGGTTCATCAGTCTAACAACCAATTTGTACTTCTTTTTTTTTTTTTAATCCTCACCGAGGACATTTTTTTGCATTTATTTTCAGATAGAGCAGGAGGGAAAGAGGGGGGAAGAGAGAAAGAAACATCGATGTGAGAGAGACACATCAAGTGGCTGCCACCCACACGATCCCAACCAAGGCCGGGGACAAACTGCAACCGAGGAAGTACACGGTCTTAGCAGGAACCGAACCCGGGACTCTCAGGTCCGCAGGCCGACGCTCTAACCGCTGAGCCAAACCGGCCAGGGCCAATTTGTACTTCTGAATTCCTTCATCTTCTTTACCCATCCCCCCATCCCCTCCAATTTGGCAAACAACAAAAAGTTCTTTGTATCTGAGTCTGTTTCTGTTCTGCTTGCTCATTTTGTTTGTAGATTCAATTGCTGATAGATATGTATTTAATGACATTTTATTGTTCATATTTTTGCTCTTCTTCTCCTTCAAGAAGACCCTTCAACATTTCATATAATACTAGTTTGGTGGTGATGAACTCCTTTAGTTTTTTTTGTGTCTGGGGAACTCTTTATATGTTCATCGATGCTAAACGACTGCTTTGCAGGATAGAGTAATCTTGGTTGTAGGTTGCTGCTTTTCATCACTTTGAATATCTCTTGCCACTCATTTCTGGCCTGCAAAGTTTCTTTTGAGAAATCGGCTGACAGTCTTATGGGAGCTCCTTTGTAGGTAACTAACTGCTTTTCTCTTGCTGCTTTTAAGATTCTCTCTTTGAGACAGGACAGACTTTTAAATCTTTTTTTAAGTTTTTTTTTTTTCTTATCCTTACTGGAGGACATTTTTGCATTTATCTCCAGACAGAGCAGGAGGGAGAGAGGAAAGAAGAGAGAGAGAGAAACATCGACGTGAGAGAGACACATCGAGTGGGTGCCACCCACACAACCCTAACTGGGGCTGGGGACAAACTGCAACCAAGGTATGTGCCTCTAGTGGGAACCGAACCCGGGACTCTGGTCCGCGGGCAGACGCTCTAACTGCTGAGCCAAACTGGCCAGACTTTTAAATCTTTTGATTAAAGCACTTGCATGCTATTTATCAAAGTCACAAAAACAGTATCAAGAATGACAATATGTGTAAACAGCTTCATAGAATAAATGTAGAAATTCCAAACTTTTCTTTTAGAATGACATTATCCATTCTGCATGTAAAGTTTTGCTTAAAATTTACCAAAATCATATGCAGATTCCACGTAGTGCTTAAAGAGATATGAATGCTAGAGAGTATCTCTGGGATGAAGCAAAAACCAACAACTAAGCCCAAACTCAGCTCTCAGTACCAGCTTATGTAGCTAGCACCAAGACTTTAAATTACAGCCTCAGATTTATTTCTGCCAACTCCAAAGATAATATGCTGGGTGCTCTTAACACCCAAAAAGAACAGACAGAGAATCCAAGCTTGTAAATGACAATCTATAATAAATCTGAAGTTAACAGACTGTGGTTAATCAAGGATAGTGGGTCTAGGGAACAGTAGAATGGGAAATAAAATTTGGACCCACACTATCCAGCTTCTGCCTGCTCTTCCATTGTTGTTGCTTTTGATGACACTCAACTACCTTCTTTCTGCCAACAAATCTTCCTAGGACTATGTTGTATAATATAGTAGCCACTAGCCACATGGGGCAATTTAAATCAAAATTAAATAAAATTTAAAACCTAGTTTCTTAGTTCTACTAGCCACATTACAAGTGCTCAACAGTCATGTGTACCTAGTGGATAGCACAGCTCTAGATTTCCCTTTTGGTTATTGTAGAGCACAATGGAAGGTAGCCCAGCTCCTGTGAGGCACCACTAGCTCAGCATGTGTCCTTGGAAAAAAGGCAGATTAGACGTCCTAAAAGTTGACCCTTCAGAATTCTAGTGTGTTACCAGCTAGGCCTCAGCCACTTCTCTATTCCTCACACTCTCCTACCAGTGTGTCAGACAACTGTCAAAGTTCAAAAGGAGGGTTGACTTGACAAAGCAAGGTTTATATTAGAAAATTCTAACTTGAAAGAAAGTTGTAGGCAGGTGAATGAGCTGGATGAAGATTTGTCTTCTTCTGAACTAAATTAATTACACTGTTTGAATTAAACAACAAAAAAAAAAGACAGTGGGAGAAAAGATAATAATGACAAAAACTGTTGAATTTAAAGAGAACCTCTTAGTCCTGGCCAGTTTGGCTCAGCGGTTAGAGTGTAAACCTGCAGACCGAAGGGTTGCAGGATCAATTCCATTGAAGGCACGTACTTGGGTTGCAGGTTCGACCCGACCCAAGTCGGGGTCGTGCGAGAGGCAACCAATCAATGTGTCTCTCTCACATGGATAATTCACTCTCTCTCTCTCCCTCCTCTTCCACTTTCCACTCTGTCTAAAATTCAATGGAAAAATATCCTTGGATGAGGACTAAAAAAAAAAAAAAAAAAAAAAAGGAACCTCTCGGACTTCTGGTCAAGATGGCGGTGTAGGTAAATGAGGCACTTGCTTCCTCCCACAACCACATCAAAATTACAACTAAACTACAGAACGATCATTCAGAACCGCCTGAAATTGAGCTGAATGGAAATCCTACAACTATGAAATTAAAGAAACTAAATCCAGATAGGTTGGAGGGGCCAAATCCAGACACGTAGGAGGGGCGGAGCTGAGGACAGGCTGGTCCCACACTCACATGTGGTGGATAAAAAAATCAAGAGGGATATCTCAGCTGTGAAGGTCCTCCCTGAGGAGTAAGGGGTCCCTGTCCCACACCAGGGCCCCCAGGTCTGGGTTCTAGTGCCAGGAAGTGAAGTCCCCATAACTTCTGGCTGGAAAAACCAGCGGGGATAGAGGCTGAGGGAGGCTGCAGCTGGGGGAGTCCCAGGCAGTTCCTCTTAAAGGGCCTGCGTATGGACTCACTTGGACTTGCTCCCTCTGGGCTCCAACAAGGGGAGGCAGCTTGAAAGGCACCAGAGACATACGGAGAAAAACTGAGTTATTTGGCATTGGGATGAGAGCTGGAGGGGCAGCTTTCTCCAGGATAGACATGCTGGCGGAGGCCACTGTTCCTTTGCTGAGCACGTCCCCCACAGGGCTGGCAGAAGAGCACAATGTCTGGGACTCCAGCAACCTGGCGCACACTGTTTGCCTCACCCTGGTGATTCCCTGAGGCCCTGCTCCAACCAACTCTAGGACCCACCCAAGCTAAAGTGACTTTACCATAGGAATGGCCTGTCTGGGCTCATGCTTCAGATTTTCCTAAAATCTCTCAAACAAACAGCATCTGGCCTCAACAAATCCCATACTCTCTTGCTAAGTGGCCCCAAGCTTGGCACAAGCAGCAGCCAGGCTTGGTTCACAGCTTGGCTTTTCCTGGGTACCTCCAAGCCCAGGACAAGAAGCAGCTACCTGTAGATCACTTTATAGCTTATGCCTGATGGCCCCATGTAGGCAGTGGCTGACCGTGGCCTACACCTCCCAGAAGGCCCCAGAACCAGCACACCCAGTGGGCAGATTCAGACCATGTCAAAGCACCACGACCCTACCACCTCCACAAGTGACACACTCAAGGAGTGGACTCAGTGGATACCAGAGCTCTGCTGAAGTAAGTCTTGCTCTGTGTAGTAGGATTCTGCACAGCTGATCCTCCAAGGTGGGTCAGTGGTCAGTGGTCACAGCCAGTCCTTGCAGCTGATTAGCCTGAGTAAATCCCTCCCATTGATGTGCCAACAGCAATCAAAACTCAATTACAACAGAAGGGTGTACAGTCCACATGGGGGGTGCACCTCGAGTGCCCAGCTGGGGTGATCAGGAAGGCTGTGCCACTGGACCCTATAGAACACCTACTACAATAGGTCACCTACCAAGCCTAGACGTAGTAACGCTACCTAATACATAGAAACAAACACAAGGGGGCAGCCAAAATGAGGAGACAAAGAAACATGTCCCAAATGAAGGAACAGAACAAAACTCCAAGAAAAGAACTAAACGAAACAGAGATAAGCAATCTAACAGACACAGAATTCAAAACACTGGTTATAAAGATGCCGCTCAAGGAACCTAGTGAGAACCTCAAGAGCATAATAAAGGATCAGTCAGAAATGAACGATGCACTAACTAAAATAAAGAATAATTTATAGGGTATCAACACTAGAGTAGGTAAAGCCAAGAATCAAATCATCAATTTAGAATATAAGGAAGCAAAAAAAAACCCACCCAATCAGAACAGCAAAAAGAAAACACAATACAAAAAAACGAGGAAAGCATAAGAAGCCTCTGGGACAACTTCAAACATACCAACATTCGCATCATGGGGGTGCCAGAAGGAGAGAGACAGAGCAAGAAATGGAAAACCTATTTGAAAAAATAATGACAGAACACTTTCCTAACTTGGTGAAGGACATAGACATACAAGTCCAGGAAGCACAGAGAATCCCAAAGAAGATGAACCCAAAGAGGCCCACACCAAGACACATCATAATTAAAATGCCTAAGATTAAAGACAAAGAGAGAATCTTAAAAGCAGCAGGAGAAAAGCAGTTTGTTGTCTACAATGGAGCTCCCATAAGACTGTCAGCTGATTTCTCAACAGAAACTTTGCAGGACAGAAGGAAGTGGCAAGAAAGATTCAAAGCTATGAAAAGCACCTACAGCCCTGACCGGTTTGGCTCAGCAGTAGAGCGCCGGCCCGCAGACCTATGAGTCTCGGGTTCAATTCCAGTCAAGGGTATATACCTTGGTTGTGGTCCAACCCCGGCTCTGGTTGGGTCGTGCGGGAGGCAACCAATCAATGTGTCCCTCTCACATTGATGTTTCTCTCTCTTTCTCTCTCTCCCCCTCTATCTGAAGATAAATAGAAAAATATCCTTAGGTGAAGATTTAAAAAAAAAGAAAAGCAAGGACCTACAACCAAGATTACTCTATCCTGCAAAACTGTCATTTAGAATCAATAGACATATAAAGAGCTTCCCAGACAAGAAAAAGGTGAAGGATTTCATCATCACCAAACCAGTATTACATAAAATGTTGAAGGATCTTCTAGAAGAAGACCAAAAATATGAACAATAAAATGGCAAAAAATACATATCTATCAACAATTTAATCTATAAACCGAATGAACAAGCAGAACAGAAAAAAACTCACAGATACAGAGAACTTTATGATGGCTGCCAGATGACAGGTGGGTTGAGGGAATGGGCAAAAGAAGTGAAGGGATTGAAGTACAAATTGCTTGTTAGACTGACGAACCTCACAGGGAAGGGATGGTGCAGGAAGAGATAAACCACGGAACTTATATGCATATATGCATGACTAATGGATACAGACAACAGTGTGGGGAAGGCAGGAGGGGGTGGGAGCAGAGAGGAGGGGGTCAATGGGGGTAAAAATGGGGGACATCTATAATACTTTCAACAGTAAAGATAAATTAAAAAAAAAAGATAACCTCTCACCCTAGCTGGTTTGGCTCAGTGGTCAGAGTGTTGGTTTGCGGACCGAAGGGTCTTGGGTTTGATTCCCAGTCAAGGGCACATGCTTGGGTTGCAGGTTCGATCCCCGGCCCCTGTTGGGGTCATGCAGGAGGCAACCAACTGATGTGTCTCTCTCACATGATGATTCTCTCGCTCCCTCCCCCCCACTGTATCTAAAATTCATGGAAAAATATCCTCGGCTGAGGATTAACAACAGAAGAAAAAACACAAAAAAAGAGAACCTCGTGCCCTGGCTGTTTTGCTTTGTGGTTAGAGCATCAGGCCCTCTAAACATTAGGTCAGGGGTTCGCTTCCCAGTCAAGGGAATGTGCCTAGTTTGCAGGTGGCAACCAATCAATGTGTTCCACCCCAGCCCCACTCCTACTATATCTAAAAATCAATGGGAAAATATCCTCGGGTAAGGATTAACAAAAAAAAAAAAAAAAAGTGAACCTCTCAACATCTACAAGATTGTCACTATCTTTTCTAAGGCGAAGAGTATAAAACACAAACTTCCAAGCTGTTTTCTTATGAATGGCATCTTAAATCTCCTTTTTTTTTTTTTCCAATCCTCACCCGAGGACATTTTTCCATTTTTTATTCAGATAGAGTGGGAGGGAAAGAGAGGAAAAGAGAGAGAGAGAAAGAGAGAGAAAGAGAGAGAGAGAGAGAGAGAGAGAGAGAGAGAGAGAGAAAGAGAGAGAGAGAGAGAGAGAGAGAGAGAGAGAGAGAAACACTAATGTGAGAGAAACACATCAACTGGTTGCCACCCACATGACCCCAACTGGGGCCGGGGACTAACTGCAACCGAGGTACGTGCCCTTAGTGAGAACCGAACCAGGGTCTCTTCGGACCGCGGGCCAATGCTCTAACCGCTGAGCCAAACTGGCCAGGGCTCCATGTTATTTTAAGAGGGCCAAATTAGCTGATTTTTTTATATCCTACTTGTGTACAAAACCTCCAAAGTTTGGATTAAATAAAAACACCATAAATCTTACTGATCAAATGATGAAAATAAAAGTTACAAAAGCAAATCATAAAACAAGCTTGTTTAAACAACATTATTTCCTAGAATCCAACAAATACAAGAATTTTAATTCCTACTGTTTTGAAAGTTAGTTATCTGCCATAAAAACATCATGTAAATACCAGCTTAATCAGACCTTGTCAGGTTAAGATAGTTTTGCCTGCTTCGTGCCTCTATCTGGGTATACTGCAAAACCTAACCTACATGTGGGAGTTCCAAAACATCATATTTTATAATATTACTTAATTCCTGCTATTTTTAATGATACTGTGTGGTTTAAGTACTATCTGGCTGAATTCCCAGTGATCACTTTAACATTGTCTAAACAGAAAAGGGAAACTAAGATGAACTATATTTCAGTTAACTGTTTCAGGTAATGAATTCTCTACGAGCAGTCTAAACTTATCCTGGGGGAGGGGGGTTCAACTATAGATATAAACTTTAAGTACAGATAAACTGTTGTAATTAAAATTAAAAGATATAGAATGTTTTTGTACTTTGTTCAGTTACAAGAAAATGAACAGTTAAATTTTGAGGTGCATGACTTTTAATAATCCATAATCTGACACAAAAACGTCTAGCTGGAACACCTTTCATCAATTTGCCTCTTGACTCCATTGCAGTCCAAAGAATATCATTTGTATTTAATCAGGTTTATTTCTCACAGTAGGAGTGATATTCAAGCATACTCCAGACGTGTAAAAAACATTTTTACGTTTAATATCCTTTTCCATCTTAGGAAGGAAGATATATGTGCAGGCTCAACCACAAGAAAATAAATTTATACTGAGTAATGTAGAAGATATCTTACCTGATCTGTTGTAGTGATATGGGCATTTTAATTTGCTGATAATAATCAGGGTATTTTTTTTTTGAAGGCAAATGGAAAAATGGTTCAGCTATTAGCTGCCCTTGGTTATTCCGACAGCTTCTAACTGTGTCATAAAGTTGATAAAAAGGATTTGAAACATCCATAAATGAAGTAATGCTCTCTGCTTCCGACTCTCCTTCTTCATAACGTGCAGCTAGAAAGACAAAAAAGGTTTATATAAGGAAAAGAACCACACTTTGAAAAGCTCCTTTAACAAGCTACCTGTTTGAGAATAGTTACTTTAAAAGAATAATCTCTACCCTTCACTAAAGATGATGTTAGTAATGCTTAATAGAATTGTATGTTGACTAGGAGAATGTTATATAGAAATAGAATAAAATATTACATAGCAAATTTGCTATTATTAAAAGGTTACAGCCTGGCCAGTGCGGCTCACTGACTGAGTGTCAACCCATGCACCAAGAGGTCGCCAGTTTGATTCCCGGTCAGGGCACATGGCCAGGTTGTGGGCCCGATCCCTAGTGGGGGGTGTGCAGGAGGTGGCCAATCGATGTTCTCTCTCATTGATGTTTCTATCTTTCTCTCCCTCTCCCTTCTTCTCTCTCTAAAAATTAATAAAGAGAAAAAATTTTAAAAAATAAAAAATAAAAGGTTACAAAATAATTTCTCTTTTTAAATGTGCCTTCTTCAGAGAATCCTTGCTCTGAATGTCTGGCCAAGAAATGGAACAAGTAGCCTTTAATGGTTCTCAGAGCTGAAATGTAAAAGCTAAAACTATAAAATTCTTAGAAGGAAACGTAAGTGTAAATCTTTATGGCCTTGGATTAGGTAATTGATATCTACTTTGTTTTTGTTATTAGCTGAAGTGACTAAATAATAATCCCTTTGTGACAACAGAACTATTTATTAGAAAAAAGGCAATAAATACTTTTTAGGAATTTTGTAAATGGTGTGGTTTTTCCTTCAACTTGTTATGTTACTATAAGGTTAATGAAGTAACCAAATGTTAGAAGGAAATCTAAACATAACGTGTGTCACTTTTATAGTTCGCAAAAAACAATGCTAATGAAAAGATAAATTTTCTTTCAATTTTTTATAAGACCAGGCCTAATTTAAATTTTAAAAATTTAATTCTGTAGGTAAGTATAAAAAATTAAATTTAGCCTGGCCGGTGTAGCTCAGTGGTTGAGCGTCGACCCATGCACCAAAAAGTTACCAGTTCAATTCCCAGTCAGGGCACATGCCCAGGTTGCAGGCTCGATCCCCAGTAGGGGGCATCCAGGAGGCAACAGACTGACTTTTCTCTCTCATAATGTTTCTATCTCTCTCTCCCTCTCTCTTTATTTATTTATTTTTTTTAATCCTCACCCAAGGACATCTTTTCATTCTTTGTTCAGATAGAGTGGGAGGGAGAGAGAGAGAGAAACATCGACGTGAAAGGGACACATCGAGTGGCTGCCACCCGCACGACCAACCAGGGCCGGGGACAAACTGCAACCGAGGTACGTGCCCTTAGCGGGAACCGAACCCGGGTCTCTCTGGACCGCAGGCCGATGCTCTAACCGCTGAGCCAAACCGGCCAGGGCCCTTCCTCTGTCTTTAAAAATCAATAAAAACATATAGTTTTTAAAAAGGCATTGCCAACTAGTCACAACCTAATGCCTACCAGCTAAAGCAGCATCCTCTTCACTTTCTGAGCCATACTGAAGTGCCATGGTAATTGCTGATAAACGACCCCCTTGGACTGCTCTTTTATTACTAGAAAGAAAAACAAGTAATTAGAAGACATGGAAAAATGTTATAATAATTTGGTTACTTTATAGGAAATAGTAACTGCTAAACAAAGCATTCAAAGAAAAAGAATTTCTATTCAACTGCTTCCTCAATTTATCTTTGTACTTTTATATTCCTCATAATCAATTTTATTCAGTACCAATTTTTTTCTCTTAGAAAAGGAGTGGTGTTAGAAAGCCTAAAGTAGGCTACTTGCAATTTGTTTTTAACATAAATACAACACTACTCCCTTACTTTATGAAAAATAAAGATTCATTCATAATTACTGGTTAATTCTCTTTTAAGATGTTCGTATTTTACAATGAACACAAATTCTATTATGAACACAAAACCTTTTAGATTGTACCACACATTTTACTGGTAATATTAAACACCCCCAACAAATGACTTCACTTAAGCATTTTCTAAGAGGTGAGGTCAGGCCTACTATAGTACCTCAATACTTTTTTCCCTCCTTTATTTATTGATTATAGAGAGAGAGGGGCTGGCCGGCGTGGCTCAGTGGTTGAGTACTGACCCATGCACCAAGAGGTCACTGGTTCGATTTCCGATCAGGGCACATGCCCAGGTTGTGGGCCCAATCCCCAGTGGGGGGCATGCAGGAGGCGGCCAATTGATGTTCTCTCTCATCAATGTTTCTATCTCTCTCCCTCTCCCTTCCTCTCTCTCTAAAATCAATAAAGGAAAAAAAATGTTTTTTAAATAGAGAGAGAGGGAAAGAAAGAGGAGAAGGGGGAGGGAGAGAGAGAGAGAGAAACACTGATTTGTTCTTCCACTCATTATATATGCACTCACTGGCTGATTCTTGCCAGTGCCCTGACCAGGGATTGAACCTGCAACCTTGGCGTATTGGGATGATACTCTAACCAGCTGAGCTACCCAGCCAGGGCAGTACCTCAACCTCTTAAATAAGGTATTTGATAACAAATTTTCATAATAACCCAACTATACACAAAAATATTACTTCAAGATAGCCATCAAGCAAACACTAGTATGCCTATCCTCATAGACATGGGTCATCTCTCAGACTAAACACACTCATTCTCTCTCACCGGTAATACTTGCTAGTGGGATTTCTCTCTTCACCAAGGCTGGCTTTACTGTGCGCAGAAGCTGTCAGCCTGGCTGCAGCCAAATTTGATGAAGTCCTATCCAGAGATAAGATTTTTTAAAAACTCAGAAAATTGACAGCTAAAATCAGAATGCTGGGTAAACAAACACAAAACCAACAAGTATTTTCTTCTTTTCTAAATAGAAATGCTCAAATACTTCTGAGGCTCTACTGTGCAGCAGGCTTTGCTCCAAAATGTGGGGAATGGACCATGGCTGGTACTAGAGAGTTTATGGTCACTAAAGTGATCAGAGGATCTGGTAACAAAACAAATGTCAGGGTCAGAAGAAAGCTTTGAAAGTAACCACTCAACCTTTCCATTTCAGGTAGGAGGAAACAGAATCCCAAAAGTAAGATTTGTTCAAAGTCACAGTCCTAGCACAAGGAAAAGCCAGGATAGGATGAGACTTTAGATCTTCTGACACCTGGTTAAAAACTCTTACAGTAAATACAAACATCTACTACTATACATTATATACAAATATCATAAAATTATCTATAGTACAAATTCTCTTGAAATGCAAAATACTTCTTGTTTTTCACTGCACTGATTTCACTAGCTAGAAAATTAGCAAATAATAAAAGCACGAGGATTTTAAGACATTTTTAAACCTACCTTATTCGAAGGCTTGACTTAGCCATTTCATGTTCAATTTCTGCCTTTTTCATATAAAATATTTTTTTTATTGAATTTGCATCCTGTCAAGACAAAATTAGTTGTCTTACAAAAAGTACTGGAAAAAAAGGAGTGTTTAAAATGTTCTCAATTGTGCACTGGACACTTTCTATGGCATTCCTTCCATTTGGAGTGGTCTTTTGTTCAATAGCCACAAAGCTGCATCCTCTAACCTTGCCACAAGCTTCCAAAACATCTTCATAATTAAATATGTTAATAGCCTCCTAGTCTTTCAAGTAACACACAAAGATCTAATGACGAACAAGGAAAAACAGTGGTGAAAATACAGTGAACTCTACCTATGTACACTGACCTAAAAATTGAAACAGAGATACACTTCTAAGATTAAAGACTATGCACTTAAACTTAAAATTAATGTACTCGCTTAAATTAATAGCCTACTAACATATCAAACCCAAAGTTTCCCTTCTTTCTATAATTTAGTTTAGGGAAAATAATCACACCAAAAAGTAAAGTTCTTAACTGCATCAACAATTGGTACTACACAATTAAAATGTCCAATCAAGGACTAAGAATACAAGGACTGCATGCATAGTCCATTCCTGATTTTCACTCAATGTTTCTTAAAAGATGAAAAATAAGTTAAAATTAACTATCAAGTCCGGCCGGTGTGACTCAGTGGTTGAGCATCGACCCATGCACCAAGAGGTCACTGGTTCGATTCCCGGTCAGGACACATGCCCAGGTTGTGGACCAAATCCCCAGTGGGGGGCATACAGGATGTGGCCAATCGATGTTCTCTCTCATCAGTGTTTCTATCTCTCTTTCCCTCTCACTTCCTCTCTCTCTCTCTCTCTCTAAAATCAATACAGGAAAAAAAAAAATTAACTATCAAAAGTGACTGTATTTGAATCAGCATTCTGAAAGTCTACATATTTTACTCCCAAAAGATTTTCTGAGCATCCTGTGCTGAATTCCCAATGACATATTATTAATTTTAAAATTTTTCTACAGCCTGGCCAGTGTGGCTCAGTGGTTGCATCAACCCATGCACCAAGAAGTTGCTGGTTGGATTCCTTTTCAGGGAACATGCCCAGGTTGTGGGTCAAATCCCCAGTGTGGGGCATGTAGGAGGCAGCCAATCGATGTTCTCTCTCATTGATGTTTCTATCTCTCTCTCTCCCTCTCCCTTCTTCTCTCTCTAAAATCAATAAAGAAAAAATAATAATAAAAAAAATTTCTACAAACTGTTCATTACAGGACTTCTAAAACTTCTATGAGGGAACTGCAAAGCAATGAAATAGTCATTTTACACTGTGTATTTATTATACTGCACAGATTGCTTTTTATATGTATAAGGTTTAAATGTAGGGACTAAATCAATATTTAACTAAAAAAGTGGATCAAAAAAAACCTTGTCTGGCATAAAGACAAATATATACACTAATGGAATAGAACTGAATCCAGAAATAAACTCATACGTGTACAGTCGACTGATGTTCAACAAGGGTGCCAAGACAATTCAATGGAGGAAAGAATAGTCTTTTCAACATAAGGTGCAAGGACAAATGATTATCCTATGTAAAAGAATGAATGTGGACTTCTACCTAATACCTACCTCATGTTTCAAAAAATATTTAAAAATGGATCAAAGACCTAAATGCAAAAGCTAAAACTATAAAATTCTTAGAAGAAAACATAGGTGTTAATCTTTGTGGTCTTGAATGAAGTAATGGTTTTTTTCTTTCTTTTTTTAAAAATCCCAGACCGACTTAATTTTTTCTCCTCAATATTTTGTATTAGTTTCAGCTGTACAGCATAGTGGTTAAATATTCACATACTTTACAAAGTGTTCCCTCGATATTTCCAGTACCCACCTGGCACCATACATAGTTATTACAATATTAGTAATGGTTTCTTGATATGACACTAAAAGAACAAATAATCAAAGAAAAATAAAAACCAAATTGGACTCACCAAAATTAAAAATGTTTGTGTGTCAAAGGACACAATCATAAAAGTGAAAAGACAATCGATAGAATGGGAAAACATATCTGTAAATCATTTAACTAGTCCAGACTATCTAAAAAACTCTAACAACTCAACAATAAAAACAGAGGTAACCTGATTAAAAAACAGACTAATTGGCTCAGCGGTTACAGCATCAGCCCACCGACAGAAAGGTCGAGGGTTCAATTGTCAGTCAAGGGTACATACTTGGGTTGCAGGTTTGAGCCCCGGCCCAGTCAGTTCAGGGTCATGCAGGAGGCAACCAATCAATGTATCTCTCTCACACTGATGTTTCTCTCTCTCTCTTTCCTTTCCTCCCTTTCACTCTATCTAAAAAAAAAAAAAATCAATAGAAAAAAATATCCCCAGGTGAGGATTAACAACAACAAAAAGACTAAGTATCTGAATAAATACTTTTTCAAAGATATATGAATGGCACATGAAAAGATGTTCACATCACCAATCATTAGGGGAATGCTAATGAAAACCACAATAAGATACTACTTCACATCCACTAGGATGGCTATAATAAAAAGAAAAACAAAAATGGAAAACAAGTATTGGTGAGGATATGGAGAAATTTCACTTCCACATTGCTAGTAGGAATGTAAAATGATGAGCTGCTTTGGAAAACAATTTGGTAATTCCTCAAAGTTACTAGATAGTTACCATGTGACCAAGCAATTCCATTCCTTGGTATATAACCATGAAAAAAGAAAATATATCCACATAAAAACTTACACATGAATGTTCATAGCAGCATTATTTATAATAGTCAAAAAAGTAGAAATAACCCAAATGTCTAGCAATTGATGAATGGGTAAATAAAACATGGTATATACATATAACAGAATATTATTCAGCAGTGAAAAGAATGAAGTATTTATACATGCTACAACATATATACTTTGAAAACATCACGCTAAATGAAAGAAGAGAGTCACAAAGGACCACATATTATGATTCCATTTATATGAAATGTCCAAAATATGAAAATTCACAGAGACTTAAAATAGAGTGGTGGTTGTCTAGGGCTGGGGAGGCTGTAGGAAAATGGACAGTGACCTCAAACTGGCTGGGGAAGTTGGAGAGAAATGGACACTGACCGCTAACTGATTGTGGGGATCGAAGGCTGCACAACTCTGTGAATATACCAAAAGCCATTAAATTGTATTCTTTGGGTGAAATGTATGATATGTGAAATTTATCTCAATAAAGTTGTTATATAAAAATTATTAGCTCTAAATTAAGGTATCTACTCTTATCAATAAGAAACAATAACAAGAAAACTAACCTTGAATACTTGAGAACCAGGCTCATTATAAGTTTTGGCATTTTTTGCTAGGAGATCTATATCTTTGGCCATTGCATGAATACTCTTGTAGCTTCCATTCTATAGTAAACAACAAAATATACAAGTTCCTCTTATTGAAAGTTAATCAGTATGACCTTAAAAAAGAAAAAGAACTCCACATATTTTTAAATTGTCACCATGTTCCAAGACTTTACTGGAAAGCACACGTGAACAACATGTAAAGTCATTTTCTCTTTTATAATCTATTAATATTGTCCATTTATAAACAAGTTTTGAGGTAAATAACAAAACCACAGCTAAATTATTCTCATGAAAATAACTCATAATTTCTTTAAAAATCAAGTAAGGTAAAAGTTGTTTTACTTAGGAAACACATGGTACCTACTTAGGTGCCAAGCACTGTTCTAAGTACTTCGTTAATACTAATTGATTAAGGTGGACTTAATAGTGTAAGTAAAACTCCTCTAGTTTTATGGACCACTTCAGATAAAAGGTCAGCCTAGCACAGATGTTAACATTTTGTGAGTACCTACATCTTAAAGCTTATTCAATCCAAAATAACCCAGGAGACTCATAATTGCCTCGATTAACAAAGGAAATGAAGGGGGAGGCGGGGAGACACTTTAGTCAAAAGGTACATATGAGAAGGAGACAGAAATGAACAGACACATTCTACAGAGACTGAGGAAACCAAACAAAGGAGAATGGAGGGTGGGGAAGGGTAGCACCATGAGCACAGGCTGCACAGGTAGGGTAGGGAAAATGAGGCAGAGTCCAAAGAGCCAGGCAAAGCAGAAGAGCTGGTTATGTGCCATGTAGAAATACCTAACATCTGAGCACCCCCACTTTTTTTTTTTTAATTTTAGAGGACATTTATTAAAGCTGGGGACAATGATACAAGGAAGGGCTGGGAAAATGAGCCTAGAGTGGTCTGCTTTGGCTCACTAAGAAGTCAGAGATAAGGGGGTTTTGGGGACAGGTTTAGGGGATCTGCCTGGGATAAACTACCGCTGCCCATTGCTGCCCTGGTTGCAAGCCCCCTGGAGCTCCTGAATTTAGGAGATGCATGCCTGTGGGAAAAAAAGAGGGTATGGTATGGGTGTGCTCCTGGGGGAAGGAGCAAGCTGAGCACCCTTTGTATTTGGAGGAAATCCCAGCACAGGTGGTAGGGAAGGACCTACCTTTCACAACAGAGGGTAAAAGTGGGCAGATGGTAGCTTTGCCAGCAGCATGGCAGCCAGGGAAAGGGGAAATAATTCATGCTTGAGTCTTGAGGGACTAAAGACAACAGCAAGGGAATGGAAGGAATGCATTCCTAACTCTGGCAGGAGGGTAGTGTCTAGGAGTGGAACAGTGCGTGTCTAGGGCCTACAGTGGCAAATGACAGTGGTAATAGCAATGGCACCACAAAGAAACTGTGTATGACCTCAGCTGTGCCATGACAGCTCTGAGTTATATTTCCCATAGCTCTCTCATCTTGTTTTTCAATGATACCCTTTTCATGGATTCCCTCTCTGCTTAAATTAGAGCTGGTTATTGTTGAATTGGTACAAGGAGCTGCAACATGCTTTAGCAGGCATTAGAAAACTAGTCACAAGTCTCTGGGTAGTGGAATAGCAAGAAGAGAACTAGGGTCAGGAAGCAATATGTAGAAAGGACTAGGGAGCCTTTCATCAGAGAGGGAGGAAAGACTATTATAATTATTCAGACATAAGAGGACAAGGATCTTGATTAAAAGCTGCTTCTGTGGGGCTTTTGGAAGGAAAAAAGGACAAGATAAGGTGAGAGGTCACAGAACGAAAATCCAATTTGATTTTCAGTATTATGAAAACATCCTGCCCTTAGATAGATGTTAGGAACCCCAGGGATTTAGGTTCTAGGAGACTAAGTCACTCCCAGGAGCACCTATTAGGTTGCCTGAAAAACCAGATGATACATTAGGGAGTCTGTATTGTAACATTTGGTGTAAATGTTTCTTACAGTACCAGTAATTACTACCCTGCTAGTCTTTCCTACTGTTTTAGAATTTAAAGCCAAGGAAGTTTCTCCCTCCTGGCAAACCACTGTGCTTTCAGGCTCATTTCTCAATGACACTATATAACACATAATTTTCCCTTTTGCTTTATCTCTAGGAGCCCCAAACCCTCCTTATCCTGGGAGGATCAGTCACTCACAATAACCAAGACCACAGCCCATAGGTGCTCTGGGAGATGCTTCACATACATTATCACTGACCTCTACAACTCTGTGAGGCAGTAATACTACACTCAGCATAGTACAGCAGAGGAAGCAGGCAGGTTGCCTGACCAAAGTGTCAAAACTAGCAAGCAGCAGAGCTAGGAAAATAGCCCATATCAGTCCAAACTCTAAAAACTAGATTTTTGGTATAATTTAGCCCACTTTTCCTGTACCTCCCTTAACTTCTGATCATCAAATTTTAATTCTCATTTGTTTTCATTCATTCAATTAATATTTACTGAGCACCTACTCTGTGGAGAGGCAGTGATAGTGTAGGGGGTTAAGAGCACAGACATTGGAGCCAGAATGCCTGGATTCAAAACCTAACTCTTCTCCTTACTAGTTGATGACTCGGGCAAGTGACTTATCATCTCTGTGCTTCAGTTTTCTCATCTCTAAAATGGAATTGTAAGAATTAACTAATATGTATAAAGCACATAAAACAGAGCAGACACCTAGCAATTCCAGGTGCCTGTTACTGCTGGGATACAGGAAGGAGGGCACTTAAAGAAAACAAAGTCTCTATTTTCACTGAACTTACACTCTGACAATCTGTTATAGTTAATTCTTATTCTGAGATATCCTAAAACTATCTTGGGAGCAGATAAAAATAAACAAGTTTTTACTGCCAATATACTTTTCACAATTAAAAATGTCCATGACCAATGCTTTTTAATTATTTACCTAAGAGCAACATATAATATGCCAATGAAATTTTACTTTCCTCTCTACAGAAAAAAATGCAAAAGGGATGCTATGCTGCTTCCTCCAAAACTATAATCAGTAACTCCACTCTTATTTGTTTACATTCTATTAATGTAATAACCCCTTACAGAAACATCTGCTTCTCTGTTTTCTAAAGGCCCATAAGAAAGACCATAGGCCAATCTACCTAAACCACATATGATTACATATGGTCATCTTCATACCTGTATCCTCTGGGCAATGGTCTTGAGATCTATAGGTTCCTTAATTATTGCATAATAGTCTGGATATTGCTGAAAGACAAAAAGCCAGGCATGCTTAATAGGTGAAAGTATCCAGCTAATGAGAAAACAAGAAAGCACACTGACATTGACAATCTTAATCAATTGAGCAGCTTTGTAAGATTCAAAACTAAAGACACAGCTGTCCAGCATATTGTTTATTATACTTAAAGCAGAAAGAATTTGAGTTTAACAAGCTTCATGAACAACCCAACAGCATGTTGTAGGAATTTACAGTTAGTATTTGGTAATTATCATTATACAACTAATATACCACCACTTAATGTTTTAAAAAATTCTAAATTCACAGAATCACACAAATTAAATTTCAGGTCCCAAAATATTGATGCCTAGAAATGAAGTAAAGGAATTTTTTTGAAGAGCTTATTATAAGCTCTCTTAGTTGTACAATCTAAATAACACAATTATATCTTATTTCATATAAAATTCTTAATGTCTATAAGAAGTCAAGTTGCAAGATTTGTTAGTTTCATGTTTAACTTAATGCTTACACATTTTAAATGAAACTACATTCAAGAAATGAAGCAAAGTTCTGGTTTCTTACCAAGTATCAGCTTTACACAATATTTAAAGTTAAACATATCCATGAAGGATTTCACAAAACCTACAGTGCATACACTGCCCTAAGCCTTTTCTATAGGTTATATTCCTTGGAGAAAATGATTGAAGTTGAGCAAAAATCAAAAGTTGGTCTCCTCAGGTGGGAGAGGTGTCAGAGGAAGTGAGATTGTGCTCTTCAGGCTTTTCCTACCTGTTCAAATCTTGGAGCCTAAACAACAACAAAAAGCAGAAAGCCAAAGCTTTCACTCAATTACTAGGCTGAAGGGATGATCTCAGTAATGCTTCACCTCATCTGATCCTCAACTACTACTCTATTTTCTTAACCTTACTACTCCTTTCTTTGCTTGGATCAAACCCCTTTCCTGTCCACTCTCTTCACCAATTCTACTTCTGAGAAACAGTTTAGAAGACAAATTATGGCACTGCCTCCCAAGTTGGAGTACAACGAAATTCAAACTGCTGGCCCATGCATGCATTCCCAACTCCCCTCTCCCACTTAGCCAGTCCCACTTGGAAAAGACTTATCAAGGAAAGGTAAAAACTGCCCTCCCCTCCTCGATGTCTTTCGAATTGTTACAACCTGAAGGACTATTTGGAACCTTTCCCCAAACAACTCCTGCTGAATGGTGTCCCAGAAAGCTTTCCTGGAATGGGAGAACTAGCTATTAGTATTTTATTGCTCCAAATCACCCTTGGTGGCTTGACTAATACTGATTATCTCCTGCAGAGTAAGAATAAACCCTGGGCCCAGCCAGTATGGCTCAGTGGTTGAGCGTCGACCCATGCACCAAGAGGTCGCCGGTCTGATACCCGGTCAGGGCACATGCCCAAGTTGTGGGCCAAATCCCCAGAGGGGGGCATGCAGGAGGCGGCCAATCGATGTTCTCTCTCATTGATGTTTCTATCTCTCTCTCCCTCTCTCTCTAAAATCAATAAAGAAAAAAAAATACTTAAAAAAAAAAAGAATAAACCTTGAGTAAAGATTGTACTCAAGCAGGCAGAGAGCTCTGATTGGGGAGGAAGTGTTGGGGGAGTGGAGGGATTGAGAAAAAAAGAGAACTCATGGACATGAACAACAGTGTGGTGATTGGGGGGACGGTGAGGTGGAGCTGGAAGAGAGCATAGAGGGGATAAATGGTGATGGAAAAAATAAAATTAAACAAAACAAACTGACAAACAAAATAGATCCAGAGGCATGGAACAGAGTGACTAATCTCAGAAGAGGGGAGGGGTAGTGGGAAGAGATTAACGAAAGAATTTACTTACATTGCCCATGGACATAGACAATAGTGTGGTGAAGGCCTGGGGTGGGGTGAGAACCAGATAGAGGGGGGCAATGGGGGGAAAATAAGGGGAGGGGGCACCTATAATACTCTGGACAATAAAGAAAAAAATGTAAAAAAAATTAGATTTTTAAAAGACTGTACTCATTTCTCTTAACTTTTTATTGTAGTAAAATATATATAAGATTTACCATTTAATCATTTTAAGTGTACAGTTCAGTGGTATTAAGTACATTCACATTATAGTGCAGCCATCACCATCACCAATTTCCAGAACTTTTCATCTTCCCAAACTGAACCTCTACACCCATTAAACAATAACTCTCCACTTTCCACCTCCTGCCAGCCTCTGGGAATTGCTATTCTACTTTCTGTCTCTGTTAATTTGACTACTCTAAATACTGTCTCTAACAGGAATCATACAATATTTGTTCCTTTTGTGTCTAGCTTATTTCACTTACCACAATGCATTCAGGGTTAATTCTTATTTTAGCATGTGTCAGAATGTCATTTAAAACTTTTAAAGGCTGAGTAATACTCCATTATGTGAATATACTACATTTTATTTATCCATTCATCTGTTGAGGGATACTTGGGCTGCTTCCACGTTTTAGCTATAGTGAATAATACTGCTATAAACATGCTTTCACTTTTTGGGGGTATACACCCAAAGTGGAATTGCTGGCTCACATGGTTAAGTCTATGTTTAATTTTGTTGAGGAATCATCTTACTGATTTCCTGTTTTCTTAAAAATTTAGACTTATGTCCAATATAATCATTGTATTTTTCTAATCAGATCCACACTTAGGACAGTGGTGGTTATATATGCTTTATATCTAATGTCATTAACTGTTCTATAACTAGTCAAGACTCTATACCTTTAAATAACTAGTCTTGTTGATGACTAGTGGGCAAAACTGCATACCACTCATCAGTCAACAAGCACTTCTTGCACATCTATGGCATGCTGGGTTCCAACTACATGGTAGAGACACAAAAGAAAATATGGCATTGCCCTTGTCCTTGAGAAATTCAGGACCTAAGGAAGAAAGTACATACAAAAGTAAATGATCACAATGGAGTTAAGTGCTATAGTGGAGTACTTTATTTATTTATTTTTTAAATTTTATTTTCCTTTATTGATTAGAGAGAGAGAGGAAGGGAGAGGAGAGAGACACAAGCATCGATTGGCCGCCTCCTGCATGCCCTTCACTGGGGATTTGGCCCACAACCTGGGAATGTGTCCTGACCGGGAATCAAACCAGCGACCTCTTGGTGCATGGGTCGATGCTCAACCGCTGGGCCACACCAGCCGGACGTGGAGTACTTTCAAAAGTGGAAATTTGTATAGTTCCAGGGCTAAAGTGGAACCTTCAGCTATGCTAACTGTCACTTGGGTATGAAGCTGCAAGAGGCCCTGACACTTTTAAAGGGTCTTACTTGTCTAGAAAATCTCTTCTTTGGGGTAGAAAAGTACCTATTAGGTCTCTTTCTCTTCTCCAGCACCAGGCGATTAGGAGAACTAAGAGAAGAATTCATTTATCTTCCTCTCATTCTGTCTCCTGAGCAAAGAGAATGTTTCTTGTCTTTTATAAATAAAAGGTTTAGTTTAGGTGTTTACTTTATCATTTAGAATTACCCATCTTAGAAACAACCCAAAAGTTCATCAATAGACGAATGGATAAACCAAATGTGGTATAAACAAATGGTATATAAATACAATGGAGTATTATTTAGCTTTAAAAAGGAAGGAAATTCTGACACATCCTACAGAATGGAGGAACCCTGGAAACATTACACTAAGTGAAATGAGCCAGGCACAAAAGGATAAATATCATACAGTTCTTCTTATATCAGGTACTTAGTCAAATTCAGAGAGAGAGAGAACATAGAATTTTGGTTACAGGGGTTGGGAGTACGGGGGAATAGGGAGTTACTGTTTAATGGGTACGGAGTTTCAGTTTAGGAAGATGAAAAATTCTGAAGATGGATGGTGGTGATGGTTGCACAATAATATGAATGTACCTAATACCACTGAACTGTACACTTAAAATGGTTAAACAGTAATGTTATGTATTTTATGACCAAAAAAACAAAAAAACACAGAAAGAATTACCAATCGAAAAACAAAAACAAAATTTTTTCAAAACCCACAGCCATCAGACCAAGTATACAATATATCGTATATGTGTGCTGCTGAGACCATGAGGAGGAGCTCTTGGCTACCTCCAAATGCATTCCATTAACCATACTGTATTTATTAAGAATAAAACTTTTGAAGTACTTAAAAACAACAATTCCAAAACCCACACTTTAATTCATTCACCTATCTTTAATTGTATCACTTACCACTTTAGAAGGCAGTTTCTGAAAAAGTTCGCTAATGAGATGTCCTGACGGATTTGTGGCTACAACTATGGATTCAAGAAGCTGTTCCAGGATCTCCTTCAAGTAACTTGGAGAAGACTGGGAGGAGGAGTTTGAGGAGAAAGGAGAGAGTAGAGAAAGAAGTACTTTGTGAAAGAAATTCCAAAATAAATGATATTAAATCATTTCTAAAATCTGAAAGCCAACTCAAAAGAGCAAGTTCCAAACAGTACTTACTTAATGTACAAATTTGAAGACTACCAAAGAAATGGCCTGATGCTGAATGTGGTGGTTGTACTCCCAGAATGGCATATGTGAAACTATTGAGGCCCCTTATATATTTCAGTAACTAAATACTTTGGATCAGGTCCTTTTACTAAATTCCATTCCACAGTAAACAGTGTAACAGTGAAATTCAAGTGCCATGTGTATGAATGATTAGAAATGCATACCTTTTTAGGGTCTGAGCAACTGAGAAAGAAAAACACGCCCCATGATACCCAGTCATTTCTACATCTGCTGTTCATATCTGGTAGAATAACTATATATGTAAAGGGGGAACAACATACTTTTCACCATAGGGTGCAGTGCCAGATCTAACAACAGAATTCAAGTTATGTCAAAACTGAATGGAGATTAATTGATGAACATCACTTCAGCTTATTCCTTAGTCACTGTTTTAACATGGAAAACTATATGCCCCAAAGAGTACCTGGCCAGTTTCTACAGTGAGCAATGAGATGTCTCAGTCAAGGTTTATATTAAATGGTAGTTTAAGTCCAAACCATGTTTTGTGCTTATAAAATACAGATTAATGGTTATTTCTGGTTTAAATCATAAAAGCACTAGTATTTTTAAAAATGTTTTTATTGATTTTTTAGAGAGAGAGAGGAAGGGAGAGATAGAAACATCAATGTGAGAGAGAAACAACAATGGGCTGCCTCCTGCATGCCCCCTGCTGGGGATCAAGCCCTAAACCTGGGCTTGTGCCCTGACCAGGAAGGATGACACTAAATCCACTGAGCCGCACCAGCCGGGCACTAGTACTTTTGTTCTAATAAGATCTTTTTATTAAGTATAGTCTCAATATTAAGGTCCTCCAGCATTAACTCCACAGAAAGGGCTTTAACAAATCTCTTGGACCTACCACAGTGCCAAGCAAAAATAGACACACAATAAATATTTAACATATAAGACAGGTGATTAGCTGAGAATCCCCAACCATATAAGCTTAGATAACCAACATAACACTGATGAAGGCAGACTAAAATACCCATGTTTAAGTCATTTACTTCCTGGTTAAAGCATGATATCACAGAGTTAGCTTCAAAAAGAGGAGAGAGTAGCCTGGCCCGTGTGATTCAGTGGTTGAACATCGACCCATGCACCAAGAGGCTGCCGGTTCGATTCCCAGTCAGGGCACATGCCCAGGTGGTGGGCTGGATCCCCAGTGGGGGACATGCAGAAGGCAGCCAGTCAATGTTCTCTCTCTCCCTCTCTCTCTCCGTTCTTCTCTCTCTCTCTGAAATCAATAAAGAAAAATGTTTTTTTCTTTAAACAAAAACAAAAAGAGGAGAGTTAGCCCTGGCCGGTTTGGTTCAGTGGTTAGAATATCAGCCTGAGGACCAACAAGTCATGGGTTCGATTCTGGTCAAGGGCACATACCTCGGTTGCAGCTCACCCCTGGCCCTGGTTGGGGTCATGCGGGAGGCAACCAATCGATGTGTCTCTCTCATATCAATGTTTCTCTCTCTCTCCTTCTCTCTCTCTCCGTCCCTCCCACTCTATCTGAAGATAAATAAAAAAATACCCTTGGGTGAGGATTAAAAAAAAAAGGAGAGTTATATTCTACAGACAAGATTCCTCTCCTCCAAGTCATACCAGCTACTTTGTGATGCAGGTGACAAAAGTAGCAGGGTATGTAAATGTATTCATACAACTTATTCCCACAATTGGGAAAACTCCAAGGACATCATTTTTTTAAATGTTTTTATTTATTTATTTTTAAATATGTTTTTATTAATGTCAGAGAGAGGAAGGGAGAGACAGAAACATCAATGAGAGAGAAACATTGATCGACTGCCTCCTGCACGCCCCCTATTAGGGATTAAGCCGGCAACTCAGGCAGGTATCCTGACCAGGAATCAAACCAGTGACGTCTTAGTGCATGGGATGAAGCTCAACCAATTGAGCCACACCAGCCAGGGCAAAGACACCATCCTTAATTTAAAAATGAGCTGTTTCAGCCCTGACCAGTTTGGCTCAGTGGTGAGAACGTTAGCCTGCAGACTGAAGAGTCACAGGTTCAATTCCCAGTCAAGGGCATGTACCTCAGTTATAGGTTTGATCTTCAGTGCCTGTCAGGCTCTTTCAGGAGGCAACTAATCAATGTGTCTCTCTCACATCAATGTTTCTCTCTCTCTCTCTCCCTGCCTCCCTCCCACGCTATCTAAAAAAAATCAATGAAAAAATATCCTCGGATGAGGATTAAAAAATAAATTAAAATAATAATAAATGAGATGCTTGAGCCCTGGCTGGCTTGGCTCAACAGTTAGTCACAGGTTCGATTGCCAGTCAAGGGCATGTACCTCAGTTGCAGGTTTGATCCCTGGCCTCGGTCAGTGTCGTGTGGGAGGCAACCAACTGATGTGTCTCACATTGATGTTTCTCTCTCTCTCTCCCTCTCTCTCTCTCTCTCTCTCTCCTTCCCCCCACCCCCTCCCTCCGACTGTATCTAAAAATCAATGGAAAAATATCCTTGGGTGAGAATTATCCACACACACACACACACACACAAAGAGAACCTTAGGGCTAGAAAAAAGCTTGGGAAGTATAAATATAAATGTGCAGGACACTTCCAATTTCTTACTGAAAGAAACATGGGAAATTCCTAAATGTAGGCATTTTCATTTCTGACTAGAACGCTGGAGGCCTAGAATAAGGCTGAGCCCCCTGTAGGTAATCAATGCTCTGCCCAAGAAAGCATGGGTTAAGTTGTTGCTCCAACATTAAGATCAGAGAGTAAAATTTCAAGGAATCCCTAGTTAACTGCCTTCTACCTAATTCCAATCATTTAATTCCTAGAAAGAAATTGACAAGGTCCCTAGAAACTAGACTTTGAGACTTCACAAAGAAGTTATGTTTTGAGAAATTCACCTGCCACTGCTTCTTTTTGTGTTGAAGTTTTAGGAAAGAAAGGGAAATGCACTGCTTTGGGTGTCTTACTATTTAACTGCAGAGGAGAGACGGAATTCCTTTTATTATTCTTTTTCCTTTTTTGAAACGTGTGTTCATTCAGCAAAAATTTATCAGTACCTACAAGGCAGGCACAGTCTAGATGTCAGGAATAGGTAAACAAGGTGATTTCTTTTGTGGACTATAACTCTACTTGGGGAAAAACAGGAAGTAAACATATAATCTCATAAATAAGTTATTTCACCAAATTCATTAGTGGTAAAGACTGAAGACCATATAACAGAGAGATGTGATGATAGAAAAGGAGTGTGGAACAAACAATTTAGATAGGGTGGTCAGGAAAGTCCCTTCCCAGTTGACATTAAGCGACAGAATAATGAAAAAGAGCCAGTGACAGGAAGAGCCAAAGGAAGCACATTCTAAGGAGAAGTAAGAGTAACTGCAAAATTTCAAAGGGAGGAACGTATCTGGCACATTCTAGGAACAGTACTCAGTCTAATCTAAAAAAATATTCCTAACTAAGGTGATTCCATTGACTCTCCTACTTTTTTTTTTTTAATTCTCACCAGAGGACATTTTTCCATTGATTTTTTTTTCGTTTTTGTTTTATTTTAATCCTTACCCAAGGACATTTTTGCATTTATCTTCAGATAGAGCAGGAGGGAGAGAGGGGGAAGAGAGAGAGAGAGAGAAACATCAACATAAGAGAGACACATCGACTGGCTGCCACCCACACAACCCCAACCAGGGCCAGGGACAAACTGCAACCGAGGTACGTGCCCTTAGCGGAAACCGAACCCGGGACTCTCTGGTCTGCGGGCCGACTCTCTAACCGCTGAGCCAAACCGGCCAGGGCCCATTGATTTTTTTTTTTTAGTTTTTTTTTTCTTTATTGATTTTAGAGAGAGAGGAAGGAAGAGGGAGAGAGAGAGAGAAACATCGATGGGCTGCCTCCTGCACGCCCCCTACTGGGGATCGAGCCCGAAACCCATGTATGTGCCATGACTGGGAATCAAACCAGGACCTCTCAGTCTGGGATGATGCTCACCGGCCGGGCACAACTCTCCGACTTTTAATCACAATATAGCCTCTTCTTACAAGATATCTCAATATAGGAACACTGAATCCCTTGATGACATGAAGAGTCTCTTTAAAACAGAGCAGGAAATATGCATTAAAATAAGAGCATTCATAAAAACAATCACACGTGGGACACATTTTCCAGGATGTCTTATGATCCCTTGGAACTGCAGTGAGGCTCTCTGGCTATACTATGGCCCTTTACCTTCCCAGTTACCAACACAACTATATAAAAAGCCCACAACAGCCCAGAGGAAATCACAGGGACCCTATCCACTTCCCAACAGCCCACCTATCACCCGTTCCAGCTGCACACTTACTCCTTCAGTCACTGTGCCTTGATTGTCTTGCCCATCTTCATCATCATCGTCATCATCTGCTTCTCCTTTCTGAACAAACTCATTTCTTGTTCGAAGGTACAAGTCCCAGAGTTTGCAAGCAGCTTTATATTCAGGAGAATCTGGCTATACATTAGCAAAGAGAAGAGAAAAAAATATCACTTTATTATTTTATTATCAATCAATTACTACTTTTAAAGCATCCTGTTCCAGCAGAGACTTGTATTCCAAGACATAACTTCAAAAACGCCTTATGATTAAAAGATACATGGGCCTCAATTTCTCTTCTCAAGAACTAAGTGTATGTATGTTTTAAAGGCATTCTGAAATCAAATTTATTTATTTATTTCCTGTCTTATTACAGACCAAACAGATGGTTACCAGAGGGAAGGGGGGTGGGAGGAGGAGTGAAAAAGGTAAAGGGAAATCTAGTCAGTAATATCGTGATAAGTTTTCACAGTGATAGATGATTAATAGAATTAGTGGGGTGATTACATTGTAAAGTATGGAGATTCCACTATATTGTACACCTGGAACTAATATAATTAGTATAACATTATATACCAACTACACTTAAAATAAAGAAAGGTAAGACCCAATTTAAAGGATACAAGTCAAAAGGATAGAAGCCAATGATTGTTCTGATATCACTTCTATTTTTAAAAGTACATAATACCTTACCTGAAAATTTCTTTTTCTAAAGTATAGTGGAAACAAACTCTAACTGAAGCTTTCCAGTAAAACCAATGCTGGATGCAGTTAGAAAATAAACAAAAACCATAAAACTTAAAAAATATACCCATGTGCTGCCAATTAAGAATAAGCAATGTTCAAAACAGCAAGAATAGAGTCAATTTGGGAACGCAGATGAGCAAGCAGAACACCAACATTAACTTGACAGCATTTGTAAGGCAAGATAAACTTGAGCTTTAGTTTTCAAGGCTCCTCTAGGATGCAAAGACGGGAGATAAAGGCCAAGTTTCACCAGAAGATGAGACTCCAAAGCCCATGGCTGAAGCATAAGTGGAACTTCAAAACAATTCATTTTCTGTGCTGTCAGGAATAAGGAAGAGTACACACCCCAACCTCCACCCAGCTCAACCCATGTCTATCTCAATCATAGCACCATGGGAAAAGGAGAGGTGCAAGATGAATCTCCTCTGAGAAATGTTCATCATGAGCTAGCCCTAACAAAGATATGCTAGGTGCCATAATAAGCAACAAATCTCTTCTCTGGATCAACTCAACTTCAATCTAAGCCTCAAAGAATCTCTAGAGATAAATTCTAAGAAATATTAGCCTGTGGTAAAAATTCACGAAACACAAGAATTAAAGACTCACAATAGAAAGCTTGCAGAAATAACAAATCAGACATGTAAATACATCAGATATTGGAATTATCTGCCATAGAATAAAAAATATTTTGAACATGTTTAAAGAAACAATGGGATAAAAGATGTAAGCAAAGCACAGAAAACCCTAAAAAACAAACAAAAAAACTACTACCAAAATACTAAATATTAAAATGTAAAAATTCAATAAGATTGGTTTAAAAGCAGATTTCAAAGAAAATTAGAACTAAAAAGCAACACAGACACAAAAAAGGGGATTATGAAAGGTTAAGGGAAATGGAGATCTAAGAGAGTTCTAATACACTTTTCAATCTGAATTCTACAAGAGAGAATAGGGCAAAGGCAATCTGCTGACATAATGGCTGAAAACTTTCCAGAGCTGATGAAAAACACTAATTCAAAGATTTAGGAAGCCCTACAACTCCCAAACTATATAAATAAAAACATATTCATATCTAGACCTATCACAGTAAAACTGTAGAATACAAAAGACAAAAGGAAGATAGTAAAGATAGCCAGAAAGGAAAGACAGATTATCTTTGAGGGAACTACAATTATACTGACAAATGACTTCTCAATAGCAATAAAAGAATGAAGAATAAAGAAAGTAGTATGTTTGTGAATGAAAATAAATACTGACTATATAAAACAATAACATTATTTTATGGGATTAAAAATTTGCCACAAAAATATACGAAACATCAGTAGCATAAATAGAAAGAGAGATCAAACCCTGCCAGTGTGGCTCAGTGGTTGAGTGTCAACCCATGCACCAAGAGGTCGATGGTTCGATTCCCAGTCAGGGCACATGCCCAGATTGTGGGCTAAATCCCCAGTAGGGGGCATGGAGGAGGTGGCCAATCGATGTTCTCTCTCATCGATGTTTCTACCTCTCTCTAAAATCAATAAAGAAAAAAATTTTTTAAAAAAGATCAGAGTTGAATTATTCTAAGGTCTTTGTATTGTTTAGAAGCTTTAAGATGCCGATTAACTTCTGACTTTGATCATTCAATTATGCATATTAAAACTTCTTAGATAAGAACAAAAAAGTTTATTCACAGATCTCACAACTTCCAAATTGTAGAGGGAATAAGAGAGAATAGATTTTTTAAAAAGTGAAACCAAAAGAAGGCAGATAGAAAAAATAAGAAATAAATTAAAAAGTGAGACAAGCCCTGGATGGTTTGGATCAGTGGTTATAGCATTGGCCCACAGACCAGAGAGACCTGGGTTCAGTTCCCACTAGGGGCACGTACCTCGGTTGCAGTTTGTGGGGTCGTGGGGGTGGCAGCCAGTCGATGTGTCTCTCTCACATCGATGTTTCTCTCTCTCTTCCTCCCTCTCTCCCTCCCGCTCTATCTGAAGATAAATGCAAAAATGTCCTCGGGTGAGGATAAAACAAACAAACAAAACAAAGTGAGACAAATAGAAAGTTGGAATTTATTTACTTTTTAATATTTATTTATTGATTTTTTAGAGAGGAAGGAAGAGAAACATCAATTTTTGATCCACTTATTTATACATACATTCATTGATTCTTGCTTGTGCCTTGACCAGGGATCAGACCCAAAACCTTGGTGTGTTAGGATGATGCTCTAACCAACTGAGCTACCCAGCCAGGGAAAGTTGAAACTTACATGGCAGGAATACATCCAAACATAATGGTTTTCACTAAAACTATAGAGAGATGATGAAATGGTCCAGGTAAAAAGTAAAGATTAGCCCTGGCCAGGTGGCTCAGTTGGTTGGAACATCATCCCATACACCAAAAGTCTGCCAATTTGATCATGGTCAGGGCACATATCTAGGTTGTGGGTTCGATCCCCAATTGGGGCACATGCAAGAGGCAACTGATAGATGTTTCTCACATCAATGTTTCTCTCTCTCTAAAAGAAAGAAAAATCAATAAAAACATATCTTCGGGAGAGGATAAAAAAAATATATATATAAAAAAGTAAAGACTATCAACTGGATTAGTAAAAATTCACATATATGCTGTTGACAAGAGACTCATCAGCATTAAAAGGATATGAATAGGTTAAAAGTAAAGAATGGAAAAAAAAACTAAGTAAACACAAATAAAGCTGGTATAACTATATTAATATCAGATAAAACAGACCTCAAACAGAAGACATTACTAGCAATAAAGAGAGCTAGCTACTATATAATGCAAAAAAAATTCCATTTACTAGGAGAACATAACTTTAAATGTGTATGCTTCTGTCTGCATAGTTTCAAAATATGTAAAGCAAAAACTCAATAGACAAATCTCATCATTACAAGAAGAGATTTAAAAAACCTCATTTGTAAGCAGATAGTTCCTGTAGGTAAATCAGTTAGGATATAAAAGATTTTAGCGCCCTTGCCAGTTTGGCTCAGCAGTTAGAGCATCGGCCCTCAGACCAAAGGGTTGTGGATTCCCGGTCAAAGGCTCATACCTGGGTTGCAGGTTTGATCCCAGGCCCCAGTTGGGGCTGTAAGGGAGGCAACCAAACTACGTGTCTCTCTCACATTGATGTTTCTCTCTCTCTCCCTCCCTCCCTTCTACTCTATCTAAAAAAATCAATGGAAAAATATCTTCCAGAGAGAATTAACAACAACAACAAAAGATTTCAGCAACATAAATAATAAGCTAGTACTAGTTGTACCAATAGCACTCTTTTTGTATTCACAAAATTTATAGCAGCACTATTCATTATAGCTAAAAGTAAAAACAATCCAAATGTCCATTAACTGGGAAATGGATAAACAAAATGTGGTATATCCATATAATACAGGGTATAACAAAAGTAGGTTTACAGTTGTTCATATGGGAAATAATACAGTAATTAGTAAATAACAATACAAGAATAAACTCTTATCTGTTTTGTGTACTCACAACTGTATACTTACTTTAGCCCCACCCTGTACATGTTACAACATGGATGAACCTTAAAGGTATTATGCTCAGTGAAAGAAGCTAGTCACCAAAGGCCATAGAGTGTATGATTCCATTATATACAATGTCCTGAACAGGTAAATCCATACAGAAAGTAGATTGGTGGTTGCAAGAGGTCCCCAGGAGGAGAGACAACAGAGAGTGCCTGTTAATGGATATGTTTTTCTTTTTGGGATAATATTTTGGAGTTAGTGGCAATGGTTGCACGATTTTTGAATATACTGAAACTTCCTGAATTCTACACTTTGAAAGAGTGTGTGGCCCTGCCCAGTTTGCCTCAGCGGTTAGAGCGTTGGCCTGTAGACCAGAGAGGCCCGGGTTCGGCTCCCGCTAAGGGCATGTACCTTGGTTGCGGTTTGTCCCCAGCCCCGGTTGGGGTCGTGTGGGTGGCAACCACTCGATGTGTCTCTCTCACATCAATGTTTCTCTCTCTTTCTTCCTCCCTCTCTCCCTCCTGCTCTATCTCAAGATAAATGCAAAAATGTCCTCGGGTGAGGATAAAAAAAAAAAGTGTGAATTATAACTCAAAGAAAAAATATATAGGTACACAGTCTTAAGAATACATCCAACAATATTTTTGTAGAATCTTTATGAAGGAACATTTAAAGCTTTGCTAAAATTAAAGAAGACTTAAATAAAGACACACCAAATCCATAGATTGACATAATCAATATCATAATTATGTTGATTCTCCAAAATATGATCTAAAGAGAGTCAAAGCAATTCCAGAAAGAATTCCAAAAATTGTTTTGTGCGTGTTGACTTAACACATTAATATTAAAATGTATAAGGAAAGGGCCAAGAATAGTTAACATGCTTTCCTTAACAGATAATTATAAAGCTGCCCTGGCCGGTATGGCTCAGTGGTTAGTCAACTCAAGCACCAAAGGGTCGTGGGTTTGATTCCCAATCAAGCAGAACAGAAACAGACACATAGATACAGAGAACTTTTTGATAGTTGCCAGATGAGAGTATTGTTGTAATACTTTCAACAATAAAATTAAAAAATAAAAAGAGAACCTCCTGCCCTGGCCGGTTTGACTCAGCAGTTAAGAGTGTCGGCCGGCGGACCAAAGGGTCTTGGGTTTGATTCCCGGTCAAGGGCACATGCTTGGGTTGCAGGTTCGATCCTGGGCCCTGGTCAGGGGCATGGAGGAGGCAACCAATCGATGTGTCTCTCTCACCCTCCCTCTCTTCCACTCTCTCTAAAAAATAAATGGAAAAATATCCTCAGGTGGGGATTAACCAAATATATATATATCCATAGTAATTAAGAACAGCCCAGCAATAAACTGGCCAGAACAAAAGAAACAGAATAAAAGGCCAGAAAGAGAGCCACGAGCACATGGCAACAATGACAGCACTGACACTGGAGACAAATGCAGAGGGGATGGTCATTTCAAGGTGCTGCTTATACCTGTGAGGAAAAAATATCTCTACTGCATGGAAGACATAAAATCAATCCCAGCTGCTTTAAAGGCTTAGATGTAAATGAAAAAACTAGTAAACTTTCAGAAGAAAATATAAGAGAAGAGTATCTTTATAAACTTTGGGCAAGAGGAATTTCTGAAACAAGACACAAAGAAGGATAAACCACAAAGTTAAAGACTGATGCATTTGACTATATTTAAATAAAAAAATTCTCTTCCTGGCTGGTGTGGTTCAATGGACTGAGTCTCGTCCCACGGACTGAGAGGTGCTGGTTCAATTCCCAGTCAGGGCATATGGCAGGGTTGCGAGCTCAATCCCTGGTAGGGGGCATATAGGAGACAGCAGATCAATATAAATCTCTCACATCGATGTTTCTCTCTCTCTCTCTCTCTCTCCCTTTCTCTCGCTCTAAAAAATAAAAATAAAAACATTTTTAGCCCTGGCCGGTTTTCCTCAGTGGTTAGAGCGTCCCCCTGCGGACCACAAGGAGTCATGGGCTCGATTCCAGCTAAGGGCACATACCTAGGTTGCAGTTTTGGTCCCCGGCCCTGGTCAGGGTCATGTGGGAGGTAGCCAATCAATGTGTCTCTCCCACATCGATGTTTCTTTCTCTCTCTCTCTTTCTCCCCCTCCCACTCTGTCTGAAAATAAGTTTAAAAATATCCTCAGGTGAGGATTAAAAGAAACACACAACATATTTAAAAAAAAAACAAAAACAAAAAAACCTTCTCTTCATTAAAAGAACCATAGAGCCCTGGCCGGTTTGGCTCAGCGGTTAGAGCGTCGGCCTGCGGTCCAGAGAGACCCGGGTTTGGTTCCCGCTAAGGGCACGTACTTCGGTTGCAGTTTGTCCCCGGCCCCTGGTTGGGTCGTGCGGGAGGCAGCCACTTGATGTGTCCCTTTCGCATTGATGTTTCTCTCTCTCTCTCTCTTCCTCTCTCTCCCTCCCACTCTGTCAGAAAAATGGAAAAACGTCCTCGTGTGAGGATTAAAAAAAAAAGAACCATACAGTGAAAAACAGAAACATATAACAAAAAAAGATTAGTACCTAGTGTAAAAATTTCTAGAAATAAATATGAAAATGACAAACAACCTACGAAAAAAGTAGACAAAAAGTCTGAGCAGACACAGAATAAGAATAGCTCAAAATCATATGAATGTTCAGTCTCTTTACTAATAAAAGAAATACAAACTCAAACCACCAAATGAGAAACCACTACTCACCTACAAGATTGGTAAATATTAAAAAGTCAGACAATTATCAAATTGGATACCTTCCAAATTTGATGCTTTCTTACCTTATAATAGGCCTTTGCATTGTTAAAAAGCAGCTGGAAGTCAGCAGTCAGCAGATTAACATCATCATACTCTTCCATTTTTAGTTTCTGTTGGATTTTCATCAAGTCAATGGGCTGAGAAACTACTTCATAATAGTCTGGTTGATTTCTGTTATAATTTAATATTTTTTAAAAAAGTATTAGTCCAAAGCCTATAATAAGTTATATTTCAAACTATCTGTAGTAATATCAATTTCAGGTGATAGAACACACTAGATTTATTGCCATTACTAGAACTAAAAGGGAATAACAAAAGCAAGATGCATATGCATACCCTTTTCAAAATACATTAGTGATATAAAAACCTAAATTAACACATGTGATAGTCTTTTATAGGCTAAATATTTAAGATTTAGGGCACCAACACTAAAACCATGTCAATGGATACCAAATGAAAATGATTTATACTTCATGGTGTTCAACAGTGGCTGAAAACAGATTATTTTAAAGCTCTTTATCAACTTAGAAAATGGATTGTCTTTCTTCAGTTAGTGACCACAGAACTTTTTCTACCAAGTACTATCAAGTGCCTAGCATATACTATTCTGCTCTAATATCAATTACTATAATTACAGAGGAGAAAGCTGAGGCTCTTGGCACAGGCATCTTACCAAAGATAAAGGGACATCAGACATATCCAAACATAACCAAACAATTAAAAAACTAAAACACCCTGGGAATGATAAACACAAAATTCAGGATAGTGATTATATATTGAAAGGAAAAAACAGTGAGGAACACAGAAAACTTCAAAGGTAGTTACACAATAATTTCTTAAGTTAGGTTTTGTGTTCATGGATGATTATTTTTATCCTTTCTTGCTTTTTTCAAATGAAGTTCCATTAGACAAGTAAACCTTCTAAAATATTATCTGTGTGACTATTTTTCTCAATTCTCCCTTGAGGGTAGGTAACTTCACTCTAGATGTGTAAAAGATAAGATTACTTACAAAGAATGTCATGGTCACCCTGGCCAGTGTGGCTTAGTGGTTAGGGCGCTGGCCTGGGCAATGAAGGGTCGTGGGTTTGATTCCCAGTCCAGCGCACGTACCTGGGTTATAGATTGGATCCCCGACCCCAGATGGGGTGGATTCAGGAGGCAACCAATCAATGTATCTTCCTTACATCGATGTTTCTCTCTCTCCCCCACCCCATCCCCACTCTCTCTAAAAAACAATGGAAAATATATCCATTGGTGAGGATTAACAAAAAAAAAAGAAAAAAAAAGAATGTCATGGTCATTAAGGGTTTAATCTCTCTTGGGACCACCTTGGCTGATATGTTATTGTCATGTATGTATATTTAGTTTTTAAAAACTTTTTATCCTGACATAAAAGTTGCAGAATAGTGCAAAAAATGTTTTTTTCTGAACCATTTGAGAGTAAGCTGCTGATATGCCCTATCACCTCTGAGCAGTATAATGTATATTTCCTACAAACAAGGATCACAGTTCAACCATCAATATCAGGAAATTAACTTTGGTATAATACCACCATCTAATCCTCAGACCCCACTCATATTTTGCCAACTGCTCCAAAATTGCCCTTTACAGCATAAGGATCAACTCTAGAATCACATGTTGCATTTATAACACATGTTAGATTTCTTTTGTTCCCTTCATTCTGAAACAGTTCCTCACTTTCCTTGACTTTCATGATCTTGATACTGTTGAAGATTAAAGGCCAGTTATTTTGTAGAGTGTCCCTCAATTTGGGTTTGCCTATTTTCCTGATATGTAAATTAATCTTATGCTTCTTTGGCAGGACTATAACAGAAATGATAGTGTACTATTTGTCTCACTGTATCCTATCAGGTGGTATATGATTTCTACTTGTCCCATAACTCAGATGAGGCTGCTTTTGATCACTTGGTTACTGTGTGGTGTTTGTCAGCTTCTCAACTGACCAAGTTATTCTCTTCCTCCTTGTACTTTATGGATAGATACCTCCAGACTATGTAAAAGCCCATTCCTCATCAATTTATACATTTATTTATATCTATATGGATTCCTGTTTTACTCAGTGGATTAAAAACCATTACTATAATTATTTTGATGCTCAAATTGCTCCAGCTTTGGCCAGTAGTCCTTTCAAGATGGCTGCTATTTTCTATGTCCTCTTGACATGTTCCCATCACCCTTTGAGTACTTGCTTGTTTTCTGACACCATAAGATCTTATAAGCTCATCTAATACTTTCCTTGCCCTTAAAATTTCCCCAAAGAACTATGGTTTCTTTTAATGGTAAACAGTATTTAAAGACCAAGACTGAGGTGCTAGAACTACAAAATTAAGTATAAGGGGATAAAAGGAGTACTCAATCCGTTGTTCAGAGAAAGTGTAAAAACATAAAGGTCTCTGTGAGTATCCAACAAAGGCCCACCGAGGCCTAATATAATTGTCAGTGGTGCCAAGGGACTTTCTCAGAGTGAGCATTAGGGCTTTGTTAACTTGATATCCAAGATCGCTCTCTCCACCTGGGCCTGATGGGTCACAGTCCACTGCTTCCTGCTGAGGCTTGATTTTTAAATACATTTTTTTTCTTTATTGATTTTTAGAGAGAGAGGGAGGGAGAGGGAGAGAGAGAGAGAGACAGAAACATCGACGAGAGAGAACATCGACTGGCCGCCTCCTGCATGCCCCCCAACTGGGGACCAGGCCTGGGCACGTACCCTGACCGGGAATTGAACTGGCAACCTCTTGGTACATGGGTCGATGCTCAAGCACAGTTTGATTCCCAGTCAGGGCATGTGCCCAGGTTGTGGGCCTAATCCCCAGTGGGTGGTCAATTGATGTTCTCTCTCATCGATGTTTCTGTCTCTATCTCCCTCTCCCTTTCTCTCTCTCTCAAATCAAAAAAGAATAATTATTTAAAATAAATACCATTTACCTCCAAAGTCTTTCAGGCTTAGGGGATTATCTATAGACAACTGAGAACCCAATGAGGGAATGTACTGTAGTCTCTTTATTTGCAGTTTTGCTTTTCACAGTTTCAGTTACCCATGGTAAACCACAGTCTGAAAATATTAAATGGAAAATTCCAGAAATAAATTCCTAACTTTTAAGCTGCATGCTGTTCATGCCATTGTGCTCCATCCTACCCAGGACGTGAATCAACCCTTAGTCCAGAAAATCCACACTGTATCTGCTACCTGCTCATGAGTCACTGAGTACCCAATGAGGTTATCATCAGATCGACTATGGCAGCATTGCAGTGCTTGTGTTCAAGTCACCTTTATTTTACTTACTAATGGCCCCAAAGCACAAAAGTAGTGATGCTGGCAATTCAGATATGCCAAAGAGAAGCTGTAAAGTGCTGCCTTTAAGTGAAAAGGTGAAAGTCCTCGACTTAACAAGGAGAAAAAAATCAAATGCTGAGGTTGTGAATATCCATAATAAGAATAAATCTTCTGTGACATTGTGAAAAAGGAAAAAGAAATTCATGCTAGTTTTTCTGTCATACCTCAAACTGCAAAAGTTATAGCCACAGTACATGATAAGTGTTTATTTAAGATGGAAAAGCATTAAATTTGTGGGCGGAAGACATGAACAGAAAACATGTTCCAATTGATGGCAATGTGTTGTTCCAGAAAGCATTGAGTCTATACAAGTACTTCAGCAAGGGATCCCCTGAAACAAGTGACACCAAGCCATGTACAGCAAGTTAAGGGTGGTTACACAGATTCAGGAATAGGCTTGAACTGAAAAATATAAACATTACCAGAGAGGCTGCATCTCCTGATGAAGAAGCTGCTGCCACATGATAAAAACTCTAAAAATATTAGGTATAGATAGAAACTACCTCAACATGATTAAGGCCATTATTTAAAAAACAAAAACAAAAAACCCACAGCTAATATACTCAAAATTGTGAAAGACTGGAAACTTTTCCTCTAAGATCAGGAGCAAGACAGGATGCTTGCTCTTGCCACTTCCTTTCAACATGATACTGGAAGTGCTAGTCAGAACAATTAGACAACAACAAAAAATAAAAGGCATCCACCAAACTGGAAAAGAAGACGTAAAATTATCTCTGTTCACAGATGATAGGATCTTATATGCAGAAAATTCTAAAGATTACACACACACACACACACATACACACACACACACAATTAGAATTAGAACAAGCAAATTCAGCAAAGTTACAGTATACAAAATCAACATACAAAAAAAAAAAATCAGTTGCATTTCTATACATTAACAATAAACAAACCAAAAAGGAAAATAAGAAAATTCCATTTATAATAGCATCAAAAAGAATAAAATACTCAGGAATAAACCTAACCAAGTAGGTGACTTATATACTGAAAACTGCACATTTCTGTAAGAAATTAAAGAAGACACCAATAAATGGAAAGATATCTCATGTTCATGGATTGGAAAACTTAACATTGTTAAGATACCAATACTATCCAAAGCAATCTACAGACTCAGCACAATCCCTATCAAAATCCCAACAGCATTTTTTGCAGATACAGAAAAATCAATCCTGAAATTCCTATGGAATTTCAAAGAGCCACAAGTAGCCAAAACTACCTTGAAAAAGAACAAAGTTGGAAGACTGTCAAGTTGACTGACCCATAAATTAACCATCACAGAGGACTCACACTTTTTGATTTCCAAACTTACTACAAAACTGCAGGTATGACAAAGATGTGGAGAAAATGGAACCCTTGTGTCTAGACTATTGGTAGGAAAGAAAAATGGCACAGCAATTATGGAAAACAGTATGGTGATTCCTCAAAAAATTAAAAACAGAGTTACTGCCCTGGCTGGTTTGGCTCAGCGGTTAGAGTGTCGGCCCATGGACCAGAGTCATGGGTTCGATTCCTGGTCAAGGACATATGCCTCAGTTGCAGGTTCGATCCCTGGCCCTAGGCGACTAGTCGATGTGTCTCTCTCACATCGATGTTTCTCTTCCTCTCTTCCTCCCTCCCTCCATTCCACTCTATCTAAAAACCAATGGAAAAATCTCCTCAGGTGAGGATTTAAAAAAATAAACAAATAAAATAAATAAAAACGGAATTACTAGATCTAGCAATCCTAATTCTGGATATACAGTATATCCAAAAGAACTGAAAACAGCATCTCAAAGAGGTAATTTGCACACCCATGTTCACTATAGCATTATTCAAAATAGCCAAGAGGTGGAACCGATTCAAGTGTTTATCAACAGATGAATGAATGAACAAAATGCCATATACTCATATAATGGAATACTATTCAGCCTTAAAAAGGAAGGTGATCCTGTCACATGCTACAATATGGATGAATCTTGAGATTCACTGCATGCTAAGTAAAATAAGCCAGTCACTAAAGGCAAATACTGTATGATTCCACTTATATGAGGACTCTAAAGTAGTCAAATTCATAGAAACAGAAAGTGCAATGGTGGTTGCTGGGGTTGGGGGAAAGGGAGAGATGAGGAGCTGTTTAATGGGTATAGAATTTCAACTTTGTAATATGTAAAAGTTCTGGGGATATTGTATATACAACAATGTGAATATATTTGAACTTATTGAAATGTATTCTTAAAATTCTTAAGACTACATTTTATGTTGTGTATTTTTTACCACAATTTAAGAAAAATTTGAATATGCTTCACTATATCTTGACAAGTAAAACAAGTCCGACTTCATTTAAACCATTCCTTTCAAAAGAAAATCAATTACCAAATACTTTAAACACTGACCCAAGACCAAATTCCTCCCACTCACCTTCCAACTCACCTGCGCTTGGGTGCCCTAATGAAGAGCTCACAGAGAAGCCTGCCCTGTTCATCCTTATAGTCCCGGATGGTATTGTAGAGTTCATGGCACACAGCAATCTACACATAGGAAAAGAGAAAAATCACAAGAAAAATGAGCAGAAAGTGATTGTAGGTATATGGATTATCTTTAACAAAAACATACTCATAAAAGGCAAATAAAGAAGAAAAAGGATGAATCCCTAAATTACCATATGGGAACCCAAATCTGAAATATGCTGACAGTATCTCTATTTAAAATAATTTAACTGATAAATGTTTTGGTATCTTTCATCAGATTTATGCTACTGGTGATTTTTCTTTTCTCTTAAACTAATTCACTTCATATCACTCTCTTGCTTAAAATCATCCAATAGAGGGGCTTCTTACTATTTAGAGAATAAAATCTAAATTCCTAATGCTACCTGCAGAATATGTAGTTATGATAACTACATACCCTGGCTGGGCAGACTTTGAAAGTCTCCTCCCTCTTGACCATCTCTTTATAATTATAACACATCAAACTCATTCCTGACCCAGCCCCTTTGCCTGGAACATTCTTCCCCAGTGGCTCTGCAGGGACAGTGCCTTCTTATCACAGAGAACCCCAAAGGTTTGGGCCACAACACCTGAATCACCTAAACTTTACGTCTTAGCACTCATCACCAGCTGATAGTATTTTATTATTTATTTGTTCACCTGTTTACATTCTGCTTCCCCTCCATACTAAAATCTAAGCTCCATGTGAAAAACTGGTTTGTCTTACATAAAGCTGTATCCCAATCACCAGAACAGTGTTTGGCACAGACAAGCACACAGTTATTTGAGTGACTATATAATGGCACATACTAATAGTCTTTATTATTTCATAACAGTGAAGTATACTATTACTGTTAAGACTTTTGGCTAAATATATACTTTTCATAAAAGAAAGGTTAAGAATATCAAGCCAGAGGAAAAAGAAACGGAGAGGCCTTGCATCTTAACGGCTTATTAAAAGAAACGGAATCATAGGAAAAGCAGGCAGAAACTGTGTGATCCAAGTTACTCACAGGATCTACAGTTGGAAGATTGGAAAGTCTCCTCCTTTTCCTGCTTGGGCCTGGTGTAGACACAGAATGGTGCCCGTCATCAAAGTCCCCACTGACACTACTGGAAGGGGAGGTCGCTCTTCTTCTTTTGGAACCCATGGAATCCAACTTCTTCTATAAGAAATAATTAGCCATGTTCTTATATTTAGACTCTGCCACCAAGCCCTCAGCTGGCTACCTGATATCAAGCTTCTGTTTTACTCAGGAAGATATTTCAACTGTGGCAAAGAAGCTTGACTAACTGGAAGGTTTTTTAATGGAAGTCCTGGACCTTGTTGCTTTAGTCCCTTCATTTACAAGAATGCTACACTTTCAACGTGGATGGAACAAATTCAGCAAAAATGTACCCATTTGTATATCACCAATTTTGAATGACTCAAACCAGTTCTGGCCCCCCAAATTACCCTGGAATGGAATTTGTAAACCCACATGCAGTGGTACAACAGTGTTCTGCAGGTATTGATCCCTCGGCCCCTGAGGCAGCCAGGCAGGTGTTGTGGACAAAGGCCCCAAGGCAATCACCTCTGGAGTTAGCAGCCTTATCTGTTTTCCCCAGTGTGTCTTACAATTGCAATCATTTTCCAGGTGGGCCATGAAGTGAAAAAGAGTAGGAAGCTGTGCCTGAGGCAAATGAGTAGTGCAAAATGTTAGGGGGACAGAGGACAATTAACCTAGCATTTTAAATGCACCCTCCTAACATTAACACACTGAGAATGGCTTCTCTCCATTCATTAAAGAAAGACCCACAAGACATACCCTTGGAAAACACTTAATGTGACTTGCCATACCTATGCCAAAGTAACAAAGCCGTGCTTTGAAACTTTTCTGCCAATCCAGACTAACCTCCTTTTCAATTATATGAGGTACTCGATCCCTGCGAATTTTGAAATCATAGCTTTAAGTTTCAGTAGATGATCTGGAAGAGCACCTCAGAGGTGAGTGTTTAGGTCCTGCTTGGTCTTTCAGAAATGCATAAATGTGCCCTCTGTTTCAGGCAGGCTGCTAAGTAACTAATCTTAACACAAGTTTACAAATATATACACGTTTTACTATTACTATAATACAAGAAATGTAATCACTGAAATGATCTGCTACAACTAGAGAGGAAAGGTGTTTACTGGGAAGGTCCTACAATGCTTATACAATTTAACAGTATCAAATAGCATGTTGTGATTTCAAAGGTCTTTCTCTAAAGCTAAAAAAACTGATCCCAGTTTACATTTAATTTCATCAACATTTAATTTCAGGAAACTAAGACATTACAGCTGAAAGAATGGGTTGCCAGTAGTATGGAGAGAAAAACTGGGGCTCTCCAGGGAATGAAAGCAGAAACACAACAAACCAACAAATAAATGAGCCTGGTAAGCAAATAAGAAACAAGTGGAGTCTCCTATTTCTTCCTTCAACAGTCCACATGGTATTTGAAAACACAGCCCATCAAGATGTTTCTTCCTCTAGGCTTTGGTTTGTTACAACATGCATTAGTTTGTAATTGGCTACAACTGGCTAAAAGCTCAAAGGGCGTAGGCCAAGGAATAGCCAAGTTTTGTTGATTTTTGTTTGTTTTATAAAAGGCTGATAAACTGTCCTCAATCATTAAGATGAAGAAACTAAGGACCAACCCTTTGTAAACTAATCTATGACAAAGACACAAGTAAATTTGATAAACATGAGGGACTCTTTATGGAAAGGATAACAAAATTTAAGAAAGGTGAAAGGGAAAGGCAAGGAAGGACAGAAAAGGTTAAGGGTATAGATGATCAGTAATTTACCAGCTTTACCAGAGCACAACCAGCGCCTCGAAAAGCCAGTCTCCTCATTATGTCTGAAGGCCAAGTGAAGCCAGTGGGAGAAGGCAGGGCTTTAAAAGTGCTGATTCAGTGTTAATATATTCAAAACTGAAAGAGAAGAACAAGAGAGAGAAAGGGGAAATAAAAAAGAAGGGTCAGAAGAAGTAAAAATGGGTACGAATAGATAGAAAACATTCAAGTAGAACTACTAAGAAAAGATAAGAGAATTGGAGAAAATAGGCATATTAGTATTCTTGTGCCAATGAAACTAATTGCTACAAAGGCTCAGGCATTAAAAGTACCTGACATTTCTTCCATTTTAAAACAAAAGCTTTTCATGTGCTTAAAGATGTCTCACTGATGTTCCCCTTTACTCACATGGAATGACTGTCAATTCCAGGAATGAAGCATGCCTGCCAAATGCCCCCTAGTCAGTGAGAGCAGAGTTCAATCACAGAGCTGGAATGGAGAGTGAACACATGTGGAAGGCTCACATGTGACACCAAGTGTTGGCAAGCTAGAACAAACCAAGAATGGCTCATGTGAGCAAAGAGTATGAAAAACTCCTCTTCCCCCCAACATTTCTTTCCAAAAGTCCTATCAGCATTGGGAAGACACCACATACAATTTAGAAAGCCTTCAACCATTTTAGCAGGAGGTCAAAATTACTTTTATAAATAATCCACTGACAATCAAATGACAAAAAAATGTAAATCATTGGGGAGGGGGGTACATAGACTATTCAATATCCAAAATTCCTTAAATCATTAATTTACTTTGATAAGACAAGAAAAAGATGCAACTTAACGATAATTTCTGAATATTTTCTTATCCAAAGGACACATTTTATAATGTATTTTGGAAGTTTGGCAAGAAAAGCAATGTGGGCAGGTGGGTGGGAGGAACAACAGGATCTGAGACCCAGTTTTTCCACCTCTAAATATTTGTTTCATGTTGCTTTAGTCACAACTTCTCAGCTGTTTCTTCATTTCTAAAATGAGAACAGTAAAGTACACATATCTCCCTTGGATTGTTGTGACAGTGAAATGTACATGAAATCACTTTGAAATTTCAAAGCACAACAAAAATGTTAAGTTTCAACTCCAGGATTGCATGCTCCCTGGGCACAGGAACAGCATTTTACTCATTTTGTAACCTTGGCTTATAGAATAATATTTGGTATAGTTTGGGTGATCAACTTATGTTTATTATAAATGTATTAAAAGAGCACTTAAGTGAAACATTTAAAAAAGTTTGTGTAATTTCAAAAGCCTGTGAGCATCCCTTCAGCAATTCTTTTTCCACGGAGAGGAAAGAAGTAGATTCTAAAGCTGAATTACAAGTTTTAAAATGGCATTATGGTCACATGCCCAAAAGTATGACAACCAATAATTAATTACAGTAAAAAATAACTAACTTATAACTGGGAAAATATTTACTCAGCACAGCCAACTGGTATATTTCGACAGTCAATAAGTTTTTAGTACTCTCCTGTATTTCTAGTGATACTCAATACTGTAATACATGCTTAAAACAAAAACTGTGGAAAACATGATTCAAAGGGGGAAAAAATCACTTATAATCCTACTTCCAGAGAAGAACCACCCTTAACATTGGCTTTCACAGCTTTCAATATTTATTCTATGCCATTTTTTAAATAATAAAAGCTTTAGTAAAATATGTATTATTTTGCAGTGTGTTTTAACTTAAGGAAGATTCTTCCAAGTCAACATTCTTCCACATGATGTTCGATGACTTAATTGTCTAACATACAGATATACCACAGTTTTCTCATCTTGGGATTTGAGTAGCATATTAACATTTGAGGTGTTCTGGACACTTCCAAAGCCAAAGAATGTGGTTCAAGACCCTTCAATTTAACACACATATTTGTTATAGTTTTAATTTGAAACACTTCAAAAGATCATTTCCAATCTTCCTTTGAATCTCAAAATAGGGGCAAGCTGTTAACAAGTGATAAAGCAAAAATTATACTACTCTCTTATAATTGTATTGAGTTCACTTTGCTTCTGACTGATACTTGGGAAAGAGTGAACTACTAAAGGGGGGACCTAAACATCATTTTTGAGGAGACCTAGTTTAAAATAAGTTAACAAAAATGTTTTACTCCAATATGTTTCTGTAGTTATAATTTCTAGTATCCATTATACTATTTATCACTTGTTTTTCAGGATTTCTTTTACATTTTTGCCAATCTTTCTTTCCTCTCAAGTCACCAGTATCTACCCTGTAATAACAAAACTATGCTTCTCGATGGGTAACTATTCAAAACCAGAAACGTACAGTTTAAAAACCTCGATTCTTTGTAGTGTTGCAAATAAGAAACTTAAATACCTGGGTCTACTATGAATACAAGTCCCACTGGTAAAAACACTCGGTCTGAACAGTGATCCGGAAAGTGTAAAAAAAAAAAATCACTATTAAAGTTTGTGTCGGAACCATCAAGAAACAACAAAAAAGAAGGCCCTGACCTGCTTTTCCGACCTGTCACTGGTACCGGGGGGACTAAGGGAAACGCTGACAGCTTTGGAGCTGTACGCGACGAGCAGTAGGCCAGCCGCCCAGGGCGGGAAAGAGGGGCGCGGGGAGCTTCCGGGCCGCGGCGCGCCTTTGTCCCGGCCGACAGGTGCCGCAAGGCGGCCGGGCCCGTCCCGAAGCCCGCCGCCGTGCCCCGCCCCGCGCGCCTGGCCTGACCGGCGCATCTCCACAGCCGGGGCGGGGCCTCCGTCGCTGCTCCCGCCCGCTCGGGCCCACACAAAGGCCTGAGAGCCGGCCGAAGAGGAGCGGCCCCGCCCGCCCCAGGCCCGGCCTTACCCAGCCGCTCCGCCGCCTGCAGCCCCGGCCGCGGTCCCCGACCGCCGCGCCCCGCCCCGTGGCCGCCACGGCTGCTGCTATTGCTCCTCCGGCCGCGACCGCTGCCGTCGCTCCTCACCCGCCGCCCTCACCGCCCTCACCCCTCCCGGTGCCGCCGCAAAACCAGTCCTGGGGCCGCCAAGCGATCCCGGCTCCGCGCGACACTGCGTGCCCGCGCACGCGAGTTGGCGGCGGCGCGCTTTACGGCTGCAGCGTGAGTGCGTGACGCTCGCCGGTGGCCTCAGTTCACACGTGGTGCTGGTGGAGGCTGGTTGTAGCGGCTTCCCTCGCCGACGCTGCTGTTCCCACCGCCGATATGAAGCGGCCGAGTGAGTGCTGTCTCGGGGCGGGCGTGGAGGGGCCTCTGTTTCTGATGGTCGATGAACCCATCACGGTTCTTTTCTGAGTCTCGGTCTCTGCAGGAATGAGGGCTTGTGGGTACGCTGTCAGCCATCGTTCTCGTCCGGCGTTGAACGAGAGTTGAAAGGCCTCATGTTAACCGCAAGCCCATGGTGCAAGAAGGTTGGGCCCCAAAGGTCGGAATCCGGCCAGAATCTCGTGAGGAAACAGCGTCTGTGCCGGGTTTAGGGCCTCTTTTTTCCTTATTCGGCCACGTTCAGTCCGGCCCCAAAGAAGTGTGAGGGTCGCCTCTCAAACTCCTCACCTTTTGCTCCTACTTGTGATTCTTGGTTGACAAGAAGTGGTTGTTGTCTTGGGTCTCCTACACTCTTGAGTACAAGTCCAGTCTGATATGGGAAGAGTGGGAGAGGGAAGAATGAATCTCAATCTATTCAGTCATTCTCTGGGATTTGATAGTGGCATGTGTGTTTTCACTATGTGTCTCCACGTGATTCTTAAATTACATTTGAAAGCTTGTTAATTACACAGGGTCCTGACCCCAGAGTGCAGTCACCAAGAACAACAAAAAAAAACTGATCCTTTGTGTCTAATGTTTTTGTGATGTGGTTCTTTGTAGAGTTAAAGAAAGCAAGTAAACGCATGACCTGTCATAAGCGGTATAAAATCCAAAAAAAGGTAAGATTTGTGCTTGGGCGGGCTATACCAAATATAGTGTTAAACTGACTTCTTCCCCACCTCTTCTCCAGGAGGAGGTTTAGATTACTATGATTCATCTAAGGAAATGGAGGTTGGATATACTGACCATGGTACAATTTTTAAAAAAAAATTTTTTTTTTATCCTCGAGGACATTTTTGCATTTATCTTCAGATAGAGCGGGAGAGAGAGAAACATCGATGTGAGAGAGACACATCGACTGGTTGTCACCCACATGACCCCAGACAGGGCGGGGACAAACTGCAACCGAGGTATGTGCCCTTAGCGGGAACTGAACCCGGGACTCTTGTCCATAGGCCGACACTCTAACCACTGAGCCAAACCAGCCAGGGCATAATTTTTATTTTATTTTTTAAAATTTTTATATATTGAGAGAGGAAGTGAGAGAGACACATTGATTTGTTTTTCAGTTATTTATGGGTTCATTGGTTGATTCTTGTGTGTGCCCTGACCAGGGATTTAACCCACAACCTTGGCATATCTGGATGACACTAACCAACTGAGCTACCATGCCAGGGTAGCACAACCTCTTAGGCATCAAGAGTGCAGCTGTGGGAAAGTACAGTAGTTCAGTGATAAAGTCTGTAAACTTTTATCAACATGTTAACAGCCTTTGTAAAAAGAATCTTCCAGTGACATTTTCTTGCTGTTTTATACATAGGTGTCTCTCTGTATGATTACAATTAAAATTCCATTTTTCTAAGTCATTTTACAGGTGTAATTAAACTGCAGCCAGATTGGTTTCTCACAAGAATTCTGTTTAGTATTTTTGTAAACTGATAAAAAAAAAATATTTTTTTTATCATGATAGGTTCGAGAGCACCATCGAAAATTGAGGAAGGAGGCTAAGAAATGGGGTCGCAAGAAACCTAGGAAAGACCCAGGAGTTCCAAACAGTGCTCCCTTTAAGGAGGATCTTCTTCGGGAAGCTGAACTAAGGAAACAGCGGGTAATTTTCAAGAAGTGATGTGTGTGTTTTTTGTTTTGTTTTTAAGTAAAGTAACAACACCATGTGACTTTGGCTCACCCATTTCTCTTATGGCTTGAACACAGCTTGAAGAACTAAAACAGCAGCAGAAACTTGACAGGCAGAAGGAACAGGAAAAGAAAAGAAAGCTTGAAGTTGACCCTGGTGTTGAGCCATCTAACATGGAACCTGTGAAGGAGGTACGATTAAGTCTCTGTGAACAAGACTTGAGTTCTAATGTAGAAGAAAAAGCACATAAACAGGACAGGAGTTGCTGTGCCTTTTGGGGAGGAAATGATTGAGTTCAGACTCTGTCTTACCTATTTAAATATCAACTGCAGTATCCCTAATCAGCCATGGAAAATGGAGAAACTGGCTACAATTGCTGAATTTCTAATTGTGTTATTTTTTCTTTGTCATTATCCTTTAGGAATCTGAGCGATGCAAAACCAAGCTGGGCAAACAGAATCCAAAGAAGTTGTATTGTCAAGAACTTAAAAAGGTATCTTAGACTGGGTATTTCTAAAAATGGTACTGAGGTTTAAAAGACTAGAGTCATTTCTTTTTTTGTGACACCAACCTTGTAAAGATGAAGTCAAGTTCACTTCAGCTGGAAGAAGCCATTTGCGTGAGCTGAAGCAAGTCTGTGTATCCTATTTAGGGCCATTCTCTTATGTTTAGCTGAAGAAAATATTCTTTTGGTTTTAAATTTTTGCCCAGTGTTAAAGTAACATGTTGATACAGTGGGTTTTGAAAGTGCAAAATACATTAAAATAAGAGTCTCTAAAGTACTTTGTAGTTCAAGGGGGTGTCTTGGTGTTGTTGCTCCCCAGCACTTCCACCCCCAACACCTGTTTTCCCAAGCTTGCTCTCCCCTGTGAATAGAGCTTGACTGTGCTTCTTAGCCGCTCTTGGCAGAGCCACAAAAACTTATCTAACAACCTTATTCACTCTGGGAGGATGCTATATTCAGACAATGGGGGTGTTTCAACTTTTGAAATCTGTGTTAATGAGAGGCCAGAGGCTGCTGAGCACACCTGTGTTAACTTTCCTGTGAGAAATGATGAGCGTGAACATTCTTCATACCAAAGTGAAGAAATGAGATCCAACTCTGAGCTCACCCTGTTGCAAAGTGGATAATGCCAGTATATGTATGTGGAGGATGTTCCCAGATAGTTCCCTGATTGTTTCTACCTTGACAGGTGATTGAAGCCTCAGATGTTGTGCTGGAAGTGTTGGATGCCAGAGATCCTCTTGGTTGCAGGTGTCCCCAGGTGGAAAAGGCCATTGTGCAGGGTGGACAGAAAAAGCTGGTACTTGTATTAAATAAATCAGGTGAGCAAAGGAGATGCTCTTTGTGTTTCATGTGCACTACTGAGGTATGAGGAAAGCATCTGAACAGTCTGATTATCACTGAAGACTGATAAGATCCAACTCTGACCTCAACAAAGCCAGTGCATTTGCTCTCTTGTTGCCAAGACAGTGCTGAGCAGAGGGTTGGAGGTATTTTCTACAAGTAATTTGACTGGTTTTTGCTTTTTTATTGGTCATTCACTACTTAGCACCTTCTTATTCAAGAGTGTAAGCTTCTGTATTCATGCAATATATTTCATATAGGAAGTGATGAGTGTGTCATGTTCTCCACACCTGCACAGTGTTATGTGACAATATTTAGGTGAAATCCACAGGAAAACCCAGAATAGAAACCTGTGAAGTAGAGAATAGTAATGGGATCTGCAATTATAGTGTGGTCAGTAAACATGGCTGCTACCTGACAGTAAATTTTGGAAGTAAAGCCCTAGGATTAATAGGATAATCTAGAGGTTGAGTTAATCCTGAAAGGGTGAACAGCACAGAGGAGAATTGAAAAAATATAGAGGTGTACATACTGAACTCTAAAAACTGGGAAAAGGCAAACCAGGGTGATATCCATAGTTTATCAAATTTGCAATTTCATCTCAACAGAACGAACAAATTGGAACATGTGTGTCATTTCTAATTCCTATCAGATTTGGTACCAAAGGAAAATTTAGAGAACTGGCTAAATTATTTGAAGAAGGAATTGCCAACAGTTGTGTTCAGAGCTTCAACAAATCTGAAGGACAAAAGGAAGATCATCAAGGTACCCTTTACTGTCACTGGTGGGAAGTGTTCTGTTTTTCAGATTTTGGATGGCTGAAATATGATGAGTATACAAAATCTTGATTTAAAAAATGAGAACATATAAGATCCAACTCTGATTTCATCCAGAGATAATCTGAAAGGCAGTAGAGTGTGGTGATTTTAATAGCTGGTCTTTGGAGCCAGATTTTTGAATTTGATATGGTGGGTTGTCAGAAGTAGTTAAACTAATTATTTACAATTTTAATATGAAGATGAAGAGGAAAACTCCATTCAAAAGTGAAGTCTGCATTGGGAAAGAAGGCCTTTGGAAACTTCTTGGAGGTTTTCAAGAGACTTACGGCAAAGCTATTCAGGTTGGAGTGATTGGTAAGTTTCAGTTCAACACATTTCATGTCTTAATCTCTTACATGCCAAGAATTTTTGTTAAGAGTGTTTGGGATTAGGCGGCCGGTGTGGTTCAGTGGTTGAACATCAGCCCATGCACCAAGAGGTCGCAGGTTCTATTCCCGGTCAGGGCACATGCTGAGGTTGTGGGCCCAATCCCCAGTGGGGGGCATGCAGGAGGTGGCCAGTTGATGTTCTCTCTCATCGATGTTTCTGTCTCTCCCTTCTTGCCTACCTTACCAAACACACACACGCACACAATGTAAACACATTTTTACGTAATTGCTGCCTCTTTTTTTTTTTTTTTTTTTTTTTTTTTTGCCTACTGGGCAAAAAAAGAAGTTGGCTTCTTAAAGCTCTGGGTATATTTAAATTAATCGCCTTTTCCTGCCCTCTCATTATTTGTGCAAGAAATGAGGATACTAAGATTGGTCTTAGTGTTAAAGTGAAGACACTCAGATCCAACTCTGATCTTGCTCTAAACGTCGGGCAAAATAAAACAGTGGAAATGTTATAATTACCAATACAATACCTTTTAATCTGTGGGTTTACCATTTTGTAGGTTTCCCAAATGTGGGGAAAAGCAGCATCATCAATAGCTTAAAACAAGAACGGATATGTAATGTTGGTGTATCCATGGGGCTTACAAGGTAAACTGAGTTATTCCATAATTGTAATATTTCATTTTTAGTGAGTAAATATGATTTTGTTTTGGGTATCTTAAGGAATACAATTTTCCATTATTTTCTTTAGAGGTGTTAGTGAAAGGAAGAGGTTAACTTCCCCAGTGCTAGGCTTGGGGAATTGGAATGGAATAGGTGGTTTGAAAGACAAGAACTATAAACAAATAGATTCAGAGAGGGGGGAAAGCTCCCTCAGAGGAGGTGATGCTTGAACTTGGCCTTGAAGTGAATAGAAGTTGGCTAGATAGGAGAGGAGGAGGGGGTATATTTATGGCAGAGGAAGCAGCATGTGTTCAGGTCAATATGTAAGTTATACAGTATTTCTCTTTAGAAGGGAAGGGAGCACTGTATGGTTTCAGATAAACATGAAGCAAATGATGATAAACTGGATCTGACAGACTATGCTGAGTTTGTTCAATCCAACCCTGAGCTTCAAGTTCTGTTTTTTGTCCTCCGGGTAAACTAGTACCCACATCAATTACCATCTCTTGTTCTAGGAACATGCAGGTTGTCCCCCTGAGCAAACAAATCACAATCATAGATAGTCCAAGTTTCATTGTGTCTCCAGTCAACTCTCCCACTGCACTTGCTCTGAGAAGTCCAGCAAGTATTGAAGTACTAAAACCAGTGGAGGCTGCCAGTGCCATCCTGTCCCAGGCTGACACTCGACAGGTAAAAGAACCTCTTCCTTTGAGCGCCATTCTCTTTCATCATGAGTATTTTCAGTAGAACATTTTCAGGTATTTTTAATAACAGCATTATATCCAGTGAATTACTGTTTTTCTTTCAAGGTAATACTGAAATTCACTGTCCCGGACTTTAAGAACTCTTCAGAATTTTTTACTTTGCTTGCTCAGAGAAGAGGACTGCACCAAAAAGGTGGAAGCCCAAATGTAGACAGTGCTGCCAAACTGCTGTGGTCTGAGTGGACAGGGTAAGGTTTCTTTCTGTTGGCATTTGATGACCACATAGAATAAAGGAACTGATTTTTGACAGATCCTGTTTTTAATACCAGTGGCTCTTTAGGCTACTATTGCCATCCCCCTACATCCTGGACTCTGTCTCCACATTTTAATGAAAACACTGTGACAGACATGAAATGGGGCTTTAATCTGGAAGAACTGGAAAAGAACAATGCACACAGCATACAAAGTAAGCAAGGTTTCTGTTTGACTGCTGTCTTCATCAGCTGACAGGCCAATAAAGATCTCATCTCTTTACATGTGCTGTGTTCCTTTCCTAGCCATCAGGAGCCCTCGTTTAGCCAGTAGCATCCTTTTCCAGTCCTCAGGTCTGACGAATGGAATAATAGAGGAAAAGGACATACCTGAATTGCCAAAACAGAAAGAGAGCAAGCAGGAAGAAGGAGAGGACTATGAAGACATCGACAGTGACCAGGAAAGTGTTGAAGAAGATGATGTAAGTACATTGTCCATGAGTTGTTTAAGCTGAATTAATTTTTCCAATATCATAATGTACAATAAATGAGAAGGGGCTAAAGACAGAAATTAAATATTTCATTATAGACTACAAAAAAGCTCCATACAGCCCTGGCCAGTTTGGCTCAGCGGTTAGGGTATCGGCCCTTGGACCAGAGTCGCGGTTTCGATTCTGGTCAAGGGCAAGTACCTTGGTTGCAGTACCCCGGCCCTGTCATGTGGGAAACAACCAATCAGTGTGTCTTTCTCACATAGATCTCTCTTTCTCTCTCTCTTTCTCTCCCCACCCCCTTCCCCTCTCTCGCCCTCTTCTCCCTCCTTCCCTCCCACTCCATCTGAAGATAAATGGAGGAATGTCCTTGGGTGAGGATTTAAAAAAAAAAAAAAAACCAACATACAATTTAGGTATTTTAAGTCTTCCAGACACTAGTCTTACTTTTATTCATTCCATTTTGTGTATCTTCAGAGACTTTTTCCAGGTACACAATTACTTGGATTAATGAGCAGACACAAGGGCTACTAAAATAGCACTGTTTCTCTTTGTCCCACAGGAAAAGAGCTTAGACATGTCCTCTGCAAAAGAGACCTGGGAGGCACTGCTTGACGAGTCTCAAGCAGGTGAGTTGGGTTAGAGGGGTCTTCTAACAAATCAGTTAGAATTGCTACTACTTAAAAAAATAATAACAACCTTGCCTAGCCAATGTGGCTCAGTGGATTGAGCATTGTCCCATGGACTGAGAGGTCCTGATTCGATCCCTAGTGTGGGGCATGCAGGAGGCAGCTCATTGATGTTTCTCTCTCACATCGATGTTTCTCTTTTTCTGCAAAAAAAATTTAATAAAAACATTTGAAAAATAATAACCTCACTTTTCTTTTCTCCAATATAGATGAACAGTCTTCACAATCTTATGTCTTGGATGGAATGCCTGAAGAGGAAGATGATGCTTATGACTTCAGTACAGACTATGTTTAACATAACTTTGTCCTCCTAGGGGTTTTTGGTTGCTGCAGTTTTCTTTTTTTACATTTTGAACAGACTGCTAAGCTGTTCTATGTGTGTGATATACCAGTTTGTTTCTGGTATGACATAAGCTGTGTAAAATTTGTAAATATGTATAATGATATATTCATTTAAAAAATCAGGCAATGGCCCTGGCCATGGCCAGTTTGGCTCAACGGTTAGAGCGTTGGCCTGAGGACCAAAGAGTCTCGGGTTTAATTCTGGTCAAGGGCACGTACCTCGGTTGCAGTTCAATCCCTGGCCCTGGTTAGGGTCATGCAGGAGGCAACCAATTGATGTGTCTCTCTCCCTCCCTCCCACTCTGTCTGAAAATCAATGGAAAAATATCCTCAGGTGAGGATTAAAAAAAAAGCAGGCAATGTAGAAAGTGTCTGAATTCCATAAAGACAGCTCATCTCTTACACACTGAGTGGATGGAAGTACATTTATTTACCTGGACGCAAAAAATGAGATACCTACTGAAAAATGTAGGTTTCACTTTATTTATAGATCAGGCCACAGGTTACAAATTTAAAACCAAGGAGCAGTGTTGTGCTAGCCGTACCAGCCATATTAGTCCATTCACCTCTGGTCATTCAGCACTGTAGTAAGCAAACGCTTGGTAAGGCAGATGGAGACGTGTAGTCTATCAAGAGAAGCTGACTGCCAGATAGTGTCATTTGTCCTCTTTACCCAGTTGAAATGTCCCCTTTTCCATGGGTTGCCACAACTGTTACTTCCTATGCATACTATCTTCTGGAATTTCCTGAGAAGTGCTTATAGCATAAATTATATTTTACTTTATATTTGAGATTTCCATATGTCTTCGGATTAGGCTGAATTTGCCTGTTGGGTCAGGAATATACCATTTTTCCCAAACATCAGTATATGAAGCAGTTCTTCCCCATGGCTTAAAGTGCCCATTCCAATGGAGTAATTTGGCAGCTTTTACAAACTGGGGTGAATATCGTTTCCCAGCACTGGAGCCTTACGTTGAAAGAAAAAGAGCCAAATGATTATACTAGTCAGACACAAGACAATGCCACATCAAACTGAAGGAAACTTAAAGGAAATGATACATCTCATCCCTGAGAATAGTCCTTTATATACTTAGTTTTTTATTAGCTTAGACCTGCTAATTATTTCTACTTACCAAGGTGGCGAACGTTCCACATGGGATCAATGGTGGAGTGCTGTTGATAAAATACAATCAACAGAGGAGGTGTTGTGATGCTGCCAGCCAGTGTTCTGCTATACAGTCCCTCTCTTGGGGCAAATAACAAATGTAAGCTGTTAGTGAAGAGTCAATGAGTTCTTGTTGAAATATAGCTAGAGCAGTTTTATACTTACTCTACATTGAGTTTCATCCATTTTTCCAGCTGGTTAGTTATATTCTGTTTTTTCCATTCTGTCAAGTTTGCAACGAAAACGCCAGGATTAAATGAGCAGGTGCTAGCTTTCATGGAAAGCTTACGGATTCTTTCCTTTTTATAGTCAAGATATCCAATGTAATTGTACTAAAAACAAACAGGATACATAGTATGTTCACTGCTTCACAAAGAATACATATATACAGCCATGCACTGCTTTAATGACAGAAATACACCATTGGGCAATTTCATTGTGCAAACATTACAGCATGCACTTAACACAAACCTAGATGAGGTAACCTACATTATCTAGGCTGTATATACAGCCTAATGCTCCCAGGCTTCAAGCCTATACAGAATGTTACCATACAAAACAACACAAGATTAAGTCAAGCATGAGAGGTCCAGCCAGTGTGGCCCAGTGGTTGAGCGTCAACTCATGTACCAAGAGGTCGCCAGTTTGATTCCCAATCGGGACACTTGCCCAGGCTGTGGGCCGATCCCCAGTGGGGGGCATGCAGGAGGCAGCCAATCGATGTTCTCTCATCGATGTTTCTATCTCACTTCCTCTCTCTCTAAAGGTTAAAAAAAAAAAAATCAAGCATGAAAGAACGTGATGCAATCATAAGATGCCAGTGTGGCTTGGTTGGGCGTTGTCCTGAGCGCAGAAAGGTTGCCAGGGATTTCAGGCCAGGTCCCTGGTAGGAGACCTGCAGGAGGAAGCCGATCCATATTCTATTTTCACATCAATGTTTCCTCCCTTCTTGTCTCTCTCAAACTTAAAATATTTTTAAAATTTAAAACACAGTAAACATGAGATGTATGAATCTGCTGTGGGTATAAAGGCATACTCTTACAGCAAACTTTATTAAGTTTTTGAGAGAAACTCATGTGAAGTGTAGATGTGCTGCATGTCCTCAAAGGGGGATGGAGCCTGCAACCTGGGCATGTGCCCTGGCCAGGGAATCAAACAGGCAACCTTTTGGTGCACAGGACAATGGCCAACCAACTGAGCACACCACCCAGGGCAGCAAAATTTTTGTAAGTAGAATATAATGATAAATAGTAATAGTAAGTATATAAACCAGTAATATAGTTTTAGTATTAGGTAGGTACTATTCATAATTGTATATGTACATGGTAGGTTTGTTTATATCAGCATCACCATGAACACTTGAGTAATTGTGCTTTGGCATTATGATGACTACTAGTTCACTAGGCAATAGCAACTTTTCAGCTCTTATAACCTTATGGGACCAGCACTGGATATGTGCAAGTTATGCAACACATGGCTGTAATTTGACAGCCAGTAAAGAGAAGAGCTGCTTATTAAAAACAATGACTTCTCATTATTAGCAAAGGGTTCTACATATAAAGCAAATAAAAGTGACATCTGGGCCCTGGCCGGTTTGGCTCAGCGGTTAGAGCGTCGGCCTGTGGTCCAGAGAGACCCGGGTTCGGTTCCTGCTAAGGGCACGTACCTCGGTTGCAGTTTGTCCCCGGCCCTCGTTGGGTCGTGCGGGAGGCAGCCACTCGATGTGTCCCTTTCACGTCGATGTTTCTCTCTCTCTTCCTCTCTCCCTCCCAACTCTATGTCCTCGGGTGAGGATAAAAAAAAAAAGTGACATCTAGGATTCCAAGTTAGGCAGAACAGGAAACTAGAAACATTAAGTCAGATGTTCAAGGAGAATTAGGTTGTCAAGGCCATGAACCAATCTATAGGAAAACAGGCTTGAGTTTTGAGATGAAATAATTGGGGAGTATAAAATGCAGCAACAAAAAGAAGAGGTCCCTGATTTTGCTGTCTCTCCCCATTAAACTGCTTTATAGGGAGTGGAGTGTCTACAAGAGCTCTAATAAGTAATTTACCTGGTTCCCTGCTCCACGTATGACAACTTTAGTAGAGACTGAATCACAATCTTCTGAAAATGCAGCTGCATGTCCTGGCTTCAGTGGTGTATTGTAGAGGGCAAGAATATCACCTGAAATAGGTAACGTATAAGATTTACATTTCAAATTGCCTCAAGATCCCCTATTCCTCCCTTTTCCTAGGATGACCTTTTATAGGATACCACAAAAACAACCACTACAGCCCACACCGGACAGAACAGCACTGATGAGTGACATTCTTTGGTACCTTGCACAATTACATCATCATCCATATATATGGCCTTCTTTGCTCTGGGAACCAGAATAGGCAAGTAGAACCTTGCAAAGGTTAACTGGGGAAGAAAAAGAAACATTGGCATAGGATTCACCAATGGCTATGTGCACATTTTATTTTCTGTAAACTCCCAGAATGTTCTCAGTACCCATGCAGGAGAAGACACCCAAAGGTCACTTAGAATTGCCCAGGCTTGTTCCCAGGAAATTACTTGCACTGTATCCACAGTTACTCACATATTCAGTTATTTCCTAATACTCTTATATATAAGGATGCATGGAACTCACTGGTTTAATGGATTCCCCCTGGTCAGGATCCTCCTCCTTTACTTTCCCTTCCAAAAGTTTAGTGTCAAAATTCACAATTTTGTACCTGATGTTTTTCAGAGTACTGCTGCTGAGCCAAGACCTATTAAAAATAAAATGCCAAAATTTCAGTTTTAAATAATCATATCCCCAAACCACAGCCTTATCTTTTTGTGCCTTCCGAAGAGAAACCCTACGGACCAAATAGGTGTTTTCAAGCTTCTTCACTTCTCTGAGCCTTGGTTTCCACATCTAAAGAGAGTTTTCCCACCAAAGCCCCTCCCTGAGCCAAGATTCTATGCTAACAGATACTGCCCTCACCAGGCTCACACTTTTTGAAACTAAACTTGAAAAACTCACTATAGAATTGAGAACATCCAATCGCCACATGGACCAAATAGATGGGAGAAATACATGGGTCAACATAGGATGGTAGTGAAAACTGGTAAGCAGTTAATCTACAGACATTAATTCACTGTGATACTAAATTCTTCCACCTGAGTCTAATGTACTGCCTATAAGAAAAGTATTCCCCAAAGTACTGCACGTTTTTCCTAGGTCCGTTTTAATTCTGCATTTTGTGGGCACTGTTATTTGTGTAGTCTATTTGTTTCTACATTATTTTAGATGGTTTCTGAGTTTTTAAAATAAGGAAAAACAGCCTGGCTGGTGTGGCTCAGTGGTTGAGCATCGACCCATGCACCAAGAGGTCGCCAGTTTGATTCCCAGTCAGGGCACATGCCCAGGTTGTGGGCCCGATCCCCAGTGGGGGGCGTGCAGGAGGTGGCCAATCAATGTTCTCTCTCATCAATGTTTCTCTCCCTCTCTAAAGTCAATAAAGGAAAAAAAATAAAATAAAATATGGAAAAACATTAACTTTCACAAAACTTGAAACATGGAGAAAGCCACAAGGACAGAAATGTTTTAGAACTTTGACAACTATTAATCTATTAGACAAGATGTTTCTTGGAATAAACTTTGTAAACCTTAATTCAAAGCATTTTCAAAGTATGGATGAGACTGTCCCTCAGACTGGGTTTCCATTGTTAATCACTATAATAGTAAAAACCATTTACTGAGTGATTGTGTACTAGGTGTTTTTTAAAATATATTTTCTCATTTACCTGACACAATAATCCTCTACATTGGATATTTTCACCCCATATTTATAGATGAGGTCTCCAAAGGATTAGGTAATATTCCCCAATCACTCTGGGCCAGAATTTGTATCAGTGTCTGTGCTCACTTCACTACACTACCTTGCCATTGCTCCCACATCCCTTCCCACTCTAGACCAGAACTACTCAGAGCATGCTCATGAGATAAGGAACTTGTAACAGGATGTAAATCAACATATTGCTTCCTTCACTGAGAAAATTTATTACTAAAAAAATACCAGCTTGAGTTCACAGTGTACATAGTAACACAGCTGATTTACATCTTAGCATAAGATCCTTACATCATTTCTGCCATGGGGACATGCTTATGATACAATCACATGGAAAAACATGTCATGTGATATAATCTCAATTGTATAGAGAAAATATATACTCATAGAGCATCCTCTAGAACAGCGGTTCTCAACCTGTGGGTCACGAACCCTTTGGGGGTCGAACGACCCTTTCACAGGGGTCCCCTAAGACATAACAGTAGAAAAATTAGTTATGAAGTAGCAACGAAAATAATTTTATAGTTGGGGGTCACCACAACATGAGGAACTGTATTAAAGGGTCGCGGCATTAGGAAGGTTGAGAACCACTGCTCTAGAAGAATCATCAGGCAAGCAGAGCTCACCGGAGATGGTCTGCTGTATGATTGAGCGTTACAATGTAGAAAATAACATTGGAGCGAGTGTTGTGCTGAATGCTGTTTATGGCTGCAATGGTCCCCCCGAGCCTATCTTCAGATGCAGCAATGACCACAGGAATCTCCTCTTGTCTCCCATCTACTGCACGACGGGGAACATTTGGGATAAAGTCTATGGGCTGAAGCCCCACAATTCCTGAATCTGCAAAGAACACACACAAGAAAGGTACTGTGATACAAACACAATCTCATGAGGTACTGATATAGAACACAAGACATGAAAAGAGGTGAGGATTCTGATGCTTATTTACCTCATTCTTCCCCATTACAATGTGAAGTGTACAGCCTAGAAATTGTGTTTTCCTATATGTAACCAGGCTTTTGGAAAAGCAGAAGCAGCACTAAAAAAACAGGTTGACAAAATTCTGATACACAACTGATGGAAATAGAATCTTTCTAGCAATTTTTGGCAATTTGTATTAAGAGCCTTAAACAGGTACCTGGCCTTTGACCCAATAATTCCTCTTGCCTCCCAAGGACAAAATCTGAGAGGTAGTCAAAAGCCACAATTTTATTACAATTGTGAAAACCTAGAAACAAAACATTTTTCAGACCCTGAGTCATAGCCCATAAATAGGCATGAAATCAATTTAGTGGGTCATGATCAGATTTTGAGTAGAAAAACAGTTTCTGAATTGTTATAGAACATTGAATGAGAAATATCAGAGTGCATCCCGCACACCAACTGCAGGTATCGTTTTGTAAACCTTCCTTTTTGTCTTTTATAATATATCCATTCATTTACTCAATCATTTGTTGAACACTGAGCACCTACTATGTGCCAGGCAATATCTATGCACTGAGGTTACAGCCATGAATAAAACAGACAAATCTCTACCGTCATGAAAGGTAGATAGATAATCGGTACACACACATATATATGTGTATATGTGTGCTGTGTGTAATACATTTTTTTGTTTTGTTAATCTAATCGGAGGATATTATTTTCCATTGATTTTTAGAGACAGTGGAAGGGAGGGAGAGAGAGAGAAGCATCGATGTGTCTCACACTGATTGGTTGCCTCCTACACGTGCCTGGACCATGGCCAGGGATAGAACCTGCAACCTAGGTACGTGCCCTTGATCAGGAATCAAACCCAAGACCCTTCGGTGCACAGGGTAACGCTCTAACCTCTGAGCCACACTGGTCAGGGCTGTCATGATTTCTTATTATAGGGTTGCCATAAAAAAGTCAAAGTCATTGTACAAAAAGACTTTCCTGTGGAAACAAGTAAACTATGTGGCATTAAAGTGACATATGAAGAGCTTCCACTGTCGACATACTCAGGATATAATCATGTGGGAAAACATGTCATATGTGCAGCTTATATATAGTATAATTTCAACTATATAGAAAAAACATAGAGAGCAGGAAAAAACTGGAAGGTACTAAGCTAAAATTTTAATAATAATTATCTCTAGGCAATGATCATTTATTCAATGAACAGCCATCACCCAAAGGCATGGGAGATAAAGAAGTGAACAAAATGCCCTCATGGAACTTGAGTGCTATTTTCTTTTTTATAAAAGTTCCCACCAGGAGCAAATATTACTTTATGTACATACAGGGGTTGGCAAAATTAGGGTTACAGTTGTTTGTATGGAAAATAATACAATAAATAATATGAGAATAAACTCTGTGTTTCATATACTCACAACTGTAACCCTACTTTTGCCCACACATATGTATATGTATACATATAAATACACACACATTGCCCAGGTCGGTATAGCTCAGCAGTAAGAGCGTCGCCCACAGACCAGAGTCCCAGGTTCAATTCTGGCCAAGGGCAGTAAAAAATAAATAAATAAATAAATACACACACACGTATATATACATTGTTATAAAACATGATGTCAGAGCACTCAGGAAAAAGCTATTAGTTTTTTCTTGCTCTGGTTAACTATGGTATGTGGAAATCCAAAAATGATTTTTAACAAACACTCTGAAGCCTCAAACATCCCCCAACACCAAGGCAGAGCAATGTGAACAAATAATTTTAAATATCTAGTAATGGAACTATAAAGTGATTTTTTAAATCAGTTGACAAACTATGGTTTTTTTGTTTTACTACTGGAGTCGTGTTGATACAGTTCCACAGGTGAAGGAAAGTAACAGGTGAAGGAAAGTAATCAGACTGACACTCTAGTGAACACAGCTGGCATCAAATACCAATGACACTCAACTGTCCCCACCTTCTGAAGCCCTGCTCTGCTGAAATGTGAGCAAATAGCAGCAGCCCACAGAGGCTCTTCTCTGGCCTCTGATTTGGTGAAGGATCTTCTGTCAGATCAAACCCTTAGCAAAGAACTGCACAGAAGGGAGAAGAAAGAGGTGGGAAGGGAAAGCTGCAAGAGCACAAGGCCAAGAAGAAAGGTTTCTTTTCTTTTAACCTAGTGCTATAACTCAGAAAGTGAGACACGCAACTCCAGGTCCTCAACAGATGCCAAGGGTTCCCATACCTGAAACCTCATTCCTTAGCAAACTGCTCAGGCCGAGGAAGTTATGGTGCAAAACCAGTAAGAAGAAAACAACAGCCAGGACCAGGATGATGATGTTTACTGAAACACAGAGGGGAAAGCCTGCATTATATCTCTTTACCTTTTGACCGGGAATAATAACGTAACTTGTAGAAAGAGCATACCTTTACGGAATGACATCTTTCTCTTCTGTCTTACATAAATATTAGTTATTAATCCTACAAAACAAAAAAAGCCCCCAAAGTCAGTAGGTACATAAGAATGGTCATCAAAATGCCTAAACACTTTTATTCAGGTAGAAACAAGAAGTGCATATGTTCTACTAGAAACTCATTTTGAATTAACAGTTTCCAAGAACCCAATTTGGGATCTGAAATGTTTATGGTAGTAATAATAAAATACTTCCAAGTAACTTGGAAAAATAAGATAACCTTGTACATTATATGCCTCTCGATGAAAAGCAAAAGAAATTCTACCAAGAGGACTACCTGTGGTTGTGGTCTAACCACTATGGAAAGTATAGCATGAACTTCTACTTAAAATTCCTTGTTAAATTAGACAGAGACTCAGCTGTTTATGATCAAGTAACCCAAGGTCAGCCTCATTGGTACAAAACATCCCTGTTCTGAGTTGTATCTCATTTACCTTTAATTGAAATTAAAGAAAAGGGGAGAAAAAAAACATTTTCCACATTCATTTAAAACAATTACAGGGGGGAAAAACACTATAGTAGAGAAACATAACAAAAATTCACAAAATCCAATTTTGCTATTAAAAGTTTGGAATGCAGCCCTGTCTGATGTGGTTCAATTGGTTGAGTGTCCTCCCATGTACTGAGAGGCTGCGGGTTTGATTCTAGGTCAGAGTAAATGCCTGGGTTACAAGCTCCATCCCCAGTAGGGGGCATGCAGGAGGCAGTCAATCAATGTGTCTCTCTCTCATTGATATTTCTCTCCCTTCCCCTCTCTCTCTAAAATCAATAAAAACGTATTTTTTTTTAAATCTTGACAATTTACAATCAATGTAAATTGTCAAGAAGATTTTTCAATGACCTGAGAACCATCCCTTTGGAAAAAAAAAGTTTAGAGTACAAAAAAAACTTTTTAAAAGTTTTAGCAGATTAAAATCTGCTAAAGAAAAAATTAGCTTCTTCCCTGCAGCTTATGCTTCCCAGCTCATCTCATGTCTTTACTTTTTCAAAACAACTCAATGGAAACAAGACTATAGGTGGTACTAAATTTTTTTTTTTTTTTGGTGAATCCTCACCCGGGGATATTTTCCATTGATTTTTAGAAAGAGTGGAAGGGCAGGAGGGAGAGAGGGAGAGAGGGAGAGAGGGAGAGGGAGAGAGGGAGAGAGAGAGACAGAGAGACAGAGACATTGATGCAAGAAAGACACATCAACTGGTTGCTTCCCACACGACTCCAACTGGGGCCAGGGATCAAACCTGCAACCCACATACATGCCCTTGACTGGGAATTGAACCCTTGACCCTTTGGTTTGAAGGCCAACACTCTAACCACTGAGCCAAACTGGCCAGGGTGGTGGTACTAAATTAAATGATAAGATTTATACAACACTCTAGGTAATGCTTCCTTAAAAACGGATTTTAAACAACCAGGATAGTGAGTCTACATTTGAGACTTTTACCCTTTTCTATTTCATCTTCTCCCATGAGAGTACCTAACATTTACAAAAGGTTATTAATTTTACAAAGGATTTTTGAATATAGCATATTTCTAAAGTCAAAGGAAGTGTGAACTAATTACACCTTAATAAAGTGTGTACATATCAGGCACTTTATTTCTCAGGTCTTTGAAAACAGGAGAAATATACTGAAAGACTGTTAAAAAACTGGGGAATCACAGGCCAGATTACAAATTTGAGAGAAAATAATTCAGACTCCCCAAGAACAATCTAAAATAAAATACTCTTTGTGTCTCTCCTTTCCTTCTAGAACAGTATATATAAAGTACGTTATATCAATGAACTTCCTCTCTAAAGAATATACATTACACCTGGCCAGTGTGGCTCAGTGGATTGAGCATTGTCCCATGGACTGAGAGGTCCCAATTCGATTCCAGGTCAGGGCACATGCCCAGGTTGTGGGCTCAATCCCCAGTAGGTGGCATGCAGGAGGCAGCCAATTAATGTTTCTCTCTCACATCAATGGTTCTCTCCCTCTTTCTCTCTCTCTCTCCCTTCCTCTCTCTCTAAAAAAAAAAATCAGTAAAAACATATTTTAAAATATATATATATATATCACTATATACCATAAGCCATGTGCTGCTATCACATTGTGGACTGAGCCTTACCTATAGAAGCTAGCAGACTGGGAGCTGCTCAGACAAAGCTCTAAAATCTGCCTACTTGGAACCAATTTCCACCAAGGCTGGAGAAAACTGTCTCACTCAAATTTCATTTTGTTAATGGTACAAGGGACAGTGTTGTAGCTCAACAATGTCCAGTAATAGTTACTTACAGGTAGTATGTGAATCGAGAGGCACATGTATTTGTGCTATTTCAGTTAGCTAGACACAAGAAAAAAACAATCCTAGCAGGTATTTGAAGTACTTAAGTACTGGTGCTATTCCTGGTAATGGATTTATTGACTTGGGTTAGAAGGAATTCATTCTCAAAACAAAACTGCATGAAGACCCTGGAATGTGTAATAATGGCTTATATTTTTGTTAAGAGTATACAATTTGATCAGCAATATTCAAATTGTTCACTATGAAAATTACTATTTTTTGTTTGGAAATTTTTAAATCTTCACATTCCCAATTCACCCACAAAACACACACACTCACCCAGGGCAGGACCCCCTCCTCCAAAAATATGGGTGAAGAAACCTTAGGGAGAAAGATGACTTTTTTTTTTCTTTATTGATTTTTAGAGAGAGAGGAAGGGAAAGGGAGGGAGAGATAGAAACATTGATGAGAGAGAACATCAACTGGCCACCTCCTGCATGCCCCTGAGGACTGGGCCCACAACCTGGGCATGTGCCCTGACTGGGAATCAAACTGGTGACCTCTGGGCGCATGGGTCGACAGTCAACCACTGAGCCACACTGGCCGGGCTAAGACTTTTTTTAAATTCTCACCCAAGGATATGTTCTTACTGATTTCAGAGAGAGAGGGAGAAGGAGAGAGAGAAACATCGACCAGTGGCCTTCCATATGCACCCTGACCAGGGATAGAACCTGCAACTTGGGTATGTGCTCTGACGGAGAATCAAACTCGCAACCTTTCAGTGTATGGGGGACAAAGTTCTAACCAACTGAGCCACACCAGCCAGGGCCAGACTTCTTTTTTTTTCTTTTTATTTGCTAGTTACCTGCATTAGTACTTACATTCAGCAGCCCTGCTCATCTTTTCTGCTTTCTTCCATTACTATGTACATGTTAGTGATGCTCTGTAACCTGACCCTACTATTGTTTCCTTGGTGCAGCATCAGCAAACTCTTTCCTCTCTGTTGGATCACACCCATCAGCATATTATCATGCTCAAGTATCTTCCACTTATTTAAAAAAATGTTTTAAAGACACTACTCCCTCACCTCAGTTGACCCACAAATCCGTTTCTCTGCATCCCCTCACTGTAAAAGCTTGAAGAGATTTAAAGTCTAGCTTGCCCTGACCTGTTTGGCTCAGCAGCTAGAGTGTCAGCTCAATAACCAAAGGGTCATGGGTTTGATTCCCAGTCTGGGGGACATACCTGGGTTGCAAGTTCAATCCCGGCCCCAGCTGGGGTCGTGCAGGAGGCAACCAATTGATGTGTCTCTCTCACATTGATGTTTCTCTCTCTCTCTCCCCCCTTCCCTCCCGTCCACTCTATCTTAAAAAAATCAATGGAAAAATATCCTTGGGTGAGGATTAACAAAAAAACAAAAACAAAAAAGTCTCTAGCTCCACTTCCTCTCTTGTTTTCTCTTTAGCCTCCTCCAACCAAATTTCTATCCCTACTGAAAGGTGGGAGGGTACTAAGGAAATTCATCCACTTTCTCCCACTTCTTCATCAGGCTAGGTCCTACTTGGTTTTCCAGAGTCAAGGGAGCCCCCAAACCGTAACTTCAGCTGCACCTCCCTGAGTTCCCACATCTCCCAGGCCTCCCTATCTCTGAGTAAATCCAGCTGTCATATATTTCTGGGGTATGTGGCTGTCTCCCTTGACACACTCTGGTGCTAGGAAGGCAAGGGTCTCATGGTTGATCACAGCCATATCCTTGCCCCACTGCCTGGCACTAAAAAAGATGACCTGCCCTGGCCCGTTTGGCTCAGCGGCTGGAGCATCCGCATGCGAACCAAAGGGTCGTGGGTTCGATTCCTGATCAAGAGCACATAACTGGGTTGCAGGTTCGGATCCCAGCCTGGTCGGGGTCCGTTTAGGAAGCAACCAGTCGATGTGTCATCGATGATTATCTCTACCTCCCTCCCTTCCACTCTATGTAAAAAAATCAATGGAAAAGTATACTCCGGTGAGGATTAACCAAAAAAAAAAAAAGCGTGAATGTTTGCTGACTTCATGAATGAGGGGCAGCACCCACACACCAACCTGCCTTGGGAACGCCTAGAATCCCATCGTCTGTGACCTTTACGATCAACATTTCATAGAGGACAGAGAGCCAGTTGGGACGCACAGGCCCGGGTTCTCCAGAACTGTTTCTCTCCGAAACGTGGGGGAGGGGGCCTATGCATTTGAGACAGACACCGGCCTTAAGAGAGGCAGAGAGAACCCTAGGCTGGTCTGTACCGGGAGGGCCCAGTGAAGTCAGTGAACATGCTCGCAGGCCGACTTGGAGACTCCGGAGTGGGAGCTCTCTCCACATCGGTGCACGGGCCAGCCACGGACTGGGTCCCCTCTCCGAGGGATTGCCCTTTCTCTCGAGGATATGACCTGGGGTAGTCCCTTCTAAATTCTAGGGGTCAATAGGGCCCTCTTACGCTTAGGGGTGAAGGGGGCTGTGACGTTCCCAGGGTTCCCCTCAGAGACCTACAGAAAGACTCGGGTTCGGGCAAGCCGTTACCCTTCGGATGCTCGCGGCCACCCTTACCTGCAGCCGGTGGAGGAGGAGCCGCTGCCCGCGCCCCGGCACGCCCCGCCAGCTCAGCGCCCGCGCTGCAGGCCCCAGGGCCCAGTCCGCCGCCGGGCCGCCCGCGTTCCCTGCGCTCTGGACGGAGTCCGTCCACCCGCTGGCTCCGCCGCCGCCGCGCAGTTCCGCCAGCCCCAGCCCACCCGCCGCATCGACAGCGAAGGTTCACGCCTTGCAGGCGCTACGGGGCAGCCCCACTGCCGGGGTCCTCGCCGCGAAAAGCCCGTCGCCATGGAGACAGGGCGCGCGCTGCGGCCGTTAAGTTGCGGAGGCGCAGTCCAGGACAGTTTGAGGGGCCGAGGCCGTGGCTCCTAGCACCCAACAGCACCGACGGCGAACCCTTCGCCGGCGCGCAATGTCTCGGCTCGGCCGCCGCGGTCACCACCTCAGCCTTCGCGGGCAGTGCGGCGGCCTCCAGTAAGCGCAGGGCGCCTAGCGATGGAGCGGGGCGGGGCCTCGGGCCGCCCGGGTCTGTCTAAGACATCCGCTTCCGGGGCCGCGGCCATCGTACCACCCGGCTCGGTAGGCTCGCCAAGCCGTGCCCAGGACCAGTCGCCAAACCCTACGTTCCCTGAGTCGCGGCCGCCCTCGCCTCGCGGCCGGACTCCCTCGCCTCGCTGCCCGACGCCCTCGCTTCGCTCCCGGACGCCCTCGCCTCCCTCCCGGACGCCCTCTCCTCACTCCCGGACGCCAGCACTCTGCTGCCCGAAGCCAGCACTCTGCTGCCCGCCTCCTCAGCCAGTCATGCTGCAGCATCTGAGCTCGCTGCCCACGCAGATGGTGAGGGTGCGGCCCACCTCGACCCCAGCACCCTTGCACGCCGCTCGCCGGTCTGGCAGCTTGGCAGCCCTTGTGCGAGACCCACCTGCTGCATCGCGGTGCCTGGGCCAGGCAGTTACCTTACGCTCTTCCCCAAATTGTATGTCCTAGGTCCCCTCCTCCCTACCTCTGCGACAATCTCCCTACTCATGCTCCGTTAGGGTGCTTCAGTTTCCCCAGGAAACACAGCATTTTATTCCTTGCCCAGGTCTTTGGGGGAACGCCTGATGTTGGGGTTGCCTGTGAGGCCAGGGCAGGAATTGTCTCTCCGGTGATGCAACAAATTCCTGCTTTGCTTTCCTTAACCTCTAGGATTACAAGGGCCAGAAGCTAGCTGAACAGATGTTTCAGGGAATTATTCTTTTTTCAGCAGTAAGTATTGGCTTTGCATAATAATCTTTCCTTTTTCTTCTTCCACCCCCACTCCCTAGCCTAACTGTATTTCATATACTTTGTCTCTAGATAGTTGGATTTATCTACGGGTACGTGGCTGAACAGTTCGGGTGGACTGTCTATATAGTTATGGCCGGATTTGCATTTTCGTGTTTGGTAAGAAATTTGTGGGTGTTTGAATGTTAGTGGCAACTTGGGTTGTTTTGGTTGGACCTATTAGTGAAAACCCACACCAACTTTTCCCTCATCCTTTTCCATCAACGTTTCCCCTTGCTATCACTGGAAAAGTAGAATGACAAATAGTGTCAGATGAGGTAAGCTGCATAAAAGGATACAGCTCATTTATTTTGGCAGCTGCTCCAAGCAATAATCTTAAGGTCAAAGCTAGCAGGTATTTCTTACAGTCTTCACACTGCTCCCTCCTCACCTTTCTTTTTGCTCTTAAAGCCATATGTGTAAACAGTGAGGCTTGTTCCCATCACTTAAACTATCTTGTCTGGGCAATGACACAATATTCATAGGAATGTCAGTTTTGTTGATGTTATCTTTAGTATAGGAGTCATTTGGGAACCAGACATTATACATAAAGAGTTATAGCCATATAACTCTTTAATGGCTATAACATGCATTTTCTCTTTTCTGGCCCAGCTGACACTTCCTCCATGGCCCATTTATCGCCGGCACCCCCTCAAGTGGTTACCCGTTCAAGACTCAGGCACAGAAGACAAGAAACCAGGGGAGAGAAAAATTAAGAGGCATGCTAAAAATAATTGATTGGGAGTTTTCATGATTTAGCTTTACTGTTGCACCTGCTTTTGTATCCTGTGAGATGAGCTAAATTTTCACACCCAAACATGAGCTAAAACCACCTACGCTTGTACGGTACAGCTGTGTATAGATTTTGTTCTCTTTATATTTCACTTCTCATTTGGGCTTTGATTTATACTTATTTTAGACCTCTTCACAATGCTTCTCTGAAATGGAGAACAGAAAATACAGGTATGCAAAGTTTCTTTCAGGACTGCAAAAATGATGAATACATGCCTCATAAATGGTAGTACAACTTAATTGTCATTATTAGTCAAGCTGTTTTAATATTTTCAATTAAAACTCACAGTGCAAATCTGTGTCTAAAGACTCTTTTGTTCATTGTTCTGCAAGCAAGACTACTAACAAAAGCCAAAGTTAGAAGTTTGTGTTTCTGAAACTTAGTAAGCCCCATTTCTAATTCTTTTTTTTTTTTATCCTCATCTGAGGACTTTTTTTTGCATTTATCTTCAGATAGAGCGGAAGGAAGAGGAGGGGGAAAAGAGAGAAATATTGAGTGGTTTCCACCCACATGACCCCAACCGGGGCCGAGGCCAAACTGCAACCGAGGTACGTGCCCTTAGCGGGAACCAAACTTGGGACTCTGATCCGCGGGCTGACGCTCTAACCGCTGAGCCAAACCGGCCAGGGCCTAATTCTTTCTTACCAGCAAGTAGCTAATGAAAAAATTTTGTAAATTTGTGGTAAAGTAGTATTTTAATACCACTAAAATAAGGCTGTTAGGCAGAAAACATTTAATTATACTTTACCTTAGGTAGACCAAAGTGAAAACCTATGAAGCAGTAAATTCCCTTTAAATTTTCCAAAGAGAAAATATTCTAAAGGTCTTATGTGAGGGATGGGAGTGGTAGTGGGAGGGTTATATATAATACTCTATTTCTCAATACTAGATAAAGAAATTCCAAACTGAGTTTTTAAAAAGGGGGAGCAAAGACCTTAATACAGCGAAAGTCAGGAAGGTTATTAAAAAAATAAAAATAAGAAGGCAGAAATATATAGACCAAGTATACCAATGAATAGAATAAATGTGATTTAAAAGTTAGGAGCTCTTAGTAGGGTTAAAAATCAAGTTATCTCATGTTTTCAAAATGACACCCAATGGTCTAAAATAGGACAAAGATATACTAGGCAGAAGCAAACAGAAAAGAGGAGTAATGGTGAAAAAATATCAGAGCATTAAATGGGGCAAAGAAGGACATTTCATAGCTGCCAAAGTGTCACTGTTGTGAATTGAGTTAAGACATGAAATGCAAAAAGCAAAGAATGTTACTGATAAAAGTTTGGCAAAGCTACACTTTTGGTAGGAGACCAACACTCTACTTTTCAGATTTTAGTAGATCAAGTGGATAAACTATTGATAGGAAGACTTTTGTACTTGTTCCCTGTACTTGGAACATTCCCTCAGGTATACATGACTTGTTCACTCCTTTTATTCAGGTCTCTACTCAAATGTCACTATAATGAAAAATCTCCTGCTGTCCTATAAAAATAAAGTACTATGCCCCATAACTCTATATCCATTTAGCCTGCTTTGTTCTTCATGACATTTAATACATCTCATAGTACATATTTATTTGTTAATTGCACTCCATAGATGAAGCTCCATGGGAACAGGGGCCTTGTTTTGCTCACTGATGTTTGCCTAGTACCTACAAGAGTATATGACACATTATAGGTGTTCAACAAATATTTATTGAATGAATGATACAGAGCTGTACTGTCCAACACCAGTCACATGTGTATCTCTACATTTAATTAAAAAATAGAGTTCCTCAGCCCTGGCCGGTTTGGCTCAGTGGTTAGAGCGTTGTCCTGCGGACCAGAGAGGCCCGGGTTTGGTTCCCACTAGGGGCACGTACCTTGGTTGCAGTTTGTCCCCGACCTTGGTTGGGGTCATGTGGGTGACAGCCAGTCGATGTGTCTCTCTCACATTGATGTTTCTCTCTCTGTCTCTTCCTCCCTCTCTCCCTCCCACTCTATCTGAAGATAAATGCAAGAATGTCCTCAGGTGAGGATAAAAAAAAAAAACGAGTTCCTCATCTGGCCGGTGTGGCTCAGTGGTTGAGTGTCAACCCATGCACCAAGAGGTCGCTGGTTCGATTCCCAGTCAGTGCACATGCCTAGGTTGTGGGTCCATGCCCAGGTCCTGGACCCAATTCCCAGTTGGGGGCATGTAGGAGGCAGCCAATCAATGTTCTTTCTCATCGATGTTTCTATCTCTCCCTCTCCCTTCCTCTCTAAAAAAAAAAGGAAAAAAAGAAATTTTTTTTTAATCGAGTTCCTCAAACTAGTCACATTTCAACAGCTATATATGACTAGTGGTTACTATGTAAGACACTGCAGATATAGAACATGTCCATCATCACAAAATGCTACTGATCAAACCTTACATAAACGTGTATAATATTTAATAGTAATTCTATGCATAAAAGAATTCACCTTTATTGAATGCCCACATTACTGGGCATTCCAATAATGGATCATGTACTGAGCCACAGGGAGAAACAATTCTAAGAAACAGGTTGTGCAGCTCATATTCAATAACAACACTGCAGTGTAGCTGGAGTAAGGAGATAGAATTTCCTTGGCTCTCTAAACATGGAGCCCTGGCTGATTAAGCTCAGCAGTTAGAGCGTCGGCCCGTAGACTGGAGGGTCACAGGTTCGATTACATGGTCAAGGGCATGTACCTGGGTTGCAGGTTCGATCCCCAGCCTTGGCCGGGGTTGTGCGGGAGGCAACCAATTGATGTGTTTCTCTCACATCTCTCTCTTATCTCTCCCCACCCTCCCTCACTTCCACTCTATCTAAAAATCAATGGGAAAAGATCCTTGGGTGAGAAATTAAAACAACAAAATATGGAAATCAAGAAACAAAAAAATTGAGCCCTGGCCTGGTGGCTCGGTTGGAGCATCGTCCTGTACACCAAAAGATTGCAGGTTCAATTCCTGGTCAGGCACATACCTAGGTTGCGGGTTTGATCCCTGGTCAGGCACATACCTAGGTTGCGGGTTTGATCCCCAGTCCAAGCACATACAGGAGGCAACCAACTGATGGTTCTCTCTCTACCCCCCATCCTCTCTCAAATCAATAAAAACATATCCTTGGGTGAGGATTAAAAAACAAAAAATCAAAACTAGTATTATTTAGAAACTAATGTCACAGCCCAGCCAGAGTGGTTCGGTTGGTTGAGTATTGTCCTGTGCATCAAAGGGTTGCCAGTTAGATTTCCAGTCAAGGCACATACCTGGTTTGTGGGTTCAATCCCCGGTCAGGGTATGTACGGAAAGGCAACCAATTGATGCTTTTCTCTCACATCGAGGTTTCGATGTTTGTCTCTCTAAGCATGTCCTCGGGTGATGATTAAAAAAAAAAAAAATGTCATATCAAAGTCTGAAATGTGGCCAAAGGTAAAGGTATATTGAAAAGAAAACTCAAGTCTTAAAAATGTGTTTTATAACCCTGGCCAATTTGGCTCAGCGGTTTGAGCATCAGCTGGCGGACCAGAGAGTCGAGGATACGATACCGGCTAAGGGCACGTACCTCGGTTGTGGTTCGTCCCGGCCCTGGTCGGGGTCGTGCAGGAGGCAACCAATCCATGTGTCTTTTTACATCAATGTTTCTCTCTCTCTCTCTCTCTCTCTCTCTCTCTCTCTCTCTTCCTTCCTCCTTCCCTCCCATTCTATCTGAAGATAAATGGAAAAATATCCTCAGGTGAGGATTTTTAAAAAATGTTTATAGCCTTGGCTCATTTGGTTCAGTAGTCAGAGCATCGGCCCACAGACCAGAGTCACAGGTTCGATTCTGATCAAGGGCACATACCTCGGTTGTGGTTCAGTCCCTGGCCCTGGTCGGGGTCCTGCGGGAGGCAACCTATTGATGTGTCTTTCTCACATCGATGTTTCTGTTTCTCTCTCTCTCTCCCTCCCTCCCTCCCACTCTATCTGAAGATAAATGGAAGAATATCCTCTGGTGAGGATTTAAAAATAAAAATTTGCCCAGCCAGTGTGGCTCAGTGGTTGAGCATCGACCCATGCACCAAGAGGTCACTTGGTTTGATTCCCGGTCAAGGCACATGCCCAGGTTGTGGGCCAAATTCCCAGTGGGGGGCATGCAGGAGGCGGCCAATCGATGTTCTCTCTCATTGATGTTTCTATCTCTCTCTCCCTCTCCCTTCCTCTCTCTCTAAAATCAATAAAGAAAAAAAATATTTTAAAAAAATTAAACAAGAAAAAGAGAAATGTGGTTTATAATTAAACAAGATGAAAAATGATCAAGCATTCAAGAAAAAAGAACCACAAAATAACCAAAAAAATAGGACAAAGACAATGTTTAAACAATAAAAATATATAGAATGGGAATAAAGTATGCAGGAGGTTTTTGTTTTTGTTTTTGTTTTTTGGTTAATCTACACCTGAGGATATTTTTCCATTGATTTTTTTTTTTTTTTATCCTCACCCGAAGACATTTTTTCATTTATCTTCAGATAGAGCAGGAGGGAGAGAGGGAGGAAGAGAGAGAGAGAGAGAAACATCGATGTGAGAGAGACACATCGACTGGCTGTCACCCACATGACCCCAACCAGGTCCAGGGCCAAACCACAACCGAGGTATGTGCCCTTAGTGGGAACCAAATCTGGGCCTCTCTGGTCCATGGGCCGACACTCTAACCACTGAGCCAAACTGGCCAGGGCTCCATTGATTTTTTTAGACAGAGTGGAAGGGAGGGAGGGAGAGAGAAATATCAATAAAGAGAAACACACGGATCGGTTGCCTCCTTCACGACCCCAACAGGGGCCAGGGCTCGAACCTACAACCCAAGTACGTGCCCTTGACTGGGAATTGAACCCAAAACCCTTCAGTCCTGGGGCTGAGGCTTTAAGCGCTGAGCCAAACCAGCCTGGGCGATATTTTTTAATTCTAAAAAAATAATACATATAACTTCATACCAGTAAGTTAGAAAACTTAAGTAAATCAATGACTTTCCAGAAAAATGTAGATTTCTGAAATGTGCAAGAAATGGTGAATAGCTCAAGGAAGACCAATAGTTTGCCAAAGATTTGCCCCCAACTGGGCATTGGGACTAGATGGTTTTATAGTTGAGTTCTAACAAACCCTTCAAAATAAAAATAAGAGGTCTCAGAAACCAAGCTATGAGCATTATAAGGGCAGGGAATATTGTTTTATTCATCACTATATTCCCAGCTTCAAGAATAGCACCTAGCAAAACAGTAAATGAAGGTCTGTTAAGTGACTGGAATGGGAATATTTCATTAGAGTATTTGATGTGTGTGTATATTTTCAAAGAAGATACATTTTAATTATAAAAACAAAACATTTCTGGAGAATTCATTTTTAGAGTCCCTTGAATACATAAGTAAAAATTTACTAATCAAGACTTATTTTGCCCAGCTGGTTTGGCTCAGTGGTTGAGCATCGACCTATGCACCGAGAGGTCACCAGTTCAATTCCTGGTCAGGATACATGCCCAGGTTGTGGGCCCAATCCCCAGTGGGGGGCATGCAGGAGGCGGCCAATCGATGTTCTCTCTCATCGATGTTTCTATCTCTCTCTCCCTCTCCCTTCCTCTCTCTCTAGAAATAAAAAAATAAAATAAAATAAAAAGTCTTACTTTATAAAAACAATTTTCTAGGTTGGCAATACCCCTTATAAACAATTAATAAAATATGTGATATATAAAACATGGGGGTGCGCTCTCCATAGAGCACACTCGTGCCATTCCCTTCCCCCTCTCCATCCCCCACAGGCACTTATCTCCTAAACTTCAAAGGACCCCAAGAGAGTCGCAACCAGGGGAGCTTGAACCTGTCTCCAAGGCCCCCTTTTCTCTGACTTCCCAGTGAGCCAAAGCAGCCCAGCTTCTTCTATGCCCTTTCTTGTTTCACTGTCCTAAGTGTGTTTCATGAGAAGACAACCAATATCCTGATGCACAAGAAGCCACACCTGGGGAGACAAATATGTCCAATATAACTAAAAGGAGCTGGACTCTACTTATAACATGTTTAACTGGAAAAGGAATAAGTGTTTAAGAAATGTTTTCATTGAGGGAAAAATAAATCTAAAAAACTAGCATGTAAAAACATTGGTTTACAGATTTTCCTAAAGTCTCTCAAACAAGCAGCATCTGGCTACAGCGAGCCCCATACCTTTCGCTAAGTGGCCCCAGGCCTGGCACTAGAAAGCAGCCAGCCTTGGTTCACAGCCTGGCTTTGCCTGGGCACCTCCAAGTCCAGCACAAGAAGCAGCCATCAGCTGATCACTTTGTAAGTTATGCCTGGTGGCCCCGGGTAGAACACAGACAGTGGCTGACCTTGCACCAGAGCCAGCACACCCAGTGGACAGCTTCAGACCACGTCAAAACACCACCACCCAACCACCTCCACAAGTGACACACTCAAGGAATGGACTCAGTGGCTACCAGAGCCCTGCTGAAGTAAGTCTTGCTCTCTGTGGTGGGCTCCTGCACAGCTGATCATCCAAGGTAGTCAGAGGTCGGTGGTCAGTGGGCACAGCCAGTCCTTGCAGCTTATCAGCCTGAGTAAAACCCTCCCATTGACATTCCAACAGCAATCAAGACTCAATTACAACAGAAGGGTATAAAGTCCACACGAGGGGTGCACCTCGAGAGCCCAGCTGGGTGACAAGGGAGGCTGTGCTCTGGACCCTACAGGACACCTACTATAACAGGCCACCCTAGGAAGCCTAGGAGACATAGCAACTCTACCTAATACACAGAAACAAACACAGGGAGGCAGCCAAAATGAGGAGACAAAGAAACATGTCCCAAATGAAAGAACAGAGCAAAACTCCAGGAAAAGAACTAAACAAAATGGAGATAGGCAATCTAACAGATGCAGAGTTCAAAACATTGCTTAGAAGGATGTTCAATGAACTTAGTGAGAATTTCAAGGAACTTTGTGAGGTCCTCAAAGGCATAAAAAAGGACCAGTCAGAAATGAAGGATGCATTGACTGAAATAAAGAATAATTTACAGCCTGGCTGGTGTGGCTTAGTGGTTGAGTGTCAACCCATGCACCAAGAGGTCACTGGTTTGATTCCTAGTCAAGGCACATGCCCAGGTTGTGGGCCAAATCCCCAGTGGGGGGAATGCAGGAGGTAGCTAATCGATGTTCTCTCTCACCGATGTCTTTATCTCCCTCTCCCTTCCTCTCTCTCTGAAATCAATAAAGAAAAAGTATTAAAAAATAATAATTTACAGGGTATCAACCGTAGAGTAGGTCCAGCTAAGAAGCAAACCATCGATTTGGAATATAAGGAAGCAAGAAACACCCAATGAGAAGACCAAAAAGAAAAAAGAATTCAATAAAATGAGGATCGTATAAGGAGCCTCTAGGACAACGTCAAAAGTACTAACATTCGCATCATGGGAGTGCCAGAAGGAGAAGAGAGAGAGAGCAAGACATTGAAAACCTACTTGAAAAAATGACAGAAAACTTCCCTAACTTGGTGAAGGAAACAGACATACAAGTCCAGGAAGCACAGAGAGTCCCAAACAAGATGAAACCACATAGGTCCACACCAAGACACATCATCATCAAAATGCAAAAAGTTGCCCTGGCCAGTTTGGCTCAGCAGTTAGAGCGTTGGCCCGCAGACCAGAGAGTCCCGGGTTCAGTTCCTGCTAAGGGCACGTACCTTGGTTGCAGTTCGTCCCCGGCCCTGGTTGGGGTCATGTGGGTGGCAACCACTTGATGTGTCTCTCTCACATCGATGTTTCTCTCTCTCTCTCACATCGATGTTTCTCTCTCTCTCTCTTCCTCCCTCTCTCCCTTCCGCTCTATTTGAAGATAAATGCAGAAGTGTCCTCAGCTGAGGATAAAAAAAAAATACAAAAAGTTAAAAACAAAGAGATAATCTTAAAAGCAGCAAGAGAAAACCAGTTAGTTACCTACAAAGGAGCTCCCATAAGACTTTCAGCTGATTTCTCAGGTCAGAAGGCAGTGACAAAAAATATTTAAAGTGATGATAAGCAAGGACCTACAACCAAGATTACTCTATCCTGTAAAGCTATCATTTAGAATTGATGGCCATATAAAGAGTTTCCCAGACAAGAAAAAGCAAAAGGAGTTAATCACCACCAAACCAATATTATATGAAATGTTGATGGGTCTTCTTAAAGAAGATGATAAAAAAATATAAACAGTAAAATGGCAAAAAATACATATCTATCAATAATTGAATCTACAAACAAAATGAGAAAGCGGAACAGAAACAGACTCATAGATACAGAGAATTTTTTGTTGGTTCCCAGATGGGAGGGGGGTTAGGGGATGGGTGAAAAAGATGAAGGGATTAAGAAGTACAAATTGGTTGTTAGACTGAGGAACCTCAAAGGGAAGGGGCGAGGTGGGGTGGGAAGAGAGAAACCAAAGAATTTATATGCGTAATCAACAGACACTGACAATAGTGTGGGGAAGGCAGGAGCTGGGCAGGAATGGGGAGGAGGGGAGTCAAGGGGGGAAAAAATGAGGGGCAGCTGTAATTCATTCAACAATAAAGATAAGTTTTAAAAGAAAGGGAAAAAAAACATTGATTTACAATGCCAAAATATCTCTTAGTTTCATTCTTGAATACCCTCGATGAGGTGCACATTACATGAAAATGAAATGTTAAACGTCCATCAATATGTAAAGAGGGAATTAAACTGCTCAAGTATTAGATATAACTCCACATTCTTTATTTATTATTATTATTATTATTTTAAATCCTCACCCAAGGACATTTGTGCATTTATCTTCAGATAGAGCGGGAGGGAGAGAGAGGGGAAGAAAGAGAGAAACATCGATGTGAGAGAGACACATCGACTGGTTGCTACCCACACGACTCCAACCGGGCCGGGGACAAATTGTAACCAAGGTACGTGCCCTTAGTGGGAACTGAACCCAGGACTCTCTGGTCCACAGGCCAACGCTCTAACCACTGAGCCAAACCGGCCAGGGCTAACTCCACATTCTTTAAATCTACTTCCAAAATCTTGAATTTACTTTTTACAAAATAATTTATCAACTACTAGCTAAGGTTATTAACAATGACAAGTAGTATCACTGGACATATGATGTCATTTATTCTCCTATTGCTTTTAACACTATAGTATAATAAAAACTTCCAATCCAATATTATATGGTCCTGTATTCAAGCCAATTAGTACCTTAAAAAAATAAAGTTCTAGATATAAAGTTTGTGGTTTAAGGCTCAGTAAACAGTAACCAAACAGTCTTATCACAGGTTTTTCCTCACAAACAGTAAGATACCAAAGGTTTTTTCTTTTGTGAGCTTGCTTCATATTACTTTGTTCTGTCCCATTTTTTTTCCAGTAAATAAAAACAAACAGAGATATAAAGATGGTGAATAGCCTCCAGTCATCGTCATAAGTTTGTTTCTGTTTAAGCCAAAAATCTTTGAATATAGGTCTTTAGTTCTGGCAGCAGATTAGAATAAAGTCTCAAAAATTCACATTTTCTTCAAAAAATTTCAATTGGCGAGCTTTCACACTATAAGACGTATATTTTTCACCCATGTGCTCCCGCAAACGTACCTATTTGGGAAACATAAAAAGAAAATCAGTATGTAGTATAAAAAATATTTCTGTAATCTTAGAAGAATAGCTTTTCTAGGCATGATACCAAAGATGGAAATCATATGGGTAAATATTAATAGTATATTTACATAAATATTTGAACTTTAAGATATCAAAAAATAGTCCTAAAAAATTAAAAAGCAAACAATAAACAAGGGAAATATTTTCAACATACATGCCAAAGAATACCATTAAAATATAAATAGCTCTTAGAATCAACAAAACAAAATACTAGAACATCAGAACTGCTAAAACAACAAAATCAACACCACAGATAATTCAGCAAAGGCATTTATAAAATAATACAAATAACCAATTAACATATAGGAAATTCAATTGGACTAGAAATCAAGAAAATGTACTATGTGACACTATGTTGGAAGAAATGCCTGAAATCAAGATGTGTTAAATAGATGTTATGGACCTCCTGATACAATGTATTAAGGACACAACATCACTTCTGTGGTATTCCTGCCAAAAATACATAATCTGAATCTACTCATGAGGTCAGACAAATCCAAAACAAGAGGCATTTATTTTATTTTTATTTTTTGTTAATCTTCACCTGAGGATATTTTCCTATTGCCTTTTAGACAGAGTGGAAGGGAGGGAGGGAGGGAGAGAGAGAAAAACATCCATGTGAGAAAGACACATCAATTGGTTGCCTCTCACACGACCCCAACCGGGGCCAGGGATTGAACCGGCAACCCAAGTATGTGTCCTTGACCAAGAATCAAAACAAACCGAGAGACCCTTCAGTATGAGGGCCTATGCTCTAACCACTGAGCAAAACTGGCCAAGGCCCAAGAGGCATTTTATAAAGCACATGGCATATACTCTTCAAAAATGTTAAGGTCAGCCCTAGCCAGTTTGGCTCAGCAGTTAGTGTCGGACCGTGGACCAAAGAGTTGCGGGTTCGATTCCAGTCAAAGGTATGTACCTCAGTTGCAGTTTGATCCCCGGACCTGGTTGGGGTTGTGCAGGAGGCAACCAATAGATGTGTCTCTCTCACATTGATGTTTCTCTCTCTCTTTCCTTCCCTTCCTCCCTCCCTCTCTCTCTCCCTCTCTCCCACTCTATCTGAGAATCAATGGAAAAATATCCTAGGGAGAGGATTAAAAAAAAAAAAAAGTCAAGGTCATAAAAAACAAGGACTGAGTAAATTGTTCCAGATTAAAGGAGATATAACAATTAAATATAAAAGGTAATCCTAATTGGTTCCACATGTGGCATGACAGCATGAGGAGCTCTGCAGACCTCTCAGGGAAATGGGAAAATTATTTTTTAAACCAACCATTTAATGTCTCTGGAAATGATCCTATGAGCATACAGCATATAGAGACACATTTCTTTCAAGAAAATCTAAAAATAAGAACAGTGAGAATCTGTGGTAATATGGACTAAGGGAGTGCCTCCCTTACCACTCGCAGGCTCAGTGAAACAAATAGTACATCAGACTGGTGAAGCCAACAAAACAGGGCTGTCTTTCCCCCAGCTCCTAGTCAGAAGGCTATGTTCCTGGAAGGGGCCAGACATCAGAATATCTATCTCATTCTGCCCCAATACCTGTTATTGAGGATAAGTTTTGGAAGAGTGCAGCCAAGAAGCAGAAGCTTCCCTCTTACACCCAGCTTGGACTTGTAGGAAGGCGGCTCTATCTTGGGTGCAGGGCCACTGAAAATACTGGAGTCCTAATCCACCTCTGCCCCAGACCAAAAAGTGAGGATTCCATGCTGGGTGAATGAAGCACGCTGAGAAGACCAGAGAGAGCACCCCCCTCATCCCCACTGAGCTTTTAAAGTGTGTGTGTTTGGGGGGGGGGCACCTAGAAACAAGCTTGCTAATTGTCCTCACTCCCAGCTCCTGAGCTTTGGTCAGAGATTTTGCCTGGGTATCTTTTTCTAAATGAATTTACTTCATTTGGTACAGATTATAGAAAAATTCAATCCTAAAGTGCTCTCAAAAACAAAACAAAACAATCAAAAAGAAGGAGGTAGTGGTGAAAGGCAACTGGGAGGAAATTGGTAAATTCATTGGATATATAGGTTAAATTGTAGGCACTTTCATGGAAAGAAACAAGAAGCTGGGAGGAGCCTCCTGGGATCAGAACAAATCTCAAACATTGACTTTACCAACTATCCCTTCAAAGGAACCTGAATTTGATTAGATCAACCTGTAGCAAGATATATGCCCCAGAGCATTGTTGAAAATAGCAGAGCAATCAGCTGGCAACTAAGAAACCTTAACAGCTGGGTGAGGTCTGGTAAAGGGAGAGTATCAAGAGAGCTCTCCCAAACCCACCATCATTCCAAGGTGGCTGTGGACACACCGAAGGTTGCACCCACTGAGGAGCAACATCAGAGGCTTTACATTGTGGGGAAAGGAGGAAAGGGTAAAACAGACTTCACTAAAATGATCCAGCTGATCACTAAACAAACAAATGACAATAACAACCCTCACTCCCAGGGAAGCCAGTACCCAGAGTTGTAAAAACTTCACTGGATTGTCAGTGATTTAAATGACTTAATACATGTAAGGGTGCTTAGAACACTGTGCTGCACTTAAAAAAAAAATTCTCTTTATTGATTTTTTTAGAGAGAGAGAAAAGGAGAGAGAGAGAGATAGAAACATCAATGAGAGGGAACATTGACTGGACGCCTCCTGCATGCCCCCCACTGGAGATTGGGCCCACAACCTGGGCATGTGCTCTGACTGTGAATCGAACTGGTGACCTCTTGAAGCATGGGTCAACGCTCAACCACTGAGCAACACTGGCCGGGTGTGCTGCACTTTTTAAGTGTTACTACTAATTATGGAATGATAAAACAAAATCTGGAATCACTGAGTGCTAAGATTCTACTGATTTTTTAAAAATATCTGTATGTTCTAAATGTTCTACAACAATCATGTATTATTAGCTTTCTATTCGGACAAGGAAAGACAATAAATAATTTTTAAAGATTAATATAGAATTGTTTGTGTTATATAAGTATGCTTTATTGTTACTTTCAAATCTGGGAACATATATAATGAATGAATATCTCAAAAAGAAAAAAAAGTTAAGTATAATAACAGTTAACTTTAAGCAGAAAAGTCAGGTAAGTCAAACTAAAATTTATTCAAAATTCTATAGTGTACTAATCAAAATCCCAGTTGGCATTTTTACAGAAATTAATGAGTTGATCCTAAAATTCACATGCAAATGCAAATAATAGCCAAAATAATCTAGAAAAAGAAGAGCAAAGTTGGAGGACTCATGCTTCCTGATTTCAAAGCTTACCACAAAGTTACAGTAATCAAGACATTGTAGTACAGACATAAGGATAGACATAAATAAATGAAACATAACTGAGAGTCTAGAAATAGACCCTTACACTACAGTCAATTGATTTTCAACAAGGGTGCCAAGACAATTCAACAAATGATGCTAAGACAACTGGATATTCACACGCAAAAGAATGAAATTAGAGCCCTTCCTTACACAATACAAAAAAATTAACTCAAAATGGGGTATAGGCCTACCTAATTGTAAGAGTTTAAATGATAAAACTTTTATTTATTTATTTTATTTTTAGTTTTAATCTTCACCTGAGGATATGTTTTCACTGATTTGAGAGAGAGAGAGAGAGAGAGAGAGAGAGAGGAAGGGAGAGAGGGGGAGAAAGAAAGAAAGGGAGAGAGAGAGAGAGAGAAACATCAACTTGCCACCTCCTGCATACATCTCAACCAGGGATCAAACCTGCAACCTGGTCATTTGCCCTGACCAGAAATTGAACATTTCACCTTCTAGTGCACAGGCTAAATGATAAAACTTTTACAAGAAAACAAAGGAATAAACCCTTGTGATCTTAGGTTAGGCAAAACATTCTTAGATACAACACCAAAAGCAGATGCAACAAAATAGATATATTAAACTTCAGCAGAATTAAAATCTTTTGTGGTATAAATAATACTATTAGAAAGTGAAAGAAACAACCACCAAATGGGAAAAAATTTTGCAAATCATGTATCTGATAAAGAACTTGTATCCAGAATATATAAAGAACTCTTACAACTCAACAATAAGAATATAAATAACGTCTGGTCGGTGTGGCTCAGTGGTTGAGCGTCGACCCATGCACCAAGAGGTCGCCGGTTCGATTCCCAGTCAGGACACATGCTCAAGTTGTGGGCCTGATCCCCAGTGTGGGGCATGCAGGAGGCAGCCAATCGACGTTTTCTCTCATCGATGTTTCTATCTCTCTCTCCCTCTCACTTCCTCTCTCTAAAAAATCAATAAAGGAAAAAAATAAAATAAAATAAAAAGAATATAAATAACAATTTTAAAATGTGTAAAAAATCAAAATAAACATGTCTCCAAAAAAGATATACAATGGTCAGTGGGCACATGAAAGATTCTCCATGTTCATTATCCATTAGGGAAAAGCAAATCAAAACCATAATGAGAAACCACTCCTGACCCACTAGGATGGCTATAATCAAAATGATGACAATGACAAGTGTTGACAAGGATGTGGAGAAATTAGAACCCTCACACATTACTGGTGCGAATATAAAATGGTGAAGCTGCTTTGGAAAGCAGTCTGGCCATTCTTCAAAATGTTAAATATAGACTTTCCATATGATTCAGCAATTGCTACTCCTAGGTACATACCCAAGAAAAATGAAAATATATGTTCACTCAAAAACTTGTACATGAATATTCACAGCAGCATTATTCAGATAGCCAAAAAGTGGAAATCTAAATGTCCATAAGCTGATGAACACATAAACAAAAGGTGGTACAGCCATACAATGGGCTATTTTTGGCTATATAAATGAATTAAGTATGTGATACATAGATTATGTATTATGCTAAGTGAAAGAAGCTAATCACCAAACACCACATATTGTATATGATTCCATTTAAATGAAATATCCAAGATAGGAAAATCTATGGAGACAGAAATACCAGTATTGCCTAGGGGTAGAGGGCTTTGGGGATAAGGGGGAGTGACTACCAATAGGTACAAGGTTTCTTTAAGGGGTAATTAAATATTCTAACATTGGTTGTGGTGATGGTAGTACAACTTCGAATATACTAAAAACCACTGAATTGTACATTTTAAATGGGTAAAATGTAGAGTATGTCAATTATATTTCAAAAGGCTGTTAAAAAAATTCTAAAGCATAAGCAGCTGACACAGCTAATAGGACACTCACCTCTCTCTCCAATTCATCCTCCTCTTCCAAAACATCATACACCTGCTCTAAAAGCTGAATCCCCAGGCCCCGGACTACATCAGCTCTCAAGACTTCAACTATTCGTCTGATCTTTTCAGAACCTGGAATGATAGCTAAAAAGTAATAACAAAGACAGGAAAAAATGAATATTTTCACCACTGCAGCAAGAATAATGCAATGTTTTTTTAAAAATCTTGTCAGCTGGCCGGTGTGGCTCAGTTGGTTGAGCGTCGATCCATGAACCAAGAGGTCACTGGTTTGATTCCTGATCAGTTGTAGGATCAATCCCCGGAGGGGGATGTGCAGGAGGCAGCTGATCGATGTTTCCCTCTCATTGATGTTTCTCTCTCTCCCTCTCCCTTTCTCTCTCTAAAAAATCAATAAAAACATTTTTAAAAATCTTATCAGTTAAGGTACTTTTCACTTTGACAAGAGTTTACTTTAACGACTTCAAGTATTTTTAATGACTAAAATGTACACCAGCATACCTCAGAGATATTGCAGGTTTGGTTCTAGACCACTGAAGTAAGGTCAGTCACACAATTTTTTGAGTTTCCCAGTGCATATAAAAGCTATGTTTACACTATACTGTGGTCAACTAAGTGTGTAATAGCATTATTTTTTAAAAGCAATATATATATACCTTAATTAAAAAATACTGCTAAAAAATGCTAACCATCATCTGAGCCTGTTGGAAAAATGGTGCTGATAGACTTGATAATGCAGGATTGCTACAAACCTTCTAAAAAACACCATATCTACAAAGTGCAATAAAGTGGATCACAACAGCCTGGCCAGTGTGGTTCAGTGGCTGAGCATCGACCCATGCACCAAGAGGTCACTGGTTCAATTCCCGATCAGGGCACATGCCCAGGTTGTGGGCCAAATCCCCAGTGGGGGGCACGCAGGAGGCAGCCAATTGATGTTCTCTCTCATCAATGTTTCTCTCTCTCTCTCCCTCTCCCTTCTTCTCTCTCTAAAATCAATAAAGAAAAAAAATATTAAAAAAAATAAAGTGAATCACAATAAAAACAAAGTGTGACTGTATATGAGTTTATGCTTTAATGTCTCATTATCATTTCCTTAACTTAAAAAACCCAATTGTCTACTTTGAAGAAAATCCTGTGAAAAGTTCCAAACATGTATTTATTTAACCTTAATTTTAAAAATCAATTTTCATGCAACTTTTCAGAAACACAACTGTTACATAAAACAAGATATACCTTTTATGCAGATACCCAAATGAAATAATAGAAAGACAAAACAATTTGCAAGCATTAACTGCTCCTTGGTTTGACACATTTCTCCAATAAACATATGCTCTCCAGTTTGCTGTAAAAGAATAAACTGATCACCTAAAGGTAGCTCTTTTAAATGGAGTTCCTCTGCCTGTTCTGCAACTTTCCCATGAAGTATCAGTGTGTCCCGATACTTCCGATGAAGTTTAAATTCTGACACTGGATCTGGTACTGGGAGATCCTCACAGCTCTCTTTACCATCCAATTTTAGGGTCTGAGTCATCAACTGTACCAAGTCACTCATTTCACTTGAATGACCTTTCCTGGAAAAAAAAATTCCTCTTGTTATTTAATTGGCTTCATGAAAAGTTTTTATTAAAAATTAGATGCCAAATGATCAAATGACCGCTAGGAAGTTCTGCTTCCAAATAGCCAAGTAAGCTCCTACAGGCAGACCCTTTCAGAAGTAACAAGCATAATATAAACACTGAACATAACACAAAAATCAACTATGTAAAGGCATTGGAGAATGTAGAAAATATGAAAGCAGATTCTGGAGGGAAGTCAGCACCTCTTACCCTAAGGGAAGGCCATAGGTGCTAAAGTACAACAAAAAACCCATAGTCTTTCTGGCCTGCAGAATAAAGGGACACAGTTCAAGACAACCACTGCCACAAGACAGTGGGAGAGGAGTCTTGGAAAGAGGAGAGCCAGAAAGAGGAAACCCCAGATTCTGTGTATAAATTCTGCCCAACTATTTCTAAGTAACTTAATTACATTCAAGTACAAAGCTCAAGAATATTTAAAGAAATATTAAAAAAAACATCTCCTAATGAAAGAAAATTAGCAATGTCTGGAATCCAGTCAAAAATACCAAACATGGCCCTGGCCAGCTCAGCTCAGTGGTTAGAGCATTGGCCCTCAGACCAAAGGGTCACAGGTTTGATGCTTGGCCTTTGTCAGGGTCATGCAGGAGGCAACCAATCAATGTGTCTCTCTCACATTGATGTTTCTCTCTCTCTCTCTCTCTCTTTCTCTCTCTCTCCCTCCTTCCCTTCCACTCTATCTAAAAAAAGTCAATGAAAAAATATCCTCAGATGAGGATAAAAAACAAAAACAAAAAAAACCCACAAACATGCAAAGAAGAAAAAAAGCACACATTTGTGAAGAGAAAAAAAGCAGGTAACAGAAACAGATCCAGAAGTGACACAAGTGATAGAATTAGTAGATAAAGACATTAAAGCTATTATAAATAATAATTATAAAGTTTTTATAAATATATTCCAGCCCAGCTGGTGTGGCTCAATAGATTGAGCATCGTTCCATGGACTGAGATCCCCATTCGATTCCCGGTCAGGGCATATGCCTGGGTTGCAGGTTCCATCTCCAGTAGGGGGCGTGCAGGAGGCAGCTGATTGATGTCTCTCTCTCACATCGATGTTTCTATCTCTCCCTCCCTTCCTTTCTCTCTAAAAAAATCAATTAAAAATTATTTGTATTTTTTGGTCTTATTTGTGACTTTATTTATTTTGTAACCCTCACCCAAGGACATTTTTGCATTTATCTTCAGATAGAGAGGGAGAGAGGGAGGGAGGAAGAGAGAGAGAGGAACACTGATGTGAGAGAGACACATCAAGTGGTTGCCACCCACACGACCCCAACCGGGGCCGGGGACAAACTGCAACCGAGGTGCGTGCCCCTAGTGGGAACTGAACCCAGGACTCTCTGGTCTGCAAGCTGACGCTCTAACCACTGAACCAGACTGGCCAGGGCTATTTTTTTTATTTTTTATTTTTTCCAGGACTCTTTCTGCTTTTTTTTTTTCACCATTTGCTCTTTTTAAAAATTAATTTATTTTTGTTACAGATGTTCCTCCCCCCACCCCCCACAGACACCCTCCTCCCTGTTCCGCTCCCCACCAAGCATTGTTGTCTATGTCCATTGGTTACGTATACATGCATATAAGTTCTTTGGTTTATCTCATCCCTCCCCGCCCCCCGCCCCCCACGCCTCTCCTCTGAGATTTGTCAGTCTGAATCATACTCCTTTCTATGTCTCTGGGTCTGTTTTATTCATCAGCTTTTTCTGTTCATTATATTCCACAAATAAGTGAGATCATGTAGTATTTGTCTTGGTGTTGGGAAAATTGGACAACTACATGCAGAAAAATGAAACTAGACCACCAACTTACACCATACACAAGAATAAACTCAAAATGGATAAAAGACTTAAATATGACTCGTGAATCAATAAAAAAATATTTTTAAATATATTCCATATGTCCAAAGTAAAGAAAAGCATTAAATATTAAGGAGAGGCATAGAAGATACATACAAAAAAGACCCAAATTACCCCTGGCCAGTGTGGCTCAGTTGGTTGGAGCTTCATCCCATGGACCGAAGGGTCGAGGGTTCAATTCCTGGTCAGGGCACATACCTAGGTTGCAGGTTGGATCCCAGCCAGGGCAAGTATGGGAGGCAACCAATTAATGTTTCTCACATTGATGTTTCTCTCTCTCTCTCTCTCTCCTCCCGTCCTCTCTCTCTAAAATCAATAAAAACATATCCTCGGGTGAAGTTTTTCAAAAAAGACCCAAACTGAACTCCTAGAAATGAAAAATACAGTGTATTAAAAACATTGGATGGGATTAACAGATTAGACACCACAGGATAAAGATGGACTACTGAACTCAAAGATATAGCAATAAAATCTATGAAAAATGAAACAAGTCTAAAAAAATTAACACCATTGGTGAGCTGTGGGACACCTTTAAATAATTAATATACATGTAATTAAAATCCTCAAGAAGGCAGGAAGGGGTCCAAAAAAATATTTGAAGAAATAATGGCCTCCCTGGTCGGTGTGGTTCAATGGTTAGAGCACTGGCCCAAGCACTGAAAGGTCAAGGGTTTGATTCCCGGTCAAGGGCACGTTGTACCTGGGTTGCAGGTTTATTCCTGGGCCCTGGTTGGAACACGTGCGGGAGGGAACCAATCAATCTCTCACTCATCCCCCCCCCCCCCCCCCCACTTTCCACTCTATCTAAAAGCAATGGAAAAATAATCCTCCGGTGAGGATTAACCAAAAGAAAAAAAAAGAAATAACGGCCAGAAATTCTTCCAATTCTGAGGAAAACCATAAACCCAAAGATTTAAGAAGACATTCACAAAAATTCTGAATGAAAATCAGATGTGTTCATTAGAAGAGATATTTTTAGTGCTAGCATATATCAAAAACTATTTATAATGTTATCAACGACAATATTACAGATCTTAATACTACTGTAAATATACATTTATGATTAATTCAAACAGAAATAGTTTATGAAGGGAGACAGAAAAACAGCACTTACCCATCCCTGGAATCCCCATCTGATTTATCAGTTGAACTTGTAGAAGAACTTAACTCCTCCTCAGAGAAACAATGTGTGAGTTTCCTTTTCTATTAATGTTTGGAAAAACAAAAGTCCACATGACAACACAACCAGAATGCAAAACGTGAAGTCTTAGATGTAATATCTAGCTATAATGCGCGCTTAGGTCCAATTTAACAAGGGAAACTAATGGATATAAAAATTGAAGTTACTTTACCCAAATGATGTCCCAGTTTACCCATGAAGTATGAAGTTCACAAGTGAAGCCTGAGGAACATCAAGGTGAAGTTTTACAAGTCCCTGGAAAGTCTCAGCTATGAAGAAATTTCCTTTCCAGGGAAGAGTGGACAATCAATTCTGGTGTTCCAGCTCCTAAGCAGAGGGCTGGTACCATAAGGAATATTGGTTTCTTTGTATTTTTTTTCCCCTTTATTTATTTATTTTTTTTAGAGAGAGAGGAAGGAAGAGAGAAAGATAGAAACATTGAGGAGAGAGAACATCGATTGGCTGCCTCCTGCATTTCCCCCACTAGGGATTAGGCCCACAACCTGGGCATGTGCCCTGACTGGGAATCAAATCAGTGACCTCTTGGTGCATGGGTTGATGCTCAACCAATGAGCCACATTGGCCGGGAGGAATATTGGTATTTTATTTTATTTATTCATTTATTTTTGTTGTTAATCCTTACCTGAGAATATTTTTCCATTAATTTTTAGATAGAGTAGAAGGAAGGGAGAGAGAGAGAGAGAAACATTGATGTGAGAGAGATACATGATTGGTTGCCTCCCGCAAGACCCCAACTGGGGCCAGGGATGAAACCTGCAACCCAGGTATGTGCCCTTGACTGGGAAGCAAACCCAAGACCCTTCAGTTCTCAGGCCAACGCTCTAACCGCTGAGCCAAACTGGCCAGGGCAGGACTATTGGCATTTTAAACTAGATAGAATGCCACCTAAATAAAAGCAATCTCAGTTTGTTCATTTGTGAGACTTTTTGTTAAAATACTTTAAAGAAAGGATTACTTGATACAATTACACACAAACCTTAAAACTTTGGAAAAGGAAGAGGACCATCTCAATTAGTGAAACTACTCTCTCATAGAATACTGTTCAAGAAACACATCTTCATTTCTTTCAAAGACAGGAAGTTTCTATTTCTTAAAAATAATAATATGTGCCCTGGCCAGTGTGACTCAGTTGGTTAGAGCACCAACCCGTGCACCCAAGGGTCTCAGGTTCGATCCCCGGTCCCTGGTCAGGGTGCTGTCAGGGTGCGTACAGGAGGCAACCGATTGATGTTTCTCTTCTCTCTTTCGCTCAATCTCCCTTCCTCTCTCTATAGAATCAATGGAAAACATTTCCTCAGCTGAGGATTTTAAAATAATAATAATAATAATAATAATAATAATAATATGCTCCTAGAAATAATGTCAGAAACTGGAATACAGAAAAATGGATAATTATCCCTAGGGTATTATTACACAGAAAAGTGAGCATGGTTGGGAACTTTGCAATTACCCATTTAGCCACCAAACAGTGCCCCTACATCATCCCTAGGGGAGAAGGTAGAGTCTTTGTGACAAACAAGAAACTGAGCCAAGTGAGATTAGAATCTGGCCAAGTAGGTGGGTATATTGGTAACACAGCAGGATAAGCAATGTGTTGTCCAGTGGAAGCCCTTTGGAAGTCTTGTTTTAAAGACTACCGAAGAAAGATATTTAACTAGGCTACCAATAATTTACAAGAGTGCCTGAAAAATTCATTCCCTTAATGAAGCAAACATAATCCTTTTAATTACTGACCAGTTCTTTTCCTTATCAAGAGTGAAAAGGTGCCCTGGCTAGTTTGGCTCAGCAGTCAGAGCGTCAGCCCGCGGACCAGAGAGGCCTGGGTTTGGCTCCCGCTAAGGGCACGTACCTCGGTTGCAGTTTGTCCCCAGCCCTGTTTGGGGTCGTGTGGGTGGCGACCAGTCAATGTGTCTCTCTCACATCGATGTTTTTCTCTCTCTTTTCCTCCCTCTCTCCCTCCCGCCCTATCTCAAGATAAATGCAAAAATGTCCTCAGGTGAGGATAAAAAAAAAAAGAGTGAAAAGGTGTAACTTAAGCCAGAGCTATCCTAGAAGTAAATGGAGCTGGTATTTATGAGGTTTACTGTATTAGGTTTGCCAGATGTGGACATGTCCACCTTTTCCCTTTAGAGCCAAGTAATGTACCTGAGCAAAGCTTCGGTCAGAAGACAACCACTGAGCAGGGGTGGACTGGCTTTCCTCTTGTGGTTTCCCTGGCCCCGGTGCACTCAGAGAAGCTCTCCTCACTGAAGGGCCTGAAAAAATGACCACCCCCAGCAGTTGTCTGTGGTGGGCTGGCCTCAACAGAAGAGGGCTTTACACTGGGTCTAGGAGATGACTCAGCAAGGGCCAGCCTAGAAGTAACTCAGACAGCATATCATCATCACTCTGGTATCTGACACTTCAGTTCAAAGCTGAGCTCTAGGTCTACCAGCTCTGCAACCTTGAGCAAGATACTTAACCACTCTGAGCCTCAGTTCCCTCAGCTGCAAAATGGGGATAATGCTGCCTACCTTTGACAGTTACTGTAAATACAAATTGAGATAATGCCCTTAAAACGCTTACCATAGTGCATGAGACATAGTTAGCATTCAATAAATGGAAACTGCTAGTACTGTCTTTAGATAATAGTAATAGGAATGATCACAGCACTCAGCCCTGGGCACCACCATTCTCCTGGCTTCCTCTCTTTGTTCCTGAGAAGACAGCACTTCTTTGACCAGCAGACACTGAACATGGAAACAAATTAAACACTCACTCGATTTCCTGTCTGAAATCTCCCAGGAATTACTGCCACTCAAAGCCCTCTTGCTCTCTTTTTAAAATCCTCTTCTGCTGATAAATACAAGTTCCAGATCCAACCGCCTATGCTGATTTGTTTTTAAAGGCTTGACTAAGAAAATTCAAAATTTTTTCAAAATTGGTTTCCCAAATGTATTATTATTGTTTGATAATTCTTAACACTTCACAATCAGAACCAATGCTTATGTCGATGAGTCAGTCAAACCGCAATCGATAAAGAAGAGAACAACTTTACCTGAGGGGAACATTTCTTCCTGTGACTGCTTTAGTCGCCTCCTCTCTCTTGCTGATAATGGTCGATTCTTTCAAAGAAAGTCAGAGTTATTTCCATTTCTACTCACTATTCTTATGACACCTGCAATGCATGACGTATCATCCAGCACTACAGGGAAGGCCTTGCACAGGCCTTAAAGGAGTGTCCATTTGAAACCAGTCTGCATCTGGGTTATAGCTACCAGGTAGGACCAATCACAGCAGCCCCATTTCTGGGAAATATGGTACTCATTTTTGGAAGGGCAATTGGGGAATTTTGCATTTCCTCTATTCAGAATCTTAGTTAACTCTCCTTAGTTAACCACAAGTGACTATCTCTGCAGCTTTAGAATCTGTCCATTTCAATCAGTGCTTCTGCTAAGAATCATAAATCTGTCCCTTCTGGTGTTTGGCAAAAAGCAAAGCGAAGATGTTCTAATACAAAACTTCACAACATATGCAGGATCTCATACACCCCACAAACCTTTGATGATGACACCTCACTGCTCCTCGAACCGCTCACAGACTCAGTGACCACTCTATTTTGGTTTTCAGCGTCCTTTTGGGTTGATATGACATTTGTTTTTCCAACAGCAGGAAGAGAAGGCAAAAGTTGAGGTGAAGCCTCCTGGAACTTAAATAATTTAAAAAGAGGGGGAGATTATCAATTTCATATGATAATGATAACCCACCTCCAAAGTTCATCCCTCAGTAAGTTTCCTATGTATTCAATAGTAATTTGCTCTCAAAAACTTCAAAACACTGCAGTTTTGGGGAAAGAAACTCTGCCAAAAGTGAAACATATGAGAGGGTGCCTATGAAAGTTACTTCAAGAAATGGTGTAATATCTCAATTAAAGAAAAAAAAGAAATGAGGTGTCAACATGATTTTATGCAGAAGATGAGGGAGAAACTGTCATCAATATAACGAGGAGGATCAGAGATTTACTCTCGTTAGTGTGTAGCCTGTTCCTTTAACTTTCAAATGATCTGTCCATCTTTGCTGGAGAAGATAAAATCTTTACTCTGCTTCCAACTTACTGGCATTTGAAAACTAACATCTTGCCACTGTCACCCTTCTCTAAATGTTCCTTGCACTTCTTGTGTGCCTATTTGGCAATTGTTAATCATCCTTTGAGCTTCCTAAAGTATATTTCCCAAGCAGCAGCACAATGACTTATTCCAAAGAGATCTTGTCCAACCTGTCTCTTTTCCCCACTGTGTTCAGTCTGTTCTCTTTTCTTCTGCCGTCGCTGTCGAGACAGGGAAGGTTCAGACCCTGAGCTGTGTGGCTGTAAACCTGGGTGGATTCTGTCCTGTTTTTCTATAACACATTCACCGGCAACTTGATCCTTTAAAAAATAAATAAATAAATTAATTAATAATAATAATAATAATAATAAAATAGTCTTTTGAATTTCCAAACGGTCAAACCCTCTATACCTACTTTTAAAATTATAAATGAAAACGAAAAGGAGTTGCCTTTCTCAAAACAATATTTGCAGTGTTTACAGGCAAAGGCAAAATGCTAATATCAGTTATTCATATTTTTTTTTATTTTCCCAATTAAGATATAATTATTTTAATTAAATTACTCATATTGTTATTAACCTGAAAACTACTGATGTTAAAATTATTTTTTTAAATATATTTTTCATAACTTTTTTTTTAATCCTCACCTGAGGATATTTTTCCATTGATTTTCAGATTGAGTGGGAAGGATAGAGGGAGAGAGGGGGAGAGAGAGAGAGAAACATTGATGTGAGAGAGACATTATTGATTGGTTGCCTCCAGCAGGACCCTGACTGGAGCCAGGGATCGAACCCGCAACCCGGGTACGTGCCATTAACTGGGAATCAAACTGGCGACTCTGCGGTCCGTGGGCCAGTGCTCTAACTGCTGAGCCAAACTGGCCAGGGCTCTTTTCATAACTTTTAACAGGTTTTCTATTCAGAAAACTAAGAAATATTTTAAATGAAGTCCAATTTAATATATATATGCTTCCCAAGTAAACATCAATAATTTAGATGCACCATGAAAAATCCTTTTCAAAGCACCATGAAAAGAGCATTGAATTTGGAGTTAGATGTAGTCATATCGGAGAAACTTAAACTTTCTGAACCTAAGTTTCTTCATCTATAAATGGGTAAAATCCGTCACACACACTTGTATGACTGTTGGAGGATTAGTAAATATAGTGCACAAAAGTACTTAGGACTATGTTTAGCATATTAAATGCCCCCCAAAATCAGAGCTATTACTAGCAGTAGTAATGATCAAATAAATTGCATTTTAAGTTATAAAGTTCACCAAGGACTTAGTAATTTTATTTATTTATTTATTTTTTAAAATCCTCACCCAACAACCTGTTTTTTATTTTGTTTTTTAAAATTGATTTGAGAGAGAGAGAGAGAAACATGAATCCATATATAATCTGGGTATGTGCGCTGACTTGGAATCAAATTCACCACCTTTCAGTGTACAGACAACATTCTAACCAACTGAGCCACACCAGCCAAGGCAAGGACTTAGTATTTTATTTGGTAACTGGTTTTAGAAACTAATTGATACCAAACATTAAAATAAAATAGATTCTTAAATTTTTAAAACAAGTTTTAACTATCATAATGTCTAGATTTCCAAGTAGATGGGCACTGGTAATTGAATATGGTTCAATCAACAATTTTTATTAAGAGCCCACTATGTGGTACATTTTAGAGAGAAAAATGAACAATGTTGTTAATACAAGGTGAAATTGCTTCTAAGAGTCATTATCATTAAAATATCATCTATCATTCAGCCCTGGCGGGTTTGGCTCAGCAGTTAGAGTGTCGGCCCGCGGACCAGAGTCCTGGGTTTGGTTCCCGCTAAGGGCACGTACCTCGGTTGCAGTTTGTCCCCGGCCCTGGTTGGGGTCGTGCGGGTGGCAACCACTCAATGTGTCTCTCTTACATTGATGTTTCTCTCTCTCTTCCTCCCTCTCTCCCTCCCGCTCTACTGAAAAATAAATAAATAAAATAAAATATCATCTATCATTCAGATCTTCTGGCAAACACAAAACAATGACTCTTGTAGGTAAAATAATTTGTTAAATTTATTCTTTCAAGAGTATACCGTATATAAAATATAGTAAATGATTAAATTTTACAGTATTATTACATAAGAAACAAGCTGAACATGGAGACCAAGATAATAAACAACTAATGATATAATTCTGAAAAGTGAAGTAAATGTTTCTCTGCTGGTAGTAAGCATAGGCTGTTCAAAATAAAGTTTATACAAGTACCAGAGTGACAGAACAAATGACTTAGGGAAATTCTCCATGAAATCCAGTTGGTTTTGCCCGGCCGGTGTGGCTCAGTGGTTGAGCATCGACCCATGCACCAAGAGGTCACCAGTTCAATTCCCGGTCAGGGCACATGCGCAAGTTGCAGGCTCTATCCCCAGTGGGGGCATGCAGGAGGCAGCCAATCGATGTTGATGTTTCTCTCTCATCGATGTTTCTATCTCTCACTCCCTCTCTAAAATCAATTAAAAATATATATATATATATATAAAAAAAACCTAATTGATCCTGAAAAGAGGTTCTTCTACTTTTAAAAACAATAACACAAGAAGAAGAAATGCTAGACATACAATTCTATTAAACAAAAAATCTGCTCTAAAAGCCTGATGTAAAAAATGAATTTGATCAGGAATAAAACAAGGATGGTCACCCTCACCACTTCTATTTGACATTGTACTAGAGGTTCTAGCCAGAGCAATTAGGTAAGAAAATGAAATAAAAGCAATCCATATTGGAAAGGAAGAAGTAAAACTACCTCTATTCATATAGGACATGATCTTATATTCAGAAAAGCCTAAGGAGTTTACTATAAAAAATTATTAGAAACAATAAATGGGTTCAGTAAGGCTGTACAAGATTAATATACAAAAATCAATTGTATTTCTGTATACAAGCAATGAATACTATGAAATGAAATTAAGAAAACAATTACATTTACAGTAGTTTCAAATGGAATACAAACAAATAAATTTCACAAGCCCTGGCCAGTGTTGCACAGTGGTTAGAGCATTGGTCTGCACACCAGAGTCTCGGGTTCAATTCCCGGTTAAGGGCACATACCTGGGTTGCAGGTTCAATACCCAGCCCTGGTCAGGGCACATGTAGGAGGCAGTCAATCGATGCGTGTCTCTCCTCCCCCTTTCCCCCCTGTCCACTCTCTCTAAAAACCAATGGAAAAAATATCCTTGGGTGAGGATTAACAAAATAAATAAATAAATTAATTAATTAATTTCACAAAATAAGTGCAAGATTTGTATACTAAAAACAACAAAACATCATTCTAAGAATTTGAAGAAGACCTAAGTAAACTGAAAGACATCCCATGTCCAAGTGTTCAAAGACATTCAGGGTAGGGCTAAAGTAGGTTTATAGTTGTTTATATGAAAAACAATACAGTAATTAATAAATAATAATACAAGAATAAATTCTGGCCCGGCCGGTGTGGCTCAGTGGAGTGAGCATTATCCCATGCGCCAAGAGGTCACTGGTTTGATTCCCAGTCAGGGCACATACCTGATAGCATGCTTGATCCCCAGTGCGGGGAATGCAGGAGGGCAGCTGACTGATGTTTCTCTCTCATCGATGTTTCTATCTCTTTCTCTCCCTTCCTCTCTAAAAATCTATAAAAACATTTTTAAATTGTTGTTCTTTATCCTCACCTAGGATATTTTTCCATTGATTTTTACTTATTTTATTTTTTTATTTTTTATTCCTCACCTGAGGATATTTTTCTACTTATTATCAGATAGAGTGGGAGGAAGGAAGAGACAGAGACAGAGAGAAACATCGATGTGATAGAGCCACATTGGTTGCCTCCCGACCAGGGCCGGAGACAAACCACAACCGAGATACATGCCCTTGACCAGAATCAAACCCACAACTCATTGGTCTGCTGGCTGATGCTCTAACCACTGAGCCAAACCGGCCAGGGCTCCATTGATTTTTAGATAGAGTAGAGGGGAGGGACGGAGAGAGAGGAAGAAACATCAATGTGAGAGAGACACATCGACTAGCTGCCTCCCATATGACCCCAACTGGGGCCGGGGATCAAACCTGCAACCCAGGTATGTGCCCTTGATCAGGAATCGAACCCATGACCCTTCAGTCCACGGGCAGATGCTCTAACCAATGAGCCAGACCGGCCAGGGCAATAAAAACATTTTTTTTCCTTTATTGATTTTAGAGAGAGAGGAAGGGAGAGGGAGAGAGAGAGAGAAACATCGATGAGAGAGAACATCCATTTGCCGCCTCCTGCATGCTCTCTACTGGGGACTTGGTCCACAACCTGGGCATGTGCCCTGACCGGGAATTAAACAGGGCTAAAAACATATTTAAAGAAAAAATAATAGCCCGGCCAGTGTTGCTCAGTGGTTGAGTGTCGACCCATGCACCAAGAGGTCGCTGGTTCAATGCCCGGTCAGGGCACATGCCCAGGTTGTGGGCCCATTCCCCAGTGAGGGGCATGCAGGAGGCAGCCAATCGATGTTCTCCCTCATCAATGTTTCTATCTCTTTCTCCCTCTCCCTTCCTCTCTCCCTAAAAATCAATAAAGAAAAAAAACAATAAAGAAAAAAAACAATAAAAAAAAAAAGAATAAACTCTGTGTTTCGTATACTCACAACTGTAAATCTATTTTTGCCTCACCCTGTTATATTAAGATAATAATATTCTGCAAGTGAGCCTCAGATCTAATACAATCCTATCAAATCCCAGCATTTTTTCCAGAAATTGACAAGCTGATCTTAAAATTCATATGGAAATGCAGAGGACCCAAAATAGCCAGAACAATATTGAAAAATAAGAATAAAGTTGGAAGACTCAGCCCTGACCGGTTTGGCTCAGAGGTAAGAGCGTTGGCCTGCAGACCAAAGGGTTGCAGGTTTGATTTCCAGTAAAGGGCATGTACCTGGGTTGCAGGTTTGATCCCTGGCTCCAGTCAGGGTTGTACGGAAGGCAAAGAATCAAGATGTCTCTCTCACATCGATGTTTCTCTTCCTTTCCCTTCCTCCCCTCTACTCTATATAAAAATCAATGGAAAAAAGTCCTTGGGTGAGGATTAAAAAAAAAAAAAAAAAAGATGCAAGACAAACTTTCCAATTTCTTTCTTTTTTTTTTTTTTTTTTTTGTATGTGCCCCTAGCGGGAACCGAACCCGAGAATCTCTGGTCCGCAGGCCAACGCTCCAACCGTTGAGCCAAACCGGCCAGGGCTAAACTTTCCAATTTCAAAACTTATTGCAAAGCTACAATATTTAAGATAGTGTTTTACTAACATAAGGATAGACACATAAATCAGTGAAAAAGAATTGAGAGTCTAGAAATAAACCATTACATTTATGGTCTACTGATTTTCACCAAGAGTGCCAAGTCAATTAATTCAATGGGGAAAGAATAATCTTTTCATGAATGGTGCTGGGATACCTGGATATTTGCATACAAAAGAATAAGGTTGGACTCCTTCTTTACCATACACAAAAATTAACTCAAAATGAATCATAGACCTAATGTCGGAACTAAAACTATAAACTCATAGAAGACAACATAGGAGTAACTATTCATGACACCAAAAGCACAAGAAACAACAAAAAAATTGACAAAATTGGATTTAATCACAATTGAAAACTTTTTCCTCCCAGCAATCCGATGAAGTATTATTGTCCCCATTTTAAGATGAAGACACTGAGGCTACGACACTTAGATGATTTGCCCAAAGTCCCAGGCAAATCATCTAAGTCAGGATTTGAACCCTTTTCTGCCCAACACTTTTCATCACACCATGAAAAATAAAATCTTATTCCCATTTGAATTAATATATCCTTGTCATCCAGCTCAACAGTCGAACCAGATTCAAATTCCATTAATTCTCAGCCAGCAGGTCTAGATTTAATTCATTGTTGGAGCAATTAGAGGGCATGAGGCAGTGTTCTATGCACTGTGCAGAGGTGAGGAAGACTCCCAACCACTATGGCTGTCCTGTTGTCTAAGCGAGTGGGAGTCCCAGAGTTGTCCTGAGTCTATAGGTGTTTTGCTGGCTCTAAGTGGACAAGGGACAGGCAAGGGTGCCAATGGTGCCTCAAGTTCCCTACTGCCACTTTTGCTATTTTGGGTGGGAGGGAGACAGGGACAGAAGGATGAAGGGATAGAAGGATGAAGGGATAGAAGGAAAAGAAGAGAGGGAGGAAAGAAGAAAGAATTTGCAATTCCTCACCAAGTTAAACAGTTACCATATGACCCCTCAATTCTACATCTAGGTATATGCCCAAGAGAAGTGAAAAAATGTCCACACTAAAACTTGGACAAGTATGTTCATAGCATTATCCATAGTAGCCAAAAAATGAAAACAACCTAAATGTTCAACCACAAACAGATAAATAAAATACGATACATAAATATAGTGGAATTTATTTGGCAATAAACAGGAATAAAGTACTGGCACATACAACATGCATAAACCTTGAAAACATTATGCTAAGTAAAAGGCCATATATTGCATGGTTCTTCTATTTACATAAAGTTCTCAGAATGGGCAAATCCATATAGACAACAGGAGCTGGGGGCTGGGGAGAAGGAGAAATGGAGAGTGACTATTACTGGGTACTTAAAAATTTTTTTAAGTAAATGAAAAATAAAAGTGAACTTGAAATTAATTTGACAGCCTAGCAGAACAAGCAGGACACATACAATTTTATCTATAAGGTACTAAGGATTACAGTGTCCAGAGAAAGCTGAAGACTATATTTTGGTTTCAATCCAATGACTTTAAATGACAAGAGTATCATATTTGTACTTTTCAATAAAAACAAAACTTTATTACAAACATTTGAATATAAATGTATAATATAGTTTTAATGTTTATATAAATGTTAAATAAAATATATGTAATATATCAAATTCAAATATATATAGCATAGATTATAAAAATATAGTCAATATACCTATTAAATCTATTTTTAGAAATATTTAACACATAAAAAAGTAAAGTTAAGCCCTGGCCAGTTTGGCTCAGCGGTTGAAGTGTCGGCCTGCGGACCAAAGAACTGCAGGTTCGATTCCGGTCAGGGGCACGTACTTCAGTTGTGGTTCAGTCCCCAGTCCTGCTCAGGGTCGTGCGGGAGGCAGCCAGTCGATGTGTCTCTCTCACATCAATGTCTCTCTCTCCCTCCCACTCTATCTGAAGAAAAATATCCTCAGGTGAGGATTAAAAAAAAACGTAAAGTTAATCAAATATTCTGCCTTTCTTTCTTTTTTTAAAAAAAAGAGAACTTTTTTTTTCTTTATTGATTTTTAGAGAGAAAGGAAGGGAGAGGGAGAGAGAGACAGAAACACCAATGAGAGAACACATTGATTGGCCGCCTCCTGCATGCCCCCCACTGGGGATCGGGCCCACAACTTGGGCATGTGCCCTGACCAGGAATTGAACCAGCAACCTCTTGGTGCTTGGGTCGATGCTCAACCACTGAGCCACAACGGCTGGGCTGATTTGCTTTCTAATCCTCAGCTATTACCATGCTTCATCTAAATTAGGTTTCTTTCCAAGTTCAAGTAGAAGATAACCATTAAAATTACTCAGAATAATTTCTCAGTATCAAAATCCTTTTTTTCCTTTTATGTTTTCTTCTTTCTTCCCCTTTAGTTCCAACACATAATCAGATCAACCCACTAACATTTTATTATTTTTTATTTAAAAAAAATTTTTTTTTATTGATTTGAGAGAGAGAGGAAGGGAAAGGGAGAGAAGAGAGATAGAAACATTGAAGAGAGAGAACATCAATTGGCCACCTCCTGCATGCCCCCCACTGGGGATCTGGCCCACAACCTGGGCATGTGCCCCGACCGGAATCAAACCGGGGACCTCTTGATGCATGGGTTGACGTTCAACCACTGAGTCACACCAGCTGGGCAATCTACTAACATTTTAAAAGCAAGAAGGAGTATGACATTTATCTCATTGTTGGAACCACCCATCCACTTGGAGGACTAAGGAAGAGTGATGATACTGAAATAGGAGAGAAATCATACAAATAGCATACTTCCACCATGTACCTTATGCCAGGACACAGAAGGGATCTAAGAATCCCTTGGGTCTCGTCTCATCCTTTGGTTTCTGTTATGTTTAAACTGGTACACTGAATAGCTGATTTTCCTAAAAGGACAGCTAGAATACAACCAAACAACACAATCCACACCTTTTGTAACCACACTTTTCATCCAGTCTTCTCTCTGAAACCAACACCTCGTGCATATCACTCACCTGGTCCTGTGGCTTTTGGTCTTTGTTTAGGGGCTGCAGAGGCTTTTCTTTTCTTCCCCCAACGACATCGTCAGAGGACCATGTAGGAATTAGGTTTCCAGGTTGAGTGATAGACTTAGTATTATCCTGCAGCCCCTCCTTCACTTGAGAAATACTGCATTTATCTTCTAGCTCATTAGAGGCATCTAAGTGTCTTGGCTGATTCTCTTGAACTAACCCGTCACTGAAGTCTCTTTCTGCAGGTAAGATGTCAATGTTCACTCTACTGATTGTAGCTAGCGATTCTGTGGTACTGCTCATGTCTGGTTTGCAGGTGTGGCCTTTCAGATTTGCAGGTATCTTCAAGGGGTCAATGACTATGTGTTTCTCTTCAGATAAACCTTTGTCTTCACCCTGAGTAAAATGCTTCCAAGTTATTACAGCATTCCTCACACCATAAAAAAATAATAACTCAAAATGAAAGAAGTGGTTCCTCACAAAGTTAAACATAGAAGTACCATATGACCCAGAATCCCACTCCTAGGTATATATCCCAAAGAACTGAAAGTAGAGACTCAAACAGATATTTGTGCACCAATGTTGATAGCAGCATTATTCACAATGACCAAAATGTGGAAAGGATCCTAATGTCTATTAGCGGTTGAAAGGATAAACAAAATGTGGTATACATACAGTGGGACATTACAAAGCCATAGAAAGGAATGAGGTTCTGATATATGCTACAACATCTATAGACCTTGAAAACATGCTAAGTGATATAAGCCAGACACAAAACAATAAATATTGTATGGTTCTATTTATATAAGATACCTAGAACAGGCAAATTTATAGAGGTTAATGGGACCTTGGAGTAGGAGAAATGGAGAGTTATTGTTTAATGGGTACAGAGTTTTTGTTTGGAATGATGAAAGGGTTTTGGAAGATAGTGGTGATGGTTGCACAGCACTAAATACAATAAGGCTACTAAGTTGTACACTTAAAAATAGTTCAAAATGGCAAATTTTACGTTATATATTTTACCACAATAAAAATTTTTTTAAATGGACCAACAACCTAAATATAAGAGCCAATATTATAAAACCCCTAGAAGGAAACATAGGCATACATCTTCATGACTTTGAATTTGGCAAGTAATCTTAGATATGATACCAAAAATACGAGCAACAAAAGAAAAAAAGATAAACTGGGTTTCATCAAAATAAAAAACTTCTGTGCATAACAGGACATTATCGCCCTGGCCGATGCGGCTCAGTTGGTTGAAGTATCATCCAATACACTAAAAGGTTGTGAGTTCGCCCTGGCTGGTTTGGCTCAGCAGTAGAGCATCAGCCAGCGGACCAACGAGTTGTGGGTTCGATTCTGGCCAAGGGCACATACCTCGGTTGCGGTTTGTCCTGGCCCTGGTCAGGGTCGTGTGGGAGGCAACTAATCGATGTGTCCCTCTCACATCGATGTTTCTCTCTCTCTCTTCCTTTCTCTCCCTCTCTCTCCCTCTCACTCTATCTGAAGATAAATAGAAAAAAAATCCTCAGATGAGGATTAAAAAAAAAAGGTTGTGGGTTCGATTCCTGGTCAGGGCACATACCTAGGTTGTGGGTTTGATCCCCAGTCAGGGCATGTACAGGAGGCAACCAATCAATGCTTCTCTCTCACATCAATGTTTCCCTCTCTCTCTCTCTCTCTCTTCCTCTCTCTCTAAAATCAATGACAATATCCTCAGGTGCGGATTAAAAAAAAAAGGACATTATTAAGAAAATGAAATGGGAGGAAATGTTTGTAAATCATAAGAGTCTAGTATCCAGAATACAGAGAGAACTCTATGAACTCAATGACAAAAAAAAAAAAAAAAACAATTAAAAAAAGGACAAAGGATTTAGTAGACATTTCTCTAAAGAAGTCATCCACATGCTAACAAGCTTGTGAAAAGATGTTCCATGTCATTAGCCATTAGTGAACTGCAAATCAAAACTACAATGAGCCCGGCTGGTGTGGCTCACTGATTGAGTGTCAACCCATGCACCAAGAGGTCGCCAGTTTAATTCCGGGTCAGGGCACATGCCCAGGTTGTGGGCCTGATCCCCAGTAGGGGGCATGCAGGAGGCGGCCAATCGATGTTCTCTCTCATCAATGTTTCTATCTCTCTCCCCCTCTCCCTTCCTCTCTCTCTAAAATCAATAAAGGAAAAAAAAAGAAAACTACAATGAGATACCACCACACATCCACTAGGATGGCTGAATGAGAAAAACAAAAATAACAAGAGTTGGCAAGGTTGCAGAGAAACGGGAACTCTAGTGGATTGATGGCAGGAATGTAAAATTATGTAACCAATATGGAAAACAATGTGGTGGTTCCTCAGAAAGTTAAAGATAGAATTACCATATGACCAGTATTTCCAGTCCTAGGTATGTACCCAAAAGAATTGAAAACAGGCCCTGGACAGGTAGCTCAGTTAGAGCGTCATCCTGATATGCCCAGGTTTCGGGTTCGATCCCCAGTCAGGGTACATACAGGAATCAACCAATGAATGCATAGAAAAATGGAACAACAAATTGATGTTTCTCTCTCTCTCTCCTCTAAAATCAATAAATAAATTGAAAAAATTCATTACTAAGAGGAAAAAAAATAATTGAAAATAGGTACTCAAACAAATAATTATACACAAATGTTCACAGCAATAGCCAAAAGGTGAAAACCACCCAATATCCATCAATAAATAAATAGATGAACAAACTGTGGTATATATATACAACGGATTATTCACACACAAACATAAATGAAGTATTGATATATGCTATGTGGATGAACCTCAAAAACATTATAAGTGAAAGAAGCCAAGATATAAAAGGTCACATATTATATGATTCCATTTATATGAAATGTCTAGAATAGGCTAATCCATGAGAGACAGAAAACACACTGGTGGTTTTCAGGGGCTGGATAGGAATGAGGATGACTACTTAATCAGCATGGAGCATCCTTTGGGGTGATGTGAAAATGTTTTAGAACTAGATAGGTGTAATGATTTCACAACACTGAATGTACTGAATGCAATTAATTGTTCACCTTAAAATGGTTAACTTTGTTATATAAATTTCACCTCAATAAAAGAAATTCTTAGAATAAAGTTATTGCAGCACTGACTTCATAAACAGCTTGACAGCCCATGTTGGATAAAGTGGGCTAGGTGAAATTACCTTTACCAGCATTCTTTCTCTGCAATACACAATTAATTACACAACAGAAATCTTCAGTAAAGCCTAATCATTTCACATAAAATAACTTGTTTAGACAATCTATCATTTTAATACAGATTCTAAAACATGTACCCTTTAAAAACAAACATACCATTACATATGTCTTGGAGCCCTCAGAAGAGTGTGGTCGGGGGGGAACTACTTCATGATTTGATTCGGCCTTTCCAGAAACCACTGAAGAAATAGGCTTGATTTTAGAGTCACCATTTTTAATATTATTTTTGGAGGTTTTTCTTTATGAGAAAGAAAAGAAAAAGTTATCAATATAATGAAGATGAAAGGTTTTCTTCTTTATATTATCAATACATTGAAGATGAAAGACACATGAAAAAAATGTATGTATGTATAACATTCTTACAGAACTGCTTCATTTATAGAGAAGAGTCTTCTAAAAATTAGGTGGAATTCTACAGAACACTTGGCCAGTACTCTTCAAAAACAATCAAGGTCATGAAAAACAAAGAAAGTGAAAATTGTCCCAGACCCAGCCTGACTAAGGAGACATGAGGACTAAATGTAATATGATATCCTAGATTGGATCCTAGAACAGAAAAAGGACATTAGTGGAAAAACTGGAAAAGCTGAATAAAGTCTGGAGTTTAGTCAACAGTTACATACTGATGTGGGGTTTTTAGTACTAACAAAGGTACCATAGTAATGGTAGGAGAAACTGGGTGGTAGGTATACAGAAAGTCTCTGTACTATCTCTGCAACTTTTCTGTAAATACAAAATTATTCCAAAATAAAAATCTCTGAGAAATTGCCCTGGCCAGGTGGCTCAGCTGGTTGGAGTGTCATCCCATGCACCAAAAGGTTGTGGGTTCAATTTCCAGTCAGGGCACATACCTAGGTTTTACGTTCAATCCCCGGTCAGGGCACATACGGGAGGTCAATGTTTCTCTCTCACATCGATGTCGATCTCTCTCTCTCTCTCCCTTCCTCTCTCTAAAATCAATAAACATGTCCTCAGGTAAGGATTAAAAAAAAAAATCTCTGAGAAATTGCATCACATACAGAAGTACCAGGATAATTTTCATCTTCAAGTTTCATATGTTTGGAATACTACCACAACTGCTTTGCCAAATTTGAGAGTAAAAATGATTGGTATACTCAGCCTTGACTTGCAGAATAAATGTATATAGAAATAACATCTCTGTTTTGGTGTGACATTTCAACAACGGGACTAAATCTCTGGAAAATTCAAGGACAGCATGAAGACCAGCACTATGGATGGAAGACCAAAGCTCTGTTTGGTAGAAAATTAGAAACAATGTAAACAAAAAGATGGCCCTTTATCCCCTTGGACCTTGTTAGCACTGCCTCCCACATTTAATGTGTCACAAGGCAGAGATGGTGAAAGCCTTGTCCAGCTCTTAAGTTTTAGATTCTGGAGTAGCTGTTCAGTGAAGGTAGGACCTGCAAGTCAAAGAAAGGAATTCTTTTTCTCTTGAGAAGTTATGAGGGAAGCTTATGAATGTCTCAGAAATCTGAGCACTATATCTTAGATGTTACTATTATCTTACATAGTACATAATGTAATAGATAATCTCTCATTTTAATAGGGTTTCTAAAACACGTCTTTTCATTTTTATTTTTTTCTTTATTGATTTTAGAGAGAGAGGAAGGGAAAGGGAGAGAGAGAAACATCGATGAGAGAGAACATCAATTGGCCGCCTCCTGCATGCCCTCCACTGGGGATCTGGCCCACAATCTGGGCATGTGCCCTGACCAATCGAACTGGTGACCTCTTGGTGCATGGGTCGACGCTCAACCACTGAGCCACACCAGCCGGGCAACACATGTATTTTTAAAAGAATCATAATATGTCTTGGGACCCTCTGAGGAATGTTAATAGTTATTCTCTAAATGGTTCTCTCAATTTCTGATTTTAGCAATTAAGCAAATCTCAACACGTGTTCTTTTTTTTAAATTTGATTTCTTTTTTATTTATTTATTTATTTTATCCTCACGCGAGGATACTTCTGCATTCATCTTCAGATAGAGCAGGAGGGAGAGAGGGAAGAAGAGAGAGAGAGAAACATCAATGTGAGAGAGACACATCAAGTGGTTGCCACCCACACGACCCCAACTGGGGCCGGGAACAAACTGCAACCGAGGTACGTGCCCTTAGCAGGAACCGAACCTGGGTCTCTCGGGACCATGGGCCGACACTCTAACCGCTAAGCCAAACCAGCCAGGGCTCAACACATGTTCTAATGATGCAATTTCACATCATGTTTAGAAGAAACTCACCATAAATTCTTGCACACCAAAATTACAGAAGCCACCCTCTTTTATTCCATCTATAATATATAGCCCAGCTACTTGCAAGTGAAGTATCTTACGCTTTTGTGGCCTCCAAAAAGAAGAAGATTTGGCGCTTTATATAAGGCTGCCTCAGGATGCTCCTCACAGAGGGTCTTTCTTCAGGCCTTTTGCTCAGCATTGTTCTTATTAGTTCTGCCAGCTCTGGGCTATAATCTTTCGGCATTGGTGGCAGCTACAAATAGAAATAATACCACAATTATGACCAATGATCTTGTGATGCAAAGTAAATGAAGGTTGAGTTTTCCAATATTTATTTTAAGTCAGTATTCACATAAGCATAAAATAACCAGTATATTAGTCTACAGGAGGTGTACTGATGTAATGGTTATAATAGCAAGATGTAAGATTGTAAAAGTATATTCTTCAAACCAGCAGTTTGAGGACTCCCTCCTTCAGAAATAAGGGCATGAGACTTCCGGTCAAGATGGCAGCATAGGTAAATTCGGTACTCACATCCTCTCACAACCACATTAAAATTACAAATAAACTACAGAACAACCTACAACTAGGAAATTAAAGAAGAAGCCACATGGAGACTAGTAGGAGTGGAGACACAGAACAGGCTGGTCCCACACTGATGTGTGGCAGTTCTAAATCGGGGGGGCGGATATCTCAGCTGCAGAGGGACCTCCTGAGAAGCAATGGGTCCCAGCCCCACACCTGGCTCCCAAGCCCAGGGTTCTAGTGCTAGAAAAGAAGTCCCCATAACTTCTGGCTGTCAAAACCAGTGGGAAGCCCGGCCGGTGTGGCTTAGTGGTTGAGCGTCGACCCATGCACCAAGAGGTTGCCGGTTTGATTCCCAGTCAGGGCACATGCCCGGGTTGTGGGCTCAATCCTCAATGGGGGGCATGTAGGAGGCGGCCAATCGTTGTTCTCTCTCATCGATGTTTCTATCTCTCTCTCCCGCTCCCTTCCTCTCTCTCTAAAAATCAATAAAGGAAAAAAAAAAAAAGAAAAGAAAAACCAATGGGGATTGTGGCTGAGTGAGACAAAGGGCTTCTAGAATCCCAGGCAGTTCCTCTTAAAGGGCCTGTACATGGACTTACTCAGACTCACTTCCTCTGAGCTCCAGCGCTGGGGCAGCAGCTTGAAAGGCACCAGAGACATACGAGGAGGAATTAAATGGTCTGGCATCAGGGTGAGAGCTGGGAGGGGAGGGGGGCCACTTTCTTCCACACAGAAGTGCTGGCAGAGGCCATTGTTCCTTTGATGAGCCCTACTCTCACTGAGCTGGCAGCACACACCACATCTGAGACTCCCTCAACCTGGCTCACACTGTTTGCCCTGTCCTAGTGATTCCCTGGGGCCCTGCCCTACCCAACTTTTGGGCCCACCCAAGCTGTTCCCAGTTTCTTTTCCATAAGAATGGCCTGTCTTGGCTCATGCTTCGTACTTTCCTAAAATCTCTCAAACAAACAACATCTGGACTCAGCATGCACCCCATACCTCTTGCTAAGTGGCCCCAGGCCTGGCACTAGCAGCAGCCGGCCTTGGTTCACAGCTTGGCTTTGCCTGGGCACCTCCAAGCCCAGCACAAGTAGCAGCCATCTGAATATTGCTTTGTAGCTCATGGTGGGTGGTCCCCGGGCAGAACACAGGCAGCGCCTGACCTTGGCCTGCACTTCCTGGGAAGCCCCAGAGCCAGCGCACCCAGTGGACAGCTTCAGACAATGTCAAAGCACCACCAACCAACCAACTCCACAAGGGACACACTCAGGGGGCGGACTCAGTGGGCACCAGAACCCTGCTGAAATAAGTCCTGCTCTGTGTGGTGGGCCCCTGCACAGCTGATCCTTCACGGTGGTCAGTGGTTGTAGTCAGTCCTTGCAGCTGATTGTCCTGGGGAAAAATCGCTCCCATTGATATGCTAACAGCAATCAAGGCTCAACTACAACAGGAGGGTATACACCGCCCACATGGGAAGTGCACCTCAAGCGCCCAGTTTGGGTTACAGGGGAGGCTGTGCCACTGGACACCTACTACATTAGGTCACTCTACCAAGCCTGGAAGATGTACTAGCTCTACCTAATACATAGAAACAAACACAGGGATTCTGCTAAAATGAGACAAAGAAGCATGTCCCAAATGAAAGAACAGAACAAAACTCCAGAAAAAGAACTAAACAAAATGGAGACAAGCAATCTACTAGATGCAGAGTTCAAAACACTGGTTATAAGGATGCTCAATGACCTAAGTGAGAACTTCAACAGCATAACAAAGGACAAGTCAGAAATGAAGCATACACTAACTAAAATGAAGAATAATTTACAGGGAAACAACAGTAGAGGAAATGAAGCTAAGAATCAAATCAGAGATTTGGAATTAAGAAAACAAAATACACCCAATCTGTACAGCAAAAAAAAAAGAAAAAAGAAAAAGAATCCAAAAAAGTGAGGATAGTGTTAGGAACTTCTGGGACAACTTCAAGTGTACCAACATTTGCATCATGGGGATGCTGGAAGGAGAAGAGAGAGAGAAGAAGAAATTGAAAACCTATTTGAAAAAATAATGACAGAAAACGTCCCTAACCTGATGAAGGAAACAGACACACAAGTCTAGGAAACGCAGAGAGTCCCAAAAAAGATGAACCCCAAGAAGCCCACACCAAGACACATATAATTAAAATGCAAAAGGTTAAAGACAGAGAGAGAATCTTAAAAGCTGCAAGAGAAAAGCAGATAATTAACTACTTATGGGAGTTCCCATAAGTCTGTCAGCTGATTTCCCAACAGAAACTTTGCAGGCCAGAAAAGAGTGGCAAGAAATATTCAAAGTGATGAAAAGCAAGGACTTACAACAAGATTACTCTACTTAGCAAAGCTATCATTTAGAATCGATGGACATATAAGGAGCTTCCCAGACAAGGTAAAGCTAAAGGAGTTCATCACTACCAAAGCTGTATTACATGAAATGTTAAAGAGTCTTCGTTAAGAAGAAAAGGGGGGAAAAAAGATAAAAAAATATGAACAATAAAATGGCAATAAATACATATCTATCAACAATTGAATCTAAAAAACAAAATAAATGAACACACAGAACAGAAACAGACTCAGACACAACATTTTGATGGTTGCCAGATGGGAAGGCAGTTGGCAGAATGGGTGGAAAAGGTGAAGGGATCAGGACGTACAAATTGGTAGTTACAGAATAGTCATGGGGATGTCAAGTACAGCATAGGGAATATAGTAATATTCTAATAACTATGTATGGTGTCAGATGGGTACGAGATTTACTGGGATGATCACTTAGTAAGTTATATAATGTCTAATCACTGGATGTACAACTGAAACTAATATATAATGTATGTCAACTGTAATTGAAAATTTTTAAAGAAATGATTAAAAAAAAGAAAAGAAATAAGGGCATGAATTCCTAAAGAGTTATATACCAGGATATTCACTGCAAGTATTGTGCTTGCAGTAGTAAAAAGACTAGAAACTTAAATGTCCATCAATAGGGGACTTGTAGAATAGACTGTGGTACATCCTTCTAATAAAATACTAGGCAGCATCTTAAAAAAATAAAAGATGTACCAACCTGGAAAGATGTCCCTCACATATTAAGTCAAAAAAGTGAGTTGTCTAACAATGTGTACAGCCTGATTCCACTTCAGTTACTTTTTTAAAGTATCTGTGTGTATATGTGCATATATATACACCTAGAGTCATATCTGTATAAGACAGGAAAAAGCTAGGAAAGCCATGTACCAAATTGTTAACAATGGCTATCTACAGGGGATTATTAAAATGGATAGGAGAGGGATATTACCGTACTTTCTTGTTTGATTCTTTAAATAGTAGAATTATGGGCACATTTTATTTATTTTTTGTATTTTTCAATATTTCTCAAATTAAAAAATTAAATGGGTCTTGGTATAATAAAATCAGTAGGTGATTTATAGCCTTAAATTTGTTGGTGTGTGGATGCCTGACACTGCATAGGGCAACTAACCTCATGGAACTAACATATAAAGTTGGTCACTGGTATCTATATCATACACAATGCTTTTTGCAATTCTTAAACAATTATTAGTGATTGTGTTGATTACCAAAGGAACAACAAATTCAAACAGAGTAGATTCGTTTTAAATGGGGCTCATTTAACCATAAGCTATTTAAGAGAAGCTACCAATAGTCTCTCAGGGCACCTGCATGGCCTGTGGCTACAGGTAATGGTTCTCAAAAAGCTAATTCTTTGGAGCCATTAAGCCACTTTTACAATTTAATGTTAATAAATGATCAATTCCTTCTCCTCCAAGTCAACCTTCCCCACTGAAGGGACGAACCATTCTTAATTATCCACCCAACATCAATGATTACTCACTTTTATCAGTAGCTACTTACAAAGTTGCATTAAATTAACCTTGCTCCAAATGTTTAAAACAATTAGTTCCAGAATATTCTTTACCTTTCCTTCAATAATCCGATAAACTAAAGAATTCATGTCTTTTGCATTGAAAGCATGCTTCAGAGTGGCCATTTCATAAACACAGCATCCCAAGGCCCAAACATCAGACTAGGAAAAAAAACAAAAAGTAAATGTTTATATATCAGAATGCCTTATTTACACTTTTCCTCTTAAAAAAGAAAAGACATTTTCCTTAAACGAATTCACAGAGAATTCTTTGATATAGCTATTCTAAGGAGCTTTGAAATTATGAATACTGTCCTATAGACAAGGTGAGCTGGTGTACACAGCCCAATCATACCTTATAGTTGTAGGGTTTGTTTGAGAACAATTCAGGGCTCATGTAGTAGGGTGTGCCAATGAGGGTGCTGGCCATATCACAGTGGCTCTCTAACACTCGGGCAATTCCTAGGTCACCCACTTTGATGATGTTTGTTCTTGTTAGGAAGACATTTTGAGTTTTCAGATCTCGATGAAGAATGTGTTTTTCATGTAAATACTGAAAAGAGAAATAAAATTTCATTAAACATAAATAGACTTATCTATTTATTTATTCTTATATACCGTTATTAATTGCATGAATTAAAGAGCCTTAGTTATCGCCCTGGCCGGTTTGGCTCAGTGGTTAGAGCATCGGCCCACGGGACCAGAGAGTCTGGGTTCGGTTCCCGCTAAGGGCACGTACCTTGGTTACAGTTTGTCCCTGGCTCTGGTTGGGGTTGTGTGGGTGGCAACCACTCGATGTGTCTCTCTCACATAGATGTTTCTCTCTCTCTCTTCTTCCCTCTCTCCCTCCTGCTCTATCTGAAGATAAATGCAAAAATGTCCTCGGGTGAGAAAATAAATAAAGAGCCTTAGTTATCTACATATCAAAACACTATTATATTATAGTCTCTAAATAAAAAGTCTAATTTACAACTTTCCAAAGTAAAAAAATTGCCCTGGCCGGGTAGCTTGGCTAGAATGTCGTCCTGATACACCAAGGTTGCAGGTTCGATCCCTGGTCAGAGCACATAAAGAATCAACCAATAGCCCTGGCTGGTTTGGCTCAGAGGTCAGAGCATCGGCCTGCGGTCCTGAGAGACCCGGGTTCGGTTCCCGCTAAGGGCATGTACCTCGGTTGCAGTTTGTCCCCGGCCCTAGTTGGTCGTGCGGGTGGCAGCCACTCAATGTGTCCCTTTCACGTCGATGTTTCTCTCTCTCTCTCTCTTCCTCTCTCTCCCTCCCACTCTATCTGAACAAAAAATGGAAAAATGTCCTCGGGTGAGGATAAAAAAAAAAAAAGAATCAACCAATGAATGCATAAATAAGTGGAACAACAAATCAATATTTCTCTCTCTTTCTCCCTTCCTCTCTCTCTAAAATCAATAAATAAATTAAAAAAAAATTTAAAACATTGCCCTGGCTGGTTTGGCTCAGCGGATGGAGCGTCAGCCCGCGGACCAATGAGTCTCGGGTTCGATCCCGGTCAAGGGCACGTACCTCAGTTGTGGTTCATCCCCGGCCCTGGTTTGGTCATGTGGGAAGCAACCAGTCGATGTGGCTCTATCACATCGATGTTTCCCTCTCTCCCTCTCTCTCTCTCGCTCCCTCCCACTCCATCTGATGATAAATAGAAAAATATCCTCAAGTTTGGAATTAAAAAAAAATTTTTTTTAAACATTAAAAATAAAAAAGGGCAAGCACAGCAATGGTGACTGTGTTGGCAACAATGGTGGATGATGGAGTAGGTGGTGCTGGGCAGAGCAAGCTAGGCAAGTCCACGATGGTGAACACACTAGTCAAGTCCAAGGTGTGGAAGTCCACTCCACCGGGCCTGGCGCAGGGGCCCACACCCCAAATGCTGCAGCTGCACTTAGTACCCATGCTTCCATCACCAAGACCTGAAGGACATCACCTACAAGGTCCACTATGAGAACGACCACATCTGCAGACTCAATGAAAGCCATGTGCTTTCCCATGGGCCCAGCTGGGTGAACCTGGCCCTGACCCCCACAGCCCCCTGAACAACCCTGGGGCCTCCAAGTTTCCACTGACAGGGCCCACAACAATTCCATAGCAGAGTACTGAGCACAGGCACACCCCGGGCACCTAGGGTTCCCCCAAGTGCTCAGCAGCCCCCAATACACACTTGTGTGTGTACTAGAGCATGTATTAAAAGTAGACATAGCTTTAAAAAAAAAAGTAAAAAAATGAAATTCCATGCATTAATTTGCCCAGTATCGTTCACAATTGTTCATTGACTAGTATACCATTTAGTGTTATATGGATCCAATTAAAAATCATGCTTACAAACTCCAACTGAAGGTAGAAAAAACAACTTATACCAGGTCAGATGCACACTCCTCTCAGATTCATAAAATTTTCAGCTTAATAATATTTTCAAATATAACAAGTTCACTTTTATTTAGAGAGAGTATCCTAGAATTTAAACTACAAGGTCAATTAATTCTGGACAAATCTGCCGAGTTCCAGAGTATTTCACAAATAGTCTAACTATTGAATATGTGTATAGTAAACCAAAAACATGTTTTGCATTTCCACTCACTGCCACAAGGTTAAAGCCCCAAATCCCACAGTTTAGGCATATTAATTAGTCCAACCACCTTTCAGTATGACACAGCTAACCAGCTCATAACAAACATGGTCATTCTTTGCTTTCTGTTGACTTGGGGCCCTTAAAATACACTTTGGGTCCTGGCCAGTTTGGCTCAGTGGTTAGAGCGTTGGCCCATGGACCAATGACTCACGGTTTCAATTCCTATCAAGGGCACATACGTCGGTTGTGGTTCGTCCTCAGCCCTGGTCGGGGTTGCGCAGGAGGCAACCAGTCGATGTGTTTCTCCCACATTGATGTTTCTCTCTCTCTCCCTCTCTCTCCCCCTCCCTCACTCTATCTGAAGATAAATAGAAAAATATCCTTGGGTGAGGATTAAAACAAAACAAAACACTTTGGTATAAATATTAAGTGAATAGAGAATGGGCTTCCCCTCTAATTAGACATGAAATCCATGTCTACTTCAACATGGATACCACTCATTCAGAAACATTCCAATGCTACAACATGAGCGACTGAGTCCACTTCATAAATGGATTTTCCCCAAAATACATTTTTTTCATGTACACATTTGGGGAACAATTTCCCTAAAATCCACCTGCCATCCCTCCTGTCCCCTTGGAGCAAGTAGGATGCTGTGAGTCTGTACAGTACCTGCAGAGCCATGGCGATCTGAACAAACCACTCCACCACCTGACTTTCAGGCAGAAGCTGCCCTTTCTGCTCCTTGAGCTTTCGGTACAAATCACCTCCTTCACAGAAGCCCATGACGATGTACAGCAGACCATCCCCTCCCTCCCATGACTCCTTGTAGGTGACAATATTGGGGTGCTTCAGCTGAGACAAGAGCTGGGCTTCTTGTTCAGCAGCTCGCCGCTCTCGGCTGGAGACATTTCTCAGGTTCAGTTTTTTGATGACATACTACAAAGAAAACATGTGTTTTAAATTCAGAAACATACAATTTTATCAGTTCAGAAGTATTCAGGGTTCTCCTGAGTGTCCTCAGGAGACTAACCTTCTAGAACCAATCCAATAACCTAGGCATTTTGTTATTCACAAAGCACAAAATTGTGTGTGGGGGAAACATTTGCTACATTTGCTATCACTAATAGTACTTTTTACAGGTCAGACTAATAACGGGGGAGGGTGGGTCACAAAAAATTTCTGCAGATAGAATGGATCCATGGGTTGCATTAAGTACTCAAAGGGACCCATAGCCCAATAAGGTTAAAAATCACTGACCCTCAACATACAAAATTATTCCTACTTTTTAAAAAATCAATATCCTCTCACATCTAATACACTGCTCTCAATCAATCAAAAGAACATACAATTCATTATTCAACAAACACATATATAAATGTGCTTCATAAAAATGGAAACTACTGCCTGGCTGGTTTGGTTCAGTGGTTAGAGCGTCAGCCAGTGGACCAGAATCACGGGTTTGATTCCACTCAAGGGCACATTCCTCGGTTGTAGTTAGATCCCCGGACTTGGTTGGGGTTGTGTGGGAGGCAACCAGTCGATGTGTCTCTCTCACATCGATGTCTCTCTCTCTCTCTCTCTCTCTCTCTCTCTCTCTCTCTCTCCCTCCCTCCCTCCTTCCCTGCCTCCCACTCTATCAAAAAAAAAAAAAAAAATCAATGAAAGAATATCCTCGGATAAGGATTTTAAAAAAAGGAAACTACTGCTCAAATGTGAGGGGCCATTATTACAGCTAGAACCCCATCCTCCACTAAAAAAAAAACCAATGACCCTTCTCCCCCTAAACATGCATGCCTTTGCCTACTGAATAAATCTCTTATGCCTGAGCTTTTGTTCCAGGCAGAGTGACCAGCACCCAAGATAAGAAAAAATAGGTGACAGAGCCTTATACTTAGGGGGACATCTCTAAGCTTGTCTGGGGCATCCCATTGTGTTGGTGTAAGTATTAAAGGCACCTCCGTTCAGTTTTGAGCTTGTCCCAGTTTGTACAATACAGTATATGGTCACCCTATTTATAAACCACATTAAAGAACTGGCTCCTTATCCTGAAGTTGGGATAAAGTGCTTTAAGCACAGCAGTGACATTAGATAAAGGTTTTAGAACAATCACTAAGACTGCAATGAAAGGGATGGATTGGAGAAGAGCGAGTCATGTGGCAGGGAAGACCAGTGGGAGGCCTTGACAATAGTTTACCTAGAGATAATGATGTCCTGGATTGGGGTGGTACCAGTGGAGATGGAGAAGAGCCTGCTGGCTTAGTGGACAGATGAATGGGGGTGGGAGGAAAAGTGAAGCTGGCTGGTTTGTGGTGCTAGGCACTGAAATAGGGATCATGAGAGAAAGTTTGGTGGGAAGGTGATGAGTTTTAAGTGAGTCCAGTAGTCTCCAGGTTATATGTATGGCACCCGTTATTCAAGGAGTAATATTTGCCAGGCGCTATGTTAGGTCCTGGGAATGCATGATCTCACGCGATTGTTGAGCGTGGGGGAAAGTATGTAGATCAAGCACACCAATTAATACTACAAAGGAAAACTATAGGGTGTTTGCTCGGGGCGCATATTACAGGAAGGTATGGCCTGGTCTTGGTCGTCTGGGACACTGCCCCTGAGTAAGTGCCATCTGAGCTGAGTCTCCTTCAGACCACCCCGGGGCCTAACCTCTGGACAGCGCCTTAGGCGAACCCCCCGCGCGTCCCCGCCCCCTCATGGGCCCCAACTTCGCCGACCTGCCTGCCGTCCCGCCGGTGCCTCACGAGCGTCACCTCCCCGTAGCTGCCCCTGCCCACGACCTGCAGGTAGCAGTAGGAGGCCAGGGGCATATTCCCGGCGCGGGGCAACAATCGGGGTGCGGCGGCGACAGAAGGCAGGGCAGCTGGCCACAGCGAGAGGCTCAGCTCATGACCGAGAAGCTGCGGTGCCCAGCCCTACGGAGACCGCCCGGCCCGGGCGCGAGCGCGAAGGCCGGGCCCACGGCGACGCCGCTGCCATAGCGATCCTCAGCAGCGCAGCTTCACGCATGCTCCGGCGGTCCGCGAGGCTCCACAGAGCGGTTCCGCCGTCTCCGGAGGACCATAGAGCCGAGGCAGCAGGCGGCCAGAGCGACTCCGTCGGCCCTGCGCGCGCACTCAGCCTCAGCTCCACCGCCGGGAACTTCCGGATTGCGAGCAACAATAGTCATGGAAGCTTCCGCTTCTCGAGCGCTTGTTCTAAGCGCTCTGTTAGTACTGGAAATGCGTTTTTACAAGTGTTTATTAGCCGCCTACCATGTGCTAGGCCGAAAAACTCCTTCCCTTCCTGGAGCTCACATTCTAATGGGGTTGGGTGGTAATGACAGATTCTAGACTCTTGCAAGTAACATTTGTTCCCCCCCCCCTTTGTCACAAGTCTATCTATGGATCCGGCAATCCAGCTTACTTTCTACTCATTTCAAAGTAGATTGAATATATCAGAACGCTTCACCCCTAAAAAATTCATCTTATGTATTGAGACGTGCAAAGAAGTCCCTAAGTGCTCCATCCCCTGCACTAAGTGACCTGACCAAACTCGGGCATGGCTTCTAACAGCTTAAGGCAGTGCCTCCCTTAAAGGCCTGCCTATGAAAGCTCAAAGCTGCCAAAAGAATTTATTGTTTGTTCCAGCCAACACCTCCCTCTCCTAGAGCATTAACTTAAAGCTTGCAATTACCCTGGCCGGTTTGGTTCAGCGGTTAGAGCGTGGGCCAGGGGACCAGAGAGTCTGAGGTTCTGTTCCGCTAAGGGCACAAACCTCCGTTGCATTTTGTCTTAGACCCCCCCCCGCCCTCGTGTGGGTGGCTACTAGTCAATGTGTCTCTCTACACATCCATGTTTCTCTCTCTCTCTCTTCCTCCCACTCTATCTGAAGATAAATGCAAAAATGTTCTCTGGTGAGGATTAAAAAAAAAAAAGTTTGCAATTGTAAAGCTTTCCTGTAGCCCTTCGAGGAGATAGATATATTATCTTCTACAACCCAGGAGTGTCTTTTTCAAGAACCTGAATTTGTCTCTTTGAAATGCAAGATTTCTTCTGCCTACATCTGACAACCAATTTTTGCCCAGTTGGGGGCAATGTCGCCCCTGTTGAAAATATATAATGTAGAGCATACTATTACCCCGGAGAGTTAATTCAGGCGCCATTGCAGTTAATCCCCAGCCTGCTCCCAGAGTCAAGTACATTAGTTCATTTAATCCTTACATCAACCCTGTGAGGCTGGTACTATTATCATCCTCACTTTACAGTTAAGGAAACCGAGTCCCTTGGAAGTTAAGGAACTCAAAACAATTTTAGAAGCCTTAGGGCTTGCTCACTCCTACACTCCACTATAGTCATTTGGCCTCATCTGTCCCAGAGAAAGCTTCCTGGAAAATGACTCAGATTCCCTCGATGTTTTTTTAGTCCTCACCCATCTCTCTTCCCCTCAGCAGTCTTTGCCTCTCTGGGGACTCCTCTTGTTTCTTGGTTTTTAAAACTTTCCTGGTTTTCCTGCTCCCCTTATACATTTCTATTCTCTTCTGACCTCTCATGCTCTCTTGGGTTTTGAGATTTCCCAAGGTTCTGTGATCTGTCCTTTGCTTTTTACCTCCCTCAACTTGCTCTTCGTCAAATGTATCATTCACTCTACAGACGTTTAGTATGGGCCCCACGTGATGCAAGGCTGGTGCCCTGCCCTGGAAGCACAAGGTGAACAAGACAAAGTCCTGCCCCTGTGGAGTTTACAGCCAAAGAGGGAGATGGCCATTAATCATTGAAGCATACTAACAAGTAATTCTTGCTAACTGAGGTCAGTGCCGTGCAGAAAGGTCACTAGCCCCAGCCGAGGCATTCAGGGGAGGTTACTCCCAAGTAAGCATTGCTTGGGTTTAAGTTTGAAGGAAAACTTTTTCAGGCAGAGGGAACAGCATATGCTAAGGCCCAGTGGACTTCTTTTGTGACTCCACCTCCACACCCCAGCAGGTGTGAATAGATAAACTGGGGGCTGATAAATGAATGAGTAAAACAGCACCCACCTACCTGGATCAGAAAAATGTCTCTATGGTTGAAGCTGAGAGACCTAGAGGCGCCATGGCTGGGTGACATGGATGGGTCAGCAGGGGCCAGATCATGCAAGACCTGGGTGTGTGTTACATAGGGAAAGGCCTAGAGCAGATCGACCTTTTTAAATACTCTGATTGCTACTAGAGAATAGACTGCAGGAGCAAAGTGGAATTAGGGGGAACAGACATCTAGGTGAGAGATGAGGGTGGTTTAGACTCATTGGTAACTGGGGATTTGGAGAGAAGTAAATGGACTAGAAAAATATTTTGAGGTTGAAGGTGCGGCTTGGGGTAGGGTGTCGAAGGGAGGGAGACATCAAGATTCCACCAAGCTTTCTGGCTTGGATTCCTGAAAGGATGGTGGTGACCTTCATTGGGGTGGACAAGAGGGAGAAGACCAGGCTTGGTGGTGGGATGCAGGAAGGGGAGAGAAAGGTCATTATTTTAGTTTGGACATATCAGATTGAGAGGCTCTGAGAAAATCAAGCAGGCAGTTGGCTGTGTGGGTGGAATTCAGAACAGGTCTGGTCCTACGTGTTGTCCCGTTGCACCAGCAGCACAGCCACCTCTCAGGCCCCCAGGTTCAGTTTTCAGCAACCTCAGCTGCTTTCTGTCCACCCCTGTCCTTACTAACCAGGTCTACAGGGTTAGTCAACCTTTCCTGTAACATGAGAACAATAATGGTATCTATCTTTGGGGAGGGTAATTGTGAACAATAAATGAATTAGGACAAAAGACGCTAAGAAGTGGGCCAGGCACTGGTCACTGTTAGCTCTTCCCACACCCTCTATCCTCCCCAGGCCACACAAATGTGTTTCCAGCACCTTCTATGTACCAGGCTTGGTGCTAGCCATCTCCCAACATCCCAGTCTTGATCTTGCCATATCCCTGCTCAGAATACTTTAGTATTTCCCACCCAAAGACTGGCCACTTTTAGACCCTTGCACCACCTGGTTTCAGAGCACTTCCCACCCTTCTTTCCCACATTCTCCATCAGGTTCTGATCCCATCAAACAAACACCTCCACTTTCCCCAAGCATGCTTCATACTTACCCACCTGCTTTTCTCTCCCTCCTCTTCCCATCTCCCCCTTCCTGTGTGGCTCTATTTCCCAGGCACCTCCTCCGGGAGCCTTCTCCTAAACCCTGTGGGAGATGAGTTCCACCCCTTCAAGATTTCTACTGCTCCTTCATGCTCCTCTTTAGCTTCTGACCACTCCTTGGATTCACTGGGCTTCCTTTGACTTGTCTGACTCCTTTTCCCAAGCATCAGCTCACTGAACACAGTGAGGCACTCAAGTTTCATCGTTGTGGTGCTCCAGTGCTTGGCACTGTGCCCAATCTACCACAGCGCTCGATCCATACTGGTGCAGGAAAACAGAACTTCAAACGTACACTTTTGTGTTGATCCAGCGCATCTTTTACAAAGGCCAGAAAACAGGCCAAAAGGTCATTCTGGCCTGGGGACAATAAACCTTTCCCAGAAACTGCTCTGTGAGACAAAGTCCAGGACAAGCAAATAGAAATCAAAGAGGACTCTGGGTCTCCTCACCATATCAGGGTCACAGCAGCCAGTACATTCCACCCAGGGCCCTGGAGTGGATTGACCAGGGGCCATGTCTGTCCAGTGTGCTGTGGTTTGTAGGAGATAGAGAGGGTTTGGGCATAAAAATTAAGAAATTGCAGTTAAAAGAAGGGTCTTTGGCCCTGGCCGGTTTGGCTCAGCAGTTAGAGCGTCGGCCTGCGGTCCAGAGAGACCCGGGTTCGGTTCCCGCTAAGGGCATGTACTTCGGTTGCAGTTTGTCCCAGGCCCTGGTTGGTCGTGCGGGTGGCAGCCACTCGATGTGTCCCTTTCACATCGATGTTTCTCTCTCTCTCTCTTCCTCTCTCTCTCCCACTCTATCTGAACAAAAAATGGAAAAATGTCCTTGGGTGAGGATAAAAAAAAAAAAAAAGAAGGGTCTTTGGGGGTCTTCGACTCTGCTGCTCCCTTCTTCCTAATAATGCAGAGGGCATTTCTGTGATTACATGATAGGCTTGGGTTTGGAGTCTGAAAGGTCTGGGTTTGAATTTGGATACCTACTCTGTCACTTGCTGGCCCCTTACATCAGAGCTTGGTGCTGAGTCCCAGTGCCGTGCAGAAGTCTGTCACGGGCTCAGAGACATATGTTCCTCATACTAGGAACACTCAGGGACACCATGAGGATAAAAATTAGACGAGACAATAAAGGGATTACAGCAATGCATGGCACATAACCACGATGAAAGGGTGGTGTTCATTGTCGTCTCCTGTCCCGGTGGAAGAATGATGGGGCCGCTTCTGTTCTTCTTTTCAAATCTGGGCAAGAAGGTCCAGAGAGATGAGACAACTGTCCTGAAGCATGGGTCACCCATTATGTATCCCTAGGACTGCCTAGACTGCCTCTGGCAGAAATGCTAGGGTTGGTGCCATCAGAAACGGGACATGGGCAGTCACTTTGTAAGCCACAGGCCTCCCTGGCCAAAGTGTGACAGTCTGAAAAGCTTGTTGATACTTAAAGAATTTTGATAGTAACACTTAACAGAGTTTAGAAATCCATTTTTAACTGTGGCTTCTTGACACATCATCGTATCACTGGTGCCAGACCCAGGATGAGACGAGCAGCCGGGGTCCTCCCAATGCATGTTGTTGGAGTGTAGGTCTGTACAGAGGGGCATGGTCTGAGTCTGGTCAGGAGTCGACACAGCTGGAAATCCTCCCAAGGAGAAAGCTTTCACTGTCAGTTTCTGATCCCCCAAATTGTAATATTTGCCTTCATCTTGTCTAATGTTTAATCCATGTTTATCTAGCACTTTATTGATTGACGGTCTGAGTGAAGTGATAAGGCAGCGGGAGCCTTGAGACCATGGACGGCATCATGGGGCTGCGGGTGCTGCTGTGTGTGTCCCTGGTGTCCCTCCTCACCCTGCAGGCCATGCCCGCTCAGGGTTCACCCCAAAGGCCCAAAAGCAGTGAGGTATGTGGGTAAACCCTCGGGGCAGAAACAGGCAGCTGGGCCTGGATGGGGCCTGGGAGGGGGACACAAGACCTTCACCCCAGGGACTGGGGCTACCCCCACCACCTTGACCAACTCTGACCGGAGAGTGAAGCCAAGGGGCAGAGGATATAGGCTGTGTCCTACTCCCATACCTTAACAAAGAGCCGTGGTTCCCTGAGCATTCGTACTCACTTTGACCCTGGTTTGTTTTACAGAAGCGACAGGCTGTGGACATAGTGAGTGAGTCTCTGCAAAGGAGTTTGTGGTGGGGACATTATTACAGCCTCGTTTTCCCCATACCCTGGGGGTGTGCCTCTCTGTTATTGCTCTGGGTAGAGGGACTCCTGTCTCCTGGAAATGGGGACTCTCCTACCCCACTTCATCCCCAACTGCTCGGACTCAGGTAGAGAGACAACATGGGTCTCCCTGGGAGGTCTGGTCTGTCTTCAGGCAGCTGTGTCAGTCAGAACTGGGTGCTGACCCCAGTACGACATAAGGTCTCTCATTGGCTCAGAGGCCCCCATCCCAGGCTACAATACCCTCATGTCTCACTCTAGACTGTTGATGGTGTGATGATTCAGAGTTTGAAAGTCAACTGCAAAGTCACCTCTCGCTTCGCCCACTATGTCATCACCAGCCAAGTGGTCAACAGAGCTGACGAAGCCAAAGAAGTGGGCTTCGATGTGGAGATCCCCAAGACGGCCTTCATCAGTGACTTTGTCATGTGCGTGCCCTGCCTGACTCCCACACCCAGAACTGTCCATTCACCGGGTCCAGCCCAAGACCATGGCTCAAAGTGTGCCAGACAGTGCCCCCATCTCCTCATTTCCCAAGGGCCACAAGCCATTTCCAGTTCTGAAGGGAGGAACAGTCCTATAGGCCAGTTCTGGGCTCCCATTGTGGACAGCAAACTGGGGCCACTGACCATGTTTTCAGCCTAGGGCCCAAAGAGCAAAAGCCAGTGTTTACGGCTTCTTTCTGGACTCTGGCTGTAGCTGCCCCCCTCACTGCCAAGGGGCCTCCAAGCAACTCTGTGGGCAGAGGGAGGCCAGCAGGAGATGCCCTCCTGTGAGCGCTCACCTGGACAGGGCTTTCTCAAGGTCTGGGCTGAAAGCACCTTCAATATGAAGGACCTGTGTGTTCAAGGAACGGCACCTCCCCTGAGGGCTTCTTCCTCCCTGCAGCACCGCAAATGGAAAAGCATTCATCGGGAACATAAAGGATAAAGCGACGGCATGGAAGCAGTACCGGAAGGCGGCCATCTTAGGAGAGAATGCTGGCATTGTCAGGTGAGTTCTGAGCCCTGCTGGCCCGGTCTCTGAGGCTGCCCTCCCCTCGGGACAGACCTGAGGGCTGCAAGGTGGCCTTGGGTGGAGGGCGGCCCCAGGCTGATGGGAAGTGAGCAAACTGCCCCAACCTAAATGGCAGCACAGGTGCACTGGACAAGGCTGGTGTTGACTTGCCCTCTCCCAGACCAGCCTACAGCAGAAGTGGGGCCCCACCCTTGGACCCTGACTCTGACCAGCCAGCTAAGATAAGGGGGAGGGTCAAGGATACCGGGAGCAGCACTAAAATAAGAAAAATTGATTCTGAGGCCCATGCTTTAGGTGACAAGGACCCCACATGTCACTTACCATTTGTCTGGGTTGTTGCCTCTGGTGGCATGTCCAGGGCCTCAGGAAGAACGATGGAGCAGTTCAGCATCCACATCACCATCAGTCCCCACAGTAAGGCCATGTTCCGGCTGACCTACGAGGAGGTGCTGAAGCGAAGGCTTTCGCAGTACGACATTGTCATCAAAGTCAAGCCCAAGCAGCTGGTGCATCATTTTGAGGTAGATTGCAGGTGACTGCAAGCTCAGAAGAATGGTCTCGGTAGCAAGGCTCCTGCCTCTCCCTCACTGTAGCTCTAAGCATTAACTTGGCAGCCATCATGCACTATCCCAGACCTGAGCACACAGGGAAGGGGACTGACCCTTCAGGTTGGGGTCTGATGGGCTCTCCATGGGCAAGGAGCTCCCTGAACCTTCCAACCTCCTCCTTTCTGAGCCTTGGCTTGCTCATCTGTTAAATGGGAGTTCCTGTTTGTCCCAGGACTGCCACAAAGATCACAAGAGATAATAAATGTCCAGGTAGTTTGTAAACCGGAAAGTCCTGGGCAGCCTAAGGGACTGTGATTTCTTTGGCACCACAGTGGTGGCTGAGTTGAGGGGAGCAGGCATGCACACCTTCATTTGGCTAATATGTGTGGAGTGCCTAGCCCTTTGCTGACGGCTGGATGGGCGCTGCACACAGTAGGTGGCCAGGACACATCTTGGCTCTTGGCTGAGACTTGATGATGGCCCAAATGGGAGCCTCAGTGCAGGAATTGCTTCAATGATGCAGATCGACATGGACATCTTTGAGCCCCAGGGGATCAGCAAGCTGGATGCCCAGACCTCCTTCTTCCCCGAGGAACTGGGGACTCAACTCATCAAGAAGTCCTTCTCAGGCAATAAGGTGTGTGGCATGGCTGGGGTGGTGGCGGGCCCTCTAGGACTTCTCTACCTGGCCCAACCCCTTATGGAATGTCCAAGGTTGGCCTGGGAACCAGGCAAGGGCTTCAGGCTTCCACAGGGATGAGAGAGGCAGGTGTGTTCTGGTTGGTATCCCAGAGGGACTTGGCACGCCTGGTTCTCAGAGCAACTGAGCAAAAGCCTGCATGCTGAGGCTGGGGAAGGTGCCCACAGTGGCTGTATGGTTTGGGGTGAGTTACTGGCTTTCTTGAGCCTCAGTTTCCTTTTTGCCTATCTCACACCCATAGGAAAGCATTCAGGGCACATGAGCAAATGTCAGATGCCGTTGAGGGCAGGATTCCAAACTCCAGTGTTCTTGGAAACATAATTAAGTTTAGCCACTTCCACTTGTCACTCACCACCTACTTGCAGGAATCCCAGAAGGCCCCTGCCTGCCCCCTCCCCAGTCCTGGAGGAGTATGGCATAGGGGTGAGTGATACCTAGCGAGTGTCCCCGCTTCCTCACTTTCCCTCAGCTGGAGCCAGGAGCAAACCCTTTAGTTCTCATCAATTTTAGTAGTGACTCATAACAGTTCATTTAAAAGAAATGTGTGTGTGTGTTTTTTTGTTTGTTTGTTTTTGTTTTTACAGTTTTTGGGGGATTCCTTTTAAACAAAATATGACACTACAGAGTGTTAGCAAACATGCTTGCTTTCAGCGGGGGACCGAGGGAATGGGTCTTTGTCTTTCTATCAATTCTTATCAAGTTGTTATTGTTGTTTTTTATGAACATATCTTATTTTTATAACAAACAAAAACTAAAAATAAAAGAGTCTTAAAGAGAACGTGGAAAATACAGAAGTAAAAAAAGTACTGAGTAGCCCTGGCCGGTTTGGCTCAACCTGCGGTCCGGAGAGACCCGGGTTCGGTTCCCGCTAAGGACATGTACCTCAGTTGCAGTTTGTCCCCGGCCCTGGTTGGGCGTGCGGGAGGCAGCCACTCGATGTGTCTCTTTCACGTCGATGTTTCTCTCTCTCTCTCTCTTCCTCTCTCTCCCTCCCATTCTATCTGAACAAAAAATGGAAAAATGTCCTCGGGTGAGGATAAAAAAAAAAAAAAAAGTACTAAGTAAAAACCATCCCTCATTTCCCTGAGCACCAACACCAAGTCCATCCAGACCTCACTCCCACTCTGGGTCCTTCCTTCCAGCCTCTGCTTTTTGACTGTTCAAGTGGGTTCTATTTTACAGCATAGTGCTGCAGCCTTGCTTTTTTACTGCATAGTTTGAGTGGACTCATGCTCTCATACTGCTGTTATTTTGTTTTTATTTTGTACCAAAAGTGGTGATACTTAGATTCAGAAGCATATAAGCAAAGGAACTACCTATAGGTGTTACTCTCAGCAGCTGGGTGAGGGTCCCACCTGGCTCATTTCTATGCCCATGCAACACACACACACACACACACACACACACACACACACACTCCTCTTATATTGTCATCTTTGCAAACATCCTATTTACTACTGAACAAACCAGTAATATCTCACACCCTTAATGGTTCCAGGGTCATGTGCTTTTCCGCCCCACTGTGATCCAGCAGCAATCTTGCCCCACGTGCTCCACTACCGTGCTGGATGGGGAATTCAGGGTGACCTACGATGTCAATCGAGACAAGCTCTGCGACCTCCTGGTGAGCCCGAAGCTTCTGGCCCAAGACTCAGAGGGTGGGCCGAGGGGCTTGTGAGAGAGGCCTCACTCGTTCCTTTGTGTTTCAGGTTGCCAATAACTACTTTGCCCACTTCTTTGCCCCCCAAAACTTGACGAACCTGAACAAGAACCTGGTTTTTGTGATTGACATCAGCAACTCCATGGAAGGCCAGAAAGTGAAGCAGGTAAACCGTGCCTTTAAAGTTCCCCCAGCGGAAGTTTCTCCAGCGCTATCACCCACACCATGCTCATTTTGTTGCCAGAGTCTGGGTTTGGGATTTCTGCTCCCGATCAGAGGCAGGGTGACTTAAGGGGAAAGTCCAATGGTTTAGGAGTTCTGGAATCAGCCACTTCTTCCCTGTGCAACTGTGGGCAAGTGCATTCACTTCTCCTCAGTGGCAAAATGGGGGTAATAATGGTGCCGCCACAGAACCACGGCTAGATGAGCAGAGAGTTTTGTTTGTTTGTTTTGTTTTGTTTTAGAGACAGAGGAAGGGAGAAAGAGAGAGAGAGAGAGAGAGAGAGAGAGAGAGAGAGAGAGAGAGAGAGAGAGAGAGAAGTAGAGAGGGAGAGAGAGAGAAACATTGATTTGTTGTTCCACTTATTTATGCGTTCATTGGTTGATTCTTCTATGTGCCCTGACTGGAGATCAAACCCACAACCTTGGCGTAGCAGGACGACACGTTAACCAACTGAGCTACTCAGCCAGGGAAGGATGCGCAGTTTTTAGGAACTCAGCCCCCTGGGGTTCTCTTTCTGAATCCCACCCCCCTTGAGCTCCTGGTACCTTTGCCTTCTCCCTCCCTATCACCAAACCCAGGGCCCTGCAGGATGCTCCTCTCCTGTCACCACCTGGCCATCCCCTCCTGCTTGTCCACCATATGCCTCTGCCCTGGGGATCTCTGAAATGGGTATCTGGAGCTGACAGAAGCCACTATCCTGGGGCTCTGTGCCTCCACTGACTGTCCTGTCCTTGCAGACGAAGGAAGCACTCCTTAAAATCCTGGAGGACATGCGGCCAAAGGACTACTTCGACCTGGTCCTCTTTGGGTCTGCAGTGCAATCATGGAGGGGCTCACTGGTGCCGGCATCTGCTGCCAATCTGCAAGCAGCTCAGGACTTTGTGCGGCGCTTCTCCCTGGCCGGGTGTAAGGGCAGGTGTCTCGGGCCACCCTGGTGTTGTCTCTGTCCCCTAAGAATGAGAGCATGCACTGGTCTGCTTTCTCTCCTCTGCAGCCACAAACCTGAATGGAGGTTTGCTCCAGGGAATTGAGATCTTGAACAAAGCTCAGAGAAGTGTCCCGGAACTCAGCAACAATGCCCCAATTCTTATTATGTTGACAGATGGCGAGCCCACAGAGGGTAAGCACCTCGAGGGCTACCTTGGGAGGTACTGATCTCTTCATTTCTAAAGGCATTCAAGCCGCACTTAGAAACCCAAGCACTGGAGATACTGTTGGGGGTCAGAAAGGCTTAGGGCAAAGGCAAACACTGATCTAAAAACAGAATTCAGACCATAAAGTCTGCAGGAGCTCCAAGGCATACTTCTATCCTGAGCTGGGATACTGGGGGAATTTCTGCATGACACAGCATTATACAGGGCCTAGGAGATTGGGCAGGATTCCTAGGTTGAATTTAATGAACTATATTCATCACCGACTGTGTGCCAAGCACAGGACTAGGGACCAGGAAGAAATACCAAGAGAATAAACATGTCTCTGTCCTTGAGGATCCCAGGGTCCATGGGAGAGGCAGATCCAGGGGCAGAAATTCTGCCAAGGGCCCTGAAAGAACAAGGTCTCAGGAGGCTGCGGGACCATAGACAAGGGGCACCTGGCCCAGAAAAGTTCCCAGAAAGCCTCCTGGAGGAGGTGACTGCTGAGCTCAGTCTGGAAGGAGGAGAGAAAACCAGGAAGGGATCCCTGGCAGAGGGGACAGCCTAAGCAAAAAAAAAAAAGGTGTGTGCATTGGCAGGTCCTTCCCGGGAACTGCAGGCATACGCAGTATAGGTGAAACAAGGGTGGAAAGGTCAGCAGGGCCTCGAAGGCCACAGCAAGGAGCCATGGGAGGGTTTAGAACAGAATCAGATCTGCTTGTGCTGGATCCATATAGATTGGCAAGGAGCTGTTAGCAGTTGTTGCAGTTCCCAGGTCAGCCAGCAGGAGGCGTTGCCTCAAGATGCCTGTGGGAACTGGAGCCAGTCTAAGATAGGAGGCTTGGGCGAAGGGAGTGTGCCTCAAAGTCCCCTGGTGCTCTACATGCCTATGAACTGGCATCCAGTCACTGCCTGGGTATGTGGCTGCAGGGGTGACGGACCGTTCCCAAATCCTCAAGAATGTCCGCGATGCCATCGGGGGCAGGTTCCCGCTCTACAACCTGGGCTTTGGCCACAATGTGGACTTCAGCTTCCTGGAGGTCATGTCCATGGAGAACAGTGGACGGGCTCAGAGAATCTATGAGGACCATGACGCCACCCAGCAGCTGCAGGTCTCCTCCTTCCCCCACCCTGCCCTGTCCCCCAGTGTACCACCAACGGCAGCCCACTGGGAGCCCTGCCTTGGCAGCCATTTGCCCATCAGCCTAGAGGAGCAGATAAGCTTTGGCAAGAGTTCAGATTAGCTGTGTGCCTCAAGCCAGTTACTTAACCCTTCTGAGCCTATGATTCCTTCTATAAAGTGTGGATCCCAACACCCCACTTTGTGAGTGGGTTTCCCATTGGGTGCCCAGGGTAATGCACCAGTTCTGAAGCTGCACCTCCCACTCCTGCAGGGTTTCTATGACCAGGTAGCCAACCCCCTGCTGGTGGATGTGGACTTGCAATACCCCAAGGACTCCGTCTCAGCCCTGACCCAGCACAGACATAAACAGTACTACGAAGGTTCGGAGATCGTGGTGGCTGGGCGCATTGCTGACCACAAACTCAGCAGCTTCAAGGCTGATGTGCGGGCCCGTGGGGTAAATAGTGGGCTGTGGAGGGTGGAGAGGCCTGGCAGTACCTAGAGGCTGCAAACCCACACTGTTCCCCACTCTTACCCCCCAACCCCCAGGGTAGTGCCCCCACCCCTGCATCATGCCACACACACTCTAGGCCTGAACGTTCCTCCATGCAGGTGTCCTGGGGACAGGAGGGTATGGGGCCAACATGGCTTTGATTAGTTACAGTCCCTTGGCCCAAAATGGACCACCTGTTACTCCTCATACCATGTCCTGCAACACAGGAGAGCAAGAGGCCAGCCTCTTCCTTCTCACCTGAACACCATTTCCTGAACACCTGCTGTGTACCCAGCTTTATGCCCAGGTGCAGAGCGCATGTTCCTTCCTGTGCATGTGAAGGGTCAGGATGTGTGAGACCTGGACCCTGCCCTGCAGGGTGTGAACTTGGACCCTGCAGTGTGGTTGAGGGTGCCAAACTCAGGGTTTGAGTGAGGAGAGCTGAGCTGGGCCCTGGCTCCACCCTGACCAGCTGGGTGACCTTGAGCAAATGGGTCCAGCTCTCTAGGTCTCGGTTTCCTTTCTGTACCATGAGGGTAAGACGTCATTGGAGAGCTGTGTGGAGTAAATGGAATAATCCACATGATACACTCACTCAATGCCTGATGCATGGGACGCCTTTAGGGAGCATTGCCCCATTATTGTAGCTGGGAAGAGAAGGCACACCTGTGTGCCGTGGCAGATCGAAGGTACAGCCCACTGGGGCCGTGGTGAGTGTTTGGAGGAGTAGGGCATGGTGGAAGCAGCCAGGTGCTTGTTGGCATCCCTGAAAGAGAGTAATTCCATGAGGTCACGGCCTGGTTCTCCTATCCCTGGGTTGCCCAGGGCCGAGGACAACTTGGCTCACAGAGGATGCTCAGCAAGCTTTTGTGGAAAGAATGGACGGATGGAGATGAGGAAAGGGGCTGCTGAGAGGGAAGCTGCAGAGACCAGAAAAAAGTGGGGCCCCTTGGAGCCTTGAGCACCAGCCAGTGGTCGAGCTCCTCACAGCTCATGGCCTGTCTCCCCATCACAACCTTCAGGAGGGCCAAGAATTCAAGACAACCTGCCTGGTGAATGAGGAAGAGATGAAGAAACTGCTCCAAGAGCGGGGCCACATGCTGGAGAACCATGTCGAACGCCTCTGGGCCTACCTCACCATCCAGGAGCTGCTGGCCAAGCAGTATGACCCCTGTGGCTGCCTGGCCAGCGCTGTCCACCCCAGAGTGCCCCTCAGCCTCAGATTTACAGTCCTGCTTTGCTCACTGACTTAATATCAACCAGTCAGTCAATAGTATGGGCAGGGCCCCCGGGGCCACAGGACGGCCCACTCTTTGCCCCCACTGAGCTGCCGTTGGGGAGGCCGCCCTTTACCACGGAGCTGCCACGTCTAGGCACACTCATTTAATCCTCGCCACGTGCAGGAGAATGTCCTCATTATCCCCATTTAACAGACGAGCAAACTGAGGCTCAGAGATGTGAGACCACTTGCCCAGTATCTCACGGCTGTCAAATTTTCAGAGTATTTCTGAGGCACATCCCCCAACCCTGTCAAATCTCCAGGCTTTCTGTGTGGAAGGTCTTTAAGTCGTGAGGTCCTTGATGACAGCCACTGACCAACGACACTCAATACGTGTTCGGTGAATGAGTGAGAGAACAAATGAGTGAAAGGATGAGGGAGTGCAAGTCCATTGTCATCCAAGCTTCGGGGCTTGGAGCAGGTGTTTGTCTCACAGGAAGAAATTGGAGGGGGAGGAGAAAGCCGACCTGTTGACCAAGGCCCTGAAGATGTCACTGGACTATCAATTTGTGACCCCGCTGACCTCCATGACCGTGGGGGGCATGACAGACCAGGACAACCTGGAACCCGTCATTGACAAGCCACAGGAGGGTATGGTCTTTGCAGAGGGGGAGGCTGTGGGCCTTGGGGAGGCTTCCGAGAGCCCCAAAACTCCTAGACTTTAATTCTCCTCCATTTCTTCCCTTCCAGAGTCTCTGCCTTTGGGTGAGTGTTTAAATCACATTGGTTTTCTCAAGGGGCTTCCAGTGGCTGGGCAAGTGGCAGGCAGCTCCCCACCCCTATCTCCCTGCCTCCAGCCCTTCATGGTCTCTTCTGCCCTGAGATGCCCTTGCCCACATCACTGTAAACTAGTTGCTGCCACGTGGCATAGCCTGAACCCCCTGCTGGCCTCCTTTGGGGCCCTTGTGTGAGCAAATGTCTGTGAAGAGGCCTGGACCCCCGGGGAGGGCTGGAACCCCCAAGAGAAGGGCTGGTCTAGGCCTGGTTGGCTCTAGGCCCGGGGTGCACTTGGACAATCAGGTGCACATGCCTTTTGTGTGAGGCGGCGAGGGTGACACTATCATTGTCTTCCACAGAGATGCTGGGACACAGAAGGTGTAAGTGGCAGCCATCTTGATGACACATATCTCTACCTCTCTCCTCTACATGTTACTGTCCCCCAGGCTGTGTCTTCATTACTGAGCAAAGCCCCTAGGCTTTGCCTGATGAGGAAATGACAGCCTCTGCTCCAGCTCCCTCACTGCCTCTCACTGGGAATCCTCAGACAATAGCCTGACGTGGGCCTGGCCTCCCCCACCCTTTTGCCACCAGCCCTACCAGGTGCCCATGGAAGGAGACAGAATAGGTCGGCCCACTGCACTGGGCCAAACTTCTCTTCCCCCCTCCCAAGAGGCAACGAGGGCTCTGTGTCCATTCCTGCTCCGGTGGCTTCAGGGACGGGAGGGGCCTTGGAAAAGGAGCCGGCAGCTCCAGGGGAGCCCAGCTGCCTTCCTTCTAACTGCCATTCGCTCTCGCTGGTCAGCGTTCGTGCTGTCGGCCGAGCAGCAGCCTTCTCCTACTCACGCCAGTGTCCCGAAGTTGCCAGACCAAGTAACCGGTGGTGAGTCCTTGGGAGGGTCTGAGGGACACCCCTGCCTGATTGAACCCTTGCCTTTGACCGGCTCCATCTGTCCAATGCGCAATCTAATGGACTCCATGCTGTGTCCCCAGTGGACACTGACCCCCACTTCATCATCCACGTGCCCCAGAAAGAGGACACCCTGTGCTTCAACATCAACGAAGAGCCCGGTGTGGTCCTGAGTCTGGTGCAGGACCCCAACACAGGTATGCCAGACAGGGCAGGGCCTGGGCTCCTCTGCCCTCGGTGTTCAGCCACAGATAGGACGATGGCCTGGGCCTCCACTTCCTACACCCTGTGCGCCTGGTTGGCCTCAACTTGCCTTTTTCTCACCCCATTCACCTGCCTGGGCCCTGTACAAGGCCTGCTTCGTGGGTGGGTGATCCGTGAAGGCGCTCAGGACTCTATGTTTAGAAGGGCCCCAGGCTCGATTTAATGATCTCCTGTTGTTGTCTTGAAATTCTTAACAATTTTAAAACAAGGATCCCCTCATTTTCCTTGTGTACTGGGTTCTGCAAATTACGTAGCCATCCTGCCCTGCCTTTCTCCCTAGCATGACTGAGGGAGCCTCAGAATCCGTCTCCCAGCAGTGCTCCGGTGATGGGAATGACTTCCTCCCTGTCCCTCAGTCACTTCTGTCCTCCTAGTCCAGTCATTCCATCTGCAAATGTTTGTTGAGCACGTGATAGGGGCCAGGGACGCAGTGGGAACCGAGGCAAAGTCCCTGCTGTCATGGAGTTTAGAGGGGACAAACAGGTGAGCAAATTCTTAGATGACCGTTTCAGAGCATGAGATTTGCTGTTAGGACAGTGAAGACGGGGAAGGGGCTCTTTGGCTGCTCAAGTCAGAGGAGGCCTCAGAGGCCCTACAAATGTGTCTACAGCACCTACTGTGACCTGCCCCTGTGTTAGGGACTGGGGTCACAGAAGGAACAGGCCAAGTCCTGCAAGATCTCTTTCAGGGCCCAGACCCAAGGGCTCTATCCTGGCTAGGTAGTGTGGTGGGAGACAAGATGAGGGAGGTAGTGTCATGTATAGCCTGGACCAGTCCTGAATGCTCCCCTCGGGAGGTAAGACCCTTAAAGATGGCTGGCATGGGTGGGATGTGGGGGTCTCCAAGAAAGAGGCATGAACAAAGGCAGGCTGGGTGACTGTCTATCAAGAGCTGGCCCCTCCCTGACCTGGATGGTCCCTTACCCCACTGCAGGCTTCTCAGTGAATGGGCAGCTCATTGGCAACAAGGCCAGGAGCCCTGGGCAGCATGAGGGCACGTACTTCGGGCGGCTGGGGATTGCAAACCCCGTAACGGGCTTTCAGCTGGAAGTGACCCCTCAGAACATCACACTGAACCCTGGCTCAGGTGGGCCTGTGTTCTCTTGGAGGGACCAGGCTTCGCTGCGGCAGGATGGGTAACTGGGCCGGGAGGGGCTTGGGCAGGGAGGCAGGGGTAGGTATGGTGGGGGCCAAGGCAGAAGCTCCCGAGCTAGCTCTGCTGTCTGAGCCTGCTGGGCCCTTGTCCCCTGAGCTGTGTCAGTGAATGACATTCATATTGCTTTCATGTGGGCTGTGCAGACATGTAGGACCCTCTGGACCACTCCATTTCCCTCGATTTCTGGACACGTATTCTGGACCAGCTGCCTGGATGTCTATGCTCCCATGGCACCCTTGCCCTGCAGTCCATCCCATCTTCACCAAACAAAGCTGGACACCTCTTTCCAGAATCCCGCCTAGTCTCTTCCTCTGCTGAACTCTAGAGTTCTCTGGCCTTCTCTTTCAGTACCTGTCTTAGTATGCCTTATCTCATGTTTGTTCCTTCATTCACACCTTCATGCATTCAACAAACTCCTCTGAGCACCAGAACCCAATGCTGAGCATCAGAGCTAAAGGAAGAGGTGATAAGTGGGAATCAAAGAACACAGACTCTGATATTAGACAGTCTGGAGTCCAAGTCCTGGCTCTGCTGCTTATAGCTGTGTGACCTTGGGCAAGTTACTTAACCTCTCTGAGCCTCGGTCCTCATAGGATCAGAGTGAGAACTGAATGATGCAGTTTGCGTGGAAGGCTTGGCACAGGTCCTAGCACACTGCAAGGGCCCTACATATAATAGCAACATGTGGGAAGAAGCATAGAGCAGGTAACACCCAATCATCTGGGGGTGAGAGTAGGGGTGGGTCATAAGAGCTGGGTCCCAGAGGACAAGGGTGGCTAAATGGAGAGGGGTGCAGTGCAGCCACATATGTTGCCATGGCTACCTGCCCCTGCAGGGTGGTGGTGACCATCAACAGGAAGAGGAACCTGGTGGTGTCTGTGGAGGATGGAGGCACCTTTGAGGTCGTCCTGCACCGGGTGTGGAAGGGAAGTGCCATCCAGCATGACTTCCTGGGCTTCTACGTGCTGGATAGTCACCGGATGTCGGCGCGGACACATGGGCTGCTGGGTATGCCTGACAAGGCAGTCAGAGCTGTGGGGTGGGGCACTGAAGCCAGTGGACTAGTCAGCTCTGCAGCTGGGCATCAGGACAGGCTCACCTGCAACATGACCTCCAAGGCTCAGAGATCCAAAGAGGGCTTGTCCTGGTGAGGGTCTTGTCTCTCAAAAAGGCTGCGATCAAACACACAGTGAAACTAACGTGTAAGTAAGCTTGGGAGCAAATGGAGAGAGGCCCGGTTAGCAAATAGAAAGGTCCAGTAGGCTCCCAGAGACCTCCTGGGTGGGATGGGTCATCAGCCACACTGCTTCTCCTTGTGGCCTTCCAGCAGACCTTGTTCTCTGTGGGCACCTACCCACCAAACCTCCCTCCTAGCCAGATTCCTTTGAAATTGGTCCAGAAAGACAGGAGGTATAACCACCTGACAGTAGATCTGCTTCACTATAGCAGGTGAATTAAATGAGTGGCTTTGATGCCAAAATTTATCAGAAACAGGCAAGCCCTTGAAAAATGTGAAGCAACTCTTTAAATCTCCAGTGAGCACCTACTAAATGCAAGGCACGAACAAGGCTCCCTGAAGTAACTGCAGCCTCCAATGTGCCTTTCCAGGACAGTTCTTTCACCCCTTTGACTATAAAGTGTCTGACCTCCACCCAGGCTCCGACCCCACAAAGACAGATGCCACGATGGTGGTGAAGAACCAACAGTTTACAGTCACCAGGTAGGCGGGCTGCTCTCTTAGCATCTCTGTCCTTGATGTTGCCCATCGTTGGTCCAGGCCTTCCTCCTGATGTCACATGGGTGGGGTTTCTGGGAGGTGTAGCCCTGATGGGTCCAAAAGGTGATCTCAGCTTACTTGTCTCTTCTCAGGGGCTTGCAAAAAGACTACAGCAAGGACCCCCGGCATGGGGCCGAGGTGACCTGCTGGTTCGTCCACAACAATGGGGCCGGACTGATCGATGGTGTTCACACTGACTATATCGTTCCTGACATCTTCTGAGCCCCCTAGCCAGCACACATGTCCAGGCCACACCTCCTTGTCCAGGGGATCCCCTGTGTCAAAGCACCCATGACTTCCATTAAAGATAAACTATGTCCCTCCCAGACTGGCTGCTCTTTGGAAGGGAGAATGGCAGGGAGGCAACTCAAGATTCTGCCTCTCAGAAGTTTTCTGGGGTCACAGCTTACCTGGAGGCCAGGAGAAAGCCCACATCAATTCGCCTACACCCCACCCTCTTCTCTGCCATTGTCTGCCCCATGTCTTCTGAATGGCCTGAGTGTACCCCACACACGGCTCCTCCCACGGGTTCAGGGACCAAATGACACTCTGGCAGCATGTACAGGAATGACCATCAACGGTCACAGCTGGCTCAGTGCTTCCTGTAGCAGGCACTGTTCTAAGTGTCTTAGTTGAATTAATTAGTGCATACTCCCAGCGGTGCTAGGGGAGACTTTTATCAGGCCCATTTACAGCTAAGGAAACTGGGGTTAGGTAACCTGTCCAAAATCACTCATCTTCTAAGAGGCAGAGCTGGGATTTGAACCCGTGCTGTCTGGCGTCAGCATCTGAGTGCTTAACTACCCCCACATCAATACTCCAGTCAGGCTGGGTGACTGGGAGCCAAATCCTCATAGAATTTGATTACACATATTCCAAAGTATCACTTAAAATGAATGTATAAGCCCTGGCTGGTTTGGCTCAGCGGTTAGAGCATCGGCCCACGGACCAATGAGTCGCGGGTTCCATTCCGGTCAAGGGTGCATACTTTGGTTCGTCCCTGGCCCTGGTCGGGTCGTGCGGGAGGCAACCAGTTGATGTGGCTCTATCACATGGATGTTTCTCTCTGTCTCTCTCTCTCTCCCTCCCTCCCACTCTATCTGATGATAAATAGAAAAGTATCCTCGGGTGAGGAATAAAAAAAATACTAATAAAAACATGAATGTATGAAAGAAATATGAACTATATATGGTCCTGAAGAAGTGCGACCAGTAGCTGAAGCTGCACCCACTGGGGTCAGGGCCTCAGGAAGCAGATCCTGCCCCCCACCCTTAGCTCGATTTCCCAATGAGGGGTTTACAGCCTCTGACAGTGAGATAATATTTCCCAAAGGCAGAGACAGCCACTGCTCAGAAGCTGTGATTTCAAGGAGCAGCAGCCCTCTGGTTCCTCATACTGATTCCTGGAATATTCCACCAAGGTGCCTTCCTTTCCATGGCTTTGCCTGGGCCCAGTTAAAGTGCAATGTCAAAGGGTGCAGGGAGGTGAACCTACACTTCGGGGAGCTGTTGGCCCTTCAGGTGAAAGCTGATGGGCCTCCACTCACTCCTTCCCAAAGAGTTTGTGCTTTTTTTTTTTCCTGCTGGCTTCTGTTCAGTTCCCACTCCAAACGAGGCCCATGAGGGCCCAGATCAATGACATAAATGCTGAGTCCCACAGCTGCCCCAGGCCCAGGGAGCACAGAGCCCTCAATGGCTTTCTTTCTCTCTCTCCCCATCCTTCCCTCTCTTCCACTCTCTCTAAAAATAAATGGAAAAATATCCTTGGGTGAGGATTAACAACAACAAAAAAAGAGGTTGAAGGCAGCCGAGTCACTGGCCAGGCCCTGGAAACTAAGGGATGAATATAACATGGCCTGGCCCTCCAGGAGCCCAGAGTCTGGAGGCAGGAGTCAGTCCTAAACATGCAAACCTCAACACAGGGTAACGTTGGAACAAGCCTGTCATGGTCAGCTAGGAGATGGAAGAGGATGGCTTCTGGAAGAGGGCACTGGGACTGGCAGAGATGAGAGATGCAATGTGCAGACAAGGGGAGGGCATGCCAGTGGGCGGAGAGAAAGCTCAGAAAAGCAAGTTAGAGCCAGGTCACAGAGAGAGCTGGACCACAGGACTTGGAGTTTGTCCTTTCTCTGGGGCCATGAGAACCGTAGAAGGATAATGAGCGAGGGCTTCCGCCATGGAGATCGGACCCTTGGAGTGGTGAATCTGGTTCTGTGCCCTGGCCGCCTTCAGAAGGGGGTGGCTGCAATCCAGAGGCCATGTCGGTAAGAGGCAACGATGCTGAGAGAGGCTGTTTGCTTTAAATGTGACTCCAGCCATGGCTGGTTTGGCTCAGCTGTTAGAGGGTCAGCCCCCTGACCAAAGGGGCACAGGTTCGATCCCTGGTCAAGGACACATACCTGGGTTGCAGCTTTGTTCCCAGCCCCAGTCAGGGTCATGCAGGAGGCAATCAATCAATGTGTCTCTCTTACATGATGTTTTTCTCTCTCTCTCTCCCCCTCCCTCCCTCCATCCTTCCCACTCAATCTAAAAATGAATGGAAAAATATCCTCCAGTGAGGATTAACAAAAAAAAATAATAATAAAATAAAATAAAATAAAATAAATAAATAAATAAAGACTCCACACCTTGTCACTATTGTACCTGCCCAGGAAGTCCTAGGGCTCAACACACAGCTTCTGCTTGCCCCAGGGCCTCCATGTCCCCCAGCCACTGGGAGTAAAGTCCCAACGCTGTTGACAATACCTACGGGGCTCCCTTGGTTCAGGCAGATCCAGGCCCCGTCACTCCACCCACACCCCAACTTCCTGGAGAGCTCCGCCTCCTGCTCCCCCCGCCCTGTGCTGTAGGTCACTGACCCTACCGGTCAGCTGGCTCTTATAAAGACTGCAGGCCAGGCCTGTGTGCTCAGCAATGGCGTCTGCTTACTGGTCCTGCCTCATCTTGGCCCTGCTCTCCGGCTTCTCCCAGCAGCTTGAGGTAAATCTGTCCCCTCTTTACCATCTGGGTCCATCACATGGGCAGAGGTACCAGCCTGGGTGGTCACCTCTGGGTGAGGAGGTAGAGGGCTGGGCAGTGACCTGCAGGGGATGGGGCTGGGTGTTGGGTGAACTGGGCTCCAAACTTGCTGTTTAATTCTGGAATTCTGGGCAAGGCTCTTAATCTCCCTGGGCCTCTGTTTCCCAACCTGTCAAATGGGTGATGCACCACGAACTGCTTACCTCACTGAGGAGCTAGAAGGGTCCACCTCTGAGCAAAGGGCAGAGGCCTCTAGGAAGGGCTGAGCTGAGACCTGTGGTGTGCAGTGGTGGCGGGGTGCTGTGAGAGGAGGCCTCACGGACCTAGGGTGCAGGGAAAGGCAGAGGGAGTCGGGGTATGTGGAGCAGGGGAAGAGCTCCAGGTCTGGTTCTCCCTGCCCTGCTCCCCTAGGTAGCCTGGAGACCTACCCTCTCCTGAGCTCAGTTTCCCCATCTAGTTAGAGCCCCTCCTACTCTGACATGTGGCTCCAGGTGGGTCCTATGTCCAGAGGCCCTTCAAGCTGTGTGTGTGGGGGGTCACCACTGAATCCTGACCTCAGCCAAGGGCCCGCCCCCCAGCCACAGTGGCCTTGGCCTTGGCCTTGGCCTGACCCCGTGTTTGTCTTCGCTTTTTCGGAAACAGAGCTTCCTGGAAGAGGTGAGGGTTTTCACCAGGGATGGGGCGGGGTGAGGTAGAGCAGAATGGAGCTGGTTGCCCAACAGTTGAAGAGGCTAGGCCATGACAGCAGGTCCCGCACAGCTGACAAACAGCTCACAACCCCCTGCCCTGGCAGGCCCCCCTGTGACTCAAGACCCCCAGGAAGGAGTGCCACAGAGCCATGTCCCTTTGGACCTCACTGGATGCAGCCCAGGACGGCCATTCCACCAGTCCCTCCTTCCATAAACACTCACCAAGCACTCACTAGACTGGGCTGGGGACACACAGTGAACGGCCCCGTCACACCCTCACGGAGCATCTTTACGTCCATGTTTAACCCGGACGTCTCCCCAAAGCCTCCCTCAGTCACACCTCCCCCCACCCAAAGAGGATGTTGGGGGCATGAAGGCACACCCCACACACTCCCTGCACTGGAAATAAGAAATAAGTGCCTGTTTGGGAGCCAGAATCACGCAATTACCAAAGGGAACAGTACGAGGGTGGAGTGTGATCTTTCTAAATTTTTTTTTCCTTTATTAATTTTAGAGAGAGAGGAAGGGAGAGGGAGAGACAAAGATAGAACCATCAATGAGAGAGAACATTGACTGGCTGCCTCCTGCATGCCCCCCACTGGGGATTGGGCCCACAACCTGGGCATGTGCCCTGACCGGGAATCGAACCCGCGACCTCTTGGTGCATGGGTCGACACTCAACCACTGAGCCACACCGGCCGGACTGATCTTTCTAAATGGAAGTGTGAAAGGTGAACAGGAAGAGCTAGGACAGGTCTCTGACCCCCCTGGGTCAGAGGTGCGGAGACCTGGCTTGGCTGGAGCACCTTGAGTGGAGGAGGCAGGACCTGCCCAGAGGACCTCAGAACCATGGGGAACACTGTCCTGAGGGCAATGGGGAGCGTGGGAGTGTTTTAAGTGGGAGGTGAACAGGGTCAGATTTGTGTGGTTTTTTTTTACAAGATTTCACTGGCTACAAGCTGCATGGAAACAGATATAGCTGTTCTCAACCTGTGGGTCGCAAACCCTTTGGGGGTTGAACGACCCTTTCACAGGGGTCGCCTAAGACCATCGGAAAACACATATTTCCTATGGTTTTAGGAACCCAGACACCGCTCCTCTATCCGTCTCCAGGCGGGTCCACCCTCCTGCAGATACGCCCACATACAACATGAGGAACTGTATTAAAGGGTCGCGGCATTAGGAAGGTTGAAAACCACTGGATTACAGGGTTAAGGAGGCAGAACAGGGCCCCTCCTCCTTCCCCACTTTGCTCCCTCCCCCCTCCCGCTCCTCTTGGCACAACGTGAAGTTCCTTTTCATGGTGCAAAACTCCCTCCCTAAGTGACTTCTTGCAGCTGAGCAACAAGGCAGGCTGAGCCAAGGAACTTGTGGGGCCCAGTGAATAGGGAGAAACAAAGGCTCAATCAGACAAGGCCTCTGCCCTCCATCTAAGAAGTCCCTGATCTTTGAGGGGACAGAGTGCTCAGAAAGGCCAGCGCATGCCAGAAGGCATCAGGACTGCCCAGGCGCCCATCATCAGAGCAATGGTGGCCAAGTGAACATGGGGATGGAGGAGACCACCCAGGCTTCTAACATGGGTAACTGGGACAATCAAGGGTTCACTTACCAGGCAGGGCCTTTGGAATCTGTAAAGGGAACTTGGAAGAGGAGTGGCCAGGTTGAAGACCTGGTTTCCCAGTGGTCCAGGTTGGCAGGTCACCACTGATCACCATCCCCTCTCCCACAGAAGGTTCACGACATTGAAGTCTACAGCACCAAGATCAGCTGCCAGGTGACCTCCCGCTTTGCTCACAATGTCGTCACCACAAAGGCCGTCAACCTGGCAAATGTTTCCAAGGAAGTTTCCTTTGACGTGGAGCTACCCAAGACAGCTTTCATCACCAACTTCACCCTGTGAGTGTCCCCATGGCTGCTGGCTCTGGGCTCTGGAGGGGAGTCTGGCCCAGTGTGAGCCCCCAACTCTTTCCCTGCAGGACCATTGATGGTGTTACCTACCCCGGGAATGTCAAGGAGAAGGAAGTCGCTAAGAAGCAGTATGAAAAGGCTGTGTCCCAGGGCAAGACAGCTGGTTTGGTCAAGTAAGTATGGACCCCCAAGCCTTGGGGAAAATGTCTGGTCTGCAAGGGATGCAAACAACAACAGCAGTAGGTATTATTATTATTGTTGCAAAATGTGTCCATAATTCTCATAACATAATCCCATTTTAAAGTCGAGGCAACCAAGGCTTGGAATGGGTAGGTGTCTTCCCCAAGGGGCTGGGACTTGAACCCCAGGCCCAGGAGGGGTGGGGTGGTGCAGTCCGGGGGGCAGCCATTGTCTTGCATCCACACTCAGGGCCTCTGGGCGGAAGTTGGAGAAATTCACAGTGTCAGTCAATGTGGCTGCAGGCAGCGATGTAACGTTTGAGCTAACCTACGAGGAGCTGCTGAAGAGGCACAAGGGCAAGTATGAGATGTATCTTAAGGTCCAGCCCAAACAACTGGTCAAGGAATTTGAGGTAAGCAAGCACCCCTGAAGGCCCTGCTGAAACTGTGAGGGACAGGATGCGGGTTGGGGAAGGGCCCCTGAGACAAAGCTTGGAGCGAGGTCAAGAACACAGAAGTCCAGTCCTCTCCACTTGGCTGAGGAAGCTTCGAGGAATTACAATGGTTCTGGCCACAGCAAATGGGCCAAGGGTAGGAGGCTGGGCTGAACCTACTTAGAACCTTGGGTGCTGGGCCCTTGGGGGCAACATCACAAAGTGTCTCTGCGTAGCTAAGTGGGTACTTTACTTACATCAGATCTGACACCCAAAGAAAATGATTTAGTGGTGGAAACTAGATGCCATCTGGCAGGCATTGGGAGAGCTTTGGGGTCAGAGTACCATCCATGGGCCCTTTGGGTCATTTTCTTGGTGGGAGACACCAGACGTGGCTGTCACAGATTGTCCTAGAAGCTGGTCCCTGCACCATCACTGACCCATCTCCTTCCCCTGGCCCTGTCCTGGAGGTTGGCCTCTGCTTGATCCCTGAGTAACATCTCCTTACCTTTGGACTTTTCAGATAGAGGCAGACATCTTCGAGCCCCAGGGCATTAGCATGCTGGATGCTGAGGCCTCATTCATCACCAATGATGTCCTGGGCAGTGCCCTCACCAAGTCCTTCTCAGGGAAAAAGGTGGTATAGATGCCTCTCAGGCCTGGGGGCAGGGGCAGGACCACAGACCAGTCTGAGCCCTAGGGCTTGGCTGATGCTAGTGAGTGTGTGTCTGTCTGCAGCCGTCACTGTCTCCCTGGCCTCCTGGGCCAGGAGTGAGGATGCTGGAGGCAGGGGGTGCTTGCTGATTATGACCTGCCAGAGGAACTGATATGCCCCCGCAGCCCTTCTCCAACCCTCAGTCTGACCCCCCTCCCCAGTTTCAGCAGGGCCTGTAGGGGTGCTTGATTACCTCAGAGTGCTTGACCAGTTGCTTGGGCTGGAACTGGTGGTGGGAATAACCATTTATAAAGCCCGGTCTCATTCTACCTGGGGAGGTAGGCAGGGCAGCTTACTGCCCGTTTTACAGATAAGGAGACTGAGGCCAGAGGGAGTCATTTAGATCTACTGACTCCACACTGAGGAGTGGAAGATGAAAAAGGACTTTAGTCTTGGTGCTGGAGGTTGACTCTGATCCCCAAGGCCCCTAGCTGTTCCAGGGTGGGTTCATAAATGTTTACATGGGTAGTAAACCTCAGTCATTCAGGACTTCTAGGGCGAGGCCCAGGAAACACACACTCAGAGGACTGCTGGCTTCTGCAGGGCAGTGCCCCTGCCCCAGGCTCTCTCCCACCTCCCTGCTCTGCTTCCTTCCCTCACCCTCTCCTCTTGGCACCAACACATACCACCCAACATGAAGTTCCTTTTCATGGCACAAAGCTCCCCTCCCTAAATGGCTTCTCAGTGCTGAACGCCAAATAGGCTGAGCGAAGGGACTTAGCTGAACAGGGAAAGACAAAGGCTGAATCAGACAAGGCCGCTGCCCTCCAAGGTGCCCTGATCTCCAAGGGGAGAGAGGTGCTCAAGGCCCTCCACCTCCCTCCCTCAGGGTCATGTGTCCTTCAAGCCCAACTTGGATCAACAGCGTTCATGCCCAGTCTGTACAGACTCCCTCCTCGACGGAGACTTCATCATCACCTACGATGTGAACAGAGTGTCTCCAGCTAACGTGCAGGTGCCTCGCTACTGGCTTCTCCCGGCGGGGGGATTCCACATGGCGTGGAGTGAGGGCTGGCGGGGGAGGGGCTGCAGCTGCATCTAGTGCCATCACTTCGCATCCTCAGTGCAAAGCTGGACTTCCTGCAGGGCATGGGGGTGGCAGGCAGCCCAGAGCCTGTGTGGCACACTCAGGAGAGTGGGAACGGACATCTTCTTGGCCTGCTAAATGTCTGCTTCTACTTACAAGAGTAGCCAGTGTGTGGTTGCTAAAGGGACATGGGTCTACAGTCTCTCTCCCCCCTTTCAGGTGGTCAATGGCTACTTTGTGCACTTCTTTGCACCCGAAGGCCTGCCAATAGTGCCTAAGAATGTGGTCTTCGTGATTGACGTCAGTGGCTCCATGAGTGGCCGGAAACTGGAGCAGGTAATCTTCTCTGTGCATGTGGAGGTGAGAGGTGGGGGGAGATTTTTTTTTTAAATCCTCACTGAGCCCTGGCCGGTTTGGCTCAGCGGTTAGAGCGTTGGCCCGTGGACCGGAGAGTCCTGGTTTCGGTTCCCGCTAAGGGCACGTACCTCGGTTGCGGTTTGTCCCCGGCCCCGGGTGGGGTCGTGTGGGTGGCAGCCACTCGATGTGTCTCTCTCACGTCGATGTTTCTCTCTCTCTCTTCCCCGCTCTCTCCCTTCCGCTCTATCTGAAGATAAATGCAAAAATGTCCTCGGGTGACAATAAAAAAATAAAAAATAAAAAATAAATCGTCACTGAGGATATGTTTATAGATTTTTAGAGAGAGAGGAAGGGGGAGAGAGAGAAACCTCGACTGGTAGCTTCCCAGGGATCAGACCCACAACCAAGTACGTGCTCTGACTGGGAATCGAACCCACAGCTTTTTTGGTGTATGGGTCGATCCTCCAGCCAACTGAGCCACCTGGCTGGGGCGAGAGATTTTTTTTTTAAGTGGACAAAGCAGATATTTCCAGTGAAAGAGGAGGAAAGGGGACAGGATAAAAAAAGGCACAGAGTGCCTGCCCCTTTGCTGCAGCCAGCAGGGGCCGCACCAACAGCCAGCCTGTCGGCGGCTCCCTCTCCCAGCTTCTTGTCTGCTCCTCTTCCTCTTTCCCAGACAAAGGATGCCCTCCTCAAAATCCTGGAGGATATAATGGAGACTGACTACCTGAATTTCATCCTGTTCAGTGGAGATGTGACGAATTGGAAAGATAATTTAGTTCAAGCCACTCCTGAGAACATCGAGGCGGCCAGGACGTTTGTGAGGGGCATTGAGGCTAACGGAAGTAAGGACAGAGGGGAGTGCAACGCCCCTGCTGCTCATCTCTCTGCCTGAGCAGCCTGTTTTCCTTCTTGGGGCACAGACTTTGCTGGCCCAGGCCTGGTAGACCCTACCTGAGGGTAGAGGTGGGAGTAGGGTGGGGGTTCTCAGGGTGTCTTCTCTGCGATCTAAGAAAACCCATTCTTTCTGTTTCTAACCCCTGATCCTGGTGCTCCACAAATCCCAGCAAGATAAGGCCACAGAGAACCCTTATCATTTGCCATTTCTTATGGAAAATCACAAGTGATGTCTTTATTGCTCCCCTCTCCTCCCAGTGAGAGGCTGGGAGTCCATCTGACTGTTTTCTAAATTGTTTCTACCATCACCATGTGCTTCCACCCCTATAGCAACCCTTAGAGGCTGGTTTTATTCCCATTTGAAAGAGTAAATCCTTCATTCTTCACGCACTAGTCAGTATTTACTGAGTACCACCACGTACTGGTGGACAGGGTCCCTGGACACATGAGCAGGGCCTAATGTCCCAAACTCCTCCACCCTGGCCCCATGGGCCCCCTCCCACGATGCTCTCTGTGTGCCAGTGACCAACATCAATGATGCGCTGCTGAGAGGCATCAGCATGCTGAACAAGGCCCGGGAGGAGAACACAGTCCCGGAGAGGAGCACCTCCATCGTCATCATGCTGACCGACGGGGACGCCAACACTGGTGAGGCGGGCGGCCGTGGCTCTGAATCAGAAGCGCAGTGCCTGGCTGCTGCTCCTGCCTCTGCAGCCTGCTTGCTGCAAGACCTGGGGCAGCTCCTCCCAGGTGCCCCCAAAGGCTGTGAGCCCTTTGAGGGCGAGGCCCTGCCTCCCCCTGCCAGGGCTCCCCACCCTCGGCCCTAACCAGGGCTCATGGCCGTGATGCTACCAGCTCTGCACATGCAGGAGTCAGATCTCCTCAGACAGAGCTGGTGCAGACAGTTGTCGGGGCTGCGGCTAGAGTGTGAACACCCTTTGATGCTGCAGGTGAAAGCAATCCCTCAAAAATTCAGGAGAATGTGCGGAATGCCATCGAAGGCAAGTTCCCCTTATATAACCTGGGCTTCGGCAAGAATCTGAATTATAACTTCCTGGAAAGCATGGCCCTGGAGAACAACGGGTTTGCCCGGCGCATTTATGAGGATTCCGATGCCAACTTGCAGTTGCAGGTATGCCTTGTCTGGTCCCCTCCAGGAATGAAGAGCGCACTCCTTCCTCGGGAAGCTGTCCCACCACGTGATACTTTTCATTATTAGAAAGAACTTCCTCCTAAGTTGAAACCTACCTCTGTTTACCTCTTACCGGTCAGTAATGGTTCTGGTCTTGCCATCAGGCTACGTGGAACAGAACTACTCCCTCCATAGGATTGCCAGATCAAATAGAGGACATCAGTTAAATATGAATTTCTGATTTAAAAAAGTAGTGATTTTTTAGTGTAAGTCTGCCCTAAAGATTGCATAGGACACTGTATTAGTTTGCTGGGGCTGCCATAACAAAGTGCCACACACTGAGTGGCTCACACACCAGAAGGTCACTGTCTCTCAACTCTGGAGGCCAGAGTCTAAGATCAAGGTGTTAACAGGGTTGGTTTGTTCTGAGGGCTCTGCAGCGAGGATCTTCCAGGTCTCTCTCCTTGGCTTGTAGATGGCTGTCTTCTCCCTGTCTCTTCACATCACCTTCCCTGTGTGTCTGTCTCTGGGTCCAAACTTCCCCTTTTCCTAAGGGCATCAGTCATATTGGATTGGGGTCCACCCCAAAGAGCTCATTTTAACTTGGTTATCTCTGTAAAGACTGTATCACTAAATAAGGTCACATCTTGAGGTGCTGGGGATAAGGAATATAACCTATGTATTTTGGGGGTACACAATTCATCCTATAACAGACATATTTATAACAAAAAATTAACTTCTTTTTTACATGACATTTAGATTTAACTGCATGCCCTGTATCTTCATTCGCTAAATCGGACAACCCCATCTTTCCTGGTACAGGTGACCGCATCTCCATGCTGCAGCAGACCCCCATGCCTTCACCTGCGCCTGCTCCCACCCCATATCACTTTCTCTAGTCAGCCTCTCCTCCTGTCCTTTTCTCCTTCTTAGTTTCATTCCAACAAACATTTCTTGAGTGCTTTCTATGTGAAGGAACTCTGTCCTCACCTTTTGCGTTCTTTCCAGTCTCTGCTGGGGGCAGGGAGGGCTCCCACGCACTGAAGGGCACCATCAGGGCCATGTAGAAGTGGAGATCAGGCCAGGCCTGACCCCGCCTGTGGGACTCAACAAACTTTGGAGGTGTCAGCGAGAGCCCTCCCACACTGCCCTCTCCAGGCCCTGGTGGCCTGAGATGACCAGGTCCGCTCTCTGGACTCCAGGGCTTCTACGAGGAGGTGGCCTACCCGCTGATGACGGAGGTGGAGGTGGTGTACCCTCAGAACACTATCCTGGACCTCACCAAGAACTCCTACCAGCACTTCTATGATGGCTCCGAGATCGTGGTGGCTGGGCGCCTGGTGGACGAGGACATGAACAACTTTAAGGCGGACGTGAAGGGCCACGGGGTGAGCTGGGCTGAGGCCTAGATAGGGACTGGGGATGGGGCATCGAGCACCAATGGAGCCTGTGCCCCCCAGCTGACGGTCCAGCAGTGGCAGCCCCTGCGCCAGGCCCACGTGGCTCCAGGCCTCCATTCCTTAAGCCTCTCACTTTCTCCCACCCCTGCCCTAGGCTATGAATGACCTGACCTTCACAGAGGAGGTGGACATGAAGGAGATGGAGAAGGCCCTGCTGGAGCAGGACTACATTTTTGGGAACTACATCGAGCGGCTCTGGGCCTACCTTACCATTGAGCAGCTGCTGGAGAAACGGTGACCCTGGCCCATCCCTTACATATCCGGGCCCCTCACTGGACCCCCGGCACTGCCCCAACATCTCCCTGTGCCTGCCCCTGGGCTGGCTCTGCCCTGGGGGTGCCCAGGAGGAAGACTGGGCCCCACCCCGGGAAGTGCACCCCATGCACATTCCCAGCTGCCCTGCCCTTTTTTCTGCTCAGCCCTTGAAATGTTTTCCAGGGGCAGAGCCCAGCCTGACATCTGGGGGCAGTGACGGAGAGGCTGAGGCTGGGATCGGGCCCTCTGTCCCCAGAGGGCAGAGCCTGGCCTATTTGAGGGGCCTTGCCAGCCTTCTTGTAGGTGGGACTAGCCTGTGAAGCCCCTGGGGCAGGGCCTGGCACCCGCTGAGCACTCATCACGAGAGACTGGTGTAGTGGCCATTTCAAGCCCCTTATATTTTATAGGTGGGGAAACTGAGGCCCCCTTAGAGAGGAAGCACAGCCTGTCCGTCTGTCCCAGGGAGCTGGCGAACCAATTTTTTTCTGAGCGCTAGTGGTAAAAGGGGGTCCCGGGCTGCCTCTGGGGCTCTTGGCCTGGTGCTGGGAGTCAGAACAGGGGAAGGCGGGCTGGAGCTGAACTCTAGGTTGAACCTCTCGCCACACCTCTCCCTACAGCAAGAATGCCCGTGGAGATGAGAAGGAGAACCTCACAGCCCAGGCTCTGGACCTGTCTCTCAAGTACCACTTTGTGACTCCTCTGACCTCCATGGTGGTGACCAAGCCTGAGGATTTTGAGAACCAGATGGACATTGCCGACAAGCCTGGGGAAGGTGGGCACGGAGAGTGAAGGCCAGGACTTGGAGGTCTTCCTCTGGGACCCAGGACTTGGGTGCCCTGCAGAGGCGTGGGGAGGCTAGGGAGACCCAGGCCCACCGAAGAGGAGCAGGTCCAGCGGGCACTGAAGGCAAACTGGCCAAGCGCTGGGGAGGGTGCTGTGGAGGGAGCGAAGCCACAGCGTGGACAGTGGGGTGTGAGGTGAATAGGAGCCTCTGAGTCCCTAAAAGGACATGAGTAAAGGGGTGAGCACCCTGCCCAGGGTCATTTCCGGGAAAGGGACTTAGGCTGCAACATGGAAGGGCTCAGTTAGATAAGAAGAAGCACTCCCAGCCTTAACGTTAGGCCTGGAGCCTGTGCCTGGGATTGTGAGAGGAAAAGGCCCTGCGAGCTGGAGGCTGGGACCAGGCCTGCTCACCTACCGCAAGAGGGGAGTCCTGAGTACCCCCACACAGCTGGGCGCAGGGGGTAGGGGCGTTGGCATTGGGAGGCATGGAGGCAAAGAGCTGGCCCGGGCCAGGCCAGGAGCTCCCGGTTCCGGGCCCCCCAGTGGGAGCGCCGCTGTCTGCGGGCAGGCCCACCCTGGGGCTGGGTGGACAGGCAGCAGGTTGGTCGCGTTGGCCTGGACCCCAGGAGTCTGGCTTCTAATACATTCCTCCTCCTCTCTCACAGGGTCTATGGATACAGGTGAGCTTCAGCGAGCAGCTGGGTGGGGGTCCCAGGAGGGAGACAAGAGAGAACCAAGGAGGCCTTTCCAATCATGCTGGCAATGCCCAGCCTAGGAAGGAGCCCTCAGGACACCTGGGCTCAGATCCAGCTCTGCTGCCAACTCATGAGCAACCTTGGGCCAGGCTCTGCCCCTCTCTGAGCCTCAGGGCCCTTTGCCAGTTGATTGGGGGGTGTCTTCCTCTGCCCAAGGAGGGACAATCAGTTTGAGAGTATTATGTGACCTGCGACATGAGCAGTGTCCCACATCAGACACTCACACTCGATTAGACCCACAGCAACCCTCTGAGGGAGTCCTCTTCTGGTTCCCATTTTACTATGAGGAAACTGAGGCACAGAGGTTAAGTCTGCTCAAGGACTCCGTCACCAGGTGGCTGAGCCGGGGCTTTGGCCCAGGCAGCCTGGTTGCAGTGCCTGAGCTGGCATTCACAGCACCCTGCACCTGTCTCATCATGAAACTAGCCTCACCCCCGACAAGCCCATCACCACCAGGCAGAGCGCCCCCTGCCCTTCCTGTCAGCCTCGCCTGCACCAGTACGGGTTGTTCTATCCAGCAGCACATTGGGACTGGTCACCACTGTCCCCTCAGAACAGCCCTGCCAAATGTACAGTCACTAGTGTGTGTGTGTGTGTGTGTGTATGTTACTACCAAGGACAGCAGACAGCTGTGAGCCTCATCCCACCCCAACGGGGGGGTGGGGGGGGGAGCTCAAGAGTGGTGGACAGTATCTGCTATTTGCATTACTCAGGACAGAGAAGCGGGCCATGGAAGGGCTTGCATTTTAGTCATATCACAGTGCCACGCCCCTGGCCTTAAAATGACAGCCACATTGCCACTAGTCCTAGAAGTTCCCTGGGCATGCCCCCTTTCTACAGCCTACGCCTAAGGCTCACATCCCTGCCCTCTAACGTCAGTGCTGGGGTTTCACTGGGCACCGCAGGCCCCCAGACAGGAGAAGGCGTGGGGGTTGGGGAGAGGAAACCCTAGACCCTGCTCACGACTGCCCTTCTTTCCTGCCCTGCTTCTTCTCAGTGATCCCCTCCACAGCTTACCTGGGTGAGTATTCGCCGCCGCAGCCCCCGCAGGAGCACAGCCCTGGGCTTTCCCCACTGGAGTCTTCCTAAATCAGCTCTCTGGGACAGGCAGATGGTTGGATCCTGAGGAGGTGGGGGTGGGGGGGGTGTTGAGGGCATTAGGAAGCAGGAAGGGGAGGGGCATGAATCACTCTGGGTGGGTTTCTAGGCCTGCTTGTGTATTTGAGCCCTCTCTCCCTTTGTGTCCACAGTGGGCAGCTACCACCCTCCTGCTGCGCCCTCCTACTATGGTGAGTTCTCCAGCTCCTCCTGGGGTAAGGCTCAGGGCCCAGGGCCCAGCGCCTCCTGCCAGTCTAGGAGTCCATCCCACAGGGGCCAAAGGGTGAGGGGAGGCCACTGGAACGATGAGAGGCCCCAGGATCCAGACACTTCTCTGATGTGCCCTCAGTGGATGGGGACCCCCACTTCATCATCCGAGTCCCAGAGAAAGACGATGCCATCTGCTTCAACATTGACGAAGAGCCAGGCACAGTGCTGCGCCTCATTCAGGACCCCATCACAGGTATGGCTGCAGGCTGGGGCTGGGGCTGGGGGCTCTTCCTGGGAAGGCCTGGAGATCCCCAGGGTAGGCACATGGACCAGGTCCTCACTCTCCCCATAATGCACCCATCTCTATATGCAGATCACATGCTGGGGGGGGGGCTGTCCAGAACCATAGGCTAGCCAAGACCCCCAGGGGCCAGTGTGTTGGGGAGATGGTTAGGGTTAAGGGCAGCCTGGCCCTGAGGGCAGGACCCAGCCTATATCTGGGGAGTAGTTTTTCTCTGAACATACTCCCTGGCCCAGGCAAGGGGCAGGTCTACAATGTGGGCCCTCAGCCGCCAGCATGACCCAAGAGTGTCTAGGAACAGATTGGGTTAGCTGTGAAGTTCTGGTCTCTTCTTGGGACCCCTACTCCACTACCTTTCATCAAACCTGGCTGAGGGGAATACTCACCCTTAAAGGCCAGCTGACCAGAAGATCTCACTGGTCTCTTACTGCCCATGCCTCTGGCAGGCCTCACAGTTAATGGGCAGATCATTGGTGACAAGAAAGGCAGCTCTAACCCTGAGACCAGGAAGACTTACTTCGGCAAACTGGGCATTGCCAACGCTCAGATGGACTTCCGGATTGAAGTGACTCCAGAGAGCATTACCCTGTGGAACGGGGCTGCACAGAGCTCTTTCAGCTGGCTGGACACAGTCACGGTCACACAGGATGGGTAAGGCCCCACTTCTGGGCCTCTGAGGGGCACTGTGGTCCGATGATCTAAGGAGGCCGGAAGGATTTGCAGAAATCCCAGGACAGAAGATCTATAAGGGGTCAGAGGGGAGACTGGTGGCCTCAGAGTTCAGCCCCTGCCCCAGGGGAGAGGGACCATGGTAGACCCCAGCCAACCCCTAGGGCCCCTGTCAGAGCCAGAATTGGCATCTGGACAGTTCATAGGGCTGACCTTGAGGGAAGGGCTACATGGACGAGAGCATTAGGTAGACGTGGCACTCTGGTAATAACAATGAACTATTTGCATCTTCTCTGGTTGAACTTATTAGTTGCCAAACTCCTCAGCCTCTCCCATGTCTTTCGATTACCCAGAGACTGGTGGGCAGGGCAGGAGTGTTACTCTTACTGAGGCTCAGAGAGGGGGCAGAACCTGCCCAAGGTCACACAGGAAGCCAGTGGCTGAGCTGGGACTCGATGCCAGGCCTCCAGATTCCCAGGACAGCCTCTTTCCTGCTTACAGAGGAGAAAGGATGCACTCAGTGGAGGGCATAGCTGGCATGCATGACGTGTCTTTTCTTCAACACCCCTGAGACAGTTTCTGGAGTCTGTGCTCTCAGGTGCCACGCACAGGGAGGGCCCTGCCACGATGTCCTTGATTCAGATGCCTGGTGTCATGGCCACTGTACCCCTTGCTGCCCTCCTCTTCTCTCCTAGGCTATCTGTGATAATCAACAGGAAGAAGAACATGGTGGTCTCCTTTGGCGATGGGGTTACCTTTGTGGTGGTTTTGCACCAGGTGTGGAAGAAGCATCCCGACCACCTTGACTTCCTGGGCTTCTATGTGGTGGACAGTCACCGGATGTCAGCACAGACACATGGGCTGCTGGGTATGGAATGTTCAAGCTTCAGGCTGTTCACAGGGCAGAGCGAAAAGCCACGGGAAAGGCCGTCCTAGCCACCAGACCCAGCACACAACTCCCCGTTCAGCCTTTCCCTGAACCCCGGAAAGCAGTGGCCATGTTACCTGGGGCGATGGCAGGGGCTGACAGTGTGCGTATTTTTATTCCCAGGACAATTCTTCCACCCCTTTGAGTTTGAAGTGTCTGACATCCGCCCAGGCTCTGACCCCACAAAGCCACATGCCACAATGGTGGTGAAGAACCATCGGCTGACAGTCACCAGGTGAGGGGACTCATCTGACACCCTCACCCTGCCCAGTAACAAGCCAGGAGGAACGAGCCCTCTCTGCCCACACATCAGCCCAGCAGGCTCTTCCCTTCTGTGGGGTACCCTCATTTCCCTCTGGGTCTTGGCCCTCTCTAAGTCCCTCTGAATCAGGAAAAGGCCAAACTTAGCCCCCTAGAAGGAGTCATTATACAACCTCGTTCTTGACCAAAGAGTTCTGGACTCCTAGAATTGGCAATGTCACACCATTTTTCAACCTTGGGTCCATGAGCATAGTAGCCATCTTGCCTACCCTGTGTATCACTGCATCTTTCTCCTTTCTCCAGGGGCTCCCAGAAAGACTACAGGAAGGACGTCAATAATGGCATGAAGGTGGCCTGCTGGTTTGTCCACAACAACGGCCAAGGACTGATTGATGGGGTCCACAGGGACTACATTGTCTCCAGCCTGTTCTGAGATGGCCCTACTTGCCTGGCATCTGGAACAGGGGCCCAGAGCCAGGCCCAAGGGAGGGATGTGACAATAAAGGCCACGGTGGAACCAGACCGCTGCCAGCCTCTGCATGCCTCTCTGAGCCCTGCTCTGGGGAGCACCAGCCAGGACCTGAGGCAGCTCAAAGGAGGGACTGGCTGCTAGGAAGGCAATTCCCGGGCCTCCCCAGCAATGTGGCTGAAAGACAGGGCTGGTTGGGGTAGCGCTGTGGGGAGTCAAATGTATGATGGGTGGAGAAGGAAACAAATCAAGAATTGACCCTGGAGCAAAGAGTCTCTGAGAAGCTGGGGAGGGCTGAGTGCATTTTAGAGTCCAAAAGTGTCCTAAGAAAAGTTGGAGGTCCTGGCTCAGGAGCTCCTTTCAGGACCTTCAGGCCTGGAGATCCTTCTATGACTCAGAAGCAGAGAGTGCCCCAGGGCAGACAGCCTGCAGGTAATTGCAGAAATCATCTGTACACCCAACCGCCCACTATCTGTCCAGTCACCAACCACCCATCCCTTCATCAGATAAACCCAACATTCTGGGCTAGGATCTGGGGGCACACAGCTTAGTGTTTGCACGAGTGCCTCAAGTTTGCCTTCAGCTGGGATGGGGATCCCTGGGATCCTCCAATCACACCCCAGGTAACCACCTGCTACACCCTCGCAAGTCCTGGGTGGGGTGGGGGTTCCGACTGGTTCATGGACTAGGGGCTCTGAGAGCCTCTCCCACCGGGACAGTTGCAACTGTCCCTCCTGGGTCTCCCTGCTTCCAGCGAGAGCTTTCTACAGAGCAGAACCAACCACTGCTTCCTGCTAAAGCCCTGTCAATGACATCTCCCACCCACTACTCTTGGGACAAAGACGGAAGTCCTTCCTATGGCTTCTCAGCTCCATCAACTCCATACACCAGGCGCTTCCCTTTACTTTCTGGGTTCCAGACACATAGACTGCTTCCAGTTCTGCAAACACAATCCCTCCTGTCCCCAGATCCTTTGCCTCTGCTGCTCTCTGCCTGAGGGGCTAAGGGCATGCTGCGTAGAGGGTGCCCCATTGAAGGAAACAATGGGCAGCTTTGCTCAATGGCACAGCAAGGGACACAGCAAGGAGGCTGGAGTCAGATTGGGAAGCATCATGAATGCCAGTGGGGGTTGGGATGGGATCTGGACGTGGGTCATGAGGAGGTTTTCCTACCTCCCATTCCAGGGGCCCCTCTGGATTTCCTAGGGACACCAGCCTGGGGTACTGGAGAGGGTATTGGGGGGCAGTCCAGGAGAAAACATTTATCATCAGAGGAGCCCATCCCTCCCCAGGAGTCTATGAGAGGCAACTTGTGGACTGGCGCTGTTGCTGCTCTAGGGAGAGGGCCACATGAGACAGCTCCAGAGTGAATGTGGCAGATGTCCGGGCTGGGCTGGCAAAAGGGCCCAGGCCTGGGAAGGGACAACCTAAAGTAGGCAAGCCCTGCCACCCGTTCCGTCCCAGGTTGGCTGAGGAGCCATGTAGCTTTAAACCAGTCATCCTGAGGTCAGTTTTCACATCTGTGAAATGGGGAGAAAGATCCCGCCAGATGGAGGGTGTAAAGAGGCATCATTACATGGTTTCTGGTCCTCCTGAAGTGCCTGCCTTTGTTCTGCCACTCCAGCTAGCAGCCTAGCCCAGCAGGCTGGCAGAAAGGCAGAGGAGGCCCACACCCCAAACCTGCCCCTTCCCCTCCCTCAGCACAGTCAGGCCTTCCATGCAGGCCAACTCCAGGCAGACTCCGTCCTCTCCCCAGTCCCACGTCACTCTGGCTGTGCCAGTCCCCGGCTACACCTCTGAAGCTCCCTGGCTTTCAGGACAGAAGTCATGCTCCCTGGCAAGGGGTACACAGCCAGTGCTGGCCTGGCCCTGCTTCTCCACCTCTCCAGCATTCCCTTCCTCCCCCTCCCACGGCACTGCTTTCCTTCACTGACCCTGAACTCAGTGCACAGGGTCCTGGCTCTGGCCTGGTGTCCTTGTCCTCCTTTACTGGGCTGATTTCTCTTTATTCTTCGAAACTCAATTGCAACCATGCCACTTCCAGGAAGCCTTCCCTGATCTCCCCCAGAGAACAAGATGACTCCCTCTGGGCTCCTAGTAGCACCTGGTCATTCTCTGGGTGGCAGCTGTCACAATAGGCACTGTGTCTATCATGGTGCCCAATGTACCCACAGCACTCTGCCTGGCCCGAGTAAGTGCTGGAAAGCACTCAGTGAACAAAACAATGATGGGCATGGACTCACTTCTAATTGTTCACAGAGGACACCTGCCCTGCTGACTGGGCCAGAAAGTCACCCAGGACCCCTCGGCTGTTGTACAAATTCCACAGGCCAGCCCAGGAGTGGTGTCCTAGAGGGGCGAGCTCGGGTGGGCATCCCCTCTCTCCGTGGTATGTATCTCAGAGCTAGCCCCACAGCAAGTCTGACAGAGCCCCCAGGTCTCACAACTCAGCCTGAGACCCCTGCCAGCCAGCCCGGCAGATGGAGAGTCCTGTGCGCTCGGCAGTCCCTCCTACCGGCCTCTCTGACCATCCCAGAGAGACTCCCTCAGTCAACACCCTGCAGAGCTCAAGAGCTGGGAGAAGAATGTTTTCCCTGATGGTCTGGTTTCTTCCCCTCAGCAAGCAAATGAGCTCGTTTTCTGCTTTCCTCTGGTTGCCAGGAAGCTCAGAGCAAAGCTTCGCTGTGCAGCTTCTCTGCCCGGGGCACTGATCGAACTCTCCTGCTTGGCTCTTCTCATTCTCAAGGGTCTTGGCTTTATTCTCTTTATGCTTTTGACTTGTAAGACAAAGGACTTGGCATTTTTTTTTTTAAGAACTTGGTGGGGTAATTATAAATGGGTTTTGTTTTTTAAATTATTTTATTAAAAAATTTTTTTAAACCTCACCCAAGGATATGTTTTTTATTGATTTTTTTTTTTTGAGAGAGAGGGAGGGAGAGAGAGAGAGAAACATCAATGTGAGAGAGAAGCATCAATTGGTTGCTTCCTGCACACGCTCCAACCAAGGCTCGAGCGTGCAACCTCTTGGTGTATGGACTGACGCTGCAACTCACTGAGCCACCCGGCCAGGGCTATACATGTTTTCAAATATGCTTTGCCTGAGCAGGAAATGGGTGGAATCTTTGGGGTGCCTAACCCTGGGGCATGGATGGGAGAGGACTTAGAGTTGGGGGCCTGGGTCACCCCTATGGGACTGGAGGCTCCTGGGAACAGAAGCTTCCCGGGGGGATGGGGCTGCACCTCCTCTCTGTCTTCAGTGTAGCTTCTTCACAGGGCAGTGAGCAGGCAGGCCTAGTCCTGAGCACAGGTGTGACAATCAAATTGTGTCATGCAAGTCCCATTGGAAGGGGGCCCAAGAGTGTGCTGAGAACCTCTACCCAGTTCACTCTTTTTCTTGAGGGGGAGGGGGTGGGTGTCAAAACTGGTTTTCGTGGATCACGACGGAACCTCTGCTCCCAGAGACTGTTTTCCTGCCCTCGGCCCCCAGCTGGGGTCTGGAGTGACTTTTATATGGGTGGTTTAATCTCTCTAAATCTTAGTTTCCCACCTTGGAAAATGAAGGGACTGGACGGACTGAAAGATCTTCCTGGGCCTACTGGCCACAGGCCTCGGAGGGGCTGACGATGGGACCGTCACATGTGACAAGATGCTGAGGGTGCAGGACGCGGTCCTGCAGCCCTGGGGTTGGCTGGATGGAACCAGAGACGCCCACTCCCTGGGCTCACACCACCTTCCTTTATTTGTAACAAGTGGAGCGCCCTCCCCGTCACGGTGCAGGCCCCACATGTGGCCCTGTGGTCACAGGATGGCAGCCATCTGCACACAGCGGGGTGGCATGGGGGTGGTGGGTATAACTCCTCCCATCAGGACTAGAGCTCCACACACCAGCAGGGAATCTCTTTTCCTGGGTCCCCCTGTTGATAATCCAGCTTGAGCTCTCTGGGATGGATAGACAGACAGACAAACAGGTGGTTAGCAAATCTCAGGTGTGGTGGGAAGACAGGGAGAAGGCTGGGGACAGGAACGTGGAGAGTGGAGTTTTGGGACCCCTTAGAATTCCCTCCAGCAGAGGCTGACAAGGCCCAGTCACCCAAGGGGATCCGGTTGTGTGGTGCACAGGGTCCAGGACTCAGAACGCAGGGAGTCTCCTACTGTCCCCAGCTCACCCTAGTGATCTCTGGCTGGTGTGTTTTCTGTGGGTCTGAGTTGATCATCCTTTGTGGGGTCCCACTGAGAGCTGGGTCAGACATGTCTAAGGTATCAACCTTTCACCTGACTATCTCTAGTTCCCGGGCACGGACAGGGGAGTGGAGGCCCCCAGAGACCAGCTCTCAGCCCCCTAGTCCCCACCCCTGGCCTGTTTTCGCTGAGTTACCTGGTGGCAGAGTGGTCACGCCCCTGAACCCTCAGTGTTCGCTCACTGTCATCTGCTGCTGAGGGTCCCCAGAGCACATCCTGGTAAAACTGGCCTGAAAGACAAAGGGTTGGTCATGAGGGATACAGACCTGGGGACTGGGAGACACACAGAGGTGGGGCACTGCCTGTTTGCAGGCAGAGGTGGTTTCTGAGGATGCCCTGAGCCAGGGCCAGGGGGACTGGGAGACACACAGAGGTGGGGCACTGCCTGTTTGCAGGCAGAGGTTGTTTCTGAGGATGCCCTGAGCCAGGGCCATGGGGACTGGGAGACACACAGAGGTGGGGCACTGCCTGTTTGCAGGCAGAGGTGGTTTCTGAGGATGCCCTGAGCCAGGGCCATGGGCAGCATACCAAGGGTCCCGTTAACGTGGCTGGAGAAGCGGTCAGTGTCCCGCAGAAGCAGTCGAATGCCTTGCCCAGGGCCGTTCCAGGACAGCAGGCCGATGGTCACTTTGTCTGGGCTGCTGAGCAGCAGGAGCCCCTCCTTGTCCATGGTCATCTTGAGGCTGTGGGAAACCCAGCCTCCTGAGAGCAAGGCAGGCACGGAGCCACCCACAGGGGACCTTGGCAGTTGGGGTGGGGGTGGGCGGGGGCGGGCCTGCTGTGGCCTTGGGTGGGAAGTCCATTACCTTCTGAGCTTCAGTTCCTCATTAGTAAACAAAGTAAATTTAATAAACCTGGTGATCCCAGCATTTATAAAACAAAATAACAGTTCCTTTCCTTTTTTAGATTTGCTTTCTCATGGATTCCTTTCACACGATCCTGGGGAATCTGACACACTTGCTCTGTCCTTTTGTGTTCACAGCCAGTGCCACTGGCTTCTGGTGATCGGTGTTTAATTGTCTGTTTAATGTCCAGAGGGCAAGTCTCTTCTCATTCTCTGCCCTTCTTTTTTACTTAAAATAATCTTTGAAATTCTTACCTTTTTAGTTTGCTTAGGAATGTTAGGCTCCTTTAAACATGTTGACTAAGACCCTGCTGTTACCCGGAGGTTATTTTGAATGGACTAAATTTACACTGTCTGGACGGGTTCACTGTGAGAGGAGCGGTCTGTTTTTCTTCATGTAGATCTCCTATAGTTCGTGAAAGTGTGTGGACTCTCTGTCACTACGATTAATAGGAACTCTTGACTCCATCTTCTGGTGTGTATGCCCAAAGCAGAGAAATGCCTTGTGTGTTTATCAGATACGAAGAAACTTTAAGAATTTTTATGAAATTGGGAGGTTTTCAGGTGAGACCCTCAGATTTGCTAGGTGCTCACTCATTTGTCCAGTGGAAGCCAGCCTCTGCTGAGGGGCTCGGTTAGAGGGAATGGATAAGGCTGTTTGTGCTCAGCACAGGCTGGGGGCTCGGAGGGCTGTGCTCCAAGAGGGCCAGGGCCTCGGCCTCTCTCCCAGGCCCCTCATGACGTCCAGAGCTGGAGAGCTTTCTCTGCAAGGCTCTACAGTGAGGCTGCCCCACCCAGCAGAGGTCACCGTCGCCTCCATTACCTACCAGCTGCCTGATGTTTGATGCCAAGACGAACATGTCTCTCCTCATCAGGGCTTCAAGAGTAGCCTTGGCCGGTTTGGCTCAGTGGTTAGAGCATCGGCCCGTGTACCAAAGGGTCTCGGGTTCGATTCCCGGTCAAGGGCATGTACCTGGATTGCAGGTTCGATTCCCAGCCCTGGTTGGGGTTGTGCGGGAGGCAACCAATCAATGTGTCCCTCTCTCCCTCTCTTTCCCTCTCTTTCCCTCTCTCTCTCTCTCTCTCCCTCCCTCCCCCCTCTTCCTCCCGCCCTCCCTCCCTCCCTCCCACTCTATCTAAAAATCAATGGAAAAATATCCCCGGGCGGATTAACACACAAGAAAAACAGTAGGCTAAGAATAACATTCATAACCTCCCGTCCTCTCCTTGTTGGACGGTGTCTTCCAACTTCTCATTATTGTCATCATTACCTCACCATGTAGGCAGCTGCCCTCCAGCATGCCCAGTGGGCACTGCCCCTTCTAACGAGCAAAGTGCTCCTCGGCCACACTCTCTCACTGGGTCTCCCCCAGCCTCTAACTCAGGCAGGCTTAGGGTGATTCTCCCCAGTTATGAGTGAGGAAACCGAGGCTAAGAAGGTCTAAGCAGCCTGCCCAGGCTCACACAGGATTAGCAGCAGAGCTAGCTCCAAGCCACATTGTTCCCTGCACAGGAGAGTGATATGGGTTAGCTGTGAGGGCAGCCAGGTCCCTAGGACAACCCCTTGGTGCCTCCAGAGCAGAAGGTATGGTGCAGGGCTCTGCCCACCCGGTAGGTGCAGCCCACTGCAGAGGCCGCATGCCCAGCCCAACCACTCCAGCCGCAAGCCCATGGCCTCAGACCACTTGTCAGCACTGCCGCCAGCTAACAGAGTTGGTCACTGCTGGTGCCGACCCTGAGGCTTACCCGGGCATCACCGAGAACAGCGTTTCCTTCCACTTGTACTCAGAGTTTCTTTGGTTCCGAGTCACTATCACGTGCTCAGGGGACGCGTAGACCTGCAGCTGGGGTTTCTGGAAGGTCACCTTGATCCATGAGAACTGGGCCTTGTTCATCTCATACTGGCCCGTCACCTCGAGCCCTGAGAGAGCCGGGAGCAGAGAGGTCAGAGCTACGGCCCCAGCTGGGCACTGGCCTGAACACGAGGTCCTCCCTGATTTTATCCGCAGAACTGTCCTTCAAGTCCCCTCCTCGGTGCCCTTTGCCCAGCATCCCCTCACACTGGAACCTCGTTTCCACAACCTTTTCTCTCATCCCCTGGATTCATTTGACTTTGGAAGGGCCTCAAATCCTCAATGATGGACACCTTCAAATAGGTGAGCCCTCTGAGAGGGAGGTCTTGTCTAAAGTCAATTAACATTTACAGAGCCCCTGTAGTGTGCCTGGCCCTGAGCTAGGTGCTATGGCCAACAGTGAGATGGAAAATCAGTGGTCCCCACCCTCAGGGGGCACACAGACGCGGGCCTGGCGTGCGGAAGTGGGAGACCGTGCGTGAGCTAGGTGCTGGGCGTCCCCACGTCTGACTTGATACCTCAGCTCAACCAGTACAACCCTCCGGGGGCTGGGAAGCAGGTCTGGTCAGCACACCTCCCTCCTCCACACTCTCTACAGTCCTACTACTATCTTTCAGGGCTCTTCCTCTTCCTAGTGAACCCCCACTTATCTGCCAAGGCCCCGTCACTCCTGTGTGACCCTGTGTGGCCTCCCCTGACCCTCAAATAGCCCTAGCCTCCTCCTCTGGGCTTGTCTCTATGTCACTCTGGGCACTGACTGCAGGTCCATCTCTCCACCCCTGAAGTATGGCCATGCCTGAGGGAAAGACCACACCTGGTCACCCCGAAGTGCCAGGCCACCCAGACCTGCACATGGGGTACCCAGTGAAAGGTCTGTGGGTGGATGGATGAGTGCAAGGGTCGGTGCTCAGGGGCATGACCATGCCACGACCCGGGACAGACCCACACAGGTTGAGTGTGCCTCTGTGGGGAGGTGACCCAGTGCCATCTGCGGGGTGGTGAGCTGGGGCTGAGTGGTGTGTCTGGGTTTCTCTGGATGGATAACTGGTCAGGGTCTCACCTTGGTCAGGGTCTGAGAGCAGGTTCATTGGCTCCTGAGTGTGCTTGATGTCCACACAGAGCTGGTCCACGCTCTGCCCAGGCAGGGGCAGGATGACGGTAGGAGCCTGGATGCGGGCTGGCACAGCAGATTAAGTTCCTGGGGCAGGTACAGCGGGCTGAGGGGCAGGGATGGGGAGGGGGTTGAGGGGGGCTAGCAACTTACCTGGTGGTGGGGTTGTTGGGTTTGTTTCTGAAAGAAGAAAAAGTCTGAGTTTAGGCATACCCTTCCTGGGAGTTGGGGGTGCGAAGAGTTGAAGGATGGAGTAGTGGATGGGTGTGGCCAGGGTTCCTTCTCCACTTCAACATTGAAAAACCCATGTAACAGGTTCATAGAGATCCCCAGCGCTCTCCCATCCCAGGGTCTTCCTGCTATAGGGCCATAGTCTACAATAGGGCCATGGTCTGGGGGCTACTTTGATTAAATCTACTTCATGAAACACTGTATTGGGACTGGAGGAGACAGACACAAATACAGCATCAGCCAGGAACAGAAGGGAGAAGGCAGTCAGAGTTCGGAGCAGTCAGCATGCCCTCCAGCCATCACTGCCACCTGCCACCTGCCACCCACCAAGCTCCAGCCCTGCGACCCTTGCCCCACATCCAGCACCTAGGAGAGCCTCTGCAAAGAGAGTTCCACACAGACGGCACGCTGGTAGGGAAAACACCGAGGAGACAGGGGCCAGCCTGGCTTTGCGGCTGTGTCTGAGTCCACATTTGGAGATTAGAAACAGCTCATGGGACCACTAATGGCTTTGGGAATGGAGGAAGCCTTTCCTTTCTAGAAGGTTCCATCCTGAGCCAGCCTCCAGAGTGTCATGAATCCGATTCATTGAAAATAAGGGACACGCTACTTAATGTCCCGCCCACAGCCACTCCCTGGTCTGTGTGGCCCTGCGGTGGTGCTTTCTCACATCCAATTCTGCAGACAGGTCTACCGGCCACCTCGAGGAAACGAGCGCCCCGAGGTCAGACAGGGGCTTACCTAATACGTCCACACTTTCTGCGCTCCCGACACTGTCATAGGAAAGGTAAAACGGACGCTGATAAACGACAGATGCTTGCAGTCCTGACTTCCACGGGTGGCTGGACACCATCCCGAGAGGTCCTGCTGTAGAAAAGTTGATACTTGCAGTCTTCGCTCAAGTAGTGTTATGGGTCCCCACTGCCAGGACTTGGGCCCCACCCCAGGAGAGAAGGCAGATGGCTCTCTTCCCTACACCCACCACCTGAGAGCCTCGCCCCCCACAGCCAGGAGACATTCAAAGCTGGAAAAAGGGACCCTTCTTGAACTCCTCCCCACTGGGATATCAGCCACCCCAAGGCAGTGCTCCTCAAACTACCTTGTCCTCTGAAGCCACTTCTGCCAGGGATTAAAGCGTCTGCTTTGATGGTTCCTAATCAGACACACCCCAATTAGAGTCCCAGCCCTGGCACCAGCCCGCGAGCCAAATAAGCCACAGTCTGTGGCCAGCATCAAGGTTCTGCCAATCTCCCCTCCCCCTCCCTGTCCCCCTTTGCTACCTGGTATTGCGGGCCCTCTGCTTCTGAAGACATGGTGACCTGGAAACCAGAGACCTGGGTGTGCATGCAGCTGGGTGGGGACTGTGCCCTAGCACCCAGGACAGCCAATATCTGAATGAACAGGTGACTAACTGCACCAGTGTGCTTGGGCAGACAATGTCCCCTCCTGGCAGTAGAGCTGGGCTAGAGAGGCCCTGGCCAGCAACCTTGTGGGACTGGTGTCCTAGGTCCTGTATCAGACAACTGTCACCAAGACCAGTCTTCGAGGGTATTAGGCCCTTACGTGAGGATAGTAGGCTGCTCCTGAGTCTATTTTCATTTTCTGAATAAAACAAAAAGAGAGAGGAGAGACAGAGAAAGAGAGAGTGAGAGAGATACTGAGGTGGTTTTGATAAATTTGAAGTGCTTATTTAACCCTGCTTCCAACCCCAGCACTACATAGATGCAGTGAACTTGGAAGGGTTGGGGGCCCTGGCCTCAGTTTCCTCATCAATGAAATGGAATGTGTCTCCTGGGGGTCCTGGGAGTCTGTGTGGTAGGGACAGGGTCTTGGTCAGCATGTGGGGGCGAGGCTGGGGAGAACACTGGGTCAAAACCCTGTTGCCACAGAGGTAAGGAGCCCACTCTTACACTCACCATTTTCCACGGGCTTCTCAGCAACTTGAGACTGCTCTTGGCCTTCAGGTTTGGTGACCACCATGGACGTGAGGGGGGTGACAAAGCTGTAGCTGAGCGACAAGCCCAGGGCTTGGGTCTCGAGGGTCTGCTTCTCAGCATCTGACGCAGAAACCCTGCGGTGGAGAGCACTGGCAGCTCAGCAGGTCTGCGGATGCCCAGTCCCATTCTCCCTCCCCTCCAGACCTTGGCGGGGGGGAATGGTTCCTGCTGGGAGAGTCTGGAGCTCAGACACCACACCATGACCCCCTTCTCCATGCCTAGGAGATGCCCCATGCCAGCTGTGCCACCGCACTCATGAGGAGCTTGGGGAGGCCCTGAGGCCCTGTGTGGCCGCCCAGTGGGTCCTGAGGGGTGCGAGCCACCCACATTTTCTCCAGCAGTTGCTGGATGGTCAGGTATGCCCAGAGTCTCTCCATGAAGCCGTGGAAGATGTACTTGGGGCTTCGGAACTCCTCCTGCTGCTCTGCCACCATGGACTCCATTTGGAAGGTGATGTTCTGCCTGGGCTGGAAAGAGGGGCCCGGCCAGGACAGGCGCAGTGAGGGCCCGACGCCCACAGCTGGCCTGGCACTTCCGGGCACTTCCATGAGAAACCTGGTTGGGGCTGGGGCAGGTCCCGTGCATTGGCTGTAAGGACCACATTTCCTTTGAGTAGAGTGGGGAACAGGGAGGGCGTTTAGGGGTATGAGGGGCTCAGCCTCACAGTCCCCAAGGATAGGAGGTGGGGAGAAGAGGCAGAAACTCTCACGTACAGCATGGCAGGTGCAGAGCCGGAGGCTCAGGTCAAGTGGGAGGAAGGAAAACCAGGATGGGATCTGGGCCCCAGGCCGGTGCGGAAACAGTAGCAAACGCAGGTTAGAGCAGAAAGGGCCCCGGACACAGCCCACCCTCCTCCAAAGGAGGAGACAGGGGAGAGAAGCACCTTCCCCAGCAGCCAGTGGCAGAGTTGGAAAGAGAATTCAGGTGTCACGGCCCTGATAGGGTTTGGGGCCCCATCCCAATAAGCTGTCCCTTTGACCAAGCTGGTGCCCTCTGCTGGGACCGGGCACTGTCCAGTGGTGACAGTGAGGCATGTGCCCAAGTTCCAGGTGGACTGCTGCTTCTTTCCCCAGGGTGGGGCCTCCTGGTCTCAGGCTGCCCTGGCCAGCAGCCTGGGAAATGGGGTCTGAGGGCAGAGGAACTGCATCCCTCTCTTGTCACAACTTCCACAGCAGCCAAGAACCTTCACAGTGCAGATCAGATCCCATCCGTGCTGCTGGGAACACCCTCCTCTGTCTCTCACCAGAGCTGGGCCTCCCAAACCTTTGTCACCTGCAGGCCACCTGCACAAATGTTGTCCTATCCACATGTACAGCTAGTTAATTGATGGTTTTCCTTAAATGAACTTTAAATAGACAAATACTCTTCACTTGGTCTCATCCCAAGCTATAATATCAGTGAAATCCTAGGTCTGGATTTGAGTTATATTTCTCAGAAGACACATTAAGATAAACATAATTACTGAAATAAAGACATGTTGTGACTCACACTTTGGGAACTCCTGGCCTCCAGAATAATACCAGCAGCTCACATGTATGAAATGTTTACCCTGGGCCAGATGTTAACCCCCACAGCAGTCTTACAAGGTAGATAAGGTGACCAATTCTCATTTTCACAGGAGAGGAAACTGAGGTGCAGGGAGATGACTCCCCAGGCTTCACCCCTGGGAGGTGGCAGAGAGGGGTTTAAAGCCAGGCTTCTGGTCACCCTACATGTACTGCTTATCAGGACACTTGGCTACTTCTGAGACTCGGCCCTGGGCCCACCCTGCGCTCCTGCACTGTCCCCCTGCTCTTCTCCCCACACATCCTGCCTGCCTGCCACACAAGCCTGAAACATCCCTCCGTCACTTCACCATCCGGCCTTGCCACCTCCTACTCATCCCACAATCTCGGCTGAGCCTCCTCCAGGAAGCCTCTGACCCCAGGCCAGGTTGGGGCGCCTGTGCTGCTCCTCTGAGTCCTCGGGTTTATCCTCGCAGGGACACCCTAGCCTGCAAGTCCTTGTTTGTGTGACGACTTACTCACACTGTCTCTCCCCTGAGGGCAGTGTCCTTAATTTGGGCCTAGAGAAGGATCTGGTTCAGAGCAGGTGCTCAGTTTCCCTTTGTGAAATGAGAGGGCCCCTGTGGCACAGAGGCAGGGAGGACTGGGCAAGGACAGGGCACCCTGTGGAAAGCCGGGCTCTTGACTGAGCTGTGGTGGGACCCAGGGCAAGTTGGACCTCAGTCTGCTCTTCTGTGAAGTGGGAGCAGCCCTCCCTGCCTACTGCAACCTCAAAGGGGTGGTGTGAGGACTGAGGGGATGCCAAGCGCCCGGTGCCCCCAGGCACAGCAGCAGCACAGACTGACTGTGGAGAGCCTCCTAGGTGCAGGCAAGCACATGTGCTCTCAGGAGAATCCCGACATTATCTCATCGACTCTCCACCATCAGCTCATGCAGTGGGGGCTGCTGTCATCCACAGTGGCAGGGGCCACTTTGAAACTTGCTCAAGGTCAGTCGCCTGGAGTCTGACAGGGCTGGGGTTTGAACCCAGCCCCGCTGAATGCCTGCTCCAGCCTCCCTTGCCCTCCGGATGACTGGCCACACTCACCAGCCGCCCGCGGACGTTGGCTGAGAGCACATCGGGGCCGTGGTCCCGGAGCTTCCCAGCCACCACCATCTCGGAGCCCTTGAAGAGCAGCCGGAAGTTGTCCTGCGTGACCTCCTCCACGGTGTTGCTCGGGTACTCGAAGCTCACCGCTGTCAGCAGGGGGTTGGCCACTTCCTGGTAGAAGTCCTGCAGAGTGGGGGGGTGTCAGGAGGGCCGGGCAGGGTCTGCCCGCCCCTGTGAGCCATGCCCGACTCGCAGCCCCCAGGGGCAGGCGGGCACCTGCAGCTGCAGGGCGGAGTCTGAGTCCTCGTAGATGCGCCGAGCCAGGCCGCCGTTGTCCAGAGCCAGCTTCTCCAGGAAGGCGAAGCTGACGTCGAAGCCGAAGCCCAGGCAGAAGAGGCTGTACTGGCCGCCTATGGCCTTCTGCACATTCTTCTGGATCTCCGTGGGGTTGGTCTCGCCTGGACCCAGCGGTTTGGGACAGGGGTGAGAAAACAGTGGTTTGCTCAAGGGATATTTTTGGAATCTCAGAGCCAGAGAGGCCTCGGGGACCTCCTCCCTTCCCCAGGTCCCACAGCAAGCCAGGGTGGAGCCCCAGCTGCTCCCCTGGGCAGCGTGCCCTGGAGTTGCTGGCAGTGGCCTCACCAGCGGTGGGGTCGCCATCAGTGAGGAGGATGATGAGAGAGACGCTCCCTGAGGACAGCAGCTCCTCCCGGTTGGCTTTCTCCAGCAGCTCCACGGCCATCAGCATCGCGTCGTTTATGTTGGTCGCTGAGGGGCACACACTCTTAGGATGGCTCCCAGGTGGGCTCGGTGCCCGGAAACCCCCACCCTGCAGGGCTTCAGTGGCGCTCACATCCCCTGGCCTGGATGCTGGCAGTGTAGCTCTTGGCCTCCTTCACGTTCTCAGCTGAAGCTGGCACCAGCGAAGGCTTCCACTGGGTCACTTGCCCGTTGAAGCTAATGAGGTTGAACTGGTCTGTGGGGTTGAGGTCCTCTAGGATCTTGACTAGGGCTTCCCGGGTCTGGTCAGGGGAAGGGGAGGCAAAGTAGGTGTCTCAGTGGGGACTCCTTGGGTGTTCACATGCCTTTGGGCTGCACCTCCAGGCCCATACCTGGAGTGGGGACATGGTGAATGCTCTAGGGGTAGGACCAGCCCCAAATTCTGACCAGTCTCCACCCCTGGGATCCCCCTTCCCAGGAAGATGGAGGAGGGAGGGTCTGCCTGCTGGACCAGAGCTGATGGTGTGAGGCATCTGAGAGTTTTCAGGGCCCACCCTGGCCTATGGGACCCACCTGCTGCATTTTCTTGCCACTCATGGAGCCACTCTTGTCAATGACAAAGATCACATTCTTGGGTATCGTGGCCAGGTCCTCGGGGGCAAAGTAGTGCACAAAGTAGCCATTCTCGATCTGTGACCAGAGTGTGATGCACCCCAGATGATGAGAGCTGCAGCCCTGCCCTGCCCTGCCCCCACCCTACCTCCTCACCCCAAATCCTCAGGTCCTCATGCTCTCTTCATTTAAGCCCCTCCGTCTCTGTTCCATTGTTAACCTCCCCAAATCCTCACTATCTTGCAGGACTCAGTCCAGCCACTCTCTTGCTGAAGCCATCCCTGCTCATGCATGGGCCACTAGAACTTTACCTCCTATTTGTTTGAATATTTGAGGCAGTTTATACTAAAAGGTTCAGAAATAATAAACCTGAGATCCATCAAAAGAATGAAGACTCTGAAAGCAAGGTCCATCAAAAGAGTAAAGGAGAAGCACAATGATGCCAGAACATCTGTGAAAGAAACTAATGCAGTTGAGCATAAAACTGATCTGTGAGCCTCCTGGCAGCCAAGGCAAGGAGGGAAACCCTGCAGGGCAGTTCTTTAGCAGAGACAAAATTTTTTGCCTCTGAAAGGGAATTCTTTCAGGGACAGCATAACTAAGCTGCTTGTTTTCTGTCTGTGTTGCCTTTGGTGTGCATCGATAAGCAGCAGCAGTTTTTTGCCTTTTCTTCTAGAACACCCAGGCTCAGCCTCTTGAGGGTGGACTTCCTGGTTACTCTGCTCTCCCCGGGAGCCCATGCACCTGAATGGAGCCTCCAGAGAGGGTCCGGTTCACATCATAGCGGATGATGAAGTTGCCATCTACAACTGTGTCCTGTTGCTCTGGAGAACTCTGTTGCTGGGAGAGCGTCGGCTTGAACTGGATGTGAGCCTGGAGAAACGACTGGGCTGAAGTTGGGAGGAGCAGCGAGGCCATGCCAACAACACCCCGCTCACCCCATCTGACGTCAGAATTCCAGGACACAGCTTTGCGTCAAATCCAGGGAACTTTCTCTCAGGCTGGGCTGTCAGATAGACAGCCTCAGTACAGTGGGTGGGTTGTGAGCGTGGAGCCCTTGCTCTTGAAGCTGGGCACGCAGAGGCTGGGCTCAGGGTGGGTATGATTCAGCTACCTCCTCCCTTCCCCCTGGTCCTGGGACCCTCACACCGTTGTCTTCCCCAAGTCCTTCTCCCCCGATCTCAGGGTTCAACAAGCACCCGCCATCCTCCTCTAGGCCTTGCCCTCCCGTCTGCCACGTGTCAGCATGGACACAGAGACCTCAGAAGCCTCTCCAGCTTAGAGATGTCCCACTCTCTGGAAATCCAGGCTCGTAGGGCTGGCCTGAAGATGGTCCCTTGGTACCCTCACCCGCAGACTGTGGCAGGCCCACCTTGGTCTGGTTCACTGAGGTGGTGAGGGCCTTTTCAAGTTCATTGGTCATGAAGGTGCTCTCTGTCTCCAGAAAGCTGATGCCCTGAGGCTCAAAGATGTGAACGTCCATCTGGAGGCAAGAAGTGGGTCACTGGGTTAGCCAGGAGCCAGGAATGGGCATCACAAGAGGCAAAGGGAGAAGGAGGGGCCACCCTCAGCAGCGCAGGGGTCATCCAGGAGGCCTCCTGGGAGGAGGCTCCCTGGAGGAGGTGTGATTGGAGGCAGCACCAGGTACCTGCAGGTGCTTGACCAGCTGCTGGGGCCGGACTTTCAGCAGCAGCTCATACATTCCCAGTTGCCGCTTGAGCAACTCCTCATATACCAGCTGGAAGGTGACCTTGGCAGCGGGAGCCACATTGACCGAAACCTGGAACTGTTCCATCTTTCTCCCAGTGGCCCTGGGGGAGGAGGACCAGGTATATGGACACTGGATGTGGGAACAGAACTAAAGGCAGGGGCAGCTTCTGTCCCACCCCCTTCAGGGTCCCTCCCACCCCCTTGGGCTCACTTGACAAGGCCAGCGCTCTCTCCTCTGGCCACAGCTGCACTGTACTGTTCCTGGGCTGCATCCTTCTGCTTGATGTTCCCTGGATAGGTCACGCCATCGATGATCCTGGAGCAGGAGGGCAGGTGCTGTCAAGAGGCTGGTCGGTGCAGCCCACTCCAATCACACCTCCTCCAAGGAGCCTCTCTGGGACTTGGTGTGCCTCTTGATAGAGTGACTCTTACCTTTACTGGACCTCATCCCTGTTGATTATGCACCTACTGTGTACAAGACTCTGTGCAGGACCCTGGGTAAGGGCAGGGGAACTCTACAAGGTATGCCAGGCCTCCTTCTACCCGAGGCATGTGCAATGTAAGAGAACATTCGTTTCACTGAAGACGGGAAGAAGGCTGCAGAGGAGGCAGGGCAGAGCTAAGTCCTGGCTTCTCTTCTCCCTTCTGGCCCCACATTCCAACTGCCCCCTCCAAGTCATAGACTTTTCCCAGAGGAACTGGTCAACCACTAGCAAGAGCCTTCTGAGCTGCCTGTGCACCCAGCCCCGCGTCCAGCTGGGCAGACCGAGGAGGGCGGTGCCCGCCTCCCAGGCCAGTGGGAGACACAGGGCTGAAAGGCTCTGAACCCTCTTCCCACCAGCACAGGGCGGGGTACTCTGCAGACTGGGTGGCCTCTGGGGAAGTAGGTTTTGGACAACTGTTGGATGGGACTCCCAGGGGAGTAGACACAATCCTAGCGGCTGTTCCTGGGGACTGAGAACTGCCTGGGCTGTTCCCCTGGAAGGAGAACGGCTATCCTAGAACGTCCTCGTGGGGTCAGTAGAGCTGTGGCAGGCAAACAGGCCTGCTCCACCTGGGGGTGTCTGAAAGGGTGGGAGGGGCAGCCAGGACCGAGTGTTCCTCCTTCCTACCATCCTGACCTTCTGGTCCTAATTTAACCCTGGGCCAGGGATGGGCCAGTTTGTGGGTTTCAGGGTTTCTCTTCCCAGAGGCCTAGTTGGGATCCCAGCCAGGTCGGGGAGCAGGACACCGGTCCCCACATTTCCCTATCTCATGCAGCAACAGGATCTGGGCCCAGAGAGGGGTACAAGTCCTGGGCTCTCAGAAGATGACGGGGCTTGGCGTCTCACAACCTGGTGGCCTTGGCAGCACAGGCCCTGGCTCTGGGGGGAGGGGAGGAGCCCCACAGGGATCCGGCCCACTGTAGTTTTCAGAGGTCCCAGGGCGCACTGGGGACCCTGCCTGAGACATGTTCACTTTCTGCTTCACCCATCACCCTCCATGAGTTCCAGGGATCAACCTCTCTCTGGCCTGTCCTCACTGCCTCTCCTGTGGGAAAGGGACAGATAGAGTTCTCCCGAGTTTAGCAAACATTGCAAAACGGAGTCAGGAAGGCGGGGGAGGACAGCAGAGGACAAGGTGAGGATGGTCATCAGCTTGCCCAGTCCACAGGAACCCCAGGGGCCTCCCACTGCAGCCTCTGACCCACAGCAGACACACCCTTTCTGCAGTATCCCAGTGGGGGGAGGGGACTAGCCTGGCTTGGAACTTCCAGTGACAAGGAGGTCCCCCACCTCAAGGTATCACTCCACTGTGGGGCAGCCCAGGGGTTAGAAAGTTTTCTGTATCCAGAGCTGGAATCTGCCTTTTGGTGACTCCCTCCTGCCTGGGCCTGGCCTCAGGATGCTCCAAGTCTGTACTCCTCAAGGGCAAAGACACAGAAATGCTGTGGTTCTCCACCTGACACCTGGGCCTGACAGAGGGATGGATGGAGGAGGGAGGGAGGGATGGAGGGACAGAGGGAGGGATGGAAGGATGGAGGGAGGGATGGAAGGAGGAAGGGATGGCAGGAGGGATAAAGGAAAGGATGGATGAAGAGAGGGAGGGATAAAGAGCGGGATGGAGAGGTAGATGGAGGGACGGGTGGAGGGAAGGAGAGATGGAGGGACAGATGGAATACATGGATGGAAGGATGCATGGATAGAGGGATGGATGGAAGGATGGAGAGAGGAAGGGAGTGGGGAATGAGGGAGGGTAGAAACATCTCTGAGAATGCTCGAAGTTCCCTGTACTGCCCACAGGCGGAGTGTACACAGCTCACATCAGGAAGAGGTCTGTCTTCCTGAGGGACACAGGGTGGGGCGGCCGTGCTGGGCTGGGGAGGGATGAGGAGGTGGGCAGGAAGGCACCTACATAGAGAAGTTGGTGATGAAGGCTTTCTTGGGCAGCTCCATCTGGAAGGTGGCCTCCCGTGCAGTGTCGGCTTTGTTGACCACCCGGCTGGTGATGACCGTGTGGGCGAATCGGGATGAGACCTTGGAGTCCACAGTGAGGCTGTAGATGTCGATGTCATTCTGCACCAGGGAAGAAGGAAGGGGGGTTGTCTCAGCGCCAGCCCAGCTGGGGCAACACTCTTCAAGAGTGGGCCCGACCCAGGTCCCGACCCAAGCCCTGGCCGCCAACTCCGACCGAGCGACGGTCAGGCCTCAGGCTGAGCCTTGCGAGGTCCTTCATGTGTGAACCTCTCAGGTGAGAGGCAGCTCTGTGCTTCGTTCCCCATCCCACAGTGCCACATGCAGGGACTCAGGGACCAGTCCGGCAACACGTGGGGGGAGGGGTAGAGCCTGAGCCCCAGTGTGTCCGGGAGGGGACTCTCACTTATCCTGGCCCTGGTGAGATCAGGAAGCTTCAGGTCTTAGCTCCACCCAGTATAAGGACAGCGAACAAGTCCTTTAATTTCTGGCGACCTTGGCCTCCACGGAAATTGAGGAAAACAGTCCTTTCCAGCCTCCCACAAGGGGCCTGCAGGTGCTGGGAGAACCTGGCGGTAACGAGGGCCTAGTCTCTGAGAGCTGGGAATCGTCTTCTGTCCCCTTTCCCTGCAGCCGTGGATCCCACCCTCAGCTGCCCCGCCCTGCAGCGTAGGCCCTGGCCCTGACGGAGACAGGGTCAGTCCCCACAGGTCACTGACCCAGGCATATGCCCTTCGACCCAGGTCTAAGGTTCACGTGTGCACACAAGAGGAGCCTCACATACCTCCTGCCTGCCTGCACACGACACCTGTGTGCACACCAACTCTGTTCACCTGCACACGCAGCTCAGCAGAGGGGGGTGCCTGGCCGAGTGGCGTGTGCACACACGGGGGTGTCTGCTCGGGGGGTGTCTGCTCGGGGCAGGCACTGTACTAAGCACTTCCTAGTGTTGCAGCTTTCATCTCCACAACAACCCTCCGACGAGGGTCTGTTATCACCCTGTTTCACTGATGAGGACAGCGAGACAGAGGAAGCATCACTTCCTTGAGGCTGTTCAGCCAGGGAGAGGTAGAGCTCGGCTCAGGAAGCCCACTCCCACCCTCCCGCCCACCGCCGGCCCCCAGGGACAACTCGCTAAACTGCAGTCCTCACCTGGAACGTGGGAATAGGATCACCCCTTCTAGCAAATAGGGGTGTCCACCAAGCCCTCGGGCAGTGCCTGGCGCGTGGTCAGCACCATCACCATCTCTATGCATACGCCCGACCCGTGCTCCCTCGTACTTCCACGCTCACACACCCACAGGCTCTCCACTTCCCTCACCGCCAGCTCACACCACTCACACTCGGTGCGCACACAGGTGTCTGTGGCACTGGCTACCTTTTGGGCACGGGTGGTCTGGAGGACAGCCAGCAGCGAGAGCAGGACCAGGACAATGCCACAGGCACGGGCAGGGGCTGGGGTCTTCATCTGGGCTCCAGTGCCTGGCAGGCTGCTTCTGAATTTGAGAGAAAGCGGGGAATGAATTAGTAACTTGCCGGCTGCTCCGCCCCTGTGGGGGCAGGTTCTGGGAAATTGGGATCTGCAAGCCAAAACCTGCAGTGGCCTCAGATAAGCGGGCAAACTGCGAATGTCCGGTGGACCTTGGCTGGGGACAGAAACATGTACAGTAAGTCCTCAGTGTCATCAGGATGGGTTCTTGGAAATCGCAGCTTTCAGTGATACGGGGTATGTTTGGCTCGAGGCTAAGTGATATAAATGAGCTGCTCCTGTGACATAGTTCTGGTCACAGAAACATCACCAGACCTCTAAATAAAAACCCAAAGCACTTCTACTATTAAACATGGAAACAAACGTGAGCTCTACATTTATTTAAGAAAGATTGATCGGACACAGACGACAATGCTGAGGACGGGGTGGGGGAGGGGGGATCAGGAGGAAGGTGTCAATGGGGGAAAAAGGAGAAACATCTGTAAGAAAAATAAATTAATAAGAAATTAAAAATTAAAAAAAAATAAAGCTTTAGGAAGGGGTAAAAAGAAAGATTGATCAAAATAAGATCATGCTCTTCCAACTCACTTATTCTGGTTCAGGGTTTCAGGCGGCCAAAGCCTTTCCCAGAGGCTCAGGATGTAAGGTGGGACCCCGACCGGACAGGACCCCCGCCACTGAAGGCCGCACTACGCACACCACACGAGGCTGGGACAGGAGCACGGGCCAGTCCCCTCCCGTGCACATCTTCGGATGCGGGAGGAAACTGGAGGACATGGAGGAAACCACACAGACACGGGGGGGACGTGCAATCTCCACACTGGCCCAGCTAGGAATAGATGTTTTTCCTCATCAACATTATAACCGAAAGAGGTTGAATAAAACAACATTATTCAAGGAACTGCCGTGCCGAGGAAAGGCAGGCTCAGGTGGGAGCTGGGTACTGGCATCCCTTCTGAAAAGACCAGAACCTCCCCATGGGGGTCACCACCATCCTTCACACCAGTCGGCCCACCAACAAGCTCCCTAGGGCTGGGGACACGACGGTGAACCAGCCACTCGCCATAAGCCCAGCCTGGGGGACACAGAGGGATGCTGGGAAGAGGAGCTTGTGAGCCTGGTTGGTGTGATTGGGCAGTGAGGCCCCAAGGCCCTGAGCGCCTCTTGGGGTGTCTGAGTGGGGCAAGATCTGCCGGGGCCAAGGGAGGATGGATCACCTTATTTCTGGGATGGGAAGGGCTGGGACCAGGAGACCCCTTCTCTCTCCTGGGGCCCAGGTTGCTGTTCAGGCCGCACTCATCTAGCCAGGGCTCTCGGTTCACCTCCAGCAAGGCCCTGGACACAAGCCCTGCACTTGGGCAGTGCAAACCGAGAGCCACCAGGATGCGCACACCTCGTAGCCCAGGGCCTCCCTCAGGGGAGTTTACCGAACGAGTGGAAGAAGAGAAAGGGCAGAGCTCCCAAAGGGGGCATTCAGTGTGGGGGCGTGTACACGCAGGTGGCCCACGTGGAGGCCAGCATGCCAAGGGAGTCCATGAATCGTGGAGTGAGTGAGAAAGGGTAGGTCGCCGATCCGTCTGCACACCAAGGCAGTGCCCTCATCCTGAGCCCAGACCTGTGGGAGGATGGCCCCAGGACCTGGGGTAGCATTCCTGATGACTTTGTTCGGTTTTCCTTTAATAAAGTTGAAATGCTTTTAAAACAAATAGCAATAAAGTGAACAGGGGATCCAGATGCAGCTGGTGCGTGTGTCCCTGGTGGTGCTCGGAAAAACCAGCTCCCAGGCCAGTGGCCACCGATGGCGATACTTCAGAAACGTGTGGCCAGGTGCCAAATCCTGGGGCGGGGAAGGAGGACGCCGTGACACTAGCTCTGGGAGGAGGGCCAGTTATCTCGGGGGCCTACTTGGGACCCTGGGCAGTGACTGGCTCGCCGAGGGCTGGCAAGGGGTCCCCTCCATCAGCCCTGCCCCGGTCAAAGGCAGTCGCATCTGGACCTGGGGGACGGGCATCATGGACTTTCAGCTTGTCTGTGGCTGCAACACCAGTTCCCCTTCCTTCTCGTGACTACAGCCTCATCTCTGTGCATAGCTCACACACGCTTGCCCTTTGGCTCTGCTGTGATTGGGACTACACAGGGGGACATAGCCCTTCTACAATTTTGGGGAACAGCCGCTCCAAGGAGCCCAGTGAGCAGGCCCAGGCCCTGTCCCCACAGAAGGTCTGCTCCCTTGGGGCAGAACACACAGGCCCAGCCTGGAAACAGCTATATAAGGAGGCCGGGCTGGCCCGGAACGTGGGAAAGGCTCTGAGCAGCCAGCTCCACCTGCCCAGGGGACAGGCGGGCTTCCCCGCAGGGACAGCCCGAGCCAGGCACTGCGAGCCCAGGCCCTGCCAGGCCAGCCCTGGACTGTCCGTGGTCTTGCTGTCACAGCTGACAGGCCCCTGTGGTCCCCTGAATCTGAGAGCTCCATGCACAAAGGGGACACCGGGGCCTGAAGAGGATCTCACAGGAGCCCAGAACATGGCATGCCCACAGCTCAGGCAGAGCTATGGGAGTGGCAAGGGGAGTTTGGGAGAGGGGAGCAGCTCAGGAAGCAGACTGCCACTGGCCACAGGAGCCTTGTCTTTGAGGGATGCAAGATGGCAAGGAGGCTGTACAAGGGTACCGGGGGAGGGGGCCTGTGAGGTCCCTGGCTCCTGCAGAGAAACAGCTCAATGGCTTCTGCAGAAGGCTGCGGTGGGGGGGTCGGGGTCAGGCCATGGCCCCACCTGCTTCACTCTGAGCGATCACACTGCGGTCTGTTTTATGCGATAGGCTCCATCAACTCTCTTGTCATATATAAGGGGAAACTGAGCCTCAGAAGCGCAGGTGGTCTGAAGTCACACAGAGCAGCACCAGATCTCCACATCCAAGGCTCTTTCCAGTGTGCAGCACTGGCCACGATAGCACATTATCCTCTAGGACCCTCTCAAAAGACACGAAGGGTACAGAACATGCCCCACACCCCATCCTGCCGCCCCCTCCCCTGCACTTAGGGGCCATGGCCAGTTCCAACCAATACCCTCCAAATGCTGGGGCCACTTGGGCATCCTCTTTATTGGTGTTTCCCAGTGCTAGTGCAGAGTCCCTGGGCTGTGGGGCCAGGGCTAAGGGGGAGAGGTGGCAGTCCCAGAGGCAGGGGAACAGGTGAGTTCTGGCATAAGAGTGTCCTGAGAAAAGACTCCTGTGTCTAGGTGTTGGCAGTGTCCAGGGAGTGGCGTGCACTTCTCAGCCAAAGACACTCTTGGCAGGTCCGGCTTTGGGCTTCTCAAAGACGGTCTCAGTGCCAGTCCGGGTGCGGCTGAACACGGATGGGGCGGCGCTGCCAGCTTGTTCTGCGGGGAGGATGGGAGGTGTGCTCAGAGGTCCGCCCTGTCTCCAGGAGGGAAGGCTTCTTCTGCGAGGAGCCCGAGCCCAGCTCTGGACTCCTAGAAAGGACCATAGGACCTCCACCCCACCCCCTCCTACTGACACACGTCTGCACCCCGCCCCACTCCCAGCACCCTGAGAACACTCACCACACTCCTGCATGACCTGGTAGGTCTTGGACTTGATGGCCTGGTTCTTGGCCAGGTTCCCTCGGGCCCCCTTCAGGTCCTCCTCCTTCACAGGGGGGCGCTTCTTCTTGATGGGCGCTTCCTCAGTGCCAGCCTGGAACACCAGTGCGTCTTATACCCGGAGGCCTTCGGGCTAAGACCCCGCTCCCACCTCTGGGCCCTGCCCGAGACCCCTCTTCCCTGCTCACTGAATTCAAGCCAACTCAAGGCCCCATTCTCCCAGGAAGTCTTCCTGGCTCTTCATCACCCTCTGACTCTCCAACCCGTCTCTGTCCTTTCCACAGACTGGGAGCTGTGGGGCTGTGGCTGTGGGGGCTCTGTGGCCTCACTGTCCCTTAGGCACTGCCCTCTCCTCCCAAACTGTCAGTATTTACCTGGTGTACTCTGGGGTGGGAATGGGGTAGAGAAGTCAGAGACTCATGAAGCCACCGTCCAAAGTCAGCATCCACCAGGAACAGGCAGAAAGGACAGCCCTCCCCTCAGCAGGCTGGTCTGTCTGTCCCTCCAGAGCTGGGGATACCCAGACTCAGTGCCTACTCTCCCCGTCAACCCAGGTGCCCGGGAGTCTGAGGCCTTCCTCCTTCCCAAGCCCTGAGGGCAGGCGAAGGCTCCCTGGTCCCTGAGCCGGGCCGGGCTCCTGGGCAACAGGCTACACCCCACACAGACACATCCTGCTGGAGACACCTGGGCAGAGCTGTGCACCCACAGGTCCCGCCTCACACGTGTACACGTGTACACGCAGACACAGCTACAAATGTGCACACACTCCAAGTCATACAAGCCGCTTCCTCACACACAAAGGCACGTGCAGAGACCTTGAAGTGCACACACATGTCCCCAGCCCTCCTCACAAAAGATGGAAACCACTAAACGCAAGCTGAACGGGGTGCCTCAAGATAAGCTGGGTGGGGGCTCTCCTCCCCAAGCCCTGGCCTCCCAGGGGCTGCAGAGATTCCTGTGTTTATGCCTGGAGCTCAGCTCAAGACAAAGCTACCAGAGATGACGGTGTCCAGCTGTCCACCTACCCCAAGCCCCCACCGCACTAACAGGCCCGTGCTGGACCCTCCTACCTGGGACATGGTGGGTGCTGCGCGGGAGCTGCTCCGAAGGCGCCTCTGGTGGGCAGCAGCTGGTGGGAGAGATCTGAGCAGTGCCCAGCCCTCTCGAGCTTATATAGTCCGCCTGCCTGTCCTGGGAAGTCACTCCCCCTGCTCCAACTGGCTCCCCGATGATTCAGGTCCACACAGCCACTGGCTTCAGAGTTTATTCTCGGAGATGATAGGGAATGGCTGAGCACTTCTGCCGAGGGGGCTGCCGCCCTGGTGACACAGACAGCTGGGGGAGCTTGTACCCTCAGGAACAGCTGCTCTGCGTTCAAACAGGAGGAGCCAGGACTGGCAGAGATGTGTGTTTATGAATGTAGGTGCTGGAATGTGTGGCAGTAGGAGCTGTCCATCTGTGACAGTCCATCCCAGCGTGGGGGTGTCTGAGGAAGGCAGGGTCCTGAGCCAGCTGGACCACTTCGAGCTTGTTTCTCCCTTCTACCCCTTCCCTGGATTCCAGAGGAAAGACGTTCCATTGCTGCACAGCAGCAGGGTGGGAGCTCCGTGTCTGCCTCTCACGAGCCGTGCTTTCTGCGAGCTCCGTGGGCCCTCATGGCGGACTCCGAGCCAGGGCACCCCTGGTTCACAGGTGGAGACTGTGGCCAAGGGAAGCCTGGGGAACTCTCCATCCGTGGTTTTGCTGACACCCCTGTGCTTTGTCTGGCTCCCAGAGCACACTTAGCAAGGGGACAAAGGCAGAGGGTCAAGCGCCCAGAAGGACCAGGAGGAAACTTTTGTGGGAGGGCGAGCTGATGGCAGGAAACAGCACCAAGCCTCTGAGATCAGGCCACTGAAGGGCACTGGCCTGAGGACATGCAGGGTGCTGAAGAGGGCAGGAGAGAGTGAAGCCCATTGCAGGTACTGAGCTGTGGAGAGAGGGACAGGCCCAAGGGCTCCCTTGAAGGTCACTTAGTTCTCTGCTTCCAGCTCTTATACCCCACCCTTGAAGGGAAGACCCCCAGCAGGACTCTAAGCCTGGGTGGGTGTGGGCGGTAATGTGAGATTATTTTTATCCCTGAAGGCTCCACGCAGACGGGGCCCACTAGGCTCTGACATTTGGGTATCCTAAATGCTGCCCACGGCTGTCATCCCTCAAACCCCACCCAGCTCCCTTCCTGCCTGGTACTGACCCCAGGAGGCCACTGCAAAGACTGCCAGGCTCCATCTGAGACAAGTGCTGACATGAGGAATGCCTCGCACAGCCATGGGCATCGACCCGACTGCGGACCGGGGCCAAGAGGCACCGAGTGCAGGCCTGGCCTGAGGACCCAGCTCCGCTAAGGGCTTCAGCACTGGCCCACAGCTGGCTCTGCCCTGGGAAGCACCTGCCTTCCAGCCCTGTGGCCTCAGGGACAGGGTGTGGGATGTCCACTCCTCACACGCCATCTCCCAGCACCACTTGTTCCTCGGGAGATTTCGCTCGCATTAGCAGGGAAGTGGAAGTGGCAAGAGCATGTCTGTCTGTTTTTCTCAGCAGACTCTGGTTCCCACATCTGCTCTGAGGCGACGTAAGGTTCGTCCACATTCTGTTTCTCAGGGAGAACCTTCCAACCCACTGGAGAAATTTTCTTGACCCCACTAAGCTGTTTCAACTCCAGACAACACACACCAACAACCACAAAAGTGATGGTTTCTTTTTTTATAAAACTGTAATAAGATGTCAAACTTTATTGTAAACCATTTTACAACGTAAGTACATCATCGTCTTCCCTTTCATTTCAAAAATGTGTCTTTGTGAATCATAACACCACCGACTAAACACCCCCACCAAGCAGACAGTGGAAGAGGCCATGGTTCGCTCACACAGGTCTGACTTCTAATAAACTTCATGAAAAGAGGAATCAAATTAAACCACCCCACCCACCCAGGAGCTCGAGGTGCTGACCACAGCTGGACCAGAGTCCCCCACCAAGAACAAAGCCCTTCAGACTGCCAGTTTTCACGGGGTAAAACACAGAGCGCTCCCTGGCCAGCTGGACGCGTGCGAGACTTCCGAAAGCCAGCCCTATACCCTGCACGGTGGCTGCTCTGGCTGGTGGGAGGTTCCCAGTGCCACGTATGTTGGCCTGGCTGCAAAAAGGCCAGGGACTGCAGTCTGCAGAGCGGAGTGGGCTGTTGTCCTGGGGCACCGTGAGAGGGACTCTGGCAGCCGCCTGCAGGCCTATCCTGCCTACGGAAAGATACAATTTGGCTTTGAGCCTTTACACACTTTCCCTGTAGAGGCATGACGGGTCAGCGTTAACCCAGGACTCTCTGTTGCCAGGAAGGGGTGCAAGTGAAAGCTTGAGGCAGGAAGCCACCAGTGTGCCCGAGGGCTATCTGACGGGCCACAGACTTTACCTCACAGGTCTTCAGGCTGAGCAGACCACGAAGCCACAGCTACCAGGATCTCACCAGCATCCCTCCTTACCGCTGTCCACACCCCACTGACAGCACGAGGAAACGGGCCACAGTAACCTCTTCCACTCAGATACGACAGGTCCACCTCGCCAGGCTGTTCCCACTAGCTACAGGAAACTTGTTCATGGCCCTGACTTACAAGTTCCCATCACGGGTGGCTTGGCCAAGGTCCAGATGTTGACAAATGAGATGGACAGCAGACAATATCCCATCAGTGTCCTGTGGTCTCTCAAGCACAGTGATGCTTGCCATGTGGCTGAGCGAGAGCTGTACCTCGTAAGGCACCTTGGAGCAGGTGGGGAGGAGATTCGCCCAGGGAGGGAGGACAGCTCGGGAGGAAGTCCTGACAGACCCTCTGTATCCGCTCTCTGGGCAGCTCCACAGAAAAGGCCCCCGTGACACAGGACGCACTCCCAGGGAACACAAACTGTGTGTGTGTGTGTGTGTGTGTTTGTGTGTGTGTGTGTGTGTGTACGCATGCGCATGGGTGCACACACACTCGGTAGGAGAGTAAGGTCAAACACATGAGGCTGTGTGTGTGTGTGTGTGTGTGTGCACGCATGCACATGGGTGCACACACACTCGGTAGGAGAGTAAGGTCAAACACACGAAACCGCACTGCCCAAGCCCACACAGCATGAGCCCTCTGTGATCAGACACCATCCCCTCGTTAGCCAGCTATGCAGCTGCCGCTCTGAGACTACAGCCCTCACTGAAAACCAGGGTGCAGGGAGAAACCACCACTCACTCACAACCTCTGTGTCCCCACACCCACTGGCCAGCAGGGCTGGATGAGCCTGGGGAAGGGCAGGTCGCCCGTCTGCACAGTCTCCGTCTGCAGAGTGCGGCCCTCCCACCCCATCCCCAGTGTGGAAGCGTTAGGAGCTCCAGACTGCAAACGAAGGCCCGATTCTGAGCTCAGGAACGTACAGGAAACAGCTGTGGGCACAGGCTGCTCAAATGAAAACGGAGTAGGAGTGAAAGTAAGGAGAGTCAGCGATGCCAGGGGACTGCTGTCTGCTGAACGTCAGTCCTGGTCTCCCCAAATGCCAGTGCTGGGGGGACACCCACTAACACAGCCAGGGGATGGGAGGGGGTGAAGGGCGTAAAATGAGAGCGGCAGTGACGTGAGAAAGGAAACGGACTCCAACCTCACACGAGGAACCACTCCGCCTCGCCCCTTCTCTCCGGCTAAGATGTCCACACAGCAGTCACCTCCTGCCGTAGTTATAGGTCCCGGCTCCCTCCATCCACGCCCCATGGCTTGTGGACGCCTAGAGAAGACGGGTAGAGGCAGAGGGACAGGCCCAGGGTGCCCGGTTTAACAGCCTGGCTCATGCAACACAATTCAGACCCCATCTACGTTTCCATGTAGGTCTAAAGAGAAGGTTGTGGGTGGTGGGGCCTCCCTGCACCTGTCTCCCTCCAGCTCACACCGCAGCAGCATGGTCTTGTTCCCAACTTCCACGGCGGCCTCTGGCTGTGACAACACCCTGGGCTGCGCCATTCTGCTGCTTCCACAGCAGGGCAAGGGCCCGGCAGCCCATCGCACTGCCAGTCAGCCGGCTTCCAAAGCCACAGGGGCCTGTGCCCAGGCTGAGTGGGGGCTGCTCCCAAGCACCTTGTCCTGCCTGCGGATGCAGCCCTCCACCGCCCTGGAGTACGTGGAAAACAGGCTCATTTGGTCAGGCAGGCGTTCTCCAGACTCCTGTGCAAAACAAATGGATGAGATAACAGGCCGGGGGCAGCCTGACCCGGAGCTGGGTCCAGAGGCTAGTTCTGAAGGCTGTGCCAGGGGGAGGCTGAGACATTTTAAAAGGCAGCTTTGGGGGCTCTGAAGAGAGGCAAGGGACAGACAGGAGTGTCCTTGTAGTCTCAATTTCTCTAGACACAAAGATCTCTTAGCCTCTATTCTTGGTCACATTTAACTAAGACCTCTACCCTGCCAGCAGAAATGCCAAGGAGCCACTGGATCCACATTTGGCCCGCTGCCTCCTCCTCGGCCTGGCTTTTACAGAACCACTGGGTCTGCTGACTTCAGAGAAGGACCCATCTCCCTTCCTCCTGGGCCCGCTGCCCCATCCGATCACAGAGTACCTCACAATATTCCAATAAAACACTCGACGCTTCCCTCCCGCCAGTCCACCTCCCACGGAAGGCAAACAAACCCACTTCTTTGGGGATTAAAAAGAGTTTTTAAATACAATAGTATGAAAATATAACTTAAAAATATAAAAGTCAACAGCATACGGAAGACTTAAAAATCTATGTTTTGCCCATTAGTCCCATAGGAAATAAACACATACTCAAAAAACAGTAACACTGTGACAGCTCATAAAACCGGCTCTAGAAATCAACAGTTATAAAAGCCGTTTCGAGTAAGAAAGCATTGTGGTTCCAACTTCGTCAATGAGTGACTCTGAGCCCAAAACACGTCACGTCTTCACTCCCCAAGCCTCGGGAGAGGCTCTGCCCACAGTCTGCTGAGCGTGAGTCTTCTCCTCAATGCCACCCAGCCAGGCACAGGACAGGGCTTCCGGGTCCCTCTCACAACACCGTCGGGACGACAACAAATGAAGAAAACGCCTTGCTTGCATATTTGGTCAGTGTTTGTAGTGCAACTGAGTGGGGACCTCCAACTGCCGCTGCCCCCGGGGCGCTGGCCCTTCCTCCCTCTCGAGTCGGTCTGGGAGTGGGCAGAGACAGCGAGGATGGAGGTAGAGCGGGGTGGGGGGCAGGACGCTGCAGAGCCATGTCTGCGGCCCGGCGGCAGGCTGGGCCCCCAACCTGACCCCGGCACAGGGATGTGTCATACGGGCAGCCCGAAGCGATGCTTCTTTTTCTTCGCAGGCTTCAGCGGGGTCAGTCTGTGGAGGTCCTCCTCCATGTCGGACTCCTCCATCTCGTCATCGGCCGAGATCAGGATCTGAGGCGGCGGAGAGGCATGGCCATGAGTCACTGCCAGCGGCACCTCTTCCTCCACCCTCCTTGGACCCAGGCCCCAGGGGAGGGGGCAGCCCCTCCAAGAGGCTTCATCTTGTATTTCTTTGGAAGGGCGTGATGGGGAGGCCCCCTGTACAGAATGAGAGGAGCTGGCCCACTCCAGACCCCACCCACGGGCTCCCGAAACCAGCGCTGAGTCGACACGCCCCCCTCTGGAGTGCTCCCCACCTCCCCACCCCGCCTCCAGCTGGGACCAAACCCCAGTCAGCGCAAACTCCCAGGGACCTGCAGCCCAAGGTCATTCTGGCCAAGCAGCCCAATCTTGACACATGGAATCCCGGGCCCTTGGAGCTGCCTCAGACACAGCAAACGCCAAGGGAAAAGCCCCTTTCAAAAGGAAAACGTCAGCCTGGATCAGAGCCTGTGCCCATCTAGCTCGGACCTTTGCCTCCAGCTTACTTCTGTCCTTTTGCCCTGCCCTCGGGAACGCACGCTGCTCTGGCCGTAAGGACTCTTACGTCACCGGAAGGCCAAACCGTACGACCACGGGTGCTCATGAGCAGCGGCTTCTGCCTGCGTCGCTGTCCCTCACCTAATGTTCCCGAAGTTCACAACCTGACTGGCCCAGGACAGATCCTAGGGCTTGCCCTCTCTCCTGCCATCTATTCAGCTTTCAAAACTCCCCCAGGCTGCCCCAGGGTCCTGCTAGTGCCTCGATGTCAGAACTCAGAGCAGAGTGCCATCAGGAGCTGTGAAGACACCCGCCTTCTCCTCACCCCCCAAGTGAAGGCCTCTCGGGAAGACATTGTCTCGGCCATTTCTGAGCCCCCCGCAGCACCCTGGCCGTGCACGGGGGAGCCCGCCTCGCCAGCAGCACAGACGCGTGACGGGAGGGCTGGACACACCACCCGGCGCCTGCTTCTGTTTATTCCAGGAGTCTCCCTCAAGTCCAAACCTTTACGTTAGGAAACTTAACTTCCTGCGGTCCCACAGGAAGGCCCATGGGACAGCAGGACGGGTCCCGGCTGGATGGGAGCTGTCAGCTTCTCCCTCCCCCTGGCTGGCGTGAGACACGAGCCCGGAGAACCCTCTGGTCAGCAGCACGAGGGCTGGCCTACCTCAGACTCTGACTCCTCGTGGGACGCGGCCCTGCGGTAGCGGACCTTGCTCCCGTTCCTCGAGTCCTGGTTGGCTCCCCTTTCTTCCAGTTTAGCTTTCGTCCTCCCCTTTCTCATGAGGAAATTGTCCACTACCCAAAACATCAAAGCCTGTGGGGAGGAAAAGAGCAGATCACGCTAGGATAAGCGACTTGTGAAAGCAGGGCAGGGCAGCCCCACACCCCACCTTCCCACCCCACTCCAGATTACACCCTGAACTGGGGGAAGAAAAAGCTATCCAATCCCCCGCTATCTCCCAGGAGCTTAAAAAGAGATTCCCAATCTCTACTTCCTTTGCTTTCTTATCCAAGAAAACCCTGCCCTATTGCCTTGCCCCGGCCTGGGACACTGGTCTCCAGATCCTAGTCCGGCTCCTCCCTGGGCTGGCTGGCCAGCACAATGCCATGTCTGTCAACCCAGGTTCCTCTGTGGCTTCTTCCCATAGCTCCTCACTTCTAGCCAGTGTGCTTGTGAGTTTCTCTTGGACTCTGTGGCCAAGAACAGATGTCGGGTGAATTCCTAATGATTTTGATCTAGAAGTCACCTTTACACAAGGGGTGGGACAACTCGGCAGGAGGTCGCCTGGCAGGGAGGGCAAGACAAAGTCCCCAGGGCCCTCCAGCTGGCACAGAGGCCCTGGGCAGGGATCTGCCTGGTGAGGAAGCAATCCTGCCCCTTCCAGGCCTGGGGGTGGGGACGTGACAAATGCTCACAGAGGGACCCGAGAGCGGAAAGATGTTTTCTCTGTCAGATCAGAGCTTTGAACAGGAACACTGGAAGGCAGGGAGCAAACGGGGGTAAAAATGCAACATGGCACTGACATTGACAAAGAAGGGGACGATCAGCATGACGATGGCCAGTTTCAGGTCTGGGTTCTCGATGGGATTCAACAGGGACACCTGTAAAGAGAAGCAGACTCAGTGAGGTGGGGGAAGGCCACAGAACGTGCTTGGAAGGAAGGGCGGAGGGAAAATCACCCACGAGGCCTCGAGAGAGGGACCGAGCTTAGACATTCACCCAGCACCTCACACCTAGGGCTGCACAGTCCCCGGATTTGACTGCTAATGAGGGACCCTCCTGGAGACCCCGGAACAGTTAGTGCTCCCTGTGGTGTGCATGTGGGGAGCGAGGCCATCACAGATACTAGCCGTGGGGTGCCAGACCACTTTCTAACAGAAACCCTGCACCCAACCACCTCCTGGAGGACAGCTCTCAAAAGCCTTCATTTATTTTCTTAAAAATAAAACTCAGCCACAAATAAAACCAAAGGATGGACAAGCTACTTGTTCCCAAAGGCTCTTTGGCTGGTTTCATGTGGGCACGTAGCGGAAGTGGGCAGTGGAGGCTTATCTGCTCAGTGCTGTGGCCCGAGGGCAGAGGGCAGGGTCAAGGGAACCTGGGGAACAATGTGTGACCAGCTGCTGCCCATGGCACCTAACGGCTCAGTTAAATCACTGGCCAAGAGAGGTGCGTGTGAAGATATGTGCAAATATAAAGAACACCTCTGACATTTACAGTTGCAAGGCCTGAAGACTAATATTGGACAGGCCTGTATTTTCACTGGATTTACCTATTCCATTGGATTAATTTGTGAAGTGGACAATGCTACGTGAAAAACTGACTAGTTACCGCTTTTGATAGGGAGCCAATAGCTGCCATATCAGATCAAATCCAGGGTGTATTCATGGGATTAAAAAAAAAAAAAGAAACTACAACTTTGGAGTGGGGGGGGAGTGGCAAGGGCAGGAAGTACTGTCTTAGCAACTCAAGGAGCTAAAGAAGAGATAAGAGGCACACCTTCTTCCACTGAAGTATTAGGAGGATGATGAAGACAACAGATTTTTCAAAAATCATGATCACGATGTAAAGAGCACACTGCCCGACCCAGGCTCCGCACTGCAGAGGGTCTCCTGCGGAGAGAGTGGGCGCTCAGTCACATGGCTCAGACAGGGGGGTGGGGCTGGGTGGGGCCCCGCCCACTCCCCCACAGCTCCTGTGAGCCCCATACCCCGCCCCACACCAGAACCCTCACTCTAAAGCTACTTAATGAGCCCCAAAGCACCCAGAATCACCTCGGCCCAGACAGACAAATGTGGGTGTTTTGAACAAAGCCAGAGAATTCCTAATTTGGAGATACCAGAGTGACTTTTCTTTCAAGAGATTCTAAGATATAATTAAAAAGCACTGAAGTTAGTAAGGGCCTATTGCTGGAGCTCAGAAGAGCTGGTGCTTTCCGGCCGCTGGCAGCAGAGCCGTGTTAAGCAAGACTGCTATTATTACCCACTGTTGATCTTTCCACTGACTGCGGAGCTGTCCACCCCACCCCCACGCGCGGCCCATGTTTTTCAATTACGAAGGCAGCAAACACCCTCTTTGTTCGTCTCCCATCCCCTGTCCCCACAGCCCTAAAAACAGAAATGTGACTCTGGAGGAATCCAGATTTTGTCTGGGATGGGGCACTCCAAAACACCTTGGACTGGGGACAAGGGAGAAAAGTCCTTGAGGTCAGAAGTGATGGGCTTTGCCTCAGGGTTGACAAAGGTCCACCTGTGGTCTGTCTTATCAGTCACTATGCTTGAGAAATGAAGGAATCCATTGGTCCACTCTGGGGGACTCAGGCCATGAAGTGCCTCCAGAAAGTTTCAAAAGGGGCTTGATGAAGGGAGGAGGACAGCCCCTGCAGGGGGAGAGCTACATCCTCAGGGACAGGCAGACCCCTCGGGATGGGCCTCTGGGGAGCAGCATACACCTCCCCAGTGGGAGACCCAGGGGAGAGGGCGGGGTGGTGAGAGGCTGCTGGGACTGTCTGCCCACAGCTGGCCAGAAGAGGGGCTGAAGAGTAACATTTCAGGGCAGGCAAAGGCCACAATCCAGCCTGAGAAAACAATCTGGCCCAGAGAGAAACCTCCAGCTTCATTTGACTCTACGGTTTTCGTAGCAACCCCTGTCCAGGCACCAGCGCCAGAGGCCCACGCCCTGCCCGAGCTGCTCGCGGCGCGGTGGGAGCGCAGGGAATGCCTTCACGCAGCTGTAATGGACACACCGCCAGGCCATTCCCTTTTCTGGAAAACCTCGGTAGAAGTGTGCAGAAAGCACACAGGAGACATCATTGCCTCTTCTGAGGTCATCCCATTTATTTTCACTTCTGGACGAAGATGCTTTGGAGCCAAAAGTCATTTCAGAAGCACAATCTCTCCTCGCTAGATCTTCAGTGGAGTTTTATAATTCTTTCAGCCAACTACCTGACCTTACTGAGAAAAGTTCTCAAAAACAACAGATTAAAATATTTGTTAAAAACTGTTAAGTAAGATGGGACACTGAGATAGAAAGCACTGGTAGGGAATGTCTCTGAATTGGGACTAGCATGTTTAAAAGTCAACAGAACAAGTGGCGACACTTATTTAACATCAGAAGAAAACCTACTTGCTCAGAGTGCGTTTACTCCGTCTGCTCGTCAGTTTTAAGTGACTGACAAAAGGGAATGTTTTCCTCCCATCTGCCTCCTGCCCCTCATACTGCTCTGAGTTTCAGAGCCACAACTTAGCTGCAGCTGCCTCTTCTTCATTTAGATGCTTTAATAAGAAAGTTAAAAAAACAGATGGTGAAAAAGGAAAAAATCAAGTGTAACCCACTCTCACACCATTTCCTCCTGTGCACCGGATCCCACGCGGAGACAGCTGGAGTGAGCGCACCTGCTGGTTTCTCTGATCTGCCTCATTTGAGTCTCACGTTCCCCATGGGCTCATCTTTTAAGGACAGACAAGCCCCGCATTCTTGCTGTGTCATGCTTTTTACCACACTGGATACCCTCAGGTACATGGGTGCTTTGTTTTGTTGAATTCTGTCCTCAGGATAAACTACAGCAAAGGGGCGAAAGGAGGGAACACGTCTATATCTAGAGAGGCTGTGGAAGCTGTGAGGGCAGGGATGGGCGGCCAGGCCCACAAACCACTGGTGCCCGTGGGACACAGACCTTGTTTTCAGGGCTTCTGCATGGGGAAGAGCAGCCCGGTCACCAAACTGCAGACGCCACGCATCGCCTGGATCCTGTCTCGCCCCTCAGGGCTGTGTGGCATTCCCCAAGTCCCATGTTCACCTTCTCTTCTAGGGACCATGGAAGCACCTAGAAAACAAGCCCCTCTTCTTCATTTACCTGAGAAGAGAGCTACGGGGCCTACGGGGAACTATGGCCTCAAGCAGACGGCTGGTTAACAGCTGTGGCAGGTGGAATAATGGCCCCACAGAGGTGGCCACGTATTAGTCCCCAGAACCTGTGACCATGTCGGGTAACGAGGCAGAAGGGAATTAAGGCTGAAAATGGAATTAAGGTTGCTAGTCTGCTGACTAAGACAGAGAAAGTCTCCTGGAATATCCGGGGGACCCAGTGTCATCACGAGGAGGTGGCGGAAGGTCAGAGCGACAGGATGTGAGAGGAACTCACCCTGCTGTTGCTGGCTCTGAAGACGGAGGAAGGGGCCACCAGCCAAGGACTGCAGGTAGCCTTAGAGGCTGGAAAAAGCAAGGACATGGATTCTGCCCTTAGAGACTCCAGAAGGAACCAGTCCTACTGACATCATAAGTTTAGTCCCTGAGACCCATGTTGAACTTCTAAATTACAGAACTGTAAGAATAAATCTGTGCTGTTTTAAGCCACTAATTTTGTGATAATTTGTTATAGCAGCAATAGAAACAAAAGAAATCGGTAGAAACAGAAATCAGGTAACTGAGGACACATACTATCCTTCCTCAGCCTGGGGTGGGGACTTCGGGATGGTCCTTGATAAAGGGCAGCTCCCTCTGCAGACACCCTGGTCTAAAGACTCAGGTTCCCAAAGCCAGGGGTAGATGGCCCGAGAGCAGGGACCAAGGTGGGCCAGACAGGTAAGAGGAGGCCCGCATGGGAATGGGAAATTCAAACAACCACTGCCTTCTTCCTTCCAATGTACCCTTGGGGATGCGGAGGGAACATGCTGGGAACAGGTGGCACCATAATGCCTGGGGTATTAGGACTAGACCTGTCTCCACTCCCAGGTCACTGAGGGGCATGCAACCGGCTACGGGTGGACTTCCCGTGGCACTGGTGAGCTACAGTTGAGTTGAGAGCCCTGCCTTCCAGAAGGGACCTTAACAGCAAAGCAGCAGTTATGAGCACTGTTCTTGGAGGTGATGGGAGGATTAGGAACGCAGGGTGGCAGCCACGAGTCACCCCTCCCCTCCCCACCCGTGTCACTCCACCCCTCTGGGTGCCCATCCTGCGAGTGAGGACGATGCTCCTTGGGTCAACGTTTGCTGCGGTCTGCTCCTGCCCTCCGAGCTGAGGAGGGGATGACCTGGAGCTCCTCGGAAGCTTTCCCTGGAGCCGCAGGAGCACACGTGTGTCGGACACTATCTGAGGTCAGTGACTCATCAGGCATCCGGTAACGAGGCTAAGAAAAACCCTCCCCTGAGCTCATCTCCCCTCAGTGGAGACAGACAATTACTAAGATTTCTAGAAATACCCCAGGCACTCACAGCCAGCTCCCCAGATCGGCTCCCCTTTAAAATGTCAGTCCCTAGTGAGTGTTGAGCCATGTAGGCGTGAGGAGCCTCGGGCCCGGGAAAGGAGAGGGGGATCCAGAATTCCACCTGCACTCCCTCCCTCCTGACCCGTGTGCACCTTTCATGGCAAAGGTTCCCCTCTGCTGTTCCCACTGAGAAAAGGAGCACCTTCCTCCACAGCAGGGCCAGCTGTGAAGGTGGGAGAGAGCCACTGTCCCCCTTAACCCTGGGTCCCACATCCTAGGCTGTGGCAAAGCCCGGAGAAGGTACCTCTCACCAGCAGCCTTGCTGAGGCCACAGCTAGCCGTGTTTTCTGGGAGTGCAGAGTAACAGGTACTGCATCTGTGCTCAGAACCGGCACGGAGGCAGCTCCTACCCTAGCTGTGTCCTACGGGTCTGCAAGGGGGTCAAAGCCGGGCCAGCATCCGTAAGTCACTTGTTTCAAGTCGTGTCTCTGTGAATGAGGATGGAACTGGTGTCCCTGGTGACTATATGGGTCGGGTGCAGGGTGGGGGGCCAGCCAACAGTTAGGAGGTAGCAACACGACTTGGTCCCAGGGGGACGGACCCTCCAATCCTGACTTTTGAACCCCAGCCATAAGATGGCCCAACGAGAGGACAAGCACAGACATGTAGCAGAAAGAGGGTGCTCCTCCTGAGCACCTCTCAAACCAAGAGCCACTCACTCCTACCTCCTGATGAGGTGCAGCTTGGCAGAGAGGTGGCCTCAGGGCCCTGCAGGTGGGGCTGCCAGTGCCCTCTGGTGGAGGCGGCAGAGGCTGTCTCCCTCCCTGCAGCTAGCGTGAGAGTCTCCTGCTACCAAGGCAGGAGCCGAAGCAGTGAAGTGAACACCGCCTCAGACCTTGGGCACTTCGATACTGGGCAGGAGGGTGGCGCTCAAGCCCCAGAAAAGCCCCTCCACCACAGAAGAGACAGCCACCCACTCTGAACCTTCTCTGAACCCACTGGCCTGGAGGGCTGGACAGGGCCAGGAGCAGAGCCCCCTCTAGGAGTCCCCTCCACGCCCCGTCCAGTGTCCATGATACGTTACCATATTCGCCGAAACGCAGGGACTCCCACTGCTGCCACTCCACCAGCACGCTGACGGCACGCACACCCACGTAGATGAGCAGCATGCCCACGGTGGCGTCCAGGAGGAAGTTGATGAGGTACCTGTGAAGAGAGGGCACAGTGGCACGGTCAGGGAGCAGGAGCCCCGAGTTGGCCCTGTGTGCTTTCCGGGGCCAATGACAGGGTGGATGACCAGCACTCTGTCTGGCCTTGTTCTGGGGGCGGCGAGCCTTCGATGCACCCGTGCAGGAGCCCCGGTGAAGCACCCCACGCAGTGTGCCACACTCTTCAGGGGCTGGACAGCTTGAGGGAGGGGTGGAGGAGAGAAGAAACTTGAAAGACCAGAAGGGCTCCTGCCAAAGACCCGACATCAGACAGAGGGCCTGGAAGCAGCCAAGGGCCTCAATGGGAAGACAGAACTTCACTCGACTGTTCACTCCCTGTGTCCAGCCACGGCCCCGAGTCAGCGCCGCTGTACCTCGCAGCTCAGGAAACGTCCCCGGGTTCTGTAGACCAAAAAGGCAGGGCCACATGGCGCCCCCTCATCCTGCGCCCCCTGCCTGCCCCGCCCCCCACAGGCTCACATTGATGTTTCTGAAGAGAGAGCTTCCCTTCCCATGAAAAAGGCCAGATGATGGAGGGGCGGGAGGAGGAGAGGCAGGAGAGCACGCCCACCTTGACCACATGTTCTCGTAAGGCCTGTTTCCACCTGTCTGACACACACCTCTTCCTCACCAAGGACAGGCCCCTGGCCCACTGGCCCTCTCTCCAGGGCCTGTACCAAGATCTCGCTGGGCACCACTGACCACAGGCCCCAGCTCCCCAGCCTGCAGGAGACAAACAATCACTGGGTCGGGCTCTAGCCCTCTCAGGTGCCACATGGAGAAAACCCCGAGAAGCTCCAGACACCACAGAGCACCTGCACTTTATGCAGACGCAGCCCCCACCCCAAGGCTGGGCTTTGACAACGGTGCACAGCCGTGTGAGACCAGAGGGGCACGCTCTGCTCTGTGTGACCAGGCCCTGGAGTGAGAAGACCTGGGGGAGGGGCAGCATTTTCTCCCTCCTGCCCTTCCTCTTTAAAATCACAAGGGGTCACTCTCAGACCAGAGATGGAAGGAACAGCAACTGCTTCCAAGACACTCTCCAAGTTCAAAGCTGAGCTCTGGCCCCAGGCTATGATGCTCCTAGAGGCTCACATCTCACTGGTTTCAAGTGGTTCCCCCACCTGAGACCCACCCTGAACACTGTAAGGACACCGAACACACACAGGCCTACACACACAGGCCTACACACACAGGCCTACACACAATGGCCTACCGCCACGTACTGTGCTGCACAGCGTGCATTTTTCACACACTGAAGGCAAGACGCTCCACCAGCAAAGTGACCACCTGTTTTCTTGGCTGTGGAGGTCTGGAACCGAACCCGCAATGTCTGAGGTCTGCCGGTACATGCGTTAGCTCACTCATTCCCTCACCCAGTATGTATTCGAGCCTACAGTGTGCCACGCCTTGGGATGAAGACAGAAAGCTCTATACTCTGAACCCAACACAGGTGGGGCGCCGTGGCAGACAGCACAGCATCGTGTGGGCCCAGGAGCCAGACTGCCTGGGTTCAAATCCCAGCTCCATCACTCTTTAGCTGTGAGCTATACAATCTCCCTGTGCCTTAGTTCCCCAATTGTAAATGAGGAGAACAAAGTATCATTGCAGGGCGGTGGAGGACCAAATGAGTCAATATATGCAGACAGTACCTGCCACATCGTAAGTAAGCATGACACAAATGTGTTCTTAGAATCGTAGCCCCTCCGAGTCACTGAACCTTGGATGTCAAAAGAGCTGAACTCCCACTCAAAGCAGCATCCCCAGCACAGGGGACCCCTGCGGCCACAGGAAACAGCTCACCTCCCTCTGTCTGTAAGTTTCTTCTCCTCCTGAGCTGAAACTGGCTCCCCTTCTAGGTCTGCAGGCTCCCAAGATGTCCCACATCTAGCCCAATCTTTACCCCACCTGTACGAAGTCACAGGGCAAAGCAATGGTGGGCCTGGAGGAAATCTCAGGGCAGCGCCTGCTCCTCCAAGGCCAGGACCTCTCGCTCCCAGAGCAATGCCTGCTCTGCCTTCCTGGCTCCCACCTAGCAGCCCCTCGACTGACTGCCGGAGCTCTCTGTTTTTCCGAAGTTTTAATGACAATATCCTCCAACTGAGCTAACATCTCCCTTGGCAAGTTCCCCCAGGCTCCGAGTGGCACTACACTCACCATCTGATGAGACCCTCGGAGGTCCTGGGCATCTGGCAGGACACACAGGACAGAGGAGGAAGCTGAGGTTCCAAGAAGCTGCCTTTACAGTCTGGCCTCTCAGTCAAGTGGTCTTTCCGCCACCCCAGGCTCTATCCTGGGCCTTTCCTCCTCCAGGCCGAGCACGCGAGATCTGTCAACAGCCCCTGCTCCATCCTGGCTGTGGTTCAGTTTGTCAATGTCCTGCTTAAAGCATCTTCTTTTTGCTGATAGAAGGGAGAGTGACGGGGCCAAGCCTGCACCAGGAGTTAGGTTTTCTTGCCCAGTGCCTCTGGGGCACAGAGCTGGCTCTCAGACTATCTCCGCCAAAGTCACATCGAGATGATTCACCAGACGATGACACATGCTCACCGTTGGGCTCAAGAATTGGAAGGACAAGGCCCTTTCCTAACCATGTCCTCTGTGGGATGATCACCCTTCCGGTCTCCTGCTTTGGGACTACACCCAAACATCCAAACAGATCACAACCTTATCCAGGTCTTACTTAAAGAAAGACTCTGGGGAGAGAGACCTCACAACTTCTTCCTTAAATCTGGGCCTAGACTAAATCTCAACACTGCACATTATCACCAAAAAAAAAAAGAGACGCTTAAAAGAATCTTCCAGTCCAAATGATCTTAAATACACAAGAAACCTCTTGGCAAGGCCTCCACCGCACTCTCCCAGAGGCAGGGCAGGGCTGGAGGGCATTCCAGGCAGAGGGCAGCTGACAAACACAGAGGCAGGAGACAGCTGGCAGGGCTGAGAGCCACCAGGAGGAGCCCACCGTGGCTGAAGCACCACGTCTGAGCCAGGAAGGTAGAAGATGGAGGCAGGTGAGCCTCCTTTTCCACGCCACCTGCGAAGCGAGCACCGCTCAGGTGCTGTCGGCGAGGAGGACAGCGTGTCATGGCCCACGTGGGGTTTCGGGCCAATCGCTCTGGGCACTGTGTGGAAGGCACACTGCACTGACAAGGTGGAACAACCACAGTCTTCGGGTCAAGAGGTCAGTGATGGTCAACAATGGCTTTGACCCTGAATGGCTGACACCACAGAGAAGCCCTGTGTGTCCTGTTCAGCAGAGACCCTCCTTCAGGGCATTATACTGCCCAGCCAGCGGCTGCTTAGAAGCAGGGAGACATAAGGTACTAGAAAGCCAAGAAACAGAACTCAGATGGATTGGCAGAAAGCCAGCGCACAGGGCAACTGTCACCAGGCAAAGCCCTAACAGCCAACAGCTGTGTGTCTGAGCTCACAGGCAGCACGCATAGGACGCTCTCTCAGAGCAGCCCAGAGGACAGAGGCAAGCTGCCCTGCTCCGAGCTGCGGAGACACGACTGGCAGCAGAGAGCAAGGCCAGCAGACATTCCCAGTAATGGGGCAGCTCATGTCTGTGCCCAAGCAGGAACCACTCACAGTGAACAAGGGTCCTCTTCGGTGAGATCTGCTAGGTACACGTTGGCAAAGTGGATGAACAGCATTCCTATGGCTTGCTTGGAAGTGTCTAAAAACCTGTACAAAATAGAATCAGCACTGTGACCACACCGACAGCAGGGTAATGTCCAATCTGGGGGAAATGCTAAGTCTAAAGTAGGAAAAATGCCACTGGGAGACCCCAACTTCTAATTACCAGTCACCTCTTCCTGGGGCGTCAGTACTAACTCGGGCATGGCGTTGCAGCTGCCTTTCAAAACCTTCAGTAACACTGCACTGAAATCCTAAAAGGCTACTGATTAATAACATACAGGGTAGGCGACAGGAGGTCTACAGGTGTTCACGTGGAAAACAATACAATAATTAAAATGATACAAGAATAAACTGTTTCTAGTACTCACAACTGTAAACCTATTTTTGCCACACCCTGTATATTTAAACACATTAAACACATATCTAAAATGTTTTTACTTTTTTTTATTTTAAAAAATATGTTTCTTGATTTCTTTTTTAGAGAGAGATAGAAACATCTATGTGAGAGAGAAACATTGATCGGCTGCCTCCTGCACGCCCCCTACTGGGGATTGAGCCGAAACCCGGGCATGTGCCCTGACTGGGAATCGAACCGGGACCTCTCAGTCCAGGGATGCCACTCAATCCACTGAGCCACACCGGCTGGGCTGTTTTTACTCTTTCATTTTTTGTTACTTCAAAGGGAAGTGTGTGACCCAGCTGTGTGGGGAAGTCCAATCTGCCTCTATTTTAAGGAGCTCCCTTCGAGTCCACCTGCACACCTGCAGTGAGCTGAGTGATGTGCAAGATTAACAGCCCTGCACACACCCAGGACTGCAGCGAAGCCCTGGGCAGCTGCTGCGTGTCACAATGGGCGGGACCTTTCTGTGAAGGGTCAGGGAGTAAATATTTTAGGCTTTGTGGGCTGTTGTTCTCTGCAGCGATTATTCGACTCTGCCACTGAGGCCTGAAAGCAGCCATTCCTGTAACACTTTATTAAGAAAACAGACAGTGAGCCAGAACGGGCCTGCAGGCTTTGTTTGCCGATCCCTGGGCTAGATGACAGGAGTTTCAGAAAGGAAAAAACAAGGCGGTCAGTTGTTGGACACCTTGCGTCATTTCCCCCAGCCCCGCCTGTCTACATGGCAGGAGCAGGGGGAGAAGCAGGTGGAGGTGACGGGCCTTCAGTTCCTCCTCTGCCACGAAGGCCTGGAGACAACTTGTGGTGTGTGGCTGAGGAACCTTTGCATTGTGGCCACCTCTCGCCCCCGAGGCTGAGCACCCAGAGTTGGGCGGGGCCGCTGAAGAAAGTGATGAAGGGGCACACTGGCATGGGACATCTGCCACAGGGCTCAGGACTGCACCAGACCTTAGAGATGATCCAACCCAACCCTGCGACGGAGGCCTGAACATCAGTTCCGAATCATGGCAAAGCAGGAGTTACCAAAGGGCAATGTGTGAAAACACAAAGTACCCCAACTCTAGGTCCTCCCTAGGTCCCCCCAGCCCAAGCTCGAACCCCAGATTTGAGAAAAAACGATTGGGGGAAAGTAAAAATAAAGATCAAGAACATCCAGAAATAATGCATTAAAGATCAGTCCAGTATGTACTGAACATTTTATAAAGAGGCCCTCATCACAGCGATTTACCAGAAGTCTTTCCCGGAGGGGACAATGGATATTTTGTCAGGGCAGGTGCCAGCCTTAGGCAGCCCAGGAAAGACGGCTTCTGTGGACACCGTGCTGTCCTCAAGAGCTGGCTGTTGTCTCCTTGCAAATGATTTTTTTTTTGAGTTTTGTCTATAGAAGTTGTCTGAAGCTTTACCGCCATTTTTGTGAAGGAAAAACTGTCACCACAGGGTCAACCTAGGACCAAGAAAGACTAGCTTTGGGGAGAGGAGCAATTACATGGTGTATCTGAGTAATCTCCAAATTCAGATTACTTTTTGCTTATGCATATAGACTATAGAACCCAAGCGTTTAACACAACCTAGCAACAGGGAACCTTAACTGAAGGAGCCTGCAGCAGACTGCATGTGTCTCTTCCACCTTCTAAAGCTGGACCACAGAGGATGATAAAGGGAGGGCTCAGCATTTAGCTGGGAAACAGAAATGCCCCCGTATTATACATAGTTCCTAATGACTAATTCATTGAAGGGAGTCCAACACTTTGTTATGTATCACTGCTCACATTCCATCCCCTGCCCCCAAACTGGAATGAGGTCATATTTAAATACCTACCATATCCTCCAGGGACGTCTTTCATGCTTTGGTTCTCTGAAGCGTTTGACTGAAAGAAAAGACAGACAGTCAGTAGCTTTCCACAAAATGCATATAACAAGCTGGGTTGTGAGGACATGCAGTGTTTACAATGTCAAGGGACTTGCTCTTTTAATATGTGACACTGTACAAGAGGCCGTGAAGGTCACAGAGGCCCTGTGTTGCTGTTGACGGGTACAGACTCTTCAGAACTGGACACTTAGGAAGAATGACTCCTCCCCCTGTGTGGAAATTTATTGTCGTCTTCTTTGTGGCAAGGCTGTCAGAGAGGGGCTGCAAACCACAAAGTGGGATGTAGCTACTTCTAACTTCGGGATAGGCTCTACCCAGTGATGAATCCAGCCACCCCCCAAAGGCTTGCCAAACGCCGCTCCCAGCCGGCCACCGAAGAGACACTGGCAAAGGCAGTGGTTTGGCAGGAGGGCAGGCACACAACCATATGTGTGGCAAGTGCCAGAGAAGGGGTAAGTCTGGGGCAGAGGGAGGGTCCTGAAGGCTGGGTAATTTAGCAAATGGATCAGGGAGGGGAGAGAGCTACATTCTGTACAGAGCACACACCATGAGCTCATAGGTTAGGGACATAATGTGACAGAGTGTGTTTGGCATAATTTGATTTGGCTTCGATACAGCAGGTAACAAGGGAGAAGAAGGAGCAGGGGCCACATGAGGGAGGGTCTTGAATGCCAGGCTAAGGAGTGCGGACTGAATTCTGTAGGGAAAAAGACAGGGAAGATGCTAAGCAAAGTCAAAGACATGGTGGGAACTGTGTTTTAGAAAAGCAGCTCTGAACCAGGTAGATTCAGAATTGGGTTCCTGAGGGTGGAGCGGGCTGAGGACGGATGCTGCCTGTGTCACAGCACCAGGCAGGGGGACTCCCAGCTACAGGACAGCCAGTAGGGGTGGGTGCTCACTCAGCAACAGCCTGACTGACCTCGGAGGGAAAAGGACTCCCCAGATAGACACCTTCACCATTTGAAGAGGAAACAAAAGGTTTCTGAGTGCCCTGTCTCCACTGATGCTCCAGGCAGACTACTTCCACAAGGACTCTATCTACTGAAACACAGAGTGTGCGTGTGTGATGTGTTCCCACACAAAAGTACTGGGAAGAAGCAGACACGATGCAAGCCCTGGAGGACGCCACGTTACCACTGATAGCAGGCAGGAGTCAACTCTGGCCGAGCCCCGAGCTGCCAAAGGGGGTGCGGGGAGAGAAGAGGGAGGCAGGGAGGGAGAAAACAGCGCCCAAATCAATAAACCCTATTTCTCTAAACGAATACAGGCTGCCCGCAGTTTGCAAAGCAAGGGCTGTCTGTACACAGAAATGAAGTATGTCTGGTGTTTCGAGGGACATTTTGATAGAGACCAAGGAGCAGGTGGAATGACACATTGTACCAAGAGGTTCTGCTCGCCAGAATGGCTCTCAAGGAGGAGGCCTCCTTCCCGCAAGCACCCAGGTCTCCCAAGGGGCTGGGGGCTCAGCAAGGAGATGCAGAGGAAACCAGAGCCAGGACGTAACCATCGGCGGGGGAAAGCCCCCAGTCAGGGCCGGAGCCATGTCATGTTCATTTTTTTTCTGCCTCAGGGGAATGTGTCTCCATCAGTCTAAAATAAAGGACATCGAGACATATCCCAAGGAGAACATCCTCATTCTTAGGAGACATAGGTTGAAGTACCAGAATGGCTGCAATTTACTTTCAAATGGTTTACGAGAAAAATTATACATGATATAATTATATGTAATAAACATGCTATAAATGGTATAATCATAATGCATTGTCATTATAATAAATACAATTATGTAATAAATCTATTATTTATACTAATATGATATATACTATAGAAAAAGAAGCAAATGTGGTGTTATAGGCCAAATTGTGTCTCCCCTCCCAATTCATATGTTAAAGTCCTAGCCCCCAGAACCTGAGAAGGTGACTATATTTGGAAACAAGGCCTAAAGGAGGTGATTAAGGTAAAACGAGGTCATACAGGTGGGTCCTAATCCAACATGACTGGTACCCTTCTAAGAGGAGATGAGGATACGCTCAGAGACTGAGGGTAACCATGTGAGGACACAGAGAAGGTGGCCACCTGCAGGCCAAGGAGAGAGGCCTGGGACTTGCAGCCTCCAGAGCTGTGAGAAATAACTCTTATTAAAGCCACCCATTTTGTGGTATTTTGTTATGGCAGCCTGAGCAAACTAAGAAATGTGGCAATAATTGGTGAATCTAAATGAAGTATATTTGGGTATTCATTAAATTATTATTTAGACTTTTTAGTAGATTTAACACCTTTTGAAATAAAAGGTTGGGAGGGAAACACACTCTAGGAGAGTGAACTAGCGTACCTATTCGGGGGTCACCTAGCCCCTTCCACCTGCACGCCAGGTGTGTCCAACACGCACAGGGATCTCACAAACCTGGAAAGAAGCCAATGCCTGTCAATATGGGGCTGGGCGTACACGTCACGGTACAACGCAACTTCAGGCAGTTACTAAACACAAGGTAGGTCTGTGTGGATTAATATGGGAAGATTTCCAAATTCTATTACTAGCAGAGTAACATGCCCACCATGATTCTGTTCATATCCACTTAAAGGATATATATTTATGCTGGTATTGAGCATGTGTTTTTTTCCCTAGGAGGGTGTGTGACTATTAATAAGGGCTACCTTTGATGAAAGGAATTGTGGATTGGGGGAGTGGACTTTTTATGTCCTTGGGAATGGCTTAAACATTTTTCCATATTCACACTGCTTTCATTCCAAAAATTCAAAACTGGAAGAGAAACCTGTCAGAGACGTGCTAAGGCCGCAGAGCGGGGCATGGAGCAGCCGTGTGACTGGCAGCTGGACCGGCAGCTGGGCTCGGGGACAGGAAGGGGCGTGCATGCCGGCGTGCTGGGGAGCAGCCGCACCAGCAGCGCCCGAGAGCTCAGAGTGGACTCAGGTTCTGCTCAAGAGCAGAAGTGCGCTCCTGCCCGCCATCTGCCACCCCCTCTCCCGACAACATTTCAGAGTCTGAAATCCTTTATTTTTAAAGCCCTGGCCAGTTTGGCTCAGTGGTTAGAGCATCGGCCCGCGGACCAGAGAGTCCTGGGTTCGGTTCCCGCCAAGGGCACGTACCTCGGTTGCAGTTTGGGTAGCAACCAGTCGATGTGTCTCTCACATTGATGTTTCTCTCTCTCTCTTCCCCCCTCTCTCCCTCCTGCTCTATCTGAGGATAAAAGCAAAAATGTCCTCAGGTGAGGATAAAAAAAAAAACTTTTTTTTTTTTAAAATTAAAGAAGGAAGAAACATTAAAAGAACTACTCCACATCTAACTTGATAGGGGAAAGAAAAAACAGAAACATTCGTTCATCTGTCCAGTCACGTTTTATGGAGGGACCTGTTGTCTGACAGACCCGCGCGGCCAGACATGACAGACACAGTCCTGGCCTTCCTTCCATTCTGTTGGGGAGGGGGGAGCAAAGGTGGAGCATGTCAAACCCTGACAAGTGGCATTGAGGCGGGAAAGGAGAGGGGGGCCGGGAAATGGGGTTTGCGGCTGTAGATGAGGAGGTCCGGAGGGAACAGAGACCTGGAGAAGGGAAGGGCGTGTGGGACGGGAGGTCGGATCTCCCAGGCCTTGTGGCCAGGGTAAGGGCTGCTCCTTTGCCTGCGGTGACCTGGGGGTGGCAGCAAAGGCCCGGCACCTCGCTGGGCGGACAGCAGCCTGAAGGGGCCGTGGGAAACCCGGAGACCAGTTAGAGGCCACCACACTAGCCCAGGGCGGCACCCAGGGGCTTGGCGGGTGGTGGCAGGAGAGGGTGACAAGAGGTGGGATCCTGGTGGTGTCTGAAACGCTGCCCTGCCAGGATGTGCTGACAGTGGTCGTGGGTGTAAGAGACAGAGAGCAGTCAGAAAAGCTCCTCCAGAGGTGGGACTCTGCACTCTCCACTGAGTTTGTGGTTTTGTTTGGGTGCTGGCGGTGGCACCAGGGTAGAGTTAAACGGGGGAGACACAAGACTCCTCTGCAGGTGAGAAACAGAGCTGCCTATGAGTCCTTCCTGGACAGCGAGCCAGGCCCCACTCTCAGGGAAACCAGGCTGCTCTCTAGGGGCCTGGCAGCGGCTCCCTCAGTGGCCACAAAGGAAAAGGCTTGCAGAGAGGGGCTCCCAGACAACTGATCTCCACTGACGGTACCTCTACAGGATGGAAGGACTCAGATGGAGCAAGAGGCCAAAGCAACGCGCAATCCAACCTCTAACGTTCATTTCTACCACGTGGTCCCTGAGTGGGGGGGCTGGTGGAGGGGCAGCGACCCCAGAGCAGAGGTGATGGAGCAGTGCCTGAAAGAGCCCCTGGTGGGAAAAGGAGGCAGGAGGGTGGGGGATGGAGAGTGGGGACAGAAAAGGGGTCACTAGGGGGCATGTGGCACTCGGGGCGCACGTCACTCCTTGATGATGCTGTGCGCCATGGCCTCCACTTGAGCGGGCTGCTGAGCAGGCCTCTGACTTCATGACATGCACCCTGGAGACAGGCAGTGGTGACCAAAAGCCAGAGACACCTGACTTTGAGTCCTGTCTCTGATACTATCTAGCTGTGTGACTTTGGGTTAAAAAGGAGGGTTGGAGGTGTGCAGCTGTGACCTACCAGGCTGGCGTCAGGGTTAAGGGAGAGAACACAGGTTGGGGGCAAGCACAGAACCCATGCTCAAGGAAGCAAACTACACTCTGTGCCCTGCCCCCGACCCTGTCTTCCCTCTCCTCTCTCTCTGTGTCCACTCTACCCTGGGCTGAGACATCCCATCCTGGTCTCTGGTCTCTAAGAAGCGTGTGACCTTGGGTCTCCCAGCTGCAGGCTGACCCTCCCCTCTGGCCTCCTTCCTCCCAAACCTGCAGCTCAGAGGCCTCCTGCCCACACCCCACCCCCCGGCGCTGAGTACCCCTCTTTTGGAAGAGGTGAATATATGAAATGTATAAAATTCAGAGTACATTCTTTTGGTTAGAGTTTGTGTGGTGTATCTTTTTCAATCCCTTCCTTTGAACTTTACATTGATGGTGATTCTATTGTAAGCAGCACATAGGTGAGATTTTTGCCCCCAAATCCATTTGGCAATTGTAGTGGGTTGAATGGTAGTCCCCAAAAAGATATATCCAAATTCTAACCCACAATACCTGTGAATGTGACCTTATTTGGAAAAAGGGTCTTTGCAGATAGAATTAAGTTAAAGATCTTGAGAAGAGGTCATCCTGGATTAACCAGGTGAGCCCTAAATGCAGAGAGGAGCAGAAGACACGGGGGGAAAGGAGAGCGCCTTGTGAAGACAGGCAGACGGGACTCATACAGCCCCAGGTCAGGGGACCCTAAAGTGGAGAGACACGGGGGAGACAAGACTCGCTTGGACTGCTGGAGGGAGCGCGGCCCTGCCGACACCTTGATTCTGGCTGTTGGGCGACCAGAACTGTGAGAGCATCAATTTCTGTTGTACTAAGCCAAGAAGTGTATTATTATTTTTGTTATGGCATCCCTAGTAAACTAACAAGGCAATTTTTTTCTTTTTCTTAAAAAAAAAAAAAATTCAAGGAGTATAAAACATACTCCGTGAAAAGTCTCCTTCCACCTGAAATCCTTGTCCTTGTTTCCCTTCTCAGGGCCAATCACTGTCACCCAGAGCTTGTGCATCCTTCCAAACACATGGCAGGCATGGACAAAGATGGACAGATACCTCTTTAAAGAGAGAAAGACGGCTGCATAGTTTACACAGTTAGATCCTTGCTGCTCTCACTGGAAATCCCTCTGGAGTTTAACCCACTGGACCCACGGCTCTATCGCTTTCCCTAGAGGCTCCGTGGTATCCCACGACACGGCTGTGCCACCTCTGAGCCACTCTAGAGGCACTGCTGCAGTGAATGTCCTTGCCAGGGGCCACCTCTGCCTGTGTGGGTCTATTCCCAGTGGTGGGCTGGCTGCGTCAGCTGTGACAGCTGATTCTGTCACAGTGCTCTCCACGGAAGTTGTAGCTTTTCCCCACTTCCTCACCATCATGGAGTATTAGTGAACCCTCCTGCCTTGACTATTCAATCATTGAGAAGGCTGTCTCTGCATGGCTTAGTGTGCACTGACCAGGTCACTGGGATGCCAGGGCACCTGCAGGGCTTGCCGCCGCCACCACCCACCAGCTCAGGTGGGATTGACAAACTCAGCCCACACCTTCCCTCAGGGTACCAGGGCACAGGGCTCTCTCTTCTGGAAGTTTTGTGCTGTTGGTGCAGGACGGCAGTTATGGAGTACCCAATGCTACCTGTCTGTGTCCCACCAGCAGCCACATCACTAACTGCTCACAGGACGCAGTAGCTCGGTTTTGCACGCACCTCTCCACCTCTCCGAGTCAGCACCAGGAGGTCAGGGACCAGGCACCTGCTTCCCTGTCCTCAGAGCCTCGCCTGGCTGGTGCTCCCCACAAACTGGCTGAGTGGCGGGAGAGAGCTGGGATTTTACTTGGGGTGTTTCCTTTTATGTCACAAGGAAGAAGACATAAAAACTATTGTTCAAAGTCAAATCATAGGAGTTGGAAGGGAAATAATTACCATGTAGCACCTGCAGTCCTATTTAGAAACTGAGTCCTAAAAAGCACAACTCTTTTGAAGTTAAACCACACAATTTACTGGGCACAGCCTTAGAGAAGCAGTTACGAGGAATGAGATGGGAAGAGAAAGGAAGGCTGGCCGCTGAATAAAGGCGGGGTACATGGGGATTCTGCAGACTCGGTGACCCGGTTACCCCGTGGCGGCAGTCCCGTGAGCCCCTCCTTATCTGATGGCATTTCCCAAACCAGCACAGCTGGGCTGGGAAAAGGTCCCCCTGCTGAGGATACAGTATAGGAAGAGGCTCGTGAACCCAGCAGGGCTGCTGGCAGAAAGCTTCTCTGTGCCGTGAAAATCCACCGAGGCAATTCAGATACGATATAAAGTGTGTGCAATGTTCATATTCTTATGTCTAGTATAATCTCAAAGCAGGAAAGTGACCACAGACCACACAGTAGCCACTTCAGGGTCTTACACTTCAAAAGCAATACAACAGAAGACACCTGGGATGGTTCTGCCCCACAGGCTATGGGAAATCGGACTCACAGGCTCTTCGCTGGGACCACGAAACCATCAGTCCCTGTGTGAGGTCACGGCCTCAGGATGGGAGCACGCTCACCTCTCAGGATCGGGTTGCTTGAGACCGTGAGCCCAGGGCAGAAGGCTGTATGCTTTCTTGTTCATCTCTGGAGAAAGTACTGCCCTGCCAATAACCTGGAACCAGGAAAAGAACCACGGTCTGGGAGCCTTGTGCCCAGTGACATGCTGCTGACCTGGACCACATCCCTGATGACCTCATTTCTCAAGCTGCACCACAGGCCAGTGCCTCGTGCTACGCAGGCTCTCTGTTGAGGGTAACAAACCATGCACCGGGCCGATGGCAAGCAACCCGTCCCCAGCTCAACAGCAAGCCTGCGGCAAAGCAGCTGCCATCAGTGCCAGCGGGGCATCAGCTCATAAACCAGGCAGCTTGTCCTCTGAGTCAGAGCCAGAAGGGTCCTTGGGGATCCAGCCCCCTGAGTGGAAAGGGTGGGACATGGTGCGGGAAGAGGTGATTTGTCCAGGGTCACCCGGGACAGGCCACCTTCTAACTGCCACAGGCTCGACCGTGACCTCAAGCCATGCCTAGCTGGTTCTACGAGCCCAGGACCTCAATCCCAAAGGGCAGAAACTGTCCTGGGGCTGAGCAAGTCCACCCTGACTGCCGGAACCAGCAATCAAGGGAAATCCCAGAAATGTTTCTGCACTTTCCGTAAAGTATAAACGATCCTCCCCACAGTCACGCCCCGTCCCAAACCTCCCTAACGCCCTAAGTGGTGGGAAAGACCCAGTTTCTTTCAGGTAGGGAAAAAGTCCCAGAAGACACCGAGGGAGCTGCTGGTCGCCTCCCCCATACCCGCCCGCCCCTTTCTTCCTGAGGGAACTCGCCTAGGTAGCTGGCAGGCCACGCTCCCAGCTTCCCTTGCAGCTGGGTGTGGCCATGGGACTAAGTTCTAGTCTATGAGCATTTCAAACTCCAGATGGGACACCTTTCGAGGAGAAATAAGGGCAGGTGATTCTTATGGCAAGGAACGAAAGGCAGCCAAGCTGGAGGCGATCTGAAACCGAGTCCCCACTCCACCAAAAAGGTCATTATTTTAAGTAAGTCACTCAACTCTTCCTCAGTTGTGACGCAACGGGTGAACGTGGGGAGAGAAGCAGCTGCACTGTGGCCGCCGCCACCATCACCGGCACTCACGGCGGGCTTTACATCGTCACCTCCAATCCTTACCACGGCCCTGAAAGGTGGCACCCTCACTTTACAGATATGGTCAAGGATTCGACGAAGGCCAGAAAGGGCACCCAGATCTGCATCTGTGTCTGTCCGATTCCAAAGTCCACCACTCCCTCTGCCACCTTGCGAAAGCCCACTGCAGCGATGGTCCCGGGGCTGTTCCTCCCACAGGGCAGGGAGGGCGGCTCCTCTGCCTGGCAGCTCCTCCCGCCTGCCTTCTTCTCTCAGCCCCCGCACTGCGGCTGGAGTGCACTGAGCATGGACGCCGGCTTGAAACCTGCCATGCCCACCCCAGTCCCCTTCCTCTGGAAACACAATTCATACTTTTTCCCCCTCTAAAAAACATTTTAAAAATAAGTTATTAGATTTATTGGGATGACAATGGTTAATACAATTATTACCAGGGGTACAATTCTACCCGTCATCTGTATGTTGCATTGTGTGTTCACCACAACTCACACTTTTTAAGTTGGCCCGGCACCTCCCATCTGAGTGCTGTCACTCACGTTGCTTTTCTCTTGGATAACTCTTAGGCATCCTTCCAGTTTTAGTTCAGGCAATTCTAAGACTTGCCTCTTTTACAACTGAGCCAAGCACCCCTCCCTCCCTCGGGCTCCCCACAGTCTCCTATGCTACCTTGGGATTCACACTTCAAATGCAACAACACTAAGGGTTTGTCTGTTTCCCCCACCAGACAATTTGTTACAGAGGCAGACGGGAACAAAGCAGACACTTACCTGCTAACCTGAACCAATGGAGCAGAACACACTAGAAGAACACACCCATCAAAGGAGGCAATAGCTTAGTGCGCACAGTGTGAGCTCTGGGTTCAAAACCTCGCTTCAGCAGGTGGGGCCAGGAAAAGTTGCTTAACCTCTCTGAGCCATGACCTGCCCCTCTATAAAACAGAAGCAATTACAGTACCCACATCATAGGAGCATTAATAAAACAATATATTTAGAGCACTTAAAACTGTGTTCTGTACTTAGCAAGGACCATTAGCAAGAAGTAGCAGTGGTATCACTGCTAGAGGAAGGGTAAATCCTCAGGCACAAAGCCCAGCTGTAGGCAGCAAGAAAGCACGCATCTGACTATCATCTATGGACCCAGGGCCTCCCGAAAGTCTTTATCTTTTCAATTATAAACCATTATAAACTTGGAAACTAGAGAAAGAGGAAAGTTATAAAAAATGTCACCATCTAAATATAACCAAGATTATCAGTTGTTCTAGCACTGTGGTTCTGGCTCCGAATCTCCCTCTGGCCAACACCTGCGTGTGGGACCAGAACAAAGCTGTATCCAGCTGTGCTCTCTGCTCCCTGGTCTGTCAGCCTCCATCGCCCCAAAGGTGGACCACTGGAAGAACTCTCCAAATGCTGGTGCTCTGAAAGGTGAGCACGTAAGAGTGGAGACCGGAACAACCTGGGCAGAGCAGCAGCGCACTCCACTGGCTGGCACGGCCCGTGGCAGGCAGGTCTCAGCCCCCTGCCTCACCTCCATCAAGGTAGAACGCATGTATGTGCTCAGGAAGGACAGGCAGAAAGAGGGCTCCAGACCAACTCTGAAGCCTCAGATAATCACTGGGAGGAAAGGGCGGGTTCTTGTCGAGACGTCTCCCACTGCTCTTGGCTGATGATAGGAGGTACACCATGAAACCAAGTCGGGGATGCTGCAGAATTTCTTCTATAAATCAGAGTGAGGAAAAAATTCTATAACCCGTCACTGATTCAAGAAACACCATGAAATGAGACACTCTGTCATTCTTCTCTGATCCAGTAGAAAAAGCAGAAACTAGAGAAAGAGGAAAGTTATCTAAAACGTCACTATCTCAATACAACCAAGATCATTGCTGCTGCCCACGCAGCAGAGTGCTACAGTCAGAACGCAGACAAGGGTGCCCCTCCGCAGGGTACCATGGAGGGCAGAAGACTGGGAGGTGCTTCAGGAGACTTGGGCGCCTCTGCAGCACTCCCCTGGTACTCCTCCTCCTTCCTTCCCCTGCAAGCTTCCCAGGCCTTGGCCCCAGGCCCTTGGACCTGTCCGCTCAAGCCTCAGGCCTGAATCTCTCTCAATCCTGAAACAACCTCCCAAATCTACCTGCCCTGCATCCTACTCCCTTCCACTGTTACACTGATAGTTCAACCAACTACTGCTGCATCCTCTCATTCAGAATACTGACCCGTGGTGGCTTCACACACTCACAACCAAGACATTTTAATGATGGAATCTGGGCACAAAAAAGGTTGATGGAAAAGCTATCTTTGAAGAGGGACCTTTTTAACAAACCCTCAAAAATCACACCTGTGGCTCTGTGGTTAGAGCATCATTACACACACCGAAGGGTTGTGGGTTCGATTCCCGATCAAGGGCATGTACTTGCATGCGTGTTCAATCCTTGGCTCTGGCTGGGGTGCATATGGGAAGCAACCAATCAATGTGTCTCTCTCACATCGATGTCCCTCCCTCTCTCTCTTTCTCTGTTTCTCTCTCTCCTCCCTTCCCCACTTCCTTCTACTCTCTCTAAAAATCAATGGAAAAAATATCCTCAGGTGAGGATTAACAACAACAAGACAAAAAGGTCACACCTGTGGGTGAACGCCAGCACCCTTTGGACTCACATGTATCCTGGGCAGAGAAAAGGCTGGGTCCGCTGGGTCCAGTCAGAGGGCAGAACCCAGGCTGGATTTGCTTGCTACGGATCAACAAGCATCTTGTTTCAGCAGAAACAACTGCACATGTGACCGGGAAGCGCAGAACTGCTGGCCTGAGCCACAGTGAACCTGCAAAGACTGAATTCCACGTTCACACCTCGTGCCCCACCTCAGCCTTTCCTGGGGCAGTGAAGGCAGAGGAGCGGCCTCAAAGGCCACCTGCCATGACTCTTCCACAAAACGTCCCATTCAGAGTTACACCACGTTTGCTATAAGACAAGACTACTGCCTGTTTGTTTGTCCATCTGTTTGTCCGTCCATCCATCCCCCCCCCCCAACAGTTCTTGGTGGAGTTCTCAAAATATAAATACAATTGTCACCCTTCACTCCACTTAAAACTCCCATGATACATAAATTTGTCAAAAGTCAAACTTTACACTTAAGATCTGAGCATTTTACTTTACGTAAATGACACCTCCATAAAAAGTTTTAAAAACAACAAAATAAACACAAACCCCTCCCATGCCCTTCCACAGCAGTTAGAATAAAACACAGGCTCCAAACAGAGAACCCAGAAATCGACCCAAGACAGTACGTGCAATTAATATTCAACAAAAGAGACAAGAGCATACAATGGAGAAAAGACAGTCTCTTCAATAAATGGTGTTGGGAAAATTGGACAGGTATGTGAAAAACAAATGAACTAGACTTACACCATACACAAGAATAAACTCAAAATGGATAAAAGACTTAAATGGAACCCATGAAACCATAAAAATCCTAGAAGAAAATAGAGGCAGAAAAATCTTAGACATCCTACATAGCAGAATTTTCACTGATACATCGCCTAGGGCAAGAGAAACAAGGGAAAAAATTAATAAATGGGACTACATAAAACTAAAAAGCTTCTGCACAGCAAAAGAAATCAGCATCAAAATGAAAAGAGAACCCACTCTCTGGGAGAACATATTTGCCAATGATACATCAGATAAGGGTTTAATTTCCAAAATATATAGAGTACTCACACAACTCAACAATAGGAAGACAAACAATCCAATTAAAAAATGGGCAGAGGACCTGAATAGACATTTCTCCAAACAGGACATACAAATGGCCAGGAGATATACGAAAAAATGCTCAATGTCACTAATCATCAGAGAGATGCAAATTAAAACAACTATGAGGTATCACCTCACACCTGTCAGAATGGCTGCCATCAACAAATCGTCAAACAACAAGTGCTGGCGAGGGTGTGGAGAAAAGGGGACTCTAGTACACTGCTGGTGGGAATGCAGACTGGTGCAGCCACTATGGAAAACAATATGGTGTTTCCTCAAAAAATTAAAAATGGAACTGCCATTTGACCCAGTGATCTCACTTCTCGGAATATATCCTAAGAAGTAGCAATCAGAAAAAATATATGCACCCCTATGTTCATAGCAGCACTATTTACAATAGCTAAGATCTGGAAACAGCCCAAGTGCCCATCAGTAGATGAGTGAATAAAAAAGCTGTTATACATTTACACAATGGAATACTATGCAGCTGTAAGAAAGAAAGATTACCCTTTGAGACGACTTGGAGGGACCTGGAGAGTATTATGCTGAGCGAAATAAGCCAGTCAGAGAAAGACACGTACCACATGATCTCACTTATTTATGGAATATCATGAACAAAATAAGCTGACGATCAAAACAGATCCAGAGACATGGAAGTAGGGAACAGACTGACAAATCTCAGAGGGAATGGGGGGGGCGGTGGAGAGGATGGGTTGGGAAGAGATAAACCAAAGAACTTATATGCATATATGCATAACCAATGGGCACAGACAATAGTTTGGGGAAAGCAGGAGGAGGGTGGGAGCAGGAAGGAAGGGGTCAATAGGGGAAAAAAATGGAGAAATATCTGTAGTACTTTCAACAATAAAGTACTTTCAACAATAATCTGTAGTACTTTCAACAACAATAAAAATATCTGTAGTACTTTCACACACACACACACACACACACACACCCACCCAAAATGCAGGATCCTTTTCATGGCCAAGGCCCCACATGACTAAGGTCTGGGCCTGCTTCTCTGACCTCATCCCCTTTGGCTCATGCTGCACCTTCTGTCTGGAACACTCTCCTCTGCTGGCCAGGTGGTGGCTCTTCCTTTTCATTCTCCTCTCAGCTCCCAGGTCACCTCCTCTGAGGCCTCCAGGGACCACCTCACCCACAGGTGTGCACATCTGCCTTTCCCCGTCCCTCAATCTCCTTTCCCCGTTTTATTTTCTTCACAGCTCTAATCCCCTCTCGTCTCAGAAATCCTTATGTGTTTTCTTGACCCAAAACTAAGCTCTGTAAGACCGAGAACTTCTGTTCTGTTTACCCCCATATTTCTAGCACCTAGAGAGTGCCTGGTTCTTAACACGTAGCTAAACAATATTTGTTGAACAAAGGAATTCATTCGGTCTGCCACTTAAAATGTATTTATTGAGTACTGCCCAGGTCTTTATTTTTAATTCAGTAAGTTCCATGAATTTGCACAATGGGTTCGCCCAGAATCTTAGTTTGCAAGCCATTATTCCTGCAATGGGACTCAAATGGCTTAGCTCTCCCTTGGTTTTGGACAGTAATCTGCCAGTAAAACTGCCAGAGACAACTACCCCAAATCTTCCTCTCTCTTAACCAACCACAAGGCAGGGTGAACTGGCTCCATAGTTTCCCTCTCACACCGTATCCGGCAGCAGATGCAAGAACCAGACAATCTGGGTTTGTAGTCAAAGTGCTCAAGAACATTTCTGGTAAGGACTTGGCTATTTTTGGACCAGATGAAGCCAAGGATCTACGTTAGCCAACTTTAATCCTCCTACGTGGAGGTTCTGCCAAAGGCTGAGAAAGAAACAAGAAGAAAAAAAAGCTAAACTGTCTAAGAAATAAATATGCTTGAGTGTCTAAACACGGGGCCTCCGCAGAACCCTGCTCTTTCCTGGGGGCAGGGCAGAACTGCCCGCTGCCCTGGCTGCAGTGGGGTGAGGGAGCACTGACAGAGTCTTCCATGGGGATGCTGGACGAAAAGAAATACTAACGGCTGACAAACACATGAGTTATGTAACTTCAATAATGTTGATTAAAAATGCAAATTAATAATTATTCTTGCCCAGATTAGCAAATAGTAGGTGAGGATATTAGGAAACGGGCACTCTTAAAATGCTGGTGGAAAAGGAAATGGTACAACCCTGGGTGGTTTGGCTCAGCGGTTAGAGCATTGGCCTGCAGACCAAAGAGGCATGAGTTGATTCTGCTCAAGGGCACGTACCTCGGCTGTGGGTTCAATCCCCAGTCCCAGTCAGGGCTGTGCAGGAAGCAACCAATCGATGTGTCTCTCTCACATTGATGTTTCTCTCTCTCTCCCTCCCTCCCTCCTAGCTCCCCGGGTCCCAGAAGGCTGTTCTCACTGTGACCATCCTGTCACCAGTTTAATGCCCCCTTTTACCTGGCGGCCCTGGGGACTAGGATCACAAACCCACTTCCCTAGTGTCCCCAGGGTTGTACCATTTACCTTTCTTTCTTTCTTTTTTTTTTTATCCTCACCCGAGGACATTTTTCCATTTTTTGTTCAGATAGAGTGGGAGGGAGGGAGAGGAAGAGAGAGAGAGAGAGTAACATCGACGTGAAAGGGACACATTGAGTGGCTGCCTCCCGCACGACCCAACCAGGGGCCGGGGACAAACTGCAACCGAAGTACGTGCCCTTAGCGGGAACCGAACCTGGGCCTCTCCGGACCGCAGGCCGACGCTCTAACCGCTGAGCCAAACCGGCCAGGGCTACCTTTCTTTTTTTTTAATCCTCACCTGAGGATATTTTTCCATTGATTTTTTTCAGATAGCGTGGGAGGGAAGGAGAGGGTGAGAGAGAGAGAGAGAGAGAGAGAGAGAAACATCAATGTGTATTGATATGGAAAAATGTCCATGTTAAATGGGAAAAAAGCAAGTCACCAAAACGGTAATGTGTCATGTGAACCTATTTTAAAAATGATATATACATGCAGAAATTTGTAGGCATACACAATAAACTGTTAACTATGGTTAGCTCTCTTGAGAATGAAATTATAGGGAACTTTCACTAATTTATGCTATGTATTTCCATGTTTTAGTTGTTTACAAAGAGCAAGTATTTTGTAGTAAAAAAAAAAAAAGCTTCTGCTGCTAAAAACAGTAATTAAAAAAAATAACAAAATTATAATTTTGCGCATTAGGTATTAATAGCCTTCCTCAAACCTTATTTAGAAAATTTCCTTCTAAGAGAAAAGATTCCAGCAGGCAGAACTCACTGGAGATGTCACTTCAGCTCATTTAGTCCCCGTCAAACAGGGGCCAGGATCCTTGCTGTGCTATTTATTATCTCTGGCAGACAAAATGTCCCACTGTGCTCATGTCTGCTAGGCCAGGGACTCCCCTCACACTTCATGCTCACAGGCATAGTTAAAATAAAATGTTTACTGTATATGTTTGTATTGTGCAGAATTCCCGTTTCCCTGCCTTTATTTATTTTTAGAGAGAAAGGAAGGGAGAGAGAGATAGAAACATCGATGAGAGAGAACATCAATTGGCCGCGTCCTGCATGCTCCCCACTTAGGATTTGGCCCACAACCTGGGCATGTGCCCTGACTGGGAATTGAACCTCCCGGTGCGTGGGTCAATGCTCAACCACTGAGCCACACCGGCTGGGCCCATTTCCCTGCCTTTAAAAAATTAACCAAGCACTAATCAATCCTGGCTGTGTTGAATAAGAGGCCTTTGATTGTAAAAAGGACTGCCCTTCATTGCAACCCATGGCTAGTCAAACAGGAAAAGGCACAGCCCCAGAGTCTGCATGTCTCAGAGATGACATCTGCAGTTCCTGGCACAGCCCCACCACGGAAGGACGATCCTCAGCTCAGGCAGTGCAAAAACTTGTCTTGCCACTGCTTCCTGTGGTCAGAGGAGGCAACCACTGGCCCTGGGCGCAGTGAATGAGCTGCAAATCACAGGATGCATTTTCATCCTTGTACTGCTTAGGGGGATCCCAACTCAGCAGAGAACAGAACATACAATGGGTATAGGGAGGGTTCTTGTTTTCACACCTTGACCTTGGACAGAAAGGATGAATATCCAGCTATATATCCAACCACCAAGAGTTAACCACAAGCCAAAGGACTGAACACTCAATTCCACTTGCTCTCTGACCTCCTGTAGGACATATACTTCAAGTTCCACTCCCTGGCAGAGGTAAAGGGGCCACCAGCCACCAACCTCCCTCATCCAGAAACCCTTGTGAACACTTTAGGAAGCAGTGTGAGCGAGACTGGCCAAGGACAGATTCACATCCAACAGGGTACCCTACCTAAAACCCTCTTCACCTTCTAGTATCTAAACTGAATATGCATGCCCTATTCAACTGAGTTCCTAGGAGGATTTCTGAGAAGGCCTAATCAGATAAGGCAGTGCTTTTCAACTGGTGTGCCACAAGAATTTTTTAAAAAAGATTTTAAAGTTGATTTTTAGAGAGCGAGAAGGGAGAGGGGAGAGAGAAACATTGATGTGAAAGGGAAACATGATCAGCTGTCTCCTGCACGCCCACTACCAGGGATTGAACCTGCAACCCGGGCATGTGTCCTGACAGGGAATCGAACCAGTGACCTTTCAGTGGACCAGACGATGCCCCACCAACTGAGCCACACCAGCCAGAGCAATAATTTTTAAAACATGCAATACCTAACTATTCAGTTAGGGTCACTGACCTCTTTTCCCTTAGACTGTCAAATTAAAAAATGACAACAGCCAACACAACAGTAACCATCTGGTGTGAATGAATCAAAATTATACCTATTATTTTTGGTCAGGTTGGCAAAAATATTATTTCCTGGTGTGCTGCAGAATTTTAGTAATGAGTTTACGTATGTCACGAGATGAAAAAGGTTGAAAATCACTGAGATAAGGTATCATCACCATCATCATCAGGAATACTGAGGCCTCTAGGCACTCAAGATAAGTCCACTCAATCAACCCAATTTTCAGATGAAGAAACTGAGGCTCAGTGCAATCAAGGAACTTGCTGAAGTCCCATGGTAGCAAGTGGTAGTCAGACCAGAACCCAGGCCACTGCTGACCCTCATTCCCCATTCAACAAGTTCCAGCATCGGGACCGACGAAGCTTGGCCTCTTGGCACAAAACATAAAGCTTGTGAAACATAAACCTCTAGGTGCAATGCAGACAGCATTATCAAAAGTCAAGAATAGCCTCCAAAAGAGAATTAGCTCAGAAAACTTAAATACACATGGAAAGAAAAACAATTCAAGAACTTTATTCTACAATGAAGGCAGCTAGTATAGTGTGTACAGCTAATACATGCATGGTCCAACATTTCAAGGCTTGTGATAACAGGTCAAGTCAAGTCTTCATGCAGGTTAAAACTGAGAATGTTTGGCCCTTGAAATTTCTCAGTACAGGGAAGAGGCCACACTGGCTGAGGCTCTAAGAGGTCTTCCTCTGACAAGCCCTGCCTGCGACTGCTCCTGCCACAGTCAGCCTCCCTCTGTACAGCTCAGGCTCTTGGGCAACCCTGCACCTGCCTCAGGCCAGGCCAAGCAGCTGGGAGCAGGGAAGAGGAAAGCCCCTCGTTTCCCAAGAGAGTGCAACATCCCTCCACTACCACCACATCCCTCACCACCTCCCACTGGCAGTCGCTCCAGGCTCTGTCAGGGCCCAGTGGCACAGTTAGGAAGCTTGGTTCACAGGAGGGAAGAGTTCACTTTCTCATGCCACAGTCTAGAACAGCGGTTCTCAACCTGTGGGTCGTGACCCCTTCTGAGGTCAAACGACCCTTTCACAGGGGTTGCCTAAGACCACTGGAAAACACATATTTCCAATGGTCTTAGGAACCGAGACACGGCTCCTCTGTCCGTCTCCAGGCGGGTCCGCCCACATGCAGATACGCCCACATACAACCTGAGGAACTGTATTAAAGGGTTGCGGCACTAGGAAGGTTGAGAACCAGTGGGGTAGAACATTCCCTGGACAAACCAGTGAGCATTAGTAAATGTGTTGAAGGGGAGGGGAGGAGGCAAAGAAACAGCAGCTAGACTGGGCAGTGGTGGGGAAAGAACAGGCCTGGGAGGCAGGACACATTCTCGCCCTGGCTCAGTCTTTGACCTGCTGGGAAGTCTCAGACAAGTCCTTCAATCCCTCCAGTAACACCAGTACACGAAATCTTGTATCACCTGTATTTTTCCAATTCTAATAACCGACGATACAGTGTGAACTGTCCTACCTCCCCAGGATCATCTGCTGCGGAGATCAGTGAGTCTAGGTGGGCCTCACTGAGCTCACATTTACTCAGCACCTACCAGCACCAGGCTAAGTACCTTATCTTGTTTAATTCTCATGATAACCCATTAAGATAGGTAATCACCTCCCTCGTTTTGAGGATATGAAACAGTCTCAGAGGAATCAAATCACCTGGGATGAAGTCACACAGCACTGGAAAAATGTGGCATGGTGATCATGAGAAGCCAGGCCTCAAATTCAGGCAGTTTGATGCCAGAGCCCATGTACTTGACCAGTGGGCGATATCACAACTGTTCCCTGGTCCTGGAACCCCACACTCCCAGGTATAGGCCCTCTGTTCCCTGGCCCGGGAAACCTCCCTTTGGATGACAAGCGCTCATCTGCCAGGCTGTCCTGAGAGTCTCCCTGAATGTACTGTGTACTGAAAGCACCGGAGAGAGATGTCTCCACTGGTTTTCCAAGTGCACACATCTAAAACCAAGAGAAACTGGCTTGTTACAAAGCTACAGAAAGAGAACAAGAAAAAGTTGGGGTTCGGAGGACTAGTTCCCTAGTATTTCAGAAGGCCTCATTTGATCTCAACAGACAAAAGCCACGGGGGCACTGTCGCTGCAGAGGGAGCTGATGGGACCACCAACTGCATGGTGGATGGCCAGTGTCTAGAATATCATGCTTTACCCAGCAGAAGACCTCCTCTGGGAATGCACTGGGGCTTCCTCTTCAAATTTTATTGATGGAAGTGAATTAATAAGCCCCCTTAGCAAAACAAATGAATAGAAGACCAGCTCTTCTCTTGACATCAGTTATAACACAACATTCAAGAGCTTTCCTCTAGATCCCTGGCCCAGGGGAGTTGCACGGAGCCTTCTCTTTTCAAACAACAAAAGTTATGTAACCATCAGAATCTGAGCAGAAGAGAAGCAACAGAGTTCATTTCCTCAGTCGCAAAGCCTGGGAGTCAGATGGCAGGGCAGCAGAGGACGCCTTAACTTTAAGTAATAACCTGACCCCAAGCAGGCTTGAGATCTTAAGTGAAGAAATCATCAGCCCTCTATGAGCTAAAATATCTGTAGTCCCCCCCCGGCCAGCAGGAGGAATCCCATTCAGAGTGGTCGGATGGGTAAGTCAGGCACCTTGGGGTTCCTCTCAAAGCTACTTTCATCTCTTCTTCACTTAGAAACAACAGGGGGTCTGGGAGAAAGAAGGGAGACAAATGAGAACTGTGAACACCAGTACAGGAACGAGACACTATAAATAACCCATGACCCTTGGGGCCAGGCGCACCAGGCTGTCCTAGAAAAGGTGGTCTGAATCAAATTAGGATTCCTGAATTCCAGTGCTCACTGTGTTCATCTATCTGCTAGGATCCCTCCAATTTTCTTTCCATGAGGGGCACTGGGAAGACCACCATCATGTGGCATGGTGGTCACGAGAAGCACTACCAAGTTTTTCTGCATCCCTTGTCCTATTACACAGAATACAGAGTGAGTGACCTCAGGGACGAAGGCTAGGCAGACAGCTTGGTTGAAGATCCAGTTGAAAGGGAGGGCTGCCTCCACCTCTCTTCTTGAGGGCTATGAACCACAGCTATAGGTAGTGAGGGAGAGCACCTGAGCATCTTGGGTTTGGGAGAAGGGTTTGCTGCGTGATGTTTTAGGATTGTCTTACAGCTGTGTCCTCCTTGGTTCCAGCCTTCCTAGAAGTCTAGAATGAACATAAATCAACCCGAGAATCAGCACGCCCAGGCTCTGATATTTCTCATTTGAGACAGGCCTGCCTATGCCAGCTCCTGATCAGAAAGGCCAGGCACTTTCACGAGACTTTGGTAAAAAAAAAAAAGGAGGCGTAGGGCCTGCCTACCTGCCCTCTGACTCTCCGACCTGGCGATAGTGCCAGGGAGCATGCTTCCTTTGGGCTTGCTCATCAACCAAGCTGTTTGTAGGAGACTTAGCTAAGCATCTTACCACACCTGACGTATGCAAGAGGAGCCAGAGGCTGCACCACTGATGTGGGTGGGCAAGTACAGAACCCAAAGACAGCAGAGTTAAAGCACTCTGCCAGGAGATGACCAAACCATCTGACACGAGAATCAGGAGAGGGGTGTCCATGCCTACGTACATTCTAGGGGCAAGGGAATGGCGGGTGGCCGGGAGAGACTTACCAAGAGCTCAGGGCAGCGAACAGTCTATACGAAGACTCAATATAACAAAGCTCTATACTGTACATAGCCCAGAACTTTATTTATTTATTTATTTATAATAATGTCCTCACCCGAAGACATTTTTGCATTTATCATCAGATAGAGTGGGAAAGAGAGGGGAAGGAAGAGAGAGAGAGAAACATCGATGTGAGAGAGACACATCGAGTGGTTGCCACCCACACAACCCTAACTGGGGCCAGGGACAAACTGCAACTGAGGTACGCGCCCTCAGTTGCAACCGAACCCGGGACTCCCTGGTGTGTGGGCCAATGCTCTAACCGCTGAGCCAAACCGGCCAGGGCCACAGCCCAGAACTTTAGCACCTCCTCTCCCTTTACATTGAGACAGGAGCTCTTTGGGCTGCTGCATGTTTGAGAGAGAGGAGAAAGACGATCCATTGACTGCCTCCTTACAGAAAAGGCATTGAGAAGACTGATACGTAAAAAGTGTGCACAGAATAAGCAGGCTCCATTTCAACTATTAGCCCCTGTTTGACTCCCACACGTAACTCAAAGGCTCATTATACAACAAATTAGTCTGAAATTTATCTTGTTCAACTATCCAGAGTGGATTGTAGAAACTCTGATTTTCTACCAGTTAAAATACAAGCAGTGAGCAACCAGGCTGGCTTGCCATGGGCAAGGCAAATATAGGAAGATGACCAACTGCCTCTGTGAGTCCCTTAAGGCTGAGGAAGCAGCTGCCTGCCACCTTGGATGAGGTATGCACTGGCATCGCTGAGCCTGTTTCCACCACCTTCAAGAACTCAGGAGAAATAGTGATGCTACGACACACCCTGGGATTCTGGCAGCCCTGCTCACCAAGACGAAATCCAGTCAGTAAGCTCTCACTTGTCTATCCAGTATGTAGCAATGCCTTCATAGACCTTCTATGGACCCTGGCATACAAGCCTGGAATCACTAGGTACTGGTTCAAGTGATTTGTCCTCCTAAATAGATTGCAGACTCTTAGAGAATAGAGTTCAAGTCTCCTAACTTTTCTGTACTCACCTTTCCTATATTAGTTATCTAACTCTGTAATAAATTAATCTACAATTTAGTGGCTTAAAACAAACATTTATTATCGGCTTAGCTGGGCAGTTCTGGCTCATGGTCTCTTGTAAGGATGCGCACTACAAACCACCCGAAGCCTTGAGTGGGGCAGGAGGAGCCACTTCTGAGAAGGCTCACACTTGGGGGTTGGCAGGAGTCCTCAGCTCCTCACCACATGAGTCTCTCCACAGCACTCCTGAGTGTCCTCAAGAAGGGCAGCTGGCTTTCCCCAGAGCAAGTGATCCAAGAGGCAGCAAACCAGAGCGCACACCCGAGACAAAAAGTGCAGTCTTTTTAATAATTTACTCTCAGAAGTGACATACCATTACTTCTAGCACATTCTTCCGGTCGCACAGACTAGCCCTGACCCACCACGGGAGAGGTGTGCTTCAATTTGTGAGGTTTCTGTTATATTTTCAACTCATTCATCCATTCTTCTGTCGAGTTTAATTTTCCGTTGAGTCCGGCCGGTGAATTTTTCAGAAATTGTATTTTCAGTCATAGACATTCCACTTGGTTCGCTTTTACATCTTCCACTGTGCTCCCCATTATGTTTGTTCTTCTTTAAAACCTTCAGCACACTTACTGCAACTGCTGTCAAGTCTTGTCTGGTGTTTCTATCAGCTCTGTAATTTCTCATCTATTTACATTGACTGACTTTTCTCCTGACTATAGGTCACAATTTCCTGCTTCTTCACATGTCTAGAAATTTTTTATTCGAGGCTATACATTATGATTGCTACATTAAGTATTTGGATTTTGTTGTCTTCCTTTAATGAGTAATGAAGTTTGTGTAAGCACTTAAGTTTGTAGAGCAGCTTGATTGTGTCAAGTTTCCCCCCCTTTTTCTTTTATTCTATTTTTTAAATCATCGATTGGCCGCCTCCTGCATGCCCCACACCGGGGACAGAGCCCACAACCCGGGCATTTGCCCTGACTGGGAATCGAACCAGGACCTCTCAGTCCACGGGACGACGCTCAATCCACTGAGCCACACCAGCCAGGCTCCCTTTCTCTTTTAAATCAATTTTGAGGTATACTGTATACCAAAAATGCACCCATACTAAACATATAGTTCATTGGGTTTTGAGAAATGTATGCACTGATGTAACCCTCACTACAATTAAAATATAGTCATTTTTATCTCCCCAAAGTTATCTCATGTCCCTCTGCCATTGGTCCCACCCCTACAACCCCAAGGCAACCACTAATCTGCTCTCTGTCACTAGAGATTAGATTCCCTGTTTCTAGAATTTCATATAAATGTAGTAATACACTATGTATTCCTTTTATCTGGATTCTTTTGCTCAGCATGTTCAACCACATTGTTGTATGTATGTTTCAGTAGTCCACTGCTTTTTGTTTCTGACATGTATTACATTGTATGGATATACTACCTTTTGTTTACCCATTCATATGTTGATGGACACTTGGATTGTTTCCAGTTTGGGGGCAATTATGAACAAAGTTGCTATTTAAATACAAGTCCTTTTATGGCCATGTTTTCTTTTCTCTTAGGTAAGTATCTAGGGGTGAAGTTCTGGGCTGTAGGCACACTTTTCTTTATAAGAAAATTTCAGTTTTTCAAAGTGGTTGTATCATTTTTACGTTTCTGCTAGCAATGTGTAAGAGTTCCAAAGTTCACATTCTCTTCAACTCTTGGTACTGTCAATTTTTTAAAATTTAGCCATTCTTGTAGGCATATAGCAATATCTAATCATTGTTTAATTTGCATTTCCCTGCTAATGACATTGAACATCTTTCATTTTGTCTTTATGGTTGAAAGTATTACAGATGCCCCCATCCCCCACTGACACCCTCCTCCCTACTCCTGCCCCTTATATTGAACATCTTTTCAAGTGCTTATTGGTAATTTTTGTATATCTTTTTTTTTTAATCATCACCCAAGGATATTTTTCCATTTATCTTCAGATAGAGTGGGAAGCGGGGGGAGGGGGGGGTACATATGTGAAAGAGACACATTGACTGGCTGCCTCCTGCACGACCCCGACCAGGGCCGGGGACAAATTGCAACCGAGGTACGTGCTCTTGACCGGAATCAAACCCGCAACTCATTGGTTGGTGGGCTGATGCTCTAACTGCTGAGCCAAACTGGCCAGGCCTGTATATATATCTTCTTTAGAGAAATGTCTATGCAGATCCTCTGCCTATGATTAAATTGCATTGTTTGCCTTTTTACTGAGCTGTAAGAATTCTTTACATATTCTTCATGCAAGTGCTTTGTTAGATACTCATATTTCAAATATTTTTTCCCAGTCTGTGGCTTTACAGTATGTTTTGAAGGACAGAAATGCTTGAAGTCTAATTTATCTTTTTTTAAAAAATGGTTCAAGCTTTTTGTGTCCTAAGAAATCTTTGCCTATCCCACGGTCACAAAGCTTCTCTCCTATAGTTTCTTTTAGAGGTGTTACAGTTTTCACCTCCACATCTAGATCTGTGATACATTTCTACTCGATTTTTGTGTGTGGTATCAAGACTTGTTTTTAAGCTATGCACCCTTCCCTCTGGGGCTAGACAGAGCATGATTCTTTGAGGTGTCTACTGAATGCCTCAGTGTTCAACAAAGTCTCTCACTCTAACTGGAAAGAAAAACATCTCCCAGGCCTAGGAATAGTTCAGCTTATAGCTCCACAGCAGCTGTTCTTTGCTTTGCCTCATAAGTTTTACCCTATTCACACACAGATTAATGTTTAGAAAAAGACCTGAGGTGACCCCCAAAAGCAAATGTCTAGAGCTTTTCTCCTATGTAGCTCCTTTTTTCTCCGTATTGTCCCTGAAAATTCCAACTGCTTTGGCTTCCTCACCTTTGTCTTCTCAACTCAGCAAGGCTGCTGGGCTCTGCTTGGGTTCTTCCTCACTGCTGAGATCTGGAAATTACCTCCAGCAGGCAGTTGGGGGGAAGACTATAGGGCTCACCTCGTTATTTTCGTTCCCTCAGGGATCACTGTCCTGGCTGCCTGTTGGCCAGTGTCTGCTAACAGCTGTTTCGTATATTTTGGTTTGTTTTCTGGTTGCTTACAGAAGGACAAGTTCTATACTAGTGACTCCTTTATTGACAAGAGCCTCTTCATCCACTTTTGAACAAGCTCGAATGTAAAATTTATCTATCAATCTGGGAAAGAGTCCTCTGACTGCAATGACAAGCCCTGTTTGATTTCAATCTCAAAGTAAAAAGCTTTTCGCTTTTTCCTTCCTGGTCCACCTCATCATGCTTAGAAAAATGACTGCAATGATGCTCTCAGTGAAAAGCCAAGCAGATGAGGAACATCTGGAACCAAATGATGTCCAAGAAATTCACACGCAGGAGACAGAAAGCCCGGTGGCTAGAGAAGCAGTGTCCCTGTGTCAGGAATGACACGTGAACCCTGCACACAGCAGGCAGGCAAAGCAGTGAGGTCTCAGCACTAGAATGAGACCCACCAGGTTTGAATTCCAATATTCTACTCAGTGGCTGCCACAACCTTAGACAATTCACTTAACCAACCCGTGCCTCAGTTTCCCCAGGTATAAAATAGGATAATACAAGTACCCACCTCTCGTGGTTAATGCGAGAAATAAAAGAGTTAACGTACGTAAGGCACTTACAGGGAGTGGCACATAAAGAGCCCCCTACAAATGTGACTCTTTACTGTCACCAGACCAAACTGGCCAAAGCACCTTCAGAGTCTGCAGCTCTGACCTCACAGCCAGGGAAGGCTTTACAAGGAAGACTGAAAACACACCCTCCGTTTACATAGTCTCAAAAGATCTCCCCATGAGTTACTTATTAATTACAAAGGGAAAAATTGTAACTTCACAGCCAGAGAGACCTGGAGGACTACCTTCCCCCAGTTGTCAAAAAGAACCTCAGAATACTGGGAAAACTCAAGATCAGGGGCCTCTGGTTTGGACACACTGAGCAGGTCACAACGTCACCTATGCAGCATCCCTGCCACAAACACACTACCTGAATGTAATCACGAGGAAACACCCAACAAACCCAGTCTGAGACAGTTTACAAAATCACTGATCTGAACTCTTCAAAAGCATCAAGGCTAAGAAATACAAAGACAGTCTGAGAAACTGTTCCAGACTAAAGGAGACTAAAGGGATGTGGCAACTGAATGCAAAGTATGACCCTGGACTAGGATAAAACAGCTATGAAGACAGTACTTGGGAAATTGATGAAGTCTGAATACAGACTGTGGGTTGATAACATATTAATGTTAAATATCTTGAGTTTCGATAGCTCTACTGTGGTTATAAAAAAGAACACCTGTGTCCTTAGAAAGTGCATGCTGAACTATTTAGTGATTAGAAAAGAGAAGATCTCAGTCTATCCCCATCTTCTACGTCTCACTGCTCTTTTTATGACCACCCTCCTGGTAGAGAGCAAGCTGCCACTTCGGGCGTGAACACTCAGCCACAGCACAAGCATGTGCCACCAGCAGCCTGCCAGACAAGCAGACCAGGCCCAATGAGGAGCAGGGACACACAGATGTACAGACTGTACATCCTATAGACTTCGAAGGAGAACAGTATTAGGTCATTAAGGAAAGTTTCTCGGAAGAGGGGAGGATGTGGCTAGGTAAGGAGAAAAGGGGAAAGCATTTGGGGAAACACGGATGTGGGTAAGGGAGGAGGCAGGCTAGGGCCTGGCAGGTGCAGGAGAAGAGCTGTCCTGTGGCATCTCGCTGCACTCCAGTGTCTGATACGGCTGTTCTCCTCAGCCCAGGTTACAAGGCAGACCGTGGTGACTGCAATGTCCATGCACAGAAAGAGCTCTGAAAAGGAGGACAGAGGCAGGTCCAGGAGTCTGGCTGTCATGCAAGATGCCAGAATGCCACCTCAGCCCCAGGCAAAGGACCCACCACATAACACTACCGGCAGCTACAGCAGTGGGAGTGAGGGCTGAGCTCACTGGGATGAGTCAGTGGTTCACATACCATGAACACCTTCAGAAAGCACTGCCCCCCACCCACCCCTCCTCACCTTCATGCTTCATATAATCACAAACCAAGGCTCTTGATGGAGAAAAACATTCACTAAGTCTCCTGGCACTGTGGCTGCAGGACCCCAACACCCATCCCTCAGGCCAAGCGTGGGGCGGACAGTGGAGATGGTAGAGCCAGCAACAGTCCCCGGCCGTGAGGAGCAGCCAGCTCTGCAATGCACCGTGTTCAGGTGAGCCGAGTCAGTCCCCTGCACTCGCCGTTGCTCTCCATGTGTAGACGCAGCACACGCGTGGGGTGCAGGCAGCCTCGCTTGCTGGATGACCTGCAAATACTTTAGCCCCAAACTCACTACCCAAATGGAAAACTTGCTCGAATGCTCCAGTGCCGCCTCAACCAACATGTGCGTTCACAGTGGGAGGGTCTGGGCAAGAGATGTCCCTGCAGGACAGGGCGGCCTCTGGGGCTTGTGTCATTGAACCCAGGAACTGTCACCACCTCATCCCCCACATCGTGTGTCATGTTAATGAAAATGTCTTCTAAGAAAATGGAAAAGCCCGTGAAGAACACTGATGAGCTTAAGAGGTTAGAACAGCCCACAGACTAGAACAACAGCTGGGGGGGGGGGGCGCATTTTGAGAAAGGTGAACAAATGAAAAGCACCGTGTTGGCCCTGTGTGTGTCCCAACCCACTGTGCATACAACTTTGTCCATGAAAGAAAAAGAAGAAAAAGCATGGAAGCTCTTGGCACCTAGCACTGGTTAGCGACAGAAAAGCCACAAATACCTGACACCAAGTCTTTAGAAGAAATTTTAGAGCCAAGAAAAATACTGGTTGAGTGCCCTAGCCAGCTGAGTGACCCTTCTTCCCCTACCACACCTTTGCTGCATGCCCTCCCCCTCAATAAAACCAGGCCCTAGGAAAGGCCAAGCCCCACCAGCTCCTGTCCCCACTTCCTGAAAAGTGGCTCGAGTGGAACCTGACTATGGCACAGAATACCCTTTAGAATGAAGATGACACTAAATCAAATGAAATGGGGGAAGACGTGTCTGATTATGAGACAGGACTGCGGTAACTCGAGTGAGAAGTCTCAGCACGAAGGCGATCCCAGTGGTTGGCAATCCTGCTGTGGCAGGTACAGGAGTTCTAGAACACGCTGACAACTGGAATTCTCATGAGAGACGTTTTCCAGCAAAGCCCAACCCCACCCGAGTCTGGGACCATGCTCACAGAGCGGGCTAGAGGTTCCCAGAATTCGCCCACTTGGCATTAGCCTTAGCTATCAGGAATCGAGGCTGGACTGAAACCCAGGGGTGGAAGCAGCTGTGATTTTTCTGCACCTGTGTGGAATGTGGTGGACAGTTAACAAGAGCTAGGTAACAATATAAAAGCAGTGTTTCCAGAGCCAGACAGGCTGACCCAACCTCTTGCTGGCTGAGTGACCTTGGGTAGGTTACTTAACCTCCCTGTGGCTCAGTTTCCTCATGTATAAAACTAAGCTAATATTAGCACCTGCCTCTCAAATGGGCTCACACACAATGCCTGGTACAAACGAGTGCAGCAGGTCTGCCCACGTCATCACGCTGTCTACCTGAGGAGGCACTGCCAACGGGACAGGGGCTGGGAGAGGGTCACTGGGTCCCCGTTTCTTCTCCTACCACCCAAAGGACACAAATAGTAGATGTTCCTCAGGGGAAACACATGACATCTAAAATGATGTGATAAAACTGCTTTAAAAGAAAGGTTCGCTAAGAAATAACCCAAATGGAGCCAGAGGTAAATGCAGATCCTGACTTGCCATCCAATAATTTAATTCACCATCCTTTTTAAGTGCAAGCTATAGAAAAGAGGCCTGAAACAGAATAAGGACGGCTTTCTGGAACCCCCTCCAAACCACTGCCTCTTTTTCTGGGAGCCTCTGCCCGCATGCTCTCTGGCCCCCGGAACTGACGGCCACATCCCTGACCTCCTACGTGGACCGTTGCTTTCTCCACTTCTGTGTCGAGTCCCTCACATCTCCTTCACCTCCAGTGTCGTGCTCAAGTAGAGCTTCCTGGGGACGCTTCCCCTGGCAGACTCTCTCATCCCCCCTCCCAAGTCTATTCAAACTTCTCCAACCTCTTCACGCTGTCAGCACACCCACCCACAGCCCGGTCCAGCTGTGCATCCCTCAAGCACAGGGGACTGGGTCTCAGCTCTTCTTCATCAAAGCAGCACCCAGGACCTTAACAAACCCTGACAGTCCACTGTCTCATCCTTCAGGGGCAAAACACACCTTTTTAAAAATATATATATATTTTTATTGATTTTTAGAGAGAGAGAAAGGGCGAGGGAGAGAGAGAGAAACATCAATGAGAGAGAAACATCGATTATCTGCCTCCTGCTTGTCCCTCACTGGGGATCAAGCCCACAATCCGGGCATGTGCCCTGACTGGGAATCGAACTGGTGACCTCTCAGTGCATGGAGTGATGCTCAATCACTGAGCCACACCAGCCGGGCCACAATGATCTTCTAAACTGTTCCACTCCAGCTCACGAGAGTCTGCTGACCAACCCACAGGCTGAACAAATGTAATTCTCAACAGGGACGACTGTGCCCCCTGGGGATGTTTGGCAATGTCTGGAGGTATTTTGGGTTGTCCCAACAGGGGTTAAGGGGTGGGGAGCTACTGGCATGCAGTGGGTAGAGGCCAGGGTTGCTGCTCAACACCCTGCAATGCACAGGACAGCCCACGAAATGTTAACAGTTGGAAATGCCTAGTTGAAAAACCTTGGTTGCATGGGTAACTTCCCAGTAGTGGTGTAATCTAAGAGACTCGTGGACCACTTTCACACATACGTGAAGAACAGGATAACTCTTAAGGATTATCCCTAACTCAAAATTATTAACTACTCTCCTTATAGTCACACAACACCAGGGAAACATTCTATGAAAAACAGCAGGCAACCTGAAACCACCCAGGGCCCTGGAAATCCCTCCTCATCAGTCACAGAATGGGCTCCGGGACTCCCCCCTGCTGCTCCCGGGGCTCTGCCTCTCATGCACTGGACCTCATTCCCAGGTAGGACTGCCACCCCTGCAGTCAAGGGAAACCTTCACAAAGGCCCAGGCCCGAAAAGCAAACCTAAGATGTAACTCCTACATACACTAAATGATTCGTAAGTCTTTTCAAATTTATATTTTTAATGCTATCAGTAGCCATAAAACAGTCTAAGCTTCAGATAATACTTTGGACATAGAAAAAAGAATTATTGCCCAGCTAATGTGGCTCAGTGGATTGAGTGTCGTCCCATGGACTGAGAGATGCCGGTTCGATTCCCAGTCAGGGCACATGCCCAGGTTTCGGGCTTGATCCCCAGTCGGGGGCTTGCAGGAGGCAGCCAATTGATGTTTCCCTCTCACATTGATGTTTCTACCTCTCTCTCTCAAAAAAAAAAAAAAAAAAAAAAATCAATGAAAACATATTTTAAAAAAAGAATTATTAAGAAAGAAAATAGAAATTATTCAAATAGGAGAAAACGAACCAGGGTACAGAGTAATTTCACCTGCTCACTGTCCTTGTTTGTAAAAGAAAAATAACACCTCCTTCCAGGATCCTGTGAAGCACATCAAACACTGAGCACAAGCGCCTGCACACCTGGGGACTCAGTAAAGAGCAAGCTGCAGGAAAGAAGCTGGCTCTGGTGGCCAGTGCCACCACCTGCCACCACGGCACCTGGGGCCGATTACGCCAGGGACTGGGACACAGTTTCATCACCTGTAAATGGGCTGCCCCAGTCCACCTACTGCCCTCTCAAGACCCCCGGGAGACTCTGCAGGTGAAAGCACAAGAAAGGGTTGGGTGAAGAAAGGAGCTCATTACATATACTGAAGTCACCTGGTTTGGGTACATGCTAATTCAGAATTCACAATCCCTGTGCTGGTTTCAATAACGTTTTTTTTTTTTTTTTTTACTATTATGCAGTCTATGAAAAGAGGGCTAAAGGTAAAGGTGTTATGCAAACAAGGTGGAAAGGAAAATGTTTAACCTAATTCAGAAAACAAGTTACTCAAGCACTTGTGAAATGTTCTTCAACAGAACTCCTGAACGCAAATATTGTAATAACAATGCAGATGATAGCATCAGCCCCCAACCTGTGCCCCTTATGGAGGGCCTAACATGTGCCTGACACTGATCCAGCGTCCTTAAAGACATTCTTTCTAATCTCCACATTCCCAGAAAAAGAATTATCCCCCTCTGGCTGGGGAGGAAACTGAAGCTTCGAGAAATCTGAAGGTTGCCCCAAGAGCACTTCAGGGCAGAAGCAGAAATGGAAGCCGGGTCAGACCAGTTCCAGAGCCAGGGATCCTGCTATTTTAACCACCTGTAAAACTGTCAACACAACTTCGTCCTTATGTAAATATTACAGTAATTGCAGAAGACTTTAAACAGATCATTAAAGCAGTAGAAGTTTGATAGGCCCCTACAGGATAACACTGAACAGGGTATTTAAAAGGCTAAAAAATGCATTTCATTAAATTATTCTATAATTCAGATTGTCCCCTAATTCAGACAACTCTCGCTCACCCTGATTATATTCCAAATTAATGAAATTTTATTGTAAATAAAGGAGATCACCATTATGAATAAATGCTACCAAATAAATCAGCATTTAGAAAACCTGAAAAGTTTCTAAAAATTCAGACTCCCAACCAGCCGCCATGCTAATGCTGGCCACACGCCTTTCCCCCGTGGGCACAATACCAGCCTGGACAGGAACCAGGGATTTTCTCCCTTTGCCTTGGCTGGCACTCTGGACGGAGGAAAGGATACCGACATGTATAGTGTTGGGAGTCAGGCTCAGAGACAGGCGCCTTCACTCAGAGCTCCAATTCAGCCATCTCTGGGTTCCATTATTTTACCAGGAGGTGGTCACTGAGTGAAAATTTACTGGGGGACAGGATATTCACATGACCTCAAAGGATCACCACTACTGAGATAATTTATTATTTGCAAAGGGGGAAATGTACCTTTACAAGAGAGAGCTCTAGAGACCTCTGCCCTCCGCCCAGTAATCGACCTTATCATCACTAATAGTGGGGCTGCCTGATGTCACCTGCCCCCTGGTGCGATGCAATACGCAGCACACAGCGCCACTTAGGGAGTGTTCTTGCTGTAAGAAAGATTCTCTGGATCTAACAGAACTTCCAGACTAAACTCAGGAAACACAGGGGTTAGCGAAACAGCTCAAACACCACAAGGAAATGCCAACAACTGCAGAATGAGACACTGTACATGACAACTGGCTAGCACTCTTCAAAAAGGCAATGTCATTGAACAAAGTATGTGTGAGTGTGTGTGTGTAGGTAGAGATTCTTCTAGAGTAAAAGTGACTTAAAAAGCAGTGTGAGGACCTTGATTGGATCATGGTTCTTGAAAATTCCAGCTATGAGAGACTTGTGACATTTGGGGAACTATGAATATAGACTGGATATTAGATGATAGTGTGAAGTTATTTACAGTTGTCCCTCGTTTATCGCGGTTAATCCGTTCCAGACTCTAGCGGTTGCATCTGGCGTTGAAGGATTCCTGGGTGCTCGAATACATAGGCCTACAGTCCATACGTACAGTAATTTTAATTTTAATTGTAATACAGGGGTATATAATTGACTCAGACAACCGAGCGCGCGCTGTATCATTTTCACTGTCTCGATCAACTTTTTAATGAATATATTTGAAAAAACTACGATACAGTGAAGCTGCGAAAGTCAAAGCGCGAAGTGGCGAGGGACGACTGTATTTTCTTAGGTGTGATCATAACACTGTGGTTATCCAGAAGACTGTCCTTATTCTTAGGAGACTCAACTGAAGTTCTCAGGAGTAAAGTGTGATGCTGGCTGCAACTTACCTTTAAATGGCTCAGCCAAAAAAAAAAAAAAAAAAGTGTAAAGCGATAAAGTAAATGTGGCAAAATGTGAACAATTTCTGAATCTAGGTGAAGGGCAGAAAGCTGTTCACTCTATTACTGTTCCTCTTTTCCATATATTTGACATTGTTAAAAATGAAAACTGGGATAGGTAGGAAGAGGTGATCCCAGGAAAGGTTGTCTCAACCTGAGTGTGTCTGTACAGAGCACACAGGGAGGCCAGTTCATCATGGGAGAAAGCACCAAGGACTACTTGAGATTAAGAATTCAAAGCTGGGTACACTGCTTTGTGATGTTACTTTGGCCTCAGGAAAAAAGCTACCATTTCTCAACGCCAGCAGTGTTTTTGTAAAACACTGACACCTTCTCCCAGCTGGCTCGTCCCCATGTCTGTACCATGAAAATAGGCAGGGTAATTTATCCAAGCCCTCAAAATGCTTGTGTTTTTTTCTTGGTTAATCCTCACCTGAGGATATTTTTCCATTGATTTTTAGACAGAGTGAGAGGGAGGGAGGGAGGAAGAGAGAGAGAAACATTGATGTGAGAACCAACCAGAGCCGGGGATCGAACCTGTAACCCAGGCACGTGCCCTTGACCAGGAATCAAACCCAAGACCCTTCAGTCCGCAGGCCAATGCTCTAACCGCTGAGCCAAACCAGTCAGGGCTCAAAATGCTTGTTTTGTGAGAAAGCAATTCTGTCAGCTCAGAACTCTGTGCACAGTGAAGGAGGCTTGCGTTTGCTTTGCATTCATACATCTTGAGAGTCAACACCACCAATGCCAACACACAGCCTGGCCAGTACTGACCTCTGGCTGACAGCAGGCCCACTGCTCTTGCACTGGAGCAGTCTGCTGAGTTCTAGGGCTGCTCACCTCCATTCTGCTGTGACTCCAGTCTGAGTGACTCCATCAAGTCACAGACTATAGATAAAGCCACCAAAACAGGAGGAACTGGTAGGCAGATCATGACAAAGACCCCTCATTTAAAGCATTTCCTTCTGGACATCTGTAATGCTTTCAACAATAATGAATGAATGAATGAATGAATGAATGAATGAATGAATGAATGAATGAATAAATAAATAAATAAATAAATAAAATAAATAAAGCATTTTCTTCTACTCAGACTCCCAATGACTTTCAGTGACATCCCAGAAAACCCAGAGTGGGAAGTCCCTGTATAAGCCTGCCTCTGAGTTTGTTCAGCTTTCTAGCTGGAGCCTCTGGAAGGCTCACCAACTTAACAAGGTGATGCTGACACTGGGGACATGCCCGCAGGTAGTCACCTGTAATAGTCTGTATGTTTAGGTAGCTTGAAGAATCAGCTACACATATCACCTGGCACACAGACTCTCAACTGCCTGGACTGAGCCCTCTGAAAACCCCCACATGGTGAGCCAAGCACCAGGATGAGAAAGGCCTGTGAGAATTAAAATACTCCCCCAAGATGTTAATATATATATATATGAGAATTCTCCCTCTAGGACAGAACCCTCCAGGATAAAAAACACAGCTACATCCTGTCTGGTCTGCTCAGTGGTTAGAGTGACAGCCTTTGAAAGGACTGAAGGGTCACAGGTTCAATTCCCAGTCAAGGGCACGTACGTTGGTTGCAGGTTTGATCTTCTGCCTCCAGGATTCATGCGGGAGGCAACCAATCAATGTTTCTCTCTCTCTCTCTCTCTCTTTCCCCTTCCCTCGTTCCACCTTCTCAAAAAAAAAAAAAAAATCAATGGAAAAGTATCCTTGGGTGAGGAGTCACTGAAATCAGGGATGTAGAGTGATGAAAAGCACATCACAGACCGTCTGGCAGAGAAGTGGATCCATCTTATGGAACAGAGCTGGTCCAATAGGGAAATGGAACATTATCTGCCCTCAGACCTGGGGGAAGTGTCCAAGAAGAGAGGTACTGAGCCCACTACCTGGGGGAAGAAAGCACTGGAAGGGAAAAGACTGTGACTCCGCAGACAGGGACTGTTAATTCAAACTGCTCAGGAGAGAAGACTGGTATTTATGCTTGAAGATGATAACAATGGAACTGATGAAGGGTGGAGTGGCCTCATCTTAACAAGACTTCCCTCAGGGGCTGCAGAGTGGACACTCTTGTCATGGCAGCCTGGCACTTCCACCAGGCTGAGGAAACGATGCTGTGACCAGAAGACTAAAAGCCCAGACAAAGCCAAACAGCTCACAGATGTACTTCTTTGAGACCACCTCCACCCTTTTCTTTTCCCCAGTAAAGTCATTCCAAATGCAGCAGCCTCTTGGATTTCCTCACAGTTGCAAAATAGAAGAGCCCCACAGTTGTATTTCGACAGAACCAAGTTTAAGAGGTAGGAAAGGGCCCGGCCGGTATGGGTCAGTGGTTGAGCACCGACCCACCAAGAGGTCACCATTCTGATTGCTGGTCAGGGCACATGCCCAGGTTGTGGGCCCAATCCCTGGTGGGGGGCATGCAGGAGGCGGCCAATCGATGTTCTCTCTCATCGATGTTTCTATCTCTCTCTCCCTCTCCCTTCTTCTCTAAAATCAATAAAGAAAAAATATTAAAAAAAAAAAAAGAGGTAGGAAAGGAACTTCCCTGACTGGGGAGTCAGTGGGATCCTCCTTGGCCTGTTGTCTGCTTCTAGGTGGGGGACTATGGTTCTGGCTCTCCTCTTCATTTGTGTCCAGGGCAGTCACAGCTCTAGCCTTTCCAGCTCTTCTCCCCATCACTGTCCCAGGACCTACTACCCATGTCCACAAGCTCCCTCTGCATCGAGCCTTACACTAAGCAAGAGACCATTTTTTAGTCCGGTCTTTACATTCACAGAGTACCAACCACCGTGGGATCCGCACATGTGCTCACACTGAAGATTAAGTAAAGAAGTGAGCGTGTCCCTGAAGACTTGCAGGGCCATCACTCTGAACGCATTCAACCCGGCCCCCTTCTCAGCTGCGAGGAACTCTGTCATAATCACATTTCCCTCTCTGAATCACAAGTAACAAACCCTAGGGAGTAAGTCAGGCCATCAGCATCAATCAAATCCATGAAAACAGCCAGAGCTAAGCTAAGAAATCTTAGAGAACAAAATAAAAACTAAGCCTGCAGTTCCTTTAGAGAGAAAGGAAGGCCAGCTGGAGGAGAGCGAAGTGGGAGGGGAGTGAGGACCCACACACAATATCTTGAAAACACACACAGTTCAAGAACCCAAGTCAGCAGCTGATTTTGGCTCTGGCGTCACAAATTACTACTGTGGGAACAAGTGGGTATTTGTTCAGCAAAGAAAACAGCAAGGCAAGTAGAAACTAAAAAGAAAAGAAAAAGTGGCAAACACACACTTCAGAAGAGTGTCTTCAGGGATACCTAAAGCCTAGGAGAAATCACCCAAATAAGCCCCACGTTATAAACAAGCAAAGCTGCTACTCCAAGACTGGGCCCTTCAAGACATATGCATATTGCTGCAGGATTCCTCCCCAGTGCTGAGGCAGGACTTTCTGCAGGAACTTCCCACTCTGAGTACAGTGGGGGAAGTTCTGAGAACAAGTCATTGTGGAATTAATGCCTCTGTTGGGATAGTTATAACCATTTCTTCCCCCAAAATGCAACTGCAGGGGCACTCACAGGCCTACAAGCCAACCGAAGCTTCTTGTTACGTTAATAAAGGGAAGGATGTGCACTAAGAAAACACACAACCCCCCACCTGACAGCACACATGACAGCAGGGTGGAATTTCTAGTTTTCCATAAGAGCCGTCTGGGGCTTTTTTCTCCATCATGAAACTCTCAGGGATGGGTCCCTGGTGACTTAGCACAGGGATTGGGGGACCTCCTTGACTCTGTGCCTCCTTCTCCATTAAGCCACTAGGCTGCCCAAGTCTCATGAAAAGGAAAGAAAATTGAAATATAAATAATAAAAGTGGGCTGAGAAAGGGAACGGCCAGGGGAGGCTTGAGACTTACTTAGGAAAGTTTGGGACATAGATGGAACAGGTGGGCCTGTTCCGGAAGAAAGAAAAGGGGACATGTGCAGAAGAAGGAAGTCTGGGTGCGTCCTGCTCCAACCAAAACAGAAAATAAAACGGAGAAAGATGTTCCGGGGTGGGAGGAAATACAGGGGAGGAGGTAGTACTGGCAATGCAGTGCACAACTAACAATCCAGGTATTGCAGGGTAGCAGAATCTAAATGCGAACGGGAGATGTAAATCTTTTGAGTGTAGGTGCAGAAAAAAGCTCAGTATCAAACTGGGGATTTAGAGATGCGGGTTCAAAGTGCGGAGGGGAGGCTAAGAAGAGCCTCCAAAAGAGGGTCGTGGCCCCAGGCTGAAAGTGGCTAGCCTTAATTCGCGATGACAAGGTGGGAGGGAAGAGTTTTAGAGGTTATCTCAAGAAAGGTGTGACGGGTTGTAGGGGAGGAGCAGGGGTGACCCGTGGCCACGGGCTGCACCCATAAAGCCAGGGGCTCAGGACCCTGGGTCCGGGACGGGAGCTCCCCCTAGTCTGGGAATGCCCAGGTTAGGCTCGCGGGACTAAGGCTCCTCCGCCAAAGGGCCAGGGTCCCCAGGCCTGAACTCTTCATGCAGGGTCCTCGAAGAGGGGCCTGGGCCCGCGACTCGAGGTGCAGGGCCTCAGGAGGGGTGGGGGTCCCGGACTCACGCATCAACGTGCTGAAGGCCACGACGCCAAGCAGCCCCTGCAGGAAAATGCCGAAACTGTGCATGAGCGCGCCGCTCTCACAGCGGCCCGCCCCGGACGCGACGGTGGAGGGCGGCCCGCCCGGCAGTCCAAGGCTCGCGTTCCCGGCAGGGCCTTGCATGACGGAGCTGGCGGAAAAGCGTGGGGCGCCGCGGTCCGCACAGCCACGCCGCCTGCAGGGACCGTGCCGCCGAGCCCCGAGCCCGGAGCCCGGAGTTCGAGCCCGGAGCCGGTACCTCCGCCCCGCGGCCGACTCAGCGCCGCGCGTAACCCGACGTCTGAGATTGCAGCGCCTGATTGGCCCGGCCCGGCGTGGGGGCGGGCCTCTGCCGCTGCAGCTCTACCCTCGAGGGGCGGGGCTCTGGCCAGGGAGAAGGGGCGGGGTCGTGAGTCCGAATCTCAGGTAGAACAGACCAGGTGTGCTAGGTGAGCAAACATCGGGACTGACAGCGGGCCCTAGGATCCCCAGCTCCAGGTCAGTAGGACAAGGGCAGGGACAGTCTGTGACTAAATTCGTTTTCCCTCCAAGATAAATACCTTATATCCCGCAGAGTGCATTAAAAATACTGGGTTCCACCCTGAAATTTCAATTCAGTAGTTCTGAAACAGGGCTGAATCATCTGTATTTTCAGCAAGCAGCCTGGATTATTCTGAAGCTGGTTGTTAAGGAAAACAATCTAAGACTCAGCACATAGGATCATGCTTTCCAGTCCAGGCGTTCAGCGTCTTTCTACTTTCCTTGATATCCTGGCCAAAGGCTTTTACCTTAGAGTCACCAAACAGGCCCTAGTCGACTTTTTTTTTTCTCCCCTCTTTGCTAAATGTAATTTAAATGGTCATTTCAATTCAGTCGCCTTCACTTAGAAATAGAGCTGAGAGGGGTTTATATAGAAAATATGTGAATATATCCCTATCTTGTTTATTTTGAACATAATTCATAAAAGAAAGTCAACTTGTTGGTATGTGCCAGTCTCCAATGCCTCCCTCCAAACATACACATTTCCTCCCACCTAACCCTTTCTGACTCCTTGGAACCTGCTCTCTACCTCTATCAGGGTCTCTAGTCCACATTCCATCTACCCTCCCAGCCCCCTCTGGCTTCTCTCCAGACACCTCTTGTTGGTGCTCTAAAGTCCCTGACCTTCCTCCTGCATCTACTTAATACCAGTGCACACACGGGAAATTCCAGTAGACACTGGCCTACATTTGTGGGACAATAAATACCCTATCTAGGGAAATTTTCACTCAACGATAGCCACCAAGAAATGCCAATTACACAAGAGTTAAATGCTATATAAAGCTTTCTTGGTTAAGTTAACCTCATTTATCCAGAGAACAAAAATCTAGAGCCAATTCTCCAGCCCTCTCTTACAATGCGCTTTCGCACCTCTGTGCCTTTCCGTGGCATTCCCTGTTCCATGAACTGCTACTTATGCTCCAAGGCCTACCTGACCTCCCTCTCCCCACTGTGCTTCCACATTACCTTGTGTGTGCTGTTCCACTAGAACTTTTCAGACTGCTAAATTAGATGGCTGTCACAGCTGAGTGTGAGCCTCCTGAGGGCAGGAACTGGTTTTTATTCACCCTTCAATCCAACATAGTGCCCGGCACAGAGAACATGCAACAAAATGCTTTTTAAATTAAACTGAATTTTAATTTATAAAATTTAAAACTCTCCATAAGTATTGACCATGGGAAAATACAGAAAATCAGGTGAAGAAAATAAATAGGTAAGGGAAATTAGCATTACTGTCTTTAAGTCTAAGAAGGTCTCTTATGGGGATGCTCAACAGCTACAGTCCATGTTCAGAGAGAACCAAACAAGAGGAAGTGTACTTAAAGCAGAAGAGACTGTGGTTGGGCATAAGGAGACTCTTGATTGCTTGAAGACACAGACAGCTCAAGGAAAATTGCGCACAGAGCTGAAAAGTGAAGTTTCTGACAAAGCACGGCTCTGCACATCCAGATGCGGAGGAATCCTTAAGGCCTGTTACTGCTGTAGCAAGGCAATGTAGTGGAACAAGAAGCAGTCTTCAGAGTCAGGAGCAGAGTCCCCAGTGACAGGAGCAGCTGCTGTGGGGAAATTCTGCTCTTCCTACCTTTCCTGAACTGCAATAGAAAAGTACCTAAATCTGGAGAGGAAAAGAATCAGACAGAAGGAGGTGGGGTAGAATTCTGGAAAGGTTCATTTTATTAAAGTAGGAAGGAACTTTCTCCTCCGTTCAGAGATGATTCTGTGAGGCCCCACTGGAAAGTTTTTTGAAGGATTTACTCTGGCCAAAAAGCCCTCTTCCTGTTAAATGAAGTTAAACATAGCTTAAGACCTGTTTTAATTTTCTCACAACACTTTAAACTGCCATACTATACCACAAGTTTATATACACTCTTATTTACAAAACAAAAAACAAAACAAAAAAAAAACCCACGCAAAATATTCATCCAAAATAGTTATTTTTTAATCCCTTGAAATATCATCAAACTTGGTGGAAGTTTTTTTTTTTTTAAATAGTATTCTTGTGCATATTTCTCCTTAAGTATACTTTATCCTCAATGCATAACTTCTAAAATTATGAGAAAAACAGCAAGCAAGGATACAACTTAATATGCATTTCATTTTGTTCCAAACAAGCAGCTTAAAAAAAAACAAAATAAAAGAACAACATACATTAAACAAAGTGCATCAGTTCCAACGAGTTAGTATTAGAAAGAGGCCTAAGGACAGTGCTGGAACCTGCCAGAAGTCCTGCCCTGGCAGGCCTCTGATTGTCTTTAGAGAATACTCAACCCAAAAAAGAAAGAAAAAAAAATTAGTGCTTTAAAATCTCAAGAGAAACACTCAAACTACACTTCCCTAGAGACTTCTTGCAAAAGGAGCTAAGGAACTGTCCAGTTTTAACTTTGTCTACATTTTGTAACTGCCCGCAATCATCTGCTTTGTGACCTGATTTCCCCCCCCAAAGCCTACCCCCACCCTTTCAACACTATTTGCCATTCTGCCAAGCTAGGCATGCAGTTAGATTGAATAAACCATGTAGAAGCCCTTAGGACTGGACTGAGCTTCCACACATCCTGAGAACAGGAACCCCCATCAGAAATGGTGGCTTCACTTCACTAGTCAGTATCATCCTTTGCCTTTCCGGTGGCTCAGGGTCACATTTTACTGCTGGTGTTAAAGACTTGTCCTGAAAGGCTGTGGCTTGCTTCCCTTTTTAAACAGTCCTTTGTGACAGGCCATAGCACAGGACAGATCCAAAAGTTGTGTTAAGTCAGAAAAGACATGAGGGGAGGGAGCTTTAGGCCTACTTCTCTATTCCCCCAACCCTCACTCCTGGTTTTGCTGGTCTTATGAAAATCTAAGACTCCTGAAATAGCAGAACCAAGAAAATCAGTCTCCAGTGCATTTACCACCCAGCACCTTCTATACCTAACCCCTCAGGCAGCCGTCAGAAACAAGGCTACCTATGTGGTCTGGAACAAGCACAGAGGAAACCGCAGTGAGCAGGTCTGAAACCAGACCCGTTGGGATGGGGCTTTGAGTTTAGAATTCTTCTGCCAAAATGCCAAGGTGGCTTATTGGCATAAGTTTAAATTTCCAAAGTGAGCACATTCTCACAGAGTGGGTGGGAATCATCAAAATTCACTAGCAAAACATTGTAAAGTGAATACAGTCAAGGAAGAAATATAATTGTATGAATATAACTGACTTCTTTTTGGTTTTGCAGGAGGCTCTGTCCTACAGTTTCTGAGCCAGCACCATGACCATGACACATGGTTACTTACGGTGGACCCAGGACCAAGACACATTTTAAAAGGGGATACCTAGTCCCCACCAAGATTTATACTTCACTTGTTAATGACATCTTCTCCGTCATCTTCACAAGGCCAACTATTAACACAGAACACTTTTGAATTTACACAGACACACATGAAACATCTCCAATATACAGGACCAGAGTTCAAACACAGTGTCTATTTCCACTGTTGAGGCTAAGCTCCTAACAACTCTGTCAGAGCTTCTAAGGGCATCAATCAAACCAGTAAATGGTGTCTTAAATATAAAGTCTTTGGTGATAGGTGCCAAGTAAATATAAGTGCCTATGACAGTTTTCCTAATGTCCCCATCTAGATCAATCTTACCTACTGTTAACAATTCCCTGATGTTCTCTGTGTCCCCTAGAAATACTTTTTGGCCTGAGAGAGGGGAGTGGTTCTGAGTCCTTTGCTCCTAAGGCCTTCTAAAGCTTTTAATCTGTATTTAGGTACCACATTAGCAACTGAATTAGTACAAGAGAAGGAGTAAAATGTATTCAAGTCCTTGGGAAGCTTTGGTCCAAAGCCCTGTCCCTCACAGTGAGAATAATTTTACTTTCAGAAGAGGCATATAAAGGCCAAGTTCTGAACTGGTTTTCTGTTTGCCTCTATCATAAGTCAATAAATATTTACGAAGAAGCTCATCTTTTCCAGAAGTTGGCAAGTATCTCTATATACCTATATAGAGATACAGATATATAACGTAGAGGCTGGGAGCCACTTACATTGCTAAAGAAAGCCAGATAGGGTAAAAGCCCCAGTTAATGCATTTCCTGCATTAGCCACTTCAACTCTGCTTCAGCTGAGAAGGATGAAGGTAGTTTACAAAGGAAAATAGCATAGTTCCCAGAAGCTGACAAAATATAGTAAAAATGTCACAGCAAATCTTCATGTGCTGTAAAGGGTTCCTAACACATTCAGAGAGCAGTATAAGCTAATATTGGTCAGCAGACTTCAAGGTCCAGAGGGATGATACAGTTCCTTCACCTGTTTCCAAGCTTGTCAAAGATGGATCATGGAAAACCTTCTGACCTCAAGCAGGCAGTAGGGCCAGCTAAAGGTGAGATTCAGACACCTCATAATGCACCTCTCATAAATTTAAGAGGTTGGTACCTTTAAAAAAGAAAGTTCAGCACAAACATTTCACCCCAACATAGTGAACTAGTATCAGGTTTAAAATCTGGTTCAGAATCATAGGAGTCAGGCTGTCAGCGCTGTCCAGCCCTGCCCCAGCAGCTTTATGAGGCAAACATTATACTCTTTAAAAAAAAAAAAAAAAAAGCCTTGTGCCAACTTTCCAAACAAGTATCCTCTCATGTAATATCTGGGAGTGGAGGCTGGGGGTATATAATTCTTCTTTAATGCAATTGCCTGATAAACTGTATCTCAGTATGAGAATGCAAGGAATATTAAGGGAAACCCTATTTACTTTTCCAATTTAGAGTCAGCCCAAGCTCGTTGGGCCCCAATTCTATCCAGATCAGACTGCTTCGGGCCATTTGTTTCACCTTTCAGGGGCTTTTCACCCTTTACTTGTCAAGGGACGTGTTCCTAATTCTTATGGTTTCTGGAGAAGTCAAAAGAGAGGCAGTGTAATATACATACAGGGTGGGACAAAAGTAGGTTCAGAGTTGTGAGTATGCAAGTTTATTCTTGTATTATTATTTATTAATTATTGTATTAGTTTCCATATGAACAACTGTAAACCTACTTTTGCCACAACTTGTACTCATTTTTGCATGTGGAAATACCCTCTTATAGAAAATAAATCTCATTTTCCTAAATAAGACAACAATGTTAATTCCGGATATTTTTGTCCCATTGATCTCCAAGGAAACTTCTTTGCCTTGGTGCCTTGACTGCTGAGCTCTCAGGAAACTCTATTCTTCAAGCTACATCTCTCCTCCAAAGTCTATCTGCTTAATGCTGATTGTTTCCAAGCATCTTATATATGCTTCTCTTCTGTGGGCATAGAATTAATAAAATTTGAAAAAACTGGGTCTCTGAGTAAGGTCAAGCATATTAATTTTTACTTAAATGAAGCTTCTTTCCAGGTATATCTGGTAGTAGCCTAAACAAAGGATTGATGTTTTAATACATGGTTTGGTTGGAGGGCTTGAATTAAGGTGGTTCATAAACTATACAGTGAAGAGAGGATCCAAACTACAGGATGTTTGCTAATATCCATAACAACAGGTGGGGGTAAGGGGACAAAAAGACAAAAAGTGAAGAAAAATCACAATCAGTTTACACTGGTAATAGTATTATCTTATATTTGTATAGCTGTTTAGAATTTACCCAGTTTGTAGTTCTAAAACATTTTCAAATCTTAAAGAAGAAGAATTATATTACAAATTTGCAGGTGACTAGAATAATTTTTTAAAAATACACTCAGCAAAGTAAACCATTTAAAGGAAGCAATTTATGTATATGCCTTTCCTCTTTCCTCATGGATGGAACAATATAGCAAATGCTATTATTCTATAATAGCTGGCAGTGTAATCATAAGTGAAAATCACCTATAATTTCATGTCAACTTGAGCTGGGTCAAAAGAAACACCTAAAAGAAAACTGAGTTATTGAATGGGAATCCTCAGACTGTAAATTAATTCAAGTTAAAGATTTAACTGAAGAAAATTATAAACCTGACTAGGCAAAGAATCCTTAACCACCTCTCAATCTTTAGCCACTGAGGAAACAGAGAAACTCCATGCTCTGCATAACCCCCCAAACCTGTTTTCTCTGTTCTGTTCCTACACTATCTGCCTGGAGATATGGAGAAAGAAGGGGAAATGGACTAATGGTGGGTCCAAGGAATACCTACTGATTTTTACCCAAAGTAAGGACTTTAAAGATGAAAATAGACAACTTGTGAAGAAAAGTAAACACAATAGAAGCCACTGAAGTCCCTCTGAAAACTAATGGGGAGAGAGCAGTTAAACTAAAATACCAACAATCTTTGAGATACTTCTTAAAACAGGTAGCCCAAGCTGGGTCAAGATGAAAAACAATGACAGTGGAGTTCTTAGATCAGGTCAGTTAAGGAACTGGTGTAAGTGCTTACGCAGTGTTTTTGAGAAAGCAAAGTGTTTTTTCCCTCCAATTTCTGCCATAGTTTTAGTGTTCATGTAGCTTAAAATGGCATCATACAAAAAAACCTCACACATGGCTGCAAGCTCAAGCATCAACAGAGGTAGTAAACAAAGGAACTCCAAAGAACAGATTTTAAACTGGATCAAAGTGTGACTGCACATTCAAAACCCTAGAGCCACATAATCATCCCCAAAAGGAACTGTTTTAATTTTAAAAAGCCCCCAAAACACAATGACAATGAAGCACTGATTTGCCTTAGGCACAGTCCCAAATCAGTGCTGACTTAAAGCTAGGTCCTCTCTTTCCAAGATAAAGCAGAGAACAAAGTTCAATCTACAATGGGAGGGGACAGAACAAAAAGAAAACAACCAAAAGGGTGCTTTCCAGCAGCCTAAATTAGTCTTCGTTTAGGCCACACCACTGGAAATGCTTATTCTTCTTATATGAGTCTTTTCTTCACAACCTTTATTTTTTAAAAACTGCAATCTGCTGAATGAGAGATGCTCACATTTCCACTGGCAGGAGAGCCACTTCTGTGCAGTGTTTGCTTCCTCACTGTGGGTCCTCCTTCCCTGAAAAGTGCAAAGAGAGCAAGCCGACACCTGCAGGCCCAGAGCCCCGGCACTATTTCAGCTCCACTCACAGAGCAGGCGAAGGATTTGCTGCATTTGTGCTTCAAAATACGGCTCACTTTGGTTGTCCTTCTCAGTTGGCAAACTGCTCATAAAAAGCAAACTTGATCCTCTCTATGTGATGGCAAAGTTTGATGGCAGGGCCTAATTTTAAGTCCATGCACTCTTGAACGGTAGGAAGGGTAAGGAGCAGCAGGGCCTGCCCATCAATTTCCTGTTAAAGCACAAAATACAAATTATCTATGATGTGCACACAAACGGCAGCTCGATCATGATAGCCCCCATTCACTTTGGCTTGGTCAAAATCAGAGTCCCTGTGCTTTCCTTTCATTACTTTTCCCCTGTGAATGAGTATTCCTTTTAGATGCCTCTCATAGTCCTCCATACTAATGGATCTTCAGAATTAGTAACAAAGTTTTACCACGGATAATAATCCGCTCTACAGTTTCTGCTCTGCAGAAATTCAGTAAGCCTTGTAACCGACAATTAAATGTGCCCAAAGAAACATTTTGGAGGACTCTTTCTAAATCTGAAAGAAAATATTAACTATAAACTTCAATGTTTTCCTACTCTGTAACATTCATAAAAGCCTGATAAGTTCTTCAACAATGTTTAGTTTTGTCTCTCTCCAATTATTGAAACTAATTTTATTTCAATATTTAAGGCCACAGATATTTCTGTTTCAGAAAACCTGCCTTAAAATTGATCACAACTTCAGAGCCTAATATATTACAGACGTTGTTTTCTTAAAATGGGCAAAATGTTATTTTGGGAAAAAGGGCGACAATAAGCATGGCATACTTAATTTTAAGCCATTTAAATATTTGCGGGATGGAAATAAATTCTTAGGAACAACAGGAATGCAATGATAATCTGCTTCAGCTATGGAGGAAGTCAGATAAATAACTTTTGACATATTTGTGCTCCTAAAACGGGAACTATAATAATTATTTTCTTTTGCAGAGAAATATTTTTCCTAAGACTTGTAAATAAATTAATATTACACTCAGAATCCTTTGCTAAAGAAACATATGACTAAACATGAAAGGTGCCGGTGGTTACCTGGTCTAGGAATATCCTCGCCAACGGAGCGCAGTCGGTGGATCTGATGAACCGCACCACGTCCGCCACACTCCACTTCAGGGGGTTACTGTCCAGGTGAAGCCTTTCAGCAACTTCAATCCTTATTTCCTTCATTCCCCACAACAAAATCAAACCAAATGGTGTAAGAGCTATTATATTCTTAAAAAAGTCTCTCTATTAAATTCATAAGCCCTCAAGGCAGGATTTAAACTGGTTTTACGACAGGATTTCTCCCAGCAAAGATGGCAAAGGCCCATATATACTAGGTATTCAAGAAATGTTTGTCTTTTATAATAAGAAATATCAATGGGGAAATTTTTTATCTCAAAGTTTCAGAAGAAATCATTTGGACAATTTAACAGAGAAAAATAGTTTTTATATTTCCCATGTGTTCCTCAGTCTATTTCAATTCACTCTCTGGTAGTATGCTAAAGTAAATGGGATGATATTTCCAATGAGAGAAGAAGGCTTAGCTAAATTATCAGGAGAAATCATTTACTGCTTCTGTTCATGGAATATATTTAAAAAGCAACCCAGTCTTAAAACACTAACTCAACTGCCATTCTTTAGTGTGTATATGTTATACAATATGCAGATATGTAAATGTTAAATATACTAACCAGAATCAAAAGGATAATTTATTTCAATAAAACCATTATATTTCTATAAGACCATACATATTACGAAAAATATTAAAAAGGAAGTTTTCTCTAAACTAAATGACAGGCCACAAATAAGTTAGCAATAAAACATTCTTTTACTTAAGGCAAGCTGACAGTCACTCTGAGATTCTCCTGATAAATAGTTAATCTCCAAATAATCCTTGAAACACAAGTAAATCACTGAATTTGGAATCAATTAAAAAGAGACCCAGGAAATTCAACTGAAGACTGTATTGAAATAAGTGGAATGCCAACATCATTAACAACTATATTCTAGAAAGAAATTCTACAGAGAGAGAAAACACAGTGTATTATTTTAATGGGTACCTTTGGTGAAGGAGGCTTATTCTCATCATCAGAAAATGAAAAAGTGCGAAGCTCTCTTTTTCTCCTTTGTCTGTCTGGAGGCAGTGATGTGGATATCTCACTTTGAGCGGGAGAAGAGGAACATGACTTTTTTTCTGACATTTCTGATTCTTCCTGTAGCTCGTCCTGCTGCTCAGAAGTACTGCCTTCACTTAGAGAATCGTCATCTCCTTCATCTGGGTCATCCTCATCTTCACCCCCACTTCCCTAGAGGAAAAGGAGAGAAAGCTCATTGAAATTCAGGACAAACCAGTTCTGGGGCCACAAAACCATCTTCTATTGGCCAGAGATCTGATTTAGAAAGACCTGCAGGTATTCTTTCCTTGTTTGTACTGTAAAGCAGTGATCTCTTGGCTTCTAGACATTACAGGCACCTCAGACCTCATACCTGAGGAGAGCCCGCCGGGGTGTTATCAACAGATGCAGAGGAGCGCTTCTTCTTATGAACAAAAACATTTTTCCGCCTCTTTCTCCTCTTACTGGCTTTTTTCAGGGCACATGCTAAGTTACTATGCCCACCAGGTGGCCTCCCAATTCTTTTACTTTTCTTCTTTCCATAATAGTGTGCTAAATGTGAATGACAAAGAAAAATGAAGTAGCTTCATTATTTTTGTGCACCTCAAACCACAGAGATTCTATTAGCACAGCAGAAAACAAGTACACTGTATTTGATTAGTTTAAATTTCATAAAATGAAATAATCTTTACTGTACAGATCTTAAATGTACAGTTTGATTAGTGCTAACAAATGCATAAACCTGAATAATCCTCCCCCTATCAAGACACAGAACATCTCCATCAACCTAGAAAGTTCCCAGGGTCCCTTTCTAGTCAGCCCACCTCACCAGAAGCAGCCATTATTCTGATTTTCATCACTACAGGTTAGCTTGTCTCATCTCTGGAACCATTCAGTAGGTACTTTTTTGTGCAAGGCTTCTTTCACTCAGCATAATGTTTTTGAGGTTCATCTTTGCTGTTGTGTGTTCACGCCTTCATATTGATGAACAGCATTCCATTGTATGAATATACCAGTTTATCTATTCTCCTGCTGATGGTTACCTGGGCTGTTTCCAGGTTTTGGTTATTATTAAGTTGCAATGAATATTCTGTACACAGCTTTTAGCGGGCATGTTTTAATTTTCCTTGGACAAATACCTAGGAATAGAATTGCTGGATCATAATGATACTGTTATAATTAACCTAGTTATTAATACCAGGAAAGGAGCAAAGGGAAGGCCAAATATTATACGCATGTCATTTGGGCAGCTTCGCCAGGAAGCTACAACTTTACACTCCCCAGGGGTCCAAAGGAGGGGAGACAGACACATGCCCAATAAAGTTGGGGTGACACAGGGAAGGTACTTGCCTATCCTATCAGTCACACCTGGGAAAGGTCATTGGCCAGAATATATTTAATTTATATATCTAATTGTACCACTGCAAGGGCGCAAAATTTGGGATATTTAATCCCTAAACGAAGGAATTCACTCTCTTGGCTCTTGGCATGTTCCACTTGACTCCTGGCTCGCAGGGCTCTCTTGCTCTTGCTTCCTGTATTTGCCCACATGGCTTATGGCCTGTGGCCATGTGTAATCCACACACAATGGAATGATGGACTGCAACTAGCCTGAGGCTGAACTGGACCCGGCTGCAACATGGAATGGAAACTCTAGACACTGGCTATGCTTTTAGCCCTACTGAATCCCCAGCTATGCTTCTTCCAGGACTGGATTAGGGAAATGGGACTTTAGAAACACAGGGATGTGATTCCATGTCAATAAAAATCACTCAACGTCCCATGAGAGTCTCAGAACATTCTTTTTCTCAAGATGTCACAAGGAATCCACCCCCAGCACTCAGTGGGGAAAGGGACACCTCCATTTACCCAATAACAATATGACAGATATGTGATTAACTTTTAAAAAAACTGCCAAAGAGTTTTCAAAAAGGGTTGTGTAATTTTATACTCCCACCAGCAATGTATGAGAGATGTAGGTGCTCTACACCTTTGCCAGCGTATGGGATTATCTGTCTTTTTCATTTTAGCCAATCTAGTGGATAGGCAGAAATTTCTCATTGTCGTTTAAATTTGCATTTGCCTGATAACTAATAATACTGAGTATGTGTTCATGTGCTACTGGCCATTTGCACATATTTTTCTGTGACATGTCTATTCAAATCTTTTATTCATTTTTTGTTTCTTTCATTTTTAGTGAGATGTAACTCATATAACATAAAATTCATTATTTTAAAGTGTACATATTCAGTGGTTATTGGTATATTCACTATGCTGTGTAACAACCATCACCATTATCTAATTCCAGAACATTTTGTTTCTCTTTTTTTTAAATTGAGGTAACAGTCATAACATACAATTAACTATTTAAAAACATACAGGGTTGCCCAGCTGGTGTGGCTCAATGGTTGAGCATAGGTCACTGGTTGGATACGCAGTCAAGGCATATGCCTGGTTTTTGGGCTTGATCCCCAGTAGGGGACATGTAGGAGGCAGCCGATCAATGTTTCTCTCTCATCAATGTTTCTGTCTCTCTCTCTCCCTCTCCCTTTCTTTCTCTGAAATCAATAAAAAAATATTTTTTAAAAATGTATACAGAGTGGGGCAAAAGCAGGTTTACAGTTGTTCATATGAAAAATAATACAATAATTAATAAATAATAATACAAGAGTAAACTATTTGTGTACTCACAACTGTGCCCCGCCCCATACAATTCAGTGGTATTTTGTGTATTCACAATATTGTACAACTTCCAGCTTTCTCTAATTGCAAAACTGCTCCTTTTTATTAAGTTGTGGCAATTTTTAATATATTCTAGAGACTCCTTTGTTTTATATATATATATATATATATATATATATATATATATATATATATATATATATATAAAGACTATTTTCTCTCCCTGGCCAGTTTGGCTCAGCGGTTAGAGCATCAGCCTATAGACCAGAGTCCTGGGTTCGGTTCCCGCTAAGGGCATGTACCTCGGTTGCAGTTCGTCCCGGCCCCAGTTGGGGTCGTGTGGGTGGCGATCAGTTGATGTGTCTCTCTCGTGTCTATGTTTCTCTTTCTCTCTCTTCCTCCTTCTCTCCCTCCCGCTCTATCTGAAGATAAATGCAAAAATGTTGAGTGAGGATTTAAAAAAAAAAATTTTTTTTTCTCCAAGAGTATAGCTTGTCTTTTCCTTTATATAAATGGTGTTAAGAACAAAAGTTTTTAATTAAATTAAATTAATTAATTAATTTATTTTCTTTAATCCTCACCCGAGAATATTTTTACATTTATCTTCAGACAGAGTGGGGGGGGGGAGGGGGGGAGGGAGAGAGAGAGAGAGAGAGAGAGAGAGAGAGAGGGAAACATCGATGTGAGAGATACACATTGATTGGTTGCCACCTCCACAACCCCAACTGGGGCCGGGATGAACTGCAACTGAGGTACATGCCCTTGGCTGGAATCAAACCCAGGATTCTTTGGTCTGCAGGCTGACGCTCTAACTGCCAAGCCAAACTGGCCAGGGTAAAAAGTTTTTAATTTTGATGATGTTTAACTTATTAATTTTTTCCTTTATGTTAGTGTGTAGTGTTCCTCTCTAAGAAATCCTTGCCTACTCCAAGATCTTGAGGCTATCCTCCCTATTCTCTTCTTCTCTTACATTAAGTCTCTGACACACCTTAAATTACTTTTCATATTTAGTTAGGTAGGAGCCAAGGAGTTTGTTTCTGTTTGTTTGTTTTTTTTTAAATTTATATATCTAGTTGTACCAATGCCATTTGTTGAATTTTCTTTCCCCATTAAATTTGTCATCCTTGTTGAAAATAATTTAACCATGTAAGTTTGGCTCCATTTCTGGAATCTCTATTTGGTCCCATCACTCTACTGGACCATTCTTTCATCAACAACCAACTTTGATTACTACAGTTTTATGGTAAAACTTGAAGTCAGACAGAGTAAGTCCTCCAACTTTATTCTCCCTTTTTCAGGATTGTTTTGGCTATTTTAGATCCTTTGCATTTTCATATATATTTTAGGATATAGAGATAATTCTAAAATTGAAACATATATATACTAGCTCTGTTATATATTAAAGTAATATTAATATATAATGTAATTTTTGCAAAAAAATGAATTTTAAAGGATAGACATCCATTTAACATCACTCGAATTACTAATTGGTAAAAATTATAAAGACTCTTAATATCTAGGCTAATTTCAACTATATCATTGTGAAAAATAAATTCAGACAAAAAGCAAAATAAAATCCATATATCTTCCAAAGGCTCAAAGTGGTATAGTTATCATACTTAGGTGAATAGCATATTTCACTTATCTACTATAACTGCAATTATTTTTTGGCAATTTGAATCTGACACAATAAGTTAAGATGATCCCTACCCTTAAGAAATTTATAATCCAATCAATACAAATAGAAACTAGAAGGTTACTCTTATATGATTTGTCATTCAAATACTGATTAGAAAACTCATGCTAAATGTGGACCTTAGATCAGCAGCATCTGGGAGTTTGTTAGAAATTCAGATACTTGGGTCCCGTCCCAGAGGTCCACAGATCTGATGCATCAGAACTTCCATTTAACAAGACCCTCAGATAACTGCATGCATGGTAAAGTTTAAGAGGCACAGAATTAGAGATCCCTAAAAGCAGTCTTCAAATTTAATACGGTAAAATCTTGCTCTGTATTAATTCTCCCAAGTGACATCAGGACTTGTACCATTTAAGGAAAGGTAGGAACAGCATTTTGTGGTTGGATAACAGTGACTTGAAAAAGTTCTAAATTGGAAACTTCATCCTGTATCATTTGCTTTTTTGTTATTGTTGCAGTTTCATAAGACAGAAGATACACAGTAAGAAGGAACAGGTGTCATTATGACAATTCAGAGTGAGATACCCAACTACCGCCTCCTCCTATTTACACCTCTCAAACACTGTGGCTTCTTTGCTGCTCCTCACAGACACTAAGCATGCTCCTGCTTCAGGCCTGTACTCCTGCTGCCCCCTACCCAGAACATTCTCACCCCAAAGTATGTGCAGCTGGCAATCTGGCTTCCTTCAGGTTGTTTCCTGACAGGAGGACTCCTTCCTCACTCTTCTACGTTGCTCATCTTGCTCCATTTTTATCTATAGTACTTGCCTCCCTATATCTGTTCACTTGTTTATTTTCTGTCTCCCACATTAAAATGTAAACTCAATGAGGACAGAATTTTTTTTTTTTTTTACTGTTGAATCCCAGTGCTAGAACAGTGGCAGCACAAAGCAGGCACATAATAAATATTTGCAGATTGTATTAATGACTTACATATCCTAATAGATGCAATAGCTAGTTTATATACATGCTATATATAACAGTAGGCAAAATCTGGCGCATGGCCTGTTTGGTATAGTTCTCAAGCTAAAAATGGTTTTTAGATTTTTTTTGTTTTTAATCTTCACCCGAGGACATTTTTCCATTTTTTTGTTCAGATAGAGTGGGGGAGAGAGAGAGAGAGAGAGAGAAACATTGACGTGAAAGGGACACATTGACTGGCTGCCTCCCGCACGACCAACCAGGGCCAGGGACAAATTGCAACCAAGGTACGTGCCCCTAGTGGGAACCGAACCGAGGTCTCTCTGGACCGCAGGCCGACGCTCTAACCGCTGAGCCAAACCGACCAGGGCAGTTTTTAGATTTTTTAAAGTGTTTCTTTTTTAATGTGAAAATAAAACAAAACAAAACAAAAAAATGCAACAGAGATCATATGACCCACAGCCTAACATATTTATTATCTGGCCCTTCACAGAATAAGTCTGTATATCTCTGCTATGTGTGATTGTCTGCAAAATAAAACTGTATAGGATATAAGGTATGGTCAGCTGCTATAGTTAATAAATTTGAAAAACATGACTCACTATATTTGGTCTTTGTAAGTACAGAGCAGTTCTCAGAACACTTATCCAGAACCATCCGTGGACCGAACAGATTGGGACAGCACTCCAGTTTGATACAGGTTTGTCGGCAGAATTCAGTCACCCGATCTGCTGTTTTCACTATCTCAACAGTAGCCCGATAACTCTTTCCTTTGTATCTGCCATTGGAAGACATCAGATACCAAGTTTACTGGGCTAGTGATTATCCAGAAAAAAGTTAAATATATTAATATTTGCTTGTTAGAATATTCTATGTATTTTATATTTTGAGGACTCTGATAATAATATGGAGTTATGTATTTTGTACTTAAATTTATAATCTAGTAAGCTATGACAACTAAAAGCTGAGTTACTTAAATTAACAAAATAAGGTTTCTGCTTTCTGTTCCTAAGTTTAAGGTTTTCAAATAGTAACTTCCACACTAACTACTAAAAGAAAAGTGACTTTCACTAAGTCTTTCTTTACCCTAGGGCGGTGATCCTCAGAGTGTGGTCCAGGTACCAACAAAACCTGACAACTGTCACATGTCTATGACAAGTTCAGAGTGGAAAACAAGAGTAAATGCTTATGAACTTTCACGATAATTTGAAAAAGTAATTCTATCTCTCTTAAATCTAATAACAAAAAAAAAAACAGCTTTTCAATTTTATGCCTTTTAAATTTCCTATTTCGTATAATTCATTTTTATCATATCTTATAAAAGTATTGGTCCGTGACAGAATGGAAACTTCAACACTAAACAAACCTGGTCCTTCATCACAAACGCTGAAGAAGCACTGCCCAAGGAAACCTAAGGATTCTGATATTGTCCATGGAAGAACTGATTCTGTTAAGAATGAATATACATAAAAGGCAGAGGAGCCTACTCACTTGGCTTTTAGGACTTCCCCACATCCATGCCACACAGAATCTTTGTCCAGCTGCAGCTCCCGAAGGACACGGCTGGGCTTATAAGCTGCATTGATAAGCAAAGTGAGGACCTGTGCTCCATTTTTAAAGCAGAAATATGGGTTGGGAAGGAGAAAAGCAGACCATTAGAACCTTGCTATCACCTAGCATGTCATTTATGAGATTAATTCTAGTCATATTGGTTAACAAATGTTAACAAAATAATAATACTAAAGATATGATAGCTGATCAAAGTTGCAAATAAGAGGGTAACCAGACCCTCTTAAATATTCAAAACGTTATGGTCAGAAAGAAATAGAACCATAAGTTTAACATTACTCTAGCATATGTTTCCAAATCCATTCCCAGTCATAGTACACTCAGAAAACTGTATTTGTTTGGAACACTTTGTAGATGGCTGAGCCTTCATGTGGGTAGAGGAGTCTGGCCCAGAAGTTCGAGCCTCACCAGACCCTGCCTTGCCACCCTAGAGGCTGAACAGTTCAGTAGTCCTCACATCTGTTACCTGCAGTGTGACATCCTGGCTGGGAAGTTCTGCAAGTCCAGCAGATGCGTAGCTTTATCATGGTCCCGCAGTAACGCTACACAGCCTCTCAGTCATAGACTGACTATTGTCACATTGACTCCTGCACAGTCCCATGTGTTCTCTGACAGAAGACCTTTCTACACTGACAGAGGAGAGCCTGCTATATAAACAACTGCTTAGGTGAATGTTCTCTGGGGGCAAAAATAACTTCATGCCCAGTTCACTGTCCAACACGAAAAAAGTTAACCACTTATGATAAAACAGAGTTGTCACATCTGTGGCATACAGATAGATCATTGTATGAATGAATTTATGAGACGATTGTAAAATTTCCAAGTTATTTTGCTCTAGGCCAGAACCTTACCTCTCTGAGGACCAGAACACAGTTCCCAGGTCCTACACATTGAGGCAGCTCAGCGATTCTTCCTTTGTTAAGATAGGGCCCTGAGAAGCAACGATGGTTGAAGTATATCTTTGGACAGCAATATTTTCCATTAACCATAACTGGGAAATGAAAAGACACAAATATTCAGAACAGAGTCATTTTCCAATCCCCGTTTCCAAAGTTGGGTTACTACGGGAAAAACAAACATCTCTACCGTTATATAAAGTTAGAAATTACATCTTTTGGAGCTTAACGTGTTATCTGAGAGTGCTCTTGAAATACTTACAACTCTATTATAGAATTTATCACTCTGCTGAAATCAAACAACGTTCTGGATTACGTGCGGATTAACGCTAGAGTTAATATGACATTGTTTCAGAGTTTTATACGTCTATCAGTAAAGGAAGTAGATTTACTTCCAGGACCCATGAGGATTCCTGACAACCAACTATTTAATATCCAACCCTGGAATATTTCCAGAGAGTGATGATGAATACTATCCAGAACCACAGTTTGTCCCCTTAAAACCATCGAACTAGTATGATGGCAGTCTTCTATGATGTGGGTGTTCTCCCGTTTCTAGGATTTCTCAGAGGGCTGAAAGTAATTCTTTAAATATCGTGGGATATAACTGGGCCTAGAGACCCCGCTCTTCAAGTATTTTTATGAATGAATACTGTACTTCAATATAATACTTTTAAAGTCTCCTCACAGTGGTTGGCATTTCAGCTACTAAATATAAAAAATTCAAAGATAATAAAACATCTTCACTTTCATATCAAGCAGAGAGCTCTTCTGATGGACACTGTCAGCCAGGCTTAAGGAAAGGAGATGTGTGTACACTGCCCACTGTTGACAGGACTCGGAAGTACACAATGTTCAGTCTAAGATGCCGTCTTCACACAGTGGTCAGCATGTCAGTGTCCACTTCTCCATCTGAACTCTACCACCCAGATCCCACTTTTCAGGATTAAGGCACTTATGCTCCCTGCTGCTGGGAATGTTGGCAGTTTTAAGTCTACCCTGGAAGTACCCTCACTCAGCCTAGGAATGCCCTCAGAAGGAGAGAGCCGGTGTGGCTCAGTGGTTGAGTGTCAACCCATGCACCAAGAGGTCACGAGTTCGATTCCTGATCAGGGCACATGCCCAGGTTGTGGGCCCAATCCCCAGTGGGGAGCATGCAGAAGACGGCCAATCGATGTTCTCTCTCATTGATGTTTCTCTCTCATAGATGTTTCTATCTCTCTCCCCCTCTCCCTTCCTCTCTATCTAAAATCATTAAAGAAAAAAAAAAATTTTTTTTTAATTAAAAAAAAAAAAAAAGAGTAGTTCCAGGGAGAGGCTGCTGGATATCAGATTTGGGCCTCCAGAAAAGATCCTTGTCTCATTTATCAGGTATTGCCTTTGGGACAATCTGTTTTTCCAGTGCTTTATTTTTTCAATTGTGAAATATATATACAAACTGTATATATCATAAAAAGGGTTTAAGGAAGAATAAACATCCATTCTCAACCACCCCACTTAAGAGCACTGCCTAGAAAGCCTCAGTTTCTTTATCTAAACTCAGGGATAATAATATTGACCTCTGCAGCCCTTGGCACCCAATAAGTGATCAGTAAAGAATAGCTACAATTAGCCCTGCCCAGTTTGGCTCAGTTGGTTGGGCATCGTCCTATGCACCAGAAAGATGATGGTTCAATTCCCGGTCAAGACCATGTGCCCGGGTTTTGGGATCAATACCGAACAGGGGGAGTGCAGGAGGCAGCTGATGGTTGTTACGCTCTCACATCGATGTTTTTCTCTCTCCCTGCCTCACCCTTCCTCTCTCTCTAAAAATCAATAAACTATTCTTCAAAAAACAACAACAAATAGCCCTGGCTGGTTTGGCTCAGCAGTTAAAGCATCTAACTATAAAGAGTCCCAGGTTCGATTCCGGCCAAGGGCACATACCTTGGTTGCGGTTCGTCCCGGGCCCTGGTTGGAGTCATGTGGTGGCAACCAATCAATGAGTCTCTCTCACATCGATGTTTCTCTCTCTCTCTCTCTCTCCCCCTCCCTCCCTCCCACTCTGTCTGAAGATAACTATAAAAATATTCTCGGGTGAGGATTAAAAAAAACAACACAACAACAAATAATAGCTATAATTATTATAAATGGATAGACAATAGTCTAAAAATCATTATTAATAAATACACCTTAGACAATTATGACTCTTTAAAACCACAATTAAGAGACCCCTCCGTGAAGCTACATTGTATAAGTCAAATGTATTGTTTATTTTTACATTTAGTTCATTAAAAGAAACTAAAGGTCCTCTTTTCCCTAAGATTGCATGCACTTATACCTGAGTCTGTGGAGTTCAGCTCCTGATTCTTCAGGCCCTCGTGGACAGTCCTCGAGGATGGTATTCTGAGTCAAGAAAACACAACAAAATAGTAAGATAATCCTTAAAGTTAGTGAAGTGTGAGGGTTAGTTTCCTTCAAATCTAAGAAGAAAACAATAGTGGCAGATTGCAAAATCTATAACAGAAGGTGCTTCCTTGATCATACTTTTTAAAAATGGCAATTGTTTTTAAAATTGTGTACACAACCTAAGGATCCAACAGTCTATAGACACGTGATACTGAATGTTCAAACTTTCTTCCATTCACGTGAGCAACAGTTATAGAATTCCTTCTGGGAGTCTAAAAATGTAAGCAGAGTATTCGTTGTTTTCAGTTGTTAAAGAACAGAAACATTTTTAATATAGGGTCTGTTTTCTTCTTCCATCAGTTTCAAAATTAAAGACAAATTATATTATTAAAAAAGAGAATTACGCTCTGGCAGGTTTGGCTCAGTGGTTAGAGCGTCGGCCCGTGAACCAATGTGTCCTGGGTTCGATTCTGGTCAAGGGCACATACCTCAGTTGCAGTTCATCCCCGGCCCTGGTCGGGTCATGCGGGAGGCAGCCAATCGACAAGTCTCTCTCACATCGATGTTTCTCTTTCCCTCCCTCCCTCCCTCCCTCCCTCCCTCCCTCCCACTCTATCTGATGGTAAATGGAAAAATATCCTCGGGTGAGGATTAAAAAAAAGAGAGAGAGAGAATTACTGTATTTGCCTTACAAGAAGGGGAAGAGAGAAAGACCTCCTTCCCTCTCCATCCTTTCCATGTGAGGACGCAGTGAGAAGGTGGCTGTCTGCAAGCTAGGAAGAGAGCCCTGACCAGGAACTAAATCAGGCTGGTACTTTGATCTCAGACTTCCCCGACTGCAGAACTGTGAGAAATAAATTTGTTGTTTAAGCCACCCAATCTGTGGCATTTTGTTATGGCAGCCTGAGCAAACTAATACAAAACTGAAAACCCAATGTTTAAAAACACACATGTACACACAGAAACGCTTGTATTTTTAAGGCAACACTAATCAGCTGCTTATCAAAAGCTGTGTGGGAAGATATGCTACAAAGAACCTCCTGATGGGACACAAAGGCACTCCTTTCACGGACTTCTTTTAGACTTGTCTTCTAGCTCAAGCTTTTCTTTACTGTGATAAATAATATCCTAATTTACAATTTTTGCTCTTCCTTAACAAATCCTAGCATAGAGACTCTTTTTCTCTCTTATTCAAATGCCTTCCAGCTCTAAAAGCCAAAGAAAACTCAATTTGGGGAACATCTTGGGAGTGGATTTACCCTTCTGTATATAATGCCATTTTAGGAAATGCATAAACTATAAGGAGAAATATGTAAACTATCAAAAGCTGAATTAAAGGATTATGCTTCCATCTGAGAAAATAACATAAGGAGACATACTCTCTTAGTTATTTCCTTTTTCTAGATATTCTAACTTTCAAATATCAACTGTTCAAACATACCTATTATATTACTTACTGTTTTTCAGGCTGAACCACTGCAATTTTCCTCTGTTTGTGTACTGTAAGAAGAAAACAAAAATGTGTATGTCAAGAAAAATTAAAAGACAGGAAAAGTTATATATGTATTAAGATAACATTAGCATATTTGAAACCTGGTTATATATATATTTAACCACCAAGTACCAGAAATAAGTGCTGATATGTCTGAACATCTAGACTAAAGCACATTTTCTATATCTTTAAACAAAGACCAAAAATGTATTTTCAAGGCTCCCGGGGTCAATCAACTACTGTGAATATTTTCTAAGACAACAGTATTCAAAAGAAAAACTGATTTTGACAAGGGTACCAACACATTCAGTAGGGAAAGTAGTCTATCTTTTCAACAAATGGTGCTGGGAAAACGGAATATCCACATTAATGAAGTTGGACCTTTACCTTACACCACATACAAAAAGTAACTTGAATGGATCAAAGACCTAAACTTCAGAGGTAAAACTATAAAAGCCTTAGAAGAAAATACAGGGGAAAATATTCATGACATTGGATTTGGTGATGATTTCTTGGTTATGACAACAGAAGCACAGGCAACAAAAGAAAAAATAAATTGCACTACATCAAAATCAAAAGGTTTTCTGCATCAAAGGACATTATCGAGAGAGGTAAAGGCAACTCACAGAATGGGAGAAAGTATTTGCAAATCATATATCTGATAAAGGGTATCTAGAATATACAACAGAATCCTACAACTCAACATAAAAACCCAATTAAAAAATGGGCAGCCCGGCTGGTGTGGCTCAGTGGACTGAGCGTCGCCCCATGGACTGAGGGGTCCCAGTTCGATTCCTGGTCAAAGGCAAGTACCTTGGTTGCAGTTCAGCCAGGGTTGTGCGGGAGGCAACCAATCAATGTGTCTCTCTCACATTGATGTTTTTCTCTTTCTTTCTGTCTCTCTCTCTCTCTCTCCTTCCCCCTGCCTCCCTCCTACTCTATCTGAAGATAAATGGAAAAATATCCTCGGGTAAGGAATTAGAAAAAAAAAAAAGGGCAAATGACTTGAATAGACATTCCGCCAAAGAAGATATACTAATGGCCAATAAGCATAGGAAAAGATGCTCCACATGACAGAGTCATTAGGGAAATGCAACTCAAGACCACACCCACCAGAATGGCTACTATAAAAAGCAAACAGAAAATAAGTGTTGGGGAGAATATGAAGAAAGTGGAACCCTCACACATTGCTGGTGGGGATGTAAATGGTGCAGCTGCTTTGGAAAATAGTCTGGCAGTATTAAACATAGAGTTATATCTACTCAAGTGAAATGAAAACCTAAGTCCACATAAAAATCTGCGCACAAATGTTCATTAGCAGCATTATTCATAATAGCTAAAGAATGAAAACAATCCAAATGTCTATCAACTGATGAATGGATAAACAAAATGTGGTATATCTATAACAATGGATTATTCAGAAATACAAACAAATGAAGTATTGCTATATACTATAACATGAATAACCTCTAAAAACATTATGCTAAGTAAAAGAAGCCAGTCACAAAAGACCACACAGTGTAAAATTCCATTTACAGGAACTGTCCAGAACAGGCAATTCTATAGAGATGGAAATCAGATAAGTAATAGCCTAGGGTTGCAGGGCAGGAGGTAAAGAGGTGATTGCTAAGGAGCATGGTTTTCTTTTGAGATAATGAAATGTTCTCAAACTGACTGTGGTGACAGTGGTATATCTCTAACTCTGTGAATATACTAAACACCACTGAATTATACACAGTAAGTCTTCACTTAACATCTTCAATAGGTTCTGTGACTTCAAGAGAAATGACATGTAACAAAACCAATTTTACCACAGGCTAGTTGATACAATCGAGTTAAGTTCCGATGGCATCTCATCACCATTATAACAAAATGACATTGAACAAAACACATTATGAGGACCTGCTATACTTTATTTATTTTAAAAAATATGTATTTTATTGTTTTTTTAAAGAGAGAGAAAGGGAGAGGGAGATAGAAACATCAGTGTGAGAGAGATACATGGATCGCTGCCTCCTGCATGCCCCCTACTGGGGATGGAGCCCGAAATCCGGGCATGTGCCCTGACCGGGAATCGAACCGGGACCTCAGTTCATGGGACAATGCTCAATCCACTGAGTCACACTGGCCAGGCAACCAGCTCTACTTTGAAAGAGCAAATTTTATGTTATATAAATGATATTGCAATAAAACTGTTTTAAAAGGTGTGTGTGGGGGGGTAGATCACTTTTATTATCAAGTTACAGAAATACTCCAGCTTCCATCTTGCTTTCTCACTTGTTGGCTGATGGAAGCCAATGGCCATGCTGTGAGCTCCCCTATAAAGAGGCCCACATGGCAAGAGACTGAGGGAAGCCTCCCACCAACAGCCAGCAAGGAACTGAGGCCCTCAGTCCAATAGTCCAAGAGGAAATGTATTCTTGCCAACAATCCTCTGCATAACGAGGGAGCAGATCTTCCCCTAGTTGGGCCTTGAGATGACTAGAGCCCTGGCTGACACCTTGATTTCAGCTTTGTGAGAGATGGATCCAGAGGACCCAGCTAAGTTGTACCCAGGTTCCTGACCCACAAACTGTAAGATAATGTTTGTTGCAATAAATAATTTCCTATGCAGGAACAGATAACCAAGGCATCATTTTGTTTTTCTCTGAAATGTCCAGATTCATCCTAAATGGTAGCAGCCACACAGCAGATTATTTAATAACTAACCCTTGACCCAGAAAAAGACAGGTACCTCGTGCTCGACGAGGAGTGCTGAGGGGGTGGCCATTGGTTTCACACCAGCCCAAAGGAAATATATCCATGGATTCCACACTCACAATACATTCAGGTATAGGCTTCTTAGAACCTGTTTAAATAAAACAAATTTTTTAAACCACTGAATACCCTTTTTCATAAACTACTTTCTAGACTATCAATGTTCTATTATTGCAATAACACAGACATGAAGTCTCTTGAACAAGTTCCTTTTACACAGAAGTCATACTTTTTCACATGACAAACATAAAGAAAAAAAAACATAACTGTCTCTCATGCATAGCTGTAAAAAGACCAAAATGGGTAGTGAATATACAGGGTGACCCTTAGAGTTAGGGAATAGCAAATAAGCAACTGGAACTACCAGAAGTATCATTTAGACAGTTGACAAATATCAGTCAACTCCACGAAATAACTGAAAAACAAAAGCAAAAGTGACAGTTCTACTCAATGAGAACATTAGTTGTGGTACTTGGGGACAAGCCAGAGGTAGATCAGTGAATTCAAATCAGGAAGTGATATAGGCAAGTTGCTCAGCAGGAGTTAAAAACTAAAGCCTATATTCAATACTGCCCTTGATATTTGTATCAAATGCCAATTCTACAAACTGCAAACAGAAGGTACTGAGTCTATTTGGCAGCCAAATAAAATAAAAACCCAGGCCATATACAGTAACTGCAGCGTTGAGTACTCACCCTGTGCTTCTGTCCACAAACCTGTCCAAGTGTTGACTATTACTTTTTGTATATGTCTTTTTATTTTACATATTTTTGGGTTCTAATGAATGAGGATAACCAATATTATCTCTTGAATAAGCTAGCTGTTGATACATATGTTCATATATTTGGGTCAGATCAAAACATATGCTATTTGACTTACACTTTCCCCTTCAAGAAAATAGAGGACTCTATAGTAAAGGATTTTTACTTACATTCATTTTCTAAAATTTGAAAGTCAAGAACAAGAAAAGAAATTCTTACCTTAGAATCTTGCATTATAAATTAGCTAACAGATTAAGTTTAACAAACCACGTTATAGGGGTGAACAGAAAAGACAAAGAGGGGCCACAGGAAGGCTTCTCGGGGTACTGGAACTTACCCTCCAGCTGGAGCCACAGGTAGGAGCCTCGCACAGCAGTGACGGTAGCAACACACACCTCCTCAGGGAGAAGAGGGTTTACTGCCTCAAGCTTCATGTTCTCCTTAAATTCGTGCTCAGAAATTGACTAGAAAATAAATGAATCAAATTCAAAACACACTAAGTATTAACTCACACTAACGTTTTCCAAGTGATATTTAATCCTGAGTAATACTTTAAGGCTATAAATTTACTTTGCTTTGTTTTGTTTCTTAATGAAGATAAGGAAAAATGTCTTTCTTCTCATTGTTATGGGCAGTCTCTGAAGTCAGATACACCTGTATTAACTGCTACCTTTGTGACCTTGCTCAAGCTATGTAACCTCTTTTTGCCTCAGTTTCCTCATATGTCAGATGACACTGAGAACACGTATCGCACTAGGTCTTTATGAGGTTTCCATAAAATAAAGTACCTAAGGCTCTGTGCCCTGAACCACTGGCTCCTCACCACTGTTGGTTTGCTGACCCTCCCATAAAGGGCCCCATCATACAATAAACTGCCTGGTTCCTAATGCTATGAGATTCATATAAGGGAGTCAGGATAAATAATGCTTATGAATAAGGGGAAAGGGTCATTTAAAATATATGTTTTAGCCCAGCCAGTGTAGCTCAGTGGTTGAGCATCAACCCATGCACCAAGAGGTCGCCAGTTCGATTCCTGATTAGGGCACATGCCCAGGTTGTGGGCCAAATCCACAGTGGGGGGCATGCAGGAGGCGGCCAATCAATATTCTCTCTCATCGAAGTTTCTGTCTCTCTCTCCCTCTCACTTCCTCTCTCTCTAAAAATAAATAAATAAATAAATAGAATATATGTTTTAAAAATTTGCAGCTTCTGAGTCAAAATATAGAACTGAATTTCTGTATTTGTTCTCTCTTCCTTCTGACAACTCACTAAAACTAAGGTGTTTTTTGAAAAACATAAACCTGCTAGGATAAACAGGAGAGGAAACAACATTTTATAAGTTATAAAATAGGGTCTAGAACTAACTTAGCAGATTAAAGAAAGGTAAATCTAAGCTGACAATGAAGAAAGCTAAGAACTGGCAGCACCAGGTACGAGGCAACTAGAGGTGGAAGAGAAATAGTTAAAATAAAAAGATTTGTTGAAATTTAGGTCATGCCATTAGCTCCTCCTCTCTATAGCTCAGGGCAACTGTCTCATCCCTTCCCCTACAGAAGATGAAATTTATCCTCTAGAGAAGTTGGCAACACACACGATTCCTGGGCAGGAGGACACAGGAACTGTTGAGGGCAGGCATGCAGTGCCCAAAACAGGGGTTTGTAAGTGGAATGTGAGAGATCTAGCCCTGGCCTCTACTGTCTAGGCAAGGGACCAGGAGAGACTTCTTGTGGTAACATGGTAAGCCCAAGAAACACATAAAAATGTGGATTAGGTGTCCCCAACAAATGACCAGCCAGACCCCACCCTACAGGAAAGTTCAAGGTTGACAAGCCCCACCAGCATACTCAGAGATTCCAATCAGCATTTTCTTTTAATTCCCCATTCTTAAATATAAGCAAACAACTAAGAATTACCAGACATCTCAAGTTATGAAAGCTAGAGACTGAAACAGACAAAGTAAGCAATTTGGAAAAAACAAATCATGCAAGAAGAAAAATTCCCAAAAGCAGAGATAATTAACATACCCTGAATGATAAGAAATACTACTGCATCCTTAAAATGAAACACTACTGCATGCCATTAAATCCAAATATTCAGAACAGAAATAGTTCTGGATATCAAAACAATGATGTTAAAAATTAAAAACTCAAAGGAATGCCCTGGCCAGTTTGGCTCAGTGGTTAGAGCATCGGCCTGCGGACCAGAGAGTCCTGGGTTCGGTTCCTGCTAAGGGCACATACCTGGTTGCAGTTTGTCCCTGGCCCTGGTTGGGGTCGTGTGGGTGGCAACCACTCGATGTGTCTCTCTCACATCGATGTTTCTCTCTCTCTCTTCTTCCCTCTCTATCAGAAGATAAATGCAAAAATGTCCTCGGGTGAGGATTAAAAAAAAAACACAAAACTCAAAGGAAGGGTTGAAAGCCCTGATCGGGTCGCTCAGTTGGTTAGAGCACTGTCCCAATGCACCAAGGTTGTAGGTTTGATCTCTGGTCAGGGCATATACAACTAGCAACCAATGAATGCATAAATAAAAAATCAACTAAAAAAAAAAGAAGGACTGAAAGATAAAGTTGAGGAAATCTTCTAGCACACAAAGGAAAAAGACTAAGCAACAGGAAACAGGAGGAAAACAAAGTAAGAAAACCAGAGATCTTATCCAAAAGCCCAACATATAAATTTTTAAAATTCTAGAAAAAGAAGAGAGAAATGGACGGAAATCAAAGAAGAAATTCAAGAGAACCTTCCAGCACAGAGAAGTACGAATGTCCAGAGAGAACATGCTCACTAAGAACCCAGCATGTAAATGAAGACAGGCTACACCACGGCTCGTCACTGTGAAACGTGGTGAGAGATTCTATACCCTTCCAGGGAGGACATAAAAGACAGGTTCGTCTATGAAAGATCGAGAATAAGAATGGCTTTCAACTTTTCTGGAAGGTAGAGCAACACTGTAAGACAGAAAACAATGGAGTAATGTTTTCAAAACTCTCAAGGAAAATAACTTCTGACCTAAAATTCCACATTGAGCCAAACAATCAATCAAGTTAGTAGAATGAAGACATTTTCAAACATGCAAAGCCTAAAAAAATTTACCTCCCTTGCATCACATTTCAGGAAGCTACTGAGAGAAAGACTCCATCAAAACAAGGGAGTAAATCAAGACAGAACGAGGAGGCCACAAGATACACAAAACAGAAAGAGGAGAGTCAATTCCTTGGGTGGCACTGAAGAGCAGTTTACAGGATTAAAACTACACTGCAAGCCCTGGCAAGTCTGGCTCAGAGGTTAAAGCGTTGGCCCTCGGACCAAAGGGTCTCGGGTTCGATTCCAGGCAAAGGGCACGCGTACCTGGGTTGCAGGTTTGATCCCGGGCCCTGGTTAGGGTCGTGAGGGAGGCAATCAATCGATGTGTCTCTCTCCCTCTCCCTCCTTCCCTTCCACTCTGTCTAAAAATCAATGGAAAAATATTCTCAGGTGAGTATTCCAAGAAAAACCTACTCTGCAAGCCTAGAGAGCAACCCATCTAGGGAGAGAAAGCAGAGGTCGCTAAGAGGGATATCTCTAAGAAAAATATCAGAAATGACAGATTTCCTACATCTGGGTATCAAGAGTGGCCATGGATGTGAGAAAATGAAAACACGGCTAAAAAATATGTTTTATTTTAACCCCTCTATCCTAAAACAACAGCAGCAACAACAACAAAACACTTTAACTAAAAAGACACAAGTCTAGCTGGACCAAAGAGATTTCTGGAAAATGCTACAGGGCAGCTGCGCATTTGGCTCCAAACATGGGACTACGACCCAGGCACCGGGGCACTCGTGCTTGTGTTCTGCACAATCATCTCACTCAGGGCCCATTTACCAGGTGGATGGAGCCAAAGCAACACGTCCTAATGGCGGGACTTTAGACACCTGCAGAAGTGGTTGGTTGCAAAAGACTGGAGGGAACACGTGCCGACAATCTATACTCAAAGGAAAAGCCTTACCAAAAGATGAACAGAGGAATGCATATTTATATATCTCACATTAAAATAGATTGTTTCATCAAAAAGATGCATCACTAATTTATCTGACTTTCAATTAACCCACTAATTATCTGTCTGACAGAGTCAAATAAGGGAACTTCTGCATATATTATTCATGTCTCTCCCAACTCTCAAAAAAATTGTTTCATAAAGGGGGGAATGACAGATTTCCTAATGTGATGGCCTTTGTGGAAATAGTTATAAAAAGGCTACTGGAAGGTGTGGGAAAAACTAGCAATAAAACAAAGAAAATTAAGCTATGAAAAACAAGGACAAATTAAAAAAGGAAACTTGCCCTGGCCAGTTTGGCTCAGCAGTTAAGAGCATCGGCCTGTGGACTGAAGAGTCGTGGGTTCAATTCCAGTTGGGGACATGTGACTGGGTTGCATGCTTGCCCCACCCTGACCAGGCCTGTTCAGGAGGCAACCAATCGATGTGTCTCTCTCAACATCGATGTTTCTCTCTCTCTCTCTCTACCACACTCCCACTCTCTCTAAAATATAAAAAATCAATGACGGGGGGGAGAAGGAAACTCATAAAATACTGCAATGCTCAGCTGTGAATAATATCTGAATGCACATGGTAATGTAAATAATTCAGATTTAACCTAAAATTGTAATATAACTATAACAGAAAAAAGAGGTGGGGGAAGACAGAGGAGAAAGGTAATGTAAAATAGCTAAATGCTTATTTACCATAATGCAGAACCAATAGACATGTTAACAATCAATTATTTAAAATATAGCAGCATGTTATTTTGAAAATGAGAAGTATAACTATCACAATAATGGTAAGAAGAATAGGAAGTGACTACTTGTGGGAAGGGAGACTGTGGAAACGGACAAAGAACTGTTGTTTTATGCTCTAAGCTTTTTGTAAACCATGTGCATCGTTTTATTTTGATAAATAAATAATTTATTATGTTAATAGTAATATAATTATTTTGATAGAGTATTTTTAAATAAGTTCACAATTTTTCTCTACTTAATATTGTTTCATATTATTGAACCACCAAAAATCATTATGAACTAAAATTTTAAATTCACATTTCAGCTAATAAAAAGTAAAAGTGATACACTTTAAATACTAATTAAATTAACAAATTAAATTCTGCAGTGAATGAATTTTTCCTTGGACCATTTTATTACAATCAACATGATGCTTATTTGCATTGAGTGAGAGGACTGACTTCAGAATAATAATCATAAAAAGCACAGGAAGCAGTCCAGAAGCAGTAGCCATGAAGGGTCAGGGCTTCTCACCTCTGGGAAGCACCTCTGGGGAGCAGCTTCAGCACCACACTGTTTGAGGTAGTCAGCCCAATCAAAGTCCTGGCCTGGGTAGCCTAGGTAGAGACAAAAGAACAATGATTCACACCACACAAGCCTGCCTGGCTTTATAACTCTGCCAAGTATCCACACACAACTTCTAATTTTGCTAATTTGGGGACTCTAATCATTTTAGAGAGGGGGAAAAAACACCTTAAAAATCCAAAGCATTGCCCTGGCCCGTTTGGCTCAGAGGTAAGAGTGTCAGCCTGCAGACCAAAGAGTCCTGGGTTCGATTCCAGCCAAGGGCACATACCTCGGTTGCAGTTTGTCCCTGGGTCTGGTTGGGGTCGTGCGGGTGGCAACCAATCGATGTGTCGCTCTCACATCGATGTTTCTCTCTCTCAATGTTTCTCTCTCTCTCCCTCCCTCCCTCCTTCTGTCTGAAGATAAATGTAAAAATATCCTCAGGTGAGGATTGAAAACAAAACAAAACCCAAAGCATTGTTAATTTTATAAAATAGAGCAGAGCAAATGTAGTCAAACTACATGACAATACAATTCTTTGGATAAAATTGGAAACTTTAATGTTTTAAACTAGGCATTTATTTTGAGCAATATTTTATATGATTAGTTACTGGCAATTTACCAAGAAATTTAAGACAGATATAACTGGATTTGATTTGTACCAATAAATCTAATCTTATTATCAATTCTATTATGACTCAGGCTCTAAAGGAAAAGAGATAACAGTACTATTTAATCAGTGAAGACTTTTCTTCTTTCATAAAGCTATTTCCTTAAACATATCTTAGCTCCTACGGATATGATACTCTTGACACTGGTATTCAGATTCATGCCCAACAGAGAATTTCAATGCTCTTATAACCTGAATCATGAATTCATTTTAGAAAAAAAAGCTGAGCTTAACTCTCCACTTAAATTGACCAACGTTCCTGGTAGAAGTCTCTGCATCTGTGTGCAAGGAGCTGAACTGGGCCCGCTGTGTCTGAGCTGCTCTCTGCTCTGCCGAGCTTAACAGCTCACAGGCACAAAGCAGGCTACTCAAGACTATGCCATCCTACAGCCAAACAGCCCCTGCAATCACCTCTTCTGCCCAACTGAGATCGGTATGTTCTACCTCTGCCTCCACCTCAATTCCTCACAGTAAATTATCTGCCATTTTCAATTATATATTCCACTACTTTCCTTCTATTTACAAAGACAGTTGAGTTGTCTATATCAATGCTGAAAGTTCCAATAACTTTAATCATTGGTTTTCCTTTTCACATAAAGGCAGCAGGCAGGAAGAACTTGGGATGTTCAGAGCCTTCCAGCAAAACAAAAACTTCCTCTTGTAGATGTGCCCCTCACCCCATCACCACCAGGCAGGCACTCCCACTCTCTGTCCACTGACGAAGGAGAACCTGGGAGGCTCTCACACTGTTTTCCCACATCTGCTCCTTGAAGGAAATGTGTTGTGCTTGTGTTGTGCTCATTTCTGCCTCCCCAGTGACAAGCCCAATGCCTGGTTCATAGCAAACATTCCATAAATGTTTGCTGGATGAATGAAAGCTGAATGGAAGGCAAAGATTCCGAGTTTACAACTCCCGCTACCACACAGAGCACTTCCAGTCCCATGTTCCAGCAGTCAACATTTAGACAGTAAAGCCAGGCTTTACCAGAAGCCTACTAAAAAAGGATATATAGACCGCCAAACAATTTGGTTTGCTGATAGAAAAATGAGAAAAATGTCTTGACACTTCTAGATACCAAGTTAAAAAATATTAAAAATTTTATTCAAGCTCAACTAAGTCATATATTTATGAGTCTTGATTAAAGGGTCAAAGACTATATTTCGCAAAGTTGCAACCATCAGAAAATGGGCTGCTACCTTCCTTTCTACAGCCTCTCTATGTCCTACTCCTGACCATAAACCTTTCTCTGGAATCTGAAGAGTCTCCCTCCAAGATGAGGCCCAGAAACCTAAAATCATCAATAATCTATCTCCTAGCTCTAGTCAGCTCCCAACATCCACTGCACATACTACTCCCAACCTGCTGTGACCTCCCAACAGAAACAAGATGGAAGGAGCTAAGGAACCTGCATGGAGCCCCAGGTTGTCAAGGAGATGCATTTGTCAAGGTAGGAGGATAGAACATACTTTATTTAGTAGCTTTATTTAATCTATAACTTTCAAATATGTAAATATATGGAATCTAGGTCTTCATTTATACTTGTCTTGGGCTCCCAAAATGTTAAGGATAGCCTGGGGCATGAAGAGAGAAAGGAATAAAAGATCCAGGTAATGCCATCTGATAAATTTCATTTCAAAGGAAAGTTCCCAATAAACAATTCAGAATGGAACGAATGAATACCAGGAGGGGGGCTGATGTGTAAACCATTCTTCAGACTCCACTGCACAGGGAAAATACCAGGACTGTCGACATGACACACAAAAGATCGCTTTGCGTGATTCTCTGGTCGCAAATCATCCATTTCCACCAGAAAGTACTTCTCATCAAAAACCTGTACATACAATTTAATTGATAAAATAGATGAATGATTTATGTGTATGTACACACACACACACACACACACATCATTTCCTTGGCACAGCTGAACATGTTACAAAAGTTCATAGCTACACCCTGGCCAGGTAGCTCAGTTGGTTGGAGTATCATCTCGTACACCAAAAAGTTTGAGGGTTCGATTCCCAGTCAGGGCACATACCTAGGTTTCAGGTTTGATCCTCAGTCTGGATGCATATGGGAGGTAACCAATCTATGTTTCTCTGTCTTTCTCTCTCTCTCTCTCTTCCTTCCTCTCTCTCTAAAAATCAATTAAGATATATCCTCGGGTGAGGATTAAAAAAAAAAAAGTTCTTAGCTACAATGGGTATTAATAATAATAATAATACATATTCAATAAATGTTATCTCTGTGTCAGGAATTGTTTTAATTTAATGCTTTTCATGTATTAATTCAGTTTTAATCTTCCTAACAATCTAATGAGGTAAGCACCATTATCAACCCCGGTTTGCAGATAAAGAAACTAAGTTTGAAAAGAGGTTAAATAACTGGCCTCATGTTACACAGCCAGGAACAAGCAGAACCTGGATTCAAATCTAAGCACTGAGGCTCCAAACTAAATTTAGGTTAGGCTTACTGAAGAGTCAACTACACCAGTATATTAGATTTTTAAATCCTAGCCTAATTTCAAATGCCAAAGAGGTTTCATGAACCTCCTCTGGCACCTTACCTCCTCAAAGTCCTCATACTCCAGTTGCAGCCTTCTGATCCCATGGCAGAGTTAGAATTCCTCCCTGTTCTAAGAATCATCTTCTTCCAAGGCAAGGAAACTTTAAATCTTAACAGGTTGGATGACTCAGCAGTAAAGCAACCATTCCTCTTCTAGTCATACTTGACTTTCGGTTCTACTTTCAGTAAATGGGCTTTTAAACTGAAATTCTCTCCTTTACGCCTCAGTTCTAGTAACTGAGTAACTGGGCCTTGACAACCTGCCCAGATCTTGTGGTTACTCCTAACAAGAGCCTTACTGGTGTCAGTCTTTCAAAAGATTAAAGTCTGAACCTGGAATCAATGGCTGGAGCAATCCAACTGGCAGATCCTGTGACACTAATCACCTGCTCCCCACACATCTCCTCAGCTCAGTGAGCCATGCACCTGGCTGCACCTGGCTGGACACCAAAAGCAATGCCCACCTCCATACTTTGCAGATACCATAGTCCACCTGCCAGTTAAACCTCCTCTAGTACATCTAGGCCTGCCCCCCAAAAACATGCCCCTCTACTCTGGCACCCAGGCTTTGGTTGGCTGTCTGGGGCAACCAACCTCAGAAGAAGGGATGGGCCACAGAGAACTAACTGGACAGTACAAGTGAAAATGTGTATAGAAGTAATTCTAACCTCATAGCTTACGAAAAACAATGGGTTGGATTAGTAGAGCCTGAAATCAAAATACTACCAATTTCTTAAACCAGTCACCCTGACAGGAATTCTTACTAAGAAAGTTGCCCCCATTTTACCTTAACAACTGTAGCAGGAGAGATCCCAAAAGGAGACCAGGGATCCACAGCTTCCAATTTCATGTTTACAGAGAATGAATGCGTTCCAATCACTTGTTTGTCCTGAAATGCAAACACCAATAGGAAATAAGAATACAGTATTTTCACATTGATTTTATACTTATATATAGCTGAACACTACTCTTAATTAATTAAAATAATGTAACTGTCCAGCTTCTGGTAAATAATCTAATCCTATCATTTTCTTTCCTGAGAAAAATTACTCAGGAATAAAACCACAGGAGGCACTCCTACTCTCTATATTTTGAACACAAAGGCTACCTGAAGGAAAAACAAGTTTATTGGATGACAAGTCAAAACTATGTAGTTAAGAGTAGGAAAAAACCCCTTCACTTTGTAGGGATTACGAAGTATAAATTGCCAGTTATAAAACAGTAACAGGGATGTAGAATACAGCATAGAAAATATAATCAATAATATTGTAATAACTATGTATGGTGTCAGATGGGTACTAGACTTATTGAGGGAACACTTTGTAAGTTATATAAATGTCTAATCACTATGCTGTACACCTGAAACTAATATAATACTGTGTCAACCATAACTGAAATTAAAATATATTTTTTTAAAGAGTAGAAAAGGCTCAAAATGCTTTAAGAGAACTTTGGGAGAAAACCTAGACTATTTTTAGAAGAAGAAATGGATGAGCCTTCAAACCTCTTCCCTCCTTCAGACACCACAGCACTCTCACTGACTCCAGAGGTTATTCTATGCTTTGTACCGCCCTTAAATTGCTTTACTCTACTTGTTTTTGTTTTTACCTTAAATAAGTAAGATGGTAATGGCTCTTCCTCTTCCTCTTTCACTTTGGCCAAGATCTCTTGCCACTCAGTTTCATTTTTCAGATGTCTGATGGCTTTAGTAAAACAAGATAGGTAACTTTATTTAAAAAAAATTGTTTTTTAGAAATATGTTTATATTGATTTTTTAGAGAGAGAGGGAGGGAGACAGAGATAGAAACATCGATGGGAGAGAGACACATCAATCGGCTGCCTCCTGCACGCCCCTTACTGGAGATTGAGCCCACAACCCAGGCATGTGCCCTGACAGGGAATCGAACCAGGACCTCTCAGTCCATGGGACGATGCTCAATCCACTGAACCACACCAGCCAGGCAACTTTAAATAATGACAGAACTATACACTTAATAACTATTCTGAAAGCATTCATGTAAGTAAAAAAGTTACTTTCCACTGGGAAAAGAAAAGGGTTCAAGCCCACTTATACTATCTTCATTCAAAGAACTTGCACCTTCTTTTTCTCCTCTGTTCAGAGCCTGAGTAGTTAAGTGTAGTAAAAATATCTATATTGAGATCAGAAGAACTGCTGTAGTCCACAAAGTAACATAATAAAGCATCCAAATTGGGGCACATAATAACAAATGCAAACTGATTTGAATAGTAACTCCAGTTATAATCTCTTGTTTAACAAATTGCTTTGAACCCAAGATCTGTCCCACTCCCATACCTGTTTGAATGCTACCTAGGGAATTTTTCTTTAATTTTGGTAAGAAGTCAGTATGAGATGGAGAAGAAGTCTATGAGGTACGTATATCGTATGAATGGTAAATTACAAAAGCAACAGAACTAAAAGAAAAATAGGTGTTTAACAACTCCCTATACATTTTTTATAACATATTATGCAAAGTAAAAAAAAGGCTTTTGTAATATGCAGAATGCTTTTCTCTGTCTCACAAATACTAATAAAAATGTAATATAACAATAATGTACTAGTTAAAAGGAAACTGTTGTATTACTCTTCACCTAATGGGGGCTGAAGTTCATATCCCTGTTGAGCTGCCCAACCAACGTGATGAAGAAACGGATCCAAGTAATACAGCCAATGTTCGAAATTGTCAGAACTCTCAAGTCCTTCATAATGTAGCTTCAGCCTTCCCCCAATGTTTTCTACTACAGTAACAATCCAAGTGCTTAAAGAGTCCTGGAAAGATTGACATTCTAGCCTGGAACCTGGAGCAATGAGATCCAAAGGATTCCTTCCATTACGGAGCTGTAGGTAGAAAAAGAGAAATTATTAAATAAGAGAAGTTAACATAGTATTTAAAAAAGTCAAGTTTTAAATAACCTCAAATGAGCCTTAATTTTTTATTTTATTATTATTTTTTTAATCCTTACCCGAGGATATTTTTACATTTACCTTCAGACAGAGTGGGAGGGAGAGAGAGAGAAAAACATCAATGCGAGAGAGACACATTGATTGGTTGCCACCCTCACTATCCCAACTGGGGCCGGGGATGAACTGCAACTGAGGTGCCTGCCCTTGGCTGGAATCAAACCTAGGACTCTTTGGTCTGTGGGCCGACACTCTAACTGCTGAACCAAACTGGCCAGGGTGTTTTTTATTTTTTTTAATATGTTTTTATTGATTTTTTAAAGAGAGAGATAGAAACATGGATGCACATCAATTGGCTGCCTCCTGCACACCCGCGACCAGGGATCCAGCCCGCAACCTGGGCATATGCCCTGACTGGGAATCCAGCTAGGACCTCTCAGTCTGGATGACACTCAAGCCACTGAGTGTCACACCAGCCAAGCTAAGCCTTTATATTTTTATTACCCATTGAAAGCCAGTGACACTGAACTGTCTAATATCATACAAGAACCTATAATATATTTGTAGGTTATATAAAAATGTTTATCTTTAAAAAAAATCTACCTATAATGCAATATAACTATTCTAGCAAATCTCTACCTCTAGGACTATGTTATGTAGTTTCATCTAGTAATGATTTTTAAAATGTCATCATTGGTTTCTAACTGTAAAAGCAGATATGATCATCAAAGAGAAAAATCAAACAACAAAAATCAAAATACTCCACAATCCCACCTACAAGGAAAAAACTCAGCCCGGCCGGTGTGGCTCAGTGGTTGAGCATCAACCCATGCACCAAGAGGTCGCTGGTTCGATTCCCGGTTGGGGTACATGCCCAGGTTGTGGGCCTGATCCCCAGTGAGGGGCATGCAGAAGGTGGCCAATTGATGTTGTCTCTCATCGATGTTTCTATCTCTCTCTCTCTCTCCCTACCTCTCTCTCTAAAAATTAATAAAGGGGGAAAACAAATCTTAAAACAACAACACAATAAACACTCTGGCATATACTCTGAAACTGGGTTTTCTACACACAAGTCTGTGTCTCTCACACTCTCACTTTTTTTTTTAAATAGGAGCACTGTATACCGTTTTTCAGTTTGTGTTTGTCACTTAAAACATCGTAGCTATCTTTCTATAATAGCACATACAAATCTTCCTCTTCTTTTAAACTATTTTATTGTTATTCTGTATTACGAATGGGCAGTAATTTATCCACTTATCTACGGATGTCATTTCAGTTGTTTCTGATTTTTTACTCATTTCACAACGTTCTTATGAACATAGTGTTTTGATTACACTGATGGAAAGGAATAGTTTAATTCTCACTCTCTAGATATATATTAAAAGCTACAATAAAGAATACAAAGGGCCCTGGCTGGTTTGGCTCAGCGGTTAGAGTGTTGGCCCATGGACCAGAGAGTCTCGGGTTCGGTTCCCGCTAAGGGCATGGCACGTACCTCGGTTGCAGTTTTTGTTCCCGCCCTGGCTGGGGTCATGTGGGTGGCAACCACTTGATGTCTCTCTCTCACGTCGATGTTTCTTCTCTCTCTCTTTTTATCCCTCTCTCCCTTCCGCTCTATCTGAAGATAAGTGCAAAAACAAACAAACAAAAAAAAACAATGTCCTCGGGTGAGGATAAAAAAAAAAGAATACAAAGGAATGCTGATTCTAACATCATCACATAACCATTTCTTAATATTCAAACTTACATTTTTTCTAATAAGAACTGCTCTGTGACACTTGCATATTCTTATTATGTAAAAGAACATAGGAGCAAGTGGAGGAATACATTCACAGCTGAAGATCAGAATGGCAGAATCAAAGGCAATGCAGAGAAGGATGTTTATTAATTCATTTGTTCATGATTTCACTCATTCACTCACATTTTACTGAGTGTTTAGTATGTGCCAAGTCCTGGCTAAACAACATGAAATGAGTCAGAGTACGCTATATAAAGATTAGCTTGGAATAGAATGTTCACCAAGTTTTACAGGGGAATGTAAATGAATCATAGAATTAAATACAAGAGCTAAAAGTATAAAAAACTTAGAAGAAAACGTGAGAGTACATCTTGACCTTGGGTTAAGCAATGCCTTCTGAGATGACACCAAAAGTACAAGCAAAAAAAGAACAAACAGATAAATTGGGCTACATCAAAATAAAAAACTTTTGTGCTGCAAATTATATCATGAAAGTAAAAAGATAATCCACAGAATTAGTGATAATATTTGGAAATCATCTATCTGATCTGGACTGGCAACTAGAATTTGTAAGAAACTCTTATAACTCAATAATTAAAAGACATTAACCCAATTTAAAAATGAGCACCCTGGCCGGGTGGCTCAGTTGGTTAGAGCATCATCCTGTACACCAGAAAGTTTCAGGTTAGATTTACAGTCAAGACACACACCTCGATTATGGGTTTGATCCTCTGTCACGGTGTGTATAGGAGGCAACCAACTGATGTTTCTCTCTCACATTGGTGTTTTTCTCTCTCTCTTTCTCCTCCTTCCTCTCACTCTTAAAAAAAAATCAATAAAAAACATATCCTCAGGTGGGAATCAATCAATCAATAAATAAAAATTTTATTTTATTTTTTTTCCAAATATATATATTTTTTGCCCTGGCCTGTTTGGCTCAGCGGTTGGAGCGTCGGCCTGCGGACCAGAGAGTCCTGGGTTCGGTTCCCGCTAGGGGCACGTACCAAAAAAAATAATAATAATAAAACAAATATATATATTTTTTAAATCCTCACCCAAGGATTGTTTTTTAATTTTTTTTTCTTTATTGATTTTAGAGGGAGAGGAAGAGAAAGGGAGAGAGAGATAGAACATTGATGAGAGAAGACATCAACTGGCTGCCTCCTGCATGCCCCCCACTGGGGACTTGGCCTACAACCTGGGCATGTGCCCTGACTGGGAATCCAACTGGCAACCTCTTGGTGCATGGGTCAATGCTCAACCACTGAGCCACACCAGCCGGGCTCACCAGAGGATTTTTTTTTCCATTTATCTCCAGACAGAGGGGGAGGAGGAGGGAGGAGAGGGAAAGGGAGAGGGATGGGGAGGGAGAGTGGGAGACACATCCACTGGCTGCCTCTCACAGGACCCCGACCTGGGCTGGGGGCTGAACGGCAACCGCGGTATGTGCCCTTGATCCGAATCGAACTCACGACTCTGTGGTCTGCGGGCTGACACTCTAACTGATGAGCAAAACCAGCCAGGGCTCAAATATGTTTTTATTGATTTTTTAGAGAGAGAGGAAGGGAGAGAAAGACAGAAACATCGATGTGAGAGAAACACCAATTGGCTGCCTCCTGCACGCCCCTTACTGGGGATCGAGCCCACAACCCGGGCATGTGCTCTGACCGGGAATTGAACCAGGATGTCTCAGTCCATGGGATGACACTCAATCCACCAAGCCACACCAGCTGAGCTAAATAAAAATTTTAAATGAGCAAAGATATTTCTCTAAAAATAGATACACAAATTGCAAATAAGCACTTATAAAGATGCTCAACATCATTAGTCATTAAGGAAATGAGTGATGTCCTTAAACCAAAATGAGGTACTACTTTACACTTACTAGGATTGCTATAACCAAAAAGAGAATAACAAGTGTTGTCAAGGATGTAGAGAAATTGGAACCGTCATACATTGCAATTCACATATGCCACAAAGAAAATAACAAAATATAATTTAGAAATGTCATAACCAATAAACTGGTTTCATAAAACAAGAAATCTATAATCACTAACAAGCTCAAAACCTACACTAATTTGAAAGGACTGCTGAAAGCGGTAGGTGGTGGAAGTACTGCAGATCTACTGTCTCTGAGCGGAAAAAAAAAAGGGATCTAGTGTGGGAGTCACAAATGCCCATCCTCAAGTAGAATCAACCCTTGCTCAGTTACAGTGAGCCCCCAAATGCCGCCTTTTCCAGCTGCATAAAAGAAATCTGGAAAACTCAATTTTTATGTGTTAGCAACTAATTCAGAATACTTCAGGCACTGAGCAAGCTACCAGTTTGTAACCTCTGAGAGTAAGGCTAAACCTCCCAATACCCATGCCTATGTCTTAGTAATAATGCTTCTTTGCCTTGGGGTAGTAAATGAGCAACCAATTTTTAAGATTCCTTGGACAGGAAATAAATATCACTAAAGACTGTGAAGGTTTTCCACACTGATTCTGCAAGCATAATACTCACGCCCTCTAGTAGTGGAACAGGAGGACTACATGCTCCCTTCAGAGTCTGTCGCAGGAACTCGTCCCAATCAGAAACCTTATCTCTGATGCCTAAGTGAGAGAATAAAATGAGTGATTAGTCGTAAGAGTCAGTCATGGAACACAGAGAAACTAAACTAAATTAAACCAATGAAAATGGTTTAGAGGTGTGTATGTCATTTTAATATCTGAGAGTCCAACAATTGCTTCTTTGAGAGTTTTCGATAAAAATCCTCCTAGTTAAAGCTACATCCTGATTAGTTTAATAAGAGTTGTATGCAAAACAAGAACTATAATTTATCCAAAAGGTATCTAGTTTATTTTTTATTATGAGAGTTTTCAAATATATATAAAAGTAGAGAAAATAGAATAATGAATCCTCTTGCACCCTAGGTTCAACAACTGTCATTTCATGGTCAATCTTTCCATCTAGATCTGCAGAACTTAGCAAACTACAACATGTGGGCTAAATTCGGCCTGCTATCTATTTTGTAAATAAAGTTTATTGGAACACAGCTATGCTTGTTTGTTTACATACTATCTGTGGCTGCTTTCACACTGCAATAGAGGTTGGCAACTGTTACAGAAACCACTCAGCTAATAAAGCCTAAAATATTAACTATCTGGTCCTTTATAGATACTTTGCCAACCCCTGATTTATACCCTCACACACTCCACCTCCATCCAACCAATTCCTGCTAGCATATAATTTCATACAATATAATCTCAGTATATATTTCTAAAAGAAAATAACTTTTTACATAACCGCCCATTAAAAAATGAGCAATAATTCCTTAATTTTAAATATACGTATACTCCATGTTCAAATTTCCCCAAATGTCTCATAAATGATTTTTTCAGTTTGCTCAGTCAAATCAGGATCCAAATGAGATCGATATATTGCAAATGGTTGATATATCGCCCAAATCTCTTTTAATCTATATGTTCATTCTCCCTCCCCACCCATAGCCCCCAGTCTCTCTTTTTCTTGCAGCATACTTCTTGAGAGACTCAGCCTTTTATCCTATATAGTTTTTCTGAATCTGCTTTTACTGGTTGCCTCCCTGTGGTAACCAGTTGTTCTACTGACCTCTATATTTTCTATAAATCAGTACTTAGAGCTAGAGGCTTGATCAAATTTAGATTTGACTCTTGGGAGAAAGGGAGTAAGATTATTTCATAAGTGGAGTTGCATCCTTCCATCAAGAGGCACATTCAGTCTGTTTGTCTCTCTGTTTGGGATATCAGCAGTTTTTAATAGTCACTACATAGATACATTCATTCATTAGGGGCTACAAATGATAATTTTCTATCACCTCTTCTTTGTTTACTAAGCAATATACCACATCTATAAAGAAAAAGTTATCTTCTTCAACTGTTTTTGATTACCCTAAGGTAACCTTTTTCATCCCATGGCAAACATAAACTGATTACTAAAATTCTGTGGCACACCAAAAAATATATTTTATGCAGATCTGACAAAAAAATAGGTATAATTTTTATTTATTCACATCAGACGGCTATTGCTATATTGTCTGCTATTTTTTCATTTGACAATCTAAGAGAAAAGAGGTCGTGCCTCTGACTAAATAGTCAGATATTGCATGTTTTAAAAATTCTTGCAGCACACCGGTTGAAAATCACTGCCCTAAGGTATAGTTCACAAAAAGAAGGCAGGATATATGTTTAATTGTCTTTATACTTTGCCTGTATTTACCAGCCTTCAAAATTATCAGCTGGTCCCTGATCATCCTCCAAAGTGACCATTAAGAATTCTATTTAAGTTTCACTGTAAAATTATAGACTAAGTCACATATGATGTTTCAGGCCATTGCAACTCTTGTTCTGTTGATGCTCAACTGTCCTATCTTTAACCAGATCTTCAGGTTGGCTCCTCAGTCCTTCTGACTTGACCCTAGTAAATAGTCATTGATACTGTTTTTACTTTTGGCATAAAAAGATGTTTCAGGCTCATCTTGTACATTTCCTGCTCCAGTTCAGAAATCAGTTACGTCTCCAAGGAGCCTTCATTCGTTTCAGTGAAAGTGGTATTTAGAGATCATAATTAGGTGCCGAGCTTATATCTTGTCCCACTCGTTGTATTCCCTTCTTTCCCTACAGGTATCTTTTAAAAATGATTTATTCTTTTATTTTTAAAAATACATTTGCCCACCCTGGCCGATTTGGCTCAGCGGTTAGAGCATCGACCCTCGGACCAACAAGTTGGGGGTTCGGTTCCAGTCAAGGGCATGTACCTCAGTTTTGATTCGTCCCCAGCCCTGGTTGGGGTTGTGCGGGAGGCAGCCACTCGATGTGTCCCTTTCACATCGATGTTTCTCTCTCTCTCTCTGTTCCTCTCTCTCCCTCCCATTCTTATCTGAACAAAAATGGAAAAATGTCCTCCGGTGAGGATTTAAAAAAAAAAAAAAAATACACACACACACACACACACACACACACACACACACACACACACATTTGCCCTGGCCGGTGTGGGTCAGTGGTTGGAGTGTCAGCCCATGCACCAGAGGGTCTCGGGTCTGATTCCGGTCAAGGGCATGTACCTGGGTTGCAGGGCAATGTGTCTCTCTCACATCTATTTCTCTCTCACATCTATTTCTTTCTCTTTCTCTCTCTCTCTCTCTCTCTCTCTCTCTCTCTCTCTCTCTCTCTCTCTCTTCCTTCCCTACTCCCTTCACTTTCTCTTAAAAAATCAATGGAAAAATATTCTCAGGGGAGGATTAACAATAAATAAATAATAAATTTTATTTATGTTAAAAAACAAAGTTCACATACACATTCATATGTTTGCCTCCTCCTTCATTCTGTACACATTTTTCTTTTTTCATAAAACAAAATATCCTAGAGAACACTCCTTGGCTGTATATAGACAGTCCATGATTCCTCTGACCACTGACTGCAGCTTGCCACTATAAAGTACCCTTGTCTCTTGTAATGCTTTCTGATCTGAAATCCCATCTGTCAGATATCAAGACTGAGACTTCTGCTTTTTTTCTATTTGCATTTACCTATGTATCTTTGTCTATCCTTATATTTTTACCCTTCCAGAATCTCTCCATTTAGGTATGACGTTTCCTGTACATGGCACAGAATTAAGTTTTGCTTTGTAAGCCAACCTGAATTGTTTTTTAATACAAGAGTAAGTCCATTAACATTTATTGATTTTATGTACATGTATGGCCTCAATTCTTACTGTTAAATATTATATAAATTGTGTGTGTGTCTTGCACTACATGACCTATTTTATTTGAACACATACTCTTTTTTTTAAATATATCTTTTGGTATTTAGAAAGGTTTGTGTTTTTGTTCCTCTGGTTACCTTTATATAACACTTAGTCTTCTCTATTTTTGGACTATTTTCATTTTCTTTGCCCTATAAGCAATACTACAGTTAGCTATAACCTCTTTTTTCTCCTCTTCAGCATCTCATTTCAAGAACTAGGCTTTTACTCCCAGTTAATACTTAAAAGGCAATTAGCTAAATTACTCAGCAATAAAGCTGATTTTTTTAAAAAGGCAAGTGAGCTTATGCCATGCATACCACATGCTCTCCTCATTGTTGTGCTATATTTTTAATAGTTATATTGTCAGAGCATGTAGCCACCACAGACTATACTGTCTCCCTTATAACCATCATTTAGTTCCAAGTTCTACAGCTAAACATATAATGTTTCATAACAGTTCTTATGCTAATGTTTCTTCATTCATTTCATTTTCTGAAGCTCATTCTCTAATGGATTTCTTAGGAAGAGTTCATGGGAACAATATTCCTTGAATCTTTACATCATAACAGTTTGCATATGGCCTTTATAACTAAAGGTCAGTTCCGCTAGATGTAAAATCCTTGCCTCACGTTTTCTTTCAATGAATTTTTAAAATGCATTACCTTATTATCTTTTGGCATAAAGCATTGTTATGAATTAGTCTGATGACAATCTTGTTTTCCTCTCTTCTCAAGAAACTTAGTCTTTTCACTAAATAACTAAGGGATTGCTTTTTGCTTTAAAGTTCAATAGTTTTATCAGAATATACTGATGTAGATGTTCTCATTTGATTTTCCCACGTACACAGTGAGCCCTTTCAATATGTATTTCAAGTCCTATTCTAGTTTAGTAAAGTTTCCTTGAATTATAGTTTACAGTATTTTATTGTTTCATTGCTTTGGTTTTCTTCTTCAGGGACTTCTATTTCACATGTGTTAAATCATTTTTGCCTATCCAAATTATTCTTTCCAAGTCCTTTTTACATCTTTCTTCATTTTTTTCTTTTTCATTTTTTCCTCTTTTATTTCACTTCAGATATTATCTATAGCTGATTCATTCCTGTGTTCATTTTACCTTAGTCTTTATCTCTAATATTTTTTATTTCCACTTCTTACCTAACCTCTACCTTTTCTCTTTTCAAATCGTTTTTACCTCCAATCATCTCATTTCTGAATTTTAATAAATTTTACTCATGCTTTTTCTCACTGCTTCTACCATTGTTACTTCATTATTTTTAAGAAACTGTTTATTTTTCATCAACATAATTTCCATCTTGTTTAAGAGTTTTTGGAAAAACAGCTTAAGACCACACAGTGGATGTCCCTACCCACTCAGTGGCCTGAGCAGTGGGAGCTGCAGACCAGTCTTCAGTGGCAGGCTGAGCACTTCAGTCTTCAGTGGGAAACTGCTGACTGGGCACAGGGGGAACCTGCACCTTCAGGTCAGCCTGCGAGCTCAGGCTGAGCAGCAGTGAACCGGGACCTGGGGCAGTGCATTCACCCTGAAATTCCTCCTTGGTCACAGCCTTTTCAGCAGCAGCCTGATCTTCCTTTTGAATCTCTTCAAGATCTCTGTAGAAGTAGAGATCAGGCAGGACCTCCCCGGGTGTTCACGGGAGATGGTGCCTCGCATGCAGAGTACTTCCCGGGCCAGCATTCACCACATTAGACCCACTGAGTGAGCCCCCTTGTTGTTGCCAGGGATGGCAATGTCCAAGTAGTAAAAGGAGAGTCTGTGTTACACAGAGCAATGGCAGGCAGGTTAACATAAGATGCCTCAGTGAGAAGCCGGTGCTCAGCTTCTGGGATCAGTAACCACCAGAAGTATCAGCTCCTGGAAGGCTGCCTGGATCTGGTTAGTGAAGGTTCCAGGAGAGAGGGGGTCAGCAATAGCAGGGGATCCAGGGGCAGCAGCAAACTTCAGCACAGCTTGCTGGCCAGTGTTCCTGGACGATATGACTGACATCAGCAGGGTTTTCAATGGCAACAATGGCACGAGCTGCCCGCAGAAGCTTTTTCCAGGTTCTCTTCGGATTTATGGTGTAGAGGCCATCACTCTTCCTTCTGCAGATGTGCTGTTCCATTTGGAGTTAACCTAAGTGCATTCCTGCTGCAAGGAGTTTGAGGACATGCTCCTCCTTCCTCCGCAGAACACCAAGGGCTCCAAACATTGTGGAAGTTTCCCTTTACATTACGCGGGAACTGAGAACAACGTCATATGGGAACCTCTCTGGGTAGTGCAAAAAGGGCTACTACTTTCTTTTAGTTTGTTTTGAAATGTATTTTATCTGACACGGTGTTCATTTCTTTTGTGGTTCTGTTTCTGTGGAAGGATTTTAGTCTATGTTTCTCTCTCTTTTTGTTTTAATAACCTATATGAGATTTGGCTGAAATCATTGTCTGTTGTTCATGTTTAAATGAGATGAATTTTCCTATACTCTTAAAATGAGATGCTGGGCCAGGTAACTTCATGTCTTAAGCCTCCTCTTACATGCCCCCCCCCCCCCACACACACACATACAAAATGTTAAAAATATGTCCAATTAGAGGCTCACAGATACCCTCAGAACACTAATGCCCAGATCCTCATTTCTAAATACTACTCTTCACCAAAAGAAACCAAGACTTCTTGAAAAAAGTGGCTAACTTCAGGGATGAGGCAGGGAAAAGCTTCTTAAGCCAAAATATAAAGAACTACTCGAAGAATAATGGGGACATAATAAAGGACACATTAGTTAGTTTGAAGAAATGTCCACTGGCCAAATCCAGGACAATCTGAGCATCAAAATAAATAAGACAGCATAGGATTATAACCCATTAAATAAAATAACCATGAGTCTACACTGACATAAATATACACATACATTGTAAGTGTGTGTGTGTGTGTGTGTGTGTGTGTGTAAATGGAAAAAAGGGGAAAGCTCTTTCTGTAGCAGAAAGCCAATTATGAAATGTAGAAAAAAATGTGGTTATCATTATAGTAGTACTCATTTCAGATAAAAATGATCAGTGGATGCTTAAAATAGTGGGTAAAAGTTTGAAGAGAAGTGGGATATTTATATAATCTCAAAGTTATCTTCTCACAAGATAGTTATTAATTTAAAAGGGTGAAAATAATTTTATGCTGGAAAAACCTGGTATATACCAACTTATAAGTGATGAAAGTTAATACCACCAGTTACAGGAGAAACCAACAGCATGTGTCTCCTGACAAGATGCACTAGAAGGACACAGCATCACTTCTGCATTTTTCCTACCAAAAGTACACAATCTGAATAAAAGGAAACATCAGACAAACCCAAATAGTGGAACATTAAAAAAAAAATAACTGACCTATATTCTTCAAAAACTTCAGCACTAAGAAAGACAAAGAAAGGTTAAGTAAACTAAAAAGACATGACAATCAAATGCAATGGGTGACTCTGAACCAAGTCCTGGACCAGGAAAAGAAGTAGGGCATAGTGAATATTACTGACCCTGGACATAATGAACATTATTGGGGAAACTGGCCTGTACCTTTCAAAACGGCCAAAGACATGAAAGATAAAGAAAGCCAGAGGAACTGTTCCAGATTAAAGAAATCTTATGAGACATTACAACTGAATGCAACATATGATCTAGAATAAAAACATTATTAGTAAAAATGGAATATGGTCTATAGATTAAATAATAGTATTATATCAAAGTTAATTTCCTGATTTTGTTATTTTAGTATGTTTTATCAATTTCCTTGCTTTTAGGAGTTCATTGAAGTTCTTATGAGCAAAGGGGATCATGTCTACAATTTACTCAAATGGTTCTTTTTTTTTTTTTTATCCTTACTGGAGGATATTTTCCTATTTATCTTCAGATAGAATGGGAGGGAGGAAAGGGGGTGGAGAGAGAGAAAGAGAGAGAGAAACATCGATGTGAGAGAGACATATCTGCTGGTTGCCTCCCACATGACCCCAACCAGGGCTGGGGACAAACTGCAACTGAGGTACGTGCCCTTGACCGGAATCAAACCCACAACTCATTGGTCCACGGGTTGATGTTCTAACTGCTGAGCCAAACCGGCCAGGGCTCAAATGGTTCTTTAAAAAAGTGTGCATGTGCCCTGGCCAGTTTGGCTCAGCAGTTAGAACATCGGCCCGTGGACCAAAGAGTCCTGGGTTTGATTCCCACTAAGGGCACATACCTAGGTTGCAGTTCATCCCTGGCCCTGGTTGGGGTTGTGCAGGTGGCAAGCAATCGATGTGTCTCTCTCATGTGGACATTTCTCCCTCTCTCTTCCTCCCTCTCTCCCTCCTGCTCTATCTGAAGATAAGTGCAAAAATATCCTCAGGTGAGAATAAAATAAAGAAATAAATAAAAAGTGTGCAGGTGCATGCCACTGTATGCAGAGGTAGGTGTGTGTGTGTGTGTATGTGTAGGGGGGGTTGTAAGAGAGAGGAAAAGAGAGGGGGGAAGAGAGAAGGATAAAGTATAGGATTATAATTGGGTTATAGGATTATATAATGGGTTATAATCCTATACTGACATTTGCTAAAATGTCAACGTTTAGGGAAACTTGGCAAAGTCTCAAAGAATTTTCTAATACTATGTTTGCAACTTTTCTGTAAATCAGAAATTATATCAAAATAAGAAGCTGAATGAAAAATATATAAGATCTGAGCCCTGGCTGGTTTGGCTCAGCGGTTAGAGCGTCAGCCCGTGGACCAGAGAGACCTGGGTTCGGTTCCCGCTAAGGGCACGTACCTCGGTTGCAGTTTGTCCCAGCCCCGGTTGGGGTTGTGTGGGTAGCAACCAGTCAATGTGTCTCTCTCGCATAGATGTTTCTCTCTCTCTTCCTCCCTCTCTCCCTTCCTCCCTCTCTCCCTCCTGCTCTATCTGAAGATAAATGCAAAAAAATGTCCTCGGGTGAGGATAAAAAAAACAAAAAACATATAAGGTCTGGCATTTTAAAAAATCTACAGTCTCTCTTCCCTTTCTCCACCTTTATATGACCCCTCTCTTTCTTTTGTCCTATTGTCTCTGTCTTGCTAAAGTTGGATTCCACTCCCAGGGCTCTTCTCTGGAAGAAAGCTTCAGTTGGTTCATTTTAAGAGTACAAAGGTCCCAGATCAGTTGTGGGTGAGAGGAGAGAGGACAATAAAGTAAAAAAAGAGAAACAATCTGGCCCAAGGTACCTGAATGCAATCAGACTTATAAGTCTCAAGCTCAGAGAGCCTCACAGTCTTACAGAACAATAAGGAGCTGATGCTCCCCATGAGTGTCACAAAAGCCTGAGGCTTTATGGAGCACAGAAAATAATTTTAAAAGATAAGAAAATGTGCATTATTCCTGATAAATATTTTCCTTCAAAATGCTAACCCCCAAAAGTTAGAAAAACCTATGTGCATGGGAGACTAAAAACCTCAAGATTATGGACAAGATTTCCTACAGCAATATCATATTACGTCACGATAGGAAGTATTTTAGTACCTTCCGGGGCTTCGAGAGTCTTCTTATTCTGGTCACACCACCCAATGGGGTAGAGGTCAGCCTTCCTAATGTCGCACCAGAAGTCTGCTCTCCGGTCCTCTCCATAGCCTTCGTAGCGGAGGAGGAGCAACTGCTCACAAGCGGTAATGATGGTGGCAACCCAGTAGGTCTCAGGATCTTTTTTCACAATCACCTCCAGTTTCATCCCAGGAGCAAATCCGTTTTGCAAACGTGTGTCCACCTGAACAGGAAAATGTTACTAATCACCAGACAAGTATCTCAAATGAGTATTTCTTTGGCTGACATTCTTTTTCAAGACTTACAATTCTGAAGCACCAAATGTAATACAATCTTCTCAAAGGAAACCAGAGAAATTCCAATTCTACCTCAAAGGAGTGATCCAAACAAAACATGGAATAGCAATGCTGTTCTGTTCCATCTTAATAGAACTCAGTATTTTCACCATAGCCATCTTATGATCACAGAAAATGTTTTCTATTAAGTAAATACATCACTAAATGTCTACCATGTTGACAGCTTTTGACACATTAAGTTTTCAGTAGTGATTTCTAGATCATTCTAGACAAAATTTATGACTCTAGAAAAGAGAAAGGACAAAAATAAACTATAATAATAATAAATGAGTATATGTACCATATATAGGAAGCTATATCTCTCAATTTCCCTGAAACAGTCTATGTTCACACCTGTTATCCTTGAATAATAATTAATAATGCCCCTTTCCTTTCTCAAAAGTGTCCTAATTTAGATGATAAATCATATGGTCACAAAGGTATGGGTTAGCAATTCTAGGACTAATGTGTGTGTATACTAAGATTAAATAAATCAATATATTGTAGATAATGAGAGATTTCTCACTGTGGGAGAAAGAAGTAAAAATAAGGAAGGGGGTTGCCCGGCCAGTATTGCTCAGTGGTTGAGCATCGACCCATGCACCAAGAGGTCGCGGGTTCGATTCCCGGTCAGGGCACTTGCCCAGGTTGTGGGCCCAATCCCCAGTGGGGGGCATGCAGGAGGCAGCCAATTGATGTTCTCTCTCATCGATGTTTCTATCTCTGTCCCCCTTCCTCTCTCTCTAAAAATCAATAAAGAAAAAAATTTTTAAAAAAAATAAGGGGGAAGAAGAGAATGAACGTTGTGGTGCTGAATTCGAATCAAGATATCAGAATTACAGACAGAAAGAAAAATAGAAATAAAAACACAGAAGAAATTACAGATGTATACGAAATGTCTGCGTTACTATACATATATTTCCTAGCTCTGTGAATTGACAGAAACTAGAAGTAATGATACTCATTAGCAAAAGCAAATTTAGTTTCCAAATATTGATTTCTAAATAGCATCCTCATAAAAAAGAACAAGGGCTCCATGGAGAAATAACTGATCCCAATTCTGGGGTGGGGAAAACACAGTAGGAGCCTGTAATATCTTGTGATGCCAGAAAGTATGGAAATACTCCAAAAATGATGAGGGCATTTGGAAAGACATGGGAGCCTACTAGAAATATCTCCCAATGGTCATATGTGGGGCAATTTGAGCAATAAAATAATGAGAGTAGTGGATTATAACCCATAGATTTACACTGCTATCCATGAGTTCATACTGTTAAAAATAATCAACAGAGGGGGCAGATCTTCCTTAGATTAGAAGACCAATTAATAAAAATAGACAAAAATGATGGAAATAGAAAATCGCCTTTAGACAAATACCACAGGAATAAACAATGCAGGCAAGAATCATGGGTCAATGCTAAAATGACTATGATGACTATGATATTTACATAATCTCAAAGGTTCTTCCTGCAAGATTCTTACTAATTGCAAAGGGGAAAACAGTAACACTACAATGAAGAAATCTGGCAGAAACCACCCTAAATAACTGATCAAAGTTAACATAATCAGTCTGAAGACACCAATATCATATAACCTTGATATCATAAAACAAGAAAAGCACACAATCATTCTTATGACATTTTTGTCAAATCTGCATAAACTCGAGCTAATCATGAGAAAAACGAAACCCAAATTGAGGAATATTCTATAAAATAACTGATAAGTAATATGCTCTTCAAAAGTATCAAGGCCATAAAAGAGACAAAGAAAGCATGAGGAATTGTCATGCATTGGGGAGACTATGGAGCCCTGACCACAAAAGGCAATGTGGTAACAACAAGCACTGGAAAAGGAGAATCCTGGAAAGGAGAGACCCAGGGGAGGGAAAGTCCCACATTCTGTGTAAAAATTCCTCCCCCTGTTGTACTCCTGAAAGGTAATGACTATCCAGGGTTATAACACTGTGGTTTAATAGTGCCTGTTTACACTCTGTTAATAGAATTAGGCAGTATGAATGTTCTTTTGTGTAAGATTTCTCTTTCTCAACACTGCTTATGAGACTCATAAATGCTGTTGCATGCAACAGTATTTTATTTCTTTTCACTGCTGTATAGTATTTTTAAAATGTGCCACAATTTATCCTTTCTAATGCCACTAATAGTAAGTATTTTGGGTAGTTCCCAGTTTTGGAAGACTATTAAGAATACTGCCATGATTATATGAATATTTTTGTATGTCTTTTGGTGGATAGATACCTGGATTTCTATAACAGATAGTCAAACTGTTTTACAAAGTAGTTGTACCAATTTACTCTCCCAGTAAAAAAATTATTTTGCTACAACATTCTAACCAACATTTTTGTGTTTTCTGTCTTTTTCATTTTAACCATTCTGGAAGGTGTGTAGTACACCTCATTATGATTTTAATTTGCATTTCCTAACTAATAACGTCGAGAACTTTTCATTTATTAGCTATTTATATTTCTTCTTTTGGGAAATGTCTAAGTTTCTTGTCAATTTTTTATTGAGTCTATATTTTGGATATCAGTTCTTTGTCATTTACTTGTGTTACAAATATTTTCTCACTTTTTTTTTTAGAGAGAGAGGAAGGGAGAGATAGAAACATTGATGTGAGAGAGAAACATCCGTTGGCTGCCTCCTGCACGCCCCCTACTGGGGATTGAGCCCACAACCCAGGCATGTGCCCTGACTGGGAATCAAACCAGGACCTCTCAGTTCATGGGACCATGCTCAATCCACTGAGCCACACCGGCCGGGCATTTTCTCACTTTCTTGACAATACAGTTTGAGGAACAGAACTTTATAATTTTAATACAGTCTGATTTATCAATGTTTTGCCTTTAAAAAGTTAGTGCTTTTTCTATATCTTGAAACAAATTTTCCCCTACTCCTAGAGGTCGTAAAGATATACTAGATTGTTTTCTAGAAGCCTTTCATATTTAGGACTAATGTCTACCTCGAATTAATTTCTGTGTATGATATTGGTAGGGGTCAGGTTTTGTTTGAAAACGCACATACAATTGACTTATCACCTTTCCTAACCACTGTACATTGCCACCTTTGTTATAAATCATCCCTACAAAATAGCTCTGCAAAAATATGTTTCTGATTTGTTTTTCCTTAGAGTAGCATTACACTGCTTTAATTAACTTTTATATCTATTACAGTATGTCTTCTCATCTTATTCTTTAGCTTTGTCTGGCTATCCTTGCTCCTTTATATTCCACATAAAATTTAGAATCAGCTTGTCAATTTCCACCTAGATCTTTTGGGGGGGTTGGTATTTGACTTGGGCTGCAGTAAATCCACAGGTCCATTTAGAGAGAACAAACATCTTTACATAGTGAGTCTTCCATTACATGAAAAAGGTATATTCCTTCATTTTAACTTATATCAATAATGGTTTGAAGTTTCTTTGCAAATTTTTGTTACATTTATTCCTAGCCATTTAACTTTTTTTTTTGTTATTGTAAATCACATCTTTCAATTTTCATTTTTGTTTGCTGCTGGTATACAGGAATATAATAGATTTTTTTAATGCTACCTTGTATCTAATAATCTTCCTGAAATCACTCAATTAATATGTCTGCAAATTACTTTATTTATTTGCAACAATGATATTTTTCCCTTCCTTCCTAATCCTTATACATTTTATTGTGTTTTTTTTTTAATTTAATTATATTGGCTAGAATCTCTGTAACAACATCAAACACATCAAAAAGTCATGTTAACCAGTATCTTTGTTCTTGCTCCATATTAAAAAGAAAGCATGCACTATATTACCATTAATAAAATTTCCTATAGCTTTTTTTGTAGATAACCTTTATCAAGTTAAAAAAAATTCCCAACTGTGGTTTACTAAAAGTTTTATCATGGGGGTATAGAATTTTATCAATAATTTTTCTTTATATATTGACATGATAATGTGATCTTTCTCTTTTATTCTGCTACTATTATTACGCTGGTTGATTTTTATTTATTTATTTTTTAAATATGTTTTTATTGAGTTCAGAGAGAGGAAGGGAGTGGGAGAGAGAGAAACATTGATGATGAGGGAAACATCAACTGACTGCCTCCTGCACGCTCCCTAATGGGGATCGAGCCCAAAACCCGGGCATGTGTCCTGACTAAGAATCGAACCAGGACCTCCTGGTGCAGAGGTCGACGCTCAACCCCTGAGCCACACTGGCTGGGCATGCTGGTTGATTTTTAAATGTTAACCACCTTGCATTCCCGGAAAAATCAACCTGTTATTAATGTGTTATCCTTTCTAAATACAGCTACATTCAGTTTGCTATTATTTTGTATGCAGATATTTATGCATCAATCTTCAAAAGTGACACTACTCTGTAATTTCCCTTTCCTAATATATTCGGGTTAGGTTTGATATCAAGGTTACGCTGATCTCTAAACAAACTGGTACTCTACAATCAATAATGGATAGAACCAGTCAGAAAGGAAACAGAGGACTTGAACAAGACTATAAAACAATGAGAACTAACAGACATTAACAGAACACTTCACTCAGCAATAGCAGGATATACATTCTTCTCACATGGAACATTCTCTAGGACAGACCATAATGTAAGGTCACAAAATAAGTCTCAAATTTAAAAAGATTGAAATCATTCAAAGTATCTTTTCTGGTTGCAATGGAATAAAACTGAAATGCAATAACAGAAGGAAAACTAGGAAATTCACAAATATGTAGAGATTAAACACACTCTTAAACAAGCAATATAGGGGCCATCCCCCTTATCCATGAGGGTTACGTTCTAAGACCCACAGTGGATGCCAGAACCCATGGACAGTACCAGACCCTATATATATTTTTTTCCTATACATACATACCTATAATAAAGTTTAAATTTATAAATTAGGCACAGTAAGAGATTAACAACAATAGTAAAATAGAACAATTGTAACAATATACTGTAATAAGTCATATGAATGTGGCATTATTAATAAGGGTTACTTGAACACAAGTACTGCAATACCATGACAGTTGATCTGATAACCAGCTGGACAAAGGGATGATTCATGTCCAAGGTAGGATAGAGTGCAATGATGCAGGACAGCACAAAATTTCATCATGCTTCTCAGAACAGCATACAAAACTCATGAAAAAAATAATAAAATAAAAATAAATAAAACTTGCCCGGCCAGTGTGGCTCAGTGGATTGAGCGTCGTCCCATGGACTGAGAGGCCCCGGTTCGATTCCCAGTCAGGGCACATGCCCAGGTTGAGGGCTCGATCCCTAGTAGGGGACGTGCAGGAGGCAGCCCATTGATGTTTCTCTCGCACATCGATGTTTCTCTCTCTCTCCCTTCCTCTCTCTCTAAAAAGTCAATAAAAACATATTTAAAAATAAATAAATAAAACTTGTTTCTGAAATTTTCAATTTAATGTCTTGGATCACAGTTAACCGCAGATAACTATAACTGTGGAAAGTGAAACTGCAGATAAGGGAGAACTACTGTTGGTTCAAGAAGAAATCACAAGGGAAATTAGAAAATACCTTGAGACAAATAACAAAAATCACATAGGCATTGCATATCAAAATTTACGAGAGGCAGTGAAAGCAGTGGTAAGAGGGAAATTTACAGCTAAATGACTACATTAAAAAAGCAAATCTCAACTAGAAGAAGAGGACAACATGCAAGAACAAATGCATAATGTAAACAGAGGTAGAAACTCTTAAGAAAAAATCAAAAGGAAATGCTAAAATCCAGAAACACTGCAAGAGAAATTAAGACTGCCTTTGCTGGGTTAATCAAGAGATTGGGCTCAGCCAAGGAAAGAATCAGTAAGCTAGAAAAAAATGTCAATAGAAAATTACAAAACTAAAAAGGCATGAAAAATATAAAACAGCCCTGGCTGGTGTGGCTCAGTGGTTAGAGTGTCGGCCCCCATACCAAAGGGTCACAGGTTCAATTCCTGATCAAGGGCACATACCTCGGTTGCAGGTTTGATCCCTGGCCCTGGTTGGGGCTTGTACAGGAGGCAACCAATTGATGTGTCTCTCTCACACTGATCTCTCTCTCTCTCTCTCTCTCTCTCTCCCTCCCTCCCTCCCTTCCACTCTCTCTAAAAATCAATGGAAAAAAATATCCTCAGGTGAGGATTAACAAAAACAAAAAAAAGAGAGAGAGAGACACCAGAGAGCCTGTTCTCTCACATTCCACACGTGAGGACACAGCAAGAAGGCGCTATCTGCAAACCCAGAAGAGAATCTTCAACAGAAACTGACCATGCTATCACCCTAATCTCAGACTTCTAGTCTCCACCACTGTGAGAAAATAAACTTCTGGTTGTTTAAGCCACCCAGTCTGTTACTCTGTTATGGTGTCCTGAGCAATCTAAGACAACCATGAAATAAGTAGTTCTAGAATCAATAATTCTGTGTCTTTTAAGAGGGAGTGAAGGGTGAACAGGTTAAAAAAACGAGGTCTAAATATAAATTATTAATAAAATTTGGAGTATTTTCCTACACTCTAAAGGAATTACATAGGCAAATACATTGTCCATTGATAAAGCATTAAACCGGGCTGTTAGGGTATAAAATTGTGCAGCATAGGCCACCAATGTGAGCCACCGTTTGACATTACTTACGTTTCTGCCCAATGTGATAGAAAGCAAACAATGTTACTGAAATTACTTTCAATGAGCAAGCCAATAGTCATAAAATGTTATAACGTGAAGTGCAAGAAAATAAATCATTATCTTCAATTTATAAGAAGGTTGTTTGACAAAAATAAAGGAATATTCATGACCAGTCAAAAAGACAATTCACGCATTAAGTGGCAGAAAATACATAAAACCAAAAATAATTTTTAAAATATATCAAGTTTTCTTAACGAGGGTAACGGGGGGGGGGTGGTGGAAAGCACTTAAGTTCTTTCAAGTGCCCCAACTTAAAATAACTCCAAACTCTCTAACAATGGTACAGTAAGTCAAAAGAAACAGATATAAACAGTAAAGGAATATGGTTACTGCTTACATGTTTAAAAGATCCATATGGAACTGCTGTGGACCCTGTCTCTTCTAGATAATCTTCCCAGCTTAATTCCACTTCTTCCACACCAGATCCAGCATCTGGAATTAAAAACAAAATAAAACAATACAAAAACAGGTGAACCCCAATTAAAGAAAACTCAAGGTACAAAAACATAAACTTAGTAATAAACCTAACTTAAAATTTACTTCACAAGTTAACTGGCTTTATGGTGGGTTCCCTTAGTACACTGATTGTCAATGAATCTCAACAGCATAGAAGTGTGACATTCTGTCTCCTGTCAGCGTCCATCTAGAATTCACCCAAATGAAACATACAAAGCTGGTGAGAGTGTAACTATTACAACCACTTTGGAGTGTATTTAGTATCTGATGCCAAATATTTGCCATACTTAATATGCAGGCATTTCAAACTTGAATTTTCAATCTGATTTCTTCCTTAGTACTCTCCAATTGAGTAAAACATGCCACTAGTCAATATTTTGGCTCAATCCAAAAGATGTGAGATTATCCTTGCTTTACTCACTTCCCTTCACATCTTAGATCCAAACCATCAGAAAATTCTCTAGGTACCAACTTTAAAATATATCCCAAATCTAATCACATCCCACCATTCCTGTTGCTCTCTTCTTGTCCAAGGCCTAACCATGACATCATTTACCTGTTAATCACATTAATAATGAAGTCTAAAATCTCTGAGAGACTGCAAAGGCCCTACATGATCGGACCCTCTTGCTACCCACCCTGCCACTTCATTCCCAACCACCCTCCTGTTTGCTCACTGCACTCAAGGGATACTGAGTTTATTCTCATTTTTCTCTGATCATGTTTTTTCCTTGAAGCCCCTGTATTTGCTATTTCCTCAGCTCAGATAGATTCTCCAGTGTCATTCACATCTTCATTGCATTCAAGCCTCTACTCAACCGTCACCTCTCCAAAAAGGCCTTCCATCAGTACCCATAGTATAATAGAAAACGCCCAGGCTCTGCTTTCTTATCTTCAAGGCATTCACTCCTATTTGACAGTACACCATGTCTTTTTATCTTCCCCATTCGATAATAAGCTCTATGAAGACAGGAACTTTGTTTTGGTCACTTCTGTATCTCTGTCACAACAGACTCAATAAATTTTTGTTGAGTGAGCAAAGATTAAAACATTCCATAATCCAATGATCAGAATTCACATAAGTTCCCTAAGAGCAAGGTTTTGTTCACTGATGTATCCCCACTGCCCAAAACAATGCTTGGCACTAGCAAGTCTGCAATAAACAGCTGCTGAATGAGTACACCCTCGGGGAGCCTGTGCTTCACACAAACACAAGGAGGCAAATTCAAGTACGCTCACCACAGCATTGCTTGTAATAGCAACAGACAGAACAATCAGTAAAAAAGATAAACTGGCAATCCTACAATGGAGTACTACTATATAGCAGTTGAAATGAATGAATTAATATTGACATGGATGAACCTAAAAAAAAATCACATCAAGTAAAAATGGCAGAAACAGAATGAAAAGCACAAGAAGATACAATTTAGGCTTCAAAACAAAACTTTGCAGTATAATGTTTGTTTTTTTAATCCTCACTCGGGGATATTTTTCCATTGCTTTTTAGATAGACTGGAAGGGGGAGAGGGAGAAAGAGAGAAACATTGATTTGAGAGAGACACATAGATTGGTTGCCTCCCGCACGACCCCCACTGGGACTGGGGATCAAACCTGCCACCCAGGTACGCGCTCTTACCAGGAATCGAACCTGCGACCTTTTGGTCCTCAGGCTGACGCTAACGGCTGAGACAAACCAGCCACAGCTGATGTTTATAAATACATGCATTTTAGTAAGAGTATAAAAACAAGGATGTGGAAAAGTACATCAATTTCAACAGTGCTACCTTTGGGGATGGAGAGGAGAAAGCAGGATTAGGAGAGAAGTACTAAAGAGGCATAAACTGTGTTGTGCTTTATTTCTTTTTTAAAATGGAAACAACACATGAAAACATGTTTGACTCATTAGGGAAATGTAAATCAAAACCACAACAAGATACCACCTCACAACCACAGGATGGCTATAATCATAAAGGCAGAAAATAAACGTGTGCAAGGATATGATAAATTAGAGTCTGTGCACTGCTGGTCTAGGAATGTAAAATGGTATAGTCACTGCGGAAAACTATATGGTGGTTTCTCAAACAATTAAAAAACAATTACCATAGGATCCACCAATTCTACTTTGGGGTATATACCCAAAAGAAGTGAAAGGAGAGATCCAAACAGATATTTATACATGAATGTTCATAGCAGCAATATTCACAATAGCCAAAAGGTGGAAGCAACCCAAGTGTCCATGAACAGGTAAAGAAATTAAACAAAATGTAATACATCTATCCAATGGAGTATTATTCAGCCTTTAAAAAAAGGAAGGAGCCCCGGCCAGTTTGGCTCAGCGGTTAGAATGTCGGCCCATGGACCGGAGTCGCAGGTTCGATTCCAGACAAGGGCATGTACCTCGGTTGTGGTTTGTCCCCGGCCCTGGTCGGGATCATGTGGGAGGCAACCAATCAATGTGTCTCTCTCACATTGATGTTTCTCTCTCTCTCTCACCCTCCTACTCTATCTGAAGATAAATGGAAAAATATCCTCAGGTAAGGATTAAAAAAAAAGTAAAGGAAGGAGCCCTGGCTGGTTTGGCTCAGCGGTCAGAGCGTTGGCCTGTGGAATGAAGGGTCGTGGGTTTGATTCCTGGTCAAGGGCACATACCTGGGTTGCAGGTTCGATGCCCCGCCCCGGTTGGGGTTGTGCAGGAGGCAACCAAACGATGTATCTCTCTCACAGCCATGTTTATCTCTCCCTCCCTCCCTCCCTTCCACTCTATCTAGAAAATCAAGGGGGAAAAAAAAAAGGAAGGCAATTTTGTCACATAATACAACATGGATGAACCTAGGGACATTATGCTAAGTAAAATAAGTAAGCCACCTGCAAAAGGATAAATACTTTATGATTCCACTTAAACGAGGTAGCTAGAATAGTCAAATTCACAGAGACAGAAAGAAGAATGATGGCTTCCAAAATTGTGGCGAGAGGAGAATGGGGAGGGGAGTTAGTGTTTAATGAGTGCAGAGCTTCAGTTTCAGAAAATAAAAAGTGTTCTGGGGATGGACTGTGGAAATGGTTGCACAACAATATGAATGTACTTAATGAACAATACACTTTTTTTTTTTAATCCTCAGCCGAGGATATTTTTCCATTGATTTTCAGATAAAATGGGTGGGAGAGAGGGGAAGGAGGGACAGGGGGAGGAGGGAGCGAGAGAGAGAGAGAGAAACATTGATGTGAGGGAGATATATTGATTGGTTGCCTCCTGTGAGACCCTGACCAGGGCCGGGGATTGAACCGCAACTTAGGTACGTGCCCTTAACCAGAATCGAACCCATGAATCTTTGGCCCACAGGCCAACACTCTAACCACTGAGCCAAACTGGCCAGGGCTGAACAGTACACTTTGGGTTGGACATTCATGGTCCTTAGCAAGGACCCTAGTCCCTGAAATAGTATGCTAATTTAAAAATAAAAATAAACAATAAAAAAAAAATAAGGAACTAAGGAACTAAAATTTCTCATACATTAAAAACTAAAAAACTAAGAAGAAACAAGGTTAATGATCAGATAGAAAAATGAGCAAAATACAGGAAAAGAGAATTTATCAAAAAGAAATGCAAAGGTTCTTAAATATATGGAAAGATATGCAAATTTATTCATTTTAAAAGAGAAATGCAAATTAAAAACTACCTGAAATATCACAGTGGAAAAAATTCCAAAGTTTGACAACATACTCTATGGTGAGACTATAGTTAAGCAGGAAAAGCATAATGACACAACCCTGGTGACAGAAAACTTGGCAATATCTAGCAAAATGATATATGTGTTTACCTTTTGATCCAGCAATCCCACTTCTAGGAATCTATTCCAAAGATATGCTGGCAAAAATACAAAAAGACATATGTACAAAGCTATTCATTGCAGCACTACTTGTAATATCAAGACTGGAAACAACCCAATGTCCATCAATAAGGAACTGGCAGAATAATCTATGGTTTATACATCCAGTACTTATATAGTTGTAAAAAGGAATGAGAACAATTTCTATATACTGATGTGAGATCATCTCCAGTATATATTAAGTGAAACTGCAAACTACAAAGCAGCTTTTACTGTATCTATACTTTTGTATAAGGTGAGAGTGCATGAAAATATATATACACATATTCACACATATTTGTTTATATTTTTAAATGAACAGCAGAAATAAATAATAAAAACTAGTATATGAAGAAGAATAAAAAGAATGAATAGTATCAGGTTGAAAGTGGGGATGTTATAAAATTTTCACTTAAAAACTATGCAGATACTTTATACAATTTGGAAACATTTAAATTAAAAAATTCTAAAAACTGAAAATTATCTGAAACAAATATGCCTAACTGTTGGTAGAAAAGCCATAAAAATAAAACAGGACTCCTGTTTTATTTTAAGACATAGTAAAATAAAATATTCTGACCGCAAGCCCCAGTGGAATATATTTAAAGACAAACATCATGAAAAATCTTAAACTACACTGTTACCTTATTGATATCTGGATTATTGGTATTGTTGTTTTGAGAAAAATTATACAAATATTATAGGGTAAAAACAAATAAGTAATGATGTTATCGTTATTAAACAACACGTTTCCAAAAGAAGGGACACAAGCATAAAAATAAAAGAAATAAAAACCCTGCAATTTTAAACTAGAATTGTAAATATCAGATGAAGCCATCTGATTTTCTTTTCTCTTCAAAAGATGTGTATTTTTGTCTGGCTGATGTGGCTCAGTGGTTGAGCATCAACCCATGCACCAAGAGGTCGCTGGTTCGATTCCTGGTCCGGACACGTGCCCAGGTTGTGGACCAAATTCCCAGTAGGGGGCATGCAGGAGGCAGCCAATCAATGTTCTCTCTCATTGATGTTTCTATCTCTCTCTCCCCCCTCCCTTTCTCTCTCTCTAAAATTAATAAAGAAAAAAAAATTTTTTAATCTTTAAAAAAACAAAAGATGTGTATTTTCTAGCTATGAGTAGGGGATAAGGCCTGGAAGAAATGATAACCTAGTATCCACGAGCACCCTAGCACCACTTTCTCTTTAAAAAGTTCCGTAGAGAAATAGCAGATTGTACATTTAGGTGTCTGGAAACTTCATTATGCAATAAAGCCAGGACTAGAACTATCAAAGATACATGATATCACATCAAAAGAACACAGGAACCAAGGTGAAAGAACTCTCACTGCTGTAGGGTAGGGCAATTTGATCATCACATGAATGATAACAGCAATGGATTCTCTCTCTCTCTCTCTCTCTGTGTGTGTGTGTGTGTATTCCATGAGTTAATAACATTTAAAACAAGAAAACAAATCAACTTGCCAAATTGTAGAGTGAGTACCTCAGTGAACCTCCTCTTCCAGAAAAGCAGAAAAAGTACTGGCTAAATAATGAAAATCAACCATTTCAAAGTTCTGAAATTAATTGAAGGAACAGAACAAACTGAAAAGCACCTATTCAAGATAAGCTACCGAACCACACTTAGAACAGTGGGGTTGTAGCATTTTGGGTTGAGGTATTCCCAACCCTCATCCTTCCTCAACTCAAAATGGAAATTTCTGAACTGAAAACATAATAACCAAAAGAAAACTCATGGATAAGCTCCACAGCAGAATGGTGAGGACAGAGGGGAAAAAAAACACTAACATTGGCCCAGCCAGTGTGGCTCAGTGGACTGAGTGTCATCCCATGGACTGAGAGGTCCTGGTTCAATTCTCAGATAGAGTACATGCTCAGGTTGTGGGCCAGATCCCCAGTGGGGGGCATGCAGGAGGCAGCCAATCGATGTTTCTCTCTGACATCAATGTTTCTATCTCTCTCTCTAAAAAAATCAATAAAAACACAGTAACAAAATGAACACTAACATTCAAGACAAAGCAAAAAACATACCCAATTTAAACAGAGAGAACAACAGACATATCAAAAGATGTCCAACATTATTAGTGATTAGAGAAATGCAAATTGAAACCACAGTGAGATATCATCTCACACCTGTCAGAATGGCTATCATCATTAAATTAACAAACAACAAGTGTTGGCGAAGATGTGGAGAAAAGGGACACCTTGTGCACTGTTGGTGGGAATGCAGCCACTGTGGAAAAATTAAAAATGGAACTGCTTCATGACTCAGCAATCCTACTTCTGGGAATATATCCAACACATGCAAAACACTAATTTGAAAGAATATATGCACCACCTCTGTGTTCACTGCAGTGTTATTTACAATAGCCAAGATCTGGAAACAGCCCCAAGTGCCCATCAGTAGATGAGTGGATAAAAAAGCTCTGACACATTTACACAATAGAATACTATTTGGCCATAAAAAAAGAAGGAAATCTTACCTTTTGCGACTACATGGATGAACCTGGAGAGTATTATGCTAAGTAAAATAAACCAGTCAGAGAAAGATAAGTACCATATAATTTCACTTACATGTGGAATCTAATGAACAAAATAAACTAACAAACAAAATAGAAACAGACTCATGGATACAGAGAACAGATGGACAGCAGTCAGAGGGGAAGGGGGTTGGGGACTGGGTAAAAAAGGTGAAAGATTTTTTTGTTGTTGTTAATCCACACCAGAGGTTATTCTTTCCATTGATTTTTAGAGAGAGTGGAAGGGAAGGAGGAGAGAGAGAAACATCATAGTGAGAGAGATATATCGATTGGTTGCCTCCCACATGAGCCATGACTGGGGCCAGGATAGAACCTGCAACCCAGGTATGTGCCCTTGACCAGATTTTGAACCCGCGACCCTTTAGTCAACAGGCCAACACTCTAACCACTGAGCCACACTGGCCAGGGCAAAAAGGTGATTTGTGCAAAGGAAAAAAAAAACTCACAGACACAGACAACATTATGGTAATTACCAGAGGGTAAAGGGGGTGGGGGAGGTAGAAGAGGGTAAAGGGGAGATAAATGGTGATGGAAGGAGACTTGACTTGGGTTGGTGAACACACAAATACAATATACAGATGATGTACAGTGGAACCTTGGTTCTTGAACTTAATGCGTTCCAGAAGGCTATTCGAAAATCGAAGCATTATTTCCCATTAGAAATAATGTAAATTGAATTAATCCGTTCCAGATCCCCAAATGATTCTGTTTCAACCTTTCTTATATACAGTACATGTCTAATGTACTGTCTAATCTATAAACAATTTAAAAACAAAAAGGACATGAAATGTAAATGAAAATGTAACAAAAAGGAAAGGAAATCTATAGTAAAAAATGAAAATTTAATAATAATAAGCAGCAACAAAAACAAAAAATATACAAAAATATTCACAGCACAATTTCCTGAGATGTTAACAATGTCAGGTTTAGTGATAAAATGACTCATACTCGCACATTCTCTCCTTCGTTTGTCACCTGAGAGACATGTTACTGATCATACAGGTATCAGTATGAAAGGGGTGTTGAGAAGCAAATTGTTCGAGACAGGAGATGTTAGAAAACCGAGGTTTGACTATATTACAGAATTGTACACCTGAAACCTATATGATTTTATTAACCAATGTCACCCCAATAAATTCAATTGAAAATATAATAAATTAATAAACAACAGAGAGAAAACATTGAAAAAAATGAAAAGAGCCTTATAAAGTTGTGGAACAACAAAAGACCTAACATCAGCCCAGCCGATGTGGCTCAGTGGTTGAGTATCAATTCCCAGTGAGGGCACATGCCTGGACTGCAGACTTGATCCCCAGTAGGGGGCATGCAGGAGGCAGCCAATCGATGTTGGTGTTTCTCTCTCATCGATGTTTCTCTCTCTCTCTTCCTCTCCCTTCCTCTCTCTCTAAAAATCAATAAAAACATATTTTAAAAAATAAATAAATAGCCCAGGCCAGTTTGGCTCAGCGGTTAGAGTGTTGGCCTGCAGACCAGAGAGTCCCGGGTTCGGTTCCTGCTAAGGGCACATACTTTGGTTGCGGTTCGCCCCGGCCCCGGTTGGAGTTGTGCGGGTGGCAACCAGTTGATGTGTCTCTCTCACATCGATGTTTCTCTCTCTCTCTCTTCCTCCCTCTCTCCCTTTTGCTCTATCTGAAGATAAATGCAAAAAAACAATAATAAAAATAAATAAATACCTAACATCATTGTCATTGGAATCCCAGAAGAAAAGAAAGAGATCAGGGGCTGAAAAAATGGAAAGAAATAATGGCTGAAAATTTTCCAAACTTGGGGCAAGAAGCTAAGAAAACCCCAAACAAGATAAACCAAAGGAAATCTGTGCAAAAACACACCAAAGTCAAACTTCCAAAAACTAAAGACAATAAAAATATCTTGAAAACATCAAGAGAAACAATGCTTATCTTAAGGGATGTAGGGGAGAGGGATTCCAATGACAGCAGATTTCTCATCAGAAACCACGGAGGCCACCAGGTACAAGAGATGAAAGAAAATAACTTTTTCTATATCTAGCAAAAATATCCTTCAATAATAAGTGGGGAAATCAAGACACTGTCATAATGAAGGGAAACTAAGAAATTTTATCAGCAGTAGATCTACTCTAAAAAAACTGCTAAAGGAAATTCTATAAACAGAAATGAAACATCAGAAGGGACTCATGAATCCTGGAACCTGGGGAAGGAGTAAAGGACAATGGAAAGAGTAAAAATATTTTAAAATACTTTTTCCTTCTCCTCTTGATTTTTCTAAATTATGTTTGAAAGTTGAAACAAAAATCTTAATATCTGATATGGTTCTCAAAATATGTAGAGAAAATATTTATGACAATTGTATTATAAGGTAAAGACATAAAAGTTTTGCCCTGGCTGGTGTGGGTCAGTGGTTAGAGCATCAGCCTGCACAGTGGAGGGTCGCAGGTTCAATTCCTGTCAAGGGCACGTACCTGGGTTGCAGGTTTGATCCCCAGCCCTGGTCAGGGCATGCATGGAAGGCAACCAATTGATGTGTCTCTCTCACATCGATGTTTCTCTCTCTCTCCCCCCATCCCCTTCTCTTCCACTCTAAAAAATCAATGGAAAAAAATATCCTCCAGTGAGGATTAACAAAAAAAAGTAAGTAAAGTTTCTTCTAAGTGTCACTCAGACTAATAAAATGATGATACAAGCAGACTGTGGTAAGTTATGTACATATAATGTAATACTTTACTAGAGCAACTACTAAAAAGCTATACAAAGAGATACATTCAAAAACACTAAAGACAAATCTAAATGGAATTCTAAAAAAAATGTTCAAGTAACCCACAGAAAGGTGGGGGGGGGGGCAAAAAACAAAACACAGAAAACAAATGAATAAAAATAGCACACTTGAGCCCTAACTTATAAATAATTACATTAAATGTAGAAGGTCTAAATACACCAATTATAAGACTGAAATTAAAAAAAAAAGATGTGCTGTTACAAGAAACTTACTTCAAATATAATGATACAGGCAGGTTGAAAGTACAAGAATGAAAAAGATATACCATGTAAACATTAATCAGAAGAAAGCAGAAATAGGTAAATCTATAGAGACAGAAGTATATTAACAGTGTTTGCCAGAGGCTGAATGGAGCAAGAAATGGTTTCTTTTTGGGGTTGATGAAAATGTTTTAGAAATAGTAGTGATGGTCACACAACTTTGTGAATATGCTAAAGCCACTGAATTGTATACTCTATAAGGGTGAATTTTATGGCATGTGAATTATATCTCAAAAAAAAAAAAAGAAAAGAAAAATACCTCAATAAAATTGTTTTTTAAAAACCTCAATAGTTAAAAAATCATTATTAATTAAAAAGCAGACAAACAATAAAATCAATGACCCAATGAAGACACTGTACTGAAGAGGATATAGGGATGGCAAATAAGCACTTGTTCAACATCACAAGCCATTAGGAAAATGCAAATTAAGATCAGGATAAGTTGTCATTATTAGATGCCTACCAGAAGGAGTTAAATTTTTTAAAAAAGTGACACCACCAAATGACTGTGAGGATGCGAAGAAACTAGATCTCTCATACATTGTTGGTGAGAATGTAAAATGGTATAACCACTCTGAAAAGTAGTTTGTCAGTTTTTTTATTAAACATATGATCCAGCAATTGTGCTCCTAGACATCTAGCCTAGAAAACGAAAGTTTATGTATACTATGCTCAAGTAGCTTTATTTGTAATAGCCAAAAACTGGAAGTAACCAAAATGTACAACAACAGATGAATAGTTAACCAAACTGTAGTATATCCATGGAACACTACTCAGCAATACAAGTCAACAAACTAGTAGTATCTGCAAGAATTTGAATGGATTGCAAGGGCATTATTTTGAGTGAAAAAAGCCAACCTCAAAAAGTCACATACTATGTGGTTCTATGTATATTACATTCCTAAAATGACAAAATGACAGAGATGGAGGAGAGATTAATGGTTGCTCAAGGTTAGGGAAGGCTGGGGGAAAGAAGGTAGGTGTAATAGGTGAAAGTATGAAGAGGCAGAACAGAGGAGCTCTTTATGGTGATGGAGTGGCCTGTAACTTGACTGAGATGGTGGTTACAGGAACAGACATGTGATAAAATGACACAGAACTACATACACTTTATACATATGCTAATGTCCTGGCTTTTATACTATATTATACTTATGAGATGTAACTAATGGTAGAAACTGGTGATGGGTATATGGGACCTGTCAGTACTATCTTTGCAACTTCCTATGAAGATATTATCATTTCAAAATAATTAACAAGTAACTATCAAAATTAAAATATTATTTTTTCAAAAAAGAAGTCTGTTCATAAAAGTTATTTACTTTTTCAGCAAATATTATGAGTCACCCCTAGTGCCAGGTTCTCTACCAGGTAGAGATAAAGACAACTCATACCTTCAAAGAGCTTTCTGTTTTGTGTTAGAAAGATAAGTCAGGCAATGTAACATAGGAAGGTAATAAAATTCTGCACTCTGAAGAATGAATTCTGCTCACCAAAACCAATACCTGCATCAAGCTGCTGCTCCCCGTTCATTTCCACAGCACACGGACTATCTCCTTTCCATACAAAGGGCAGGCCTTACAGTTCTGCTGTGATCTGAAGATTACTTGCAGGTCTCAAGCATCCATCAATGGGCATCCAAGGGTCCAAATAAATGAAAGTGCTAAAAATAAAAATAAAAAGAATACATCAATAGCCTGAAGCCCAAGTGTGTTTACTCATTCATAAGACAGGGCACTCTAGTGGGTTGAGAGGGCAAATAAAACAAAAGCACATTGGCAGAATAGATGAGATAGGGAAAAAATGGACACCTTTTCTAATTTTGAAGACAGTGTGTATGTGTAGAAAGAGAGAGCGTGCTTTCTAGCTCTTGATATCTAAAAATCACAAGAAATTAACATTTATATGAATCATTACCCTTTAAACTTAGATACTACTTAACACAATGATTCCTATCCACAAAAACTAATTTGTAATGAAGTGTGTGTCTGTGTGTGTGTGTGTGGGGGGGGGGGGGATGTTACCTCTCAGTGCTCTGTCTTACCTAATGAATAATATTCAGTGTACAGTATATTACCTTATTTAGTTTTCCATTCCATTTATCTAAGATATGCAGAACAAAAAGTATCAACTACATTAGTCTACAATTACACTTATAAAAGAGAACCCTTTCAAAATAAGCTATGAACCCATTTATTCTTTTTTAAAAACAGCTCTACCATTTAAAGTGTACAATTCAATAATTTTTAGTAAAGTTTCAGAGTTGTATAATCATCACTGTAATCCAATTTTAGAATACTTCCATTATTCTGAAAAAAAACTTCATTCCTACTTGCAGTTCTTCCCCATTCCATCCCTAGCCTCATGCAGCCACTAATCTGCTTTCTCTCTCCAGAGATCTCGATTTTGCTGGGCATTTCACATAAATGGAATCATACAATATGTGGTCTCTGGCTTCTGGCTTCTTTCACTTAGTGTGTTTGAGGTTCATCTGTGCTGCAGCATGGATGAATCTATTTAATCTTGCTTTACATACATGTAAAATAATCTAACATATTGCCTTTGTATGTGCCTAATAGTTTATAAAAAGTAAATAAAAGAGGAAAAGGAGCTGCTACAGGAAGGAATGATGTGAACTACCTAACCATAAGGGCAACAATACAGAAAACCATGAGTAAGATAGGTACACAACAGCCACAGCTGTAGGGAGTGATATTATATAGGATTTAGCAACTCTATAGACAGCAAAAAGATTTTGAGTGTATATTAGAGTCCCCAATAATCAATTCTCATGAAAGAACTTTTAACACTAAGAAAAAATTTAATATACCCCTTGAAAAGGTATAAACTACCTAATGCACAACAGCTTCAGGTAGATAATAGAGATAACCATGTTCTAGTTCCAGTTCTACTGATCACTAACTATCAATCTTTTATTTATTTATTTTCTTTTTTATTAATTTACTTTTGTTACAGATGTTTCTCCTTTTTCCCCCATTGATACCCTCCTCCCCCACCCTACCTGCCCCGTCCCCAGTTTTGTTGTCCATGTCCATTGGTTATGAGTACATGAGTACAAGTTCTGTGGTTCATTGCTCCCCTCCCCCACCCCCTCTTCTGGCAATTGTCAGTCTGTACCCTACTTCCACGTCTCTGGGACTACCCTGTTCCTCAGACTGTTATGTTCATTATATTACAGAAATAAGTTAGATCATATGATATTTGTCTTTCTCTGCTTGGCTTGTTTCGCTTAGGATAACAGTTTCCAGGTCCTCCCATGTCGTCTCAAAGGATAAGAGATCTTTCTTTCTTACAGCTGCATAGTACTCCATTGTGTATATGTACCACAGCTTTTTTATCCATTCGTCTACTGATGGACACTTGGGCTGTTTCCAGATCTTAGCTATTGTAAATAGCGCTGCTATGAACATGGGGGTACATATATTCTTTCTGTTTGGTGTTTCAGGCTTCTTAGGGTATATTCCTAGGAGTGGGATCACTGGGTCAAATGGTAATTCAATTTTTAATTTTTTGAGGTAACACCATAGTGTTTTCCATAGTGGCTGCACCAGTCTGCATTCCCACCAGCAGTGTACTAGAGTCCCCTTTTCTCCACACCCTCGCCAACACTTGTTGTTTGATGCTTTGTTGATGGCAGCTATTCTGACAGGTGTGAGGTGATACCTCATTGTTGTTTTAATTTGCATCTCTCTGATGATTAGTGATGTTACTAACTATCAATCTTATACCGACGATATCATGTCAAGTTTTAATCTGCAAAATGGGTATAAGATCTTTTTCAAATTTTAAAATTATATTTCATGATGACCATAGAGCAATTCATAACTATTAAAATTATGAATATCCCATGTGAAATAACTGCTAGTTATCCCAATCATATCATACAACATAAGCAATGAATAACAGAACTAGGTCTCACTTCTGGATAGGAACAACTGAATAGAAACTTGGTAGTAGAATTTAAAGCCTCTAAATATGCTTTCTTCTTTCAGCTTACCTTTCTACTCCAAGCCCAAAATATTCAAATTTTACCATTCCACCTATTAATTCATTAACTCCCTACATTTAGTAAACACCAGCTCATGACCATTCAGTATTCCACAAGATAAGGGTAAAGCGAGAACCATTCCTGCTTTCATGAAGCTTGTTTTCAACGGGGGCAGACAAATTAAGGCAACAATGTAAAACAATGATTTAAAGTGCTATGAAGAAATAGCAGTGGGTGCCAAGATGAAACATAATGGCAGACCTAATAAAGGAGTGACAGCCAAGACAACATAAAAGTCAACATAAAAGAGGTCACCGCCCTGGCCGGTTTGGCTCAGCGGTTAGAGCGTCGGCCTGCGGTCCAGAGAGACCTGGGTTCGGTTCCCACTAAGGGCACGTACCTCGGTTGCGGTTTGTCCCCGGCCCTGGTTGGTTGTGCAGGAGGCAGCTCAATGTGTCCCTTTCATGTCGATGTTTCTCTCTCTCTCTTCCTCTCTCTCCCTCCCACTCTCTGAACAAAAAATGGAAAAATGTTCTCGGGTGAGGATAAAAAAAAAAAAAAAAAAAAGAGGTCACTGACAGCGTCCAAAAAAAAAAAATGGTAAAGCTGAGACTAAAGGGGAAATAGCAGTCAGGCAAAAGGGGGAGAAGGAAAAGAATACCCCAGGCATAGGAAACAAGACATGCAAAGGTTCTAAGGTGGGAAGGCCCTGAGAGAAGGCCCTTGTGGCTGGAGCACAGGAACCAATAGGGTAAGTGTCACAATAAAACTGAAGAGGAAAATAAGGAATAGTAGCAGCTAATATTTACTCAGGATACACTATGTGCTCAGCACTGTCCTAAACACTTAAACATATTAACCTAAACATATTAACCCATTTAATATTCCCAACAACTCCACAAGGTGAGCATCATCATGAGGTAAGAGGCATAGACAGGTACTTGACTACTCAGGGTCCCACAGCTAGTAAGTAACAGAACTAGGTTCCAAACACAGCAAAATGTCTATATTCCATATCCTCAACACTGTATTATACAGACTCACAATGGGAAGTAATTGAGGTTTCTTAAACAGGGCAAGTAAATGATCAAATCTGTTTTAAAAAAAAAAACAAAAAACAAAAAAAAAAACCATAGAGGAGTGATAGCCAAGACAACATAAAAGTGTACATAGCAACAGACACCATAAATAAAATTCAAAGATAAGAAAGTAGACTTTAAAAATTCTCATAGCCCAGCCGGTGTGGCTCAGTGGCTTGAGCGTCATCCCATGGACTGAGAGCTCCTGGCGGGATTCCCGGTCAGGGCACATGCCCGGGTTTCAGGCTCGATCCCCAATTGGAAGCATGCAGGAGGCAGTCCATCAATGTTTCTCTCTCATATCAATGTTTCTCTCTCTTTCTCCCTTCCTCTCTCTCTCAAAAATATATAAATAAATAAGGTTCGCATAAAAAGAATAAAAATTTTTTTTGTAATTATGTATGGTGACAGATTTCAACTAGACTTACGAAGTGATCATTGGCAAATATTGAATCATCATGCTGTATCTGAAACTAATACGTTATATTGTAATCATACTTCAATAAAAATGAATAAATAAGACAAATGAGATAATTGAAAATATTAGCAAAATATAAAATAATGGGCTAATTTCCATATACAAGCTCATGTAATTCTTTTTTTTCTTTCCGTCCTCACTAGAGGACATGCTTATTCATTTTAGAGAAAGGAGATGGGAGACGGAAGGAAGGAGGGTGAGAGGAAGGGAGGGAGGATGGGAGGGAGAGAGGGAAATATCAATCAGTTGCCTTCCCATACACGCCTCAACTTAGAATCTAACCCACAACCTCTCCATGTACAGGACGACGCTCCAACCAGCTAAGCCACACCAGTCAGGGCACACTCATGTAATTCAACAAGGAAAGAAAGATGGGCAAAATATGTAATTAATCCACTTTTTCTTTTTATCCTCACCCGAGGACATTTTTCCATTTTTTGTTAAGATAGAGTGGGAAGGAGAGAGAGGAAGAGAGAGAGAGAGAGAGAGAGAGAGAGAGAGAGAAAAACATCGACGTGAAAGGGACACATCAAGTGGCTGCCTCCCGCACGACCCAACCAGGGCCGGGAACAAACTGCAACCAAGGTACGTGCCCTTAGCGGGAACCGAACCTGGGTCTCTCCAGACCACAGGCCGACGCTCTAACCGCTGAGCCAAACCGGCCAGGGCAATCCACATTTTAAAAAATCAGAGTTAATATTTATAAAAATGTGTTCAATCTTACTGGTAGTAAGGAAAACAATAATTTTTAATTACACACTATTTTTTTCACCTTTCAGATTGGTAAAAAATTTAAAACTAAAAATATCTGATGTTGGAAAAAAAAAAAAGGTGGATAAATGGGAGAACATGGGGGTACATATAGATTGGTACCACCTCTTTGGAGAGGAATTTAACGATAAATAACAACATATAAAGATTTAAAAGACAAACTCTTTGAGCAATAATTCTACTATTAAGAATCTGTCACACAAAACACATGTGTAGAAGGCTTCACAGCCAATGATGTTTGCCACAGCATTATCTATAACAGTGAAAAAGTAGACACAACCTGTATGTCCACCAAATGGGAATAAGATGGCCACATACATTATGGTACATCTATACTAGGAAACACCCTACAATCATTAGAAGTGAGGTAGATCCATAAAAACACAGGGGAATGTTGTCTATATTGCTGAGTGGAAAAAAGCAAGTGAAGGACACTGTTTATATTAACTTTTAAAAGTCCTATATTCAACCCAGCCATTGTGGCTCAGTGGATTGAGCGTTGTCCCATGGACTGAGAGGTCCTGGTTTGATTCCCAGTCAGGGCATATGTCCAGGATGTCCGCTCAATCCCCTGTAGGTGGTATGCAGGAGGCAGCTGATCAATGTTTCTCCCTCATGGCGATGTTTCTCTCTCTCCCTTCCTCTCTCTCTAAAAAAAAAAAAAGAAAATCAATAAAAACATATTAAAAAAAAATTTTTTTTTAAAGTCCTATATTGCCCTGGCCGGTTTGGCTCAATGGTTAGAGTGCGGACCAAAGAGTTTCGGGTTCAATTCCGGTCAAGGGCACATACCTCAGCTGCGGTTTAGTCCCTGGCCCTGGTCGGGGTTGTATGGGAGGCAACCAATCAATGTGTCTCTCCCACATTGATATTTCTTTCTCTTTCTCTCTCCTCTTCCCTCTCCTGCTCTATCTGAAGATAAATGGAATATCCTCAGGTGAAGATTAAAAAAGAAGTCCTATATTCATTGTTGACTTGGCTATGTGACTTTTAACAAATGACTTATTTCTGCCAATGGCATCATTTGTAAAAATGGGATAACATTACTGTACCTACTTCACAGGACTGAAGAGCACTTAGCATAGAACTGGCTACATAGTGAACACTGAGTAAATGTTAACTATTCAAGTTCCTATGGCACTAACTTAGTGTATCATCTCTACATATAAAGTCTTGACACTTCATTATAGGTTTGATGTAACGAAGCCAGTGCTAAATAAATATCTGTAGGTTCATTACACTTTGAAGATGTCATCCACTGCTTATATTCATAAACTCTTGAAATATGCCAGCATATTTTGTGCCAAGAGTCACACAGTACAAAATAATAATAATAACAACAACAATAAATTAAGCTTCAAAGCCAAAAAGACATGAGTTGTCCTTGGCCAGTTTGACTCAGTGGCTAGAGCGTCAGCCCCTGGACCGAAGGGTCGCAGGTTCAATTCCTGGTCAAGGGCACGTATCTGGGTTGCAGGTTTGATCCCTGACCCCAACCAGTCAATGTGTCGCTCTCATATCAATGTCGTCCCCCACCACCTCGCCCTCCTCCCCCGCCTCTCCCCACCTCCCTTTTACCCTATCTAAAAAAATCACTGGAAAAATGTCCTTAGGTGAGGATTAACAACAAAAGACATGAGTTGGAAGAAATGAAATTCTTTTGTACCTGAAAAGCAAATGCTGTGATTTTTTTTTTTAAAGCAGAGAAGGAACTTTTTAAAAATATATGTTTTTATTGATTTTTTTTTTTTTTTTTTTTTGAGGGAGAGGGAGATAGAGATAGAAATATCAGTGTGAGAGAGAAGCATTGACTGGCTGCCTCCTGCACGCCTACTACTGGGGATTAAGCCCGAAATCCAGGCATGTGCCCTGACTGGGAATCAAACCAGTGACCTCTTAGTGCATGGGACAAGACTTAATCCTCTGAGCCACACCAACCCAGCAGAGAAGTAACTTTATTCTTTTTTAAAAATTTAACTTAATTTTATTTTTTTCCATCACCATTATCCCCCCATACCACTCTTCTACCTACCCCCATTCCTCTCCCTCCCGCAATCACCACACTGTTGTCCGTCTTCATGAGTTCTTTTCTTTTCTTTTTTGCTCAATCTTATAACATCACTTAGATTTTAACCAATGAACAATCACCTCATCACGTTAATAGGATCAAGAGAAATAAACTGCTAAAGCCTTTTGCTGTGGAACATGTGTTAGATCTCTCTTTATTGCTAGTCTGCAATCTTCTTATGTAGTGATGAGGAAAAAAAACAACCATAAAATATCCAGCTTAGAATATGGAAATTTAATTCACCCTTCATGTATTTCCTTTTATTTCATCTATTTCCTACTCATGTTAAATTGTTTTATTGTCTTTATTTTACTGTTGATTTTGGTAGTGTAATTCCTCTTGTGGTAACCAGAATACATCAAGAGTTATTTATTTAGCCCTGGCCATTTGGTTCAGTAGTTAGAGCGTCAGCCCTCACACCGAAGGGTTGAGAGTTCGATTCTCAGTCAAGAGCACATACGTGGGTTGGAGGTTCGATTCCCAGCCTTGGTCAGGGCGCATGCAGGAGCCAACCAATCAATGAATTTCTCTCAAATCAGTGTTTCTCTCTCTTTCTCCCTCTCTCTCCATCCCCCCCTCCTCACTCCCTTCCACTCTCTCTAAAAAAAAAAAAAAAAAAAATCAATGGAAAAAATATCCTCGGGTGAGGATTAACAAAAACAACAAAGAGTTATTTATTTAAATAAGTTTTCATGAACTAACTGATCTGAACCTTGCTCATCTTATTTAGAATATTTCAGTAAATTGAATAGGTGTCTAGATATTTATAGGGGGTACTAATAAGACATCAAGCCAGAATGAGCTTCATGAGCCATACTAAAATTTGAAACACTTCTAAGAAAATGCCCTGGCCAGTTTGGCTCAGTGGTTAGAGCGTTGGCCCACTAACCAATGAGTCTCAAGTTTAATTCCAGTCAAGGGCATGTATCTCAGTTGCGGTTCATCCCTGGCCCTCGTCGGGTTCGTGCAGGAGGCAACCAACAGATGTGTCCCTCTCACGTCGATGTTTCTCTCTCTCCCTCCCTCCCACTCCATCTGAAGATAAAAGAAAAAAAAATTTTTTTTAAATGAAATATAAATAATTTTAAAAACTAAGTGTACAAAACACACACACACACACAAATGAAAACAAAACCCAGGCAGAATAAAATCAAACTGAATTCACTATTTCATTTTTAGTGATACATCAAATAAAACCATCATGGAATAATTACCTTTACACATATCTTTTTTTTTTTTTATTGTTTTTTTCTTTATTGATTTTAGAGAGAGAGAAAGGGAGAAGGAGAGAATATAGAAACACTGATGAGAGAGAACATCAACTGGCTGCCTCCTGCATGCCCTGCACTGGGGATTTGGCCCATAATCTGGCCATGTGCCCTAACCAGGAATCAAACCGGCAACCTCTTGGTGCATGGGTCGACGCTCAACCACCGAGCCACACCTGCCGGGCTCACAGATCTTTTAAAAGATCTAAAAGTTATCTGAACAACAAACAGCTACATGATGCTTTTCCCTTCCATCTTGTTTTTAGTCTACATATGCAATCCATGCTCTAAGCCTATATTATTTGTCTTCATGTTAATGAACTTTGTTTCCAAGGCTAAAATGAAACAATGAGTAAGAATATTTATTATGTGAAATTATAATAATGCAATAGAGACTTCTGTAGGATGATTCCTCAGCCAAATGATTTGACATGTCCAACAAATAACTTTTAAAGCACTTAGGAAGGACGGAAGTCAGTAACTCAAGATATATGTATCCAGCATGTATGGTAATTGCAACAAAATACTTTTTAATTCAATAAATATTTACCTAGCAGTTAAATGGAAAATTCCCACCCTGGCCAGCAGGGTGGCTTGGTTAGAGCATCTTCCTGTACACCAAAAGGCTGTGCGTTTGATTTCTTGGTCAGAGCACATAACTAGGTTTCAGTTTCTATCCCCAGTAGGCATATGTATGGTAGGCAACCAATCGATCAAAATAAACAAACAAATAAATGGAAACTTCCCATTGAAATATTTGAATTTATACTCCTATCCCTCCACTCAACAGATGAAAGTCCAACAGTAATTTCAAGTGTGCTATTAAATTTGGTAAATGCGAACATTCAGCAAATCAGATGCTCTACTTTTGGCAGATTTGCAGTTAACCCTAACCCTGACAGGAAATGCTAGTGGTAGAGTCACTATATTCTTTGGTTCCCAACAGGTCATAGCTTTTTGTTGCCTTTTCACTCTCTATAAGTCAATAATCACTCCCTGACCTTGTACATGTCCTATCTGACAGACAATCTAAATTAAATGTTATGCTTCCATCTGTCAAATGCCAAATAACTTACTTATTTGGGGTAGAAATCTATTGTTTCATCAGTTGTTTGTTGCTGTTGTTTTCAACCTACTGTTACAGATCTAACTGGGGAAATAAAAAACAAGTCTGATAAAGCCAATCTTAGCCACCAAGATTGACAAATCTTAGCCACTCATATCATCTAAATTAATTCTGACCCTTGACACTAACTTAACTTTTTCATGATTCTATAAACCTAACACAGGGCATATCTAACTCAGTTAAACAAATCAGTACTAATGAATTTATAAAACCAATAAAACTTTAAATGAAACCCAGAATTCAAGAACACCCTAATTTTTTTAAAGGTGCTCAACATCATTAATCATCAGAGAAATGCAAATCAAAACCACAATGACATATCACATCACATGTGTTAGAATGGCTATTATAAAAAAGATAAGAAATAGCCCTGGCCAGTGTGGCTCAGTGGATGGAGTGGCAACCCGTACACCAAAGGGTTGTAGGTTTGATCCCCAGCCCAGTCGGGGGCATGTGGGAGGCAGCCAATCAATGTGTCTCTCTCACATCGATTTCTCTCTCTCCAAACCTCCCTCCCTCCCTCCTTTCCAATCTCTCTAAAAATCAATGGAAAAAGTATCCTTGGGTGAGGATTGACAAAAATTTTTTTAAAAGAATGAGACCAGATCACTATCAGTGGTAAGTCACCTCCAGAAGAGGGAGACTCAGGGAAAAAGTAAAAGTAAAGTTTTGCATTATCTGAATTGGAGAAACTTTTTATTATGATAGTATATATGTGTACTTCTATGATTTAAATTTTTATTTTAAGAAAAACAAAATGCATTCAAGTATTTTTTCTTTACTGATTTTAGAGAGAGAGGAAGGGAGAGGGAGAAAGAGATAGAAACATCAATGAGAGAGAACATCTATTGACTGCCTCCTGCATGCCCCCCACTGGGGATTGGGCTCACAACCTGGGCATGTGCCCTGACCGGAAATCGAACCAGGAACCTCTTGGTGCATGGGTCGACACTCTACCAGTGAGCCACACTGGCCGGGCAAAACAAAATGCATTCATTGACATGAAAAGCTATTTATTCATTTTCAACAAATGTTTAACAGAAATCTACTATGTCTCAGGCCCTCCCAAAAATATTAGATATATATATCAGTATACTAAAATGGCTAAAACCTTGCCCTCATGAAGCTTACATTTTAGTGGGAAGGAGAAAAAGTATAGTGCTCCCTCTAAATGTGGTAGGTGATAGAGCTGGGCAAGGATAATGGCATGGGTTGAAAGTCATACAGCATGGGTGAGAGAGGATTCACTGAGCAGGTAACATTTAGACAAAGACTTGAAAGAGATACGGAAAGGAAAAAGCATGCCAGGCAGAGGGAAAAGCTAGCACAAAAGCCCTAAAGTGAGAGCATGTGAGCTGTGTTCTAAGAATAACAAGGAGGCCAGGGTAGAAGAGACCACATTAGCAAGCAAAGGAGTTAGAGTAGGAGATGAAGCAAGAGAGGTGTCAACCTCACACTGCTCACCATGCTCCAAGTCCCCTTTGTGAGGCTTGATATCTACAGTCCTTAATGAACTATGATATTTACCAGGTGACCCTATTCCTCTGGGGGTGACAAAACATAAAGGCAATGTTAGTGGGAATGTAAAATGGTGCAATCATTCTGACAGTTCCTCAAAATGCTAAACGTAGAGTTGCCATATGATCCAGCAATTCCACTCCTTGGTACATACCCAAGAGAAATATAAACACATGCCCCCACAAAAACTAGTACATGAATATTCATAGCAGCATTATTCTTAATAGCCAAAAGGTAGAAATAACCCAAATGTCCATCAACTGATTAATGGGTAAACAAAATGTGTTATATCCAATACAATGAAGTATTATTAGGCCATAAAAAGAAATGGAGTATTGATATATGCTACAACTTAGATAACCTTGAAAATATATCCCAAGTGAAAGAAATCAAACACAAAAGGCCACATATGTATACTTCTATTTACGTAAAATATCCAGAACAGGCAAATTTATAGAGATAGAAGGGTATGGCTGCCAAGGGCTAGAGGGGAGAGAGTAATGGGAAGTAACTACTAATGTATTACAGGGTTTATTTTGAAGGTGTTGAAACACTCTAAAATTAGATTGTCATGACAACTGTAGAACTCTGAATAAAACCACTGAACTGTATACTTCAAGTAGGTGAATTTTATGGTATATGAAATATATCTTGATAAAGTTGCAATAAAATAAAGGCACTTATAAAAGTCAACTATATTTCATTAAAAGCAGACTTCTCTTGAAGAGAATAAAAAATCAACTGAAGCTGAATAATGAGTTTATTTGTTCTACCCAAAGTTTAGCACAGTAAACATCTTGAAAAAGATCACTCAGCAAAACCAGCAGAGGTGCCCAGAAGAGAACTCAGGTCTTTGACTTTGTGCTTCTGTGTTCATCAATTGGGAAAATGTTTCTCCAAACAGTGAAAAACAAGAATAGTAAATAATGAGATAATGGACTAAACTAACCATAAAAGTAAGAACCAGCTTAAATTCCCCAGGCTCTCACTTATTAGCTCTGTTTCCTTATCTGTTAAATAGAGAATATACATATGTTGAAGGTTGTTGAAAATCAAATGATAATTTACATAAAATATAGCACTAAACAGCAGGCACCTAATAAATTATAATCATCAAAATATACGAAATATGTTTCAATCCTCATGTTCTCATATAACCATGTCTTCCCAGCTAAGAAAGTTAGAGGTCATAAATTTTAGAGGCTACTGAACCTACACTACAATTTTCCAAAGTACAGAAAATTTAATTTAAAAATGTAAGTGGTTAACTTAGCCCTCTAATGGGGAGAAAATCAAGGTATATGAATGGTCAACACCATATCAAAAGTAACCAGGGAATCCTGGTAAGAAAGCATGTGGCCTCAGAAGCCATACTGTTAGTTTTGAGTCCCAGGGGCACAGCCTGCTTCCTGTGTGGCCTTGGATAAGTTATATAATCAACATATGCCTCAACCTCATCTATAAAATGGAGATGTTAACAACAGTATCTATCTCATAAAGTTATTTTTTTATTCAATCAATTAATGCATATAAATGTTTATAGCACAATAAGCCCCAAAGAATATTTACAATTATTGTTCTAAAAATTATTGTTCTCTTAGTAGAATAAAGACACATTGTTTCTTTTAATTTTTATTGTTGAAAATATTACAGATGTTCCCCCTTTTCCCTCCATTAACCCTCTGCTCCCACCCCCCTCCTGCCTTCTCCACACTACTGTCTGTGTCCATTGGTTATGCATAGATGCATATAAGTTCTTTGGTTTATCTCTTCCTACCCACATCCTCCTTTCCTCTGAGGTTTGTCAGTCTGTTCCTTACTTCCCTGTCTCTATATCTATTTTGAACAACAGCTTATTTTGTTCATTATATTCCATAAATAAGTGAGATCATGTGGTACTTGTCTTTCTCTGATTGGCTTATTTCGTTTAGCATAATACTCTCCAGGTCTCTCCATGTCATCTCAAAGTGTAAGAGATCTTTATTTCTTATAGCTGCATAGTATTCCCATTGTGTATATGTACCACAGCTTTTTTATCCACTCATCTACTGATGGGCACTTGGGCTGTTTCCAGATCTTAGTTATTGTAAATAGCGCTGCTAAGAACATAGGGGTACATATATTCTTCCTGATTGGTGTTTCAGGCTTCTTAGGATATATTCTGAGAAATAGGATCACTGAGTCAAATGGCAGTTCCATTTTTTATTTTTTGAGGAAACACCATATTGTTTTCCATAGTGGCTGCACCAGTCTGCATTCCCACCAGCAGTATGCTAGAGTCCCCTTATCTCCACATTCTCACCAGCATTTGTGGTTTGATGATTTGTTGATGGTAGCCATTTTGGCAGTTGTGACGGTGATGTCTCATAGTCCTTTTAATTTGCATCTCTCTGATGATTTGTGACGTTGAGTATTCTTCCATGTCTATTGGCCATTTGTATGTCCTATTTGGAGAAGTGTCTATTCAGGTCCTATGCTCATTTTTTAATTGTATTGTTTGTCTTCCTTTTGTTGAGTTGTATGAGTACGCTATATATTTTGGATATTAACCCCTTATCCAATACATCACTGGCAAATATGTTCTCCCAGAGAGTGGGTTCCCTTTTCATTTTGATGCTGAGTTGTTGTTTTTTCCATGCAGAAGCTTTTTAGTTTGATGTAGTCCCATTTATTAATTTTTTCCTTTATTTCTCTTGCCCTAGGCAATGTATCAGTGAAAAGTCTGCCAGGTGTAATGTCTGAGATTTTGCTGCCTACATTTTCTTTGAGGATTTTTATGGTTTCAAGACTTACATTTAAGTCTTTTATACATTTTGAGTTTATTCTTGTGTATGGTATAATGTAAGTTGGTGGTCTAGTTTCAATTTTTTTGCATGTACCTGTACAATTTTCACAACAGCATTTATTGAAGAGACTGTCTTTTCTCCATTGTATGCTCTTGCTTCCTTTGTCAAATATTAATTGTGCATAATGTTGGGTTGATTTCTGGGTTCTCTGTTGTGTTCCACTGATCTATATGTCTGTTCTTGTGCCAGTATCAGGCTGTTTTGATTACAATGGCTTTGTAGTATAACTTGATATCCAGTTGTGACCCCTCCAACTTTGTTCTTCTTTTTCAACATTGCTGTGGTTATTTGGGGTCTTTTTTGGTTCCACATAAACTTTTGGAGTATTTGTTCTAGATCTGTGAAATATGCCAGTGGTACTTTAATAGGGATTGCATTGAAGCTTTGGGTAGTATGGACATTTTAATGATGTTGCTTCTTCCAATCCATGAACATGGTATAGACTTCCACTTTCTTATATCTTCCTCTTTCTTTTTTCAATGTCCTGTAGTTTTCTGAGAACAGATCTTTCATACTTATTGTTTCAAACATGATCCCCAGCCCATAAGCAATTGAAATACTCTTGATTCTTCTTACTAAATATCCTTCTCACCCTTCCTAGCAAGTTATACAGTACACATTTTTTTAAATTAAATAAATTTGTTTATTAATTCCTTGATGGAATGGAATGACACTGAATTCAGATATCAAGAGGCTAAAAAGAAATCGGTGTGAGAAACAACTATCATCAAAAATCTGAGACACAAACCTGGGTCAAGATGGTGGCGTTGGTAAACGCGGTTCTCGCCTCCTCCCACAACCACATCAAAATTACAACTAAACTACAGAACAACCATCATTCAGAACTGCCAGGCATTGAGCTGAATGGAAGTCCTACAACTACAAAATTAAAGCAGCAGTCACATAAGAGTGGTAGGAGGGGTGGAGGCACAGACAGGCTGGTCCCACACCCATGTGTGGCGGATAAGAATCAGAAGGATACCTAGGCTGTGAAGGTCCTCCCTGAGGAGTGAGGGTCCCTGTCCCACACCAGGCTCCCAGCTCAGGGTTCCAGTGCCAGGAAGAGAAGTCCACCTAACTTATGGCTGTAAAACCAGCGGGAACTGAGGCTGAGGGAGGCTGAGGCTGCTGGAGCCCCAGGAAGTTCCTCTTAAAGGACCCACACACAGACTTACTCGAACTCACTCCTTCTGGGCCTCAGCACTGGGGAGGCAGCTTGAAAGGCACCAGAGATATATGGGGAAGAACTGAGTTGTTTGGCATTGGGGCGAGAGCTGGAGGGGCAGCTTTCTCCTGGACAGATTTTCTGCGGGAGGCCATTGTTTCTTTGGTGAGCCCTTCCCTGGGGCAGCCATATCTGGGACTCCAGCAACCTGGCTTACACTGTTTTCCCTGCCCTGGTGATTCCCTGAGGCCCTGCCGCACCCAACCTTTAGGCCCACCCAAGCTGTTTCCAATGGCTTTACCATAGTATTGGCCTGTCTTGGATCCTGTTTCAAATTTCCTAAATTCTCTCAAACAAGCAGCATCTGGTCTCAGCAAGCCCCATACCTCTTGTTAAGTGAACCCAGGCCTGGCACTAGAAGCAGTCACGTTGGTTCACAACTTGGCTTTTCCTGGGCACCTCCAAGCCCAGCACAAGAAGCAGCCATCTGCAGATCACTTTGTAGCTTATGCTGGGTGGCCCTGGATAGAACACAGGCAGTGCCTGACCTTGCCAGCACACCCAGTGGACAGCTTCAGACCACATCGAAACCACCACCACCCAACCACTTCCACAAGTGACACACTCAATAAGTGGATTCAGTGGGTACCAGAGCCCTGCTGAAGTAAGTCTTGCTCTGTGTGGTGGGCCCCTACACTGCTGATCCTCCAAGGGAGTCAGAGGCCAGAGGTCAATGGACACAGCCAGTCCTTAAAGCTGACCAGCCTGAATAAATCCCTCCCATTAACATGCCAACAGCAATCGAGACTCAATAACAACAGAAGGGTGTACAGTCCACACTATAGGTGCACCTCCAGGGCCCAGCTGGGGTGATCAGAGAGGCTGTGCCACTGGACCCTACAGGACACCTATAACAACAGGCCACCCTACAAAGCCTAGGAGACACAGCAACTCTACTTAATACATAGAAACAAACACAAGGAAGCAGCCAAAATGAGGAGACAAAGAAACATGTCCCAAGTGAAAGAACAGAACAAAATTCCAGGAAAAGAACTAAACAAAATGGAGATAAGCAACCAATCAGATGCAGAGTTCAAAACACTAGTTATAAGGATGCTCAAGGAACTTAGTGAGTCCTTCAAGGAACTTAAGGAGAACTCCAAGGACCTTAGTGAGAACATCAACAACATAAAAAAGGACCAGTCAGAAATGAAGGATGTACTAACTGAAATAAAGAATAATTTACAGAGGACAGTCAGTCACAGACCGTGCTGGGTTGCCGCCACTGCTGCTGCCATTGTGCCAGCCCCTCGGGTCTCAATGAGGCTGGGTGATACTCCAGAATGGGAGACAAGCCAATTTGGGAACAGACTGGATCCAGCTTCATTCAACACTATGTTGTTATCTGATAACGACAGAACCAAACTAGGCGCAATTTACATTGACACGTCATGCCTTACATGGGAAGGACAGCCAATACCAGGGGAAAGCTGCCATTGTGGAGAAGTTGTCTAGCCTTCCATTCCAGAAAATCCAGCACAGCATCACGGCATAGGACCATCAGCCCACACCAGATAGCTGCATCATCAGCATGGTTGTGCACCAACTTAAGGCTGATGAAGACCCCATCATGAGGTTCCACCAGATGTTCCTATTAAAGAATAAAGAACATCAACGATGCTTAAGTTTGCACCAATGACGTGTTCAAGCTTGCCCTGCACAACTCTGGCTGACCTCCTCCCAGCCAGGCACTCATGCTGTTTCCTTCTCCTTCCTCTTCCCGATACTATTCACACTCCTTCAGATTCTCCAAATATCATACAAAAATGAGCAGGGCCATGTTGGAAGTGGGCGCAGTGCACTGCTGCTACCTAGGTATTGTGCATGATGTTTGGATGCGAGACTAGTTACATCTGACAGGAGAAGTTTGTGTTGCACCAGCACATGCCTCAGAAAGACTTAAGTAATGCAAAAGGTTGTTTCTGGTTTTGTTTTTTAATCTACTGACAAGTTGCTCTAGTAACCCAAGAAAGTGAAGGAGAAAGCAGCTGCCTCACCACCCAGATATTGATTTGTTCAGATGTTCCAATGCCTCATGATACAATAAAACCACAAAAAATTTCTTAAAAAAAAAAAAAAGAATAATTTACAGGGACTCAATAGTAGAGTAGGTGAAGCCAAGAAGCAAACCATCGATTTGGAATATAAGGAAGCAAAAAAAAAAAAAAAACACCCAATCAGAACAGCAAAAAGAAAAAAGAATTAAAAAAAAATGAGGACAGTATAAGAAGCCTCTGGGACAACTTCAAATGTACCAACATTCGCATCACGGGGGTGCCAGAAGGAGAAGAGAGAGAGCAAGAAATTGAAAACCTATTTGAAAAAATGACAGAAAAATTCCCTAACTTGCTGAAGGAAACAGACATACAAGTCCAGAAAGCACAGAGCGTCCCAAACAAGATGAACCCAAAGTGGTCCACACCAAGACACATCATCATCAAAATGCCAAAAGCTAAAGACAAAGAGAGAATCTTAAAAGAGCAAGAGAAAAGCAGTTAGTTACCTACAAAGGAGCTCCTATAAGACTGTCAGATGATTTCTCGAAAGAAATTTTGCAGGCTAGAAACGAGTGGCAAGAGATATTCAAAGTGATGAAAAGCAATGACCTACAACCAAGATTACTCTATCCTGCAAAGCTATCATTTAGAATCGATGGACATATAAAGAGTTTCCCAGACAAGAAAAAGCTAAAAGAGTTCATCATCACCAAACCAGTACTACACGAAATGTTGAAAGGTCTTCTTTAAGGAGAACAATAAAATGGCAATAAATACATATCTATCAGCAACTGAATCTACAAACAAAATGAGCAAGCAGAACAGAAACAGACTCATAGATACAGAGAACTTTTGGTGCTTGCCAGATGAAAGGGGGCCGGGGAGATGGGTGAATAAGATGAAGGAATTAAGAAGTACAAATTGGTTGTTACACTGATGAACCTCAAAGGGAAGGAGGAGGGAGGGCGGGAAGAGATAAACCAAAGAACTTCTACACATATATGCATAACCAATGGACACAGACAATAGTGTAGGGAAAGCAGGAGGGGGGCAGGATTGGGGAGAAGGGGATCAATGGGAGAAAAAGGGGGGAACATCTGTAATATATTCAACAATAAAGATAAGTTTAAAAAATAAAAAATTAAATTAAAAAAATCTGAGACACAGAACGAAATCATATAAACAGCCTTTGCATCAAAGGAGTAAGAGGCTTCTGCCTCACCACAGGGGCTGAGAGGAGTGGAGGGCAAGCCACAGTGATTAAAGCGCCTGATCCCTGGGAGACTGCCTCTGGTCCAATCATTCACAAAACTTTAACTCCCCCCCCCCTTTCTCCTCAAAGCCTTCAACAAAGGGGGTGATTTTAAGGCAAGATGCTTTGGGGTTTTGCTGCTTTGTTTTGTTACAATAAGCACACAGGTATTTTTAAAAGCTTTATGCCAGACTTAAAGACTCCTGGACTATAATCATATGTGCTATGCAATTTTCACCGGAATTTTAAAAAGAATTCAAGGCCCTCAAATAAGCAGGTTATCAGTTGTAAATGCCAAGGACCTTTGGATAGGCCACTATCCCTCAAAATCACTACATACACCTATACAGCATGCTCAGGTAAAACCAGTCCTTCAAGACCACCTCCCAGCTCCAGGGCAATGCTGCTGTCCCTGGGGCATCCCTGGGGAAACAGCATGATGGTGATAGGCGGCTGCAAAACACAGGGCCATCCTGTTACATCCACAACCTAAGAAACATGTTGAACATTTAACAATGATATGAGGAACAAGTATGAGCTATTTAGATTAAAAACAAAACAACTCTTCAGTAGGTTTTAAAATAAGAGTTTCCAGAAAAGGAATAAACATCTGGTTATTTATTAGTAGAGACATGCTGCAACAAATATTAAATCTGTAAATTATTTAGTGCAAAAGTCCAATAGGTATAAGGAAAAAGCCTAAACTATGCTAATTAGGAATCTAATTAAACTCATATGCAAGACGTAAAAACAAAGCCATAACTGGCAGAACAACAGTGTACTTATCCTGTTATTCTAGAGCTCCGCAGGATGTCTGGCAGCCTTTTTTGGGGTCAGTATTAAAACTTAGTTTCAGCTTGTTATTTGCTTTTGTAGATTTCAACACCCACATTTACTAATCTATACAGTAAACATCCTCTGATGTTTATATATATATATATATATCAATTTTTGGTTAAATCTCTACACCTTTTAAACAAAAAAACCCAATGCTGCCTCCTCTTTTCTATTCCTTTCCTTAAAATGATGGTTTTTTTCTACCATTAATTAAGTAAATTTAAATACAACACTATAAAGGTTGCCAGTTTTCTAAGATACACATTTACCAAATAAATACAAAACTATCTACATAACTTTCAATCCTTAATAATACTGACTGTGCTATACAATTTTTCATGTTTTATTTAAAAAATAATCTTTAGCCCTGGCTGGTTTGGCTCAGCGGTTAGAGCGCCGGCCCGTGGACCAGAGAGTCCCGGGTTCGGTTCCTGCTGGGGGCACGTACCTCGGTTGCGGTTTGTCCCTGGCCCCGGTTGGGGTCGTGTGGGTGGCGGCCACTCGGTGTGTCTCTCTCACATCGATGTTTCTCTCTCTCTCTTCCTCCCTCTCTCCCTCCCGCTCTATCTGAAGATAAATGCAAAAATGTCTTCAGGTGAGGATAAATAATAATAATAATAATAATAATAATAATAATTTTTACAAAATATAAAACTTCTTTCAGTCTTGGACAAAACTACCATTGGAACAGAGACAGGTGCCTGAAGTCATCAAAACAAGTTGACAAGAATTCAAAGCTGTGTGTGTGTGTGTGTGTGTGTGTGTGTATCATTAAATCAGTTTGTTATACACCTTGGACTAATACAATGTAATATGTCAGTTGTATCTCCATAAAACCAGGAAAAATAATATTGCTGTTGATACCCACAGTTACTCTTAAAGTCAGGGACTTGGTTGTTTTCTCTATCTAGCCCCTGGTCCAAACAGACTCAATAAATGTCTGAAGGGAAGGAAGAAAAGAAGGAATAAGAGCCTAACTCTAAAGCTCAGAGATCTGTTTGCATATAACAAAAAACAGGCTTGAGACAAATAACTGGTTATTAATGTCTCAGAAGGAAAAAAAAGTCCAGCACCAATTATTGAAACTGTTCTGCCTTATGTTCCAAAAGCTAGTTGTTTTTTAGGATGGAGGGGAGGGTGGAGAAAACAAGGTTATTTTAATTGTATTTAAGCTGTTCAGAAAATAAATGAGCTAGTTGGTCAAACCATAGCCACTCAGGAAAAAACCTCATCTTAAAGATAACTCAAAGCACACACTCTACATCAATATGTTTTTCCCTCAGTATTTTCTCACAGGATGTGAGACTATAAATACAGTATTATTCCCTATTAAAGTATGAAAGAGAACTTGGTTGTTTAAATTCACACTAAATTCCTCCAAAACAATAACGTGAAGATTATCACAAGCTCAGCCACATCAAGTTTGGAATTTCATGGCCTACAGTCAGATGACAGGACACTCAGCCGGTCCTCGCTGACTTGGAAACCAAACCCAATGCTTGTAGAGCCGTAATGTCAAATTTAACTATGAAAAAGTCATAAGCTTACTTCAGATTCTTCTCAAAGCAACCTTTTAAGGAAAAAAAAAAAATCAATAAGCCATTCAGACACCAGAGTACTACTCTTGACTAAATTTTTAACAAAATGTCAAACAAATTCAGATTGTCACTTAAATTTCAAAGAGCCACTTTAGTGAAAAGTCTCATCAAGAAAGAAGGGAAGGTCCTGGCCGGTCTGGCTCAGCGGTTAGAGCATCAGCCCACGAACCAGAGTCACGGGTTCGATTCCGGTCAGGGGCACGTACCTTGGTTGCATTTCAGTTGTTCAGGAGGCAGCTAGTCGATGTCTCTCTCTCACATCGATGTTTCTTTATCTCTCTCTCTATCCCCACCCCCCTCCCTCCCTCCCTCTCTATCTGAAGACAAATGGAAAAATATCCTTAGGTGAGGATTTAAAAAAAAAAAAAAGAAAGAAAGAAAGAAAGAAGGGAAGGAAAGTGTTCCCAACTTTCACAAATACTAAGCTGACAACTTTTTTTTTTAATCCTCACCCAAGGATATTTTTCTATTTATCTTCAGATAGAGTAGGAGGGAGAGAAAGGGAGAGAAACATCGATGTGAGAGGGACACATCGACTGGCTGCCTCCCGCACAACCCCGACCAGGGCTGGGGACGAACCGCAACTGAGGTACGTGCCCTTGGCAGGAATCGAACCCGAGACTCACTGGTCCGAGGGCCTACACTCTACTGCTGAGCCAAACCGGCCAAGGCTAAGCTGACAACTTTTACATCATGGAATTTTGGCCTTGGGGATTTGGACATTAACACACTTTATAAAACAAATGAATAAACCTAATAAATAAACATTACTACTGTGGGGTTTGCCCAGTTAACCTTGAAATTTCGAAGAGATACTGATGGAGTGCGATAAAGTATGAAGAGAATACAATAATTTTTCCACTTTACTCAAATGATGAGTGATGAAGTTCAAAATATAAACATTTTTCTTTTTGCTCATCCACCCCCCAAATACTTAAATACTTTATACTCACATCACTGTCTCAGTGCCGTCAGGAACTATAGCTAGCCCTGCATTTCTACATATATTAAGTCAACTGCCCGGATGATTTTTAAAAAATCTTTCTTTGCCCTGGCCAGGTGGCTCAGTGGACTGAGCATTGGCCTGCACACCAAAGGGTCAAGAGTATGATTCCCAGTCAAGGGAACATACCTGGGTTGCAGGTTTGATCCCTGCCCACTTGATCTCCACCCCTCCCCCTCCAGTCAGGCCTGTGCTGGAGGCAGCCAATCAATCAATATCAATATCAATCTCTCTCTCTTTCTCTCTCTCTCCCCCACTGATGTTTCTCCCCCCCCCTTTAAAAAATTAAATAAATAAATGGAAAAATATCCTGGAGTGAGGATCACATACACAATCTTTCTTTCTTTCACTAAATAACTGAGATTGATGAATCCAAAAGTTAGAAGGAACTTTAACAGGTCACATCTAGTCCAATGGTCCTCACAGTTTTCTGTTTTTGTTTTTCATCTTTATTGTTGAAAGTATTACAGATGTCCCCCTTTCGCCCCAACCCCCCAACCCACCTCCTCTCGGTTTCTGCCCTGCCCCAGGCCTTCACCACCCTATTTGTCTGTGTCCATGGGCAATGCATATATGCATACAAATTCTTTGGTTAATCTCTTCCCACCCTCCCCACCCCCTTTCCTCTGAGATTGGTCAGTCTGTTCCATGTTTCCATGCCTCTAGTTCTATTTTATTCATTGGATTATTTTGTTCATTAGATTCCATATATAAGTGAGATCATGTGATCCTTGTCTTTCTCTGACTAGCTTATTTCACTTAGCATAATACTCTCCAGGTCCCTCACAGTTTTTTTGGTTATATACCATCCTTATGCCTTAACATTTCCACAAATAACATCTCTCCATGAATCTATGGTGTTCCTCTAGCAAGTTATTCCCCACCCATTCCTGGGGAGGAAGTTGTCCACTCTGCATTCAAACACCATCAGTGATACAGCGACAGAAAACTCCTATGAATACCTTCCTGGACAATCTAAACCTACTTTTGAGCAGCTCCACCCCAAAGTCTATCCTTAAACTGCCCTCAAGTCAGGATGGCTTCTACCCATTGGTGTTGCCACTCAGAAAGAGCCTGTGCCTTCGCTCACACAAGAGCCCATCACACAGCTGAGAGAACTAATAGTTCTTCCCAAGACAGGTCCTGAGTTCCCTCACCATACTAGTTTTCCTCTGAAACACATTTCAGTTTATCTGTATTCCAGCAAAAGAACAAATTAAAACCTTAAAATGACTGATTTAACCTTACACAGTCTACTACTTATGAGACCAGGCAAAATATTTCAAAGCTAAGTTTGCTCAGTTAATTAGACTTTGATACTAAGATCTTGGTAGTCAGGCTTGATGGAACAATGAACTGTTCCTTTCCCAATATGTTTCCTTAAATTTTACCAATCACAGAACTAAATAGACATTTTTCCAAAGAAGACATACAAATAGCCAAATGGTACATGAAAAGGTGCTCAATATCACTAAATCACCAGGGAAATGCAAATCAATACCACAATGAGATACATCTTACAACTGTCAGAATAACTATTATCTAAAAAACAAGAGATAAATTCTGGCAAGGATGTGGGGAAAAGGGAACCATTCTGCATTGTTGGTGGGAATGTAATTTGGTGCAGCCACTATGGAAAATAGTATAGAGGTTCCTAAAAAAATTAAAAATAGAAGTACCATATGATACAGCAATTCCACTTCTGAACCATTTGTCCAAAGGAAACAAAATCACTACCTCAAAAAGATATCTGCACCCCAAGTTAATTACAGCATTATTTATAATAGCCTAGACATGAAAACATCCTAAAGATCAATCCATCAAGGGATGGAAAAACAAAGAAAATGTAATACACACACACACATACACACACACACTGGAATAATACTCAGCCATAAAAAAAGGAAATCCTGACACTTACAACAACATGGATGAACCTTGAGGGTATTATGCTAAGTGAAATAAGTCAGAGAAAGACAAATACTGTATGATCTCACTTATATGTGGATTCTAAAAAACTGAACTTGCCCTGGCCAGTTTGGCTCAGAGGTTAGAGCGTCAGCCCACAGACCAATGAGTCTCGGGTTCGATTCCAGTCAAGGGCACGTACCTCAGTTATGGTTTGTCCCAGGCCCTGGTCGGGTTGTGTGGGAGGCAACCAGTCAATGTGGCTCTACCGATGTTTCTGTCTCTCTCTCCCTCCCTCCCACTCTATCTGATGATAAACATAAAAGTATCCTCAGGTGAGGAATTAAAAAAAATTAAATAAAATAATAAACTGAACTCATAGATTGGTGGTTACCAGGGGCATGGGGTGGGGGTTAGAGGAAATGGGTGAAGATGGTCAAAGGTAAAAACGTCCAGTTATAAGTTCTTGGAATATAATGTACAGCATAATGACTATACTTAATATTGTATTGTATATTTCAAAGTTGCTAAGAGAGTAAATCTTTTTTTAAATTGATTTTTAGAGAGAGAGGGAGGGAAGGAGAGAGAGAGAGAGAGAGAGAGAGAGAGAGAGAGGAGAGAGAGAGAGAGAGAGAGAGAGAGAGAGAGAGAGAGAGAAATAGCAATGACAGAGAGAAATATCCACTGGCTGCCTCCAGCACACACCCTGACTGGGGATTGAGCCTACAACTCAGGCATATGTCCTGACCGGGAATCAAACTGGTGAACCCTAGTGCACGGGACGATGCTCAACCAACTGAGCCACACCAGCCAGGGCAAGAGAATTAACTCTTAACAGTTCTCATCACAAGAAAACAATGTGTAACTACATGAAGTGACAGATGTTAATTAAACTTACTATGGTCATCATTTTGTGTGTGTGCGTGTGTGTGTTTATCAAACCAGTTTGTTATACACCTTGGACTAATACGATGTAATATGTCAGTTATATCTCCATAAAACTAGGAAAAATAATACTGCTGTTGATACCCACAGTTACTCTTAAAGTCAGGGACTTGGTTGTTTTCTCTGTCTAGCCCCTGGTCCAAACAGACTCAATAAATGTCTGAGGGGAAGGAAGAAAAGAAGGAATAAGAGCCTAACTCTAAAGCTCAGAGATCTGTTTGCATGAGAAGGGAAAATCTATCTATGCAGATCAAGATAATGCCAAGTAATAAACAAATAGGCTGGTGGCATATGTACAGACTAAGAACAAATATTAGGGAAATTAAGTTTCCACGACAAACTCTGGCCACTGGTGTTCAGGAGTTCAAGGTACTAACTTAATCATTGTAGGTAGGAAAAACGGCAAGGATCCACCTATTGGGAACCTTATTACCAGGGTCAAAAAGACTCAATCAATCGTAAGACTGACCTTGAGGTTGCACTGGTGAGTTACTGCCGCACTTTAGCAATTTATATATGTATTGCATTTGGAGTGAAGATTAGTCTGAGTCTGGGTAGAAGCTGTCTCTCTTGGCAGGATTTCAGTAAGCATATCAAGGTTATAACTGTAGAAGCAGAGAGCTAGATGGAAATCACAAAGGCCAGAGAAGGAAAGGAGCTTATTTCTCTAGTGATATAAGTTGGTTGCAATTTGGTTTATGATTTTTAAATTTCCAGATTTCAAAGTGTGAGCTCTACCTTTCAAGAGAGAGAGAGAGAGAGAGAGAGAGAGAGAGAGAGAGAGAGAGAGAGAGAGAAATCTACCAATCAGGAGAAACTAAGGAAAATCGAAAATCACTGGTAGATCAGTGCACCCTACAACATGGAGGGGAAAACAACTAAACACACATTCCCAAGCAGAATTAAATTCTTCCTCTTCAAAATTAGCACAGCGTTTTTGTGGGAGCTTCAGGAAGGGCACTTTGGCCTACCTGCATCTCAGGGACTAGCCCTGCTGTAGTCTTTCTCTATGATTTGGACAGTGTCTGACAGCAGTAAACATGCAATTTATGTCTGCTGAATGAAATTAATTGGGAGTAGTTGTGTCATCCATTTGGACGGAATTCGAGTCCCAACTCTTAATACTTCTTATAATCGTCTTTTAATTGAAAAGAGTGCCAAAAACTGCATTGGCCAGGTGGCTCAGCTGGTTGGAGTAACGTCCTGTGCACCAAAAATCTGCAGGTTTGATCCCGGTTGGGGTGCGTACAGGAGGCAACTGATAGATGTTTCTCTCTCACATCAATGTTTCTCTCTCCCTTCCTCTCTCTCTAAAATCAATAAAAATATCCTAGGGTAAGGATAAATAAAAAAGAGTGCCAAAAACTAAAATAATTATTGAAAAGTATCCCAACTCTGAAAATCTGATGCCTTACCAGTTTAAAAAAATAATAATTTTTAAAATATCACATAAATATGGAGAATAAAAGAGACCAAAAAAATTTTTTTCTAAACAAAAGCCTTAACATTTATAAACTGCAACTTTTTTAAAACCCCTAAGAAGCTGTTTTTGCATTTCAATCTATATGCTAATAGACATATGTGTAATTATAGGTTTCTTGGTCATTATTTTTTATTTATAGCATAGCTATTACATCTAATACATTATATTACACATAAAAGTCCATTTTAAAACAAATTACTTTATAATCTGACCTATTATACCTCTGCCACAGATTAGCTATTCTGTTGCACTTTAAATGCCGGCTACATTTAGTTACTTACAAAACACATGATCTTATGTGCTGCCACTAAATTCCTGTATTTTCAAGGGCTAATTCTAGGCTGATCAACTGGTATACAAACCTTCTCCACCTCTGGCCCCATCCATTCACTAGCCCTGACCATTCTAAGCATCTGCTACATAGAGCTCCTATTAGGAGGTACATCAACTTACAAAACACTACAAAGTTATTGGTACATTAGTGTTTAAAACAGATGCACTGACAGCCAAATAAAATATTTAAAAAACAATCCCGTTTGGGAAGAATTCTGAAAACAGAGTTAACAACTAAAATACAAAAAAAAGTATGCCCTGGCCAGTGTGGCTCAGTTGGTTGAGCATTGTCCCATGTACCAAGAGGTCATCAGTTTGATTCCCAGTCCGGGTTGTGGGCTCCATCCCCAGTTGGGTTGTGTGCTAGAGGCAACCAATCAACAGTTCTCTCTCATTGATGTTTCTCTATCTCTCTCCTTCTTCCTTCTACTCTTTAAAATCAATTTTAAAATACTTTTAAAAAATAGTAAAAGCCTTGGCAGGTTTGGCTCAGTAGTTAAAACGTCGGCCCTCGGATCAAAGGGTCATGGGTTCTATTCCCGGTCAAGGGCAAGTACCTGGGTTGCAGGTTCGATCCCCAGCCCCAGTAGGGATCATGTGGGAGGCAACTAATCTATGTGCCTCTCTCATACGGATGTTCTTTTTTTTCTCTCTCTTTCCCTCCCTCCCTTCCACTCTATATAAAAATCAATGAAGAAATATCTTTGGGTGAGGATTAACAATAAAAAAGTAAAAAGGTCAAGAGAATTTATGTCAACTTTATAACTCTTCTAATTTACACTTTCAATCAAGAAAAGAACAGAAAACCTTTTCACAACCAAAAAGCATCATAAGAGACAATAGTAATATAAATCTAAACTTAAAAAAAAGCAAGCAGTCCGGCTGGTGTGGCTCAGTGGTTGAACATCAGATACCCATGGCACCAAGAGGTTGCCGGTTCGATTCCTGGTCAGGACACATGCCCAGGTTGTGGGCCTGATCCCCATTAGGGGGCATGCCGGAGGCGGCCAATCAATGTTCTCTCTCGTCGATGTTTCTATCTCTCTCTCCCTGTCACTTCCTCTCGCTGTAAAATCAATAAAGGAAAAAGAAAAAAGAAAAAAGCAAGCAATTACTATATACTCACTACAAAATACTATGATATGAAAAGATATGGTTGAGATTGCAATTTGCTCTCACAGTAGTCCCCCTTGATCTGCAGGCGATCTGTTCCAAGACCCCCAGTGGATGCCTGAAATCTCAGGTGGTAACAAAACCTACATATACTATGTTTTTTACTATATATACATAACTATGATAAACTTTAATTTATAAATTAGGCACAATAAGAGATTAATAACAATAAGTAAAAATAAAATAAAACAATTATAACAATATACTGTAACAAAAGTTATGTGAATGTGGTCTCTCTCTCAAATTATCTTACTGTATACTGCACTCACCTTCTCACTTAATGGAAGCACTTTTAAGGCTTCTCCTTGGCGTGTCTGAATTGCCAGCATATCCGAATTACCAGCATCACTACTCTGGGACTATTATTAAGTAAAATAAGGGTAACCTGAACACACAAGCACTGCAATACCAATACCACAAAAGTCGATTTGATAACTGAGGTTGCTACTAAATGGCTAACAGGCAGTAGCATACAAGCATGGATATACTGAACAAAGGAATGATTCGTGTCTTGGGCAGGATGAAGCAGGATGGCATGAGATTTCAGAATGGCACACAATTTAAAACTTATGAACTGTCTGTTTCTGGAATTTTCCATTTAATATATTAGGACTGCAGGTGACCGTGGGTAACTGAAACCAAAACCATGAATAAGGGGTGGGGCAGGGGTGGGGATGCAGGGAAATACTAAATGTGTGTCAAAGGGGAGAACAGATAAAACAAACCAGCCACGTGGTGAAAATTGTGGAAACCAAGTAACAAGATTTTCTGTTTCTGTGTGTTTGAATTTTGTCATACTAAAAAATAAACCATAAAATAAAATTACAGTAACAGATCAGCCTTCACAGAGGTTACAACAAAGAAGCAGTAGCATCATCACTGCTTTATAATCACAGAAATAAAAAGGGTGCAAGGGAACTGGCATTAGGATATTTGTGGACGCTATGACACTGCTGAAGAAACTGCTGCATTTTCAGTAGCACGAGTGGTGATTCCTATGACAAATATCCAAAATTACATTACATTACATCCAAAACACATTTTGGATATTAGAGATCTCTCTGGAAAATCAATGGTATTTAACAAGTATATATGACTAAAAGATCATCACTGTTACCTGGATATTTCCAATTTCTGACAATTCTCTTCTTCAACAACCTATTCTTTCAACAGTGAATATTGAAGCTAGGGTAGTAACAGAAAAAAAACAAGTCTATCATTGGAAATGACCCATCTTTCGAAGTTATAAATATAATACGGGATTTTAACTCAGAAGCAACATACCAATTGTTCGATCACATTTGGTTACTGAAACATAAATTCATGGTTCTTCCTGTTTTATGTTTTCATGAGACATTTTTCCTTCATAGCACTCAGGGGCATTTCCCTTTTTTTTTTAGAGTGACATGCTTTTAACGTCTAGTTTTATTTTGATTTTCCTTTCAATTATGACAGATTAAGTGGCAGATTCCTGAGATTATGAGACACAACTTCTTCATCACCCATGTACAAAAGAGAAATGCTGGGTCTTTTCTTACGCTGCTCAAGCCTTCAGCAGCACCATCATTCACTCATACCACCTTGGGCTTCCAAACTGACCCCAGCAATATACGCATCTGCTAAGCTGAAGCAGTCCATCCCTGGAACCAAAACGGGTCAAAAGAGAGGAACAAAATGTGTCACACTATCTCAGTCTGAAGTCTCCTTGTTGGCAACAGTGTATTCACAGTGCAAAGGTGATCATCTTTGCTGAGGCAAAGGACAGTTACGTTAGATGTGCCATAACAGAATGCAAAATTGGTACAGAGTAATAATTTTTTTCAGAGAAAATTCAGTTTGTGTTTTTGAAAAGTCAGGATTTTTTCCATTTGTTTTTAACCTCTTGAAAGTTGGATTGAATGTAGTCAGGTCACTTCTTATCACCCAGAAAAAAACTTACTGAATCCTCCATAAATATGGGAAATGTAAACAAGTTAAATAAGTTCTCTATACTTTGAGATAATATAATGCCAGCTGGGAAAACCTGACAGCAACATAACAGGGCAAATGCTTGTGATCAAATGCTCTAGACCAACTGCACTTAAGACGGGAGTAAAATGAAGGAAAGTCTTGGTTCAAATGGTCCAGAATGAAGATGTAATTTTGACAATTCCAGGTAGAGAGGTAAGAATAAAGGCATAGTGATGGCAAGTACATGGTAAGTTTCAGACACAGAGATCAGACCAATTTGGTTTGGCTTGAGGACTTCAAGATAAGTAACAAGACCAGTCTGGAAAGCTAGGTTGGAGCTGGCCTGGAGCCTTATTCATCAAAGCTTTGGACTTCAACCTAACTCAAGGTTTCTGAACAGGGTTAAGTGACATGATAGTAAGTGGTAATGTACATATAGAGATGTGCAGTGATGTTCGGGGTGGAGTGGGGAGGAAGAGCCTGGAAGCTAGCTCAGGGGATGGTTACTTTAGTAACTCAAAAACGACCAAAAACACCAGAAGACAGAGTAACGGGAAAAAAAAAAAAAACTACTTCATTTATATAACACGTCTACAGTTTACAAAGGACTTTCACTTACATGATCTCATTTTACCCTCAGAACAATTTGTAAAGTAAACATCTGTCACATTTCACAAGTAAGAAAATGCTGCTCAGGCATATCTTTTCATGACTCTTTGCCATTCTATGATGCTTTTCATGACTACTGGTCTCTTAACTACTATACTATAAGCTCCATGAGAGTATATAGGGCCCGTGTTGATTTTTGTCCTGGTGTCCCAGTTGCCTTGCAAAGAGCCCAACTCGGTGCCTGACTCTTGTAGATACTCATCAAATATGTGATAGATAAGGGAGCAAATGAAGAGCACATTTCCTCTTTCACTCTTGTTCAACCAAATTTTATTTTATTTTGCTTTGTTTTAAATGATTGCTGACAACAGAAAAGCTTTGACAATTATAATACTTCTTTTTAGCACTTCCTAGACAAAAAGACCTCGTTTTTTCCCCCAGGAAGGAAAAAGAAAAAATGCACAAGAAGAAATATCAGATTCTCTGCCACCTTCACAGTATTTTCAGAAAGTCACACTAAGTGATATATTACTAAGGATACAAAGGAGGTTAACACTGGGTAGTTATTTTTTTTAATATTCAATTTTCTTGCAGAATGAAACAGATACTAAGATAAATAACTATGTATATGAGCATGTATAGTGCTGAAGGTAAGAAACCCTGGCTTAGAACACTTGTTCAGGAAAACAAAAAAATGCTCCAAAGAATAATGGAAACATATCAAAAGGACACTGGACAAATCTGGGACAATTTACACATCAATAAAAATAATGAGAGTAATAAAAAGATTAGAGCTAATTGAATAAAAAAGAAAACCATTCATCCATTATGATATAAATTAATAAATCAAAATCTAAAGTTTGATGAGGAATGGGATAGTTACATAGTTTCAAAATACTTATCCACAAAATACTAACTAATTACAAATGGAAAAAGAATAACCTATCAAAGGAAAAGCCTGGCAGATACCACATTCAGCTGCTGCTCATCAAAAATAAGACAAATTGAAATTTATGCCACCTGATATGATACAATGAGACAGCATCATTTCTGTGATATTCCTGCCAAAGATGTATAACCTGAGTTTAATCTTAAGAATATCAGACAAACCCAAATTGAGGGACATTCTACAAAATAACAGGCCTATAATCTCCAGACACATCAAGACCATGAAAATCAAAAGAAAGGCTGAAGAAGACTTGGCAACTAAATGAAAAGCATGATTCTGTACTGGATCTTTCTGTTCTCACCAAAAAAGGAAGGGGGGGGATTTTATTGGGGCAATTGGTCGAACTTGAATGGGGTCTGAGGAGTACTGGATGGTAATAATGTGTCAATATTCATTTCCTGATTTTGATGGTTGCATTGTACTTATGTAGGAGAATGGCCTTACTGTAGGAAATACACACTAGGGTATTCCTGAGTGATGAAGCATCATCTAGATGGACAACTTACTGCCAAAGGTACGGGGTGGGGGGGTTTCTCCACTGTATTTATAACTTTTCTGTTTTTGACTGTTAAAAAAATTTGTAATTTTTAAAATGATTAGATAGATCTCTTCAAAATGAGAATAATAAATATAATCTTAATATATACATATGTATTCTTTCCAACTAGAGTGTTCGGTTTGTAGGAAGAGTACTAAAGGGGTCTTACATTCGATCACTAGGAAAGTAGTGTGAACCAGTGGTACACAACAAAAAACAAAAGCAAACACAGCTTTATGTGTTGTAACCTTTACTTCAAACTCTAGTTCATCACATAACCTTGGAAGATTTTTCACCCTTCTGAGGGGGTCTCAATATCCTTATCTATAAAAGTGGAAAAAAACATCTTTTTACAGAGTGGCTCTGAGGATGAAATGAGATGGCATGTTTGAGAATGTCTATCAGATTATAAACCCTCAAAACTAGTTCTCTCCCGTTTCCAAGCAATCTATTTACAGCTTGCATTTTAGTAAATCTAAGAAGTAGGTTTCCCAATCTCAAATACTTTTCAGGTTAAAGGGATAAAGATCTTTTACTTTGATCCCTTCTTTACAGATAAGGAAATGAGACTCTGGACTTATGGAAGGCAAGGCGAACCACCTCCCATTACAGAGACAGCAGCATTGGTCTGGAGCTCCAAGCACTTGGACATGTTCTCATTTCATCTTCTCTGAAGCAAGTGCTATTATTTACAGGGGAGGAAATCAAGGCTCAAGCAAGATTAAGAAACTTACTCAGAATTCAGGTCTAACTCCAAAATTCATGAATTTTCCCACTAAGTGTCATCTCTGTCATTTCCAAATGTGAATAAGAAAGACACCACACATATACAGTCCTCCCTCGCCACTTCGCGCTTCGACTTTCACAGCTCTACATTTGAAAAAAACCGCGACAGAGTGAGGCCGCACAAGTCGAAGCGCGAAGTGAGGGACGACTGTATATAAATAAAGTATCCTACTTCAGGAAAATTCATTTATCGCAGTAGAGTCTGGAACTGATTAACCGCGATAAATGAGGGCCGACTGTATACGTTTGAAAGGGTTTCCTGTATCCTATGCACTCAAGAAATTATTGTTACTCAAACAGTTGCCAAAATGTAAAACAAATCATTTAACCCCTAAGTCTTTGTCCATCAGCATTTTCAGTAATTTACAATGATCTTGTCCACTCTCCCACCCCAAATTTGCTTACTAAAAATCATCAACAGTGCTAGATGAGATCAATTTCTCAAAATGTCTTTCTACCTTAAGCAGTTTTTCTTATTCTTGCTGTTTAAAGCAAGGTTCTTGACCTGGAGTCCTAGGGTCCATGAAGAGAACTCAGGGGTCTATGAATTTGAATGCAAGTTTTTATATTTGTTTTCACTAACCTCAAATTGGAATTTAAGATTTCCTTCAAATATGAGTGTAGGCAACAAATCACAGCAACATTAGCAGTGACTCTGTCACCACAGAACAGATATTTTCATCACATTACAGATGATACAGATATATATATATATATATATATATATATATATATGATTGATTTTCTGTTTAATCCTATGTAATTTTCTTTTTAAAAAATCCTCACCCAAGGATATGTTCTATTGATTTTTTGAGAGAGAGGGAAAGGGAGAAACATCAGTGTGAGAGAGAAATGTCGATTGGTTGCTTCCCCTACATGCCTGGTGGGAAGTGAACCCGAGACCTAGGTATGTGTCCTGACCAGGAATCAAACCCACAACCTTTTGGTGCATGGGATGACACTCCTACCAAATGAGCCTCCGGCCAAGGCGATCCTATGTATTTCATTTATTTAAAACCATTAATTTGAGAACAGGTCCACCAGCTTCACTAGTTTCCCAAAGGGGTACATGAATACCAAAAAGCTTAAGAACCCTAGTTTTGAACAACAAAGTTGTTAATCTGCTGAGAATTTGAGAGAATACAGGAAAAAACGTTTGGCTTTTAAACACGAGTCACTTACACTTTCAACTTGGTTCCTATACTGTGCTCTCCTTTGTAGCAGCTACAAAGATAAAACATTACCCTTTCCTCAAACTAGCAGAAAAGGAGACAAAAATAAGTAACAAAGTAGATTGTCTTAAGTATAAGAGGAGAAAGACAAAAGAAACCTTGAACTCAAACAATGAAGAAATTCTCTCATTCTCACCAAACAAACAAGGCACCAGGTAAAGGAAGAATAGGAAAACTAGTCTAGCTTAGTTGCTCCTATACCCTCGAATCAGAGGGTACAGGCAGCCCCTACTGGCCTAGCCTAGCAGAGGGCAAAGGGAAACAGACATCATGAGGAAGCAGCTGGGCAGTGACTGGACACTGCTTCCCAGCCAGAGGAAGCAGCTCCTGGGTCCTGATTTAACCCTTTGTAGAGCTGGTAAGCCCTTTCTATTCCAGAGATGGTTCTGGAAAAGGAATTTATACAAGAAATTTTCTTTACATGCTATAGATGGGAAAATGCACAAGGGGATACATGGAGTGGTGTTTCAAAGTAAGATGACTTTTACTTAATTTGTACAACCAAAATATAGTATGTCTGTCTAATGACATTTTATTTATAGCATCATATTCGTTTTACAGTAGCTAACTAAGAAAGTGGCAAATGAGCCACTCTCTAAATATTTAGAACTTAACTTACAAAACAAGATGTTTAAGTAAGGTGATTTGCTCAAAGCTTTCCCCACTGAATTTAAATTCCACAATACTGTTACACCACATCAACAAAACAACACTAGGTAAAAGATAAAACTACCCTAGGGAAAGACCACAAACCTTATAAATATCTATTTTATATCATTAGAACTGTCTTCTAATATTTACCAACACCATTAGAAACCCACATTTACAATGTTTTCTTGACCATTCTCCCGATTTAGCTCCATCCACTACCGAGCACCTCCTTTGTTCCTGGCACTACCCTAGGGATGGCTGACCATGATGCAAAGCTCAGTCTTGCTCTAAAGGGTTCTACGATTAAGGACAGAGCAACTGGGGATATTTTGGAAATTCAAGGAAGAAAAGGGAGCATTAACAGTGGGTCAAGAGAGCTGCAAACAGCTTCCCCAAAAGCAGAGTGATGAACTTCATCTTGAAGGATGGACAAAACTTTGGAAAGGTAGAGGAAAGAGTGAAAGACATTCTAAGCAGGGCAAGCAGCATACAAAAGGCAACAAGGTAGGCATGAGGCTGGCATCAGCTGTGTGTGTGTGTGTGTGTGTGTGTGTGTGTGTGTGTGTGTGTGTGTGTGTGTAGGGGAGCATGTTTGCATGGAAGGTTAACAGGAGAGATCAGTCTGCTGATGTACAGGATAACAAGGCCACACAGAAGAGTGTACATAGCATGCAAAAGTTATACTCTACACAAAAGGCAACAAACAGGAAAGATTTGAGAAGCACCGTACTACATTTTAAAGTGTGCCTGTCAGCTGACCCATATGCAGTTAAAGGATAGTTAGGAGTAGAGGCAGACCAGCAGGAAGGTGCTGGACTAGCCCAGGAGTGACAGGCTGAAAGCTTGGTTGAAAGGTGGAGAAGCAGCCATCGGAATGGTGAGGAAAGACTGAACCTAAGAGACATTGCAAAGTAGGAAGTAACAGAAAAATCAGAAATGACTCCAAATTCATTATCATGTAAAAGGCCAAAGAGTAGTGAAGAAGAACTGAGTTTTAAGATTGGGGGACATGTCAAAGACTGGTGCATTCCATTGTGACTTCTATGGATTCTGTGGTTAAGAGTGGGCCATCCGGGTGAAGAGTTCCAGGAGCAGCTAAAAACTAGGCTGCTGTCAGACAACCAAGTACAAGACAAGCTGAGCTGTAGATTTACAAGTCAACCGGCCCAGTGCAGGTAGCTACATATCAGAAAAACCCAAGGAGAAAGAACAGAGAATGAAGAAGAGGAAAGGAAAAAAGGGAGAAAGGAATTAACACTTTTTGTCAGCCACTACAAGAGTCACTTTGCACACATTAAATAGAGAGGAAATCTAGAGATGGGAAACCAAGAAAACTTCCTCACAAAGAGTATACCATCAACAAAGCCAAATATGAAAGGAAGAAGAATGAAGACTGAGAAATGGCACTAGATTTGCCAATGCGAAGATCACTTAACCCCTGGGAGACTTTCTAGTTGTGTTGTAGAAGCAGAGGCTGTGATATGGGTGGCTGAGAAGAAAACGGGTAGATACAAAGTGAATGCAATGAATGAGAAACAAGTGTATATTCAGATATCTGGGCAGCAAAGGCGTATGATTTAAAGGCCACTTAAAAAGGGCAGGAATGTCATGCAGTTCTTCTAATACTTTTTTTTTTTTTTCTTTTGGTAATTAGGAAAACACTGATCAATAAACCTCAAAGGTTAGGGCCCATACTGCACATTATTCAAGGTGCTAGAATTAAAGGAAAATGACAGATACATTTTAGTTTTTGCAGGCTCAATTCCATGATCAACAAATAGAGTTCAGCTATAAATATAACAAATAACATATATTGATTAAAGCATATTCCACCTGCTTTACAGTTGAAAAGCTAACACCTCTCAAAACTGAGTGCTAAAGATACTAACAAAAATACAAAGATTGTTATGCTACAAAAAATTACAAATATTTCCCAAATCCTAAACCATGTTTTTACAAGTAAAACATCTGAAAGACCAATCACAATCATCTAGAAACTTGCTATAGGAATTGTAGTTCTATAAGATTTGATTATAATGTTGGCAAAAACACTTACTGGTTGAATGAAAAAATTTTTCCATTTGCTTCCAGTACTGAGCCTTAACTGTATATAGTCCAACCCATTCATAAAACTTGCTAAGTTAAAACTTATGCATTAGTCTGTATTCAAAATAATGAAGTAGTCATTCTTCAGTCTTTCACCTGAAGAATAAGCTCTTCCACAGAGGGGACCACAAGTAATATCTATAAACCTAGAATGGGCAGAATATGACATGAGTTCAACTCTTGGTGGTATATATGGCTGAGTTGTTCAAAGCTGACCAAAGGCAAGCATTCTGCTAAATTCACCTTTCTGTCCACTACTGGTTCTGAATTTCTTCTTCTTCTTCTTTTTTTTGCATTTATCTTCAGATAGAGTGGGAGGGAGAGAGGGGGGGAAGAGAGAGAGAGAAATATCGATGTGAGAGAGACACATCGAGTGGCTGCCACCCACACGACCCCAACCGGGGCCGGGGACAAACTGCAGCCGAGGTACGTGCCCTTGGCAGGAACCAAACCCAGGACTCTCTGATCCGCGAGCCAACGCTCTAACCACTGAGCCAAACTGGCGAGGGCTTGAATTTCTTAATACTGAACAGAATGCAAGAACCATGCCACCAGATAAAAGAATTCTGAACAATAGGTTCCTATGGATTCTTAAATTTATTTGAAATGTAGGAAACATTTACTATACTTACAGAGTTATTAATTCAGGATGCAAACCTCATGTGTTACAAAGCATGGCTTGATATCATCTTACCTCATATAAACAAAGCAGTTTTTCCAGGTAAGAACATAATAGTGTTTTTCAATAAAAGATGAAAAGTAAAATGTTGAACTTATGATCATTCTCCCCCACCTTTCATCAGAAACATTCTTACAAATTACTATTGCAAAAAAAGTACATTTTGTTTTAGAATATAATGAGGACTTCTAAAAATCTCCTGTGAGGAATTTTTAATTACTTACACCTTGAATGAAGTAACAGAAGACTCCAGAATAAACAAAAAATTGTGTAACTCATTCGAATTACGAATGATTTAAAATTGCATCCATTTTGTCACATTCCAGAAAATGATTATAACTAAGCATATTACTGTGTTTACTCTTATTTTTTTCTTTCCCCCAAATACTCTCACAATTTTGTTACTATTATATAATAATCAGTTAGTTAGTAGCTTTAACTACTTAGAGAAGGAACGTGGCTAACTTACGAAGAATGTTATTAGTGCACTGAGGTCAGGGAGGAAGAGAAGCAACGTGACAACTGAATGCTAGCTGTGCCAGGCACTCTGAAATATGATGACCTCGTCCATTCCACTACTCTTTGAAATGCTCCCATTTTAAAGGTCAGGAAGTGAGGGTTAAAGAAGTTATTTAACTTGCCCAAGGTTATACAGCTAGTAAATGACAGCCAACTCCAAAATAGAAGTTCTTTCTCCATTATACCAAGCTGCAATTCAAAAACAAAATCTTTACATGTAAGCTTTTCCCAAAATGGATTTCCTCCTCTAGTATTTTCTCTTTGACATTTTACTGTACATTCTAAAGCCTCAATTCAGGAAATAAGACCACTTCTTCTAAAGTTTTTTAAACCACCACCTAATCAGCTAAACGATATGTAAGAAATACATCTGAGAGCTGTCATTGGTAACAGGAATTCCTTTGTAAAAAGCTCTGGGGAACAACAGCACATCTAGTCTACCTTATAATTTTATAGCTATTTTACAACACTCTTTATTCTCACATCACAAAATCAGATGTCCTAATACCTAGGACATAGAGGAGTATCCTAGGCTCTCTCAGGATGGGACTTTTGAGAAGAAACAGATCCTTAATGACTGCTGATGGAATGAATAAAGACAGAGTTAGCATAAAGCATAAAGCAACTTCACCTCAACAAAAGTCATTTTAAAAGCCAAAATCATCTCTGAATCAAGTTAAAAGTAATAGACTTTCCACACTCACTTCCTATAAATATTTGCATATGTGATGAATGTGAAATTGAATCTTTCTGTTTTAATTTCTATTTCCTCAATTAAAGTCACAAGAATGGCTATAATAAGAGAGTGAAATGTGGACAAACTGACCTGAAACTAATATATAATGATATCGAACATCAACTGTAACTGAAAAAGAAAAAAAAGAAAATGTGGACAAACTAAAAGCCTCATACATCACTGGTGAGAGTGTATGGTGCAACCACTTTGGAAAACAATTTGGCAGTTTTTTCAAAAAACTAAATATAAAGTTACCATATGACCCAACAATTTCACTCTTAGGTATGTACAACTAAGAGAAATGAAACTATTACACACAAAAACTTGTACATGAATGTCCATAACAGCATTATTTATAAAAGTCAAAACATGGAAACAACCCAAATTTCCATCAAATAATGAATGAATAAAAAGTGATATATCCATGCAGAATATTATGTAACAATAAAAAGAAATGAAACACTGATACATGATACAACATGGATGAATCTTTAAAACTTTATACTAAGTTAAAGAAGTAAATCACAAAAGATCACATATAACATTTATACAAAATGTCCAGAATAGGCAATCTAGAGACAGAAAGTGGATTAGTTGTTGTCTCAGGCGGAGGATGCAGGGGAGGAAGAATAGGGAGTAACTGCTAATGGGTACAAAGTTTATTTCTGGATTAATGAAAATGTGCTACAATTAAGATTATGATGATGGCTGCACAACTCTGTACATATACTAAAAACCACTGAATTGTACACTTTAAGTAGGTGAACTTTACAATATGTAAACCATATTTCAATAAAGCTCTTTTTAAAATAAAAGAAAAAAATCAAGCCTACAATTGTGTTTTTCATTTTTCTGCCTCAAATGGTAAGGCATGCACTAGGGAAATCTTATTTCATCAAAAACAATATACTTTTTTATTCTGTTATTTAGACTGCTGTCTTTTTGGCATCCTACTTTTAGCTGTAAAAGAAAGAAAAGCATCCTAGCCTGGCCAGTGTGGCTCAGTGGTTGGGCGTCAACCCATGCACCAAGAGGTCGCCAGTTCGATTCCTGGTCAGGGTTGTAGGCCCGATCCCCAGTGGGGGGCATGCAGGAGTCAGCCAATCGATGTTCTCTCTCATTGATGTTTCTATCTCCCTCTCCCTCTCCCTTCCTCTCTCTCTAAAATAAATAAAGAAAAAAAAAGAAAAAGAAAGAAAAAAAAGAGGCCTGGAGGGACGGCTAAGTTGGTTGAGTGTGATTCCGTCCACCAAAAAGGTCACTGCATGTGCCCAGAGTTGGGGGCTCAATTCCCAGTAGGGGTCATGCAGAAGGCAGCCAATCAACTGATCGATCAATCAATGTTTCTGTCTCACATCAATGTTTTTCTCTCCCTCTCCCTTTCTCTCTCTCTAAAATCAACAAAAACATATTTAAAAAGAAAATATGGGCTTTCTAAAATCCAGAACAGAGTCATTAAAAAAATTAAATACAAAGGAAGAAAAATCATTAGAATTTTAAGTTCACACTCTTAACTCCAAAGTAGGAGTGATTTGCTTAGTGTCAGACACCAAGGGCCGCTTTGAGCTCTAATAACCTTACAATCACAGCCCTGATCATCAATGCCAGCCTCAAGCCACAGCCCTGTCAATCTAGCTGAGGTTGGGATGAGCATATATCTGACTTTTTTTTTTCTTTATTGATTTCAGAGAGAGAGAGGAAAGGAGAGGGAGAGAGAGATGGAAACATTGATGAGAGAGAACATTGATTGGCCGCCTGCCTCCTGCATGCCCCCCACTGGGGATCTGGCCCACAACCTGGGCATGTGCCCTGACCAGGAATCGAACCAGCGACCTCTTAGTGCATGGTCGATGCTCAACCACTGAGCCACATCGGCCAGGCGCATATATCTGACTTTTAAAACAATGTCTAACTTGCCCAACATTGTACTGTCTCACATGGTGAACAGAGCTCCTGTTCTCCACATACTAACTTCCTACAGTGAGATTTTAAAGTTTTTGCAAATCTCGAGTGTGTAATGGTATCTAACAGTGTTCTAATTTGTATTTCCCCAATTAAAGTGAGGTTAAACATCTTTCCTTATGTTTATTGACCACTGGATTTCCTCTTTTGATAAGTACCTGCTCAAATCAATTTTCTATTGGCTACCTTTCTTACTTATTGATTTGAAAGAGATCTTTATATATTCTGATAATTACATGTGATTAAAATTTATTCTCCAACTCTGTGACTAATTTTTTCATTCTTTATGGTGTCTGTTGATAACGGTTTTAATTTTAATGCAGTCATATTTACCAATCTTTTCTTTTCTGTTAGTGTTTTTGCACCTTAAGAAATTCTTAACTCATAGACACAGACAAGAGTATGGTGGTTACCAGAGGGAAGGGGGGTGGGAGATAGTAAAAAGTAAAGGGGGTCAAATCTATGGTGACAGAAGATTTGACTTTGGGTGGTGGGCACACAATGCAATATACAGATCATGTATCATAGAATTATATATTTGAAACCTATATTTTATTAACCAATGTCACCCCCAATAAATTTAATTAAATTTAAAAAAAAGACGATGTTGCAGTTTAGGTTCCAGACCACCACAATAAAGTAAGTATCACAATTTTTAAAAAAGAAGAAAAAAGAAATTCTTCCCCACCCTGAGATCACAGAGATCTCTTCTGTTATCACCTAAGTGTTTTAATTATGCCTTTTGCATTCAGTTTTACAATCCAGCTGACATGAGGAAAAGCTCCAATTTCACTGTTTTCCCTACAAATTACTGGGAAGTAGATCTGACTCCAGTACCAAGCTGGGCTCAACCACTAAACAAAAGGAAACTAATAAAATGCTCCTTTTGTTGAGGGCCTACTATGCCAGGCAGTATACCGAGTATTTTATATACATTATATAAATATACAATAATTCTGTAAAGTACATTATTACTATTTCCATCTTACAGATTATAAAGAAATCGAGGTGCCTGGCTGGTGTGGCCCAGTGGTTGAACGTTGACCCACGTACCAAGAGGTCGCGGGTTCAATTTCCAGTCATGGCACATGCCCAGGTTGTGGGCCTGAACCCCAGTGGTGGGCATGTAGGAGGTGGCCAATCGATGCTCTCTTTCATCAGTGTTTCTCTCTCTCTCTCTCTCTCCCTCTCCCTTCCTCTCTCTCTAAAATCAATAAAGAAAAAAAAATTGAGGTTAAGAAACATGTCCACAATATTAAAAGGTAAAGATGGAATTGTTATTGCCCGGCTGGTGTGGCTCAGTGGACTGAGCATCGTCCCATGGACTGAGAGGTCCTAGCTCAATTCCCGGTAGGGGCACATGCCCGGGTTGTGGGCTCGATCTCCAGTGCGGGGGCATGCAGGAGGCAGCTGATTGATGTTTCTCTCTCACATCGATATTTCTATCTCTCTTCCTTCCTCTCTCTAAAAAATCAATTTTAAAAAAAAACGAGCCCTGGCTGGTTTTGCTCAGCGGTTAGAGCGTCGGCCTGTGGTCCAGAGACACCTGGGTTTGGTTCCCGCTAGGGGCACATACCTCGGTTGCAGTTTGTTTCTGGCCCTGGTTGGGTAGTGTGGGTGGCAGCCACTCGATGTGTCCCTTTCATGTCAATGTTTCTCTCTCTCTCTCCCTCTCTCTCTCTCTCTCTCTCTCTCTCTCTCTCTCTCTTCCTCTCTCTCCCTCCCACTCTATCTGAACAAAAAATGGAAAAGTGTCCTCAGGTGAGGATTAAATAAATAAATAAATAAATATGGAATTGTTATCTAATTAATGCCTGTGTTTTTTCTACCATACCACATTTTTTATGTAAGAATTTGGTCTCTGGATAAAAGAAGAAACAGTTTCATTTTGAAGATGCTGCAGTCACTTTATTCTCCAGGCCCACTAATATAGTGATGCTAGTCATGTAACATATTTACTGAGTGCCTATTACCTGCCTGACATTGCCGCATGTTCTGGGGATCAAATGATGAACAAAGTCCCTATCCTCTTGGGGTCTTACAGTCTAAACTGATCGTAAGTACTCTCCCGTGTCGATCCTACATGACTTAGTCTTACACACTTAATAAAGAAAACCTTCCTCAAATAGCAGAATGACAGGACTGCAACATGAGTTGCTGCAACTTAGATATACAGCAACTTGGAGAAACTCCACTATTCACACTGAGACAACCTCACAAAATAAAGCATCCCCTGTCTCTTTCCTTCTCTTGCAGTTCACTTTTTTCGCTTTTTAAAAATTATCAGCAATCTTCCAAAAGTAATTACCTTAAGAATATGATTGTAACTTCTTGTAAGCACCTTGAGCTATTTCTAAACCCCTTTCCTCCTCTTCTTAAAAAGATACATTTCAGCCCTGGCCAGTTTGGCTCAGCAGTTAAGAGCGTCGGCCCGCAGACCAAAGAGTCTTGGATTCGATTCTGGTCAAGGGCATGGATCTCGGTTGCAGTTCGATCCTCGGCCCTGATTGGGATCGTGCAGGAGGCAACCAGTCAATGTGTCTCTCACATCAATGTTTCTCTCCTTCTCTCTCTCTCTCTCTCTATCTCTCTCCCCCCTCCTTCCCTCCCCCCCCCTTCTTCCCTCCCTCCCATTCTATCTGAAGATAGATGAAAAAATATCCTCGGGTGAGGATTAAAAAAAAAAAAAAAAGATACATTTCAATGTACAGTAAGCAGTAATACACTTCTGGCTCTTATTTAATAAAAATTGGTTATCTATGCCTATTCAGATAACTAAAGAATACAAGAACTAGGAGGAGTTAACTATGCAGAACAACGTGAGGGTGCCAACAACTTCCTTTATTTTCTGACCACCTGCTAGCATCTGCTTCTATTCTCAAACCAAGGAAACCCCCTGATGCTCTTAGATTCACCCCTTTCACCTACTTAATAATACAGACCCTTCAGTTATTCCTTCTGTAGTAGATCCCTCTCTACCAAATTAGTCCCATCAAAACAACATACAAATATACTCTAATGCCACCATCTCAATAAAACTTCTCTTGACCCCCTCATGCCCCCAAGAACTTGCCCATTTCTCTGCTTTCCCTTCATATAAGAAGTCTTATCACATATACATATACATATACATATACATATACATATACATATACATATACATATGCTATTTCCTCCCTTCCCCCAATCTGGCTACAGACTATCCTAACACACTGGCATTGGTCTTGTCCAGATCATAATGACCTTCTTATTGCCAAATCCAATGGTCCCCTCTCTGATCTTACCAGGTCCCCCAGCCCCACAGTAAACTGTCCCTCATGCTCAAAGCATTTTCTCTCTCAGCTACTGTGACATTACTCTCCTGGTTTTTCTTCTTCCTCTATAGCCAATCATTTTCGGTGTCCTTTGCTGGCTCCTCCAGAGTAACACAAACTCTTAATTTTGGAATTCCTAAGAACTGGGTGCTAAATTCTCTTCTGTTTTTCCCATATACATTTCACATTCTCTCCCTAGATGATGTCATGTAAATTCATGGCTATAAATATATGAATCTTCTGAGGCTTACTCCCTGAGCTCCAGACACATACATCCAACTACTCATTTGGAATTTTCACTTTGTGTTGAGCAGGCAACCAAAACTCTAACTTGCTTCAAACCCCTCTCTCCCCAGGCTTCCCCATCTCAGTACTATGCAACCAACCAAGCCAAAAACTTAGAAACCATCACTGATGTCTCCCTCACCTTCACACCCTGTCCATTAACAAATTCTATGGAGTCTACTGGCACCGTACATCTTGAAATCAATCACTTCTCTCCCTTTTCACTGCGATCATCCCAATCCAATCCACCTGGACTATCTCAGTAGCCTCCAAACTGCCTCCCCTTTACCCTTGGAGGTCCATTCTCCATACAGCAGATAGATATCTTTTTAAAAGGCAAAGCAGACCCTGTCACAATCCTACATAAAGGTTTTCAGTAGCTTCCTAAATAATAAACACCAAACTCCTTACCAGGATCTACAAGGCCCTACAAGATCTGTTCCCTACTTACCACTCCATCTTCCTTCCACTCATACTCCCTCTATAGGTATCTAAATCACCACAGACCATGTCCTACTGCAGGGCCTTCACAAGTGCTATTCCCTTGCCCAAACTGCTCTTAACACAGCTGCTTCTCACACTTCATGTCTTAGTCTAAAATCATCTTATTCTCTAACATATCACTCAGTCTACCTGCCAAATACTTATCACAAATACTAGATTGTATGTATTTCCTTACTGGTTTATTATCTCTCTACCACAATATAAGCTTCCATCATCTTTAGGCTGTATATGCAATGTCAATAAATACTTGTAGAATGAATAGCAGAAAGAAGAAACACAAATGGAGAGTGGAGAAAGAGAAGGGAGAAAAGAAAATATTTCCCATCTATATCTAGGTTTCCACTAGAGTTTTATAATACAGATTTTTCCATACTGTAAATGAAAGCAGAGGTTCCCCACTGGCTAAGTTGAGTCTAAAAGTAATATTCTATATATAACCTAACCTATTTGTAAAGTATAGCCCTAGCAGCAAGCTGTTCATTTTACATTCATTGCCTTTCTATTGAAAGATCAAATTTAGTTATTGCTTCTCTACAACTAGTCTCGGGAGTTCCTAGTGCACACCTAAATTTGCCAAAGTAAATTAGGAGAAAATCTGCTTAAAACATAACGCCTAGAAAAGGAAAATATAAAATGTAAGTATTTTATGCCTAAATTAATTAGAAAATGCCTCTAAAATAGCAAAATATTAATTCAGGGTGATCAGTAAATGGGGATATGTTATATCAGTGTCTCTTCATTTCAGTATGTTTAATATTTCCAATAATAAAAACTTAAATAAATAAAAGTAAATGCCTCTAAGAAGTTAAAATCAAACAAATATCTGAGTCACAGATATTTTCCTGGCTCAAGTATACTCTGTTGCCATTTAGAGATTTAATTTAAATCAGTTGATCATTTCTTAAGATGTTTTCGTAAGACAGCAGCTCCTGAGCACCTGAGGACACAGGAAAGCAGGACAGTCTTCCCACCTACTCTGTGTCTCAGCCTTCTAGCCCCAGCACAACCAGCCCAGCACCTTTCCATGAGTTTCCAATAACCACAGCTCAAAAACTGAGCAACTTCAGGAGAGGAATAAAATCATTTAAAAGGGGAAAGGAGTGGAAACATGCAGGCGGAGAAAATAAATGTTTTTTGCTTAAATTCAAACAATATTTTTCTCCTAGAATTTCTCTTTAAAGTGGCACTTCAAATTCACAAAGGAACTTACAGAAGACAAAGTGCAAATATACCAGAGGCCAGTATCCCTGCCCAACACAGTTCCTTCTCTCATGGAGTCCTCTATAGCATTAAATAAAATGTTATGGCTTTCAGTAGTGAAAACAAATGTTAAGCCCTCAGTTATGAGGTAGCGCAAAGAACAGAAGAATCTAAGCTGCTCTGGCAGTTGTTAACTTTTTTGCTATAGAAATACTCTGGCCCTGGCCAGTTTGGCTCAGCTGTTACAGCATCGGCCTGCGGTCCAGAGAGACCCGGGTTCGGTGCCCGCTAAGGGCATGTACTTCGGTTGCAGTTTGTCCCCGGCCCTGGTTGGTCGTGCGGGTGGCAGCCACTCGATGTGTCACTTTCACATCGATGTTTCTCTCTCTCTCTCTTCCTCTCTCTCCCTCCCACTCTATCTGAACAAAAAATGAAAAAATGTCCTCGGATGAGGAGAAAAAAAAAAAAAAAGAAAGAAATACTCTGGTCTATGGGGGGAAAAATAATAGAAATTATTTTCGTTTGTTTGGCTCGAAGAAAATCATTTTTAAAATCCTATTAGAAATTAAGGAACTGCTGCTAGGTATGATTTTTTTTAATCCTCACCCAAGGATATTTTCTACATTGATTTTTTTTTTTTTAAGAGAGAGTAGAAGTAAGGGAGAGAGGGGGGGAGAGAGAGAGAGAGAAACATGGATGTGAGAGAGACATATCAATTGGTTGCCGCCCGCACAACCCCAACTGGGGCCGGGGATCAAACCTACAACCCAAGTACACGCCCTTGACCAGGAATCGAATCCGAGACCCTTTGGTGCAAGGGCCAATGCTCTAACCACTAAGCCACACTGGCCAGGTACTAGGTACAATTTTTAAAAACTGATTATATTCCTACAAGTGAATCCATAAAAATGATGAGATGGATCCAAACCAGCACATGAAAGATCCATTTATTTATGTTTACAAGTAGCACAGGACCATCCCTGAATAAAAATAATTAGCAATACACGCCCTGGCCGGTTTGGCTCAGCGGTTAGAGCGTCAGCCCGCGGACCAGAGAGGCCCGGGTTCGGTTCCTGCTAAGGGCACGTACCTCGGTTGCAGTTTGTCCCCGGCCCCAGTTGGGGTCGTGTGGGTGGCGACCACTCGATGTGTCTCTCTAATGTCGATGTTTCTCTTTCTCTCTCTTCCTCCCTCTCTCTCTCCTGCTCTATCTGAAGATAAATGCTAAAATGTCCTCGGGTGAGGATAAAAAAATTAATTAATTAATTAATTAGTTAATTAGCAATACAGAAATCAGAAACAACCTGATGAATGAAATAAGCTTGAACATAATTTGAACATAAATTATTTAATTCATCAAAAACATGATACATTACTCTGAAGATTTTTAACATTAAAATCCCTTAGGCCCTGGTTGTTTTGGCTCAGAAGTTAGAGCATCAGCCTATGGACTAAAGGGTGGTGGTTTGATTCCTGGTCAAGGGCACGTACCTGGGTTGCAGGTTCGATCCCTGGCCCCAGTCAGGGTTGTGCAGGAGGCAAACAATGGATGTGTCTCTCTCACATCAATGTTTCTTTCTCTCTCCCCCCCCCCCCCACTCTCCCTCCCTCCCTCCCTTCCACTCTATCTAAAAATCAATGGAAAAATATCCTCAGGTAAGGATTAACCACAGGAAAAAAAAAAATCTCTTAGAATTTCAGGTTTTGGGGGGGAAGGATGTGAATTTTATAAAAAATAAATTAGGGTAGAATTCTAAATCTGTAGATGTAATCATTGCATAGAATTTCATTTTGTCTTTCTTTTTTTGGAGATATGGGTGGAGGAGGAAGTTTCTTGGTCTATCAATGACAGACCTCACATCCAAGAAAACAGACACTCAACCTAAATCCTTGGACCTAGTAAACTATGGAAAAGAGCCAGGGAACAGAGGTCCCACCAATTCCTACCATTTCTACTACTTTCTCCCTCTACATCTTGAGAGATTAAAAATGTTGCTGCCCTGGCTGGTATGGCTCAGTGGTTAGAGCATCAGCCTGCAGAACAAAGGGTCGTGGGTTCGATTCCAGTCCAGGGCATGTACCTCAGTTGCAGTTCAATCCCCAGCCCTGGTTAGGGTCATGCAGGGGGTAACCAATGGATGTGTCTCTCACATTGATGTTTCTCTCTCTCTCTCCCTCCCACTCTTATCTGAAAATCAGTGGAAAAAGTGTCCTCAGATGAGGATTAAAAAATAAATAAAAAAATAAAAATGTTGCTATCCCTAACAAAACAAAACAAAAAGTTCATCAGTGTTGGATTCACATCATAAATATTGACAAGCACTATACAACAATAATGAACACTCAGGAAGGGAGGGAAAAAAAAACAATCCCATTTACCATCACAAAAAATAAAATACCTAGGAATAAACTTTAGCAAGGAGGCAAAAGACCTGTTCTCAGAAAACTAAAGGACATTGAAAAAAGAAATAGGGGAAGATATAAGAAAGTGGAAACATATACCATGTTCATGGATTGGAAGAATCAACATCATTAAAATGTCCATATTACACAAAGCAATCTACAGATTCAGTGCAATCCCTATTGAAGTACCAACGGCATATTTCACATCTCTAGAACAAACACTCCAAAAGTTTATATGGAACCATAAAAGACCCCAAATAGCCACAGTAATCTTGAAAAAGAAGAACAAAGTGGGAGGAATCATAATACCAGATATCAAGTTATACTACAAAGCCATCATAATCAAAACAGCCTGGTACTGGCACAAGAACATATAGATCTATGGAACAGAACAGAGAACCCAGATATCAACCCAAGACAGTATGCACAATTAATATTTGACAAAAGAAGCAAGAGCATACAATGGAGAAAAGACAGTCTCTTCAATAAATGGTGTTGAAAATTGGACAGCTATATGCAAAAAAATGAAACTAGACCACCACCTTACACCATACACAAGAATAAACTCAAAATGGATAAAAGACTTAAATGGAAGTCGTGAAACCATAAAAATCCTAGAAGAAAATGGAGGCAGAAAAATCTGAGACATCATACGTAGCGAAATTTCTACTGATACATCACCCAGGGCAAGAGAAACAAAGGGAAAAATGAATAAATGGGACTACATCAAACTAAAAAGCTTCTATGCACAGCAAAAGAAACCAGCATCAAAATGAAAAGGGAACCCACTCTCTGGGAGAACATATTTGCCAACGATATATTGGATAAGGGGTAAATATCCAAAATATATAGAGTGCTCATACAACTCAACAAAAGGAAGACAAACAATCCAATTAAAAAATGGGCAGAGGATCTGAATAGACACTTCTCCAAACAAGACATACAAATGGCCAATAGACATATGAAAAAATGCTCAACATCACGAATCATCAGAGAGATGCAAATGAAAACAACTATGAGGTAGTACCTCACACTTGTCAGAATGTCTACCATCAACAAAGCATCAAACAACAACTGCTGGCAAGGGTGTGGAGAAAAGGGGACTCTAGTACACTCCTGGTGGGAATGCAGATTGGGGCAGCCACTATGGAAAACAATATGGTATTTCCTCAAAAAACTTAAAAATGGAACTGCCATTTGACCCAGTGATCCCACTTCTCAGAATATATCCTAAGAAGCCTGAAACACCAATCAGGAAGAATATATGCACCCTTATGTTCTTAGCAGCGCTATTTACAATAGCTAAGATCTGGAAACAGCCCAAGTGTCCATCAGTAGATGAGTGGATAAAAAAGCTGTGGGGCCCTGGCCGGTTTGGCTCAGCAGTTAGAGCGTCAGCCTGCAGTCCAGAGAGACCCGGGTTCGGTTCCCACTAAGGGCACAAACCTTGGTTGCAGTTTGTCCCCAGACCTGGTTGGTCGTGCGGGAGGCAGCCACTCGATGCTGGAGAGTATTACGCTAAGCAAAATAAGCCAGTCAGAGAAAGACAAGTACCACATGACCTTACTTCTTTGTGGAACATAATGAACAAAATAAGCTGTCGACCAAAATAGATCCAGAATCATGGAAGTAGGGAACAGACTGACAAACCTCAGAGGGATGGGGGTGGGAGGGGTGGGAAGAGATAAACCAAAGAACTTATATGCATACATGCACAACCAATCAACAGGGACATTAGCTGGGGAAGGCAGGAGAGGGTGGGAGAGGGAAGGAGTGGGGTCAATGGGGAGAAAAGGAGGAGATTTGTAATACTTTCAACAGTTAAAAAAATATATCGACGAGCACTGAACATGAATATAGTTAGTGAGAAAGTAGACTTAGACATTGGTATCCTTGTTTACAAAGAAGAGAAGGAGGAAAGGAAGAAGAGCAACGAGATCCTGGCAGTGTCTGTGGAGAGTGAGAAGCAAAGGGAGTAGCACCCAGAGGTGCCACAAACACAAGCCCGTCTCATCTTAGACCTGCCAAGGACAGCAGGGCTCTGAGTAATGACTCTGTAATCAGATTAGGGGAGGCCAGTATGATCCTTTAGGTGACAGATCTAATCTTGAACACAACTGGGCCTAAACACTGATTTACTAAAGTCACGGAAATGAGCACTTAATCACACAAAGAGATCATGGCCACTGAAGATATGTTTCCTGTTGTATTCCATTTCTAGGGCTGAATTCAGTTTTGTGGTTCAACACATGGATGTGACTAGGCTAAATTGGGATTTAATTCTTAGCTTTCTAACGTTTCACTCGCAATCTAGTATTTTACCCTGTGCTATTAATTTGGCATCACAGCCCAAACTACTCACTTAAGTTTGTTCTACATCTAAGTTTACCTCCACATGTGAACTGAATAAATATCACCTGTGCTGAATAGTTTATTGTGGTACTTTGCCCCACACCTACCCTTCTACACTCTCTCTAACTCATCAGGCCTAGAATCTACATCCCTAAACCCCTTGTCATCTGTGCCCCCATTAGGTTCTGGCAGCAGCACTGGCAGGAGTCCAAGCTCCTCTGTGGTGGCAGTGAACTCCAGCAGCAAAAGTGAAAAACGGGGGTTAGTGGGCTTCCCCCTTAGTTCCTCCAGCCTTTCCTTTTGTATCCAATTCCTAAAATTATATCCCCTTTTGACTGAAGTACTTGGAGTGGTTTCCTGACTAGACACTGACTGGTGGATAGCCCGCCAAATTCTGAATTTCTGTAATTCACAGACCAGGATGGGGAGCTATGCTATGAAATGTTCATTCATCGATTTGTTCCCCCCCCCAAATTTTTTTGAGAGAGAGAGGAAGGGAGAGAGAGATAGAAACATCGATGCAAGAGAGAAACATCGATCAGCCAACTCCTGCACACCCCCCACAGGGAATCGAGCCTGCAACCTGGGCATGTGCCCTGACTGGGAATGGAATCGGGACCTCTCAATCCATGGGATGACACTCAATCCACTGAGCCACACTGGCTGGGCTTTTCAACATTTTTTTTTACTGAGCACCTACTATAGGGCAGACCCTGTTCTAGGTGCTAGTGATTTAGTAGTAAACAGCACAGACAAAAATTCCCATTCTCAAAGAGCTTACATTCTAGTGGAGAAGAGAGACAATACACAAGACAGATAAGTGAAATACATAGTGTGGGGTAATACATGCTAAGGAGAAAAAACGAAGCATGGGCAGAGATACAAAATGTTGGAGGAGAGTTGAAATCTTAGATACATAGGTCACTGAGGTGATTGTTGGGAAGAGACCCCAAGGAAATGAAGGAGCTAGTCATGCACATGTCTACAGGAAGAGCTTTGCAGGCAGAGGGAACAATACATGCAAAGGTCCTAAGGAGGGAGCCCCCCCGCCACTTACCTTGAGGCCAGTACTTCTGACCAGCCCTGTGCACACCAGCAGGTCAGGAGTGCCCTTTTCAGTAAGAATGAATGGAAGAATCTGAGAGGTCATGAAAGCAGAGTAACTGTGAATTTATTAGGCGTCATCCACAGGTAATTTGATTGTTCCTGTCTTCTTCAAATCCTCTTGGTTAAAACATGCCTTCAAACCATTGTTTCTTCCACCTGTTCTTTAAACATTGGATGGTCCAACTTATCGGTTGTCCTGTTATTTACAAAGCCTTTCACAATACAAACAACTTGGCTAAACCTGATTGCCTGCTAATTTCTACAATACTCCTCTCCTTATACATGGGGCATACATTCCAAGACCCCTAATGAATACCTGAAACCGCGGATAGTACCAAACCCTACATACACTATTTTTACCTATACAAACATAAGCTTTTTCTTAAAGGAAGCATCCACAGCTTCTCTTTGGCATATCTGAATTGCCACATCACTACTCTTGCACTTTGGGGCCACTATTAAGGGTTACTTGACCATTATTAAGGATTACTCTTGGGGCCATATTTAAGTAAAATAAGGGTTACATGAACACAAGCACTGTGATACTGTGCCAGCTGACCTGATAACAGAGAAAGCTACTAAGTGACTACTAGGCAGGCAGCACACATTGCATGAATACCCTGGACAAAGGGATGAATCACTTCCCAGTCAGGACAGAGTGAAATGATGTGAGATTTCATCCCGCTACTCGGAATAATGCACAATTTAAAAGTCAGAAATTATTTCTGAAATTTTCCATTTAATATTTTCAGACCATGGTTGACCACAGGTAACTGAAACCACAGAAAGCAAAACCGCAGATAAGGGGGGATTACTGCACTTCTTTTTCTCAGATCACTTCTTGAAGATACATTACTGATTCATAAAACTTGCTTTTTAACATACAATGTGATACTGTTTCTTTGCCACAAGTCCAACTGAACAAGTTGTATCCTTTGTCTGCTTTTATTAGTCTAGACTACTCATTAGAACACAAAATAAAGGGCAGAAAGAAGGCTACAGCAGAGCAAATACCCTTGACTCAGAAGCCCAGTAGAGCATTCAGTGGCTAACAGTGGCTGAGAACCCCTGCAGGAAAGAGCACTAGTGCTCACAGAGAGCCCACCACTGGCTCAGTGTGCATACCCTTTCAGCAAGCAACAATAGTCATGGGTTAGGAATATACCTACATCTACACACACGCATATGCCTACAAGAAAACACACACATACATACAAAGAATATGCTACCATAAACTGTTACACATTTTTTGAGGAAAGCATTTTACAGGCGATGGCAGTACACAAAGGAGATACTGATGGAGCTCTGAGAAGTGCTCTGAAGTTCTTCCAATAAAGGGTAATAACTAAAAACTTGGACTACCAAGATATACAACACTGTAGGGTTCAACTACAGAATGCCTCAAGATTCCAAATTCAGTGTCTTCAGAAATACTGCACTGAAACCAGAGCATCGTGTTAAAAATTCCTTACCAAGTAGCTCAGATAAAAATCAACTATTTTTTTTAACTTAGCTGTATTCTTGCCAATGAACAAATACAGAAAATTTTCCAGAAATCGATATAATTTGTTAGCCAATCCATGCTGCTGTAAGTTTCTCAAAAACTAAAATACAAAAAACATTTTATCTAAATTTATAACAAGCAGCATGCATTAAGTCCTTGGGCTTTAAAGGCATGGTCACACCTCAGAGGTCTACAGACACCTTCCGATGCTTCAGTTTCCCAAGACTTGGCTGGGGATCCTGCCTCTGCCACCTCTTCTGCAACAGTGGGCAGGGAAAGAATTGTAGGTGAGGGTGGAGGCCTCTGCCTGATTCTACCTCCAACTCATTCATCTTCTCTATCGCACCCAGTTCCTTTCTCTTCTGCATTTGGGGGGCAGGGAGTGGTTGCAGAACTATCCACCTTTAAAAATACACTAACGCCAAAAGAAACCACTCTAAGTATCAGAAATCTAGTCTTAAGCTAAGCAAATTCAGTCCATTATACTTTTTGTAACACTAAAAAACTGGAAATATCCTAGAATGCATACAAACAGGGAACCAACTGAATAAATTTTGGTACATACATATATATATATATAATAGACTACTGGGCAACCAATAAAAGAATGAGGCAGATCTATCTGTACTTGGATATATCCAAGATATTTTAAATAAAAAGAGCATTTACCAATTAATTTTTTTAAAGTAGGTAGGGAAATATGTTTTTATACAAATAGAATTTTTCTGGAAAGATACAAAAGAAACTAGGAATATCAATGGCCTACACAAAGGATGCAATGGCCTACAGAATGGACTGGAGGTCTTAGTAAAGGAGTACACTCTTTTTCATTATTTAAGAAATATTTTATTGTGTACATGAATCCCTATTTTTAAAATTTTTAAGGAGTACTTAAGTCTGTGATTATGGTAAAATAAAATAATAGAAGAAAAAGTGATGCCTATTAAAAGCAACCTCATCTTTCTTAACTATCTCTAAATTCTTTGTGGCAAAATTCGAATTCAGTAAAACATAGGAGGGTGGACAGGTGGGATATGGAGAGGTCCATTTTACTCTTTTTCAAAAACACAGTAACTTTCAATTTTTTGTCATAATGCTAAAAGAAAAGTTACACTTGTTTCTCAAACCAAAACGCAAAAATCCCTTAAATGTCTGCTCTGGTGTAATCAAAGTTTAAAAGATTTGAACATATTAAGTCCTCAACCAAAGTTTAATTACATATCGTATGTTAATATTATATGCTAATCATATTTTGAATAAATAGTTTTTACATGCCTTTTTGTTTTTAAACTAACAAAGAACTTTGGGATTACCGAAGAGTCTAAATTTCCTAAGCTCTCCCCAGCCAAAAATCAGTTCAGTAAAAAAATGAGAGGGTTTTCCCCCCACAGATTCAAATTTTAGAAAATGTCTCCATTTCCAAGCAGGAGTGGCCCAGAGCAGGGGGATGGAGATTGTAGGAAAAGCCTAAGCCTATGCAACCCCCTTCCACCTCTGCAGATTCCTCCTCTGGTCTCAGGGACCCCAGGGTCTTCATCCAGGTACAGCCATCATCAGTGTTCCCACCACAGTAAGAGCACTGATTCAATAACAGTAGATCCACTGGATTTGATTCTGAAGCTCAAAGTAGGGCTCATGCACCTACAAATAACAGACTCTCATCAGTCACACCAGGGCAAAGGAAGTGAAGTTGCCCCACCCCAAGCCCACATAGAACCAGACTGCTGATTGTCTTTGTAACTACTACCATGAAAAGTAAAACAAATGACTATGCCCTTCAATTTGATTTTTACTAATGGCAATGTATTTGTCAAAGATCTAAAGGTATGCAATTATCTTGGAAAAAGTGGTTATAAATTAACATGATAAGAAAATGAAGTTGAGGAAAGGAATTTTGCTAATCTAAAACATTAATCAAAATAGACACTCTAGCCCTAGCCAGTGTGCTCAGTGGTTATTAGAGTGTTGGCCCTTGCTCAAAAGGGTCTTGGGTTCGATTCCTGGTCAAGGGCACTACCTGGGTTGCAGGTTCCATCCCAAGCCCGGTCAGGACATGTGCAGGAGGCAACCAACTGATGTGTCTCTCTCACATTGCTGTTTCTTTCTCTTCTCTTTCTCTCCCCACTACTTCCTCCCTCCCTTCCACTCTCTCTAAAAATCAATGGAAAAAATATCCTCAGGTGAGGATTAACAACAACAAAAAAAATTCTTTAATATAACCTATTATCAGGTACATATTTTAAAATTTTTAAGTAACAAAGGCTTACAGAAGGAATGTATTTTAATAAACTGATCAAATTTATTATTTGTATTTCATTATTTTTTAATTCAATTTATTTAAACTAAAAGTGAAACAAATCTATTTCTTGCCCCCTACCCCCCAACCTCTGGCAACCACCAATGTATTCTCTGTATCTATGAGCTTCTTTTTTCGTTTTAGAATCAACATATTGAGATCATGCAGTGTTTGTCTTTATCTTTTTTAAAATTTTTTTCTTGCCCTGGCCGGTTTGGCTCAGTGGTTGGAGCGTCGGCCTGCGGTCCAGAGAGACCCGGGTTCGGTTCCCGCTAAGGGCATGTACCTCGGTTGCAGTTTGTCCCTGGCCCTGGTTGGTCGTGCGGGTGGCAGCCACTAGATGTGTCCCTTTCACGTCGATGTTTCTCTCTCTCTCTCCCACTATATCTGACAAAAAATGAAAAAATGTCCTCGGGTGAGGATAAAAAAAAATAATAAAAAAATAAAATAAAATTTTTTTCTTTATTGATTTTAGAGAGAGAGGAAGGGAGAGGGAGAGATAGATAGAAACATTGATGAGAGAGAATATCTACTGGCCGCCTCCTGCATGCCCCCTCACTGGGGATCAGGCCCATAACCTGGGCATGGCCCTGACCGGGAATTGAACTGGCAACCTCTTGGTGCATCGGTCAACGCTGGACCACTGAGACACACTGGCCGGGCTTCTTGTCTTTTTTTTTTTTTTTTAATCCTTACCCGAGGACATTTTTCCATTTTTTGTTCAGACAGAGTGGGAGGGAGAGAGAGAGAGAGAGAGAGAAAGAAACATCGACGTGAAAGGGACACATCGAGTGGCTGCCTCCTGCACGACCAACCAGGGCCGGGGACAAATTGCAACTGAGGTACGTGTCCCTAGCGGGAACCAAACCCAAGTCTCTCTGAACCACAGGCCGATGCTCTAACCGCTGAGCCAAACCGGCCAGGGCAAACTTCTTGTCTTTTTTATAATAGTGATTCTAACAGGGATGAGGTGATATCTTATTGCGGTTTTGATTTGCATTTCCCTGATGATTAGTGATCTTAAGCATCTTTTCATGTACCTGTTGGCCATCTGTATGTCTGCTTTAGAAAAATGTCTATGCAGCCCAGCTGGTGTGGCTCAGTGGTTGAGTGTCAACCCATGCACCAAGAGGTTGCCGGTTCGATTCCTGGTTCATCAATGTTTCCCTCTCTCTCTTCCTCTCCCTTCCTCTCTAAAATCAATTCAACAGAGAACAAAAAATTTAAAAAGAAAAATGTCTATGCAGATCTTCTGCCCATTTATAAATCGGATTATTATTTTTTGCTTGTATTTCATTATTTTTATTTTTTAAATGTAATAATTTATAAAATTTAGGTTACAAAGTCAGATTTTTAAAATTTTAATTTAAAAGATATAATATTAAAATAATTGTAATCAAATATAGCAAAAAGTATGAAAGTGGTACGTGCCAGATTGACATTTGGGAGCGCTGCATTAGTGAAAGGACACTCTAGGCAGTGGAACATCCATAGGAAAGGATTTACAAAAAGAGTGTGATTTCGGCATGGCTGGAGTGAGGGCACAAGTGGAGGGAGATGAGTTGGACAGGTGACTGGGAGAAGCTCTTCAAGCATTCTGTGCATCTTCCTGAGAAGTTTGGACTTTATCCTGCTGGTAGTGGGATTTTTTTTGTGATAAAATCAAGTTTGTTTAGAAAAATCTATCTGGTCCCAGTGAGCTGAGTAGGACTGAAGAGGAGAGATGGGGAGCAACTGAACAAGGCTTATATATATATTTTTTTCACAGCAAATATAGAGCATTTTAGTTATATTATGGGTTGAACAAAACTTTGATACTGGTAAATGAACAAAACAAAAACAACAAAACCAAACTTGAATGTTCATGTTGTAGCTCACCAAATGCAGGATCAGATAACCTAAACAGAACTTAAGCTTCTAAAAATTCTTAATTCCATTTCCATCTCTCTTTTTAGGATTCTCTTAGAGAACAAAAATATTTTCACTTTTCGTGTTATATACAAGTAAATAGGAATTTTATATAATGTTGTATTACTTTTGGCATCTGTAATTAAATGTTCATGTTGTAGAAATGCAGCATTAGAGAGTCAGCAGAGACATGTAAATTCTGAAAGAAACCCTTGAGCACTTCTGAAGCATTTAATAGAGCTGGCTCTTCCCTCCTTCCCCGTAGGTTGCCTCCCATACACGCCCTGACTGGGGAGTTCGCAATCCAGTTTTGTGTCCTGATCAGGAATCTAACCTGTAACCTTTTGGTGTACGGGATGATGCACCAACCAAATGACCACCTGGCCAGGGCAGAGCTGGCTCCTTTTAATACCTAGTTTCACTTTCCCAAGTGGCTTTCCTTTTCCTGATACAGATTCACCACTGGCACTGATTTTATGTTTTATCATTCATACTAAAAATAAAAATTTCCAAAGAAAGCCAATGGGAATGGGGTGGGGTGCAGAACAGATACCATTTTTAAACACATGGAGTGCCCTCAGGGCACTATAGACAGCAACTCCAGGGAGCTCCAATTTATAGAGTTCAAGGGGAAGGCTATAGCCCATGGTGGCCTACCTGGCTGAACAAGTCCTTCACTCCCCTTCCACCAGGAAAACTCTAGTTCTATTTATTTTGGGATTCCTAGAAAGATTTCATTTGGATAAAGAGTTCCATAGCTTTAAAAGTATTTTAATGCCAAGGAGTCAGAACTGCATGTTCTTAAGTCAGAGGTTGGTAATTCAAGAGTAAGATTCCGAGTTCCACAGGAAAGCTGCCAGGGGACAAAACAAACTGAGGAGGAATGTAAAGAAAGAGACCCAGAGAGACAGTCCTTCAAGAGGAACAGCAGCTTTAGGATAGAATGAGGGACTGTTTAGGCCAGTGGGGCATCCAAACTGGACAGGTCCAGACAGCAGAGAATATGTGCATCTGAAGCTCAGCAGAAAGGTACAGGAGAGCAGTAGAGCTAGGTGAAGTCTAAATGTGGATGAATCCACCGAGAGATGTAAAGAGAGAAAAAAAGGAGGGTTTAAAAAGGTCACAGAAAGCAAACAGAAAGGGTCAGCCTCAAGACAGGACCGTGTGGAGCCATTGAGGGCTACTTCAGGTGGAGTAGTCTGTATCCAGGAGAAGACAGCACACAGGCTGGACTGGTTGGGGGTGGTATTCTACACAGCAGAAGCCTCAGAAAGGCAAGGAGGCCAGAGTAAAGGGTACTGGCCAGGAAGCAAATGAAAGAATAGACAATGGATCCAGGTCTTAAGGGGCTGAAACTCTGAGAGAAAAAGGAGGTCACAAGGAGGTCAAAGATGGGACAGGGAGAGTAGGGAAGCCCCTCCAGGAGGCTGTGGGAAATACAGCACCAGAACCTAAGATTTCACTGGTAGAGCTGTTCTGGAAAGAGTTCCTTTCAACTAAAGTTAATCGGAAGCCAAAATCTAGGTAAAGGTCAGTGGGGGAGGGAGGCATATCTTCAGAACCCTGTTGTGCCTTGAGGCCCTGGGTCTGGTTGTAGGAGTCACGGAGTCGTCCTCAAGCACTCACTGCAGAGAAAGGAGACTCACTCAAAACAGATAAGCCAGAAGAGCCTACCCAGTCCTGCTACATCCAACTGGCAACAGGGGTCTGGCAACAGAGTCATTTAAATCCTTCTCTCAGTTCACCCAGGAGCTACTATGTGTCCTTAAGGAAAACCAGTGCAGTTAAGCCTAGGGGCAGATCTAAATTTATTTCCCAATTTGTATACAGTGTTACTTGTAGGGAAACAAAATAAAAATAATAAATATTAATTACAGTAAGAGGTCAAAAGGTTCAGGTATCATAAATGACCATAACAACAAAACACCCGAAGTTTTTCAAATTTCTAGCTTTAGCTACTAGACCACCACCTACTTCTGCCCATTTTGCTCAATAATAAAAATAACAACTAACCCAAAGGAAACCATATGACTGAAAAGAACATCTACCTATTGATTTGCTTTTTAAAAAAGGAAATGATGTCTCTCTTAACAATTTACTTAGAAACTCCAATTCATATTTTACAAATTAACAAACTGTCTATGGTATACAAACTAGATTTTTCAAAATATTTAACTGTCGCCCTGGCTGGTTTGGCTCAGTGGTTACAGCGTCGGCCCGCAGACCAATTCCGGTCAAGGGCACGTACCCTCAGTTGTGGTTCAATCCCCGGCCCTGGCTGGGGTCATGTGGAAGGCAACCAGTCAATGTATCTCTCTCACATTGATGTCTCTCTCTCTCTCTTTCTCTCCCTCCCACTCTATCTGAATAAAAATGGAAAAATATCCTCGGGTGAGAATTAAAAAAAAAAAAATTTAACTGTCAATTCAGGAATATAATGATATACAATAAGGACAGACTGGTGTACAAAAGGTGCTCACTAGTACCCTAGGAACAATATCTTGCCTGACAAACATTTTCAGAAAAGCCTTACTAAGTCTGGGAAACAACTAACCAGACTTTCTTAAGAACTAAGTAGTAATTTATCACTCACACACACACACACACACACACACACACACACACACAATGAGGCTTCATGACACTCACTTCTTCAAGGGTTTCAAGATAGTCAAAAGTACCCTTGTCAGAAGGAAGTGTGTGTGTGCGTGTGTGTGTGTGTGTGTGTGGGGGGGGTGATCAGCTTTAAGGTGTCTGCCCTCCCTTTGGTAACATAGAGGGTTCAGGAAAATCACCCTATGTTTACTACACTAATACAGGTATTAGAAATAATGAAATAAAAAACTATACCACTTTAGACATTCTCAAAGTGACTACTCAACTCGTAATCCTTAATTCTGTCAACCTGCTTTCTCTCCATCTATGATTGAACATCTGTATTTCACAAATACAGAGTTAAAGTAATACAATAAATCTAAAATATAAAGCATTAATTATATGTTATCATTATAATGTAGGCTACTGAGCCTCTTTAAATACTCACTAGTTTTCTATTAATACAGAAATGAGACTGAAATATGGCAAAACCTCTACTAGCTGGAACAGCTGGAGAATGCATCATTGAATAATCATGCCTCTCAGATAGCTGAAGGCTCATTTACTACTCTGAACACACAAACTTTTTTGGTTAACTGTTCTGGATAGAATGCTTTGACTCAGACCAACATTGTGACCATCAGCGATTACACAGGAAGACGGTATGCTAAGACCACAAGCCTCTCTGTCCCTATCCAGATGAGATCTTAGACTGTTTCATCAACCTTTGTTTTTACACTTTCCCTGTCTTCCACATGTTGTTATATTCTGCTTCCATCTCTCTCTTTCATTCCAATAACTGTGTAGGAACCACATCTAAGGAAAGGGTAGCTGGTCCTTACAGCTCCGCTGGATACTACAGAGCTCTTCCAAGGTGGTGGTGGTGGTTGGGGGGGAGGGGCGGGGGGTTGAAATAGTGCACAGGGTTCTATGACCTTTATTTTATATGCTATGGAAATCTTTTTTTAAATGTACTTCCTCTAAAGGCATTCTGACACACATGCTGCAACATGGGTGACCAGTGAGGACATTATGCTAAATGAAATAAGCCACACACAAAAGGACAAATACTGTATGATTCCACTTATATGAGGCAGCTGGAGTAGTCAAATTCATAGTCAAAAAGTAGAAAAGTGAGCCCTGGCCAGTTTGGCTCAGCGGTTAGAGCATCGGCCTGCGGTCCAGAGAGATCCGGGTTCAGTTCCCGCTGGGGGCGCGTGCCTCAGTTGCAGTTTGTCCCCCGCCCTGGTTGGGTCGTGCAGGAGGCGGCCACTTGATGTGTCCCTTTCACGTCGATGTTTCTCTCCCTCTCTCTCTCTCTCTCTCTCTCTCTCCCTCTCCTCTCCCTCCTACTCTATCTGAACAAAAAATGGAAAAGTGTCCTCAGGTGAGGATAAAAAAAAAGTGGAAAAAGTGGTTGCCAAAGGCTGGGGGGTGAGGCGAATGGGGAGTCATTATCACTGGATACAAATTTCAGTTTGTGAAGATGAAAAAGTTCTACAAATAAATAGTTGTGATAACTGCATAACATTGTGAATTACTAATGCCACGGAACTGTACAATTTATAATGGTAAATTTTGTGTTATGTATATTTTACCACAACTAAAAAATTAAAAATTGTTTAAATAATGAAAATTTACTTCCTCGTTATTTACTATGTTCTAGACAGGTGATAAGTTAAGTGTATCTTCATTATCATCTAATCACTCAAAGGTTTTTTTTATAATGTCATGAGTAAAAATGAGCCAAAATGGTTTCTTATAATTATGATTCCAAATTACCATATATTATTTTTAACGTGGAAAACTCAGGTTTTATAGAAACTGACACATAAGAAAGAACACAAGCAAAAACTCAGAGATAAGAAAGGATTCTAGTCTGGATAGCAAATTAATGTGAAAAGAAATGAAAAACCAATGGCCTTACCACTCAGCATATATTACATATCAGCCATCTCAAACACTTTAAAGAAAACTATTCAGGGTTTAAAAAAAATAGTAATTTGAAATTCAAATCAAAGTACTTGTTGATTAACACTTTATTTTTTATTTTTTAAAATGTACTATTATTTAAATATAGTTGGTATACAATCTTATATTGGTTATATTAGTTTTAGGTGTACAATGTAGTGATTCAACAGTTCTATACCTTACAATGTGATCACCCCACTAATTCTATTCATCATCTGTCATCGTGTAAAGTTATCACAATATTGCTGACTACTGATTAACACTTTAAATTGAATTTCATCAGGAAAAACTCTTGAGATATTTTAGTAACTACTAAATTTCTCAGCTCATCTCATGTTATCATTCCAAATGAGTGACTGTCCCGCACTTTCACGTGACAACAAACCACCTTCGTCTCTCATCTGAGACTCTCTCCAAATGTCATCTCAGATCAGAACCAACTTTCCCAGACCAAGCAAGTACTCTCACCTGCCCTATCCACCCCAAATTGGTCTAGTAATTAATCTTTCTCTAGATTAAGCAAAAACATCAAAATGCAAAACGTTAGAAATGCCACCTTAGAGCCTCTCCCTGCACTCCGAAGGGCTTGGTTCTGAAGTTACTCAACTATCAAACCACAAAGTTCAAGAGGGACTTAATATCATTTAGCACAATATATAGACTACATTTTTTGTTTTTTTAATTATGTACTTGAGTGATCATTTAAAGATAAAGAGAAATGAATAAGGTTATAAACATCTTGAATAAAAGAGACTTGAAAATAACTTTATACACATCTTCGGGTGCTTCTGAGTTATAGGCAAAGGTTTACAATCAAACTTGTTAAAACTTCTGCAGTGAATTCATAATTTTTCTATTAATAATGTGTCTTGTTCTTCTCTCCCACTTTTGTAAAGTTTAAAAATGAACTTGCAACAACCCAACCACATCCTTTCTATTTTAAATCATTTTCCAGTGAGGCTAGCACCACTTAAAGAAGCATACAGTCATATCAAAATCCCACTCCCCGAAGTCTAATGGTTCAAAATCTCCCCGGTAACCAAAATCCCCAGAGACTTTCATCCAATTTAACAACAATGTATAATGAGAAATATTTTTTTCAATTACAAAACATCACAGTTAGATAACAAATGCTATTTACTGAAAGAAAAATTTCCTGCCATAACAGAGAAGTACCCTTTATGATGAAATGTTCTCTTATTCTCACTTATTCTGAAATATTGACTGCCAAATAATTCCAGAAAGTGAAGTTTCAGAAAATTATAAGATAGAAAAATGTTAACATAAAAACATTCAGCATTCAAATTACCTGCCTACATAATGGTTTTCTGCTTTTTTTGGACTGCATTCTTTTGTTTAATGTGAACTTAACATGAAGTCATTATTAAAAAGCCAATGAAGTTTGGACATTTCACCTTTTCTACAGACTTCAGAGTCAAACAATATCTGCTTCTACACCATCATTCTATAGCTAAGCCCAGTCTAGTTACCACTGTGAAAGCAAAAGCCTACAGAAGCAATATTATGGACAGGCAAAGTATTTTTAGAGAAAAATCAGAGTTTACAAGGAAACAAATATCAAAAGAGAATTTCTTTTTTTAAAAAGAACTTGAAATTTTATTTTTCAATTAGAGTTTACATTCAGTATTATTTTATATTAATTTCAGGTGTACAGCATAGTGGTTAAATGATCATAAACTTTACAATGTGTTTCCCCCATATTTCCAGTACCCACCTGGCACCACACAATTATTACAATATTAGTGACTATATTCCCTATGAGAAAATTCTCTTTTATATGCATTTTCTGTTTCTCACTGTACATCTTCTTAGTTGCATTCTTAAAATTTTAACGTTTTACATTAAATATCTGACAATGCAAAAGCTAAAAAGTCTAAAAAGAGCCACACAAAAAGAAAGGGTGGTTCAATAACTCAATAATCAAGTACTCTCTTGGCTAATGAAACTATGAATTTTGGGGTAGAGTAACCAAATCCAGCTTAGTTGTTAGCCAACTGGCTAGCTTAGTCAGAGGAAAACAGACTTATTTCACAAAAGGGGATCTCTGGCCTTTGTGGACTATGCCCCATGCATCCCTACCACAGGCCTTACACTGTTCCCAACTTTCTATTACACAGGTGTCCTCACAGTAAAAAAACAAACAACAACAAAAAAAAACCACTTATAACCTCTAACTCCTTTAACAGGAGAAACAAGAAAAGGTACAAGAATATATTAAAAGGCATTTGGGAAGAATAAACAAATTGTTGAAGTACTTGCTTCAGTGGAGAATATAAAAAACCCAACTTCCTAGAAGTCTAATACAAAATGGCATCTTTATCATGTTGAAATTAAAAAAATAAAATCATACCTGACATAATTTTTAGTTAGTTTTTGTTTTCTAGAGTTTTAATAATTTGATAAACCAGACAAATATCCTGCATATATAAATCAAGTTAATTGTTGTCATTTTAAAGGTTGTTAAAAGCTTTATACCCACATTCTTTAATTCACAGAACTTTTTAAAAAATCAATTTTCATTCAATTTGCTCAGCAAATTCCTGGCTTTAAGGAACTGATTCATCTACTGACACCTTAAACTCTGACTTGCTGAGAAAGTTCATGATTCAAACCTACTGTCTGCAAATATACCTGTATTCCAAAAATAGGAAGTAATAGATTAATACTGGGCCTGTGACCACAAGGACTTCCAAGAACCACAGATCCAAACCTGCAAAGTACTGCTTCAGTTAAAACGTGACCTTCTAACTAAGAAGTCTCCAAGGGCAGAATTTTTAGTTATTCTTGATAGTAAAAACTGTAAAGATTATTATAAAAGCATTTAGATTCATGGTGAAATGACCATAATTCCAGGTTTACCACCTGTTGTCCTTCAGCTTAATTATTAATATCGCCCCCTTTCACTCTCAAAATGGTCATGTTTTGAAGCAAAACTCATCAGTGGTGACAGAAGTCAGTGGTGGTCGCCTTGGGAGGCAGAAAGGGTTTACTGAACAGGAGGAAATGTAAAGGGAGCCCTTTGGGAGGCTGAAAATGTTTTAAGACCTTTATCTGAATATGGTTATCATATGTAAAAAGTCGGTGAACTGTACTCTTAACGATTTTATTGTAAGTTAGACCTCCATTTAAAAAAATAGATAATTACACCCTAGCTGGTTTGGCTCAGTGGTTAGGCAAAGTAGCCCTCTGACCCAAGGCTCTCGATTCCATTCCTGGTCAAGGGCACGGAAAACAGCACGTGCCTGGGTTGCAGGTTCGATCCCAAGCCCTGGTCAAGCAAGAGGCAACCAATCCATGTGTCTCTCTCACATCAATGTTTCTCTCTCTCCCTCCCTCCCTTCCACTCTATCTAAAAATCAGTGGAAATATATCCTCAGGTGAGGCTTAACAACAACAAAATTAGATAATTTTAAACACACTCAAATACATCTTTAAATATCTTTGTTCATATAATAAATGACACAAAATCAACCTAGAGAGCTACCAAGATGCTTTTTTCAAATGTATTTTAATAAAGTAGCATATTGTGTGTATACTTTTATGTAGAACCTTTCAAAATATAGACTGATTTTTTAATCTTTCAATTTAAAAAGGTGCCTAGTTTTAGAACTGAAGGCACAGAAACATGATCTATTCGTCCTCTAATTTTGTAAATAAGGAAAACCATATCTATAAAGGGTAAGAGACTACCCAAGATAAGGCAGCTAGTCAATGACAACGATAGTAACAAAACTGTTTCCTGATTTGGGGCCACTCCCGTTTCCACCAGGCCGTTACTTTTCTGACTGTAAACAAATCTGAACTGAATCTACCTGTGGCCTAGAGGATTTCACACATCCCACAAAACACGGGGCCAAGAGGCCCCAAAGTACAGACACACTCATCTTCCTCCTCTCAAGACAGTTGGCAAATAACAATTACATTTTCAGACATTTTACTTCCCATGCAAAGTATGACACCTTAAAAATGCAGTTCAAGGAGACAATGCAGGGATTGACAAAATCCACCTGATTTCCTCTCAAATCTCTTTGACGGTTACTTGGTTCTCAAACTGTATCACTGATAAGTAGGGCTCACGAAACATGGCTTGAGGCCCTTCAACCAGCACTGCTTTAAGTGACCCCCACACACCCCGAGAATAACCCCCACCAAATAAAAACCCTGTCTCTGACAGGAGTGCCCTACCCCACTCCAAGCACCTTACAAGACCTGTAGGTGACCTGTGCTTTACCGCTTAGTTTTAGACCCCCAACGAACAACTGACATCTTGTGAAAAACTTAACGTAACCTACATCCTTTCCGCGGGAATTTATTTCTGTTCACAGAAGGCGTCTCTGCTTCCCACAGAGCAGGCCTTTCTCCTCGGGACACTGCTCGCCTCTCCACAGCCTCCTTTTCGGTCTCCAAAACGAGACTTCAAGAACAGAAATCGAAACGGTCACGGACTCGCGAAGGCAGGTCGGGGCCCGGGCCGGCGAGCCCACTGGCTGTTCGCGCGCGTCCCTGGGAGGCCCGGCTCACTCCACCACGCCGGCCCGAAGCCACCGGTTGCGGCGGCCTCTAGACGCTCCGCCACGGCGCAGCGGCCACCTCGGCCCTCCGAAGTTCGGACCAGCGCGCCCCCGGCCTCTGCTGCGGGTTCGCGCTCCGGGGCCGGAGCGAGCCCGGGGGGCGGGTCCGCGGGGGCTCGGCGGGCGGGAGAGCGGGACGCGCGGGGAGGGACGCTCGGCCGGCCCAGCGCGCCGGGAACTTGGGCGCCCGCCGGGGCCGCCGCCCGGCCACTTTCTTTTCACGCCCCGGGGGCTGCCGCGCGCCTAACTGCCCGCCCGGAGCTGCCAACCGCCGCCGCCGCCGCTCCCCGCCGCGGCGAGGCGCCCAGGCGCGCTCCTGCAGCCCGGCCGGCAGGCGCGCGGGGCCGCGCGAGGCCGCGCGCGGGCACCGCGCTCCCCCCGACCGCCCCCGCCCCCAACGTGCTGCCGCCGCCCGTTGGCGCCTCAGCCCGCGCGCCCGCCGGCCTTTGCTTGCCGGCGGTTTGGTTGGCAAAGTTGCGCCGCCGCGTCGAGGGAGGGCGCCGTGCGGTCCCCCGCCCCAGCGCCGCCGCCGCCCCTTCAGGCCGCCGCGCGGGAAGGCCCAGCCGGCAGCCCCGCTTTTTTACCTGCCGGGAGTTTTCGCGCGCGCGCTCCTCAATCGCTCGCTTTTACCCCTCTCGCGCTCGTTTTCTTTCTTTTTATCCTTCCTTTCGTTCCCCAGCACGGGCGCTTTATCCGCTCACACCGCCCGCGCTCACCCGCTCGCGCCCTCCTTCCTGCTGGGCTCGGCGGAGCGGGGCGGCCGGCAGCTCTCCCCGCCCCCCTCCACCCGCGCTCCGGCGGAGGCGGCGGCAGCGGCGCTCCGCGCTCCGACTCATTCCAATATGGCACGGGTGCAGGGCGCATGCGCCCGCGCCCCCCCCCCCCCCCATCCGCGCTCCTCCCGGCAGCCCGCGCCCCTCGCGCCGCGCGCGTGGCGCCCCCCAGCCCGGCCTTTCCGAACCCGCCCGCGAGTCGTTTCAACCAGCTGGGGCCGCGCGGGATATGGGGATACGAGGCGTCCGCGACTGTGGTGCTGGGGGTCCAGCGCCGCCAGTCAACCCCACCCCTCGTATCACCAGCCGACAACTTGTCGTGGACACCCCCAAGGCGGTGGTGCTGGGCTCGCAGCGGCGCCTCCGGCCCCCGACAGCGCTGCGGCCCTGTGGGGACCGGCCCCAACGGGAAACGCGCCCCCAGGGATCCAGCGCCCACCCTGCCCCTGCTCCAACCCACGAGGGAAGGGCCCCCGCGCCTCACCTCAGGTTGTGGACGGAGCCCAGAAAACCCACTGGCGTCTCCTGGTCAGTCCTGGCCTTTGGGCCGGGGCGAAGCTCACTGCTGTCGTCCGCACGTGACCGCCTCGGGCAAGATGGCATTAGCCGAGGAACCGACGGAGCGGCGGCACGATCCCAGATGGGCGCTTGTCGCCGCTGGAGAGGGCTGCGTCTGCCCGCTTGGCCCACGTCTCGTTTCTGGCGCGTCCTTTGAGACCCGAAAGGGCACCAAGTATCCCCCGTCTTCGAAGTCAGACTCGGGCCCCCAGGCTTCTGCAGGAGGCGCCCTGTAAACCCGAGTTTTCCTGCCGTTTGGAGCCTCGGCGAGGGGACTCGAGACGGCTGCCGAATTCGGGCAGGAAAGCGGAGGACCCGGGGTTGGGACAGAAGCTCGAAGGTGGCTGCCAACCGGCCCCGAAACCGGAGGTGCCCGTGGGCGCTTGTTCCCCGACTTTGCCCCTTACTCAGCGAAAGCAGGTGCCGGTTGGACATCCCCATCCCCACCCGCTCTGGAAAGTTCCCTCCTAAAGGGAGCACCCGCGCCGCGGGGACCCAGAAGTGCCCTGACTCCTGGGCCGGGAAGGGGGAGGGGGGCTCGGAAGATGTGCTGATGGCTTTTGCCTTTCAGGAAGGAAGGAAGAAGGAGGCTCCCACCTCAGAAAAGGTCTTGGGTGCCAGACATTTCCCACTGACCTCACTGCTGCGCTAGGAAATATTACTCCACTTTACAAACTTACTCAAAGACCAGGTTTTTTTTCTTTTACTTCACCATCACTAAAAAGATAATATGACAACCAGAAAGAAAGAAAATTGTAAAAAGAATAAAGTATCCATAATACTATTACAGAATGCAACTTTTTACTTATAAAACCTCGCATCCAAATACATATGTTTACATTGTTGCAACCACACATTCTCATTTGTGTTTGCTACTGGCACTAACATTTTTCTTTGGTTCATATGATGATTGATGTTTAAGGTGTGCAGGTATCCTCATCCATTCATTCAATCTCCTAATAAGGTATATTTGGGTTCTTTACAATTGTTTGCTAACATATGCTTTAATTCTGCACTTCGGACAAATTCCTGGCAGCCGAATATCTAGGTGAAAGGCTAAGAAATTGCAGAGTGGTCTTGTTCCTCAGTGACAAAGGACCCAAAGAGCTGCCCCACTCATTCTACCGCCTCCCAGGAACAAGTTAAGAAGCTTAATATTCATTTGTAAACATTGGGTACCATCTCGTTTTTTCCTTATAACTGAATAGTGTCTGTTGGTAGTTACTTTAGAATTTCTTAGATGACTTTTAAAATGAATGTTTTTCCATGCATTTACTGTCTGCATTCCCTTTCTGTGAATGGTCTGTTCATATTGATTCATCTGTTGGGAACTCAAACCTCTTCTAACTTCGACTAAGCATTTTTTATATTATAGGTATTATTCTTATATCATCAATTATGCAAATATTTCCCAGCCCATTGCTCACTTTTGTTCTATTTTAATGTTCAGTCTGTCATTCCAGTCCTTTGTGATATTTTATTGATTCAATGCTGACAAAGTGAGCTTTTGTCCACCCATCTGACAGTTTATTTTCTGCTAGTTTTCTACAATTTCATTTTATATTTAATCTTCTTATGATTATCTATCTCGAGTTTTTTTTTTAATAACAGAAAGTGAACAACTTAATTTTATTTATTTATTTATTTTTATTTTTCTATCCTCACCCGAGGACATTTTTGCATTTATCTTCAGACAGAGCAGGAGGAAGAGAGAAAGAGAAACATCGATGTGAGAGAGGCACATCGAGTGGTTGCCACCCACAGGACCCCAACCAGGGCTGAGGTACGTGCCCTTAGCAGGAACCGAACCCGGGACTCTCTGGTCCACGGGCTGGCGCTCTAACCACTGAGCCAAACCGGCTAGCCCTATCTCGAGTTTATTTTGCTGTGTGGGGCAAAACAAGGATTTAACTCATTGCTTATGCAGTCATCATTTATTAAATAATTCTTCCCTTACCCTTCATTTAGTAAAATCTACTTTTATGCTAGGCTTTCGAGTTGCTTGATCTATCTGTGAAGTCTCCCTTTCCTTTGATAAACTTCAGTGTGAGCAGATACCATATGGATCTAAATATTGGTTTTTTAAAATAGGATCAACCATGTCCAGATTCCCCCTCATGGAGTCTTCTTTTATTCAGAATATCACTTGATATTCACACTGGTTTATATGTCTGTAATCACACATTCTAGGTAATCAGAGATTAAGAGTGCTGGCTTTGGAGATGGGACCATCCATGTTCCAGCCCTGTGACCTTGGCAAGTTAGTTATCCTCTCTATAGGCCAGAGGGTTTTAGTCTATAAAAATGGAAATAAGCATTGAAAACAGAAATAGAGGAAGATATAAAAAAGTAGAAGCATATACCATGTTCATGGATTGGAAGAAGCAACATCATTAAAATGTCCGTACTACCCAAAGCAATCTATGGACTAATGCAATCCCTATTAAAATACCCATGGCATATTTCACAGACCTAGAACAAATACTCCAAAAGTTTATATGGAACCAAAAAAAGACCCCAAATAGCCACAGCAATGTTGAAAAAGAAGAACAAAGTTGGAAAACTGCAGAGTGGTCTTGCCCCTCAGTGATCACAACACCAGATATCCAGTTATACTACAAAGCCATCGTAATCAAAACAGTCTGGTACTGGCACAAGAACAGGCATACAGATCAATGGAACACAACAGAGAACCCAGAAATTGACCCAAGATATTATGCACAACTAGTATTTGACAAAGGAAGCAAGAGCATACAATGGAGAAAAAACAGTCTCTTCAATAAATGGTGTTGGGAAAATTGGACAGGTACATGCAAAAAAAAAAAATTGAAACTAGACCATCACTTTACACCATACACAAGAATAAACTCAAAAATTAATAAATGGGACTACATCAAACTTAAAAACTTCTGCACAGCAAAATAAACCAGCAGCATATGTTCTCTCTTTGGGAGAGCATATTTGCCAATGATACATCAGAGAAGGGTTAATATCCAAAATATATAAAGTACTCATACATCTCAACAAAAGGAAGACAAAAAATCCAATTTAAAAATGAGCAGAGGACTTGAATAGACACCTTTCCAAACAGGACATACAAATGGCCAAGAGACATATGAAAAAATGCTCAATGTCACTAATCATCAGAGAGATGCTAAAACGACTATGAGGTATCACCTCACACCTGCCAGAATGGCTGCCATCAGTAAATCATCAAAAAAAAAAAAGTGCTGGCGAAGGTGTGGAGAAAAGGGGATTCTAGTACACTGCTGGTGCGAATGCAGACTGGTGCGGCCACTATGGAAAACAATATGGTGTTTCCTCAAAAAACTTAAAAATGAAACTGCCATTTGACCCAGTGATCCCACTTCTCTGAATATATCCTAAGAAGCCTGAAACACCAGTCAGAAAGAATATATGCACCCCTCTGTTCATAGCAGCGCTATTTACAACAGCTAAGATCTGAAAACAGCCCAAGTGTCCATCAACAGATGAGTGGATAAAAAAGCTATGGTACATTTACACAATGGAATACTATGCAGCTATAAGAAAGAAAGATCTCTTACCCTTTGAGACCATATGGAGGGACGTGGAGAGTGTTATGCTAAGCAAAATAAGCCAGTCAGGCCCTGGCCGGTTTGGCTCAGCGGTTAGAGCATCGGCCTGCGGTCCAGAGAGACCCGGGTTCGGTTCCCGCTAAGGGCATGTACTTCGGTTGCAGTTTGTCCCCGGCCCTGGTTGGTCATGCGGGTGGCAGCCACTCGATGTGTCACTTTCACAGGGATGTTTCTCTCTCTCTCTCTTCCTCTCTCTCCCTCCCACTCTATCTGAACAAAAAATGAAAAAATGTGCTCGGATGAGGATAAAAAATAAAAATAAAAATAAGCCAGTCAGAAAGACAAGTACCACATGAACTCACTTATTTATGAAATATAATGAACAAAATAAGCTAACAATCAAAATAGATCCAGAGACATGGAAGTAGGGAACAGACTGACAAACCTCAGAGGGAAGGGGAATGGGGGGGAAGAGATAAACCAAAGGACTTATAAGCTTATATAACCAATGGACACACACTATAGTGTGGGGAAGGCAGGAGGGGGTGGGAGCAGGGAGGAGGGGGTCAGTGGGGACAAAAGGGGGGACATCTGTAATACCTTTAACAATAACAATAAAGATAAAAAATTTTAGCCCGGCTGGTGTGACTCAGTGGTGGAGCATCAACCCATGCACCAAGAGGTCACCTGTTCGATTCCCGGTCAGGGCACATGCCCAAGTTGTGGGCCCGATCCCGGTGTGGGGCATGCAAGAGGCAGCCAATCGATGTTCTCTCTCTTTGATGTTTCTATTTCTCTCTCTTCTTTCCTCTCTCTCTAAAATCAATAAAGAAAAAATATTTTAAAAATAATAATAGTAAATAAATTTTTAAAAAACAGTTTAAATAGACTTCCGGTCAAGATGGCAGCGTAGGTAAACGCAGTATCGCGTCCTCCCACAACCACATCAAAGTTACAACTAAACTACAGAACAACCATCATTCAAAACTGCCTAAAATCAAGCTCAAAGGAAGTCCTACAACTACGACATTAAAGAAGAAGCCGCATGGAGACTGGTAGGAGGGGCGGAGGCGCGACGGGCTGGTCCCACACCCACGTGTGGTGGATAAAAATCAGGAGGACACCTCGGCTGGGAAGGTCCTACCTGAGGACTGAGGGGTCCCCGTCCCCAGGCGCCCAGCTCAGGGTTCCAGTGCCAGGAAGAGAATCCCCATCACTTCTGGCCGGAAAAACCAGTGGGAACTGAGGCTGAGGTGGCTGGAGCCCCCGGCAGCTCCTCTTAAAGGGCCCGCGCACGGACTTACACGGACTCGCACCCTCCAGGCTCCAGCATGGGGGAGGCAGCTTGAAAGGCACCAGAGTCATATGGGGAAGAACTGAGCTATTTGGCATTGGGGCGAGGGCTGGAGAGGCAGCTTTCTCTTGGACAGACGTGCTGTCGTGCTGTCTGAGGCCTTTGTTCCTTTGGTGAGCCCTTCCCTGGGCTGGCAGACGCTGCCATATCTGGGACTCCAGCAACCTGGCTCACACTGTTGGCCCCGCCCTGGTGATTCCCTGAGGCCCCGCCCCACCCAACTTTCAGGCCCACCCAAGCTGTTGCCAGTTGCTTTACCATAGGATTGGCCTGTCTTGGATCCTGCTTCAGCTTTTCCTAAATTCTTTCAAACAAGCAGCATCTGGTCTCAGCTAGCCCCATACTTCTCGCTAAGTAATACATAGAAACAAACAGAGGGAGGCAGCCAAAATGAGGAGACAAAGAAACAGGTCCCAAATGAAAGAACAGAACAAAACTCCAGGAAAAGAACTAAGTGAAATGGAGTTAAGCAACCTAACAGATGCTGAGTTCAAAACACTGTTTATAAGGATGCTCAATGGACTTAGTGAGAACCTCAGTGAACTTAGTGAGGGCCTCAAGAGCATAAAAAAGGACCAGTTAGAAATACTGGATGCACAGTTAGAAATGAAGGAGGCACTAACTGAAATAAAGAATAATTTACACAGAATCAATAGTAGAGTAGGTAAAGCCAAGAAGCAAACCATGGATTTGGAATATAAGGAAGCCCAATCAGAACAGCAAAAAGAAAAAAGAATCCAAAAAAATGAGGATAGTGTAAGGAGCCTCTGGGACAACTTCAAGCGTGCCAACATTCGCATCTTGGGGGTGCCAGAAGGAGAAGAGAGAGAACAAGAAATCGAAAACCTATTTGAAACAATAATGGCAGAAAACTTCCCTAACTTGGTGAAGGAAACAGACATACAAGTCCAGGAAGCACAGAGAGTCCCAAACAAGATGAACCCCAAGAGGCCCACACCAAGACACATCATCATCAAAATGCAAAAGGTTCAAGACAAAGAGAGAATCTTAAAAGCAGCAAGAGAAAAGAAGTTAGTTACCTACAAGGGAGTTCCCATAAGACTGTCAGCTGATTTCTCAAAAGAAACTTTGCAGGCCAGAAGGGAGTGGCAAGAAATATTCAGAGTGATGAAAAGCAAGAACCTACAACCAAGATTACTCTATCCTGCAAAACTGTCATTTAGAATCAACGGCCATACAAAGAGTTTCCCAGACAAGGAAAAGCTAAAGGAGTTCATCACCACCAAACCATTATTATATGAAATGTTGAAGGGTCTTCTTGAAGAAAAAGATAAAAAAATATGAACAAACAAAATGGCAATAAGTACATATCTATCAACAATTGAATCTACAAACAAAATGAACAAGCAGAACAGAAACATTCTCAAAGATACACAGAACTTTTGTTGGTTACCAGATGGGTGGGGGCTGGGGGAATGGGTGAAAAAGGTGAAGGGATTAAGAAGTACAAATTGGTTGTTAGACTGACAAACCTCAAAGGGAAGGGGGTTAGGGGGTGGGAAGAAATAAACCAAAGATCTTATATGTATATATGCATAACCAATGGACACAGACAACAGTGTGGGGGAAGGCAGGAGGGGGGTGGGAATGGGGAGGAGGGGGGCAATGGGGGGAAAATGAGGAACATCTGTAATACATTCAACAATAAAGGTAAGTTAAAAACAGAAAAAAACAGTTTAAATAAAAATGGGTATAACACCTGCCTCACAAGCTCAATACCTAGCACATAGTAAATGCTCAGTAAATGTCAGCTATTGTTAGTGATTTATTTTTTCTTTATTGATTTTAGAGAGAGAGGAAGAGAGAGGGAGAGAGAGATAGAAACATCGATGAGAGAGAACATCGATTGGCGGCCTCCTGCATGCCCCCCACTGGGGATTGGGCCCACAACCTGGGCATGTGCCCTGACCGGGAATCGAACAGGCTACCTCTTGGTGCATGGGTTGACACTCAACCACTGAGCCACACTGGCCAGGCGAGTTAGTGATATTTTTTAGTTCAAAAAAATTTTACATGGAGTTGCATTAAATTTATGAATTAATTTAAACAGATCAAATATTTTATAATATTTTATTTTCCCAGTTAGGATAGGTGCTGTCTTTCAACTTATTCAAATATTTTATTTATGTATTTATTTATTTTTTTTTAATTTATTTTAATCCTCACCTGAGAATATATTGTAATTGGTTTTTAGAGAGAGAGAGAGAGAAACATCAATATGAGAGAGAAACATTGATCGGTTGCCTCCTGACATGCCTGACTGGGGATTGAACTTGTACCCTAGGTATGTGCCCTGACAGGGGATTGAACCCAAAACCTTTTGGTGTATGGGACAATGCCACAACCAACTAAGCCACCTGGCCAGGGCTTCAAATTTTTTAAAATTCAAACAGAAACCTGTTATCTTGTTGACTCCAGTGTGTCTCCACTGTTCACCTTTGTGACCCTTGAGAAAGAAGAATAGCAGAGAACCACAGGGAACAGTTGAAAACTACCCTTTAAGAATCTGCCTTGTGCTGGGCTCAGTGTGAGTGTGGGTGCACATGCATGAAATCTCCTTTAGCCCTTGCAACATGCCTCAGGGTAAGTTATGACATTCCTTATAGAAAAAGAGCAAACCGGTGCTTCCAGGTCACCCTTAGTGAGTGACAGAGCTAGGCCAGAAACCAGGCATGCCAGCTCCTCAACCGCTCTGCTGCTTGGAAATTCCAGGTGGGAGTTATTTGCAGAAGAGACAGCCCCCAGAGGGAGAAAACTGACTTCTGGTCATGGCACACCCCTGCTTAACAGCCTGCCAAGGCTTCCTATTGCATTCTTTAATAAGTCCAGAAGACTTACTCTGGCCTATAAGACTGGTTCTGCTCACCCTCCAAACTCACCTATTACCACTCACCCCTTGTTTACTGTGGTTCAGCTATACCTGTCTCCTTTCCATTCCATAAATATACCAAGGTCCTTCCCGCCTCCGGGCCCCTGCCCACACTGTTCCCACTGCCTGGCACACTCTCCCCCCCCACCTTCTGCACCCACCTTCATATAGTGGGTACCTTCTCATTGATCCAGTATCTGTTTAACAAGGTGGTTTCCTCGGAGAAACTTCCCTGCCCACCCCACCTCTCTCCCCTAGTTGTTTCCTTCACAATTGTACTTTTAAGTTATTTGTGTTCTATCACCTTGTCTAACCCCACAGACAGACATCAGTGTGCCTATCTCATTTACCATGAGGCTGGCCCTTTTCCTGACAAGTTAGCTGGCAGCATCCAAGACCAGAGGTTGGCACACCCACGAGTCACTCTTGTCATTCCCATCTCTGTCTTCACTTCCCACTGTCTATGCAGGGTGGGGGTTAGAACCCCATCCCATATGAATCCCCTTTCCCCTGAAGCCTTGCCTACTGTTTACAAGCAGGCCTACTCTCTGCAGGTGGGAGTCGACTCAGGGCCTTGTTCTGAATGAGAACATGAGGGCCAGGCCTAGACCCTGGGAACCAGTAGAGCCCTCAGCCAGGGCATGGGGCTGTTTTCAAATCAAGAAGATTTTAAGTTCTACAGACTTTCAGGCCCTGTCATCAATCAGCGTTCCTCCTTGCCACCGAGTTGCGTGTCCCAGCTCACTTCAATCAGCCTAAGTGAGGCAAGTCACATCACTCCCCATGGCTAATTATCCAAGTGATCAAGTGATCACCACCAAAGAGCCACTGCTCACCCAATGCCACTCTCCACTGAGGCCTGGTCCACTATGCTGCCCTGGTGGCACAGGCCGCTGCCACATGTCTCCCAAACATCTGCCCTGCTCCACCTCCATGTCTTGTCTCCTGCAAATCTCCCCACCAGGCGTCCTTTCTCTCCTATGCTGTGTTGTAAAGAAAAAAGCAGTGGGTGAAGAGGCAGACAGCTTAGGGTCAAGTTCAGATTTAGTCATTGCTTTTTTTATTTTTATTTTTTTTCTTTATTGATTTTAGAGAGAGGGGAAGGGAGAGGGAGAGAGAGATGGAAACATCGATGAGAGAGAACATCAATTGGCTGCCTCCTGCATGTCCCCCACTGGGGATTGGGCCCACAACCTGGGCATGTGCCCTGACTGGGAATCGAACCAGTGACCTCTTGGTGCATGGGTTGACGCTCAACCCCTGAACCACACCAGCCAGGCTAGTCATTGCTTTTTTATGATACTTTATAGGACTCTTCCCCTCTCTGAGCCTCAGTTTCCTCGTCTCTGTAAAATGGAGGTGAAGCCACCTATCCTGCCAGGTCCAGAAAATCCAAGGACATAATGTTTATGAACACTCTTTGCAAACTGTAAAGCACAACAGAATTACGGGAAGTAATTGGCCTGGTCCCAAAGCCACCTCCTCCAGGGGGCCTCCCAAGATCCCATCACTTCCTTCTAGATCTACCTGAGTCACTAGGCTTGTTTTTCCCCAGTCGCCTACCTTAGGAAAGGCACAAGCACCCCCTGACCCCACTTCCATCCTTGAGTGCCACAAGCCCAGGGCCATGTCCTATTCATTCCCAGGGAGCTCTCTCTGCCTCCACAACACTCTTTTCCCCATTCATGGAGAAAAAAAATAAATGAACAGGTACTGTGTTCTCAATTTTATATTATTGGGCCATGTACTTTTCTTAAATCTTTTTACACCTTCAACTTCTCTGCTAACAAGAGCTCACAGGCACCAAACAGGTGACCAAGGATATGGAACTCAGCAATGCAGAGGATACAGGGCTGGGAGTTCTCTTTGGGGTGGTGAAAGTTCTAAAATTAGATATGGTGATGATTGCACAACTTCATGATGTACTAAAAACCACAGAACTGTACACTTTAAAAGAGTGAACTTTATGGTATGTGAATAGTTATCTCAATTAAAAAATTGTATGAGAAAAGTAAAGTCTACAGGGACTGTGAGGACACAAACTGGTAGCCCACGGTCAAATGTAGCCCATACGGTGCTTTGCTTGACCAGCACAGTGAGGATTTTTACAATAATCTTCCGAGTACTGACAGGGGTAACCACCATCACAATCAAGACACAAAGTGTTCCATCAGCCCAGAAAGTTCCTCCCATCCCCTCCCAGAGATTTCCTTACCCACAGGCAACCATCGACCTGACTTTTAGCTCCACAGATTAATTTTGTCTTTTTTTTTTTTGAGGTTGTGTTCACTTTTATTTTAATATTTTTAACTTATCTTTATTGTTGAAAGTATTACTCATAGAGTAATACTCTTTTGTGCCTGTTTTTGAAATTCATCCACATTGTTAAATGTATCTGAAGATAATTCCTTTTTTTTCTTTAATGTTCAGCCACTTCTTTTTTTTATAAATATATTTTTATTGATTTTTAGAGAGAGAGGAAGGGAGAGGGAGAAAGAGATAGAAACATTGATTTGAGAGAGAATCATCCATCAGCTGCCTCCTGCACACCCCCTACCGGGGATCGAGCCTGAAACCCAGGCATGTGCCCTGATCAGGAATCGAACCAGTGACCTTTTGGTGCATGGGTTCAACCACTGAGCCACACCAGCCGGGCTCAACCACTTCTTTATTTCAAGTTAAATAATATTATTTTGATCGTACAGAATGCCCAAGGAATGGAGATTCAGCAGCTCTCTATTCTACTGGTTTTCAAAATATTGTACCCATGTCAGTGAAGTTTTGAGCATATGCCGTTTAGTATGTTTATTTATGTCTAAATCATATTATTTTATACATATATATACTATTCTGGTAAAAAATCACATGCATTATAAAACATACACAAAACATAGAAATTTTAAAAGGAAGAAGTAAAGATGAGATAGAGTATTTTTAAATAAATTTTATTTTGTTTATTAAAGGAGTATGATCATTTTGCCCCTCACAAAATATTATATTAAATGATATTAACATAAATTATATTAAAATATAAATAATTTTATTAAAGAGATATGACTGAAAATGCTTCTTTTTTTACAGTAAACTACATATGTTTAAACTATACAATTTGATCAGTTTTGACTTATAAATATACCCCTGAAACTATCACTACATTAAAGAGAACAAATATATTCATCACCCCCCAAAATTTCTTTTTTTTAAATATATTTTCATAGATTTTTATTTTTTATTTTTTTTTTAGAGAGAGAGGAAAGGACAAAGAGATAGAAACATCGATGTGAGAGAGAAACATCAATCGGCTGCCTCCTGCACGCCCCCTGCTGGGGATTGAGCCCACAATCTGGGCATGTGACCTGATCGGGAATCGAACCAGAACCTCTCAGTCCATGGGATAACGCTCAATCCACTGAGCCACACCAGCTGGGCCCCCAAAGTTTCTTCATTTCTCTTTGCAATCTATCCCTCCTTCTGCCAACACCCCCAGGGAGCCACAGATCTGCTTTTTGTCACTACAAGTCAGTTTGCATTTTCTAGAATTTTATATAAATGGAATTATATAGTAGGTTCTCTTTGTTGCCTGTCTTTTCTCATGCAGGATAATGATTTTTTTATTTTTATTATTATTTTTTTTTATCCTCACCTGAGGACATTTTTGCATTTATTTTCTGATAGAGCAGGAGGGAAAGAGGGAGGAAGAGAGAGAGAGAGAAACATCGATGTGCGAGAGACACATCGACTGGTTGCCACCCACACGACCCCAACCAGGGCCAGGGACAAACTGCAACCAAGGTACGTGCCCTTAGCAGGAACCGAACCTGGGACTCTCTGGTCCACAGGCCGACGCTCTAACCACTGAACCAAACCGGCCAGGGCACATGCAGGATAATGATTTTGAGATCCTTCCACATTGTTACATGTAGCAGTAGCTCAATTTTTCCTTGCTGAGTACTATTCCATTGCATGATGTATCACAGTTGTTTATCCATTCCCTTGTTGATGGGCATTTGGGTTGTTGTTTCCACTTTGGGGCTATTATGAATAGCACTGCTATGCATTCATGTACATTTTTCTGTGGACGTGTTGTCATTCCTCTTAGTAACATACATGATATACTGTGTTGAATATTCAAAATAATATATGATTAATATACATAATTATTAATCAATAATATAATTTATGATATATGAAAATATAATATACAATAAAATGTATTATGAAATATGTAATATGTAAATGAAATAGTAAATGTACATGTAATATGAAATTTGTAATGTATAAATGTAAATATAGTATATGATAAAATGTAATCACTATAATATGTATTAAATATACATGAATGCATATAGTAAATGCCCTATCAACAGTCATAAACATTAAAAAGTGCATACACACACACACACACACACAGAATTACATATATATAAATATATGGATACACACATACTTTTATTTAATGTATATGCCTTCAATGGGGCATTTAGTCCTCATTCTCTGTGGGCCTCTATCCACCTGCTCTGGACACCACATTGAAAAGAAGGAGTCACCCCAGAGAGGCCAATCCCAAGATATGAGGGAGGTCTTGGAACCTCCATAGGGGACTAAGGTTGGTTGGGGCTGAGGGACTAGCATCTGGAACCAGGACACCAAGTTTCTCTGTGCTGGCCAAGGGCTTCTGTCTCTAGCTGCTTGCAGCTCAGGAGTCAGGAGGAGTAGGGCCAGCTCAGGCATAAAACATTCTCCAAGCCCATCATGGCCCTCCTGGAGGGTTAGGGGTGGGAGGTTCATGAAGGGGGCTGGCCATCAGGCCTTTGGAAGGGAGTTGGAAGGGCAAGCCCAAAGGAGATATGACCATGGACTCTCCCAGTTTCTCCCACAAGCCACCGGCTGGGTTGGGCAAGCACAGCCTGCATCCCTCTGATGCTCGGAGTCCTCTTTTCACACCCTGCCTGCTTGCCCTGATGGGAGACAACAGTGCCTGCTTGCTTCATGCCCCCGGCCTACTCCCTGCCTTCCCCATGCTGCCATTTTTCTTTTTTCATTAAGGAGAATACAATGACTGTTAGGATATTGGTGTGAATCTATAAAACGCTGACAAGAACATTTAATGTTTGTTTGATGCCTGTTGTAGCAACAGGCTAGCTTAACCTCCCTGATATATATATATATATATATTTTTTTATCCTCACCCGAGGACATTTTTTCATTTTTTGTTCAGATAGAGCGGGAGGGAGAGAGAGGAAGAGAGAGAGAGAGAAACATCGACGTGAAAGGGACACATCGAGTGGCTGCCACCCACACGACCAACCAGGGCCGGGGACAAACTGCAACCGAGGTACATGCCCTTAGCTGGAACCGAACCCTGGTCTCTCTGGACCACAGGCCGACGCTCTAACCGCTGAGCCAAACTGGCCAGGGCTAACCTCCCTGATAAATAAGAGCCTCACAGATACCTGGCGGGGCTTACCAGCCAAATGTGCAGTGCCACCTCTAGGCCTTCAACATGGTCCCTGCATGTCAGCACTGGATGGATTTGGGAGGAAAGAGATTTCTGCATCGTACAGACAAAATCAGGGCAAATGCCATGGACCTTGCTTTTCCCAGTGGCTTTGTTCAAAATGAAGTGTGCTCAATTGAATCCTAATTTTCTCATTACTTACTTTATAATTCCTGAGACATGTGATCTTCATTCCTACTGGGTCTAGTTCCTAAGACCTCCAGTTTCCATTCTCCACTGTCTTCATCCAGTCATTCTATCCAGTCTGTAGTACAAATCCTGAGGCAGCCAGTCAACTTCCTAATATCAATTACTTTATCCTTAAAATTCAGCCAGTACCATGTGGGCTGTTAAAAGCAGAGCACCGCACTCAAAGATGTCTAGAGGTTCTTTCTACTCTAAGATTTGGGACTGAGCTATGAACACACTCGTGAATATGTTAGAGACATTTTCATTGTCCTTTCCTTGATGCCTGCTGTGTGCCTGCACAGGGGACCGAGGCTCACAGATAGGGACATGACTTGGCCCACCCAGAGGCTCCCAGGTGAGTGAAATTCTCCCTCGGGTCAGTTTGAGGAGAGGAGGACACAGAAAGGGCCCCTATCCAAGGGAGGAGGCCTGCTTTTCTCTCCTGAGCTGGGAGGTAGAAACCTGAGTCATAGCTGGCTGTTTATAACCGCGGGCAGTCCTGCTCTCCCAGGACCTTGCTCTTCCTGTCTGTGCAGTGGGGGCTTAGAGAGAGACCTTCCCAGAGCCCTTGTGCTGGGTCCTGTGATAAATCCCGCATGGTGGCCAGGGAGCAGTTGCTAGGGACAGCAGCCTTGGCAGGTGGGGGCAGGGCTCTCTGCAGATAGCAAATGTCTTGGTCTGCCATTCCCAGCAGGACTCCAGCACCCAGAGGATTAAATAAGGGCATGCACGTAAGGCCTGGCCAGCAGTTGGTGCTCACCAAGTGAGTTCCCTTCTCTCCCATCGGCTCCCAGAGGGTGTAACCCACATCAGCCTTTCAGCAGGACTTCGGGTTCCTGGAGGGTGCCTGCCACCACAGCAGCCAGGCCCACCTCTAGATGGTGCAATGGGTGGGTTCTTTGAGGCAACTGGGGTTCTGGGGCAGAGGGACCTCCAGGGATGAGGGATAACTGGAATCCACATACATTGCTATTGGCACTTTCTTATAAAGTTACACACCATGCGATCCATCTTTACTCGTGGGTATTTGCCCAAGAGATATAAATACATGTCCACACACACAGACTTGCACACGAATATTCGCAGCAGCTTTATTCCTAATAGCCATAAACGGGAAACCCCAATACCCATCAACAGAAGAACTGATAAACGAAGAGTGGTGTACCCATACAATGGAATACTACTCAGTGATACAAAGGAGTGAACAGATGTTACACTTAACAACATGGATGAATCTAAAACACATTTTGCTGTTCCAAAGAAGCCAGACACAAAAGAGCATCCTGTATGTTCTAGGGCAGCAAAACTGATCTCTGATGATAGAGGTCAGAATTGTGGCTACTGCTGGGGTAGGAGATATTGACTAGGAAGGGACACAAGGGAATTTTCTGGGGTGACGAACCTTGCTCAGAGTCACGATTACATGGGTGTCCATCTGTGTGAAAGTCAGCAGTTGTACAGTCAAAATTAGTGCATTTTACTAATGTAAGTTATTCCTTAATAGGAAAATAAGCCTTCAGGGGGAGGTCTGAAATGAGCAGTCCCTTAGGAAGGGGCAGCTGGCAGTGGCCTGTCCCTGCACACTAGCTCTCCCTTTATCCAACCCATCCTGCAGGACCCTGGTTGGGAATTGGCCCTCCTGGGAATTGTCACCCTCCGGTGACAACTAAATATCTAGCCCACTGGCTGCTGAATGAGGGCATAGAAATGTAAGTAGCTCTCTGGCTGGTTTGGCTCAGGGGTTAGAGCATCGGCCCATGGAGCAATGAGTCTCGGGTTCCATTCCGGTCAAGGGCACGTACCTTGGTTCGTCCCTGGCCCTGGTTGGGTCGTGCGGGAGGCAACTAGTCAATGTGGCTCTATCACATCGACGTTTCTCTCTGTCTCTCTGTCTCTCCCTCCCTCCCACTCTATCTAACGATAAATGGAAAAATATCCTCGGGTGAGGAATAAAAAAGAAAAAAAAGAAATGTAAGTAGCAGTTTACAGCATGGTGACCTCTGAGGCTTTACCACCAGTACACCAGCAGAGCGCAGCCTGACGGGCCACGCCACGCCCGTGAGTGAGCTGAACCACCTGTCACCACTGAACCCTGGCTGTGCTGAGGCCCCAGGACTTCCTGGCTGGGACGGAGCATGAGGGTCAGCTGCAGTGATTGTTGCTGGGGGGAGAGGCTCAGCCCAGCCCTCTCCAGGGGCAGCTCTGGTGCAGGGGGCAACAGGGCTGGACCTTAATAGACCTTAGAAAACGTACCCAAGATGGACTAACCTTGTCTCTGTCTTTTCCTGCCCTGCATGCTCCCCAAACTCAGCCTGCCCACTCCTTCCTCCTTCTAAGCACCAGCCCTTCCTTAGACTACCCCCTGCCTGTTACATTTTGAGCACTGGTTCTGCAGAAGAAACAACCCCAAGGGACCCACATCCACACCTGTGCCAGACATGGTTATCTACATGTGGAAACACACCACATACATCCCAGGAGGACCCACAGCAAGAGGCATGGACTGTGCACAGGTGACCACGGGCATGGTATATAAACAACCGGTGCCGTCATGTCACCATTTATTGGGACCTAACAGATGCTGGGCAGTTTCTGATCAGCGATTGCTTGTGGTCCGTTTCATTCATGTGCTCCACTGCACTAGATGGTCTGTCCGTGTGTGGACTCATCCCGTTCTCATCACAGCCCTGTGTGGTAGGCAGTAGTCTGATGATGAAACAGAAGCTCAGTGAGAAGTCACGCATCCATGACCTGACCACCCAGACATTCTTCAACATAACACGGCAGCCAGGCAGAAAGCCCAGAGCGCGGCAGCCAGGCAGAAAGCCCAGTCCTGTGCCTGCCTCTGCACTCTCTACTTACCTACCCTCTCCCAGGTGGGGCCTTCTTTGGTCAAAAGGAAGAGAGCTCAGGGCCTCCCAAAGTGGGCTTTTTTGAAAGCCCATTTCCATCATCAACTGGGGTTGCTCTACATTTCTCTGGATCCCTTAGTGCCTGCTGGCCAGAAAACCCCCCAGTGCTCTTTGTGGGAGGGCAGGGAAGGGGAACAGTGAGCTCAGGGAGGGCCAGGAGAAACATCTGAGACAGGTCCAGGGAAGCCTCCAAACTTTACACTCAGCTTCTCCCAGTACCTGGCATGGTGGATGCTGGGATCCACACTGAGCTCCTGGGACCGGGGCCTGACCTTCCAGCTGCTCCAGGCACCTGCCTGTCCGTCACTTCTCAACCTCCGGTCCCAGGCCCTCTTCACCCACTTTCTGGAGACAGAAAGTAAAACCAGGGAGAGACTGGGATCTGCTTATTCAGAGTCAGAGGTCCAGGAAAAGTCAACCTTTTCCAAGAGGGTTGCTTAGGGGCAGTTCCTCCCTGATTAGATTTAGCTTGAGCAGGGACTGGGATAGTCACACTGTCAGCCAGCCCTGCTGTCAGATGTCAAGGAGGAACCTGGGGCCAGGGTGTGGTCCAGGGCCAGCCTGGAGGAGAGGGCCTGGCAAGCAGCTGACCTTGATCTCCAGCTTCTCTCCCTGAGGAGAACACTGCCAATGGGAAGGCCAGCCAGGCCCCAACTCACAGCGGCTCGGGGCAAGGTCGAGGGATGAGACTCAGAAAAAGAAGGGATCCCAGAGTGGGGTGGGGTGGGGTGAAGGGGGCCAGGTCTCAGCTAGTGAGAGGGATGGAAACTCGGTGGGGATAGACCGAAGAATTTTGAAAGGCTTGGGGAAGGGAGGGAAACAGAGAGGAAGGAAGGAAGCGGGGGAAAGAACTGCGTGTGCACAGGTCTAGAGGTGGGAACACGGGCGAGTGTGGGGAATAGTGAGCAGTTCCTCTGGGCTGGAGTGCCTGGGATGAGACTGGAAAGGGCTTGGGGGTTTGATCATGAAGGACCCTGATGCCCAGAATGGCGATGATGCTGAAGCTGCCGGGACCTAGGTCACTCCTGCTGCGATATTTCCACGGCAACGGCATGAGGGGGGACTGCCAGCCCCGTTTACAGCTGGGAACGCTCTGAGAGGCCGTACCAGTGGTCGAGCCCTAGCCTTCAGTCCTTGCGCTCCCCTGACAACTACTGGCCTGGACTGTAACCTGCAGATACAACAAACACTTGTAGTGAGGAACTGACAAGTCCAGGTGTGCATTCCAGAAAAAAAGTGTATGACTATGTAACAAGTGACACCATAAACAAAGTTAAAATACAAATGAAAGACTAGAAAAAAAATATTTGCCACACATATAACCAAGGATTAAAATCCAGAATACATAAAGTGCTACAAATCAGTATGAAAAGAAGATAAAAATAGTGGGAAAATGGACAAAGAATATAAACAGACTCTTCATAGAAGTGAAAAGAAAATGATCACTAAGTAATAAAAGATGAATCAACAAAATAAAAAGGCAACCTATGGAAGGGGAGAAAATACTTGCATTACATATATCTGATAAGGGGTTAATATCCAGAATATTTAAGGAACTCATAACTCAATAGCCAAACGCAAACAATTCAATTAAAACATGGATAGAAGACTTGCCCTGGCCGGTTTGGCTCAGCAGTTAGAGCGTCGGCCTGCGGTCCAGAGAGACCCGGGTTTGGTTCCCGTTAAGGGCATGTACCTCGGATGCAGTTTGTCCCCGGCCCTGGTTGGGTCGTGTGGGTGGCAGCCACTCGATGTGTCCCTTTCGCATCGATGTTTCTCTCTCTCTCTCTCTTCCTCTCTCTCCCTCCCACTCTATCTGAACAAAAAATGAAAAAATGTCCTCGGGTGAGGATAAAAAATAAATAAATAAATAAATAAATAAATAAATAAATAAATAAATAAAACATGGATAGAAGACTTAAAGAAGACAAACAAATGGCCAACAAGTATATGAAAAGAGCCTCAACAGCCCTAGTCATCAGAGAAATGAAGATCAAAACCATAAGGAGGCATCACTGCTCACCAGCTCACCAGCTCACCATCTCTCTGGAGGAAACACATGGGAGGGTTCTGCCCTCTAGTGGCCACTGGCGGCCAGGCCTCTCCTTTCGGCCCCTGAACCGCCAAGGAGCCAAGGGGCGGCCCCTGTACCTTCTCTAGTGCCTGCTTTCACAGGGGCTGGAACTGAGGCTGGTTCGCCAGTGCACCCAGGAATCTTAATCTCTGAGCACTTTTGTTCCCTGAGGGCCCTGCTTCTGATGTGAGCCCCCCAACCTGAGACTCTGGGTGGTCCTAGGGTCACAGGTTCTGTGTCCTCTAAGAGGGAGGCCTGATTGTGCCCAGGATAAGGGCACTCAGGGACAGTGGTCAACACAAACACTACAGAAGCAGGGAGATGTACGTCTACTCAGGCCGGGAGGGCCCCCCACATGCCCACACCGATGCGTCCCCTTACCGCCTCTGTCATCAGCCTGTGCCCAGTGCCTGTGGGTGGGGGAAGTGCCACAGGAGCTGAGAACTTGGTCTAGGGCTTGATGCAAAAGGTGTTTTAGCTCTGGACACCCCCATCTCTGCCCCAAGAGAAAGGAGGCAGGGACATGGGGGAGGTGGGGAAACGGAGGGGAAGTCCCCGCTCTCCAGGGAGGGCCTCCGCCCCTCCTGTGTGTGCCCCGTCAGATACAGCACATCCTTCCTTGCCTTTACTGAGCTGTGGGCTGAGGCTAGGACTGAAGGTCAGTGAGGGGTTCCGGAGCCTGGCAGCCCCTCTGCACCTCTACATCAGGCCCAGAACCCTTCTTCCCTTCATTCCTAGAGTCTGAGGCTGTGAAGAGCCGCGGCTCTGGGCCAGGCCTGCAGATTCGGCATGAACAAGGCGGGCCTGCCTGGCCCTGGAGGCATCTGGCACCCAGGGTAGGAGGTGGCCAGCGACAGCACAAACCCTCTGGAAAGAAGGACTTAGTGTGCCCAGTGCTCAGGAGGAGCCCGGGCCACCCCCACTCCGCGGGAGACCCCGAGGCTCTGCGGAAGGCCTATCCCAGGAAGCCTCCAGGTTCTGACAAGGACATCAGAGCTCCCCCCCGACACACACACACACACACATTTCTGCTCCCAATTAGCACTAATTGGGCCACTGGGAGAACCCACAGGCTGTGTAGCAAAAGCAGTCTGGTCTGCAGGGTCCCAGAGAAGCATCCCCCATCAGGGGCCAGGTGAGCCAGGCTCTGGGGGATGGGCCCTGGGGTCCCTGTCTTTCTGAGAGGGGATCAAGTGACAAGGCCACATCTGCCAGGGACGTCAGTGGTCCCTCAGGAAGATAGGAGCCGCCCCAGGGGCAGGGTGGAAGCTGGGGATGGGGAGCCTGACAAACACCCCCCCTCGGCCTGGTATTTGAGGCCTTCCCACCAGATCCTCACCCCAACCTGCCCCTCCCATTTCCTCTGCTACCAGTTCTCACTCTCCATGTCACTCATTCATTCATTCATGCATTAGGTGTCTGTGGATCCCCTCCCATGGCCAGGCCCTGGGGCCACAGAGATGGGTGTGCAGCTGGTCGGCAGGACCTTGGAGCCTGCTGAGGACCCAGGACCTCATCCTAGGGGCACCGGGTGGTCAAAGGCAGACCAGTGACAAGGTGGGTCTGAGGGTAGCGGAGGTTCCTGGTGCTTCACTCCTGCACTTGAGCAGCTCTCTCTGCCACCCACCCTCACCAGGCCTGGGCCCAGGTTGGCATAGACCATGTGGGGCAGCCCCTTGGGCTGGCTCCATTTCCTTCTAGGTGGGAAGTGAGGCTAGGCTGGCAGCGTGGTGTGCTTGTGAGTGGAAGGGTCAGCCCCATGTCCTCCTCTGTGTGGCTTGGGTTGTCATTCTCTGGGTGAGACTGGGTCCCTTGATCCTCCAGACTGGACTCAGAGTATGAACCAGGCTGTGCCTGCATCCATGACCAGGCCTGTGGGCACAGAGCTGCCAGGAAGGCCTAGGACTGGGGGGCAGGAGGAGCAGTGGGCTCAGGTCCGAGCTGCTCTGGGGTACTGGGCCTGGGGGACAGTGGGAACCGTCTCTCAACAAGTGGCTGGTTCTGGGACATGCATGCCCGAACAACCTGGGTCCCAGGCCCCTGAGTGAGCCCTGGGCCAGCCAGCCCACTTTGCACTACACACACAGTCCAGGCCCTCAGCCCCGGGGTAGGGTGGTGGGAAGACGCAGATGTGTCCAGGCTGTCCCCCAGGTCCCAGGACACCCCCTCAGGGAGAGAAGACGTGGCTCTGCTCCCCCCCTTCTCTGCCTTAGAGACCAACCAGTCCTGGGCAATTTGGTGTCGCCATGACAACCACACACTTTCTTCTTCCCTACTTAGCAGACTGAATCTGAGTTGCAGATTAAATTCCTGGTAGTTGTCTGTTTAGAAAGCACGTGGCTGCTGGGAGAGATCTATGCATCTTCCATTTCCCAGTTCCTCTGACACCCACTCCTTGTTTCTTTCTTTCCTTTTTTTTTTTTTTTTTAAGAATTTTTATTGAAAAGAATTTTTTAATCCTCTCCCGAGGATATGTTTTTATTGATTTGAGAGAGAGGAGAAGGGAGAGGGAGAGAGAAAGAGAGAAACATCAATGTAAGAGAGAAACATCCATCGGTTGCCTCCCGTACACACCCTGACTGGGCTCCAACCCACAACCTGGGTATGTGCCCTGACCAGGAATCAAACCCGCTGCCTCTTGGTGTATAGGACAATGCTCCAACCAACTGAGCCACACTGGCCAGGGCCCACTCCTGGTTTCTTGATGGCTGAGGCAGGAGAGAGGTGCCCTGCCCACTCCCTGTGCCCGGGGTGGTCCTGACCCATGGCAGAGTCCCCTTGCGGCCTGGCTTCCCACTCACAGGAATGCATGCTGGCTGACTCTGGTGTGCGGCCTCTGAGGTGAGCAGACCGTGGTCTTCAGGGCCCCACACAGTGCACAGGCCTCTTTGGTGTGAGGCACAGGGGTTTCTAGCGAGAGCTCTGGACTCAGAGGGCTCTCTCTGTCCCTTCAAGGGTGAGCTGCCCTTAGGGACCACTGTGTCTGAACAAGTGGGTGACCAGGCCTTCAGGCCCTGGGGTCCACAGAACCACCTTAACCTCCACACGTTCCCCAGAATTGACCAGCAAAGTCACCTCCAGCACAGAACTCACTAGGAGCAGGGGCAGAGATCCGCCCCAGATGAGAGAGACTGGGGCGATCGTAAACGGTGGCCCTGAGATGAGGGGCGTGCTGGTGGCCCTGGGAGGCCTATGTCAGCCTGGCAGTTGGGGGGGGCTGGTTTAGCATGTTTAGGGGGAGGTAGCCATGGATTGGTGAGAGAAGAGTGTAGACCCAAATGTTGGGCAGACTTGTGGTCCAGCCTGTTCCCAGATCTGCCCGGGACAAAGATGGAAATGGGCATAGGGGGACTCGCCGGGGAGGATCACTCAGGACGGGCAGGGAAACCTGCCTCTGTGCTCTGCTCCCAGGGCTGGAGGCTCTGCCCCGTTGCAGTCTGTGCAGGTGTTAAACTCACCGCCTGGTCCTGCGTGCTTGGCTGCCCCCGGGCTGCAGCACCCTCTGGCTGGGGGCTGGTCCCTGAACACAGCTTCAGCTCCTGGTCTAGGACTCGCATCTCCACCCCAGTCTTACTACCTGTGCAACGTTGGGAAAGTTCCCGAACCTCTCTGCACCTCAGTATTTTCGCTCTGCGAAAGGGAGGGGGCTGGTGGATGGATGGGTGAGAGCGGAGCAGGAGGGTGACAGGCCCCTGGAGCAGTGTCTCCAGGGAAAACACAGAATCCACTCACCTGCCAGGGTTAGGCACGTTGAGAAGGCTTTATGGTGTTCAGTCAGAGTTTTCTGATTTTGTAGGGAAGAGCATAAAGTACAAAAAAGAAAAAAAAAATGAAAATGAAAAAACATGAGATAACTTGAAGAAAAACAACAGATTGTAACAGAAAGAAAATGGGATACTACTTTGCAGAGAACAATGTTTACATAGTTTTAAATATGTAAAGACTGATATCAATTTACCCCAAATCATGGCACTGGAAGGTTGGGGAAAGAAGTGTGTGGACAGGTGGCTATCAGAACTCATTTCTCCATATTAGGAGGTCAATATTCTAAAGGGGGTGGGGGGAACCGGGAAATAGCAATATAAGAAAATCGCTTAGCCATAGGAAAGGAAACGGAAGAAGAAATGGCCAAAATAACAGAGTCATGGGCCAAAGAGGGGGACAGAACCTGCAGCTTTTGGGTTATCGTCCAGGGTCTCGCAGTCAGGAGACAGCAGAGGCTGGATCCACGCTTGGGTCAGCTGCCCAAAGCAGGAGGAGCTCGGAGTGACCTTGTCAAGACCGTGGACCCCACCCGTGGGCTGGGTGGCTCACCAAATGCCCATGAAGGCTACAAAAATGGGCCTCAAGCCCAAAGGGCTGCACCCTGTTCCTCTGGGCAGGGAAACTAGACCCTTGGGAAACGAGGCCACATCACCCTGAGGGAGGAGCAGGAGCAGACGGCGGAGACACCTTCCTGGTTTGTTCTACTTCCCTTTCTGTTAACTGGTGGCTTTTACTCCTAAATTCCTCATCCAGCCGGGCTGGTTAATCAGATTCTCCAGAAGGAGGGCTGGGGCATCAATTACTTTATTGACACTTCTTGTGACAGACACACACACTTAAGGCTGAACCAGCTGAACCCTTCTGTCTGCGGCCGAGGAGGTGGTGGAGCCTGGAGTGTCAGGTCCTTGTTGCTGGCGTGTGCTTCCCAGGGACACGGAGGGGCCCTGCTCCTGCAGGTTCTTCTGGCCGCCGCAGTGGGAAAGACTGCCAGCTGAAGGACGAGTGGCTGACTGCCGTGATGTCACAGTCAATGCTGACCACTGCCCTGGGGCCTGGCACTGGGCAAAGCCCTCTTCAGACAGGAAGCCCAAGTGAAAGGGGTTCAGCCACTGGCCAAGAGGTCCTGAGTCCTGGGCTCCAGGCTGGATGGCCATTAAGAACAGTGTGACCAGGGCAGCCTTCTCTCCATCCTGGGCTCCCTCAGGGGCAAGGTTGGGGCTCAGGCAGTGACCTACTCTGATATAGCAGGTATGTTCTCCGGGTTCATCCACAGGCAAAATGCAGAAACCACGTGGTTTACAATGTAGCAAAAACGAGAGACAACCTTAAATGGTGCCCCAGGCAGTGGAAGGACATTGTGGAGGGCAGGGTGACACGTGTGCACCGCACGCAAGGTGAAAAGAGGCCACGGCAGCATGTGGCGTTTCGGTAACTGTCTGCAGGGCACTGGCTGCCCCAGGACAATTCATCATTTAAATTTTATAACAATAGTAAGACATATATATATAAATAAAGAATCCTACTTCGCGGAAATTCATTTATCGCGGTAGTCTGGAACTGATTGACCGCGATGAACGAGGGCCGACCGTACATACAATACATAATACTATCAGGAGGTAGGATCATTTGTTAGCAGGAAAAGTAATACATGGAGATATTTTAGACTCCGTGCTGACTTCTGTTCTGGGCTAGGCTCATGGCCTTGGAGCTCACGGGCCCGCTGGCTCTCCAGCTCTCTAGCCCCGAAGAACTGGTGCACAGTGACTTATCCTTGGGCCCCACGATGGCCCCAGGGCAACAGTGGACAGGGATTAGAACCTTTTGTAGATGGAGAAGAGGTAAAGCCACCGCCCGGATCTCATGGAGAGGCAAAGGCAGGGCTGGAATCAGAATGTGATTACCATGCTCTCCAGCTCTGTCTGTTATCTGGATCAACAGTTGGTCCTGGGCCACCAGGGCCCTGGCAGAGGTGGGGGAGTGGCCACAGAGGCTGATGGGAGTGGGGCAGGCCTGGAGCAGCCAGCCGTGTGGATTGGAACCAGGTCACAGCTCTTTGAGGAGGAGCATGAAGAAGAGGAGGAACAAGAGGAAGGCCTGCCTCATGGATGGGCCCCACCACTCAGCTATGACCCGGACACAAAATGTCAACAGTTAACACCTTCCCCAAGGATCGCGTCAGGCCCAGACACATCTGGTGTCTCCCTACGGTCCATGAGTCCTAACCGTGGGCAGAACACACTTCCCTTTGTAGCAAAACTCCATCCTAACTACTGCACCCTCTGGGCACCCTAAATTCTGACCTCCGGCTGCTTCTGAAAGGAGAAAGCCTTGATGTGAAGCTGGCTTCCTGCGTCCCAGCCCGGTGAAGGAAAAGCCAGAGCAGTTTGCTGAGTGAGTGAGGCTGTGCGGGTGCAGGAGTGTCCTGTGGACTGCCGCGGCCGTGGCCGCCCACCTGCAGGGCAGGACTAGCACAGGCCCTCCGTCTTCTTCAGATACAGCTGCATTCTCTTCTCTCCCAGGGGCCTTTTTTCTTTCTGCTTTAATCTAAGGCTGCAGAGAAACCTAAACAATTGGCAGAGGCAATTTCTGAAATTGCTGAAAATCATTTAACGAGCTTCCGAGGCATTCCCTCTTGTTCTGGGGGCCGCTCGGACTGAGCCTGAAAGAAGCCATTTGCCAGCTGCTCGTGGTCCTCCCCAGAAGCTGCGGCTGGGCTTCCTCAGGCCTGGCTGCCTGGTGCCAAGTTCAGGCCTGGGCCAAGTTCAGGAGGCCTCGGGCCGCTCTGCCTTGGCTCCCTGACCACATCCTCGCCCTTTCAAGCTCCTCCAGGCAAGCCGCTGAAAAGGTGCTTTCGTTTCCTCTCACCTGCAGCTTTGCCTTCAAGGGAAGGGGAAAGGTTTCTACGGAAGGAAGAAAAGACTCTCAGACAACTTCTGTGGGCTGGGGGCAGGTGGGAGGAGGCAGCAGGTAGGCGCAGATTTAAAATTCTACTCAAGAGCAAACACTGGGCTGGCCCGAGGCACCCTGCTCAGTGCTCTACCTGTACCTTCTCATTTATTCCTCGCCACACCCGAGACCAGTGCTCTTACGCCCATGTTTAGATGAGCAGACAGAGTCTCAAAGGGATTAACTCCTTTGCTCAAGTTCCCACAATGTGAAGTGGGGCTGGGGCTGCCTCAGGCCCCTCTGGAACCACCACAGCGGTCCTCCTAATTCTCAAGGGAGAAGGCAAATAGGGCTGTTGGGAGAAGGGACAGGGGTAGAATGGGGCTCGAGCAGCCTGGGAGGTCAGGAACACAGACAGCTGAGTGTGACAGGTGAGGTGTGAGAGTTGTAGAAGGACAGCAGATGGTGCCAGGGCTCCCGGGAGCACCCCTGGAACCAGCCCAGGCAGAAACCCAGGAAAAGGGAGGGGGACTGTGTTTCCCAGTACCACGTGTTCTGTGTTAAGTGCCCTGTATGGGTGACCGGCTAAAGGAAAAGTGGTTAAATCACAAGTATTTGTAATGCCCTCGCTTCTCTCCTTTGCTGGCCCAGCCATCAGCAGGCCTTGGAGTTGGGTCGGTAGGGGTGAGGGTGGGGAGAGCAGAGCCTGGGCTGGGATGGAGGTGGGGCGGGGAATGTTGGGGAGGGCTGGTGGAGGGATAGGGGCAGAAGAGGAGGCAGCAGGGAGGCGGCAGACAGGATGCTGAAGAAGCCTTGCTATGGGTGGCATTTTCCAAGGCGGTTCAGAGCCAAGTTTGCCTGTCCCTCCGCTGCACTCCTTTCATCCCTGGATGGTCACAGAGTGAGGAAGTGGCCGAAGAGGCCCAAAGTCAGCGGTGTCACTTGGGGTCAAGGACACCAACAGACAGGGGGCAGTGGAGTGCAGAGAACTTTTTCTTTGTGATGCAACATAATTTTTGGCCAGATATATTTTCCCCAGGCATTTATTCCTGCTAATGCAGTGTATGTGCAAAAGAATGATCTTCCATTCTTGAAGAGGGAACGAAGACTGAGGCAGAGGAGGAAGTGTAGGAGGAAATGAGTCATGGGAGGTCAGGGAGGAAGTTTAAAAGTCAAAGCCTGTGGATTTCAAACTTCTTTTTTTTTTTTTTCTAAATGAACAAAAAGAACCCTTCTTTCAATCAAACTCTTAAATGAACCCCACATTTTAGAACAGATAAAAACGGTGCTGCCCCAGTTGGAGCAGGAGCAGGTGGCCCTTCTGTCCCCTCAGGCTCAGTGTTAACACCACAGATCAAATCCAGCCTCTGCTGAAGTAGAGGGTGTGTCAGGAACCAGGAGACCCAGGGTCAACTCATTATGCTACTTTCTTCCTAGCTGAGTGACCCAGGGCAAATCAAGCCATTTCTCTGAGCCTCAGTTTCCTCACCTGTAACATGTAGACAACAAAGGGGGCCGCTATGGAGATTTAACAACTAACACGTGCCAAGTGTGTCATTGCATGGTACCTGGCACGCGCGCAGCGCTCCATAACTGGTAGAGTAAAGGAGACTTGTTCAAGGTCACCCAGTGAGTTAGAGAAGGGCAGCCAGGCTGGGTATAACCAATGGCAAGTACGCAACACCACGGGCCATTAGGAAAACGAAACCCTGTCATGTACTTCAGAAGGCAGACACGGACGTGGGTGGATTTCCCAGTGATGGTGCAGAGGGAAGAACGCCGCAGGCAGGACACCTCGGGGGTCCTTCCAGCCCGAGTCTGGCTCTCGGCCCTGTGTTTCCAGGTTTGCTGCAGAGGCACAGAAGCAGGACAAGTCGCCACTGTGCCTGGGCATCATGCCATCGTACCGCTGGCGAGCCAGAGCTCCACATGATTTCACTCACGGTTACAGAAGGAAGAGTGTCCCTTCCATTGCCCCCCACAGCCTGACACCTGCAAGAACATTCTCTTGTCACTGGAGATGCCACTTAGGGATCTCTCCAGCCGCCACAGGAGGAAGAAAGGAATCTTCTCTCCAGTTCAGAACCATAAAATGCACCATGCTAATCTGGTTAGTCAATGCCCTGGGGGAAACAAAGGGGAAAGCTATTTTAGCAACATTCCCTAGTTTGGTTGGGATTGTGTGTGGAGGCAAACATTCCGTTTTCCTCATGGCTACCCTGTTTTGATGCTCCTGGTCTTTCTGGTTCTCCCTGCAGCCTGATGGGAGTGTGCCAATCAACACTGGGGTTTTCAAAACACACACCCACTGAGAGGACAGAGGCTCCTATGTCACCCAGCTCCCTCTTGGAGTTCTCACAGTTTTCCTGGGAACAGGGGTGGAAACGGAAAGGCCTTTGAAAGAGGCCCTCTGGGACGCCTATGCCATGGCCCTGGCATCACCCTTCGTGATTTAGCAAAGTGAGCGAGGAGCAGGTGGCTGGGAGCCAAACCAGTGCTGCCCACAGTGAACCTGCTTCATTTCAGACGTCCCCCTCCTCTCCCACCCAACGTGGCTGCGTGGAAGCCGCACACTGTTAGTTCCACATAATTGAAAAGTTTGTCAGCTCTCCCAGACAGGGACCAGAAACATGCTGCTCAGCTGTCACCTCCAAGGGGACTAACGCAGTCGTGTCGTGGTCACTGCTCACTGACTGCGCGAACAGCATTGCAGGCCCTCTCCAAGACCCCAGTTAAAGGACCGAGACTTGCCAGTTTTGGGGCTCCCTTTCCACTGAACACTGTGAACCCAGGTGGCCTCTGCCAATTGCATTTGTCAGGCCAGGGCAACACTGTGACAGTAGGGTCAACAGGGTCATAACTTTGGGACACATTTACTGGAGGGAAGGAGGAGATGAGACAAAGGGTGGTCTAAAGGTTCCCCCACAAGTCGGCAGTTATGTCATGGACCTCATGTGGCTCCCCTAAGGCTGAAGGGCCAGTCCCATATACACCGGGCCACCCTGCCCGGCCCCTGCCCAGAGAGCTGATTGAATCAGCAGGCTCACCTGACCCAAACGCAGACCATCACTGGCTCACTTATGACCCATGACCCACAGCAGCTGCCCTAGAAAGATGACCAGGGCCAGTTCCATTTCTCCTTTAGGGGCTTTATGTTCAGAACAGAGCTTAAAGCTAAGAGAAGAGATTTGGGGACTGAGGAGAAAACGGTGGTGAAGAAGGTCTCACCAATGGGAAAATCTGGGCCTCTACCCCGAGAGCAGCATCTGGTTCTGGGAACTCTTCCTCTCCCTGTCCACTGGCCTGACCACCAGCTGCCTGGGCCCCAAGAGAGGAAAGAATCACCCTCACGGAAAGCCAGGAGTAGGAAGGTCCAGGAGCTGCCCCAGTGCCCAGGTACCTGCCAGCCTCACAGCAAGGCAGCCTCACAGGCCCCATGCCTCTTTCCCACAGTCCCAGGGCCCATGTTCATCTGGCCTCAAAGACGCAGCATCCAGGGCCCTTCGACTGTTCAGGAACCTACAGAGATGGCTGAGGATGAAAACAAAATGTACTGGCTCCAAAATACACACAAAGCTCCAAAATCGATGTTTAAATGTCTATAAAACATAACATCGTGCTAATTAGCCAACCACAACTCTTGTATACTTAAATACTCTATGTTCAGTGTGGCACACGGTGTTCTACCATAGGCTTGACGAGCTGTGGGGAGTGGTCCCCAAAGGTGAGTGTGCAGGAGCCTGCAGAGGCGGGACAGCGCTCTGCGTACTTACTCTGCTGGGGACCTGTTTTATGAAGGGAAAGACCTAACCTCCTCCAGCTCACCTCTAGCACTTTTAAAAATTTTATTGGTTTTGTAGAGAAAGGAAGGGAGAGAGACACACATCGATCATGCTGCCTCCTGCACGCCCCATACGAGGGATCGAGCCCACAACCCGGGCATGTGCCCTGACCAGGAATTGAACCGGGACCTCTCAGTCCATGGGTCGACGCTCAGTCCACTGAGCCACACAGGCTGGGCTCACCTTTAGCACTTTCTATTTATTTAAGCCACACTGTCCAAGAAGGATGGAGAAGTTACAGGCACCCAGCAACTTCTGCTAATTCATCAGGAGGATAATTAAGAAGCTTACCAGACTTCCTTCATTTGGTCCCTAAAGGAGACTGAACTACATTAGAAGCCCATTTTTCCATTTTTAGTTTGAGATATCTAGCAGTTCTGGTTAAAATGAATGACACTAAATAATGAGACATTTTATGCTACAGTAATTGGGGTCAGATTGACGATGCAAAACAATGAGTCTTCCAAGTTCTTCAAATAAAACATCTTTTCTGCTACCCTTAAAAGTTAGTTAGCAATGGTCCGGCCAGTGTGGGTCAGTGGATTGAGCATTGTCCCATGGACTGAGAGGTCCCTGTTGATTCTGGGTCAGGGCACATGCCTGGGTTGCAGGCTGGATCCCCACTAGGGGGCGTGCAGGAGGCAGCCAATTGATGTTTCTCTCTTACATCGGTATTTCTATCTCGCTCTCTCTAAAAAAAAATCAAGAAAAACGTATTTTAAAAAAGTTAGTTAGCAATAGAAGCAGGGATCAGACGGACAAACTTTGGAAGAAAGGTGGGGGGAGGGCGGGAAGAGACAAACCAGAGAACCTATATGCATATATGCATAAACAATGGACAGACAACAATACTGTGAAGAAGGGGGGGTGGGGGGTAATAAGGGATGGGGGAGGAGGGTGTCAATGGGAGAAAAAGAAGAAACATCTGTAACAAAAATTAATTAAAAGAAAAAATAGTTAGATAGCAAATGAAATATTTACAGCATTAAGGACTAATTCTCCCGGGTACAGTAAGTAATAGTAAAACAAATCATTTTCCATCTGCATCTGATTGGCTCAGAAGTCTAATTTCCAAATTAAATGCCCGAGTCTCAGTTCCTTCTTGGAGACTCGTGGGAAGTCAGCAAATAGTGGTATTTCAGAGTAGAATTCTTGTTGGGTTGCTCTTTCCAGTTCTCTGTGTTTACTGTCTTCAGGACATTTCTAGGGGACCCGACAGTTATGCCTCAGCTTATCTTCCTTACAAATCGGTCCTTTCTGACAGGCTCCATGGCTTCCTGGACTCCGGTTTGCCTTCTACACTGAGAACCTTGAGCAAGTAGCATCCTGAGCCCGAGGGTCAGCTCCCAGAGGTTCTCTGGACCGAGCTCCTGGTGGGGGGTTCTCCTCACTTTGCCATCAATGCCAATGGCACACCCCCTCTGCTCTGGCCTGGCCTCCCCTAGGCAGGGGCTTGTAGGTATGTGAAAGGGTTCCTGGCTTCTTTCTCTTCTCTTGTACCCACCCAGGCCTGCCCCATTTTCAATCATGGCTCCTCCAAGACTGTGCCAGGAACCACGTTCTCCCTGGTTTTCCCCTGTAACGTTTATCCTCCCTCTATGCATCCCAGAGGCCACAGTAGCACTCAGAGCTCCCACCTCCGAGGGCCTGCACAGCCTCTCACCTGAGCCCGCTCCCCTTCGGGTGCTGGATGCTCAGCTCCTGTCTCAACATCCAAGCTGCTCAGAAGAGAATCCATGATGGGGTTATTTTACATCTCAGTGTGAATGAATCACTGAGTCCTCTAGGGGAATGGAATTTCCAATCTCCTCTCCAATTATGGAATAACAGCCTTTGATTTCAGTGAAAGGAAATTCAAGCACCAATTAAGAAAGATATAATGGGGAAGGGTACCCTGGACTCCCTAAAAATCACACTGCCTAAATCAAACACTTGCCCTACCTACCCCTGGTATTAGTCCTGACCCAAAGAATGGCTCCTTAATTTGAAAACATGACCAAGACAAGGGCCAGGCCAGACAGGGAAGACAGGCGAGAGAAAAGTACAATGAACAGTGGGAGACACTGCTTCGGGCGGGGAGGCAGCAGTGAGCCAGCTGCCAGGCCTTTCGGTCCGACCAGCCGGGCATCAGCATCCAGTCATGTCAGTGCAGGCAGAGCTGATCTGCGAGGAACAGAAATGGTTCACATACTCAAAGCTACTTGCCTACTTTCCTTTTGAAATTTAAGAAAAAATGTATTCCTTTTTGGAAAGAGGAGGGGTATGAAAAAAAGAGCTGGAGATATGAAGAAAATAATTTATTTATTTTAAAATCAGGGGATTGGCATGCAATTAGCAACATGAACACATAAGTAGAGAGAAAAGACAGGAGGAAGTGCCCTGCTGGATGGAGGCCGTAAGTGGCAGGGAGTGGGACAGAGACACAGCACCTCTGGAGCCAGGAGTCGCCCTGAGGAAGCACCAAGCAGTGTAGCAGCAGACCCTCCCTGCGGGACCTGACAGGCCAGATCTGAAGTCACCAATACACGTGTGTGGCCAGAGCAGCACAGAAAAAATACTGTTATTCTCACCACCAAAGGCTTCTTTGTTTCATAAAAGGATGTACTTTAGAGACTTGTTTCCATGGAGAAGTAGCCTCGCCCTATTTTTTAAAGTGGCACTTCAAGACAAAAGTGTGATTCGGTCCAACACTCCTTCTTGGGTGACGGCGGACTGCACGGGACGAGCGATGAGAATCAGCACTCGCTGCCACACCGGAGGGCAGAGCGGAAACCCTGGTGGCTCTGCTCCTGGAGAGCGGGGCGTCAGCACGCTGCTGCGGCAACAGCAGCTCCTTCTGGTGCACAGAACGGACTCCAGGGACACCTGGCCCAGGTTCTGAGACCAATGAGGACGATGGGTGTGCCAACCTCGGTTTGCCAAAAAAGCTGATCCCAGAACTGTGCCCCCAGAGATGCAGATTCTAAAGGTCTGGAGTAGGTCCTGGGAACCTTCACTTATATTGCAATCCAGGGGATTCTGAAGCAGGTAGTTCAGGGACCATGTTTTGAGTCTGGGGTCAAGTGGGCATAGGGTGGGTGACAAGGTCCTAGAGGATTGTGGGGGAGGGTCAGTGGCAGCACAGAAGGAACTTCTGAAGGCTAAAGACCCATTTCCACACACTCAAGAGACAAAAAAAAGTACATGGGAGGCAGGACTGCCTTCTGTATGTGCCGCCTACCATACCCCATGGGACAAACAGCTCTTCTGAGCTAGCCTGACCCTGCTTTACAAAAGCATGACCAAGGCGATGTTTTTACAGGGCCTCTGATTGCTCAGTAACACCTTACATTTAGCTCCTTTCCCCAAATTAGTGCAAAGCACCTTCCCTTTGAATAGATAACAAGGTGTGTGGGTGACTGGGCCCTAACCTCGGTGTGCTCAGCCCTGGGCTCTGGCTCGGGCTGGTGGATCTAGATGCGCACATTTTAGCCACTGTCTGATACTAGTTGCCCTGACTGGCCAGGTGAACCACCTGCTCTCTGGGTGCAAACACAGGGAGTTTGGAGACATCAGAGTTGGATGATTACTATTACCATGCAAGATAGTTTGTATGTATTGCTCCAAAGGTCAACATGTGCAAAAGAAATGAATACACTGCCCTGGCTGGTTTGGCTCAGCGGTTAGAGCGTCGGCTGAGGACCAATGAGTCGTGGGTTCAATTCCGGCCAAGGGCACATACCTCGGTTGCAATTCGTCCCCAGCCCTGGTTGGGGTCGTGTGGGAGGCAACCACTTGATGTGTCTCTTTCACGTCGATGTTTTTCTCTCTCTCTCTCTCTCCTTCCCACTCTGTCTGAACAAATATGGGGAAAAAAAGTCCTCGGGTGAGGATAAAAAAAAGAAATGAATACACTAATGAAAAGAGAAAAATGCGTGCTGCCTAGGAACAAGACTCTGCCTAGGAACAAGACTCGGTGATCTCACCTGTTGGGTACAGGGAGGGTGCAGAAAGATGAGCTTTAGCCTGGACTCCCACTGTACCCCGGAGGCCCAGACCCACAGGCCTGTCACTGTTCCTGTTCTGGGGCCGGAATCCAGGTGTGCTGACGACCAGTGTTGGAAGTAACGGGTCAGCGGAAGGGCCTCATGATACTTGCCATATAGAATTTACTCTACTTTATTCTGAAGAAAAGAAGATATATCTGTTCAACTTCAGGTGCCATCTGTGCAATCCTCACGTGGGAAGTCACAGCAGCTGCGAAGCTACATTTCCTTCCACGGACACGGTAGCTCACACTGGACCAGTTTCCTTCAAAATCCCCTCCTTCATGTGGCCAGGCCAGGGGTCCTGAGCCAGCCTGCGCCTACTCTGGGAAGGCATGTGCTGGCCCAGGGGACACGGTGGTGAAGATGACATGTGATTCTCCCAGTTAGCGTTGGGAAATGTGATCTGAAAGACTTTGTGTTTTCATTTCTTGGATTTCTATTGAGTAACATTTTTCCTTTTCTAAAAACCCAGACCACAGGGCTGACATGAGAGAAGCCACAACTCCAGGGTCACCTTTGTTCTTGTCTGGTGCCTAACATCGGCTTTCCTTCCTGCTTTCACAGTGTAGTCAAATATCCTGTGAAGGGTAAAATGGCCACATCTCTTCTTCCGCACCAAATGATTAACTATGAACATCCAAGGGATAGTTGTTGGAGCATGTAGCTCCTAAGGTCAAGCACACCAAAAAGGAATTGATACATTAATCAAAAGGAAAAATGCTGATTAGAAAGGTAAAAAATGGGAAAATGGTGAAAAAATAATGGTATCTATTTTAAAAGAGCTTTTGGTCTTCCCTTAAAAATGGAACTCCTCCTTCCTGATGGAGACTTCAGATGGAGAGTGAATGTTTGGTCTGGTTGTCCTCTCCAATGTCTCACCTGCCTGGATTGGTCTCACTCCACTGCAGACCCTTCTGCAAGGCTCTTCTGCCCAGGACACGTGTTCTGCCCGCAGCTGGTCCAGCTGACAGGTGTCAGTGAATCTCTAAGGTCATGTCATTTTGTCGGCAAGTCTGGACACACCTAACTGAGTCCTGAGGAAGTGGACCAACTTGGTCTCTGTGAGGAATGCTGTCCCGAGAGTCGCTCCCAAACAGAAGGCCCCCACGGCAACATGTGCCAGCCTGGCCAGCCAGCCCTGCTCACAGCAGAGGAACACCTGCGGAAAGAAACCACTGTCACCACTCTGGTCCTGCCATCTGTACCTCCTTCCTCTGGGGCAAGCCAGGGAAAGCAGAGGCCCTACTGTTCCAACTTGGAGTCAGATAAAACTATGTACTGAGGGTCTACTCTGTCCCACTGGTAACAGCTATCAGAAGATGCTGTCCGAGAGGCTTAGGGGAAGGGGGAAGAGGTGGCAAATGCTTGTCTAGCTGCTTCAGGCAGAGCAGGAAGGGGAAGCCTAGGAGGAACAGTGACTGCTTGCCAAAGCATATGATGTGAAGGCCGTAGGGACTCTCACCTCTGAAACACCAGTAATCCCACCACTGAGGGCAAACGCTCCAAGGAGGACCGGCGACAACCGCAGGCCGGCCAGGGGCTTGTAGGGGCTCTCACGGTAGTAGCGGCGGATGAAGCAAAGGCTCTGGGTGATCCGAATGCCCATGTTAAAGCAGTTGGCCAAGATGAAGCCCACGCTGCCACACCAATGGGTCAGGAGATAGGATAACACCAGGAATGAAGATGACAGGGCCAGCATTGTGAAATTGTACCTGGGGAGAGGAAACAAGCAAAGCAGAGCAGTGGGCAACTTGTCCTAAGACAGAACTCCTGCAAAAAGGTGGCTGTGAACATGAAGTCACAGAAAGCACCCTGAGTTCCCATAATCCAGCTGGTTTGCATAACACTGAATGCTCTACAGATAACATGGAAATGTCACTGTGCCCCCAACCCCAGAATAGAAGAGTAAGAAAATGAGCAATGCATGCCCTGACTTGTGTGGCTCAGTCGGTTGGAGTATCATCCCGTACACCGAAAGGTTGCAAGTTCGATTCCCCTTTAGGGCACATACCCAGGTTGTGGGTTCAGTCCCTGGTCGGGGTACTTACGGGAGGCAGCTCCCATCGATGTTTCACTCTCACATTGATGTTTCTCTCCCTCTCTTCCCTTCCTCTCTCTCTAAAACTCAATAAAAGCATGTCCTTGGGTGAGGATTAAAGAAAATGAGCAACTCAAGATAGTTATGGTATTTAAGGATAATTGGTTAGTTTAAGTGGCACTTTGTGATCAAATCACAAAAAATTCTATTCAGCCCAAGTCTCCTGTGTGAGGAACAAGAACATGACACGGGTGACAATCATATACAAATGCTAACTCTGGCCCGGCCAGTGTGGCTCAGGTTTGAGTGTCGTCTCATGGACTGAGAGGTCCCTGTTCGATTCCCTGTCAGGGTACATGCCCAGGGTTTTGGGCTTGATCCCCAGTTGGGGGTATGCAGGAGGCGGCCGATCAATGTTTCTCTCTCACATCAATGTTTCTATTTCTCCCTTCATCTCTCTCTTAAAAAAAAAAAAATCAATAAAAACATATTACAAAAACAAAAAAATGCTAACTCTGCGGCGGGCACTGTGAGGGGTGCTGTGAATGAACACACGTGGCCCTTGCCCTGTGGAGTTTAGGTTCATTTTACAGACGAGGAAACCAGGCACACAGAGTCTGAGTCATCTGCCTGGGGAGTGAGCCAACACTCCAACCTGACCCCTGGCCCCCAGACTTTAGCACTGCACACCACTTCCTTTCAAATGCAGAAGCTCCATAACCTTGGCCAGTGTGTATCACTCAAAGCAAATGACCAGCCTCCAAAACGAAATGTGAACTGGGAGTGAGGCCTGGATCGTCTTTAGTGTTCCCCAGACTCTTACACATCCTTCCTTCTCTCTCTGCATCTCTAGAGCCCTTCTGCTCCTCTGATTTTATTTTTTTATTTTTATTTATTTATTTATTTTTTTTATCCTCACCTGAGGACATTTTTTCATTTTTTGTTCAGATAGAGTGGGAGGAAGAGAGAGAGAGAGAGAGAGAGAGAGAGAGAGAGAGAGAGAAACATCGACGTGAAAGGGACACATTGAGTGGCTGCCACCCGCACGACCAACCAGGGCCGGGGACAAACTGCAACCAAGGTACATGCCCTTAGCGGGAACCGAACCCGGGTCTCTCTGTACCGCAGGCCGACGCTCCAACCGCTGAGCCAAACTGGCCAGGGCTGCTCCTCTGATTTTAAAGCAGCATGTTACTGCCTTATCCTCAGTTCTCAGCAAGAGAAAATGAGCCTCAGCAAAGGGAAAAGAGCTGCCATCATCTTCCAAAAGGCTTGTGGTATAGCCATGAACAAAATTCTCCAGCATCTGGTTTCCGCCTAGTGCATTCTAAGCACAGTTATTGAGGGAACCAAGCCCCTTAGGTGCCCCCAAGCTGTGTCTGCTGGGTTAGGAAACCTCAGAAGCCACCTGGGTTAGGTTCTGCACATGAGGGGTGGTAAGAAAGCCACTGGCCCTAGGCTGACCAAGCCCAAGGTACTATGCAGATATACTTTGTCAGAATGGCTCGTAAGAATACCTCCTTTCTCTCTCTCTCTTTCTCTCTACTATACTCCAACAGGGGAGGTGTGCTTCCATCCAGAAGTCCAGAGAGGGAATTTGTTTCTTAGTTGAGAGAGTCTCTTTTAATGAGCAATGAAAATACATGAGCTCACACCTTCACAGGGGAAGTTTGTTCACTACTAATCAATGATCAGAGTGGCCAACTTCATAGCAAGTCACTGAGGTGGGACCCACCATAGACCAGTACTCTGAACTCTTTTCCCAAAAGAAGCAGAAATGTATAATCTGGTTGGGCTTTTTTTTTCCTTAATTTTTTTTTTTCCAGAAACTATCTCAGAAAAGTCTACTATACCACCAATCCTTAGAGTTTAAAACAGGCTCGCAAACTTTCAAAATCATCCTCACCCAACTCCAGGTAAAATGGCAACAATGAATGAACCCAGCCATTAATTCAAGCAGGGATGAATTCAACAGCGCGGCTTCTTTGGTGTGGCCATTTGGGATGAGCTGAAAATGATGGGGTCCACTGTTTTTCACTAGAATAGGACTCTGCAGCTGTTGAACTTTCTAGAACTCACAAGTCTATAGTCTTAAAGGCATAATCCAGGAGAAAATGAAGAATTTAAATATGCAATTAAAATACCACTTTTTAAATCAATGCAAAATTAAAAACAATAATAACTATTCTGTAAGGTTTGGTTAACATAAACAGTAATTATTTATGAATGCTTATTTTTCCATGGTCCAGACCCCTCTGCCTGGAAGGCTCTGTGCCATCTTTGCATGGCAGACTCTTCTTGTTTATCCAGGCCTCAGCTTAAATGCCACCTCCTTGGATGGGCCTCCCAATCTAAAATGGTCCCACTCGCACGACACAACCCTGTTTCAGTTCTCTGTACAGCACAGTAGTTTCTTATTTGCTATCTGCCTCTCCCACTGTCAGCTCCAGGAGAGAAGGTATCTCACCCATCTTGTTCACTGCTGTATTCCTGGAGCTTAAAACAATACTTGTTAGAGAACAGATGCTCAAAAAGCATTTGTCAAATGAACAAAAGAAAATGAAAATATCCTTAATAAAACAGAATAAAAATTCTTCAACAGGGCATAATGAAAAATCCACAAATCATATTTTATATCTATTATGAGGTTATTAACCAAAAAGCAACTTGCAATTCAAAGGATGTTCTAATAGATCACATCCAACCAAATGCCCTGATTTTATTTAGGAACTCTGATCAATCTAAAGTTGGTTAAGTAGCCCTGGCCGGTTTGGCTCAGCGGTTAGAGCATCAGCCTGTGGTCCAGAGAAACCCGGGTTTGGTTCCCGCTAAGGGCATGTACCTCGGTTGCGATTTGTCCCCGGCCCTGGTTGGGTCGTGCGGGTGGCGGCCACTCGATGTGTCCCTTTCACGTCAATGTTTCTCTCTCTCTCTCTTCCTCTCTCTCCCTCCCACTCTATCTGAACAAAAAATGGAAAAATGTCCTCGGATGAGGATAAAATATATATATAATTATACACACACACACACACACAAACAAAAACAAATAAAGTTGGTTAAGTAAAAGCCCATGATTTTATCAATATTTTTTTCAATTCAGAATCTGAAACGTCCAATGTAAACCAATCATAACATTTAACTAAGTTGCTCGATTCTACTATAAAAAACCTTACTAGAGCTTTATGTCTGGTTAAATTCACAGAGATTAAAAAAATGCCAGGGGTCTGTGATGACCCCGGTGGTCCATGCGCTCAGACCAGGGCCAGAGACAGGGGCCAGGTTTATGCTTAAAGTCACATTTTACTCCTAAGGGAAGTGAGCTACTTCAGATGAGAACTGCATGAGAAGGCACTCTGCTCTCTTTTCTCTATGTTGACAACTAATACCATTGAAACAATTTTCCAGATATTTATATACTGTTAAAATCCCATTACAAGTAACTTAAAAGTTGTTTCATTTGGTTCAATGAATCATAAGAGGAAAGAAAGCAACCAGCCACTGTCTATATTCCCTCATGATTTGGTTGTAAGAGATATATATATTTTTTTAACATTTTAAGTAAGCATATTGTTGATTCTTTCCCCCAACACTAATGCTAAAATTATTGTAACAAATGCTTCTGTGTCTTTTAGCATGTTTTAAATTATATTTAAAAATTATTTCATATTAGAAGCACCCTTAAAATAAAAATATAGTATTTTCAAAATTAAACTTTAATAGACCTTTCCATCCATGGGAAACAAAAAGGAGGAGGGATGGATTCAAAGCAGTTTAATAGCTACACATTTAACTATCTGAAGTAGACACAATGTCTAGAGCAGTATTTTAAAACTATGTGTCGTGACCTAAAAGTAGGCTGGAAGATCAATTTAGTTTAGTGGATCAGGACATGGCAGTTTAAAAATGAAACAACAGAATTAAAAATTATCAGTGTGTCTTGTGCATAACTGACGTACTTACTGCTTCATGAAAGCAGAGTTTCAGTCATATCCACCTGAATGTACACTGGATCACAGTGCTCAATGTAGTTTGTACTGTGAAAGCTGGTTTGGGCCAGCAGCTCCCTAGTTATCACGGGAAATCTGCTGGAGCTTTGTAATGGGAGGCTCCTTGGCCCAAGCCCCTACAATTCTAGTTCCATTGGTCTGGGAGGGGGCTAGAGCTTCCTGCGGGAATCTAATCAGCCTAGGATGGCTGCTCTAGACTTTAGTTTTTTAAGTTGGTCCTCACCTGAGGATATTTTTTCCATCGATTTTTAGAAAGAGTGGAAGGAGGGAAGGGAAGGGGAGAGAGAGAGAAACATAGACGTGAGAGAGACACATCAATTGGTTGCCCCCAGCAAGCGCCTGGACTAGAGCTGGGGATCAAACCTGCAACCCAGGTACATGCCCTTGACCAGGAATCAAACCCATGACCCTTCAGCGCACAGGCTGAAGTCCTGACCACTGAGTACACCGGCCAGCTAGATTCTGGTTTTAAACTATGGTGTAGCAAACAAAGTCCCAAAGCTTCTTCATGAGACAGTGCAACATGGGAAGAGAGGCTGCCCTGAATGAGCAGGAGGGTTCTCCAACTCTCTGAACTACCCTTTCCCATCCCACCCCACCACTGGGCCTCTGAGGGCTTTCAACAGCACTCAAGGCAGTTTAGACGTAGCATGAACATCCTGAGGGACCCAGGCCTCAGGGGCAAAGGGATAACGAGGGCCATTCATCCCATCACCTATACCCACCCCTTCTACTCTCTCTCCTTCCCCTGTCACTTTTATCCCTCTCTTCAACTTCATCCTGTAGTGATGTCTTTAGATACCACCTTGCTACTTCTGATATTTGGACACAAGAGATGAATGATCCTGGGTGTAGGATTTTTGTTGTTGTTAATCCTCACCCAAGGATATTTTCCTATTGATTTGATTTTATTTTTAGATAGAGTGGAAGGAGAGAGAGAGAGAAAAACATTGACATGAGACACAATGATTGGTTGCCTCCTGCATGACCCCAACCAGGGCCAGGGATTGAACCTGCAACCCAGGTATGTGCCCTTGACCAGGAATCGAACTTGAGATCCTTCAGTCTGTGGGCTGACGCTCTAACCACTGAGCAAAACCAGCCAGGGCAGGCATGAGGTTCTTTTTAAAAAATTTTTTTTATCCTCACTCGAGGACATTTTTGCATTTATCTTCAGATAGAACAGGAGGGAGAGAGGGAAGAAGAGAGAGAGAGAAACATCTATGTGAGAGAGACACATCGAGTGGTTGCCACCCATACAACCCCAACCAGGGCCGGGGACAAACTGGAACCGAGGTACGTGCCCTTAGTGGGAACCGAACCTGGGCCTCTCTGGTCCTGAGCCAAACTGGCCAGGGACTTTTTTTTAATCCTCATCTGAGGATATTTTTCTATTTATCTTCAGATAGAGTGGGAGGGAGAGAGAGGGAAAGAAAGGGAGAGAGAGAAACATCAACATGAGAGGGACACATTGACTGGTTGCCTCCTGCATGACCCCGACCAGGGCAGGGGACGAACCGCAACCGAGGTATGTGCCCTTGACTGCAACTGAACCCACGACTGATTGGTCAGCAGGCTGACGCGCTACCACTGAGCCAAACCGGCCAGGGCAGGCGTGAGGTTCTTAATCAGCAATTCATGTCAGAATCACTCCGGAGCTTTTAGAAACACACACACACACACAGTTAGGGGCTGCTTGTTCTGTAGGTGTGGTAGGAGAGAGTGGTGGAAGTAGGTGGACAGGAGCTTGCATTTCTAACAAGCCCATGGGGATTCTGACTCACAACCAGTGTCGAGAACCATTGCTTGAGCTTGCAGGCAGAGGTTCTGATCTGGTGTCAATGGCTGGGAAAAATTGTGGCAAAATATGTGTGTGCACTTGAGCCTTTCTCTGAGGAGAAATGTCACAGATCCCTGAGATTCTCAAAGACCTACAAACCAGATGCTCAGGGGTAGACTCTGAACCTTGGAGAAGCTCCTTGGTGACCCACTGGAGCCCTGGGCAAGGAGATGGAGTGGAGCTTGCCTTGTACCCGTCTCTGTAAACCTGGACTAACACCACCTTCAGGCCCAGATTGCTTCCTCACACATGGTGTGTGTGCGACAGCGAGCCTGGGAAGGCACTGTACGAGTGGGTAGGTGCTGCCTCTGAAAGAGCCTTTTGTAAATGTGTGTCCAGAATGAAAAGAAAGAAGATGGACAAGTCACTTCACTTTGGCCAAAGGCCATGATTAAAGATGTATCTTTAAGGTTACCTACCTGTCGACCTGCTCTTTGCTCATGGCAGCAAATGTGAAGCACTCGGTTATTCCATTGATGGCAAGCAGGAGGACATAGAGACAATAGGAACGCAGCAAAACAGGACCTACAAGGAAACAACCCACTGAGATGCCATAGCCCAAACGGGAGGCCCACATCCACCCTCAGTTTGGCTGGATGTTCAGACAACACCAGAATGGGGTCATGAGTCCTGATGGTATTGTCAGTGGGTAAATGCATGCTCAAGCCTATGGTCTTAATTATCTGGAAGAACTCCTAGCGTTCCACGGCACTAACTAAAATAAACAGCTAAAAACAAAAGGTCAAGTATGAATAAATGCACAGATCTCTTGCTTAACAACTAAAAGCTTATCTGGCCAGCAAGCAAATCTTCTCGCTTTTTAAATCAGCACAAAGAGGCTTGCCAGTTGGAGCACTCAAGGATACCAGTAGCCCTGCATGTTAAAAGAACCTCAGTTGAAAAGGTCCTGAAGAAAAGACCTTGGGGAGAACAGGAGCAGCAGGAAGCTTCAGAGACAGAACACCCATAAACCTGCAGGGACACTCAGAACCCACAGTGTTACTTTTTCTATAACAAACTAAGCCAGTTCTAGAGCTAACTAACCAGCTTTGAAAAAATCTGCTAACAAAATATTGGAAGCCTTAAAAATGGGATTGATCCCAGTTGAAGAGGGCCATTATTAAGAGACAGCCAAGCAACTGGTAGTAAAATAAACATACACCCAACCTATGACCCAGCAATACCACTCCTAGGTATACCTCCCACAGAAGTAAAATCACGTGTTCACAAAAACACTTGTGCGTAAATGTCCATAGCAGTTTTACATTTGACAGCCAAAACTGACATCAATAGCAGAAAGGATAAACAAACCGTGAGCCATCCATATACAGAAATACTCAGCAATCAAAGAGGAAAAAAACCACTGAACCATGTAAAAACATGGATGAATCTCAAAAACTTTATATTGAGGGAAAGAAGTCAAACACAAAATTAAATAAATAAAAATTAAAAAGAAGCCAAACATGCCAGGCTGGTGTGGCTCAGTGGTTGAGCATCGACTCATGCACCAAGAGGTCACTGGTTCAATTCCTGGTCAGGGCACAGGTGGTGAGCCCAATCCCCAGTGGGGGGCATGCAGGAGGTGGCCAATCAATGTTCTCTTTCATCAATGTTTCTATATCTCTCTCTCTCTCTCTCCTCCTTCCTCTCTCCCTAAAAATTAATAAAGAAAAAAATTAGCCCTGGCCAGTTTGGCTCAGTGGTTAGAGCGTCGACCCACAGACCAGAGTCCCTGGTTCGGTTCCCGCTAAGGGCACGTACCTCGATTGCAGTTTGTCCCCACCCTGGTTGGGGTTGTGTGGGTGGTAATCACTCAATGTGTCTCTCTCGCATCGATGTTTCTCTCTCTCTCTTCCCCCCTCTCTCCCTCCCACTCTATCTGAAGATAAATGCAAAAATGTCCTCGGGTGAGGATAAAAAAACAAAACAAAACAAAAAAAAGCCAAACACAAAGTGTCCATGTTGTGATATTTCATTTATATGAAATTCTTTTTTTTTTTTTATCCTCACCCGAGGACATTTTTCCATTTTTTGTTCAGATAGAGTGGAAGGGAGAGAGAGGGAGAGAGAGAGAGAGAGAGAGAGAGAGAGAGAGAGAGAGAGAGAGAGAGAGAGAGAGAGAGAAACATCGACGTGAAAGGGACACATCGAGTGGCTGCCTCCCGCACGACCCAACCAGGGCCGAGGACAAACTGCAACCGAGGTACGGTGCCCTTAGCGGGAACCGTACCTCCAGGTCTCTCTGGACTGCAGGCTGACGCTCTAACTGCTGAGCCAAACTGGCCAGGGCTATATGAAATTCTTTCTAAAAGCAATACTAATCTATGGTGACAGAAATCAGAACAGTGGTTACCTCTGAGGTGAATGGGAGAGCTGGCTGGAAAGGGTTCTGAGAGAACTTTCTGGGGGTAATGTAAATGTTCTACATATTAATCTGAATGGTGGTTACATGGATTTATATATTTGTCAAAATTCATCAAACTACAGCCAATAGACATATGAAAAAAATGCTCAAGGTCACCATCAGAGAGATGCATATTAAAACCACAATGAGGTACCACTTCACACCTGTCAGAATGGCCACTATCAATAAATCAACAAATAACAAGTGCTGGTGAGGATGTGGAGAAAAGGGAACCCTAATGCACTGTTTGAGGGAATGCAGACTGGTGCAGCCACTATGGAAAACAGCATAAAGTTTCCTCAAAAAATTAAAAACGGAACTGCCTTTTGACCCAGTGATCCCACTTCTAGGAATATATCCTAAGAATCCCGAAACACCAACCAGAAAGAATATATGCACCCCTATGTTCATAGCAGCGTTATTTACAATAGCCAAGATCTAGAAACAGCCCAAGTGCCCATCAGTAGATGAGTGGATAAAAAAGCCGTGGTACATTTACACAATGGAATACTACATGGCTGTAAAAATAAGAAGGAACTCTTATCCTCTGCAACAGCATGGATGGACCTGGAGATTATTATGCTAAGTGATATAAGCCAGTCAGAGAAAGACAACTACCATGTGATCTCACTAATATGTGGAACCCAGTGAATAAAATAAATTGATAAAATAGAACCAGAGGCATGGAGACATGGAACAGACTGACAAATGTCAGAGGGGAGAGGGATGGGGGACTGGATAAAGGAAGGTGAAGGGATTAGCTAAAGAACATATATGCATAGCCCATGGACACAGACAATAGTGTGGGGAGGGCCAAGGAAGGGGGGAAGGGGGGAAGGGGCTGGGTGGAGGTGGGAAAATGGGGGGGGGAAATGGGGGACATCTGTAATAGAAAATTTAAATTAAAAAAATGTGGGAAAAAAACTCATCAGACTATACTCTCAAGAGCACAGCATTTTACTTTATGTAAATTAGACGTCAATAAAGAAAAAAACTTAACCACTAAAAGGAAAGGGGGGGAGAGCGGGGAGATTGAGGTTCCAGAGTCTCAGAATCTGGAATTCATTCACGGTTTGTGAAAGCTGTTTGATATAAAAGACCCCTGTGCCAGTTTTATGGCAGTCAAGGTTATAAAAGGAGTACTAACAGGGCAGCCCTGATGCCCAGCCCTGATGCCTGTCTTACATGGCCCTCTCCTGGGTTCCACATTTTATCATGTCATGTGCATTTCATGCCCCAAGCTGCTGCAGAAAGCAGCCTGGCCCCATGGCAGCGGAGGGACAACTCCAGGAGAGGAGACAGGGACCAGTTCTGCCCTGGGATGGCTCAAGGCTGTGTTCAGTGTGCTTCCTGCTTCTCTCTCTCCTCTTCTCTCTGGCAGACAGAAATGGGGCTCTTCTCATAACACGCACCTCTCACTTGGTAACGGAAAGCTAATGGCACGCGTGGGTCGATCTGAAGGTGGATGATGAACTGCTTTGCATCATGGAGAACACAAACTCTTGCATAAAACAGTGATTCAAGTAAAAGGGCTTTGAATCAATTTAGGGGGAAGGGGTTAAAATTGGGAAATTCCTGGATCAGACTTTATGGATTGAATTATGGAGTGTTATATCCCCCCGAAAATATGTTGAAGTTCCAACCCCAGTACCTTAGAATATGGTATCATTTGGAAATAGAGAGATAATCAAATTAAATGAGGTCATTAGTGTGGGCCCTAATCCAGTATGACTGGTGTCCTTATAAGGAGGGAGATTTGGACACAGAGAGACACTCACAGAGGGAAGATGATGTGAAGACAGGGAGAAGACAGCAATGGACTGGAACAATGCTTCTATAAGTCAAGGGCTGTTGACAAACACTAGAAGTAGGAGAGGCAAAGGATTCCTCTAGAGCTGTAACCGCCAGAGCCTGGCCCTGCTAAAACCTTGATTTTGGACCTCTGACCTCCCAAACTGTGAGACAATACATTTCTGTTTTAACCATCCAGTTTGTGGTACACTGTTATTTCAACCCTAGGCAATTAATATAAGGGGATAGAGAAGGAAAACACAGATTTGAAAAAGCAAGGGCAAGAGCCCTGGCCAGGGGCTCAGCTGGTTAAAGCACTGTCCTGTACTCTAAAAGGCTGTGGGTTTGATCCCCACTCCAGCCAAGCACAGGAGGCAACAGATGGATTTTTCTCTCTCACACTGATGTTTCTCTCTCTCCCTCCCTTCTTCTCTCTAAAATCAATAAAAACTTATCCTTGGGTGAGGATAAAAAATGATGATAATAATAATAATAATAATAATAATAATAATAATAATAATAATAGAAAGGGCAAGAGAGAAGCACCTAAGAGATAAATGTGAGAAATCTTGGGGAAGTTCAGCAAATGTGTTTTTCGTGAGGATGAGAAAGATTTCTGAGAACAGTCTCTAGAGCACTTACAAATCCCCTAATTATATATAGTGCTGACTCCAAATACTGCAAAGCAAACCACAGTGCCCCACACAAAAGCCTGTCTATGCAGTGTCCAAATCCCACATTTGGAGACAGAAGCACAGAGGATGGAGGGTCTAAGAGGCCAATTCAGGTCATAGGTAAGTTCAATTCACAGGTGAGGACAGAAGTCAACATGCAACTGGGGCAACAGAGTGTTGCAAGTCCCGCTTTCAAAACAAAGGTGGTTGGCTGAGCCATGGAGAGGTGCTCTTCTTTTCTGATTAATTCAGGAAGACTTTCTGGAAAAAGCTGTTTTGTGAGGTATTTAAATGAGCAAAAATGACTCAGGGTGGAGGAGCAGCAGTGTTAATATCTTCTGGCATAGAAAAGGCATTCAGATATGAACACTGGTCCAAAGAATCAGGAGCAGGGCAAGGAGATGAGGGGGAGTGGAGACAAGGGAAGGAAAGCCTGCAGGCACCCTGGGGAGACACACTGACCCTATCAGAAGCCACAATGGGCTTTACAGAGAGCTGAAGTTTAGTCAAAATGAGAGGCAGCTATAATGAGGAGACAATGTTAGAAAACCCTGCTGGGACAGTGGCACTGACGCAGCCCTGGGCCAGGCAAGAGATGATGAGGGTCCTGAAGACCCTTGTGGCACCCCAAACCACACGTTCTTTTCACAGACTAAGAAATCAGACCATTCTCAAGACTTTATTCTCTCTGAAGGTGATACTGAGAGAATATCTTTTTGAGTCTAAAGTTATTAATGATTCTGACATTGGAGACAGAATTTATTACCTTAGAAATCAATCAGCATTGACCCTTTTGATTAATAAATGTATTATCAAAGCTCAAAACTGGCACCAGCATCTCACTTGAGTAAAAGGACTACACAATCACAGTCGTTATTTATATATCTTCTGTGATTAATTTCTCCACCAGGTGAACATAGTATGAAGGGACAGCCCTGGCCAGTTTGGCTCAGCAGTCAGAGCGTCAGCCCGTGGACCAGACAGACCCGGGTTCGGTTGCCGCTAAGGGCACGTACCTCGGTTGCAGTTTGTCCCCGGCCCTGGTTGGGGTTGTGTGGGTGGCAAACAGTCGCTGTGTCTCTCTCTCTCTCTCTCCTCCTCCCTCTCTCCCTTCCGCTCAATCTGAAGATAAATGCAAAAATGTCCTCAGGTGAGGATAAAAAAAAATATGAAGGGACAGCCCTCTCCTCACGACAATGTCCCATGATTATGGTACATTAAAGGCCATTCTAAAGGGGCAGAGCTGCTGTGAAATAGCTGAGTCCCAGTCTCTGCACACTAACTTACTGAGGGCTTCCTACTGAGGCCTCCCTGCAGCTGCCTAGAGAAATGGACTTCTCAGAGCAGGAGCCCCAGGGAGCTGCAAATCACTGCACTGCTTTCATAGCAGGTGTTTCTCCAAATGTAATGACCTTTGTTCCTTTCCTAATACCCAAAGTCTGGACCCAGGACAGTACAGACTGAAACATGCCAGTGAACTTGTAACATGGTAACTGACAAAGCTCTTCACACTGAGATGGGACAGCAGAAAGGAGTCTTCAGGGTTCTTGACTAGTGACTTGAGGAATTAAAAATAGACTGCCAGCTATGGCCCAGAGCATTCTGAAACTGCTGATGTCCCCAGGGCTTAGCAAATGCTGTGAGATGCTTAGTGGCCTGAGCACCAGGTGTTTCAAAGTTCAACACAGTCAATACTTTTCTCCTGCAAAAACTATCACTGGATTATATATACAATTTTATTTGCCGAGATCAATTTTATTCTCTGCAAATGACTCTGGGTTATCCTTCAAAGGCTTTTATTCATCAAGCCGTGAGATTTATTAGGGGGACCGGAAAGTAATGTCGTTTCTGTGCGTTTCGATATTTGGTTGTCATTTATCAGCTCATTGTGTACTTCAAAATCGTGCCAAAGACATTTTAAGGTTAGAGTGACTTGTTTACTCGGAAATAATTAAATCTTAATTTTTTTTGCAATTTATAGTGAAGTGGCCAGCCAAATACCAGAAGAGGTACATATCCGGCATTGTATGGTTTTTGAGTTTCACAAGGGTAGTAACGCAACAGTTGCTACCAAAAACATTTGCGATGTTTATCCAAGTGCATTAGACGTTCGTAAATGCCAAAGGTGGTTTTCTAAGTTCAAATCCGGTAATTTTGATCTTTCTGACTCGTATGGATCAGGAAGACCAACAACTTTAGAGAATGACATGTTAAGGGTGGAAGTGGAAGCAAATCCATGTCAGACAATCGAGGAACTGTCAAACACTCTTAACCAACCTTGGTCGACCATCCAAGCACATTTGCAGCAGATTGGTACAGTAAGCAGAGCAGGTGTTTGGGTCCCGCATAATCTGTCTGAAGAAAACAAAGCTAACCAGTCCACCACATGCAACTTATTGCTTCAGCGGCACAATACAGAAGCTTTTTTTGATCGCTTGATCACTGGAGATGAAAAATGGGTCCTCTATGATAATCCAAAACGCAAAAGGCAGTGGCTCTCTCTGAAGGAATCACCACGAAGTACATCTAAGCCAGGTTTACACCCCAAAAAGGCACTTTTGTGTGTTTGGTGGAGTATTCGTGGGGTCGTTCATTTTGAAGTGCTAAAACCTGGACAAACTGAATGCAGACCTTTACTGTGAACAATTGGATCGAGTAAATCAATCTTTAATTGAAAAGTGCCCAGCAATTGTCACCAGAAAAGGCGTTATTCTGTAACACGATAATGCAAGAACGCACTGTGCAAGATGAACCCTGGAAAAAATTAATGAATCGGGGTGGGAGGCATTGCCTCACCCACCATACTCGCCCGATATTGCGCCATCGGATTTCCATTTAGTTCAATCGCTACAACGTTTTCTAAGTGGCAAAAATTTTGAAAATTTGGATGCTGTCCAAAATGCCATCTCCAGATATTTTGCTCAAAAACCAATTGCTTTTTATCGATCCGGCATTGAAAATTTGCACACTAGATGGCAAAAAGTTGTTGATAACGAGGGTGATTACATCATTGATTAAAAATAAAAATTTGTTAAAAATTTATGTTTGAATTAATGTCATAAAAACACGACATTACTTTCCGGTCCCCCTAATAAGTGGAATTTACTATCTTCAGATGTGTTCGGTACCAAATGTAGGCTCATTAGAACCTGCTCTCTGCTTTCCTTCCTCACCCCAAAAGGAGCACAGGGAAGCACTTGGCAAAACAGTTCAGGCCTAACAGGAAAGCCAAGGATTCTTTTTTTATTTTTTAATCCTCACCTAAGGATATTTTTCCATTGATTTTTAGAGAGAGTGGAATGGAGAGAGGGAGAGAGAGAGAGAAACATCGATGTGAGAGAGACACATTGATTGGCTCCCACACAACCCCAACTGGAACTGGGGATTGAACCCAAAACCCAGGCACAAGTCCCCAACTGTGAATTGAACTCACTACCTCCTGGTCTGCAGACTGACGCTCTAACTGCTGAACCATACTGGCCAGGGCCAAGGATTCTTTTTTTTGTTGTTTCAAAGCCTCACCCAAGGATACTTTTCCATTTATCATCAGATAGAATGGGGGAGGGGGGGCAGAGAGAGAGAAACATCAGTGTGAGAGAGACACATTGATTGGGTGCCTCCCACACGACCCTGACCAGGGCTGGGGACCGAACCATCACCATGGTATGTGCCCTTGACCAGAATTGAACCCGTGACTCTTTGGTCCTTGGGCCAACACTCTAACCACTGAGTCAAACTGGCCAGGGCCCAAGCATTCTTTTCTAAACTTTAATCCTCACCATAGGATATGTGTATTTATTGATTTTTTAGAGAGAGGAAGGGAGAGAGAAAGAGAAACATTGATGTGAGAGAGAAACATCGTTCAGTTGCCTCCTGTACACACCCCAACTGGGTATCGAACCTGCAACCTAGGTATGTGCCCTGACTGGGAATTGAACCCACAACCTTTTTGGTGTACAGGATGATGCTCCAAACAACTGAGCCACCCAGCCAGGGCAAGCCAAGGATTCTTAGCAACTTCAACTGAACTCAGGGAACAGATCAACCTGGTGCCAAAGCCTCCAGCAGCCCCACAGTCCCAGCCACTGACAATTCTCCCTAATTGACACAAATTTCAACCGTGTGCACAAGTTCTAGAATTTCATAAGACTCTCCTACTTCTGTTCAGAAATTAGAACAAGTCTGGCAACTCTTGTGCATACCTGATCCCGAGCTAAGCATGGCCCCTCCATAGATATCCAAAGCCAGCTGAGAGTAGGCGAAGCCAAAAACGGTGATGGTCAGGCCTGTCAGCAGGGCCAGCTTGAGCAGGGACTCCAAAACAGCCGCAGCCACAGCAACATCCTCCTGGTGCCCGGGAGAGGGAAGGAAGTTGGATGAATTGAGCTAAAGACAAACTTCCCGTCCGGCCTCCCCCTGTGCTGTTTTACTGATCACTCTCTCAGTTGGTGAGGGGCATCACTGCTTCTCTGCAGCCTGCATTTGCTTCTGTCCATTAGCAAACGAAGGAAAAAAGACAATGTGTGCCTCCTTTGGGAGTGCAGAGGAGGTTTAGTGTTTAACTCACTTAGGATAAATTATTTCAAATGCTGCTTAGGAATCATTCACTTTCCCCTCTGAGATTTATTCTTAAATGGGATAGCAAAATTTTACATTGCTAGCTAGCTTTGCCAGTGTGCTTCTCCTGACAAACATCTCCAAATCCTGAGGTTCCTGTCAATGTATTTAGGAAAATATTCCTAAATCAAATTGAGACCCAGATTAGCTCATTGTGAGATATTAAGCTTCAACTATATTTTGCAAAATGTCTTCTAAGACATGCAAGAGGCTGGCTTAGCTTGCTTTTAACTCTAAAATAAGCCAGACATTTCAATGGTTTTAGAAAAGGGAAGTTTATACAACCAAATACTTCTGGATTAAAATCTCTTCTGTATTTCCCAACTGGAGCATGTAGAGTCTCATGGTCAGAATGTAGCTCCGGGCACTTCACAGTCCGTAAGAAGCTTAAACAACGAGTGTGGTGAGAGAAAAAGAATGACCAGGTCCTTTCCTCCCCAGGTTCTAGGTCAGCCTTGCCACAGTCTCTGCAGCCCCTGGCTCGCCTGGGGGGTCTTACACCTAACACCACGGGAGGGCGGGAGGGGATCTGTGCTGCACTGGGGACAGCCATCGAGAGTTCTGAGAGGGCTGGGTCCAGAATAAGGTCACAAAGAGGGACAAAGGGTGAAAAGAAAAGCCCAGCCAGTGAGAAAGGGAGAAGTCTGTGAAAGAAGAAGTGGGTGAAGGGTCCTGCCGTCATGAATTCAGAGTGTGTAGAAAAATGAAATCTAGAAGAAAATTTCAGATCAGACAGAAGGGAATCAGGTTGCTCCACATTTCGGTCGATTTGCAATTAGAGAGAGAATTCATTTGAGCTGGCAACAGAAGAACCAAGACTACCTGCTTCTGACGTGTGGCATCCTTTTCTCTCTCCAGCACCTTGGCAAAGAATATATAAAAACTCTCCTCTACTGGCTGGAAAATTAATCTGGCCACGAGGGAGCCAAGATTATTCACTATATCATATACACCTACAAAACAAAAGGAAGAAACAACAATCCTACTGGGTTTCCCCTTTGAATTTTCTCAGCAATATTAACTTGTTTTCTAATTCAATTTTTTAAATAAAACTTTTTGCGATAACTAGAGAGTCACTTGTAGCTGTAAGAAATAATAGATCCAGGTACTCTTTACCCAGTTTCCCTGAAGAGTAACACCTTGCACAACTCTAGTACAATGTCACAACCAGGATACTGACACTGATAATCAAGATAAAGAACACTTCCTTCACCAGCACTTTTTTAAATAAAAGTCACTAATGCCAAGTTGATTTTTTCTATTTTATTTCCACTATTCTGAGGTTATATTAAAAAATAAATACCAGCCCTGGCCAGTTTGGCTCAGCGGTTGGAGCGTCGGCCTGTGGACCAGAGAGTCCCAGGTTTGGTTCCTGCTAGGGGCACGTACCAAAAAAATAAAATAAATAAATAAATACCAAAACAATATATTGAGACCTAGATCGTCACACAAACATGGGGTGAGACTTTGTGATTGTGATGATGATCTCCCTTTCCTCTTCCCTTAGCACCTCCCACCCCCCAAATGAGCATCAGAGCTCTGCAGAGTGCAGGGAAAGGGCGAGATCTCAACAGAGAACCCGCCACCGAAGTCACAGGAGAAGGGAGAGTCAGTACACTGTATATACTTATAGAGGCCTACAATTTTCAATCTTCAGGACTCATGTTTTTATAATCTTTTTTAATAATCCTTAGGTTCATTTTCATTAAACATATCAAAATGCAGAGAAAAATATTAGAAAGTATCTACTAGCAGTATTCCCCTTTCATTAAAACACGACAGAATTTCACCTTACCCTGATCACCAAAATTTAACACATTCAAAAATGTCATCACATATCGCTCCCCTGCAAATAGAAAAGCAAAATTTAGCATTTTGAATGTACATTATTTTCCTGTTTCCTTTTCTCTTGTTGTCTATCAATTTTTCCCATTGGCAGATATTCTCAAAGGAGAAAAATTAGATAATCAATTTAAAAAACCATTCTTTGTCCTAGTATTGATTTCAAATAATCTCAAAATAGTAGTACTTTAGAAAGTGCTGGGGGATTTATTGACAGCCAGTCTCCAAGCCAGTTCAAAACAAAATCAATAAAACCAGTCTGATAAGGTTTTTTTTTTTTTTTTTAAGTATAGGGAGATTACTAACATATTAATAATGAAAATAATTGTCCCAAGTTTTAAGGGAGATCAGATAATTTGAGTGTGAATTCTGCAGAATGAAAGGTCCATGGTTACGTGCACAGACTCATTAAAAGTTTCCTCTCTGGGTGGAGAAAGCTCCATGGAGGCTGGCAAGGCTCTGGAGCCCAAATACATGATTCAAATCTAAGTCCAATGCTTTCAAGGTGAAGATACCAGCCCAGAATCCCACTCCCCCATCCCCAATTTTCATATTATCTGTGAATGGAAAGCATTGACCACTATGGTGATAGAGCACTGAAGAGTGCTCACAGCCCTACAGAGCAATTCTCACCTCCTAGCAACTTGCTAACTCTCTCTCTCTCTCTCTCTCAAGAAACGAGAAGAAGTGATATTCTCTCCTCTCTGGCCCTTGCCTCCCTACAATCTCCCAGCCACAGCATCTGCAGCAGGACCTCCATGGGCCCTCCCAGGCACTGGCCCAATGGCTGAACTCACTCCCATCTGCATCTCTGCACTGCTCCAATCCATCCTTAATGCTAACAGTTGCAGCTTTGGTAAATCCAGCTCTTCAGTCAACCTCTGCTTTCACACCTTTAAATGGCTCCTTAATTCTGCATTTGAAGCCTTTTATAAACCAACTCCCATGCTATCTCTTTGGACTCCCTTCACCAACCTCATCCCCACCTCCCACCATCGCAGGGTCATACTCTGCTATACCTACCAGGTTTTAGCCCCTCCAGCTGCTCTAAGTCAGGCTGACTCTCGGCTTTCTCACCACCTGGAATGGCATTTCTGCAGGCAACTCCTTGAGTTCTGGCACAATAGGCCTCTCCTTCCTATACTGTGTAAGTTCCCTGAGGGCAGGAACCACGTCTCAGTCATCTCTGTTTCCGGTTTTCTAGCAGAGTGCCAGGAAATGAGAGGGCACTCAAGAGATGGCTGGCGAATGAGCTCATGTTTCCAAGTACAGTCCTCACAGCTCTGTATCAGAGTTAACCACACAAATGTGCATCTTTGATGAGAGAATGAGCTCCTTAAGACCGTGGCCTGTTACTCATTCATGTGTGTATTCTCAGCACCTGGCACACAGTGTTCAGGAAATGTGGGGGCAGAAGGTAACAGCACATACATTTTTGCTACTACAATGAATGATTTCAACTTTTTTGGAGCTGTAGTTTTGAGATAAAAAGAATCTGGGGGCTCTTGTCAAGCCACTTCCTTATTTTGCAGCCATAGAGATGGAAGCCCTGAGGAGTTCCTAAGGGCCCTCTGCCAGTCAGGCCAGGGTGGCCCAACTGTGGAGCAAGCAAGCAAGCAAGCAATCGGTGCCACTTTCAGGCCTAGATCAGGAGGCTTGAGTGTTGACTAACTTACACCTGCTGCTGCAAACACATGTCTAGCCACTGCAATCCAGACAGCCACTGCTTGGGCTGGATCCATTCTCAACTCACTTAAACTGCTCTGGCCAGTGTGGCTCAGTGGTTAAGTGTCGATCCATGCACCAAGAGGTCGCCAGTTCGATTCCCTGTCAGGGCACATGCCCAGGTTGTGGGCCAAATCCCCAGTGAGGGGCATGCAGGAGGTGGCCAATCGATGATCTCTCTCATCGATGTTTCAATCTCTCCCTCTCCCTTCCTCTCTCTCTAAAAATCAATAAAAAAGAAAAAAAATTAAAAATAAATAAATAAACTGCCTTAAAACTTTGGGAGGAAAAAAAAGTGCATATAGGCAACTGCCCTTTCCAAAACTATCACAATACACAACTGCACTACAGATATCTTTCTTTACCAGCAATACCTATCATGTGCCAGGCCCAGCAGGGTGCTGGGGAGACAGGTGAACAGCAACACCCTCTATGCTCTCAAGAAGCTTAGAGTTAAGGCACCTCCACTCAGCTCTCCGAAGACTTCTGACCCATACTTCCCCTAGAAGTCCTGCAAACAGTTTCACTTTTTTTTGTTAATCCTCACCCGAGGCTATTTTTTCATTGCTTTTTAGAAAGAGAGAGACATCGATGTGAGAGAGACACATGGATTGGTTGCTCCCCCCCCCCCCATGATCCCATCTAGGGCCGGGGACTGAACCTGCAACCCAGGTACATGCCCTTGACTGGGAATCGAACCCTCAACCCATCGGTCTTCGGTCAGGGCCAGTTTCACATTTGTAATGGCAATGTTATAGGCTCAGGCTGGAAACATGCACTCTCAAAGCTCAGAGCCCTCAGACACCTCCTGGTCCTACCCCTTAACTCAGATGGGAAAAGTGAGGCTTATGAATTATTTCCCTTTGGACATATAATTAGTAAAAAATAAAGACAGAGGGAGGAAAAGAAAATAAGATAATAATAATGATGGTTGTTGAGTGCTAGAATTATTGAAAACTTTTTATTTTCTCAAATTTTCGTAATGGAGTCATATTAGTTTTATAATTACAAGATAATTTTTGAAATGTAAAAAAGATGTTCAGTATTAGATAAATAGGTGTATAGACATATGAAATTTATATATATATAGAAACTACTACTTTCAGCAGCTTGCTGAAAAAACAGGGTATATTTTTAGCTTCTTGGTGGTCCTCTGCATCGAGAGCTCTGTCATTGTTACACTGGAAAGCCTTAGGAAGTCAAAAGACTGACCAAACTATTATAAAGGTGAACCTGCCCTGGTCAGTTTGGCTCAGTGGTTAGAGTGTCGGCCCGTGGACCAGAGAGTCCCGGGTTCAGCTCCCACTAAGGGCACGTACCTAGGTTGCTGTTTGGCCCCGGCCCCGGTTGGGGTCATGTGGGTGGCAACCACTCCATGTGTCTCACTCACATCGATGTTTCTCTCTCTCTTCCTCCCTCTCTCCCTCTCGCTCTATCTGAAGAGTCTTTAAAAAGTTTTGTTTGTTTGTTTTTATTAATCCTCACCTAAAGATCTTTTTCCACTGATTTTTTTTTTTTTTTAAGATAGAGTGGAAGGAAGGGAGGGAGAGAGACCAGGAGGAGAGAGACAGAGAGAGAGACATCAAACCGGGCAGGGCTGGTTCTTAAAAAAGTTTAAAAGAAAAGAGAAGTGTATAAAAAGCTAGAATAAGATAATGAGACTATAGATAGTTTTCTCTATTTTCTAATTTTTCTATACTTGATATAATATTTTTATAATACATTTATTTAAATGATATAACATGGGTTTTGGGATTTAGACTTGGATTCAAATAAGTTGTTCCTCATTACTATAAGACCCTGAAGAAGTTATATAACCTCACTGACCCTCAGTCTCTTCATCCATAATAAATAAAGACAATATCTTTCTTACAAGGCTGTGGAGAGATTAGACAAACTAAATAAAAGTTTGTTCCCCTCTCCTTTTTGAGGCTCCTCCGCCCAGGAGCTGTAGACAGTAGGTGGTCTGGATCTAAGTGACCAGGAGTTCTGTGGAATCCCCTTGCTTACACTATGGTGTCCTAACTGCTCTGGGTGACCTTTTACTTACCTTCTGTCAAAATCTGTTTCAAGAAAGACTGTTTGAAAAAGCTCCAAGTCAATTTAGCCTCTTTCCAATTTACAAAAGCCTAAAAGAGAAAACAAACAAACAAACAAATCGCAGGCTTTACAAGTCTAAGAGTACAATAATGCTGCATGGGAGGCAAACTCCTTTCAGTCCCTAAATCCCAACTTGGATAGTCCCCACTACTTTGTCACTGAATGCTAAGCACACAGATCATCCAACAAATACTGGCAAAGAATGTACGAAGACAAAAGAATAAACACGAAGACAAAATCTCTACGCAGAACAGTCCCCCGCCCCTGCCCCCCACCCTCCATAAAGGGCCTGCGCAGGATTCGTTCGCTGAGACCCCTGACGAACTGTGCTGCCCCCTTGCTGCTACCCAGGCAGTGAGCTGACCACATCTCACAATATAGCTCACAGTCAGTTCTTTCCTTAAAAAAATGTCTGAAGCATGCCAAGCTGCAAAACAAGTTCTGCTCCATATACTCCATGTCTTAATACTATATTTAGCCATCCAGGATCCCTTTACATAAAGTATATAAGCTTTGCTTTTATATTTCAAAAGAAAGTCAGGCTTCTCATGTCAGTTAAACCACTCAGAATTGGTATGACAGAGGAAAGGAAAAAACAAAAACAAAACTTCTAACATGGCTCTTCCAAAACTCCCAGGGGTCCTTAGGAAGGGCAGAGGTCAACCTGTAAGAGACAGGAAGCCTCAATCAAAGCCAGAGAGATGACCACAAAGAGGAGGATTGAGCAGCTAGCTGGACATGATTTCATTTTTTCTACTTTGCCCCAGTTCCCTCTGAGGTCCCCTCCTCTATCATGAAGGCATTCTGGATCCCAAAATGTTCAATCTATGGGTTAGGTTCTTAATCTGAGGGGATTGGCATTTTGAAAAGTTCTTATTAATCCAAAGTGATAACTTTTGAAAAGTGGAATTTCAGGGGGCTCTTTGGGAGGAAAGGGGTGAATCACAAAGGCCAAGACCACTCCACCTCTCCAAAAGGTCAGCTTTAGCTACAGAAGTTAACCTAAGGGCAAACTTGGAACCTGTCCCAGTCACATGGGCCCCTTCTCTTGGCCCAAAGCCCATCTGTATAGAGCAGGGCTATCCAGTAGAAATATAATACAGGCCACATACATAATTTTAAATTTTCTAGCAGCCACAGAGAACAGGAAAAAGAAACAAGTTAATTATATATAATAAATTAATTTTAATATATTTAACCCAAAATATTATCTTTTCAACATGTAAAAAAAAATACTAGAGGCATTTCACAATACTAAGTCTTTGAAGTCCAGTGTGTATTTTGCATTTACAGCTCATCTCAACTCCAAATGCTCCACTGCCACATGTGGCTGGTGGCTCCACTTAGAACAGGGCCAGTCCAGAGTGCCCCTGGAAAGTAAGGGTCATTTCCAGTCTTCAAATCTCCTCACCCCCTGATTTCAGAGCCTTTCTTCCAGACACTGAAAGGACAAGCCTGAATCCTCCCAAACTACACTTCCTTCAGGGCATCAATGGACCTGGAGCAGATGCCAGGGATAGCTCTAGTCCAAGAGCAAAGCTTTCCCAGTGAGAAGGAAACTGGGCATCTCCTTTCTCCAGAACAAAGAATGCCAGACTACCTACCACCACCAGGGGGCACTGTGGACCACGTCATGTTTGGGGCACTGATCCTGCCCAAAGTCAGGAGCCTTGAGCCCAGAACCTTCTTTCTTACAGTCCCCTTGCCAGGTGATCCTCTAGAGGCACTCTGCACAGCAATATCTGTGCTCTTTAAGGAAACAAATAGTTAGAGCTGGCCCACGAGGCTCTTCTGAAGCCTGCTGGTAGGCTGTGAATGGGTTTGGGAAAATGACTGAGCTCTTTTAAAGAAAAGTTCTATAGGAGAGTGAAATCATGACAGTATCTTTGATATGATACCTCATACCTGAGCATTCCTTTCTCCTAATGCCTTCAATTTAAATAAACCCATGTCCTGGCCGGGTGGCTCAGTTGGTTGGAGTGCCATCCTGTACACCAAAAAGGTTGAGGGCTCGATTCCTGGTCAGGGCACATATGGGAGGCAACTGATCAATGTTTCTCTCACACCGATGTCTCTCTCTTTCTCCCTTCCTCTCTCTCTAAAACTAAGTAAAAACATGTCCTCAGATGAGGATTAAAAAAATTAAAAAATTAAATAGACCCATGGTTCGGAAGAAATGGCCACATTGCTTACTATGTCCAAAATGCCCACTAAGGACAAAGAGGCAAGAATTATGATCAGAGATTAGGTTTCTTCTCAGAGGCTTCTGCTAAGTAGAAAAGAAGTGCATTATTTGGACTTTTACAAAACATTTTGTTCAGAGTGGATTTGCCATGTGGGGTGGTCAAAAGAGGCCTATTTCTTAAGGGCTAGGTTGGTACTGCTGAGCTGGTCTACAGGCTGTGAATTTCTCTGGAGTCCCCTGACCAACAAGCCATTCCACTGCTCGCTGCACTGACGGAGAAACTGAAGTGTGGATGGAGAAAGGTGATGGGCAGTACCTCCAGGGGAGGTCTGGCACCGGAACTCTGGGGCTCACTGTGCTTTAATCTGAGTCACTTTCTACTTCCCAAACTCTTTTGACTCAGGATGGTTGGACCAGCCAAATCCTAACCTCACTGAGCCACCAGGGAGTCTGTGGCCACTATCCTGTCCCATGCCCTCCATTGCTTCCAAACCCCACCCACACAGCACTCCTTCCTTTCCCTCTTGCTCCAGGGATATGGACTCTGCCCTGGCTTTGTCCATGCTCCCATTTCCATCCTCCCACTGTTCTCATTGCTTCTCATCTGGACTATTGCCACTGCCTCCTTGTGAGATTTTCCACTTCCAACCGTTTCTCTAGCCCATCCTTCTCATGGTGGGGTTTGGGCTTTGGAGTCAAGCTCAGAGACTGGGGCTCAACTGCAGCTCCCAAGTTATTAGTGCAAAAGCAGTGGGCAAAATACTTAACATTGCTAAGCCTCAATTTTCTCATCTGCAAAATGGGATAAGAAGTTCTATCTGCTGGAGTTCATTGAATGAAAGAAAACTAGACACTCAATAAACCTGTAACAGAGGGTAAGCTCCCCAACACAAGCAATTAGATCCTGGCACTGTTCAAAACCTTTCATTAGGTCCTCCAGCACGGAGGCCACCACCACCTGGTCCTAGCCTAGCAGGCCATAACCTCCTTCCACCTTTTGCTTCCTCTTCCCTCCCCAACTGTTCATCCAACCTAACTACCCCAGTCAATCCCGATTCCAACACAATGATGGGCATATAATAGGCCCTGAGCAAAGGTTCTTCCTTTCTGAAGCCACAAATGTGCACTTCCACCACACACACACATTCACTTTTGCCCACCCACATGCCAAGTCCCAGCTCAAAAGCAGCTTCTTCTATGAAGCCTTCCTTGATGCTCCCAGATGGAATTTTCTGTTCTTTCTCTGTATTTCTATTTTGTTAACACCAGACAAACACAAACACACACACACACACAGTGTCTTACAGTGTAGTTAGCTGAGCACACATCTTAACTCCCCAACACAATGCAAGTTCTGAAGGCAGGAACCCCACTCAGGGTTCAGTGTTTAACATAGAATACTACTTAACACATGCTTGCTGTGTTAAATTCCTCTGAACCTGTTTTCTCATCTGTAAAATGGAAACAATAGATTTTATCTCATAGGGTACTATGAGGATTAAAGACAAAAGTCCATATAAAGTGCTTAGCACAGTGTCAGGCACAGGGTAAGCATGCAGTCAATAGCAGTTACTATATACCTCGCTCTTTGCCAAAGTTCAAATACTTTCACAAAACTCCTTACGTCTTCAGAGGAGCCTCATAGTTCACGCAGAACAACAATCTCACCTTAAACATGAGGACCTTGAGGTGTGAAGAGAGTCCTTTAGGCTGCACATCTGCATGTACTGCCTCCCAAGTGCACAAGAAGCCTCTGAGGCCCAGCAACCACCTCCCTACACATCTGTATCCCAGCCAGCAGCCAGCATGGGGCTGTGCTCTGTCAGCAGGAATGGTGCCACGGTGTATGACAGGTACACACAACCTTCTCATGGTCAAGGCTTCTGTCCTGGCAGTATGAGCATGGGTACTTTTGGGACAGATTGCCAGATGACAATGCTGAGCTCTCACGCCAATGCCATCAGTGTTTGCCTTGCTAGGACATTTCAGTGGAGCTATTTCTGCTCTCAAAGCAGCAGTGTGATGGTGGTGATGGTATCAGCTGTCGGACAACTGGCTGGGCCAGGCCACACTGCTAAGCACCTACTCATCCAGCTCTCACAACCAGGAGGAACTCTTATTAGCCCCATTTGACAGATAAGGAAATGAAGCTCAGAGTTCTGAGCCCATCACAGGGTTAAATACATACTTGATGGACTCCTTTCTTTTTTTTTTTTTTTTTGGTATGTGCCCCTAGCGGGAACCGAACCCGGGACTCTCTGGTCCGCAGGCTGAGCTCCAACCGCTGAGCCAAACCGGCCAGGGCTGATGGACTCCTTTCATTGCCCTCTCTCTCCTTACCTGTATTAATGGCCTGAATGCTCCTTTCCAAGTGCTAGGGCACAGGGGCTGGTCCAGTATGTAAGCTGGCCAGGCTCAGTACAGGTGGGCCCTGGGGAGCCTCAGGAGAGGGGACTTTGCCACATGCTCAGTCCAGCTGTGGCAGGTCGCAGAAGCTCCAGGCAAGAGAAGTAATCTGAGTCCTAAGCCTCTAAGCCTGCAGATGAGGAACTGTGTATCCCAGAATTACCATGTTGATTGAGGTTAAAGGTAAGATCTAGTTGATCAGAAGGGAGAAATCTTATCTAACAGATCAGAACATATCTGGCTTTGTTACACAAATCTGTTTTTTCTTGAAAAGTTGTAGAGCAAGATTCCGTAAGTTCTGAGACTGAAGTCCCAAATATTTTACTACTTTTAAAGGACTCACAAAAGAGGAATAAGAAGAAGTCCAGTCAGAGCCTTACCTCAACTAAGCACACCACATCCAGCCAGCCAACAGGCAGGGGAAGAGGGAAAGTGGGCCAGCCCGGAATGGAGCAGTACACAAAGCAGCCGAGCAGAGGCGATGCAGTATGACATCACACACGCAATTCCGGGCCGCAGACAGCAGCACTGACCCCACAAGAGTCAGCAAATAAAGGTCAGATGGACTGAGAGTTGAAGAATTGAGTAGAAAAGGATTATGCCTCGCTCCCACATGTTAGCATCAAGAACCCTCAGAGGTCTACATGGGAAAGTGGATTACCTGAAAGATAGGCCTGACACTAGATGAGGGAACCCTGCAGAGGGGCCACCCCTGCTTTCTCAGCACTCTGGAATATCTGTGCCAGAGCTCAATCCTGGGAAAAACCAAGAGACAGCAGAACAGAGAGTGGAACACAGTGGTTCCAGCCAGTGCTCTGCTGGGATTCCAGCCACTCCAGGCTCCTGTCCTTGCTCTGACCCTCACCTTGGGCAGGTATTTAGTCACTAAGCCTCAGTTCCTCAACTGTAAAATATAAACAACAGTGTCAGCCTCACAGAGTTGTTATAAATAAGGGCATGTAGAATACTCGGCATAGGCCCTACCACATTGGTTCTCAACTGGGGGCAATTTTGCCCCCCAGGGGACATTTGGCAGAGTCTGGGGACACTGTGGTTGTTATAACTGGGTGGTAGCTACTGGCATCTAGTGGGTAAAAATCGAGAATGCTGCTCAACATCCCACAATGCACAGGACAGCCCCTCCAACAAAGAATTATCCAGCCCAAAATGTCAATAGTACCAAGATCTAGAAACCCTGGCTGAGCACATAGCAAGCACTCAATAAATATAAGCTATTACATTCTCTTTACTATAATAATCATAATAATAAACAATCAAGTTGTATTTTCTTTCCCTGAAGGATAAGAGACAAAAATACATTACTTACTCCACTTCTCAGAATACTGGGCAACAGATCTGTCATTCTGGAGACAGGAAGAGTTTGTTGCTTGGTTGATTTTGGGAAACTTAATAACTTTTTGAAATAAACAACATAGCAGAGCACCAGAACTGCAGTATAGAAAAGCTGAAAGAAAGAAAATAATGGGTTTAAATCACATATTTTAGTATAGGCATAATTAAGATACGCCTACAAATTTTACCCCAAAGGCCTTCTCTGGAGCAATGCCTTCACCCTCTGGTCTATTCACTGAGACCCAGTCCCCCTGCAGCATCTCTGGGGAAAGTGTTCCAAGCACTTCACTTGACTAGGAGAACACAATTTCCAGACAGATATCCACTAGTGCTAACTGCCATAGCAATGTCAGATACATTCTCAAAGGATTTGCATTTGGCCAAAAAAACAAAACACACCAAAAACAGTTCGCCTGCCTTGACAGCACACTGTGAGGATCCATGTGTCCTGGCTGGGCTAGTATCCAGAGACCTGCCATCATCTAGGTCTGGGGATTTTCCATAAACCCTGGAACCTGTAACATTATAATTACAAGGCAGAATTGATCTGCTGGCTCTCTCCTCTCTGCCCAGTACATGGTCAGGGCAAGAACTACTGCAGGATGGGGAGGGAAAGGTGGAATGATAAGAAAGCCCACACTCCTTCCACCCACCTGGGACACAGGATGGCTTTTGGCCAGGCAGCAGTTGGGATTTTATTTGCAGTCTGGGAGGAGTATTCAAAGAGCCCCTTTTCCCAAGCTCCCTCTCTCCCTCTTTCCCCCTGAAAACAGCAGTGCACACTCGATCAAGAAGGAATGGGACCTCCAGGCCCCCCTTTCAATCTGGAAACACCTGTAGGAGAGGCTCAGAGCAAGGACAAAGAGGAATAGTGTAGCAGGTTTAGGCTCCTCTGCTATCCATGCTTGTCTCATCCATGCCTGAGAACAGAGCCCGCCATCCACTATCCTTCTTCTTCTTTTTTTTCTTCAGTTTTATTGAGAACTAATTAGCATACATCGCTGTATAAGTTTAAGTCTTACAGCATGAAGGTTTGATTTACACATATTGTGAAATAATTACTACAATAGGTTCAGCTAGCATCCATCTTTTCATATAGACATAATAAAAAGAAAAGAGCCCTGGCTGGTGTGGCTTGGTTGGTTGAGTGTGATTCCATGCAACAAAAGGTCACCGGATCAATTCCCCATCAGGACACATGCCTGGGTTGTGGGCTCAATCCCCAGTGGTGGGCATGCAGGAGGCAGCCAATTGATGTTTCTCTCTCACATCGATGTGTTTTTTTTCCTCTCTCTCTCCCTTCCCCTCTCTCTAAAATCAATAAAACATATTTTAAAAAAATAAAAGAGAAAGAAAGGAAGGAAAAAAATTCTCCTTGTGATAAGAACTCACAGAATTTACTCTCTTAACCTTCCTATATATCATACAGCAGTGTTAGTTATAGTCATCATGTTGTATATTACACGTCTAGTACCTATTTATCTAATCACTGGAAGTTTGTACCTTTGACCACCTTCCTCCAATTCTACACCCCCCCCCTTCTTCTTTCATGCTGCAAGCCTTTTAAGACACAGCAGCACTGCTGTGAGCCATACCACCTGCTGCCAACACCCTGTGATAAGTACCCTTTTTCCAGCTCACTTCCCCACCTCTCTTCATCTTCCCTGGGGAAACAGCAACAACCTAGGGTAGTCTTCATGCAGCGCATCCTAATACATGATCCCTCCCCTTTATTCTATTGAGGAAAATGTACATAGCATAAAGCTGACTATTTTAACCATTTTAAAGCATGCAATTCAGTGGCTTTTAGTACATTCACAGTGTTGTACAACCACCATCACTATCTAATTCCAGAACATTTCTATCACTCCAAGAGGAAATTCTGTACCCATTAAGCAGTCATTCTACATTTCCCCCATCCCCTGGCAACCACTAAGCTGCTTTCTGTCTCTCTGGACTTGCCTATTCCAGATATTACATTTTTTGTTGTTGCAATTTTTATTAATTTATTTTTATTGCAGATGTTTCTCCTTTTCCCCCCCTAGACACACTCCTCTGGATCCCACCCCCGCCTCTCTCCCCCACCCCTCTTGCATTGTTGTCTATGTCCACTGGTTACATATATATGTGCATATAAGTTCTTTGGTTTATCTCATCCATCCCCCCTGCCCCCCTCCTCTGAGGTCTGTCAGTCTGAACCATACTCCTTTCTATGTCTCTGAGTCTATTTTGTTCATCAGCTTATTTTGTTCATTATATTCCACAAATAAGTGAGATCATGTAGATATTACATATTAATGGAATCATACAATAGGTAGCCTTTTGTGTCTGGCTTCTTTCATTTAGTATAATGTTTTCAAGGTTCGTGTTGTAGCATGAATCAGTATTTCATTTTTATGGCTGAATAATATTCTATTGCATGGATATACCACATTTTGTTTATCCATTCATCATTTGGGCATTTTGGATGCTTCCAAAACCTTTCAGCTATTGTGAATAGTGTTGCTATAAACATCCATGTACAAGTTGCTTGTTCACCTGTTTTTTTTTTTAATCCTCACCCAAGGATATATATATATTTTTTTTGCATCTTCAGGTAGAGTGGGAGGGAGAGAGGGGGGAAAGAGAGAGAGAGAAACATCGACGTGAGAGAGACACATTGGTTGCCACCGCACAACCCCAACAGGGGCCGGGGACAAACTGCAACCGAGGTACTTGCCCTTAGCGGCAACCGAACCTGGGTCTCTCTGGTCAGGGGGCCAACGCTTGAAACACTGAGCCAAACAAGCCAGGGTGTACACCTGTTTTAAATTCTTTTGGGTATATACCTAGGAGTGGAATTGCTGGGTCTTTTGGCAGTTCTACATTTAACTTTTTGAGGAATTGCCAAACTGCTTTACACAGTGACTGCATGATTTTACTTCACCACAAGCAACTTATGAGGGTTCCAATTTCTTCATATCCTCACCAACACTTATTTTTTTTTATATATAATAGCCATCATAATGGGTGTAAAGTGGTATCTCACTGTGGTTTTATTTACATTTGCCTAATGACTAATGATGTTGAGCCTCTTCTCATGAGCTTATTGGCCATTTATTTGTCCAACTTCTTTGGTGAAATGTCTATTCAAGTTCTTTACCTACTTTTGGTGGTTTGTCTTTTTGTTGTTGAGCTGTAAAAATTCTTTTTTTTAAATCCTCACCCCAGGATATATATTTTTCTATTTATCTTCAGATAGAGTGGGAGGGAGGGGGGGAGAGAGAGAGAGAAACATCGATGTGAGAGAGACACGATGACTGGTTGCCTCTCGCACAACCCCAACCAGGGCCAGGGATGAATTGCAATTCCGTGCCCTTGACCGGAATTGAACCCGAGACTCATTGGTCTGCAGGCTGACGCTCTAACTGTTGAGCCAAACCAGCCAGGGCAAGAATTCTTTACATATTCCAGAGTGACCCTATTATTTACATTTGATGCTGTGGGGTGAGGGGCTATTTGAGGAGCAACCTGGAGGTGGGCCGGACAAAGGGAATCCCAGGGAATTCGTTGTGGCTTGCCTGCTGGTGTGAAGAGCTTTTGGCTCTTAGATTTCTAACACGTAAATCAACAGAGAATGTACCAGACAAGAGCTCTCAGAATTCTTACGATAAGGAAGCAAATAAACTCAGAACTGGCCTTGCTGACCTATGACCTATGCATGACATAGCCTAGGTGGGAGCTATGACAATCACAAAGTCATAATGAAAGTGCCTTTTCCAAGAAGAGTCAACCAGTAACTGGGTGTCTGTGCGGCCCTCCTGTCCTATCAGGGAGAGGGCATCAAAAAGTATGATGAATGCTGCCCGGCCAGTGTGGCTCAGTGGTTGAAAGTTGACCCATGCACCAGGAGGTCACCGGTTCAATTCCCAGTCAGGCACATGCCTAGGTTGTGGGCCAAATCCCCAGAAGGAGGTATGCAGGAGGCAGCCAATCAATGTTCTCTCTCATTGATGTTTCTCTCTCTCTCTCTCCCTCTCCCTTCCTCTCTCTCTAAAATCAATAAAGAAAACAATTTTTTTTTAAAAAAGTATGATGAATGCTGAGAACTACAGTTCCGAAGCTAATAAAACATGGCAAAAATAATCACAAATAACATGCCAAAAATTTTCAAATTGCTATTCTCATTCTTATTCTATTAATTTTAAATCTAGCTCTTCTGTGTTGCACAAAAATATTTGTAGTTTTTGTCTAGGACATGGAAAAGGTTTTTACATAAATCATTACTAAAAATTTTAACTTATCTTCCTATACATTAAGAAAAAATTACAAACTTCTTTGTACTATAAGATATTATAGTAACTATCTGATCTTAGGTTTCATTTTAAAAACGAGCACTGTACTCTACTTATATTTTTATTAGAACTAGGAATATGAACTAGAACTAGAAAATGATAAGATGGAAATGAAGCCCAAGCTGCTAAAACTGAAAATGTACCTACTAAGACTCGATTCATGCCCTCTGAATGATGTGAGATTTTAATCGAAGTTTAAAACAGGCTTGGCAGAGCTCTGGCCGGTGTGGCTCAGTTGGTTGGAGTGTCATCATGTGCACTGGAAGGTCACAGGTTCGATTCCCAGTCAGGACACATACCTAGGTTGCAGGTTTGATCCCAGGTTTCTGGGTGCATGCGGAAGGCAACCGAGCAATGTATCTCTCTCACATTTATGTTCCTCTCTTTCTGTCTCTTCTCTCTCTCCCTTCCTCTCTCTCTAAATGTTAATTAAAAATTAATTAATTAGCCCTGGCCGGTTTGGCTCAGCGGTTGGAGCGTTGGCCTGCGGACCAGAGAGTCCCGGGTTCGGTTCCCACTAGGGGGACATACCAAAAAATAATTAATTAATTAATTAATTAATAATAAAATAGGCTTGGCAGAGTTTCCTCTTAGTCTGAAAACAGTCGATTGAAATCCAGGGAAAATAACACACATGGAATGTGATTCCCACCCCATCACCTTACTGCTTTTATTCTCCTCCATAGGACAGTCAGACGATCAAAGACCAGTTTGATGTGGGCTTGCCCACAAAACGTCTAGAGGAGTTTTTATGTTGACAGTGAGGCCTGGTGTGTGGCCTTCACTAGGTCCCTGGGGACACAGTGGCATCAGTACAGGGTGCAGGAGAAACATGGTGGCGAGACGAGAAGCAGTGTCAAGAGCATCTAGAGCTTCCAGACTTCCTCACATGCATGGATACTTCAAATGTGAACCATGTAGAATTGGGAACAAGAAGACAAAACCAGGTGGAAAAACAGATTATACCAAAGTTAAAAGCCATAACTATTACCTGGGCCAAAGCGAAAATGTGCAGTCCCCAGTGAGGCAACCACAGCACGAGGATAACTGTCAATACACTCTTGAGGATTACGGACAGGCTCTCAGCAATCACCTGCAAACATGTGGGAAAGAGTGCACTTCACAAACATTATTAAAAACTATTTTAAAACATGCAAAGAAATGACAAATAGAAATTCTGGGCTAGTGGCTGCCCTAGCAGAGGGGATGGGGCATGTGGTTGGATATGATTTGGGGACTGTTCTACTTGTGTTGGGTGGTAGGTTCATGGGTCTCCAGTATATTATCTTGCTTTAAGATTGACAGATATATTATATACATTCTTCTCTACATATCAAGTTATATATTTTAAAAGATAAAGAGAAAAGTTAATATTAGTATACAACTAAAAATATAATCAATAGCCCAGCTGGTGTGGCTCAGTGGATTGAGCGTCATCCCACACACCAAGAGGTCACTGGTTCGATAATCAATCAGGGCACATGCTCAGGTTTTGGGCTTGACCTCTGGTAGGGGTTTGCAGGAGGCAGCCAATCGATGTTCTCTCATTAGTGTTTCTATCTCTCTCTCTCCCTCTCCCTTCCTCTCTCTCTAAAAAAAAAAAGAAAAGAAAAGAAAATGATAAAAATATGTATTTAAAATATATATACTCCAGCTGGGTGGCTCAGTGGTTGAGTGTTGACCCATGCACCAAAAGGTCACTGGTTTGATTCCCAGTCAGGGCACATGCCCAAGTTGTGGACCAAATCCCAAATCCCCAGTGGGGGGCATGCAGGAGGTGGCTAATTGATATACTCTCCCATCGATGTTTCTTTTTTTTTTGTTGTTTTGTTTTTTTTGGGGGAGGGAGAGAGAGGAAGAGAGAGAAAGAGAGAAACATGGACGTGAAAGGGACACATCGAGTGGCTGCCTCCCACACGACCAACCAGGGCCGGGGACAAACCGCAACCGAGGTACGCGCCCCTAGTGGGAACCGAACCCGGGTCTCTCTGGACCGCAGGCCGACGCTCCAACCGCTGAGCCAAACCGGCCAGGGCTCTAAATATCTTTTTAGATGCAAGTCTGATAAACATCATTCTCTTCTATAAAGGCATTTTTAAAAAAACAAACAAACACTCTTGCCCTTATTCTTTGCATTTGCCATTCACAGTGGAAGGCATACTGACCTTGAGCTTGACAAACATGTGTGCTTGTGCCAAGACCCAGAAGGGCTCTCCCAGAAGTTCCACCACAGCTGAGAGACCAAACACCACCACTCCGGTTCCATAGTGGGGAACGACATTAGGATCAGGCACTTCAAGCAACCGTAACCAGACCCAGCCCAGGAACAGGGACCAACACACACCCAGAGGGACTCTAAAAATGAGGGGGAAATATTTTTTAATATGATAAGTATTAAAATATAAGTATATATTAAAATAGTAACACTGAACGGAAAATAGAGTTATAAGCATAAAAATAGCTAATTCTTATTAAGGCACTTATTTCATGCCAGGCACTATGATTCACCCCCTTTATCTCACTGACACCTCACAATGATCCTGTCATTATCTCCATTTAGGAAACTAAGGCTGCTGGGCACTGGGTAATGTGGCCAAGGTCATGAACAGCTAGTGAAGGGCAGAAGCAGGACCCAATTCTGATCTGTCTGATGCCAGGCTATACTCCTATCCATTGTGTTACACTGACTCAAAAAGCAAAATTCCCCAAAAGTGTGTGCCTGTTGTTTCTACTCAGAATGACTAAAAGACAGTATACAGCTGATACTCACACCCAAATGACCAATAGTCCAGTGCACAGTATCCCTTCACGTGTCTACCGTAGGGCATTTAAATATGACTGAGTAGTTAACAGTCATTCCTCGAATAAACTGAAAACCTACCAGCCCTGTGATAGTCACGTCCATGAGGCAATAAGAAGTTATGCAAGGACAGCATTGGGAAAAAACCTCAACCACCAGCCCTCCCTGCAGGGATTTAACTGCAGAAAAGCTATTACCATTTTCAGCTGATGTACTTGGTCTTCAAGAATATTCTAAAAGGCTCAGGACTGAAAGCAACATAAAATTGAAGACAGATATAATGAAACTCCTAAAAGGCTTTCAAAAAATACTAAGACTAAGTGGTTGTTAAAAGCTCAGAAAATATCACAGGGGGGAAAGATTAGGAATAAAAAATGATGGCACAGGCCCAGTGGGGCCCAGATTGGGGATCAGGAACAGCAGAAACCACCTCCAAAAAGGGAAGAACTAGGCCTAGAAACCTGGCTCAGAAGCCCCTACCTGAAGCCTCCTCCCGGCTCCTGGCCACTCAGAGAGAAAACAGCAGATGCCAAGTCCCCGGAAACCCACCTTAAAACCAAAGCTGGAAACAGTTCAGCTTTAGGCAACTGTTGCTGTTTAACTTGTAATACTTGTTACTTTGAAACTGTCTCCTGACAAAGCACAACTCACGTTAGCCACAGGAGGTTAATGGTCTGGCTCCAGTCCCGCTGGGTGCTCCCACTCAGACATGCTCTCCGGAAGGCCTCTCTGGCCAGGAAGATGGTGGTAGAGTAAAGCAATGTTAGCCTGTAAAGGGAAAGCAGAAATCAATAAGGTCTCTAGTTTTTTTTACAGAGAGAATTTCTGAGATTTTACCAGCAACAGGAAGAAAAAGTCTTGGTCATAAAACACTGGTGGTAATGTAGAAGACAATTCTTACAGGACCCCTCACTAGTCGAATCCACTCAAACAACAAAGTTAGGAACCAAATAAGGGACACCTGAGTGTGTGCCTACACAGTTATGCCCAGGACAGAAACTGCCACATTGGCCCCCAAAGCCTGCAGACTTTGGGCCTATAGGCAGAGGTGTGGCTCTGACTGTAAGGAAAAGACCAAGATATGACCCCATACAACAAGGGGACCTCTTGGTCACTCTGAAACTGGTGACCCAATGGCCCTTGTGAGAGAAGCTGAGGCTCTACTGAATGGAGGCTCTGGCCAAAAGAATGGCAGGACAGGCAGAAATGCTGGTAGCCATCACAGAGGCTACTGCACCGCAGGTCAGCAAGGCTTGCCTAGGTACCTCCTAGGCTGGCAGCACCGAGTTGGACCCTCCTGCACTTTAGTGAGGAGTAGCTGAGATGAAGCCAGAGTGGGGATGGCCCAGGGCTAAGGTTTCTGAGGCTGTACAAGGATCATCCTGCTACCCAGTGCTTCTGTTCAACACTGCGAATGAGGAGACTGAACCATCCACTAAGGAGGGGGCAGGCCAAACAAGGACTATCAAAGCAGGGACCTGCCAATCTGGAGGAGACTAGATGGGGAGAGGCCCAAACTGCTCTAAAGTCGGAGCACCTAAGAGGACTTGGTATTCTCCTTCCTGCTTTTAAAACAGTATTTCTTGCCTGGCCGGTGTGGCTGAGTGGTTGAGCATTGACCCATGCACCAAGAGGGTGCAGGTTCAATTCCTGGTCAGGACACATGGAATTGTGTCAGTTTGTGGGCTGGGTCCCCAGTGGGGGGCATGCAGGAGGCAGCCAATCGATGTTCTCTCTCATCAATGTTTCTATCTCCCTCTCCCTCTCTCTCTAAAATCAATAAAAAAATAAATAAAACAAACAAACAAAAGACAGTATTTCTCAAAGTATGCGCCCTACTTGAAAATCACCTGAGGAGTCTGTCAAAATGCAGGATCCTGGGCCTCTCCTCAGCCCTACCTACTGCAAAGCTCCCAGATGATTCCCTTGCCTGTCATCATTTGAGAACCTTCACTAAGCTCCGAGAACGGAGACAAGAGCATATGCTTGGTAGGTATTAGCGTGAAATGCTGTCTGGAACAGACTGTCTTGTTTATCAGGACATGAAGACACACCTGAGAAGCGGAGCTGTTCTGTGTACTCACATCACTTCATATACTTTTGTGTCACTGTGAATACAGAGTATGTGTGGGTGTCCTTGAACAGAAAGGAGAGTAGAAGAAACAAACTGAGTCTAAAGACAAAGTAAGTCACTAAGAGCCTCCAAGGAACTAATGACAAGGACTCAAGCTCTTATCTCAGCCATCATTTCCATTGCACAATTCACTTAAGAGAGAGAAAATTCACTGTTCCAGCCCTGCGATTACAAAGCACATCCTCATGAACTGCAGTATTCCTGCTTCCTTTGCTGTCAGCAGGACAAGAACACAGAATTACACCTGAGACAGGGTTTGCAATGAATTACTCCCACTCCTCTCCTGGGTTCTAAGAGCAGGCAAACAGGAAAAAGCTGGCTGGGAAATGTACATTTGGAGGCTGCTAATGGAAAACACTCCATGGGTCCATTAAGAGCAACATCTCCCACACATTCCCTCACCCCAGCCCACTGCTAAAACACTCTGACTCTAGTAAATGCCCATGCTTCTAAAATCCGAGGGTGACACACAGGCACAGAGGACAACCTGACTGGGGATGAGTTGTGGACCATTCCAGGGCACATCCCTTCTTACCTTACATTCACTATGCCAACGATTTCCTTTGACAGAAAGCGAAGAATAAATGCATTCAAGACAAAGGTAATCAATCGAAACAACACCTACAGAAAAAGAAGAAAAACATAAGAATAAATTCTGTTGGGAGTGTATACTTTGCTGAAATGAAAACGATGTGGCTGCTCTTCCTAATGTAATGACACACAGCAGCCTTGCCATGGAGACCCTTTCTTTTTAAATTTTATTTTATTATTACTTTTTTTATCCTCACCAGAGGACATTTTTGCATTTATCTTCAGATAGAGCAGGAGGGAGAGAGGGGGAAAGAGAGAGAGAAACATCGATGTGAGAGAGACACATGGAGTGGTTGCCACCCACACGACCCCAACCGGGGACAGGGACAAACTGCAACCAAGGTACGTGCCCTTAGCGGGAACCGAACTCGGGACTCTCTGATCCGCAGGCCGACGCTCTAATTGCTGAGCCAAACCGGCCAGGGCTCTTCTTTTTTTTAAAATTTTTTTTCTTTATTGATTTTTAGAGAGAGAGGGAGGGAGAGAGAGATAGAAACATTGATGAGAGAGAACATCGAGTGGCCACCTCCTGAAGCCCCGCACGGTGATTAGGCCCACAACCTGGGCACGTGCCCTGACTGGGAATCAAACTGGCAACCTCTTGGTGCATGGGTCGACACTCAGCCAGTGAGCCACACCAGCCAGGCGCCATGGAGACCCTTTCTAAAATATTCAACCTATCTGCATTTCTTCCAAAAATTTCATTCCTTGGGGTCTCTTGGCACACCTGGGCAGTGGTCAAAGGACCCATCAGTAAACCCTCATTTACTGATGAGAAGCAGGAGGCCCCGACAGACTCGGGACATCTTTGGGTTCAAAGTCAGGCACTCCAGGAGGCAGAAAGAGAAAGTAATTCACTTTGCCCCTCCTTCCAGCCTGTTTAGAAATAGCACACACTTTGCAAGTGGGAGCCTGCAGGGTAGAGCAGGCTCACAAGTAATCATGGGGTCTAATTTCTCTTCTCTGCCTACTAATATCTGGGGATTCCGATAACGACATTTAATCTCTTTGAACTTCAGTTTTCAATCAGAAAACAGAAAAGGCTGTATTTATTTACTGAATATTTGCCACCTTCTAGAGAGGAGTTAAAATATCTTTTAAATGACAACTGCAATAATAAGATAATATAAAATGGGGGGGGGGGTGTAGAATACAGCTATTGCCATTTGCAAGGAATATATCCTGAGACTTTCAAACCTGTCAATTCAAGAAGACCACTTTAGCAAAGAATTCTTCCCATGAGACAGAGAAGAACAGGTTGCAATGAAATTGGGTTACTAAATGGGGATGCTGGCTGGGGTGCAAGCCTCACTCGCTAAGTGACTCTCCCTCTGCGTCCCAGCAGCACCACAGGTGTAACTTAAGTGCACTTGTGAGCAAAAGCCAAATCACTTCTCTGTCAAGCACTTTCAGAGTTACCCATGAACAGCTGCAATCTAAGTCAACCAAGTATGCCAGTGAACCACTACAGTCTGAAAATCTCCAGGGAAAGGTAAGACCAAAAAGGGAGAGTGCAACTTTAAAACTGTCCCTAAGTGTCACAGAGCAGAAAGGTCTCCAAAGCCAAGATACCACAATCTTAACATTTCTGGGGTTGAATGTGACCTTTTGTGTGAGTCTGGCAAAAGCTCTATTGCTCTCCTTAGAAACATGCAGGTACATACAAAGGTGGGCAAAAGTAGGTTTACAGTTGTGAGTATGCAAAACAGAGTTTATCTTTGTATTATTATTTATTATTGTATTATTTATTTGCATGACAAATGTAAACTTATTTTTGCCCACCCCTGTACATATATATACACCAAATTCTGTACTCAGTTTCAGGGGTTTGAAACCAATGGGAAAAAGCATTCAGCTAAAAATCTCAAGTCACCATTTAACTGTTAGACCCTTCATCCTCTAATGTTTATAAGCCTTATTCCCCTCCTCTGTCAGATGAGGCTGCCTATCTCATAGGATTGATAACAAGGATCAAACAAGATTGTGTAAGTAAAAGCATTTTTAAAAAAATATACATACAAACGAAAGGCATTAATACTTTCACTATGGCCAGCTCAGAGTTAAGACAGAGAATAAACTCTCAAATTCTTGCAAATTACAATATAATTGCAAAGCTACCGCAAGTGTCTGCATTGTAAACTGAGAAAGCACACAAGATTGAATTAAAACACTCAAGTATGTAAAGATTATGGCTATTTTTATAAAACCCACATATGCACGTTTACATTAACTTCAAAGTCAAAGTTATCCTTGTCTAAGAAACCTAATGCCTCAGGCTTTTCCCTATTTCTTAATTGGTCTGAATGAAAGTTTGAGCTAATGAAGCTCTAAGGTTGCTCATGTTACCCAGTATTTGCTCCACATAGTGGCCCTTATTAGTAACAGTCTTCACTTAACTTTGTAAAGGAATTTACAATTTTAAAAAAGCCCTTTCATATCTGTTAATGATGTGACCCTTAAAAGCAACTGGGTAAATGCACATGAAGCAAGTAAGACTCAGAGCAAAGTGAGTTGCCCAATGTCCTTTCATCCCTACTATGACCATTTAAAACATTCTAATGACTGTAATAAAAATAGCTAACATTTATTAAGTACTTATAATGTGCCAGGCACATATCAGGCATTTCATCTAATCTCCCTAATGACCTTATGAGGGTGCATTATTGTTCTAATTTAAGATAAGGAAACTAATGCTCAGAGAACTCAAGCTAGTCATCCCTCACCACTTCGACAATATTCGCGGCTTCACGCTATCGTGGCTTTTTCAAGTATTTGAAAAAACCGTGATAGCTTGAAGCCGCGAACGTCGAAGCACGAAGTGGTGAGGGACGACTGTATATAAATAAAGAATCCTACTTCCCGGAAATTCATTTATCCCAGTAGAGTATGGAACTGATTAACCGCGATAAATGAGGGCCGACTGTATCTTCCCCAGGGTGGGCCTCTAGCAAGTGACATGGCCCAAACTTGAGCCCAAGCCTGCCTGGTTCTTTCTCCTAATCTCCAGGTGAAATGTTGACTCCCTAAAATAAGGGGGAAGGGGACCTGGCCGGTTTGGCTCAGCGGTTAGCGTGGGCCCCACGGACCAAAGAGTCTGGTGTTCGATTCAGGTCAAGGACATGTACCCTGGTTGCAATTTGATCCCTGGTTGGGGTCGTGCGGGAGGCAACCAATCGATGTGTCTCTCTCACATAGATGTTTCTCTCTCTCCCTCATTCCCACTCTATCTGAAAATAAATGGAAAAATATCCTTGGGTGAGGATTTTAAAAATAAATAAATAAAATAACATAAGGGGGAAGGTGGATTCAAGCTTTCTGTGAGGAAGGGTTGAATGGCTCAAGAGTGAGACATAGAGAAATTGAACCACTTGACTTAGAATGACCAGCTCCTAGGGTTAAAAAGATCTTTAGATACCATTTTGACCACCTGGCATGTATGTATCTGACAGATGATGAAAATTAGGACCAAGAGGAAGTGATAGGTCCAAGGTCACATAGCCAGAAGGAAGACACAGCCAATATTTACTAAGTGCATACTAAGAGTACTGTTAAGTGCAATTATCTTAATAACTTTAATCTAACCAACAGCCACTTTATGGGCTAGGTATTATTATTATTATTACTATTACTATTATTACCCCCATTTTCCAATGAGGAGCTGAGGCTTAGCAGGTGAAGTCACTTGTCCTGGTTCATGCAGCAAGAACATGGCAGAACCAGGATTTCAACTCATGCCTGCCTTTGCTCCTGTTCTTAGCTATGCCATATTGTCTCTCTGAACTCAGTGGAAGTCAGAGAATCTGAGGAACGTGTTTGAGGGTAATGGACAAAATGAACCCCTTGCCTTAAAAAATATCAGATTCTACAGCACCACCAACACCCCTGCCACCTGATCTTTCTCCTACTGCCATGTGGGAACTAAATTCTCAAAAGAAAAGGGCTTGTTTGCAATCTCCCAGCCAGGACTCTGAACGCAGGCTCCCAACTCCGGGCCCAGGAGCCCCATCTCCGCCGCCACCTCCTCCTGTCGAACCCCTCCGTAGCGGGATCCATACAGGGACTGAGCCTGCCCGCAGCCGGGCTCCTCGCGCATCCCGGCTGCAGGACCGCTTGGGGCCGGCGGGGTAGAGAGTACCTGCAGGAGCAGACCCGAGGAGGCCAGCCGGGCCGCCTGGCCCAGCACCTCCTGGCTGCCCATAGCCTCGGCACCCGGTCTGTCACCAGGAAACACCGCCTTCTGCCGGCTTCGTCGCGAGAAGATAGCGTCACGGAGCAACTCGCTCGCTGATTGGTGATTTTGGGGCGGAAGGCGGGGCACGAGAACAGCTGACCCTTTAAATGGGCGGGGCTGGGGGGGTGGTGGTACGTCAGTGTTTCTGCGTCGCATCTCCTCTCCTTTTCACCTGTCTCCAATAAGTTAGTGACCGGTACGAAGAAACGTTGTAGAGTAGCCAAAGCGCCCTAAGGCTCTCAGCTTACCATCCAGAAAACACTAACCTCCCTGGCCTCAAAAGATTCTTGCCTTTTGGCCTTTGCTTACAAAATCTCAGCCACAGCTCCCTGAATTAGGCTGGACGGAAATGGACCCAATTTAACAAAGAACTGAGGGCCAGGAGTTAAATACAGCATTTTGACATGTGTGGTTTTATGGACTTCTTCCTAAAGTGCTGAGAATTGGGCTTGTTGTCAGATGAGTAAGGTGAGACTCGGAGATGTTAAGTGACTTGTTCCTGTCTGCACATCTTGTCCCCGGGTGGAGCAGACCCCAGGCTCCGAATCCTAAACTTGCCTCCCTTGCGTGCATGCTGCCAGTTGTGAGGACAGAGCAGAAGAGTGGACGAGAAGACTTTTCAAATGTAAAGCACCCAACACACAATCAGCTGTTTTTTACTGGTGTTATCTTCTATGCAGACTTTGGGAAGCCCAATCTTCCCCAATCTCTTTTAGGCCTTCTATGATTTGACCCCAGCCTACCTTCTCGACCACCTTACATATAATCGCTGCCCTTTCCCAACACACTCTAGGCTCTAGCCATTAGGAGCCCTTACTGTTCCTCAAACAGGCCCTGTCTCATTGGTCTTTGCTACTGCTGCCCTCTCTGCCCAAAGTGCCTTCCTTTATGCCACCCACCCAAGCCCCACTGTCCTGACTTTTCTGAGTATCAGTTCCTGCTGTGGACCTGAATGTATGTCCTCCCCAAATTCATATGTTGAAGCCCTAATCCCAGTATGATGTTTTTTGGAGGTGGGGCCTTTGGGAGGTAATTATGTCTTGAGGGTGGAGGTCTCAATGAATGGGGTTAGTGCCCTTATAAGAAGAGACAGAAGAGAAATGAACTCCCTCTTCCCCATGTGAGGATGGCAGCAAAAGGCAGCCAGCTTCAAAATAGGAAGAGGGCTCTTACCAGAAACTGAATTAGCCAGCACTTTATCTGGAACTTCCCAGCCTCCAGAACTGCAAGAAGTAAATTCCTGTTGCTTAAGCCATTCAGTCTATGGTAGTCTGTTACAGGTGCCTGAGCCGACTAAGCACCTATAAAGCACCTATAAAGCACTTTGTAACCCTTTATCGCTCCTAGCACAATCTGCTTTGCAATGAAGAGACTAGAACATGTTTCTCTGTCTAAACAGCCTATGAGTTCCAAGAAGGCAAGAGTGAAGCCCACCTGGCTTTGCCTCCTGCAAGATAGCAGAGAAAGTTCCTAGGACTCCCATAAATACCCCTGACTCTTACTGCTGCTGGAAACAGATGATGGGGCTCAAGGCCTATGTACCTCCCTATCCAAATCTTGCCAGATTATCCAACTCTGTTTTATGGTGGAGGGACAGAATGTGAGCTTTTGACTGTCAGAAAGACCTGGCTCTGAATCTTCATTCTGCTACTCACTACCAGGTGACCTCAGTTTGCTTAACTATAATATTAAATAGGGGATATTATCTATCCTGTGAGGGTAATCATAAGACTTAAAGTAGAGAAAAGTCTGGCCCTTAAGGAGCTTAAATTCTAGTGGAAGGGAAGCTGAAACACACACACACACACACACACACACACACCCTAACAACAAACAATAAAATTTCACATAGTGATAAGTGTTATGAAAGAATAAAACCAGAGAAGGTAATAGAGGCTCTTGGAGAGGTAGGAAGGCATAATGTTCTGGAAGGCAGAGAAAACCGGGCACCCACCTGGGAGAGGAGTGTACCTGGAAAGGAGAGCAAAGTGTTGGAGGGTCAAGGTATTCAGCCTAAGGGCTGAGATGCCCAAGGCCTTGGACTTGGCAGCCTGCCCACCCCATGGACCTTGGACTGGCAGGTGAGGTAGGCTCTTGCTCCCTTTATCCCCAGCCAAGCAGCTGCTTCCTCCACAGCTCATCCTTGGAGCAGAACCAGCTAAGAGCTCTTCATGTCCACATGCTCCTAACCCTGGGCATCCAAATGGGCTGGTCTGGTAGGGACAAGGGGATCATTTTGCTGGGGGCAAAGAAGCCAAAGGGAAATGCTCCAAGCTAAGTCTGAAGGGCAAAGCCACCCAGGAGTCCAGGGTACAGACCCCCAGGGGCTCCTGGGCAAGAAGTCATAGATCTTTTTCTCTCATTCTGAGAGTTAAGACTTAGCAAGGAGAGACTGAGCAGGAACTGTGTGCCCAGAGCCATGCTGAGTGCTGGGGTAGGTGGGGGAGAAGGAATTGTGATAAGAGTCAATGAGCACTGACCACTGACCCCACGTCAGGCACCTGTCTGAGCAGTGTACTTCATTTTCTCAACAACCCATGAGGTAGGTATTACAGATGAGGAAACTGAGGCACAGAGATATTATGTTACTCACACCCAAGGCCCTTCAGCTAGGGAGTGGTCAACTGGTATTGAACTCACGTGCTTTCTGACTCCAAATGCTGAAAGAGTGATGTTCCTACCTTTAAAAAGCGTCTGGTACTGAAGGAGACTTAGCTAAGAGTCCCCATATTTAAACAGAGATCATATGTGGCACTGAGGGAGTGGACTCTGGGAGGGCTGCAGTGGCTCAGCTGCACTGAGCCTCTCCAGTGGCCTCGCCTCTGTTAACGGTATTGACACCAGCAGGGCATGGCACCCTCCATGGTCTTTGTGTGGAGGGCTATGGCCCACTGGCTGTGGCCTGTTTTGTATGACCTTCGAACTGAGAATAGTTTTTACCTTTTTATTTTTATTTATGTTTTGGTTAATCCTCATTCGAGGATATTTTTCCATTGATGTTTAGATAGAGTGGAAGGAAAGGAGGGAGAAAGAGAGAGAGAAACATCAATGTGAGAGAGACACATCGATTGGTTGCCTCCTGCACGATCCCGACCAGAGACAGGGATTGAACCTGCAACCCTGGTATGTGCCCTTGACCAGGAATCAAACCTGTGACCCTTCTGTCCACAGGCTGACACTCTAACCGCTGAGCGCAAACCGGCCAGGGCAGTTTTTACCTTTTTTAATGGCTGAGAGAAAAAAAATCAGAAGAAAAATATTTCACGAGACATGAAAATCATATGAAATTTAAATTTCGGTGTCCACAAATAAAGTTTTATCGGAACACAGCCACATCCACCCATTTGTTTATGTACTGTCTATAGCTCCTGTCTTGCTACAACAGCAGAGTAGTTTGGCCCAAAACACTGAAAATATTTACTGTTTGGCCCTTTACAGAGAAAGTTTGCCAATCCTGGTGAGCCCCAGTGTCTGACACGCAGTAGACATTTCAATATTGAATGACTGAATGCATGGATACATGAATAATGAAGGACTAGGAAAGGAAGAAAGAAAAATAAAAAAGTTCTTTTCCGGGGTCACCTGATTTGGGGAGCAAGTGATCCTTAGAGAATACCAGACCATAATTGGTGGTCACTGAAGGAGCTATTTCCCCAGGCTTCCCCCCTCCCTGCTGCCCTCTGTGCCAGGTGGCCTCCTTGCCAAGGAAAGCTGACCCGAGCTGGCTATTTTATTACAAAGCTGGAGGGAGTGCCAGGGTTGGTGCCAAGTCAGTCGGGCTCCCAGGGCAGCGGGGAGGGAGGCTGCCAGCAGACGAGGAGGCAGGGTAAAAGCTAGGGCAAGCGGGGCCTTGGACCTCAGCTGGGTGGAGGCAGGAGAGCTGGGCATTGTCCCATATACCAGCCACTGGGAGGTGGGGCATCTTGGGTGAGGGTCCTGCCCCGCCAAGGCTTTCTGCTGCTCACCAAGTGAGGACCTCCACCAGGCTCCATCCCTTCAGGAGAACCTCAAGGCTCTGCCCTGCACTCAGAAGTCCCTGGCATGAGAACATGGCTGCGCTGCTAATAGTCACGTTTGTTGAGTGTGCATAGGTACTGTGCTGGGCACTTCACTTTCGTGATCTCACTTTACTCCAAGACCAGGCCCATGAGCCCTGGCTGGGTGGCTCAGTCGGTTGGAGCGTTGTCCTGTACACCAAAAGGTTATAGGTTTGATTCCTGTTCAGGGCATATACCTAGGTTGCGGGTTTGATTCTAGTCAGGGCGTGTATGGGAGGCAACCATCAATGTTTCTCTCTCTCTCTCAAATCAATAAACATATCCTTGGGTGAGGATTTTAAAAGAGGAAAAAGAGCAGACCCATGAGGCAGGCACCAGTATTATCCCCATTTTATAGACCAGGAAACTGAGGCTCAGCGAGATTAAAGGACATGCCTAAGGGCTAGTAAATGGTGGTGCCAGAATTTGCACTGGACAGTGTGGCTCTCGGACCCTTAACCAGGAATGAACCACAGTGTTTAATGATAATCTGATTCCTTGGCTCCACATCAGCAGCTCTGATTCGGGAAGGTTGGGTGCATCGTCATTAATCCACACCCTGGGTGTTTCTGAAACAGTGGACCAGACTGTGAGAAGCATTGCCGGAGGGAAGACCTTCAGGCACCTTGGAAAATCTGCCTCCTTCTCTGGGCTGGAAGAGTCTGTCTGCTTAAAGCAGGCAAAGCAAGTCCTGAGATCTGCCCCCAGGCTTGTCCAGCCACCAGGGGTCTTGTTTCCAGGACTGGGCTGTGGGTCAGTGCTCAGGGCAGCAGGGGCTGGAGGCAGTGCCCGTGTGAGGGCCTTGGGGAAAGTCTGTGCCAGGAAGGGTACACAGTGCAGCCCCTGGGTCCCAGGGTCTGCCCATGGGTTGGGGGTGGGCAGCCACAGAGCCCTGGCTTTGCTGGCTCCTCTGGGCACTGATTTGTGCAGAGGCAAGAGAATAACCTGCAATGCCCACACATCAGCCTGGCTCATTTCACTGCAGCCTCTATTCCTGAACCACCACCCTGTGCTGGGCATTGGGAGGGGGCATGAGAATGAATGAGCCGCAGAGGGTCCTTCAGAGCTGTGGGTCCCTCTCAGAGAGAACATGAGAGTGATACCAGACAGGCTGAGGTGGAAGAAACGGGCAAGGGGAATTTGGAGGTGCAGATCAGATCTTTTTGGCTGGGGCACTAGGGAGCTTTCCTGCAGGGGCTATTTTTGAAGGGCAGAGGGCTTGGGCAAATGGAGAGAACATAAAGGAGGGAACTTGCTCGGTCTGTTGGGACCCAGGAATTGGCTTTGAAGGCCCTGGAGTGCAGCAGTTCTATCACCCACTGGTCTGTGCCCAATTCCAGGCTTGTGGGCCTGAAAAGAACAGCAAGTTCATGGATGTGAATATGTATGTGTGAATGACTACAAATTCAGGAACATGTGTTCACATGCATGTAGAAAGTGAGTGTGCATTTGCTTGTGTGTGTAGGCCTATTTGCCAGGGCCTGCCTTCAGATAAAGTCTGTGTGTGTGTGAATGGATACATGCTTGTGAGTGTATATGTGAGTATGGATGGGAAAGCGTGAATGTCAGATCATATGCAGTGTGTGCAGTGTGTGAATGTGTGGGGGTATGGAGGTGTGCATGCATGCAAGTATATAGATATGTGTGCTGCTCTGAGGGTCAGCCTTTAGGCTTTCTGATTCTGGGTCCATGGTCTTCATAAGTGTAATAATGGTTAATCTTATGAGTTATTATCCCCATTTTACAGATGAAGAAACTGAGTCTCAGAAAAGTAAAATGACCCAGCCAGTAAGTAGCAGAACTGGGATTGAGGCCAGGCTGTCAGACCTTAGAGGCCCCCCTTTACCATTTCCCACAAGCTGAGTCAAACCACTGCTGGTGAGGAAATGCCCCTGGTATACTCACTGCTGGCCAGGACCTGGCACAGACACCCAGGGATTCTCACATGCTAGGGAGTAAGGAACTGTCATCACTGGGGCCTGGCTCTCAGGACCCAGGGCTACACATGTAGAAAGGTCACACAGAGGTGATATGGAGCAGCCCTCCTCGTTTATCCCAAACCCCAAAGAATCTGGGCCAGAGCCAGCAGAGGCCCCTAGCCTGGGCAGTCCTGCCCTTTGGAACAGCAGTCCTGCATGAAGAGTTGCCCCAGATTCTCCTGAGCCAGTTTCTCGAAGGCTACTCACCAGCACCTGTCCATGAAGGCCAAGATCCCAGCCTGAGGACCAGAGTGGAGCCAGTACCAGGGCAGGCCCTCCCTGGGCCCTGACAGTCTGTCAGCTGCTACAGCACCACCACTTGCATTCCTGTCTTTCTTCTCGCAGTGAGGGCCCAAGTGCCATGTAAAAAATCAAAACAATCACAAAAGCAAAAACCAAACCAAGAAAAACATACAAAACGGGTCACATAAAGTCATTTCCCCCACCATTTGGAGATAAACTGATCTAAGTTCAAATGCCTTTTGGGCAAGTCATTTCATTTCTCCGAACCTCTGTTTCTTCATCTATAAAATGGGGATGATGACTTCCGGTCAAGATGGCGGCGTAGGTAAACGCAGTATCGCGTCCTTCCACAACCACATCAAAGTTACAACTAAACTACAGAACAACCATCATTCAAAACCGCCTGAAATCAAGCTGAATGGAAGTCCTACAACTACGAAATTAAAGAAGAAGCCACATCGAGACTGGTAGGAGGGGCAGAGGCGCGACAGGCTGGTCCCACACCCACGTGTGGCGGATAAAAATTGGGATACCTCGGCTGGGAAGGTCCTCCCTGAGGACTGAGTGGTCCCCGTCCCACACCAGGTGCCCAGCTCAGGGTCCCAGTGCCAGGAAGAGAATCCCCATAACTTCTGGCTGGAAAAACCAGCAGGAACTGAGGCTGAGGCAGCTGGAGCCCCCGCAGCTCCTCTTAAAGGGCCCGCGCACGGACTCACTCGGACTCACACCCTCCAGGCTCCAGCGTGGGGGAGGGAGCCAGAAAGGCACCAGAATCATATGGGGAAGAACTGAGCTGTTTGGCATTGGAGCAAGGGCTGGAGAGGTAGCTTTCTCCTGGACAGACGTGCTATCAGAGGCTTTTGTTCCTTTGGTGGGCCCTGCCTGAGCCGGCAGACGCTGCCATATCTGAGACTCCAGCTACCTGGCTCACACTGTTGGCCCCGCCCTGGTGATTCCCTGAGGCCCCGCCCCACCCAACTTCCAGGCCCACCCAAGCTGTTGCCAGTTGATTCACCATAGGATTGGCCTGTCTTGGAGCCTGCTTCAGCTTTTCCTAAAATCATTCAAACAAACAGCATCTGGTCTCAGCTAGCCCTATACCTCTCGCTAAGTAATACATAGAAACAAACACAGGGAGGCAGCTAAAATGAGGAGACAAAGAAACAGGTCCCAAATGAAAGAACAGAACAAAACTCCAGGAAAAGAACTAAGTGAAATGGAGTTAAGCAACCTAACAGATGCTGAGTTCAAAATACTGCTTATAAGGATGCTCAATGGACTTAGTGAGAACCTCAGTGAACTTAGAGAGGGCCTCAAGAGCATAAAAAAGGACCAGTCAGAAATGAAGGAGGCACTAACTGAAATAAAGAATAGTTTACACAAATTCAATAGTAGAGTAGGTAAATCCAAGAAGCAAACCATCGATTTGGAATATAAGGAAGCAAAAAACACCCAATCAGAACAGCAAAAAGAAAAAAGAATCCAAAGAAATGAGGATAGTGTAAGGAGCCTCTGGGACAACTTCAAGCGTGCCAACATTCGCATCTTGGGGGTGCCAGAAGGAGAAGAGAGAGAACAAGAAATCGAAAACCTATTTGAAACAATAATGGCAGAAAACTTCCCTAACCTGGTGAAGGAAACAGACATACAAGTCCAGGAAGCACAGAGAGTCCCAAACAAAATGAACCCCAAGAGGCCCACACCAAGACACATCATCATCAAAATGCAAAAGGTTCAAGACAAAGAGAGAATCTTAAAAGCAGCAAGAGAAAAGCAGTTTGTTACCTACAAGGGAGTTCCCATAAGACTGTCAGCAGATTTCTCAAAAGAAACTTTGCAGGCCAGAAGGGAGTGGCAAGAAATATTCACAGTGATGAAAAGCAAGAACCTACAACCAAGATTACTCTATCCTGCAAAGCTGTCATTTAGAATCGATGCCATATAAAGAGTTTCCCAGACAAGGAAAAGCTAAAGGAGTTCATCACCACCAAACCATTATTATATGAAATGTTGAAGGATCTTCTTGAAGAAAAAGATAAAAAAATATGAACAAACAAAATGGCAATAAATACATATCTATCAACAATTGAATCTACAAACAAAATGAACAAGAAGAACAGAAACATTCTCATAGATACAGAGAACTTTTGTTGGGTACCAGATGGGTAGGGACTGGGGGGAGGGGTGAAAAAGGTGAAGGGATTAAGAAGTATAAATTGGTTGTTAGACTGACAAACCTCAAAGGGAAGGGGGGCTGGGAGGTGGGAAGAAACAAACCAAAGAACTTATATGTATATATGCATAACTAATGGACACAGACAACAGTGTGGGGAAAAGCAGGAGGGGGGGAAATGGGGAGGAGGGGGGCAATGGGGGAAAAATGAGGAACATCTGTAATACATTCAACAATAAAATTAAAAAAAATAATAATAAAAAAAATAAAATGGGGATGATAATAATACCTGCCACTTGGGTTATGGTGAGAATCAATGAGATCATGCATGTAGAGGCTCCCACACTGCCAGGTACACAGAACGAGTGCACGCAACAGATAGGAGCTATTGGTGTCATTTTCATTGACAGGACTAATAACATTTTCCCCTGTGACCCTGTAAAGCATTCAGCATATCTGGACCTCTATTTCCTACCCCGCAGAGATTCTTTTGACTTTTTTTTTTTTGTTAGGCTTTTAAAAATATTTATTTTTATAATTCAGTACCATAAAATTCACCTATTTTAAAGTGTACAACTTGCCCAGCTGGTGTGGCTCAGTGGATTGAGCATCGTCCGTCCCATGGACTGAGAGGTCCTGGTTGGATTCCTGATCATGGCATGTGCCCAGGCTGCGGACTCCATCCCCAGTATGGGGCGTGCAGGAGTCAGCCAATCAATGTTCTCTCTCACATCGATGTTTCTATCTCTCTCTCCCTTCCTCTCTCTCTCTAAAAAATCAATACAAACATATTTTTAAAAATAAAATATTAAGTGTACAACTTAGTGGCTCTTAGTATATTCACAGAGTTGTACAACCATCACCACTATCTAATTCCAGAGCATTTTAATCAAAAGAAACCGCCCTGGCCGGTTTGGCTCAGCAGTTAGAGCGTCGGCCTGCTGTCCAGAGAGACCCGGGTTCGGTTCCCACTAAGGGCATGTACCTCAGTTGCAGTTTGTCCCCGGCCCTGGTTGGTCGTGCGGATGGCAGCCACTCGATGTGTCCCTTTCACGTCGATGTTTCTCTCTCTCTCTCTCCCTCCCACTCTATCTGAACAAAAAATGAAAAAATGTCCTCGGGTGAGGATAAAAAAAAAGAGAGAGACCCCATATGCATTAGCAGGCACTCCCCTTTCTCCCATCTCCTCAGCTCCTGACATCCACTTATCTATGTTGTCTCTCTGGATTTGCCTGTTTTGGACATTTTATGTAAATGGAATCATATAGAATGAGGTCTTTTGCATCTGCATTCTTTCACTTAGCATAATGTTTTTGAGAGTCATCTGTGTTGTGGCATATATCATGTATTACTTTTTATGGCTGAATAATGTTCCATTTTGTGGATATACCATATTTTGTTCATCAGCTGATGGACATTTGGGTTGTTTCCACTTTTTGCTTATTATGAACAACGCTGCTATGAACATTTGTGTATAGATTTTTGTGTGAACATGTTTTCAGTTCTCCTGGGTAAGTACCTAGGAGCGGGATTTCTGGGTCTTGTGGTAATTCTATGTTAAACTGTTTGAGGAATTGCCAGTGTTTTCATAGTGACTGTATCATTTTGTATTCCTACCAGCAGTGTATGAGGGTTCCAATTTCTCCACATCATCATCCATTTTTTAAAAAAATGCTCACCCGAGGATATTTTTCCATTTATCTTCAGATAGAGTGGCGGGGGAGGTGGGAAACAGAGAGAAACATCGACGTGAGAGAGACACATTGATTGGTTGCCTCTTGCACGACCCCGACCAGGACCGGGGACCAAACTCCAAACTGCAACTGAGGAACGTGCCCTTGACCAGAATCCAACCTGCGACTCTTTGGTCCACGGGCTGATGCTCTTACCGCTGAGCCAAACTGGCCAGGGCACATCATCCATGTTTTTTATCACAGCCATCCTAGTGGGTACGAAGTGGTATCTCATTGTGGTTTTGATCTGCATTCTCTGATGACTAATGATGTTAAGCACCTTTTAATGTGCTTATTGGCCATTTGTATATATTTTTTGTAGACATGTCTGTTCAAATCCTTTGCCCATTTTAAAATTCTTTTTATTTTAGCCAACACTTACTGAGCACCTGCTGAGTGCTGACATACTAGGGGATGGGAAGGGGACACAGAGTCAGGGACTCTTGAGGCATGAAGGCTGGCCTTGCTCCGCCTCCCAGGAGCATGTGGGTGAAGGAAGAGACTGCTCCAAAAAAGGAGGAGACACGGGCTAGACAAGAGCCTCAGAGGCTCTGTCTGGACAATGCACCCTCTCAGGGGCCTGCCACACCCGACACCAGTGTGATTGATACCTGGCAGCCAGCTGACTAGGTGTGGCAGCCATCCAGGTCACCAACAGAGTAGGCACCCCCTAGGTAAGCACCCTCAGGAAGTCCCAATTTAAACCCACTACCCCCTAGCCAGGGCCAGCTACACAGTCCCTGGTCTTCTCCAGGCAGATCTGCAGGGTGAGTGCTAGAGGCAGTGAGGCTGCTGGGGCCTGAGTAATAGGGAGACAGAAGGACCCTGCTCTACCCTGATTGCTGTGTGTCGATTGCCTGTCCCTTGGCCTCTCTGAACCTCAGTTCTCTTATTTGTGAAGTAGGGGAATAATAGTACAATCTCTTAAGGTGATTATGAAGCTAAAATGGCATGATGCATACAGAGGACTTTATACAGGTTGGTGGTAGAAGAAATGTTCACTAAATATGATGCATAGGCCCGGCTGGTGTGGCTCAGTGGTTGAGCGTCCACCCATGCACCAAGAGGTTGCCAGTTCGATTCCAAGTCAGGGCACATGCCCAGGTTGTGGGCCTGATCCCCAGTAGGGGGCATGCAGGAGGCAGCCAATCGATGTTCTCTCTCATCGATGTTTCTATCTCTCTCTCCCTCTTCCTCTCTCTCTCAAATCAATAAAGAAAAAATATTAAAAATAAATAAATATGATGCATAGTACTTTTATTTTGTCATCAGAAAATGGAGAGGGACAAGATAATCTATTAAGGCCTGACTCCCTTATAGAAAAAGAGGTTTTAGAAATCAGGGGCACCCCCGGCTAAGATGGAAGGAGCAAAGAGGGGTGCAAGACTCCCAGCTTATGGGGAGCAGCCACCCTGAATTCAGGGTTACCTATAAAGGATTTCAGAGGCAGCAGCCCTGGCTCAGGCAACCAGACCACTCCAGGAAGCCCTCTGGCCTCTGTGGCTCTCTGGTCTCCATCCTGGCTTTGTCTCAGCCCTCCAGCCCATGCCACAGTGGCCAGGAGCCTTCTCACTGATCCGCCGACCTCATGGCTGAGGGGAAATGGGTTTCCAGATAGGGTGAAAATAGATCCTTCTCCAAATATGCTCATCGAGGCAAAGAAAAATAAATAGAACCAAGAGGGAAAAGAGAGCAGGGAACAGCCATCAGATGAGGCCAGGCCTGGACTGTTCCCAAGGGACAAGCTGCCAGCCAGGTGGGGGTTGGGCTTCTGCAACAGAAGGGTGTGTGTGACTGAATGAGTTTGGGCATGACCGCATGAGTGAGCATGTGTGACAGTAAGGGTAAGTCTAAGGTGTGAGTGTGAGTGGATATGTGTGAATGTGTGTGTGCCTGTATGTGTGGATGTAGGCTGAGTATGTGACCATGTGTGTGAGAAACTGTGTATACATTTGTGTATAAGTGAAAGTATATGAACATGTGTGAATGTGAGTGTGTAAGCATTGTGTTAGTCTCTGTGTAAGCATGAGTGGTGCAAGTGAGTGCATATATAACAGTGTGCAAATGAGTGTGTAAGCCTGTATGAGAGAAACTATGTGTGACTGTGTTCATTCAAGTATGGATGTGTGAATGTGTAAGTATCTGTGTATGTGAGAGTGTACATGAGTGTGAGTGTGTCTGAGAGAGGATGTATGAGTATATGTGTACAAGTGTTCACCTATGTTGTGGTGTATGCATGTGAGCAAGTGCACATGAGGGTGTACATGAAGGTGTAATAGTGTGTGCATGCAGATTGAGTGTGTGAGTGCACATATGAGTGCGTGTGAGCTGTGTGTGTGTGAATGTGTGTGTGCAGGCACTTCAGGTGTATGACTGCATTTAACCTCTTCAACATGCCTTGGGAAATGGGTACTGATGCCACCTCCAGTTTATGGGTATGGGAAGGGAGGCCCTGTTGAAATAACTTGCACAAGGTCACGCCATCAGGAAGGGGCAGAGCTGCCATTTACACCCAGGCTTTGTGACTCCAAAGGCCACAGCCCATGAGCACACACCCCAGCCCTCCTGCCTGCCTGACCTTAACATTTCATTGATGTGGATCCCCCTAGCTGCCCTGGTCCCCAGGGATCACCCTGCCTGCCCCTGGAGCTCCTTGGACTCAGGCCTCATGACCTGCCACACAGCCCTGAATTGTGCCATTTGCAAGGCCACCATAAACATCATTGTCCTAACAGTCCCTACTGTGTGCCAGGAACATTGGGACCTTTACATGCATGATCGCAGTTTTTACAAGAACCCTTCAAGGTCATGATTATGCATCTCATCTTACAGCTGAGGCGATAAAGGGACTGGCTCAAGGTCAGGCAACTGTAGGAGGGGTGTGGTAACCTGACCCCAGAGCCTGATAGCCCCCATGCCTTCCCAAATAGTGCTGGCGAAGCCTTCAGCCTACTTCACTTTATTTAAGCCTAGAGATCAGTGACTCCTCCCCACCACCAGCCTTGACCGGTGAAGGGTTCAAACTCATGCTTCAGCAATGCTGCAAATGACAGAAAATCCCCAGTCTTTGTGGTCACTCTCAAACACTTGAAACTCCTAATGTTGAAATGGTGAATGCCAAGGGTTCTCCACGTCTATAACTCAGAGCTGTAAGGGAATGCATGTAAAGTACTGTAGCCCCATCTTAGTGTAGGGACCCTGGGCAAGTGACAACCCTTCAGAGCCTCAATTTCCCCATCTGTAAAATGGGGTTTAATAATGATACTCATGCCCTGGATGGTTTGACTCAGCGATTAGAGTGTCGGCCTGCAGACCAAAGAGTTCTGGGTTCTATTCCAGCCAAGGGCACTGTACCTCGGTTGGGGTTCCTCCCTGGCCCCAGTTGGGGTCGTACGGGTGACAGCCAATCGATGTGTCTCTCTCACATCGATGTTTCTCTCTCTCTCTCTCTCCCCTACTCTGTCTGAAGATAAATGTAAAAAAAAAAAAAAATCCTCGGGTGAAGATTAAAAAAATAATAATAATTAAAAAAAAAAATGATACTCACCTCACAGGTTTGGAGTCAGGTAAAACCAAGGTGACTTAATGGTGCCTTAGTAAATATTTGTGGGTCCATTGGTTGGTTGACTGTTGACCTCAAGACTTTGACAGGCTGGTGCTATTTGGAGCCTCGATGGTAGGGTAGAGATCTCAACTTCCCAGGTTTCCGAGGACTTGCTCAGAGGGTCTCAGACCTTAGCTCTCTCCCCAAGTCCCTGGCATTTGGGCCCAACAGGCCTGTCTCTCTCTGTGGGCACTCTAGGGGTGATGTGCAGGCCCCAGCTTCTCCAGTTCACAAACAAGCCCAGCAGAGGAAATAGCAGGTTTTCCAGACAACTGTGTGCCCCAGAGTTGCAGCCCAGGAAGGGAAGTGTGTGCTCAATGGGGAAGTTGCTGCCACAAACACCCGGTTGAGAAACGTGGTAGGGAAAATCCACCAGGCTGCTGGGCTCTGGGGAGAGGGATCTCTGGGGGTGGGGGTGGGGGGCACACATACACGACTCCCTCCTCCTTGGTTCCTTTAGCCTGGGGGCACAGGGAGGAGTGGCTTCCTGCGGGTGTCACTCTCTAGGCTGCTTTTCTGCTCCCTGTATAACTTCTCCACTTTCTGGGTAATGGATTCCCTAGATGCAATCCCCTCTGTTTGAAATACCCTGAGTGGCTTCTCTTTTCCTGTTGAACTCTGAAGTCCAGAGAGGTGAGGCCACTTGTCCAGGATCAAAGAGCTTGCCTGTGACATCCATCCTCTGCTCCCTCAGCTCCCTCTCCCTTTGAAGATGTGCCTTCCTCACTCTAGCTCTGAGCCAGCTTCCCTCTGCTTCGTGGAGGGCTGTCTGGAAATACAGTTCTTAAGGAAACTCACCAGTTGATTCTCACTAAAATATTACTGATTGATACTTGGGCCAACCAGAAGAAGCTAGAACCTCACTGGGCCTGTCTAAGAGGATCCGAGGCAACAGAAGGGGTGCAACCACAGCTGGAAACATCGCCTAAGGTGTCTCTCTTCTTTTCTCCCTCCACCTTTTCCCTAGTGCTCCCAATTCTGATCTTGTGTTGCCTTGTGATCCCCTTCTCTCTCTGGCTTTACTGTGGCCATCTGCTCAATGGAGAGGTTGGTCAGACTGGTCCAGGAGGTCTTGGAAGAAAACCCTGAGTATGTGGGCTGATTGCTCACCCACATAATCCACAATTCCCCAGAAGCTCTTCTCAGGAATCTGCTGACCTCACCATCCCTGCCCACCAGATGTCTTTCCATCCTGCTATCCCAGGCTGGAGGGATCCAGTGCTGTGTCCACTTTTCCATGTAGCCTAATCTTCATGAGACTGAGAGTCCATCAGCCATGGGCCCAAATGTCCCACTCCCTGGGGCCAGGAGTGATTCCAGCTGTTGGGGGCTCCACCTTCTGCCTGGCTGAGTGCCATTCCTCCTCAGAGGAGTAGGGGGCACCACCTGGCCTGGTGAGAGGTCCACTTGAGTCCCTGACTCTCTCTCTCTCCCTTTGTTCAAGGCTATTCCTTTCTTCCTTTCCAGAAACAAATAAGAAACTGGGTCAGTGTCTGAAAAGATTACAAGGAATATTTCTAGAAAGACTCCAAGAGAGGTGTTGAATAGAGGAGACAACTGGTCTCCCTCCCGTGGAGTCTGAGATCAGGCCCTTCTAAGTTTTCTTCAGGCTCTTGGATCTCAACCCAAACAGGTTAAAATGCACCCACTTCCCACACAGAACACTTTTAAATCACTTTATAAGAGTTGACAGGCTGTCCTAATATTACACTTTGCAGACATTTAATGAAATGTAGGCATTTCAAGCTCCGTCACTGAGCTCATCTCAATCAATTCCTCAAAACAGGTACTACTATTAATCCCACTTTACAGGGGAGAAAACAGGATGAGAGAGGTTCAGCACCTTGTCTAAGATCGCACAGCCAGTAAGCACTGGGCCACTGTCAGGTCCGCCTCTCCCCAGAGCCTGGACCTCTGTTACTCTGGATTCCTGGCTCTGCCCTAGGGACTCTGGGGTGGGGCCTTCAGGCCATGGGGCTCATGCCTCATTAGAAGAGCTCAGAGCTGCCAAAGGGCCTGGCCTGCTGGACCAGAGCCCTCCTCCTGGCTCAGTTAGGTGCTTGGCGCCAGTGCCCCAGAACTCCTCCCAGGGGTGAGTTGCAGGGCACATGGTTTACCTGCCAGGAGCCCAGAGGTAGGAAAGCAAACACCATAAATCATCAGGAAGCCCATGTAAATATTTTATAGCTGGGTCAGTAAATAATGCAGCTCCCTGGACAGACCCAACCCAGTTAATCTGTCCCATATCCAGCACCTAGGCCAGTCTGCCTGGGCCTCTCTCCTGCCTTATACTTTTTAGACAAATGCTGAGGCCCAGTGCCAGGCATTTTCCTATGTACCATCCTCACTGCCTAGCCTTTGCTCAGGCTGCTTCTCTGTCTGAAACACCTTTTCCCACTGTCTGAGTCTGCCTTCTTTTCCCCAAGCCTGGCTAATTCATCCTCTTCTTTTAGGAGCCACCTCTTCCAAGAAGGCTTCTTTGATTTCCTGGATGGGGAAATCAGAGTCTTCTGGCTCTCACAGTGCCTGGGCTTCCCTGATCTGGGGTCTGCTTACTCTATGTGGCCATTTCCTGGTGACTTGTCTGCTCTTCCTCTGACTGTCGGCTCCCAGAGAGCAATCATGTGCCTGCAGTTGAGTGCAGAACTTAGTATATAGTAGGTGCTCAACAAATAATGTTGAAAGATGGAATAAATTATCTTGTTTAATCCTTAAATAAATCTGTGAGGCAGACTTTTTAAAAAAAAATTCCTTACCCGAGGATACTTTCTATTTATCATCAGATAGAGTGGGAGGGAGGGAGAGAGAGACAGAAACATCGATGTGATAGAGCCACATTGACTGGTTGCCTCCTGCACGACCCGACCAGGGCCAGGGATAAACCGCAACCAATGTACGTGCCCTTGACCGGAATCGAACCTGCGACTCATTGGTCTGCGGGCCGACGCTCTAACCACTGAGCCAAACCGGCCAGGGCTGTGAGGCAGACATCCTTGTGTTATTACTGTTATCCTTATTTTACAGACAAGAAAAATGAGGCAGCCCAGTGGCAGTGCTGGGATTGACCTTCTGCATGTCTAATGCATTCTCAACAATCCATCTGAGAACATGCCTCTTTCCATGATATGGGTACCATCAGGGACTAAATGACATGCCCATTGTCACATGGCTGGGAAGTGGCCAAACTGAGCCTCACACCTCAGACTGCCATGAATTCCAGGCCAGAGTTCATTGTCACTAGGTCAAGCTGCCCCTTCTTTGAAGCTATTGAATCAGGGACCCTCTGTTTCTGCTCAGGGAGGCCCTTGACCCCTACCACATGCTCTAGCACCCAGTGAGTGCTAATCCGTGTGTTTGAATGACTGCAAAATGCAAGGCAGCAGTTAGGATTTTGTCTTTGACTTAGGAAGGTATGCACAGTGAGCACCTTGGGAGCAGGAGGCCGGGTGAGGGAAACTGTGATCCCCAGACCTCAGAGTAGCTCCGAGAAGGCATGTGTCGTGAAGGGTCTCAGGTCCTAGATGGACGCAGTTGTGGAAGGTGCTCAAATGCAGCAGCCAGATGCCTTCCATCCAAAGGCACTATGCCACTTTGAGGCCAAGTCTGTAACCAGGCCATCACAGCTCACAGGAATCTGAGACACAAAGACAAACGATCCTGTCTGCCTTTTCCCCATCCTGTGTCAGGCACTGAGAACAAGGACAAAGAAATCAGGGCACAGGCAGTGTGAGGTGAGACAGGACAAGGACAGCTTTGCGCAAGAAGTCCTGGCTTGACCCTGGCCTCAATTCTCAGCAGATGGGCTGCAGAAGGGAAGTTAAAGGGGTTTCGACTGATGTGTCAATTCCAGCTGGTTGCCAAGGCTCCTTGGAGCTGTGTTGAGAAGGATTCTGAGCTGCATTCCTCCAGGCTCAGCAGGAAGTGCTGTGATCAGTTAGCAACATCTGCCTCAAGCACAGAGGTGGGCACGGCAACCCACCTCCAAATTTGCCATTTTCTCACCTCTCCTCAGCACAGAGTAGAGATTAAACAAAGGTTTGTGGGTTCTTTGTTGATTACTAACAAGGTCAGTGCAGAAGTCATTTGGAGTCTTCATTTGTGGAGATGAGAAGCATGAACACATGGCCTCTTCACTATGGTCATCTGCAAGAGCCAGAAAGGGAATAGAAGAGAATGGCAGAGAATGACAGATAGCAAGTGAGAAGTCAGATGCCCAGTCTCAGTGTGGACTGAGACCCTAAGCCCAGGGACAAAGACAGCCACAGCTCTGCCCTCACTAGTCAGCAGAAACCAGGAGTTTTCCAAGGCAAATTCCACAGACACATTTTGGCAAGGGCCTAGGCGGTGGTGCCTTGTGCTGCAGGAGGCTGGATCCAAGCCTTCTATGCCCAGCAGACTCAGACATCTGCACTGGGCCCATGGTGGTGCAAGGGGCACAGAGGAGTCCTGGATGGAGCTCCTGCATGAGCCCCTGCCCTCACACAGCTTCTGTGGGGGTAGAATCTTGTGGGGACCAGAGCAGGCAGGGACAGGCAGGATGCTCCCTCTGGGCTGAGGAAATCTGGGCTGGCCATGGGGGAGGTGGCAGGAGTGACAGGGCTATGAGGCAGCCAGATGTCATGTCTCTCCCCAGCCTCTCACTGCCCCTTGGACAACCAACTGGTAAGTCCATGCAGGCAGGGTCTGTACAAACTTTCACAGTTGGGGGATGAGCCTCCAGAAGGGGAACTCTGTCCTTCTCCTGCCAGTTGCCAACGTCTCATACCCATCGCTTGTCTGACTCCACCCAGGCCATTTACCAACTGTCCCACCCTTGTTCCTGTGGCTTTAGGGGTAGCTTGACCTAGTGACAGTGAACTCTGGCCTGGAATTCATAGCAGTCTGAGGCATGAGGCTCAGTTTGGCCACTTCCCAGCCATATGGCAATGGGCATATCATTTAGTCCCTGATGATACCCACATCATAAGGGCTTTGTAGGAAGCTTGTGAGCTAATGAACGTCAAGTGTTAGCTCAGGGCCTGCTAGGCAGTGAGTGCTTGACATGTGGGGACTGGAATTACTGTCCTTATTATGATTCTGAGACCAAGTTCATGCACTCTACATCCTCTGTAGAGTCCAGATTTCACCCAGACTCCCAGGGGTCCCCTTCCAAGACTGGTAGGCATGTAGGCTGGTGCCCTGGAGCTGGGGACTTGAGATGCTCTGAATCAAAGGCCTGGGGCAGAGCAAGATGGGGAGGGCAGGGACTCCCTGCAGTCCTGTGGATCCTGGGCCTGCTGAGCTCTGGGATGTGGGCAGAGTCAGCCATCCCAGGCCACCTATAATTACCTTCCGGCAGAGCTCTGTGGCACTGGGTGGAGGCAGCAATTGTCAGGTTTTATTTTGATACCCAGACAGTGCCCTTGGACAGCCCCACACCAGCTGGCCACTGCCAGACATGGATGAAAGTCAAGTTCTTTGGGGAGGAGGCCCTGCCCAGGAGGTTGACCTCTGAGTACAAGGTCCAAGGGTTCAGGAACCCACAGTCTTCACGGACCCACCTCTGCCAGGCACTGGGGGCAGAGGCTGCTCTTGCCTCAAGGGCAGACCCTGAGCCTGAGCCATCTCTGGAGACCATGCACCTTTGCTTGCACAAACCTGGCCCTCCTTTCACCCTCCCAGTGACCTTGCATGCTCATGCTCACCCACTCTGCTGCCCCCACTCCAGGCCTCTTGCACAGAAGAATGCATGTGCATACACACACTTGCACACTCATTCATGTCGGGACTACCAGAGTGATGATGAAGGAAGTGACGGTGACTTTCCACCCAGAACTCCCCCATCCTGAAACAGGGAGAAGAGGGGACTTTAGGAGTCAGCCTCCAGGTGAGGAGAGAATCCTGTATGCATCTGTGTGCTTATGGACACTCAGGCATTCGCACAGGTGGGTCTGCCCCCAAGCTGCTTAGTCATGTGCTGCTGCTGCTCCCGGTATTTTTGGGCTCATCCCCACCTACTGCATTTGACTCCCCAGGGCAGAGCTAGGTGTCTCTGCATCCCCACAGGGGCTTGCAGAACAGGGAGCCCAGAGGCTCAGGCCAACCCCAGCCAGCTTGACCTCCATGGAGCTGGTGCTTCACGGCCTTTGCCACGTGAAGGCCCAGGGTGCCTGGGAAGCCAACACACGTGCCGTTGATCATCGTCTCTGGGTACAGGGGTGCCACTATGGGAAAGCCAGTCTTTGCTAAATGCCTACAGTATAACTGACCATCACAGGGGGAGGGGGGCATGTGTGGGTGCACAGGGAGTGATCAGGAGGAGAGTACATTGTTCTTAAGGGGGAGACCCTACAACTAGGGAAAGAACAAAGACATACAGGGTCTAAGGCTCAACCCTACAGGCTCCACCCTACAGGCTCCAAGAAGGACACATGCCAGAGCAATGGCGCCAGGGAGCCCAGAGTCCTATAGGCAAAAGTTCCAGAATCTACAGGGAAGGAAAGGAAGGGCCTTTGAGGTGGTCCAGGAGCCCCCTACACACACACACACTCTCACTCATGAGTCTGCTGGTCAGAGTCCCTGCAGCCCATCATTAAGGGCTGAACCACCAAGCTTACAGAGGGCAAAGATTGGTGAAGTAGCCCTGGACTCACACCCATGTGTACCCTCTCATGTGGGCAGACCTTGTGCTCATGGAGCAGGCTATAATCAGCCCCGGACACTGCCTTGGGGGAGAAAGCTGGGTATGTGAGCAGGTGGAGATCTCTGGCTCTGCGAATCCACCCCTGCACTGTTTGCCCTATTGGCCCCAGGAAACCCAGGCAGCATTAATATGAATAATAAAGGTCATGCTTTCCTTTATCTATACACTTAAAGCTGCTTGTTGCAGTTATTCCTGCCTCCAGGTCTTCGTTCTTGCTGTTTCCTCTGCTTAGAATGGCTGTTCTCCTGATCTTTTCCCCTCCAGTTTCTGCCTGGAAACCCCCCTTTCCAAGGCTTCATTTTCTTTCTTCATCACAGGCCCAAGCCTTTGCATGACATCCATGTCCACTGAGAATGTGCATCCCCAGTGGTCCCTGGGGTCCCCTGTGCACTCCATGTTCTAGCCCCACAGGCTTACCTCACTGTTCCCTAGAATTAGCCTTGCATGTAGTGAGTTCATTTGCTCCAAGTCTTTGCTCTTGCTCTTCCTTCTGCCTAGAGTATCTTCTCTGCCTTCCCACCACTGCCCAAGAAGGAATTCCTTGTCCTCCTTGGCCCAGGCTGGGGGCACCTTTGCATGGAGGCTTCCCTGGTTCCTGAGTTTTAGTACAGGGCTTAGAACACAGTAGGTGCTGGCTAAATGCTTTCAGGAGGGAAAGAACAATGCATTTCTATTCTTGGCTCTGTTGGAGTCTATTGCTGGTAACCTGGGCAAGTCACTTTGCCTCTTGGGACCTTAGTCTCCTACCTCTACAATGGTGAGTTGAAGAGATGGTTTGAGCCTTAGATTTTGCAGGGGGCTTCAGGCCCTGTAAGCTTCCTTGTTCCATCCCCAAACACACTCAGATAATAACAAAGTTACATCATAGAACAGAAACAGCAGTAATCTATTGAGAGCTCACTCTGATTCAGGCACTGCACTAGATCTTCCTCTTGTCTATATTTCCTGAGCCTCTGAGGGACTACAAATAGCCCCATTTATAGACAAGGGAGTTGAAGCCAGAGATGGACTTGCCCAAGGTCATACAGCTGAGTAGCTGAGCTCCCTGCAAGAAGGCCAGCCCCCAGTGGCCCCAGGGGACTCCTTACCTCAGGCCAGGGCCCCCTGAGATGGCCACTGCCCTCCAACACAACATGTAGGAATGGGTCCCTTTGCTATTGCTTGCTCCTGATTCTCAGTAGGCTCAGGCTTAGGGGCCTGGGCTGCCCTGCAGGCTGGGAACCCCACAGCCATGTGGAGGGGAAGAGGGGGCCCCAGAGGACAGGCACCCAGGCATGCAGCAGCAGGGAGGCTGCAACCCAGCATCCCTGCCTAGCTGAGGAAAACAGGTGCCTGGCCTCCCACATCACTCTGGACTCCATCCCCTCTTCTGGTAGGTACATGAGCCAAAGTCCAGGCTGCCATCTGGGCCTGGCCCAAGCAAGGCTTACAAAATATCTGCCCCTGTTCTGATTTTAGGAGAAGTTGTCCTGACCATGCCCCTGTTAGAAGTGACTGCCAGGCAGCCAAGCTGATCCCCACCACAGCATCCATCCTTTGTCTAGGGAAAAGTCCAGGGACCATCTGCAGGATGTATGAACAAGCCAGGCTCTGGGCTCTGCATCAGTCTCCTCCAACAACCTATGTGGCCTCATCAGGGACCCACCTGAGCCTCAGTTTCCTCATCTGTGGGATGAGATCAGAATACCTGCTTTACCTGGGCATAGGCAATTAGACGGCAATTAGGGGGCTCTCCATGGTGACTGGGGAAGCTCTTGGCCAAGAGGTTAAAAAAAAAAAAAAAGAGTGTGTCTAGGTATCAATGCAGGAACTGATCCCTGCACCCCTCACAGCAGCCCACTCCTGTCCATGTTCCCATCAGATCCTTGTGTGTACCTGGGAAGGAGGGAGAGATGTATAGGGAAGGTAGTAATCCTACTCCTTTCCCTTGGTTAATCCTTGTGAGCATGGAGAGCTGGGTCTCTGATCCCTTCCATCGTGTTTCAGAGAAGCTGAGCTACCTGCACAAGGTTGCACAGCCAGTGAGACTGAGCTGGGAGAGGAACCCTGCAATCTGGGGCCCAGGCTTAATCACTAGGTGCCCTACCTCTGAAGCCACCAGGTCTTCTTCCTGAAAGCCGGGAAGCTGCAGCAACACACAGACCTGGGGGCCTGGTCCTGCTACCTGACCTGCCGAGTGGCCTTGGGCAGTGGCCTTGCCTCTCTGAGCCTCAGTTCCCTCACTTATAAATTAAGGCCGTCCTTACTTTGCAGGTTGCTTCCAGCATTAAATGAGAGGCTCAGCCTGTCCTGGGAAGAAGCCAGAAACATCCTAGTGATAACTTAATATGTACATTCTGTCCCCTCCCTTGCGTAGCTGGAGCTGTCAAAGCCTGGAGGGGTAGGGACCTGCCAGGATCCCGCAGCGAGTCGGAGGCATGGCAGGATGAAACTCCAGCCTCATGGTGCTCCCCCAGGCATTTTCTCAGGCATGGCCACTGGGGACCCATGTAAGCCTCGACTCTGCCACAACCCCACCCCTGACATAAACTCACTCACTTGTGTGCACTCAGGCTCAACTTCTCCAGAAGTTTCACCTCATACCTTCCTCCCATCAGACAAGACCGAGAATGCCAAGCCTACCCTCGCTGCTAGGGTTCCCTCCAAACTGGGGTTCAGCTAGGAGACCTGGATCAGTGGGGGAGACTAAGGGTCCAGGAACCCAAGCCCTGGAAGCCCCGGGGGAGGCAGATGTGGGGGACAGTTGGTGGGGCCAGCTCCCAGGTGAGGCCTCGCTTCTTCTTGATCACCTGTCCTCTCTTCCTCAGAGACCTGAAGGCTGAGGGGGGCACTGTGCTGGGGTGGACAGGCAGCTGGACAGGGATGGGTGAGGAGGCAGAAAGACCATTCCCCAAGCCCTGGGCCTGGGTGTTGTTGTTCCCCAGGGTAGAGGGCCTACTCTGCCCTGAGGTCTACCTAACCCAGTACAGGGCTGGGGGAAGGCTTCGTAGAGGAGGTGGTAACTAAGGTAGGATCTACCTGAGGACTGAGGAGTTAGCTAGGCATGATGTTCCAAGCAAAGGGAACAGTGTGGGTAAAGTCCCAGAGGTGAGTAATGGCAGGATGTGGTCTGGTAGGAACTGAAAGAAGTTCCTCTCCCTGGAGCTGGAGGACTGGCCGGGGCAGGGGTTAAGCCACACTGGGCCTGATGGCCATGTACAGACTTTATCCTTTATCCCAAGAGACCGATGGTTAGCTTCAGGGCTGGGAGTAACAAGTCCTTGACATTTAAAAGGATTGTGTCACTGCTTTGAAGAGAAAGAATTATTAAGGATGAGGAGGTGGGGTCCTGAGCAGAGGGGACTGCAAATGGCCAGACAAGAGACACCAATGGCCCAGACCAGGGAGGTGGCAGTGGGGACAAATTAATGGACAAGTCAGAATGGGAGGACTGAGGCTCTGAGGGGACAAAGATCTACATAAGCTTCCACAGTGCTGGGGCCTGGCTGGGGTATGAGAAGTTGAACATGGGGACAGGGCAGAAGGCTGCCCAGTACAGGTCTGCTTGGACCAGCCCAGGGGCTGGGAATCCTTCCCTCACTCTTGGAGTAAATCTTCTGCCTGAGGGAAGAAAAGTTCCTTTTTCTACCTTTGTACCATGACTGTGCCCCCACAGCACCCCCCCAGTGGCTGTGGTTGGGCTGCCACCTGCCTTCTTGAAAGCCTGGGGGTGGTGGAGGCTTCCTTAGGGCCTTCTCTAAATTCCACTGGTTTCATGTGGGTGGTGTGGAAGGAGGGGGCTTAAGGAACAGTAGGGAAGACTGGGCATTTCTGCTGTCCCCCCCCCCCCCCCACACACACACACACACATACCAGGCTGGCACCTAGGTGAACATGAGAATCCAAAGTCAGATTCCACAGAAAGCTCCCACTGCAGCCCCTATGGCCCAGCACTTAACCCCACTCACACTTCCCCCAAGTTCCCTCTTCAACCCTCAGCTTTCCCTCCAGAGAGATGCCCCCAAGGCTAGGAGTGGCCCCCACATAGGGAGCTACCCTCCCACCCCAGAGGAAGGAGGAGCATGGTTGTGCTGCAACATGATGGAACTAGAGCAGACATCCCATGGACATCCAGGCTTCCAGGTTGTGAAACCCAAGGTCCAGTTGAAAGTCTAGTTCACCTTCTTTGCAAGGCCCCCAAGCAGGGTCCCAAACCTTCCCCATACCTGGCAGCTCCTCTGATCCTGGGCACAGTACCTAAAGCTGAGGCCTCAGTTTCAGTGCCCATGCTGGGGAAGCCTGTGCAGCTGGATTCAGCTAGCCTGAGTCCTCACCTGGCCTGTAGTGGGGGCGTAAAGGACCCCACATGGGGCTCGTGGACGGCTTAGATTGTGTACTCCAGTCCTCGACCCAAATGCTAAACCCTATCCAGAAATTCCAGCCTTCTTCCTCCCCTCCCTCCACTGTGTTGGGATGACTGCCCCATGCCCAAAAGCCCTGAGGGGCTGGCCTGGGAACTGGCTGTGTTTCTGGCCCCAAGGGCTCACCATTCCTGCTCTCCAGACCTGCCAGCAGCCTGGCTGCCTGCCTAGCTGCTGTGGCCATCTTGGCCACAGACTGTGGCCACAGAAGCCTGTGGGCAGAGGCAGGCCCCAGGCGTGTGAAGGTGGTGGAGTAGGCAGTAGCCTGAGGGTGAGACTCAGCTCCCTAGGGAGGCTCCTCCCCTGCCCATCTCTGCATCTGGCCACTGCAGGCTGCTGGGCATTGGGGAGGAGGCAAGTCTCTGCCAGTGGGGCTCACAGTCTGGGAGAGATGGACATGAACAGCCCAGCTGCCTGTTTCTAGCGCTGAACACAGAACTGGGCCCACCACACCCAACATTTCAATACATTTTCAGAGCAGCCCCAAGGGGTGGGAATTTTACAGATGAGGAAACTGAGGCTCAGAGAGGGTTGGCACTTGCTCAAGGTCACACAGCCAATTAGTGAGGAGGTTCTTCCCACTCCGTTCCTCAGGAGAGGCCCTGTACAGTGTGTGGGGGGGTAGGGTTAAGTTGAGGGGAGGGCTCATAGGGAGCAGAGGGCCCCTTGGTTAGAGGCAGGCATCTAGAAGGCTACCTGGACAAGGGGCCTTGGTAGATAGATGGCTAAGAGCTTGATGGAAAGGCATTCCAGGAGCAAACCTCAGCCTGAGCACGGGCAGGGGCCTTGATGAGCAGTGTGGGAGGATGGGAGGTGGGTTGGCAGGGGTATCCCGGTGCCCCAGGGCCTCTCATACCTCTGGAGGACCTGGGACGGAGGGTGCTAGCTATGTGGGCACCTTGCTCAGGCTCTGCTGGTCCAACTGGCCCAACCACTTCTCTCCAGGCACTGCCACAGCCCCTGCTCACAGCCCTGCCAAGAGTTGTTGGCAAACCCTGGGTTGAAGTCTTGGTCAGGAAACTACAACCCCCCCCCCCCATTCTGGTCCCGGGGGACAAAATGATTAAGGGGTCCTGAGCCCCAGACTACTCTCTGCCAACTCCTTCAGAAAGCCTGCCCCGATTGTGCCCTCCAACAGAACAATCTCTAAGATACATTAACAGTGTGGAGGGTAGGTCTGTCTGAGGAGATGAAATTATCCGTGCAATTATGGGAGATTTTTACTTTCCTCTGTAAACTTGTCTTTGTTTTCTTATTTGCTCTGATTTTTCTGAGAACAGCCAGTGTGTGTCATTACTCTTCTAGGTTTCTGTAATTCTCCCTCCCCATCCCCATCCCCCCTGCAGCCCCCCTGTCCTCACGGTTTCCTCAGTTTCCCAGCTAGGGGACAGGCTGAGGTGCCTTGGACGACACTCACACCCAGGACCTCGGCTGAGTCATTTATGAAACTGGCGTGTGCAAGTCTCCCTGACTTTCCTGGATGGAGCCGCCGCTGGGAAGGGCGAGGAGAACGCGCCGCCCGGCGCCCCAGTTCAGGTGACGGCGCCAGTTTGGCCTCCAGGTGGCTGCGCAACCCGGGAATAGAGCCGGGTCTTTTATAGCCGGGCCTGCGTCACGTGGCTGGGCGGGGCCTCCGACCCCGGCTGCGGCGGGCGGGGCGGGGCCACGCCTGCCAGTACCAGAGCGCTGGGTGCGGGCCTGCGGGGACCGGCTGGGGGTGTGTGCGCGGCACATTGACCGCTGGCGTGCCTGCCGTTCTTCCCAGCTCTCCCCGCCTTTAGGGGCCACTCTCTAGCACAGCCCCACCCCTACCCCCCTGTTTCCCACGGGCCAACCTGGGCTCGGTGAGCTGCCTGCTCCGGAGGAAGACTGAGGCATGCGCAGGCGAGATGGCAAGGGGCCTGGTGAGGCCCATGGCCCTCCCAGCCTTGTGGGTGACTGAGCCCCTGGGCTCCCAGATGTCAGACCTAGTGTGAGACCTGGTAGATCACAACAGAGTGGATGCTGTTGTTTGGGGACTCCTGTGGGTCTGTGTGTGGGAATAGATGTCGCTCAGTGACTGATCCTGATAGCACCAACACCCAAACTAACTCCCCTCCACACCCCTTTGGGGGCAGGGCAGTAGGGGAGCCGGAAGAGGGTACTCACATGGCAGGGGCTGTGCAGTGGTCATTGTAGGACTGGGGCAGTTCAGGGGCTGCATACCCCGTGAGAGCCCCAGGAAAGCCCTGTGCCCTGCACTCCCGGATAGCACCTTCCCTCTGTGTACCCCAAGTACTTCTCAAGTTTCACACAAACACAGATGTGCTGAGGACAGAACTTGGGGACTATTAGCCAGACTTCACCAACTCTTTGTTTGGCAGTTAACACCAACACAGATTGAGCCTTGTGTCCAGTGTTTCATGAATGATCTCTTCCATCCTCTCAACAACTCATCAAGCTATATTACTATTATCATCTCGGTTCCACAGATGAGGAAACTGAGACACCGTTAAGTCACAGGTCCAGGGCAGAGCTGGGATGTGAACCTGGACCCTGCAACCCCCTGACCTGACACTTCCCTACCATGTGGCACTGCCCCCAAGGTCACTGCCCTTACTTGCCCCCTACCCAGTGCCTGAGGCTGAAATCCCTGCTCTTAACCATCTTGGTGGCTTGAGGCATGGCCACAGGTTGGACCATGTCCCAAGTGCCCTTCTTACCTGCCCTATCCCCTGTGGGACCCTAAAAGGCTCTGCTATCACCATCAGTTGCTCAGGAACACCATCCCTGCTAGCCTGGGCCTCTCATTCTAGAAACATGAGCCCACTCTCCCTTGGCCAGGCCAGTCTTCTGGGTGTGATGGGGATGGCACTGGCAGCCAAAGTTTCAGGGACAGGGATGGTGGTGATACAGAGAAACAGAAACAGGAAGGGAGTGAGAGGGGAAAGGCTAGGACAAGGACCAACTCTTCAGCAGTATCAAGTGGGGGACCTCATCCTGCCTATAGCTGGGTGGGTTCCAGTAACAGAGGGAGGTCTAGGCCTTTTCTAGTTTGCTTGGCTTAGTCCTGGACTTCCTATGGAGGGATCTAGGGGCCCCCAAGTTTATAGCCTCTGGATGGGGTAGGGGTTGTAGGGGTCAGGTTGGCCTTTCTCTGAACAAACCCTCCAGGGAGCCTGCAGAGGAACAACCCAGGGTGAGTGTTAGGGGAGGAGTCTGGACACTGCCCAGTGCTACCCATGATGAACCCATATTCTTGGCTGCAAACCTAGAGGAGGAGAAAGGGAAAGTACCACTTCTAGGTGGCTGCTATGAGCTGAGCCCTGCTTGGAGATTTATGCCCCACGTCACAAGAGGCTATCAAGGGCTCTTCCAAGGTTGACAGTCTGTGACTCAGCAAAGTGACCATACCTGTATCCCTTACCAATGTGAGCTGAGCCCTCACCAGGTGTCCACCCTGGATAAGGCTCCACACACATCATCTCACCTAACCTTTACTCAATCCTTGGCATGGGTCTGTTATCAGTCCCTTTCACAGGTAAGGACTCAGGTCAGAGAGGTGGTGTGGTCACTGCTCAGGGTCATATAATTAGCATGTGACACAGCCAAGGCTTGCTTCCAGACCTTAGCAGGCCCTTCTAATGTTGGGTCCAGGAAGGTTATGGTGGCACAGAGGCAAACTTATCTGGACCCTGCACTGATCCACCCAATGTGGTACACAAGAGCAGTTCCATTCTGCAGAGTGGCCCTAGCTGAGCTTGGCCTGGACTACTTGGACCCCACAAAAGCCTGTTCTCCCTGGGGTCCCTAGTCCCAGGATCTGTCTCTGGAGGAAAGCCCACCTGCATCCCTCCTCTGCCCTGGCCACAGTGTGGCCAGCATAATCCTGAGGGCCAGGAAAGTGCTTCCTGGTGTCTAACCTAACTTAATCTTGCTCCTGTAACACAGCCCTACTCTAAAGCAGCGGTTCTCACTAAGGGGTGAATTTTGGCCCCAGGGGACATTTGGCAGCGTCTGGAGACATTTTTATCTGTCACAACTTGAGGGAGGGGAGTGTTTCTGGCATCTAGTGGGTAGAGGCCAAGGATGCTGCTAAACATCCTACAATGCACAGGACAGACTCCACAACAAAGAGTTACCTGGTCCAAAGGTCAGCAGTGCTGAGATTGAGAACCCCTGAAGTAAAACACGGGCTTTGGAGCCAGGTGGACCTTGGTTTGACTCCTGCCTCTGCTATTTACTAGCTGTGTACCCTTTACCAAGCGGCTTTACCTATCTTTGGTGATTATCAATTTTCCCATCGCCAAAAGTGGCATTAATAGTTGCCCTCATCTTAAGAGGATTTGAGGACTAAGCAGATTGAACACAGTTAGTATCCAGGTCATTTTTCCATTTTTTGTTCGGATAGAGTGGGAGGGAGGGAGAGGGAGAGAAAGAAACATCGATGTGAAAGGGACACATCGAGTGGCTGCCTCCCACACGACCAACCAGGGCCAGGGACAAACCACAACCAAGGTACATGCCCTTAGCGGGAACCGAACCCAGGTCTCTCTGGACCACAGGCCGACGCTCTAACCGCTGAGCCAAACCGGCCAGGGCGATACCCATTATTCCTATTTTCCATTTTCCAAGGTGAACCTAGTGTATAGGAACAAAGGTCTGATGACTGGACCTGGAGCTCCCAATCCATCAGCCCTCCCTCCAGTGGTGAGCCTATTATTGATATTGTAGGAGAGGCTGAGTTGGCCACTGTGGACCTGGAGGGAGGAGCCAGAAAGGAAATATGATCCTAGGTGGGCAAAGGTCACTTGAAGCACCCTTCCCAGAGAAGCCATAGGGTGGAGGGGGACAGGACACAAAACACACTCATGAACACATACAGAATAAGGTCCCTTAGCTCAGCGGAGTTCCATGGATTCACATCTGGGCTCAGGGAGCAGTGGCATTTCAGTGAACACAACCCAGACAGGTAGAGATATGGGGATGGTTGGGAAATGGCATCCTAGCCCTGGGAACAGCATATTTAAAGGTCTGGTTGTGAGGAGTAAAGTATAAGGCCTATTTCCCAAATGGTAGTCCAGTGTGGTTAAAGGGGTCCAATTTGGTAAAAAGAGCTTACCCCAATGGGGTGGGGTACAGGCATCAGGGCTGGGAACCTGAACATTAACCATTTTCTTTCTTTCTTCTCTTTTCTTTTCTGTTAATCCTCATCCAAGGCTATTTTTCCATTAATTTCTGGATAGATAGAGTGGAAGGAAGGGAGGGAGGGGGTGGGCGGGGAGAGAAAGAGCGAGAGAGAGAGAAACATCGATTTGAGAGAGACACATCCATTGGCTTCATCCCACATGACCCTGACTGGGGCTGGGGATCTAACCTGAAACCCAGGTTCCTGCCCCTGACCAGGAATCGAATCCTCGACCCCTCTGTCTGCAGGCCAAGGCTCCAACCACTGAGCCAAACTGGCCAGGGCTGAACATTAACCATTTTCAAACTAGGTCCTCCTTCCCAGGGCACCAGAACACCCTCTCTCTGAGGTGGGAAGAGTCACTGCAGTTTTTCTCTTTGTAATCCATAGTCTCCCCCGTCCCCACTCCCACCTCCAAACACACACTTACAACAGAATTTCAGGATCCACATCTCTGCCAGGGTTCTCCATCCTACCTCTGGGGGTCACACTGGTCCTCCCCCTCTCCCCCATCCTCACAGCCCTGTAACCTACCCTTCTTACCAACCCAGGGTTCTCTTGTCTAAACAATGGGATAACCCTTCTGCCCCCATTCAGCCCATCTGCTTCAGCCTTCCTCCCAGAAGCCCATTCCCCTTCTTCCCAGAAGCCCATTCCATTGTAACAGCTGCCACCACCTGCTCCTTTTTGTGTGTGTGTTTTTTTTAATCCTCACCCGAGGCTATTTTTCCATTTATCTTCAGATAGGGTGGGAGGGGGAGAGAGAGAGAGATAGAGAGGTTGGTTGCCTGTGCAAGCCCACACAGAGGTAAAAGTTACGTGCCCTTGACCAGAATTGAACCTGCGACTCTGGTCTGAGGGCCGATGTTCTAACCAGTGAGCAACCGGCCAGGGAACCACCCGTTCCTTGAGAAGACGTAAGTCCTAGCCATGTCCTGTCTCAATAATGGCCCCCTTCATCAGTTCAGGCCTCCTCTGGATTGCTCCCCATTTTTTATCCCTTAGACTTCAACTATAAAGAGCTGTCTGGACTCTCCTCAACCCCTTTAGGGGGTCTCCTAGGAGGCCTGGGACCTGGAATCCTCTTCTTTGCCTCTGGAAAGTGACATTTCTTTGGAGTATAGAGCCAATGTCTTGGCTTTCTGAGCTTTGGGGGCAGGAGAATGGACTTCTGGGCCCCACTCCGTCCCCAGACTTCAGCCCAGGGAATACTCAGCGAATAAACGAATGAATGAGTTATAACTGACAGCTAAGTTCCAAGTCTGGGAAGGAAGCTTAGGCGTCTGCTAGGGGTGATGGAGAGCTCTGGAAAGTCTGGCCAGGAGAGCAGAAGAGCAGGGGATAGGGGTAGGGGCTGCTCTCAGAATCGCCTGACCAGCAGCGGCGGACCAGCTAGAACCTCCCGCCCTTGAGTCTTCCCAGCTCGTCTAGGGGCAGGGCTGAGACTAGCCGGCTTGGCGGCGGGCACGGAGCCCGGCCGCGTCCAAACTCCAGCCAACAGGAAGAGAAAGAGAGGCCAGGCCAGGCGGGCCAGCTGGCCGGTGGGGAGTCCCAGGCGTGGGCGCCGGGATCTGGGGAACCCCAGCCGGCGCCTCCCGGCCTGGGTGCGTGGGGCTGGGGAATGAGGGCAGCGTCCCCCGTCCTTGGGCCTCAGTGTCCTCTGTAAAGTGGGGCTCCTGCTAAGGGCTGGTGCGCTCACTGATGGGGGCGGGGGGCGCGGGGGACGAGGTGTGCCAGGAGGTCGAGAGGCCCAGACTCGGAGTTACCAGCGCAGAGAGGCGGAGGGGCTGGACCCACAGCTCGGGGCGGGAGGAGGCGGGGCTTTTGAGGGGCAGGCCTGAGCGGGGGCGGGGCCGGGGCCGGCACCTGGGTGAGGTTGCGCCGCCCCGCCCCTTTGCACTTCCGTGTGCAGCGGCACGGGAGCGGGAGGTGGCTGCCCTGGGATCCCCCAAGCGACCACCCGCACCCGCCCGCCGCGCGGAGGCCCGGACGATACTTCGCCGGCCGCCGGGCCCGTCTCGGTCGCGGTCCCCCAGACTCCAGTCCGCGCGCACGCCCAGGATCCGCGCGGGGAGCTGGACCCCCGCCGCCGCGACCCCAGGCGCCTGGAGGTGAGTGCGGGCCGAGCCCGGGTGTGCGATCGGTGCTACCCCGAGGGCGCGTCGCCCCTCCCTTCCCTCTCCCCGCTCCGGTTCCCGTTTCCGAAACTGAGAAACTGAGCCGCGGCCAGATAAAGTGCCGTCGCGCTCCGTGACCCGCCAGTGCCTCGGTACCTCGGTCTGTCTGTCTGTTACTCTGTTCCACTGTAGGGGTCGGGGCCCTCTCATCCGTCTGCTCCCGGCCCCTCTACCCGCCCGTGCCCCAGCTCCTCCGAGCGTCCTCTCGTCCCTCTCGAATCTCTGGGCACTTTCTCCGTCCATCTGCCCCCACCCACTCTGTGTTCCCTTGTCCTCCTGTCTTTAGTCCCTATATGTCGGACCTTTGCCCTCCTCATGCCCCATCGTCCCAACCCAACCCACCTTCCACAGCCCCTAGATCAGTTCTCGAGCCGCGCCCCCAGCCCACGCTCGATGCCCCCAGCCTGTCCCGCCGCCTCTTTTTTTCGACAGCGGGGCCCAGGCCAGGCCGCCCGCGGGGCCGGGCCTCGCCTCCCGCCCCTGGGTCCCTGCCTGGCCCGCGCTGCGCCTCCTCCTCGCTCTATCTCCTTTCAGTCTCGGTGTCTCTCGGTCTCTCTCTCCATCTGTCTCCGCGCTGGGCGTGGCTCCAGTCTCCACCACCCCCTTCCCGCCCTGCCCTTATGCTCCTTTGAGCCCCTTACCCTGGTGGCCCCGTCCAGGACCTGTCTGCCCCAGGCCTCTCCCCAATCCAGACGCCACGCCCGTGGGGACCCAGCCAGATGAGGGGAGGCGGTGGGGAGAGCCAGAGTGAAGAGGCAGGAGGCGGGCACTGTCAGAACTGCTCCACTTCCCCAATTCCTCCATTGAGCCCCCACTTAAACCTGGTCAGCAAGATTTGCTGCGAGTGGAGGGTTGTCCCTTTCTCTGGCCCCTACCTTGTCTGCATGGATCCTGTCTCCTTGAGCTGATTCCTCTGTATCTGGGCTTGTAGGTATGTTGTGTGTCTGTGTATGCTTGGGTGTTCTTTGTCACTGTCTGGAACTTGCCCCTATGTGTCCTTTTTCACAAGTGTGATTTGCCTGTGTGTATGTATGTATATCTGGATGTTCTGAAGCTCTTTGTACTGTGTGTGCTATATCTTGGGGTGTTCTTTATCACCAGACTCTCCTCTAGGTGTTGGGGTGTGTGTGTGTGTGTGTGTGTGTGTGTGTGTGTGCATCTTTGTGTGCCCGTGTATTTGCATCCCTTTGTTTCTGGCGGGTTCTGTGTTGCACACTGGGTGTGTTATGGTGACCTACTAGCCATGAGTATATTCAAGCTATTAATTGTGGGAGCCCATGGCGTTAGGGTGCCAGCCCACCAGGCTCACGTGTGAGTATGTCTGTACAAGTATTTGTATGTGTGTGCACTCACATGTTGTTCTTTCTCTCCCTTTGCCACTGAGTCACTGTGATCAGGCTGACCTGGTCACCAAGGGAGGGGACTGATCCCTTGGGTTTCCTCGTTCCTGCTGTGGATTGAGCTGGGTTGTGGTGGACAGGCCAGCAGAGGGCAGCTGTACTATGTATGTGCGTGTGTGTGTGTGTGTGTGTGTGTGTGTGTGTGTTGTGGAGGTATTTGGACAGCTGTATCTGGCTGTAGGGTGGTGTAAGGGATCTGGTGTATGACAGGACTGGGGATGGCAGTGTGGGCCAGACTGGCAGTGTGGGCCTATGACTGGTGGGAGACTCACAGTCTGACTGTATGAAACTGTATATATGTGTGCTAGGGGAGTAACTGATTGTGGGGAACCGAGAGTGCTTGGGCGTGGGTGTCAGGAGCAGGAGGGGATGAAACAAGGTATGTGGTGCCTGTGCCCTGGGGTGGCAGTGCTGGGAGGGAAGGTGAGAGCCTCAGTGTGTGTGTGTGTGTGTGTGTGTGTGTGTGTGTGTGTGTGTGTGTTAGCATGTGGGAGGCTGTGAGCATTTGGTTGTGCATGTAGCACACTTAAGCCCAGCCCTGGCTCCTGGGGAGAGGAGGGAGGCTTCCATCTCTCACCCTCCTCTACTCCCCCAAGTTGACAGACACCAGAGGGCAAGGCTTGGGGTTTGTAATGTGACTGAGACCTCAGACTCTGGATCTAGGAAACACTTGGGCACAAAAATCACTGTGCCTGTCAAGAGCAAGAGACCAGATGGAACTAGGCCTCTTTGAGGCTGTTTCTTTATCTGCAGAAGGGAAAAAGTTGTTGTGAGGACTAGAGGTCCTGTGTCAAAGGTCCTTTAGCACAGCTTTGGCTCATAGTGAGAGCTTAGCACATGCTAAGCCTTATTTGGTGACCGCTTACTTTCCCCCTACTGTATGATCCCTATTCTCTTGGGAGCTGGAGCTAATTAAAGCCTAGATAGTCCCCCAACCCAATTTCTTGCTAGTGATGTGTCTCTTGCCCCTCTCCCATCCCCTTGAACAGACTGCTTGTGGGAGGGAAGAAGCTAACTGAGACCCAACCAGCATCTATCCCTGTTCCTCCCACATGATAACTCCCCCACCCTCCAGTCTTCGCAGTAGTGGTGGGGGAGAGAGTGGTGTGTGTGTGTGTGTGTGTGGGGGGGTGACTTGGAGCTGTGACTGCAGGGCACTGACACCATTTAGCTGGCACAGCTAATTGAAGTTTAAATTAAAATTAGAAATAATTGAAAGTACAAACAAAAAGATAAAGCCTGAGGGTGACTCAGCCCCCAGGGAATGGTGATGGGGGTCTTCAGCTGGAAGAGGAGGCTCATATCTGGGGAGGGAAATCTTTTGTGGAAGGCTAGCCTGCAGAAAAACTACTTAGGGCACCAGGGCACCTTGATTCTTTTGCTATTCTTTCCTTCAAGAATCTTTCTGAGACTCAGTATTTTTTAGCTGTATAATGGGCACAGCAGTAACATGAGAATCGCCTCAACTAGAATATGCGAAACAAGGAACAAAAGCACGTCACTGTTCACTCCTAATTTGAGTCCAGCACAGGAGCTGGCATGATTCATCACTGGAGCCTCAGAATCACCCTGGGAGATGTATTCTCCCCATTTTAAGGATGAGACAAACTGAGGCTCAGAGGAGTTCCCCCAGGCCACAAAGCGGTGGTACCCAATTGCACCCTAGTTCTCCCGGGACCACAGGGAAACCTCTTGCAGACAGGACGATTAGGAACAGAGGTCTTGCTGTTTCTGTATGTAGCCTGGAAAGGCTCTGAGGGCTGAGATAGTGTTCCAGCCCCTAGCATGGAGTGAATACATAACCACTGCCCTATAAAAGTTGGGCCCAATACCCTATTTCACAGAAGAGAAAGTCAGATTCAAAGAGACCTGAAGTCTTAGAGTCAGACAAGGCTGAGCCAGGCCTGTGTTGATAGTGCTGGGGAGAGCCTGTTTGGTGACACCTCCTGGCTCAGCTCTTTTCTCTTGTTCCGGCAGGTCTGCTGGGAACTGGCCTAGGTTAGGGCAACAGGCCTGCTTCTCCTGCTGGTTGTTGTGTAGTGGTGGTGGCAGCAGCAGGAGCCAGGACTAAGGACTAGGGAGAGCTGGGAGCCCCAGGTAAAACTAGATCCTCTTAGATAGATGGACAGAGGACAGGGGGACTTCCTCTTTGGGCTCCTCCCTTTCCGCCCTGGAACTTGGTTGGGAGTCTGGGTAGGGGCAGCACACAGAGTCCTTGGTCTGGGTGTAGGGCCTGGGTGCCCAGAGTGGGCAGCAGTTTGCCCTGTGAATGAATCCTGCCTGCCTGGAACTGGCTTCTGGCCCAGCAGAGGTTTTGACCTTGGAGCTCAGAGGCCTGGGGCTCAGCAGTGGTTTGGGGTGAGGAGTAGTGACACTTTGCTGGTCAGTTAGAGAGAAAGTGATATGTGAACCCAGGGTGGAAGGTGGATGTATCAGCTTTTCCATGGTCCCTTATCTCTGCTTCAGGCTGTCCTCATCATCACACAGGGAAACTGAGGTTTGCCCTGGGTCCTACAGTGAGTGGGTTGGACACTGAGCTGGGAATGGAACGAAGTCTTCAGCTCCTGGTACAACTGAATTCTCTTCTACATTTATTCTTACATTTCCCCAGCCTCTCTGGGGCCAGAGGAGGGATTCTAAATCTCCCTCCCCAGCCTCCAGATTCAGGATGAGCTGGGCAGAATTGCTAAGGAACACTGAGGAAGGCTGCAGTCTCTGGGGCTAGAAATTCTTTGGGGCCAGCTTTGCCTCCTTCAGTGACCATTGTAATGAAAACAGACCTGTGAAGTTACCTACTGCATGTCTAGAGCCCAGTGAACAGGATTCTGGGGGGCATGGGAGATGCTGAGGGCACAGATCCTAGGGAGTGACAGTGGGGAAGGGTGGCAAAGATGGTCTTTTCTCCAGGAGTCATTCCTGATCATTTCCCCTCTCCCACACCTCTGGCTGTTAAGCACCTACAAGTCTTGAGGGGTTAATAGACAAGTGGGCCTAACTATCGGGGAGGGGTTCAGGTGTGGGGGTTTAAGCTGAACAAAAACAGGGTCTCCATTGGGTCTTCTGTTTATTCAACCTACCTGCAGATCCGGTGGGGAGGAGGTGACGTGCTCTTGGCTGCGGGGGCCTATGCTATCTGAGGTCAGGGGCCCATCCCGTCCCAGCACTGAGCCTCATTCCCTAAGAAGTTCAATTAATTAGCCTTGGAGCCAGCCCACTTTCCTTTTTAAAAAAAAAAAATATTTTTATTGATTTTATTTTTTTAGAGAGAGAGGAAGGGAGAGAGAGATAGAAACATCGATGTGAGAGAGAAACATCTATCAGCCAGCCACCTCCTGCATGCCCTCTACTGGGGATCAAGCCTGCAACCTGGGCATGTGCCCTGACCGGGAATCAAACCGGGACCTCTCAGTCCATGGGATGACGCTCAATCCACTGAGCCACACCGGCCGGGTCCGCTTTTCTTTTTAAAAAAATATTTTTATTACCCTGGACGGTTTGTTCAGTGGTTAGAGCGTCAGTCTGTGGACTAAAGGATCTCGGGTTCGATTCCCAATCAAGGGCACCTACCTGGATTGCAGGTTTGATCCCCAGTCCTGGTCCCAGTTGTGCGGGAGGCAGTCAATTGATGTGTGTCTCTCACATCAATGTTTCTCTCTCTTTCTCTCCCTTCCTCCCTCCCTCCCTCTTCCACTCTATCTAAAAATCAATGGAAAAATATTGAGTGAGGATTAACAAGAAAAAACTATTTTTATTGATTTTTAGAGATAGAGGATGAAAGAGAGAGAGAGAAGCATCGATTCAGGAGTGAAACATTGACTGCCTCCTGCACACCCCTCACCGGAGATCGAGCTCAAAACCCAGGCATGTGCCCTGACTGGAATCACACAGGCAACCCTTTGGTGCACAGGATGATGCCCAACCAACTGAGCCATTCCAGCCAGGGCAGAGCCAGCCCACTTTCAACTCTAAAACATCACCTACTTAGTTGGCATAGACATATACTCACGCAGGGATACAGAAACTGAGGCTGCACTTGGCACCCATGCCCACAGACCCATGAGTGCCTGCACACGCACATGCGCACACATGCACACAGGTGTTCGTATGCACTCACCCACAGACATGCTCAAACATGCACAGAGACGCTCACCCAGTCACTATGCACTCAGATGCCTGCCCACACACACCACACTGTGCCCATTCTGGGTCAGGAAGGGGGGTCCTTGGTCAAGGTCACAGCCCAGCTTGTGTCTGGCACTAAGAGTGAGGTTTGAGGTGTGGCTGTGACCACAGGGACTCCAGGGGGCTGGGTCACAATGAAAGGTGGGCTCTGCCAAGGCATTCACTAGCTATCCTGCCCAGTTGGCCCACTCCTCTAGGCTCACCAGGGCTTGGCGTTGGAGTTGGGAGAGTAAGGGTGTGGGGGAAGGGCCATGTCAGCTGTGGTGGCACCGTTTGTGGCTGCTGCCACAGAGGAGGAAGTGGGCTGCCTGTGGTCATTGGGCCAAGGTGCTCCCAGGCTGCTGGGGGTCCTGTCAGCCCTCAGTGTCCCACAGTGTCCATGCCTGGGGGAATGGAGAACTGGAAGGCAGAAAGGGTACTTCTGGGCAGTCTGTGCACTTTCCAAGGCCTGGGCCCAGGGGAGAGGCCTGTCTGTCCGAGGTGTTTCCGGAGGCTCGCTTCCTCTGGGCTGCCCAGGAAGTGGTTTCAGAGTGCGACTGACCAGCCCTCCATCTGTGGCTTGCCCCACCGGCCTTGCCCGGGAGGGGAGCAGTGGCTGGCCAGTGGATTAGGCCCACTGATCAGGCTTTCCAGTGCCCGAGCCGGGCCTTGGCGGAGACTCAGGGAGCCCTCCGCCAAGAAGCCCTCCACAGTTGTCACAATCCCAACTTCTTTCTTGCTCCAACCCAAGACTCAGAGTCTTAGATCCGGCAGGCACAGGCCCCTGTGTGTGAGTGGCCATGGCTGGGCTGCATCTCTGGGACGAGGCAGCTCCAATCAGCTGTATGAATGAAACCTGGGCAAGTGGCTTTGACGCCCAGTGCCTCAGTTTCCCCCTCTGACAAATGAGAGAATGATAGCATCCACCTTTGTGGCGTTGTGCCAGAAACAACAGATGATGTATGCAAAGTAGCTAGCACTGTGCCTGGCACATCGTAGAGTAGAAATTGTAGTTATGTAAAGCACTTAGCACCCGGTTCATGTAACTGTTCAAAAAACAGCAAGTGGTACTGATGATGATGGGGTTATTAAGTCAGATGGCCTGGGCACTGGCCCAGTGTCACAGGGCCAGGTGGCTGAGAAGCCAGATCTCTGGCTCCCTCATGCCCCCTCAGTCTGCTTTCAGAGGCAGTGCTGCAGGGTGGGGAGGGTTCTGTGGGTTCAATAGGTTCCATGTCCTCTGAGAAGAGGAGCTGCAGGGTGGAACAGCTGTGCCCACTCAGCAGCCCTGCGTCCTCCTGTCTTCTCCCCCTCGCTCTCTTTCAAAGGGAGAAAAATAGATCTCATGACAGATAGAAGGGAAAGGCAATCCGCAGCTGCCTGGGGCCTCCTCAGGCCTCTCTTGGGTCCCCTCTCCTATTTACTTCTCCCCCATTGGGCTAGGAAAAGCTAAGGCTGGCTATGAGGGGGTGAATGGTGAGCCCTCCTGCCAGCCCGCCTACCCTTCAGACCCCTGGAGTCAGCCTTTGGGCTGGGGATGGAGGCTGGAAGAGTGGGGGGGGGTGCTAGAAATACCCCCTACACACATGCTAGACAAATGGTTCAGCCCAGTGAGGGTTGGGCTGAGCTTTGGCTTTTGTTATCCAGCACCAAGAGGCTGGGGACCTATGGAGTGGGAATGGTCATGATGGTGGGGTAGTTGGCAGGTGCTCGGAGGCTAGAGGGCTGGAGATTGGCAGTTACCCGGGCTAAGAGTGTGAGTGGAGGCATCGCTGCAGGCATCAAACAGACCTAGGTTCAAATTCTTGCTGGATATATACTGGTTGTGTACTCTTGAGCCGGGGACTGGGCTGCTTTGAGCTTCAGTTGCCTCATCTGTGAAATGGGCAGATCAGGGAATGTCCCTCTGAGACTTGAATGATGAGAAGTAGCCAGTGTGTGTTTTGGGGAAGGGAGCCGGAAGGCGGAACAGCAAGCACAGGGTGGGATGGAACTTGTCTGTTCAGGAAACTAAAAAGGGGTCATTGTGGCTAGGGCAGAGGAGTGAAGGAAGGCAGTGGCTGAGGAGGTCAAGGAGGTAGTGAGGGCAGGTTGGGTGGGGCAGGCCAGGGAGAGGAGTCTGGGTTTATCAGAGGGGAAACGGGAAACTGGTGGGCAGTCACTGGGGCAGAGGGACTGTGGGGGCCAGACCAGAGGATGGAGAGCAGTAGCAGGCAGGTGCCGAGCCTGGGGGCTGTGGTTGCCAGGATGGGGGCAGCAGGCAGAGAGAAGAGAGGACTTCAGAATAGACTGCAGAGGCAGAAATGATAGTGTTGCCGTGTAGGGAGAAACCGGGAGGAGGAGACGACCCCCGGTTGACTGGCCTGAGCAACTGGGCAGTACTGGTGCTGCTAGGAGATGGGGGCACTTGCGTGGGGGAACATCAGTAGGTCTGTTTTGGATGTGATGTGTTTGAGTCCCTCTAGAGCAGTGGTTCTCAACCTTCCTAATGCCGCGACCCTTTAATACAGTTCCTCATGTTGTATGTGGGCGTATCTGCATGTGGGCGGACCGCCTGGAGACGGATAGAGGAGCGGTGTCTTGGTTCCTAAGACCATCGGAAATAGGTGTTTTCCAATGGTCTTAGGAGACCCCTGTGAAAGGTCGTTCGACCCCCAAAGGGGTCGCGACCCACAGGTTGAGAACTGCTGCTCTAGGGCATGATGAGGTCGTGGAGGCAGGTGGGTTCAGGAAGGTCTGGGCTGAAGGTCAAGAGGTAGCGTATACAGCCCAGATTGGGGACAGAGGGCTCAGTGGGCCTTTGGTGGAGGCTCTGGGTACAGGTCTGGATAGCTGTCCCTTGAAGGTCCCTGCCAAGGTGCCCAGGAGGGCAGGCTTGTGGTGGCTGAGCTGCTGTTTTCACAACAGCCCCGGAAGCTTTGGATCATGTCTGTGGCTGTGTTGGGTAAACAGGTGCAGTGGAGCAGCCAGTCGACAAGGCCTAAGGCCGGATCAGATGTCTGCTTGCTGTGGGCTGTGGGTGTTGGGGGACTGGGGGGGGGGGGGGGAGATACGCGGAGTGCAGGCTCTTTAGTATTAGGGCTGGAGAAGCTCAGAAGTGTTCATAGTCAACATAGGAAAGCTGAGGTCCTGAGGGGACAGCAGCTGGCCTGGGGTCTGCCAGTGGACTCAGGCTTCCTTTGCCCAGCCCGGTCTCTTCCTAGAGCAGCAGACCAAAGCAGGTCACTGCAGGGCTGGGTGGCTTGAGAGAGCCCCTTTACCCACTGGTCCACGGAAGTTTGGAGGCCCCGTAATTACCAAGGATAGCTGGAAATGGTGCCAGGAGCTGCACTCAGCACACCTCCTAGTCTAGATCGCTCCCTTCCACCGGTGACACCAGAGCGCCTTGGCCAAGCTCTCAGGGCATCCAGGGCAGACCAGATCTGAACTAGACCTATCCAGCCCACACCCAGGCCCCCGCCTGCCATGCGATAGCACGCCACAGTCCTGCCTCGCTCCAGCTTTCTTCTGATCCCTAAAGTGGGGAGGCATCATCTGGGCCCACTCCTCTTGTGGCAATGGATGGCAAGTCTTAGGTGGCCATTTTGCCATCGCCAGACACAAAAATGATTGTCAACAATCAGGACAATCACGGGACTCTAGGAGGAGGCTCTGTGGGTGCACAGAGAGATGGGCTGAGGGGTAGACTTGGGGCCCATCTCTGTGGGGCTGGTGGAGGAGCCATTCCCTCCCCGGCCACGTGCACCTGCCCTTGCCCCACTGGAGACCAGATGGGCAGTTCTGGGGCGAGAACCAGAGGGTCCCTCTCTGCCTTCCCCGGGGACTGCCCCGCTGGCTTTGTGGCTTTGGGTAAATTGTTCCACCTCTCTTTGTCAATTTCTGCCTAGTAAAGGTCACATGTGGGGTGCCTGGCATAGCCATCCCACCTGCACAGATTCAAGCCCTCCCATGTGCCCGGAATGTGACTACCTCATCCTCAGCTTCCGCTGACTTCCCCTCAGACAGGTGGGTGGAGGAGGCCTGCCCAGCAATGAGCCTAACCCACCCACTCCTTCCCTGACCCTCCCACTCCTTCCTTGACCCACCCACTCCTCCCCTGGCACACTTTGGACTTTGCTGTGGGCCAGGAGGGACTTTCTCCACCGCCTTCAATGGGGAAGTCCAGCCTGCCTGACACCCAGCTGCCCTTCCCGCCCCGTCATCTCCCAGCCACTGTGCCAAGGGGCTGCTGTAGAAGCCACATTTGGACTTCCCTGGGGCCAGGTCCTAGTCAGACATGTTTGAGTCCTTCCAGGCTGTGTGCCGAGTGTACGTCATGAACTGCGGCTCCGTGTGTGCACGTGGATCTCTCTGTGCCGATGAACACACGAGGGTAGTAATGCCCTCGGGGTCTGCGTGGGCCTGCGTGTCCGTTGACATTCGAGAGCCAGTGAGTCGGGTGTTTCTCAGTGTGTGTGTCACTGAGCTGTCAGTGGAGTGTGTGTGCCTGCGGCTACAGCTGTCTGTGAGCACATGTCCAACTGCAAGCAGGCTCCCCATGTAACTGTGTTTGGGTTGGTGGGTGTGCCATGTATGCACATGTGTGTGGTTATTCTGGGAGAGGTCCTGACATACCCCCCACCCCACCCCCGGCTCCTCACAGAGGCCCCTTGTCCTCAGTCCTGCCATGAAGGGGCCTTTGTTCCTTCCTCAGGGGTACTCGGGGGTTTCTCCCTCTGGCTGAGCCAAGGGCTTCCCCAGTCCTACAGCTAGCTGAGTGACTCAAAACCTGTGCCTGGTGTGGGCTGTGCCCCCAAGGAGGTGCTACCCCCACACGTGCTGGCAGGGGCAGGTGCAAGCTGATGCCAGCCGGGTTCCAAGTTCTACTTCTCAGACCCTTCCAGACCCTCTGGTTGGGTAGGCCATGGCACCTCTGCTCATCCCTCAGAGTGAAGCCCTCCACGAGCCCCAGCCAACAGAACCTCCAGCCCCTCACGCCTTCATTCTGCGCACTGCCTGACAGTGGTCACATCCTCCTCTAATTGCATATCTATGTGACTGTCCCCACCAAGCTGTGAGTTCCATGGGTCTGGTGTGTCTTGGTGCCCGCTGTGTGCCCGCTGACTGGGCCTGAGGACAGCTGGGGGTGACCTGGGGCTGGGTTGGACCTTCGGGACCTACAGCCCCCACCCTGTCATGTACAGATATCACACGCATGTGTTTTCTTGGGAGGAGAGCCCAGGTCTTTCATTGGCTCTTAAGATATTGTCACCCTTTTGCAATTGCAAGTTTTAGTCACGCTGTCCATGCCTCTCCAGATTCCCATCTGATCCCAGTGGGCTGGGCCGGGCCCAGCAGTGGGATTTTTTAATGTTCCCAGGACAGTGAGGGGTTCCACAGGGCCGAGAAGGGTGAGCTAGGGGCAGACACTGCACAGACAACAGACCCACGTCCTCCGAAGGAGCAGCATCCCGGACAGCTGCACAGGGACCTGCAGGAGGCATGGTGCCAGGGAGCAGCTGGCTTCCTGGGCAGTAGGGAAGATCCCCCAGGACTAACCTTTACAACTGCCTTGCAGGGTACGTAGGCATTCAGGGAGGGCATTCTAGCTGAGGGAACTGCATATGCAAAAACAGGGAGGCTTGAAACTGGGACATGTATTCAGAGTAGCCAGAGGTGAGATTTGAGGTGGAGCACAGGCCAGGGCCAGGCTGAGGCATGGGCTTTCTCCAAGGTCAGTTGGAGCCCAGGAGGTTCCAAGCTGTGGGGAGAATGAATGGGGAGGGGCCAGGAGTGGGAAAGGTGGGAGGGGTCCCGGGGGAAAGGGAAGAGAGTCTAGGCAGTGGTTGGTGTGTGGGGTGAGGGAGGGGACGAGAAGGAGCCCTGGCTGGGGGATGAGGTGTCTGTCCTGGGGAAGAGCAGGTGTGGGGAGCATCTCCTGCTCTGGGACTTGGCCATGACCTGAGACCATAGCTGGTCCTCCTCCCAGGACAGGGCTGGGAACATAGGAGCTGGGGCACAGGCCCTGGTGTGGAGCCTTGGGAGGGTCGTGCTAACTCTTCCTCTTCCCCACCTCCTGCTCTTCTTGCTGGGACCATTTCCTGGGTTGTGAAACCCCTGTGGCCTTCTCGACTTGCTTCAGTAGGGGAAGGCCGCCTGGGGAGGCCATCCTCCCAGCCAAGCTGCTACTCGCCTGCCTGCCCAGCCTGGCAGCTTCCGCCACACCCGGCCCCTGCCCTGTTGCATCTTTGCCAGGGCCAGCCCTGCTCCCTCCTGCTGATCACACTGCGCTCACTCCTCTTCCCTTCCACTGCCTCCTCTCACCTTCATTCAGCCCTCAAGGCCTTTGGGCTAGACCTTCGCAGGCCCCAGCAGGGTCTGCATCTCTAGGAGGGCCTAGTCTGACACCACTGCCACCCAGTCTTGGTGGTGCCTTCCAGGGGCAAGGCAGTGGGGGCTGCCCAAAAGCTGGGCATGTGTGTGTGGAGAGGGTTGCATTGGAGGGGCATCTCTGCTCCTCAGGGGTCTGTTTAAGGGAGCGGACCTCAGACCCACCAGGGGGCCTCGGCGGATCTCGGCTCACCCTTGCTTACTGGCCCTCAGCCTGCCACCTCTTGCTTGCCTGACAGACTTTCTGAGGGACCCTCCCTCTACTGTCACAAACACTCCAAAAGCCTGGCCAAGGCCTTTCTTTTCAGGTCCCCCCTTTGCTCCTCTGTCCAGTGGGCATCACCCTGTTGCCTGTGAGGCAGAATCAAATGCTAGGGAAGCGCTGGGGTGGAGAGGACCAGGTCAGCTTTGTGGGCCAGGTCACTGTCCTTGGTTTCCCCATCTATATGGGCCCATCAGTCTCTGAAGGCCCATCTCTTGGAGATATTTTGGCTTGCTGGGTTTTATTTTTCCCCTTTAACAAAATTGTTATCAAGCAATTTCCACATGTGTGGATGTGCAACATGCACACTTGTCCTCTTGTGTCCTGGGAGCTCCAACCAGTCATTCCTGTCAGCTCAATGTCAGCCTTGCCCACCACCCCGGACTGGCTGGGAGCAGGTTTCCACCGCCCCGAGGAGCTGCGTGCCTGCTCTGGCCTGGCCGAGCACCGTCTCGCCTCCCCTCTGGGCTGCTGATCAAGGGCCGGGTGGGGAGCAGGGCCAGTGAGCCTTTTTCCCCTGGGACTGGAATCCAGGGTAGCCAAGCCTTCCCCTTGATTTGAGAACTCAAGGCTGGCCCAAGCAGCTGGGACAGGAGGGAAGGCAGCAGTTTAGGGGTCTGTACCTCCTTCGTTGTATAGAAGGGGGTAGTCCTTGAGGCCAGGCCTAGGACCAGCCTGCAGGGGGTTGGTGGATAGACTCTGGTCAAGCCCAGGGTACTTGTCTCCTGGGGTCCTCACCTTTCTATGTGTTTTCTCTGTCTGCATGAGTGTGTTGTGTGTGCTGCTCCTGGCACATTTCTCCACTTCTGCTCCCTCTTCGCCTTCATCTCTTCTTACTGACATGGCACAGTGGAAAGAATGTGGGCCACTCACTGGCTGTGTGATCTTAGGCAAATCACTTAGCCTCTCTGAGCCTGTGTTTTTCATCAGTAAAATACCCATCTCCTGGACCTGCACAGGAACAGAGTATGCTAATGCCATTACAAGGCTAATCTAGAATGTTTTTGGTCTCAGAAAATGATGATCCTTCTTATAAGTGGGGGCTCTGAGATTCACACCCAGACCTTTTGACTTCAAGTCCAGTGCTCTCTGCTTCATTGGGTTGCCTTTGCTGTGTGAAGCAGCAGAATAGAGACTAGGAGCCCACGGGGGCTGGGAGAGGCCTGGCTGGCTTCTGCTGACTCCAAGGAGCTGGTCTCTACGGAGCCCTGTGTGGGGTCCAGCCCCTGCCACCTCCATGGCTCTGCAGAACGGTGACGAGGCTGAGCCGGTGGCCTTCCTCTGGGGCCTGTGAGCCTGGGCCTATTTGCATGGGGCTATAAATAGTTGGCACACCTTGCTTTTATGCAGTTACTTTGCCCGCTGGCCTTCCCGCCAGTGTTCAGATGCTCTGTGAGGTAGGCGGGCATCTCGGCTCCACTGTGCAGTGTGGGACTTGGTGTGCAGGGACCCAGGACACTCAGAGTCACACAGTGATAGAATAAGATGCTGTCTCTCTCCCTCCTGGGGTTCGGGCAGTGCACTTGGGGTAGAGGAGGTGGCAAAGCCTGGCAGGACCCATGCTCTAGTTTTAGTCCTAGGAAGTTGGGGCTAGGTGACCTAACCCTAGGGTTACTGCCGAAGAGCCCCGGGAGGTGTCCCTCCTTGTGGCACTGTGGCCTGGTGGTACAGGTTTGGGGCCAGGGCCCACTGTGGTTGTGGTTTTCCCCTGGTGGCTTCTAGCTAACTGTGAGCGGCAGCTGCTCTGAGTGTGGTGGCAGAAAGCTGGAGGCTCTGCCTAACCCTACTGGGGCTCCTCTGACACCCCCTCCTTCATGTGGTGGTCCCCGTGGACAGCTCCTGCTGGGCCACCTGGAGGCAGGGGAAGTCATGGAGCCTGTGAGCCATCTGGACGGGCCCCAGGGGGAGGCAGTGGGGAGGAGGAGCTGCTTCAGGGGAGCAGCTCTGTGTTCCTGGAGACTTGGTTGCCCTAGCTGAGAAGTGGGCTCAGTCGCCAGGACTGTCCTCCCAGGCTGGTGGGTGTGGAGTGGATGCGGTGGGGGATGTGAGTATGCTTTGTAAACTGAGAAGGGAGGTGCACAGGTGAGAAATGGGTGCTGCAAGCAAGAAGGGGTGATAGCATTAAAGGGACCCCACCCCGAGGCCTGTGGGGTTGATGTTGGCTCTCATCCTACACAGGTTCTTATCATGACAGCCCTGCACCAAGGGACCATTCGTCATCCTGAAGAGGGGGGCTGACTGAGACTCACAGTGGCCAGTGCCCGGCCTGGAGTCCCACAGCTAGGGCAACGTTGGTATTAGGGAGTTGCCACCAGGCAGCTTGACCATTGTTTTGCCACCAGGGGCTGCCCTTGACCTCCTCTCCCCCAGGAGCAAGCCCCTTGTAGCACTACTGCTCTTTTGTCCCTGCCCACCTTCCCACTCAGTCGTCATCCTCTGAGACACGCAGAAAGTCCGTCATTGCCCCCCTGGGTCTCGAGGTTGTCTCATTAGGAAGCCTGAGGCTGAGCCATGTGTGCAGGGCTCAGGCTCAGGGAATGTGGGTGCAGACGTGTAGCAAGTGTATGCTGTGCAGGGAGGGGCCCTGCCGACCTTTCTGGGCTCCCAGGGGACACTCACCTGGGGGCTCCTCGCATTGGACCCTGGGCAGGGCAAGGTGGCTGGAGAGGCACGATGTCCTTTTTGCCGGGGGTTTGTGACACTCACCTAGACTCCTACCCCCACTCCCAGCCAGGCCCATGCAGCTCACTCTTCACTTCATTACCCGAGTGCCCACCACGTGCCACTCTCTCCACGTCCTTGCAGGCACACACATCTCACAGCTGTGCCGTCACAGCCACACGCCCCCTCACACACTAACTCGTACTCACGCAGGCTCCGGCCCAGGGCGGAGCAGCAGCAGCCCACAGCTGGCTCTCCCTCCCCCGTACCGAGCAGTCGTGGTGGCTGGCCTGGCTGGGCTCAGATGCGAATTCACACACCCACTCTCACTCCCTCTGAGCAGGAGCCAGGCCCAGGCAGGGGACATGATGGCATTTGTCCCCCCTCCCGCTGTCCCTCCCCTCTGCTCTGGCTGTTGGCCTTAGAGGACTGGCCAGGCCACTGGGCTGGGCTGCAGGCTGAGGTCAGTGTTTCCTGTGAGGTCATCTGGCTGGGAACTCCCAGCAGATGCAGCTGCTGCTCTGGCTGCCTTGTGGAGGAGCCAAGGGAGCCGTCGCTGCGCAGGGTGTGCTGCATGCGTGCACATACATGTGTAGGCGGGATCAGCGTCTGAGTCCGCCCCTCTGCCGGCCTATGTTCAGGATGGAGTACAAGTACCTGTGTGTGTGCACATACCTGAGTGTGTTCCTTCAGCCAGGGGTATGGAGCACCTCCTGCGTGGGGCCTAGACCAGAGCCAGTATCCAAGTAGGTGCATGAGTGTGCAAGCGTGGTCTCGCACGTGTGAGCATCCTTCATGAGTGACAGCCCACAAGACCCTCAGGGTCATCTCCTGTAGTGACTCTTGATTTGAGGAGCACGAGGAATGGGGGAGCGTGGGGCCAACCTGTGTGGTTTAAAAAGCAAATTCAGCATTACACTGAATATTAAAATAGTTTTATATTTGGAAAATAATTTGTTTGAAAGACAGGCAGACTTCCGGAAAGGCAAAAGGCCCCTGACCCCAGGCGCCTCGGGTTCAGAAAGGTCAGGCACACGCATGTGGGCGGGGCCTTCCGCTGCCCTGGCCTGCAAACGAAGTGGGCCCTTCATCAGCGGAGTCCCCGCTTTAGGTTCTGGCTTGGCCTCCGAGTGTCAGTTTCCCCATCTGGAAAGTGGGTGTGATCATGTTGGCCCTGCTTGTCTACCTGGGCATTTAGCAGCAAAAAAATTCTGAAAACCGAGAAGGGCTGTGTGGGGGCAGGGTGTGGGGAGGAGGGGGCACTGCCCTTCACATCTTGGCCAGTGCATGCTAGGTACCAGGCACATAGCGGTAGATGTGTTCACCTGGGTATTAAGGAGGCATTGAATGACCTGGCAAATGAACAACTAGGGGGTCACAGACTCAAATGTCCCCAGGGCCCAGGTAGGTTTTGGAGAGGCGTGGAAGGGGTTCTCTGCCTGGAGTGGACTGGCAGGCGTGCCCGACTAAGGGGGCTGTGCTAGCTAGCCCTTGCCTGATGTCCATTCTTCTAGTTTTACCAGGGATGCCACAAATATCGACTTACATAAAACTTCTCAGTTTTAACATTGACAACTAGGACTGGTGCATTTTAAGCACCACGTGGGGCCAAACTCAACGCTGTGAGAGCCCTGGGGGGAGGAGACATCTGACCACCTCCCAGGGCTGTTCCCGCTGGCCCTGCCTGCTGCCCGATCTCACCCCTTCTTTCTACACAACCCCACTGCAGGCCCCAACATGGCACCATTCCTGCGTATCTCCTTCAACTCCTACGAGCTGGGCTCCCTGGAGGTCACGGACGAGGCCAGCCAGCCCTTCTGTGCTGTGAAGATGAAGGAGGCACTCAGCACAGGTAGGGCTGGAAGCTGGACCCTGGAGAGGTGGCAGCTGCTAGCGGGGCTGGGAGTCTGGGCCAGTGAAAGGCAACGGCAGGGACCCTGCTCTTGCTCATCGTCTGCTTGCCCAGCCTAGGAATGGATGCAGGACAGCAGTGGCTGCATGGAGCCCTCACTGGGGCTCACTCTGGCTCCTCCCCTGTTGGTTGTTTCACCCAACAGTTTCCATGTGTTCATCTGTGCCAGGCCCTGAGCTGGGCACTCAGGACATTGCAGTGGGCTCACAGTCAGCTGGGGGAGCCAGGCAATGAGTCCTGTGATGGGGAAACTGAGAGCAGACACTGCCCCAGGCTGGAGTCAGGAGCATCTTCCTGGAAGAGATGAACATCTCAAGCCATTTCTTCTTGCTTCTGCCCTCCTCTGGTGAACCCTGGCTCATCTTTTAGGTCTTAGCTGAACTGTCTCTTCTTCCAGGAAGCCTTCCCAATCCTTAGGCTGGGGCAGGCCCCCTGACATGGGCGGGTCTAGAACCACCAGCCTTACCCACTTCGGTTTCATCACAGCTGTGATTTAACATTTACTGGAGGCATGAACTGGTCCATGGCTCTGCCTGTGACAGGCTCTGGACGGCAGGCACCAGGTGTAACTTTTCTTTTTTTTTTTTATCCTCACCCGAGGACATTTTTGCATTTATCTTCAGACAGAGCAAGAGGGAGAGAGGGAGGAAGAGAGAGAGAGAAACATCGATGTGAGAGAGACACATTGACTGGTTGCCACCCACACGACCCCAACTGGGGCCAGGGACAAACTGCAACCAAGGTACGTGCCCTTAGCGGGAACCGAACCCCGGACTCTCTGGTCCGCGGGCTGATGCTCTAACCGCTGAGCCAAACCGGCCAGGGCACCCAGGTGTAACTTTTTGTGCTGTGTTCCTCGCCTCCAGTAAAGTGGCTGGCATGTGGGCGCTCTCAGCACATGTTTGCTGAGTGAATGCATAGGGAAGGGGACAGCTAAGTGGGGTTGGAGGGAGAGGGTCACAGGAAGAGGGAGCAGCAGGAGCAGAGGCCTGGAGAGGGGACCTGGCAGGACGCCCATGAGGAGCTGCCAGCAGCTGTGTGTTCTGGGATGTGTTGTGAGTGAGATGAGGCTGGTGAGGCGAGCAGAGCACAGTCGTGCAGGCTGAGCAGTGGAGATCAGTCCCGAGGACACTGGGAAGCCACGGCGGGCCCTCGGGGACAGAGCCAGGCAGATTCTATCCGGGCTGAAGGCTGTGGGAAGTCTGGGAAGGGAGAGACAGAGGGGACCTCACCTGATGTGGCCTGCTGGGCCCCCATTGCAGAGCGCGGGAAGACACTGGTGCAGAAGAAGCCTACCATGTACCCTGAGTGGAAGTCCACGTTCGACGCCCACATCTACGAGGGACGCGTCATCCAGATCGTGCTGATGCGGGCAGCTGAGGACCCCATGTCGGAGGTGACAGTGGGCGTGTCGGTGCTGGCTGAGCGCTGCAAGAAGAACAACGGCAAGGCCGAGTTCTGGGTGAGGGGCACGTGAGCGGCGGTCCTGTACGCATGAGCATGCGTGCGTGCACGGGGAGTGATCATGGCTGCTGGGTGCCGCTTTACAGCTGAGATGGCCGAGTTCGAATCCCAGCTCTGCAACTGACCAAATCCCAGCTTCTCTGAACCAGTTTCCAAATCTGTAAAAAGGAGAAGCTGCTAAAAGACCCTACCTTGGTGTCAGTTGTTCAGACAAAATGAGCAGCTGAATGTAAAGGGCTAATTGTAGAACTGGGCGCAGGGCGGGTGCTAAAGAGAGCCACCCTTGTTATTGCAACTACTTCTTTCCCTTTTAATTTTGTACAGGGAGGATGTGCCCATAGTAAAACATATCAAACTACATGTACGGGTGTGTCTGGTCCTAACCCCAGGCACCAGGTTCCCTTCTCAGGCACCCGCTGTTCCCAGCTCTGTTCAGAAGCTTAGCAGATATTCCAGGCCCAGGCAGGCGATAGGGAACAGCAGTTATGATCTTCGACAGCCAGGATGTGGGAGAATGGGAAGGATGATGGCCGCCACTCACCTGCCAAACCGGGACTCTGCACATACATGTGGCCGTGTGTCCCTTGTGGCCGTAGGACGCCAGTGTTGGCAGAGCATCCTCGCCCCCAGGGTCACTTGTGGTCTCCTGCAGCCAAGATGTCCCCACTGGAAAAAACTTGTGACCACCAGGGACTCTGGTCAGCCTCCAGGGAGGGCTGAAGGGGTTGGGCCAAGAGAGAAGTTGACTCAGGGCTGTACTGACTGACCCTTGGCCAGTCAGGCAGAGATGCTTGCTGAGCTCTCTGTCTCCTACCCCAAAGGACAATGACAGTCACCAGGGCTGGGTCCTGGGGTGGTGAGAGTCCTGCCCTTAGAACCAGCCAGTCTGTGTGAGGAGACGGACAGGCAGAAGCCCTGACAGACAGAGAACAGCATGGGTGTGAATGTACACATGTGTCTGTGTCTCTGCATGTTCAGGGGGACACGGGGCCTTCATTCTGATATCCTTGTTAAGGTGGCAGTGGTGTTGAGGGTGAGGAGTTTCCCTTCCCACTCTGCTCCTGGGCCATGTGGCCAGACTGGGTGTGGGCTGGATCCTTTCACTTCCCCAAATGTAATAATACCCCTGAGTGGGGGGTGAGGGGGCGGGGCTCAGGGGCGGGGCAGTCCCTGCCAACACCAGGCAGACAGGTGTCCTGCTAGGCTGCTAGTACAGCCTTGGCCTGGGGGGACCAACCATGGGGGCGGGTTCTGAGTCTGGCTTGGCCCCGGGCCCGCCCTCAATGACCCCCCACCCTCACCCCTGCAGCTGGACCTGCAACCCCAGGCCAAGGTGTTGATGTCTGTGCAGTATTTCCTGGAAGACGGAGGTAAGACCTGCCCTACCTGGGTTGGGGACATAGGTTCAGAGGCCAGAGCCAGGACAGAGGTAGAGAAGCAGCCCCCATCAATGATCTGTCCAGGGCCACCCTGGGAGGGACTGCAGGGGTTGTCCCTTCTGTGGTTGCGCTGACCTCATCACTCCACGGCCCCCAGATTGCAAGCAGTCTCTGCGGAGTGAAGACGAGGCCAAGTTTCCAACAATGAACCGCCGTGGAGCCATCAAACAGGCCAAAATCCACTACATCAAGAACCATGAGTTTATCGCCACCTTCTTTGGGCAGCCTACCTTCTGTTCTGTGTGTAGAGATTTTGTTTGGTGAGGGCTGGCTGTGCCTGCTGGGGGGCCGGTGGGAGGGAGGGTCACACCCAGTGCTTTCCCCACTCACCCTGCCTGGGGATTTGCCTTTCAGGGGTCTCAACAAGCAAGGCTACAAATGCAGGCGTAAGTGTCTCCACAGTCCGGCTGTACCCACACGTGTCTGCATGTGTGCCTGGCAGTGCCTGGGTGTGTTCACAGGAGAGCTGTGTCCCTGTGTCGGGACTGCATGTCTGGACGAAGACTCTGTGCTTGAGTGTGCGCGTGAGGTTTTCCTCGTCAGGGTGCATGTGTGTACGCTAGCCACGTCAGCGAGTGCTGGAGCTGGCTTGCTGCCGCTCAGGAGGCCAATTCTGCGTATCTCCTCCGAGCTCTGTGCATTCAGTGACATCACACTGGTGACCTGAAATAGGTCACAGTGGAGAATTTACAGAGAAATCAGCTAGTGCTGCACATTAGGCCTCTTTTCCCCCAGAGAGGCTGTCAGACCTTGACCAGCACACCCCTGGCTGCGTGTGTGCCTCTGTTAGATACGTGTGCATCGGGGTGCACACATATGTGTACACCTTTCTCCATGAGGATGCACCGGGCAGTGTGGGCTGGCGGCTAGGAACACAAGCTCTGGAGCCAGACTGCCTGGGTTTGAATCCTGGCTCTACCCCTTCCTAGCTACAGGGCCTTAGGCAAAGTTACCTAACCTCTTTTCCTCAGTTTTCTCATCTGTAAAATAGGGATAATAGAGTCATTGTGGAGATCAAGTAGGATAAAATATGTAAAGCTGTATTTTAAGTGTGGTTGGCACATGGTAAGCATTCTGTGTAAGGAGCCTTGTTATTATCACACATGCTGTGTGTGTCTTTGGGTTGGGTGCATCTGTCTGTGTGCATGTGCATGAGAGAGAGCTTAGCAGCTATTTGCTGTCCTGGGGCATAGCAGAGAAGGGGGGCTCCCTTGCTTCCACTTCTATCACTGCAATACCCCACGCCCCTCACTTCTGCCCCCTCCCTGCCCACCAGAACTCCTGGAGCTTTTCCTAATCTCTGAGGTCCACCAGATTGGCCTGCCCTCCCTGCCCCATTCTTCCCAGGCCCCTCCTTCGAGGGCTGGCAGGAGGAGAGAAAAATCAAGCTCTGGGCCTGAGGCCTCTGTGGGGTGAGGGTGTGGGCGGTTGGGAGAACAGTGGCTTTGTGTAGGGGGCTGGACTGGGCCTGCTCACAGACTCTGCCCTTACCGGTGCCTTCCCATCCCCCTCCTGGGCCTGCGCCTCCTCAAGAATGCAACGCTGCCATCCACAAGAAATGCATCGACAAGATCATCGGCCGGTGCACCGGCACCGCGGCCAATAGCCGGGACACCATAGTGAGGCTGGGTCCAGGGAAGGGCCCTGGGGATCTGGGGGGCTTGGCCCTGTGGGAAGGTTTGGGCTCTCCCTCCCCCTTTCCTGCGGGGCTCACCCTTCCTCCCGTTTTTCTTGTTCCTTCCTTAGACCTCCAGATTGCCCAGTCCTCAGTGGAGCCCTGTTGGCATCTTGCCATGCATGGGGTTAGGGGAGAGCTAGGGGTTAAGGAAGGGGCTGGAGATGCCATGTGACCCTTGACCTGTGATCCCTCCACCCCAGTTCCAGAAAGAACGGTTCCACATCGACATGCCACACCGGTTCAAGGTTTACAACTACATGAGCCCCACCTTCTGTGACCACTGTGGCAGCCTGCTCTGGGGGCTGGTGAAGCAGGGATTAAAGTGTGAAGGTGCGTGCCACCGGGCTCTGGGGCCGGGCGGAGTGGTGGGGGAGGGGTGCTCCCAGCGGCGCCTACCCACCCGGACCTCATAAACTGCACTGAACAGATGCTGCCTTTGCCCTTCGCTGGGGGATTTCACATGGGGAGGCCTTGGTGACCCCTCCCCACTGGCCCTACCGTTTACCTGCTGTGTGACCATAGCGGTCAGAGTAGAGTAAGACCCAGAGAGTCACTGCTGCACAAGAGCAGGTGCTCCCCAAATGTGCCTCACCCCTCTCCACCCCAGCTTCACTGATAAAGGAGAAACAAGAGACTCCCTGCAGGAAAAGGGACTTGTCTAGGTTGTCCTACACATTCTTTGAAGGGTCAGAATTAGGTACCATATCTTCTGCTTTTTCTTTTTCTTCTTTATTTTTTAATCCTCACCTGAGGTTATATTTTTTTAAAGACAGAGAATCTTTTTTTTTTCTTTTCTTTATTGATTTTAGAGAGAGGGAGAGGGAGAGAGAGAGAGAGAGAGAGAGAGAGAGAAACATCGACGAGAGAGAGCATCGATTGGCTGCCTCCTTGCATGCTCCCCACTGGGGATTTGGCCCACAACCTGGGCATTTGTCCTGACCAGGAATTGAACCTGTGACTCATTGGTCCATGGGCTGATGCTCTAACCACTCAGAAAAGAGCCAAACCAGCCAGGGCTCTTTTCTTTAAATAGTGAAAGATTTGAAGTGCTCATAATGGCCTCAGATACATTTTTGCTAAAGACAGGAAACCCAGCAGAGCCCACCAAAGCCCTCCTTTCTGCTGTTCTCTCCTCCACCCCTTCCTGCCCTTGGCTGGGCCTGCTGGCTGCCCTGCCTGGACAGGGGCCCTGATGGGTCTGCTTCTCCTTCACCCCAGACTGTGGCATGAATGTGCACCATAAATGCCAGAGGAAGGTGGCCAACCTCTGCGGCATCAACCAGAAGCTCTTGGCTGAGGCATTGAACCAAGTCACCCAGGTGGGCAGAGCTGTGGGAACCCAGGACAGAGGGTAGTGGGGTTGGGCAGTCAGGGCTCACACCCACTCCTGGGGAACCACAGCAGGGGGTTTTATACCAAGACCCTACTTCTGGAAGATCCAGTTCAAGAATTAGGCGGTGGAGGGTGGTGGGCTTATCCCATTAGAAATCAGTTATTCCAGCAGTTCTGTACTTGCGGGTGAACCTGGGGGCCGCGCGAGGTTGAAACGCTTGGAACTGAAAGCCTTTGTGTGCATGTTACTTGTTTGTGTTGGGTGTGGTGGGGCTCAAGGGATGCCACAAAACGTTAAGGCAAAATTCTAGAATCAGTCACAAGTGAAGGCAACACAAAAATCTGTTCAGCAACTGGTTGGGAAAGTGGTGTCCAATTTACAACTTTTGTTTGTAATTACTGCCGTCCAGACCACCCAGGCATGCCTGTGCCGCTGGAAGTGTGTGTGTGTGTGTGTGTGTGTGTGTGTGTGTGTGCGCGCGCTGCCTGGGGGTCTCGGGCCTTGCCCCTGCTGTCTCCCATTGGGGACCATGGTATGACCAACCATCTGGCCTCCCGACCACCACTCCCTTCTCCAGAAACCCTCCCGGAAGTCAGAGATGGAGAGTACAGAGACTGTTGGGATCTACCAGCATTTTGAGAAGAAGCCAGGAGTCTCTGGCGATGATACCGTAGGTAAAGCTGGGCCCGTTTCCCCAGGAAACCCCCTACTTCCCACTGGGGCCTAGGATAGGGCCTGGCCTCCCTCCATTGTCAAGTGAGACCTGAGAGGAGGCACCACCATGGGGAAGGAGGCCCTTCCTCTCTGAGGCTCCTCACCCCAGCCACCCCTGGGCTCCATGGGACTCTGCAGACGGAGACCCGGGTCTGAAGTGCCATCTCTCCAGCAGACACTGGGACCTACGGCAAGATCTGGGAGGGCAGCTCCAGGTGCAGCATCGAGAACTTCACCTTCCATAAGGTCCTGGGCAAAGGCAGCTTCGGGAAGGTGAGGGGCCGCATGGCCTGGAGGCAGCCCAAAGGACCTGGGGGGATGTGGAGCCCTTTGGCCGGGGCCTCTCCTGCTCAGCATCCCCACTCATCCATCAGGTACTGCTTGCAGAGCTGAAAGGCAAAAAGGAGTTCTTTGCTATCAAGGCCCTCAAGAAGGATGTGGTTCTGATCGATGACGATGTGGAGTGCACCATGGTGGAGAAGCGGGTGCTGGCGCTCGCCTGGGAGAATCCCTTCCTCACCCACCTCTACTGCACCTTCCAGACCAAGGTGTTCGACCTCCCCACTGCCACTGCCCCAGGAGCTGCAGCTCCCCTCAGCCTCCCACTCAAGCCCGTGTCTCCCACGCAGACCCCTGAAGGCAGGGTTGTGTCCCCCTCCTCATACTCTCCAGGGCAGGGCCATGGCTCCTCCTCTCATGTCCCCCAGGGCAGTGCTGTCCCCTGCTTCAGTGGCCCTCCCATTTCTGTGCCCCAGGATCACCTGTTCTTTGTGATGGAGTTCCTCACTGGCGGGGACCTGATGTACCACATCCAGGACAAAGGCCGCTTCGAGCTGTACCGTGCCATGTATGTGAGGCCCTGTCGGGGGAAGAGCCCACTGCCAGGGTGCTCTCCGTTCACTTTCTCCTCTCCCTGGAGAAGCCACCCTGGGCTAGAGCTGGGGCCGGAGAGAGTAGGAGTAGTGGGGAAACGCCCCCTCGGTGTGGGAAGCCTGGGTGGCGGGTGAGCGCTGGCTGGGTGCACAGCACAGACATGCTGGGTCTGTCCCTTCCTCGGACCTCAGCCAGGGCAGCCTCACACATCGTGGTCCTGAACAGCACAGGACCCTGGTGTGTGACCCCCCCAGACCAGCATGCACCTCCCCCAAACTGTGTGTGCATGCATGTACATGCATATGTATGTCAGCATAAATGCATACACTCTTATGACAGAAAATTGTCTTATTTGGAGCTTTTCCTTCATAATTTCCGTTTCTGCCTTGGCTGCTGGCCTCCTCAGCCCAGGTTGTCCGTGAAGTTATTGGCAGCATTTCCTGCCCCTGGAGGTGGGGATGGGGGACCAGGGAGAAGCAAGGGCTGGTCAGCAGAAATTCCGGAACACTTTGTCTCTCTTTCCTCTAGGTTTTATGCTGCTGAGATAGTCTGTGGATTACAGTTTCTACACAGCAAAGGGATCATTTACAGGTACGGGGTGGTGGGGAGTTGGGGTTTGGGGGAGCTTTCAGGAAGGGAAGCTCCAACCCCACCCTATCCTCTGAAATGCTCTGAGTGGAGCTCAGCCCAGCTATGGCCCCATGTCCGCCTAGAGTCAATGTTTAGTTGGGTATTTGCCTAAACCTCCTACCCCATTGCTAGAATTCCTGGTGGCCCCTCAGCTGAGGCTGGCATAGCTCCAGGGACTGGGAACTCACTGCCCACCCCATACTCGGCGCCGCTGATGGGAGCGTGGCACCAGCTGCTACTGTGCCTCCTTCCTCAGCACAGTCATCTCACTCTGCAGCCCCATCTGAGCACCCGAAGCTTCCACCAATAGGAACTAGTTCCATAAATTCCCACCCAGTAAATGACGGTCCCATCCGACAGATTACTGTGCACTCATCAAAAAGCCTGAGGCCATGCTCTGTGTCCTGATGTGGGATGATCCCAGGATAGGTTGTCAAGTGGAAAATCAACCCCTGAGACAGTGTATATTGAATATTAGGGTTCATATTTCAAAAGGAGAGGTAAGGTGCATATTGTAATGCACTGTGCCCTTACCTAGAGTCACTGTAGGGAGGGTCTCGCCATTGAGCTACGTGGAAGGTGGACTTTGTACATGCTGTTTGCCCCTTTCTAGTACTTGTTACCATGTGCATAAATTATCTTCTCAAACAACCAACTGCATGAAAACAGACATGGTCCCTGCCTAGCTGGGACCAACGAGGTGACCCTGGGCAACTGACATCACCTGTCTGAGCCTCATTTTGGGCTCGGGCGTGTGTCCAGCATGTAACACACACACACTCTCAAGAAGCCCTGTTTTGGCACCTCTCTCCCTTCTGCTGCCTTTCTCTTCCTCCTCTCGGCTTACAGGGCTGAGAATGGGGCTGGGAGACAGGAGCAGAATTAGCTCCTGATGACCCTTCTGTCCTTTCCCCTCAGGGACCTCAAGCTGGACAACGTGATGCTGGACCGGAATGGCCACATCAAGATTGCTGACTTCGGGATGTGCAAAGAAAACATATTTGGGGAGAAGCAGGCCAGCACCTTCTGCGGTACCCCTGACTATATCGCCCCTGAGGTGAGCTGGCATCCACCCAGCCTCCAGCCCAGTTAGACACCTTGTCTCAACAGGGTGGAGCCAGGAAGGCTTTCCTGAGACAGTGATGTCTGCGCCAAGCCAGGAGGGTGAGGAGGCCTGGCCAGGGCTTGTGCTCTGGGCCCCTCTCAGCTCCAGCACCTTCTCCTGCCCCAGATCCTGCAGGGCCTGAAGTACTCATTCTCTGTGGACTGGTGGTCCTTCGGAGTCCTTCTCTATGAGATGCTCATTGGTCAATCCCCCTTCCACGGTGACGATGAGGACGAACTCTTCGAGTCCATCCGTGTGGACACGCCGCATTATCCCCGCTGGATCACCAAGGAGTCCAAGGATATCCTGGAGAAGGTGGGGGGCCCCGGGTTAGGCTGCTGGGGGCAGGAAGCGGTAAACATGGGGTTGCGGGAATGCCAGGAGCCTCTGGAACAGCAGCCTCACTGATGCTCCAGTCCTAACGCGCTGGGGTGTTGCTCTCTCGCCACGTTTGAGGGAGCTCCTGTCTGAGTACCCTGCACTGAATCGGCCTGGCATGGTGATTGTGAGCTTAGGTCAGGAGACAGACAGACCTGAAGCTAAATGCTGAGTCTGTCTCCTTATTTGCAAAATGGAGGTATGAAAGAACCTGAGTTGTTGGGAAGAAAACATAAATGTATAATGCTCAGGTCTGTGCCAGGCAGATAGCAAACACTCAATAAACAGCCACTGCTTTTATTCAAGAGTCCCGGCAGCCCCCATCCACGACCTGTGGTCTCTGGGGGACCTGGGAGCACAGTGGGCCAGAGAAGATCCCCTAGTCCCAGCGGCCCTGGGCTGCACCACTGGGCTGAGCCAGGCCTGCCTGGGTGCCCTGGGTCTGTTTGGGTGTTTGCTGAGGTTCCAATTTCCTGCAGCCCTTGGGTGCTAACCAGGGCCCCTGCTGGGTTGCAGCTGCTTGAAAGGGACCCAACCAAGAGGCTGGGAGTGACTGGGAACATCAAAATCCACCCCTTCTTCAAGACCATCAACTGGACCCTGCTGGAGAAGCGTCAGGTGGAGCCGCCCTTCAAGCCCAAAGTGGTATGTGATCCAGCTTCAGTCGGGGCCACACACTCAGGGTCTCCCCGCTGCCTTCGGGGTGGGCACCTCCTTCTTTGCCCTGCCTCTCTCCCACATCATTACATGCTTTCTCCTCTGCCTTTTCCCCTGACCTCCCTGGTACGTTCAGTGTCACCCTCTCTCTCCTCACTCAGTCGTTCAACAAACACTGGGAACTGTGGATCCAGCCATCCCTTAGCCTACATTTTTTTAGTGCCCGCTATATGCAGTGGACTGTGCTTTGGGAATCAGAGTTAAGGCCTCACTCCCCCTCTCCGTCCATCCAGTCCATTTTCCAATACTGGAAGTGCCTGTTGGGTGCAGAGCATGGTGATGAGCTGCTCAGTACAGTGGGAGGCCCAGTCCCAGAGCTGGAGAAGCCCCAGCTCGACAGAGAAAAGAAACTTTAACAGATGATCATTCATGATATAATACCACAGTGTGAGAGCTGTCACAAGGCTGCGTGATCAGTTGTTATCAGGCCAGTCTGTCAGCAGGAGCTCAGAATGCATAGAACGGGGTGCGGGGTGCGTCTGAGAGGAAGTGGGCCGTGGGCAGGGCTGGGGCAGCTGGGAGGTGTTCCAGGTAGAGAAGGGATGGTTCATGAAGGCCCAGAATTCACAGAGGCCACCAAGGAGCCAGCAGGAGAGCAGAGACAGGTTGGGGCCAGAATTCCAAGCACCTGAAACACCTCAGAAGTTGGACCCCATGGCCCTTCCCTGATCCCAGTTCCTCCTTTCCACTCCTTTTCTCTCCTCGGCTTCCCCTCCTCCCTCAGGACACGAAGTCCCACTGGGCAGCCTGTGTGACGTGCTGTGCCCACCACTGCTCCTGGAGGTTGCAGAGCAATTCTCCTCCCCCTGGGCCGGGCATGCCACTCCCAGGCCAGGCCGGCTGCAGGGAAATCGTACAGCCTGCTCTGTCTCACTTATGAGAGAAGGAGGGATAGACTGAGTTCTCTGCACTGGGAAACACAAGGCTGGAGTGCTGATGGGCAGCCCGTCAGTGGGAATGGTGGGGCCGTGGGGAGCGGCCCAGGGGGCTTCTGCGCCAGGAGAGGACGAGCCAGGAAGTGGGCCCGAGGCGGCTCTGCTCTGCTTGTTTTCAAAAGAAGCCAGAAATCTAGGTTTTTACATCAAATTGCCCAATTTTATTTACTTATTTAATCTTCACCCAAGGATATTTTTCTCTTTATCATCAGATAGAGTGGGAGGAAGGGAGAGAGAGCGAAACATCAATGTGAGGGGGACACATCGACTGGTTGCCTCCCCCATGACCAGACCAGGGCCAGGGACGAACCACAACCGAGGTACATGCCCTTGACCTCGATCGAACCCGAGACTCATTGGCCCGTGGGCCGACGCTCTAACCGCTGAGACAAACCGGCCAGGGCAAATTGCCCAATTTTATTATAAACTATTGGCTCAAATGCCATTAAAACCCACTGCTAGTCCAAATGATGTATTTGCCCGCTTAGTTCAGCCTGAGGGCCACCAGCCTGAAATCTCTATTACCACTGTGTCCTCAGGGCAGAGCTGGCAAGCTTTTCCTGTGAACGGCCCATAGTAAATAGTCTAGGCTTTGCAGGCCAGACGGTCAGATGATATGTCGATGGATGGGTGTGGTCATGTACTAATAAAACTTTATTTGTGCATGCTGAAATGTGAATTTCATTTAATTTTCATGTCATGAAATATTCTTTTTTTCCCTAAACATTGAAAAATGTAAAAGCCATTCTTAGCTAGCGGGACGAACAAAAACAGGTGGCGGACGCGGTTTGGCCCATGAGCTGTAGTTTGCCAGACCCTGCTCAGGACATGCTCACCTTTCCTTATCCAGGGCCAGAGCTCCCTGCTGGCTTCCTTCTGCCCCTTGGAAAAACAACACCCACCTCCTGGCTGGGCTTCTCTAGGCTGTTGGGGAAGGCTCCCTTTTCTGGTCTTACTAAGGGCAGCTCTGGCCTGGCCCAGCCCAACAGGGATTCTGAGGTGTTTGAGAACCTTCAGAAGGCTGCCCTTGGGTCCCGCTCACCCACCTCTACCTTGTGCCCACAGAAGTCCTCTGGGGACTACAGCAACTTCGACCAGGAGTTCCTGAATGAGAAGGCGCGCCTGTCCTACAGCGACAAGAACCTCATCGACTCCATGGACCAAACAGCATTCGCTGGCTTCTCCTTCGTGAATCCCAAATTCGAGAGGTTCTTGGAAAAGTGAGGTTCCCCAACATGCCCCCCAACCCATCCCAGCCAAGGAGCCTGGATCATTCAGCACGGCCTGCCCACCCGGCCCGACAGAGCAGGCTTGGCCCTCCTGCATCAGCATCTGCCCACCCCCCACGGTCAGCAACAGTGTGACTGTCGTGATTTCTGCTGCTGCCCGCCCCCCTCACCCCCAGGAAGGGCCTTGGCTCCTGTCCGGCTGGGCTCTTAATGGTACTTCCTCTGTGAACTGAGTGTGAATTTGCTTTTCCTCTGTCCTCAGAGGGAAACTGTAAATCCTGTGTTTCATTACTTGAATGTAGTTATCTATTGAGAAAATGTATTATATATATGCATATATATATATACATATATATATGTATACACACACACATATATATAACAGGCTGTATATATTGCTCAGTAGAGAAAAAAACATGGGGGACTGGTAATGTGTTGATTTTTTAAAATATATATGACAAAAAAAAAAAAAAAAAAAAAAAGGAGCACAAGCTGTTTGAACCACCAGGTTCTTTTATTTGTGTATCTGAATAAACAGCAAACGGTACCAACTTGGCTGTGGGGACATGTTTGCCCCAGGAAGCTGGTGGCTGCTCCCACTTTGGGCAGCTGTGTCCTGGAAGCTGAGCTGATAGCTGCAGGCAAAGACCCCTGTGCCTTCATGCAAATGTGTTTGTATTTATGGGTTTCCTCTGGCTCTAGGGCCCCGGGTTTTTCTGGGTGGCGTACGGAGTCCCAGATGACTCTATGGGGTGATGGGAGGAGGTGGTTCCAGCTGCAGACAGTGTCTCAGGAGAGTTGAGGGGCCAGTCTGGAAAAGCAGAGAGGTGAAGACCTGGCTGGAAGGCATGTGCGAAGGCCTAGAGGCTGGCCCAGACTGGAAAGAAGGTCAGAGAAGAGAAAGTTAACACAGCTCAGGCTTCAGGCAGATCTGGACTCAAACTGCAGAGTGCAAAAGACGTGGGCATGTCACTTAACAATTTCAAGCCTCAGTTTCCTCATCTATAAAATGGGGATGAGGCAAAGTGATGCTGGATGGAACTCCCATCTCACTGCTATTTATCCCTGTCTTTGCCACAGAGGAGTCTGTGTCTGAGTTCTAGCATCTACCTCGTAGGAGCCCTTTCTTACCTGGAGAAAGGGAGGGGAGCAGGGTAGGAAAAAAAAGGTGAGAAAATGCTAAGTGGCTGGGTCCAGGTTGAGAGCCACGGTCCAGTGTCCCCTGAGCCATGTAGATCTCCCTCCCACCATCTTAATGTCTCCCCCTCTCCCGCTTCCTATTTCTTCCTCTCCACCCCTCTCCCTTCTGCTCCCTCTCCCTGTCTCTGGGGCACAGGCCTTGAATCAGGGCACCTCCTCCAGTCCCTCTGGTCCAGCCCTCAGCCCTTTGTCCTTAGAGGTGGGTGAGTACCCCCTCCCCCCAGCACCTGATTGGCTGGTCTCGCAGCGAAGCAGCTGACTTGCAGCAAGTTCACTTTTCTGGGCTGAGGTACAAGTTTCCACAGCTGGAGAGAAGCAGGATGAGGTGGGGGCTGATGCTGGCCAGGGGAGGGGACTGTGGGGATGAGGGAGCTGAACTCTCCCCAGAGACCAAATGTCCCCCTCCCTTCTCTACCCACCATCCTCCCTGGAAACAACTGTTGAATCCCTGATCTGTATAGAGCAGTGCAAACCTCAGGGGAGACAGACAGCATGGCCTGGGCTATGCTGGGGGATGCTGGGCTGTGGGAGCCCAGAGGAGGTACCTGGGAAACCCTGTCCCCTTCCTGTACTGCAACACACACAGGCTCAACCCTCCCTCACCCCACCCCCAATACACACACACTAGGGCTGTCCAGAGTACGGGAGTGTTTGAACTCAGAGCCTCTCACCACCCTCCTGGCAGCTCCAAGGCAGAGCTTCACACCCGGAGCCCCAGTTTCCTCCCGTGGGGAATGGGGGAACAAGTAATTTTATCAGCCAAAGACAGTGGCGGGTGGTGGGGAGAACATGGTGCTTGGAATCAGGAGCCTGGGGTTGGAGTTCCATTCTGTCACTCACACTATGGAACCTCCATACGTTTCTTCATCCGACCTCAGTTTACTCATCTGTAAAACAGGATCGTGAATCCCTGTTTCCTTATGGAGCACCCGGCTCTGGGGAGCCCCTTAAGTTACCCTATGGTGCCTGGAAAAGCCCAGAAAAGGACAGAGGCTGGGCCTGAGGGGCCCACTTCAAGGAGCCTGGGATGGGGAAGCAGCTGTCGGAGACCCAGACAAACTGCCAGGGAGGCTGTAGCTCCAGGCCTGTTCCCAGAGTTGGACAGGCGCCAAGCCCGATCAGCTGCCTCCGGAAATGCTTCTCGTGGCTTGGCTCAGAACCACACTTTCACTGGGCTCTGGGGGTCCGGAAGCAGGCAGGTTTGTCCCACCCCACCTGCCAAGTAGGTGCCTGACAGAGCAGTGAGCTTGGCCCCACCGCTGGGCTGCTGGGAGCAACACACCCCATCTGAAATGTGTGCCAGGCCTTGTGTGCTGGGCAGAGTACCACGGACATGTCCACTGTGCCAGGTTCTAACCAGCAGGCCTCAGCCCTGACTGTACATTGGAACCCAGTGCTCAGGTTGCCATGTCTAATAAAATGGTGATCTCTGGAGGAGACCCAGGCATCAGTATTTTTAAAGCTCCCCGGAGAGTCCAACCTGCACCCAGAGATCCGGGAATCTGCATTTTTCCCAGTCATCCAGGTGAAGCCAGCAAAATTCTTCTAAGCAGCCCACAACCTGGAAGGCGAAATCACCGCCCAGGCCCTGTGTTGGGCAGGATTCGACCGCCGAGGCGCCCTGTGCCAGCACCAACCACCCGTCAAGGTTGCTGAGAGGGAGAGAGAAGCCACCGCCTGGGCCGGGCTACAGCGCCCCCTGGTGGTCGGCGGACGCAGACCCGGGAGGACTCGCTTTGCACAGGTAATAGCGCTGAGTTCTTAACCTATCTCTTGTCATTAGTCCCTGGGGAAATATTCCTGCAAGGAATTGCTGGAGGACCATTTTGGAGACAGTCAGAAAAACGAAGGTTACACATCCAGACAGCTCTCCTAACATTTAAGAGGCTCTCTGGGCTAGCCCATATCTCAACCCCATTCTCTGGCATTCACCCAACATTACAGTCACATTTCCTCAATCTATTCTTTCTTAAGGTGGGAATAACTGATATGAGCTGGGAGGTCCTGTTTTCTGCCGGTTTTAATAGCAGGAAATAAGGGGGTGTGCAGCATTTGCCAGGGTGGGAGGGGCTTGTGGGCTTCAGGAGTCCCACTGATGCCCTTGGCCTCATTCCAGCAGGCTGGGGGTTTGTACCTCTGCAGCCCACCATGCACCTGCCTCCTCCTCCTCCTTGGCCCCCTCCTGCATCCTGACAGTACCCAGAAGATGACCTTAGACTGTCCTGTGTGAGACTAAGAGGCTGCAGGGCTGGGTTTGGTTCCTCTGAGTCCTGACCACCCTCCCCAGCACCTCATCTCCTTGAGGCTGGGGAGGGGGGAGGTACACACAGCTGAAAACATGGAACCTGGTAACAAAGAAGGGGAAGGGGGCAAAGAAAGGCCCCCGAATGTGTGAGCCAGGCATGAGTCCGTGTGGCCCAGGTTAGGCCAGCCCCATGAGTTTGGGGCCCTGAGGCACTCCCTGGTCTTTCACATGATTGAGTTCAGCTCTCACTAGCTGTAGCCTCAGCAAGTTAAGTCTTTGGAAGTTTAATATCAGCCCCCAAATCAGGCTTCTTAAGTGGCCTTAGAATACCCCCAGCCTCTCTTTTCCTGCTGTGAAGTACGTACTCTGAAGGCCCTCATACTTGCTGCTCAGCAGGTGTTTTTCTTCTGAGAGGGGAGTGTAGCTTTCTATTGATTTCACCTGTGGTGATAGACACGCGCTGTGGGTGGGGCGGCAGTGTTGGGCTCTGTTCCCGAACTCGTGCATTCCTTCTTGGCACAAGTGCCTGCTCTGTGCCAGCAGCTCAATGGGCATCACTTGGAGCTGTCACTCAACAGCATGATCTAGCACTCACTGTGTGCGACTTAAGAGCTCATGACAATGGCACTGTGGGTCCAGCACTGTGCTTGATGCTTTCTCTGCGTTGTTGACAGCAGTTAACCCTCACAACAACCCTGTGAGGAAATGACTGTTGGTCTCCCCATTTGACAAATCAGCAAACAGGCTCTGAGAAATTAAGGAATCTGTCCAGTAGCTCTGGGTTGGGGAGATGAGCACAGTCTCCCGGACCTGCTCAGGAGATATCAGGGAGAACACAGCGTCTCTTATCCTGGTCCTCAGAGGCAGCAGGAAGAAGGAAGGTGAGCCTGGTGGCAGGCAGGGACAGTGGAGGGTAGCCCGTGGGGAGAAGGCAGGCTGACTTGGAGCTACAAGGACCCTTGGAGATCATGGATCTTCAGTGGGTAACTCCATGGATCCATAGTGGAAAACTGAGGCTAGAGATGGGAAAGGGCTAGGCCAGGGTAGCACAGGGAGACGCTCACAGGGAGCAGCCAGGTGTGTTCCCAACCTTCTTTCTCCTATAGGGCAGAAGCCTGGCTCCTTCTCCTTTCTGCCCACTGCAGACTCATGCTGAGCCTGGCACACCGCGGGCGGTCGCTAAATGTTGATGAATGAGCACAGGTGAGTGAGTGAACTGGAAGTGTCCACTGAGCACTTTCTACACTCCCAGCACAGTCCTGCCCCTCACTCTGCTCCCCTCCCCCTTCTCTGGTATGGGGAGGGGGCAAGGGCAAAGGTCAGGAGAGGTGGCTGCCAGTCTTGTCTTGGGGCATTAGCGGCAGCAGGTAACCAAAGCCCAGGGACCTCAGATGCCAATGTCCACCAGCTGGTGGTGGTGGAGACTCACGGCCCCAGCTGAGGGTTGGGCTCTTGTTCAAGAGCAAGGCAGCAGCGGCTGGCCACAGCCCATTAGAAACCTGCCATCAGTAGTATTGGCAAGGCCTCTCTGAGCCACTTCCTGGGTTTTAAATCATGAATTCAGAAACAGTTAAGCCATGAGACACACTTTGTATCAATAACAAGTTAAAAAGAACACACATCACAAAATACTTGCATTGAATTAAAAATAGATCTTGTTAGCTGAATTATTCTTGAATGTCCTGTTTGGAAACAAGGAATGGTTTAAAAAAAAAAAAAAAAAAAAAAAAAGACAGTCTTTAAACCCTGGCTCAGGTTTGCTATAGCTGGATATCAAATGCCCGTGTTTATATTGGACTCATACCAGCCTACTATGTGCCAGGAGGTGACAGGATTTAACATCATCTGCCTAGCCCTTTCCCATCTCTAGCCTCAGTTTTCCACTATGGATCCATGGAGTTCCCCACTGAAGATCCATGATCTCCAAGGGTCCTTGTAGCTCCAAGTCAGCCTGCCTTCTCCCCACCCTGGCTGCCCTCCACTGTCCCTGCCTGCCACCAGGCTCACCTTCCTTCTTCCTGCTGCCTCTGAGGACCAGGATAAGAGACGCTGTGTTCTTGTGGCCAAACCTAGGATGCAGGCTTGGAGACGGATCTGAGTCTGCAGTAGCCCACTCCACCCCCAGCTGCTACTTGGCCTCTTTAGCCTCTGTTTCCTCACCTGTAGCTTGTGCATAATAGTACCAGCTTTGTAGGGTTGTTAGGCCGATGCATGAAAAACAGTTGGTGCGTCCTGCACATAATAAGTACTCAGGAAATCTAAGACTATTGTTCTTATCCTTAACTCTGTGAACATTTTCTGTGTCTTCGTGTGTGTTTGCCTTAACAACGCTTAGCGATGCTGTAGGCTGGGCCAGACTAGTAGCATTCAGGAGTCCTGTAGAAAGGGGACACAACAGGAGACTAGACCAGGAACCCGAGGTGGATTTCTGTAGCAAAATACAGGTTCATCCACTTTCACCTGCTTCGACACAGATAAAATCTAAGCCCATGTGAAGGGGAACAGCCCATGCGGTGATGAAACTGTGCAGAGCAGTGGCTGAGCTCAGGGCTGCAAACTTCTGTGAAGGGCATGGACTGGCAGGGGTGAGAGCGCCAGGCCAGGACACTGGCTTCTTCCGGGGGAGGGGAAGGGAGGTGGTGAGGAAAAGGCCTGGGGTTCCATCTGGAATGTTTTGCCTCTTTGAAAAAATCTGAAGAATGTAAGAGAAACCTTTAGAGGTTCATAGAGCTCAGTGGAGGGCCTGCGGATGCTTATTTTCATCTCTGTGCTTAATGTTCAAAACGTTTCGTAATTGTTAAGAAGTGTTATTTCAAGAACAGGTAGGCGTTCTGTCTCTTGACCTGACTGCTGGATGCCCGGCATCCCTTTAAAGTGGTCTGTTGTTATACTGTCCATTTGTCCTACGTGCTCTTCTTTATGGAGGTGACATTTCGGTTTTTTAAAGTTAAAAAGAATGAGTAGGCGAGAGGCTGGAGTCAGGGAAGCAGTCCCAAACAGGAACGGGCAGGAGCCAAGGCCTAGGAGCCCGGCAGAGCCCCAAGTGTGCGGGCCCTGGGATTCTGAGCCCAAGGATGGCGGTCCCCTGAGGGGCAGCCCTGCTCGCAGCCCTGGCCTGCGTGGGTCAGGCTCTCTGCTCCAGGCTTTCTGCTCTCTGCCCGTCTCAGGCCTGCGTGAACCTAGGTAGAAAGTGAGCTCTCCTCTCAGGAGAGGCGCCAGCAGGAGGTGAGATCAGTTGCAGGTGGGGGTCATTGCGAGCCTGGTATTTCTTGTTGGAAGTGGCAGAGGCGGCTGTGCTAATGGGGGAACACATGGCAGCAGCAGTGTGACAGTGACAATTGGGCTGGAAGGAGAGCGGAGTGGCCCTGGGCCGAGGTGCAGAGGAAGCTGCCTTCATGGACTCCGTAGGCTTTTCAGGGCTTTCAAAGATTGGGGGAGGCACAGCACGGTCAAGGGCGATGGGAAAGTTGCGTTTCTCCAGGGGAAGTCAGAAACAAGCTTCAAGAAGTTGTTCCTAAACCTACCCCGGTGTTCTTTCTGCATCGGCAATGGGAAGTCGCTCTCCATGGGGTGCTGTGTGGGCACAGGGAAGGAGGAGACACCTGACATCAGGGCAAAGGCTGAGCGGTTTATCTGACAAGTAACCTTATTAAGAAAACTCCTAGACATAAAGAAAAGCGTAGAGACTGATGCTGCCCAGACTAAGAAATAAAACATCAGTGATAAAATTGTCACCCTTTGTACCCCTGTCCCACACACAACCCTTATTTCCCTTGCGTTTTTCTGGAGAGAACCAGGCCCTGCTTTAGTATGTGGAGCATTTCTCTGCACCACAGGCTAGGGGCGTCTCTAAACATATCTAAAGCATTGTTTTGCGTGTGTTTAAGCTTCATATAAATAGTGATCTGTGCTCAGAGGATCCTTCTGCCACCAGGTTTCCTCTGGCATGCTTCTGAACTTGGCTTTTGCAAAGCCCTATAGCTCAAGTGCATTAGTTTTCATTTTGACCTATTCAAAGTGTACAATTCAGTAATTTTCAGTATATTCATAGAGTTGTGCGATTGCCACAATTTTAGAACTGTTTCATCATCCAAAAAAGAAACCCCATACCCTTTAGCCATCACCCGTCCCCCAATTCTCCCATAGCTTCAGCCCTAGGCAACCACTACTCTGCTTTCTGACTGTATAGATTTGCCTATTCAGGACATTTCACGTAAATAGAATCATACAATATGTAATCTTTTGTGACTGGTTCCTTTTCATGGTTGTATGATATTCCATCACATAAACTTACCACTATTTATTTATCCAAATGGATGATGTAGAATCTTTCTTTCAGCCAAGATGGAGTAAAAGGATTATATTTACCTTCCTGCCTATAAACAAAAACAAAACCAAAAAACCTAAGGAAAAGATAAAATCAAGACATCAGGCAACAAAGGGAGGTACAGTACTCTCTGAGAGATGGGAAACAAAGGAGATGAGGCCTGTGATTGCCCCAGCTTTATTGCCTGGAGACAGTCACACTGAGGCCCAGGGAGGTAGAGCCAGTGGACTCCCTAAGTTGAGAAGACAGGTGTGAGTTCAGGGAAGCCAAGGTGGTAGAATTCACAGTGCAGCCTGTTGGAGCTGGGAGAGCTGCAGAGGGCCCTCCCTGAGTACTCAGCGGAGTACTCCTTAGAGCATGCGAGGAAACTCCAGTTGGAGGAAAGAACCATTGAATGGATGAGAGGGAACAATCTTCCACTCACACAGGGGTGGGAACAGAGCCTGTTCTCAGCAGCCCGACTGGAAAACCTCATGATTCAGGGTGATTGTATAGAGTACCCAGAGGGTACTGCATCCTAGAACAAAGCCCAGGATTATTTATGGGAATACAAAAAAATCCAGTACCCAATTGGGTAAAATTCACAATGCCTGGTATCCAATCAAAAATTACCACGCATGAAAAGAAACTGGAGAAATATCAATCAGTTAAAACTGACCCCAAACCAATACAAATATTAAAATTAGCAGACAAGGACATTAAAACAGTTATTGTAACTGTATTCCATATGTTCAAAAAGTTAAGTAGAGAATGACTAGGTGGAGCAGGGGATTTTTAGGGCAGTGAAACTATTCTGTGTCATTGTATCGTGCAGTGTGTAATGATGGATACATGTCCATTTGTTCAAACCCAGAGAATGTACAACACTAAGAGTCAACTTGAATGTAAACTATGGACTCTGGGTAATAATGAAGTATCAATGTAGGTTCATCAACTGTACCACTCTGGTGAGGGAATGTTGATACTGAGGGTCATTATGCATGTGTGGGGGCAGGGAGTATATAGGAACTCTACCTTCCACTAAATATGCTGTGAACCTAAAACTGCTCTAAAAAATAGAGCCTATTTTTTTAAAGAGAGATTGGAAGGCGGGGGGAGGGAGAGAGAGAGAGAGAGAGAGAGAGAGAGAGAGAAACATCTATTGGCTGCTGCCTGCACACCCTCTACTAGGGATCGAGCCCACAACCTGGGCATGTGCCCTGATGGGGAATTGAACAGGTGACCTCTCTGTGCATGGGACAATGCTCAACCAACTGAGCCACACTAGCTAGGGCTAGAGGCTTATTTTTTTTTTTTTTTAAGTTAAGCAGAGATATGGAGATATAAAGAAAAGACCCCAATCACACTTCTAGAGATGAAAACTATGTCTGAGATGAAAAATATGCTAGATGGGATTAACAGCAGATTAGACACTGCAGATAAAAAGATTAGTAAATTAGAAGATATAGCAATAGATAGTATCCAAAATGAAACCCAGAGAGGAAAAAAGAATTTTAAAAAAATGAACAGAGCACCAGAGAGTTGTGGTACAATTTTTAGCATCCTAATACTTATGTAAGTGGAATCTCTGAAGGCAGAAGGGATGATGGTACAGAAAAAATACTGGCAGAAATAGCCTGGCTGGTGTGGCTCAGTGAACTGAGCATCATCCCATGGACTGAGAGGTCCTGGTTCAATTCCTGGTCAGGGCACATGCCTGGGTTGTGGGCTTGATCCCCAGTAGGGGGTGTGCAGGAGGCAGGCCAGTCAATGTTTCTACCTCTCTTTCCCTTTTAAAAGAATCAACAAAAACATATTTTTAAAAAATTGTTTAAAGCAAAAATACTGGCTGAAATAATGGCAGACAAATTTCTGGTTTCAATGAAAACTAAAATCTATGATATAGATCCAAGAAGCTCAACGAATCCCAAGCACAATAGACACAAGGCAAACTACACCAAAGCACATCATTAAAACAAACAAACAAACAAAACGGTGATAAAGAGAAAATCTTAAAAGAACCAAAGAAAAACATGTTACAGACAGAGGAACAAAAATAACGATGACAACAGATTTTGCTTTTGAAATAATACAAGTGACACGGTGGGGACAAATCTTAAAAATACTGAAAGAGATTCCAAAATGGCAGCAGAGTGAATGGAAGCTACACAGACCATCTCCCAGGACCAAACTGGAAATACAACTAAAATAAAGACAAATGGTCGGGAAAAAGCAACAGAAAAGCAGCTTGCGAGGACGATACAACCAGGGACACTGAATCGATCCTGGTAGGATTGCGGAGGCGCGAGAGGGGGGCTGGGAGCCCACGGACAGCAGCGGCCTTAGCCGTGAGCAGCACCCGCCCTCGGGGTTAAAGCCCGAGCGGCTCCACCATGCAGAGCCGGGACAGAGCGCTAAATAGCCGCAGCCACTCACCTGGGCTCCGGCAGAGGGAGGGCAGACTGGACTGGAACTGTGTGGGGACACTCGGGATTTGGAGGGCGCTCAGAGCTTTTGCTGACGGTGGCCATCTTACTCCTTCCCAGGGCTCTGGGGAGAGGCGGCAGCCCCTCCCTCGGAGATCCAGCCACACCCTAGTGGGCCATTGAAATGCAAACTGAGGCTCATTAACTACCAGCATCTGCCCTACCCCCTGGAAATCCTCTCACGCTGAACACCTGAGGGAGGTTTTCATTCAACTGAGAACCCAAGGCTCTTCAAGTAACTGGGACTAATAGCCTCTAGGCAAAAAGCTAGAGGATAACTGAACCTTTTCTGGGCTTGCAAATCTACCCAGGAAAGTAAGACTCGACAGTGGTGTATAACGTGGGTCCTCCCACGCTCATCCAAACCCAGTACAGGGAGCCACAAACAGCAGAACACCAACATCCACAGGGAAAATTTGGCAGGCTCCAAAAACCACTGAGATAGCAAAAATGGTGAAACAAAGATTCAGATGCCAAATGAAAGAACAAGAGACCTCCACCGAAGATGAGATAAATGAAATGGAGTTAAGCAAGTTAACAGAACTAGAATTCAGAGCCATGATCTTGAGGAAGCTCAACAGCATGTGTAAGGACATCAACACCATGAGCAAAGACATAGAAATATTGAAAATAAACCAATTGGAAATGAAGACTGGCATAGCAGAAATGAAGAACACATTGGAAGGACTAAACAGCAGAGTAGAAGAAGCTGAGGACCGGATCAGTGAATTAGAAGACAGGGTAGAAAAAATCAACCAATCAGAAAACCAAAAGGAAAAAAAATGAAAAAACAGGAAGACAGCTTAAGAGAACTGTGGGACAACTGGAAACGTAATAATATTCGCATCATGGGAGTCCCCAAAGAAGAAGAAAATGAGAAAGGGTTAGAGAATATATTTGAAGAAATAGTGACAGAAGATTTCCCTAATTTGGTGAAGGAAGAAGGCATTCAAGTTCAAGAAGCACAGAGAGTCCCAAGTAAGAAGAACCCAAACAGGCCCACACCAAGACACATAGTAATTAAAATGCCAAAAATTAAAGACAAAGAGAGAATCCTAAAGGCAGCAAGAGCTAAGCAACACATTACCTACAAAGGAACCCCCATAAGGCTATCAGCTGACTTCTCAATAGAAACACTACAGGCCAGAAGGGAATGGCATGAAATAAAGTCATGAAAACAAGGATCTGAACCCAAGACTACTCTACCCAGTAAGGCTATCATTCAAAATAGAAGGTCAAATAAAGAGCTTCCCAGACAAAAAAAGGCTAAGGGAATACATTAGCACCAAACCAGCACTGCAAGAAATGTTAAAAGGACTGCTGTAATTAGTAGAAGAAATAGAAAGGAAAACAGAACCACACTAAACAAAAATGGCAATAAATAAGTACATATTAATAATCACCTTAAATGTAAATGGACTGAATGCCCCGATCAAAAGACACAGAGTAGCAGATTGGATAAGAAAGCATGACCCATATATATGTTGTTTACAAGAGACCCACCTCACAACAAAAGACTCACATAGGCTGAAAGTGAAGGGATGGGAAAAAATCTTCCAAGCAAACAGAAAGGAAAAAAAAGCTGGGGTAGCAATACTCATATCTGATAAAATAGATTTCAAAATGAAGGCCATAACTAGAGACAAAGGTCACTACATAATATTGAAAGGATCTATCCAACAGGAAGATATAACCTTTGTAAACATATATGCACCCAATATAGGAGCACCAAAATACATTAAAAATCTTCTGGAGGACTTCAAAGGAGAAATCGACAGCAATACAATCATAGCAGGGGACTTCAACACCCCGCTGACATCACTGGATAGATCCTCTAGACAAAAAATTAACAAGGAAACAGAGACTCTAAATGAAGCACTAGACCAAATGGATTTAATAGATATTTATAGAGAATTACACCCCAAAACTACAGAATTCACATTCTTCTCAAGTGCACATGGGACATTCTCAAAGATAGACCACATGTTAGGACACAAACGAAGCCTCTACAAGTTCAAGAAGATTGAAATCATATCAAGCATCTTTTCAGATCACAATGGCATGAAACTAGAAATCAATTGCAACAAGAACATGCAAAAACATATGAACACATGGAGGCTAAATAGCATGTTACTGAACAATGAATGGGTTACCGAGGAGATCAAGGAAGAAATTAAAAACTTTCTGGAAACCAATAAAAATGAACACACAACAACACAAAATCTATGGGATGCAGCAAAAGCAGTTCTGAGAAGGAAGTTCATAGCACTACAGGCCTACCTCAAGAAACAAGAAAAATTTCTAATAGACTTTCTAACCTCACAACTTAAAGAACTAGAAAGCAAACAAAAAGAAAACCCCAGAGCAAGTAGAAGGAAGGAAATAGTAAAGATCAGAGCAGAAATAAATAACATAGAGATCAGAAAAACAATTCAAAGGATCAATGAAACAAAGAGCTGGTTTTTTGAAAAGATAAACAAGATTGATGGACCCTTAGCTAGACTCACCAAGAAACAAAGAGAGAGAACCCAACTACACAAAATCAGAAATGAAAGAGGAGAAGTAACAACTGGCACCACAGAAATACAAAGGATCGTTACCAAATACTATGAACATTTATATGGCAACAAATTCGACAATCTAAGCGAAATAGACAAATTTCTAGAAACACATAGTTTCCCAAAACTGGACCAGGAAGAGATAGAAAACTTGAACAGACCAATAACAACGAAGGAAATTGAAGATGTAATGAAGACTCTCCCAGCAAACAAAAGCCCAGGCCCGGACGGCTTCACAGGGGAGTTTTACCGAACTTTCAAAGAAGAACTAACACCCATTCTTCTCAAACTATTTCTAAAAATTCAAGAAGGAAGACTTCCAAACTGGTTTTATGAGGCCAGCATAATTCTAATTCCAAAACCAGAAAAAGACACTACAAAGAAAGATAACTACAGGCCAGTATCCCTGATGAACATAGATGCCAAAATCCTAAACAAAATACTAGCAAATCGGATCCAGCAATACATCAAAAAAATTATTCACCATGACCAAGTGTGATTCATCCCAGGGATGCAAGGCTGGTTCAATATTCGCAAATCAATAAATGTGATACACCACATAAACAAAATGAAAGATGAAAACCACATGATCATATCAATAGACGCTGAAAAAGCATTCGACAAAATCCAGCACCCATTTCTGATAAAAATGCTCAGCAATTTGGGAATAGAGGGATCGTATCTTGATATAATAAAGGCCATATATGAAAGACCTACAGCCAACATCATAATCAATGGGCAAAAACTAAAAACATTTCCCTTAAGAACAGGAACAAGACAGGGATGCCCACTTTCGCCACTGTTATTTAACATAGTACTGGAAGTCTTAGCCACAGCAATCAGACGTGAAGAAAAAATAAAAGGAATCCAAATTGGAAGGGAGGAAGTGAAGCTGTCATTATTCGCAGATGACATGATATTATACATAGAAAACCCTAAAGACTCCATCAAAAATCTACTAGACCTAATAAATGAATTTGGCAAAGTAGCAGGATACAAAATTAACGTCAAGAAATCAACGGCATTCTTATACACCAATGATGAACTCACAGAAAGAGAAACTAAAAAAACAATCCCATTTACCATTGCGGCAAAAAAATTAAGATACCTAGGAATAAACTTAACCAAAGAAGTAAAGGATCTATTTGCAGAAAACTACAGGACATTGAAAAAATAAATAGAGGGAGATATAAAAAAGTGGAAGCTAATACCATGTTCATGGATTGGAAGAATTAACATCATTAAAATGTCCGTATTACCCAAAGCAATCTATAGATTCAATGCAATCCCCATCACAATACCAATGACATATTTCACAGAACTAGAACAAATACTCCAAAAGTTCATATGGAACCAAAAAAGACCCCGAATAGCTGCAGCAATCTTGAAAAAGAAGGACAAAGTAGGTGGGATCACAATACCAGATATCAGGTTATACTACAAAGCTACTATAATCAAAACAGCCTGGTACTGGCACAAGAACAGGCATATAGACCAGTGGAACAGAACAGAGAATCCGGAAATTGACCCAAGACATTATGCTCAATTAATATTTGACAAAGGTGGCAAGAGCATACAATGGAGCAAAGACAGCCTCTTTAATAAATGGTGCTGGGAAAATTGGACAGCTACATGCAAAAAAATGAAACTAGACCATCAACTTACACCATACACAAGAATAAACTCAAAATGGGTAAAAGACTTAAATGTGACTCGTGAATCCATAAAAATCCTAGAAGAAAATGTAGGCAACAAAATTTCAGACATCATACGCAGCAGAATCTTCACTGATACATCACCTAAGGCAACAAAACAAAGGAAAAAATGAACACACGGGACTACATCAAACTAAAAAGCTTCTGCACAGCAAAAGAAACAACCATCAAAACGGAAAGGGAACCCACTGTATGGGACAGCATAATTGCCAATGATACATCAGATAAGGGGTTAATCTCCAAAATATATGGAGTGCTCATACAACTCAACAAAAGGAAGACAAAGAACCCAATTAAAAAATGGGCAGAGGAACTAAATAGACACCTCTCCAAACAGGACATACAAATGGCTAAGAGACATATGAAGAAATGCTCAACATCACTAATCATCAGAGAGATGCAAATTAAAACAACAATGAGGTATCACCTCACACCTGCCAGAATGGCCGCCATCAACAAATCATCAAACAACAAGTGTTGGCGAGGGTGTGGAGAAAAGGGGACTCTAGTACACTGCTGGTGGGAATGCAGACTGGTGCAGCCACTGTGGAAAACACTATGGTGTTACCTCAAAAAATTAAAAATTGAATTGCCATTTGACCCAGTGATCCCACTTCTAGGAATATACCCTAAGAAACCTGAAACACCAATCAGAAAGAATATATGTACTCCCATGTTCATAGCAGCACTATTTACAATAGCTAAGATCTGGAAACAGCCCAAGTGTCCATCAGTGGATGAATGGATAAAAAAGCTGTGGCACATATACACAATGGAGTACTATGCAGCTGTAAGAAAGAAAGATCTCTTATCCTTTGAGACGACATGGAGGGACCTCGAGAATATTATCCTAAGCGAAACAAGCCAATCAGAGAAAGACAAATACTACATGATCTCACTCATTTGTGGAATATAATAAACATAACAGTCTGGGGAACAGGTGGTCCCAGAGATGTGAAAGTAGGGTACAGACTGACAACCCTCAGAAGAGGGGATGGGGGGAGGGAAGAGATAAACCACAGAACTTATGCGCGTGTATGCATAACTGATGGACATGGACAACATAGCTGGGGAAAGGGTGGAGGAGGGTGTCAATGGGGGAAAAAGGAGAAACATCTGTAACAAAAATAAATTAATAAATAAATTAAAAATAAATAAATAAATAAATAAATAAATAAATAAATAAAATCAATAAATAAAATCAATAAAGAAAAAAAAAATACTGAAAGAAGAGAACACAGAGTCAATCCAGAATTCTGCGGCCGGCACAGGTGTCAGTTTTTCAGACGTCTCAACCTGAGATCATTCATCTCCAGCATCTATAGAAAATGTTCAAGGAAGTCCTTCCGGCAGAAGAAAACTTATTCCAGATGTAAATACAGAACTACCCCAAGGAACAAAAAACACCAGAAGCAGTAACTACAGGGGTGAACTGTTATCTGGAATTGCAGAGGCAGGCAAACAACTTCCAGAGGTCATGTGATTTGACATTCCTTTATAAAAGTAAATGTCATGAGTGCTGTAGGGGTGCCACAAGGCAGGAAAACTGTTTCTGTGTAGATAATGAAATGCAGGAAATCTTCAGCAATGCATTTGTGCAAGGAACTTGCTCAACCACCAACATGAAGTTTTCTCAGGTCGATGAACTCGGGTGCTGTTCCTGTCTCAATTACCCACTTTGCTGGGCAGCCGTGGATGTAGCATCTGCTCCGTACAAAGCACTGCACCTGGCTATGTGGAGAAAATAAAGATGAACCAGAAAATCACCCAGGTCTTAAGGATTTCACAATCTAAACGAATGGCCATGACGGAAGGCAACGGATACAATTGCCTTATGAGAGGAGGAAACACACAGGAGGGAGGTTTCTCTCAACCAGAGATCTAAGGAGGCCATTTCTTTGGTAACCCTCCAAAGCATGAGACTTTAGAAATGTTTAGTAAAGAAAGGCTAAATCTTGCCCTGGCTGGTTTAGCTCAGCGGTTAGAGTGTCGTCCCATGGACCAGAGAGACCCGGGTTCGGTTCCCGCTAAGGGCACGTACCTTGGTTGCAGTTTCTCCCCGGCCCTGGTTGGGGTCATGTGGGTGACAGCCACTCGATGTGCCTCTCTCATATGGATGTTTTTCTCTCTCTCTTCTTCTAGCTCTATCTGAAGATAGATGCAAAAATGTCCTCGGGTGAGGATTAAAAAAATAATAATAATGATTTAAAAAAAAAAAAAAGAAAGGCTGAATCTCATTTGTCATTTGTTGGCAACTTCTAATTAAAATATTAAAATTTTGGTTATAATAGTAAACATTTTGCTTCCTCCCTCCTTTCTGTTACCCTACTGTGTTTGAAACTGGAGAGGGAGGGAGAGGGAACACGGGACACAGACAACGGGATGTGAAGGGCAGAGCAGAGGAAGCTCATTTTCGCCATAAAATGTCCAGATGAACTATCTCCAGATGTGGCCGGCGAGCCGGTGAGTGGCTTCGGAAGTTCTGACCACACAGTGGACTCGCGTGCAGATTTCTCAGATGAGAACAGAAAGACAATGTTTTCGGTTTGGGAGGCTTAGGACCTGTGGGAAGTCTGATTACTTTTATACTTCAAGTATTTCAGAAGCTTATTTTCTTTCTGTTTGCTCTTGGTTTAGCAGACCCTTTTCTGAGAATTTTAGCCTGTCTTGTCTTGGCTGAAAAAAGCCACAGAAAGGTTGGGTGTGGGCCTGGGACATGTAGCGCTCTCCCACCCTGTCCTCAGCCAGGCTGGGGAAATCCTGGACCGGAGGACATGGATTAGGGCTGGTTCGGCCTTGGATTCCTCTGTGCACAGGACTTGGGCAGTGAAAAGCATTCAATAAAAATATTGGTGGAGAAGGAAAAAGAGAAGTTCCTCTTCCTGCAAAAGTAAAAATGAAAGCCTTTCCAGGCAGAGCTGGGGCCTAAATGATGAAGTAAGCATTCACCCCCCTCCTACATGTGCCTCTTGTCAAACTCCGTGCACTGCTGCCCAAGTAGGCTGTGCTCTCCTCCTGGAGGCCTTGCCCCCGCCACGCAGCTTGCCCTCAGTCAAAGCCCATCCTACCCAGGGCTTGGCCTGGAGGCCATCCCCTCCCAGTCTTCTGGTCCCCTCCCCCGCCGCCACCACTGAGCTCTCTCTTCCACCTCCTTGGTCCCCATTTTCTTCCTGTTGCCAAACTGACTTGTGTTTTCCTCTGCCTTAGGCATTCAAGCTCCAGCCCAGACTGGGGAGGGATAGGAGGCAGAAGAGGAAGTGGGAGAGACTGTGGAGGAACTGAGAGAAGCGGCCCCACGCTTTCAGAGCAAGAGGGAGCGGGTTTGAGGTGAGGCCAGAGGGGGCAGGAGGAGGGCATTCAGGGTTGGGCTTAATCCAGTGAGGGGGTGGGGAGGTGTCTGAACAGGAGAGTGCTGTGTCAGGTTCTGGAGGGTTCCCTTGGGCTGCTGTGTAGAGAATGACCCAGGGGATGGGGGTGGGGGGTCAAGAAGCAGCTGGAGGCCATTAACTGTTGCTCTGTGCAGGGACAGATGATGGGGTCTGGACCAGGATGAGGGCAGAAGGTGACACATCTGGGATCGTTTAGGAAGTAAAATCTACAGGACCTGGAGTTATTGGGAGAGCCCTGTGTGATTACGAGGACGCTTCCTTTGTCCCAGTGTGCATCTTGCAATTTCGATGCTGTGTGACTGCAGCCCCGGGTCTCTGGTCCATGAGTCCACCTGTCCCCAGCCCTACAGGTAGGGATGCAGACTCCTCCTCCACATGGCCACTGCCTACTGCACAGTGATGCACTTGGGCCTCTGGATGCAGAGAGACCGGCTGACTGTTGAGGCCCATGTCCCTGAAAGCAGCTGCAAGGAAATTTTTCGTGGGCTCTAAAGTTACATTGTGTACACTTGTAAGTGAGTTATATCTCCATGAAGCTGTTGAAAAAGGACAGCTGTTAAGCAGCATCCCGAGCTGCGGCAGGTGGAGTCCCGAGCTTCCTGAGTGTTGTGGTCACACAGAGCCCCGTGCTGAATGCCACCAGCCCTGCCAGGTGCCCTTGCTTACGACTTGCTAGGCAGTACAACTGTCTTCTGAGCCCTTAGCTCCCTAGCATTGCGCTAACAACATTCCTGCGTCCCTTATTTTGTTCTCACAGCAGCTTTGTGAGGGGCCTGTCGTTATTTTCATTCATCAGACGAGAAAACCGAGGCTTGGGGAGATGACTTCCTTGTCAGGCTCAGCCTCACTTGAGTGGCTTGGGGACTGTGAGAAGTGACCAGGGAACCCCCACCCCCACCTCCACCCCTCCATTGCCCCATCCCATGTAGGCTGTGTGCTGGTATGAAGAAAATTGGTCTCTGGCCTCCCCTCTCTGCCAGCTGGGCTGGGGAGCCTTTCTTTCGGACCAGGAAAGTTTGTCCTGAGGCTGCTGTGGGCCATGCTGACCTCCTGCTCAGCTGCTTGAGCCCTGAGGTCTGGCCAGGCCTTTCTGGCTGAGAGGTCAGGCCATGGAGAGCCTCGGGCACTCTGTCCCGGCTTCTCGTCCTTTCTGGCTAGGGGCTGAGGGAAAATGACAGGTTCCTCGGACTCTCACGAGGGTCCAGCTGACTGTCTTCTAGCACATTCTGCACTAAGTGTATTCTGCACTAAGTCTACTGAGCAAAAAAAAAGAGGAGGAAGTTTCAGGGGCTCACCATAGACCCTGGATCCCGAAATGTCCCAGCTTCCTGTACACTTGCTGTCCCAGGACTGCAGGTGACTGGGTAAGGCCCCCTAGCCTGCAACCTCCGCTCCCCCCCAAGGCCTTATCTTTTCCTTCACAAGCCGCGTGGGACTATGAGAGGCTGGCAGGCTGGAGGAGGACAGCTGCCTCTCCTGCCCAGGTCCTGGGGGCCATGGCTGCCCAGTGTACATAGGCCCACCCTAGCCTCCCTGCAGGTCTGGGCCTGTGCCCATGGTTCAGGTGCCCTTGTCTCACCATTGCTTCTCTGCGAGGGCCTGTATGCAACTTCGCTGACGGACCTACAGGATCTGAGCTCCCTCCACACTCCCCACAGACATTGTCCTTCAGAACCCAAGACCCTTCTTCAGGGGGCCTGCTGCACAACCCCTTCTACAGGGAGCCCCAAGGGCAATAGGGTAAAAGACTGGGATCGCTGGAGTATTAGAGACCTAAGTTTCAGTCCCAGCTCTACCCCTTACTGTGCTGGAGTAACTGGTGTATTCTCTGAGCTCATCTGTAAAATGGGGATAGTCCTGTTGTTAAGGACCAAATTAAGATGTGTGCACATAAAGCACTGGCTTGCAGGTGTTGTCATGTCACCTTCCCCTCCCACTCCTGCTGCTCACTGTTCTCTGCTGGCTGCCGCCAATAGCCCCTCCTACAGGCCTCTCCCTCCTACTGGGGTGCTGTTCAAGGCATTGCAGTACCAGGGAAGACCACCAGGTGACACTCTGGCTCCCTCTCCCAGGACTGCTGCTTTCCTTCCTCTTCCATGGTTTACTGTTGTTATTTTGGATTAGTCATGTGCCCCTTAACAATGGGATGCCTTCTGAGAAATGCATCCTTAGGTGATTTTGCCATTGTGCAAACATCACAGAGTGTACGTACAAACCCTAAATGGTATGTATACTTTTTTTTTTATCCTCACCTGAGGATTTTATCTTCAGATAGAGCGGGAGGAAGAGAGGGAGGAAGAGAGAGAAACATCGCCATGAGAGAGACACATGGACTGGTTGCCACCCTCAGGACCCCAACTGGGGCCGGGGATGAACCGCAACCGAGGCACGTGCCCTTAGCGGGAACCGAACCCAGGCCTCTCTGGTCCGTGGGCTGACGCTCTAACCGCTGAGCCAAACCGGCCAGGGCGGTATGTATACTTTTGTACTACTGGCAGCTCTGTAGGTTTGTTTACACCAATATCACCACAAACATGTAATGCATTGTGCTATGAGTGTCACTAGGTGACAGGAATTTTTCAGCTCCATTAATCTTATGGGATCACTGTCATTTATGCATCCTTGCTGACCGAAATGTACAGCGCATGACTGCACAAGGGGGCGCCATAATTGTGTTAGGACCCAGAGCTCTGGCTGAGAACTGTCCCCCTCCCTACCCCGTTGGCCAGGCAGAAGAGAGGGCTTGCCACTCCCCCCCCCCCCTGCCCCATGTAGGCTCCTGCAGTGCCTGGTGCCCACAGGCTCCCTGAAGCTTGCAGTAGACCCCCAAGCCTAGTGCTGAAGTCACTCCCAGCTAGTGCTCACAGGCTGAGAAGCCCTAGCCCAGAGGTGGAGGGACATGCCCGGGCCTCCTCCCCATCCCAGCTTTTCCCCTCCCTCTGGCATTGGTGAGTTGAATGCAGACACACAGCCCTGGTACAGCCAAACCTGGACCAATCAGTAGCGGAGTGGGAGGCAGCTTGCTGTTTGAGGGCTGGACTGGTTCATTCTGTCCAGATTGTCAGATGGACAAGTGGATGTATCTACAATGTCTCATCCTCCCCAAGGGCTCTGAGGACTTCCTGGGGACCCCACCAGGGGCCAGGGGCATCCAACCTTCTTTCCCTGGCATTATATTGTCCTGGACTAGTACAAAGGTTTCTGCAGTAGGCCATAGGCAGAACTGACTCCAGCTGAGCCCAGGTAGCAGGGGGATAAAGGAGCAAGGGAACCAGCAGTGGGTGGGGGCTGGAGCTGAGGCCTGCTCAACTCTGTAAGTGTGATATCAGAAGCCCCTGGGCCAGTGGTCAAATGCAGAGTCCCAGGCTCCAGAAGTGAGGCCCAGGGACCTGCATTTTAACAAGTTGAGGGGAAGCAGTCCTGCAGGCTCAGGATCGAGGACTTTGGTCTGTGGTGCAGAGTGGGAGCTGGACCTTGTGAACTTGCCACCTGCAACTCTGATGCCAACCTGAGGGTCACCTTCTTCCCCAGGGGGCTGCTCTGTGCCCCTCTGCTTCTCTCAGATTACCGGTTAAGACATATGGCAAGGAGCAGGGACAATAAACAAATGTGCCTCCTCACCCTTGGAGACCCGATTGCAGGGCTGTGGGTCCTTGGGGGAGGTGAGGCGGCCCAAAAGCACCCTGGACAGCTCCTGGCCTGAGCAGCTCCTAGCCTCCCTGGGGCTGGTGGCTGAGGGTGAGGTGAGGGATTTGGGTTGCTGCCTCTGGGCCGGAAGGCAGACTGCAGTTCCGTGTCGCCCGGCAGTGCCTGGGAGGCAGCAGCGGTTGTGGCAGTTGAGGCGGATGCTGGCGAAGGTGATTGCAGATGGTCTTGGGACACCCAGGTCCTGGCCCAGAGCCAAGGGTGCCATCCTCCCTTCCCCTCCCTCCTCTCCACCCTTCTTCCCCAGAACCAGCCCTGGCTGGATCCACAAAGAAAAAACATTTCAGGGGCTGATTGATTTTTCTCAAAACATATATTTACCACTCCCCTCAGTACATCTCTGAGCACCTCTACCAGAATCCCCCAGGAATGTGGAGAACTCCCGCCCCCTAGGCCTTGGCGACAAGGCCCTTCACAGCTTGTGCGATGGCATCCTTGTCAATGCCAAACATCTTCAGCAGTTCAGCTGGCTTCCCGCTTCTTGGTACCTGGTTGACAGCCAGGCGGGTGACAGTGACGCCAGGCTCGCCCACTACTGCAGAGCAGACGGCCTCACCTATGCCACCTGGGCAAAGGAAAGGAGGTGATTCAGGTGATTTGATCTCAGGGTGAGCAGTGGGTGGGTCCCCTGGCCCTCTGCCAGCCTCTGAGTTTATTCCCTAACCCAATGATGACAGAGATGGCATACATACCACCCCTTCCCCAAGACGGAAGGAACAGACATCACTAATCAATCACCATACTTTTCTTCCTTAGGCCCAAAAGTAAACTCTGAATCATTTTAACAACATCCCTGGGCAGCTGTCCTCAATGGACTAGCATGTGCAACTGACCCAGAGTCCAGGCCCATCTCCTCTCCTGTGGGGAGAAGGCGGTGTGTGGTCAGAGCCCTGCTCTGTGAAGGACTCATGCAACGGAAATCCTGTGTGGCTTCCCAGTCTGATTCTGCACAACAGCTACTTCTGGGACAAAGACACATTTCCCCACTCTTAGCAGTGAGATCGGAATCCCCTACTGGTTTCCTGGGTGGCAGGGGCTCCATGGAGCAATTCTAGCAGCTGAGTTCGCTGGGTCTCCAGGCCCAGCCTGAGGCCTAAGAGGCCAAGTCCCAGCTGCTCTGAGGACAGCTCTGGGTTTCGTGGGCCATAGCTCCCTTCCCAGGGCTGGGATGAAGGAGGGATGTCCAGCCCGTGCCCCTGGGCTCTCCCTGATCCATCGACTGTCTCTGCCCAGGCCCTTTACCTTCGTAGTAGTGGTCCTCCACTGTGAGTATCCTGCCCTTGGTAGCACGGGCACTGTCAAGAATGAGTTTCCGGTCCAGGGGCTTGATGGTGAAAGGGTCCAACACGCGAATGTTGATCTTCTCTGTGAGGGTAGAAGATGCAGGGATGTGGCTGAAGGGAATGGGCTGGGTGCTGTGCGTCTGCCCTTCGATGAGCCCCCTGGGAGGGGGATTGGCTGGGGTGTCCTAAGAGCTGTCACACAGCTAAAAGCTCAGCCTGCGGCCTGCCCCTGTCCTGGGGAGGACCAGCTGTGTTATTCCCACTGTGGAGTTCATGCTTGCTAACCCCAGTGGCTTGCCCTCTTCCTCTGCCCATGTACTCTGGCATTCTGCACCCACCCACCTCCTCCCGGGAGCCTTCCCTGGCCGTTCGAGGAGCATCTGGTTTCTTTTCCTTCATGTCCTGGGCCAGGGGATCTTGGCCTTTGGACTGTCAAAGAACACCGAGTGGCATGTGTGGGGCCCGCATAACCCTCCTGTATCCCCCCGATGCCTTTGAAGATGGAGGGGAAACCAGAGACAGCTCCAAGTGTCTGATCTGAGATAAGCCATGTGCTCATGGGGGGATGGAGAGGTGTCCTCTCAGGTGACCCAGGAGAATGACCTCAGAAGGACAAGTCTAGCTCTGCCATGCCTCCTTCACACCTGTCCCCTGGCTCTCCATCCCTACTGGGGCCGGGCCCCCCTGGCATCTCCAGCCCATCTTGCTTCTGCCCCCACCTTCCTCCAGAGCCTCAGAGCTCTGTACATGCCGATCCTTCTGCCTGGGCTTCTTCGCTTCCCCCTTTGCTCATCAGTCCTATGCACAACTGAGATCACTGCCCTGAGGACACCCATGTCCGCCCTCACCTTCATGCTCATCAGAGCCGAGATGTGACATCTACTGTGATTGTCTCCTCTATATTACCAGTAGCTAACACTTTCAAGCTCGCAATGATAACAACAACACCAGGTTATTATTTACTGAATCCCCAGGACAGCCCCACGGGGAAGACAACACAGTATTTCCATTTCACAGATGAGAAAACAGGCACAGTGATGCTAAATAACTTACTTAACTAGTGCCCAGCTGAGTGGTGATTCAATCCCATTGACAGGTCTCAGGATCTCTGATCTGACCACTGTGTTAGGCACCTCAACTCTAGGGCCACAGGGCAGGGACTGTGGCCACTGCAGCCCCAGAATTTAGCATCATGCCAGGCACATAGTAAGTGCTCAAAGGGTGGCTATTGGATGAAATCAATTGGATGAAATTAATTCCCACCCTCAAGACCTGGTACGCAGTCAGTGCCCAATCTAAGATTGTTTGGGTCCCTCCCTCCTCACCTTTCTTCAGCAGGTCAGCAGCAGCCAAGGCCTCATGCAGGGTCACCCCGGCTCCGATCACAGTCACCTGGTCATCCTTGCTCTTCAGGACCACCTGAGGGTGACACAGGGAGGCAGGGGGCCAGTGAGGCTCAGGGACTGGTAGCCTGAGGTGCACCCAGACCTCGGGCTCATTCTGTGGGGTCTCACTGGGGCACGAAGCACACTGACCTTGGCTTGTCCGATTTGGAAATCCTCGTTGTTGCTATAGATGATGGCGTTTTCTGGGCGGCTGGTCCGGATGAAGCAGATGCCCTGCCATGAAACAGCAGCTGGGGATTACGGGACGTAGCACATCCAACCTCAAACAGCAAAGCCTTTCTAGAAAGGCCGTTACCTCCCAATGCAAATGTCCTCTACCCTGTCACCCCCATGGAGGTGTCTGTCAGTCACCTCATGCTGGCTGCTCCTCTAGGAGGAAAGACAACTCTCTTGCCCTCTGCAGTGTGCACCTGTCCACACACTCCTCCTGAGTGACAGTGGCCCAGCGGCTTTGCCAGCCTCGAGCCCCAGATGGAAAAGGAGTTTTCCATCAGGTGGGGTGGCCTCCTGGGCCGGCTCCCCAAGATGCACCCAGCACTTCCCGGCCAATGGGGCACTCTGGTCTCTGGCAGCAGGGCTCTGGCCAGGACCACACTGCTCATTACGTCTTGGTGACTCCAACTCAGGGAGGCCAGACAGGCATCAACTGCCACCCTGGCAGGGCTGCCCGAATTCTCAGTGGAGAAAGCACAGTGATCGATTAGCAATGCCTGCCCTGTGGCAGGAAGGACGGCGTGTGTGTCATTTTTCCTAGTCCAACTTCTGCAAGCTACGAACACCAAGGGCAAGGTCAGGAGACGCCACTCTGGGTCAGTGAGTGACCAGCTCTGGGCCTGCATGTTGGTCTCCCTCCTGTCCCTCTAAGAGAGCTAGCTGTGAGCAGAAAAAAGAACAGCCATGCGACCAACCTTTGTATTGGCTGCTAGTTCCACTGCCTTCTCTGTAGACACCCCATCACTTGGGTAGAAGACAGTTGACATGGGGACTGATCGGAACATGGCCAGATCTTCCAGGGCCATCTGAGAGGGCCCGTCTTCCCCTGGGATGGGGAAAAGGATACGGTGAAGACCCTCATCCGTGGACCCGCCTCCTCCCTTACCGCCTGGTCCAGAAGTCCAGGGAAGCTACATGTGTCAGCAGCCTGGCCCTGGTTCGACTCACCAATGGACACGCCACAGTGGGAGCCACAGAGGTTGATGTTGCTCTCGGAGATGGCCGCCATGCGGATCTGGTCGAAGGCCCGCGTGAAGAAGGCCGCGAAAGTGCTGCAGAAGGGCACGGTCCTGTTGCGTGTGGCACAGCCCACGGCGATGCTTACCTGGGGCAGAGGAGGGGGAGGGGGGCAGGGTTCTGTCATCCCAGTGACTGAATTCTCCTCCTCTCCAAGTGACTTCTGCACACCCATGGACACCGCAGTCTGTTTCCAAACACTGAACTCCTTCATAGCTGCCCAAAGCAGCAGGGGGGCTCCAGCCTTGTCCCTGCACCCCTTAGACCTCTCTCCCGAGGCTGTGGCTGGCCCTGTGCCCCTCTGCCCACCCCTGGCACCCACCATGTTCTGTTCGGCAATGTAGCACTCAATGAAGCGATCAGGGTGCTCCTTTCTGAAGAGATCCGAGAAGGTGGAATTCTTGGTGTCCCCATCCAGAGCGATGATGCGGTCGCTGGCGTGGCCCAGTTTGGCCAGGGCCTGCCCATAGGCCTTGCGTGTAGCTATCTGTGGAGAGGAGAGCGGGAAGGCTGAGCACCGGCGAGGGCAGTGTGAGGTGTGGCCTAGAGCCCTGCACAGCCTGAGACACTGCACCTCTCAGGGAGGAAAATAAAAATTGGGGCAGAAAAAGGAAGTCCAACAACACATGACCCTGTGGAAAGTTAACTTCTGTAAGATTGCCAACGAGAACGTCTACAATGAACTTGGGAGTCCCCGCAGGCCCTTGCCCCAGCCCAGCTGTGGGCTGTTTGAGCTGCAAAAGATGTCCTAACACCCCCAAACCCCGCCCCGCCCCGACCCCGTGAAGGCGATCTCAGAGTCTGAGTCAGAAAGCCTGACACCAGTTGCACAGATGGATTCACCCAGGGGAGGGCCCTGGAGCAGGGCAGGCCTCCCTAGCCTCTGCCAGGCCAGACAAAGGCCAGTCCTGAGCTCACGCCAAGGCCCTGATGGGCCAGGGATGGGGGACTCAGGAGCCATGTTGCTTGGATCCCAGTGCTGCCAGTAGCTTGCTGTGTGACTGTGGGCAAGTCTCTTGCCCTCTCTGAGCCTCTGCAGGTAAATGATTCCAGAGCTGGCTGTTTCCATGAAGGAACTAGCAGAAGCAACATCTCAGGGGCCCTCCTTACCCTGAAATGATCCCTCTCCTCCCTTTCCCAGCGCTCTAGAGACACATCTTGGCCCCAACCTCGGGGAGCCAGAGAAACACGGCCACCCCACCTGGTTAGTCCAGAGAAGCGAGGCCAGACTCTACCTTGTCCCCGACTTTGTAGCTGGGTGGCGTGGGCATGCGGATGTTGGTGATGTCCACCGAGGGGGCGTCCTCCTGCGGGGGAGTCGCCAGGATCTTCTTTTTGCTCTGGATCTGGCTGTGGATTTCCTGGATGATCTGATCAGCCATGTTTTGGGGGAGGGGCTTCCCATGCCAAGACTCCTTATCTTCTACCCCTGCGGGTCCAGGAGGGCAGAGGCCCAGGTAAGACTGGCACTCCCAGAGGGCCAGGAGGCTGCTCCCAGGGGCCTGGCCCTCCACCCATCGAGGGATGGTCGGGACAGGGAGGAATAGTGTCGTAACCGTCCAGCAGAGCCCTGTGCTGGGCACCACGGGTCAGGCTCCACGTGCCGGGTCCCCGCTGACTAGACACGTCGTCCTCCAGCAGCTCACAGCCAGAATGGGGAGGGGAGTAGGCAAGGGCAGGTTGCCCTGGCCCATTCTCTTCTGTGCCACCACCCCAGCCCGAGCCCACAGATGGGGTGTGCTGCAGAAATCATAGTCAGTTTCTTGACCTGGTCAGGATCTTGGCCAGCAGAAGGGAAAGCTGAGGCCTGGAGCAGGGCGAGCACTGCCAGGTCACATGACATCAGCAACCCACAGAGCAGGCCCACCAGGCCCTCCATGGCGCCTTGCTGTGCAGGGACCTCCAAGGCCACCTCAGCGTGGGCAGAGCCAAGGACTGAGCCTCCCAGGCAGCACTCAGCAGCCCCACAGGCCCCCAGATACCCCCCGAAGCTGCGAGGTTCCCAGATCCCACCCAGTGGTGACTCCTGAGTGTGTCAGGCAGTGCACTGAGGCTGTGTCAACATCTCAGTCCTCTCCTCGATGTCCACCCCTCTCAGAAGCCATGCCCCTTCTCCTCAAGCAGCGAATGCCCTCAGTTACCGAGTCCACAAAGGCAGAGGGGGCCATGACCCCCAAGCAGACTGGGGGACAGTGAGGGCACCTGCCACAGCGGAGCCGGCCCAGAGCCGGCAGTTAGGCCTCTAGTGCCGTGGACTCTGTCCACATTCAAGTTCCCGACCACTTCTCGCCCCACTTCCCCATCTGGGCACTAGAGGGCAACACGCCAGCATCGCTCCCATGCCTGGCGCAGGAACCATCTCCAGATCCTCCCAGGCTCTCCACCCGCAGAGGCCTCTGCTAAGCCCTTTTCTACTGCTTGAGGGCTGTCCCGCCTCTTGGGGAGAACCCAGGTCTTCCCAGGTTCTCCCAGGGCTCTCTGTTGGCCCATCAGCTCACGGCTGGAGTTGTCAAGGAGGCTCTGCAAGTGCCAGCGGGAGTGGGGAGAGGGGACGGTCTCACACCAGTGTCCTTTCTCCTTACCCACAGGCCCTCCCCCCCCAAGGCCCTCCTCTCCTCCTGCCTGTGCATGCCCCTCAGCCAAGGCCAGCCTGACCTGGGCTTGAATCCCAGCTCAGCCATGCTGACCACTGAGTCACCAGCCAGGGTGTACTCGCTACTGCAGCAAAGGGCTGGTACCTCCCCAGACACGTGGTTTTAGAGAAATGCCCCCTTTCATTGAAACCCCCACCCCCCGTTAGCCACAGGGCCCAGTCCCAGGGGTCGGGAGGGAGGCTCATGCATACGGACCCGAGATGCCTCGGCCCTTGAAGGTCTTGGCAATGATGGCCGTCGGCTGGTGCTTGGCCTGGCCAAAGGCCTTGCAGAGCTCCTCCACGCTGTGTCCATCCACGATGATGGTGTGCCAGCTGGGGACAGAGAGGGGAGTGAGGGCAAGGACCCGGTGCCCGAGGACCCTGAGGGGCTCCCAGGGAAAGAGCTGGAGGAGCTGGGGAGTCAAAAACGGCCCTGTTTCCAATCTGGGGTTTGTTTTCTCTTTCCGCATTATTTCACTTCCTCTTGTTTGCTTTGAACAGATTCTCCTCCTCTCTCCTAAGTAATCCCAAGCTTAGTTCACTCATTGCCTCTTTCGTTCCTGATCGATTCATTTCCTGCTGAAAGCTGCCTTTGGGACGATGCACTGGGTTTGGAATCTGTCTATTAGATTCTTGATGCATTTTTTTGGCCCAATTTTTATTTATCTGATCACTCCAGATGCTGGATGTGGTGCTGGAGACATCTAATCGAACCATGTGGTCAAGCACCCGGGGAAAGCCAGCACAGCCACCTTTCTCTCCAGAGCAATCCCTTTCGGGACTCTTTATGGCATTTTAATATTGATAATGATCCTTAACAGTAACAACAGTGGCTAACATTACTGAGTGCACTCCATGCGGGCACTGGGCCGGGCACCACACACGTGAACCCATGCCAAGTCTCACCGCAACCCAGGGGGTGGGGAGGAGCCACGGCCACCCCATTTTACAGACCAGCAAACTGAGACACTGAAGGTGGAGTAACTGCTCAAGTCACAAAGCAAGTTAGTGATGAGCCAGGGCTCATGAATCCGGCTTCAGAGCTACAAGGTTGGACAGACGCCGCTGCTGCGGTCACATGCCAAGTCACCAGCTCGATGTGGCCCTGCGGAGGCCCTTGAGGCGCTCTGGGGCCCTTTCCTCTTCTGTCCAACAGAGAGAATACCTGCTCTCTTCACTTTCTCCCTCCACGAGGTCAGACATCAGAGACAACAAACTGTATTTCCTGTATGATGAATACTATAACTCCACCGCCAGCCTCCTCAGCCACGGACGCACCCACAAAGGGCCCGCAGCCCGCAGAGCTGAGAGCCCAGCTGGCTAACACCCACCCCGTGGACCTCCCTGCTTTGTAACACGTGGCTGAATTCACAACCTTTCAAGGCCCGGGGGAGAGTCTGAAAACCCTTTCTCCCATCTCACCAGAAGAGGGACTTGCTCTCTTCCACAGGCTGGCTGAAGTTGGGCGCAGGAGGCAGCCAGCTGAACAAGGTTCAAAGCCCTCCATGCCCCTTAGCCTCCCCGAGCTAACGTGGTTCACACCGTGCGTCCACCCACCCACCCAAGAACAAAGTGAGGATGTGGGAGAACGTTACTTGGAGTCTCTCAGGACTATCATGCTCACAACTACACAAACAACTCACAACTGGGCCTTAGCCCACAAATCCGTGAGGTGGCCTGCGCTGCCACTTTAAGGCCAAATGACCACAGTCTGAAACTGAGTCAAAACCGGAAGAGGGAGACTCGTGAGCCTCTGGCTTCAGCCCCTGCACCTGCAAAGCTTCTAGCCCTATGGCTGCCGTGCTGTGTGGATGCTCCGGCCACAACCCTGCACATACCCGAAGGCCTCGCAGCGCTTCTGGTAGACGTCCAGCTGGTGCTGCAGCGGGGCAGGCTCGCTCTGGCCCAGGCGGTTGATGTCAAGAACGGCAACGAGGTTGTCCAGCTTGTAGATGCCGGCGAAGGCCATGGCCTCCCACACGGAGCCTTCCGACAGCTCCCCGTCTCCAAGCAGGCAATACACACGGTAGCTGCGGATGGGGAGTGGGCATGAGGCTGGCACCTCCCACCTGGGCTGCCCCTCCCCAGGAGCCTGCGCTCTGGGTAAAGGAGCCATCACCCATGACGTGCAGCAGTGCTGTCAGCTCCCTGATGCCCACCCTGAGTCCACACGGAGGAAATGGCTGCAAAGGAAGCTGTCAGGAGCTCCAGAAAGTACTGGCTGCCAGGAAACAGCTCCAGGATGTGACAGTTTGACCAGTAAGACTCAGAGGATTGGGGGTTGTTAGGGCACAAGGAAAATGTATGTTCACTGGGGCCTACTGCCCGCTGAAAGGGTGCACCCACTTCCCTCCTCCGTCCCACGAACCAAGAGTGCTGGGGAGCCCTGGGACTTGCTGGGGGCCAGAGGGAAAGGGGACCTTTATGCTCGAAGGAGCTGGGCTGGGGAGGCTAGGAGGCATGCCAAGCAGCATCCTAGAGGGAGAGGCCTCAGGATAAACTCTCCCCAAGGGTCCGAGGCTGGTTCTTGCCCAAGACAAGAGGAGCGAGGCCTGGGCTTTCTCCATCCCAGGGGCCTTCTCCTGCCCTCAACACAGGGAACCATGATCTTTTCAAAGGCAGAGTGACCTGGTAAAAAGAGCACTGAACTTGGGATGTCACCCAGTGAATAGAACCTTCCCTGGACCTGGGGGAGGGTTAAGCCAAGGGGGTGAGGCCAGAGGCAGGAGACCAGTTCAGTGACTCTGACCCTCCCTCCCCAATACTCCCATTGTCAACATCCCCCAGATGTGAGGGGGTGGCTGAGGGGCAGTGGCCACAGGCACAGAAACAAGAACCACTCACAGGCTGGCATGTGGCATCTAGGGTTCCTAGGGCTCCAGCAAGGTGCTGGGCCCTTGCTGAGTAACCCTCTGGGGAAGGTAAATGCGGTTGCTATTCCCAAAAACACACAGAGAAGGAAATAGGCTCAGACGTGAAGGGACTTGTCTGAAGGTCATGCAGCTAGGACTAGCTGAGCGGGGATTCAAAGGCCTGACTGCCCAGTCCAGAATGTCCACTCCTTGCTGTCTAGGAAGGCACGTGCAGAGAGAGGAGCAGCAGGACTGGGAGATCTCCCTGTCCCCGGCCCAGGGTCTAGCTGCATGGCCTGGGAAGTGAGGCTAGTGCCAGATGGGCTCAGCGGGGACACAGCTGCAGCAGGAAACAGCCCTGGAACTGGCTGCAGCGAAGCCTGTGGGGCCTCCAGGCCTCCTTGTTGTAAGGCCAAGCCACAGGGAACTGGAGAAGGGGCAGGGACAGCCCTGGCACTGTCAGCATGACTCAGCACCTCCACAGGCCAGCAGGTCAAGGAGTCCCCCATTTTTCCCTTCTGTGGCTTCCAACAGGCCAGGTCACTAGTTACCTGGCCAGGAGCAGGAAGTCCCAGGGGCCACACTCAGGGGCTTATCTGCAGCTGTGTCCTATAAGGGGTCAGAAGCTCCTGGAAGTCTCCAGTCATGTGGCTGAGCCAGAGGCCTGGAGGAAACTCAGCCTCCCCAGAAAGGGATTCCAGGGAAGCAGACTGGCTGCCTTCCCAACCCCACCTCCACTTCCAAGGAATTTGGACTGGCCCTTTGGGGCCTACAGGGTCGGGTCAGGAGGGCATCCTGGGGTCTGGGGAAAGACACTGGAGCCCCACAGAAGTCAGGGCTCACCCCAAGGCTCTGAGTTACCGCCATAAAGGGAAGGGACCCTAAACAGAGGGCCAACATTGGTTGCAGAGATGTTTAAAAAACTCCCCAAATGTCCACCCACAGAGGCCTGCCTATCATTACACTAGCCCTTGACAGTTACAATGTGAGAAAATGTTCAGATTTCTCTGAAAAGCAGAATGTATAGTGTGGCAAACTTGTTTCTTCTCCCGATAATATGAAGGAAATATGATACATTGAGATTTAAATGGGGGCGTGGTTAAGAATAAAGAAAATGTTCATTTCTTTTTAATGTTTTTCTGTATTTTTCAAATGAGTATGTATTTTATAACCCAAACCAAAAAAAATTAGTTCGAAAAGAAATGAAAGCGTCAATTTGCTGTATGCTCCCTGTTGGTGGCTGGGTGACATGCGTGGAGGCCAGATCTGCTCTATCAGGACACTACCTTCGGGAGCCTGGCATGGCCTGATAATTCCCTTGACACCCCTGCCACCCCCTCACCTCTCAGGCCCTGAGCCTTAGCCAATCCTGCTGCTGGGAACCCAGCTAAACCTCAAATGACCCTTCGCAGGGAATTACTTCAAGCAACTGTAGGGACTAATTAACTCACATCTCTGGTTTCGTGCCAGATAAAATAGTGTTAACCATACACCCCATTCTTTGTGATTTTCTTCACTTCAGGGTGAATCACTTCTGGGGACTGAAGGCAAACGCTGTGCCACCAGGTGACACTGGCCTGAGAGGGTCTGGGACGCCTCACAGCCCAGCCACCTCCTGAGGAGCGGTCTCGGGAGCCCCTTCCCCTGCACACAGCAGGTGCTCACTGCGGTGTAGCATCCGGTCAGGTCCCTGCAGCCACCACCACACCCCCATGACCACTGGCTGTGGCCTTTCTGCCAGGGGGTGGCCTGAAGGGCACAAGGGAAGCCACTGCTGCACAGCTGGGCCCTCCCTGCCACCTGCAGGCCAGGCTCCAGGCCCCTCCTCTAGGAATCTCCCTAGCCCCCGTGCTCCCCGAACCTCCTGTGCTTCCCTTAGAACAGCCTAGGGACCCTGAATTTGGACTCAGGATGCAGGGATGCATGCCCTGGGTTCAAGTTTGGCCTCCACCACATCGTACCTCAGTTTCCCATCGGTGGGAGGGGTAACTGTACTCATGGCACCACCTCTCAGCCCGCAGGGGGCTTCTCACGGTGAACGCCTATAGAGCTCTGAGCACCATGTGACAAGTGATTTCCTCAAAGCCTGCAGCCAACCCCCCTCTCCCCGCAGAGATGGGTCTGCAGGTCCAGTGGGGCCACAGGAGACAGCCTTGTGACTGAAATCGGCCTCAAACCACCGGGCGCTGCAGCAGCAAATCTCTATGATCAGGTCGCTCTCTCCAATGTTTGTTTCTTCCCTGGCTGATAGGTGGGGCTCAGGGATTCGAGAACTCTCCAGAATACAACTATCTTCTCGTTTCTCCAGGCAAAGGCAAGCAGCCTGTGGCTTGTGGCACTTAGCCAGACATTGGAGGGTGGGGCCTACTGAGACTTACAGGGTCCAAGAGCCAGGCTTGGGGGTGACACAGAAACTCATCAGCCAAAGCACTCTGGACAAAGAACATATGGGCAGGAGCATGGGCTCTGGGCTGGAGCCTGGCCCCACCAGTCACTAACAAGGGACTGTGGGCAGGTCCCTTCATTCCTTTAGCCTATCTCCTCATCTGGTCATTGGACCAGCCTCAGGCCACACATGCACTATTACTCAGCTCCTACCCAGGAAGGGGGAGGTGCCCGATGGCAGCAGGTGGGGGTGGGGAGTGGAAGTGTTACCTGGCTTTGTCGAAGTATTTGCCTGTGTAGGCCATCCCGCAAGCGGCCCCAAGGCCCTGGCCCAGGGAGCCGGTGGCCACATCGGTGAAAGCTTGTTTCTGTCATAACAGAGGGCCACAGTCACTCACAGGGGAGAGAAGGAAGCAGCGCCCTCCCGGGATCCTGGCCTCCCCACCCAGACTTCTCCACCCAGGGTGTGACTCCTCATTCTCTTACAGCAGTAACTGTGGGCTTGGTTCAAACACTGGCTCTGCCCACCAGGGAGCTGCGACCTGAGGCCAGGGACCGAACCTCTCTAGGCCTCAGTCTCCAAATCTGTAAAGGGACCCCACATCATCCACCTCACCCCGTGGCCAGAATTCATGACAAAACTGACAGCACACTTGGCCCTAGTGGGTGCCCGGGTGGGGGATGTGAGTTTCCATGGTCACCCATGAACTGCAAACACCTGCAGGGATTAGCACCCTGAGGAGCAAACTGGGTCCCTTCCTGGTGCGTCACCAGTATCCTGCAAACCCCTTCCTGGCCCTGTGAACCTCTTTTCCCGAGCAGTGTCTATTTGGCCAGGGAGGCCCAGCAGGGAAGGGAAGCTGGGTGTTTGGTGCTTGGGGGGAGGCTGTATCTGCAGTTGATCCAGAGCACCCAGGGCTGGGGCCTCGAAAGGTCTCGCCCTTCAACACCAGCTTGGGGTGAATGGAGCGAGCCCGAGAACACCGGCTTCTTTCCTTGCTCATGCCAATGCCCTTCTCCACCTTCCAACACCCCCAGCTCCCCAGCACCCGCCTTCCAAGATGCCTTGGGAAACAGGAAGTGGAGACAGAGGCCTGTGTAGATCCTGGTGGGGTACACATACCGGGACAGGGTGCCCGTCCAAGTCGGAGCTGATCTTCCTCAGGTTCAGCAGCTCTGCCTCGGGTAGGAAGCCGGCTTCAGCCCAGACGGCGTACAGGATGGGAGCTGCGTGACCCTGCCAGAGACAGACAGTGGAGGGAGGGGTCAGATGGGGAGCTGTTCCCACTGCACACTGAAACCTGGGACCTGGCCAAGCCTGCTGGCCAGGGCATCCATTCCACGGGAGGAACTAAGTAAAGGCCATTCCCCCCCTTTCATCCTCTCCAGCCAAGGCCAAGCGGGCCCAGGACAGGTGCAGGGAAGCACAGCTGTGAGGCTGGCAGAAGCCAAACCCCAGCAGGCAGCTGGCCGTCCTAATCCCTAGCTTTCGGCGTGTGAGCAGACTTGGACAGACTTCTAAGCTCTGATGCCCCAAGAGACAAGAGGCCACAAAGCCAGGCCTGGGTACAGGTGAATTTCATGGTTTTATGGCATGGCTGTGATTCTCATGTGGGAGGGGTGGGACAGGGTGCCCCATCCCAAACCCTGCTGCAATGCATCACCACTTCCGAGGGAGCACGTGGCCCAGGGGTGCTGGCACTGCACAGAAAAATGTGTGCAGAGAGCCACAAAGCTGCGCTTAGACCTGGACTCAAGTCCTGCATGTGGCAAACAGGCCCAACACCAGCAGGTCATTTACGCTGCTCCCTACTGATTCGGTCATTAGTTCCTTAACTTGGGTTAAGTTTACCAGCTGGGCCAGCTGGGTGGAGACGGAGCCTGGGGGAGAGGGTGGGCCAGGGCTGGGCTTGTGCTAGGGTGGGGTGGGTCTCCTTTGAGATGTCTCACTGCCAGCACCCTCTCACAGGTCCAGGGCCCAGGACACCCAGCCCCAGATGAAAGGCAGCAGGCTGGGCTCCTACCTTAGAGAGCACAAAGCGGTCGTTGTGAGGGTTCCGGGGGTCCTGGGACTTGTAGCGCATGGTGTGGAAAAAGAGAACAGCCATGATCTCCGCGGCGCTGCAGCATGACGTGGGGTGGCTGTGGCCCGGGAGAGAGATGGACACGTGCATTATGGCTCCGGACCCCGGACCTACAGGGCTCACTCTAGCCCACATTAAGGGGCCTGGGATGCAGGTCTCAAGGAGTCACAGAGAGCCACGTGCTCCTGCTCCCTGGGAGGGTTACGCAGGGTCTAAAGGAGGCCACTGCTGGTGGCCTGGGGGTGGTACTCTCCCAGGGGCCACCAGTTCACACCCTCAGAGGCTGGACTACAGTAAGGAGGGCCCCGGAGACTAGGCAGGCGAGCACAGTGCAAGGCAGCACCATGGCTGGGGTGTGGCTGGTGCCAGCTGGAGCCCAGGTCGGGCCTCGTGGCTCCCAGCAGGAGTTAGGACTCAGCAGCTGAGTTGTTGTAGCCCCTCTGTGACTAACCAGCGAACTATACCCCGTGGGACTGCCCAGGACTCTGCCTACTTGTGAGAGGCATAGTCACCCTGCCCTCCCAGGCCCCAGGGGTGCTGGTCCTGAGGCCATGGGCAAGGCGTAAGGAGCTGAGGCTCATGGATTTACCACAAAGCTCCCAGCAGCCTCATGGGGCTGGCAGTCTGAAAACTTGGGCTCTAGGCTTGCCCATAGCGTCATTGGGCTACTTGGTAGCTTTTTAAATGGGCATTTTGAGGGCTGGTGTAGCCATTAGGAATCATGCTTTTGTGCAGAATTTAAAAGGCAAAACACACAATCTCATCTACAAAGGCTACAATCATGAACAGATACAAATCCCTTCTGCCTGGGACAAGGGCTAAGGTGTGGCTGACAAAAGCCAGAGCCTGCCCTTCCAGCCCTGGAGTGGTGGGGTCAAGGGGTCCCCCTTTTTCTAGCCTCCTGCATCCTATTAATTGCACACTTATTGGAATGGCTACTGGGCAAAGGAATTAACAATACCAAATGCAAGCATTACATCCTAGAGGTGAGACTTGTTCAGGTTCAGGTCTCTCAGGACCCACGTGATTACTCCAGCCCCTGTTCCCAGGAATGGGGCTCGAGGTTGGAGTTCCTGCTGGGACATGCTGATTCCTGGCTAAGCCTGCCTGAAGTCCTCTGGCCCACAGTTCTGCTGAGGGAACATGCCTCCACACTACTCCGCCATGCAGCCCAACACAGCCCTGACGATGCTCTTTCAGGTCCTCCACGCTAAAACACGCCCAGTGCCAAACCCAAGGGCACATGCAACATCTGGATCTCACACACGCCTCCCTCCTCCCCTGCCAGTCACCCCCAACCCCCGCCACCAGGTTAGGGGTGAGTCACTCCCAGCGCAGACACATTAGTACAGAAATCCAGAGCTGTCCATGCTGGTTTAGTACCCACATTCCCAGCACACAATCGTCTTATACTTAACCATTTCTATGAGCTCCTTGGTCATGGGGAAAAGACACTAGACCTGAAAGAGGGAGGTGAGGAAATGTAAACAGGAAACTTTCCTCTGCCTGGCAGGGACCCAGATTCCCTGTCCCCAGTGCCAAACTTCAGCTGGAGGACATCCCAGTCAACACAGGTCAGGCTGATCTCTTGCCCTTCCCGCCTCCAAGAGCAGCCTCGTCCCTGAGGAATCCTGTTTCAAAAGTCTTGATCCTGTTTTGAGAAGAGTGGGGGAGGATGTGGGTAGACAGTGGGCCCAACAGCTCTGAGGAGGAAGAAGAAAGGCAGGTGAGGGGCGCTGTCTGCCCTGTCCACACTGTGGTCCCAGGGTGATGCTCCCACTGGCTGTCAAAGATAACTTTCTGCATGTGGCGAGAGCGTGCCCAGGCCTGGGCAGAGTGGACGTGGAGGGAGAAAGAAGGTCAGCCATGGAGAGACATCAGAAGTTGAAAATTAGTTGATTGTAACCCTTTCTAGTTAGACCCACGAGGGGTGAGCCTGCAGTATTTTATCTCTTCTAAAGCCTGCATGGGGCCACATGGCTGGCCCTGTCTTCACACCCACCAAATAAAAACATACAGAATAAAGGATCCTTAGGGGCCAAGTGTCTGCCCCACTCTTTCAGGGGCCTCCCTCTGCAAAGTGCCCCAGCAGAGATATGAGCTGTGTGACTTGAACAAGTGCTTCAACCTCCATGAGGCTCAGCTTCCTCACTTGTAAATGGGGGTGCTGTGTGGGGGGTGGGGGTCCAGGAGTCCCGTCAGACAATGCGTTTGAAATGCCCAGGTCCATCGGCCACCACATCTGCTGGAGGACCAGATGCCAAACCTCTCTGTGCCTCCACCTCTTCATCTGCGGGCTGGGACTGTGATGCCCCCAACCCCCCACCGACCACAGGGCAGGCAGGAGGGAAGAAACAGAAATGAGCCAATGATTGAGATAGGGCTCTGTAAAGTGTTGAGCACATAGGAAACACAGTCACTTTAAAACTCAACCTATTAAAGGGCTCTTCAGGGATGAAAATGTATTGAGTCTGTGCCCTCAGGGCCTGAGCTTTCCGATCCATACCCCCTAGACAACCATAGGTGGAGGTCCCATTCTATGGTGCTGTGTATGTCACACCCATGGACACACACTGGCTGAATACATGTGGGAGGTGGGGCCAGGGTGGGGGAACTGCAGGGTACTTTACCCAAGATACATGAGAGTTACAAGTTTGTTCAAAATCCCTGCTTTGGCCTGAATAGTCCACTTACAGTGCCAGGTAGTTCAGTCTATGAAGGTGATGCTGAGAGCTTAGAGCTAGGCCTAAGTAAGCTAAACTTCTCAAAGACATCCCCCACCTGGAGGAGGGCACATATTCTTCCAGATGGTTCCCTGGCCAGGAGGGTCTCTCTCATCTCTTTAGCACGCACTCTGCCTGCTCACAGGTTTCCCTGTAGGAAAAGTGGAGAGAAAATCCCTCACCGCTCTGGCTGGCCTCCTCTCCATCATCAAGACACAAGAGCTGTCAGCTTCCATTAACACATGGCTCACCACATGGCTCCTTAGCCAATGAACAAGCCAGGGGGCCAAGCACCTCTAACAGCCCCATGGAAGTAATCCAACACTTAAAAAGAAAGAAGTAATGCCCTGGCCCTGGCCAGTTTGGCTCAGCAGTTGGAGCGTTGGCCCACGGACCAATGAGTCGCGGGTTTGATTCCGGTCAAGGGCACATGCCTCAGTTGTGATTCATCCCTGACCATGATTGGGGTCATGCGGGAGGCAGCAGCCACTCGATGTGTCCCTCTCACGTCGATGTTTGTGTCTCTCTTCCTCTCTCTCTCTCTCTCTCACTCTATCTGAACCAAAATGGAGAAATATCCTCGAGTGAGGATTAAAAAAGAAAAAAAGAAAGAACTAATGCCCTGGCTGGTTTGACTCAGCGGTTAGAGTGTTGGCGTGCAGACCAAAGGGTCACAGGTTCGATTCTCGGTCAAGGGCACATACCTGTGTTGCAGGTTTGATCCCCGGCCCACGTCAGGGTTGTGTCGGAGGCAACCAATTGATGTGTTTCTCTCACATCGATGTTTCTCTCTCTCTCTCTCCCCCTCCCTCCCTTCCACTCTACCTAACAATCAATGGCAAAATGTCCTCAGGTGAGGATTAATAAGAAATAAATAAATAAGAAAGAAACCTGTTATGGAGAAGAAATAAGTACCCTAAGAAGAATCAAAGCCAAGAGTTAATTATTTTGTTTTGTTTTGTTAATCCTCACCCAGGGATATTTTTTCCATTGATTTTTTTTAGAGAGAGTAAAAGGGAGGGAAGAAAGAAAGGAGAAAGAGGGAGAGAGAGAGAGAGAGAGAGAGAGAGAGAGAGAGAGAGAGAGAGAGAGAGAGAGAGAGAGAGACATCTACCGGTTGCCTCCTGTTCACACCCAAACCTTGCACTGAACCACAACTTTGGTGTACAGAACGACACTCCCACCCAATGAGCCACTGGCTAGGGCTGTAACGTTCTAGTTCTTAAGCCTGGTGGTAGGTACATACAGGTTTATCATTTATTTATTTATTTTCTTTATTGATTTTAGAGAGAGAGGAAGGGAGAGGGAGAGAGATAGAAACATCGATGAGAGAGAACATCGATGGGCCACCTCCTGCATGCCCTCCACTGGAGATTTGGCCCACAACCTGGGCATGTGCCCTGACCAGGAATCAAACTGGTGACCTCTTGGTGCATGGGTCGACGCTCAACCACTGAGCCACACCAGCCGGGCCGGGTTTATCATTTATAACATATGGACAGTATTTATATTATATTCTTTTTTATTGATTTTTTTCCATTAAAAAAAATAAAAACACAAAGACTCAGGCAAGAGTCCCAGGATGCCAGGGCAGAAGTGAACCTCAGAAGTAGTCCTTGTTCTTCGAAATGCCCTGACTCCTGCCTGGGAAGACTCTGCCTCCACACCTCAGAAGGTTTCTCCAGAGCTCTCCCCCATGTCTTCTCCTCCGAGAAGCCCTCCTTGACCACACTACCTAAAATCCCTCTTCTTCCCCTCACTCCTACTTGCCATCACCTGACATTATGTAGCTATTTATTGGCTGTCTGTCCCACTGCAACTCAAGCTCCAAGAGGGCAGGGACTTTGAGCCTTTTCATGGTTGTATCCTTAGGCCTTAACAGCACCGGGCACAAAGTGCACAAATGAATAAATGATGCATCCTGGCTCCAAGACCCTAGGGATGTGACCTCTATGAGCCTCAGTTTCCTCACTGCAACATGGAGACATTAATAGAATCTGGCTGAATGAGGCAGTGTGGGTAAAGAGCTTGGCACAGTCTGCAGGCAAACGGCAATTGCTCAGTAAATATTAGCTTTTAACACAACAGAGATAAAGTCTAACCTCTTCCTCATTTTGAGGATGGAGCCCCTAAGTTCCACAGAAGGGAACTGACTTGCCCAAGGTCACACAGTCTGCCAGAAGAGCCAGGACAAAGGCAAAATGCTATGAGAAACTGAGGAACAAATAAAAAAAAAAAATGTGGTATATCCACACGATGGAATACTCAGCAATTAAAAGAAATGAAGTACTGACTCACACTACGGCAAGAATGATTGTCCAAACATTACGCTAAATGGAAGAAGCCAGACCCCAAAGGGCGCATTCTGCCTGATTTCATTTACATGAAATGTCCAGAAGAGTTGAACACAAGAGCCTTTAGGGGTAATGAAGTGTCCTAAAATTAGATGTGGTAAATTCACTAAACTTAATGTAAACTGCTGTTCATTTACTGAAGCCACTGAACCGTAAACTTAAAATGCTATGATTTGCCAGTTAGACTGTAATAGAGCTGCTGTTAAAGATTTGTTTTTAAGAAGAAAACAAAAGGTGCTGAGTCCTGGCCAGTTTGGCTCAGCGGTTACAGCACCGAGTCTCGGGTTCGATTAGGCACGTACCTTGGTTTCGGTTCATCCCTGGCCCTGGTCAGGGTCGTGCAGGAGGCAACCAGTCAATGCGTCTCTCTCACATCGATGTTTCTCTCTCTCTCCTTCCCTTCCACTCTATCTGAAGATAAATGGAAAAATACCCTCAAGTGAGGGTGTAAAATTAAAAAAAAAAAAAAAAAAAAAAAGTGGAGAGCCCGGCAGAGGAAGTTCTCGAGTGTCCACACCCCTTGGCCCAGTTGTGCAGCCTTCAGAGGTTACAGCACATGAGTGCAACCGACTTGAGCAGGGAGCTCAAACAGTGTAGACCAGGTCAGCCAGGCCCACCAGGTCACCCCAGCTCCCACCAGTGCACCCCTCTGAGTGGGCTCCACCTCACCACTCAGGATAAGAGCACAGAATCTGCCTAAGGAGCAGTCTGCCCTCAGAGAGCACGCCAGCATTCAGGGCAAAGAGCTCTGGTGTGTGGCAATAAGGGAGTCCCTGACTTTGTGGGACCAGGCTCTAGTGACAACAGCTCTGCCTAAAGAAGAAAAGTCCAGGGGTCAGCGCTGCGACAGGGCCAGGGTGGTCAGCTCAGGAGCATGTCTCAGTCAGGCTCTAACTGGGGGGCGGCACCTGCTTTCCAGCTTCAAGAAACACTGGCCATCAGCCCTGCTGAGTTAGAGTCGCTCTGAGCAGAAGACCAAGTCGTTACAGGGCTGCCAGGTGTCTTCACACCAGGTTGGGAAATACTGCTGCTGGGGCAATCTCAACCGGCTTTGCTCTTGCCTCAGTCAGGGTCAGGATGGAGGCAAGGCAGCTGGAATGGAGAAGCAGGCCCTGGGCATGGTTTTCTGCCTAGAGAGGCCAGAGACCTAAAGGGGCCTGGGCCATGAAGGAGTACTCTGGGCACTCAGCCAAAGCATCTCTGAATGTCAGAGCCAGGTACAGGGATGAACTTCCAGCCACTTCAAAGTCACATGGATCACCAGGATGTGAAACCTATAATAGCAGGGGTGGGACCCCAGAGCTTGCTCATTCTGTCCCCCTGTCATACTCCTGAGGGACCCAGTTTGAAAACCACCTATCTATGAACTTCTCCTTTAAAGATTGGGGAAACCAAGGCCCTGGATGGGAAGGACCTTCCCGACAAGGGCACGGCTCCTCTGAACAGAGCTGGAGCTGGCGTTAGATTCCTGTCTCCCTGTGTCCACTAGCCAGGTCTAGCCAGACATTAGCTCCCAAGTAGCCTCCCCAATGTTGTGGGTCAGAACCCTGGGGACATGTTAAAAGCACAGCCTGCACCTCCCCAATTCAGGACTGCTTCTGTCCTCAGATAACACTTAGCACTGTCTGGACAATGTCACAGTCTAGCCCTGGTCAGTGAGAACCACAAAATCATTACCACCAGCCTCAGCAGTCAGGCCCCTTCTGATAAAGCCAGTGGGCTTCACTTTTTAAAAGCCTGATGAGCTGATCCCTTGCCACAGTTCCCTCAGCACGTGGAGGAAGATGACCCCTAAGAAGCTCTGGCCACTGTGGATGCTGCCTCCACAAAGAGTCCTCTGTCCTTCAGCTCCCCTGACACAGAAGCCAGTGTCCTCACTCCCTGGGGCCTGGTGAGGTCCACTGACAAGGGGTCAGTGATGGTACAGGAATGGGAAAACTACCAAGAAATCAGGACCTCACTGAATTCTGAACCCTGCAGCCTGGGTCCTCACTGATAGACTGAGTTCAGCCTGTATGGGTGGCCATGAAAAGACTTGCCCAAGGTGCTGTTTCGCCACCGGGGATGTAAGCTCCTCCAGAAAGGGGGCACCCTGACAAGATGATCACTTTGGCTTTGACTGCTGCCCACATTGGGCCAAGGCCTCAGGAATGAGCCTCCAACTGATGGAACTCACTCACTACAGTGGGTAAATAGCGAGCTCCAAAACAAATATCCGGTGACCAGAATACTCCTCTGATCTCAAGTCTTCCAAAACTAGTTTTGTGCACACATATAGCTCTTGTTAAACACCTTTCAAAATCTCTGTGATAGGGGTTGCATAGCAATGTTACTTCAGTCTACAACGGAAGTTTTCTCTAAGTATTTCTGCAATTTTTACCACACTCACAAACATGAAGAAATTGTGTCTTTTACACTTTTTTTTCTTTTTTGCATATGGACACTTTGAGTTCAGTGAGTTCCTCCCTAAGACTACAATGTAAACTTGGGTGCAAAGTCTCAGTTGTCACATAGTATCTTTTCTCCCCTCAGAAATCACAGTTTAATTACCTAACAAAGACCTACTCCACTCCTCCTCCCTTTGGAGGCCGCCAACAGTTGTAAATGTTTCATTTCTCTCAAAGTGCCTTCAAACTGATATCTGCCATCAATCCACCTGATCTCCCCATTCCCAATTTCTCTCTATTCTCCCACCTGCCCAAGAAGTTGTCCTGATAGTACAAGCCCCTCACTGGGCAGCATGGAACAGCTACCTATGACCAGCTTGGGCAAGTCTCTTAACACACTAGCCTCAGTTTTCTCATCTATAAAATCTGTATGTAATAGCATCTATCTCACAGGGTCATTCTCAGAATGCGTGAAACAATATCAGCCATAAAGGATGCTCTGTGTCACACCGGAGATACCAATTTGATTCAGTAACCCTATAATTGTCTGCAGGCCTCACATGGCCCTGTAAGATGCTCAACACTATTTTATTGGGTATCTACTATGTCTCTCCAGCTAGACCTCCAGGAGCCTGGCTAGATAACTCCTAGCACACAGTAGGGCTCAACAAGGCCCTGTAGGTCAAATCACTTCCTGTAATGGTGAAGGGAAGAGATCCCTAGTCCCCAGCAAGCAATACGGTGTGAAGACCTACTGTGTTCCAGGCTGGGGAAAGGGGCATGGAGAGTAAGCCTGGTCCCTCCTTGGAGAGGGGCTTCCACACAATAGGTAGGACCGATATATAAACCCAATGGAGAGAATAGATTCAGAGTGTGCTTGGGGGTGAGGTGGAAGGGAAAGTGCCTGCCCAGAGAGGTCAAATCCCTTCTGAGAACTGGGTGTCTTAAAGGCACAAAGGGGTAGTGCATACCCACCCTTAAAGTAAAAAAAATATGTACTTTCTAAGCACACAGCTTGGTTGGGAAGGTTCTTGGAAATCACCCCCACCCAGCCCCCAAATTCATTTCATGAACCCAGCACACTGCTGTCTCTGCAGCCTCATGCCAGGCCCCATGGGAGGGGCTCAATCCTTGAAACCACCCAGTGTGTAGGAGCTACTATTGTTCCCATTTCAGAGTAGGAGACAGACTCTGACCTTAACTACCCCACTGGATGCCTCCAGCTGTACAGCGGTCCCTGTTATTACCACTATGCCTGCTACTGGCCACCCTCAGTGGAGGTTTCTTGGGATCAACAGCCTTTTTCCACCTCGAGAGGTACTGGACCCGAAAAAATACTGGGAGATAGGTGCCCCAGCCTCTGCCCTGGGGAAAGTGCACCTGGTTGCTGGCCCTGGGACTAGGTCCTCTGTTCTCTTAGACTTGGAAGTCTCTCCTGCCCAACACCTACCGCCACCTCCCAAGTCAGATCTAAGACCTCCCCTTCACAAGGGGTGCCAAGGTTCTGCAACCACGTGGCTGCATTCCTCCCCACTCCCCCATTCCACTGGCCAGCCCTTGGTCTCAGCAGTTCCCTGTTGCAATGTCGGACCCTACCCAGGGTGGTAGGAAGGTGAGGTGGCAATGGGGAGGGGCAGTGTGAGGTAGAGAGAAGGCCAGGCCCGAGTATCCCTGCAAGATGAGTTGGGCAGCTTGGGTTCAAATTCCAGCTCTCGCTGTGTGTGACCTTGGGTAATAACCGACTTAAGCTCGGAGCCTCGGTTTCCCCACACAGGATGTGGAAAGGGTCCAGAGGGCTGCACATGTAGGGCGCACAGCACAGGGCCAGGCTCTCCGCGAGAGCGCAATAATGGTGGCCTTGCCCGCAGGGCCGCAAAGGGGCCGCGCGGCTCACGAGTCACGTCCTCCGCGCCATAACGCAGCCTGGTAGCCGGAGTCTCGCCAGGGAAGAGCCGGCCAGAGGAGCACAGGGAGCCGAGGCCCGCCGGGCGGAAGCCGGGCCGAGAGAGCGCGGCGCAGCAGAAGGGGGCCTCTGCCCAGTCGCTGCGACGCGCGCGTCTCCGCCACCTGACCCGGTCCTGGTCCCCTCCCCCGTGGTGGCTTCGTGCAGCGCCACACGGGACCGGCGTGCCTGCAGCGACCGCGGCCGCCGCAAAGGCCCCCCACCCCGGCCTGGGCCCCGCCGCGCCTGCGCTCACCCCGAGCCGGCCGCCGTGGTGGCCTGGATGGAACTGATGCGCAGGCGGTTGGCCGTGTCCTTCAGGGCCTGCAGCTTCTGCTGGTCAGGTTTATGGTAGCCCTCCATGGCGCGGCCCGGCGAGCAGGAGACTGGAAGACGCGGAGACGCGGAGGCAGCACGGCGACTCCGCCACAGACAGGCAGCTGCAGAGGCCCGGAGCCGCGCGGGGGCGCGTTAAGACTCCCGGGCCCGCCCGTGGGGGCGGAGCGCCGGCATCACCCCAGCCGCCGCGCCCCCGCCGGCCCCGCCCCGCCCCGCCCCGCCCCGCCGGCCTCGGGAGCGGCCGGAGCTTCAGCCTTCAGGCTCTGATCCGGAAACTGAAGCCGCCGTTAGTCCGAGCACCTGGAGACCCTGCAGGATGCTCTCCACCCGCCTAACCTCCCACACCTCTCCCTCCCCCGACATTTGCTGGGCAGCTACGGGCTGCCAGGCTCCTGTGACTCAGGCGGCACGGCTTTGCGGTATTAACCAAGTAACTGCAGGTTTAAGGCTTGACTCAGAGTTTACCTGTTGACTCGAATCTTCACTGCAGACCACAGTCTCCTTTCTCCACACGGCCTTGGGTGGAACACAGAGGGGAGGCTTGTTTGGAATCCCATTTTACATATGAAAAAATTGAGACTGGCAAAGCCAACAAGGTCCCAGGGCTGGTGAGTGTGGGGCTCTGCCCCAGCCAACCAGCCCTATCCTTAAGCACTGGCCCCAAGAGAGTGTGCCCAGGGCTTTAGGGGCCTGTAAGCGGGGTGGGGATTATGAAAATGAGTAATAGTAGTGGTAATGACGATACTAGCTAATGGTAACTGAGAAAGTACTAGAGGCAGGCCCTTCACAAGTTATTAGGGCCTAATAATACTGCTGACACTTAGGGAGGTTATTGGGTCTGGTCCCAAGTCTGCAGGGACAGGAGCACCCACCTCTGCTATTACCAGACTTCCTGGCCCCCAGGGGGATGGGAGTCCCCAGAGTGGGGAAAAGAAGGGGACTGTGATCACAGACACTGTCTGTGGAATGAATCCACCTACCCCACATACCCCATGAGATCAATACCATTTACCATGTCTTACACAAGAGGAAGCTCCTTTACACAAAGAGAGATGAAGGTAGGCTCCTCAAACTGGTGCCTGTGCAGAGGCTTGAACCAGATCTGTTTCATGCTGAGCCCCTGAGAGAGCCACCAGAGGCACCAGTGGCCAGGTGCTGCCCGTGTTCCCTCTGTGTCCTTTGCATAGGCCACACTCAGAGCTCTGCATCATGTGGGACAATGAACTGGATGTGAGTAAGTCCCCTACCCCACCCCTAGGTGTTCCTCAGTTTCTCCTCTGCTGGCCTGGCTCCTAGATGCCGAACCAGATCCCAAATGTCCAGCCAGATCCCAAGTGTAGCATCCTCTAGCACTTGGCTCCTGCTGGCCCAGCCCGTCAGAGGCTGGCCCCCAAGCTGGCCAGCGCTACAGGCTGGATCAGAGTGAGGTAGCCCTGGGGTATGCCACCTCTGCCCTCAAGCTGCTCACAGACTAATAAGAGGACACACTTTTTAGTGAAAGGCGAAAGATTTGTGCAATCTGAAGAGAAACCAGAGTATATGGAGGACACACTTTTTAAACCATTTGGAAGCTCCGTGCCTTCCAACTCTGTAGCCCTTAGAGCAACAGTTTCCTATTCTAAGCCTCAATGTCCTCATCTGCCCAATGGGACTAACCCCTGCCACTCTGCACCCACTCTGATGGTGGCACGGGATTCACTGTGGCTCTGGGGACCCACTATGATGGAAAAAAACTGCCCCTCCGTCTGCCATACCATGGGGCTCTAGGGACCCCTGGGGTAGCTTTTTGTCATCTCAAGGTTCCAAGTGAATGAGACCCAGTTCATCTTGGGCTTCAGCTATATATCAGGAGCTCTTGACCTACCTTGCAGTCAGCTTCAGAACCAGAATCCTGGGTTGGCTGGAGGTGTTGCTAGCACCCTGTTTGTCCAAGGTGGTACTCCTGTTTCCAGGTCCTGGGTTTTTATTCAGCTATATGCACCTCATAAATCACATGGCACTAGGGAGGGAGACTTTGGGATCTGCTGATCACAGCTTTCTGCCTCCCCTCAAACTCCCATGGCTGCTAGAGAGAACCTTTGTTCCTTCCCAGCTAACCCCTCATTAATCTTCCTCCACCCTGAGAATATCAGCCTCCTCCATGATAGTATGCTCTGTCCCCCCACCCCCGACCTCTCTCTCATTTCCCTCCACTCATGTACCCTCTCTCCACCCTAATCCAGCCACACTGGCCTTCTTCCTTTCCTTGAAAAACACTAAGCTGCCCTGGCTGGTTTGGCTCAACAGTTAGAGTGATGCCTTGGGGACCGAAGGGTCTCAGGTCTGATTCCCCGTCAAGGGCACGTACCTGGGTTGCAGATTTGATCCCCCGGCAGTTGGGGCTCCTGTGGAGGCAACCAGTCAATGTGTCTCTCTCACATCAATGTTTCTCTCTGTTTCTCTCTCCCTCCCTCCCTTCCACTCTATCTAAAAGTTAAAAACAAACCAAAAAACACTAAGCTTACTCCACCTAGAGGCTTTTGCACAGCTGTTCCCTGCTCCAGTAAAGCCCTTCGTGAACTCTTCACATTGCCTGGATCTTGTGGATGAAAAAGGGGTGGTGTAATAAATCATAAATTCCTAACTGGGCAAGTGATGGTGGGTAGTCACTCACAGGCTTGTAACCTTTTTAGTGAAGTGTGTGTGTGTGTGTGTGTGTGTGTGTGTGTGTGTGTGTGTGTTTAAAGATTTTTTCTTGATTTTTAGAGGGAGAGGAAGGGAAAGGGACAGAGAGAAATATCGATCGGCTGCCTCCTGCACAGCCCCTACCTGGGATCAAGCCCACAACCTGGGCATGTGCCCTGACTGGGAATCCAACCAGCAACCTTTTGGTGCATGGAACGTCATCCAACCAACTGAGCCACACTGCCCAGGCACAGTGAAAGGTTTTTAAGCCAGCCCTGTGCACTGTTCTTGTGCATCTAGGTTAACACACCTTTGAAATACCAGAATACTCCAACAAAGGGGATATTAACCCTCAAGAGAGCACATAAGCTTGTTAGCTATCCTGTAATCCAATCCCTGCCTTGCTTTCTTCAACCTTTCTGACATTCCCTCCTTACTTTCAAGTGCATAAAAGAACCTGCAGAACTGTTCTTCTGAGGAGCATTTGCGATCTCACTCCCGGTATATGTCATGAGTTTGGCTCAAATAAACTCTCATAAAAATTATCTATAGGTTTGGACATTTTTTTATGTCGACACAGCCTTTCCAGGAGTTGGGACACAAAGGTGCTCTGTCAGAGGATAAGAAGTGGCACACATGTTCTGCTGCCCGCATCAGGTGCCAGCAAAGGCCACAGTAATCTGAGAGCAGAACCACACGCTGGAGTCTGAGTTGTCCCCCAAGACCCATGAAACACCTGGGGAGAAAAATACTTGGGGAGCCAGGGCAATGCAAGTTCCCATATGACAGTCCCCATGGCTGGCTCCTCCGGGACCTCCAGGATCTCCAGAAGGGACTTGAGAGGGAAGTAGGGGTGAAATACAACCTAGCATCATTATTGGGGTGCTTACTGGGGGGTAGCTTTTGGTCACTGTGACAGTGATGATGGATTATAATGGCTGCCAGTAGCGGAATGTGGGGCAGCAGAATTCTGAGTTGCATTTTGGAAGGAAATGCCAGGACCAGTCAGCAATGCTGGCAGAGGTGACTGTGTGGGAGACTGGCAGTGTGGGCCAAGCGTTTCCTACCTCTGCCTCAGGGGTCCAGAGACGGCTGCACTTGGGCCAGGTGTGAGGAAGCCCGGGTTGCTGGAAACATCACACGCACACACACGCTCTCACACACAGCTCCCTCACACTGTTTCCCGTGTGTCTGTCCATGACCTGGAGAGGCATCATCACAGTACCTCCTTGGCCTCCAGCAAAGCCTCTGTGTCTTAGCCTTAGCACAGGGCAGAGCCAAAGTCCAGCTCCTCCTGCTGCTCAGCCCTGGGCACCCAGCCAGACACAGAGGCCCCCACAATGCCCATGCCCTTCGACTGGGGAGCCTGTACCTGGGAGATGGTCCTGAGGGACGCTCCACCTGCAAACATGTCTATGACGACAGAGGGCAGGGGCTGGCAGGGTCCTACGCAGTCATTTTACCTGATCAGCATGAAGACCAAAACTCCTGAGAAAAGGCCTTACTCTTGGGGACAGAAATTGGACTCATGAGGAAATACAGCTCCTTAATGGTCCCAACGACTGCAGAATTGGCTGAGCACTTCTTAAAGACACAGATCCTTGGGCACCACATCCAACCTTCTGAATCAAAATGCTTGGGGTTGAGCCTAGGTCTCGGCATTTGAAGAGGACCCTCAGGCAATTCTGTTGCAGGTTCTGAGAACTCTCCAGTGGAAAGCACTGGGGAGACCCTTAGGACCTGAGCTCAATGCTTTGCTGGGTGCCCCACAGGGCTGGGTGCACTTTGGCAGGTGAAGTGTTGAAAGTCAATGCGTGGTGGGAAGATGTGATAGGTTGTTGACAGAGTAAAAGCAAGGTATAAAACAGCAGGAAGTGTGATCCTATTTCTGTCCAAAATAAATAAAAGCAGGTGTGTGTGTCTGTTTCTAAGTTTGCAGGGGCAAAGCAGAGAGGTTGCAAGGACAGGCTCCAAGCTGTGGGGGACTTTGGAGGGTGAGACTGAGGGGGACATTCAGTTTCTATTTTACACATCCCTCTTTTGTTGGAATTAGTACCAGTGAACGTGACTTTTGCCAGTGGACATAATCTGAAAAAAGCAAAGCCAAAATTCCATCTTGAAAAATATACTGCTAAGATTGGGGAGTGGGGATGCATTTTATGAATACACTGTCACTCTTGATTTCTCATCGTTATGTAAAGCTATCCCTGTGTTTCATAAGCCAGGCTGCTGCCCTGGATGTTTTTGGGTTGGGAGCAAACCCTCAGGCGGTGGGTGCTCGCGGGTGGGGCTCCTCCTGCCTTTGTTTTGCTATCCGTATGAAACTCAGGAAACTCGGAGCAGAGTTATCCTGATGTGCTCCTGCATGTCTACAGAGTGGGCACCGATGAGGCATGAACAGGCCCCGAGCAGCTGCATTACTGAGTGACAGCGGTGGGCATTGCTTTGGCAGGGCCAGCCTACGTGTGTGTTCCCGGAGCACACTTGGGCTAGGCACTGGGGGCCACAAGACAGCACAGGGCTTGCGGAGGAGCCACTATCCCAGGCTAGGTTCTCAGAGCACATTCCTTGACTCATCCAGGGCTACGGCCTGCAGGGCCTGGGACGATTCCTGTGCAAGTGTGTGTCCAGTCTTGTGCCCACCAGTGCTTAGTAGATGGCCCACTCGTGGCCACTCTGTGTCGGCTTATAGGTTGCTTATTTGAGTTGTAATAAATCCATCTCTCCTCTCAATGTCTGAAATTTCCTTTGGGAGGCTTTTTGGGGAAGTGCTTCTTTTGATAATGTTGCCCCCAGGAAGATGAGATCACACACAGTTCAACTCACAGAAACTGATTTTTCTTGAGTTGATTATTGCTGTTTAAAAACACCGCCCCCTACCCCCACCGCAATGTAAAGTAAAAGATGCTCATTGTAGAAACCTGGAAGGTATAGACATTTTTATTTTATTTATTTATTTATTTTTTTATCCTCACCCGAGGACATTTTTCCATTTTTTGTTCAGATAAAGTGGGAGGGAGAGAGAGGAAGAGAGAGAAAGAGAGAGAGAAACATCGATGTGAAAGGGACACATCAAGTGGCTGCCTCCCTCACGACCAACCAGGGCCGGGGACAAACTGCAACCGAGGTATGTGCCCCTAGCAGGAACCGAACCCGGGTCTCTCTGGACCGCAGGCCAATGCTCTAACTGCTGAGCCAAACCGGCCAGGGCGGTATAGACAATTTTAAAGTAAACTAAAATAATGCAATATCCCACCCAAAGAGGATCACTGTTTAAATCATTTGTTCATCTGACAAATATTGATTAATTTAATTGTTATAAAGTAAACAAAATAGGCCCGGCCAGTGTGGCTCAGTGGATTGAACGTCGTCCCATGGACTGAGAGGTCCCGGCTTGATTCCTGGTCAGGGTACATGCCCAGGTTGTGAGCCTGATCCCCAGTTGGGGGCATGCTGGAGGCAGCCGATCGATGTTTCTCTCTCACATCGATGTTTCTATCTCTCTCTCCCTTCCTCTCTCTCTAAAAATCAATAAAATTATTAAACAAAACAGGGTCAAGGGTCAGGGACTGGAGAGCGAGAGTGGGGATACATCTGGATGTCAGTGGTCAGGCAAGGCTGAAAACAGGCAGAGTCATTGTTCAATGTGTGTTTGGATTCTTTTTCTTTTTTTACACATTATCAGGGTCATATAAAATTTGCCGTTTTTCTCTGACATTTTCACATTAACTTTCCAAAATTCTTCAAAGATATAATTTTACTAGGTATGTATTGTCCCATTATAGAGCTATGTCTTCATTTATTAACGACCCCTTAGTGATGGGTATTTGGACTGTTTCCAGATTTCACCATTATATTACCCTACAGTTAACATTTTGGTACCTAAATCCTTGTCCTTGTGGCAGGTTATCTCCCAAACCTGACTTCTAAACGGGAAACTACTGGGTTGGAGGGTGGCAACCTTTCTGAAGCTCTTAAGACATATCTGGCAAAGTGCTCTTGAGAAAGTCAGCTTCTGCAGCTCAGTCACCTTTGCTTCTAACTGAAGAGGCCCCAGTGTGCCCAGGGGAGAGAGTGGAGAAAGGGAATCCATGATCCCTGCCCTTTTCTGAGCCTCAGTTTTCTCACCTCTCTAGAATGGGCTCATTCTCAAAACACAGAGGTTTTGTTCTCCCTCTGTGCCAGGCCCTGTGCGCCAGGTCAAACCCTGTGAGGCCACTCTCTGTCTGGGAGAAGCAAATCCAAATGGGTTTATTTTATTTATTTATTGGAATTTTTGTAAGAGCTTATTTGAACCAAACTGACAACACATGCCAGGACGCAAGATATCAAATGCTCCACCAAATCCAGGGAGTTTAGAAGATGGCCGTCATTTTCACAGGACTGTAAACTCCTGGCCGTGGTATGTAGCCTTGCACAGTGTTGGACCTTCATGGTCAGTAAGCAAAGGGAATATCAATGAGAAGAGCATTCTGAGATGAGTTATGCAGATGGATTCCTGCTGGACATCTTCAGACCCTGGGGCCCTGGGCACTGTGTGAGAGCCCCATGAGAGGGAGGCAAGGATGGGGGAAGGGAACCTGGAGACAGAAGGTAATGCACCAGCTCCTTGACTTTGCTGGGAGGCAGCTCACCCAGGTCCACGTGGCTCTCTCCTTCTCCTTCTTCCTTTCTCATTTATTGCTTTTTTTAAAAAAATCACAGCTTACTGAGGCACGAGAATCCGGTGTTGCAACAATGGGAAAAGGTGGCCTTTGACTGAAGAGGAGACCCGTGTCATGTTTGAGAAGATAGCAAAATACATCGGGGAGAATCTTCAGCTGCTGGTCCACAGGCCCAGCGGCACCTACTGTTTCAGGCTGCAGAAAGATTCGCCTATTCTGGAAATGGAATCATGTAATATGTGGTCTTTGTGATTGCATTCTTTCACTTAGCATGGGGTCATCCATGTTGTAGCATGGATCACTACTGTTGACCTTCAACAGCCAGCCAGATAGCTCTCCAGCAGAATGCACTTATTTGGGAAAAACAAAGAACTGCAATTCAGAACATGTGGCCCAAGTCCAGAGAGACAAAGGAGAGACTTGCTCTTTTACTGACGTGGGAGGGGCTGTGGTGAAGGAAGAGAACCCATTGGAGGAAACTGCAAGTTCAAAGTACAGTGACTTTTCATTGGCTGAGCTGTTATTGGGCAAGGAGGAATCTTGTCTTCCTGCTGCTGAGGTAGTAATGTGGTATCACTTCCTGTCGGAGATGCTGGTGCTAGGAGTGTGCGAGAGTTCTGTCTTCCAGGCTCCAGACTCTCTGTGTGTGTGTTTTTTAATTTCTTTTTTGTTTGTTTTATTTTTTCCAGACTGTTTTAAATGAAGTTTCTGTTTATTAATTTTCACAGTACAATACTCCTTTTTATTGATAAATAATTTTTCATTATATGGATATACCATATCTTATTTATCTATTTATCTATTCATGAGTTGATGGACATTTGGGTGATTTCCACTTTTTTTTGCGATTGTAAATAACGCTGCTTTGAATGTTGAGGTAAATTTTTGTGTGCAGATATTTATGTTTCCAATTTTCTTGGGCATAACCCTAGAAGTGGAATTGTTGGGTCATATGGCAAGTCCATGTTTAACTGTTTGAGGAACCATCAAACTGTTTTTCAGAGTGGCTACATGATTTTACAATTTCACTAGCAATGGAGGAGGGTTCTAATTTCTCCACCGCCTTGTCAATACTTGTTATCATCTTTTTTATTTCCACCATCATAGCAGGTGTCTCATGGTGGTTTTGTCATTTACTGCTTTTAAAAAATATTGTATAAGTAACACATATTCCTTGTAGAAAATTTGGAAATTTAACAAAAATACTGTGATTTAACAAAAATACTGTGATGGTCTATTTAATTCGGCTAGGCTGAAATCCCGTTATTCAATGAAACACTGACCTAGCTGTTGCTGTGAAGAGAGCTTGTATATGTGGTTAAAGTCCGTAATCAAATTTTAAGTAAAGAAGATTATTCTAGATATCCTGGATGGACCTGATGCAGTCGGTCAAAAGGTTGAGGAAGAAAAGAAATTTTCGCCCTGGCTGGGTGGCTCAGTTGGTTGGAGCGTCGTCCCATACACCAAAAGATTTCTGGTTTGAGTCCCAGTCAGGGCACATACCTAGGTTGTGGGTTTGATCCCTGGCTGGGGTGCCTATGGGAGGCAACGGATTGACGTTTCTCTCTCGCTCCCCCACTTCCTCTCTCTCTAAAAATCAATTAAAACATATCCTAGGGTGAGGATTTAAAAAAGGAAGAGCGATTTAGCAGTGGCGGCTGCTGGCCTATGCTGAGAGCCCAGCAGCCCTTCCTGATGGCCTGCCCTGCAGGTTTGTGACTTGCCAATTCCTTGCAGCAAATCTCCTAATATAGACCTGTGGGTTCTGCTTGTCTGGTTGGACCCTGGCTGATAGACATGCAAAGAAGAAAACTTCAGTCCCCCATAACCCTGCCATCCAGAGATCACCATGGACAACTTTTTGGTATTTCCTTCCAGTCATTTTTTTCTCCCTTTTTATCCATGAACATAAATATCTTAAATAAGGTCATGAACCCTCTGCATGTCTTGTTTTTGTTTACGTCATTGTGCATCTAGATCCTTTCCCCCAGAGTCTATGTGCTTTTCTCTCCAGGATTATTATTGGCGCCAAGAAAGGTCAGTCACAGTCCCCCTCTGGCTGGACATTTGCATTGCTTCGGCATTTATCCTGTAACAAACAGTACTTGGGCTTCCACTCCAGCCAGCACTGTGCTTCCCAGAGAGAGGGCTTTTTTCTGGTGGACAGTGTGTGTCCTTGGCCATCCCAGGACCAGACTGGGTGGTTGACCCTCCGAGTCACCCCAGAAGGCCTGGCGCTGGTAGCTTTGGTATTCTTGACAGGTGAGCACCAGTATTTAGCCCAGCCAAGCCCTGCCAGGCCTGCTTTCCTTGTGCATAAAGAAAAGGTGCCTAGTCATTGTAGCTTGCAACTTGAGTAGTGGAGCCTGGGCACCTCCCTGGGCGGGGAGCAGGGAGCCACCTCAACAGACCCTGTCAGCTCCTTCCCAGGGGCGCTGTGCCAGGCTGGGTGAGGGCAGTGATGTTAACACGGCACTTCCAGGGCGGTTGGGCCCCACCTTGCATGGTCTGCAGAATGGGGTGGGGAGAGATCGTCACCCTTGTCCCTTTTCCTTGTAGCACCTGGGTTTCCCTGAGCAAGCCAGGGTGGTGGAGAGGCCACTGTGCTCCCGTGGATACTGAAGACACACACGTTTGTGCAATTGTGGGGAGATGAGGTGGATTTTCTCCTGCGCGGTTGCTGGCTAGCTGAAGGGAATGGTTACTGAGGGTAGGACTAAAGTGCTCTGGAGAAAGGCATGTGGAGGGACTGTTTCACTGTCCCCAGCAACAACTCCTCCTGGAAAACACGAAACCATTAACAGGTGGGAGGATCAGTGAGGAGATACATAAAGTCCCGAAGCCAGGTTAGTTGCCTTCCAAACACAGTGGCTTTTACTATCTCTGTCCCCAGGATTAGCAAGGGAATCCAGCCGGCCTCCTGTTCTGGTGACGTGGGCCAGGCCTCGGTAAAGCATTGCTCTGTGCTGCTGTGCAGAACAGAAGGTGCTGCTGCTGCTGTGCTGGTCACCAGTCAGGATGGGGCGATGGTTTTGCCATCAGTGACTCTGATTCACTCATCCATTCATTCGTTTGTTCCACTCACCAAGGCCCATGTGCTGGTGCTGTGCCAGAGGTTCTGGAGAGGACAATCCTGTTATGGTTCTTGGTTCTGAGGAGGCCACAGGCCACAGGCTGGCAGGGGCTGTGTGTACAAAAGAATTGCCTGCTGTGATCTGTGCAAAGGAATTTCCTGCTGAGGCTGCAGATCAGGGAAGGCTCCAAGGAGGAGGTGACCATGGACAGCAAGTTTTGAAATAACAGTATTCCCTGCAACAAAACTATACCTGTATTAGGCTGGCATGGGTGAGGGGGACTGAAACAATAAACCCATTTCAAATTTTTTTTTTTTCATTTTTTGTTCAGATAGAGTGGGAAGGAGAGAGAGGAAGAGAGAGAGAGAGAGAGAAACATCGACGTGAAAGGGACACAGCGAGTGGCTGCCACCCGCACGACCAACCAGGGCCGGGGACAAACTGCAACCGAAGTACATGCCCTTAGCGGGAACCGAACCCGGTCTCTCTGGACCACAGGCCGACGCTCTAACCGCTGAGCCAAACCGGCCAGGGCCCCATTTCAAATTTTAAAACACTGTCTTGGAAAGCAGCAACAGCGGTAGAGGGGGAAAGCGTGTTGTGTCTGTACCCACCGCCTGCCCTGGGCCTCAATTTCTCTGCCTGGCCAGTGTCCTGGCAGAGTGCCTCTGAGCCTTCTTGCCCACCTCTGGCCTAGGACTGAGAAAGCCCTCTGAGAGCCACACCTGCGAGGGGTAATTGGGAATAATCACAACAGGCGAAGCAATCCGGGAACTGGTCAATTGCCCAGTCACAGGGAACAAAGCTGCTGTCATTTCAAAATGTTTTACACAATTCACCTGGGGCCTAGAGGCTTCCCCCACATTCCACAAGCCCAGAGCAAGGTGGCCTGAACAAGTCCAGTTCAAGTCTTGGCTCTGCTGTGCTCCATCTGGGTGAACTTGGACCGACTGTCTTTGGCAAATTACTCAATCGCCAGTTCCCTCATCTGAAGAAGATAAAAGCTTGTGTACCCCAGCAGGTCGTGACGGTAAAACTCACTCTATTCCACAAGCAGTGACATGTACCTCTACTGTGTACCACACTGTGGATACAAAGGGACACAAGCAGTCCCAGTTCCACATGGAGTCACAGTCTAATGGGAGCGGTCTGTGCATGCACGGGTGGTCATGGGTGCGTGCATGGGTGGTCATGGGTGCGTGCAGGTATGGTGTCATGCACAGTGGGACAGAATAGTTGCCACCACCAGCCCCAACGTTCAGATGAGGACTAACAAGTAGCACCTGTGTGTGTCTCCTCCCACCTTCCAGCCCACCTAGCTCTGCCGTCTCCCTGAGACAAAGCCTGGGGAGATGCTGGGTGATCAAAGGGGCTGAGCCTCTAGCCATTTGCACTGAGCCACCATGTAAGGACTCCAAAGTCCTCCGGGAGCATTAATCAATAACCTCGCCGTCCTGGGCTGGAGCGTGCAAACAGCTCTTCGGTCTCTGGGTGGGAGCCTAGGTGAGTCAGGGCACTGAGTGCTGACAGCCGGCGCTGTGGGCCATGGAGGGATGGGGAAGCTGACTTCTAGGTGTGTTGGGCCCTGGACAGGCCCTTTGTGGGACAGCAGCCATATTTTGGGTATGGTGGGGAAAAGTGTCAGAGTGAAGACCAGGGCTTCTCTGCTGGGGCATTTTGAGAATTTCTGTAGTTGTGCCAAGTGTTTATACATATATTTATTTATTTAAAAAAATTTTTTTTCCCTTTATTGATTTTAGAGAGAAAGGAAGGGAGAGGGAGAGAGAGATAGAAACATTGATTGGCCGCCTCCTACATGCCCCCCACTGGGGATCAGGTCCACAACCTGGGCATGTGCCCTGACTGGGAATTGAACCAGCGACCTCTTGGGCATGGGTTGACGCTCAACCACTGAGCCACACCAGCTGGGGAAGTGTTTATATATTTAACATGGAACATTTCATTATAAATTACTTTTAGATTTCTCCTTTATGTTACACTTAGGGTATTATTTTAGAATTGTGTGAGTAGGCCTAAGTCACATTGTCTATGAATTCCAGGTCAGGATAGTAAAGCTGGAATTATAAAACATTTGTTTAAAAAGGGGACGAGGTACCTGCTGGGGTGGCGGCCCTGGTGCAGACCACATGGTAAATGGGGCCACGGCCTGCACACCATGGCAAGTCCCCTTTCCCATCTGGAGGGCCTGGTGGGGGGCAGGGTCAAACAGAAGTCAATGCCAGCAGGATGGGAGAGCATGTCAGCCAGCTCTGTTAGCTCTTTTTTTTTTTTTTTAAGTTTTTTTTTATTTATTTTTTTTCTTTATTGATTTTAGAGAGACAGGAAGGGAGAGGGAGAGATAGAAACATTGATGAGATAGGACATCAATTGGCTGCCTCCTGCATGCCCCCCACTGGGGATTTGGCCCACAACCTGGGCATGTGCCCTGACCAGGAATCAAATCGGCGACCTCTTGGTGCATGGGTCGATGCTCAACCACTGAGCCACACCGGCTGGGCTTTTTTTTTATCCTCACCCAAGGACATTTTTGCATTTATCTTCAGATAGAGTGGGAGGGAGAGAGGGAGGAAGAGAGAGAGAGAAACATCGATGTGAGAGAGACACATCGACTGGCTGCCACCCACACGACCCCAACCGGGGCCGGGGACAAACTGCAACCAAGGTACGTGCCCTTAGCGGGAACGGAACCCGGGACTCTCTGGTCCACAGGCCGATGCTCTAACCGCTGAGCCAAACCAGCCAGGGCCTCTGTTAGCTCTTTTCAAGGGAAAGAACCCTGCCTGAGAGAGGCCTAGGAGGGGCAACATTTGGGGGCAGGGACACATCAGAGACAGAAACAACAAAACTGGGTTTGAGTAGGAAAATGTGTTTTATACTTGCTTCGGAAGCCAGGGCACCGCTGCCAACATTCCGGGAAACTCCATAGAAAACGGGGGGCGGTTTGCTCAGGGTGCTGCCTAGAGCTTTGCAGGGACTCAGTGCCTTACGGAATATTCTGGAGTAACAGGGACCTGGTAAGAAAACAGTCCTTGTGTGGACTGCGGCTGCTTTCCTGGCTCCATATTCTGGGGCCCATTCCAGACTGATGGACTGACAGCCAGTGCCTCTGCCTTCCCAGGATGGCAGGAAGTTGCTGTTGTGTGTGTTGGGGTCCTATGTGGTCCTTCCTCTCCACCTTTCAGGGGTGTGGAGAGGGCTAAATAAGAATGCATACAGCCCAGCCGGTGTGGCTCGGTGGTTGAGCGTCGACCCATGCACCAAGAGGTCACTGGTTCGATTCCCAGTCAGGGCACATGCCCAGGTTGTGGGCCCGATCCCCAGTGGGGGCCATGCAGGAGGCAGCCAATGGATGTTCTCTCTCATCGATGTTTCTATCTCTCTCTCTCCTTTCCTCTCTCTCTAAAATCAATAAAAAGAAAAAATATTTTTAAAAAACCCCAAAAACAATTTTTTAAAAAAAGAATGCATACAAAGCATGCAGCACATGACACGTCAGTTATGATTACTTGTGGAATTGCCCTTCAAATTTAAACTCATCTGAAAGAAATGTCTGTCGAACATGATATGACTGTCACACTAACTTTGTATTACCTCCTTTCAAGCCATTCTACTTGTTGGTTAAATCTCTTACGAGTCACCTTTACTTTTAGCTAAGTTACCTGGAGCACCTGAAGGGATGCGGGTAAGGCTCCCTTAGAGCTCAGAGCACACCCTCCTGCCAGTGTTCCGGCATCACAGGCTCACCACTGGTTGTGTGAGTGGCAGCTGTCTTCTTGCCTAACACCACTGAGCAAACGCCGAGAGGTTAGAATCTCGGCTCGATTTCAGCTTTGGAAACCCGTCAGGCCTGTTCACACTGCCCGCAGTAGCTGTCTGAAAGGTGGACCTGTAGCTGAGCTTCAGGGCTTGAGTGACCATTTCCTTCTGCTCTTTCCCTCTGCTTTCCAAGGATCTGGCTTCATCTAAAGGTGGGCTTCCCTCAGTGACCACCCGGCGATCCAATCTCTAGCTTCTCATTTAGTAGGAGAGACAGGCTGGTTCCTGATAGCTCTCTGAGACAGTTTCCCAGAAGCCTCAATCATCTCTTATTCAATCTTCTTAAAGGTAAGGTTTTTAGCCCAGCCGGTGTGGCTCAGTGGATTGAGCGTCATCCCATGGACTGAGGTCCTGGTTTGATTCCCGGTCAGGGCACATGCCCCGGTTGCGGTTTCGGGCTCGATCCCCAGTGGGAGGTGTGCAGGAGGCAGGCGATTAATGTTTCTCTCTCACATCAATGTTTCCATCTCTCTCTCCCTTCCTCTCTCTCTAAAAAATTAGTAAAAACATATTAAAAATAAAAAAGATAAGGTTTTTAGCAACATTTAATCTATGAAACAGGATCCATAAACAGTGAGTGAAAACATCATTAGAAACAACATTAGAAATCTAAAACCCCATACTCCCAGCTTATTCTGTATCCACTGACCTTATTTTTACACAAAATTCCAACGAATCTAGTTACCTGGTTTCCTAGGTCATGACAGATGAAAAGCAGGTGAGCAGACCATTCTAGCTTTTAATAAATAGTGGTGATGAGTGACCTAAGAAACTATAAAAAGCAATCTAGAATAACTTATCAAGGCAAGGGAGTCAAGAAAGGAATTGTAGACCAGCTCTCTGGTCTGCATGGCTTCAGGTCCTGGCCCACCACTGGCTTAATAAGCAGCCTTAGGCACATACCTCCATCACTCTGGCTTCAACTTCCTTCTCCCTAAAATGGATTATTGTGCAGATCAAGAAAACAATGAGACAGCAATCCTTAAGTGTTGAATGAGTATGCAACATTAATGATGACTGGGTGTGTGTATCTAAGAATAGTCATAAAGCAAGAGTTAGCATATGCTCCGCTCTAAGAAAGCAGGCAGATATAGCAAACAGTTTAGGAAGAATTTTGTTTGGAAACATTAAAACGTTAACAATTATTAGGGAGATACATGATTAACCCTTTTTAAAAAATCCTCACCTGAGATGTTTATTGTTTTTAGAGAGAGGAAGGGAGAGAAACATTGGTGTGAGAAACATCGATCGGTTACTTCCTGTACGCGCCCTGACCAAGGATTGAACCCTGCAACCTGGGCATGTGCCCTGACCGAGAATCAAACCTATAACCTTTGGTGCATGGGATGACGCTCCAACCAACTGAGCCACATGGCCAGGGCTTACCTCATTTTTTTCTTTAAACTTTTTTCTATTTCCCACAATGATCACATTTTACTTTCCTCACTCCCTTTCCTTCCTTATCTTCCTAGAGGCCTGGCACACAATGACAGCTCAATACACACGAATGGAATAAATCTGGGAAATGACCTAGACTGTAAAGTCCCTTACAAACTGTTTGGCTGTGATTAGAACTGTATCCTCCATCTGGGGAAACCTTAGAGGAGGAGAAGAAATTCTCTGGATGTCCACTCATCTAAGGCCTCAGACCTAAGAATCCGTGTGGCTTGTGCCCCAGATGGCCGAACAGGTTGGGAACAGGCAGACAAGGGTTTGCCAGTTTTGTTCTCTTACCCCACCCATCTCACCAGTATCCGGCACTGGCGAAGTGGAGCAACTTATTCAAAAGATTCTATTTCTATAAATGAAATAAAAACAATTAAAATTTATTAGGTGCTGAAACTTGGTTTTGAACTTTTATTAAAAAAATATATTTGCAAACATATAAAATTTAGGATGAAAAATGCTCATTTGAAAACATGTAATAACTTAATATTTGCAAACATACACAGATGGTATAAAATCCATACCATTAAAAACGTTAATGATGCAGTATTGCGCTCACGGAACAAAAGTCTTGCAATTCCAGAGCCTCTCCTCCCCACACGTCAGGGAGCTGAGACTCTGGGACACTGAAAGTCATGAGAGCCACGTGGCCAAAGCATAATACAGAATAAAACACCACTTAGAACATATTTTAAAAACACATTTAAGGAATCACACAGATCAAAGGAAACACAGTTTTGCATTTCCCCAACTCTTAGTGAACGATATTGCATCTTAGCATTTAATGAAGATGTCAAATCAAATACAAAACCAAGTGAAACATTGCACACATCTCTCTGGCTGAAAAGCAGGCTCCTTGAGGCCCCAGCACACTCAGGGACGTGTTCTCAAGCACAGGTTTTAAAGAGCCCAGTGTTAGTTGCTTTAGTTGGTGCAGATCGTAACATTTTAGACACCTGAAAACACAGGGCACAGGTACTTTGAATGCAAGGGAAGAAAACCAAACATAGATAAGAAACACATGCTCAGCAGCAAATGTGCAGTAAGAACGCAGGACTCGTGTCCCTGTGATTCCTTGTCTTCGCTCACACCGACTGGGCCCACTCGTGCCTGTGCTTCCTACCTCTCATTCCTCTGTGTTTCTACATTTGCCCAGAGTTACTGTATGATGGCTGATTTTGTTTTGTTAAGCAGTTAGGCACCTTCAATTTCATGTTGCATTATTAGTATACAATGGCAGTTATGGCCTCTACTACCAAAATGAGAAAATTTCAAACTACATTCTTTGGGGAGGAGAGTAATAAAGCTGCATTGTTAAAAAATATTTACCTAGTAGAGGATTTGATCAGGTTTATAATTTGTACAAGAAAACACAGGCAGAAAAAGAACAAATACTTGACATGCAAAACTGGGTCAGACATATCCTATACTAAGCCTGTGCCTCCTCTGGCAGAGCAGGACCCAGGTCAACTCAGGTTCTTAACAAAACACCACCCTGTGATGGTGACCCAAAAGCCTTAAAAGGACAGCTGTGGACATTCACATGCAGACAGCATGAAATGCTTCTCCTGGCACTGACAGTCATTTGAAAACTTAGGACTCAAAGTCACAACTTACAAATCTCAGGAGAGGTGCACAGGGAGAAGGAGCTTCTGCCTTAAAGGAACAAGGTCGTTTGGGAGGTGCGGGAGGCCATTCAAAGACAACACATTAACTACAACAAAAGAAGAGCGGTACCACCCGCAGGGTTGGGGGTGGGTGCAGATAGATGGGTAGCCTAAATACAAGTCACCTGGAGTCCTGCAAAACCTACCAAGAAACATGTTTTGATGTCCATTATGATTCAACGAAGATTCCAAAAAGACACTGTAGCAATGTAAACATGCAACCCAAGCTAGCATGAGGTTCTGGGTAGTGAGCCTGAAAGAGGAATAAGGCAACTGAACTGTGACTTTTGGGCCAGGGTCATCCATCTGCAACTGTCCAGGCTTGGCCTGACTTTTCTAGGTACTCATTCTGGCCTAACCTTCCTGGTAATCATGATGGTGAAGTTCTGGCTTCTGAACTTTAAATAAATGCTTTTAATAGATAAATTGGGGAGTTGAAACAGGTATAACCTTTTCAAGTCTCCATGACTCGGGCACTTATAAGTTTACTTTCACATTAAGGAAACCTTATCACAGATTTTCTTTAGCATCTATCATATTTATTCCCTTGGATTAAAGGGTGAAAATGAACAGATTTGATTACAGACCCTCTTAGGATATTCTCTCTTAACTCTCCTAACAGTATACATACTCAAATCACCACCTCAATTCAAATGTCTATTTTAACAAGAATCCCTTGATTCTTCTGTTTACCAAAGCCCACTGAGACTACTCCTCGGTGTGATCAAACCTGCTGGGGCAACTGTTACTGAGAACAGTCCTGTGGCTCCCTGGACACCATCCCCTGGTGTCAGTAACTCTCTGTACCTTACTATAACTTCCTCCTTCCCTGTGACCCACGAGCAATTCATTTTTGGTTGCTGAATTTACACACTACCTTTGAAAACAAACTATTCCTAATTGAGTATGAGAATTTATAAGGTTTCCTGACTTCTGCACAATTCACAAATAACTAGGTAGATGCAACAGGAGACACTAAATTGAGAAGCAGAAAAGTTGCCCAGGAAGCATGTTTAGATGAACAAAAGCCAATCAAACAAACCATTTTTTTATGCTAAAAAACTAAGACCAAACTAAAACAAGTATGTAATTCACAAGTAATTTTCTAACATTTCAGCTAGGGGGGAAAAAAAATCTATGGACTTATGATTGAATAACCATTAAAGCTTAAATGATCGTTCCCGAGGAACCATCACCTCTGTCAGCATTATTCACAGCCAATCCTTACGCTAGCTGATTGAGCCACTTGGGTTTTTACCCAATCATTAAATAGTGCTCAGAAAGTAAGCAGTGCATCATAATTGGTTAAATACTACAAAATGACCTGTATCATAGAAACGAAGACACTTTCATTCAAAGAATATCTTAAAATTACTATTGCTGAAATAAATCAAAATCTACATTAAAATATCACTAATCACCATTACATGCCATAAAAGAATAAATATAAATCATGGCAGATTAATAGCAGCATAACAAAGCATCTTTACATATTTTCACACTTTGGGCTGCAAAAGTACTCACAGCCTAGGAATACATTGGTAAAGTTCTGAATTTCACTTTGTTTTAACTCCATATACTACAATAAAGTAAGGGCAGTGTGAATAACAGCTCCCTTTCTGCATAGCTTCAAAATTATTCTCAGTAGACTTGAGGAATGGAACCAGAATGGCTTTGTCAGATTGGTCCACTGGTCCTTTGTCAAAATGTTAAGGAAAACAATCAACAATGACTTCTGTTTATACAGAAAAGGAAAATAAGGCTATGCTTCACACACAAGTGTAACGTTTTCAAAACCACTGGAGAGTTTCACCTAAAGTGGAGGTTTCTGATAGAGTTTGAGCTGCGCTAGCCCCAGCCTTTGCGTCAGAGGTGCGACACGCCTGCCCCACACCACCCGGCCTGATAGGACCCCGGGGCCTGCTGCGTGTCGGCACTGAGGACACTTAAAACACCATTTTCAGAACTTTAAAGGCCCAAATGGGGCATTCATATAAAATACACTTCACTTGAACAAATCAGGCCTAACTTGACAATTTAAAGGCTGATCCTTACAACTCAAAGCTACGCTGCACAGAGCTGACTTCTGCTCTGCTCAGAACTCGACTCTCAGCCTAATGCGCAGGTTTCTAGGGGAAGAGGAGGGTAGGGTGCGGCTGGGCCGAACTCTGACTGCTGCAAGGCTGGCGACACTTCCTCCCTAAGACCTGGAAAGTGAAAGCAGCTGAAGGTCAGACTCCTTATTTCACATACGAGCTTACAGCTGATGAAAACACCCACACAACTTAACACATTTTTTTTTTTTTTTTGTCAAAACAAAGGTCTGCTGGTGATGCTTCACAGTGAAACCTCCATTATCACTGAGAACGTCACTTGGAAAACATTCTTAAGGAATGAGTCTCTTTCTCATAGGCTCAATTTCAGGATTCTCAAAACACAATGTTTTGTTCAGAAGTTCCCATGATGAGGCCTATTGTTTCTGAGGTTGACATTCTGTCTTCAGACTGGCCTCTGCTCCAGTCATAGGTTGTGGTTGTCTTTGTTCTTGGTCAGAACCTGCAAGTAGACTTCATGAAGCGTGCTGAGGAAGCTGGAGTCATTCTGGAAGAGATGGCATGTCAGTTACCTCCTCAGACCTCACGTCCTTGACAACAGCTTAGGAGAAAGCTGTATAAATGATCTGTATAACTGGTTACCCAAAGAATCTCACTATCCAGAAACAACCATGATTAATATTTTGGAATCTGCTCAGATATTTTTTCACCAAGTGTATATGCTCAGGAAGAGAATAACATTACTCCCAGCTAGTCCTGATTTTACTTTATGACCTAATTTCTAATAACGTAATTAAAAAAAAAAAGTAAAGAATGAAAATTCAAAGACTAAATTGATATCCTACATACCTTTATTAAATGTATTAATGTATCCTGGAGCTGAGACTTGCTGAGAATAATGGAAGGCTTTCTCTGATTTTCTGATGTTCCAATAGTCAGAGGAGAAGGAGAGCTTGCTTTCCTCTCCAGGTCTGTGGCCCTTGTAACCGTCTGCTGGAAAACACTTGGGGACAGCAGCACTGAAGACACTGCAGTGGTTGTTGCAGTAACCAGTGGGGGGCCTGCAACCTGCAGGGGAACAAGGGTCATTCTGTATCAAAGGGCAGAAGCCACCAGCCAGGCCCAAAGTAGGGAACACCTGATAGCCGGATAAGCAGCAGGAGGCTGGAGCAGAGTCCAGTGCCAACTATTTGGAGTTCAGATAAGTATGCAGGAGAAGCATCTGAGCATTTCACGTCTGGTTAGGAAGCTTGTCAGCTAAAGCATGAAGAGCCTGTTTATGTGATAAGAATTCTGTGGAGTTGTTATGGGAAGCCAATCTGATCATCACAGAAGGGGATCAGGATGAATAATCAGCATGGTAGGTACAATAAGAACAATCCTATGATAAATTAAAACGTAAAGTTTTTATATGGGAGGGGATGACTGAAAAAGGGCACCAGAGAACATTCTGGGGTGATGGAAATGTTACATATTGTGATTGGGTGGGGTTACTCAAGGGATATATGTTTATTAAAATTCATGAAAATTTGCATTTATAATACGTAAATTTTACTTCAATAAAAAGAGCATTAAAATCCAGTTAAAGCCCTGGCCGGTTTGGCTCAGCGGTTAGAGCGTAGGCCTGCGGTCCAGAGAGACCCAGGTTCGGTTCCCGCTAAGGGGACGTATCTCGGTTGCGGTTTGTCCCCGCCCCGGTTGGGTTGTGCGGGAGGCAGCCACTCAATGTGTACCTTTCATGTCGATGTTTCTCTCTCTCTCTCTCTTCCTCTCTCTCCCTCCTACTCTATCTGAACAAAAAATGGAAAAATGTCCTTGGGTGAGGATAAAAAAAAAAAAAAAAAAAAAAAAATCCAGTTACATAAGCATTAGTTTCTTTTACAGTGTTCCATATATTTACTATATACCATTGCCGGCATCAAAGATATAACTTCTTTTTTTTTCAAACATGTTTTTATTGATTTTTCAGAGAGAGAGGGAGAGAGAGAAACATTGATGTGAGAGAGAGAATATCGATTAGGCTGCCTCCTGCACACCCCCTACCAGGGATTGAGCCTGCAACCCAGGCATGTGCCCTGACTGGGAATTGAACCAGGACCTCTCAGTCCATGGCTTGATGCTCAATCCACTGAGCCACACCAGCTGGGCAAAGATACAATTTCTTAAAAATAAAACTAACATCTGCCCTGGCTGGTTTGGCTCAGTGGTCAGAGGGTCAGCCCGCAGACCAAGGAGTTGCAGATTTGATTCAGGTCAAGGGCAAGTACCTCAGTTACAATTCAGTCCCTGGTCCTGGTTGGTGTTGTGCAGGAGGCAGCCAGTCGATGTGTCTCTTTTTTTGTTTGTTTGTTTGTTTTTATCCTCACCCGAGGACATTTTTCCATTTTTTGTTCAGATAGAGTGGGAGGGAGAGAGAGGAAGAGAGAGAGAGAGAAACATCGACGTGAAAGGGACACATGGAGTGGCTGCCTCCCGCACAACCAGCTAGGGCCGGGGACAAATTGCAACCGAGGTACATGCCTCTAGAGGGAACCCAACCCGGATCTCTCTGGACCACAGGCCGACGCTCTAACCGCTGAGCCAAATGGGCCAGGGAGTGTCTCTTTTGAATCGATTTTTGCTCTCTCTCTCGCTCTCCCCCTCCCTCCCTCCCTCCCTCCCTCCCACTCTGTCTGAAAATAAATGGAAAAATATCCTCGGGTGAGGATTAAAATAAAAATAAATAAATAAATAAATAAATAAATAAAACTAACATCTCCTTCCCCCATTCAGATGTGCTTCTAGGCTAGTAATGGCTAACCAGCAGAACACACTAAACCAGTAATAATCAGTCTTTTTAATAATTCTCACATTTGATACAATCCACAAGAGAGCTACATTTCTTCTTCTCCTATCACCCTCCTCATATACAAACAGCAAAGAGCCTACCAGTTTTAAGGGTATGGTTTTGGTGTCTGACCCATTTAGCTTTTTTTTTGGTGCAGCACGAGGCTGAGAGCTCCTGCCAATCACCATGTAGCAGGACAAGCCACAGAAAAGACTGGTTGACAAGACCAGTCAGAAGCTGGCTTTAGTTTAAAATCTGAGACTTGAGGAGAGGTGCAAAGGCTCAAAGGCAAATGGGAATATAAAATTTTAGTAACTGAAAAAAACAAGTTTGCATTTCAAGGTTGGTAGGTGATGGAGGGTGGGGACAAATTTTAAAAAATGGGGCAGGGGAGGACAATCAAGAGACAGAACACGCAGGCTGAGGCGGCTCTGTCATCAGGGCAATGGGAGGCCCATGAGAGCACTGCAGCAGGCAGTGACACTGCCCTCTAACTGGGACATCACAGCTCTTCCAGGGCAAGGAACACTTCCTACTCAGAGAACCAGGCTGACGTGCTCTCAGCAGTCACCCATACACAAACACTGAGTGAGTGTCCATCCTGTGGCTGACCCTGCCCTTGTACCCACGCAGTCAGGGAAGATAGAGAGATGACTTGAGGTCTACAGAGGTCATGGCAATGAACTCTCTCTGGGAAGCAGGGGAGCCTGACCTAGGAGGGGGGTATTTACAATGGGTCTAGGCTTGAAAGCTATAACTTTTCACTCAATTGCAATGTTTTACTTCACACCCAGAAGAACTTAAACATAATGTGTTCTTTAGAAAATGGGAGTCCTTGCCCGGATGGTGTGGCTCGGTGGATTGAGCGTTGTCCCCTGGACTGAAAGGTCCTGGTTTGATTCCTGGTCAGGGCACATGCCTGGGTTGTGGGCTCGATCCCCGGTGGGGGGCGTGCAAGGAGGCAGCTGATGGATGTTTCTCGCTCACATCAATGTTTCTATCTCTTGCTCCCTTCCTCTCTCTAAAAATCAATAAAAACAAAAAGAAAAAATGAGAGTCCTTACCGGGATGGCACTGGATAAGACCTTTGGCTGGGCAAAGACTTCAGGATCCTGGTTTTGCTGCATAGACTGCAATGTTTAAAAAAGAAAGATGAACAGATGTAGCACATTTCAATTAAGATTTCCTAGTTACTGGGGGGAAAAGTAGGTTAGCAAGAGGAAACAATAGCAGTGGCTCTGACATTAACTAGTTTCTGATTCCTAAGGGAAGAGGCTGACAGGAACTTGTGACAATGCACCTGAGACTCGCCTGCAGGCGAGAGCTCAGGGCACCTCCCGACCCCTTCAGTTCCCCAAGGAGGTGTGTGCAAAGCCTGTAATGTGTCTCTAAGGAAAAAGCTGAAACCTGTGATTCTCGTAAGAGCTGGGTTGCCCGAGCATATTGTTGCTCTGGAGTCTGCAGAGATGCAAGATCCTGGCAGCACACCTCCTGATAGGGTGACTTAAACTTTGGACAGGGGGCACCAAACAGTCTTTATCCAGAGTCACACTTACACAGGCTAAATTTTGTCCTCATTCATTGAGAGAGAAAGAACTTCTTGTTGTAGAGCAAATACATTAGAATTCAATGAGGACCCAGGTCCTAAAACTGGATACTGTCACATAAATGAAAATGCACATATATAAGCTGGCCTTCAAAGGAGGCATTCAAGATTGATGGCGACCGGAATGGCTCAACTAGTTGGATGTCATCCCATGCACCGGGAGGTTTCTGGTTCGATTTCTGATCAGGGCACATGCCCGGGTTGTAGGCTTGAGTCCCAGTAGGGGCATGTAGGAGGCAGCTGATAGATGTGATGTTTCTCTCTCATAGATGTTTCTATCTCTCCCTCTGCCTTCCTCTCTCTGAAATCAATAAAAAAAAAAAAAAAGACTGATGGCCACACCTCACTTCCAGAGCAACAGGAAGAGTGGCAGCAGACACACTGCAGGGCATAAGCCCTAACGGTTCAATGGGACACCCTCTCTCCTCAACAGAAATGGCCCAAAGTGACAATTTAATAATGTGACCAAAATACGAAATTTCCTCTTTCAAAAGAATGAAACAAAATATCCCATTAACTAAGAAATAATATATAATTATTACGATGAGCTCTTCTACACAATATTATTTGGCAAAGTGTTAAGATTGGGGGGTTATCATTATTAAAGGGCATGAGACTAAAATCTTGAAAAGTAACTAATGCACATTACAGTAGAAGGTTCTACCTTCTTTCAGTTCTGCGATCTTGCAACTCACCAACCTTATGAATTATTCAGTTCCCAACTCCCTCAGCACTCACGGAGTGCGTGCCTTGTGCTGGGCACACCAGGGTGCCATGAGAGCACCTCAGGTTTGAAGGTACAAGGTCAAATAAAGCTTCGTAGTGAAACTGATGTTCAGCTAACATCTGAACCCTGACCCACACTACCACGAAGTCTCACTAATTATCCTTTTTAACAGACCCACTTGTCCACATTCCTACAGTTAGGTCCTCACCAGCTCAAACCTGGGTGACTGCTACAGCCTCCTCCCTGATGGGTCATCCTACTTGTCTTCTCCTTTCCCAGCATGCCATCCTTTCCTCAAAGCCCTTGAAAGATTCTCCAGGTCTCTGAGAACAAACCTCAAACTCCGTAACACAATTTACAAAGTCTTACTCATCAACCAATACCCACACCCCCATTTTTTTCTATAGCAGATCCAGTCACACTACAATTGAGTTCAGCAAAATGCCTTCTCATCCCCAGGACCCCCCGCACATGCTATTCCCCTTGCCTCAAACACTTCCACACCTCTAGGAAGGTCTGGTTGATTTTACTGAGCTTTCCGATCTCAGCTGAACATTAGTTTCACTAGGAAGCTTTGACCTCAGACCTCCAAACCTGGGATGCTGTGAAGGCACCCTAGTGTGCCTGGCATAGGGTAGACACTGAATGAGTACTGAGGGAGCTGGGAACTGAACCAAGTTTGGGATAATTTGGATCTGAGTGGTTCTGAGTCAAATGAAGACTTCTGGAACTATCAGGCAAAAAACAAAAAACAAAAAACCCCTAAAATGCATACCCTGTTAGGAAAATGCAAATACTGTTTCTTAGCTTTTATCAGTTGAAATGATTTCGGGAAGTAGAATGTGTTATGACACCATTCACCAATTATTTCGTTGTTTATTACAGGGCTTCTGACCTCCCCTTCCTTCTAGTCTGACATACTCAATAGCTGTCTTCTTTAAAATGACTCTGCCTCATGTCAGTCAAAATCATGATCTTTCTAGTTTCATCCCACCCAGTTACAGCACCCACCCTCCTGCCAGTACCTGAAGGGGAGCAAGCACCATGTTGCTCAGGGTGGTGGAGGCTCTTGTCTTAGGGGGAGGCTCTATGAAGCTCTCAGGTGTGGCCAGCTGGCCAGCTGCTGGAGAAAAGCCGGGTGCCATTGCACCCTTCCCAAGCGACTGTGTCTGTATTTGGTCATGCTGTGGGGTCAACCTGAGTTTCTGGAGAAGATCAACGCTTGGGAGGGTTGTACCAGCGGTATTTGTCACGTTCAGTGGTGCCCTGAAGGGGCTCTGGCTGGCAGTCAGACTGGCATGGCTCAGCTCAGGGACTGGCTGACTCAGGAGCGGAGACCTCTGTCTAGGCGTGGTCTTCACTGCTTGCATCATGGTGTTTCGGGGTAAGCTGGAGTGAACCTGTGCAGTAGGAGCTTCTGCTGGTAGAGTGGGGCTGAGCCCAGGGCGCAGTGCGACCACATAACTTGGGACCTGTTTTTCACTGGACTGTGAGATGGAGGCAGGAGTGATTAGCACCGGGGCGGTGACTTCAGGTTGGACTGAGTGGTGGGCAGCAGGATGGACTCCCAGGTTTTCTGACTGAGGGGTGCCTCCTGACTGCTCAAAGGAAAATGGTAGGAATGAGCTGAGTTCTTTCTGAGCGGCATCTCCTGGCAGCTTCTCTACTTCTTCTGAATCCAGACCCACAACTGTTGGCTGTTCCTTTGGCAAAGAGGTTCCAAATAATTCTTCCACTGTCAGGTGTTTGTGTCCAGATGGAGCAGACTGAAAAACAAATCAAACCACTCAAAGAAAGAAATCTCTTGCAAACCAGTGCAACTAAACTTCTTTTTCATCAACCAAAAATAGTTTGCAGAAGCAAGGATGGATGGAGTCTGAAAACAAGAAAATGGAACAAACGGAAGAGGTCCTAGTGACTAAGGCCAAGATGCATCTCGTCTTCCCACGTTGGGGGCAGAAACCTACATCAGCGGCCCTGGCTGGGGAGCTCAGCTGGTTAGATCGTCATCTCGATATGCCAAGGTTGTGGGTTTGATCCCTGGTTAGGGCACATACAAGAATCAACCAATGAGTGCATAAATAAGTGGAATCATAACTGATGTCTCTCTCTCTCAAAAAAAATCTGCACTAGTAATAAAATGCAAATTTTAGGGACTCCAGATAATAGTGTTAGAATTCACCTTTTTCTGGGCAAATAACTGATATTGGGTGAAGGGACAATTACTTTACTACAAAGTTAATCGTGCCTAGTGCCCCATGTCAGTAACACATGTAGGGAAATAACACTCAGGAGGACAGAGGGACGAAATGCTGATCAAGTAACCCAACTTCTATTTTCACTGTTCTTGATACAAAGCTAGACACTGCACCTCGAGGACTGGGTCTCAAATACCAGAAAATAAATGTAACCACTTAAAAAAAAATAGCAGGCCATTCCTCATCCTCTTCCCAAATCACAGAATTCTTAAGACAAGCCAAAGCATTTAAGCCCCAAATGTGAAATGTACATATCTTGGACTGATCTGGCTTGCTGACACCACTGCACCGATCGAAAGGAGCAGCATCCATGCTGAGAGAGACACAGCGATTGGATGCCACCCACACAACCCCAACCAGAGCTGGGGACGAACTGCAACCGAGGTCTGTGACCTTGGCCGGAATCGAACCTGGTGGGACTCTTCAGTCTGCAGGCGACGCTCTTACTGCTGAGCCATACCGGCCAGGGCTCAACTTATGGTTTTATTTCTAAAGTGTGTGGACTACTTAGTTGTTTAGATACGTTTATATGTAAAAAACACATTATTTTCAGGGCCTCAGAAAGTCTATAAAGGCTCTAAAGTACACTGTATTTAAGTATAATCACGATAGTTCTATGGTACGATCACATTTCTACAAAAAAACGAGCACACTTTTTTCCAGGCCAATGTTTGCTTCATCCATTTGACAATAATGACCGAGCCTGCCAGGTGCCAGGGACGTTGTGCTGTGATGGGTGGGTGTGGGGAAGGGAAGGGAGGGAGCTTACTGGCAGCAGGTTCTACGGGGAGAGGGTTGGGATGCCCTTTGTCAAGGATAGACAACAGGAGAAGGAGGCCAGTGCTGAGGACAGAGGATGCCAGGCAGTTTACGCAGGCGACAGCAAGGGAAGGCAGTGCCCTGGTGAGGACAGCGCCTGCTGCTGGTGAGAGGTGGCAGAGCAGGTCTGAGGAGAAGGAAGGCAGCACCAAGTACTGTTGCTGAGGAAGCAGCAGAAGTCTCCTCCAGTTGTGAAAAACTGTATTTCATGCCAAACAATTTTATCTTAGAAGATATTCAATAAAGAGAACTCTATTAATATTTAAAAGCTAACATGATATATCTTGGCAAATTAATGTGACAAGAGGTTTGTTTAAGTGAAGGAATTCTCAAATGGCAAGTTCAGCCCACCCACTACTATGAGGTAATGAGACCAGCAAGGCTATGTTGTCACAATGTCTCCCAGTAGTTTCAGGGACCTTCCAGATTCAGAATCCACTTCAAATGTAAGGCAGCACTGACATCTAATTGCAAACTGTGGATGTAAAAAAACGCACAAGATCTTTTTAAAAAATTTATTTATCTTTTTTAAATCCTCACCAAGGATATTTTTCCACCTATTATCAGATAGAATGGGGGGTAGGGTGGGGGGAGAGAGAGAGAGAATGGGAGGGAGAGAGAGAGAGAGAGAGTGAGAGAGAGAGAGAGAGAGAGAGAGAGAGAGAGAGAGAAACATCGATGTGAGAGAGACATACACTGATTGGCTGCCTCCCGCACGACCCCGACTGGGGACCAAACCGCAACTGAGGTACTTGCCCTTGACCGGAATCGAACCCGAGACTCTGTGGTCCGCGGGCCAACGCTCTAACCGCTGAGCAAAACTGGCCAGGGCAAATGCACAAGATCTTATATGGTTTAATTTCCTTACATTTTTACTTCCGAAAAAGTTGTAGAGCTATGGTCTGAAATCAAAGATACCTAGGTTTAATTCCCAGATTTTAAGTAGGAAAATTATATAATCTATTTAGTTCTCTCACCTGAAAAATGGGGGCAGTTGTGGTAATCACCTCAGAGAGCTACTGTGAAAATTAAATTCTCAATCTAATGTCTGGTGTCCAACAAGCATCCAGTAAATGGCAGTTGGCTATTATTATCACACGAACACCATGTAGTCTTATATCAATCATGATAAATCTGTGTTAGCAGATGTTTTAAGGGACATCAAATAATATGTTTGGATACTAAAAATTCATCAAATCCTCTGAAATATCACGCATAATGCAAAATAACAACAATACACCTGAAGGGATATCAAGGCTGTGCTATTATAAACCACCCTGTGACATTTCAAATTCATTCAATGTAATTTAAAATAGACAATGAATTCTCCCATGGGGCAGACTTCTCTCCGTCCAGGCCACATAACTGTAGTAGAATGTACAGGTTCCATTTCCCAAGCTGACCACTGAGATTTATTCACTTTGGATCCCTGGCATCATAAATGTCTACTGATGAACAGAGAAAAACACCCCCCGCAATTTCTAAGAATTATGACAAAATATACATAACAAAAGTTACAATTATAACCACATTTAAGTGAAGATTCAGTGGCATTCAGTACATTCACAATGCTGTGTAACTACTACCATCTATTTCTAGAACTTTTTCATCAACCCAACAGAAACTCTGTACCCATTAATGACTCCCTAGTTTTCTCCTCGCCCCGCCACCCCACCTATAGCCCCTAATAATCTCAATTCCAGTTTCTATGAATTTGCCTATTCTAGGTACCTCGTATAAGTGCAAACATGCAGTATTTGTCCTTTTATGACTTGCTTACTTCATTTAGCATGTTTTCAAGGTTCATCCATGTTGTAGCATGTGTCAGAATTTCATTCCTTTTTAAGGCTGAACAATATTCCACTGTATGCATATCTTGTTTACTCATTCATCTGATGATTGACACTTGGGTTGTTTCTATCTTTGGCCACAGTGAATAATGCTGCTATAAACATCAGTGTAAAAGTATCAGTTTAGTTCTTGTTTTCAATTCTAGTGGGTAAATGTCTAGGAACAGAATTGCTGGATCATACTGTAATTCTACATTTAACTTTTTGAGGAGCTGTTGAACTGTTTTCCACAGCTGCTGCACCATTTTACATCACCACCAGCAATGCAAGAGGGTTCCAATTTCTCCATATTCTTGCCAATACTTGTTGGCCATTTGTGTATCTTAGTAGGAAAGATGTCTATTCAAGTCTTTTGCCCACTTTTGAGTTGGGTTCATTCCTTTTTATACACATTATGTTTAAAACAAAATGATCAAGATGCTTGGCAAAAAAATAGTGCTAGAAAACTACACTGATTTTTATTCATTAATGCAAATTATGTAGATCTTCACCACCACATTCTGTTATCCATCTATATCTATGCAGAGAAACCAACATTTAGATGTAACTGCTTTGAAAAACACAGACCATAGTGGGGCTATTTTACAGAAACTTAAGTCTTTCCCAGGTAAGAATACTATTTTTATAAGAAAAGGAGTAATTAAGCAATAGGACATGGAGAAGCCTCACCACAAAATACACCTTAGGCTTCAAGAAGGGCACGGTCCATGTAACAATTTTAACCTGCCTAGTGGAACATCAATCAACTTTTAAACAATTAAAATAATTTCCATTTACATTTGGAGTGTTTCTATACTTACACTTAAAAAACAGGTATTTCTAATGGTTTAAAATCTACTTCATATTAAAAAAATGAAAACAGCCCTGGCCAGTTTGGCTCAGCGGTTAGAGTGTCGGCCCTCAGACCAAAGAGTCGTGGGTTCGATTCCGGTCAAGGGCACATACCTCGGTTATGGTTCAGTCCCTGGCCCTGGTTGGGTCGTGCAGGAGGCAACCAATTGATGTGTCTCTCTCACATTAATGTGTTTTTTTTCTCTCTCTCTTCCTCCCACTCTATCTGAAGATAAATGGAAAAATATCTTCGGGTGAGGATTTAAAAAAAAGAAAGAAACTATATGATGGAAACTTAAACCCAAGACTGCAAAAGCAGCAGAAAGTTTCCAGATTTCTCAATGCTGCCTTCCTACAACTTCTGCACACCAGAAACAGATCCTGACACTTTCTTTGGAGCAGGGTGTGTGGTCAAACATTAGGGTTTCAGAGATATCTCCCATAAAAAGGAATAAATGAAGTTGTGATGACAATACGTTATCATAGGTAGAATGCTCACTACATCACTACATGGGAAGCCCTGGGCTACATACTTCAGGTGCATTACTCTATTAATCAGTGAGGGTAGTGCCATCATTATTGCCACTTTATAGACGATGCCCAAGTACAACACAATCAGACTCTAGTCTAGTTCTAACCACATAGTCCACATTCTTACCATTATGCCACCACACTGAGATGTCAACTAAGCAGACTATAGGTTACCTAATCAACTGAACGGTGATATTAACCCCTGGAAAACAGAGGTGCAGCTAAAGCTTGAATAACTAAGAGGAGGCTACAGGTCTAAATGACCAACTTTTGGAAATATGTAACTGGCTAATCAGTCACAAGAGGCTGAACTGAGTAAGCAGAGCACACTCCTCCGCACGAGCTCCCAACAGTTACAGTCCCTGTGCTGAGGGACCCGGTCACAGGAACAACTGGCTACATTCCTAGCAGCTGGGCTTATTTATTCATGGATTCATCTTCCATAGAAAAGGTGAAATTTTACTCTTCCCTCATGTATGAAGATGCTTCAGGTTTGGGTTCTGAGTTTTATAATGTCTCACTTAAATCGAGGGTTAGTCTGACCATTTCCCTTGGGAGATGGAATTCGGTGAGCAACAGCATATACGGTGCACAGTAGAATTATAATACACTGTATCAGGGTTCACACTGTTCCTTGCTCACCCCACAGCTCTCACTGTTTAGAGAATTTCATATTTGTTTGGCTCTACCGTGTCCATGTCAGATTTCCTACCTGGTCAGTAAACAGAGCACACAAGAAAGTATACATTATGCCCACAGAGATAAAAAATAATAATAAGACCAATTAGAGAAGTAGTCCCAAGAGAATTTTAATAAATTAATTATGAAACAAATGGAATTTAATACTATTAAGGCTTGAGAGCATTATTTGCTCCTCAGCACTAGATGGCAGTGTTACTAAAGAAATGTACTCTGTGGAGGGGCTGATTATGGGCTAATTTTTGTTAGTTATGGCTTCTGACAAAATTCAGAACTCAGCGTTTTATAAAATTTTGCCACTCTGGCCTATAAAATGAAATTTTACTTTTTAATTTTTTTTTTTTAATCCTCACCTGAGGACATTTTTTTGCATTTATCTTCAGATAGAGCGGGAGGGAGAGAGGGAGGAAGAGAGAGAGAGAGAAACATAGATGTGAGAGAGACACATCAAGTGGCTGCCACCCACATGACCCCAACCAGGGCCAGGGACAAACTGCAACCAAGGCACGTGCCTTTAGTGGGAACCGAACCCAGGACTCTCTGGTCTGCGGGCCGATGCTCTATTCACTGAGCCAAACTGGCTAGGGCTGAAATTTTACTTTTTAAACAATATGTTTGACTTATTTATTTATTTATTGTTAATCCTCACCCAAGGATATTTTTCCATTGATTTTTAGGTAGAGTGGAAGGGAGGGAGGGAGAAAGAGAGAAAGAGAAACATCGATGCGAGAGAGACACATCGATTGGTTACCTCCCACATGACCCCAACCGGGGCCGAGGTACATACCTGCAACCCAGGTATGTATCCTTGACTGGGAATTGAACCCGCGACCCTTTGGTCTGTGGGCTGATGCTCTAACCTCTGAGCCACACCAGCTGGGCTAAATGAAAATTTAAATGTATGTGAGAAATGAAGGAACAGCAGCATCCGCACTGTTCGCATTAGAGGGTACAACTCTTTGAGAGCCCACCACTCGAATTCTGTATGTCCACAGATCCATCACCGGTGCTTATGTTTCCATGAACAGTGCTTTATGGTTCTGTAGGCATTTTTTGAGGGGTCCAAGTCTTCATTTGGGTCTCACAGTAACTGTTAGACAATGCAAGAATCCTTAACCCCATGATTCAGAAAGGAAAGGGAAGTGACTGGCCCACTGAACACTCATGGCTAATAAACCAGACCAAAAGGAATATAGGGACCCTGGCTCCTTTCCCTCCTCCCTCTCTCAACATATATTTTCAAAAAATTAAATTCTACATAGCACCACTTATTTTTTTGACCTGCAGGATCCTAAATACAAATACAGTAAGAAGGGAGCATAGGAATGTAGTATATAACATCTAGTTTAAATAAGTTATCATCGCCTGGCCGGTGTGGCTCAGGCGATGATAGTCGACCCATGCACCAATAGGTCTAAAGTTCAATTCCCAGTCAGGGCACATGCCCAGGTTGTGGGCCCAATCCCCAGTGGGGGGCATGCAGGAGGTGGCCAATCGATGTTCTCTCTCATCGATGTTTCTCTCTCTCTCCCTTCCTCTCTCTCTAAAATAATAATAATAAAGTTATCGTCTAAATATGTAAAAACAATATGGACACATTGCTGATAGGAATGTAATATGGTACAGCCTCTCTGGCAGACAATTATGGCAGTTTCTTATTAAACTAAAACACGTCATCACCGAGTGACCCAATATTTGCACTCCTGGGCATTTTCCCCAAATATTTTTTTAAACCATGTTTTTATTGATTTTTTTAGAGAGAGAGAAAGGGAGAGATAGAAACATTGATGTGAGGGAGAAACATTGATTGGATCCCTCCTGCATGCCCCCTACTGGGGATCGAGCCCGAAACCCGGGCATGTGCCCTGACTGGGAATTGAACCAGGACCTCTCAGTCCATGGGATGATGCTCAATCCACTGAGCCACAACAGTCGGGCCATTTCTCCCAAATAAACAGAAAGATAAAATACTGCCATTTGCGACAACATGGATGGACCTAGAGAATAATATGCTAAGTGAAATAAGTCAGTCAGAAAAAGCTAAGAATTGTATGATTTCACTCATAAATCATATGATCTAAAACTGAAACTCATGGACACAGACAACAGTATGGTGGTTACTGGAGGGAAGGGGGTAGTAAAGAGCAAAGGAGGCCAAATATATAAGGTGATGGAAGATGACCTGACTTTGGGTGGTGGGCACACAATGCAATATACAGATCATGTATGATAAAAATGTACACTTGAAATCTATATGATCTTATTAACCAATGTTAGCCATATATATATATATATATATATATATATATATATATATGAAATTTATGTATAAAAACCCGCACATAAATACTCATAGAAACTTTGTTAGCCCAAAACTAAAAACCAGATGTCCTTCAATGGGTGAATTATATGATACCATTTATAGAACATTCCTGAAATGACAACACTACAGAACTGGATACAGATTAGTGGCTGTTAGGGGTTAAGGATAAGAGGAGGGGAGAAGGTTGGAAGGGTATGACAGGGAAGTCAGTGTGATAATAAAAGAACAACACAAAGGATCCTTGTGGTGACAGAAGTCTGCTGTATCTTGACTGTGGTGGTGAATACAAAGTTATACATGAGATAAAATTGCACAGAACTAAATACACACATGCATATACACACAAATGAAAACAAGCAAAACTGAGGAAATGTGAACTAGATGGTAGATTGTGTTAAATCCTAGCTGTGATATTGTACTATATTCTGCAAGCTGTTATCAGTGGGGAAATGGGTCAAGGCTACATGGGACCTTTCTGTATTATTTCTTACAACTGCATATAAATCTATAATTACCTCAAAATAAAGTTTAATTAAAAAACTATGGGTGTGGCCCGGCCCATGTGGCTCAGTGGCTGAGCATCGACCCATGCACCAAGAGGTCGCCAGTTTGATTCCCAGTCAGTTCACATGCCCAGGCTGTGGACCAAATCCCCAGTGGGGGGCATACAGGAGGTGGCCAATCGATGTTCTCTCACATCGATATCGATATTTCTCTCTCTCTCTAAAACATACACATACACACACACACACACACACACACACACAGAACCCCACAAAACTATGGGTTTGCCCTGGCCAGTCTGGCTCAGCAATTAGAGCGTTGGCTCATACTGAAGGGTTTCGGGTTAGATATCCAGTCAAGGGCACATACCTGGGTTGCAGGGTCCATCCCTGGCCCCAAATGGAGTCGTTCGGGAGGCAACCAATTGATGTCTCTCTCACGTCAATGTTTCTCTTTCTCTCCCTCCCTTCCTTCTACTCTATATAAAAATAAGTGGAAAAATATCCTCAGGTGAGGATTAACAAACAAACAAAACTATGGGTTTTATTTGGTTATCTGTTCATTTATCAAGCCATCAGTTATAAAGAAAACTAATTCAGTTAACAAATATTTACCATGCTAGATATTAAGTAAGAATAGATGCTTAACAAGGCAGACTAAACTGCCTGCCCCCATAGAGCTTACATTTTGGTGGGGAGGAGACACAATGAATAAATACAGAAACCACAACCATGTCAGTAGAGCAGAAGTGTTAGGGAGAAAATAAAGCACAGCAGGACAGGTAGGGAAGAATTTTTATTAAAACAGAGAGGTCAGAGAAGGCCTCACCTATATAGAGGACACTTGAGACCTGAAGGAAGAAAGTGAGCAAGTCATATACAGGAGGAAAGTATTCCAGGCCAAAGGAACAAGTGCAAAGGCCTGTCCTGAGGCAGGAGCAAGTCTGGCACATTTGTGGAAAGGCAAAAGAGCCACTGAGGCTGGAGCTAAGTGAGCAAGGCAGAGAGATATGAGACCAGGATACAGGGCCACTGTCATGACGTTGGCTTTGAGTGAGCTGGGATACCACTGGAGAGTTTTACGCAGGAAAACGCCAGGATCTAGCTTGTTTTGCCAGGATTACTCTGGCAGCTGGGTTAAGAACAGATAAGGAAGTGACAAAAGCAAAAGCTGGAAACCAGACAGAGGCTACTACAAAATCCAGATGAAAGGTATTTACATGGACCAGGGGAAATGACATGAGTGGATGCCACTATACTGCTGCCCATACATGCCTGACAGACAAATGACAAACCAAACTTGTACTGCACTAAAATCCTTACAAAACACTAGTCTGTGTTTTGTTATCTTGGACAAGGCTAGGACTTCAGCTGTACAAACCTTATCTTGTGACCCGGATGGCGTCTCTTCTAGAGTCTCGGTGCTTCCCAGATTGGAGAGCTGAGTGCTTGGCTGTAACCCAGGGCTGGAGATATTTGAGTCGCCCATCTGATTCTTAAATCAAAAGGAAAAGGATATCACGTGAAAAAGTTTGCTATTATTTGGCTCACACACAGCAACTGAGGTTATCAGAAGTGCTATTTTAAAAAACAAGCAAAAAAAAACCAATTCTTTTTTTGGACCCTCATGTAACTTATACAATAAAACTTCTATCAAGTTGAACACTTCATTTTAGACAATAATGTTAGCAACAACTGTTGTTTTGATAACCCTAAGGAGAAGCCAATGGTAATACTTTATTACATATTATTTTCCATTAAAAAAATTTCCCCCCAATTTTATTGAGAAATAATTGACATACATCATTGTATAACTTTAAAATGTACAGCATGATGGTTTGATTACATATATTGTGAAATGATTACAATAGGTTCCGCTAACATCCATTTTCTCAATAAAAAGAAAAAGAGAGGTATTTTTCATTTTATTTTTAATATATGGTAAAATTTACTTTCCTTGGGGTATACAGTTCTGTGTACCTATCACCATAATCAGGATGTAAAATAGCTTTATCACCCCCCCAAAAATTCCCTCGTGCTGTCTTATTGTAGTCATGCCCTTCCTGCATTCTTAGAAACTAGTGATCTGTTCTCTGTCACTCTAGTTTTGTCTTTCTGAGAATATCATAAAAAAAATGGAATGCTAGCTTCTTTGTCTTAGTATAATGCCTCTGAAGATTCATCCAAGCTGCTGTACATATTCATGTTCATTCCTTTTTACTGCTGAAGTATTCCATTGTGTGACTAAACTACAGTTCACCCCTAGGAGGACAAGTGTGTTGTTTCCAGTTTTTGGTGATTATGAATGTAGCGTTTATGAATATTCACCGATTTTTTTGTGTAGTCAAAGCTTCATTTCTGTAGAGTGAATCCTAGGAGAGGTACCTAAAATTCTTCTAAATTTTTATAGTTTTATGTTTTACATTTAGATCTATAATCCATTTGAGTTGATTTTTGTTATAGGTGTTACTTTTAGGTTAGGGTTCTTTTTTTTCTTTTCATATGGATGGCTAATTGTTTCCAATCATTTGTGAAATCATCATATATTCTTAAAAATTAAACTAAAATTTAGGTCCCTACACATCACAATTACAGAAGACAAAAGTCGTAAAATGTTATAAAATTCCTGTTAACTTGTATACAACACTACAAGTGAAAATATTTTTGTTCTTAGAGAGAATACTAAAAAAAGAGATGGAGATGAAATTACAATACTTTAGAAACTTAAATTCTATTTGGGTTATCTGATCCTGCATCTGGTGAACAGTATCTAGGTCAAAATAAACACCAAAAACAGTTCAGAGCACCCAAGATAAAAAAAAAAAAAGGCCTTAAACTTCAGTCCAGAGACAGACTAATTTTTCTTGGTACCATACTATAAATGTACGTGCTCAGCATAGAGTAGATACTCGAATGTTAAATGAATGAATGATACGCATTTTCCTATTCAAATGCCTTAACCCTTATTTTAGAACACCATTTATGCAATGTTACCCATTTAAGTAGAGGTGAAGTATTCTGTGAAAGCCTACGAAATACCTTCTAACATATTTGTGTAACATCACCACCAACTTTATCAACACACTGGAAAACATATGGAACTGAACTGTATTAGAGAAAACACAAACTCAAAACATTGTTCATAACAAGTTCTTAAAAAAGCACTATAAATGTTCTGGAAAATTTTTAATATTGGAAGTTTTTACATAAAAATCCCAGTCCAGCCCTGGCTGGTTTGGCTCAGCAGTTAGAGTGTCGGCCCGTGGACCAGAGAGTCCCGGGTTTGGTTCCCGCTAAGGGCATGTACTTCGGTTGCAGTTTGTCCCCAGCCCCGGGTTGGGGTCGTGAGGGTGGCAACCACTCGATGTGTCTCTCTCACATTGATGTTTCTTTCTCTCTCTTCCTCCCTCTCTCCTGCTCTATCTGAAGATAAATGCAAAAAAAAAAATGTCCTCGGGTGAGGATAAAAAAAAAAAAAAAAAATCCCAGTCTGGCTCTGGCTGGTGTGGTTCAGTGGTTAGAGTGTCTGACCATGCACTGAAGGGTCATGGGTTCAACTCCCAGTCAAGGGTACATACCTGGGTTGCAGGTTTGATCCTTGGCCCCGGTTGGGGCGCATGCGGGAGGCAATCAATTGATGTATCACTCTCACATCGATATTTCTCTCTGTCTCTCCCCACACCCTCACTCCCTTCCACTCTCTCTCAAAAAAAAAAAAAAAAAATCAATGGAAAAAAATATCCTCAGGTGGATTGATTAACAAAACAAAACAAAACAATCCCAGCCTGTCATCTTCAGAGAGAAGCTGGATAATTTGGCAACAACTGACTGTGATAAAGCGACAGGCTCTCTGGGTCAGATCCATCCTGGCCCGCTGTAGACACTACCACGGCCCATGTGGTTCTGGGGACATTTGAGTCTGCAATACTTGAAACTCAACATGAGCTCATTTAAAAAAGGTCCCTAGAACATCAATATTTTTCCATACGTGTGCAGTGCCATTCTTGGAAGGTTTATTCTGAGTTTTTGTTAATGACAGTTTCTAATGTTTCTAAGGACTTGGGGAAACGGATAATCACAGACAAACTTTCTGGAAGGAAATTTTATAATATTTGATATAAATCTTTAAAATGTCAAAATCCTTTGATCTACTAATTCCATTTCAAGTAACTTATCTTGAAAGAAAATGCTGTGCATGAATACTTAGTTAGCTACAAGAATATATTCTGAATTCTTAATAGAAAGAATCAGAAAAACCTAGGTTATTATTCATATACGGCATAGAAGGAAAAACACACAGCTATTAACGTCACAATTCTTTTAAAAAAAAAAGTTTTCATTCCAGCAAATAAAATCTCACAGGGACTCCATATTGTTCTTGGGGGGAGGAGGGAAGAGACAGGTTACAAAAGTTAATAAAAACTACTTTTAAAACTAGTTAATAAAACTAGTGTATACAAATACACCACACACACTGGGATATATCTATATATATTTCTGCAAGGATACACAACAAAGCACTAGCAGTAATTATTTCTAGGTGGTAGAATTATAATTTTTCTTTTATTGTAGTTTTTAAATATAAAAGTTTCTGTAATTAATATGTATGGCTTATATAATAAAAAAAATGGTGCACCTATTTTTTTAAGAACAAAAATGTCTGGGTTTAAAAAACAATTGCAGTTAAATTAAAACAAAATAAACAAATGAAAAACCTCTGCCAATATCCAAGATTACAAATCCAGGTGAGAAGCAACTCAGAATGGGCCAGCTGTGAAGGACTGAGGTTTCAGCTATCTTTCTTCACCTTAAAAATAGGAATGGTGGTTAAAACTAACTATAGTACTTGGGGAGAAAATGTTTATTATAAAGAGTTTTCATGTTCAAATAGTCTCTATTATAAATACCTCACCAAAACGTCTGGAATTTCATTCATTGTATTATATACACCGGTCAGGGGAGATTTAGAATTGGGATTAAATACCATTGCTGAGGCCTAGCTTGCTCCCCTGCCCTTGACTCTGTCAATCTCCCAAGTCTCTTCCTAAAGATAAACAAAGGGGCCATCTGGAACCATGTGGCAGCTGAGGAGAACCCATCCAAACACTAAGATATGAATTCATGGGTCACTGCTAACACCAACTCCATTAGATGACAGGCCAAGTGCAGACAAGAAACAAAACTTTTGTTTATGGAAGATCCACCTGTTCGCAGTTTTTAAAAACAGAACATATTATAAAGTAAATATCAGAGTTTTAACTAAATTCCCAAAGATTTTGATTAAAAAAAAAAAATCCTCACCTGAGAATATTTTTTTCCATTGATTTTCAGATAGAGTGGGACGGAGGGAAGGAAAGAGAGAGAGAAACACCACCGATTGGTTGCCTCCTGCACAACCCCGACCAGCGCCAGGGATCGAACTGAAACCAAGGTATGTGCCCTTGACCAGAATCGAACCCAAGCCTCTTTGGTCCTTAGGCCAACACTCTAACCACTGAGCCAAACCAGCCAGGGCTTTTTTGATATATCTTTATTGTTGAAAGTATTACAGACATCCCACTCCCCACTCCTACCTGCCCCCTGCAAGATTTAGTTTTAATTTAACCATAGACAACATTTTATTTCTTCCATACAATGGAAGAATTTTCTTACAACAGTAATTATTGTTCTACCCACATTCTTATTTTTGCAATGTGTATTAACTAGCAATCTGGTCAGATTTTTAGATTGCCCACTTGACCTAGGGTTCCTTTACAGCTCTGTGCACAAAACAAGGTTTGGTTCCTTCTTCCATTTTGTGGCTATTCAGTCCTCAGCCTGAGGAGCAAGCCTGGCCACCTCATGCAGTGTCTGCTCTAGTGTACAGCACCTACACTCTCTGTCCATGTGGCACCTTCATCTAGTCATCACCAGGAACAGGTGACAAGAGCCTGCACTTATTAGTCACCTTATATCAGAACACAGAAAGCCCTCTATAAAAACAAAACAAGGCATCTATGTAGATAACTCAGACCTCATTAAGGATATGAAAGGAAATTTGGGGGATATAAGGTAACTTAAAAGTTCAGAAAATGGTTCTTAAATTTATTTTCATCCAATTTCCTAAGAATCAATGAATTCATTATAGAGAAGACTGCTTTTCCTATATTAATTTTCACAGATCCATAGGTTCCTCCTAATTCTCTATGAGACTTTGAGGAATTTTGTACAACTTGAAGCTTTCTCACGAGCTCTAATGTACACTTCTTTATCCAGGAATTGGGATTTCCTTTGGTGTTTGAATGTAGGAGGTTTATTGTAGTTTATGGTGGAAACTACTTTCCAGAGCACTGCTTCAAAAGTCTGTTCCTTGAACTCCAGGTTCTTAAAGGGTAGTATGTGAAAAATGGTCCTACAGTCAAATCAATCTGGGAACTGGCAGTACTATTTCATTCACCGCAGGGACCTTGCAGAGTCCTGAGCGCTTGGAGCCCTGCTAACAACGTTCTTTAACTCACTAGACCTACTGGAGGCTTTTCACAAGGAATGTCTGTTAACACATGGAAGCCAGTGTTAGAGTAGAATGGTTTGGGAAAGACAGTTTTAGAGAGGCTTTTTACACCTTGTTCCCTGATCTTTTGGTGAGGATTAAACAAGAAATGAGAGAAAGTACTTAGCTCAATGTTAGTAAAGAGTTAGGTGACAATTATAATTCTGCGGAAACGAACTGGAAACCTTCAGTCTCACTCCAATGAAGTGTGGGGCTTGTAAGTGTTGATGTCAAGTGAAAAGTCAGGACAGTTCCAAAGCCACAAGGTTTGAGGACCACTGAGGAAATGTCTACTGCTTGGCACACCGTGGACAGTTCATCAATATGTACTGAGTAAATGAATGAATACCCACAGCTTCTACTTGGGGAGAAAATGTTATCAGTTAACTTTTAAACTAAAATACAAAACAAAAAGAAAAAATGAATTCTAGAAAAGCCTCGCATTTGGGGAAAATTCCAAAAGATGCTTAATGAAGGCTGTGCTCTTACCACCAACAGACTGTAGTATTTTTATTTTTTTTATTTTTGTTCTTTATTGATTTTTTTAGAGAGAGAGATGGAAACATTGATGAGAGAGAACATCGACTGGCTGCCTCCTGCATGCCCCCCACTGGGGATTTGGCCCACAACCTGGGCATGTGCCCTGACCGGGAATTGAACTGGTAACCTCTTGGTGCATAGGCTGACATTCAATTACTGAGCCACACTGGCTGGGCCAGACTGTAGTATTAAAGGTTGTACTTATCAGAATACTTTTGAAAGACTATATAAATTCCTAAGACCTAGCAGAGACTGCAGGGGTGAAGACAAGGCATTAGCTTTTTCAAAACTACCTGTTGTAGGCTAACTTCTGCACTCCAAAACCACTTTCTCCATAGTAATTTTACAGGAATAGAAAAAGAAACATTCTTAATTTTCATGCCAAGTCAGAGACTCTAAGGGAAGCAAATAGGCTGAAAACTAAAAGACATGTTTTCTTTTTGAATTAAATATTTCTGCTGGCCGTGGAGGTGACTTCCCCAGTCCATGAGCCCCCTGCAGGTCTCCTCCTCCCCCTCCGGTCCTCCCAGTGGGCATGCAGAGTCTCACCCTCTCATACTCATCCTTGGCTCGGCTTAGCATCTCCAGGATGTCGATGGGCCTGTGGTCACTGCAACCGTTGGCCTGGCTGGGACTCTGCTTATCCCGAGCAGCTTGCTGGCAGCGCCGTGTCTCCTCTTCTACCACCCTAGGAGATGAGAACCAGGCTTTAGAAAGACCTGTTTAGACTCAATCTGACCCAAGAACTCCTCTGGTGTTCATTTTCCAAGCATTCAGGAAAAATGTCATGATAACCATGTTCTCACAATACAAAACACAGAGCCTCGGCTACCTCACCCTGGAACACATGACTGACCAATTCATCCTTTTATTTATAGCACTGTCAACCAATATATTTCACTGTGAGGACAAATACATAGAATTCCATTCTAGAGTTGTTAGAAATAAGTACATTAAAACTCTAGGGGGAGCATCTGAGATCTTGCTCCCTGGCATATATTATCTGGTTCAGATAAACTCTTATTAAAATTCTCTACAGGTCTGGACATTTCTTACATCAACTCAGATTAACAGGAGGAAATACATTTTAATACATATGCATGGGGAATTCACGTAAGCATGAAATATTCCAAAGACAGTAGGCAAAATGGGAGATATACACATACCTACATACATACATACATACACACACACACACACACATATACATACATACATACATACATACATATATATAAAATGTATCTTTCTGGACTAAGAAGAAGGAGGTATGGGACTTCAAAGGGAAGGCACTTCACTGGGAGATGAAAGAATTAATGTTTAGTAAACAAATATTTGCTGGGCTCTCTAGAGACAATAAGTCACAAAGAGGACTTTGATCAAATGGGCCTTGCTAGGTTTCCTCCCCATCTGCCTCAACTAGTTCATATTATACTGTGGTTATCTATAGTGACAGTTCTTTCCAGAACAGGCCTTCTATCTTAAACTCTTTTAGGCAATTTGTGGGAAGGTCAAAGGTTCTTCCTGAGTCTTTTTGTTTCTTAAAAATAAAACAATTCTCATGCCAAAAAAACACATTTTAGAGTGGCAAATTTTGCTTCCCTGTATACACAAACAAAATGTTTAAAACAGAGAAATTATGAAGGTGTGTGGAAGAAACTTTCCTCTACCTGCAAGGTTCTTTGGCTCTAATAATCAAATAGACATGAGACAGATTAACAACAGACAATAACCAAATTTAATTACATACATATGTATGGGAACCCAGCATACATGAGAAAGTCAGAGACCCTACATACATGAGAGGTTCAAGAATAGAAAGTTAAAATTAGGCATATAAAGCATTTGGAGCTAAGGATGAGGTAAGGTGCCTTGGGGCTTCCAAGGGTCATTGCAGAACAATAAGAAAAGCAAGTGTTTAGTAGTTAGAAGTTTACCTTGCCATATATAGATATATCTAGATATATATCTGTATCTATCGATACATCTATCTATATCTATCTATTTATCTAAACTCCACTAAATTATCTCTCTCTTTTTTGAAGTATCTCAAAATCAGTCAAACTAAATGGTAAAGTAATTTTGAAAATGGACAATGCCACCAAGACAAAGGAAGTCTGCATAGCTGAACAACTCACTGTGGAAAGTTTGCAATGACATTGGGCTATCAAGGAGAAAGATCAGTTTCTTGAAAATAAAGGTCTTGGTGAAACTTCAAAAGTGAATGATAGCACTACAAGCAAACAAAAGGCTTCCCTTATTCTCTCCTTAAAAATCACTGAGTGGGTAACCGAGGTCAGGGCGATTTCCGCAATGCTCTTTATTTTGATAGGTGCTGCTTAAGCTAATTCTGTACTTGAAAATACATAAAGCAAAAAATGTTGAGAGTCAAGAATGTCACTTATAAGGTTGTGGTCTTTAAATCTATCTGTGGGGTTTCATTTCTTAAGACTATCCTCTCTCCCCTACACATAAAGGTCTGAAGCAATTATAGTAAAATGTCAGGAACTGAAAGCTAAGTGGTGAGCACATGGATTTTTTATTGTCCTTATGTTTTTCTTCAAGCTTGGAATAATAAATTTTAATAAGGTAACTAATTAAAAAAAAAAGATTTATTCAGGTTTCAGTCCTTACTTTTAAAACAGTCCATCCAGGAACTCCCAGTGTGAGATGGTTTTTGTTTTATTTTAAAACACTGGGTTAAACAATATTAAACAGATTTTTTTAAAACAGCAGAACTATTCTGAGTTTTTAATATGCTAAAATGTATTGTGATTCTCTAAGAAAGGTGGGCTTATACATTTTCCCAAATTTATATGACCACAGATCTCCTGAGGCAGGATTCCTGTTCGGAAAATGCTGCTTTAAGGTAATGATGTCATAGACATAGACAACAATGCTGGTTCGGGGCAGGGTAGGGGGTGGGGGTATCGGGAGGAGGGTGTCAATGGGGGAAAAAGGAGAAACACCTGTAACAAAAATAAATTAATAAAAAAAATAATCTTGAGCAATTTCGGGGGGAAAAAAAGGCAACGATGTCATTTCTTTACCTAGATTCTTACAGCTCTTATTAGGATTATCATTTCTAAAACAAAGATAGAACCATGGACTTTATGGTAGACTGAAAGAAGACTGGCATGTGATAGGATCAGAGAATTAGAATATTGTTTCTTTTATATCCATACCAGCAATCATCTCTTGGGAAACAAATACTGTATTGTCATAACTGTGAGGCCTGTAGCAAAGGATAAACAGACTGGAGAGATATACGGTGATTATTTCTTGATGGTGGATTACAAGCAATTTCACTTTCTTTGTACTTTTCTTCATTTTCCATAATTAATAGGCACTCCTTATTCCGGAAAAAAAAAAGACTATGAACACTCAATTATAGGCCACCACCAGCCTGAATCTACCTTCGTCAAGGACTCTGGTCACAGAGTCTGTTTCTCCCTACCTCTTCTTACCGTGCTGCCTGGCTTGCCCTTGCTTGTGTTCACCTCTCCCCTGACCTGGACTGGATCTATGCTTTTGGTTCAACAGAAGACATTTCTAACAACCCACTGTTCACCTGTGGGATAGGCCACTTTACAAAGCTCACCACTGCTGAAAGCAGAAGCTGTCGGGTGGTGTGGAAGGGACCCTCGCACAAACGAGGCCTGGACTCTAAGACCTCTTCCAATCCAAACTCTGTGAAGAGGGACCCTGCTTCCTTTCCTCTCAAATCCTCAACTATGCCCCTACACTATCTGTAAGATCAGGAATAAAGCTGACTTCTATGAATTCTCCAAATTTTATAGTCTATGTAGGCAAACACTGAAACAAGTTTTATTGTTAAACAGTTGCTGGCACACTGGATTTCCTCTTTAGGAGGGTCAACAATTTTCAAGTTTAGTGGATTTTCAATTTTGCCACTGACCAAAGAGAATTTCCAAATTTAGATATAGTATAGGTCTAGAAATTTGCTTATTCTCCCTAAATAGCTTCTCAGTTTTTATAAACATCTTTTGGAATAAATCAATTTTTTACTTGGAGAAGTTTTATTTTATTGCAGCTGTCAAAACAGTGATGGGAAGATCTAAATTTAACAGAATGGGCACTGACAGGCATATTTATTTGGACACATAATATGCCAAAAAGAATTTTACCTGTGTTTCTGGTTAGCAGACATGACATTTTGAAATATGTAGCAAGTAGAGGCTGCACACAGGCAAAGTTAGAGCAAATAAAGATAAAGTAGTCGTTTTTATCTTTGTTGTCCAGAATGCCATTTATCATATAACGTTAATGTTAACATATAAGGTATTCTCTTCAGACACAAACAGGCCAGACACTAGAAAACTCACTATCAACAGCTCCACGAGGGTATCTCTAATCACTTTCAATACCTCGCCGCTTCAAGTAAAACAGGCTGAAAGCTTAAGCAAATGGTTCTTTTCTTGGGCGTTCTAGTAAAAGAATCCTGGCTGCTCTTCTTTTCCCTCTCTGCTTCCTGTTTCTACTTCCTCATTTTATTTTTGGGTTCAAAACAATTATTTTCAGATAGACCTTTGTCTTTAGTTTCATTTACCATCTGAAGTTTTACCTTTGGGGTACTACTTGCCCTGATAGAGAAACAAAGCTCAAAATGGTTTCCTGTGAATAGCTGTTAGAGCTAAAAGAGCCAGATTCTCTCACTCAGGTCCCAAAAGCTCTCATTCTGCAGGAGAAATGCATATAGAGTTGACCCTTGAACAACGTGAGGGTAAGGGGGCACCAATTCCCCACTCAGTTAAAACCTGCATATATCTTTGATTCCCCTCCAAACCTAACTACTAATGGCCTACTGTCAACTGGAAGCCTTACGGATAACATAAATAGTTAATATATAAAAGAAAATATTGTTTAAAAAAATCATAAGGAAAATAAATACATTTACAGTACTGTATTTATTGAAAAAGATCCACGTATAAGTGGACCTATGGAGTTCAACTCTGTGCTGTTCAAGGGTCAACTGTATTAATATATACCAAAGTTTAGATATTTAAAAAATATTCTGGATTTCAGGATAACCAAGAATCAACAAATCTTTGTCTTCTAAGTAAACAGAAGTAAGCTGCCTTTGTTACTTTCAAAACTACCAAAAAGTAGTCATCAAATAAATGGCTTTGCATTATCTTTTCTACAGAAAAGATGCGCTAAAGAAAGTGTGGTTCTAAGGAATGTAGATCAATGGAACAGAACACAGAACCCAGAAATTGACCCAAGACATTATGCTCAATTAATATTTGACAAAGGTGGCAAGAGCATACAATGGAATAAAGACAGCCTCTTTAATAAATGGTGCTGGGAAAATTGGACAGCTACATGCAAAAAAATGAAACTAGACCATCAACTTACACCATACACAAGAATAAACTCAAAATGGATAAAAGACTTAAATGTGACTCGTGAATCCATAAAAATCCTAGAAGAAAATGTAGGCAACAAAATTTCAGACATCATACGCAATAGAATTTTCACTGATACATCACCTAAGGCAACAGAAACAAAGAGAAAAATGAACACACGGGACTACATCAAACTAAAAAGCTTCTGCACAGCAAAAGAAACAACTATCAAAATGGAAAGGGAACCCACTGTATGGGAGAGCACAATTGCCAATGATACATCATATAAGGGGTTAATTTCCAAAATATATAGAGTCCTCATACAACTCAACAAAAGGAAGACAAAGAACCCAATTAAAAAATGGGCAGAGGACCTAAATAGACACCTCTCCAAACAGGACATACAAATGGCCAAGAGACATATGAAGAAATGCTCAACATCACTAATCATCAGAGAGATGCAAATTAAAACAACTATGAGGTATCACCTCACACCTGCCAGAATGGCCGCCATCAACAAATTATCAAACAACAAGTGCTGGCAAGGGTGTGGAGAAAAGGGAACTCTAGTACACTGCTGGTGGGAATGCAGACTGGTGCAGCTACTATGGAAAACAGTATGGTGTTTCCTCAAAAAATTAAAAAGCGAATTGCCATTTGATCTAGTAATCCCACTTCTAGGAATATATCCTAAGAAGCCTGAAACACAATCAGAAAGAATATATATACCCCTATGTTCATAGCAGCACTATTTACAATTACTAAGATCTAGAAACAGCCCAAGTGTCCATCAATAGAAGAGTGGATAAAAAAGCTGTGGTACATATATACAATGGAATACTATGCAGTTGTAAGAAAGAAAGATCTCTTATCCCTTGAGACAACATTGAGGGACCTCAAGAGTATCATGCTAAGTGAAATAAGCCAATCAGAGAAAGACAAATACCACATGATCTCACTTATTTGTGGAATATAATGAACAAGGTGGGCTGATGAGCGAAACAAACCTAGAGACATAGAAAGGAGTACGGTTCAGACCGACAAACCTCAGAATAGGAGGGCGGGGGGGATGAATGAGATGAACCAAAGAACTTCTATGCAGGTATGCATAACCAATGGACAAAGACAACAATGCTAGGGGGGTGGGGGGTGGGGCGGGATGGAGAGGAGGGTGTCTAGGGGGGAAAAAGGAGAAACACCTGTAACAAAAATAAATTAATAAAAATTGGAAAAAAAAAAGAAAGTGTGGTTCTAGACAGTCAACACATTTTCAAGTACGAGTGACAGGTTCACAGGGAACAAGTCTCAGGGTGCACACAGCAATAAACATGGTCTGCCCTATGAGCAGGCAAAGCTGGAGGCTGATTAACATCCAGTCAGGACATGTCAGCAGTCCTGAATTAGAACCTTAGCCATGAGTGCTTCTTTTAAAATGCAAACATACCTGAAACTGAGGCTTTTGGGGTTAATTATTTTTTTATATTTTTATAAGAATTAGTTTTAAAATAAGATCCTTTTAAACAATTAAGACTGCTTTCTTCCAAACATGTAGATAAAAACCTTGCAGGAGAGCTAAGGGAATCTTGACTTGATAGAAGGGGAAAAGAGGTCAACATTTCTGAGAAGACTCAGGCAAAACTGATAAGGAAACACAAGTGCACCCACTGTAGCATTTTGCCCAGAGCTCTTCTTGGGCACCTAAAGTCCAGTCTGGCAGTACCAGCAACACAGATAAGCCATGAGGGGTGGCTTCTGCCGGCTACTTTGAGAAATGACAATGAACCACCCTTTAGAACACTGATTCACTGAAAATTGTTTTTCAAATCCCAGATTCTGACAAAAAAAATCTCTTGGAACATAATCCATTAATGGATTGGCCACTTAGTAACCTAGAATCTGTGTCAAAAATAAGTTCACTTAAAAAGGTAAACATAGCCCTGGCCAGTTTTGCTCAGCGGTTAGAGCGTCGGCCTGCGGTCCAGAGAGACCTGGGCTCAGTTCCCGCTAGGGGCACATACCTCGGTTGCAATTTGTCCCCGGCCCTGGTTGGTCATGCGGTAGGCAGCCACTCGATGTGTCCCTTTCACGTCGATGTCTCTCTCTTCCTCTCTCTCTCTCACTTCCTCTCTCTCCCTCCCACTCTATCTGAACAAAAAATGGAAAAATGTGCTCGGGTGAGGATTAAACAAACAAAAAAAAGGTAAACATGGATGTGTGCAGGAGTTCTCTACTGGCTATTTAACACAGCACTACTTGCTATAGTGAAAATCTGGACAGAACCAAAATCAGATATGCTGGCTAGGCTGTGCACTGCACGTAGATGATGTCCTCTGAAGCTAAGCAGTCTGACCGCACTAACCAGATGTTTAACAGAAAGGTTCTGGTTAAATTACAATCTACGTGGAAGACTGGATTTACAATGCAGTGAGAACACTATACAGGGCTATTTAATGCTCTCGGTTAATGCTGTTGACATGAAAAGTAGGATGTATATACAGTATGATCCTATTTTTGTAAGAAACAATCAACTACATCAACCTCATGTATACATAAAGAAAAAGACCCAAAGGAAACAGACTAACATGCACACACTAGGTATAGTAGTAGGATTCTAAATGATATAGATTTCTTTAGGCTTTTCTGCCCTTTCAAAATTTTTGACAATAAACAGGAAATTAGGAGAGAAATACACGAGTTAGTACACTCCAGTAACAAGGAAAAATAGGGAGAAAAGTAATTTTTCATCTCTCATAGGTCATTAATAAATAAATCTATGGAGTAATATACTTACTCAGCCATGAGTTTGGCTATGCGGTGACAGTCATTCTTGTCATAAAACCAGATACTGTATATTGACACTTGAAAAACAAAGAAAAAAATGATAAGGGAAATGAAGTTTCAACATATGTAAGTAACACAGTATTACCATGGAATGCCACAGAATTTATCATCAGACTCTCAAATCGTTAAAGGTTCCTCTACAGGAAAAAATACCTTTCCCCAACAATGTTTAATAAAAATATTAGTAAAATTAGAATAGGTAAAATATTCAGATGAAAACTGCAAAATCCGGCCAGGTAGTTCAGTTGGTTAGAGTGTTGTCCTGATAGGCCAAGGTTTCGAGTTCTATCCTCGGTCAGGGCACATACAAGATTCAACCAATGAATGCATAAATAAGTGGAAACAACAAATCGATGTTTCTTTCTCTCTCTCTCTAAAATCAGATAAGAAAAAAACTGCAAAAATAGTTGCTTTTAGACATTAACCAGATCTCATTGAGCCCAAAATGCCATAAGTGTAAGATGAGCCATTATTTTATGTATTATCAAGAAAAAATGATACCAATTAAACTAAGAATCAACATTGATTGTAAGATATATTCCAAATGGGAAGAAAGGGTCTTAATTATTGAAAACTAAGTTTGCCAGCTAACTGAACACTAGAACCTTTGCCTTTGAAACTTAAAGTATAGAATATTATGTCACAGCCAAACCAAAGCTTTAAAAACAAATACCAGCTACAGATCCATCCTATGATCAACTCTGTCCATCACACTTCTTTCCCATCTTTTTTATCCCCAGTATGATCAGCACTAAGAAAGCCAACAAAAAATATTTGGTGAATAAGTAGATAAATGAACTTCACACAATACACAAAAACTATTGTATATACTTTTTTGATAAGGCAGAATAGAAATGTTGAATATAAGCATCAAAATAAACATGGGTAGGTATGGCTTACTGCTATCATGTGCACCCACTATGACACAGCTTGTCCCAGGTTACACTGCCTTTCATACTTCCAACCACTCCCTGGCACAGACAGAGCAGGTATCACTATGCTTTCTCAAAAAAAGGAAAAACTTGAAATTTTAAAATAATTGCAGCTTCACACGCACTGTAAAACATAGCCAGAGATCCTGTGTGCTCTGTCCCTCCAATTGTAATATTTTGTAAAACTGTAATATAATATCACAGCCAGGCTACTGATATTGACACAAAGATACAGAATATTTCCATGGCCACAAGGATCCTTCCAATCTCCTGTGGTCCCCCTAATCCCATCTCTGACCTCTGGCAAACACTAATCTATTTTCTATTCCTATAATGTTGACATTTCAAGAATGCTATATAAATGGTGTCATATAGTATACAATTTTTAGATACTGACTTCTCTGACTCAACATAATTTCCTTGCTATTCATCCAAGTTGTTGCTTATATCAATAGTTCATTCCCTCTGTTTTGCTGAGCAGTATTTCATGGTACAGATGTACCAGTCTGTTTAACCATTTATCTGTTAAAGAACATCTGGAATACTTCCAGTGTATAGAATAAAGCTGTTATGAATGTTTGTGTCTAGGTTTCTGTGTGAACCTAAGTTTTCATTTCTTTGGGTTAAATGCCCAAAAGTACAGTTACCGAGTCCAGCAGTGCATGTTTAGAAACTTTTAAACTGTTTTCCAGAGTGGTTGTGCTATTTTATACTCCTACTAGTATAACAATCTAGTGTGTCTGCATTTTTTTTTTTTAAATCCTCATCAAGGATATGTTTTTATTGAGTTTAGAGAGAGGGAGAGAGGAAGGGGGGGAAGAGAGCGAGAGAGAGATCGGTTGCCTCCCATACACTTCTCTGACTGGGGATCGAACACGTAACCTAGGTATGTGCCCTGAGGGAGAACTGAACCCTCAACCTTTTGGTGCATGGGATGATTCTCCAATCAACTGAGCCACACTGGCCAGAGCTAGCATGTCTGTATTTCTTACCAGCATTTCTTGTTCTCAATGTTTTTAACTTTATGCATTCTGATAGGTGTACAGTGGTATCTCTTTTTTGGCAGTTTGATAACTTTATCGACAATTAACAGTTCTCATTCACATTAAATATTTGTAGATTTTTAAAAAATCTTCATCTGAGGATATGTTTATTGATTTTAGGGACAGAGGAAGGGAAGTGTGTGGTGGGGGGGGAGAGACCGACAGACAGACAGACATACACTGATGTGAGAAACATCAATTGGTTGCCTCTAATACATGCTCCCACTGGGGATTGAACCCACAACCTAGGTATGTGCGTTGACCAGAAGTGAACCTGCAACCTTTTGGTGTATGGGATGATACTCCAACAAACTGAGCCCCCTGCCAGGGCATGTTTGTAGATTTTTTAAAGTGGTGACAGGTAACTAAGGTATAGAGCTTGTTTAGTGAATCTTCATCCTCATTAGGTTTTCTGGACAACCACACCTAAATACGGTATGGGACATTCCTTACTCCTTTGGCCTAGACAGCTTTGTTGAGTCTGGTGTAAATGTGCACATCTGGAGTTCCCATTTCCTTCATGGCAAATCTCTATGAGTACCTAAGGGGCACGCTTCTTGAAACCACTTCATGGGTGCACTTGTAAATGTTGGTGGTGTATTCTCTGGTCACTACCTCATTGATGGCAGACCAACCCTGTTTGCCACCCTTCTTTGTGGGAGCCATTCTGCCAGGTCCAGGTTGGAAAGGAAGTCATTGTGGTTTTAATTTACATTTCCCTAATAGCTAATGATGCTTACATCTTTTCATAGGCTCTTCTTTTTTTTATTAATTTATATTTGTTACAGGTGTTTCTCCTTTTTCCCCCCATTGACACCCTCCTGCCCCGTCCCCAGTTTTGTTGTCCATGTCCATTGTTTGTGAGTACATGCGTACAAGTTCTGTGGTTCATCGCTCCTCTCCCTCATAGGCTTTTTTGTCATCTGTATACCCTCTTTAGTCAAATATCTGGTCGTGTCTTTTGCCCCTTCTAATTGGATTTTTGTTTACTGTTGGGTTTTGAGAGTTCTTTATATAGTATATTTAAGATACTAGTCCTTGTCCTGGCCAGGTGACTAGGTTGGTTGTAGCATTGTCCTATATACCAAAAGGTTGTGGATTCGTTCCCATCAGGGCACATAACTAGGTTGCAGGTTTGATCCTCAGTCAGGGCCCACATGGGAGGCAGCCAATAGATGTTTCTCTCTCTCATCCTGGTCTCTCTCTCTCTAAAAATCAATAAAAATATGTCCTCGAGTGAGGATTAAAAAAAAAAAATACTAGTCCTTTGTTGGATATCAATATGTCTCTCTCACATCGATGTTTCTCTCTTTCTCCTCCCCCTCCCTTACTCCCACTCTATCTAAAAATCAACGGAGGACTGTCCTCAGGTGAGGACTAAAAAATTTTAAAAAAAATTAAAAAGTAAAATAAATGATTAAAAAAAACACACACACACACACAATATGATCATGTGCTATTTCTTCTAGCTCTTCTTTAGCTTGTTAATATGGTGGATTACACTGATTTTCAGTATTGAACCAGTTTTGCGTATCTGGAATAAAGCCCAGCTAGGCATTTTTGTTTGTTAATCCTCACTCGAGAATATTTTTCCATTGATTTTGAGAGTGTGGGAGGGAGGGAGAGACACAGCTATTGGCTGCCTCCTGCACGACCCCGACTGGGACCACGGATTGAACCTGCAACCCAGGTATAAGCCCTTGACTAGGAATCGAACCTGAGACCCCTTGGTCCACAGGCCAGTGCTCTAACTGCTGAACCAAACCGGCCTGGGCCCAGCTAGGCATTTTTAATATATTTTTTTCTATTTATTGTTGGATTTGCTAATATTTGGTTGAGGAATTTTTTCATCTAAGTTCATGAGAGATAATGGTATGTAGGTTTATTGTTTTTTGATTTTTACTGTCTTTGCCTTGTTTGGGTATCAAGGTAATACTGGCCTTATAAAAATCATTTCATCATCAGTTTAATTTGTTCAATAGATTCCACATATAAGTAATATCATGTGATATTTGTCTTTCTCTGACTGGCTTATTTCACTTAGCATAATATTCTCCAGCTCCCTCCATGTTGTCTCAAAGGATAGGAGATCTTTCTTTCATGCAGCTGTATAGCGTTCCATTGTGTATATGTACCACAGCTTTTTTATCCACTCATCCACTGATGGACACTTGGGCTGTTTCCAGATCTTAGCGATTGTAAACAGCGTTGCTATGAACATAGGGGTGTACATATTCTTTCTGATTGGTGTTTCAGGCTTCTTAGGGTATATTCCTAGAAGTGGGATCACTGGGTCAAAAAGCAGTTCCATTTTTAATTCTTTGAGGAAATACCATTATTATTTTCCATAGTAGCTGCAGAAGTCTGCATTCCCACCAGCAGGGATGAACAAAAGAGATCCAGGGACATGGAAGTAGGGAACAAACTGACAAACCTCAGAGGGAAGGGGGTGGGGGGGGCAAGAAGAGATAAACCAAAGATGTATATGTATATATGTACACCTGTATATATACATATGTATATATGTATATATACATAACATCTGGTATATATACATAACCAATGGACACAGACAACAGTGCAGTGAGTGGGGAGGAGGGTGTCAATGGGGGAAAAAAGGAGGGACATCAATAATGCTTTCAACAATAAGGATAAATTTTAAAAAAAGGAAGAGAATTTTAGTTTTGTGAGATGAGACAGTTCTCGAGATCTGCTGCATAACTATGTTAATATAGCTAACACTACTGAACTATACAGTTAAAATGGTAAAGTTTATGCTATGCAGTTTTCACCACAATTAAAAACAAAACAAAAAATCAGTTGAAAAGTGTTCCCTCCTTTTCTGTTTCCTGGAAGAAACTGTAAAATTAGTGTTAATTCTTCTTTGAATTCTCCATGAAAGCTCATTTTTCATGAGCTTTTAAATGAATTCAATTTCTTTAATGGCTATAGGACTACTTATGTTATGTATTTTCTCTTGGTTGAGTTTCATAGTTCATGGTTTTTAAGGAATTGGTCTATTTTTCCCTAAGTTGTCAAGTTTATGAGTGTAAAGTTGTTCACAGCATTCTCTTATTACTCTTTTAAAGTCTGGAGGATCTGTAGTAATATCCACTATTTCAATCCTGATACTGTTAATTTGTCTTTTCTTTGTTAGTCTTGTGAAAGGTTTATGAACTTTATTGACTTTTTTCAAAGAACCAGCTTTTTGATTCATTGATTTGATTTTTCTCTATTTTTAATTTCATTTATTTCTGCTGCCATCTTTATTCTTCCTTATTTTTGTATGCTTTGAGTTTGTTTTGCTCTTCTTCTTCCTCTTTTTTTCTTTCTTTATTGATTCTAGAGAGAGAAAGGGAGAGGGAGAGAGAGATAGAAACATCGATTGGCCACCTCCTGCATGCCCTCCACTGGGGACTGGGCCCACAACCTGGGCATGTGCCCTGACCAGGAATCGAACTGGCGACCCCTTGGTTCATGGGGTCGATGCTCAACCACTGAGCCACCGGCCGGGCATCTTTTTTTTTCTTTTAAATAATTCTCACCTGAGGATATTTTTCCATTTATCTTCAGATGGGGGGTGGGGGGGAGGAGAAAAAACAACGTGAGAGAGACACATTGATTGGCTGCATCCTGCACAACCCCAACCAGGGTTGGGGACCGAACCACAACTGAGGTACATGCCCTTGACCAGAATCGAACCCACAACTCTCTGGTCCATAGGCCAATGCTCTAACCGCTAAGCCAAACTGGCTAGGGCTATTTACTTTTCTTTTTCTGATTTCTTTTGCTGGGAATTTAGTGGGTTCTCATCAAATGTTGCTTTAAGGGGTAGCAAGTTTCCCACAGTTAGGCCACCTGGTGTGCCTCTGGGGGAAAGAGACCCTTTAAAGATGAAGATTGCTTCTCAGGCCAGGCTGGTTGTGACATGACTCCTAGCCTGAACCCACCTTCCCTTCCTGGAAAGCAGAAAAAGCACTCTCCTGGTGGCCACTTATTGTTAGTAGGGTTTCCAATCTCTTCTGCCAGTTTTGCTGGGCACACCTGGTATTGTCGGCAGGGCTCCTACTGGATTTAGGGGAAAAGGGAACCTACCTGGGCCACATTCTATTGCTAGGTTGGATGGTGGGCAAGAAACACCAGGCCCGAGTCCCCTTATTCTGTTGGGTGGGAAGGTTGTTAGACACCCTGCTGCTGTGTTCTATCAGTTTTGGGTCCTACACCAGATCTTCTTCCTCTTTCCACCTTTCAGAGATCTCCTGATTGTCTCTTCTGTTATTTCTGAATTTTATGCTTTACAGAGAGATGCAAAGGGAAACAAGTCTATACCATGTGGTTTGTATCAGAAGTATCATTATGCACTTTTATGGAGTCACTTAGGCTCAAGGAAAGACTAAGTGACTTATTAATAAATCAGAGAAAAATAGCCTCAGACAAGGACTCAGGTTTTCTCAGCCCTAGACCAGTAGTCTTGCAGCTACACATCTACTGTCTCATTAGTTTAAATAACATAAAAATATTATAGAAATAAAACGTTAATGAGCTTCAGTTATGAAGATTAAAGCAACACATAGGAGTATAAATAACTGAGTAAGTTAAAAATTATACACTAAAAGGATGATAGAATATAAGAAATATAAATGCTAGTTTAAGAAACATTAAATTAAAAAATCCTTTTAAAATAGATATTATCTGAATTCTATAAAGATACTATCAAGATACTATAATTTACCCAGCCAGTGTGGCTCAGTGGTTGGGCGTCGACCCATGCACCAAGATGTCGCTTGTTTGATTCCCAGTCAGGGTACATGCCCAGGTTGTGGGCCCGATCCCCAGTGGGGGGCATGCAGGAGGCGGCCAATTGTTCTCTCTCATTGATGTTTCCATCTCTCGGAGTCTTCCTCTCCCTTCCTCTCTCTTTCAAATCAATAAAGAAAAAAAATTAAGAAAAAAAAAAAAAAAGAGCCCTGGCCGGTTTGGCTCAGCGGTTAGAGCATCGGCCCACGGTCCAGAGACCCAGGTTCGGTTCCTGCTAAGGGCACGTACCTCGGATGCAGTTTGTCCCCGGCCCCAGTTGGGGTCATGTGGGTGGCAGCTGTTCGATGTGTCTCTCTCACATCGATGTCTCTCTCTCTCTCTCCTTTTCTTTCTCCCTCTCTCCCTCTCGCTCTATCTGAAGATGAATGCAAAAATGTCCTCGGGTGAGGATTAAAAAAAAAAAAATACTATAATTCAGAAAGCCACTGTTGCCCAGCTGGTGTGGCTCAGTGGGTTGAGCATCATCCCATGGACTGAGAGGTCCCAGTTCGATTCCTGGTCAGGGCACATGCCCAGGTTGCAGGCATGATCCCCAGTAGGGGGCGTGCAGGAGGCAGCCAATCAATGTTTCTCTCTCATATCGATGTTTCTATCTCTCTCTCTCTCTCTCCTTTCCTCTCTTTCTAAAAATAATCAATAAAACATGTTTTAGAAAGCCACTGTTAATACAAGCTATTTTAATAGTGAATTTTTTGTATTGTCTTGAATTAAGGTAATTACATTTCTCTATAAGACTTCATGGCCAATCACAACTTTATTTTATTTTATTTTTCTTTAAATCCTCACCTGAGGATATTTTTCTATTTATCTTCAGATAGAGTGGGAGGAAGAGAGAGAGAAACATCGATGTGAGAGGGCCACATTGACTGGTTGCCTCCCACAGGACCTGGACCAGGGTCTGGGACGAACCACAACCAAGGTACGTGCCCTTGACCGGAATCAAACCCTTGACTCATTGGTCCGCGGGCCGATGCTCTACCGCTGAGCCAAACCAGCCAGGGCGCCAATCACAACTTTAAAAGTTCCCTTTTCATGCCCTGGCCTGTGTGGCTCAGTTGGTTAGGTGTCGTCCCATGCACCGAAGGGTTATAGATTAAATTCCCGGTCAGGGCACATGCCCAGGCTGCAGGCTCGATCCCTAGTCGGAGGCGTGCAAAAGGCAGCCAACTGATGTTTCACTCTCTCACATTGATGTTTCTCTCTCCTTCTCCCTTCCTCTCTCTCTAAAAATCAATTAAAAAATCTTTAAAAAGAAAAAGAAAGTTCCCTTTTCAATGAAAATAAAAATTTAATTGGATTTTCCTATTGTCACGAGTGAATTAAAACATTACTGATACACAGAGTGAGTGAATGGCATAATTTTAACGAACCAAGAGCACGACAGGAATTTCTTTCTTACCCTGTTCACAAGGGGGCTTCTCTGGCAGGGAAACCCCCCAATTACACTAAAGCTGTCCTAAACTCTCAGACCCTATGTCTGGCCATGTGTCCCACAGGTGACTGCATGCACTACCATGAGGCAGCAGGGGTTGGCTTTTGTTTTCTGAGTCTTTGAATTGCTATGAATAGTTTCCCATGTTTGGAACGCACTTTCATAGTCCCTCTTCTGTTCACAGAACTTCAAAACACTACCAACGCTTCAAACAGAATCAACGTCCAATGAATAGGAAGTAATTTTGAAATATTTTACATGATGTAAGTCAACAGATTAAACTTAGCTTTGACAGCCCAATAGAAGAGTACAGAAGTAGTCTTGTTACAGAGGAGATAATTATTAAGTATTATCTACTGCAGGGTCTTAGCTATGTTCTCAGCAGCTAAAGACTGCTCCAACATAGAGTAAATCAGAGTGGGCTGTGAAAAGATCCCATATATGGCAATTATACACACTTACCTTTCTTTAAATATGCCTCTTCCAATCTTGGCTAAAGAATATCCAAAATACACAAGTCCAAATACAAATGACTCCAGTTTTCCTCTAATGCACACACCCACACAATATACAGTGATGAGAAAAAGTTTATGATAGGCAATCGTCAGGCTCAGAGAGGAACACTCTTTTTTTCTGGCTAAACAGAGGCATTTAAGTATGTTTTTATAGGGGATTGTAAACCAAAATCTTAGGAAAAAACTCCATTATCAATAATTAAAATAAATCCATCAGAGTTGTCAATTTATTATGACAAATCTTTACTTAGGTCCCCCCATTTCCTTTGAAGAAATACACTATAATTTAGAAATAAGACACATGCCTTCCGCTCTTGTACATTATCAAGTAAACTGCCAAAAAGAGCCAAACACTTTCAAAGGCATGTTTGCAGAAGAAATAAAGATAAGGAAGCCATAATGATAGCTTAATGGGTGAAGGATAAGAGTCACACTCGATTCTGCCAAAAGCAGACCTGTAGAGGTTCAGACACGCATCCAAGAATTAGCTCTGTCTGCCAACATATCAAATGCTCAGTGCATGCAACTGGCAAGAAGGCCCAAAGACCTGTACTGAGCCTGTCACTGTCACTAGTGAGGAAAGACAGACAAGTGTGCCAGATAGCTGTGACTGCAGAGGAACTTGTCTCCAAACCAAACTAAGTCTTCTTCCCTCAAGAGAACTTACACTGTAAGGTCCAATACATTCTGTCAACGATTCACTTGCTGAAACAACCTGAAATAATTTTCTCTGATTAATTATACCACAGAGGATTTAGGGATTTAGCAATACAGCACCACCTTGCTTTGGCAAATAATGACTGCATCTGTATTATAAATGGCTTTTCTCAAGAAAAAAGCGAACTAATTATTAGACATCCAATAGCATGGCTGTTAACAGCTGTTTTAGGTAAGCTGTGCTGTACAGGCAAGTCACTGAAGAATTTAGAAGTGTAAGAAGTGTAACAGGTCCTTTAATTACTTTTAGCTTGTACTTCCATGAAAAATATCAAGATGCAGAAAAGAATATCCAAAATTAAATGTTTCCTCTTGTTTTCAAATGACAGCCCTTTTCTTTTGAAAGTGTGAAAAATAAGACTGACAAAGATTACAGGTATCTGGATTATTTAACATGAGAAATTTTAAAAAGCTGAAGGGCAAGAGTTTTCCATTTTCCTGGAAAGCCTGTCTAAAGATCCAGCAGCCCAGTATGATCTGATGTGATACTTCACGCTGCTTCTCATCTGGAGTGGTATATGGCATACACTAGGTAAAAGAAATCCAAATTAATCTGGAGCCTCTATCAAACCCCTTGAGACGTCTAGAGATCCTGTGAAACGTCACAAAAACAGAGCTGGGAATCACTCGTCACAAAAACAGAGCTGGGAATCACTCTCGTGAACATGTCTTTTTGATTCATTTATTATTTAGATTTGACCTACTTTCCAAAAGGATTTGAGGAAACTGGAGATTTTCTCAGTATGGTGCCAAGCAGAAAAGGGGGTTTGATAAAAGATTTTGGCAATGGTGTTCAGAGTAACAATATTTCTAAACATAATACTGACAAAGATCCCCTACAAGGAAACAAAACCAAGAAAATGAGCTCTGGACACAGCCAAAGACATTTACTCTAGACATAAAGACCCTTCCGATTATAAAAATACTATAAGATTGGGGCAGATTGCATAAACATAAGCCTGCCCTGCAAGTGAAAAGGCGAATGTCACTGCCTTGACAGATCATTTAAGACACAAAAAGCCTGGTGGCTCCACATCAACATCAGAGGCTGGGAAAGAGAAAGGCTCTGAGCGGGGGGTAAGAACACACATGTACAGGAGACTGTGGTGGGTGGCAAACAGGCAGGTGAGAAAATGCTGTATATCTATAAGAAAGGCTGGTAGGTATGCTTCAATTACCTTAGCAGCTTTTATTCCTTTTGGCCAAAAGAACACACATCTTAAAAAAACCACTGAACATTAACATGGTAGAGATAGAGCCCACTTTAAAAAATTTAAATTGTAAATATATGTTTATTGAACACTGATTAAAAGACTTGGGCCAGGTAATTTAAAAATGCTATCTGGGCCCAGCCAGTGTGGCTCCGTGGTTGAGCATCGACCCATGCACCAAGAAGTTGCAGGTTGGATTCCCGGTCAGGACACATGACAAGGTTGTGGGCTCGATCCCCAGTGGGGGGCAGGCAGGAGGTGGCCAGTCAATGTTCTCTCTCATTGATGTTTCTATCTCTCTCTCCCTTCTTCTCTCTCTAAAAATCAATTAAGAAAAAAAAAAAAGTATAAAAAAAAGCTATTTGGCAAACTCTTTGGTTTATTATTATTAAAAAAAATTTTTTTTCTTTATTGATTTTAGAGAGAGGTAGGGAGAGGGAGAGAGACAGAAATAGCGATGAGAGAGAACATCGACTGGCCGCCTCCTGCATGCCCCCCACCGGGGATTTGGCCCACAACCTGGGCATGTGCCCTGACCAGGAATCGAACCGGTGACCTCTTGGTGCATGGGTCGACGTTCAACCACTGAACCACACTGGCCTGGCTCTTTGGTTTATTATTTTAAAATTTAGTACCACTCTCTAAATTAAATCAAGTCAGAAAATATTTGCCAGCAAAATTGCTTCCATAAACCCTGTTAACATAATAATCTCAGTATGGGATCCAGACACATGAAATGACCACTGAACTTTTTTTAGGGATTAGGATAATAAACCTAAGAATATCACAACTGATCATTCCTACTTATATTTATAAATTTTTATTCTTGAATATAGGCAAGCCCAGATAAAACAGTGAACCACATGAGGGTTTTATCTCTGATGTTAGGATTTACTGCCATTATTGCCACACAGTACCCGCCACTCCCTAAGTCAGGAGAGTGTCCCCTAAGTGTACAATGCAAGTGATAACGGGTGTGCCAAAATGTTGGAGCCGTCCAACCCCACTGGTGCTCTGTTCACCCAGGTGTTCCACTCAAATATTACCATTTTTATTTATCACAGGGGACAACAAAGGGTGGGAAGTATGGCCCTTGGCCTCCATGGAGTTGAGTTCCTGTTTTCTGGGCTTCCAAAAATTTACACTTAGGGCTTTGGAAAAGAGTTAGGTCAGAAAGAGTAATCTCCTTTCCCTAACTTCTCTCCCACATACTTTTCTGTCAATTTATTAAGAGATTATCCAAACCAGGGTTGCAGGCAAATGCTCACAGACAGGGGTACAAGAAACCTCAGGGGCTGGGATCCGTGAAGCCGGGGTGGGCGGTCATTCCCAGGAACGCAGGTGCTGTGTGACCATACATGCCATTTTGTCACAAGAAGAAAAGGTAGAAATCGAGGTGTAGGTGTGTGTATAAAATACCCTAACTTTTAAATATTGGTAGCAAATACTTATCCCATGTCTTCCTTTTAATAAAAAGAAAAAGCTGAGCATGCCTGGAAGCAGTGACTTTGTAAGTAGCTCGGATATGCCTGGATCCTCCAGGGTAGTGAGCCTCAAGTGCTCGGTCTGGAGACTTATTCTGCCAGCTCCAGAGTGGCTTAAATCTCCTTGGACTAGCATTACTCTGTGTTTCAATTTTTACCTCCACAATGAACTTCACTATGTAAATAGGTGAAAACCTATACACATACATATTCAGAAGACAGTTCTGCCACTTAGCGACAAGTAATTGTTGCTTTCCTTTGTGAGTTCTCAAACGAGAACATAATTAGAGATAAATGGTGCAGCATGGTTTTAAAATCTTTACAATTAAGAAAACACCACACAAAAAAAGATAAAACTGCTTTTTATGTGACAGCACTACCTTGGGGGGTGAGGGGAGCCAGTAATTAGTGAGGCATACTGAAGAGAATCTGCTTGGGAAACTCTAAAATGTTCACAGACTGACAGAGTTAACAAAAGGCACCTGGTGGAGGCTCTGCTAGAATACGAAGCAGCAGCCTACAGCAATACAGATTTCTGAAATGTCTGACCTGGCAGTGTCACCAGTCAGCCTTGGAGTCCAAGTCACTCTGTTTTCATGGAGTTTTTACCTCTTCAATCTACAAATGTGGCAACAGCAAGGCTCTCTCCTTATCTCGGTCCAGAAGGCCAGACTAATGCAGTTGCCACAGATCCTTTCTCCTTCACTGATTACAGAATCATACCCACAAGCGGTGCTGCTGCGGATGGCAGAAGACTGCCTGCCTTTCCTCAGGCTAAGTAAGAAGCACTGTGCTGAATGCACAGATCACAAAGAACAAACTGTGGAACTTTTAAAACTGTTTATAAATTCCTCTTTCAGTTTGGAGGTAGAACTCACATTTTTTGACTTGACAAATTATAAACTTCTCTTGCAAGGAAATTTCGTGCACTGTGCTTTAAGTCTGAAGATTCGCACCAAATGCCAACAGCAACCTACCATCTCTACTGTTCTGAGTCTTGCCCTTGAACTGAGAAAGGACAAGCAGAGAGAGAGAGAGAGTGAAAAAAAAGAGCACATACTACAGTATTTCTTCTACTAAAACTTTCCATTTGGCAGCTGCATTTTCAACACTATGGAAATGAATCTCCCTGCTTTTTCTAGTGATTTGATTTTAATTAAAAAAGCTCTGTATCAAGAGACTGATGCCCGATATAAAGGAAAAGTTGTAAGTGAAGCAAAAACGAAGGGGTACATCTCACAAGCTTTTGGAGGTAAGTTCTTAAAAATATTAGAAAGCAATACTATTTTTATTTTTAATTGCTCTTGTTATGGTGATTTTGTTGTTGTTGTTCAGCAGGTTATGGAGCAACATGCTTTGTTCATTTTCCCAAAAGTACTTTTGGATTATAGAAAACATTTTAAAGTAAAAAAGTGGCATTCAGTGGGCAATTCCTGCCTTAAGGTACTGTGTGAAGGAAACATGAAGAGTTGTCCTTGTCTCTCTAGTGGATCAGATTTTCATTATTACTCACCTAATCGTTCAAATTTACAACTGAAAATTCTCAAATTACAGATCTTAAATAATTAATTTTTACCATTAATTAACAAGGTTGTTTTAGGAATAAGCACAGCACTGGGATTAACACAGTAGTGTATTTCATTAAGAATCCTGACCCTTACCAGAAAGGCAGAGTTCTGACACTAAAAATTTTAACCAATTTTATCATTTTTGCTTATAATTTTCTAAGAAAATACAATAGAACCTAAGGACAAATAAAATTCTTTAAGGCTGGTCCTAGTGCAGTGGTGTCTATAATTAATTGATCACAGCCAGTTACAGATTTCTTCCCTGGCCAGGTAGCTCAGTTGGTTAGAACATCGTCCTGATATGCCAAAGTTGTGGGTTTGATCTCTGGTCAGGGCACATACAAGAATCAACCCAAGAATGCATAAATAAACAGAACAACAAACTGATGTTCTTTTCTCTCTCCCTTCCTCTCTCTCTCTTAAAAAGATATTCTTTAAAATTACACTATAATTTTAACTGAAATGGTATATAGCACTTGGTAAAGTGCTTGGCAAATACAGATATTCAATAAATATCAATGAATTAAGGTGTGTGTCTGAGTTAAATAATCACCTTGTTTGTTTAAAAGCAAAGTAAAAGACAATACTGAAATAGTTTTCACAAAAGAAAATCATTAAATGCCAGAATTGATTTTGCAGAGCTTAATAGCACAAACCTTTATCTTAATATTGTCAATTAACCAGGTTATAGTGTAAACTGTTTAGCTCTAACAGAAAATTAAGTTTTTCTTGCTTTTACTTTTTTGTTAATTCAAACACCAAATTTTGGATTAAAAAACAATTGTTTAGAACCCACCTTACAAAATATTCTTGGGGCATTTCATAATTAAATCATAAGTATATACTATATACACAGAGATTCCAGGTTACCCCCTTCCATTCTGAGAGGTGCTCACAGAAGTGAAAATCAAAGGATCTCTCACACTGGTCTTGGGGAAAAGCACCTTCCCAGAGAAACATACTAGTGAGGTATGTTACTTATAGCAGGTGCTCGCCAAATGTCTGCTGAAGGAACAGCGGATAACAGAAGTATTATTTCTTCAATGCAGAAAAGTGGTCTGTGGAGGTAAGTACCTACGATAAGGTCAGAAATGTACAGATCCTATATCTGCTTTTTCAGAGGCTGGTCTCTATATATGGAGAACTAAGTGTCCTAGTACCATTTGCTGAATAGAACATTCCTCTCAGCATTTTCTCTAGATATGATGGGAGAGATTTTAAATTACTGACCCAATTGTTTTATTGTTCATGAATTCATTCAGATCTATTTATTCCCGAGTTTTATTATACTGGTTTTCCCAGGAAACTGTCCATAAAAACTTTCAGAAAAAAAGTTCTTCATAGTGGTTTCTGGCTTTAAAAAAAAATGTGTGTTCTCTATCTTTAGTTGCTACACACATATATACAGTTGTCGTTGGATCAATCATGTTATAGGGGAGAGGTTGACTGACATCGATTTGTTGTTCCACTTTTTTATGCCTTTTACTGGTTGAAACTTGTATGTGTCCTGACCAGGGATCAAACTCGAAATCTTAGCATATCGGGACGATGCTCTAACCAACTAGGTTACCCAGCCAGGGCCGGGAAGATAATATTAAAAAAAAAAAAAAAATTGTGGTTTCTTTCTATTGTTCTATTGTAATATCTACTTTCTCTAATTAATTTCTACTCACCTATATTTTCTTTCAACTTAACCCAGATTTCTCTTTTTCCTCTCTACCTTCTTAGGCTGGTAATTTTTATTAAACTCATGTGGCCTACATGTGGTAATTTTTATTAAATTCTAATATGTATTTGGAATAAAATGCCAATCTCATATTCTTGGAAGCAGGGTTCTTTACATGTCCATTAGATCATGCTTAACTGTACTGTTTAAATATACTACAACCTTACTGAGTGGTCTATTTTACCTGTTAATTACTAATGTGGCCTGTTAAAATCTCCCACTATAATTATAAATTTTTTAAACATTCCATATGTATTTCTGACATATACTAGGTACATACCAGTTTGGAATTAATTTACTCCTTTTATCACTATGTGGTAAATTTTATCCCTGCTGTTTTTACCTCAGAATCTATCATGTTTGATTAACATAGCTACATCAGCATTGTTTGGTTGGTTAATATTTGCCTGATATATCTCATTCTATCCCTTAAAACTTTCAACCTTTCCAGGTTTTTGAGTTTTTAAGATTTTTGAAAGCAGCATAATTGGCAAATTTTATATCTTTATCCAATCTTCAAATCTGTCTTTTAACTGGTAGGTTTTGTTCACTTAACATCTGTTCTAATTACTGTTTTATTTATTTCTGCCATTTTATTTTGGGCTATTTCCCATGGTTTCTATTTACTTTTCTCCAATCCTGGTTTGTACTGGCTTAAAAGTTCAGACAGACAACCTATTTTTATTATGCAGTGGTTACCCTGAATCTTTTGAACATACACAGCTTGATTTAAAAGACTATGATTAATCAATCTATCTACCCTCGGTCTTAGGATGCCTCAGGTTTGAACAGCTTTTATGTCACTGCTGTCTAGTATTTTTGCTTCACCTTTATAAAATGACTCAAACCAGTCATTTTATTGTTTTATACAGTCACTGCTTATTTTGATTTACCTCTTTTCTTTGCTTATTATTGCTTCTTAAATTTCACTTCCTATTTCTGTGCTCAATTTTCTCACTTTCAAACTATAGCCTTTAGAACCGCACCATTAAATTTAAATAAAATACAATGGAAAATTCAGTTCTACTAGGCACACTTTTTGTTGTTGTTAATCCTCACCTGAGGATATTTTTTTCCATTGATTTTTTAGAGAAAGTGGAAGGGAGAGAGGGAGGGAAGAAAGGGGGTGAAGAGAGAGAGAGAGAGAGAGAGAGAGAGAGAGAGAGAAACATCGATGTGAGATGGACACTTGGATTGGATGCCTCCTGCATGCACCTTGACTGGGGCCAGGGATTGATCCTGCAACCCAGGTGTGTGCCCTTGACCAGGTATCAAACCCGAGACCCATTGGTCCTCAGGACAACCAACACTCTAACCATTGAGTCATGCCAGCCAGGGCAATTTTTAAAAATTCTTTTCTTATTTAGTCCTCACCCGAGGATATTTTTCTATTTATCTTCAGATAGAATGGGAGGGAGGGGGGGGAGGGAAACAGAGAAAAACATTGACTGGTTGCCTCCCAAACGACCCGGACCAGGGCCGGGGACGAACCGCAACTGAGGTACGTGCCCTTGACTGGAATCAAACTTGAGACTCATTGGTCCACAGACTGACGCGCTAACCTCTGAGCCAAACTGGCCAGGGCTCTTTTTTTTTTAATCCTCACCCGAGGACATTTTTGCACTTTATCTTGAGATATAGAGTGGGAGGGAGAGAAGGAGGAAGAGAGAAACATCGATGTGAGAGAGACACTTCGAGTGGTTGCCACTCACACGACCCCAACCGGGGCCGGGGACAAACTGCAACCGAGGCAGGTGCCCTTAGCGGAACCGAACCTGGGACTCTCATGTCCGCGGGCCGACGCTCTAACCGCTGAGCCAAACTGGCCAGGGCTCTTTTTTTTTTTTTAAAGATTTTTTTAAAATCGATTTTTAGAGAGAAAGGAAGGGAGACGGAGAGAGAAACATCGATGCAATAGTGAGACATCGACAGGCTGCCTTACCTCCTGCTCGTCTCCGACCAGGTATCAAGCCCGTAACCCGGGCATGTGCCCTGACTGGAAATCAAACTTGTCACCCTTTGGTGCATGGGAGGATGCCAAACCAACTAAGCCACACCAGCCAGGGCTCCACTAGGCACATTTCAAATGCTCAATAGTGATACATGGCTTAGCTACCACAGTAGATTGGCGCTGCTTTAGAAGTGCCTTCAGCAAGGGTCTGCTGGAGACAGAAGTTCTGTTTTGTTGACAAAAGTCTTGTCCTGGTCGGCATGGCTGTGGTTAGAATATCAGTCCTTGGATTGAAGGGCTGGGGGTTTGATTCCTGGTCAAAGACACATCCCGGGTTATAAGTTTGATCCCCAGCCCTGCTTGGGGTGAGTGTGGGAGGCAACCGATGGATGTGTCTATCTCACATACATGTTTCTCTCTTTCTCTCTCCCCTACCCAGCTCCCTTCCACTCACTCTAAAAATCAATGGATTCATAGCAGCACTATTTACAATAGTTAAGATTTGGAAACAGCCCAAGTGTCCATCAGTACACGAATGGATAAAAAAGCTGTGGTACATACACAACGGAGTACTATGCAGCTGTAATAAAGAAAGATCTCTTATCCTTTGAGACGACATGGAGGGACCTGGAGAGTATTATCCTAAGCGAAACAAGCCAAGCAGAGAAAGACAAATATCATATCTCACTTATTTGTGGAATATAATGAACATAACAGTCTGAAGAACAGGGTAATCCCAGAGACGTGGAAGTAGGGTACAGACTGACAATCCCCAGAAGAGGGGGTGGGGGTGGGGAGAGATAAACCACAGAACTTATATGCATGTATGCATAACTGATGGACATGGACAACAAAGTTGGGGACAGGGCGGGGAGGGAGGGGAGGAGGGTGTCAATGGGGGAAAAAGGAGAAACATCTGTAACAAAAATAAATAAATTTTAAAAAATCAATAGAAAAAATATCTTTGGGTGAGGATTAACAACAACAAAATAAATAAAGTCTTTTTTAAAAAGGCTTTATTTTGTTCTCTTTAAAAAAATTTTTTATTTATTCATTTGAGAGAGAGAAATATCAATTTGTTGTTCCACTTATCTGTGGATTTATTGGTTGATGCTTGTATATGCCCTGACTGGGGATTGAACCTGCAACCTTGGTATATAGGGACAATGCTCTAACCAACTGAGCTACAAGGCCAGGGCCATTCTGTTCTCTTGAATTACTGAATTGTTGGTTGTATTTTCCCTCAGAACTCTGAAAATATTATTCCTTTGTCTTCCAAACTCAGTAGCTCCAACTAAATACACTGTCTAGTTGTTGCTTAGTAAATAATCAACCTCAGGCAGCCTTTGGTTGCTGCTGTCTCTTTGCCTTTGATGACTTCCCATGTGCTCAGGTTCGTATTCGTTTCTATTTATTATGCTTGGGGACTTATTCTACTGCCTACATCTGAGATTTATGTCTTTCATAGATTATGGAAAATTCTCAAACTCTTCAAATACTACTTCTCTCTAGATTTTATCATTCTAAAATTCTTCTCTGTCATCTGTTAGACTTTACAATTCTATTCTCTCTGTCATATTTAAAAATAAATTTTTTTTTCTTTGTTGATTTTAGAGAGAGAGGAAGGGAGAAGGAGAGATAGAAACATCAATGAGAAAGAACATTGATTGGCCGCCTCCTGCATGCCCCCCACTGGGGATTGGGCCCACAACTTGGGCATGTGCCCTGACCAGGAATCGAATAAACGACCTCTTGGTGCATGGGTTGATGCTCAACCACTGAGCCACACCGGCCGGGCTCTCTGTCATATTTTCCATTTTTCCATTCTGGAATGCATTCTGGATACTTTCCTCAGAGGTCTCTAGTTTCCAATTGTTGAGTCCAATTGTAGAGAATTTATTTCAATAATTTAATTTCTAGAAATTCTACTTGGTTATTTTTTACATCTACCTGTCATTTTATTTTATAATCTACACCTAACATTTACATCCATTAAGGTTTCTGTCTGATTATTTCATTGATTTTGGAGAGAGAGGAACATTTATGTGAGAGAGAAAGATCGATTGGTTGCCTCCCGTACATGCCTTGACCGGGGATTGAACCCACAACCTGCGTATGTGCCCTGACTGGGAATTAAACCTGCCACCTTTCGGTATATGGGATGACACTCCAACCAACTGAGCCACACCAGCCAGGGCTGATCATTTCATTAACCAAAGTTTTTGGGCCCGGCCAGTGTGGCTCAGTGGATTGAGCGCCATCCCATGGACTGAGAGGTCCAGGCTCAATTCCCGTCAGGGCACACGCCCAGGTTGTGGACTCGATCCCCAATGGGGGGCGAACAGGAGGCAGCTAATCGATGTTTCCCTCTCACATTGATGTTTCTCTCTCTCTCTCCCTTCCTCTCTTTCTAAAAAAAACAATAAAACATATTCATTTATTTTTTCGCTTTTTTTAAATCCTCACCCAAGGACATTTTTTTTTTTTTTTTTTTTGCATTTATCTTCAGATAGAGCAGGAGGGAGAAAGGGAGGAAGAGAGAGAGAGAAATATCGATGTGAGAGAGACACATCAGGTGGTCGCCACCCACGACCCGAACCGGGGCCAGGGACAAACTACAACCGAGGTACGTGCCCTTAGTGGGAACCAAACCCAGGACTCTCTGGTCTGTGGGCCGACGCTCCAACCACTGAGCCAAACCGGCCAGGGCTCAATAAAACATATTTAAAAAAATGTTTTTGGGAAGGGTTGGCTAATCCTGCTGTTTGTTGTAGCCTACCACTCTCTCACTGACTGTGAATTATTTCCTTATACATTTAGTAGTAATTTTGGACCTTGAGGCTTATCAATGAGACCCCTGGGCAATCTGAGTTAAGGATGTATCCCTCCAGAAGGGTTTTGCATTTGCTTTAGCCAGGTGTTCTAGAGTACTCACCAGATGAGGATGAATTTTATGTTAATTTTTTGGCCTGGGTATGAAATGCACCAAGTTAATGGTATAACTTAAACTCCAAATCTAAATGAGGGAAGTCTCATGGTTACTATTTTTAGGGGAGACACTTGCCCTCTAACTCATAGCCCAGACTGAGATAGATAAGCCTGCCTGTCATCTCCCTAGATTGGTGGGACATAATCTAATTTATTATTATGTAACTTATTAAGGGACCAGACTATATGCTGGTATGTATGTCTCAGCTCTAACTCTGCACCTCATTAGGATTCAAGATCTTGTCTCTTGATCCCTTGTAATTATAATGGAGTCTTTATATTAAGGAGAGCTCCCCATCCCCAAGAACTCCTAACCCCAATGTCAGCTCACAGGCTTCCCAGTTTAGCTTTCAGTCTTCACTATGTTGCTGGCCCACTGCAAGGTCTGTTATTTCCTTTTTGGCTAAGCTATGCATCTAATATTTTATACAGAATTTCTAAATGTTTATAGGAAGAAGATTTTCTGTCATGCTATTGCTGAAAGAAGTTGAAGGATATTTTCTTTGACATGCTTATGCCACAGAACTCCTAGAGGTTCAGAGTCTACAAAGAATTTTATAGTCCAGTTAATAAAATGGATTGTTTACAAATGAAAACAGAATATCAACAGATTGGTAGTAATGCATATGTTTATATAGCAAAGGAACTATGTTTTTTTTTCTCTACTAATCATAGTTAAAATAAAAACTCTCATTAATTTCTTTTTTAGGGAGATTAAAACATTTATTACATTAATATACCATGCAGATGGGTACTAGACTTATTTGGGTTACATAAATGTCTAATCACTATGTTGTACACCTGAAACTAATATAATACTGTATGCCAACTATAACTGAAATGCTTCTGCTGAGAGTTTTGAAAAATTTGTACCATTTAAGATTTCCCATTTTAACATGTTTCTATTTTCAACTTGTCATTGCTCAGGCTGTCTATTAATGGCCCCCTAAAACATCTGAAAATATTATCTGTAAAGATAGGCAGAGTCCCCAGCTTGTCATGGTGCTAGTCAGAAGGGATGGGAAGAAGCACACTATGGGCCCGAGTGATAAAAGAACCTGGATAATATCAAAGTCCTATGCATCTTTCACTAATAAGATCATTTGGCTTAAATCCTAGATGGAGACAATCTGTATTTTATATTTGTAAGTGCTTGACAAAATACCTTCACATAGATGATGCCCTTTTAAGACAAGCAGGACAGAACAGTGGTTCAAGTTATTTATCCAAGGTTACAGTTGGTAAAATGGCAAAGCCTAGAATAGAATTCTTGTCTGCAAACTAAATTCCATGCCAAGAGTGTTACCATGGCAAAGCCACCCTCAGGGTATCTTCTGCAGCCTCTGTATCTAGAAATCATTTATAAATTTTAAAAAGGAATGACTAAATAGAAGGCATAAAAATCTAATCCAAAGCTTCCCAAGTGCCTGTTCAATTCGGGAACGGCACAACAAAAAGGTGTGGTTGAATATGGATTCATGCTTTAGATTTCCATTTGTCCAATAAGGCAGTCACTAGCCTCATGACTATTTAAATGCAAATTGATTAAGTTAAATAAGCTAAAAGAAAAAGATTTCCTTCATTGCACTAGCCACATTTCAAATGCTCAACAGTCACATGTGGCTGGTGGCTGCTATATGGGACAGTATTGATATAGAACATTTCTAACATCAGAGATCTACTGGACAGCTATGCTCTGGAATGTGGACTGATGAAGCAATTTCATTGCTGCAGGGGGATAGAAAGACCTCTGGCTTTGAAGCTCCACACACCTAGATTTGAATTCTGCCTCTATCACTTATAACCTTTGTGACTTGAGCAAACTTCTCTTAGACTCTTGTTTCCTCACCTTAAGTCGGGAATCAGAAATAAAGTGCTTGGACTACCATTTATACTTAGTAACTACAGAATCTGCAGTTTCCCCAACCCTCACTGCAGCCCCACTGGGGTCCTGTGGTTGCCAACAGGCCCTTGCACAGTATATAAAAATATACTGCTTTTGAAAGATTCAAGAGAATCACCAAACCTAAGCCCTTGACTAGGGTTAGCATTTTCTTTGTGAGATTTTATCTTTTCTTAGAGGGTGTGGTGGTGGTGGTGAGCATTTTGTATTAAAAAAAAAAATTAGAACTGGAAAAAGTTATAGTTCAATTTTCTATTACATACACTCTAAACATTGATTTGAATGAAAGAAGCTGGATCTGAAGGTGTAATTTGAGTAAAATGGGTCAGGTGTCTTGGTGGTATTTCCCACAGGAAAATGACAAAAAAGCAGCTACAGAATCAGGTATAATTACCTGTATACACAATCAGACACTAATTAACTTTTTATTTAAAGAACAAATCCCTGAACAACTCAACAGCTTGCTAACCTGACAAGACTACTTTCTACTTTTAAGATGAGATACACTACTAAAGAGAGAGGCCTCAACACTCCCAGATCACTTTATGCTGTCTTGTCATTTCTCCTTGATACAGCTATTCCTTTAAATATTCCCCCAAGCTCCTCTTCTAGACTGTTTCTAATATACCCACAGTGTTGTGCTTGACCTTTTCAGGCCTTTCTCTAGTCTGAAAACAAGCTGACGTGTTCTTGAATTTCTAATTAGCAATATCAGAAATTATAAGGTCTTTAGCAGATGATTCAGAGCCCCATTTACAGGGAAATGAAATGATCTGGTTAAGTGAGTTTTCTGTTTAACCTTTGTTTCAATTTCTTGTTGAAAATCTCTAAAAACAAAATGCATTAGTGCACTCTTTTGCTCAAGAATTATAAACACTCATGATGATTTAAGATCTTAACATTACAACAAATTAACCTATGATACTGATACAATACTGGGGTTATGGAATATTGACATTTTTATGCTGACCCTCAGGTTACACTTGAATTATTTGCTAGATTTTCACAAAATAAAATCTAACATTAGCTTTGCCCTCATTTCTTCCACACTGGTTTATAGAAATATTTCCAGATAAATGAAGCTCTGATTAGTTCTTTTGGTTAATCATGGTTTCATTACATTTGTGTTATGTTGCAATTTCAACTTTAAGGGAACATTTACTTGAAAGAAATACAATACAATTCACTTTAGTCTTATACCAAATGGTAATTCAGTCCACTGGCCTCTGATAATTTTCCCTACTATTTTAATGATCAAATTTTTCTTAGAAGCAATAGCTAGATTAAGTTTCCAGGGAGTCAAGAGTAGAATTAAGCCAATTTCTCTTTTTAAAAAAACTGATGTGTTCCTTTGCAGAATTTCTCTTTTAACAGAATGTTCAGCACAAAGAATACAGCCATGTGAGATAATTCTACTTGTTAACATTAGTTTAAATAAACCCATCTGAACCAACGATGAAAATCTCAGAGATAATCCAATTACCTGGACAAATAGTTTATTGAAAAGAGAGAGATTCCATTTCACTTAGATGCTTAAAAGCAAGTTAAGGAGAAGAATTTGGGGCTTCTAGCTTCAAAACAGACCTCACCGTTTCTCATTCAGGAAATAAAAAGATGAATAATTTTTAGTAGCTTTTTATATTTTATACTGAAGACATTCCCCCAATACCAGTTACCTTCCAGTCAAGTGAAATCAAACACAGTAACTTTTACTTTTTAAGTTAGAAGCAACGTTTCTCTCTAGCTATTTCCTTAGATGATAGTTACAGTATAACCTTCTGCCCTCACTCACACATTCATTACTCATGATGAAATACAAAAACCAAGCACTGCATACTACATTTTGAAAGGACCACTCCAGCTTTGCTGACTATATCCAACCATTGTTAAGAGTCTGTAAAATGCCTGAAAGGACCCTGAACTATAAAGCAACAAAACAAAACAAAACCCCCAAAACAAAAATGTTATTATCCTCACTCTCTAACTCACCTCTGAGTCTCAGCTGACTTAACTGCCTGCCTACCCCACACAAGTTATTGTATTATTAACATGAAAGTACAGTAGCTCTGGGCCCAGCACTTGTACCCAGCAGACACTCAACTAAACAAACAGATTGAAAAATACCACTATCAGATAGTACTTTCTTTATGGACAGAAATATCAGTGTCTATCCCCATCCTGTGTCTCTCCAACTAAGTCCTATTGCTCAGGGGCATGAGTGGCCAGTAATTCAATGTCACACGAAAAACAAAAGGTGAAACTTACCTTCATAAAGCAAACAATAAGAATATAATGTAATGCTGTTATATGAAAAAGCATAGTTAACTAAAATAACATAAGTTATTGTATACAAAAGTGTTTCAATTTTAGAAGCCCTATTTAAAGGATTTGATCTTGCCGGGTTGGTATGGCTCAGTTGGTTGAGCGTCATCCCATGCACCGAGAGGTCACTGGTTCAGTTCCCGGTCAGGGCACATGCCCGGGTTGTGGGTTCGATCCCCAGTGGGGAGGCGTGCAGGAGGCAGCCAATCGATGTTTTTCTCTCATCAATGTTTCTCTCTCTCTCTCTGCAATCAATAAAAACATATTTAAAAAATAATAAAAATAAAAGATTTGATTTTACTGAGACTAATTTATAACTATAAGAATATAGACCAAATTTTTTTGGTAACTTATAATTCCAAAAATAATATGCTGATAGAAACTAAAGTCACCCAATTTGAATTGTAAATATACAAACTGTAATAAAACAGATATACTCACAGCTTGCATTTCTATATAGAAGAAATGGTTCATGGAGTTGAAATTCCAAATCTTTATTCACTGGTTCAACAAGATTGCGCATATTCAATCGATTCACAATAGTAAAACCATGGTAAGGTGAAGCTGACCTTAGATTTAATAGAAGAAAAAGAAAATCTATAGTCACTGTTAGTTTACAGAAATGTTATCTACTTCTTTATTTCCATTTCTAAGACTGAATATATTACTGCATTACACATTATTAGCATTTAAAATTGTAAACAAAAAAACTTAAGTCAGATCATAACCCTCTTCCTTTCAGAAGCTTCCAAGGACTCAGTCCTTTCAGAGTAAAGGCCAAAGTCCATATTAAGGCCACAAGGCCTTAGCTGATATGCCCACTACCCCCGGACTTCAGCTCCTATGCCTCTTCCTGCCCCAGCCACACTGAGCATCTTGCCATTCTCTCTAAATACCTCTGCCTGGACCACTTGTCCAGAATCTAGTTATCTCATCTCCCACAAGCCTTTGCTCAAATGTCACTTTCTTAATGAGGTCTATCTGAGAACTACCCTTTTCAGTGCTCCCAAGTTCAATACCTCTAACCATCCCCTTCTTTTTCCATACCACTTATTATTTTGTATACTTGTCTTTCTACATTAGAATGTAAGCTCCATGCAAATAGGGTTTTTGTCTTATTTTTTTTCCCAGATGTATCCCAAGATAGACACAGAGTAGATATTTAATACACATTTGCTCAATAAAAATAGCATTTATTTTATTTTATTTATTTTTTTTTAATCCTCACCCGAGGACACTTTTTCATTCTTTGTTCAGATAGAGTGGGAGGGAGAGAGAGGAAGAGAGAGAGAGAGAGAGAGAGAGAGAGAGAGAGAGAGAGAGAGAGAGAGAGAGAGAAACATCGATGTGAAAGGGACACATCAAGTGGCTGCCACCCGCACGACCAACCAGGGCCGGGGACAAACTGCAACCCAAGTACATGCCCTTAGCGGGAACCGAACCCGGGTCTCTCTGGACCGCAGGCCAACGCTCTAACCACTGAGCCAAACCGGCCAGGACGAAAATAGCATTTATTTTAAATATGATAGAGGACTGGTTATAGTAATGACTGACATGACAATGATGATTTTTCTTGTACCAAACAGGTCTTTCCATTGCTCTCCTGAGTTAGAAAAATGGCTCAAATCCTACAATAAGAAATGTCCTTGGTTCAGTACATGACCCTTTAGACACTCCTCACATGTATACAACACTTTATAGTTTCTCATTAGTTTCTCTGTGTAGATGAGAGATTTTAGAATCCTGTTCTACAGTTTAGGGAACAAGCTCAGAATGATTAAGGCCTATGCCCAAAGTCATACAAATAACATAACCAGAATTCAGCTTTAGGTTTTCTGACTACAAATCTAGGCTTCTACCACGCTAAGGTCTCTCTCTGTCTCTGCAAAGTGATATTCTGACATCCTGGTATATCTTCATCCAAGGTATATAGAGTGTTCTCATAGTTCCCAAATAGAGTTTCTTTGATCTCCTTTTATTAGAATCAATACCACATAAGCCTCCATGTCTTTTATTAAGTCAAGTTACTCACTATATTAAATTATGCATTTTCTATAATTAGTGAATCTGTACTATATTGTAACAATAAGGCCAGGAAAGTACTTTCCAAGTATTATAGATACTAAAGTTCTAACAGCAGTTGAAAAGTTCCTAGAGATTTACATTGGTAATGAAGAATAATAAAGGAGGTGCAGTTGGTAAAGGTCTCCCCTGCCCCAAATTTGAAGAATATTTGACAAATTCTTGTTAATTATCATCGATGGAGAAAGGTAATCCTTAAAAGATAATTCATAGCACAAAACCCCCTCCCGCCCCGCCAAAAAAAACAAAAACAAAACCAAAAAACTGAAAGAACCAGATATCAGTAATAACTCCTGTTGAGTCCCAAAGCTTTAGAAACCAAAGGAAGAAATCAGAGCTAAACCTAACAGGGATACAGGAAAACAAGGAACTCCATGACTATCATATCCTGACAGTTACTTTTATTTATTTATTTATTTTTTTTATCCTCACCCGAGGACATTTTTTCATTTTTTGTTCAGATAGAGTGGGAGGAAGAGAGAGAAAGAGAGAGAGAGAGAGAAACATCGACGTGAAAGGGACACATCGAGTGGCTGCCACCCGCACGACCAACCAGGGCTGGGGACAAACTGCAACCGAGTTACATGCCCTTAGCGGGAACTGAACCCGGGTCTCTCCGGACCGCAGGCCGATGCTCTAACCGCTGAGCCAAACCGGCCAGGGCCTGACAGTTACTTTTAGACCACAAAACTTGAAATTTATAAACCAATCAAATTTTATAATTGTCAGAAAAGTTGAAAATAAAAACTGTGCAATTCTGAATAATCCAGACTTTCTAAAGGACTCTCAAATTAAAAATACACATTACTAAAGACACAGCACACAATTCAGAACATTTAGGGAGAGTGTGGGAAACGGGACAGAACCAGAGTCAAAGAAGATAACCTCTCATTCAATAACCAGAGAACAGCAGGACTGACCTTCAACCACATTATTTTATAGAGCTAGTCCATGTGTTATATTTTTCTCAACTATGTATCTTTTTAAATATGGGGTGGGGGGAGGAGGAAGGCCTCTGTTTTAGACTCGTTCATTATTAAAAACTGTTTTCTATTTTGAGATGGTTTTGCCAGGTTCCTAAATAAGTTCTAGTTCTGTTTACTCTGAATCACAGGAAGGCTCAAAGAGGAGACATAATAACTTGGTTAGGATTTCACAGCTTTAGATGAATGAACACTTGAGGGTCAAGCAAGGAGGTTCCAAAGACAAATGTACAACAGGATTGAACCACTTCATATGACATTGTTCACCATGAGATTAAAAAAATATATAGCCCTGGCCGGTTTGGCTCAGCAGTTATAGAGTGATGACCTGAGGACCAAAGGGTCGCAGTCAAGGGCATGTATACCTGGGTTGCTGGTTTGATCCCCAGCCCTGGTTGGGGTCGTGTGGGAGGCAACCAACCGATATGTCTCTTTCTTATCGATGTTTCTTTCTTTGTCTCTCTCTCTCTCTCTCTACACACACACACACACACAATCTTTTTTTTAAGGCTTACCTTCGATATACAAATAAGGTCCCTTCTATATCAGTCTTCTCCTATAATAGACAATAAAACAATTAGTTTTCTCCCCATAATGCAACCCCAAATATTCCACAGAAGAAGAAATACTTCATGTTTAAGATCAACTTATTTTAAAACTAATCACTTTTGAACAGGTCAAGTCAGTCTCTCACTCCACAAACTACTGTTACAATTTCTTTTGTATCCTTTCTATGCTACTGATGCATATTAATGTATATGCAATGTTCAATCCAGCAACATGCCTGCATCTGCAGAATTTTTCTTATTCTTTTTAAAAATTTAAAGGAGAAAATCCTAGAATTAGCTTTCACTTTTTAAGCTAAAATGTTTTAGCCAGATTTCTTAATTTTAAAGGCAAGGTCTTTCATACAGCAATTTCTTCACTTTGAAAGTTTACCAAAGTTAGTAGGGAAAAAAAGAAAATTTTATCTTATAGCATATTTTGTTTCAACATTGGAGGATTTGGGTATATTTCATAAATAGTAAATGTTGTGGTAGTTACTGTCAAACACAATTAGTTTGTTATTTTTAGAACTGTGTTGAAGGATTTTGAATACTGAAACTATAATCTGCCTTAATGTAATTACTTTAGGTCTTACAAATAATTTTTTAAAAGTTTTAGCTTAAAGTGAAATGTTTTGATTAAGAAAGTACAACTCATACCATCTTTCATTTGCTGTGCCCAAGAGTATATTTAGGTCTTAAACACAGTTACAACGTTAAAAACAACAACATATTAGCCTGCAGTTCACACCCTAGATAGGACCTAAATATTTTAATGTAATCAACAAACTGTTAGAAAACTTTAAATGTTACATGAAATTTAATTTGTTGGGATAAAAAAATGTTTAAAATATGCCCAGCTGGTCAGTGAATTGAGCAGCGTCCCATAGGCTGAGAGGTCCCGATTCGATTCCTGGTCAGCGCATGTGCCTGGGTTGCAGGCTTGATCCACAGAAGGCGGCTTGCGGGAGGCAGCCATAGATGTTTCTCTTTCTCTCCCTTCCTCTCTAAAAATATCAATAAAAATATTTTAAAAAATGTTTAAAAAATATTTATCATCTTGATTTCTTCCAGAAATATTGCCCTAGTTTAAACACCATCATGGAGCCCTGGCCGGTTTGGCTCAGTGGTTAGAGCGTAGGCGGCCTGCGGTCCAGAGAGACCCGGGTTCGGTTCCCGCTAGGGGCACGTACCTCGGTTGCAGTTTGTCCCCAGCCCTGGTTGGGTTGTGCGGGAGGCAGCCACTTGATGTGTTCCTTTCACATCAATGTTTCTCTCTCTCTCTCCCTCCCACTCTATCCGAACAAAAAGTGGGAAAATGCCCTCGGGTGAGGATTAAAAATAATAATAAATAAATAAATATCATCATGGAACTTTTCTTAAGGATTCAGAGGCTTTTTCTTGGCTTTCAAATGTTATTGGTATAAGAAATTGGTGATCAACTGTCTCAGTGAAAAAAAAATTGCCCCCAGAAAACATTGTGCAAAGTCACAACTTGCTGTAAAATAAAGAGAGAAAAGATTCTGGTTATGCTCTATGTGTCATAATCGAAATGAACAAACAATGGCAGCCTATTTTTCAACTCAGATTATTGTAGCTCGTATCTTATTTAAAACAGAACTCCACAATTAAAATACCAAAATATTGAAAATCTGTGAAAAATTAAAAATAAAATTTGTTAGTAAATAAGTCTCTGCCCCAAGTCTTTAACATTTGTTGGCAATCCATATTTCACAAATTTATACGTAGACTAAGAAAAGAAAAATTATTCAGAATAATTCAAACTAAGCCAATGTTTTCTAAAACAGTTACACTTTTAAAAAATCTATAATTTTGTTCTTTGTGGCTTCCCATACCTCCTCCTCTTGCAAGAGGTGAAGGAAAGATCTAAACCAAGATAATTTTGTTTTCATCTGAATTAACTTTATAAATGCCAAATGACTTTCACAAAATTACTGGTTAAATATACTTTATGTCTGTATTACATTGTAAAGGATGCGCTACGATGATACCTTAAAAAAAATTTTTTTTTCTTTATTGATTTTAGAGAGAGAGGAAGGGAGAGGGAGAGAGAGACAGAAACACTGAGGAGTGAGAACATAGCCTCCTGCATGCCCCCCACTGGGGATTTGGCCCCCCTAACCTGGAATCCGGTGACCTCTTGGTGTATGGGCCAACCATCAACCACTGAGCCCCACCGGCTGGGCTATGATGACAATCTTTCATTGTTTTGTTAGTGTAAGTATATTTCTTAGTGAAATGTGAACGTCAGTAATTTATAAATTCAATTAATCAAACATTACAGATTGTTTTCTAAGTTTTAATAAAACCTATAGCTGAATGAGTTAATTAAGAAGGATCAATTACTAGAAAAATTATATTAAAGCAATGAAGGAAGCTTCAAACAGGGGCCAACAAGTCAGTGAACAGACTGAATATAACTTTTTCAGACCCCCTCCCGTGCAAAAAAGCCAAAAAGTCTGATGGGAGCATTCAGGGGTGACATCACCAGCAGCAGAATTGGAAGGAGACACATTTATTTACAGGGTCTCTTTTCCAACGGTTTCAAGGGAATCCAAGTAACATGGAAGCCCATTTAAGTGACTTGAAATCTTTTCCAAAACTCTGGAAATACAGAGTAGTTCTATAAAAGCCGGACTTATCCCCACCTCCTCTCTTCCAAGAATTGAAACTAACTAGATTTCAATCTTTAAATCCAAATGACCTCTGAGAAGGGGGCTCTTATTTATGTCTGTTGCAGGGGATAGGAGGAACGTTTACTTTATAGATTATGTATATGTAATTTATCTAATAACCCTCAATCTTTCAGGCATCTTTCTGACCTCATCGGTCTCATATCCCTACCACATCAGCAAAGAAGGCAGATCACCCATGTCCCGGGATCCGACCCCAAGGGACTGATTCTCCTCCAATCCTCCCTTCTGTCGGCTTTCCCCCCGGCTGTCTTGGGCCTACTTCTCCAGCTTCTCTTTCCCAATCTCCGGGTCCCCGACACCCCTCAGACGCCCGCCAGGTCCTCCAGTCCCTGGCCTCGTCTCCGCCGCCCTGGCCTCCGGCATCACCACCCACTTAGGGCGGTCTGCGCGGCCCCTTTAAGAGGAGGCGGCCGGGCGATAGATCTCAGTGGCCTGGCGGCACTCACCCACTGGTTGGCCTTGGGGCAGAAGGTGTACAGAGCAACCTGGCCCGTGAGGTCTGCGATGCTGGTGATGTAGGGGTCGTGCTGCTTCAGAGCCGCTAAGCTCATCTCCTGCCCAGCTCGACTCAGCGACTCCATCTTGACTTCTCGAGCCGAGCCCCTCCGGAGGGGGCGGAGTCGCGAACAGGAAGGTGCCATTGAGGCAAAGTTCCCCCAGCAGAGTCAGCGCCCTCCATTTCCGCCTCTCTGCTGAGCCTCACGGCAGGGCGGTACGGTAGCTATTAAGCTCCGCTGCGCCCACGCCCCGGGCACCGGGTTCCGGCGTCGTTAGGTCCCGGGGGCCCAAAGATCCGGGTTGGCGTACACGGCTGCACCGTGGAGCTGGCAGGAGGGGGCCCCAGGCGCTTCTTTTCTGCAGACTGAAGTGTCCCGACACCAGGATCGAGGCTGCCCGCGAGCTGTCTGCGAGCTCCTGCCCGACGAGGTTGGAGACCGAGGCGGGCCGGCCTCGGCCGCGCACGGGGAAGGGCCCGGGGCGGCGGAACGAAGACCTCGCTGTGGCAATCTCCCGGGCCGTTTAGAAAGCACAGTTAGCAATGTAGTCTTCTGAAGGAAATGTTTGAAAAAGCCAAACTAATGTCTTTTACTATTCACTTTTACTCCTTATTTTCCTCGTCTGAATCCCAGGTAAATCTCTACAGACAATCTTGGAAAGAGCCCTGAAGGCTTGAGTTTGTCGTGAATCGTTTAAAGCTTTAAAAAATTATTTTCATTCTTTTAGCAAACATCTGTTGAGCATTTTAAAGAGCCAGGTACTAGCTGGAGTATAGCCCCCCACCCCCTCCCCGTTAAAAAACATTTTCTTACATTGAAAAGATACCACAGTGGAATTTAAATTTTTGAAAGGAATAAAACCCCATAATATTTGTATTGTTTATGATTTTACATCCCAGGACGATTTTTGACTGGAAAGAGATTTCATGTCTTACATTCTTTGCATAATCACGGCAGGAGTGTGTACAAATGCAAACAAGGACACAGGTATCATTCATTAAGCAGGTACTTATTGAACTCCTAATTGTAAACTGGTAGCCCCTTGGGAGCTTCAAAGACTATTTAAGACAGCTGCCTGGTTCTGGGAGAAACTGAAAGTGGTAGGACAATGCAAAGAAACTGGGACAATGCTAGAGGTGGTTCTCCTGAAACCCAGAGAATGGAACCACTAACAACATCTGGTCAGGAAAGGCTAGGAAGGTCTCATGGAGGAGGTGATGTTTGAATTAATGCTTCAGGGATGAATAGATATTCAGAGAAGAAAAGCAAGGGCTCCTTTTGTTGGCAGGGCTGTAGGAACCGCACCAGGTGTTAGATTGGTGGGGTCAGACCAGACCTGGGTTCAGCATCCTGGGTACTTGAGTTCTGGCTAGGAAAGAATTCAGAGCCAAGACTCAAACTATAAGAACATTTATTTATAAAAGTACAGAGGTGGAAGAAGTAATTAGTAGAAGAAATGGGCCTTAGGAAACAAGTTATAGAGGCAAAGGAAGGGCCCTAGGAGCTTAGAGGTGAGGAAGGTAAAGGTGTTGGGCCAGGGGGAGAGGGAGGGGAAAGGCTAGGGTGGTGACCTAATGTACCAGGCCTATTGTCCTTGCTCTGCTCATGATTATCTGTCTACCCACTTTCAATTTACAGTCTAGTGGTGAAATAGAGAAGATGTGGTCATCCTTATTTGATAGATGGTTTAATGAAGCTGGGTAGAGAAATCACTGGTTTAAAGTTCCACATGAGTCAGGGGGGATCTGGTATTAGAATCCAGGGATTCCTGCCTCCTACCTTGGCCCCTTTCCTCTACAACATGCTGCCTTTCTTCCTCCTGAAGACAGAACTGTACTCTCCACCTGCTTTCAGTTGAACATTTAAACAATGTGTATCCTAATTTTAAAAAATACGGTATATGTATTTTTGAATAGGTAGTACAAAATTCAAAGGCACACCTGAAACTGAATTCAGTTTTTTCTTTTACATATATCTTTACTGTTGAAAGTATTACAGATGTTTCTCCCTTTTTTCTCCCCACTGACATCCCCCTCCCTGCTCCCCCCACCTCCACCTTCACTGAATTGTTGTCTGTGTCCATTGGTTATGCTTACATACATATAAGTTCTTTGGTTCCCACCCCCCTTCCCTCTGAGGTTAGTTAGTGTGTTCCCTACTTTCAGGTCTCTGGATCTATTTTGTTCGACAGCTTATTGTGTTCATTATATTCCACAAATAAGTGAGATCATGTGAAGCTTTTTTTATTTTTTTAAAAATTATTTTTTTCATTGAGGTATAATTGACATATAATATATTACTTTCAATATAATGATTTGATATTTATATATATTGCAAAATGATCACCACAATAGTCCAGTTAACATCCGTCACCATAATAGTTACAAATATTTTCTTGTGATGAGAACTTCCCAGCTACATACAAATATGCAATACAGTATTATTAACTATAGTCACCATGCTGTACACTACATCCCCATGACTTATTCATTAATTTTATTAACATAGATTTCCTAAAATCTAAGAAATTTTCTTTTATTTATTATTTTTAATTGAATAGGGCTAGACTAGTAAAAAACACCAAGCTGTCTTAGGGAGTTTTCATATTCGGAATAGAAAATCTCTTCAAAATGCATGTTTGCATGGCCCCAAACATGTTACTGTTGACTTGAATGCCCTATACAGCCATAAGGTATATTAAAGAAGATGTGACTTTTGGAATTGAAATTCTTCCTTGTTTACTGTGAGACCTAATTTTGCCTTATACACTGTATTTGTCAATTAAACCTTAAGACCTTTCTTGTGTCTTTTAGACAGTAGGCTCTGACAGGGCAGAGATTACATATTTGTCTATTAGGTCCCCAGTGCCTGGCAGAGTAGACTCTCAATAAATATTGTTGAATGAGTGTCATCTTAAAACCCAACTCCTTTAAGCCTATGGAAAAGACTAGTAGGAGGCGAGGGAGCTAGGTGGCTGGGATCAGGGATGGGAGGGTGTCTTACTCTGCATTGGAAAGCCTTCGGTCACTTTTGAGTTGTGTTCCATGAAAGTCAATTATTTAAAAAAAATACAAATAATTAAAAATATGAAAAACTAGATCTCAATCACTTAACCTCACCCCTCTCCCACTCTGAGTGGCTTGTGGTAGAAAATAAAACTTGCCGTTTAAAATCGTAGGGTTTAGGGGAAAAAAAGAAAAATAAATAAAATCATAGGGTTTAAGGTAAAGACGCTAGAATACAAGTCAGAGGATCAGTGTTTTAGTTTCATACCTACTTGCTATGTCACTTTATCAGTTAGACACAGACTTGCCATTTCTTTAGTGTAAAATCCAGTCTTTGCCATGCATGACTCAGGAGACATTGCTCTCTGTCTCCTGCTGTCTTTCCATCTCCATCTCCTATGAATCACTCTTCGAGTTATTCCACCCCGGACCTACCCTAGAACCTCCTTGCTATTCCTGTGCATGTGCCTCATGAGTCTGGTCTCAGGGTTTTGTACTGGTTGTTCCCCCTTTCTGGAACAGTCTTCTCTCTGATATCCCTGTGATATCTTATGGCTTATTGATTCATTTTCTTGTCCAAGTAAGAAAGTCCAAACTTGTAGAGAATTTTCATAAGAATTTATTTGAGCCGAACTGATAACATGTGCTGGGAAGCAAGATCTTAAATACTCTGGAGAAGAACAGTTTTGCAGTTTCTTTTATACAGTGAAACCTGGATATAGCAGACTAATTCAGGCAAGGGGGTGTTGTTAAAGCCGAAAGTCTGTCATATAATAAAGTAGGTTTTCCTAATGTGTGTGTTAAAAATTTGACAAATTACGCCCTGGCCGGTTTGGCTCAGTGGTTAGAGTGTCGGCCCGTGGACCGGAGAGTCCTGGGTTTGGTTCCTGCTAAGGGCACGCACCTTGGTTGCGGCCCCGGTTGGGGTTGTGCGGGTTGCAACCAGTCAATGTGTGTCTCTCTCTCTTCCTCCCTCTCTCCCACCCTATCTGAATATAAATGCAAAGATTGTCCTCGGGTGAGGATAAAAAAAAAAATTAAAAATTTAACAAATTGCTTAGTTTACCTGTTTTTCCTTATGTAGACACGTTTGTGTAATTAAAATTAAGGATGTATGGAAAGTTTAATTTCACAGAAAAGTTTTCTATATGTTTTACTGTAATTTTAAATTTATATTGAATAGGTCTAGGAAATTAGTGCATTCAGCAGTCACTTCGAGTAAACAAATGCACACGGCTGGGGTATGGCCCAGTGCATGTTGGAACATCAGTGGCATATGTCAAAACTGCTGCAGAGCCCTGGCCAGTGTGGCTCCGTTGCTTGAGTATTGGCCAGTGCACTGAGAGGTCGCCGGTTCAATTCCCAGTCAGGGCACATGCCCAGGTTTCTTTGTGCAAGAGGCAGCTGATAGATGTTTCTCTCTCTCTCTCTCTCTCTCTCTCTCTCTCTCTCTCTCTCTCGCCATCTCCTTCTCGCTTCCTCTCTCTCTAAAATCAATGAAAACATATTAAAAAAAAACTGCTGTAGAAAAGTCATGCCACGTGACAACAAAACCAATTACCAGGTGCGTGCTAATCACTGAACAGTGGTGACTCTTGGATATAAATATGTAGACTATAGTTGTAGATATGTAATATTTATTTATGTCGGTGAAATTACTATGGTGTTTTATTCCCATCATGTGGCCTGTTCGCTCAAATTTGTTAAAAATAACAGTGAATTAATAACAAAAAAATAACCTGTTAGTTTAATTATAGTAAGCAAATCTTGGTTAAAAGCTTTTTAAAATTAACAGGGTGTGAATTTTCATGTATGACATGCAGACCAGAAATTTTGTCTGTTAAATCTGAAGTCCATTAAATCGAGGTCTGCAAAATCCAAGGTTTACTGTATGTGTACATTTGGAGTTAAGGAAAGTAAGGAAGATTACATGAAGGTGGGTGAAAGTAACTTGCAGGATAATTAACAAGATTATGTGCTCTGTTGAAGGGTCTGGAAAAGAGGATTACTTCTGGCATTTCAGAGGAGTGTTAACCTAGATGCACAAGAACAGTGGACAGGGCTTGCTTGAAAACCGTTGAAAAAACAAAAAACCAAATAAACCCTTTTACTAAAGAAGTTATAGGTCTGGCATGACTACTCACCTTGACCTGCCCTGTTAGTAATTTATGATCAGATCACCCTGTGTGATTACTTTCGATTCGATTTGTTACAGTGCCCTTCCTTTGTCTGAATTATTCAAAGCACTTACCTGCAAGTTGTAATTATTTTATTATGTTTTGTCTGTCTTGTCAATGAAGCAGGAACCATATCTGTCTTGTTGACCGTCACATTCTCAGTGCCTGGCACAGAGGCATGGCCTAATATGTATTTGTTGAGTTAATTGGAATGTTGGGATGTTCTCTCTATGGCATAAACCTGAGAGAAGGGATGGTTGTTTCAACTCCACATCTAACAGAGCATTTGTTTGTCGTAAGTGCTAAACAAATAATCATGCCTGATTTGCTTGTATTAATATATTTGATTCTTAGGCTCGATGCCTCTTGATCAAATGTAGTATAGCCCAGCACCTTTTCAGTCTCGCAACTTTCCCCATGTCTGTTTTCTCTCCATCTCTCCATTTCTCCTCTGTTCCTCTCCTCCCTCTTCCTTTGTCAGATTTTTAAAAAATCCTCATCTGAGGGTATTTTTCCATTTATCTTTAGACAGAGCTGGAGGGAGGGAGGGGGGAGAGAGAGAGAGAGAGAAAGAGAAACATGGATGTGAGAAAGACACATCGATTGGCTGCCCCCGCAGGACTCCGACCAGAGCTGGGGACCGAACTGCAACCAAGGTACGTGCCCTTGACAGGAATCAAACCCACGACTCTTTGGTCTGCGGGCCGATGCTCTAACCGCTGAACCAAACCAGCCAGGGCAGATTTTAAAGATATATTCTAGAAGTATCTGCTTATTACAGTTGGTCTTTTTAGGCAAAGACACCAAGCTAACTAATTTCCCCAAGGTCATATAATGATTCATTTGTTGAGCTGGGATTAACATCTTCTAGCCTTAGCTTCCAGGTAGACAGTGCCTGTCACACTCTTAAATTTCATTAGCTACACGTGAGTGAAATTTGTTATCCTTGTGCTGCTGTTTCACTCCTGATATTTATTTTACATGATTGTTATCCAAAAGGGGGTGGACTTACCATAAAATTCATTACTGGGTCCTTACCAGATGCTTATGATGGTAGTTCTTCGGTTTCTCCAGAAAAGTCTCAGACCTCTTTATTTAAAAGGTACTTTATGAAAGTATTTTAAAAGGTGCTAAATGTTTTCTGGACTTACACTTCTGATATGTGAACTAGTTTAGTCTGTCAGTTCTGGTTCAGAAATACTCATGCTTTCAGCTAGGAAGAAGGAAGTAGCTGTTCCATATGGAGTAATATAACTAGAATAAAAGAACATGGGATTAGAATACCATTTAGTTCATCCCTTTATTGCTAGGCAAGATTGCATTTAGCTAGGGTTCTTGATGATGCTCTCTGGTAGAAAGTTCTGTTTTTTACTGTCACTTAATCCAATGTAATGTTTCAAATTAACAATAGCATTGCAATGGCATAAACAATAGCAGTATATTCAACTGACACACCACTTATCCATGAAACAAAGTACTTTATGTTATACATATTCACAGTCTCTCAAGATTGGTAGATGGATGTAAATAATTGTTATCCATTTATAAATGAAGGAGCCCAGAGAGGCACAAGAGCAGTAGACTTGCTTGCTTGTAGCAGATTGCTTGCTTTTCACCAACAATCCTTTTATCTTTTTCACCCACTTTAGGCACACAGCTAGGATTCATATCCCAAGCTACTTTGGGTTATTTTACTGAACTGAGCAAGAGTTTATCCTCCTGCGTGCACAAGCCCAAAGCTGTAAGAGCAGGAGTTTACAGTGGAGAAAAGAGTTAGTTTATTAGGATTGGCATCAATCTGGAGGACAGGTGAGCTTGTGCCCCAAAATACTCGACTCCTTGATGGCGTAGGCAAGAGGCTTTCTAGAGCAAAAATCATAAGTCATCATGAGTAAGAGGTTTGGGCAATAAATCATGATTTCAGGTCTTTTAAAAAAATTTCTATTGATTGATTTTAGAGAGAGAGGAAGAGAGAAACAGAGAAACATTGATTTGTTTTTCTACTTATTTATGCATTCACTGGTTGATTTTTGTATGTGTCCTAACCGGGGATGAAACCCATAACCTTGGGGTATGGGGACAGTGCTCTAACCGTCTGTGCTACCTGGCCAGGGCCATGATTTCAGGTCTTTAGGTCAGCTTTAGAGTAGTCCCTCAGTCTGGCATAGGATGTGGCTAGAAGCTGCTTTAGGCCTCAGGAGTTGAAATACAATTTAGGGCATGATGTTATCTTTAGCTTAAGGAAACCCGTATCTTGTGATCATTAGTCAGGGCCTGGCCATGTTTCTTGCTGCCTCTGGGAGTTGTAAATGTAAGGGAGAGGGCTGAGGCATGCTGTGAAGAAATTGAATTGAGTGCTGGGGCTACATGTTAAATCAAAGCTATACGTTAAATCAGGACCCTAGGTTTCAGTTAGGTATGGCTCTATAATCCACTTCTGGCCAGTGGATTGTTATCAGAAACCTATGTGCCTTCAACAGGCCAAGGTTTAAAGGAGCCTTTTGTCTCTCCACACTTTCTTTTCCCCCTTCCCCTGGCTGGGTGCAGTCAACTGTGAGGCTATGAGGAATGGCTGAATCACAGGACCCTGAACCACCGCGTGGAGGAGAGCTGCCTGCTGACCAGGGCATCCTTCTCAAACTGTTATGTGAATGGGAGGTGGACTCTGTTGGGTTTGAAGGATTATGTGCTTCGGAGTCTTTCTGTTACCTCAGTCCAGCCTATTCTAACTAATTACACTGCTCCAGATTGTTTAGAAAGTCAGCAATAAATCTTTCGTCTCCTGAAGTAGAATTAAAGTTAGGCATATGATTTACCAGAACACTGCTTAGTGCTTTGACAAAAAGTCAAGATTTTAAAGGAACTCCAGCCAGAGCTCTGCATTTACAGTCAGTTATAGGCACAGATTTGCAGAGTCACAAAATGGCTGAAGACCAAAAATATTTTTGCCTGTGCCATTAGGTGATTGATTTTGTAATTGCATCATGAAGTAACCTGCTGAGCCAAGGAGGGAGGCTGTCATTTACAATGTACTTCCCCATGAGCTTTTCCACAGATACTCTCAGACCTCTTTGAATGTGCCTTTCTTTTACCCTCCAGCATATTAAAGTATAAGTATTCCGTAAGCCAACACAATAACAAGAGGTTGAGTAAAGACACCTACCTGCTGTGTCTCTCTGAAACCTAAAAGCTTCTTTGTTGACTCTCCAGATTAATATGAGAACGTTAAGAAGTACTGATTACTTTCTGTATCTTTCCAGTTTCAGTTCTGGGTTGCTTCTAGGCTTATATTATCATTACTCATCGACTAATATTTATTTATCTGGCAAAACTAACAAACATTTTTTTTTTTTACAACATAATACATTTAATTCATTTAATGAGTTTTAGCTATCTTGAATCAGAAATTTAATTGTTCACTAGCTAGGGCATATTAATAAGTTGTTGACCTCTAATGGATTGAGTTTGCACAGAAATACTCTTAAGAATGAATTATTTATTGTCATTGTAACCTTGTACTTTGAAGTGAAACCAGTGTTTACATACTTAAAGGGCTTAATGCTTTTTGTTGTTTTGTTTACATATTGTCTTAATTTGGGTCTTCAACATGTGTTGTACTTGAGGCAAAACTGACATAAAATTCATAGGGAGTCTTTCTGTGTAAACCACTCATTATATGATCTGGGGAACAATAAACGTCCAGACAAATTTGTTATTTTGGTAAACTTGAATTCATTTGTCTTGAAGGCTCACATATTAGGACATTCTATTTTTCCCCACTCAATTATACATATAACATAGAAATTGATATAAAACATGATACATTAAAAACCACTCTGAATTACTGAAATGCTATAATTTAATGGAGATTAATGGTCACAATATGAAAACCCATTCACTTACCTGTATGTTGTCTGCAGCCTTGAATTTAAGGAATATTACCTGTTCTAGACCTGGAAGGGAAAGCTTAATATTCATTATATAAAGAGAGGAGTATAAATTACACTTCGCCATTCAAAAATCATTAACCCAAAAGACAATAGAATAACCAATTTACAATAAAATTATTGCCACTACTGTGATAAAAGAGGTTGGGGTAGGTCAGGAGTGGTCCTTTTTACATTGCTCAAGAACACTAGAAGAATTAAAAATTTATGGATTACCTCCTAGAAACAATGATCTGGTACAGAAATGTAACAAAACACCCACTCTCCTGTGTCTTCCTAAGCTGCTCTGTGCCATTTCATTTTGTGATTGCATTAGTGTGACAACTTTCTAAAGCTCTAGAAACCGTCTTTTCATTGAAAATCCAGGGGCAGATGGTGTAGAAAGGTAATGTTAAAATATGAACCAAATATAATCTCATTTCGTATATTTGTAATTTTATTTTACTTAGATTGCCAGTAAGTTCAAGCAAAAAAAGTAAAATAAAAAGATTATTAAAAATGTCATGCGATATAAATGTCTTTCCTGGTAAAATTGTGTGAAAAATACGATATAGTTATTTTTACGTGAAATCTTCCAGCAGCAAAAGCTGGAAAAGTTACTTCTTAAGAAACTATGTCTAGTTTTGAAAAGTTATTTGTTTCTTTAACCTTTCAGATGCTTCTAAGTCTTTGTTGCTGTCCATACAGAGTGTTTTAAAGCACCGTGTATTTGTATAATAATTAACGCTGGAAAATAATCTCAGAGGGACTGTTGGTGACAGATGTAACTAACTTACTTCTAAGGAATTTGGGGGGAAATTGAGGCTTTTTATTTGTAAATGTCTGAAAACCATTATTTCCTAAGTATTGATGGATGCTTTCCTATAGAAAGGTTTTTGTTTTCTTATTCAGCGACCCCTTTCCTATCTTTGTTTTCCATTGATAGCCTTTTATTCTTCAATAATGAAACACCTGAGAATATGCACAGTTTCAAACTTTCCATTTATCTGTTTTTGAGCTAAATTGCCTTGTGGTTTAGTAAAGGTGATGGAAATATGATTACCCAGGTGAAACATTACCGTACAGGCATTTTCTGCTTTCTACAGTTTCCTGCACTTTAAGTAATGTACTGAAAACAGGCTTGGGAGGAAAGAATGCCCATCCACAGTCTATATAATAGAATATACGTGAATAAATATCTCAAATTTTTTAGTCAGTGAATCTCTGAGGATTTCAGTACACCATCTATAGGAACCAGGAGATCTGTTGAAAGGCATATCAAACCAAAGAAATGAGCCATGTAGCTTGCAATTGCTAGAAATACATCAACTGAACCAAACTGACGGGTAATCTTAACATCATATTTTGGTGTGTCTTCACAGAATAAGCAAGGAGTCTCTTCTTTCCCTCAAAGAAATGGACTGATTTTTAAAGTTTTGAATAGCATAGATCTTTCCTGATGTGAGCTAGAAAGGTCTGACCATAAAAAAGAGGCAGTTTTTTTTTTTTTTTTGGATTTTTGTCTTGGAGATTGGTAGTGCAAAGTAGGTTTCAGAGGAAAAGCCAATGAGTTTGTCGTTCTTCTTAAGTCTGGCAGAGGGTAAATGTATGAACATTGGGAAACAAAAGAGAACTTTTTATGAAAATAGGCATTAGGCCTTCATCTATTAGACATGTCAGTATCTCATTAGATCTATTAGTATTATAATGATCTATTAGTAGTTCGTAGGACTGAGCAGAGCAAAGCAAATTGCTGACTGAAATCTCATGGTGTGGTCATCCTGCTTTATGGTCACCTATTCTCCAAGAAGCAGGTGGGGAGAAAACAGGATTTTAAAAGCTGAGGGAAAACATAGACCCAACTTTCTTTTGCTCAACTACCCAGCTTTTGAATCAAGCTTTGTTTAAAACCCTCACCATCAGATGTTTGTGTACTAAAATACTTTATTTTTAACTTTAAGCTAAAAAGATAAACAAAAGTCCTTGAGGACTCAATAGTGTTTCTTCCAATAAATATTTAGGTAGTTCAATTTTGCATATAATTAATTAAGCAAATGATCTTGACTGGCCAGCTCCAGGATAAGAACATTGATAAACTACATCTGTTAGGACAAAGCACCACACTTCTGGCATGTCGAGTTTTTATTTATTTTTGTTAATCCTCACCCGAGGATATTTTTTCCATTGTTTTTTAGAGAGAGTGGAAGGGAAGGAGGGAGGGTGAGAGAGAAACATTGAGTAAGAGAGACACATCGATTGGTTGCCTCCCGAACTTGCCTGTTCGGGCCTGGGGATTGAACCTGCAACCCAGGTACGTGCCCTTGACCAGCAACTGAACCGTCCACCCTTCAGTGAGTGGGCTGACACTCTAATCACTGAGCCAAACTGGCCAGGGCCACTCTGAGTTTTTAATATGCTCCTTGCTGTAGGGGAGGAAAAGGTTTTCCTTAACCCTCTTAGGTTTTGTGGCTTGTCTGAAAATTAAACTGACAAAGATTAACAAGAGAAAAACATACAAATTAGTTTAATATAAGTTTTACGTGACACAAGAGCCTTCGTAAGGAAATGAAGACCTAACAAAACAGTTAAACCTGAGTGTATTTAGCTAGGTTTGGTGAAGAATGGGAAGTCGTGGAAAGATACGACAGGATGAAGAGTATAAGCTAAGTGTAGTCAACTGGGGGGAGCTCAGCAGGGTCTGTTTGTTCAAATGCCTCTCTGGGTCCTTGTCTTCTGAGATAAGGATGCTCCTTTCCTCGGGGTATAGAAAGGGCACCTCTCATATGAAGGTTTTATGACCTGCTTCAGGGGAAGGTCAGAAAGTTCTTTCTGCACATGACATTTCTCAAGTCCTACAGCTTGAAATAGTCATTATGCCAAGCTGCCATATTTTGGGGTAGCGTGTCCTGAGCCCCATCATTGCCATAGAAATATTTATCACTTACATTGAATATCCATATATATTATCTCCTTTAATATTCAACTGAGGACAGGGCAAGGATGTTTATCCTTGTTTCATTTGGGGGAAAATGGGTGCTTCAATAAATGAAGTGACAGCCTGATTCTGTACAGGCAGAGCCAGTGCCCACCACCACATGCTTGTCCCCAAGACCTCCCTGCCCCACTGTCCTGGGACTCCTCTGGGATCTCAGCCCTTTGGCATGCAAGGAAGCACAGAGCAAAACTGGTAAACAAATGCTAATGTACCCGTGGTAGTCCCAGGTAATACCAACTTTACCTGAGCCATATCCCCAGTAGCTTTCGTGGTGGATGTCTCAGGAAGGTATGAAAGACAGTTTTATGCTAGTAAGATAATGAGACTGGGTTGTGAAGCATGGAAGGAAAAATAAAAATTTAGGTGCCCACAAAATTTTGTTAGCTAACATAAAAACTTTGGGAGCTATTTTTGGAAGTCACTCATGATTGAATTAACTCTTAATTTTGTGACTGAGCTTTCTCTGCCTGGAGCTGGCCACAGGCTTTCTTGTCTCTTGCTCCTTCACTGCTGAACAACTCAGTACATTCACTCCCATAGGACTGGACTTTGGAAGATGTGTTTCTGGCTGCCTCTCCTTCTCTGCAGGTGGGGGCAGATAAGGCCAGGGTGCTAAAATGCTTAGATGCTTTCAGAGGCTAGGGGCTGGAGATACAGTCTGTGGAATGTCCAGTATCGTGGGTTTTTTTTTTATCTTAAAAAAAAAAAAGATATAATTGTCATATATTATTATATTAACTTCAGATGTGCAACATAATGATTTGTATTCTTTGACCACCTTCACCCATTTCACCCCCCTACCTCTGGCAACCACCAATCTGTTGTTCTCTGTATATATCTATGATTTCTTTTTTTTTTCCCACTTATAAGTGAGATCATACAGTATTTGTGTTTTTCTGTCTTATTTCACTTAAGGCCCTCAAGGTCCACCCGTGCTGCTGCAAATGGCAAGGTTTTCTTATTTTTTATGGCTGAATACTATTTGTTTATATACCACATTTTCTTTATCCATTCATCCACTGACAGGTACTTAGGTTGCTTCCTTTACCTTTCCCCCCCGTAGCATTTCTCTGCTTATTACAGTTTCCATCAGGTAATTAGAAGCTGAGAATGGACGTTAGAAGAGGGGAAACTAGCAACATAAAGCAGTTTATGGTACTATTAGCCAGGGCTGAGTTCCAGATGGGGGGGCACTCAGAGGAGCCATTATGAGAAGGCAGGACTGGATTGATCCTTGGTGATGGATAAGGTTAGGAAAGGCTGAGAGGATGGGAGAAGATGCCAACTCCTTTCTGTTTTTTGTATGTTTTGTTACAGAGAAAATAATAGATTTTCTTTGGGGTTACATTCTTGAGTACTGTTTCTTAAAACATTCTTCAAAAGAATGTTCTCTTTTCTCCCATTTGCTGTGTTATGCTAAGGCCATATCTCACCAATAGCTTTAAGATGCCCACCATCTGAGCATTCTAAATCAGAAAGCCAAACGAGAACGCCAATCTTGGCTACACCACCTGATAGCTGGTACCTTGGGAGAAGTCATTTAACTTCTCTGGATCTGTTTTCTCATCTGAAAAAATAGGGTGACTGATACCTACCTTGAGGAAATGTGGGCAAATTAACTAACAGTACTGAGCATAGTAAAGGCTCAATCAATAACAAGGTTCTAGTCCCTCCTCTCAGGCTGTAAATGATAGATTTGTTTCATCAGCCCGGCTCCTGGCAGCATGTGAAGAATGTGGTACCCCTGCTGAAATGCTTGTCTCTGGAATTTGGGTCAGCCTTCTTGGAAACCCAAGCCTCACTTCTCACGGGTAGCCACTCAAAGACCCTCATCCCTGCCTGGGAAATGGATGGCGGTACACTTCCTGGTACCTGGCCATCCACAACCCTCAAGAGCCCTGGGACACATCCTAGCTGTCAAGAAGATTAAAAGACAGCAGAGTTTAGGACTGAAAAGTGCTGACGCCAGGCATATATGTAAAAAAGTGAGGACATTTGTTAGCCAAGGACAACTGCATACTGCTAGGTAATCAGAAGTTCCCAGTGAGCTCATCTAGCACAGAGCTACAGTAGTTTTTTGGCCTGTATTTCCCCGGGGGGCCTTCTATACAATCCTAGAGTAGGCGATCAAATGGGGCAGACATGCTGGTTAAACTTGCTCTCTCCCAGCAGAGAAGGAGAAATGACCTCTGTGTTCTATTAATTAAAACATTGTACTGGGAAAGTGGCCAGTATGAGGGGAGAATTTGGTTTTGGAGATTGTTCTAAGCCTAGAAATTGAAGGAAAGGCGAGGTTGCATGATCATAGCCCCCCTCCAGAAGGAGAAATAACATCCCTTTAAAAGCTAAATGTAATTTCAGAGTGAATCATATATATATACACCTATAAGTCCTTATTGCTCCAGGGTTTCTGTTGAATTAATATTAACCAGTGTCACCGCAATAAATTTAATAAAAAATTAAAAAATGGTAAGAATGGTAACAACAAATGACAGTGTTTCCAGTCAGAGAAACAAACCCAAGGACCAAAATCCCCCAAAGCCCCAAAAGGTAAAACCATCTGTTTTAACATTTGCTACTAACCCTGGAAGGGAAGGACTTTGGTGGCTCTGAGGAAGTGCTTCTACTGGGCAACCATCTCCTGCTCAGCAAGGTCACCATCTTCCAAGTCTGCAGTCCTTGCTGAACACTTAATTAGTCAGTAGAGAGGGATTGGATTCGTGTTGAAGAAAGTGTTTATCCTTTGGGAGGTGAGGTTAGGGTTGGTGTTGGGGACAGAGCCTTAGAGAAGTTCTTAGAGGTGAGAAAATGATGTTCTTGTTACCACCTTCCTCCCGTCTTTTTCTCACCTTATCATTAAATAGTGATTAAAAAGGGTCACTTTTTGGAAATGCTTGAAAATAAGCTTTTAGTGTTTTATGCAGCTGACTAAACTCTTGTTCAGAGTGGACTTTGAACTGGAAAGGTAGATGGTCCCCTGGTGGAAAAGGGAAATTAAAGGTAGTTTTGGACACAGTCCTTGACTGTTACTTAATGAGGGTGTGATATGCAGACTCCATTTTACGTGGGTCCTGAGCCTGTGTGAGAGGATGTCCGAAGACAGCTGAGAAGAAGATGTCCTAATTAGAGTAGAGAACTGTAAGGGTGGAAGAAGAAAGGATTTTCTTTGGAGAGTGTTTTTGCCCACCCAAAGCCAAAGGTTAAATTTCCTGTGGTTCTGAGGTTCATTACCTTACTGAAGTTAATAATGAACTGCTGTTGTGATGACTCCTCTATCTTATTGACCCCTCTCCTCCATATCTAAAGCCTGGAGTTTTGTTTGGTTTTGTTTTGTTTTCAGTGTAAGTAAAGACCGAACATCAAGTTATTACTGTATAATCTAGGTCAAACCTTAATTTCAGTATCTTTTTGTTGAAAACTTGTTTTCAATGGAAATTTAAATTTAATTCTGTTCTAGCCCTGGATAATGTGGCTCAGTGGTTAGAGTGTTGACCCACGCATCTAAGGGTCTCGGGTTCGATTCCCTGTCAAATGCACATAGCTGGGTTGCAGGTTCGATCCCTGGCCCTGGTTGGGGTGTGTGTGGGAGGCAATCAATTGATATGCCTCTCTCACATTGATGTTTCTCTCTCTCTCTCTCTCCCCCTCCCCCCTTCCACTCTCTCTCAAAAAAAAAAAAATTCAATGGGAAAAATTTCCTTGGGTGAGGATTAGCAACAACAAAAAAATAATAAAACAAAATAAATTGAATTCTGTTCTTTTAAAAACATTTGAAAAAAAATATTTCAGGGTTTTTAGATTGCCTGTGATAGTTGGGCTTATACTGAGTTATCCCTAAATAACCAGTCAGGCTGAGAAGATTCGGCATATATATATATATATGTTCAAAGTTAGAGTGAATTAAAAGCATGTTGTGACACTGATTAAAATGTGAGTATACCTGGGCATAGCAAAATCAGGAGATGAAATCATGATGGCAGTGTTTTTTGTTTTTGTTTTTTGTTAATCTTCACCTGAGGATATTTTTCCATTGATTTTTTTTTTTTTTTTTTATAGAATGGAAGGAAGGGAGGAAGGGAAAGAGAGAGAAACATTGATGTGAGAGAGACCCATCAATTGGTTGCCTCCCACACATGCCCCAACTGGGGCTGGGAGTCAAACCTGCAACCCAGGTATGTGCCCTTGACCAGAATCAAACCTGAGACCATTCAGTGCACAGGCTGACGCTCTAACTGCTGAGCCAAACCGTCCAGGGTGATGGCAGTGGTTTTTAACCTGGACCTGTGGATGGTCTTTAGAAATTCTATGAAGGCCCAGTGGTTAAAAGCAAGATTTTGCATGTCTGTGCTTTTGTCTCAGGAGAGTTTTTGTGGCTTTCACCAGATTCTCAAAAAGGTCCATGTCCCCCCAAAAGGTTAAGAGCCACACACATTTGAAAATGCTCAGTACATTTGACTACAATAAAAAATTAATAAAAAGAAACTTCTCTGAGCATCTATACCTTCTTTTTCCATGTGAAAGGCTTAGAATGTTATAAATGTTTTAGGATATACAACTTAATATTCTATTAAGAATTTTAAGCCCCAAGGCAATGGTTATAAAAAGTATTTCATAAATAGAGGTGATTTAAAAAGAGACACCTTGTTTTAGGGTGTGGGATGGTCTTAATAAGTCAAATGAAAAATTTCCTGAGAATTGGTGGGCTATAAGGAGGATGGAAGCCGTGGTGCTGTGGGTGGAAAATGTTACATGAATGCCACTGGGAGGCGCTGTGGCACAGGGAGTGAAAGGAATCCAGCATCTAATATTCCTCAGCTTTCAACTCCGTGAGATCTTGGATAGGTCATTTAATCCCCATCTGGGTCAGTTTTATCTGCAAAATGAGATCTGTTCTCCGTGTGTTTCAGTGAGACGAAGATATGATAGATAGCAAAGCGTTTTTTATTTAAAAAGTGCAATGTGGCTATTAAAATAAATATGTTGGTAAAGGTATATATTTAAGTATAAAGAATAAGGTGCAGAATAGTAATTATAGTATGGTGCTTTTTTGTGTATGAATTTTTATTCAAACATGTATATGCTGATACTATGTAGTATTATTATTATTACCATTACTAGAAAAATAAACAAAACAGGGGTTAGAAGATTCAGAGTTGGGGGACAGGCTTCTACTTTTTTATTACTTCTATTAAAAATATTAACAGGGCCCTGGCCGGTTTGGCTCAGCGGTTAGAGCGTCAGCCTGCGGTCCACAGTGACCCGGTTCAGTTCCCGCTAGGGCATGTGCCTCGGTTACAGTTTGTCCCCGGCCCTGGTTGGTCGTGCAGGAGGCAGCCACTCGATGTGTCCCTTTTGCGTCGATGTTTCTCTCTCTCTCTCTCTTCCTCTCTCTCCCTCCCACTCTATCTGAACAAAAAGTGGAAAAGTGTCCTCGGGTGAGGATAAAATATATATATATATATATATATATATATATATATATATATATATATATATATATAAATAAACAGGGATATCTGGGCAGTGGGATTATGGGCTGTTTTTGTTTTTATTATTTTTTCGTTAAAAACTAAGAATAATTGTTTAAATTAAAATGAAAGACCCATGGGAAAAGGGCGCTGTGTAGATGTTAGGCAGGATTATTATGAATGAAGAATAATCATGGCTGATTTCAGACCTGGTCATAGAAAGGAAGGTATTTTCAGGAAGATGCTTTCCAAGGATGAAGGAGCACCCCAGATTCACCTCTGCAGGTCTGTTAAGTAGAACCCGCTCAGAGACAGTTTTCCTCTCCAAGAAACCCATGTCCCTGGCATAATGTCTCTGTGAGAATTGTGCTGGACTTATTTGTAGGTAACTGCTTAATGCCTGCCCTGGAGCATTTGTCCAGCAACTGTGCCCTCTCCCACATGTGTTCCCATTCTAGTGGATCATGCTGTCAATGGAAAACTAACCTTCACTAATGTCTGCCATTTTCAGAAAACCTTCCATTGGCCCCACATTCTTTCCTAACTGCTGCCCCATTTCTCTGCTTCCCTTTACTGGCTTCTCCAAGGCTTCGTCTGTACTTGCTCTCTCCAGGTCCTCCCCTCCCATTCTCTCTCTCAACTTTTTTGATGATGAGTTTTAAATTAATATAACAGCTCAGAGAGAATAGTTGATGAACCATCAGATACTTCTCACCCAGCTTTAATAATGATCAATTATTAATTGATAATTTTGTTTCACCTATATCCTTATTCACGTCTCCTTTTTCATATTTTGAAGTAAATTTCATATACCATATTACTTTATCTGTAAATATTTCAGTGTGTATTCTAAAAGATAAGGACCCTTGCACCATGACCAACAGCTTAAACAATAATGATTTTTAAATATCGTTAAATGTCTAGTCAGTCTTGAAATTTCTAATTGTCTCATCTATGTCATAACTTTTTCTTAACAGTGTTTCAAACAGAATTCAAATAATGTCCATCTATTGCATTTGTTCTCTGTTTGTTCTCTCTCTCCCTCTTCCTCTCTCTCTCTCCATCTTCCCCTCACTTGCAATTTGTGTGCTGAAGAAACCATGATGCTTGTTCTTTAGTTTTTCATAGACCGGACTTTGCCGATTGCATCCCTGTGGTGTAGTGTGACATGTTTCTCTACCCTCTGTATTTCCTAAGAATTGGTAGCTGACTTTAGAGGACTGATCAGATACAGATTTGATTTTGGGGAGGTGGGGGCCAGAACTACTTCAAAGGTGGTGGTAGGTTCTTCCCTGAGGATACTTGTAAAGTCTGCTTATTTGTCTTTTTGAGATGCTAGTAGCTGTTGATGATCAGTGCTTATTTCCATTAGTTCATTATGGGTTCCCAAATGGTTATATTTGAATTTTAGCATTTCTTTTTTATTTATTAGCTGGAATACCTTTTAAAAGTAAAATTTACCTGCATTTACTCTTTGGATATTCAGTGGTACAATTTATATAGATAAGGCAGGGTAAATAATGAGTTGGTTCCCCAGCATCTCCTAATCTGATTTTAGGTTCTTTTTTTGGTGATTTTTTTTCAAGTATCATTGTGAACTAATGTATTTAAACATATTGGATGTGTTTCAGTCCATTACAGTTGTTACCCACATTGGTGCTCAGATTTTCCCATCCCCCCACTCCTGTCAGCATCATCGTTGGCCTCCATGTCACAGAATCCCACAGTCAATTCTGAGTGCTCATTCAAAAAAATTTTTTAAATTGAGATGTAGTTCACATATAGCATAATACTCACTCTTAAAGTATGCATTTAAAAAATTTACTCACAAAGTTGTGCAGTCATCACCACCCTCTAATCCCAGAACGATTTCATCATCTCCCCTCCAAAAAACCTCATACCTATCAGCAGTTACTTCCCATTTCTCCCTCCCACAGCTTCTCGTCATCACTAATCTACTTTCTGTTTCTACGGATTTGTGTATTCTGGACATTTTATACAAATGGAATTATACAAGATGTGGCCTTTTATGATTGGCTTCTTTTACTACCATAATGTTTCCAAGGTTTACCAGTGTTGTAGCATGAATCACGAGTCGTCATCCTGACCACCAGAAGCATTTGGTATGACTGACTTTTTTGTTCTTTTGATTTCGGGAGCACCCTCTCTGTTATGTTTCTCCTACTTCACTGACTACATCTCTCATTCTTCTCAGGTGCTTCTTCCTTATCTTGCGGTCCTCTTCATGTTGGTGAGCCCCAGGGCTCAGATATCAGACCTCTTCTCTTCTTTACACTCATTTCCAAAGGGCTCTCATCCAATCTCATGGGTTTTCATCCCATATATATGCCATCAAATCCTAAATTTGTATCCCGAGCCTGGATCTTTTTTCTTCATCTCTTCTGGGATGTGAAGATGCATCGCAAAAACATGTCCACAGTGAACTCCCGAGTCACCACCTCACCCCATGCTTTCCAATGTGTTCCTCCCACAGCCATCCTTCTAGTTGCTCAGACCAAAAACTTTGTCGTCATGCTTGACCCACATTGCATCTATCAGCAAATCCTGCTGGACTTTCCTCCAGAAATACATCCAGAATCCAGTTCCTTCTCATTACCTTCATAGCTAAGCCCCTTGACTAATCTGTTATCACTTCTTGGATAATTGCAATAAACTCCTGACTGTTGTCCTGCTACCACTCCTCTGCAGAATAGTCTCAGCAGCTCGAGAGATCACTTTAAAATATGTCAGATCATATGTCTCTTCTGCTCAAAATTGTTCAATGGATTCCCATGTTGGTCAGAATCAGAGGTGAAGTTCTCACAGTGTCCTCCAGTTGCTTACAAGCCCTATGTGATGTGCGTCCCCTTACCCCATCACGCTCACCTCCTGCTACTCTCTACCTTGATTTTCACACTGGCTTCCTTGCTATTCCTCACACACAACACCCATTGTTCTCACCTCAAGACCTTCTTTCACTCTGTTCTTTCTGCCTCGAATGCTCTTCCTCAATCCTTCTTTCAGTTCTGTGTTTACGTGTCACCTAATCAAGGAAGCCCACTCTGCCCACACTATTTAAAATAGCAACTTGCACCCAACCTCTTCCCCACATTCCCTATGCCACTTTCTCTTCTTTTTTTCAAAGCACTAACCCACCGATACATACGTACGCACACAAGTATATGCATTCACATGTGCACACACTTTCCACCTATGCATATATATACATTTATGTGCACACATTTTCATGTATACATACATATATGCACAAATTTTCACCTATGCATGAATGTACACTTATTTATTTGTTTATTTGCCTATTGACTGTCTTCCCCACTAGAATAAAAGCTTTGTGGGTATAGGAACTTAATTTTCCTGCTATATTCCCAGGACCTAGAATCGTGCCTGGCACATCGTAGGCTCTCACTATTATAGTTTAAAAAAAATTTTTTTTTTTTAGTGCTCGCTTCAGCAGCACATATACTAAAATTGGAACGATACAGAGAAGATGAGCATGGCCCCTGCGCAAGGATGACACGCAAATTCGTGAAACGTTCCATATTTGAAAAAAATTGTTTTTAAATCCTCATCTGAGGATACTTTTCCATTTATCTTCAGATAGAGTGGGAGGGAGGGGGTCAGAGAGAGAGAGAGAAACATCAATGTAAGAGAGACACATCGACTGGTTGCCTCCCGCAAGACTCTGACCAGGGCTGGGGATGAACTGCAACCAAGATACGTGCCCTTGACTGGAATCAAACCCAAGACTCATTGGTCTGTGGGCCAACGCTCTAACTACTGAGCCAAACCGGCCAGGGCTCAATGTAGTATTTTTATTGAATGAGTGACTGAATTGTCTACATACTTCTCCCTCCCATCTCCCAACCCCTGGAGACACGTGGCAAGAGCAGAAATTTTAAGGCATTATTTTGGTTGCCTTCTGCTTGATGTGAAATGGTAGGGGCCTTCTGTTTTCTCTCCAAAACTTCTGCTGGTCAGGGGTGATCCAGTCCCTCTGAGCTCTGGGCTCACCGTGATTCCTGCTGGACGTTCAGTCAGCACGTCTTTCCCCGCTTTGATCTCCTGCAGCATCCTTGGAGAGTCAACTTTTATGCCCGTCTGTGAGCCTGGCAGGAGCCTTCCTTCCTTCCTCATGTATAGATGCCTGGCTTTGTGGAGATGCCAAACAAAGAAAGGAAGATTATTTTTTAGGCTGGGGATTACTTCCAAAAGCCAAATGTGATAGAAGTGTTATCACAAAGGTTAGCACACCCAGATAGCTTGAAAACTGGCTTGAACAGTTCTGCTTGCTACAAATAGAGATGAAAAGAAATTCTAAATGCAGTCCCAAACATCAGACTTTCAGAATCAGAAGGGCATCTCCCTCCCTTCCTTCTTTCCTCAAATAGGACATCAAGGGCCAGAAAAATGAGGCAAATCTACAGGGTTACACAGATATTGGCAGAGTCAGAGCCCAAACTCTGGTTTGTTAATTCTCACTCCTTGGAATACATTATGCTGCCTTCCCAGTAAACAAGAAAATAATCAGAAAAATGCTCAGTTAAATATGTTGGGGAAGTTAACCACTTAGATCTCAAAAAGCTGAGTGCCTGTGGACAAGTAGCTAGAGTATCACCCAAGAGATGGAAGAGTAAACATTTCTTGGTCTTTGCTTACTTTAATTTCCTGCTTATCTCTCCAATCCTGTAGATTTCTCCCAAGGCTATTGATCTTTAGCTCAAATCTTTATTTGCTCATTTGCTTTCATAGAGCTTATATCCTTCTATGGGCAACAGGGAACAGAGAGGGTCCCAAGGAAAATGTGTTTTTTAAAAAATTACTGCAAAAGAATTTAAATATTGATGGCGGCTATTCTGACAGGTGTGAGGTGATACCTCATTGTTGTTTTAATTTGCATCTCTCTGATGATTAGTGATGTTGAGCATTTCTTCATATGTCTCTTGGCCATTTGTATGTCCTGTTTGGAGAGGTGTCTATTTAGTTCCTCTGCCCATTTTTTAATTGGGTTCTTTGTCTTCCTTTTGTTGAGATGTATGAGCACTCTATATATTTTGGAAATTAATCCCTTATCTGATATATCATTGGCAATTATGCTCTCCCATACAGTGGGGTGTCTTTCCACTTTGATGGTTGTTTCTTTTGCTGTGCAGAAGCTTCTGAGTTTGATGTAGTCCCGTGTGTTCATTTTTTCCTTTGTTTCTGTTGCCTTAAGTGATATATCAGTGAAAATTCTGCTGCGTATGATGTCTGAAATTTTGTTGCCTACATTTTCTTCTAGGATTTTTATGGATTCATGAGTCACATTTAAGTCTTTTACCCATTTTGAGTTTATTCTTGTGTATGGTGTAAGCTGATGGTCTAGTTTCATTTTTTTGCATGTAGCTGTCCAATTTTCCCAACACCATTTATTAAAGAGGCTGTCTTTACTCCATTGTATGCTCTTGCCACCTTTGTCGAATATTAATTGAGCATAATGTTTTGGGGGCAATTTCTGGGTTCTCTGTTCTATTCCATTGATCTATGTGCCTGTTCTTGTGCCAGTACCAGGCTGTTTTGATTACAATAGCTTTGTAGTATAACCTGATGTCCGGTATTGTGATCCCGCCTACTTTGTCCTTCTTTTTCAAGATTGCTGTAGCTATTCGGGGTCTTTTTTGGTTCCATATGAACTTCTGAAAGCATCAAACAACAAGTGTTGGTGAGGGTGTGAAGAAAAGGGGACTCTAGTACACTGCTGGTGGGAATGCAGACTGGTGCAGCCACTAGGGAAAACACTATGGTGTTACCTCAGAAAATTAAAAATTGAATTACCATTTGATCCAGTGATCCCACTCCTAGGAATATACCCTAAGAAGCCTGAAACACCAATCAGAAAGAATATATGTACCCCCATGTTCATAGCAGCGCTATTTACAATAGCTAAGATCTGGAAACAGCCCAAGTGTCCATCAGTAGACGAATGGATAAAAAAGCTGTGGTACATGTACACAATGGAGTACTATGCAGCTGTAAGAAAGAAAGATCTCTTATCCTTTGAGACGACATGGGAGGACCTGGAAACTATTATCCTAAGCTAAACAAGCCAAGCAGAGAAAGACAAATATCATATGATCTCACTTATTTCTGGAATATAATGAACAGAACAGTCTGAGGAACAGGGTAGTCCCAGAGATGTGGAAGTAGGGTACAGACTGACAATTGCCAGAAGAGGGGGTGGGGGAGGGGAGCGATGAACCACAGAACTTGTACGCATGTACGTATAACCAATGGACATGGACAACAAAACTGGGGACGAGGCAGGGAGGGAGGGGAAGGAGGGAGTCAATGGGGGAAAAAGGAGAAACATCTGTAACAAAAGTAAATTAATAAAGAAAAAAAATGTTACACAACTAATTCCAGATAAAAACAAGAAAAGCAATTAATTTTGAAATGTAAAAAAAAAAAAAAAGAATTTAAATGTACCTTAAACATGATAAAATAATAACAGCTAACATTTGTTGAGCTTATTATGGGTGGCAGATGCTATTATTATGTTTCATACATTATCATATTTAATCTTCATAACCTATGAGGTAAATACTATTATCATCTCCATACTACAGAGGCAAAATTGAGAGAGAGAAGTGGGGGTTGAGAGAGAGAGAGAAACATTGATTTGTTGTTCTACTTATTTCTTTATTGGTTGATTCTTGTATATTCCCTGACTGAGGATTGAACCTGCAACCTTGGCATATCAGGAGGATGATCTAACCAACTGAGTTACCCAGCCAGAGATGGAATTCTCTTTTTCAGTCAGGACACACAGATTCTCCCAAGGAGCTTCTTAGACAAATTTAGGATTTGACTCCAGTAAGAATGATTTACATTATAAACCATTATGCTACAGAAGATGAAACTAAAACATATTTTGTGCTTTCTTTTGCAATCCTCATAATAAGGAAGCTTTGGCATGATAGTTATCTTACATAAACCAAAACATAATTTAATAAAATGGCTATAGCTTTTACAGAGCTATAAAACTCTTAGCAGGAAACAGGTATAAATCTTCATGATGGTGGAGTAGGCAATGGTTTCTTAAATATGTGTGACATCCAAAGCATAAGCAAGTAAAGGAAAAACAGATAAGTTGAACCTTACAAAATATTTTTATTGGTTTTTAGCAAGGTCATGGCTAACCTGTGGCTCCTGTACATTGGGGCTGCTGTAATGTCACCCCTCTGGATGAGGTGACACCCTGAGTCACGGATGGCGCTGCCAGGCAGGTGTGCCCACTCCCTACTGCCATCAGCGTCACACACCTAGAAGCTGCCAACCATGGTGCTTGCTCTTTCCACCTGGACCCAGAAATGTCCTCGTGGGCGCCCACTACAAACTGATCCAACTGGCCTTCTGGTGGGTTCAGACCCACTGTCCCATATCTAAAATATTGGGGCTGGATGTACTTTGGCATCCAGAGGTTTTTGGATTTTAGAAGGGTGATACACTGCATATACCATATGTGTAATACTGCTAACACAGCCTGGGGAAGCTGTCTGTAATCAGACAACGATGAATACTTACGCTCAGTAGGATAAGACTATATACAAATGGTCTCATGTCAGTTCAGGCAAGGTGTGCTATCAAAGATTTCGTCAAACTTCAAAAAATGTTTTGGTTTTCAGAGTTTTAGGGATTGGAATTGCTCATGAGAGAACATGGATCTGTACCAGTCAATGTTACCATTGAGTGAATGAATCTCAGGCCTTTCTTGATGGAGGTTTCAGTGGGCAGAGGCACTGAGTGGGAGAGGGAATGGGGAAAGACTCAGACAAGGAGGAACATCACAGTCAGCCCAGGCTAGGGCTGTGCCGCTGGGTCACTACGTGTAGGTGGAAGAGCGGCAGAAAGACAGCTTTGCTGAGGAGGGGCAGAGGTGCAGCACAACCCTTTTTTGGATTATCCTCCCCTCTGTGGCACCGGCTAAGCTGTCGGTACTTGTCAACTCTCCATTGGTTCCTGGAGCACATTAGGGCCTTCCTGACGTGTTCAGCCTTAGCCAAGTTTATCATGTACAATTTCTGGAGATTAATATTTATCTCAATTAAGTTAATTTAGGTATGGCACAATTCACTTAGACATGTGTTTGAAGAGATTAGAGTTGAACTCCCTAGACAAGAAGCCAGGAAAGCCTTTCCTGGAAAATTGATTTGCCATTGTTCCTGCTGTTTATTCAACAGGACATAACTTCACTGTGGGAATGGCTTCTAAATGTCTTTCTTCAGGATCATCTATAGGGGCTGGAGGGGAATAAACAGACAAATCTCACATCACATTGGGAAGATGTCCCTTGGGGCCCCAAACACATGGATTCCTTTGTGATTCTTTGTAGCCAGTACCCTACCCCCACCCATCACCTCTGAGGCACCCAGACATATTGCCTTTGGTTTAGGCATTTACACCAGGAAGAAGGGTGAGGAAAGGCAGTTCCATGGAGGGAACAGAGTGCAAAGGTATGGAAATCTGAGAAACTGTGACATACTTAAGGGACCTCCAGTTCTCTGGTATCGTATCTCTGGGGCTGAGGGTATGTCCTCTCTGTTGGATGGAAGTTTGACACTGGTGAGGTTAGGAGCCAGGTTATCAAGTGATGGGAATTCAAGCAACTTGACTTTCATCCTATAAGACCAAGGGGGCATGGGAGGGTTTCAGGCAGGGTATTGGTACTGGTATTAAGACCAGTGTACTCAAGGCCGTGGCCAGGTAGCTCAGTTGGTTAGACCATCCTCCCGATATGCCAAGGTTTTGGGTTTTATCCCCAGTTAGGGCACATACAGGAAGCAACCAACGAATGCATAAATAAGTAGAACAACAAATCAATGTTTCTCTCCCTTCCTCTCTCTCTAAAAATCAAATATATATTAGGGGGACAGGAAAGTAATGTCGTTTTTTTACATTAAATTCAAACAGATAAATTTTTAACAAGTTTTTATTTTTAATCAATGATGTAATCACCTTCGTTATCAACAACCTTTTGCCATCTAGTGTGCAAATTTTCAATGCCGGATCGATAAAAAGCAATTGGTTTTTGAGCAAAATATCTGGAGATGGCATTTTGGACATCATCCAAATTGTCAAATTTTTTGCCACTTAGAAAATGTTGTAGCGATCGGAATAAATGGAAATCCGATGGCGTAATATCGGGCAAGTATGGTGGGTGAGGCAATACCTCCCACCCCAATTCATTAATTTTTTCCAGGGTTCGTCTTGCGCAGTGCGGTCTTGCATTATCGTGTTGCAGAATAACGCCTTTTCTGGTGACAATCGCTGGGCACTTTTCAATTAAAGATTGATTTACTCGATCCAATTGTTCACAGTAAAGGTCTGCATTCAGTTTGTCCAGGTTTCAGCACTTCAAAATGAACGACCCCATGAATACTCCACCAAACACACAAAAGTGCCTTTTTGGGGTGTAAACCTGGCTTAGCTGTACTTCGTGGCGATTCCCTCAGAGAGAGCCACTGCCTTTTGCATTTTGGATTATCATAGAGGACCCATTTTTCATCTCCAGTGATCAAGCAATCAAAAAACGCTTCTGTATTGTGCCACTGAAGCAATAAGTTGCATGTGGTGGACTGGTTAGCTTTGTTTTCTTCGGACAGATTATGCGGGACCCAAACACCTGCTCTGCTTACTGTACCAATCTGCTGCAAATGTTCTTGGATGGTCGACCAAGGTTGGTTAAGAGTGTTTGACAGTTCCTCGATTGTCTGACACGGATTTGCTTCCACTTCCGCCCTTAACATGTCATTACTTTAACAACATTACTTTCCGGTCCCCCTAATATATCAGTGTACTTAAGCTTCTTTTTTTTTTCTAATTTAAAATTTAAAAAATTAAATATTTTTATTGTAGTAAAATATACATCTTAGCCATTTTTCGGTGTACAGTTTAGTGGCATTAAATGCGTAGATATCATACAACTATCACCACTATCCATCTCCAGAACTCTTTTCATCTTGCAAAACTGAAACTCTACCCATTAAATAATAATTGCCCATTCCTCCCTCCCCCCATCCCCTGACAACTACCATTCTACTTTCTGTCTGTATGATTTGACTACTTTAGATATCTCATATTAGTGGAATCATACAGTTTTTGCCTTTTTGTGGCTGGCTTATTTCACTTAGCATCATGTCCTAAGGTTCATCCATGTTGTAGTGTGTGCCAGAATTTACTTCCTTTTCAATGCGGAATCTTTTGTATGCACATACACACATTTTGCTTATCCATTCATCTGTCAAAGGACCATTGGATCACTTCCCCATTTTAGCTATTGTGAATAATGTGAACTTGGGTGTGCAAATATCTGTTTGAGACTCCGCTTTCAGTTCTTTTGGGTATATACCTAGAAGTGAAATGGCTAGATTATATGGTAATTCTATGTTTAATTTTTTGAAGAATGACCATAGTATTTTCCACAGTGGCTATACCATTTTACATTCTTGCCAGCGGTTCCAGTTTCTGCACATCTTCACCAACACTTGGTGTTTTCTTCTCCTTGTTTTCTTTTGATAGTACTCATTCTAATGGGTGTAAAGTGCTCTTCCACTCTAGTTTTGATTTGCATTTCCCCAATGATTAAGATCTTAATTGTTTTTAATTTCCTTTTTAAAAATTAATTTATTTTTGTTACAGATGTTTCTCCTTTTTCCCCCATTGACTCCCTCCTCCCCGTCCCTCCCTGCCTCGTCCCCAGTTTTGTTGTCCATGTCCATTGGTTATGAGTACATGCGTACAAGTTCTGTGGTTCATCGCTCCCCTCCCCCATCCCCTCTTCTGGCAATTGTCAGTCTGTACCCTACTTCCACATCTCTGGGACTACCCTGTTCCTCAGACTGTTATGTTCATCATATTCCAGATATAAGTGAGATCATATGATATTTGTCTTTCTCTGCTTGGCTTGTTTCGCTTAGGATAATAGTTTCCAGGTCCTCCCATGTCGTCTCAAAGGATAAGAGATCTTTCTTTCTTACAGCTGCATAGCACTCCATTGTGTATATGTACCACAGCTTTTTTTATTAAGATCTTAATTTTAAAGAGATCACTCTGGCAGCAGTACGCTTGGGAAAAGGGAAGGGAACATTGAGTAGAAATAGAGACTGTGGTAGGAATGATTACAGTAATCTAGAACAGACGGAGGCCTGAGGTAAGACAGTGAGTGGGTGATGAAGAAAAGGAAATGGATGGGAGAGGAGTTAAGGAGACAGACTCTCTCATACTTAGTGGTAGATTGAAGGAAAGGGAGAAATGTACAAACTAAGGTACCTACAAAGCAGTAAGCACTTGCTATTTTCTTCAGCAGCGCCAGATTTTTTGTGCCTCTCCATATTTCAAGATTATGCTTATTCAAAATTACCAGCTAGTTAGTGGAGAACATTAGGACTCAGATCCCTGGCTCCCAGACCAGGTGGGGAGAAGTTGTTTTTCTACTGGAATATTTTTTATTATTTTTAAAAAATTATTTTTATTAATTTATTTTTGTTACAGATGTTTCTCCTTTTTCCCCCATTGACACCCTCCTTCCCATCCCCCCCCCCCAGGTTTGTTGTCTTTGTCCATTGGTTATGCATACATGTATGTAAGTTCTGTGGTTTATCTCTTCCCTACCCCCTCCGTCCTCTCTTCTGAGGTTTGTCAGTCTGTATCCTACTTCTATGTCTCTGGGTGTATTTTGTTCATCAGTTTGTTTTGTTCATTGTATTCCACAAATAAGTGAGATCATGTGATATTTGTCTTTCTCTGCTTGGCTTGTTTCACTTAGGATAATACTCTCCAGGTCCCTCCATGTTGTCTCAAAGGACAAGAGGTCTTTCTTTCTTACACCTGCATAGTATTCCATTGTGTATATGTACCACAGCTTTTTTATCCACTCATCTACTGATGGACACTTGGGCTGTTTCCAGATCTTAGCTATTGTAAATAGCGCTGCTATGAGCATTGGGGTACATATATTCTTTCTGATTGGTGTTTCAGGCTTCTTAGGGTATATTCCTAGAAGTAGGATAACTGGGTCAAATGGCAGTTCAATTTTTAATCTTTTGAGGTAACACCATAGTGTTTTCCATAGTGACGGCACCAGTCTGCATTCCCACCAGCAGTGTACTAGAGTCCCCTTTTCTCCACACTCTCGCCAGCACTTGTTGTTTGATGATTTGTTGATGGCAGCCATTCTGACAGGTGTGAGGTGATACCTCATTGTTGTTTTAATTTGCATCTCTCTGATGATTAATGACGTCTCTTGGCCATTTGTCTCTTGGCTATTTGTATGTCCTGTTTGGAGAGGTGTCTCTTTAGGTCCTCTGCCCATTTTTTAATTGGGTTCTTTGTCTTCCTTTTGTTGAGTTGTATGAGTACTCTTTATATTTGGAAATTAACCCCTTATCTGATGTATCATTGGCAATTATGCTCTCCCAGATAGTGGGTTCCCTTTCCATTTTGATGGTTGTTTCTTTTGCTGTGCAGAAGCTTTTTAGTTTGATGTAGTCCCATGTGTTCATTTTTCCCTTTGTTTCTCTTGCCTTAGGTGTTTTATCAGTGAAAATTCTGCTGCGTATGATGTCTGAAATTTTGCAGCCTACATTTTCTTCCAGGATTTTTATGGATTCACGAGTCACATTTAAGTCTTTTATCCATTTTGAGTTTATTCTTGTGTATGGTGTAAGTTGGTGGTCTAGCTTCATTTTTTTGCATGTAGCTGTCCAAGTTTCCCCAACACCATTTATTGAAGAGGCTGTCTTGACTCTACTGTATGCTCTTGACACCTTTGTCAAATATTAATTGAGCATATTGTCTTGGGTCAATTTCTGGGTTCTCTGTTTTGTTCCATTGGTCTATCTGCCTGTTCTTGTGCCAGTACCAGGCTGTTTTGATTACAATGGCTTTGTAGTATAACCTGATATCTGGTATTGTGATCCCTCCTACTTTGTTCTTCTTTTTCAAGATTGCTGTGGCTATTCGGGGTCTTTTTTGGTTCCATATGAACTTTTGAAGTATTTGTTCTAGTTCTGTGAAATATGTCATTGGTATTTTGATGGGGATTGCATTGAATCTATAGATTGCTTTGGGGAGTATGGACATTTTAATGACGTCAATTCTTCCAATCCATGAACATGGTATTAGCTTCCACTTTTTTTATATCTTCCTCTATTTCTTTTTTCAATGACCTATAATTTTCTTTGAAGAGGTCCTTTACTTCTTTGGTTAAGTTTATTCCTAGGTATCTTAATTTTTTTGCCGCAATGGTAAATGGGATTATTGTTTTTTTAGTTTCTCTTTCTGTGAGTTCATTGTTGGTGTATAAGAATGCCATCGATTTCTTGGTGTTAATTTTGTATCCTGCTACTTTGCCAAACTCATTTATTAAGTCTAGTAGATTTTTGATAGAGTCTTTAGGGTTTTCTATATACAGTATCATGTCATCTGCAAATAATGACAGTTTCACTTCCTCCTTTCCAATTCGGATCCCTTTATTTTTTCTTCATGTCTAATTGCTGTGGCTAAGACTTCCAGTACTATGTTAAATGAGAGTGGTGAAAGTGGGCATCCCTGTCTTGTTCTTGTTTTTAAGGGAAATGCTTTTAGTTTTTGCCCATTGAATATGATGTTGGCTGTGGGTTTTTCATATATGGCCTTTATTATGTTGAGATATGATCCCTCTATTCCTACATTGCTGAGCGTTTTTATCAGAAATGGGTGCTGGATTTTGTCGAATGCTTTTTTAGTGTCTATTGATATGATCATATGGTTTTTATCTTTCATTTTGTTTATGTGGTGTATCACATTTATTGATTTGCGAATATTGTACCATCCTTGCATCCCTGGGATGAATCCCACTTGATCATAGTGAATAATTTTTTTGATGTATTGCTGGATCCGATTTGCTAGTATTTTGTTAAGGATTTTGGCATCTATGTTCATCAGGGATATTGGCCTGTAGTTTTCTTTCTTTGTAGTGTCTTTTTCTGGTTTTGGAATTAGAATTATGCTGGCCTCCTAAAACGAGTTTGGAAGTCTTCCTTTTTCTTGAATTTTTTGAAATAGTTTGAGGAGAATGGGTGTTAGTTCTTCTTTGAAAGTTCGGTAAAACTCCCCCATGAAGCTGTCCCAGCCTGGGCTTTTGTTTGCTGGGAGAGTCTTGATTAGATCTTCAATTTCCTTAGTTGTTATTGGTCTGTTCAAGTTTTCTATCTCTTCCTGGTCCAGTTTTGGGAGACTATGTGTTTCTAGAAATTTGTCCATTTTGCTTAGATTGTCGAATTTGTTGCCATATAAATGCTCATAGTATTTGTTAACAATCCTTTGTATTTCTGTGGTGTCAGTAGTTACTTCTCCTCTTTCATTTCTGATTTTGTGTATTTGGGTTCTCTCTATTTGTTTCTTGGTGATTCTAGCTAAGGGTCCATTAATCTTGTTTATATTTTCAAAGAACCAGCTTTTTGTTTCATTGATCTTTTGAGTTGTTTTTTTAGTCTCTATGCCATTTATTTCTGCTCTGACCTTTACTATTTCTTTTCTTCTACTTGCTCTGGGTTTTTCTTTTTGTTTACTTTCTAGTTCTTTAAGTTGTAAGGTTAGAAAGTCAATTAAGAATTTTTCTACTGTAATATTAGAGCCCCTTAAATGTCACAGAAATGAGCCAGTTGTAATGCTTAAACAAATCAAGGTTACACTGGCATAGTCAATCTATATTTTTAAAATAACAGCTTTATTAGGAAATGTTTCACATACTATGTAATTTACCCACTTAAAGCATATAATTAAGTGGTTTTAATATATGTGCAGATTGTGCAACCATCACTACAACCCATGTGAAGACATTTTCATCACCCAAAAAAGAAACCCTATACCCATTAGCAGTCACTCCCCAATTCTCCCTCCACCCCCACCTGGAGGCAACCACTAATCTACTTTCTGTTTCTATAGATTTACCTATTCTGGAATGTTCACATAAATGGAATCATATAAGATGTGGTCATTTGTGATGGCTTCTCTCACTTAGCATAATGTTTTCAATGTTCAACCACGCTATAGCATGTTTTAATACTTTCTTTTCATTGCTGAAAAAATATTCCATTCTATGGATATGCCAAATTTTGTTTATCCATTCATCAGTTGATGTACATTTGGGTTGTTTCTACTTTTTGGCTAGTATGAATAATGCTGCCATGAACATTCATGTGCAAATAAATCTATGATTTTAAGTGGGAATGTTTACCACATGGGGTTTATTGCAAGAATAAAGTGAAAGGATGCATGTAAGATATCAAATACAGAGCTTGGTACACAATAAGTGCAAACTACATGGTGATTTCATATGGTGGGGATGGTGACGATGATGGGCGTCTCCTTTAGGAGCTGGCAGTGACTGTTGATGGCTCCCAAACATTTCTTTCTTTCCTTTTGTCCTGTTCTATGGCTCCATTTCCACCTTTCCCATTTTAGTTTCTCCTTCTTTTCTTCTGTATTTATTTCTTTTTCCTCCCCAACTCATATCTTAACATTATTTGTGATTCTCTGATATGTTGCTTAGCACCTGGTAGCCTGAGGACTGGGCCACAGCCTTTGTTATTCTTTGGAAACTAACATGACTAAACCTTGGGAGCAAGTAGGGCAATGTACAGGACATTATTGCTGGCCAAAGTCTGTAAGGATTTTTGTGGAATTAAAAAAAAATGCTTTTATTGATTTTTTAGAGAGAGAGGAAGGGAGAGATAGAAACATCGATGTGAGGGGAAAACATAGATCCGCTGCTTCCTGCACACCCCCTACTGGAGATCGAGCCTGCAACCTGGGCATGTTCCCTGACCCGGAATTGAACCAGGACCTCTCAGTCCATGGGACGACGCTCAATCCCCTGAGCTACACAGGCTGGGCATTTTTGTGGACTTTTGAGGCCCCATTTAAGTGGCAAGACCTAATGTAAGGTTTTTAGCCATACTTATCCACGTTTCACAATTTTTTAATATGCAAATGCTCAGAGATTTTTATCCTTCAATCAAAGGATGCCTCAGTGTGTTTTATACTAATATGCAAGATAATTATTTTTCATAGACATTCATCTTAATGTTAAATAAATTATCAGTCCAAAGAAAATAGAAAATAGCTGTGGAGACAACTTGCATTTTAAAGTTCAAGTGTTTAAACCATTTTGAAGGCAAAGTTCTATTTTATTGGTAGGAAATTATTAAATTTATTCCTCTGTAAAATACAGTAATATGTCCTTTTATGTGAAGAGAGACAAATATATAATTCAATAATATTGCTTGACATCAAGCAATTGATCAAATATTTCAGTGAAGACAGTTTTATGCTTGGTGTTGGTGTCGGATGGTGTCTGAATTTGAAAATTCCTTTCATATTAATTTAGTTTGTCGCTGATGTCTCTCTTTGATTCACACACAGGAAGAGATGATTTTCATTCTGTAGGGAGGACCTCAAAAGCAGAAGCTGCACTGATACTGCAGAAGAAACGAAATAAGATTCATTAGGCCTTTTTTTTTTTTTTTTTTTTGAAAGCCTGCTATGTGGGTGTACTTTCTTCTGACTAAATGGATAGTTTATTTAATTTTGAAGTATGAAAGGGAAAAACAGTTACTTGAAAGAAACTCCAACCCCTGGAATAAGGATGGCCTGTCTTTGGGAGTTTTCAGTTTTCTCTTGCCTGGTTTTGTGAACTGCTTCTCTTCAGTCTTCTCCAAAGACAACACTAGAATGCAAATTTGTTTTTATGTTGTTGTTTTTTTTTTGTTATTGATTTTACAGAGAGGGAGGAATGGATGGGGGAGAGAGAGAGAGACAGAGAGAGAGAGAGAGAGAAACATTGATTGGCTGCCTCCTGCCTATCTCCTACCCAGGACTGAGCCCACAACCTGGGCATGTGCCCTCACCAGGAATCGAATATGCCACCTCTCAGTGCATGGGACAACACCCAACCAACTAAGCCACACCGGCCTGTCAGGAGCGGTGTCACTGGGACAGTGACCACCATGGTTAGGGTCAAATTTGTTTTTAAAGTTATGTAATTTTTTTTCATGTTTTAAAAAGTAAACTTGGGTGAGTAATCACTTTCTGGGCCTCAGTGTTTTTATGCAAAAATTAAGGGAGTACAGATCATGAATGAAAGCATGTCAGAAAGAGTTACATACAGCAGTATGCTATTGCAAAAGAACTAAAACATGTTAAGAAAATGATAACAGACATAAAAGAACATCATTTGTCAGAATTAGGAAAACTTACTAATAAGGTGACAGAATTCATGAAAGAACTAGAACTAAAAGGAAAAAAAAAATCATTTGAGAAAAGAAGGCCACACCAGAAGGAACGGTTGAACAAACAGACACAATAGAAAGTAAAAAGAAATATAACTTAAAAACCAGAAAGAAATGAAGAAAGAAATAAAAAGGAGTTGAAAGAAGTGACCCATGTAAGAAAAGTCTGGAATGTGGATTATAGGAGCCTCTGGAGAAGAAGAAGGCCAAAGAAAGGGAACAGAACAAGTGCTAGAGCTGAAAGTCGAGAAAACTTCCCTGAAATATTTCCTGGAATGTCTGAACTGGAAGTTGGAAGAGCACAGCGTGCACCTAAGTATATTAGCCCAGAACTACCAACACCAGGACCTTTTCTAGAACAATTGCTGGGCTTTACAGAAAAGTAAAAGATTTCTTTGAGCACTTAAGGCACAAAGAGCTTGTGCCTTATGAAAGAAAGTAAATTACATTATTATCAGGCTTTTTGGCAGCAACGATTAATGACAGAGAAAATGGAGCAACAGGCATTCAGGGCCTGAGCGGGAGAACAGCAGTGAGAGCACTGGCGGAGAGAGCGACGGGTGCTCACCGATGGGTGCTCACCAACAGGTGCTCACCGATGGGTGCTGTCGGGTCCCCCACCCAGCCCCTAGCCACGGGATTTGCTTTCTGCTCGCTCTGTACTGAGGTACCCATGAGGGAGTTACCCGAAAAGGAGAAACCCTGTTCCGGGTGAGCCCAGGCCGCCCCAGAAATGTGATAGCTAAGGAGCAGGTGCCAAGGACCAGACTGAAGTTGAGTTTCAAACCAAGATCCTGGATTCTCCTGGTTTAGATCAAGAGCTCGGAGTGTGTAACAGTGAAAATGGCACACGCTGCATTTCCTCGCACAGCTGGAAGACAGGACAGTTCAGGAACACACATGGACTGTGGCACATGGAAATGTGTGCACAGAAAAGGGAAACTGTAATTCTCTAACGGCAGGAAGGCGTTCTTCCTCACCAAAATGGGTGCATTCTGCTCAGTTATCAAGTTTCAAAATCTCCAAGAGACTGTGTCCCTAGGTCCCATTGTAGCCCTGGTGTTAAAGCAGTATGTTCTTCCATGGCCATCACTGACTCTGTTGTGGTATTGGCCCTTACATACAACTGGAGGAAGTGTGAATTTCACACTGATAAATTGGACTGTCATGATTCTTTATAATTTCTTCAGTGACGTATTTGTTGGTCCTGGCTTCATCCCTCTGGGGTGGAAACTGGAAAATTCTCCAGATAGCAGGTACCTCCAGTTTTGTCAAGTCTGCCAAGCACACAGGGCACCATGGTCACATCACTGCCGAAAGTGTAACGGGTGTGTGATGTGGATGGACCATCACTGACCTTGGATCAACAGCTGTGGTTACCAAGATCATGCTTCGTTCACACTGTTTCTCCGTTCAGCATCACTGGGTTGTATTCATGCTGCAGTCATTTTTGTTGTGACTATATACACACAGCCTTACAACTGGCTCCCTTTGGTGGGACGTGGTAAAGTGTGACAGGAGTACCCCCAGAGAGATCCTCTTCCCATTATTCCGTTGGGATTAGCTTCATTTGCTGCCACCTGTGTGCCTTGGGATTGGTTTTAGGAACAACCATAGCCATTGGGGTGTTGTTTTTTATCCGGATGAAAATAATTCTCAGAACCAAACTTCTATTGATCATGGATTGAAGATAAGGCTAAAGGTCCTTATGATATGGGAAGTTGATGGAAGAACTTTAAACAGGTATTTCTGGTCAGGGGTCCCAGAAGGAGATGGGCTGGAGTGGCCAATAAGAGATGGCTGTCATCAGTACAGTTGAAACAAAAAGCAGATAAAAGAGTAAGGAGTGTTCGGTATAAAGTAATAGAGGATCACAGAAGATTAAATAAAGGAGTCAAAACATTTCTCACAAGCCCCTGCACGGAAGAGCCTCGAATAAAGCTACAGAAAGAGGAGTTCATTTTAGCCACAAGAGGGTACGATACTGGTTGATTGGAGACAAAGTTCTTGATGATTCCTTTATAGAAGGTGTTTCAAGAAGAAGAGGATGGTTCCCTAGAAACTGCATGGAAAAGTGTTTCTGTGATGCTGAGACAGATCAAGCCCCAGAGGGCGAGAAGAAAAACAGATAGCCTCTATTAAAATACAGTTATTCTTTAAGTCCGCCCCATTACTTGAAAATTGTACATATCCCTGAAGAATTATGCAATGAGCCTACTCTGGTGAAGGTGTTCTTTTCCTCGAAGGTGCCCTAGTGCCATGATCTAAATATTTTTATGACCATTTTGAAATGGAGAAGCCATTCTGTGTATGCCTTTGAATTCCTGCCCCTTATTGTCACCTCTCTTTCTCCAAAAGGAAAAACACTTTACCCAAGCAAGTCAATTGCATTTTCTCTAGGATTTCTGATGTGCTGCACACTATAGTTTTTTTTTTTTTTTTTTTATCCTCACCCGAGGACATTTTTTCATTTTTTTGTCCAGATAGAGTGGGAGGGAGAGAGAGGAAGAGAGAGAGAGAGAGAGAGAGAAACATCGATGTGAAAGGGACACATCGAGTGGCTGCCACCCGCACGACCAACCAGGGCCGGGGACAAATTGCAGCCGAAGTACATGCCCTTAGCGGGAACCGAACCCGGGTTTCTCTGGACCGCAGGCCGACGCTCTAACCGCTGAGCCAAACCGGCCAGGGCATGTGCTGCACACTATAGACCTCACCTGCGATATTGTTCCCTCTTTGCCAGGAGCATCTGCATGTGATGCTTTTATCCTGTTTCCCCCTCAGTTAATATTTCTTATGTAATATTCTAGATACTATAGAACTTAATTTGTCAGATTCAATGTAAGCTCAAATTTTGTTACCTGTCTTTTAATATGCTTATTTTGGCCCTGGTCGGTTTGGCTCAGTGGTAGAGCTTTGGCCTGTGGACCAATGAGTTGCGGGTTTGATTCTGCTCAAGGGAACGTACCTTGGTTGTGGTTCATCCCTGGCCCTGGTCGGGGTCCTGCGGGAGGCAGCCAGTCGATGTGTCTCTGTCACATTGATGTTTCTTTCTCTCTCTCTCTCTCTCTCTCCCTCCCTCCCACTGTATCTGAAGATAAATAGAAAAATATCCTTTGGTGAGGATTAAAAAACAAACCAACCAATAATATGCTTATGTTGTCAAATCACATAAAGATCAATGGATGTTCTCTATAAATCAAAAAAAGGAGAAGAAAATGGAATAATGTACTTCAGATACACAAGGAAAGAAAATGTGAGCAAAATGTTTTACATCGAGTAAGATTGACATGAACTGTGCTCAACATGTGGGGAATATTGTTCTCATGGGCCCTTGTCAAAGTGTCTACTAGAGATCAAGTCTAATCTAAAGATTAGAGAGACATTGACACTGGGACTGATTGATGAGCATGAAATATATGGTGCTTGTAGAACTAAGGCTTAATGAAGGTTGAAAGAGGGAGATTATAATATGTAAAGGTTATATGATTTGTCAACAAAGATCTAGTACAATCATTAAAAAAGAGGAGAGAATAAGATTAGCCTAAAAATTATGTTTTATCTAATCATAATTTGTGGTGGTAGTATTATTGTTATTCTGAGACTGTTGTATAATCATTATAGATCTGAGAAAATGAAGGGATATTCTAATTCTATCATCCCCGGGGGCCTTGAGAACTAGGATCCTTAGGATGGAAGAAAGGAAATGCAATCCCCTAATAACAATCCTCTCATGTCCAGATTATGGTCTTGAAATACTATGTTCCAGTGAAAGAAACTAGGGCTTCTTGGAGAAATGGCTGATTCTAGTTCTGGAGTAGGAAATGTACAAGATGAACAGGAACATTTCCACCTACCACATAGCAGAGAGGCTATCAAGGACTACTGGGGTTGTGGACAAAAGGCTCAGGGGTCATCTTGAAGAATCTCCCTAGTCAAAAGTGAAACGATTTGAGCCTTAATGAGGATAATGTTCAAAATGTTTAAATCCATGATTCTATAATATTATCTAAAAAGAAAACGATCACCTGAGGATAACAGATAACAAATTCCATTATTGTGAAATTTGTGTGAATAAAAACAAAGAACTGACTGTTTATCTTTCCTTTCCTTTCCTTTATGAGCTGTGCAACTGGGTAACCAAATGGTAGACGAAGGGAAACATCTTGTTATAAAATTATTCCAGCCAATAAATAAAAGTAATGTGATAAAATATCACCATACTAATGCTCTCAAATGAATTAATGAACCTAGGCATTGAGCACAAATCATTGCCAACATTAAAAAGAAGTGAAAAGCAGACATTATGTATCTCCTGGTGAAAGAACACACTGCCACTTTGTCTTGCCAAAGGGAGACTCCGAGTCTCGAGTCTTGTCCATCCTCTGGATTCAGCGGCCAGTTTGCAGGAAATGCAGAGGATAGAGAGGAACATGCTGATCTGTACCATGAGCATGCAGTCATCAAAGTCCAGATTGGAGGAAACTTCACAGGTGGAACAACCTATGCCCTTCAACAGATACATTGTAAGGGAAAGAAAAGCACAGAGGGGGATATACCAAGTTAAAAAGGGGAGCAAACTAAACTACCTCACACACTTTGGTGATAAAACCATAAAGTAACACAAGAAGGTAATTATACTTTTAGAGGGAGAGATGGAGGCTGTGATTAGTATGGGGCAGGTAGAGGGTAGTTCACCAAGTGTTCCGTCATTAACATATTACTATACTTGCTTTATTACATATGTAGCCATCTGTCTATCCCTCCATCCATCAGTCTGTTTTATTTTTGGATGCATTTCAAAGTAAATTACAGACATTTATATACTTCCCCCCTCAGTACTTCAGTACTCTATTACCACTAACTAGAGTTCAATATTTACTTATAGTTTTTTCTTTTGATGTAAAAATTTACATAAAGTAAAACACAGATTTGAAGTGTACATTCACGGAGATTTGACAAGTGCATAAACCATGTAATTCAGATTCCTATCAAGATACACATTATCATCACCCTGGAAGTCCCTCATGTTCCTTCCATGGTGATTGCGGGAGGAGGGGGAATGGGTGGAGGTGGAAGAGGGCATAGAGGGGAAAAATGGTGATGGAAAAAGTAAAATAAAATAATAAAATCCGAATGTATTTTCTCAAATAATCAAATTCAAGAATGAAATTGATTTCCTTTTAAGTAAAATGAGAAATAATTTACATGCTTTACTTCCTCTCTCACTCCCCCGACATTGCCCATTTTTGTAGATATCCTCCGGGAATCTCACTTGGGATTATTGGAATGGTAGTACTGAGAGGCGGTATAGAATGGTAGTTAAGATTGTGGAGCCAAACCACCAGGGTTTGAATCCCAGCTCTGTCCCTTATCAACAGTGTGACACTGCTTACTTAATTCATGTGCCTTGGTTTCCTCCCTTGAAAGATGGAGATAATACCTCCATCAAAGGATGGTTGTAAGGATTAAGTGAATTAATATCTGTAAAGCACAATAGTACCTGACACATAGTAAACAAGAAATAAGTGCTTGCTTTTACTGTCATTAAATTACCATTTTACACTGTGTATTATTCTTTCAAGAACTATTTTGACAATTGCCTTCAGATTTAAAATTACATTGACATAAATTATATAAAGAACAATTATTTAGACATAACTAGGTCTGAGGGTTGATTGGAGGCATCCAGTGACTTAGTATGGGTCATCCATGTCACCTGGAACCATTTGTTCTTGTACCCTCCAGAGACCATCCATCTAGTATGGATCCCATGGGGCCTGGAGGAAGCCATGCACCTGCCTTCTCTCTTTAGTTTCCTCTTCTATGAGATGTGAGGAATACCATAGACTCATGCAGGAGATTCATCAGACTCCTCACAGGATCTGCTTGGTAATAAATTAGATTATTCATGTGAAAACCTGTAGAAGTCTCTGGGAAATCAATACTCTACAAATGCCTGTGATTGTTGCTATTTATCATTCTCCAAGTGAGTCAGTCTTTTTCATCACCCAGGCATCCAAACTGTAGCAACTGGGGTCAGCTTGTAGATCATCCATTACTGGTGTCTGCTTTTTTCTTCTTCTGTGAGTCATCCTCCCCAAGGACACCCCCATCTCCACCCCCATCTCCCAGCCATTTCGCCTGTACAGCAAGCATGGTCAGCAGCCATTGCAACAGCTCCAGCCCACCCACGACTTTTATAGGGACTGTGAGACAGCAGGAAGACTTCTACAATTTCTTTGAAATAGTTAGCTTTGCAGCTATGGACTTTAGTGCAATCATCTGGAATTCTGTTTGATTTTTACCTTCTGCATATTTACTTGAATGTGAGCACACCTCTGAGGTTTCCTGCCAGAATGTGCAGCAGAGAACTTATTCCAACAAGGTGGATTTGTTTGATGTGAAAATAACGTGTGTTCTATCTTTTGAGGTGCATTGATGTCTTCTGTCTCTTAGGTGTTTTTAACTTTCTGTCTTTAAAGTTAAAAACATCAAAGCTGTCAATATTTATTATCTTATTAATTAATGTCAGATTAAATTTTAACTTTTATATTTCATATGTTCTCTTGCATACATGATAAAGAACTATCAAACTCATATTAAAAATTCCAAAGAGTCAGTAGAATCTTATACATGCTTTACACTAAATTTTGAAACTGTCAAATATATGAAAATATGAATTCATAGTAATTCTAGCAAACTGAAGGAAACAAGCCTTATAAGGGCTCAAAAACACATCTATGATGTTCCTCAATCTACAGGAGTTCTGTCATCGCTGCAGAAAGGTGATACTCTTCCCTCCCATTCTGTTGTTTCTCTCCCAATAGTCTTTCCTTTGTCTCTCTGTGCTCCTTGTTACTGCCTATACCCATGTGATACTCCAGGTTCTATGCTCATGGATGACCACACTACATGAGAGAAAAGCGGCTAGACTGTCAGTTATGCCTCTCTATCTTCCACTTGCACGAGCTAACACACCACTGACATGTTTCTTGCAGCCAAGAGTACCTTATCTTTAGAGACACACAGAAAACTAACCTTACCTCCTATCTCCCATCTGGTCTGTGAATTTCTGGGTGCTTATATTCTCACGGTCACCTCTAGGTCTAACTTATTGTTCCACTGAACTCTAGATGTCACCCAGATCTCGCCTCTCATCAGATGTTCTTCTCTCTGTCCTTGGTGCTTGCCTAGGAACAGAACACCTTTGCTTTGCGCATCTCAAGATGCCACACACAAAAAGCAGTGTGTATCACAGATTTAGAACTACAAGGAAAACAATTTTTATTATTTATTTATTTATTTATTTATTTATTTATTTATTTATTTATTGTTAATCCTCACCCGAGGATATTTTTCCATTGATTCTCCCCCCCACCCACTGATTTTTTTTAGATAGAGTGAAAGGAAGGGAGGTAGTGGGAGAGAGAAAGAAACGTCGATGTGAGAGAGACACATTGATTGGTTGCCTCCCGTACAACCCTGACCGGAGCCAAGGATCAAACCTGCAACCCAGGTATGAGCCCTAGACTGGGAATCAAACCCGAAACCCTTCGGTCCACAGGCCGATAATCTAACCACTGAGCCAAACCAGCCAGGGCAAGAAAAACAATTTTAAAAAGTAGTTATCAGAGACTCCTATCACTCAGCAACATTTCTCCGTGGGTGTCCCCGTCCTCCCATCACATCGCTCTGCTCCTATCTCTTCCACTTTTCACACTTCCCCATCCAGCCTCATCACCAAGCTTTTCTTTATTTCTTGGGTAAAAGAGTTTAGCTATCTCTTGGTGTTGCAGTTTTCCCTCAAACCATGACCGAGGTCTATTTTGGGGGCACCTAAGTCAATTATATTGCTACACAAAAGTCTATGGTTCTGGAGAGAATTGCGCCACTTCTTTGGGTCAGAAGAGATTATAGTCGAAAGTATTTTTTAAATGGTAGTGTTTATTTTTTCCTTTTACCACTTAGCACATTACCCAGAAGTTGACTATGACCATGTTGGAATTTTGCTAGCGATTGGTCTTTTCTTAGTTGGTTCAACTCTAAAGTGAAGTACTACAGAGGCCTTGGTTCTACCTCACGGCAATCCAATCAGAATTGACAATACGAAAACACTAGACTGAGACTTCATGATTCATTGCTTTTTATTTATTTCTATTTTTTATTTTTGAAATCCTCACCTGAGGATATTTTTCTATTTATCTTCAGATAGAGTGGGAGGGAGAGAGAGAGAGAGAGAAACATCGATGTCAGAGGGACACATCGTCTGGCTGCCTCCTGCACGACCCCGACCAGGGCTGGGGACGAACCGCAACTGAGGTACGTGCCCTTGATCGGAATCGAACCCGTGACTCATTGGTCTGCAGGTTGACACTTTACCACTGAACCAAACCGGCCAGGGCTGGAGTTATTGCTTTTAAAAAAATATGTTTTTGCCCTGGCTGGTTTGGCTCAGCGGTTAGAGCGTCGGCCCGCGGGCCCGAGAGACCCAGGTTCGGTTCCTGCTAAGGACATGTACCTCGGTTGCAGTTTGTCCCCGGCCCCGGTTGGGGTCGTGTGGGTGGCAACCACTGGATGTGTCTTTCTCACGTCAATGTTTCTCTCTCTCTCTCTTCCTCTCTCCCTCCCACTCTATCTCAAGATCAATGAAAAAAAAAAGTCCTCCAGTGAGGATAAAAAAATATATATGTTTTTATTGATTTTTAAAAATTTATTTATTTACTTTTAGAGTGAGAGCAAGGGAAAGGGAGGGAGAGATAGAAACATCGATGAGAGAGGAACATGCCCCCTACTGGGGATTGAGCCTGCAATGTGGGCATGATCGGAAATTGAACCTGTGACCTCTTGGTGCATGGGATGATGCTCAATCCACTGAACCACACTGGCCGGGCGAGTTATTGCTTTTTTATTATACACAGTGTGTCTGTGTAGATAGTTCTGCATATAACCTAATCACTTCTTTATATAATTGAATAGTAGTATCTTGATTTGATAATACAAATTTATTAAAATTGATTTGGACTGCTGGTTCTGGAATAAGATGGACTAGATGCAGTTTTCCCTGATTCTTTTCTCTATATATAACTAAACACACTTGAAGTTATTGAACAGAAAATTATAAAAGGACTGTGAAGGCAAGAAAAAAAGCCATGAACTGGTAGGAAACCTTAGTACATGAGGAATGACAACATGGTGAGTTCCCTGGGTTTTCTTTTTGTCTCCCATACACCTCAGGCCTGGTTTCCAGAGAGGCCTGCAATCTGGAACCAACAACAGGCATAGAAAAAAGAGCCTAAGAAAAGCCTGCTCTTTGGCCAAAGGATCAGGAGAGGGGAAGCCCAACAAAGACCCAGTGGAGAGCTACAGCCCCTGCTTACATCCTGGACCAGTAGGCAGCCCAGTCTGTTGGCAACAGTGGCAACAGTTCCCAGACACTGCTGCACAACCAGGGCACTGGCAGGCAGTCTGATCTGAACACAGTGGCAGGAGCAGTAAAGCCCCATGTTTCCCTGCCTTCTACTCAGTAGCATAAGAAGACCCAAACCCAGTAGTTTCTGCTCCATCCCCCTCCCCCAGAAAATCACTCAGTGAGAGCAGGTGGCTGAAGGAATGGCCTTCTACCCCTGCGGATGGCCCTGGCAGGAACTGAGCAGGAAGCCTAGCAGCACCAGAAGCGCAAAGTACACTGGAATAACATTGCAAAGGCTCTCAAAACTAAACTGTCACTGGAGCTAAAGCCCACAGAGGAGGCTAGAACTTACAGGCTAAACCTAAACAGAGTGACAGTCTGCTAAAAGAGAAGGTTTTTACAAAAGTTTTAAGTAGGATCAAGAGTCTCCTAATGTTATAACCAAAGTGTCCAGTGATCAAAGAAATCACTCATCATATCAAGAGCCAGGAAAACCACAATTTGAATGAGAAAAGACAACCAACTGATGCCAAAACTGAGATAAATCAGATGTTGGAATTTATGACCAGGATTTTAAAGCAACCATCCTAAGATTCCTTCAACAATATATTACAAATTCTCTTGAAACAAGTGAAAAAATAGAAAATGTCAGCAAAGAAAGAAAAGTTATAAAAAAGGACCAAAGGAAAATTATGGAATTGAAAAAAATCTCATAATTAAAATAACTCACTGAATAGACTCACTAATGGAGTGGAGATGACCAAGGACAGAATCAGTGAACTTGAAGACAGCAATAGAGTTTACTCAATCTGAACAACAGAAAATAGACTGACATGAACAGAGCCTCAGAGATATCTCTAGTGGGACACTAACAAAAGAGCTAACATTTGTACCATCAGCGTTCCAGAAGGAGAGGAGGAACTCAATGGTGTTGAAAGAGTATTTGAAGAAAAAATGGCTGAAAACTTCCTAAATTTGGTGAAGGACTCAAACTTACATATTCAAGAAGTGAGTGAATCCCAAAGGGGATAAATAAATCTACACCAACTTCTGAAATCTTCCAGACTTAAAACAATTATTAAAGTATAGTTGACATACAATATATTAATTTCAGGTGTACAACATAGTGATTCAACATTTATAATTCTTATGCTGTGATCACCATACAAAGTTATTACGATAATAATGACTATACTATATATACAATATATAGTAATACTTAAAACAACCAATAACAAACTATAAAATGATATACTAAAATCATTATAAACAAATAATAATGGAACTCTAAAAAAATATACCCCAAAGAATTGTATATATGTCCAAAAGAATTAAAAGTAGGGACTTGAACAAATATTTGTACACTAATGTTCACAGTATTATTCACAACAGCCAAAAGGTGGGACCAACCCAAGTGTCCATCAATGGATGAATGGATAAACAAAATGTGGCATATACACAAAATGCTGTTCATATGGAAAATAATACAGTAATTAATAAATAATGATACAGTAATAAACTCTGTGTTGCATGTACTCACAACTATAAATCTACTTTTGCCCCACCCTGTATATATAAAACCACAATAAATGTAGTTAGAATATGCAACTTCTATAGCTCACTGGCAAGGGCTTGTAAGGGGGAAGAAACAGATAAGTTATTACTATCCTTTACTGGCCTATAGTAGAGGATCTGTACTCCAGGTAGGTCTCCTGAGCAGCCAGTGTTTAGTAGAACTTCAGCAATTAAGACAAGACATGGAAAGAAAAGCTACATTCTGAATAGTCAGAAATGAGTGTCTTTAAGTAGAAGTTCAGTTCTCAGTCACAAAGTCACTGAACTTGATGCAATCAGGTGAGTGGGGAGAGCTTTGAATCACTTATTCCCCCCCTACAGCCCCTGTGTTTTTAGATACAAATCTGATTATCAGCTGTGGAGTGATAAAGTAGATGTACTGATCTAGAGAAGAGAGAAAGGGTTCAGTGTTTTCAGCCAGGACTACTGGAAACTCTCATGTTGACCTTATTGGACTCTAATCCCTTTGTGCTCAGGCTCATTCATTCATTGTCTGTGTCCTTGAGCCATTTGCCATCACAGTCAAGTGACATGCTGAGGCTTCACTTCACCCTGGGGTCAGTGTGTCATACCCTAAGTGACTGGGGACACTGAAGAAGTGGCCTGACACAGGAGGTGCCTCCCTTCACCAAGACCAGATTCCCAGCGCCCCTTAGATTGCACAAAGAAGGCTGTTTTGATGTGTTTTTGGCTGAGTTATCCCTGAAATTTGGCTGCTGAAAGATTAATTTGGCCTTAGCTTAATTAAAAAAAAAAAAAGAAAATTAATATAATGTGTGAGGCATTCAATATACTGTTTTCAAGAACAAGATCCTTTTATATTAACATTTACTGCACATTATGCATATGTTTATGCTGAACTATTAAATGTGTCAGTTAAGTTTTTAGACATCATTTATAGTTTTAATATATCTGAGAATGTTGAATCCCATGTAATTTGTATCAAGGGAAGCATCTAATACTGTGCTTTGCTAGCTGGGAGACCATTCATTCATTCATTCATGACACATTTGATCAGTTAGTTTGTGCGGGGTTGTCTGCTATGCCTTGAATCCAGATCTAAAAGCACTCTCCCTGTCATCCTTACTGCCACCAATATGCCAGAAGCAGGGACTAGCCTGGGAGGCCTTGGCAGGACGCCTCACACTACACAGAAGCTGCTATTCTCTAGCAAAGCTTGGGATTGCTTTGCTGACTTCTCAGGACTTTAGAGAACAAGGTGACAAGGTATTGGTGTTTGGTGCATAATGTTCCCTTTTCTTTTAATCATATCAATGAAGGGTTTTATTAATTTTTCATACCACCAAGCATTTTCTCCTAAACATCCCTTGAAAGCAGGTGGACTTTATCTCTGCCCACAGAGTGGATCCTAAATACAGCTACACACTGGCCTACTCAAATCATCAACAGCTGGGGATCCCAGGTGCTAGGAAAAGAAGGTATCTCACTCACCCCTCGAGGTCCTGATAGTCTTTCCTCCTGTGAGAAGCCTTCCTTCACCTTCCCCAGCAGCCCTTAACTCTCCCACCTCTTTCCTACAGAACCCACTCTGCAGGCTTGTGCCACTCAGTTTTCTGCAGTCTCATTTCCACAACTGGCCGGTGAGTCTGTCAAGCTGAGTGTCACACACAGTGGCCTTCTATGGCAATGCTTTTGTATTGATCTTCTCTCCTTCCCCTTCCAAAAACGTATCTGTGCTTTTCTGTGTCTCCTCTTGTAAGGGACAGTGACATTCTCAAAACACATTTGTCTGTATTACAGTTAGGATTGGCTCTTCTTAGGACAAAGCCTCCTGTTTGTGTCCTGTAATCTAAAGGAGCATTTCTTTGATAGTGGCCTGGAAACACCTAAGGGAAACACAGACAATTAAAGTCTAGCTAGAAAACATGGTTTTCTTTCTTTTAAAATAATAATTACAAAAAACTTGATACATACCTAAATATGTGTATATACATACACACACAAACATGTATGTAAGTTATGAAGGTTAATTATAAATTGAATACCAATGACACCAATACTCTTAATAATAAAATGTAACCAGTACTATTGAAACTATCTTTGAATTTCTCCTTAATTTTATTCTTCTGCTTCCCCATTTCCAGCACAGTCAACCACTATCCTGAATTTTGTGTTTGTCATTTCCTTATTTTCTGTTATAATTTTAATACATAGGTATATATCACAAAACAATGTATTGTTTAGTTTTGCACTTTTTGACTTTAGATAAATTACATCATACAGAATGTATTTTGGGTATCTTGATTTTTTTTTTTTTTTTTTTACTTAGCATTATAGCTTTTAGACTTAAATGTTGTTGTGGGTAGCTGTAGTTTATTTATTCTCACTGCGGTGTCGTATTCCATTGTGTGACTATTCTGCAGTGTCTTTCATTGTTCTCCTGTTGATGGACATTTTGGTTGTTTTCAGTTTTATTTTTTTGTCCATGTCTTTTGGTGCAGATGTGCAAGCGTTTTTCTAAGATAACTGGCATTCTTGGTTTGATTTAGTCTGAAATCTATTTCTTGCCCTTCTGCTGGTCTGCTTGTATCGGAGGAGGCCGACTCCTGCAGGCAGAGTGTTTCAGGCTATTGTATCAGCTGGGTATGGTGAGTGGGAGGCACTGGGGGAGACTGGGGGGCACAAGGAAGAGAGAAGCCGTGTATTTCTTCCCCTCTTTCTTTCTTGGGCAATATTTCCGGAAGTGACCGTGGCTGGGTCTCCTCTTGGTTCTAGCTTCTGCCAGGCGACTGTTGTCCACGTGTTTTCTATAACAATGCGTCCTCCCTGTGTCCCTCCTGCCTAGGAGTCATCAAACGTTCTCTCTAAAGGGCCAGAGAGTGCATATATCAGGCTTTGCAGGCCCTCTGTTGGAACTACTCAACTCTGTGAATGGCGGGGCTGTGTTCTAATAAAACTTTATTTCCCCAAAGTGGAAAGCATGAGACTGTTTGATAGTTGTTCTATAAATTCCTGAGGCTCAGTTTACTTTTTTTTTTAATTTTTTTTTTTTAGTTTTGTTCTTTCTGTTTGTAAGCTTGGATACGTTTTATTGATCTGTCTTCCAGTTTGGCAACATTTTCTTCTTCTATCAAGGCTATCCAGAGAACTTTTCATTTCAGTTATTGTTCTTTTCAATTCTACAATTTCCATTCGAATGTCTAAAAAATATTTGTTTCATTGCTGAAATTCCCTATCTGTTCATTCAGTAAGACCACCCTGGAACATACTTATAGCTGCTTAAAGTTGTCTGCAAATCCAACATCTGTGCCATCTCTGGGTCACATTTTCCTGTTTCTTTGCATGTCTGATACTTTTGGATTGCATACTGGAAATTGTTCCTGATACGCTGTAGAGACCCTGGATTTTGTTATCTTCATCTGAAAGTGGTGATTTTTGTTCTAGCAGTGGTATAATTACTGGCAGGTCACCTTGAATTTGTGCAGAATTAGTTTTATGCTTTTTTAGCATAGAGCTAGGAGAAGCCCATATTGTGCCAAGCCCACCCCCACCCCCCTGAACTTGGCAAGACTCAAACTCCAAAACCAGGTCTCCCTCACAGATCTTGTCAAGACTGCTGAGACATCTTTTTCTTATTATTGTTTATATATTCTGGATACAAATCCTTTGTTCCTTGGGTATGTTACAAATACATCCTCTCAGACTATAACTTGGCTTTTCATTTTCTTTATGATATCTTGGTGACAGAAGTTATTAATTTTAATGTAGTAAAACTTTTCCATTTTTTTGAAGGTTAGCACTTTATCTTCTTTAGGAACTCTTTTCCTACTCCAAAGTTATAAAGATAATCTCTTCTAAAAACTTAAGTTTGCCTTTCCCAGTTAAGTCTTTAAAGCATCTGGAACTGATTTTTATACCTGGTGTGAGGTAGGAATTCAATTTAATTTTTCCATGTGGAAAATCATTTGTCTCAGCACCATTTACAGTCCATCTTTCCCCCAGGTGATATACAATGTCACTTTGAGATGGATTATATTTCTATATATCCACGTCACCGTTTCAGGTAGTCTTTATTCTGTTTTCGCTGGTTACTTTGTCAGCCTGTGCGCCAGTAAACATCACCTTCATCACTAGAACTTTCTAAGTCTTGATATCTGGTGAGAAAGTCTCCTCATATTACTATTCTCTTTCAGGAGTGTTTTGGCTATACTTCGACTTTTGTTCTTTCATATATATTTTACAATCAGCTCGCCAAAGTCCGATTTATTAGGGACCTACCATGTTTCCAAGCTAAAGGAGAGTTTAGAATATGTGACATGGTTTTTGTTTTTAATGAGCTTACATTCAAATTGCCGAGAGGACTAACAGACATGACCGGTGAATAGCAGAAGATGGTATGTGAAGTGAAGAATCGTGTGGAATATATTAGACGTATAGGAGAAACCCAGAAGAGTTGAATAAAGAAGGTAGAAGAGGTTAGGGAGAGCTCAGAAAGGGTGGTAGGTCTTGAAGGGTGAAAGGAAGAGGAAGAGGAAGAGGGAGAGGAAGAGGAAGAGGAAGAGGGGGAAGAGGAGGAGGAGGAGGAGTGAAGATGGAGGAAGAGAGGTATGCTCAGAGGTGATAGAAATAAAACTTATCTGAGTGGTAATGCATCCCAGTTTACAAAGTGCTTTCACATGTATTATCTAATTTCATTTTCAAATACTTCTGGGTAAGACAGATAATATTCTTATTTTCGCGGACATACAGATGAAGTGATTTGCCTAAGAATCCAGTTTGCAAGTACTAGGCTGGAACTTCCAACCACATCTTCTGCTTTTAGTCCAGAATTTTTCCACTGCAACCTTTCTCTCTCCATACATAAGAAAGGTTTCTACAGAAAGCCAGGAGTCCTGGAACTGAGGTCAGTGTTATGCTCGTGCCTTCTCCCTTCCCCAGAGCAGCTTAGAAACCAGGACAAGCTGCTTGATCTGAGACCCTGTGTAGTGTTCTAGCCTCCAGGCCCACTCAGCTGTGGGGCCTGAAGAGATTAGGCGGAGCAAATAAAATGAGAGTGGCAGATAAGAATCACATGTCCTCAAAAAGATCTTACATACCTCTTAGAAAATTAAATTTAAAATAGAATCAGTTGTGTTAATACAGTGGCTCTATTATAAGAGGCTTGTTGTTTTTCCTAAAAGAAAGTCACAAAGTAATGATATATTTTTATCAGGCAAAATTTGGAGTTGCTGTAATTTGCTCTGAGCTTGCAATGGGCACACATTGTTTTGAGTGCTGAGCTAGGCCTCCAAAGCAAAACAGTTGAGGCTGATCGAGTTGACATTCATGTCCAGCAATTTCCCTTCCTTCATCTATCCCAGCAGTGGTTGAGTTCCCCTGGTACCCAGAGCCCTCTTGATGACTCTCTCTCACTCCTAGGAAACACAGTGCTCAAGATAGAATGTGAACTGATTATGCTAGGTAAACTGATATTTAAGTCATTTTGATATCTTTCAGGAGCATCTTCATGTGATTGAAGCAAAGCTTTGAGCTGAAGAGAGAAAGTGGTGGGCTTTCCGGCAGTCACCACAGTTGGGTGGGAGAAAGCAAGTTTTAATTTTAGTCCATCACCTTATATCTGAAATCACACCAAATTAGCAAGCGTTTATTGAGTGCCTACAACATGCAAATGAGCAAATTTTACAGTATGTCTCTAATACGTCTCACTGTGGGAAAAATGGTTTAATCTCAAGAAATTTAGGGTCTGTTAGAGACAATATAAATTTAGAATTCTTAATTTAGGGATTGTAGATTTTCCATGAACTATTTGAAATTCATGCAGTATTTTATATATATATATATATACTTTTATATATAATACTTTATATATATATATACTTTTTTTGGTGTGGGGAAGGGTTCAGACCATTCATCAGATCTCAAAGGAATCTATAGCCCCACCCCCAAAGTTTAAAAAATTACTGGTGAGAGTTCTCTATTCTGTCTACGTGTACACTCCAGGACTAGGGCGGGTTGGGCTCATTTCCTTCTCAAATAGTGATGTCATGGTCAGGATGTGGGATCACAACTCAAGGCCGGCTCCAGGTTCGGAGCTATTGCAGGTTAGGTTGGGAAGCAGACTCTGCAGCATTCAGGAAGTTTATTAAGGAGTGCTTTGGGGCTTAACACTTGTAAAAGGGAAGGGAGGAGAGCAGGACTGAGCAGAGGGAGAAGCTGAGGTTTGAGGCCATCTCAGAGGATGCCGCAGTCAATCACATGGAGTTCTGAAGCTTGGGTGAGGATTTTGGCCTTTACCCCTCCTATTGGTCAGTCGTTGGATGTGGACTGCCCCAGTGAGGAATTGTTGCCTTGCGTGAGGTGGCTACCTTCATTTTAGGCAGTCCCAGGGGCAGGGGTGGGATGGGGACTGACAGCTGAGAGCTTTCTGCTGGAGGGTCTCTGAGCAGTGGAATTCCTTCCCTTCTAGTGTTCACAAGAGTCTAGCCCTGGGCTGCTCGGATCCACTCTTTTGTTAAGTTCTGGGAGAAACTCCTCCAGGATTGCAATTGTCATGTCCTCCTGAGTGAACTGACTTTACTGACGTGGCAGTAAATTTTGGTAGGCTTTATCTCCCACCCTCTGGAGAGCAGATGTCTTAACAAGTTCTCCAGTGTATTTGTCCATCTGGTCCGATTAGCATAATCACCATCTACATGGAGAATCAGTGTGATATTCTGTGGGGCTTCCAGCCAGACCACCAGGTTGATATAGCTCTGGGGCAAGACTATAAATATATGCTGTATATAAGACTATAAATTAATACTGTTGTTTGTAGTAAGTGAATGTGAACTGTTTCTAAAAATCTTTCCTCAGAGAGACAGAAAAGAATTCAGTTTCCAGATCATCCCACATACCTGAAGCCACCTTGATCTGCTCTACCAAACACAGGACATGTGGCACAGCAGCTGCAGTCGGGTATACTGCTTGGTTGAATTTGCAGTAGTCTACTTTCATCCTCCAGAATTTGTCTTATTCTTTTGCAGGGGCCAGACTGGTGAATTCAATGAAGACATGATGGGGACTGTCCTCTCTGCATCCTTTAGTTCTTTAAGGGTGGCACTAATTTTTGCCATTTCCCCTGGACTCAGTATTGATTTGGATTTTCTGTCTGGGCTTGGTGCTGTTTTAGGTCTCTGGAAAATAATGTCAATTTGGACCCTGTGTCCAACAGTCCTTTTGGGCAGTCCCCTGTCCTCACGCATGGTTACATGGGTAATAGCGAGAGGCCCATTTGAGAAGAAAACATGGGGAAAAATTGCTGTGTACACTTGCTGTGATGTCACAGAAGCCTTCCATTTGGGAGTCTGGTTTCCCCTTCAGGCAATTATTTCTGTGTTTAAAAACCGGCTCAGGTTCAGAAACTGGGCAAGGGACCATGACATTTTATTGGGGCAATAGCCCTCAGCTTCCTGATTATTCATCTTAATTTCTATAGTTTGAATAATATCATGTTGGCTTCCCACTTATTTTCTCCCTAGGGATCCTATGTTCTATTAATCGTCTCCATAACTGTGTGTGTCAGGTCTCTTCGCTTCGCCTCTGACCTTGCTACTCTCTGTGATAATTACATCCACCTGCCCTCTGACAGTTAAGCATTGCCACCTGGCCTCTTTTGGGTGGGGGCAGTGTAGGGTGGTGGGGTGGGTCCTATCACCCTCATCGCTAGACTGAGTTCAGTTTTATAATGGCAGCTCTACCATCAGCCCTGGCCCCCAGAGGGCAGCCGCCATTGAACTTCTTAGCTTCAGTAAGTGGTACCTCCTCTGGCAGGGTTTCTGGTTTTGAATGGTATATCCACACTAGTACCATCCACCCCGGCCTCTTAATCCTTCTTCCATCCTCTGCCACAGCAGTTCTGGTATTTCTACTTCACTTCGTGTGGCCCCATTGCCTTCTCTGTGCTTCTGGGAGTCATCTCAGTAATGTGTTTGCACCATCTCCTGGGATCCTTGCCAGGGTGTGATATCACGTATCCCAGGAGAGTGCTCCCAAAGCCATGAACTGTCCATTATTCAACCTTACGTTTTACCCTCCTTGATGGAGCACCCCGGGACCCCGGCGGTGTGTGGCCTCCTCACTCCTGCGCTGCTCGCTGGCCTGGTCCCGAAGCTCCTCGTGGTGTGGTCTCCTTCCTCCCCAACAGGCCACGGGCCCAGATGCTCTTCTCTCACTTCCCTCCCAGCTTGCCCACACTCACAGAGCATTTACTATTTACGATTACACAGCTGGATTACGTTGTGACTTCACCCTTGTTACTGGCCTAGCGACCGGAAGGGGAGGTGAGGGTGAACCCTGAGGGGGGCACGTGCCCTTTCGCTGGGAGAAGCCTCTGCATTATCTACAAGCAAAGGAGAGTGCTAACCCCCAACAGGGAGGACTGGGCCACTTCTGCAGGCTCAGAAGTTTTGGGGGAAAGATAGGGATTTAACATTTTCAGGTGGATCAACCCAGATGTCTCCATCCCATCATGGTCCTGTTCTCTCCCAACCAGGACTCTGTCCTTGGCCTGGCAAATCCACGTTGGTGGGGTGTTTGATCCACTTGGGAGCTGAGCTGAATAAGTCCTGGGACTGACCTCAGATGTTTCTGCTCTCCCACTACAGGTGATAAGAGCCTCTTTAGATGCTATGAAAGAGGCCATCTGTCTTTCACACTTAGCTTTTAACTGATGATTAATCACTCTCAGCTTTTCAGTGTCAATTGTGTTTAGCAACAGTAACCCAGTTTCATTATCCTTATTTTTACTATTTTGCCTGTATTTCAATGCATGACACATCACGCCAACCAATGCCTTTCTTTCCACCAGTATACAACCCCAGATTTTAACAACTGTACTGCTACCTTGTGCTGCCTAATGCCACACAGTTCCTCCACCAGGGATGGGATTGCCGACTGGTAATCCAGGTCCAAAATACCTAACCTTGTGTTTGCTTTCTCACACTATGCCTGGTACTGATTTGAAGATTTGTATGCAAGAGACTTATTAGGAATTGTTCTTAGGATCAAAACCTGTGGAAGAGAAGGAAAGCTGAACTGTGATGCAGTCTCAGTGAAGCCCCAGCTGGTCCCAGAGGACGTTCAGAAATGGAGATGACATGACTCTAGGATTGTCCTGAGTTGGGGCAAGAGGACTTAGTCTTTAAGCCTCCATGTCAAAGAATTATTATTGGGTGCAGTACACCCTGGTAAGGGGCCACGACTTTGGCGATGTGCTGTCTTCTACCAGGGTGATTTGCGTAGGGATGACAGCCGAGAGCTTTTTGCTGGCAGTGCTCCTACAGCTGGGGTGACTTTCATCTCCAACGGGAACAGGGTGGAGTCACAACATCCAATCCAATAGTTAGGACTTCTAAAATCTTGATGTGACATCTCCTGACCTCATCTGCCTTTGTTGAGGACATTGATATGATTGTCTTAAAAGTAAAGAGTAAACGGTAAACGTGAAGACTAAGCGCTCTTAAGTGAGAAGAACAGGATCTGACCGTGTGGTCTTGGGCAAACCTCTCCTTCTCTGTAAACTAGAATGTCAATCCCTGCCCTGCTTGCATTCTGTTCACTGACGATCTCATTAGCCATTAGACAATGTATTTGGCTAGCACCAGCCAACCTACCATGGTTTCCTGTGCACAGTAGGACCTGTTACAAGTGATAGGTGGTTGAAGGGTCCCCTTTGCCCAAAGAGTTTCCCTACATTTTAAAACTTCACTTTACTGGAAGTCTTTTCAGAGTGCTAAACCCGTGAGAAAGAAAACATGTTAAGTTGCTAGCATTCATTCACACCTCGATGAGAAAGAGGGTCCCAGAAAGGAGATACAGTAGTCCCTCTTCACTGCGATTTCACTTTCCGCAGTTTCCGTTTCCCATGGTCAACCAAAGTCCAAAAATATTAAATGGAACATTCCAGAGATAAACAATTCATAAGTTATAAATTATGCGCCATTCTGAGTAGCATGATGAAATCTCACGCTGGGACCTGAATCATCCCTTTGTCCAACGTATCCACTCTGTATATGCTCCCCACCCATTAGTTACTTAGTAGCCATCTGGGTTATCAGATCAGTTAGAGAGAGAGAGAGAGAGGGAGGGCTACATTCACATAACTTTTATCACAGTATATTGTTTTAATTGTTCGATTTTATTAGTTATTGTTGTTAATCTCTTACTGCGCCTAATTTATAAATTAAGCTTTACCATACGTGTGTACGTATTGGGAAGAAAACATAGTATATATAGAGTTTGATATTATCTGCATTTTCAGGCATCCACTGAGGGTCTTGAAATGTAACCCATATGCTGACCAGCCCTGGCCCTACCTCGAACACTTGCGTCACTGTCTCGATTAATAGGATGAGGGAGCTGTTGCTCACTGGGTTGCTCGGATGGAAAGCTTCAAATTCCCCTGAGGCAATAAAGGGGCTTCCTATTTTTCTAGTTAGATTCTAAATTACCAATGTTTTGTTCAAGTCTACTGAACTCCACAGAAACCCAGAGTCCCTCAGTGGTCTCCAAATCCCAACACTCCTGCCAGCGTGTAAGGAACTGTGCTAGGACTGTTCACTGTCTGTGCGGTAGAATTCGAGAGGATAAAGAGAACTGATAAAATGCAGTTTTGAAATTTACCTCATTCATCATTTCTAGTGTTTTATGATAGATAGTGCACTCCACTCAATCACCCCTCAACTCCTGGCAGGAGGTAATAATGACGCCTATTTTGGGCAGAGTGGATAATGATGAAAATCCTCTGCATCCACAAAGAGCCTGTTCACAATGTTATTCTCGGCTCACAGAGTCCAACTCAGATGCAGCCTGTGTTAGTGCAGTAGTTAAGTAAGCAGTACTGTGCATTTTAATACATAGTTCTTTAATGATGGCACTAATCTTCATCCCTCCCCAAGTGATATTGTCTTTGGTTTACTATCGTGGCTTGTGGGGGCTCAGTTTCAGTTACTGCTTGGTCTTCTCCACTATGATCTCTCTTACCTAACAGGCTAAGGACTCAATGTGGGGATTATCCAATTTCCAAGTATATCAATTCCAATTATACATTTAGGGACTCAGGGAATGATCACTGAGTAGAGCCCACTGTGAGCCAGACTAGAGTATAACCAGGACTCTTTTAATTACATGGCCCCACCTAAGATGATAACAGGATGCCATGGCAATGCTTTGAGTCTCTAGGTATCAATGTTAACTCAGAGTCTGTGTCCAATAGTTTTCAGAAACTCTGGAAATGTCCATATCCTACTATATAATCAATGAGTAAATGGCCCCAGGTTCTCTGGAGAAGGACTAGCAGAATCACTGTAGTATGTACTTGCTATGCTATTGTGGGTCCGAGTGTCCTGGCCACCTTGCCTCTTTTAGGCAGTGAGTTCCAGATATGAAAGTTTCCTTGGGTCTGGGAACTGAGAAAGGAAAGTGATGTTTAAAAACTAAATGCAAATTTTATTAAGGACTTCCAATTACATATTTAAAATTTCTTGAATGGAATAGAACCATTTTGGAACTGGAGAGATGGCATAGATGAACACTGATATCCTTTGAAACCCCAACTTTATTAAGAGAATAATTCCTCTGCAAACCACATTACCCTTATATAAGAAGACGAAATATTAATAGTATCTACTCCCTCACTTTGGCAATAGCTATTTCCTAAAGAAAAAAGAAAATAGTGGTTTTGCTACTTAAAAGTAATTAAAAATGGGATCTTATCTTTAGATTAACATTATTATTTTTAAAAGTTCAGCTGTGTTCAAATGAGCTATGGGTACAAAAAAAAATATTAGCACAGAATGTCCAATCAAAGCAACCAAAATCATTTTGAAAATAAAGAGGGAAAACATAAGGTGTTTCCATGGCATTTTCCCCTATAAACCATTGCAATTGGTTAAGGATTTTTAGTAGTTAATTAAAATCTCAGGAGTGAAATCGGTAGTACTATACAAATAACAAAATGTATTCACATTCCAAGACCTTAATACTAAATTTTCAAAAAGGGAACTCCATCACTTCTAAAAATGAACCTAATGTTATTTTATTGCGAGCAGAAACTCGAAGCTGTTCTCCAATCACAATCTAATTAGTCCATCCTCACTGCCAAAACTTTAAAGTTCACCACAAAAAATTAACAGTAATTAGCCTGAGGTATTTTAAATGTGGCTCTGCAATCTCAAATTTAAAGGCATTTCTCCCCCTAAAAACGGTCTTACTTCTATTTTAGTACCATGATCTCTACAATATGGTCATAACTAAAATACCTAAAAACAATCCTTGGACCTTTTGAGATAGTTGGCTATCCATGTACTTCTATTAAAAAAGGGGCCACACCAAGAGCACTGTCTGACCAGATCCAGAATAAAGGACTTAACTTCTGTTTTCCGGTTTCTCTATCAAACCGTGGTAGAATTAAAGGCTGAAGATCATACGTGTAGTGCAAAAAGGGCCACATTTTCCAGCTTTTAATAAGGTTGAGAAACATTTCATACAATTTAACTTAATATGTCTAACACATGTGCAGTAGTTAAGTAAGCAGTACTGTGCATTTTAATACATAGTGAACAGATGTATGGGTAACCAACACATTCATACTGTAAACTAAGAATGGGAATTAACTGGAGGCTTGGGACCCTCTCTCATTCTAACTAAAGGAAACGAAACTTAACTTAAACTTTATTTAAAAATATTTTTTACATCATTTGTGTTTGTTTTTTACACTTATTAGGTGCAGTACACCTCTTCCACAGTTGGCACCCTTTTCTTCAATATGATGGTAAACTGGGTACAATATTTAATTCAAGCTAGGGCTCCACTTCTGTCTGAATTGGTACAAAATTATAAGACATTATGTTTTGAGAACTAAAATTATATTTGAGATTTTTACTTTAGGCTGCAAAACCAAAAACGAGCAAGCAAACAAATAACAACAAAAAATTTGAAATGAACTCGTCAAATCCATCCTTTCCAGGGAAGCAGAAGGCAGACTAGTGCAGGTTATCCTCCAGGCCACACACATCCTGCTTCACTGCTGCTTGCACTCTGCTGGGTTTTTATTCTTCTTTGAGTCATAGTCTGGATCATTTTCTTCATCTTCTTTTCCCCTTCCTCATCTACTTCTTCACCACATCATCATCATCATCATCATCATCATCATCATCATCATCATCATCATCTTCAGTAGCTTCTCCAGTAAGTACAACACTGATCTTGGGATTATACACTCACGTAAAAAGTGACCAATTTCAAAGTCTGCAGCAAGGATAGCTTCAGCAGCATCATCCACTCTCAGGAACTTCAGGAGGGGAAAAAATAAATAAAAAAATTAAAGAACAAGTCTTTGGAAACTGTTTGGTCACAGTTCATAGTACGAACTGTCCCCCTTCCCTTGTGTTTCTGTTTCTTTTTAATGGTTTTCAAAGTAACATTCTTCCCCTTTTCCCAATCTATCTGGCGCCCTGTACAACCCATAATTTCTGGTCCATCAAAAGAAAAGGGATCAGAATCATCTGGTTCTGACCTCATCCTGTATGTCTTTGTCAACACTTCATTTGTGAAATATTCATTGGGTTCAAAGTGAAATTCTAAAACAGAACTCATAGGCTGGCCAGCATCTGAGAACTTCGCTTTAATATCTTTCAAGTACTTCAGAATAGGTTCATCATGTTCCTGAACCATATCACTGAGCAAGTCAACATTCTTAAAAACAGTCAACCAAAATTCAGGAATTCCCTTGGGGTCTTGTTTTTCTTCATCTTTTTTCTCATCTTCAATCTTGGCCTTTTCTTTCAGCTCCTCTGAAATTTCATCTTCCTCATCTGGTTTCCATTCACATTCTTCTTCCGTAGGTTCATAAATTGCATTAATGATCTCAAATCGCTTATCAAATAAAGGCTGATAGAGAACAGCATACCAAGATCACAAACTTCCTCATAGAACTTGGCTTCTCTCTGTGTACATTTCACTTGAAGGTTTTCAGAGCATTCACTCGTCTTTTAACTACCTTAGGCAAGCTTTCATGTATCCGGGCGGTGTTTCTACCAGACCATCAAGTCTTTCTTGGAGGGCTGCAAGAATCTGAGGATTTTCCATCATCTGAACAGTCAGCTGATGCTCTTTGATTTTTGTTTCTTCACCAGTTTCTTCTTCTTCTACTTCTTCAACATCATCCAAATCTTGATCAAGTTCAGACTGTTCTTTGTTGTCAATGTCTGCCATGTTGTAAGAACTTCACATATCGATGGCTAGCATGGGGAGCCAGCTGGCCAGAGCTGTGCAGTCAGTGACTCAGGGCATGGGTGGGAGGAGCAGGAGGTGGCACCATGTACAGATGGCGCTAAAAAGGCGGAAAGTGATTTTTTATTGAGGTGACCCCACTCAACCTCTTGTCCCTCCATTCTTGCCCCTCTCCCCCTTTTTTGCTTATAGATATTAAATGAAGTAGCACTCTTGATGGCTGCCTATCTATTTTACTTCTAAGAATGCTATGCTCTATTATACACCTCCAGACTCTCTGTGTGTCAAGGCAGTCACCCTTGAGGGTCCCCCTCATCCCCATAGACAGGAACTAGCCTAGCTCTGTCATTGCCTTTCCTACCACTCAACTTCTTAGCGATGCCAGGTAGATAGGGAGTCTGTGAGCCATAGTGCCTGTTGGAAGTTTGTGTCTTGCTGGAATGAGTGTGCCTTAGTACCCCTGCTGTGCTCAGTCACTGGCTGGAAGCAGCCAGTGGAAACGTGGCACATATGTGGTAGCAAATGTAGGGGAGGAGCCGCTGGGGCCGCCAGTCGGTTATGCTCTCTGCAGCAGGGGACCTGAACAGTGTCTTCCCAGCCGCTGCACAGCCTCTCTCAGGGAGGCATACAAGAGTGAAGAAGGCCTCGAGCTCATCACATGGTAACAGGAAGAAACATTTGCACCCAAGTCACTAGCCATAGTTTGTGGTTGTTTTTTTTTTTTTCCTTTCCTAAAATATTTCTGGAAACCTTACTTTCAGCCACTAATTTTTCTATGTGCCCAACATTTAAAAAATTTGACATATAATTCACATAGCATAAAATTCACCTATTAAAGTATACAACTCAGTGGTTTTTACTGTAGTCACAAAGTTGTGCAAGCATCATCACTATCTAATTTCAGAACATTTCATCACCCCAAAAGAAACCCCATAGCCATTAACAGTGACATCCCACTCTTCCCTCCCATCTTGTTCCTGGCAACCACTAATCCACTTTCTGTCTCCATGGACTTGCCTATTCTGGACATTTTATATAAATGGAATCATATACTATATGGCTCTTGTGTCTGGCTTCCTTCACGGAGCATAATATTTTCAAGGGCCATCGTGCCGTAGCGTGTATTGGTGCTTCATTCCTTTGTATGGTTAGGCAGTATTCCATTGTATGGATAAACCTCATTTGTTTTATCCATTTACAAGTTGATGGACATGTGGGTTATTTCCACTTTTTGGCAGTTATGAGTAATGCTACTCTGAATGTTTGTATACACGTTTTTGTGTGACTGTATGTTTTCAGTTCTCTTGGGTACAGAAGTGGATCGCTGGGTCAGAGGGTAACTCTATGTTTAACTTTTTGAAGTACTGCCGAACTGTTTTCCAAAGTGTGTGCCCAACATTTTAATATGCATTTTGGAAGACACAAAAGTGAAAATAATCCCTCATTCCAAAGAATTTACAATTTACAGTAGATGGGGAGAGGAGATTAACATGCACACATAAAAGTATAATTATAATATAGCTTAAGAGCCAAACCATGTTAAATCTACATTAAAAGTGGATCTAGCCCTGGCTTGTGTGGCTTGGTGGTTAGAGCATCAGCCCATGCACTGAAAGGTTGTGGATTCAATTCCTGGTCAAGGGCACATACCTGGGTTGCAGGTTCGATCCCTGGCCCTGGTCAGGGCGTGTGCGAGAGGCAACCAATTGATGTTTCTCTCCCCCCCGCCACGTACACTTCCACTCTCTCTAAAAATCAATGGAAAAAATATCCTCGGGTGAGGATTAACAACAACAACAACAAAAGGTGTATCTACAGTATACACTCTTAGAGCTGGAAGAGAAGAGAAGAGGAGGGAATGGGACGGTGCATTAAATGGTTAGGGCTCGGCCCGAAAGCCTGCGTTTCCACAATCTTCTTCAACAAGAGGATGGGTCTGCTCGAGACAAAGTAGCAAGAGTTTGGAACTCTGGAAAGCCTGCCCCGTTTCAGGGATGTTTTCTGCTTTCTTCAGCTTACGTTATATATATATATAACGTATATATAATGTAAATATATATATATTTTTTGTTCAGATAGAAGTGGGAAGGAGAGAGAGGAAGAGAGAGAGAGAAACATCGACGTGAAAGGGACACATCGAGTGGCTGTCGCCTGCACAACCAACCAGGGCCGGGGACAAACTGCAACCGAGGCACATGCCCTTAGCGGGAACCGAACCCGGGTCTCTCTGGACCGCAGGCCAGCGCTCCAACCGCTGAGCCAAACCGGCCAGGGCAGCTTTCGTTATATTTTAAGATAAGAATCTGATGTGATGGACATAGTTTAAACCTATGTTTTAGATATTTTCTCCATAAGTGGACATACATTTGAGTAGAGCTACTCCCATTCATTGCTCTGGTCTCCCTTGTGACGTATGATACATACTTGCTGACTGACTTGTTGGCATTATGGTTAAAATCTGCAGCCAGGAACAGAGGGAAAACTAGTTCACAGAGGAAATGAGCCCTGAACTACGCACTCGGGGCCATGGAAAGAAGTATCTTGGGGTATTCTCTATTTCATGTTAAAACAACATTGCCATGTTAATATTCTGCCACTGTTCTTCCTCCAGTGATCTCCTTAATGGATGGAGTCAAATACTTTCCATTTTCTATCCATTTATCTTTCAGAGACCATGTAAGTGGTAGAATGGAAGTTAGTCCCACTGAATTATTCTGAGTTACTCCTTAAGTAAAACTGGCATCACCTTCGGTCCATTTCACTTTGATGTTTGCAGGTGATTTCCCATTCTCTGAATCTCATAACTCCTCCTCTCAACATTGGGACCTCAGTGCCCTCCTTGGAGAAATCGGCAGCCACTGCAGCTTGGAGGACTGTGCTCACCCCACACCCTCACCTGAAATTGCTCACCTGGTTTGTCCTTCACAAAGAGATTTGTTTTGAGCTTCACATGTCTTCCTTTCTGAGCTTCTCCGCCTTCTTACAAGGCCAACATTCATTCTGAATTTTAAGTAAGAAAATTTGGAGAGTGAGGGAGAAGGAAGCTTTTCTGCTTGTGCACTAAGAAGCATGTCCTGTTTCTCTTTGTGAAGGAGCAGAGACATGATAATGGGCTGTTTCCCTTCACTTGCTAAAATTCTCATCTCTTAGTATTTAAAAAAAAACCCACCAAATTGCATGGTGAATCTGTCTTTATTTTCTCCATGACTAAACACTGCATTTTCCAGCACTTAACAAGTCATTGTTCTGAAAAATTGGTTTCAGATCAGACCCTTCTTCCTAATGAGGCAATGACTTAGTTGGTAATACATTTTTCCTCCCTGGACTGTAAACAGCAGTACACATGAAAAAAGGCACAAAAGATGGATAGGAAATAAAATTTATGCAAGTGCCCCTTCCCCGTGGGGTCTATGAGAAACAAAGGATTGATGGAAGACCGATGTTTTTTATTGGAATTCTATTAATCAGAAGTGCTAATCAAACAACTGCCGTATGGTATGACCAACCCTGGTCATTGTTTGTTGAGGACCCAAGAAGAAGAAAGTTGCTACAATCTAATCTGGGAGGCAAGCTCTCCATCTTGTTCTTTCTGGCCTTCCTAGTTCCATCACATCAAGTCTGAATCCTTCTTTTCTCTTGGAGATCTTCCATAATCTGTGGTTCACCTGCCCTATCAACTTCTCATTTTCTTTCTTTTTTTTTTAATCTTCACCCAAGGACATTTTTTGCATTTATCTTCATATAGAGCGGGAGGGAGAGAGGGAGGAAGAGAGAGAGAGAGAAACATCAATGTGAGAGAGACACATTGATTGGCTGCCATCCACACGACCCCATCCAGGGCCGGGACAAACTGCAGCTGAGTGGGAACCAAACCTGGTCTCTGGTCCACGGGCCGACGCTCTAACCGCTGAGCCAAACCGGCCAGGGCTCAACTCCTCATTTTCTTGCCCAAAAGAAACTCTCCTGAAGGCTGTCCTCTCATGTGCCATTTTCATCGGCGTTTGCTCATTGCTTTCAGGGTCTGGTTCATTGGGAAACTTCTCCAATCACGATAGCATTTACTGATAATTTTGCTCTATGTTCTCAACTTCACAGCATGAATCTAGGTTAAATAATTTGGTTCTTGCTTAGACATTAGTCTGTAGTGTTCAGCAGTCCTAAGTGCCCCATGAAAATTTCCTTTAGAGTTGAGAAAATATCTTATGTTGTCTGTCTCTCTCAGAACACTTAATATCCACTCACCAAATCAACAATATTTATTAAGTGCTTATTCTATATCTGGCCCAGTTCAAGTTACTGGAGATAGAAAGAGTGGGATGGGATGAAGTGTCTGCCCATATGGATCTTACCCTTTAGTGGGGGAGGCAGACCAAGCAAATAGATGATCTAACACTGGACAGCGGTGGGTGATGAGCACAGTCTGGAATACATGTTCTGGAATAAGTTCTCAATAAATGGCTTATTTGGAAGACAAGTAGTGACTGATTGGAGAATAACAGTAAACAATCTCATAGTGAAAAAATTTCATATTAAACAATTATTTGCCATTTTACATGGATTTATGGCACCATCTTGGACATTTAACTTTGCAGTGTTTTAGTTTCTTCATCTCTAAAATGTCTATCATGTTACTTTCCCCCAAACCAACCACCCAGGTCACATCTATAGGCGGTGCTGATTCTTGAAGATAACCATCATGCTCATGTTCCATAATGTGTACATACATAATCACATCACAAAGAAGATCATTATCCCTTTCCACACTCCAGTGATCACGCTTAGTAACTTGCGTAATTTACTGGTTTACCAACTGTTCAATACCAAGCCTCTGATAATTACTCTCAGTTTTGACTCATATTGGATTAAAGGGACTTTAGCATCATCTGATCCAGTCCCTCACATTATAGGTGGGAGAATTGAGACTCACAGTGTAGCTGTGTCATGCCCTAAAACCCTCAAGTGATTTATTGGCATAATCAGGATGGGAACCTTGACTTCGGATACTTTTTTTGCCTACTGCCCTGCTATGATTTTACCATCTAATCTGGAATGGCTCTTCCTGACCCTTACAGGCTGCCAAGGCCAGTGTTAGAACCTACTGTATTTCTGACATGGAACATTTCTCCACCAAATAGTACACTAAAAAAGCTCACCTATTCAAGGCTCTATCCCCATGGTGTACCTCCTGGCACATGGTATATCCAATAAATGTTCGTCAAATGAAGGTATTAATTATTGAGTCATTTAGTGTATCTTACTTTGCAAGAAATATATTTCTAAAAAATGATGTGTAAAATGAATTTCAGTATATTGAATGGGACTCTTTTCTTGATTCCCTTTCAGAGAAGAAAGATGACTATCTTTATTTCTAATTTGCCTTTGCTTCACGCTTGATTCCTTACATTTTAAATTTAAGTATTTTTCTACCTCAGCTCAGGCACTTTGTAAAGCAGTTCATAGTGTATAAACTACCATTTCAAAAGGAACTACTACTTAAAATCACTGTGATTAGTTTTTTGTTTGTTGAAGAATAATATATTCTGTCTCTTTCCTCAAACGATTACTCTTTATCACTCCTGGCTTTCACATATTGAATTTTCTTAAAGTGAGGCCCACCTTTGGCATGTGTGTGTGTGTGTGTGTGTGTGTGTGTGTGTGTGTGTGTGTGTGAAGAACCAAAGCCACAGGTGGAGTGGCCCAGCTATGAGGAAGAGGGAAGTAAACCATGTCACACAACAGTCAGTGTCAGCATAAAAGGCTAGCAAGAGAGACAAAGGAGTAGGAGGTAGACTGAGTCACCTTGGATAGAGCCTTGAGTGCCAGAATGAGGAAATGGCATTGCATTTGGTAAGTCTTTGAAGAGTTTCAGCAGAGTTTATAATGCCCTTGATCTGCCCTTCACCGGTTCTTCTAGGCTTGTTCCTTACACATCCCCACTCCTGGCAGGTAAACACCAACTGAAATGATGAGCTGCTTGAAATTTACTAAGCAGTCCCTGTCCTAGTGCCCTTGGGTCTTCACATTCTCTCTCATCCCTTTATTTTTGATGAGCCCTAACTTATTCTTGCGGTTTCACCTAACACGTCTTCCTGAAGTCTTCCCTGTCTCCTACTAACTGAGTTGGACGTTGGTCCTGTGTGTCCCCCTCTCCCATGGCCACCCTGTCATACCACCTATCACTCTGAATTCTAATGCTTGCTCAGTTTTCGGTATCCATCTCCAGAGAGTAAGCTCCTTGAGGGGGGCTGCGACATGCTCACCCCTGTATTCCCATTGCCTGGCACATATGTATTTGATGCATGAATGAAAGTAACAACAAGCCAATCACTACCTGAATGGAATGATATATTGGTGTTCACTTTAGGAACATTTCCCGGCAAGATGAATGGAGAAAAGAGAGAGGTTAGGCAGTTCCTATGGTAATGTGGGTGCAAAGGGATGACGCTGAAACTAGCAGCAGAAAGAGCATAAAACAGGGATACAAGAAAATCGCAGAGGAAATCTAGCAACTGATTGAACGTAAGAGCGAGGGAGCAGGAACAGTCTAAACACTGAGGTTTCGAGCTTCTAGGAATGGTGGTCTGATGGAAACCAGGAAGTCAGAAGAAAACTCCGGTTTTGGGTGGTGGTGGTAGAGGGATGCAAATTTGGTTTTAGACACGTGCATGTGGAATCTTCTCTACTAAAGCTAATTTTGTGGTTAGTTTTCCTGATTCATGAAAATGTGTCAGAATGAAGCAACTCACGATTGAATGGATCTGGTCTCTTCTTCATCCTCATTGTTAATCCTTAGAGTCTTCCTTTTTCTGGGTGAATTTTTAGGCTATTTGGGTAAATCAGTTGCTTTTTGCACTTCAACCCAGGCAAGATCCTTTACACCCAGGAAGTTAATGTTTTGAGCCTGACTCAAGGAATTCAGTTGGAATTAAGCCCATTCACACAAGCGGCCTCTCAAATGTCACAGCGATGGCAGCTGTTCGAGGACAGCGCCCGTGACCAGTGACATTACCTCCCCTCCCGGCACCCTGGGTCAGACGCGTGCCGAGACTCTGCAGAGGTAGAGTCACCTGTCATGGCAATGACACTGTCAGGTCAGATGGCAAATGAAATGTCCTCTCTGGTAGGATTACCCTCAGGATTAACACTTGGCAAAAGAGCAATGCTGAGGAAGTTTGCCTTTGGCGTTTTTGGATCACCGTTTCTCTCCACGTTCTCTTTTTCACATCCTTCTCCACTTTGACACTCAGTGTCTGACCCGGGCGGGAAGCCTCTCTCAGCTTCTGGGACACCTGGAAAGAATAAGATCATACCAGTCAAACCGAGGTGTTAATGTTGAATGGTAACTTATTGTACTTCTCTTCTCTGTGGCACTCCTATTTCAGTAAGGGTCAGCTTCTCAGTGATAGCTGACAGTGTTGGGAAGTTGTGTGGTCCGGCACCATGGCCCCTGGGGGGGGGGGGGTCCTGGGTTCGGGTCCGAGCACTGTTATTGACAGACTTTGTGCCCTGGACAAATTGAATGGGTTCTCAGTTTTTTAATTTACAAAATAAGGCAGTTCAATTGAATCAGTGGTTTTTAGCCACATCAGCCTTATCAATGGCTTCCCTTTCATTTTAGGCTCCTCTTTTGCTATTTTGAAATGAAATTCAGAGATAACATGTTACCTATATACATAACTGAAAAATCAATATAGCACCTTAACTGTCATATAATAGCGAAATAAAAGGAAAGTGTTTCACATCAAATAATATGTATTTCAAAATGTGAATGCTCAGGCCCACCTACACCAGACAGCATATTAAAGGAGTGAGATGTTTGCAGCTATATATAGAATCACCATAAATGTGACAGCGACAAACGTTACAACTGTGAGTGTATGGTATTGGCCCTCATTTATCATTTTTATTGGCCATCAAATACAACTAGTGGCATTGCTGTCAGTAATGTGAATTTCTGAAATGGCGAATTTCTTGGTAAAGTTCCAAACAAAATAAAGTGTGATCTTCTCTTCCTGTTTGCTTTTATTAAAAAAAAAAAAAAAAAAGTATATATTTAAACTGTGCCCCCAAAATACCATGTGCTTATATATAGAAGGGAGTTTTGTTGTAGGCTCAGATAATTAAATATCTGTTATTCACTTATGTAACTGACTGGCTGGATGTTGGAAGGTCGAAGAGGAAGTGAGACAATTCTGTGTGGGTGGGACTCTCCTCCTCACTGCAGGATGCTCAGTATCCCTCACCACCACCCACCAAATGCTAGTGGATTCTCTCCAAATTATTGGGAGAACAACAAAACACCCACCACAATTTCCAAAACACACTTGCAGGGGATGGGGCAGGCAGTACTACCTCCCTCGAGGATTGCTGAGTGAGGTGATATTCTAAGTCCGCAGAGGCTATACCAAGGGCAGATCCAGTTATTGTGCGGTACAAAGCTCATTCAATTTGGGGGCCCCTTCTTTAAACAAAATATCAAAATTACAAATACAAAATTAGGTATTTATTTACACTGAGAAAAAATTTGCAACAAAATACAACAATATTTTATTATTATTATTTTTAATCCTCATCCGAGGACATTTTTGCATTTATCCTCAGATAGAGTGGGAAGGAGAGAGGGAGGAAGAGAGAGAGAAACATCAACATGAGAGAGACACATCGAGTAGTTGCCACCCACACGACCCCAACTGGGGCCGGGGACAAACTGCAACCGAGGTACGTGCCCTTAGCGGGAACTGAACCCGGGACTCTCTGGTCCGCGGGCCAACACTCTAACAGTTGAGCCAAAATAGCCAGGGCCAAAATACAGCAATATTAAAAGCTTATAAGTACCACAAACTGGTAAGTATCATAAACACCTAATATATATATATATTTTAGTAATTAACACTCTGATATACTTTTAAAAAAAAGTTCTTACTGATTTTATTTTATTTATTTATTTTATTGAATTTATTGAGGTGACATTGGTTAATAAAATTATATAGGTTTCAGGTGTACAATTCTATAATACATCGTCTGTATATTGTATTGTGTATTCAACACCCCAAGTCAAGTCTCTTTCCATCACCATTTACCTCCCCTTTCCTTTTTCACCTCTCAACCCCTCTTCTGGCAATCTGATATACTTTTATAATACTTTCCCCCCTTAATTTTTGGCAGCATACTTTATCTTTTTACATGACAATGAATATAATTTTCTTCTTAAAAATTTATTCTTCTTATTTTTAAATCCTCACCTGAGGATACTTTTTTTCCCCATTTATCTTCAAATAGAGTGGGAGAGAGAGAGAAACATCAATGTGAGAGAGACACATCAATTGGTTGCCTCCTGCATGACCCCGACCAGGGCCAGGGACCGAACTGCAATCGAGGTACGTGCCCTTGGCCGGAATCGAACCTGCGACTCTTTGGTCCGAGGGCCGATGCTCTACTGCTGAGCCAAATCAGCCAGGGCGACAGTCAATATAATTTTCTATAGCTAATTCAGTCTTTCCTTTAATATGGTTAATCAAACTTTGTTTCTATCAGTGATAATTTCGAAAGTTTCTTTTAGCTTCACAGCTCACTATTGATTATCATGTAAATTTTTAGGATCATTATCAATTTTGTAAAAACTTCTAGTTTCTTTTATATAAGCTGTAAGATAAAAAAATTTTTGCACAGTGACCAATCTTAATATTCCCCGAATTGACAATAACTGGTGTGTCATTGATGTTTACATTTTAGTAGCTTAATATAAATTTATATTATCTCTACTGAAGTCAGTATTTCATGTCAGGACAAGAATTCTGATAAATTCTACTTTGTATGATTTCCATCAAAAGAAATCAAGATGGTGTTTTTATAATTGTATTGGCTTTATTATCAAGTATATTTCTTTTAGAAGTGGACTTCTCTTTTGTAACGGCATTAGTGAAAACTTTGTCCTGCATTCACAATTGTACATGTGTGATGATCAGGAGAATTTTCCATAGACTAGCTTCTACTTATGCACATTTCAAACCTTGTTTCTCCTACACTGCACACATACTTCTGGGCCTGGGTGCCACAGGACATGTTTACATCATGACGTGACCTTAGTTCTGTACTTTCATGCCATGAGAGTTACCAGGTGAGAAACAGAGTAGACAGTAGGAACATTCCTAGAAGTCTTTCTTACACTGTAAGTGAAAGCAAAAACCTAACTCGACATAGAAGTGAATCTGAGCTATGTGACTATTTCCCAATAAAGCAAAACTAAATATATCCACAATTCAACTCCCCTTTATCAAGATTCCCCAGATGGCCTCTACTCCAATGGTACCCAACTCTAGAAGAAGTATGTTAGAAGGGAAGTCAGAGTGGAAAGACAACATCCTTAACAATTGTGACTGAAGTATTTTACTTCTGCAAATGACCTATTTCAAAAAAAAGTGTGTGTGTGTGTGAATGTTTTCTCTATTTGTGATAAGACAGGATTTTCTCTAATTACATGGCCTGTTGCCTTTTTTTTTCTTAGGATGTTCACAAATTCTGGGTGATAAACCACTTAACATTTTTTATATGTTTTATTGATTTTTTTAAAGAGAGAGAGAGAGAGGCTGACATAAGAGAGAAATATTGATCAGTTGCCTCCTGAATGCACCTCGACAGGGAATCGAACCTGCAACCTGACCAGCAATCAAACCTCAACCTTTCATTGTATGGGACAACACTCCAACCAACTGAGCCACACTGGCCAGGGCACCACTTACTTCTGGCAAAAGAATAAATAAATATATTTTAAAATTTTAAGTACAGCAAATAACAAAAATCAGTGGTCCCACGGCTTCTCCCAATAAGATGCAACCACCTTCAACATTTTAAGCCATTTTGGTTTTCAGGGTTTCTTTGTTTTAAAAAATAATATTTATATATTATGACCTCTTGGGTCATTGCTTTAGACATTCTTTATTGTCTTTATTATAATACATGTTTAGCTTTCAGTTTCCTATTTTCTTTCCTGGAGACATCCCTTCAGCAGCCTTCTGTTTTTCCCTCCCAAGCTGGACCCGCCTTCTCTGGGACCGCAGTACAGGGTTTTCCTAGGACCTCTCTTTGCTCTCATCCTGAGAAGTCCTTTTTATCTCATCTTTCTCCTTGTGCTAGCCCCTGATTCTTGGCCTTCATATCTTTCTTTGTTCTTGGTTTACTCCTCTATTTTGGTGAAATAAATCTTCCAGTAGCTTTCTGAAAAAAAGAGTGTATGGGAGATAAATCTTGAGAAACTGCAAATTCTAAAATGCATATTTTCCACCCGTGGTTGTCTGGGTGTAGAATTCTAGATAAAAAATAATTTCCCACCACATTGGAATTCCGAAGGCATTGTTCCAGTGTTTTCCAGCTTCATCAGTCCGATACCATCCGACTCCCAATTCTTACTAGGTGAGCTGTTTCTTCTCGTGGGATGTTTCAGGATCTCCAATTTGACCCCAGTGTTCTGAAGATTTATAATAATTTGACTGGTCTGTGTTGTTTTTCAGGCATTGTGTTGGATGCTTGGTGGGTGGGCCTTTCAGTCTGGAGGGTCATGTCCTTTAATTCTTGGAAATTTTCCTGTATTTTTTTGGATAATGTTTTTGGATCATTTCCTTCCCATTATTTTTTTCGTTCTCTCTCTGGAATTATTATTTAGAAATTTGACCTCCAGGATCGTTTCTTTTTTTTTCTTTTCACTATTATTGTCCTTTTGTTTTTTTATTTGTTTTACTTATATTTTAAAGGAGATTTTCCTAGATTTAAAAATTTCATGTTTTTAATTTGAAGAGTTTTTTTTTTCTTGGATTATTACTTTAAAATTTTTATATATAGTAATTCCGTTATTATTTCAAGGATGAAATACCTTTTTAAAATTTTTCTGAAATTCTTAATATTTTCTCCTGCTCCTTGGGTTATATCTGTTTTCTCTGAGTTTTTTATTTTTGTTTATTATTTTCTCTGACCATGTTAGAAATATTTCTAGCATTTCTCATATGTCTGATGATCCTAGGCTGTCTATTCATATTTAAGGATGAGGTCCAAAGAGCTGTTTGTGCATCTCAAAATGATCTGGATCCTGTCACTTCTCACCACCTTCGCCTGTGCTATCATCTCTTGCCTAGATTATTGCAAGTCTCCTAATTGATCTCCCTGTTTTTTTTGTTTTTTGTTTTTTTTTAATCCTCAAGGATATTTTTCCATCAGATAGAGCGAGAGGGAGGAAGAGAAGAAGGGAGGAAGACAGAGAGAGAGAAACATTGACGTGAGAGAGACATATCGATTGGTCGCCTCCCACACGACCCCAACCAGGGTAGGGGATGAATCGCAACTGAGGTACGTGCCCTTGGCCGGAATCTAGCCCAAAATTCTTTGGTCCGTGGGCCGATGCTCTAACCACTGAGCCAAACCGGCCAGGGTGGTCTCCCTGTTTTTATACCTGTGCCTCATAGACTATTCTCAACAGAGGACAGAGTGATCTTTAAAAAATACAAGTCATATTACATTACTTCTGCTCCAAATGCTCTGATGGCTTCCCATCTCATTCCAAATAAAAATCAAAAGTACAGTGATGTATTAGTTTCCTCTGCTGTGTAACAAGTTGCCACAAATATAGTGGCTTAAAATCATACACATTTATTATTTCACAGTTTCAGTGGTTCAGAAGCCCCAGCACGACTTAGTTGGATCCTCTGCTTAGGGTCTCACAGGCTGCAGTCAAGGTGTTGTCTGGGGTTAGGTTCTCATCCGGAGGCTCGACCAGGAAAGCACCTATTTTCTAACTTGCGTGACTGTTGGTAGCACTCAGCTCCTGCAGTGGCAGGATTCATGGAAGCTTGCTTCTTCAAGCCAGCAAGGGGAGATAGAGAGAGACTAGGCGAGTCTTCTAGCAAGGCAGAGCCTTACATAATGAAGCATCATCACGAGAGTGACATCCAATCACAGATACCATACTCTTGGTTAAAATCAAGTCACAGGTCCTATCCATGTGCAAGAGGAAGGAATTTCACAGAGGTGTGAACCTCCAAAGTTGGGGATCATAGGGTGCCACCTTGAGTCTGTCTCTCTCAAATGGCTCACAAGGCCATACCTGATCTGGCTCCCTATTACCTCTCTGACCTCATTTCCTACAGGTGTCATTCTTATTCACTCTGCACAGCCACCGGAGTCCTAGGGCTTTCACACTTTCTCATTCCTCTGCCTGGAACTCTTTTCTTCCAGGTGTCCACACAGCTCATTATCTCACCTCCTTCCAGGCCATGTTCAAGTGCTACCTTCTCAGAGGTTACTCCTCTGACCACTTTATTTAGAACTACTGGCACTCTCTATACCCCTTTGCTACTTTATTTTCCTCCACATATATCATGCCACTTACTTATTTGTTGTATTTTTTGTCTATTATCGTCTACTAAAATAGAAACTGTATGAAGATAGGGATTTCTATCTGCTTTGTTTACTACTGAATCTCTTGTACTTAAATTATACTAGTAACTCCATAAATATTTACTAAATGAATGAATGTATATGTGCCAGTTGTTTGATGAGCTTAACAATGGGACAATTGGATGGGTGGCCGGCTAGCTTTTTTGTTGGGGACCCCCAAATGTCAGCCTCTGTAGGTCTTTGATGACATGTTATTCAGTTCTCCAATAAAGGATCACCTAACCTCTTGCCCAAGGGGGTAAGAATCATGCTGTAAGGATCTTGATTGCTGTTATTTTATAGCTACGCAGTGGGAGGGGCTGAGGTTCTTATACTCAGTATGCAGATTTTCACTTGATCTCCCAGTTTGTAGTTCTGCTCTTCACCAAAACCCCTCTACTGTGCCATCTTAATGTCCTCTGAGTCAATCTTCTATGGTTCAATTCTCCAGAGACTACACCTTCTGTCTCTGGTGGGAAGGGAATCAATTGAATATGCCAGGTGGAGGTTGCGATCTTGGGGCTTACCTGCTGCCTCTGGCTCACTCCTGCCTTCTTTTTTATTCTCACCCAAGGATATTATTACATTAATCTTCAGATAGAGCTGGAGGGAGGGAGGGAGGGAGAGAGAGAGAGAGAGAGAGAGAGAGAGAGAGAGAGAGAGAGAGAAACATCGATGTAAGAGAGACACATCAACTGGTTGCCACCCACACAACCCCAACGAGGGCTGGGGATGAACCGCAACCAAGGCACGTGCCCTTGGCCAGAATCGAACCCAGGACTCTTTGGTCCGAGGGCGATGCTCTTACTGCTGAGCCATACCAGCCAGGGCACCCCTGCCTTCTTCTTTTTTTTTAAATTGATTGATTGATTTTAGAGAATGGAAAGGTAGAAGAGAGACAGGCAGACAGACAGACAGGCATCGATTTGTTGTTCCACTTATTTATGCATTCATTGGTTGATTCTTGTATGTGTCCTGACCAGGGATGGAACCCGCAACCATGGTGTATCAGGGCGACACCCTGACCAACTGCGCTACCCTCCAGGGCCCTCGCCCCTGCCTTCTCTTTCCTGAATTTGTGCAGAGTTGCTGAGGGGGAATTAGCTTCTCTTTCACTGGCATCTTCCTTTGTGTGCCCTCAGGTTTGACCTTTCTCTGTTCTGTGAGGTCATTCATCCTTCCTCCATCCACTTTCTGACTTTATATGGAGTTTCTCTTTCTGTTTCCTTTTCTCCTCATTTTGGAAAGAGTTTTGAGAGGAGAAGAAGGCCATATTGATACTGAAAATCCTTAAAAAAAAGTTCATCCAGATGTTTAACGTCTCCTTGGGGATAGGCTTAAAGTCTAAAAATATTAATGGCAAAAGGAAAGTCTTATCAGAGGCAGCCTGATTCTGTACTAAAGGTGAACATTAGGAAAAGGATCCCAGATACTCCACGTGTTAAATGTGGTTGGAGGAAGAGGTGAGACGTACCATTCATAGTCAACGCTTTAGGTAATTCATACCTTCGACACTGTAATTGCCATCACAGGACCCTGTCTTAAAGGAATAATCAGAAACGTGGGCAAAAGGAAAAGTGCAGTCCTGTTTATCACAATACTAGTCATATGGTCAGAACTGGAGAAACCAGAGCAAAATAAAATATGGTCCATTCATCGGCATATTATGGAGATGTTAAAAGAGATATTTTTGAGGGTCCTTTTGAAAAGTCAAACCCAGAGATTTTAAAGACTGTTTTAATGACATGAGAAAGAGCTCACCCTCTATTAAATGATAAAAACAAGATGAATATATTATTGCTTTTAATGTAAGAAAGCTTTTTAAAGGCACAACTAAATTAGATGACATTTAATTTATTTTAAACCATTTAAAATATTCTTAAGGTACACAAAATGAGGATTATATGCACCAGAACGCACCAAATTATGGTTTATAAATTAGTTCAAAAGAAAGTGTCTGTTTCCTGTCTTAGGCACCTATTGCTCCCATAGATACATGTGAAAGGGAATAGCAGGCACTCCTTTTCAAGGGCATCAATTACCTTTCCTTCAGACTGTTTGGTAAACTTCTAAGTCTTCACTTTCCAGATTTCCAAAATAATCTTTGTATGTACTTGAAAAGAATGGCCTTTTCCAATAGTCTGCCAAGCGTTTAAAAAAAGAATGATTCTTGACCAAGTTTGGAAAAGCGCAGAAGTGTTCACTGCACATGAAGTCAGTGTGTTCGTTTCACAGGAAAATTCTCCAGCACGTAAGGCTGTTTTAGAGTATGCAGATAACCTGTGCTCTAATATTAATTATTAATGCTAGATGAGTTTAAGTCAGGAAAAATTAAAAAAAATTTTTTCTTTATTTTTAGAGAGAGAGGAAGGGAGAGGAAGAAAGAGATAGAAACATCGATGAGAGAGAACATCGATTGGCTGCATCCTGCATGCCCCCCACCGGGGACTTGGGCCCTCAACTTGGGCATGTGCCCTGACCGGGAATCGAACCGGTGACCTCTTGGTGCATGGGTTGATGCTCAACCACTGAGCCACACCAGCCGGGCAGGAAATTTCTTTACTCAGTGACAGGTCTTGTCCTTAAACTCTTCACTATCTTAAATAGGTGTTGGGAAATATCATGGCTCAGGAAATAATCATCACAGAGAATTTTCATGCTCAGCCTACATTGATCTACCCAAGACATAGTACCTATGAATCTAGTTACTACATCACATAGTAACTATTCACAGGAATAGTAACTATGAAGGTTCTAGGAGGGAAGCCCTTGTGGGAAGCAAGAGCTAGGATGATAAGCAAAGGTTACATTAGGGTATGTTTTCAGTCCCTGTCTGTTTTTCTTTCTCTTACTCTTTTTGTTCTTTCTCTGCTCCCGGCCCTGCCCCCACCTCCAGTAAAGGATAGACACTATTTGTGTTTGCTACTCCAGTTCCAGGGGCGCTTCTCACACACTCACAACCTGGCACAGTTATCTATTTCCTTCTTTCATCTTTTACAAGTAAGATGCTGTGTGAGATGCATGGCCCCAAGGAGCTTGGGCACAGTTCAGTGTGTACCCTGTATGGCGTGGGTAGACAGGGAAAGAGATTGTAGGGCTAGGTGCCATAGGGACTTGCTTCTGCTTTGGGCATTTAACTTTTTGGACTAGGGTGATTGTCTTCTTTTGTTAGCTTAAATTTTACTGTGACAGCATGCTTTTGCATATGCTCATGAAATGGTGAATATTGGATCAGGCTTAGCAAACAGATTTCTCGGTCTCTGGAAGTTGGATGCTGACTGCTGCAGACCTAGAGGCGAACTTCCCCTGCACTGCTGCAGAGTGGCAGGGTTCGTGCGGCAGAAATGTTAGACACCACCACTTTCACCAAAAATAAAGAAGCTGGACTAATTAAAAATAGGTTGAGATTCTCAGTTTTTATACATTACAAACACTTCAAGTGTGTTTGTTGAGAAAATGGTACTGATCAGAGTAAAATATCTGAATCAGCCATTTTAGCGCTTCCATAGACCAGACCTTTTATTTATTTTTTATTTTTACTTTTTTATCCTCACCCAAGGATATTTCTCCATTGATTTTTAGATAGAGTGGAAGGGAAGGAGGGAGAGAGAGAGAGAGAGAGAGAGAGAAAGAGAGAGAGAGAGAGAGAGAAAGAGAGAGAGAAAGAGAGAGAGAGAGAGAGAGAGAGAGAGAGAGAGAGAGAGAGAGATGTGAGAGAGACATATTGTTCAGCTGCCTTCTGCATGACCCCAACCAGGGCTAGGGATCAAACCTGCGACCCAAGTACGTGCCTTTGACTGGGAATTGAACCCGAGACCCTTCAGTCCATGAGCCAACGCTCTAACTGCTGAGTCAAACAGGTCAGGGCTAGACCAGACCTTTTAATTCTCTGACTTGCTTTTGGAGGATCCAGCATCTCTCTCTCTCTTTTTTAAAATGTTTTTATTTTTATTTTTATTGATTTTGGTTTAGAAAGAGAGGAAGGGAGAGGGACAGAAAGATAGAAACACCAGTGAGAGAGAGAATCATAAACATCAGTCGGCCGCCTCCTGCGTGCCCCCTACCTGGGGTCAAGCCTGCAACCCGAGCATGTGCCCTGACTGGGAAGCAGACCAGCGACCTCTTGGCGCATGGGTCGACGCTCAGCCACTGAGCCACACCTGCCGGGCTGGGCTAGCATCTCTTTAATACTCTCGGATCCGTGCGGCAGAGGTTGTGGATTTTCAGTTAACTTGAAGGGGATGCTTGGCATGACAGTGGCATTTCCGTAGTTCCATTACGAAATCTTGTTCACAGGTCTCTACCCATGAAGCAAGGCATCCTGGAAGCCCGCTGCAACACTCCTGGTTGTGGAGGCGAATTCAGTGCTAACTCGGTCCGTCTTAGCCGTGGCAAGGGGATGTAGATTCTGAGAGGCACTTAGTAAACACTAAGTGCACAGGAGGAGTTTGATACATAGCTGTTCCTCAAATGATGAATCTTTGGACAGCAATGCTATTATATTTTTAAAGAATTCCCAGCCCTAGCCTGTTTGGCTCAGTGGTTAGAGCATTGGTTTGTGGACCAAAGGGTTGTGGGTTCAATTCCCAGTCAAGGGCACATACCTGGGTTGCAGGTTGGATCCCTGGCCCCAGTTGGGGCTGTGCAGGAGGCAACCGATCGATGTGACATTGATGTTTCTCTCTCTCTCCCTCCCTTCCACTCTCTCTAAAAATCAATGGAAAATATCCTCGGGTGAGGATTAAAAAGAAAAGAATTCCCATAGGTCATGTAAAGCAGTGCTCTTTTTGAACAACTTGTTTGTGCAGCTACATGGGACCAAAAGGCCACAGCTGAAAGTAAAGGAGGCCTTCCCTGCTCTACACGGAGAGGCATTGCACAGCCCATCCTGACCCCTGAAGCCTCTGTCCACTGGGTGCTCATTGTTTGCCCTCAGCGTTCAGATCTCACAGGCTCCGCACACAGGTGAAGACTCCATCGTATGTCAAAGCTCCAGCTGTGTTTGGTGACTGCTTCGTGCCGGGCGCTGCACCAGTGCCAGGTGAGCAGGGCAGACATGGTGTTCCTGCCCTCCTGGACGTCCCCAAGAGAGAGAAGGGCAGACGATGAACAAGTTCCAAGCGTAAGCAGTTCATTGAGGATTCTCGATCCATTTGGATATAAACCTGAAATAGCTCTGTTTTTTCCCCAGTGACTGCTTTCAACCTTGCTCACCCAATTTCCTACCTCTTAGTGAATGTTTGACAGATCCCATAACTTTCCAGTCAGTCTGAGTGGTTAAGATGCAGCCCAGGCAGGTTGAAATTCCACCTGACTTCTGATTCAAAGACCCCGCCCCCCCATCCCTGCCGTTACATGCTGTACTCTGTTCAGCAGCCCATCTGGGAAGAGATTCTCACAGATCCCGCTTGGACTTTTTTCCCGGGAAAACTTACAAGAGCGAAGTTAGAGGGATGAAATGCCTCTGTACCTCCGCTGGTCTCAAGGCTGCAACTGATCACTGTTTCCTTCCTCTTACTGGTTCTATTTTTGTTTTTTTCCCCCTTTTTTCTTTTTTAAATCCTCACCAAAGGATATTTTTCCGTTTATCTTCAGATAGAGTGGGAGGGAGGGAGGAAGACAGGGAGAGAGAGAGGGAAACATCAATGTGAGAGAGACATTGATTGGTTGCCTCCTGCATGACCCTGACTAGGGCCAGGGACCGAACTGCAAGTGAGGTATGTGCCCTTGACTGGAATCGAACCCGCAGCTCTTTGGTCCATGGGCCGATGCTCCAACCGCTGAGCCAAACTGGCCAGGGTACCCCTTCTTTTCTTTTATTGAGATGACACTGGTTAACAATTATACAGGTTTCAGGTGCACAATTCTACAACACATCGTCTGTACACTGTATTGTGTGTTCACCACCCCTAGTCAAGTCTCTGTGTGCTGGTTCTAGATTCCTCTACCTCTGGCTGGCACAGCAGCTGGCGTATCGTGTGTGGTGGGGGCTGGGCTCCTGCTCGTTCCTGAAATACCTGAGACTCAAGTCTGCTGTACTTGTCCATGTATCATCACATCGAGAAGGGGACACCAAGACACGTGCCAGAGGGCCAGCCGGGTGCCGAGCACACTCTTCCCTGTCCCTCCTGTGTAGCACAGTCCTGCCTCCGCCAGTAGGATGACACCGTTCCTTGTCTGGTGGTTTTTGGGAATAAGGAACTCAATGTGACTAGGTGGCAGCTGTAGGTAAAGTTTAGTGGGACCCTCTTGTCTGTCCTGGTGGAAGTGTTGTTCCTATGGGAAACAGGACCTCTAGCCCCCTCCCTAGTCTGAAGTTGCAGGGAAAAGAAGCACACCTTCTCTTAGTGGGTCACTGGGGGTGATAGCAAGTGGGGACACGCCCACTTTTATCCCTTGGTCCCCAGACCCTTGCATTCCTCCTCTTGAGACCAGTGCAATGTGATGGTCATTGCTTTAGGCGTGCCCTGTGTGTGCCCTGTGGGTATCATCTCTAATCTGGCACCTCAGTTGCAGCTGCACTAGGCTGGTATCCACTCTGAAAGTGGCAGCTTCTAGAGAGATGAACAGCATGATAAGACAGAGGGTCTCTGCCTCCCCGCTTCACCTCCTTGGCTGTAGAATGAGCCTCTTGGTCTAATGCCCTGTTGTGTGGGATCCTGTGTTGGTGGACCAGACACCCTGTAAGCCTCACCTAATGGTGCTGGCCAAGGTCATGAAGGCGTGAAAGACAGAGGTAAACTGTAAAATCCCAACAATGAACTGCTGCCCCCTCCAGATGGAAGGGGTCCAGTGCAATCAACTTGCCACCTCAAAGAGTGATGCTGTGTCAGGCATCAGAGTTGGTCTCCGTTGTTGGCAGGTTAGATATTTGTCAGCAGCAGTGCAAGATCAGCCTTGGTGAATGAGAACCCGTGTGTTGGACCCACGCATATCCTGCAGCCCCGAGCCGTGACTACTCCCTCCCTGAGCCCATCGTGCCAGCTCTGGAGCGGCCAGTGACAGAGGCTGGCTGATGGCAGCCGGCTACATCGTTCTGTCTGCTTGATTGTGGGGTGCATCTTCTGTGGTGGGTACTGTCTTGTGAGCATTAACATGGGCTGTAAGCATCTTCAGACTTTGTCTTTCTACCTAGAGTTCCATCCCCGTGTCTCTCCTCCAAACCTCCTTGCCATTCCATGCCTATGACCAGCCTGTCAGGTCATCCACTTCTGCCGTACACTTGTGGGCATTCTTACTTCAGGCCATCTCTCTTTCCACATACAGGGGTGAGCAGGTAGAAGACCCATAGCTGCTGTCTTTCAGTGTTACCCCAGAGTGCAATAGTGGTCCGTTTTCGGCTTGCACCTACACATCAAATCACTATCTGCGAACCATGCTCTGCCTTTTCCCTCCTCTGTCAGCTGTTCACAAGGGACCTCCCAGGTGGCCAAAGTGGTGGAGGACCTGGGGGTCTCGGCTACCTGTTTCATGAAGCTTTGTGCCCTCTGTCCTTACTCATGCTCAACCCTGGATATACTACAGTCTTACGATGTATCACTGTTGGGCCCATCAAAACTTATGACTTGGTGGGTCTGATAGAACTCTGTTCAAGATGGGCAGCTCAGCCACATGGTCACTCAGTGTCTTATGACCAGGCTCTCCATCTCTCTCGAAGCATAGTATCATACTAGAGGAAGTTTTAAAAATAGTTTATAGTTCTCTGTTGCAGATACTGTGGCTTTGCTCCAGACCCCTGGGATTTATGTTGTGATCTCCTGCAGGAGTTTATCATAAACTCCTCATGGCATTTCCACCCTCACCCCCACCCCCACCCCCATCACCAAATCCACGTCCAGAATGGTAGGTTTGGGCCAGGTCGGATGGCCCAAGTTACAGAGCTGAATGCATCACTGCTTGGGCTTTCTACAGAGTCTGTTTCTGCTCTGGTCCCACTCATACCTTGCAGTCTTCCATGCTGCTTAGTAAGTGAGTTTGGACCCAGATGTGCTTCCAGAACTCATGGGCAGACATGGGCAAGGAAGATGCCGAGTATATCCTAGCAGGGAGGTTTTGTCAGGGGAGTGCAACAGAGGGAGAGGGGCAAGGGTGTTGAGGGGATTTGCAAGGAAGTGATTATAAAGATGGAACATGGAATCCAAAGTGTATAGGAGGGAATGGGGAGAGAGAGAGAGAGAGAGAGAGAGAGAGAGAGAGAGAGGGAGAGAGAGAGAGAGAGAGAAGGGGAGGGGAGGGGAGAAGAAGGGAGGGGAGGGGAGAAGAAAGGAAGGGATGACGAATGTGAGAAAGGGCATTGCAGTTCCAGTGATGTTGAAGAATTGCTGTAGTTGAGACACTTGAGCAAGTAGATTAAAAGAATAGGAGGTTGGAGTTTGAATTTGGAAAAAACAGAAGTGATAGGGTCAAGGGTGTCAGCATGAGGGTAGGTAGGTGGCTGCAATGGGATAGGGGAAAGAATTATTTGAAATTAGAAGATAGAGAGGCCAGTACATTCCTCTGTTTTGCTAGTTAATTTCCTCAAGGTGTGTGTCTTCCCAGTCGTACCCAACACAGTGCTGAGCCGATTGTAGGGGTTCAATATATACACGAGAGGTACAGCCTTATGATCTCATGTTACCCATGGAAAGAACAAAGTGAGATTCTAGACCAAAGAGCTAGAGCTGTTTAAACTGAGCTACAGTGATGTGTTCAGCTGTTAGCAGACAGTGTTACAGTTGTAAGGCAGCAGGAGGAGTAGCCATGGAGAGTAGATTTAACTATTCCTGATGTTTGCATTTGGTGACTGGGGAACATGACCAGCACACAGAATCAGTACAGAGGTTTTCTTGTGTATTATTTCCAAACCGCCTTCTTTCCTTGTATACAGTTGTTGGCTCATTATTTTTAATAACAAGGACAGCCTGTGTAGATGTTTCTTTTCCCCTTGTGTTACAAAAGTGTGTTACCTTTTTCCTCTTCTTCCCAAGAAAACTGGGGATGGGTTTGATTTCAGGGGCATGGAGAAGCTTCTTTAGTTGAGGTGTTTCTGTTGGGGGAAGCAGATTTTCCTCAAAGTGGTTGGTTAATGCTGAAAATTCTTTTCACTGATGTGTTTTTCTTCCATGAAAGAAAAGGCTTAAAATGCAAACCCCTGGAGGGAAAGATAACACAAAACCTTAAATACATATCAAGGTGCGAATGACTGAAGGTAGAGTCTTATCTAAGAGAAAGGGGAGGCGCGTCAGAAGACAGATGGGTGGGTGTGGGGAGAAATTGCTGAGATGCAGGAACTAAGCTTTTGCCCTGTGCTGGCTCTCCTCCGTGAGCCTCTGGGTTGCAAGTTCAGTGGTGAATATCGTTTGTGAGCCCCAAAGTCATAATTTTGAAATCGGTGGAAACATTCACCTCTCTGAAGGGCTGTGCTCACTTCCTCTTGCTCCTCTAGGAATTCACCTAGTTTATCAAATTGACATTTCCTCAAATGTATGAACATTCTATGTCCATCAAGTGTTTTTCTCTATGTATTCCAAATCATTCTTTCAACTATTTTCTTTATGGTTCATGTATGCAGAAATGAGTCAGTTTGCACAGGGACAAATCAGTCATCACATTAAAATGGGACCTGTCCCAGTGCTTAGAGAAGCTGAATTCTGAGCTTTAAAACAAGTAAAATGTTTTTGAAAACTCTTTTCATGCTAAAGTCAACAGAGATTCCAAAGATCTGAGTTTTATTTCTAGTTTGATCACTAAATAGTCATACGACCTTGGATGAGTTATTTTACTTTGGGGGGGCGGGGCTCAGTTTCCTCATCAAACAGGCTGCACGAATGCAGTTAATGTATATAAAAGTGCTTGGTAAACTCGGAACTGCCGTATGAGCATTAGATGGCATTGCTAATGTTGTGGTTGGACTCTTGGTAAATATCCCACAGTTCATAACCGATTCAGGAATGCGGTCAGGCTTTTCTGCTTTTGTTTGTTTGGTTTCTGCACCCATTTTAGGCGGCTGAAGGCAGTATTAGAATCATTGATGAGCTGTATTTCTGGCATACTCTCCTGAAAGCTAATTCCCAGGCTTAAAAGATCTCTCTCAGAAGTGGTGTTGACATTTCTGGCTTTTTACTTCTGCTCTCCCTCGAGGCCTCTTAAGTTTGAGAACTCATTTAATTCTCCATTTCCAGTGGGGAGTGTTCTTTTTTTTTTTTTAGTCAAAGTGGGCTTCTTTTGTTCTTAATGAAAAATTAAGAGTACGTATATGTCATAATGAACAAATACAATGAACTTCTAGGTGCCCATCACCCCAGATTCAAGAATCATCAACTCATGGCCAAACTAGTGTCTCTATAAACCTACTAATCCCCCACTCCCGCCCAAGATTATTTGGAAGCAAATCCCAGACATTATATTATTGTACCCATAAACTTTTCATTAAGTATGTATATATCCATTATCATACCTTTGAAAATTAACAATAATTTTTAACCAGGATTCAAATCTCCCTGTTATGTCATAATTTTTTCTTTAAAGTTTGTTTGAATCAGAATCCATACAAGGTCGATACATTGTAATTAGTAGATGTTTCTCTTAAAGTCTTTTAATTCTTGTTTCAAGGCAGATCCAGGCACAAGGGAAACACTTCTTAGCATGTGAATAGTTCTAGAGGCTAGAAGTCCAAGATCAAGGTGCTGGCAGATCTGTGTTTGGTGAAAACCATCTTTCTGGTTGGCTGTGTCCTCACATGGCAGACCCGTGGGGAGTGTTCTTGAGTTCTGATTTCCTCCAAGGTCTGTGAGGAGACTGCTTGCCTATTCCTAGTCTTTTCCTTGTATTGCCAGAACTGAGCACAGTACTGGACTTCCACTTTTTGCAGTTTCCTTTTCTTCTCTCTGTTAGTCTATTCTCTAACCATTGTTGCGTCCACCTTTACCTTTAGTTAGATTCAATGACAACTGCACATGTGGTTCTTCCAAAAGCTGTCATTTATAGCCCAACTCCTCTACTTCAGTTCAGATACCCCTGATGACCAGAAAGTGTAAGAATTTTTTCCCTTTCTTTCCATTTCTAACCCTATGGCTCCCGCCTGACTACGGAATCTGGCAGCATGCATAGAATTCTACCAATTTGTGTTTGGGACGGATTGAGTTTACCAGCCTTGGAGCCACAAGATACAAATTTCCATCCCAATTTGCCATCTACTCGCTGTGGGATATCAGGGGGTTCACTTAACCTCTCTGAGCCTCTTGATTCCTTATCTGTACAACAGGTGTCATAATTTCTTGCCTATTTCACAGTTAGGATGATGAAATGAAACAAGGTTTGTGATCTGTAAAGTACTATATATGCATGTGATCTTTGTCATCATCATTATTGTTGTGGCTGATTTTCCAGGAGTTTACCATTAAAGTTGCCAGTGATGGGACTCTGAGACAGGCTGGCTCATTGGAACACAGGAAAGGGTGAGGTGAGAGTATTGGGGAGGGGGCAGAGTAGCAATGTGGAGAGAGGTACCCCAGATTCCAAAGAATGTGAGTATGCTAATGAATAAGACTAGGGCACTAGGTCATATCTTTTTTTTTAAATAATTTTTTTTATGAGTCTATTTGAGCCAAACTGATGACAATTGCCAGAAAGCAATATCTCAATGGATTGAAAAAATGCTCCCACTAGGTCATAACTTGAGCCCCCGATAGGAGCCCCTGTCGTTCCCCACAAGGCCTTCTCCAGTCTCTCTCATCTTTAGAGTTCACTGTCAGTTTCTGATTTCCAGTAGCACTGGCTATCCGTCCATTTATCTGATCAAATCAGGGTAATCTATACTGTTTATCTTTTAATTTCCATATTGTTTCTCACCTACCAAATTACAAGTGTTTCAAAGTCTAGAACCCTGTGTCTTATTCCATAGTTATGACACGTCACAGTGATTTATATCTGGTAGGCACTGTTAATACCACTCTGTATGTGTGGTATTCATACAGAGCTGGGCCATGTGTTTCTCTAGTAAAGATTAAAGAGCCCAGCTGGTGTGGCTCAGTGGTTGAGTGTCATGCCATGCACCAAGAGGTCACCAGTTTGATTCCCAGTCAGGGCACATGCCCAGGTTGCAGGCTTAATCCCCAGTGGGGGGCAATCAATGTTTCTCTCTCATCAATGTTTCTCTCTCTCTATCCCTCTCACTTCCTCTCTCTGAAATCAATAAAAACATTAAAAAAAAAAAAAAAAGATTGGCAAGAAGAAAGTCTTCTCTGTGTGCTCTGATATTCTTTAAAATTTTAACTGTCATGCATAAACATGCATTGAAAAGTTAAATAGTGGTAAAAGACTTATAAAAACAGTAGCCCCTGCCAACCACACATTCTAATCTGTTCCCCAGAAGTAAACCCTTCTTAACTCTTTAACTGTTTTCTCCTCCATAGTATTGCCCTCCATATTTATAAATAATATACAGATGTATGTGTAGATATTATCCACCATATTTATAAATTATATATATGCCAAATAATATTCCATTGTCTGGATATACCATAGTTTGTCCACTTACCTTCTTAAAGATATCTTGGCTGCTTCCAAATTTTGGCAATTATAAATGTGTGCATTTATACACACATAAACATATACACATAAATAATATATGTAAATAATATATATTATATATTACTGTCTCCTGGTTTATAAATTTTATATATTATCTACTAACTTTAAAAATTAATAGATGGAGCCCTGGCCAGTGTGGCTCAGTTGGTTGGGCATCATCCCATGCTCTGAAAGGTTGCTGTTTTGATTCCCAGCCTGGGTTGCTGGCTTGATCCCTGGTAGGGGGCATGCAGGAGGCAGCTGATTGATGCTCTGCTCTCACATCGATGTTTCTCTCTCTCTCTCTCCTTTCCTCTCTCTCTAAAAATCAATTAAAAATAAATAAAAATAAAAATTAGTAGATGGAGATTTTTATCTTCCTTTCACTCCTCTTTTTCTCTTTCCATAATCCAATATAGTTAGTTATATCTCAAATTATGGTTAACTCAGTTTTCACTGTTCCAGTTATCTAATCCATTGCTGCTTAACAAATCCTCACAAAACTCAATGGCTTAAAACATCTCAATCATTTTATTCTCTCCCACAGTCTGTGGGTCAGGAATTGGGAAGGGCTTGACTGGCAGGTTCTGGCCCCGGGTGTCTAACAAAATTATAGTCAGGCAGTGGATGAGGTAGAATGGCAGGAGCTGGACAGAATGTCACAGAGTTGGAATCATACAGCATGTAACCTTCTCAGATTGGCTTTTCTCACTTAGCAATACACATTTAAGGTTTCCCCATGTCTTTTCATGTCTGATAGCTCATTTCTTTTTAATGCCAAATAATATTCCATTCTCTGGATGTACCATAGTTTATTTGTCCATTTTACTGAAGGACATCTTGATTGCTTCCAAATTTTGGCAATTATAGATAAAACCGCTTTAAACATCCAGGTGCAGGGTTTTGTGAACATAAGTTTTCAGCTGTTTTAGGTCAATGCCAAAGAGCGTGATTGCTAGATTATATGATAAAAATATTTTTAGTTGTGTAAGAAGCTGCCAAACTGTCATCCAAACTGTCATCCATTTTGCATCCCTACCAGCAATGAATGAGAATTCCTATTACCCCACATCCTTGCTGGCATTTGTTACCAGCCTTCCAGATTTTGGCCATTCAGATAGGTGTGTAATGGTGTCCTCACTGTTGTTTTAATTTGCATTTCCCCGATGACATATGACGTGGAGCATGTTTTCACATACTTCTTTGTCATCTGTATATCTTCTTTGGTAAGGTATCTATCAAGGTCTTTGGCCTATTTTTAAATCAGGTTGTTTGTTTTCCTATTGCTGAGTTTTAAGAATACTTTGTATATTTTGGATATACAGTTCTCTGTCACATATCTCTTCCTAGTGTGTGGCTCATCTTCTAATTCTCTTGACATTGTCTTTCACAGAGCAGGGATTTTTTTTTTTTATCCTCACCCGAGGACATTTTTCCATTTTTTGTTCAGATAGAGTGGGCGGGAGAGAGAGGAAGAGAGAGAGAGAGAGAGAGAAACATCGAGGGCTGCCTCCCACACGACCCAACCAGGGCCAGGGACAAACTGCAACCAAGGTACGTGACCTTAGCAGGAACCGAACCTGGGTCTCTCTGGACCACAGGCCGACGCTCTAACTGCTGAGCCAAACCGGCCAGGGCCAGAGCAGGGATTTTTAATTGTAATGAAGTCCAGTTTATAATTCTTGCTTTCATGGCTTGTACACTTGGTGTTGTTATCTAAAAAGGTATCACCATACCCAAGGTCATCTAGGTTTTCTCTTATGTTATCTTTTAAGAGTTTTTATATTTTCGGGTTTTACATTTAGGTCTAGGATCCACTTTGAGTTAACTTTTGTGAAAGGTATAAAATCTGTGTTTAGATTAATTCTTTTAAACATGTGGATGTACCATGTGCTCCATTGTATTGCCTTTGCTTCTTCGTCAAAGACCAGTTGACATTTGTATGGGTGTATTTCTGGGCTCTCTATTCCATTCCATTGATCTATTTGGCTATTATTTTGCAAATACCACAGTTAAAAAATTTTTTTTGAAAGTTTTCAATGTATACTTTGTTTTCAGTATGTATACAATGTATACAATGTATTTCAATGTATACAATGTATACAATGTATACTTTGTTATACAAAGTTTTCAGGTATACAATGTAGTGATTAGACATTTATATAACTTACAAAGTGATCACCCTGATAAGTCTAGTACTTATCCACACTTTCTTGATTATTGTAGTTTTTTAAATAAGTCTCAAACTATGTAGGGTAAGTCCTCTTACTTTATTCTTCTCTTTCAATATTGTGTTGACTGTTTTGGGTCTTTTGGTCTCCATATAAACTTCAGAATCTGTTTGTCGATATCCACAGAATAACTTGCTGGGATTTTGACTGAGATTGCATTGAATCTCTAGATCAAGGTGGGAAGGACTGACATCTTGACAATCTTGAGTTTTCCTATCAAGAACATGGAATATCTTTGCACTTATTTAGTTCTTTCATCAGAGTTTTGTGGACAAGTATTTTCTTTTGAGTAAGTATCTAGATTGGAATTGCTGGATAAAAGAATAGGTATACATTTACCTTTATAAGAAACTGCTAAAGCTTTTTCAAAGAGATTGTACCATTTTACATTGCTACCAGTATTATTAATTGACATCCTTGTCAGCCCTTGGTGTTGACAGTCTTTTCAACCACTGTTGAGTTATAGATGGTCTTCATTCTAGATACAAGCCCTTTTTCTTTTTCTTTTTTTTTTTTTTGCCAGCATTTTCCCCCAATGTGTGGCTCACCTATTCATTTTTTAATGGTGTTTCTTGATGAGCAAACGTTTTTAATTTGATGAAGCCTAATCTGTGATTTTCTTCTTCTATGGATATTGCTTTCTGTGACCTAAGACCTCTCTGCCTACCTCCAGTTTGCAGAGATATAATCCTGTTTATTTAAAACATATTTACAGTTTTAATCTTTTACATTTTGGTCTATGATCCATCTTGCATCATTTTTTGTATAGTGTGAAGTAGGGGGTTAAGGTCCTTTTTAAAAAAAATCCTATTTGGACATCTAGCTGTCCCGGCACCGTTTGTTGAAAAGACTTTCCCTTTCCAATTGAATTGCTTTGCTGAATTTGTCAAAAGTTTATTGACTGCATACGTGTGGGTCTGTTTCTAGACTTCCTTTCCTCTTTTCCACTGATCTCTTTATCTATTCCTATGCCAATATCTTATTGTCTTGATTACTTTAGCTTTAGGTTAGGTCTTGAAGTCCAGTAGAGAAAGTCCTCCAAATTTGTGTTTTTTTTAAAAAACTATTTTTATTTTGACTCCTCTAAGTCCTTTACACTTCCACATAAAATTTTTAATCAGTTTGTCAATTTCAAAATAAGTAAATAACCTACTGAGATTATGATTGTACTACACTGGATAGATCAATTTAGGGTAAATTGACATCTTAATTCAATTTCTCTCAGCAATATTTTGTAGTCTCTTATAGACAACATATAGTTGAGTCATGCTTTCTTATTTAATCTGAAAAATATATTCCTTTTAATTGTAGTTTTTAGTCAAGCTACATTTAAAGTAATTAGGTAGAAGAGGGTATAGGGAGGGATAAATGGTGATGGAAGGAGACTTGACTTGGGGTGGTGAACACATAATATACAGATGATATGTTATTGAATTTCTGGTAAATGGTAATATTGTGTCTGAGGAACTTCTCAGCCTCATTAGAGGGTATTTTTCCATTGATTTTTAAATAGAGTGGAAGGGAAGGAAAGAGAGAGAAAGAGAAACATCGACGTGAAAGAGACACATCGATTGGTTGCCCCTGCACGACCCCGACCAGGGCTGGGGATCGAACCTGCAACCCAGGTACATGCCCTTGACTGGAATCAAATCCATTGCCCTTTGGTCTACGGGCCAATGCTCTAACCGCTGAGCCAAACTTGCCAGGGCCCTTTTGCATTTCTTGTAGTGAGGCTGCAATTTTCATTTATTTGAAACTAGTTAATTTCACATTCCTTTATGAAGGAGATAGAAATCTCAGTTGAATGATATTTTCCTTTAATGCTTTAAAGACATTCTTTGTTGTTCTTAAGTCTATATGTAATGTATTGTGGGTTTGTTTGTTTTTTTTTGGCAGCTTTTGAGATTTTATCTTTTGTTCTCAACAGTTTGATCATAATGTGCTTAGGTGTGTTTTTTCCTTTGTATTTATCCCGCTTGAATTATTATGAAATTTTTGGATAATTTTCACCAAATTTGGGAAAATTTTAGCAATTATTTTTCAAACATTATTTTTGCCCCATTGTTTTTCTCTCTTCTTTGTTTGGCACCTATGTTAGATTGTTTCATATTAAGCCACAAATTTCTCACTTCCTTCAATTTTTCTTTAGTTTTTATTTATTTTTTATTTTTATATTTTTTTTATTAATTTATTTTTGTTACAGATGTTTCTCCTTTTTTCCGCATTGACACCCTCCCCCACATCCTCCTGACCCCGTCCCCAGCTTTGTTGTCCATGTCCATCAGTTATGCATACATGCATATAAGTTCTGTGGTTTATCTCTTCCCTCCCCCCACCCCCTCTTCTGAGGGTTGTCAGTCTGTACTCTACTTCCACGTCTCTGGGTCTACCCTGTTCCTCAGACTGTTATGTTCATTATATTCCACAAATAAATGAGATCATGTGATATTTGTCTTTCCCTGCTTGGCTTGTTTCACTTAGGATAATACTCTCCAGGTCCCTCCATGTTGTATCAGAGGATAAGAGATCTTTCTTTCTTACAGCTGCATAGTACTCCATTGTGTATATGTATCACAGCTTTTTTTATCCATTCGTCTACTGACACTTGTGCTGTTTCCAAATCTTAGCTATTGTAAATAGTGCTACTATGAACATGGGGGTACATATATTCTTTCTGATTGGTGTTTCAGGCCTCTTAGGGTATATTCCTAGAAGTGGGATCACTGGGTCAAATGGCAATTCAATTTTTAATTTTTTGAGGTAATACCATACTGTTTTCCATAGTGGCTGCACCAGTCTGTATTCCCATCAGCAATGTACTAGAGTCCCCTTTTCTCCACACCCTTGCCAACAGTTGTTGTTTGATGATTTGTTGATGGCGGCCATTCTGACAGGTGTGAGGTGATACTTCATAGTTGTTTTAATTTGCATCTCTCTGATGATTAGTGAAGTTGAGCATTTCTTCATATATCTCTTAGCCATTTGTATATCCTGTTTGGAGAGGTGTCTATTTAGTTCCTCTGCCCATTTTTTAATTGGGTTCTTTGTCTTCCTTTTGTTGAGTTGTATGAGCACTCTCTATATTTTGGAGATTAACCCCTTATCTGATGTATCATTGGCAATGATGCTGTCCCATACAGTGGATTCCCTTTCCATTTTGATGATTGTTTCTTTTGCTGTGCAGAAGCTTTTTAGTTTGATGTAGTCCCATGTGTTCATTTTTTCCTTTGTTTCTGTTGCCTTAGGTGATGTATCAGTGAAGATTCTGCTGCGTATGATGTCTGAAATTTTGTTGCCTACATTTTCTTCTAGGATTTTTATGGATTCACGAGTCACATTTAAGTCTTTTACCCATTTTGAGTTTATTCTTGTGTATGGTGTAAGTTGGTGGTCTAGCTTCATTTTTTTGCATGTAGCTGTCCAATTTTCCCAACACCATTTATTAAAGAGGCTGTCTTTACTCCATTGTATGCTCTTGCCACCTTTGTCAAATATTAATTGAGCATAATGTCTTGGGTCAATTTCCGGATTCTCTGTTCTGTTCCATTGGTCTATATGCCTGTTCTTGTGCCAGTACCAGGCTGTTTTGATTACAGTAGCTTTGTAGTATAACCTGATATCTGGTATTGTGATCCCACCTACTTTGTCCTTCTTTTTCAAGATTGCTGTGGCTATTCGGGGTCTTTTTTGTTCCATATGAACTTTTGAAGTATTTGTTCTAGTTCTGTGAAATATGTTATTGGTATTTTGATGGGGATTGCATTGAATCTATAGATTGCTTTGGGTAATATGGACATTTTAATGATGTTAATTCTTCCAATCCATGAACAAAATATATGCTTCCACTTTTTTATATCTCCCTCTATTTATTTTTTCAATGTCCTGTAGTTTTCTGCAAATAGGTCCTTTACTTCTTTGGTTAAGTTTATTCCTAGGTATCTTAATTTTTTTGCCGCAGTGGTAAATGGGATTGTTTTTTTAGTTTCTCTTTCTGTGACTTCATTATTGGTCTATAAGAATGCCGTCGATTTCTTGATGTTAATTTTGTATCCTGCTACTTTGCCAAATTCATTTATTAAGTCTAGTAGATTTTTGATGGAGTCTTTAGGGTTTTCTATGTACAATATCATGTCATCTGCAAATAATGACAGTTTCACTTCCTCCTTTCCAATTTGGATCCCTTTTATTTTTTCTTCATGTCTGATTGCTGTGGCTAAGATTTCCAGTACTATGTTAAATGAGAGTGGTGAAAGTGGGCATCCCTGTCTTGTTCCTGTTCTTAAGGGAAATCTTTTAGTTTTTGCCCATTGTGTATGATGTTGGCTGTAGGTCTTTCATATGTGGCCTTTATTATGCCGAGGTATGATCCCTCTATTCCCACATTGCTGAGCGTTTTTATCAGAAATGGGTGCTGGATTTTGTCGAGTGCCTTTTCAGTGTCTATTGATATGATCATGTGGTTTTTATCTTTCATTTTATTTATGTGGTGTATCACATTTATTGATTTGCAAATATTGAACCAGCCTTGTATCCCTGGGATGAATCCCACTTGGTCATGGTGAATAATTTTTTTGATGTATTGCTGGATCCAATTTGCTAGTATTTTGTTCAGGATTTTGGCATCTATGTTCATCAGGGATATTGGCCTGTAGTTTTCTTTCTTTGTAGTGTCTTTTTCTGGTTTTGGAATTAGAATTATGCTGGCCTCGTAAAATGAGTTTGGAAGTCTTCCTTCTTCTTGAATTTTTTGAAATAGTTTGAGAAGAATGGGTGTTAGTTCTTCTTTGAATGTTTGGTAAAACTCCCCCGTGAAGCTGTCCGGGCCTGGGCTTTTGTTTGCTGGGAGAGTCTTGATTAGATCTTCAATTTCCTTAGTTGTTATTGGTCTGTTCAAGTTTTCTATCCTGGTCCAGATTTGGGAGACTATGTGTTTCTAGAAATTTGTCCATTTCGCTTAGATTGTCGAATTTGTTGCCATATAAATGCTCATAGTATTTGTTAACAATCCTTTGTATTTCTGTGGTGTCAGTTGTTACTTCTCCTCTTTCATTTCTGATTTTGTGTATTTGGGTTCTCTCTCTTTGTTTCTTGGTGATTCTAGCTAAGGGTCCATCAATCTTGTTTATCTTTTCAAAAAACCAGCTCTTTGTTTCATTGATCCTTTGAATTGTTTTTTTGGTCTCTATGTCATTTATTTCTGCTCTGATCTTTACTATTTCCTTCCTTCTACTTGCTCTGGGGTTTTCTTTTTGTTTGCTTTCTAGTTCTTTAAGTTGTGAGGTTAGATAGTCTATTAGACATTTTTCTTGTTTCTTGAGGTAGGCCTGTAGTGCTATGAACTTCCCTCTCAGAACTGCTTTTGCTGCATCCCATAGATTTTGTGTTGTTGTGTGTTCATTTTCATTGGTTTCCAGGAAGTTTTAAATTTCTTCCTTGATCTCGGTAACCCATTCATTGTTTAATAACATGCTATTTAGCCTCCAAGTGTTCAAATGTCTTTGCATGTTCTTGTTGCAATTGATTTCTAGTTTCATGCCATTGTGAGCTGAGAAGATGCTTGATATGATTTCAGTCTTCTTGAACTTGTAGAACTTCGTTTGTGTCCTAACATGTGGTCTATCTTTGAGAATGTCCCATGTGCACTTGAGAAGAATGTGAATTCTGTAGTTTTGGGGTGTAATTCTCTGTAGATAACTATTAAATCCATTTGGTCTAGTGCTTCATTTAGAGTCTCTGTTTCCTTGTTAATTTTTTGTCTAGAGGATCTATCCAGTGATGTCAGCGGGGTGTTGAAGTCTCCTGCAATGATTGTATTGCTGTCGATTTCTCCTTTGAAGTCCTCAGAAGATTTTTAATATATTTTGCTTCTCCTATATTGGGTACATATATGTTTACCAAGGTTATTCTTTAGTTTTTTTTTTTTTTCTTTTTTTTTTACCTCACTGTACTTTGGACTGGATAAATTACTTCTAACCAATCTTAAATTTCATGGAATCTTGTTTTCTTCTGCCATCTCCAATTTTTTCTTAAACCATCTAGTGAGTTATACAATTTCAGTTACTATATTTTTTAGTTCTAGATTCTCCCCCCCCATTTTTTATAGTTTGAATTTCTTTGCTGAGACTCTGCTTCATTGCATTTATTATGCCTATTTTTTTTTTTTTTAAAAATTTAAGTCATCAAATATAATGAAAGTCTTATTTACTAATTCCAACCTCTATGTCACCTTGGGATTGCTTTCTATTAATTCCTTTTGCCTTTTTTATCTCCTTGACTAAGTATCACATATTTCTGTTCTTTGTATGTAAAAACATTTGATTGTATACAGGACATTGTGAAGGATGAGTTTTAGAGACTCTAAATTCAGGTACTTTCATCTAAAAAGTGTTGATTTTTGTTCCAGTTAATTTAGCTGGACTCAGAGTCCACATTCCGTCTCCCCTGAGGCGGGCAATAGCTGCCGTCTCCACCGAGTTCTTCCAGCTAGTGGCTGCTGTTGTTGTTGGGTCTCCTGGGGTCTTCCTCAGGAAATAGTACGGTGGTCAACAAAGGGTTTGGGTAGAGTTTATACTCAGATTTTTGAATCATACTCTCGGTGGAGTCCTCCTTTCTGGGATTTCCCTTATAATTTCCCAAACTCTCTGAACTCTGTTCGCTAACACCCGAGGACATCTTGTTTGCCAACCACACTGCACAGCTAAGGAGCGCCCTCAGGCAAAAAGCCACCGACATCATATCTCACCCAGAGCAGTTCCCATCTTTCAAGGGTTAACTTCTCTGCAGTTTCTGCCTTCTTTTGGTCACTTTCCAACATTTTCATAGTTTTAAAATAAGTTTGTCCTGATTTTATAATTGTTTTCTGCAGATGGGAAATGATCAAGCTGTTCTATTGCTATCTGACTGAAACGTCAACCACAGGCCTTTACCATACCTGGTGCCTCAGTTCCTGCAACTTTCTCTTCTATGTTTTTAGTGGTGGTGGTGGTGGGGTGTCATTGAATTGGTTTGCATCCTGTTGGAATCTCTCTCTGGAAGTACTAAATTTTATCTTCTGCTCTGCTAAGTCATTTACCTTTATTTTTTTATTTTTATTTTGTTAATCCTCACCCAAGGATATTTTTTCCATTAATTTTTAGAGAGAGTGAAAGGAAGGGAGGGAGGTGGGAGGGGGAGAGAAAGAGAGAGAGAAACATTGATGTGAGAGAGACATATGGATTGGTTGCCTTCACTCATGCACCCCGACCATGCCAGGGATTGAGCCCACAACCCAGGTACATGCCCTTGACCAAAATCAAACCTGCAACCCTTTTGTGCATGGGCCGATGCTCTAACCATTGACCCACACTGGCCAGGGCCATTTACCTTTCTTCATGTGCTTTCTCTCTTCATGTATTGAGGTTTGGGGTTACAAATATCTTTGTTTCATCAAAGATGGATTCCCTTCCCCCCCCCCCCGCCATTATTTAAAAGTCTTTTTGGGAGGGGAATGGGGGTAACAATATCTTTTTTCTGGTTCTTAAAAACTGAAGTCTCTTGAGTTATTCTTATATGTGTTTAGATCATCAGTTCTTCTTGGACTAAGATATTGTCTCTTTTGTATTCTCTCAACACCATGACTTTATAGGAGCACATTAATAAAATGCATGTTGAAATACAGGTGCTTTGGGCACACAGAACTCTGAAAAATATCTGTATTTCTGGGTGGTTTGGCTCAGTTGCTGTCTAAGTAACACACTTAAATATTTCTGTCTTCCATGAGCCACTGGTCCCAGTGTCCACTGAGCCAGGTTCCTTTCGGGGCTAAAGCTGCTCCTTACATGTTCTCAGTGACGTGCAGATCATCCTGAAAGTGAACATCTTTTCACAAGCAAGGCTGAACGTCTGAATACCATCCCAGGTTTCAGGAAAAGTACCATCCTCCAAGCTTTTAAAAGTGGTGTGTGTGGGGTGGCAGTCTTAAAGTTCAGCATTAGGAAAGGATGTTTATTCTCAAGGTTTCCTCCTCTCTGAGATGTTTCTGAGAAAAATAATGTGGAAAAGTGACATCACATATCCACTGGCAGATCTGATCGACCAGCACCCGGTCCATCTTGAAGATGAATCTAGCAGCCTAGGTTCATGCCACACGATGTGCTCCCTGTCTCAGTAGCATCCATGAGTTCTTCGTTCTCACGGACCGACAAACTCCGCTGCGCCTGGAAACAGCCGAGCACACAGAATCCTCGTGCACCCTGGAAATGCTGGTGTTTCTGTGTGAAGTCTCTGTCAGTCCAAGGATGAAGGGTGTATCTGGGAACCTCCGTTTTTTAACTAGCATCCAAGGCACAGCCTGCTCTCAAGGCACTGTCCCAACAAAGGGGCCTTTATTTCTCTGGGAATCGGATTAAGACGCAGCAATTGAAGTTGTGTACGTGACATGTCTGAAACCGCTTTTATCCACTGTTCCATCAGCGATCGTCGACATCTGATCCCCAGTGCTGGTTTACCCACTTGGGTGACCTTGGGCAAACTCATGTCCCAGCTTAATTAATCTAGTTTGCTCCTTTATAAACTGGGGGTGATCATATTTTCCTTGACCACCTGCCTCAGAAGCCCTAGTGAGGCCTGCATGGTAGCATGGGAATGGAAGAGTATCATTAAAAATATAAAAATAAATTGTTGATATTATGGCTTAGAGACACTTTTTATATGAGGAGGGGTATGTTAAAAAGTGGAGTCTTGGCTGCCTCCTGAGAGAGGGTCCAGTCCTTGGGGTAAACACCGCATACTGGACAGTCTGGCACTGTGTGTGTGGAAGGCTGTGCCACCCCTGCCACACCCCCTCCGCAGCCCTCGCCCGGCCATGCTGCCAGGCCACCCACGCCTCTTGGCCTTGTCAGAGTGCTGACAATCAGCTCCCTGCTGCTTTCTCATCTTTTCAAATCCAATTAAACATCTCTGGCCACAGCGTGACAATTGTCTGGGCTCCACACAGTGGAACTTCACCTGAGGTGGCATTAGGAAGCCAAAAGAGAAAAGCTCCTCTATCTTGGAAAGATCATGTCCATGGTTCCTGAAAGGGTGGAACCATTGTGAGGTCCGGACCCATGTTCAGACTGAGCAGTTGCCTAGCTCAGCTGCAAACTTCAAGATGTTAAAGGTCAGGTAGCAGATTTAACCATGTCCACATGGGCTCTTGTGCCCCGAGGCAATTTGGTGGTTTAAGAATCAGCAATGGCTAAGGTGTGTGTGAGAACCAGCCAGTTTCAGTGGAATGTCCCAGCAGGGAGGGATGCTGGAGGGTAAGCTGGGGCCCGATTGTGGGGAACCCCGAAGCCAGATCATCAGGATTCTTACACAGCAGTGTAGGGCTTGACCTCTTGTGGAAGGCAGGAGGATTCTGCTACAGGTAGGGTGTCCTGCCTTGCAGATTGCCATCTTGTAACATTTGCCATTGCACATGGTTCCTGAGGTTTATCCAGCCCAGCCAGCCACAGTGCCCTGGCACACCATTTGCTTAATACAGGGTGGGGCAAAAGTAGATTTACAGTTGTGAGTATGCGAAACACAGACTTTATTTTTGTATTATTATTTATTAATTGTATTATTTTTCATATGAACAACCGCAAAGCTACTTTTCCCCCACCCTGTCCACAGTAGTGGCTCCCCTTAAACACTTAGGAAGATGCTACTTCTAGAAGAATCAAAAGCGTCTTGTTCTGAAATGAATGCTACGTGGTTACTGGATCAAACGAAACAGGGCAGCTGGACTCTGGTCCTGAATCTGCTGCTAACCAATTGGTCATGTGAAGAAAAGCTCATCTCTTCTCGGGACTTCAGCTGCCTTATCAATAAAACGATGGGGAGAGAAACAGCTGGATCAGAATCTCTGAGGTTCCTCTTACCTTGAATGTTCTCAGGAAGAGTTTCAGTGGCTGAAATGTCTACATTTTGTTCATTACCATTTGTCTTACATGTCCATAGAACCATTCTGTGGGACCAAGTGTCTGAGGATGTTTTAAAGATAAAGTAAGTGACTTGAAAAGAGAAGAAGGTCCGCTGATCTGATGTGGTCTTTACCAAGTGGACTCCGGCATGCGGGGCACTTCGCAGACAGGGCACGTGGCCAGCAGCCGCAGTGTGCCAGCAGTGGGGACACCTCCATGTCTCTCTCCCTCGGTTTTCCTCCTGCTGCCGCAGCAGAGCTGCTGCTCGGATGCAACAATCACCACGCTTTCTGTCGTTGTGGGAGATTCGAGGAAGAAAGGATCAACAGACCATGGAGTGGTGGGGGAAGGCTGAATCGCAGACGAGGGAGAAGGGATGCAGGCGTTCCCAGTGAACCAGGAGGGTGAGGGCAGGGAGCCGTGGGGCAATGAGGAAGGCCTTCAACCACTGAAACTCCCAGGTAATGTCCATGCTCCTGTGCTTGGTACGCTAGGACCTTGAGACACAACGTGTGGTCTGGGAACTAGGAGCTGGCGTGACCTGGGCATGTTAGAAATGCAGCATCTCAGGCCCACCCCAGCCCCCCTGAATCTGGATCTCCATTTTAATAAGATCCAAAGGTGATGCCTGTGCACCTGAAAGTTTGAAAAGTACAGTTCAGGACAATGCTTCTCAGTGATACCAATGACCGAGCCCCACCCCAGGCTCCCCGAACCAGAATTTTCTGGGGGTGGGGCTTGGACATTGGAAATTTTAAGAAGCTCTAACTTGTAGCCAGTGTTGAGAAATACTGTTTTCATGGCTGTAAGGCAAGAATGAAAATGTCAGATCAGAGATTAGCACAGTGAAAGAAGATTTACTAAAGATCGGTCAGGCAACGCATGAAGAGTGTATTCAGGAAACAGAAATTAGTGGCAAGGAGCCAAATATACAAAGAGCAGAAGACGACTCTACCGTGTTGAGCCTTGGTGGTTGGAAAAATGGTTGGGCCAGAAGTTGCTGCAGGGAGCTGGTTTGTAGAGGATAATGAGAAGTGGGTTTGGTTTACGACCTTTCCGCTTAGACTACATCTGGCAGGCGTTAGGTGGTGTGGCATTGGAGCTTTGGTTAAAGGGCAGGGCCAGAAGTGGAGACTTGTAATCCATTGTCACAGGGGTGGAAGCTTGAGTCATGCAAATGGTACAAGGAGACCAGACAACTGAATAAAGGCTTTTGTTGTGTATAAATTAGAATGGTAGGCTTGGAAGAATTTTGGAAAACTTAAGGCCACACTTCCATGCATGAACCAAGTGCCCTCACCTCAGTGGTAGTGTACGGAATGTCTTTCTAGCCTGGCCTCAGCAACCTTCTGCCTAGAGTCCTTGCAGAGCCCTGTGGAGTTCATCACTAGAAGGGCCTGGCCTGGGTGAAGTTCCCCTGCCAATCTGTGACTCAGCTACACACGGCTACAGCGATATTTTCCAAGTACAATTATGTGTAGCAGAGTCTCTTTTCCATGGCTGACAGTGTTGCCCATCTGTGAAGTCATTAAGCTCTATGCTCAAAAAACAGGAAGGAGGTACACAATTGGAGCAAATTGGGAAACTGCTAGAATGATGGGAACCTGGATCACGCTCTGCACCAGTGCTCCGGAGCCCTAGCATCCCTCCCGGACGGGAGTGTGGGAGTTGAGCAGTAATGCACGGACCACCTGGCAGTAAGGTGCAAACCAGATTCAAGAACACACTGAGATGAAAGAAGCAGGCTTGGAGTTGGAGAGCCAGGGTTTAAATTCAAGTAAGCTCTCCTACTTACTGGCAGTGGCCTTGTACAAGTTTCCTCTTTGGTAAAAGGAGGCGTTTTCTCTGCTTTGTGGGTTGTAGTGACCAAATGAAACACTGCATGTGAGAGTGCTTTGCACACTGTAAGGGGCAGTATAAATACAATACTTTAAAAAAAAGGGACACCAGAATGCCAGTGTCTTGACAGGCAAGGAAGAAGACGACCAAATGAAATCAGAAGACCCATTTCCATAGTTAGGGTCTTTTCTATCTCTCCTAGTGCCCCCCAAAGTAGGAATCTGTCCATTTGGTTCCGTCTCTGCTGTGATCTACTTGTTCTTCTTCCTTCCTTCAGCCTGAGACTCCTGAAGTCAATCCTTTGGGTTTTTATGCACCCAGATGTACCCCTGGTACTGTGTGCACTAGCACTCCTGGCCTTGGATACAGTTGTCAAGGAAGTGAAGTTGCCTACAGTGACCCTAGACACCTCCTTTAAGGCATGCTTCCCAAAGCAGGTGTGGGCATCCCCCTTTCTGAGAATGAGGTGTTCATGTTCTCGCCATCCCTCTCCCCTACCTGAGAAGGAAAGGGCTTGCTGTGATATTTCCAGGGATATTGGCATTTCAGGGGGAGGACTAAAGCTTTAAGCTGTGATGATGGAATTTCTGGCATCAGTGGGCAGGGTGGAAATGTGTAGAATTTGATATTTGTGGTATTTTTGAAACCGTACATAGGCTTCCATCAAGTTGTTGGGCTGGCCTTGCGGTAGCCTATTTCCCAGCCCCCGAAGATGTTATAAATTGTATGATCCACAGGGTAAGTGCTCTGGGATTCTGTGCATGGATTCAGTTGCATTACTTTGTTGGGATTTTGTGAGAATCAAGGAAGGAACAGAAGAGAATAAGATATTGTGCTCCTCACATGACAAGTACCATTGCAATACAAGGGCATTAACATTCCTTACGCTGGCAGAGTCTGTTCAGAATTATAGCAGCTACAGCCAGAAGAAATCTCGTGAAAAGCAATTCCTCTGAATAAAGCAGTCTCTTCAAACTTCAGCGAGCGTGAGAAGCAGGCGGAGGACTGTTACAGCACCGCGTTCTGGGCTCCACCTGCAGTCTCAGCGTCAGGAGGTCTGGTGTGTTGGAGAGGGTGCATTTCTGCCGTGGGAACCACACTTTGGAAACCATGGGTCTCGTGCGTTGTAACTTATAACGTGCTCTCCCACACCATTCTCCAATGAGCCTTTGACACCCTGTGACCTCATGAAGTAGGCATGTCACAGGTGAAGCAGCAAGCTCAGAAAGACTGTGATTGCTGGTTGCCCAGCCAGTGATGGGCAGAGCCTGGAGTCCGAGCCTCTCCTGCTGCCCTTTGGCTACTTCTAAAGCACACCATTGCCGAGTTCTAGGGTGTCAGCTCAGTATGGCCAAAGCAAGAACCTCAATCTTTTGACTCTTTCTGTAGGGTTCTGTTTATTCACTTTGCCTTCAGCAGGCTATCGTGAGCTACAATAATTGGGGCATTTTGGAAATATCTGGAGGAGGAAGTAAAGGGACTGGAGGGAAGAAACTTCTAAGAAGAAAGGTCTATGGGTGATGTAAGGAACCCGGTTAGGCAGGAGCTGGGACAGGAAGCCAAGGAGAAGCCTGCTGAAGGAAGGGAATGGGGAGCAGAAAGTCAAGAATCTCATACGACCTTTTATGCCACATAAGCTTTTAACCTCACGGGACAAGATGTTCTGTCTGTTACTTGGTTACTCTGCCACAGCATCAAAGATCTAGTCTGTTTTTGATATAGTATGTTTGTGAAACCCTCCCATCCACCCTGGCATTCTTTGTTATTTACCATTAAAGTAATGTCAGTCTTTGAAAAATTATGAAGCTCTTGATAAGTTTCCCTTTCAACCCCATGTGTTCCTTGTATTTATCAAAATGGAACACTAACAAATATTTATTCAGTTTTATAGACATGTTGACGAGAAAGACTACCATGTGTGTCTCCCTGCCATGGTGATTATTTTGCTCAATTCATGATTGACTGAGATGTCTTCAGTGTATTATAAACACACATTAAAAATAGCAACCTAAAAACAGATAAAACTGACAAACAGAAAGTTCCATATTTTTGGATGCAATACAGTGCCACCCTGGTTATTAGAACACGAAACAGATAATCCTAGTGAGTTATCTAAGTTTGTATAATGATTCTCCGTCAAATAAGTGTTTTTGGCTCCTACAATGTTCCTCTCATTTATAAAAGTTTCTCAAATTGGAACCTTTTAAAAGTTGCATTTTTTCCCCCTGTGTGTATGTTCTAATAACCTAGGATATATGAAAGTTTGGCTATTTTATCTAAATTCAAACCCGTGGTCCAATGCCAATTTTTAGCACCCATTTATCACCACAATCGTGAAGCTAAGAGAGGTTACTGCATGAAAATAGCAAATTTTTTTGTCAGAAAGAAAATGTTCCTAAATTGGTTAAGTACCCTCTACTTTGCTAACCAAAGGGGACTGAAGGGGTACAAAGAACTCAAGATTTGTGCTGCTTATTTCTAAGGGCTTATTAGTAAAACCGATGAAATGAAGATTCTTAATATTTTTATTTCCCACTTAATGCTCCCCCAAAACACTGATTTAAGAATTGAGAAGGCTTATGTCAGTAAATAGGTCTGCAAATATGGTAGGTGCTGGGTCTGTGAGATACCATTTAAACTGGAGGCATTTAAACGTCAATTTTTGTTTTGTGAATCGAATATTTAAACAACTGCTCTGAAGAACCAGAAAAGAAACTGTAATGTTGGAACTATAAAATTTCTGACATTTATTGACTCTCTGGATCTCCCGAACAACTTCCTGTCCTTGTAAATTTGCTCCTGTGGTTGATCAAATGCAGGCTCGTGTTATTTTTCCATTACAGCGTGTGAATATATCAGTTTTATTTCCAGGGGTTAGCTGATGCTTTTAACCTGGAGGTGGCTGTGCAGTGGTGTTGACTGAACCCCACGCTGGGGGTGCCGTGTGTGCGCGTGTTGTGTGTCCACTGTGACGGTCAGCATGTGCCATGGACTGCACTTATGTGCATGTATGTAAATACCTACTTTACTATTTCATCTCTGTCCTTCTACTCTATCTGTTTTGGGGGTTATCAGTATTGATTGTTGAATCTTAAATACTAAAGCATGTACTGGGAATTAAAATATAAGCAACATACAAAGACTATATAAAAAAACAACCTCAACTGTGTTCTACTGCTTTGGGACTATGTTGAATGACAGAATGCTGTTAATGGAAAGGAGAGCCACTACTGTGGATTGAGCTTAACTGGGTAGGGACTTAAGTTTGAAGGTCAGGGCATGAAGGTAAGAACTGAGACCAAGCAAAAGAAGAGCAGACCCCTGCCAGCACTATTTAAACAGTGCCCTCCATGCCTCCCATCTTCCCTCCCCTTCTCTCTCTGTAACTGTATATTTAAATCACATAAGCTATATGATTCAACTTGATGGTATGTGTCAGAGGCTCTACAACATTATTTTAATCTTTGCAATAAATCAATAAGATGGGTGATATTATCCTTGTTTTACCTGTGAAGGTGAATAAGTGTCCCAAAGCAACCTAGCTAGTAGCTGACAAGACCAGGATTTGAGCCCAGAACTACGTGGCTCCAAAGTCTAGGCTCTCCGATACACCATCTCAGGATGGTGAGAACTCTCAGCGATCATGTTTTCTAACCAATTTACATCACAGATGGAAAACTTAAGACTCATCCCCTTCACTGCTTCCCTAAGTCAGTGTGGAAAATGGGGTGTTGACTGTATGGACTGGACTGTGCCAGGATTTCCCCACCGGGGAAATGGAGAGGATTTGCTGCACCAGAGAGTGATGGATAAGAGTTAAGAGTAGGGTTAAGGGGGATGGAAGTGAACCAGTTAAAGGAACTGGAATTACTTAGTCTGATGTGAAATGTAACTCCTACTCTTCAAGTGAATCGTTAGTTGATGAAAGATAAAGACCAGCTGGTCTCTACTTTCCGCGTGGCCAAAGCAAAGAGAAAGGCCTTTAGATTTTGCTGGGTAGGGTGCATGTTGGCTGTAATCAGAAAGTCCTGATGTTGGGTGTGGGTTGGGGTGGGAGGTGGGTGGCTAATTAGCACCACCGGATAGTGACCCCCCCGAGGCTAGGAGCTGTATTGGACAGGTCTTTCTGCTTTCCGTCCCCAAGCTTAGAATAGCAGTGCCCCTCTCAATAACTACAATTAAGGGGCGGAAAAAAAAAGAAGTAATATCTTCTTAATTGACCCATCAGAACGTCCTACACCTACAAATGTTTCCACCATCTGATCCATCCTGTCCTCTGGGATTAGAGCTATTTACATAAAGTACAACTCATAGCATTTCTCTGCTCAAAAACAGCCCCAGAACAGCTGTTTCCGAAGTGTGGTCTATGGACCCCCCAGAGGTAAGGTTGCCAGTCATAGCAAATAAAAATATAGAGTGCCTCATTATATTTGAATTTCAAATAAACAGCAAATAATTTTTTAGTATATATATGTCCCATGCAACACTTGAGTATCCTGTATTTTATCTAGTAACCCCACCTGGGAGAACTTAAGACTCTTTCAAGGGGTCTTGGAGGTCAAAATTATTTTCGTAACATTAAGACTTGTTTGCCTTTTTCGCTGTGATGACATTTGTACTGAGGGTGCAAAATCAGTCATAGAACCACTAGTGTGTTAGCATGAATCAAGGCTAACACCAAAGTGTCCTGGTTGACATTGTGTTATGTCCAACCAGTGACACCAAAGTGTCCTGGTTGACATTGTGTTATGTCCAACCAGTGACACCAAAGTGTCCTGGTTGACATTGTGTTATGTACAATCTCTGTCACGCACTCACAGTAAAAAAATAATAATAATAATAATAATAATAATAAAAAGGCCAACTTTACTAAGGATCTCTTTGTTGAAGCAGTAAAAATTGTTATTTTTGTTCAATCTCAACCCTTGTGTAGATGTCTTCTTAGTATACTGGGTGACAAACTGGGATGCATACATAAAGCATTTTGCTGCGTACAATGCTTGTCACTGGTGTGATGGTTTGAGGTGAGAAGCGGAAGGGATTGCTTTTTCATGGAATGCCATTTTTACCAACAAACTTTGGTATTCAGACCTAAGTATCTGGCAGATATTTTCCTGAAAATGAATGAAGTGAGCCAGTCATCTCAAAGAAAAAGCTTGACAGTATGTGTGGCAATTATAAAATTTGAGTTTTCAAGTGAAAATTAGAATTTTGAAAAACTTCTATCTACCACTGAGAGCTTTACAGCTTCCCAATACTTAAAGACTTTCTGAGGAGATTGGTGGTGATAACAATGAATGTGGTTTTCTGATACTATACAATGAAATGTTTCAACATTTGGAAAATCTGTGTAACTCAGTGAACCAATATTTTACAAATGACCAGTGCATGTTGTTGTCAAATTATACATGGGTAAAAAGATTCATTAAAAGTGCAATATAAGCCCAGCCAGTGTGGCTCAGTGGTTGAGCATTGACCCATGCACCAAGAGGTCGCCAGTTCGATTCCCGGTCAGGGCACATGCCCAGGTTGTGGGCCCGATCCTCAGTGGGGGGCATGCAGGAGGCAGCCAATCGATGTTCTCTCTTGTCGATGTTTCTATCTCTATCTCTCTCTCCCTTCCTCTCTCTCTAAAATCAATAGAAAAGAAAAAATTTTAAAACAGTGCAATATAAACTGTTAGATTTTAATGTAACAGAGTATGAAAAGTGTCACTGGTGTGGTTTTAAATTCCACATTTCAACTAACCTTTAAAAGTTTAGTTTTGTTGTCATAGCAAAGGAGATTATACACAATTATCTGAAAAGACTATTAAAACAGTCTCCCCTTTTCCAAATGTGTAAGGCTGGATTTTCTTCATGTATTTCAACCGAAACATTCTATCCCTACAGACTGTATATTGAAAAAGATATAAAAATCTAGCTGCCTTTCTTCCAGCCACATAGTAGAGAGACTTGTGGAAATGTAAAAGAAAGTCATTCTTCTCATGGTTGCATTTTGGAAAATTTCATTACTTTTCTTAAAAAAATTATGTTAACATGTAATGGGCTTATTACTATTTTAAAGTGAATTATAAATGATTTCTTAAATGTTCCCAGTTTTAACTTTGAATATGGTAAATATCAGTTGATAAAACTTATATAGCAAGCAAAAAGCATTTTGGGGTCTACTATAATTTTTTAAAGAGTGTAAAGGGGTCCTGAGACCAAAAAGCTTGAGAACCATTGGCCTACAAGAAAACACCCAGAATGGTGAGCCAGACATTGGGGACTTTCCACCATCCCACTCCATCCTGCCTTTGCAGCCTCACTTGTTACCATTATTCTGAAGTACCCCAGGTCCCAGCCTAACCACCTAGTAACTGATTCCTGACTTGGTGCATGCCGTTCCTCTACCTGGAACACATGTTCCTACCCCCTTTATCCACCTGTCTGGTGGTTAGTAGGTCAGGGCTATCCTCTGAGTACAAGGGCCTGAGGATGGACTTATTCAGACCAAACTTCACAGTTTATTTATGGGTATTTTCTGCATATAGCCTTCAGGATTTGTTTATTTGTCTTTCTTAATTAGAATTCCTGGAGGGCAAAAGACCCAATTTTCCCTCTGTTTATATTTTTTATCATCTAAAGGCCCAGTGTCCTGCCATAAACTTTATGGGATTTTTGTAAATATTAACGAACAATTTCTAGTGATATCTGTGGGCCTGAATGATCCTGTGCAGACTAATCAGAGTATTTAGTGCCTACGGTGAGCACCACACTTGGCAGTGCAGGGCGGGGCTAAGGAGGTGATCTTTGCTTAAGAACCTGCACTATGGTTGGGGAGACAGGATTATAGCCAAGAAGCAATCAGACAAGACACAAGAAGGTATGTAATCCAAGGAATAACTAGGTGCTGTAGGCCTTCGAGGAGGAGGGGGCACATGTGTGTTTGCAGTGGCTGGAGAAATCAGAGATGGCTTCTGGGAAGAGGCAGGAACTTGTCAGGGACTTGGTCAATAGGGAAGGTTTAGTTAGAGGTATGCAAGGCAGGATTCCAGGTCAGCAAACAAACATGAGGCAGGGCAGAGAGTCAGAAGTGAGCACAGCTTGTTCACGGCCTAATGAGGAGACTGCTGACCACAGTGAAGGTGAATGGTGCCAAATGATAAGGTTGAAAGCTAGTTAGAGGAGTTTCGATTGGACAGGGAAGGAAGGAGGAACCAGCCTTTCTTTTTTGGTTAGGGACGTGACATGGTGTTTTTGAGCACATGATCGGTTACTTGTGGGAGAAGAAATGAAGATGGGGCATCTGGTTAATGATCCGGGGTGTGAGGTGGCAAGGCTCTGAGCTAGGGTATCATCAGCAAGGTTTTCTGAAATGAAATACATGCAGGTAATCATGTCTAGAATGCCATCTCAGTGCCTTTAAATAGGCGTGTTTTATATGCCAAGGCATGGGGATGAAAACTCCACAATAATGTGTTAGTGACATAATTGGGTCTTATCACATGTGGGCTGATTTAGAGCTGAAATCGCTTCTTTTCCTAGCCTTTCCTCATGTCTTATCGTGTCAGCCACTAAATAATTGTGTGCAGTTTTGGGCACACAATTAAGTTACTTAACTCCTTGCTGTCTTGGTTTTGTTATCTGTAAAATGAGGGTATTAATATCATCTGTCTCATAGCCTTGTTATGAGAGTTAGGAGTTAATACACGTAAAGTACCTATCTATACTAGTGCCTGGCACATAGGAAGTCTTTAAAAATATTAGCTATTATTTATTTATTCAGTAATTCACTTATTATCAGAATATAAATATTTAAATTACCAAAGCATTCAGAAAAAAAGCTTACTGGGGACATTGCAAAGATGAGAGTCAGAAACTGCGGTGAAAAAAATGTTAAATATTCTAATTCCATAAACTCAGTAAGATCTAAAGTGTAAAACCCAGAGACCCAAATCACAGTTTAATTGTGTCCCTTCTCAGCTTAAACACAGAGAAGAGAAATCTGGTCTTCTTAGCCAGCCAGCAAGCCTTCTCCCACCGGCTTTTCATGGCCATCCCAGCCTTCCTCCTGAGCGCAAGTGGCCTGTGCCTCATATTCCATTTCTGCCCTATAAAATCAGTCATCTGTTTTTAATAGACTTTATTTTTTAGAGCAGTTTTAGGTTTACAGAAAATAAAGTCCTCTGCACAGAAAGTACAAAGTTCCCATATACTCCCTTTCACAACAGTTTCCCTTATTATTAACACCTTGCCTTAGTGTGGTACATTGTTACCATTGATGAACCAATATTGATTCATTATTATTAATTAATGTCCATAGTTTACATGAGGGTTCACTCTTTGTGCTGTACACTTCTGTGAGTTTTGACAAATGCATAATGTCCTACATCCACCATTACAGTATCATACAGAATATACTCCAGATACAATATCATACAGATATTCCCCATCTCTTCATCCCTCCCTCTTCTCCTCCCCATAAGGTTTTAGGAATCAGTAAAAATGTTATCTCATCTGTGAATGTCTCAGATTCCCCCAATTATAATGACTCCTTTTGACGCTTGTATAGCATTCTTTTTTTCTAATCCTCACTGGAGGATATTTTTTCCATTTTTGTTCAGATAGAGAGTGGGAGGGAGAGAGAGGAAGAGAGGGAGAGAGAGAGAGAAACATCGAAGTGAGAGGGACACATAGACTGGTTGCCTCCTGCAGGACCCCAACCAGGACCTGGGATAAACTGCAACCGAGGCATGTGCCCTTGACCAGAATCGAACCCGCGACTCATTGGTCCGGGAGGCTGACACTCTAACCGCTGAGCCAAACCGGCCAGGGCTGTATAGCATTCTTTATACCTGTTACACACCCTATGTACTGCATAGTATCAGAGGTGTACACACACTTTTCTTCCATCATCCTTGTGGGAGTGGCCACACCATAGAATGGTCTGGACAACACCTAGCCTAGGTCTAGAATGCTGGCTGAACTGAACTGAATTGTGAGTAAATACGAGGGTGGAATTTTGCAGACTAGGTCCAAGAGGCAAGGCTTTAGACCTAGAGTTCTGAAAGTGACAGGTGTATTTGTGAATTCTATACATGCTTCGGGGCCTGGGTTGGTGGATAGGAAATGGGCTCGGAAGCAGCCTTGGGTGAAGTGGCCTGGGTCAGCTTTATATTACTACTGGGCCACGGGGCTCTTCCCCACCTCTCCAAAACAAAACAGAACAGAACAGAACAAAACAAGACAAAACAAAACAAAACAAGACAAAACAAAACAAAACAAGACAAGACAAAACAAAACAACAACGAAGGACAAGAAGCTGGGTTGTTTCCATCCTTGCAGTCCAGACATCCCTCCCAGGAAGGCCCCTGAGAGTCTTTTGTTTGGTCTCCACTCTCTCTCCCCAGGTGGTCCTTAACAATTGAGGATGCACAGTGTGCCTTCTTTGGTCAGGGAGAATCTTCCCTTAATTTCTTATTTTCTTATTTCATGCTGAGCCTTTTGCTTTAAAGACTCTGTTCTCAAACGTTCTAAAACGCAGCAGGAACATGCAGATCGGAACAAAACCAAATAAATCCGAATCTTGTGAAGTAACAAAGCTGACACCCTTCTCCAACAGCCAGCACAACGCTAAATGAGAAATATCAGTCATCCACTAGATACAGTATTTCCCTTCTAGACAGGAGCTGCTGTTTGCAACCCCCCCCCCCCCAGACAGTGGAGGGACCATAAAACAAATTACTCCCCTCAGCTCCCACGAGGGAGTCAGCAGTTTTAGCAGCACCACCTATCCCTTTAAGCAACACAAGCGTTTACTTCCCAGGTTTCTGCCTCCAAACGCAAATGGGGTGGGGGATGTAGAGAAAGGCAGGGAGAGGGAGAGGAGTAGGGGGAGAGAGGTCTGCTCCCCACTCCAAAGCGTCTAGAGCCCACAGCGGCGCCAGATCCAGCGCAGGGCGGGGGTGGGAGGGCGTATGCTCTGGAAACCCAGTTAGATCCAAAGGTGCTGTTACCTGGGGCAGTGAGTGCCCTCCAGAGAGCCCAGCGCTCCCATTTCCCCGCAACCAGAGAGTCGGAGGAAAGGGGGGCGCCTGCCTGGCTCCGGAGTCCTAAGGGAGCCAGAGAGCCCCTCAACGCCCGAGCGTCGACCGCCCGCTCGCACCTGTGCGTCCAGGGGGCGGGGCCTCCTCCAGGTGTGCCGAAGGGAGGGCGCCCTCGGAGGGCCGAGGCTGGCGAAGCCCGAGCGATCCACCCCGCCTCGGAGAAACGCCGGGGAGGAGCGGTTAATCCGCACACGCGTCCGCGGGATCCGGAGGCCCCGCCCGCCTCACCGGGGAGGGACAGGGGCGAACAGGCTGTGGCGTGGAGGGGGTTAAGCGGGCGGCCGCGGCTGGAGCGCGCTTAACCCTTGGGCGCCCGTGGGTCAGCTAAGCCAGGCCGGGGCGGCAGCACCCCGAGTCCCACGCGGCGGCCACCCGACCGCGCGGGCCGTGCGGGCAGAGCCCCGGGCCGGGCAGCCGACCGCTGGGGCGCAGCGTGGCCCGTGGGAGGCTCGGGCGGGAGGGGGGAGGGAGGGGGACGGCGGCGGCGGGCGCGCAGCGTCGCCAGGGCGAACCGGCGTGCGGCGCGGCGCGGCAGGCGCGGAGCGAGCGAGCGAGCGGGCGGGCGAGCGCCTCCGTCCCCGGATGTGAGATCGGGCTGCCCGCGGTCCCGAGCCAGCGGCGGCGCGGGCGGCGGCGGCAGGCGGCGGGCACCGGGCACCGGGCACCGCGGCGGGCGGCGGGCATGGGGGGCGCTCCGAGCGGCCCTGGCGGCCGGGCCAGCATCACCGCGGCGTTCCTCCGCTAGAGGAGGGGACCAAGCCAATTCTCCTTTGCAGCAAAAAATTACATGTATATATTATTAAGATAATATATACATCTGATCTTATTTTTTTTAAAAAAGTTTATTTTGCTCCATTTTTGAAAAAGAGGGAGCGTGGGTGGCGAGCGGTTTTTATAAATTATTTTTATTTTCTGTTATCTGTCTCCGTCCCTCCCCACCCCCTGCTGAAGCGAGAATAAGGGCAGGGACCGTGGCTTATACCTATCCGTAACCCCCTTACCCGCTCCTCCTCCGCCCCTCCGCCCAGCACAGTGCCCTGCACACAGTAGGCGCTCAATAAATGTTCGTGGATGATGATGATGATGATGATGAAAAAAATGCAGCATCAACGGCAGCAGCAAGCGGACCACGCGAACGGTGAGCAGCCAGAGCCTGGCCCCCGCTGCCAAATCTAATCCTTGTCATGGTCCTCCTCTTCCCACCCCCTCTTCGTTCTCACCCCTCCCGTCTCAGATGCGCTGGGTGGGTTGAGGGGGTTGGAGAGGATGTTTCTAGCTCCGTGTCATCTACCGAAAGGGGATATGCGTGACAGCCACTTCGTTCTCCCCTTCAGGCCTTGAATGTCAGAGTTAATTCTGCATTTGTGGGGTGGGGGCAGCCTTGGAGTCAGTGGAGTGCCGTGCAGCAGGAGGGGCTGCGAGCCGAGGTGATTCGGGTTCAGTGTCCTCGGGCTCAACTTTCCTCCAACGCTCGGATGGAAGGGGGGTGGCTGTTAGTGTTCAGCCCGAGCCCCCTTTCCAGCCTCTTCTCGCCTTCTCCTCCTTCCCCGCCCCTAGTTGACTAGGAACAAGGTTTCTGGTGGCACCCTCAAAATTCTGGGATTGCTGGGTTTCACCCTTCGTGCCGGTGGGTGAAGCACACCCCTCTCTCCTCGAGAGTGAGGCCGGGTCTTGGAATTGCTAGCCAGGGGTCGGGTGGAGCTAGTATTCCCGCTCCCAGCGCCGCTGTGCACACGTCGGTAACCTAGCAATGCCCGGGGAGTCGCTGCCGCTGTGGGGCTCCCCTCCCCAGCTCCGCCCGGTACCACGTGCAGCTACCACACCGCGGGCTGTGCTAGGTCGAGGGAGGCTGGAGCAGCTCCTGGCCAACCCTCCTCCCTCCTCTTTGGAGGTCGCTGGCGGCCCCTACAACCCCTGGGGGCATGCAGCCTTCCCAGGTGAGCTCTCCCTAAGGAAAGACTCCTTTCCACGTCGGGACTGTCTGCTGCTGGTCCCGTGGTCCCCTTCCCAGGCTGCTGGGTAGGCTGACCTGTGCTTGCTTTGACTCTCCCTTGTTCTTTACTTAGCAAGAATTGCTTTTGCAAACGCCCATCCTTCTACGTCTTCCACCACTCTCACTTTGACTTCTGACTCAGTAAGAAGGTTGTGACCCTTCTTAGGCAGGTGCCCAGGAGACCAGCTTAGGTAGTGGCCTGACTCAAAGCCAGAGGGGGCTTTGCACATCTCCTTGGGGTTCTGCCCTTGTGCACTGGGGTGCCAGCCTACACTGAGGTGGTTCCTGCTTAGGCCTTGAGGCCCCCTGGCATAGTCCAGCCTGTCTATCCTTGGTGCAGGGGTGCAGGCTGCCTGCCTTGTCTGTCTCTCTGGATGCTGGCTTGGCTGCTGCGGCTGCAATTTAAAATGCAAAAAAGCCCTAAAGATGTTTTCTGTTTTCGGAAGCCTGTGGAGGAAATGAGTCCCAACCATCATGAATTTTCATTTGCAGGAAGTGTCAGTGCATAATCTAGATATTTGTTACAGGGCTTTTGGTATTGCCCTGGTGCCAGTGGAGAATTTTTTCTTTCCACGCTGAAAAATGAATCTGTGGCTGTGGAAAGATGTTGGAGTAACACTCTGAAAATGATTAAGACTATTGAATTATTGGCACTGCCTTTGTGTGTGTGTGTGTGTGTGTGTGTGTGTGTGTATGTGTGTGATGGTGGTAGTTGTTTTGGAAAAGCTGTTGTTCATATCTGTTAACTCATTAGAGATACATGGGTTTTAAAAAAGAAAAGATGTGGAGTAAATGTGGGAATGACCTCAGTTTGTGTGAAAAATGCACTAAAAGACTCCCTGTGAATTCATGGATGTGGGGAGGTACTAACTCCATTGGGCGTCATGCATCAAAGTCCTGTGTGAATGACACTTAGGGCAGAGTGCAGGGTCTTTTCTTGCTGCTCTGACTGACCAAACCCCTGCTACTGAAAAACAGGACACGAAGTTCAAAATGGAAACTGGGGAGTAATTCCCCTTGTTATTGATGGGAGACAGTCTTTGCTTTTTTCTGACACTGGGTGCTCAATATATAGAGATATATACATTTCTTTCTTTCTTTCTTTCCAGAGGCAAACTATGCAAGAGGCACCAGGCTCTCTCTTTCTGGTGAAGGACCAACTTCTCAGCCGAATAGCTCCAAGCAAACCGTCCTGTCTTGGCAAGCTGCAATCGATGCTGCTAGACAGGCCAAGGCTGCCCAAACTATGAGCACCTCCGCACCCCCACCTGTAGGATCTCTCTCCCAAAGAAAACGTCAGCAATACGCCAAGAGCAAAAAACAGGGTAACTCGTCTAACAGCCGACCTGCCCGCGCCCTTTTCTGTTTATCACTCAATAACCCCATTCGAAGAGCCTGCATTAGTATAGTGGAATGGAAGTATCCTTTTTTGGGGGGAAGTCTTTCTCATTTTCTTTTACCATCTGTTCTTTAAAAGGATTTGTGTTCTGAAATGGCATGTACAAAGTGGTAGCCGTCTGGAATGTGAGCAGCAGAAGCTGCGTGTAAAGGGTTTCATTGTATGTACCTTCCTATCTCCTCAAGGGTCAGAGGGGTGGCTCTATGGGTATAATTAACCATCTGTGTGTGTGTGTGTGTGTGTGTGTGTGTAGTGGTAGTAGTTGGGGGAGGGAGTGACATCATGAAACTTCCAAGTGGTAGATAATTAAAATATGAAACTTAACTTTTGGTCATTTGGCATTAGATGGTTAGTTTAAATCCATTATTTTGGGGCAGTGGTGTGAGTTGAACCTATTGCAACTAAGATGCACTGATTCACAAAAAAGAAGATGGTATGAGACTCTACTAGAAATAAATACATTTTGACCTTTAGTGGGATCTTCTCATTTTGATGTTTGGGATTTGCTTCTGAAACTCCAATCCATGCTAAGGTTGCTTCCAGCTCTGACATTTGGTGATTCTCATTGTTCAGGTAACTACAGATATGAACACTTGCTTCATAGGGAGGGAGCAATTTGCTCATCAATGCTAGGGACTTTCTGGAATTTCCTTTTGACAAATTCCAAAGGCCGTGAGCATGAGGGAGCGTGTGAAGGAGAGGTTGTGTCTGCCTCCTCTCCCGAGCCCGTCTGAGTTAGAGAACAGCCTTCTCAGTGGAGGAATTGGCAGTTGCTGCGTTTATGAGAAATTGTCTCTGTCCTTGGGCTAGAGTTAGTTACAGTTCTGGGTGTCTCCTTGGTATTTTAAAACTGAACTCCAAAGGCCCCAGGAGAGTTGGTATGTCCCAGATCTTGGAAAACTGGGGTGCTCTGCCTGCTTGTCTCCCTCCCCAAATCTGGAAGCCAGGCTGCAGTTACTGCCACCCTTCAGAAAAGATTAACTGAGGCCTTCTTTCTATGCAAATGGCTTTCTAATTAGTCAGTTGATTCATTGGTCTGGGTAAAATAAAGTATTGCCTTTTTCCAGAAGTGTATTTGGGGTGACCAGGGGCCTTGGAACAGTTCCTAACTCCAGGAAGGAGAGTGAACCAGGGCTTCTCCCACCATGCCCAGAGGGAGGGGCCACACTAAAGAGGGAGGATGTTTGGAATAGGCTAGAAGGTGGAGCAGAAACCCTCTTTTACTTTGAGTACCTAGCCAGGAAGCTGATTACATTCCCTCTGTCTTAGCTGGCTACCTCTGTGCTCATGGGCATGAGTGAAAATGAGGTAACTCTCTAGAAAGGTTTTGGAGAGAGAAGCCAAATGCAAGGATAGGATTTGAGGGGTTTTCACGTTCTTTCGCTTTTTAGAACAGATGTCTCTTCTCTAGAGGGAGTTATGATGTCTCTCACATAGCTGGGGTTGTGTGGATGTGTTTTCTCTTTAAATTCTTTTCTAGTCTGAGAATGAACACTGGTGCCGGCCCCGAGGGAGCTAGGTGAAGAGGGTGTGCCTCGGTGGTATTGCTGGGGTCAGAGGCAGCGATTGCACGTAGCCAGAAAGACCTCCTCCTCCTTTGGCTGGCTTGAAGGGACTGAGTAAGCAGAGACCATTCATTTCATGCGGAGTGAGGTAGGAGGCCTGGTGCTGTTTCCCTTTGTGCCCAGTAATTTGTATATAGCAATTTATGTGCACGGAGTGACTTCCTGGATCCTGCTGCCGACTCTCTTTCCTGCATTGGCAGACACATGTGTGCAGGAATTAGGGGATGTGGCTGCCAGTGCAGGGAGGAGCCTGCCTACAAACGGGACAGTTGGTAGAACAGATCTTTAAACAATATATGATCTGTTTGTTTGTTTTCTTCAAGTGACAGTTTCCCTTTTGGTTCAGGGAGCAGATTCTAGAAATCCTGCTAAAGCCAGCTGTGCCCAGTCAGCTTGGGGAGAGTGAGAGCCGAGCTCGTTTTTGCACACAGGAAAGGCAGAGAGTATCCTGCATCGTGGAGGAATGAGGAGTGTTTGCCTTATCAGAAGGAGTTTTTAGGATCCGACCCATTGTCCCTCTATTGCTCTGTTCTGCTTGGCTTGTAAAAATCCCGTGGCAGTGAAATAGTATCTACCAATACCTGGAGACGGAAACTGGACCACTATAAAGAAAACAACAACAACTTATGTTTGGTCTCCCTGAACAGCATTAGTGCTTCTCAGATTTGCTGGCTTATCATTTAGGTGTTGGGAAATTAAAAAGAAAGAATGGTGGTGTGGAGGAGGGGAGAGACAGTGTGTTTCTATAGAGAATAACATTGGGGCAATTGGCTTTTAAACGTTCAGTAGACACTGCTAAAAATAAAAATAAAGAAGAGATTCAGAAGTCTTAAGGGGGACAGTCTTAAAGGTGGGCCCCTAGGTAAGAGATTTCATAATACTAGATGAGTTAAGAGAATAAATATGAATGAAAGCTAACTGGCTTTAAAAATAAACCCATCAACATCACTGAGGGAATAGTATCATTCATGTCCTTACTTGAAACTCTTCAAGGGCTGAGGTTTCATGAAACTCAAGGTATCCCAGAGAGGCAAGGGGTTTCGTTTCCTTCAGCATTTTTGGATTTCCCAGAAGGATATCAGAATGAATGGAGAAGGATCTGCTCATATCCTGAAAGCTTTAGTACTGTGAGGTGTTCAGTTAAACTAGTGGCCTTGCCTTCTGTGGGTTAGTGTATGGAGAAACACGGTTGGAAAAGCAAGCCCCCGAGTTGCAGATTAGGTTGGTGCTCATGAAACCTTTCATTTGGAAAGGCTGAAAACCAAAAGAATAAAAACAGTTATTTTGGCAGATGTCAAATTTTGTGTTACCAGTTTTCACAATGTATCTTAAGAACACCAGAATGTTTAAGCAAGTATCTGTTGAAAGCTGATCTCAGTGATTCTTCCAGACAGACCACCCGCTTTAGAATTGTTAAATTGTACTTTGAAAGTGTCTGTTGCTGATTTCTTATGGCTTTTAATTTCACGTGTTATAAAGTAAATGCAGTAAAGGCACGTGATAAACGGAACTCCAGTCCAGCTCTAATTTGAAGCCGTGATAACCATTGATTAGTAAAGAAATCAGATGAGGGAGCTGAAGCCTAGCTTGCTCATTACAGTGTCTGAGGAATTGGAACAAGCCACGAGATAGTCACAGGTAGAATGGAGAAGGTCCTGGTGACTTGGCCTGCCCCCATCCAGACAGGAGATTCAGACTGACTCAGTCAATAACAGCCCCTGAGAAAATGGCTCTAACACATGGAGGCGAGGATTTGTGGAAGAGATTTATCTTGTGATGACTTCTCTTGAGTCAGGAAAGAAACAAACAGCCAGGAATTTTAGCTTTCTGAGGCCCCTGTTGGTTTTAAAACTACAAGAAGCAGAAATCTGGTTCTCACAGTGCCCGAATTGGATGTACTTTTAGGTTTCTATATAAAATGGGAAGCAGAAGAATGAGTGTAACATGATCTTTGTAACAGAAGAAAAGGACACGGAGAGGTCATTTGATAGCAACATCTACGGTGAGATGACCCGGAGATTATTCTGCTGGAAAACTAGTCGTCACAATAGTCAGTTGGAAAAGGATTTGTGTATATAATTTTCATTTTAAAAGTGATTCAAAAGCGGTGTGATTGGGAGTGAGATGAGAGAGATGGTTTGTGTTTGTATAATATACGCACACACGTGTATATAATACCTTAACAAAATTTTTCAGACCATTTGACATATTTATATTATTGGCTATTTTTGCCAATTGTGTGGCCTTAGCTATTTACATCCCATTCCCTGAAGATGATTCTAATTCAACAAATCATAACTTGGTAAGTGTCCTTAGACTTCCTGCTTGTCCTGATGTGTGGTGATCAGTTGCCTATGTACTGGCAGCTGGCTTTCCGGGTGGTAGAAGTTTACAGCATCGATGTTTCCTGGAGCTTTGCAACAATGTTTTTTCTGTGTGTGTGTGTGTGTGTGTGTGTGTGTGTTTTAACCTGCATTCTCAAATTTCTACTGAATGAAAGTGTTTAAAGTCATGAATCCTGTATAAATAGATGTAGAACTTTTTATGGAAGAGGTTTTCAGCAGATTTAAAAATAACTTTTCTCTCCATATAGGCTTTTGTTGTCTACCGTTCTTTTCCTGATAATATTAGCTTTTTAAAATCCAGTGGGAGTGGTGGGTACTTTGGTCAATTTTTCTGGTAAATAGAGAATTATCATAGATTTTGTGTACCAATTATGAATTCTCAGAGAAGTAGAATACAACAAAGCTGATAAACTACACGGAGCATCATTTGGAGACGCGCACAGTATAGTATTGAAGTTCTTACTCCTGGTCTCATGAAATGCCCCAAGATAAAATGATTCTACGGTTAAATAAATTGGTATACTTCTACATATTTTATTGCCCTCTTCAAGATTTATATTGCACATCAGCTCAAGTAAAAGCTCCAGGAAGGTCTGTAGTTAAAAAACCAGTTTCATTTTGTTTAATTCCGCTAGTCCTTAAAAGTAATTGGTCATGGATTCTTTAAACATTGTTTTGGCAGAACACATCACAGAACCAGTGTTTCATGAGACTTCCTTTGGGAAAAGCTGATACAGTATTTTTTTTTTTTTTTTTAAAGCACTGAAGATCACTAGAGTGGTACTAGGAACTTGTCCCACTTGACTGTCAACTGGCTATATTTGGGGGCATTTCCCATCCTCTTTCTGCATTGTCATTCATCCACCTGTCAATCACGGAGATTGGATGAGACAATCACTGGGTTTTACCTCTGACATTCTGTAGTCTTTCCTTGATGATTCAGAAGCCATTTCAGGATTTTTCTGGAGCTGCAGCACCCTTGTTAGATCAATCTTTTATAATTGGAGGCCGGGCAGAAAGGCAGGTGGACTGGGCCAGTGCTGGATAATAGGAAACTGTATTGTTTTGCTTTCTTCTCTTTTAGCCAGTTCCATTTGTTTTGGTTTCTCATGGTGAAGCTGTATTTTAGTAGGGCTGGATGTTCTTAACTGAGTGTTGTAAAAGCAGAATGAGTGTGGGGAGTGCTCTGCTGGGTGCTGAAGATACAGAGATTATGCTCTTGTGATGGTAGCCCTCATGGTTTATTCACAGGATTTCATGTCACATGTAAAATATGCAGCATATTTCAGATGTAGCGTGGCATCTATTCATCTTTGGGGTTTTCCGGTATGATTTCTAGATAATTAAAAATATGTGGATATTGCTACTGAAAATTCATTTGTAAATGGGGGTTGGATATACATACAAACAGCTACTGTTAGTACATATTTATACTAGACTAAAGATGACTTGTGTAACTTCGGATATTTTAAAAAGCTCCTGCTTTCATTATAGATAGTGACATTAGATGATCACTTTAAAGGAAAAGCTGAAGTAGTGAAAAGCCCCTATCAGTGGGCTAGACCGTCGTAGTCTAGGCCACAGATGGTGTCAGCCTTGTTAGCAAATTTAACAACGTGGATGGTGACCCAGTTTGTTGTTTTTCTGTAGCTCAAGAGAACATGATTAAACAAACTTAGAAAATAAACACCTTTCAGAAAGGCAGACTAATTCAAGTCAGTGGAATAATTAATGTAGCTCAGCATGTATAGCCAATTAATATTCTGATTTTTTTCCCAGGGAAATTTGGGGCACTAATAATATAGGTGCTGTCAGACCATTTGGATCTCTCAGCCAGCAAGGGAGGGGCTACAATACAGGAGACAGATAAATCTCTCTTCTTCAGTCCCTCTCCAGTTTATCCTTTCTTGACAATTCTTAAACACTGGTCTTTTTAGGGGGGAGGGGGCAGTGTGTTCCTTTGGCAGGCCTTTCTAAAAACCATCTATTCCTTTGACCTCTTAGGATTCTGAAACTCATAGCATTCCCAAGTTTGTCTTGTGTGCACTCGGATGGTCACATGGTCAGATGAGTTTATTCTCTGCCTGACTCTTTAAATATTTCCTTTCCCACTGTGGGAAGGGAAGAGCTTTGTGGATTTCCCCCCTGACTCTTAGCAAGGTCCCATGCCATGCCAGTCCTCCCGCCAGGGAGCCGGGTTTTTTTATACATTTGACCCAATTTGTACCAAAGTGATTGCTCTATTTTTGGGATCGGTTTAGAGGCAGCTGAACGGAGCTTGTTTTTCATCTGTAGTAAGTACCTTTCAGTTAATGTGAATGGCAAAACAAAGGGCAGAGACCGGGAGCTCGTGGTTCTCTCTGCTTCGTAGCTCTGTGGGAAATGTGTATGTTGAGCACGTCGCGTAAGCTCTGGGGCCCGCTTTGTGGAAGGCATTCCTGCCTGTTACAGGTTGTTTGTAGTGAAGTGACGACTTTGTTGGATGGGAAATGTGGCCATCCCCGTTGGTACAGTGTGGGTTGTTTGTAATTCAGCCAGCTTTGGGGATTTAGAAACTACTTTGGGGGGCAGCAAGTTTTCCCAGGGTTAGATTAAAAATATATATATATATATATATATACACACACAATCTCAAGTTTTTATGCAGCTTACATTTGTGGACTTGTAGGGAACTAGTGAGGCTGAAGCCATGGAAACAGTGCCACTCAGTTCCCACAGTAACATCCCTCTTAGTTCAGGCAGTAGCAGGATTTCCTCAGTTCCACTTATTGAAAACATAGATCATTTACTTAATTTTCTTCTTAGCATGGGGTATGGGGGAGCTCTTCTTTCTGGAGTGTCAGAGTACGGATGCTTACAATAGTGTACTTCACCGTGTTGAAAAACACTTGGTCTGGCTTCCCGAACTTGACTTTCTCCCCAGCAAACTGACGTGGTCGAACAGTTTCCAGTCTGGCAGCCTGTTCCTGGTACTCCCCCAACCCCAGGCTACCACCCCTTTCTCTGTAGGCGGGACTGCCTCACATTACAACCGTCTCAAGTGGGGATCTCCTCTGCCACTTCACACCTCCTGAGCTCTGCTGATGACCGCACCCACGGAGGGCCAGGCCCACCGCCCCTTTCAGGCAGAGTGCTTGGCTCCTACCGGCTGCTCAATCAAGTCTGGGTAAACTCAGCGAGAGACTTCACTAAGTCTTTGGCCTCTTTTCTGCCTCTTTTCTCATCCAGTTGGTTTGTTTTTAGCCTGTTGACATATTGCCTCTACGCCATCCTTCACCTCTTCCCCTTCCTCTCCGTACACACCACGGCTGCGTGCCGTTGGGTAGATAAGTGATCTTGAGGGTTCAGTGGCTGCCCACTGCCCTCCGGGGGAAGGCCAGACTCCATGGCCAGGTCCTGCTTGGTCTGACTTTTTTTGGTTTCTCCTACATTCCTCTCCTTCACAGCCCTACCCATCTGTCCACCGTAAGTTCCTAAACGCCCTCCCCACACTTGTCCACGCCCTGGCTTCTCCTCCTCTGAAGTGCCTCTTCAGCCCAACTAGTCGCTCTTCACGTGCCACTGTCCCTATAGCTGCTCAGGAATAATCCCAAATTGTGTCTCTACTGTGAGGCTTTTCTGACCCCGGTCTGAAGTGACACTCTTATCTGAGCCTCCCTCGTGGCCCTTTACAGATAAAATACCTGTGCTTTAGATATTTACATGTACATCTTAACTTGATCTTCAGAATGCAGTTCACGGTGAGTCATTTCCAGTCCTCAGCAGCGCCTGGCCTGGAGGTGTGTAGTAGCTGCTCAGTAATACGCATTGCTGATGACTGCTGAGTGAATGTGCTCTCAGGAGAAGCACCTCCCACAGTCTTTCCTCAGGGCCGTGTTCAGGATTTTCTTGGGTGGCAGGTCCCTCTGTGGACTCCTTGGAGGTCCTTGGCGGGGGCGGGTAGGAAGTTATAAGCATATATTCCTGAAAAGCTTAGGGTTTTGTGGCCCTTCTTGTGTGCCTCTGGCTGGAGGAGCCCTCCTATGATCTGCTGTCAGAGCTGAGAAGTCGAGCACGTTCTGTGCTTTGGCGCCGGGGCTCAGAGTAGCAGAGCTCAGGTGGGAGCATCTGTGGGAAGCAGTGCTGGCTGTGGACAATTGTGAGCCAGGCCAGATGCCTCACAAGGGCCAGGGACACTGTGGGATAGTCTACTTTGATTGCATTCGCCCCTCCGTGGCTGAGGTCCCAATGTAGTGTTTCCTGGGCTTACAAAGTGAGTTCATTGGCTCTGCGTGGTCATATGGTTCAGCGTGTCACAGTTTGTGCACATAGGGAGTGGTGTGAATTGTAATTCCAGACAAATAATTTCATCACCTGGTTTGTTTGTTGGGCTTTGCCTACAGGGTAGGTGTCATTTCTGTACCCATCGACACCGTGCCTCTGCTCTGTGGTCTGTGTTTGGATTGCATGCTCTCATTTCTGCATGCCGAGGTCTGTGTGCTGCCTCCATGGTTCAGCCTTCTCTGATCCCTGTCCTCTCCTGCCTCCCACCCTACCCCCTAGCGTAAGACTTGCTTTCCCTCTGCACTCCCGTAAGCATGGTAAACTCTCCTCTTTACAGATGTTAGCCCGCTTCCGCCTGATTTTATAACTGCTCTGGAAGTGGGTCGGTGTGCGGTGTTTCTGCAATGGGTCTCTGGCCGAATAGCTGAGTGGTTTGGATGAAAGTAGCATGTGAGTTCCTGGAGGCCGAGGCAGGAGACTGCTTCATCTTCACAGGGCTGCGAACTTAACCCCATGCCTGGCGTGCAAGAGACACACCAGGAAATGCATGCGGCATGAATGAATATATACACGAATGAGCGTACAGGGCTCCGCAGCATGTCCTTATAGATCTGTAGTTAATTTTCAACAGTTGGATAATGATTAATGTTTGCCAAAGAGACTGACTTTCGCTGTCCAGTATTAACGAGAATCCCCGGAAACACCTGTCAGAGTTTGCCTTTATTTTCAGGATTGTATCTTGGTAAATTTAACTCTTTATATCTGAAGCAGGAGAGAGGAAAGACAGTACTGGATGCTTTTGGAATCCCTAAGTGTCCAGCGTTGTGCGCGAGCCGCTTGAGAGTGAGCGGCTGCTTGGGTGGATGTGTGGACGTCACATGTCAGGTGCAGAGGGAGGAAGAGCAGCAGGGCGACCCGAGTAGGCGGATTTGTGCAGTAACACTTTTTCCAAAGCTGGTTTCCCAATCATGAAATGTGTGCTAATCAAATAATCACATCTCTCTTGTAGTCTCACCTCATTTTGACACAGAACGAGTTACCTAGCTTGATATTTAATCAAATAGACTTAGATGGCGTATTGACAGTTTTTCAGAACTCAAATCCAACCCTTATGGAATTCAGATGTGCTATTATTAACATTTGTTAAGAATAAGAATTCCATCCCTGGCTGGTGTGGCTTAGTGGATAGAACGCCAGCCTGCGCAACTAAGGGTTGCGGGTTCGATCTCCGGCCCTGCTTGGGGCCTGTGCTGGAGGCAACCGCTCGATGTGTCTCTCTCACATCGATGTTTTTCTCTTTCTCTCTCCCCCTCCCTCCCTCCCACTCTCTCTAAAGTCTCTGAAAATCAATGGAAAAAAGATCCTTGAGAGAGGATTAACCAAAAAAAGGGGAAAAAAGAAAAGAATTCCAAAAGGGTCCTCACTTTTTGATTTATTTGTTAAAGTGTATCTCAGTTTTACAGTTAAACCTTACACACTGGAACGTCTCTGCTCAGACCCTTTAAGAATGAGCCTGTCTTAGAGTGAGGGTATTTGGATATGTCGACATACTAGCCAGAACTTGTTGGATTACAAGTTTCAGAAATGCAACTCAAATTGGCTTAGTTGAAAAAAAAAAAGGTATGTATGATCATGTGATTTATTAAATCAGGTAACTGAAAAGTCATATCAGACACAGCTGGAATAGGGCCTGGAATAGGGCCTGGAGCCCGTTTGGTGGAGGGTCTGTGGGGAGATGCATTTCTGTTTTAACCACAGCTCAAGTTGCATGTTTATGTATTTATTTATTTATAAATCCTCACCTGAGGATATTTTTCCATTTATCTTCAGATAGAGTGGAGGGAGGGAGGCGCATGCGCACGTGAGAGAGAGAGAGAGAGAGAGAGAGAGAGACAGACAGACAGACAGACAGACAGACATCGATGTGAGAGACATCACTTGGTTGCCTCCCATACGACCCTGACCAGGGCTGGAGACTGAACCACAACCGAGGTACATGCCTCTGACTAGAATTGAACCCGCAACTCTTTGGTCTGTGGGCTGATGCTCTAACCGCTGAGCCAGACCGGCCAGGGCTCGAGTTCCATATTTAAAACAGGGCTGTGTGAGAAGCAAGAGACCCCGGTAGCAGATCTGTGGGCAGTTTACTTTTTAAGCCTTCCCTACCAGTATTTGTTTCCTTTTTTAACTGTCTGCAGAATGTGAGAAGTACCTGACACAGAGGGGACCACGTGCCCAGGAGTACAGACACTTAGGTCACTACATAAATGCTGGTGATGGTGGTGGGGGTGGGCTTGGGGGGGACTCCAGACAGACCCCGTCAGCTCCTCACCAAAGAAAGTCCCTAAAGAAATCGAAGAGGCTCCGGCGTCCTGGTGGGTGAGCTCTGGAGGAGGCCGGCATTACTGTTGCATGGATGATGCTCCGAGGGGCGGGATGTTGGTGGGTGTCCCTGTCCTGCGCAGTGTGGGAGGGGGGTTGGCAGGCCTTCCAGGAATAGATGTTAACATTCCTACGTCTGCCTCCTACCCTGCTCAGACTCCTGGGGCTCTCTGCCATCCACAGGGCAGAATGTGCGGCCCAGGTCCTCTTCTGCCCGTGGGACTGGAATAAGGACAGTGCCGGAAGGTGTCTTCCCTTTGCAGTTGAAGTGCGATTGGTGTTCTCACAGCTGGGGTGCTTGCAGGGAGGGAGGCTGGGCAAGCCAAGCCGGCCATGGGCGGTGGGAGGAGGACACGGAGAGCAACTGAAGATGGGGATGAAGGAGGATCTGCCCGCGGTGATCGACTCTGCCTCTGTCTCTGTGCCTGTCTGTCTGTCTTTCTGTGTGTGTGTGTGTAAGAGCTGGGGAAAGGTGTGGGTGGGTAGATGTTAGGACGGGTGTTGTTGACACAAACCTTGTAGAATGAAGCCTTCCTGTGGTGATTTTAACTAAACGGCCCCACACACTGCCCGGACTGGGGAAAATGACTTTCTTCTCCAGAGCCTCAAAGCAGTGATTTCTGCTAATTTTTTTCTTCCTCCCTACTGGCTGAGTGGTAATTTTAGAAATCATAGGACATCTGTTGAAATTATTGAATAAGTGAATGAGAGGGTCAGGCTGGAGGGAATTGGGGGGCTGACCTGAGGGAAGGAAGGCAGGCGGCAGCCGGCTCAGGGAACATGTGGGTGGCAGGTGGCCCCAGCCTGGCAGGGGGGTGGGGGGAGGTGTGTGTGGCCAGCTGTGCCTGGGGACTCAGAGCAGACTGGGTGAGGGGCTCAGACCTTTTCCTGCCTCATTCATCTCTGAGGGGCCCACTCTGCCTCCTTTTCCTGTGTCCACGGGGAAGTCGAGCTCTGTGTAGACTCCCAGATATTTTTGTAGAGCTTTAAGCTTGTTTATAAGAAAGGAAGTCCAGGCACCATTATTCAACAGCTATTTATTGAGACCTGCTATGCAGAGCTCACCAGACTCCTGTATCCTGACTTCCAGGCCATCGGCTCCGCTCCCTGCGTACAGCGCCCTTTCATTAAAGGAACACCCGCAGCATGGGGTCAGAGACAGTCTTACGTGTTTTCATATTTTGCATTCTTATAGTAAATAATCACCCAAAATGTACACAATATACAAATACATTTTTGTAAACAATTGAAAACAATGCAGATAAAATGACAATTACCTTTTACCTACCTAGCTCATGCTAATTACAGTAATCACTTGGCCTGACCCTTTCAGAATTGAGACCCCTGTGTATATGTCTAGAATCTGTGCATTTTGAAATATGTATCTGTGCAGTTTGGGTATTTTAAATTTTACACAAATGGGCCGGCCCTGGTCGGCTCGTGGACCAATGAGTCGCGGGTTTGATTCCGGCCAAGGGCACGTACCTTGGTTGTGGTTTGTCCCTGGCCCTGGTCGAGGTTGTGTGGGAGGCAACCAGTCGATGTGTCCCTCTCACATCGATGTTTCTCTCTCTTTCCCTTTCTCTCTCTCTCTCTCCCTCCTACTCTATCTGACGATAAATAGAAAAATATCCTCGGGTGAGGATTAAAAAATAATAATAAATTTTACACAAGTGGGAACATAATACACGCGTTATATAGTTTCCTTTCCCCCAGTTAACGAATCTTCTAGATCTCCCCATATCTGTATGTAGAGATCTAACAACTTCTTGGTTGCTATAGAATATTCCATGTGTGAAAGCACCGTGCTTTAGTCCTTCTCTTTCTGATGAGCATTTAGGTCAGTCCCTCAAGTTTCCTGTTTCAAACAGTGCTGCATTGGGTATCCTTGCGTGTGCTTCTCTGTGCATACAAGTTAACACCTTTCTGGGATAAGTACTTAGAAGTAAGCTCTCTGGGTGGGAGGATAGTGCATTTTTAATTTCCACACACATGGCAGGCACTAAGCCTGGATCGATTTAAGCTCCCACCTGCACATCTCATGGTCGTGCTCATTCAGCTCTGATGAGTGACCTCGTGCGTTCTTTCTGGTTGGCTATGGGAAAGGAAACCTTGAGGTAGGGGACAGCCTCTCTCGTGGGTGTTTGGCAGGCGTCCGGAGCATCTGGTCGGAGCAGAGGGTCCACGGACCCTGAGCACTAGGGCTGTAATCTCTTTTGAACCACAGACCCGGATGAAAGGCACCAAAGCTTATTATTCTTTCCCTGGCTTTGGGTGCTGCACATGTTGGTACTGTAGTCCTTTTAAAGTGAGACTTCATTCCGGGGAGCCAGTAGGCAGATACATGTCAATGGTAAAAACCAAGTCTTAGTTTTGGGATGTTCGTTTGCTCTAGTTTAGTTCCAAGACCAGTACTACCTTTCATGTTCCTTTCAGTTGGGGAAGAAAAAATATCTGATCTGGTATGTTTCTGCTGTCCCATGTTCTTTGATTATTAATTAATTTATCTTCACACACACAGTAAAATCTCGCTATTATTGTCGTATTAATACAGGGTTTATACCTTTCCTACTTCCAAAAGCTCTGCGGCAGCTAGAAAACGGACGAGGATGAAAGAAGGGGCATTGGGAATCAAAACAAAGGAGACTTGCCCAGGTGAACAGGTTACTAACACGCGGGCACCCAACTGGCGGTTAGGGTTTCCAGCAGTGGCCGCGAAAGGAAGCACATCCTAACTCACATGGTTTTTATCCTCTCAACAATGGGAAGCAGCTGCATTCATGCAAGGACGCACTTTCCAGGAACCAAGTCCAGGGAGGAACCTACAGCAGGGGTCCCTGTACCCGGCACATTGTCTGGGCCAGGTGAGCTGTGCTTTTGTTCAAGTTGGAAATGCCTGCCGGCAGATGGTGTCTGGGATTCATGGCTTCTGTAGGGTTGGGCACAGCATTAAACTGCGGTATAATGAAGGCACTTCTCTATTCTGTGAGCTTTGCCTTTTGATTATATAAATTAGTATGGGATTAAAGCTGGAAAGATACAAAAAGAGGTCAACACAGCTATCATTTAATCATACATAAGGTACTTTTTTTATGAGTGTTTATTATGTGTAAAATAGAACCCATTAAACACGCTCACTTACTGTCCTAACTTGGTGTAAGTCAGAGTACAGAAGGATAGTATGCATTGCTACAGACAACCCCTCCCAAACCGCCTGTTTTTTGAAGAGACGTGGCTTTATTATTTTACTCTAATGGAAACTAGGGAAGTGACCAATGTTTTTAAAAGAAGACATCTTTGAATTTTCTTCAGTAAATAGATAACAACAGAACATTGTTTATATTTAAATGACTGCTTTTAAATTGTACAAAAGCAGCTTGATTGGATAAAGGATCACACAGCCCTTTTTATACCAGTAATTAGCCCCTTAGTCCTTTTTTTTTTTTTTTTCATGATAATGCAAAAAGTGAACTTGTCTTTGGGCTTTCACAAATTCTGAATGAGTGAAATATCAGTTAATGGTGACTGCACTGCAGCTCTTTTCAGAGTTGTTATCTGGTGGGAGTGAAACTGGAACACCTGAAGTCCTAACTTTGAATGTGGCAAGTGGCTTGTGGTAGGGCACCGGCCAGTGGATGTGGTAGGGCGAGAGGGAAGCCGCGAGCTGGCTGGGGACGCGGCGGGTCCCTCCCTAGTCGTCCTGTTTGAGAGTGGTTGGCACACCCTGTGTTGTTGACCACAGCAGGGATTTGGTAAGACAGGGGTTTCATGAAATCTTTTTCTAGAAAGCCACGTGGAGTGGAGCTAGTTAGGTCAGGGTAGAGAAAGCTTTGGTATGTTTTAGGTTGGCCAAATCGAATAATCTAGTGAGTATCAGAGCCAGCTGGGGCAATAGTGGGCTAGGCGGCTCGTTCTGATTCACCCGGAATGGTGCTGAATGGGAATCACGGGCCCGGTGAGGTGGGGGTTGGAACGGCCTCAGAGACCTTCAGATGGATGTGTTTCTTTTTCAGACCCAGCCGTTGACTTGCCCAGGGTCACACGGTGACGGAGGAGCCAAGTGAGGACTTAGGCTTCTGTCTCTCAGTCTGTTTTCCTCCCACTCCAGTTACAGCGTGAGTCTGGTTGAAGCCAGACATTTCCCCAGGGTCTGAGAATCCTGGGGGCAGTTGTGGCAGCTAGAAAATCATGTGACCCAACAAGTCTCTTCAGAGCAAGCTGGGCATTTGGTCGGTTTTTAATTATCCTCAGTTTTTTTCTTTATCTTCCAAAAGGTAGTTAGTTTTGATCGCCGTGCCCCCACCGTGGGTTTTACTTCATAACTTATTCTCCTACTTTCTTTATGTATATCAACATGCAGAAATCCCTTGGCCGTAGGTCGGCCTCATTAGTTTACGAAAAGGGCCAGGCACCGGCCAGTGGATGTGGTAGGGCGAGAGGGAAGCCGCGAGCTGGCTGGGGGACGCAGCGGGTCCCTCCCTAGTCGTCCCGTTCGAGAGTGGTTGGCACACCCTGTGTTGTTGACCACAGCTAGAGGCAGCTCACGACTGACACCGACTGAGCTAGGTGGGCTTTGTACGTATAATCTCCTTTAATTCTCCTTTAATCCTCACCATAAATGTCCGAAGAAGAAACGACTCCTGTCTTCCTTTCACAGGTGGGGAAACCAGGCGGGGAGCGGCTGAGTTGCTTGCACGAGGCCACGAGGACTAGTAATCGGTGGGGCTGGGACTCACAGCTGGACTTGCTGATTTAAGCTCACTCCAGCACTAGGCCATGAAGGGAAGGCAAGGCTCAGCTAGACAGCGGAGGAAGGCCAGGCCCAGGACCCGCGAGCTGTTGGCAGGCCCTCAGGTGGGTCTCGGGCAGGCTCCACATTCCTGAGTTTGGTGAGGGCTTGAATTTAGGTTTGGGGACTGGCATACAGGCTTTCCAGACCTCATTTCCACCAGCCAGAGGCCTTTCCAGGCTTGGGGTGGGGTTGTGGCTGGAGAAGCGGGTGGTGGGGGGAGGTTTTTGACAACCCTGCAGCCCTCTGCGGATCTTCTGAAGCGCCTTGTGAATCATCCAGTTAAAATGGGACTGGACAGAGGAGTTTACATTTGGGCACGAAGTGGATTTTATTGCATTTGAATTCCTCGGAAGGTCAGGTTGGGAAGGGAAGACGCGGGCGCTCCTGGGTGTGGGTCCGGTTTGTCTGTGCACTGGTCAGCGTAGGAGTCAGTGGTTCGGGTTCTGGGCTCAGTCCCCAGCTTTGCCATTGCTGCCTGTGACCGGGCAGGCTGCTTCTCCGTGCCCAGTCTGGTCCTTTTCTGTAAAAGAGGAAATGAAGCAGCTAAAGGGGTTAGCCCAGGTCCTGGCTCTGGAAAACACGGAGTCAGTGTGGGCTGCTACTGTTACCGTGAGCCAGGGTGCCGTGTCCTTGGGACTCTGCACAGTCCTGTGAGGTAGGGGTTGCTGTCCTCAGTTTTCCAAGGAAGAAGCAGGCTCAGAAGACTGACCGGCTTGCTCCCAACCCAGGGAGGGGGTGGCAGAGTGAGGGTTGGACTCCGCCAGCCACACCAGGAAAGTGTCCTGGGTTAGGGGTTTGCATCCCAAAGCCGTTCTGTGGAAGGTGTTCTCACCAGACTGTCCCATTCCATCTGTCCTGCTGAATAGCCTAAGGTCATAGCAGTTACGGAGGGTGTCGGGTGGACCTGGTGACGAAGTGACTGAAAGTTATCCTGCAGGTCGCAGGACCTGGGCCATCCCCCACCTCCTCAGACAGCAAGAAGGGGTGGTTTGTTTCCCTCGGGCTGGGTTAATGGTCAGGACTGAGTCTATCACAGCGGGCAGCTGAAGCCCCTGTCTACCCCGTGAGTTATCCTTGACGCGGGAGAGAAGAACCCAGGGGGGAAGAACGCAGGGCTCAGCACCCTCCCACGAGTGCTGTCTCTACAGACTCCTTTCTCAGCTGCCTGGGGGCCACCTGACCAGCTGGGCCTGTTCCTGCTCAGCCCAGGTGGGAGACACCGGCCACCTCTTGATTTAAATGGCACTGAGTGGAGGAAAGAAAAACAAGCACCGAGGAACAAAACAGGTGTCAGGAGTTCTGGCCTGATGGCTATGCTCTCAGGAAGGGAGGTTGGGCGAGTCTGAGCATTGGAACAATGACAGTTAATCACTAGCACCTGGGTGGTGCTTCCATCATCCTGTCTGATTGCGATCTCAGGCTGCCTCCTGAGTGCAGGCAGCTGAGCGCGGGCTGTTAAATGACTTACCCAAGATCAAGCAGCCAGGACGTGGCCCAGGTGGGACACAGACCTCATGGGCCCTTCCTGCCACGCCGTGTCCCTCTGCACGGCGTTCGGGTGGGAGACAGGCCCACAGATGGGATGCGACTTGCCAGGACTAAGCTCACTGGAACCCAGGTTCTGTTGGGTCTTCTCCGCCCTGGTCCTGACTTCAGTTTCCTCACCTGTGTGACAGGAGTGACGATGGTACCACTTGCCTCATCTTGCTCAGAGGATTAAGAGAGATTTTCTAAGGGAACCCCTGTGAACCCCAAGTGCAGTACCCTTAATTTCCTTACACAGCGTCTCCCTTTTTTCAGGCTTTCAGGGCCTGCCCTGATCTGACTCCCTCCTTTTCAGCCTGCGTTATCCTGTCTTTAGGAGACACCCAGGAGGAAATAGATCCGCATTTGGGTTTCAGATTGGCTGCTACCTAGCTTTGTGACTGCACAATGGACCTTACCGCCCTTGGCCTTGGTTTCCTCATCTGTAAAACAGGGATAATCATGCTTGTCTTACCGTTAGCATGGAGGCTTTGTGAGGAGTCAGTGCAATCATGTGTGAGCGAGACCAAACACATGATTTAATTGGTCAGGAATGGGCGCAGGGAGAGTCTCTTACCTCCGTGAAGTCCAGGGTTCAGCCGCATGTGAGCGTTGGGGAACCTCCTCCTGTTCCCCGCATGGCGTACTGTAGGGCCCGTTACATCACAGCCACAGGCCAGGCCTGTTGAGTCCCTGTGTTTTCTCTGACGCGTGTTTCCTTTCTTGACCCTATAACCTCCCCCTTCCTTTTGTGGCCCAGTCTGTGGGTGTGGGAAGCGGAGCATGCCCTGCCCCGCTCCTTCACCAGAGGCCCTGTTCCTGCTCCCAGCTCAGGGCTGGCTGGCAGCTGGGAGGCTGCGTGGAGCCTGGTCGGGAAGGCCAGCGAGTGGCGCTGAAGCAGAGCCTGCCTGGTGATCTTGTGGGGATGCTGAGGTCAGCATTGTCGGTGTTCAGACAGACCGAGTGCGGCTTGGGACTTGGGGGCTGGTGTTCAGGGCCACACTGACGTTTCAGACGGGAGCGTGCTCCTCTGTGCGGTGCACGAGTGGGGCCTGTGCCTCCAGCCTTGCGCCCTTGACCTCAGGCACCAGGCTGCCATTTTATCCCTGTTTTCTTGTCTGGTCTTTACAATAAGCCCTGTTGTAATGACGAGAACCCCCCATTTTGCAGGTGAGGCAAATGAAGCTCAGAGGTGTTAACAGAAGGACTCTTTGCTGAAGTAATGAACCCGTAAGATTGTAAGTGGGGCCTGTGACACGCTCTCGCTGCGTCAGCCCCGTGCTTGCCGTGGGCGGCGTGCAGGAGGCAGGTCACGGAAAGAATGCAGAACGTGGCATCAGGGGACCTGGCTGTGAGTTCCTGCTCGGAACCACACTTCTGTAACCCCCTTTCTTCATTGGTCATAAAGCGGGGAGTAAAAAGTCCAATGGGATGTGTGTGGAAGTGTTGTATAATCCAGACAGCACGTGTGAGGCATTACCCTTGTTATTACTGTCTGCCAAAGAGGGCCTTCGAGGGCTCCAGCCTCACCTTCCCTCCGATCCCTTTAGAAAGCAGCTCAAGGCTGAGGCCGAACCCACTGTCGCTGGGTGATGCCCGGGCCGCAGATGCCCACACAGAGGGAGAGCCACCCCCACCAGCACGGCCAGGTGATTATGCTTGGGTAGAGGCCGGGGCGGGGGTAGAGGCCGGGGCGGGGGTAGAGGCCGGGGCGGGGGTAGAGGCCGGGGCGGGGGTAGAGGCCGGGGCGGGGGTAGAGGCCGGGGCGGGGGTAGAGGCCGGGGCGGGGGTAGAGGCCGGGGCGGGGGTAGAGGCCGGGGCGGGGGTAGAGGCCCGGGCGGGGGTAGAGGCCCGGGCGGGGGTAGAGGCCGGGGCGGGGGTAGAGGCGGACTGAAAAAGCCAATCAGGTCTAAAGCTTGGGCTGACCTTTTCCACCTTCTCGATTTTCAAAGACCAGCCATTATTTGAAGTCCCTGAGCTCCTTGAGACTTGTGGAATTCACCATGCTTGAGAAATGGAAACCACAGATGTTTGCCTTGTGGCCCAGCCAGCCCTCTAGGCAAGCAAAGGCTCCGTCCTGGTTTTAAGTGTGAACAGAACATAGTTAACATCGTGTCTTCACTGGGTTCCTAAATCTATCTACCTTTCGTCTGTGATGAAAAAACGGAAGTAATGAATGTAGTCCCAGCCTGAGCGGGGGAGCCAGCTGAGGCCGCAGGTTCTGACCCCTTTGTGAGCGCGGCCCGGCGCTGGTGTCCTCAAGCTGAGTGGTGAACTCGGTGGTGGTGTTCTCTGGAATTGCACATACTAGCTCCCTGGGGTGGAAGCAGCCCTGCCATCTGAACCACAGACTTACCTGTGTTTGATCTGATGCTTGTTTCTTATTTCTAACAAGACTTTGAACTTCTGTGGGCAGGGACCCAGTCTCCCCTCCGTCTTCAGTCCTCCACTGCCCCGGGCGCCAGGTGTTAGGTAAATGATTGACCATGTGACGAAGCATCACTGTGTCTACATCAGGCACCCTGAGGTTGCTTTAATTGCTTTGACTATTTGCTTAATACAAGCCTGATGGTCTGTCTTTCCAGCTCAGGAGCAGAATACTGGGGGACGAGAGAGGGAGCGGCGGGCTCCTTTGGGAGAGACTGGGATTGCTTAATGCAAACATCAGAGCGTCCACGACCAAAACATAATGTCCCCTTCATAGTAGATGTGGGGGCTGCACCCTCATTCCAGTGCGGTTGGAACACTCGTCTTCAGAATTGCTTTCAGAGCCCATTTCTGCTTTTCCTTTTGCTTTGTTTCTGGCTGAAAATGGGGTGATCCAGGTTGATCACTGACCTTATTCTTAAAGAAACTCTTAGGTATTTTGTAAGAAAATCAAATCTGTCTTTAAAGAACCAAGTTCTCTTAGTTTTGAGGATCTTGGAGAGGAAGTGTCATGAGCTCTGAAGAAGGTCTGACACGGGCATTTTGGAAATGCTCTGCAGAATGGCCATGTTACCAGTATTACGTGTCTGGCTTCCCAAGTTTACTAGTTTGAAGGGAACGGCACTTATTTATATGATTCTGGTGTGTTTATAAGACAAGACAGCCTAACTACTTTGCAGTCACACTTCTCTAGGTCTGCAGTCTCATCTGGTCTGAGACTCTTCTTGTGCAAAGAATTCTTCCATCCAGGCTTTTCTCTTTAGCCGCTGGCCCCAGGAAAACGGGCCAAGTGAGATGTTTCACTCCCGGCCATTGGCTGGTTTTTAAAGGCCTTCATCATCCTTGGTGAGGCAGATTTTCATGTTGGTCCAGAGTCAGGGAACTCAGTTGTGGGTTCTGGGGAGTGATGATACATGCTTGACCCTTGCCAGGGCTTGGGGGTCCTTGGAACAGATGTAATTGTATCGTTCACAGCTGTTGGTCGGCGATTTACAAGAGTAGACAGAATTACTTCAGTTCCCAGTAGGACTCCTTGGGCTTGACTTAGAAGAACATGTAAGTTTCTGCATTTCTTTTCTATTTTTTTTGCCTTTTAAAAAAAATTTACTTTTGATCTCAGTTTAGTTAGACATTTTAATCTTAGCTGCAGAAAAGAGAGCTCCACCCTTGCTGTGTGTGAGGCTGCGCGAGACAACAGACTGCTTTAAAAATAGTCCCCTTGTTTACAAGTGAGGCGTCTTTGACTTCAGTCAGTATTCAGTAGCTAGGTTCAGGTGATTGCCACTGGTACCTGGCGTTGGGACCTGGGGACAATAAACATCAGAAGTAATTGGTCCCCGCTAACTAGATAGGATGAAGGCGTGTACATTCTTTAAAAAAAAAATAGCCGTTTGAGATATAATTCACATACTATACAATCCACCATTTGAAATTCTACAATTCAGTAGTTTAAAAAATGGTTTTAAAAATATATTCAGAGTTGTGTAACCATCCTCACAATCAACTGAGAACATTTTCATCATTCTGAAAAGAAACCTCCTACCTATTAGCCATAACTTCCCATTTCCCTGTAACCTCCTCCCCACCTCCTCAGCTCTAGGCAGCTTCTAATTTACTTTCTGTCCCTGTGGATTTTCCTATTATATACGTTGAATTATACAATATGTGACCTGTAATGCCTGGCTTCTTTCAGTTAGCAAGATGTTATCAGGCTTCATCCATGTTGTAGCATGTATCGGTACTTCATTTCTTTTTATGGCTGAATAATATTCCACTGTATGGATATACCACATTTTATTTTCCCTTTGGTCAATTGATGGGCTTTTGGGTTGTTTCCATTTTGGGGGGCTATTATGAATACTGTTGCCGTGAACTTTCATGTACAAGTTTTTGTGTGAACTTAAATTTTTAATTCTCTTGGATGGCATATACCTAGGAGTGGAATTTGCTGGGTCATGTGGTAACTTTAACGTTTGGAGGAACTGCCAGACTGTTTGCCAAAGCAGTTGTGCTGTTTTACATTCCCACCTGCAATGCACAAGGTTTCCGGTTTCTCCATATCCTTACTAACGCACGTTATTGTCTGTCTTTTCGGTTGTAGCCATCCTAGTGGGTGTGAAGTTAGTATCTCATTGTAGATTTGCATTTCCCTGATGACTAATGATATTAATATCTTTTCATGTGCTTATTAGCCATTTAGATAGTCTTTGGAGAAGCATCTGTTTAGATCCTTTGCCCAGTTAAAAATTGGGCTATTTGTATTATTATTGAGAATGCTTGGTTTCGTTTTTATTGTATTTGATCTAGAGTATATGACAATTCCATATAACGATAAAATATCAGAATTCAGATAACAGAGGTCATGCTGTTATTGCAAGAACTAGTGAATTTCCTAATCTGAAAAAGGAATTTCTACTTGTTTGAAAATATAATTTAAAACAAATGTATCTAGGATATACTTTTGTAGGTAGAAATACAACTTAAAATTATGGAGTTTTAGTATTTACTAAGACTAATTAGACTCTAATTAGTCTCATTTAACTTCACACATTCGCAAACTAACGTACTTTAAAAAGCCATAAAATTGTCATTAGAGAACATAAAGTCTGAATATAAGACTTGAGATGGAAATATGACCTTTTAACTCATAAGGCTTAACCCTGCAACTCAGTGATGAAGAGCATTATGGAAAGACTGACTGAAGTCATCCTGACTAGTTTTTGAATTGTTTTTCCATTGTTTACCAGCTTTGTGACCTTGAACCTGAATTTCCTTATCCATCAATCTGTGTTATACGGATAAGAAACCTTTTAAATAAAATTCCTGGCACCTAGTAGTTGCTCATTTAATGGTAACCATTATTAACATGCTTTGTGTTCATTAATTGTGCTTTTATGTGTATATATTCAGGTTCTTAAATATTTTTAGGTACTTATATATTTTGTAATCTTGTTCAGAAATAATGTGCGTTGGTCTTTTTTTATTATTGAGTTAAGAGTTCTTCATATGTTCTGGATAACCAGTCCCTTATCAGATACATGATTTGCAAACCTTTTTCTCCCTGTCTGTGGATTGTCTTTTCATTTTCTTGACAGTGTCATTCGGGCAGAAAAGTTTTTAATTTTGATGAAGTGGCACAAATATTCTTTGAATCTTATAGCTGGAGAGGACCTTTGAGGTTGCCTGTTTCCGCTGCCTTGCCCTGTGGTTTGGAGAGGAGCGAGGAGGGGCTCCTCTAGGCCACAGGCCAGAAAGGTCAGGATTGGAGTTCAGGTCTCTGGACTTTCACATTGGGGCATCTTCCGTTTCTCCCCACTGTCTGAAGGTGGGGGGTTTACGCCATGTGGGCAGGGAAGGAGGGTTTGTAGTTCTGCCCCGTTCTCATTCCCCTTGAAGCACACAGACTCCAGACTCTGCTCTGCTCGTAGAGGGGACTGCTGAGCGCCTCCCCATAGTTCACTGGCTGCCCTCCAGCTTTGTTGAGATATAATTGACACAGTGCACTTCTTTTTAAATAAAGAAGGGTCCCTTTTTTTAGAGGGTGCACCGTGTGAGAGGATTGCTTCCAGTAGAGCTGTCCAGAATGGTGGTCCCTAGTCATATGTGGCTCTCAGAGCTTACATTGTATTTAATTTCCTTTAATTTAAAATTCAGTTCCTCCGTCATGCAGCCGCATTTCCATTGTTCAATATCTACATATGGGTACCATACTAGGCAGCATACGCAGGGAACATTTCTGTCATGACAGCAAGTACTGGTGGACAGGGCTGGCCTGTTGAGATTTGTGTCCCCTGCCCACTGGCATTCTCTCCAGGCCCCTGACCTGGGTTGGTGCCCTGGACTCAGCTTTGATCTGTCTTCTGCATGTTCCTCACCTACCTGCCACGAGGTCTGCGTAGCTGCCTCTGGGTTTCTTGGCAAGCCCTTGCTCAGGTTAGGTGGTCTGTGAGCCCAGCTGGGCCCACCTTCTTCTTCGTAGTTTCTGGACTTGGTTGTCAGTAATGAGACCAGTGCCTTCCCTCACCCTAGCCGATAGATGTGACTTTCAGAAGTAGAGCTGAAGGATCTTGAGAAGAGTGTGTTCCTCCTAAAAACAAATGAATGAATTGATCTGCTGTTGGGATGGGGGGAAAAGGTGAAGAACTTTTGAGTTTGGTTCTTGCAGCTTCATTGATTGTTGGCCTTTTGGGTCGGTACTTCCCTTTAGAGGCACTTGGTGCCAAGAACTTGCAAGATTGTAAAGTCACGTGGGGAGGGAGGCACGAGGAGCCGGAACCTCAGTGTCCTGAGACTGCCATGGCAGATTTTGGCCCAGCTGCTTAGTGCCCTGGTGGAGTCACCTTCATTTCAGATGTTTATAATCCTCAGGGTCGTGTGAGCCTCTGATCCCAAGGTCTCCAGGGCTGTACAAAGAATCTCCTAGAAAGTGCTGTGTAAAAGCATGGGAGACACTGCTTGTCCCAAGCTGGAGGGTTAGGGCACAGCCGAGCATAGGGATTGTCTGAGAGAAGCAGGGGTTTGCCCAGGCTTGCAGCAAGCTAGCGGTGGCAAAACGGAGGCGAGAACCCAGGTCCTGTGGCACCTCATCTTAATTCCCATTCCACCTGCTGTCTTGTACACCTTCATTTACACAGAGGACGGGTACTTCCAACACATCAACAAACAAAAGGACTCCTCAGAGACGTTGCCTGGGCTTTGACATCCATGTAACCCACATTACACACCAAGCCTTGCCTTAAGCCCTCCTTGGCCGCTCTCGTTGTTAGAAAGTATTAAGAAACCCTTCAGTTAAGGCAGGATCGCCCAGAGTTCATTCCTTCTCTCCAGCTTATCTCCACGATCTGTTTCTTCAGGGAGGTCTGTCCTTGACTTGAAACACAGAGTTGGGAAACGGACTTGCTATTTTTGAGGTCAGCCTCCTCCACCATACTGTGGGAGCCTTCAGGGCAAGGACAGCTAGTCTGTCACCACTCAGGGACTGGAATTTCTCTTCAGGAAAAGTCCCTTTTTGACGTGTATGAGGTCCCTTCTCCCTATGATCTCGAAACGTTGTCAATTCTAATTTGGAAATAGTGACCAGAAGAAATGGGATAATGATTTTTTCCGTAGCAGGGAGAGCTGCCCATGTGCCTTTGAACTTTGTACGAGCTGGAGAACGTTCACATCTGTGCCGAGAAGGGTTACGTGGTGCTGAACTAGGCAGTGGGTGGACGTAACCCATAGGGCATCCTGGGAAGGAGTCCCAGAGCCGTGAGCGGGCAGGCAGGGAACTGGGGAAGGAATTCCATGTCATAAACACAGAATATCTCCCTTCATAGTGGAACTTGACTACTTTCTCTTTCAGTGGTGGAAGACAGTTCTTTTCGAAGACAAGCTTAATGACTGTTGTGCCAGCATATGAAACCACGAGATGAATTTATGCACCAGTTTAGCATGAGAAATGCAGTGTACAGAAGATCCGCACAAAAATCTTAAACAGGTGGAAACATCTGAGGCTCAGCTGGTGTCCTTTTAGTTATTAGGGACAGAGCTGGAGGGTCAAGATCATGGAACAGGGATGTGACCCAGGTCAAGAGCACCTGTCCGCCTGGCCTTTGAAGACTCTTTTGGGGCTCATTTAAATCAATTCTTTGCTCAGCTTTTCCCAGGGCCCGAGTTGCTCTGGCTGGAGCAGAGTAAGTTTTCAGGCCGCAGTACTTGGACCATTGCCTTTGGTTTCTTTTTCACATAGCCTGTGGATATCTGGCCTTTTCAGCCAAGGAAAATGGAAATGGTTTTAAACACTCACTTGAGCCATGAATTTCAATGTCAACCATTGGCTGCTTATTCCTTGATCTTCTATCTTCTGAGAAGCACTGAGAGGATACCAAGGCCTCAAGGGTCCTCTGGAGGTGCCTCAGGGCCTGGGAGCTGGGGGAGAGGCCAGGGAGGGTGGGACTAGGCCCTCCCACTCCCTTACCCACAGAGGCGCTCGCCCTCCCTGTCTCCCTGTGTGTGTTTGAGGTTGCACTTACGTTTTCATCTGGGAAGAGTTTCTGCAAGGCCTTGTGGAGGCAGTAGAGACGAGCGTGGTCTGTGTTGTATCTTCACTCAGTGAGCAAGGACTCGGGCTGGATGTTTAGGGCTCAGCTGCTGTTTTCTCCTGAGCGAGCCACAGACAGATTCTGTACTAAGGCCTCAGCTTGGCCTTGAACTCACAGTTTAGCTCTTCGAGGCAGCAGAAGTAAGAAACCGGGGTCTCACAAGTGAGCACAGGCCCTGTCATAAGGGATTTCTGTGCATTATGGAAATCCCCCCCCTCCCCTTTTAATATGAAAAAGGGCTATATCAGGGTATGGTCTCATTCCTGTCTTCTTCCGGAACTGTTGTCCTAGGAGAAGAATGTTGGGGGGTGAAGAGGAGGTGGCGGGTCAGATGAGACACTGCAGCTTTGCAGTGGGGAAGGTGGAGAGCATAGAAATAAACTAGAACTAATGAGTAAGTGATCAGGGCTTTGCAGGTTTGTTATTTTTTGCTTTGGGTATAAATTTTGCTCTGTAAAGCCTCGAGGTGACCTATTTAATTCCTATAAAATTGGAGCTCTCAGAATGTGCCAAGGATCAGCCTAATTCACTGAACGTTAATGGGGGAGTCCGAAGTCAGTCCCTGACCGCAGGGAGCTCCCAGTTCAGTACGGGACAGATGGCCCTTGGTGAGCTGGTATCTTAGGACTCTTCTGGTCCAAGTAATGGGCCCAATCCCAGCGCAGACTGGATTAAGTCAAAGAGGAATTTATTGGGTCACATAACTGACCAGTCCAGAGATAAATCTGGAGTCAGCTGAGGGGCTCAAATGATGTCATCAGGATCTGGTTTCTCTCTCCCCATCCCTACTCCCCTTCCTGTGTGTTGACTCTGTTCTCAGATGTGCCCTCCCCTGGTAATTGCAGGATGGCTGCCAGTAGTTCCCAGGCCTGCCTTCTTCCACCTTCCTTTCAGCAAAAGAGCGTGAGAGTCTTCGTCCCCGCCATACCAGCCTTGTTTCATGTCATTGGCTCAGGCTGGGTCTTGTGCACATCCTGAACTTGCGGTGTGCCAGGGACAGGTGAAGCACTGACTTAAGCCCTAGCCCTGTGCTTCACCCCTGAACCCAGGCTGGAACCACCTCTGCCCTTAGCCGAGAATGGAGAGAAACGGAAGCATTGATTGCCAGGAAAAGGAAAGTGTCAGGCTTGAACTTGGCCTGGTCGAGAACCCGGGGCTGTATTCCCACCCGACACACCCAGAATTTATTCCATTGTGAGTCTAGCATCTGCTGCCAGGTTTTTAGCTGCACTGTGGACTCGGACACCAAATCTTGTCTCCCTGAGAACACTGTTCTTGCAAGGGTGGGTGGGATTTCAGGTGCACATTAGGACTTTGACTCTAACGTTAGGTATCTTCTTGGAGATTGCTATATGAGACTCTCGAACAGTAAGGCTGGAGAAGGACAGTTGGTGCAGTGGCACCCGCCAATTAGCCGTGTTATTCAGATAAACATGTTTTCATCTTTCTGGGTTCACAAAGCAGAGCGGGAAATGGTGCAGACTTCAGGGATTTTGGAGAAAGGCCTGGGATACATCTTGCCTTTGTAACTAAGCCTCAGGTTCCTCATCTATAAAATGGTAACCACCTCAGAGAGTTGTTGTGAGAAATGAAGGAAGTGACATGAGTCAAGCCCGGTGCCTGGGACATGGCCCATGGCAAGTGGCTATTGTTTCCGGATTTTTCAAATGATCAGGGCATACTGCCAGATACTCTCTCTGAAGTTTGTTTCACATTACTGTTCTGTAAATCTGTGAAAATCTTTCTCCCGCTGCCCATACCTACTCCGAGTTTGAAAGAGGCATCTTCAGTGAGGGTGAGCTGTTAGAAAGCTCTCGAACATCACGGCCCTCACAGAGGAGAGCACTTCCTAGTTGACTGAGTACTTTTGAATTCACTCTCCCATTTGATCCGTACAGCAGCCTGTGAAGAAGCAAAGCAGGAATCACAGTTCTCATTTCACAGAAAGGAAGCTTATCAGTGACTTGCCCATGGGCATAGGGCCGGAGAGTCGTGGGGCAAGGCCTGTGGTCGGGAGTCTTCTCAGCTACCCCCTGTCTGTTGTTGCATTCTGCTACTCCACGTGGACTCGCCTTTCTAATATAATTCATTGAATTAGTTAGATATCTCCAATGGTTTCCGATGGATCTGACTGGAGAGTCATATTGCATAGTTCCTCACCGTAAGAAGCCTTGAGCTCATTTAGTGCAAAAAATAAGATTGTCCTTTCACTTCTGTCTTTGTTCATTGGCCTGATTTATCAGGATTGAATTGCAAACCTTTCCTGCCATTAAAGCAAATTAGCTCAATTTGTGTAGTATGAAATAAGTCAAGTTTATAACGTTTCAAAGTTATAGTCAGTAGCTTCCTAATTAGAACCTGAAAAGCTTGCCTCACTGAGGTCCAAGTCATTTATCTTGGTAAAGGTAAATATTTCTCAGGAGGGTTGGACTCCTGTGAGAGAGAGCTAAATGCTAAATTCTTAATTTGTTAACACTTCCCTAGCCACATGCCTCCTAGTATTTACAATACTGGATAATAATTACGATGGCATTAATTATTCGAGAAAAATTGAGTGTGCCCAGCAGCCAACAGACTGTTGTTAGAACACTATTAATATTATCATGTAGATCTTTTGGATGAGCTGCTATTTCCAGGCATTTGAAAATGTGGACCAGATTCATTGAATGCATTATGCACAATAAATACGTGCTGCCTTCTTGTTTATCTGCGCATGAAAGGTTCACAGGAACCAGCAAAAGCAAGATCATCTGGGCAGGTGTACCTGTTGTTAGGTGGTTTTAGGATGAGTAACATCTAGTTGACTGAGGGCTGAGACTAAGCCAGAGTACTAGGCTCGTGATATACAAGGAACAGGCATTCTTTGAAGACCCACAAGGTCTTAGCCTAGACTTCTAGTCTAATGGTATGCAGGTGTCTCTGAAGACATCTCTTGCAGTAGAATACACAAAGCACCTGAGACCAGCACAGATGAATAACATGTTTTAGAGGTGTACCATACATAGGTGAGGCACATGAAGTGCACACGTCTGAAAGGTGCAGCTCAGTGAGTTTTTACATGTATACACCCATGTAACCACCGCCCAGATCCAGATACAGAACGTTCCCTTCACTCCATGCCCTTGCCAACCCCCACCCCCTCAGTCCCTCATCCAGGAAATGACTATTTTGATTTCTACCAGCATGAGTTAAGGTTCGCCTGTTCATGAGCTGTGTTATAAATGGGATCATACCGTATATGCTGTTGTGTGTTAGCTTACTTTCATGCACTCTAGTGCTCAAAGCACATGCTTTCTGCAGTCGGGGCTAGCTTGAGAACTCACCTGGATTAAAAAGAGTCTGAGAAACCTTGATTTATACTGGTGGGCAGAGTATATTCTGAGATGAGGGAGGTCCTGGCATCATCATGAAATGAAATAGCATAAAGGCGAGGGAAAGCATATAGTCGGCCCTCGTTCATCGCGGTTAATCAGTTCCAGACTCCGCGGCGATAAAGGAATTTCCCCGAAGTAGGATTCTTTGTTTATATACAGTCGTCCCTCGCCACTTCGCGCTTCGACTTTCACGGCTTCGGCTTCGCTCTATCGCGGTTTTTTCAAATATACAAATATAGTACAGTATAGTATTTGAAAAAACCAGGATAGAGCGAAGTCGCGAAAGTCGGAGCGCGAAGTGGCGAGGGACGACTGTACATCATCTAAGAAAGGATTTCCATGGAATTGGAATTGGACGTCTTTTCTTTACACCCCCCCCCCACTCCCACACCTTCCACGTGGACACTGCAGAGACCTGGCTACCTGTGTCTAACAGGTGTATCGTGTGTGGTTGATAACATTTGAATGAATGTATAATAGAGTCAGTGAATGTGTTAGCTTGTGTCCTGTATCAAGTATTTACTCATGATTTTGGAATAATACCCTTATATGTAATGCAAATGGTTGTAAAAGACCTTATAGAAAGAAATCTATTTCTTTGTTTTTTTTCTTTCTTTTTTTTTTTTTAATCCTCACTGGAGGATATTTTTCCATTTATCTTCAGATCGAGTGGGGGGTGTGGAGAGAACCATCAATGTGAGAGAGACACATCAATTGGTTGCCTCCTGCATGACCCTGACCAGGGCCAGGGACTGAACTGCAACCGAGGTACATGCCCTTGACCAGAATCGAACCCGAGACCCCTCTGTCCGCAGGACAATGCTCCCAACGGCTTAGCCAAACCGGCCAGGGTTTCTTTGTTTTTTTTTTTTTAAATTTTTAAAATATTTATTTATTTATTTTTTATCCTCACTCGAGGACATTTTTTTCATTTTTTGTTCAGATAGAGTGGGAGGGAGGGAGAGAGAGAGAAACATCGACATGAAAGGGACACATCGAGTGGCTGCCACCCGCATGACCAGCCAGGGCCGGAGACAAACTGCAACCGAGGTACATGCCCCTAGTGGGAACCGAACCCAGGTCTCTCTGGACCGCAGGCCAACGCTCTAACCGCTGAGCCAAACCGGCCAGGGCTCTTTGTTTTTTTTATTACTTATATTCCTTGTCTTATAAGTTCCCTCTTCTCTGGATATGGGTTCCCTGTCCCCCTCTCGTCCCCCCTCTCGTCCCCCCTCTCGTCCCCCCTCTCGTCCCCCCTCTCGTCCCCCCTCTCGTCCCCCCTCTCGTCCCCCCTCTCGTCCCCCCTCTCGTCCCCCCTCTCGTGCCCCCTCTCGTGCCCCCTCTCGTCCCCCCTCTCGTCCCCCCTCTCGTCCCCCCTCTCGTCCCCCCTCTCGTCCCCCCTCTCGTCCCCATTTCTTCCCCTTTCCCTCCTCTCCCCTGAATAAATCCTGAAGAACCACTCTCTATTTTGTCCAACTGTAGTCTTTTAATGTGGAAAAACTAGAGTTTTAGCTATGTTTGAAAGTATTTTTTAATAACGTTTAATAAATATCTATGCAACAACTTTGTTTCTTTCCAGAGGTCTTAGAACATTCTGCAAATGTTCTCAAATATACACAGCCATACCATACTAAATAATAATACTAAAAGGGAAGACTTGAGTTTGAATCACAAATATTTGAAGAGAAGTCTAGTTTTATTACTTTTAATTTTGAAGTCATTTATTTTCCTTATGGTTGATACTTTTTAGGTCCTAAGAAAGGTCACAAAGATATTCTGTTTTCTTCTAGAAGCTGTATAGTTTTACTTTCACATTTAGGTCTGTGGTCCCATTTTAAGTTATTTTTTTTCCTATGGTGTGAGGTAGGGGTCAAGTTTTATTTATTTTTTCTCCCAATGGATATCCAGTTTTTCCAGAAACATATGTTGAAAAGACTTTCCCACCTCCATTGAATTGCTTTGACACCTTTGTTGAAAATCAAGAGACCATGTAAATTTGGTTCCTTTATAGACATTCTTTTCTCTTTCATTGATCTATTTGTCTATCTTATGCCATTTCTACACTGTTTTGATTACTGAAGCATTATTGTTGTAAATCTTAAAATCAGGTAGTACAAGTTCTTCAAGTTTTGTTCCTCCCTTACCCTTCCACCCTCAAGACTCTATTGGGTCTTCTAAATTCTTTGCATTTTTATATAGGTTTTAGAGTTAACCTGCCAATTCCTATAAAACAGCTTTCTGGGATTTTGACTGAGATGAAATTGAATCTATAGGTCAATATGGGGAGAAGGACAGTTTAACAATGTTGCATCTTTCAATTGCTGAATATATAGCACCTTCATTTATTTAGAGCTTCTCCAGTTTCTCTCAGCAATGTTATTAGTATAGAAGTCTTACACATATTTTATTGAGTTTATCCCTAATATTTTGTTTTTTGCTGTTGTAAATGGAATTTAAAAAGAATCTTCCAGTTGTTAATTGTCATTATGTAGAAACATACTTGATTTTTATATATTGGTTTTGTACCTGTCACCTTGTCAGTCTTATTTATTAGTTCTAGTACTTGTTTTGAAGATTCTTTTTTTATGAATGAAATTATTCTGTGAATAAAAAAAGTTTTATTTATTGCTTTCCAGTATGTATGTATGTATGTATACATTGTTTTTCTTGCCTTAATGCATTGGCTAGGACTCCAGTACAGTGTTGACATGCAAGTGGTGAGAGTGGACATCCTTGTTTTATTCCTGAACTCAGAGGAAAAGTGTTTACTCTTTCATAGGCTACAATGTTAGGTTTTGCATAAATGTCCTTTATCAGTTGAGAAAGTTTCCTTCTGTTTCCAAGTTTGTTGAGTTTTTGTTATGAAAGGGTGTTGATTTTGTCAAATGCCTTTCTACATGTATTGAAGAAATCATATGTTTTTCTCCATTATTCTATTAATGTGGTAATTTCCATTGAATTTTGAATTTTAAATGAAATGTCATTTCCAGGATAGACACCACTTGGTCTTGATATAGTATCCTTTTTTAAATTGTTGGATTTAATTTTTAAATATTTTGTTAAGGATTTTTGCATGTGTATTCTTGAAGGATATTGTGTCTTAATGTGTGTGTGTGTGTGTGTGTGTGTGTAATGTTCTTTGTCTGGTTTTGTTATCAGGGTTATGCTGGCCTCATAAAATTAGGTACCAGTTACTCTGCTAGGACCAGAAGCAAAGTTCTAGTTTTTGTTGTTGTTTTTTACTTTTAAGTGCATAGAGTGATTGATGGCTTTTAGATATAAAGGTGGAATTGTTTTAATAATCAGCTAAGAATTTCTGCTTATTAATATATGAGATGTCTGTGGACTAGTATATTTGTTTTGTACGAAGTAATGCATTAAAGATGCTGGAAAATATTTTATCTTAAGTGGGATGAACAACTCAACCCTCCCTTTTGCTAAAATTTATATTTTATTAGAAAAATTTCTTTTATCACTGAGGGAATGAATTATTTATCTGATTGTCATTCCTATGTAATGTATGGAGCATTCAGTGAATAAGGTTTTATTGTGTGTTAATATACAAGTCTCATTTTTTCTCTCTACCCTCTTTTGGTTGTATTTCTCTCAAATAAAAGCTTATATCATAGTCAGCTAGTGTTTTTACCTGTTGAGTTATTTTGCATGAAGTTGGTCACATGGTCTCAGATAAAATAAAAACACTTTTTCATCTGTATTTATGGCATTATGGGTTGCCACTGTGGTTTGTTTTGAGGAGACTTTCTTTCAAAAGGAAGGATTATAAGTTCAGTCTAACACAGCAGTGGTTCGGCATAGAAGTGAGTTAGGAGAAAACAAACCGTCAATTTTGGCGAAGTAGAAATCTGTTAAATAAGCAGAGGTCAAGGGAATTGGAAGCAGCCGTGCCAGTTCCCATAGTGATAGTGCATCCAGGAGAAGGGCAGGGAAAAGGGAATTGTTATGGAAGTGTTCTGGGCATGGGAAGCACGCCAATTTCTGTACCTCTGTCTCCAGAATGACGTGTTTAGACACACACCCTACACAATGTATTCAGCAGTACTTACTGTGCTTCTCTTTAGCCCCTGCAATCAGTCTAGAGGATGGCACCTTGGGGGGATTTATGTCCCCGTGTGATTTAGAAGAGTCTTTTCCCCTATTTTCTTTCCAAGGGTCCAGGGAAGGTGTGTGAGTTATGGCTCCTATAAGCAGGAACCCACAACATTGCATGGAGCATCTGGTGACCTCTGATGGGCAGGTGTCTGCTCCTCTTGCTGCTGTCTGCAGCGTCTGGCCGAGTCACGGGATGCCGGTGGAGTGGCGTGCTTGTTCTCCGATGCCACGAGCCTGGCCCCCATGCTGCCTCCGGTGGCAGGCTCACGCGTTCCTCTGGGGGATCCTTTTAAAAGAGTCTTGGAACCATTTCCACATTTGCACACATTGTTCCCCCGGAATAAAATGTCCCTCCTTGCTCTCTGCCCATCCAGATCCTACTGATTCTTGAGGGCTTATTTCAAGTCCAGCCTCTTTCAAGAAGCCTTCCCTAACTAACTGCTCACGCCTCTTTTCCTTCCCCTTAGGATCGACTCTGTGCCTGTGTATGGTTTACTATAGCCTTAAGAATAAGGCATTTTGAATGGAATTTAGAAGACAAGGTTTATATCAGTAGATATAGTCCAGGTCTGAATTCAAAAAGTAACACAGAAGGGAGGCATTTTATTTATTTATTTACTTGACATTTACAGGTAGGGTTTAGTTATTTGGAGACAGGAGTAGAAAATGTTCGTATACTATACAGCGTGAAATGAAGTGTTTGTAACATGCCGAAAATTTAGGTTATAATGAGTGTCAGACCAGAGAATTTAGGCTAAAAGAAGCAAAGTTAAATTATTTGGCATGTTGATTTCTCTGGCTTGATGCCCCTGGATTATTATTGCCTTATTTCCTTTACTTTTAGACTCTGTGGTAAGATTTTTCTATAGAAGTACCTTCTTGTCACTCTTGAATTCTTTCCTCCACACCCACTGTGTTTGGATTTTTGAGGTATTTTTCTCCTTTGGTTTCTGTGCCTCAGTCTCTCTGCCAGATTTTTAGGGTACTGGTATCAGGGTCAGGCATCCCCAGGACCAGATCTCAGGCTGTGTAATCTTGAGCTAGTTAATGTCGCCGGTCTTCCTTTTAAAAGAAGGATGAAGCTTGCCTTGCAGGATGGTGGCAGAGTTTGAGACAATGTATGTCCCATGCTCGGCATATGGCAGGAGCTCTGACGGTAACCAGACAGGTCTCTGCTTGCTCTGTGGTGGGGGTTGCATTGTCCTTGCCCTCAGCAAGTGCTCTGCCATTGGGTTACTTACAGTAGGCGACCTTAATAGTGGCTAGCCGAGGTGAGGTCATCAGGCTCAGGTTTGTACGCTGAAGTTGGCTGAACTGTTGCAAAGGCATGTTTCGTGATGTTTACCCAGTTGCAGGTGTGACAGTAGGAAACACGAGTCCTGGGATAACACGATGCATTATGTAACACCTGGGAAGTAGTTAAGGCTTCAGAAAGTCAGTGGGTATCTTTGTGTCTTGCGTGGAGATCTGGGAATAAATAGGGCAGAGAGAATGTGGAGTGGACAGAGGATGCTTCCTGAGGACGTGGGATTTTAACCACAATAATAATTGCCACTTATGGAGCAGCTGCTCAGTTTAGGGCACTGTCCCCAGTAGTCACAACCACACTCCATAGGGCCAAAAAGTAAACTGAGGCGCCAAGCGGCTGTTTGGAGGTGGGTGTGTAAAATTCAGAGAGAAATGTAAAGTGGGAATTTCAGGGTAGGGGAAAAGAGTGACGAGATGAAACAGGATAACAAATTTTAATCACTTTTTGGTAATGCTAGAATTTTATCACATCTCTTTTTTTTTTTAAATCCTCACCTGAGGATATTTTTCCATTGATTTTTAGACAGAGGGGAAGGAAGGGACGGAGGGGGAGAGAGAGAGAGAGAGAGAGAAACATCAATGTGAGAGAGACATATCAATCAGTTGCCTCCCACATGACCCTGACTGGGGCTGGAGATCAAACCTGTAACCCAGGTACATGCCACTAACCGGGAATTGAACCCGTGACCCTTCTGTCCTCAGGCTGACGCTGTAACTGCTGAGCCAAACTGGCCAGGGCACTTCTCTTGATTTTTTTTAAGATAATCGACATTGGCTAGAGTTTGAGATGATGCTGTTGTCAAATTGACTTTTCCATGTACTTTTGCATTTGTTTGTTGCTTTTATACTTGTTCATTGAAAACCCTTTAAATTTGTTGGATTTTTATGTTCTTAAGTTTGTGGAGGCAGATACTCTTATAGCCAGGAAGAGTGTCGAGGCTCTGAGTGTGCTGAACGGAAGGCAGCAAGCTTGGGCCGCGGTCCCTTTCCTGCTGTCACCTGGCTGTGGGGCTTGGTGTCACATGGCGGAAGTGGAGGTGCTGTCCCTGGACGTCCAGCTCGGGAATCGGGCCCCGTGGCTTTTTCTCTGGACCCTTGGCTGAACTGCTAGGATTCTGGGGAGGCTTTTATTTTGGTGGCATTAGCAACAACCACACAGCCAGTGAGCCAGGACGGTCGAGATGCAGACCAAGAACTTGCCCTCTGACCCAGGCTCATTACGGGTCAGCCTCTTCTGCGGGCTGAGCCCTGTGACTTTGAGATGGCTCTCGGGGTTGTTCCTCTATCTGCGCTGCCCATCGTGTTTCCCTTTTTGTCTCGGCTTCAAAGAGGCTCAGAGCTAAATTTACGGCTTGATTATAGTTGTTGGGTTGGCCAAGGTTTTAAATATGTATTTGTTACTTTTTAATGTGATTTTTTCCCCTTATTTTTGTTTTGATACTCTTATTGTTTCTATGTGCTTTATTGCATATCACCTTAAATCATTTCGAGAAGTAGGTCAGGTGTACCTTTAAAAACCATTTCTGTGGAAGGAGGGCCATCAGACACATGGAAAACAGATTTGGGTGACTGGTTAAAAAAAAAGTTTGGGATAGATTTTGTATTTAAACTCTCATGTTATTTGCTTTCAAATAGTCTGTACAGCTCATTTTACTGTCCTCTCATGTGAAGTAAACACTAGGGAAAAGCTTTTCTTGATAAAGTTGATTTGTTTTCCTGATTATGCAAGTACTGGTGGGCCCTTCAGGTCCGCCCTTGTAGGCAGACCTGTGATTCCCTGAGGTTGTAGGGACCGCACCCCTTGCTCGCTCTTATGAGGCAGCTCCCCTGGGGTCCCAAGGCTGCTGGGGGCGGGCACCGAGCGCATACACCTGCTGGCCAGTCCTTGAGTGTGGAAGGTGAAGATTTGGGGCATAGTTACTAGGTGTCACTGCCCCCACCCCCCCAGCCTAGCTTTTAGAAGTAGCTTTCATACATTTGACAGACAGTTATTTGGCACCAGCTATAAGCTGGGCACTGAGACGGGTGCTGTATTTTTAAACACTTAATGAAATGATGACAGCAGAGTCGTTAGTGATTACCGATATGATAGAATCATCACAGGCAGTACGTTTCAGGGGAACAATATTGGAAAGACTCAGAGTGGCTCTTGAGGAGGAAATGAGGCCCCTGAAGAAACTGAGGATACTGGTCACCCTGGGACAACCAGGAGCAGCATTCCCTTTCCTGGGTTGTGCTCCGTGTGTGTGAGGGCCTCTTTGGACACTGCTTTATGGTAATTCCAGATATTTGGGTTTACAAAGAAAGTACATTGGGTTCCCTTAGCCCTGCGGTGTGGTCCCCAGAGATACCTGCCTTATTTGCAGAAGTTACGTAGTGAGTGGAGTATGTAGGCTGGCTACCCCCCCCCCCCCCCCCGTGACTATTCCTTTCCCTAATTCAACTGATTGCTTTTCTTTCAAATTGCTGGCTTAAGCTTTATTTTCTCTAATTTTATCTCCTCCAGCCTCGTGCATCCAGAGCATCCTTAGGGCCTGTGCTCATTCTGTCCCTTTCACTTCTCCTGTGTCCCCACCATGTCCCGAGGGGATAGGGACTGTATTTGCCTGATGTCTGTGTTTTTCTGGCACTGCTAGGTAGCTGGTGCTTTTCAACCCCGGGGAACCTCTCCTTTCCCTGTCCCCCTCGTCGTATGTCATTGACATAATTTGCTTCTTCCACAACCTGGTCTTGTTCCGTCTTTTCCCATCTCTCTCTGCCCACCCGTTCCTTTTAACCCTTGTCCTTCCCACCCCCATTCTGCCCTTTTTTTTTTTGCCTGTTTGCTGGATTTTCTTGCCTTTTGTCACATTTACATGCTCACTATTTCTTTTCACTCCAAGCATCTGTTCATCTAACTCATGAACTGCAGTTGATATAATTAAAATGTAATGTTTATTTTAATGTCAATGTCATTTCATGGACATATGAGTAAGAGACTTGGCGGTCAGTCCTGCCAGCTCCCCCGGGGACGTTTATTAAGCACCTTATCGGTTCTCGTGAGCTCTCTGTGTCTTTGCTCCGTGTACGTCTCTCTTTCTGCGTCTGGTCTTTCTCTCGGGCACCAGTCATTCATGTAGGCTGGCACCGTTTCCTCTCCACAAATCCCTGTTTGTAGGCACACACACACCTGGGAGGGTGAGGAGGAACAAAAACGTGTTCAGTCTCGAGGCTGCGTGCGAGAACCGGTAGAGAACGAGAATTTCATGCCCACATCTTTATTATCATTCTTGCTAACTTTTGGAACTTGGAGCCCGGGCACCCTCCCCTGAGTACATCGCTGATGCAAAGGGCGGGAGGCAGGAGCGCTGAGCCTTGCTCACCGGCCTGGGGTCCCAGGTGACCCCCTCCCCACATGACGCTAGAGAGCTCAGCCCCAGTGTGAGCGGAATGACTGGAAATAAAGGATCCAGTGTTAGAATAGGTTGCATAGCATTTGCTCGTCACTTCTGTTTAAAGGTAAATAAAAATCTGCCTTTGGCTTAGAATTCTAGCCTCCTGGCCGGTGGGTGAATATTGACCGACAGGCATTACCTCCCACGTGGAAAAGGCTGGCACGCAGGGCTGTACATTAGCGCTCCACGTTGGGTGGGTCACCTTCATACTTTCAGCTGAGTGGAATTAGGACACGTTTCTTTTGAAGTTATGAAAAGCAAGCAAGGATCCCCTTCTTCCCAGGCTAGCAGATAGTAAACTAATACTTGAAATCCGGTTTCGTCAGCCATACCTCAGAAGATTGTGATGTATCTTGGACCACATGTTTCTATTCCTTTTCTGGAAGCGAAAAACAACATTTTAGAGTTAGACAATTTGGTTAAGTCCGTAAGCTATCAAATGCAAAGAACATTGGATGACGTTTCTAGAATCTTGAGTGTTGGTGCAGAGATAGGCAAGTCCCTTCAGCTCCCAGGGCTCTGTTTTCCTTGGCTCTCTAAGGGGCATACAGACTCCTGCCTCACAGGTGATAGTGACAATCAAACGAGAAAGTTGTGTCAGGTACATGATATGCGTGCAATAGATGTTAGTAACTAACTGATAAGCTCATTGATAAGCCTGGTGAAGGCCTGGGTGGTCCTTTTGTTTTTGTTTGCTGGTTTTATTTTGTTTGTTAGAATGTGTGGCTGGACCTGAAATACCACATGTTGTTTGTGCTTCTGTGGACACTGGTGCTTTTAGGGTCTTAACTACATTGTTTCACGGACATTTTGAAAGAACTCATGGCTCCAAAAGAAAGACTGAAAAGTTTTGAATTTCCTTTTTTCTTTCTTTGCAAAAGATTTTGAGCTTAAGTCATGTAATTAATAACAGGGGAGGTTGAGAGTCAAAGCCTTTTCTCTTACATTGGTCATTTTTGAAGCCGACTTTGGCATGGGTTGAAGCAAATTCGTGTCTTCTTGACCATTCACTTTTTTTTTTTTAACTGAGAAAATAGATTCTATCGCTAATGAAATAATTGCAAACAGTCCTATTACCATATGGTGCTGATTTTTCACAGAAGCATTGTTGAAATGCGTGGGAACTATCAGGTTAAAAGACGTAAAAATAGCCAACACTCCATACAGTCTAGATGGTATCTCCAGACTAGAGGGTCCCAGTGGCATGAGAAACCTCTCGAGCAGGGGTCAGCGAACCGTGGCCCTCGGGCCAAATCCAGCCTGCTGCCTGTTCTTGCATGGCCTGTGAACTAAGGACAGGGTGTCACATTTTTAAATGGTTAACAAAAAATCGAAAGAATAATACTGTTTCGTGACATGTAAAAATTATATAAAATTCACATGTTCGTGTCTATCAGTAAGGTTTGTCGGAACACAGCCACTTGTTTACATATTGCCGGTGGCTGCTTTTGGAGACAGTGGCAAATTTCAGTAGTTGCCTAAAATGTTTCCTGGCTGGCATTTTACAGAAAAAGATCCAATCTCAAGTCTAGATGGTGAGGAATTTTAGTCCTACTATGTATTAATTTGTATATGGCTTCTTTTTTCACGTTCAGTTTTTTCTAATGTCTTTTTTTTTTTTTTTTTTTTTTTTGGTACGTGCCCTTAGTGGGAACCAAACCTGGGACTCTCTGGTCCGCAGGCCGAGGCTCCAACCGCTGAGCCAAACCGGCCAGGGCACGTTCAGTTTTTAATTTTAGTTAACTTTTATTTTGTGTGTGAAAAAACGTGTTAAGAACAACAAACAGGTCCCATTAATCCCACGACTCAGATCACCCTTTTTCCCCCTAATCCTCACCGAGGATATGTTCTTATTGATTTGAGGGAGGGAGAGAGAAAGAAACTAAAACATCGAGGTGAGAGAGAAACATCAGTCGGTTGATCAGCTGCCTCTCGTACACAACCCAACTGGGGATTGAACTTGAAATCTAGGTATGCACCCTGACCAGGAATCGAACTTGTGACCTTTTGGTGCATGAGTCGACGCTCCAACCACCCAGCCAAGGCAGAGATCACTCTTTTAAAAAACATTTTTGGTGATTAAAAGTGCTCATGGTAAAGATTTTTTCAAACAGTTTAAGAAAGGTGTGAAATAAAGTAAAAACCCATCCCTTATATTTTCTTCTATCCCAATTCCTCTACTCAAAGGTAACACTGTTCCTAATTTAATATTTAACATGGCAAATATTTTATGTGCTTATACTAGAATATATATGTATATCCTTTTTGAAAAGCTTTTCATAGCATGCTTAATTTTGCTAGTAAAATATGTCTTAATTATTTAACTTTTATGAAAAATTTCTAATGTGTACATCATGAGACAGAAAAATATAATGAACCCCATAAACCCATCATTCAGCTTCAAAACTTTTCAACTCATGGCCAAATCTTGTTTCCTCTGTGGAATCCAGTTCTCATATTACTTTGAACAAGTCCCAGGCACATCTCCTCTGCAAATATTTCTACATATCTTTAAAAGAGTGACTCTTAAAAAAACAATCACAAACCATTAACACATAAAAAACAACAACAACAGTAATTCCTTAATGTAAATTTGGGCAACGGGCATTAAAGTTGTCTTTTAAATGTCATAATTTCTTTTACTCGTTGACTCAGATTTGAATAAGGCGTACACAGAGGGAGTGGTTGTGTCCTTTGTCAGTTTTAATCTGTGACTTCCCTCTGTACCTTTTATTTTGTCCTTGTCCCTTAATTTTCAAAGAAAGGAGATTATTTCTCATGTGTGACATCCCTGTAGTATTGCTTGACACCTTCCCTTGTTCCCTGATTTGCTAGTTGAATCTAGAGGCTGGAGCACATTGACATTTTATTATTATTAGTTTTATTGTTATTATTATTATTATTTTATTTAGCTAGGCTACTTTACAGGTGATGTTGGGTCCTTCCCATAGGAGGCACAGTCTGGTTGTCTGTTTTTGGGATGTTAGCGCTTGGTGTTTGATGTGTACATCCAGTTATTCATTATGGGTTGTAAAATGTTGATACTCTAATTCTGTCATTCCTTTGCCATTTATCAGCTGAAGTATTGATTTCTCCCCATATTTACCAGTTTTGAAAGTATTGACTTAAGCTTATTAGCATTCTTTAACAGTGACTGGTTTGTTTTCTGGTCTTTGAAATGAAAAAAATTATGCATTTACTGAAGTTATTGTCCCCTTTTTGGTGAGCTGTGAGCCTTTCCAAGTTGGTCCCTGAACCCTTTTGATGTGAGCCTCATAGTCTTTGGTAGCTACCTTTCTATCTGGTGTGACAGGATGTTCAAGATGACATTTCTCACCCCAGATCTGGAGTCGGCCATTTCTCCAAGGAGTTGGTCCTGTTTCTTTTTAGGGGGAAATAGTATTTCAGGAGTACAATCTGGACTCAGAGGTGCAATCCATAAACAAACAAACATCTTTATATAGTAAAAAAAAAAAATAAATAAAACCCAGACATATAGAAAATGCATGAAACACAACACTTACATAGTCACCACCTAGGTCAAGAAAGAGCACATGGCAGAAGCTCAGAAGTACTCTAGTGGGTTCCTTTCTGACCCCAATCCTCTCCTCCTTCCCTTCAGTAACCACTCCCTCAACTTCTCTGGTAATCATTTCTTTCCTTTTCAAAAAAATCATTTATGTATATCATTTATATATACATCCCTAAACAATGTAGCTTGGCTTCCTGTTTTAGCATTTTATGCACATGGATGCTGCTGCATGGATTCTCGTATATCTTGCTGCTTTCATTCAACGTTGTAAGATTCACTCATATTTTCTTTTTCTTTGCAATATGATAGTCCATTGGATGAATAGACCACAATTTACCTATTTTACTACTAAAGTACATTTGAGTTGTTTCTGGTTTTGAGCTGTTAAAAATGCTGACTATCCTGATGCCTGTCTCCCGCTGCTGGTGTGCATGCATTTCTGAAGGGTATATGCAAAGGACTGGACTAGAGCTGCTGATTCAAAAGGTATGTGTATCATCTTTCCAAAGAGTTGTAGCAGTTAATACTTCACCAACAGCACGGGAGCGTTCTGAGTGTCCTGTCGCCTCACATCCTTGCTCACACCTGGAATTGTCAGACTTTTAACATCTCTGCCAAAATGTTGATTAGAAGCAGTATCTCACTGAGACTTTAGTTTGGTGTTTCCCTGATTACACATGAGGTTTGAAAAACTTTCAATATGTTTAATTGACTATTTGGACTTCTTCCTTTGTGAAGTTTCCGTTTGAATCTTTGGCTCATTTTCCCATTGAATTGTCTTTTACTGACTTGTAGGCGTTTTTATATGTATTGGACACAGGTTCTCCTTGGTTGTGTATATCTTCTCCCATTCCATGGCTCATCTTTTCACTCCCTTTATGGTGCCTTTTCATTAACACGAGTCCTTGTGCTTTTTATGTTTTGGTCTAGGAAATGTTCCTCAACCCTGAGATAGGCTAAAACATATAATAAAGATATAAAATATTACATAGTAAAATTACATAGTAAGATCTGATCTTTATAGCTTTTTTCCTTTCTATGCACATTCCCTTTTTAAAAACTACACAAAAAGAATAATACTGTCACATTGTCCTGTACCTTCCTTTTTCACATAATATTTTGGAGATATTTCCACATCATCCATATGTTGATCGACTTTTATTTTTTAAAAATCAATTTTTTTTATTGTTGAAAGTATTATACATGTCCCCCTTTCTTCCCCAGTGACCCCCCTCCTCTCCACTCCCACCCCCTCCTGCTTACCCTAACCTAATGTCTGTGTCCATTGGTTGTGCATATATGCATGTAAGTTCTTTGGTTTGTCTCTTCCTGCTCCTTCCACCCCCCATCCCTCTGAGGTTTGTTAGTCTGTTCCCTACTTCCATGACTCTGGATCTATTTTGGTCGACAGCTTATTTGGTTCATGATGTTCCATAAATAAATGAGATCATGTGGTACTTGTCTTTCCTTGACTGGCTTATTTCACTCAGCATAATACTGTCCAGGTCCCTTCATGTCGTCTCAAAGGTTAAGAGATCTTTCTTTCTTACAGCTGCATAGTACTTCATTGTGTAAATGTACCACAGCTTTTTGTTTAATCCTCACCCGAGGATACTTTTCCATTGCTTTTTAGATAGAGTGGAGGGGGAGAGAGAGAGAAACATTGATGTGAGAGAGACATATCAACTAACTGCCTCCTGCATGACCCCCACGGGGCCAGGGATCAAATCTGAAACCCAGGCACATGCTGTTGACTGGGAATCAAACCTGAGACCCTTCGGTCTGGGGGCTGACGCTCCAACTGTTGAGCCAAACCGGCCAGGGCCACCACAGCATTTTTACCCACTCATCTACTGATGGGCACTTGGGCTATTTCCAGATCTTAGCTATTGTAAATAGTGCTGCTATGAACATAGGGGTGCATATATTCTTTGATTGGTGTTTCAGTCTTCTTAGGATATATTCTGAGAAGTGAGATCACTGGGTCAAATGGCAGTTCCATTTTTAATTTTTTGAGGAAACACCATAGTGTTTTCCATAGTGGCTGCCCCAGTCTGCATTCCCACCAACAGTGCACTAGAGTCTCCTTTTCTCCGCATCCTCACCAGCACTTGTTTGAGGATTTGTTGATGGCCGCCATTCTAGCAGGTGTGAGGTGATATCTCATAGTCGTTTTTTGTTGCTTTTTTTTTTTTGCATTTATCTTCAGATAGAGTGAGAGGGAGAGTGGGAGGGAGAGAGAGAGAAACATCGATGTGAGAGAGGCACATCGAGTGGTTGCCACCCACACGACCCCAGCTGGGGCCGGGGACAAACTGCAACTGAGGTACATGCCCTTAGTGGGAACTGAACCCGGGACTCTCCGGTCCGCAGGCTGACGCTCTAACCACTGAGCCAAACTGGCCAGGGCTCATAGTCGTTTTAATTTGTATCTCTTTGATGGTTAGAGCTGTTGAGCATTTTTTCATGTCTCTTGGTCATTTGTATGTCCTGTTTGGAGAAGTGCCTATTCAGGTCTTTTGGAGTATTTGTTCTAGATCTGTGAAATATGCCACTTTTTCATTGAATTGTTTATCTTCCTATTGTTTAGTTGTATGAGTACTCTATATATTTTGGATATTAACCCCTTATCCGATGTATCATTGACAAATATGTTCTCCTAAAGAGTGGGATCCCTTTTAATTTTGATGCTGGTTTCTTTTGCTGTGCAGAAGCTTTTTAGTTTGATGTAGTCCTATTTATTAATTTTTTCCTTTGTTTCTTAGCTCTAGGCTATGCATTGGTGAAAATTCCGCTATGTATGATGTCTGAGATTTTCCTGCCTACATTTTCTTTTAGGATTCTTATGGTTTCATGAGTTACATTTAAGTCTTTTATCCATTTTGAGTTTTTTCTTGTGTATGGTGTAAGTTGGTGGCGTAGTTTCATTTTTTTTTTGCATGTAGCTGTCCAGTTTTCCCAGTGCCTTTTATTGAAGAGACTGTCTTTTCTCCATTGTATGCTCTTGCCTCCCTTGTCAAATATTAATTGTGCATATTGTCTTGGGTTGATATCTGGGTTCTCTGTTCTGTTCCATTGATCTATATTCCTTTTCTTGTGCCAGTACCAGGCTGTTTTGATTACTTAATGATGGCTTTGTAGCATAACTTGATATCTGGTATTGTGATCCTTCCCACTTTGCTCTTCTTTTTCAAGATTGCTGTGGCTATTTGAGGTCTTCTGTGGTTCCATATAAACTTTTGGAGTATTTGTTCTAGATTTGTGAAATATGCCACTAGTACTTTAATAGGGATTGCATTGAATCTGTAGATTGTGTTAGGAATTATGGACATTTTAGTGATGTTGATTTTTCCAATCCATGAACATGGTATATGTTTCCATTTTTTAAATATCTTCCTCAATTTCTTTTTTCAATGTCCTGTAGTTTTCTGAGAACAGGTCTTTTACCTCCTTGGTTAAGTTTATTCCTAGGTGTTTTTGTTGTTGTTGCAGTGGTAAATGGGATTGTTTTTTTTAGTTTCCCTTTCTGAGGGTTCATTATTGGTGTATAAGAAAGCCATCTGCTGATCTTTTATTTCCAGTTTTATTTTCTATTAAAATGGTGGTGCAAAATACTTGTGTGTGGTCTTGGCATAATTTTGTGAGTATATCTGTAAAGCAAATTCTAAACAGTAAAATTTCTGGGTCTAACAATTTGGTTGTTTTAAATAGTAATAGAGATTACTATTTGCTCTCAGCGAATACATATAGAATAGTCAGTAGTTCCTACAGTCTAAATTAGAAGGTCCAACTGGCCACATCCAGAGAAATTATCTGGATGTGAGGTACTTTTTAGACCCAATCTGTATTAATTGCAATATGGTTATTTTTTAAAAAGATTGACATCTAACATTCTCCATGTTTCAAAGGAAGAAATTGCTAATTTAGCCATATTATAGTTTGGAGCAAATTTTATGGGAGAGTCTGTGCTTGTGTGGAGTACATATCATGGGGACAGGGAAGCAAGAGAATGCTTAACTTATAAAACCACAGAGAAGCCTCTCCTGATGACTGTGATGTACACTGTGACAACTGACTTCAGAGTTCGGGGGATCCTGAGTAACCATCCTCCCCAAAGCAGGGACTCTCACCAGCCTTTTGGATCTTAGATTCTATTCAAATTGAAATGTTTTTCCCTCTTTTGTTTTAGTAACTCTTGAGTATTACAGCCTTTTCAAACATTTCCTGCGCACCTAACTGTGTTCTGGGGAATAGTAGATTCTGTGGGGAAAGTGAAGATTTACTGTTTGTCTTCAAGCAGATTGTCAGTGCCTAGCGGAATTTTGGTAGTATATTATTTGTATGATGGACTTTTACCATTAATTGGGTATTACTCCTTTCAGGGCATCATTTGAATCAGAGTAGCTGAGCCAGTCGCAAAGACTATGTATTATATGATTCCATTAATGTTAAAGCCCAGAATAAAGAAATGTATAGAGATAGAAAGTAGTGGCTGCTTAGGGCTGAGGGAGGAGGCTGGCGAGATAGGGAGGTGACAGCTATAGGGTGCAAGGTTTCTTTCTGAGGCGATGACAGTATTCTAAAATTGACTGTGGTGATGGTTGCACATCTCTGTGAATCTATTGAAAACCATGGAATTGTACACTTCAAATGGGTGAATTGTATGGTATCTGATTACATCTCAATGATGCCGCTAAAAATTGTAGAAAAAAAAAATCAATGCAGCTGTTTTTCCTCAGCTGGCTCAGTGAGGCTTTCCCTGAAAGGGCATTGGTTTGTTTTAAAGAATGGATGATACAGAGTTCCCAGGTCTGGAGGAAGGGTCCTAAAACACATGCCAGCTTGATGGAAGCGAAATAGCCAGTTGACTTACCGACAGACAGGAAAGGGGTGGTGTGAAGGTGGTTTCCTTCACTGTGAGTCAGCGCTGTTCAGAGCCTCTTTAAAGAAAGGATCAACATTATTCTTTTCAGGGCAAAACCCCAAAACAAGGCACTCCCCACAAATCAAACCCCCAATGTAACTCAAAGCTGTGTAACTTCTCTGAATTTGTAATTAATGCTGGTTGTAAATGGTACTTTCCCTCACCCCCGTTTCTGAGGAAACCTTTTCTGATGCCGGGCTGAGGAGAGGGATGAAGAGTGTCAGTGTGTACAGTGAAGTTAGTATTTGTCCTTTCCTCAAATGTGCAGGGTTCAGGGCCCTCTCTTGGGGAGGTGTATGGTGTATACTCAGGAATCAGTTTGTATTTACTGAGTTCTTAATGCCTGCCTGTCCTTGTGTAAGACACTGTCATTACCCAGGAATATAGCCCCTGATCAAGACGAACATGTGAATAGTAGTTATTATTCTAATAATAAATGACACATATTGATTGTTTACTATGTGCTAGGCCTATACATTTTAAAGTTGTTACAAAAGCCCATCAGTAGATGAGTGGATAAAAAAGTTGTGGTACATTTACACAACGGATACTACGTGGCTTACTAAAGAAGGAAATCTTACCTTTTGTGACAGCATGGATGGACACCTAACCTCTCAATCTCAGTCATGGATGCAGAGCATTATGCTAAGTGAAATGAGACAGTCAGAGAAAGACCAGTACCATATGATCTCACTTATTGTGGAATCTAATGAGCAGAATGAACTGACGGACAAAGTAGAAACAAGGAACGGATACATGGACCAGACTGACAGCTGTCAGAGGGGAGGGGGAGGGGGCTGAATGAAAGGTGAAGGGATTGGCCAAAGAACGTGTGTGCATAACCCACAGACAGTGTGGTGATGGCCAGAGCTGGGGGTGCTGGGTGGAGGTGGGTAATGGGGGACATCTGCAATAGTGTCAACAATAAAAAAGCAAGAACAAATATCCATCCAAAAAATTAAAATAAATGCAGGAGAAAACTCTGACTGGAAGAGGCGTCATTATCTTGTTCAGCTTTCCCAGCCCCAGAGGTGGAGCCACTTGTTACCAGGTGAGGAGACTGAGGTGCAGAGAGGTTAGGTGTCTTGCCCCACGGCACATGGCCAGTGAGTGGTAGATTCACACCCAGATCTGTCCAGCACCAGAGTCTGAGTTTTTTCCTGTTGGGAAAGGGGTCATGCAATTGATAACTTTTTTTTTTTTTTTAATCCTCACCTGAGGACATCTTTCCACCTTTTGTTCAGATAGAGTGGGAGGGAGAGAGAGGAAGAGAGAGAGAAAGAGAGAGAGAGAGAAAGAGAGAAACATCGATGTGAGAGAGACACATCGAGTGGCTGCCTCCCACATGACCCAACTGGGGTGGGGACAAACTGCAACTGAAGTACGTGCCCTTAGCGGGAACCGAACCCGAGTCTCTGTGTACCGCAGGCCGACGCGCTAAACGCTGAGCCAAACTGGCCAGGGCGATAACATTTTTATTATACAAATAATACAAATTAAAAGGCGAGGATAAAGAACAAAGAAGAAAATTGGTCACCCCTAACTCTACCAGGTACACGGCTGTCTTTCATGTTTCCATGTATTTCCTTCTAGTGTTTTTATGTCCTCTGATTTATTTTTAAATCTACCAACCTCTGTTAGCCCGTCAGTGAAGGCCGTTGCTAATTCATTAAAGGACCTTGGGACTGAGGACATACAGGTCATAAATCAGGATGTTTCATGGGCTGAGGGCAGGGGCAGGACACAGCTCTGACAAGTTCATACCATGATCCAGCTCAGGGGAGGCCTTACTTGTCCCAAAGTGTCGCCTCAATTTCTCCCTACTCTGCCAACTGTACCGACTCTCTCTCTCGTGAAACATTTGAAGGAAAAGATAAAGGGGCAGACATTCTGCAGCATGAACGCTTATAGCAAGTGTGTGGTATGACATGGAAAAGCGCAGGCTAATAATAACTGCTTTGGGTCTCCTAGACGAGTGAGGTGGGTGGTGGGGGTAGGGCCTGGCTGGAGGCTTCTTGAGACAGATGGGGCTGGGCTGGCTCTCAGCCAGGTGAAAACCTGCAAATCCGAGCAAGAAAGTTCCATGTACTATGAAAAGGTCGTGAGAACCTCCAGTGCTGGGAGGATCTGGGCGAGGGAAAATCAGATGGGACTTTACCCGGTGAGTCATCAGTCATTTGCCTGGTGATGGGTGGGGGTCACCTGCTTCCATTGGGTGAAGGGGGGTGTTAGTGCTTCTTCTTTGAACTAATATCAAAAGAAGGGCTGCATTTGTGATCCGAGCTGCGGCTCACACGTGCTCGGCACGTCTAGATGTAGAGGTTGGAGCAGTGGGGGTTGGAGGGCAGTGAGCTGTGCTGGTGAAAGGCTCAGGTCCTGGTGCTCGGCAGCAGCACAGTTCTGAGCCCAGCGGTGCTACTTTCTAGCCATGTGACCTAGCTCTCATTTGTAGAATGTGGGGCCCCCCACACCACCTGCCTCCTAGGCTCCCCGGTCGTTGGGAGAGTTAAAGGAGATAAGGCACAAAAAGCCCTTAGCACAATGGAAGTGCTCAATAAAGATAGAGCTCGCTCTGGTCAGTTTGGCCAGCGGTTAGAGTGTGGGCCGGCGGACCAGAGTCCCGGGTTTGGTTCCCGCTAAGGGCACGTACCTCAGTTGCAGTTTGTCCCCGGCCCCAGTTGGGGTCGTGTGGGTGGCAGCCACTCGATGTGTCTCTTTTGCGTCGATGTTTCTCTCTCTTCCTCCCTCTCCCCCTCCCACTCTATATGAAGATAAATGCAGAAATGTCCTCTGGTGAGGATAAAAAAAAAAGAGAAGAGCTCATGTTTTAACATTCCAGAGAAGGGGAGTGATGGCTATTAAGGTTGGACAACTCTGGATTCTTCTCTTTGTGTCTACAAAGAAAACAAGTCACTTTAATGGTTTGGGCCTCAGTTTCCTCAACAGTGAGATCATGAGTGGTTCTGAATGATCTCTTAGAGTCTACCCATGGCTGTAATTCTACGACTCCATAGCTTTTCTTATTTTTATTATTTTTTTACCTATACATAGTGACACATATTTTTTTCTTGTGATAACTTCTTAGATCGATCTCAGCCACTTTCAAATATGAAATATAGTATTATCAACTATAGTCACCCTGCTGTAAGTGACATCCCATGACTAATTTTGTAGACCCCACATAGGATTCTGTAGTTGTAGAGAGCGTCTCATTGCATACAAAGTACTTTTCGGAGTATTGCCTGGTTTGAGTCTCCGCAGGACGTTGACAGGGCTCTGACTGTTCTGCCGTCTTCCCCGATGAGGACGCTTACAGACATTCCAGGACTTGCCTTCCCCAGGCCTCGGCGCTCGTGGGGGCATATTCTAGAAAACGAAGGCTAAGTTCCCTTTAAAATGAACGTGTGAAATACAGATGCACCTCGATTGGGCTTTTGCCCTTGTCTTGGAACTGAGTTTGAAAGGGGTTCTTGGGGGAGCTGGGTGAGGATTTCAGGAGAGCTGGTTTCCCGGGAGCTTCAGGCTAGGACTGGCCTCGTAGAGGAGTAATCCCAGGGCTTCTGACAAGTGGAAAAGGTCATGGTGTTCTTCGTTATTTATAAATGCAAAGCAACTTGGGGTTCAAGGAAAAACCTTAGGGCTTGTAAAGACTGACCTCAAAATCCCTGGTTGTTATTTAAAAAATTTGTTTGATGCAATTAGCCAGATCTAGACAGTTTCTTATTCTAAAAGCAGCTGGGATTCAGGGCCCAGGATCGAGCAGCGCTGGGCAGCGGTGGGGAGGAGGCCCTCAGGCACAGGGGGAGGGCCGGATTGCTTCTATTGTGTGTCCTGGTGTAATTCTTTTTGTGTGTGTCCTCTGTGGTTTATCACTTTCCACTTCACGCACCCTTCTTGTAAAGCAATTACGGAAGCAGGGAAAAATAGACAGCAGCAGTGGGAATCGGTGCCTGTTAGAACGGACTAACCGATGCCAGCTGGGCTTCAGCTGGGCGCAGGTGAGGAGTGTGAAAGGATGGGGAAGGGAGCCTCTCAGAGGCATGACAGTGCTCACCAGGGGTCACACATATTGCATAGAACTCCAGCACCCGAGTTCCTTCTAAGCTGCTTACTGGCTGCACGAGGACCGTGGCTGCGGTGGTGGCCGCAGCAGCCGAGCTTGTAATTTAGATGTTACCACTGCTCAACCGTGAAAGGTCAGCCCTGCTCTGTCGTAGTGCTGGGAGGGAGATGTGGGCCCCGAGGGACTGGCTGCTGGATTTGGAGTCTGATCCCAGGAACCCACAGAGTGGTGCTTGGACCCTCACCTCAGTGGGTTAGAATTTGGAGTGGGAGTTCCCCGAAGCAAACAGTTTGTACCTTTATGTATAGGCACTGGGTATATAGCTGTTCAGTGGTCAGGTTTCAGAGGAATCTCTGTCCTTGGTTTTGTTATTTTTGAATGGCTTTTTGGTTTAGGCTTTGGGTGACCAACTGCTCAGAACCATAATTTAGCCCTTGTGAGACCATGAAAGCCAGGATTTGGCTAGCCGGGAGGAGGAGCCAACTCGAAACAGAGCCCGCTTCTTTTATGATTGGGCATGTCTTCTGCATTTATTTTTGCCCCGGTCTCCTACTCCAAGCCACACCCCCACGTCTTGAATGCTGAAAGTTTTGTTATAGGGCTCAGCTCTCCAGCCTAGCCCCTCAGCATGATTATCACTAAGTACACTGTATCATACAAAGACACAGCAAAGTACAGCAGGCCCTTGAATAGTGTCATCCTTTCGTTCACTGTCCTTGTTCTGTTACCATGTTGATGAGATGCTGTAGGAACTTAACTCTTGTTTATATCAATCAGCCCAATGTAAGTTTGGTTTCATTATACATCATTTCACTTAAAGTTGAATCTGTCGATGACATTAAATGAGGACTTACTGCAAATGGATAGAAAACAGTCCTGCTTCTCAACAGCGGGCAAGTTATGGCTCAATGATTCTGACTTTTTAAAAATTTATTTTCATGGTAGGGTAATAATACCAATATACAGCATGGTTATGAAGAAACACATGCAAAAGCTATTCAAATGATGAAACATAAATATAAAATGGCGTTCTCTTTTTTATTTTTATGATTAAAATTTTTTTCTTTATTGACTTTACCTTTATTATTATTTTTATTTAATTAATTTTTGTTACAGATGTTTCTCTTTTTTCCCCCATTGAGACCCTCTTCCCATTCCCCACCCCCAGCATTGTTGTCTATGTCCATTGGTTATGCTTATATGCATAAATTCTTTGGTTTCTCTTTCCTACCCCCCCCCCAACTCCCTCCTCTGAGGTTTGTCACTCTGAACCCTACTTCTATGTCTCTGGGTCTATTTTGTTCATCAGCTTTTTTTTTGCTCATTATATTCCACAAATAAGTAAGATCATGTGATATTTGTCTTTCTCTGACTGGCTTATTTTGCTTAGCATAATACTCTCCAGGGCCCTCCATGTCGTCTCAAAGGATAAGAGATCTTTCTTACAGCTGCATAGTACTCCATTGTGTATATGCACCACAGCTTTTTTATTCACTCATCTACTGATGGACACTTGGGCTACTTCCAGATCTTAGCAATTGTAAATAGTGCTGCTATGAACATGGGAGTACATATATTCTTTCTGATTGGTGTTTCAGGCTTCTTAGGATATATTTCTAGAAGTGGGATCACTAGGTCAAATGGCAGTTCCATTTTTAATTTTTTGAGGAAACACCATCCTGTTTACCATAGTGGCTGCACCAGTCTGCATGCCCACCAGGAGTGTACTAGAGTCCCCTTTTCTCCACACCCTTGCCAGCAGTTGTTGTTGGATGATTTGTAGATGGCAGCCATTCTGGCAGGTGTGAGGTGATACCTCATAGTCGTTTTAATTTGCATCTCTCTGATGATTAGTAACGTTCATATGTCTCTTGGCCATTTGTATGTCCTGTTTGGAGAGGTGTCTATTTAGGTCCTCTTCCCATTTTTTAATTGGATTCTTTGTCTTCCTTTTGTTGACTTGTATGAGGACTCTATCTGTTTTGGAAATTAACCCCTTATTTGATGTATCATTGGCAATTATGTTCTCCCATATAGTGGGTTCTCTTTCCATTTTGATGCTGGTTTCTTTTGCTGTGCAGAAGCTTTTTAGTTTGATGTAGTCCCATTTATTAATTTTTTCCTTTGTTTCTCTTGCTTTAGGCATTTTATCAGTGAAAATTCTGCGTGTGATGTCTGAAATTTTTTTGCCTACATTTTCTTCTAGGATTTTTATGTATTCACGAGTCACATTTGTCTTTTATCCATTTTGAGTTTATTCTTGTGTATGGTGTAAGTTGGTGGTCTAGTTTCATTTTTTTGCATGTAGCTGTCCAATTTTTGACATTTTCCTTTTTTTTAATGAAAAAAAATTTTAATTGAATGTATTGGGGTGACATTGGTTAACAAAATTATATAGGTTTCAGGTGTATAATTTGATCCCATCAACAGTCTGGTGTAAGAAAGGGGCAGGAATTGTTTCTTTCCACACCATTTTACAAATGAGGGAACCGAGGCTCCAGATGTTGAGTGACTCATCCAGGGTTATTCACATAATCACTAGGTGTCCTGGGTCTTAGTCCAGCGCTCTTGTCAGCACTGTGCACTGAGTGCAAAGAATTAAGGATCATTGGTCATGGAGCTCCACCAGCCTGCCTGCCCCCATCCATTTGCCTAGTAGCTGTTGACAGAGGGCAGCTGGCAACCAGGCCTTGTGCTTGGGTCAGAGATGTCATTAGCAAGGGAAATGTGTCTCTTGTAGGGGAGGCAGACTTTAATAATTACAGTGTCAGTTGGTCTTCTTTCTTTTAGTGTCATGTGGATGTGCCAGGGTGGGGTGGGGGTGGGGGTTGATGCAGGAAAGAGGTGCCTCAGGTTGAGGAGGATTAGCCCAGATTTCACAGATGGGGGTGTGGAAGGGAGGCCTGAGCTCATTCAGTTGTGAAAGTTTTTTTCCTTCCCATCACAGAACAGAGGGGGTGTGCAGTTTTCTCCGTGCTTTGGTTTTCTGCTTCCTCTTTTGGTCCTCTGATTCATTCTGCCTATGTCTTGTCTTTGATCTTCCTCTTTGTACCTTTCTCTCCTGAAAGGTGATTTGGCGAAATGGCTAGAAATAACCATATTAAATACACTAGCTCTATGACTCGGTTGATGGTGCTCGAAGTAATTGAAGAAGAAAACACACCTTGGCTGTGTCCCTTCACAGGTTGTATCCCTCCAGAGGGCTGAAGCTGAATTTCATCTGTTGTAAGCAACAAAGCTTTTCTTTATTTTGTGAAGTCCATTTTGGAAGAAAATTCTCGAAATGTATTCTGCACACCCTGCCTACTTAAGCAGGCCGCTGGGAACCTAGCCTGACGCCTCTTCCATCACGCGGGGTCACTGTGAGGAACGGGGAAGGCTCTGCTGTGCGGAGAGGGATGCCTTCGGGTTGTTTGCCTACAGTGCATGGCTCCAGGGCCCCCTAGTTTCCAATTCTTGTATCTGCCCCCACCCTCACTCATTTCCCCTATGTTAGGTGTTACTTTTGCTTGCAATTTCTCTCTCCTAATTGGGGTGTTCAGGAACAACATCTGTCAGAGGTGTTTTACATGCGCCCCCTTTGATGTGCACACAGCTCTGAGAGCAGGTGCCCGCTCTCATCTTTATTTCATAGAGGAGGGACCTGGGCAGCAGAGGCCACCACAGAGCCGCCTTGCCTGGAATGTAGGGAATAATCCCGTGGGCATTGATGAGGGCTCCTGTTGCACTTACTTGTTAAGCATCATTAATTAAAAATAATTGGTGATGCGGGGGTGTCAAGCAGTAATAGTAAGAGAGTTTGAATAATATTCTTAAATAGTCTTGTATTTGCAGGGCTTCATAAATTTCTGTGCTGTTTTAGAACACAGGGCTTTAGGAACGACACAAACAATCCGTAAATTAAATTAAAATGCAAATGCGGTCTTCACTGCTGCCCAGAGGATGGCCGGGCACAGTAGTCATTTTCTGTTTGTCCCAGGTACTGATGTCACAATAATCTGTGTCCAGTTATGGAGTCTGATTGTCCTAAACTCGAGTGTGCTTTCACTTAAACCCACTGACAGTGCTCTGTCGGATGGAAATGGCCACACACTGCGCTCGGATTTGTACGCAACCTGGAAACCCATAGCGAGCCCAGCTCCAGGGGACCAGGCACTGGCCTTGGCTCCTCCTATGTGTCAACCTGTGGGGCCCTGAGCAGAATGATGACATTTTGGGGTCTCGAGCTCCTCAACGTTAAAATGAGGAAGTAAGGAATCTGGTGGGATTTCTATTCTGGAACATTCTATGAAGAGTCTCTATTCTATCCAAAATGATTGCGACCAGAGACACAGGTTTACAGGTACTTGTTCTAACGAGGGCTGTGATAAGCAGTGGTGTTTAAATGTAAACCACTAACATAAAATTCTTTAAAAGTTGATTCTTTGAAGGGTATTACACTTGCCCTTGGACTCTATTTAAGAAAAAGTTCTTCACTGGCTTGTCAAGCATTTTCTTTTTAATGTTTTAATTGGTTTTTGAGAGAGAGAGAGACATTGATCGGCTGCCTCCTGCACGCCCCCTGCTGGGGATCAGATCTGCAACCTGGGCATGTGCCCTGACCGGAATTGAACTGGGACCTCTCAGTCCATGGGACAGCGCTCAATCCACTGAGCCATACCGACTGGGCAAGCATTTTCTTCATAGATAGCACAAAAGTGGTTTTCAGACCTGTTTCAGATTAATTTAGTATAAATTCTAAATTGCTATACTTGGGGGGGGGGAGCTTACAATCATAAATACACGGAACAGTTTATTCTTGCACTAATCATAACCTGCATGTCTTTTTCCACGCGGACAACTGTAAACCTACTTTTGCCAATCCCTGTATTTTCTATTAATGATGTTCTTGAACTCTGTGCACCCTGACCCTTTAACTTCGAGTAACTTAGCATGGGCAGCAGTCTTCTTCCCTTCAAATACTCAAAGGGTTACTTTTTCCTCCTGAGCAGTTCTGCTTCTCCAATGGGATGGGCGTGGAATAACGTTAAAGCAGAGGAGGCCTCAGCTGGATGCACAGACGGCTGAAAGCCCCCGCCTGTGCTCGAACCTCCGCAGGGCCTCTGCGGGAGGACGCGGGGTGTGGTGCTGACCTGTTACCATGGTCTCCCATAAAAAAGAGTTCTGATTGGCCAGTTGGAGGGCCAACTGGAGGGGGGGAGAGCCAGGAATGCCCTTCTAGGGGTGCTGGTGGGGGCGGTGGGAGCAGGAGGTGGGCTGGCCTTCCAGATTTCTTTCTGCACATGGGGGCTATTGTCCTGAGTTGGTGAGGTACAGGCCGTGCAGGGAAGCAGGCAAGCTCTCTGTGCTGTTAACATTCCCTGATTGCCAAGATGTTCAAGAGCAGTGAGTGGTGGTGCTAAGTTACCCTGGAACGGTGGTGCAGGATGCACAGAAGGGGTTGCTCCCTTCACCCCAGGTCCAGGCTCTGTCTCCGAGGTGGCTGACTCTCCCACTCAGCTTTCCTGGACTCTTAACGAACTCTCAGGCTTTCTTCCCTGACGGGGTGAGGCAACCCTGTGGCCTGCTCACTGCCGGTTTCTTGTTGGAAAAGATGTTTATTTCATGGATTGTGTTGAAGATTCTCTGTGGATATGCAACATGGGTTTAAAAGGTTTGGTAAATTTTCATTTGTTCTTTGAGATGGGTGGTTCTGTAGTCTTTGCAGTCAGTCACTGCAGACTTTTACGAGTCTGTTGATGTCTTCATTTTATTGCTTCTTGTCTGTGGAGAAACACATGAGCAGTCTCCAGACCCCTGTGACCCTAACCTGCTTGAGAAGTAGTGAAAGAAACTGTTTGAGGGAAAATATGGATTTTTGAGTTATGCATATTTTAATAAGGGGGGAGAGAGAGACAGACCAGAGTGTTTTCTACTTACATGAGTAATTATATCCTTAATTTGAGCATGGAAGTATAGCCTAAAATGTGTTTTGTCAGCTCCCTATAAAATAAATAAATTACAGTGATGATATCATTTCGTTTAAAAGTTTTGAATAGGTATCAAGGCAGAGTGATTAGGGTCTAATTGTTTGCCAAATTTTCTTTAAGCTACATTTTTTTGGGGGGGATTTCTATGCCAAAAAACATCTTAAACTGATGAACTTGTAGTTCTCCTCACTTATTCTGGCTGGTTTTTAATTAGACGACTGTTTCATCGTTGAGGGAATACATATTGTTGGGCCTAAGCCCCAGGGTGCCAGATTTCAATCCCAGAAAAAAAATGTCATCCCTCAGTTGAGTGCTGATGAACACTTAAATAGCGCAGGAGTGAGTGCTTCTCCTTGGCCAAGGTCGCAAGGCGACTTTCCAGAGGGTTGATTGGTTTCAGAGTGGGGCGGGTTTAAGGTTGGGTGTGCTCCTTGCCCTTCATCGGGAGGAGCCCTGTGTTTTCTCTCCAGCTCCTACAAGTACAGCCTTGAGAGGAAGTTGTCCAGGTCCCCCCAGCCTCTGTCACCTGGACCACACTGCCCTGAGCAGAGGGGGAGGGGGTACAGACGCTTGTGTTCCTGCCCAGAACTGTCGACTTTCTTATGCCCCTCCGCCACGGCCACGGCCATGGCCACGGCCACGTGCATCACCAGCTCCCACGTTTATGTGCTTGCTTGTAGAAAGTGCTTGCAATGAGGTGTTTACTATTTGCCACCTATTGTGGTAGGTGCTGGGAAGGATGAACCGTAATTTCCCTAACACCACACTTTAAGGCTTATCATGGTAACATTCTGCAGTTCTTTGCCAAGCCCCTGGTCAGGCACCTTCCCTGGTTCTCTTTTTACCCGGAGCGTGAAGGCTGGACTCCTAGCTGACACTCAGTCCACTCCAGACAATCTGGTCCCGCCTCCTCCCCTCGAACCACCTCTGCACGTTTGCTGGGCTGTTTCCTTGCAGTGTGCAGGGGCTGGCAGACGGCCTTGCCCGTGGCTTCCATGGTGCCAGGTAATTCGCCCAGACGCCCTGCCTGTCTTATCCGGAACAGCTTGTCTCCTCCTGGGCTGCAGGTGGAGTGCTGGGGATTATTGTCAGTCTTCTCTTTTGCCTCCGAAGGTGCAGAGGTGGGACGTGGGGTCTTGGCTGGAAAGGGCTCCTGCTGGGACCTGGTTCCTGCTCGCTGCCGTGGAGTCCCGTTACTGACCTGTACCCAGGCCACTCTTCCATCTGGGAGTGATCCACTCCCCAGGGCAGCTCAGCACGGTGCCCTGGAAGATGGCAGACCTGGGCACTTCTTATCTCTGCCCGTGCCCCTCAGTCTGGTGTGTGGGGTTCTGCTCCTGAGGGCTTTATTTCACTTTTTGAAGACTGTGGCTTACCTCCTTGGCCTGCCTCTCCCCAGCTGGAACCTGTAGGTGAGAACGCTCAGGATTTGGTTGACTCCCTCCCTTTTCTCAGAAGGTCCCGGAGGAGTGGGGGCGGGTTGGGCGCTCTGCCATCCTGCCCTTTCCACCAGATTCTTAAGTTTCTGTTCTTGACATATGTTATGTCAGGTCGATTTCCTTTTCTTGTTTGATTGCTCCTTGGTGGTACATGTTTTTTGACCTCTTTTTCTTAACTATGTTAATGCCTTTGTTTGACATTGTAGTGGAAAGATAACGTTACCGTTGACCCTCTTCTGAATTTGGAACTGCCATGATACACTTTCAGAGGATTTACTAGTCCCGTGAATGTTCTTCCTTCCTAAACCATATAAACTTCTTCAGGTCAGATCAGGTGATGCATTGTATTCTTCTGTGTGTCCTCCACCTGCCGAGTGCTTAATAAACACAAGACAGAGTGATGCAGTGCCGGGCCTGTACCAGAGCAGTCAGAAACTCCAGGCACACCAAAAATTTCTTGCAGATGCAGATCGAGTTGCCCGCACACACAGTAAAGCAGGGACACTCACTGCTAGGAGGCGAAGATCTTAACTCAGGAAACAAAGTTTACTTGAAAGTAATGCTCTTTTATTTTGTCAACATATTCTAGTTGACACGCTGACTCAGAAGGACCTTGCTTCCAATTAGTGGAGTAACTCAGTGAAGTTTTTAATCGATTCCTAATTCCTGCGACTTGACTAATCAGGCTAGGCTTGTGTTCAGCACAGTCCCTGTTTCTCAGTCATCAGGTTATACAAAAATGTGTTCACACTGTCGTTGCAGCAGCCTGTCTGTCTGCTTTAGACCTAGTTCCAGAGTCCAGGGGCATCTCCGCTTTCCTCCGGTTCCTCCTGCATTGGAAGAACAAGTCCCTGCCATTCGTCAAGGGTGCGCGCTGGTGGCGCCAGTGGAAATAGACGGCACTTTGGGTGCAACCCCTCCCCCACCCCCACTCCTGTTGCTGATGGGAGCTAGCGTTAGAGGAGCCCTCTGATGCCGAGCGCTGTTCTAAGCACTTGATGGATATTGTCCTATTTAAATCTCACAAGAATCCTGAGGCAGGTGCCATTATCACCCCCAGTTTAGCGGAGGTTAAGTGAACTGCTAAGATCACACAGCTTGACAGAGCGCGGTGAGGGGAGGAGGAGAATAGGCCTTTTTCCCCCTTAAGGCCATATTCAGTGAACTGAAAAGTAATCAGAGCCTCCTGATATGAGAGACTTTTCCCCAGGATGGGGAAAACATCACCATCTTGTTTTTATTTTTTTTTAAATTTTTTATTTCTTCAGATAGAGTGGGAGGGAGAGAGAAACATCGATGTGTGAGAGACACACATTAACTGGTTGCCACCCACACGACCCCATCCGGGCCGAGGACAGACTGCAACCGATGTGTGTGCCCCTAGCGGGAACCGAACCCGGGACTCTCTGGTCCGCGGGCTGACGCTCTAACCACTGAGCCAGACCGGCCAGGGCCGCCATCTTGTTTGTGAATAAGATCCAGAGGACGGGGGTGTGGGAGTCCAGGAGGATCATCAGCCGAGAGGCACCTGTGGTTCAGGGAGAAAGTAGTGCAGATGCCAGAATTGTGACCACCAAGTTCAACTCTGAAATGTTACTCACAGAATGACAAAGCACAAATACACACCAGAGAGGAGGAAAAACGGAAAGTTTAAAGCTGTCTAGGTGGACCCAGCTTGTGCCATGTGCTTGTGAGGGCATCTCCAGACTGTTCTCGGGAGACTCCAAGGACTTGCCCATGGAGCTCTTCAAAACGTGGTACGATGGAAGGTGTGTGTGTGGGTGATGTCCAAACTTTCTGCAAGGAATGCTTTATATTAGGAAAAAGAAAGAGTTGTCACATTAAAAATTTGTAGTGAGAACCATTTTCTTCTCAAGGCAGTCAAACAGTGTAACACTAAATCGGGTCTTTTTCCAGCTATGTGACGAGTCACGGGTACACATCACACCTAGGCTCCCAGATTCTGTTGTATTGAGCCCTGGAGTCAGTCTGTTTGATTCCCTGGCAGTCAGCCTTTGCTCTGGAAGAGAAGGTACAAATTAGCACCGTTAAGATGAAGTTCAAAGGTTCTTCTAAGGACTGGGATACGCCTTTGTGAGAGGAGCTCTCCCTACTCTATCCAAGTTTTTGTTACCCACAGACTTGTGTTAAAGTAGAAAGTTATGGTGCAAAACTGAATATATGTGTAAATACTTTTTGAAAGTGTTTTGTCTGTATGCATGTGTGTTTTAAAACTGGAATGTGAAGCATCACATCACAGAAGAAATATGTAAGCTAAGTAATAAAAATTATTTATAAAAATGGACAGAACTTGTGAGCTAGTAAACTGCTTTTACAACAGACTCATTGCTGTTTGCATTCACACGTGGCTCATAAATCATGCTGTGTCTAGCCTCACCTCACCCTAACAGATGGGGGGATTTTTCCTACTCCCTGGACACGGGGTCATGTGTAGGTCTCTCCACCAAACTTCACTTCCCGGTGAACTGGCCCCGATGCGTTCAAGAGACTCCTTTCCTGGTGCCACCATCTCCCGCCCACAGCAGAATGATCAGTGGAGTGACGGTGCACTTGGAGTTCTTTACCGTTTCCTAGTCTTTTTCAGATGCCTTCGTCATCCCTCTTCAGTTCCGTTCTCATGTCCTCAAGGGTGGGGATGAGCTCTTCGCTCCTTGTCTCACAGCACAGCGTATGTGGCTGTCACTGCATGAGGGTAAAACACCTTGGTGGCTGACGTTTTATCTCTGTGGCCACTTGGGAATCAGCGCATGGTCTTACATTCAGAAAGCAACGAGTAAATATTTTGTTAAGTAATTCCTAAAGCTGATTAAGGCCCTAGGATCCTGCATTCTGTTTGATGACTACGTATCTCTGATGAATGGAAAAGAGTTCTGTTGTGGGTGGCGAGGTAGTCAGTTCCCCTTGTCTCTCACACATTGACTTACAATCCCTCCTTGAAAATTTTCATTGTAAATACGACTATTATTGGCAGGTATTACAGGCGTGCACAAAACTTTAAAGATCATATACTGAGCCCTGGCTGGTTTGGCTCAGCGGTCGGCCCGTGGACCAGAGGGTCCCAGGTTCGGTTCCCGCTAAGGGCACGTATCGGTTGTAGTTTGTCCCCGGCCCCAGTTGGGGTCGTGTGGGTGGCAGCCAGTTGATGTGTCTCTCTCACATTGGTGTTTCTCTCTCTTCCTCCCTTACTCCCTCCCGCTCTATCTGTAGATAAATGCAAAGAATGTCCTCGGGTGAGGATAAAATAAAATAAAATAAAGATCATATACTGAAATACAATAAAGGTGGAGAATTATAATGACTGGAATAAAATTGTGTTTTGTAGCCCATGTTTCACTATTTCTGGATAGTGTATCTAAGAGTGTCCCAAGAGGGTTCTATGCCCAAATGATTGAATTAGAAATAGAAAAAGGCTTATCAAGCATTCAGTGTCACAGACTTGTGAGGTGAATCAAAATAGCAGACTTTCCAGCTGTGTTTTCTTTATGGCCCCCCTGTTTTACGAAGCCATGGGAAATATCGAACGTTTGAACGAGGATCTCAGTCACAGTGCTGGAACATGGTGTGGGAGAGGGCTTTGCTAATGCAGTTTGGTTGGAAAGTGGACCTCCTGCCCTGTTCCCTGTTTGTTTCTGACTGTTTTTTTCTTTTTTTCCCTATGAGATACTTCCCAGGGAATAGAGACTAGGTGGACAAAAGGCAAGTATAAAAGAGGGATTTATGACTTTCTGTACCCAAAGCTCACAGCCCTTTCATTTGATGCTATATTGACTCATCTCTTTTTTTTACCCTCTTTAAATCATTGTCAGTGTTGCTCTTTTTCTCACTTCCCCTCTCTCTCTTATCAGCTGCAGATGATCTATTGGGAGCAAGACTCTTTAAACCATGTGTGCGTCTCAGCAACTGCTGCTTTCTCTGCTCTTAGGTGTTCTGCCTTGCCTGGACGGTCCCTGCCAAGATCATTACTTATTTTTTTAAAGAAATGAACATACAGTAAACATTTAAACTGTTTTATAGTTTTGCATTTAAAGCTATGATCCAGTTTGAATCAATTTTCATGTAAAGTATGTGGCTTAGGTTGCCGTTACTTTTTTTTGCATATGATGTTCAGTTGTTCCAACACCATTTATTGAAAAGCGCATCCCTTCTCCATTGAGTTGTCTTTGTACATTTGTCAAAGATCAACCGGCCATACATGAGGCTCCTTCTGGACTCTCTATTGTCTTCGATCTTCGTGTCTCTCCCTTCATCAGTACCGCGTGTTTTGATTACTGTAGCTTTACTCTAAGTCTTAAAATTGGATGGTTTGAGTTCTCCAGCTTTATTCTTCAAAATTGTTGTGCCTATTCTCGTTCCTTTGCCTTTCCACATAAATTTTAGATTCGGCTTAGTGATTTCTAAAAAAAAAAAAAGCCTGTGATTTTGATTTTATTGACAGTACAGATCAATTTAGGGAGAACTGACATTTCAACTATGTTGAATTTTCCAACTTATCAAAATGGTATATTTCTCCATTTATTTAGGTCTTCTTTGATTTCTTTAATCAAAGGTAATCTCAGTTTTTTCATTAGCGTGTTTAGATAATTTACATTTGATATTAATTTTGATGTGTTTAGATTTAAGTCTACCATTTTATTATTTATTGTCTGTCCTCTTTTTCCTTCTTCTATTTTCCTCTCCTGCCTCCTTTTGGATCATTAGAATATTTTTTAGCCTTTCATTTAAATGTAGCTATTACTCCTGATCTTAGAGGGAACGCACTCAGTCTTTTACTATTAAGTATGATACTAGCTATGGATTTTTCATAATGGCCTTTATTAGATCGAGGAAGTTTCCTTCTGTCCCTAGTTTGTTGAGTATTTTTATCACAAGAGGTTGTTGGATTTTTTTCAAATGATTTTTCTGCTGCTATTGAGATGGTCATGTGGTTTCTATCCTTTATTCCATAAATATGGTGTTATTACATTGATTGATTTTCATATGTTAAACCAACCTTGCATTCTTGGGACAAGTCATATGGGCCTGGGCTTTTCTCTGGGGGAAGTTTTTTTAATCTTCACCCAAGGATATTTTTCTATTTATTTTCAGATAGAGTGGGAGGGAAGGAAAGAGGGAGAAGGAGAGAAACATCAATATGAGAGAGAGAGAGACACATCAACTGGCTGCCTCCTGCACAACCCCCACCAGGGCTGGGATGAACTGCAACCGAAGTACATGCCCTTGACCAGAATTGAACCAGCGACTCATTGGTCTATGGGCTGACACTCTAACCACTGAGCCAAACCGGCCGGGGCTCTGTGGGAAGTTTTTGATTACTAATTCAATCTTTCAGATTTTCTATTTCTTCTTAAATCAGTTTTAGTAGTTTGTTTCTTTCTAAGAACTTGTCCATTTCATCTAGGTTATCTAATTTATTGGCAGCATTTCTTTTACAGTAGGTCTCTTGGAAGTGAATTCTTTCTTTTTATTTTTCTGAGAATGTTATTCACTTTCATATCCAAAGGCTATTTATTACTGGATGTAGAATATAGAGTTGCTTCATTTCCAAAGAATGTTTATTGCTGGATATAGTTCTTTCCTTTCAATACTTTATAAATGAGGTTGCATTTCTTTCTGACCTCCATGATTTCTTCTGAGAAATCCAAAGTATTCAAATCATTGTTCCTTATATGTTATATGTTGTTTTCCTCTGGCTATCTTCATTATACTTTTCTGTCTTTAGTTTTCAGCAGTTGGATTATGATTTGTCTGGGTATGGATTTTTTGAGATTATCCTATTTGGGCTTTGCTGGGTTTCTTGAAACTTTCAGTTTAGGTCTTTTTACCAAATACAGGAAGTTTTCAGCCTGTACTTTTCAAATCTTTTTCTTACATGACATTCTTCTTCTGGGACTCTGATGACATGAATGTTAGACTTGCGTTATTTTTCTACAGGTCTCTGTTTATTTTTGTAATTCTTTTTCTCTTGTTTTGTTTTATATAGGATACTCTATTAATCTATCATTTAAAGATATTTTTATTATTTTTTAGAGAGAAAAGAAGGGAGAGGGAAAGAGAAAAAAACACATTGAAATGAGAGAGAGACATTGATTGACTGCCTCCTACATGTCCCCTACTGGGGATTGAGCCCACAACCTGGGCATGTGCCATGACTGGTAATCAAACCTGCAACTTTTTGGTACATGGGATGACGCCCAACCAACTGAGCCACACTGGCTAGGGCTCTATTAATCTATCTTGAAGTTTGCTCACTATTTCCTCTTTCACTTTCATATTGCTATTGAATCAATCCAGTGACATTTAACATTTTTGTTCTAAAATTTCCACTTGGTTATTCTTTGTCTTTTTTGGAGGCTGAGATGATCATTTTATTAGTTTCAACAGTGTTCTGTCTTACTTCTTGGAGCATGGTTATAATAACTTTTTTAATTATTTGTATGATAACTCCAATACCTATGTTATCTTGAGTTTGGAGTCTATTGTCTTTTCCCTTGCAAGTTGAGAGTTTTCTGGTTTTTCATATGTTGAGTAATTTTGGATTGTATTCTGGACATTTCAATATTACCTTATAATTATTTGGGTCCTATTTCTATACTATGGAGACTGTTTATTTTAACTTTTTTCTTTTTTAAGCAGATGATTGACCTGGTTACAAGTTCTGACTAGTCTCTGTAGGCTGTATTTCTAACATCAGCCCAGTTTTCAAAGCCTTTGCATTGGCATTTGGATCTGTCCTGTGTATGTGCAATCCATTGTCTAGTCTGGGATCTGGGCAATGATCTATTTCAAACTGCAAATCTCAAAGCTGTTGGTTTGCTGTTTAGGGTCAGATCTGCAATGAGCAGCTCAAAGGGGAGCCCGTTCTCCCCCATTCTCTCTGTAATCTCTCTGATAATTTCTGATTCCCTGAGGCCCCCTTTTGCTGTCCCCAGCCTGAAATCCAGGACTTGAGGCCTCCTCTCTGCTGCGTTCCTCTGTGACTATCCAGACCTGAGTAGTAGGAGTCAAGCGAGGAAAGAAGCAATAGGGATTCACCCCCTTGTTCTTGGAACTACACTTTTCTTCTGAGACAGAATAATTCCTTTTAGAGTGCAGGTGCCCGCTCTCCCCAGCTGTGGCTCGGTGGCACTGTCGGATTGCCTGTGGCTGAGGTGGGAGAGATCAGAAAAAGTAATGAAATACAGGGGATTTCTCTGAACATGAGTTTCATTTTTTGAATTTTTAGGCTAGAAAGAAGTGAACTTGAACTTTCTCTTCATGTTGCTTCTGTCCCTTCATAATGAGCACTTGGGGGTTCTGGGCTGTGTTTGCATCTAGAGGGAACAAAACAACAGAAAAGTCACAACTGGGTTGGTGGTGCTCTGAGTTCTAGTTTTCTTCCCTAGTCTACCTGCTACCACTTACTTTTCAACATCCTCAGATGCTCCATGCCTTCTGTGCTGCTTTTATATTTGCATTTAGTGAGAGAAGGTGGGTATTCTCAATCCATCTTGCCAGGAACTGGAGCCTCCACACTAGTGTTAATATCGTTGTTTATACGCCTGTGCCTTAGCACAGACCAAAGCAGTGGCCCCAAACTGTGCTAGTAGTCATGGTATTCGTCCTTGCTGTCACTCTTGGTAACAAAACAAAACAGAATCCAATTTCAATTAAGAATGTCCTTGATAAAGCAGTAGAAATGACTAATTGTGTTCAATCTTGACCTTTGAGTGCATGCCTTGTTAATATTCGGTGATAAGTGGGAAGTACACACACAGCACTTCGCCTGCACACTGGAGTGTGTTGGGTGTCTCAAGAGAAATATGTGTATTGAGTTGCGAGATGAACTAGCCACTTATTTTCATGGGACATCGTTTTTAATTCCAAAGCATGTCTGACAAACTATGCTTATTCAGACCTAGGTATTTGGCAGCCCTTTTCTTGCAAATTATAGAAGTAAGCCTTGCACTTTAAGGGAAACAACTGACAGCAGTGATTATCAAATGATAAAATTTGAGCTTTCAAGCAAAAATTAAAAATTTTGGAAAACTTGTATCCACGATTGTGAGTGTGAAAGCTTCCCAGGATTTAAAAACATGTCTGGTGAGCTGACTGGTGAGATCCGTGGTGATATTGACAAATGTGACTTTTTGAAATTGTGTAATGCAATGTGTCAACATGTGGAACATCTGCGGTGAACCACTATTTTCAAATTACTGCTGCCTCATTCTATAAACTCACGTATGGATAAAAGATCCATTCAAAGTGCAAAATAGCCCAGTGAACTGTAATGTAACAGAGTATGAAAAGTTCATTGTTGTGGTTTCAGATTCCACGTTGTAACTAACCTTTAAGAAACTATCTCATTGAGTTTTAGTGGAGTAGCAAAGAAGAGTATTTATATTTACCTGAAAAAGTCATTAAAATACTCCTCCCTTTCCCAACTGTGTAGCTGTGTGAGGCCAGATATTCTTTATGTTCTTCAACAAAACCAATCTATTGCAACAAATTGAATGCATTCAGCTGTCTCCTGTTAAGTCAGTGATTTGCAGAAATGTAAAACAGTGCCACTCACTACTTTTTTATTGTACTGGAAAATATATTTTTCATAAAAATATGATATTTATGCTAACATAAAAAACATCATTGTTTATAAACCAAACCCTGCATAGGGTGGAATTTACCAAGCCTGGTTTTTCTGAGTCCCTAGGATGTATTCATAACATGTATCATGGAATTCTCACATAATACTTATGGTTAAGTAAGCTTACTTTAAAAAAAAAAATTTAAATGGGGGATGGTTGGACATACTAGTTATGTAAAGGGTTAAATAGTAAATCTTTTAGTCTGGTGGCTATACAGTCTCTCTCACATCTTCTGAACTCTGCTGTTGTCATGTAGCAAAGCAATCATAAACAATACATAAACCAAGGAGGACGTTGTGTTCCAATAAAACGTTATTGACACTTAAGTTTAATTTTCTTATACTTTTCATGTGTCATGACATTCTTTTCTATTATCTGCTAGCATTTTGTAGGAGATGGGCCAGCTTCAGCTCATGGCCAAAGTTTGCCAACCTGTTTTTGTCATGGGTGGCTGTTTGGCCCTAACCAACAGCCCTTCTTGATCGTAAGGGTTATTTTCTATTTATTATGGAGAGGTATAGGTAGGAAAGCAAGAGTTCTAGAAATCTTAGAGTGTTTGCCGATGAAACCTGCAAACCAAAGTAGGTTCTCCCTCTTCTTTTGTATTTCTGAATTTGCATAGAGAAGAGGGCAATTTATCTCAATTTTTCCCCATATTACTCTGTTAAGTAAATGCTTCGATTTGTTTATGGATGAAGAAATGAGGTTCAGAGGAATGCGAGCATGTCCCCCAGCATGCCTAGGCTGGGGTTGGTATCCCGGCCGGTCCCGTGCCAGAGCTGCTGTGCCTGACACGCTCGGGCCGTGCTGCGCTCCTTCCCCCACGTGGCCGTGTGTCTGCACCAAGGCCTGCTGCTAGCAACTGGATGGTCACTGAAAGACTTGATACTCAACAGTGAGAAAAAATCAAAAAGAGGAGAAATGAAGTCATTTGGAGTGCAGCTTTGTGCTAGAGACTTTTGCCTATTCTTGTACAAAGTGTTCTCGTTTTACCACAATGAGTAAGACTTGGTGTCTACCTTTAAGGAATTCGGAGTTTAATAGGCTTAATGATTCTCAACTAGCATTCTCCTCCCTCGGTATTCGGAAGTGTGTGGGGCATTTGTAACTGTCAGAGACGGAGAGGTGCTATTGGAATTGAGTGTGTGGGATTAAAGTACAGTGAAGGGTTGTCCCACCCCAAATTCTCTTAGAGGCCCTGTTGAGAAACACTGGGCTGAGTAAAATAATAGTAACGATAATAAACACTGCGTATGTGTTCTGTGATCTCTACAAATACAGGTCCATATTCTCTGATCTGCAGCTCTAAATTAAAAAAAAAAATCCCTAAATCTAAATTGGATTTTTCAAAATAAACCCATTTGGTAGTAAAACATGGTGAGACTTTTTTTAAAGTTGAAAACTATTTTTAACAGCTTTATTGCGGTCTAGTGTACATACCATAAAATTCATGTGCATCAAGGGTATCATTTAGTAATTTTTAGTAAACTTGTAAAGTTTGACAACTATTACCACAATCTAGTTTTGTAACATTTTCTTTATCCCCCCCCCCCAATTCTCCCGAGCCTGTGTGTCTTTTTGGGGTTTGTCCCTTTTAGCATCAATTTTCAGATGTCCCACTGAAGAAATAAAAATATTTGTTTATAGGCTGCTGCTCCAGATCCTTTCGGGATGTTAGGTGTTAACTTTCTGAAATCTGAAAAACTGTGATTCTAGAACACACCGGGGCCCAGACAGTTCTGAGAAGGGACTGTGAAGGAATACGTTCAGTCCCGACAGTAGCCCTGTGAAGTCGATACCATCACTGTCCTCATTCTACAGGGGTAGAGACCGCCGCACGGAGAGGCTCAGCAGTGTGCCGAGACCATGCAGCGGTGGGAGGGTACAGCCACAGTGAGGCTGACGTGTGGTCCCAGCGCTTGGCTTTTACCGCTGCTCTTCTGTCCGCCGTGGAATGCCACGGGGACGCCCAGTGGGAGTCCAGGAGACAAAAACCAAAAACGTGGCATGGTAGCTGGGCCTGCGAGAGAATTTGCCTGTGTGTAGAGATGGAGGAAATCGTGTTATTTTTATTTGGAGTCAATACTAAAGAATATTGATAAAATAATTCAAAGTTCAACTCAAGATACCCTGAAAACCAGTGGCCGCACACTCCCCGTTAAGTAAATCATTACCGTTCACTCCTCTGTGTGGCCCTCCCCCTCCCCCACAGAGACCACTATAAGCAAGAATTGCATGCTTATCTTCCTTACTTTTCTTTATAGTCTTACCCTTGTATGCTTTAATCCATCAGCAACCTATATTTAGTTTTGTGCAATTTTGAAGTTCATGTAAGTGGAATGATATTAACTATATTCTTCTATAACTTGTAGTTTTCTCTCAATTATATTTCTGGAATTTATAACTTATTTATTTTCATTGCTGTGTATTAGAATATACCACCATCTGTCTATACATTTACTGCTGGACGTTCAGGATGTTCCCATTTTTTTCTAGTTTGAAGAGCGCTACTGTGAAGAGGCTTCTGTTTCCTGGTGCACGTGTGCAGAGGGTTATGTAGTAGTGACACTGAGAAGTCAGTGTGTGTCTCCGACATTACTGGATGAGGCGCAGTGGTTTTCCAAAGGATTATATAAATTTAAACTCTCCTCCAATAATGTGTAGTGTTGCGTTTGCTTTCCTATCCTTGCTAATACTTGATGTCACACTTTTTAATTTTTCTAATCAAATGGTGTATCATTGTGGTTTTAATGTATATTTCCCTGATAACTAATAAGAGTAAACATCTTTTTAAGTGGCCATTTAGTTTTCCTCTTTTGTGAAGTATCTGTCTAGTCTTATGCTCATTTTTCTATTGAATTGTCTTTTTCTCGTATATTTACTGAAGTTCTTTATATGTACTGGATCCTACTTCTTTGTAGATTGTATGTTATACAAATATTCTTCCCAGCTTGTGGCTTGTTCTTTTGGTCTCTTTGTGGTATCTTTTGATGAACAGAATTCTTAATTTTAATGCAGCTAATTTATCCATCTTTCCATTATGAATTTTGTTTTTTATTTAACAAGTCCTTATGGAGCACTTTCTATGTGCTAGACACTTTTCTAAGCACTTCATAAATATTTACTCATTTAATCTTCATAACATTAGAGGTGAATGCTATTATTATCTCCATTTTATTTTTATTTTTAATTTTTTTAATATCCACCTGAGGATATTTTTTCATTGACTTTTAGATAGAGTGGAAGGGAGGGAGGGAGAGAAAGAGAGAGAAACATTGATGTGAGAGAGACACATTGATGGGTGCTTCTCGCATGACCCTGACCAGGGCTGGAGATTGAACCTGCAATACACGTACGTTCTCTTGACTGGAAATCAAACCCATGACCCTTTGGTCTGAGGGCTGACACTCTAACCACTGAGCCAAACAGGCCAGGGCTATTATCCCCGTTTTATAGGTGAGGAAACTGAGGGCCATAAGGTTAAGTGACTTGCCATGCTCATCCAGCTGGTGAGTCGTCAAGCTAGGACTCGAACGTAGGCAGTTTAAGAAACTTGTTTAAGAAATTTCCTACCGTGACATCATGCAGATGATTTTCTTATATTGTCCTCTAAAACTTTTATTTTCTTTAACATTTAGGTTTTTAATCGCTCTGTAATAGACTTTTGTGTTTGGTGTGAGGTAGGGGTACAGTTTACTTTTCTATGTGGCTATTCAGTTGTCCCAGCACAGACTACTTAAGAGTCTGAAAAATCATTTCCCCACTTCTCTGCAACAAGCCGTAGGACAAATCGAATCTCCTTGTATGCCAGGAGAAAGTCCCAGCTTCTCTCTTCTCAGTGGTGAATTGGCCTGTCAGTGCATCAGCACCACACTGTGTTAGTTTCTGTGACTTTGTAATAAACATTATCTGGTAACTCCAGTCCTTCACTTAGTGCTTTCATCAGGGGTGTCTTGGAAAGTCTTACTCTTTGAAAGCAAAATGGTAGGAGAATTCTTGACTGTAAAAATATATTCACATATCGGGCTTTTGGAAGATGATTTGTCACAGCTACTGCGCTTGCTTGTTTGCTAAAAGTTAAGGAGACACAATTTCATTTGAGTAGCTCGAGCTCGGTGTATCCTCATGGCAAAAATCTCTTCAAATGCATCCCATTCGCCTACAGAAGGCTTTGAGTCTCGGGCAAAGGAGGGGACGCAGAAAGGAAAAGCTGTTGGATGGATTAGTAGTCCCCTGTGTTTAAGCTCAGTCACACTGGCGGTTTTAGAACACATGCTGAGAAACTTCAGAAGGTATATGGAGTATGATTGTGTAAGTTGAACAACAAGATGTTGACTCTTATGATTAAGTTGCCTTATTCAACAAGGAAGAGGTAGCGGCACCCAGCTGGTCGTGAGTGACTGATGCACAGTTTGGTGCTTAATGTTGCCTTGACTCCATTGAAGGAATTGAAGTGGAATGCCTAGAGTCTTCGTTGGGAACATTTCTGCTCCCCAAATAGTTTATCAGAGTGGTATCAAATAGCATGTGTTGCACCTCTTCCAGCACAAAGGGCTCTTTCTCATGGCCGTTCTGTAGGGAGAAAGTAGTATTCGGGCTGCGAATGGCAGTCAGCTTCCAGCTAAGACCAGTGTGCTAAGTCAGCCTTTCTCCACCTAGTTGGCCAAAAAGAAGCATGGTCAGGCTTTGTGAAAATTAGAATTGCTGTTGCTTTTTGACAGAGAGCGGGCTCCCAATTCCTGGACAATGGGAGCATTTCCCTGAGTAAAACCTGCCAGCCTGAAGTCTCTCCGGCTGCAGACGGCAACAAGGTCTCACCGTGGACAGAGAACTACGTCATCTGCCAGTGCTCGCCCTTCATGACTTACTAACGTCTCCTTTTCTCTCTGTTTGACCCATGATGGGTTCTTTGCTGTTCTTCACTGTGCCAGCACACTTGCGTCTCAGACTTTGGCCCTCCCCTTTCTTCTGTCTGGAATGTGCTTCCCCAGATATATGTTTGGTTCACACCTAATCACTTGTGTTTCTGCTCAGATGTCACCTCCTCAAAGAGGTCTTCCCTGACCAACCTCTAAATGAAGAGCTTCCACACGGTCCCCCACCCCTTGCTTCCCTGCCTGATTGTCTACATGGCACCTGATTCATTGTATTGTCTGCCCCTCCCCCACTGTCATTTCCTGGAGGGCAAGGACTTTACCTTTTTCACTGCTGTATCTCCTGTGCCTAGAACAGTGCCTGCCACGTGGAGGCCACTTGATTGCTCCTTGCTGAGTGAATGAAGCTGCTTGTCAAAAGGAGAAGGGCGGAGAGAGGGACTGGGGAGCAGCTTGTCCCCACCACCAGCCAGCCGGCCCCTTCCCGAGAGCTCCCGCAGCATCCTGCTGGCCTCTGTTTGAATGGTTGCACCATGTAGGTGGCTCTTTCCATGGGTATTTCTTTCTTTACATGTTAAGCTCCTTGAGGCAAGGGTCTGTCTGAAGTGTGTCCCTCTGTCATCCCTGCTGTCTCCCTATGCTCTCATGGTAGACTCTTCAGCTGTTAACAGAGGATGCAGGTAGCCGTTGTCTTCCCCAAGGAGGAGAACAGTAAATTAGGCAACACTCTGATTTCTTATGTAAACTTCTGGCTGAAGGAGTACTTTTCTTGAGTCTCGTGTAAGACAGTGCCATTGACTGTAATCTTGCTGAGAGAAGGACCAGTCTGTCTTGTTGACTGCAGCATCTCCAGTGCCTAGAACAGTGCCTGACGCATGACATCCATGTGCGGTGTTTACTAACAATGCATTGCTGAAGTTAACTTGGCGTGAATTTTATTACTGAGGTCAAAAGTTACACTTTAAAATTACAAAAATTATGCCCTCTATACAGGCTCTGTAAGGAATAAAAGTTTCTCATTGTGAAAGCACCTTTGTTGCTTACCTGACCTCATGTGATGTTGGACAAAGGGTCTCGAGAGACCTGCACCCCATTCTGTAGTTGGGGTATTCACAAATGTTCAGACCTCGAAGTCTCCTGTAGGTAGTCTGCTGCTTTTCATTTAACAGTGCCCTTGTGACCTGGAACAGCTCGCCCACCTTCCGAAACAGAGCTATGTTCCTGCTTCCTCCTCCTCAGAGAGTTGAAGCCTCAGTGTTGATTACCGAAGGATGAGGACCTACTAGGATTAATGTACAAAATCAAGGACAGGCAACACAGCCGCTGATAGAAAACTCTGCCTTTGTGAAAAATAAGTACAGCCAAATATCTACAGTTCGAACATCCTCACTAATACATAGTTGATTGTGATGAGGAGCAGCCAGTGGGCTAACCCCTCTGTGGTTACAGCTGTCAGGTTTGCTAGCCTTGCTGACTAGGATTGTATCAGAAACCCCTATAGGGAGAAGTTCTGGTCTGTGGGTTTCTGACTGGGAGGAGTGTGGCCTGGGCAGGCACTGGAGTGAGAAGACCTAGCCCTGTGACCTAAGTAAGTCCGTAAACCTGACTGAGCCTCAGTGTACTCCCTTCACACAGGCAAATGCATTCTGGGGGTGATGTTTGGATTAAGTGAGAGGATGGGATCCTTTGTGGATGATGAACTTTTGTGAAAATGACGTGATATGGTAGTATTGCGTACTTGCTTGTCAAGACCCGAACTTGAATAACTGCAGTGATGTATCCTCTGAGATACCTGCATCCGTGCAGCCAAGCGTGGTTGGAAACGTCATTTAGCTGAGATGATTGGTGATGATGAAAATGGCCACTAACCTCACGTGACAACTTAGAGCTACTGGCATTGATGCTACCTTTACTCAAGCCCATTGTCTCTTATATTTTGGCACCAGTGTCATATATTATTCTCTCTCCTTGTACCTCCACCACCTCCTTGCCATCCTCACTCTCTGCTGATGGCCTTCTCATTTCCTTGAAAAAGTTGAAGCCACTGGAAGAGAATGCCTTCAAACTTGCACTGCCTCCTCCACCCATCTGGCTACATTCTGTACACAGGTGGCGCTGCCCCCGCCAAGGCCAGCTGCTTCACTGGCCTCCAGCTGTGCACAGCCTTGCCTGCTGTTCACGTCCCTGCAGTTCTCTGCGTTTCCCGTGTATTCGTCTCTACGGGGTGTCCCCCATCAGTGCATAAACATGCTGATATTGTTTCTCCCACTGAGACTCCAACCCTCTTTTGATCCTTTTTCAGCTCTCATGTATCCACCTGCCCTCGGAGGGGCAAGCCCTGTCCCACGAACCCTGTGTACCCTCCAACTTACTTGCCACCATTGATGGGTTGTTGCTGTATTTGCTGGTTGGTGCTTGTCATCCTCTTTCCTTCACTAGAATGGAAGCTCCACAAGGGAGGTCTTTTTGTTCACTCTTGTAGCCACAGCACCTAGAAGGGTAAACGTGTTCCGTCGCAATAATCAGTGAAGGCTAATAATTCACTGTTGTCATACCTTGTTTCAGCTCTCCTCTATGTCCAGTGGTGTTCTGACCTTTCATTGATGGCCCTTGTCTTGAAAATCTCTTTATAAATCATTTTGGCAGAATGATATCATTGTTTCTGGATAACCCTGTTTAATTGATGCAGTATTAAGCAGATTCTTAAGTGATTTAGGGAGGTAGTAGAAAGATCTTTGACTTGAAAGCCAGACACTTCTGAGCTTACATTCTTGCTCTGCCACTAAATAGCTACACAGCCTTAGTAAAACATAGCAATGCTAGGCCTTCATGTTCTCATTTGTGATGTGAAATGATATTTCTATCATAGGGCTGTTAGGAGAAATTAAATGTGGAATATATGAAGTACATCTAACATAATTCTTGGCACATAATAGATATTTCGTAATAACTATGAGGGTTACTGCCCTTACTGTAGAGATGAGCTTTAGGATTGCTTGCAATTCTAATAAATTTGAAATAAAAAATTTGCCGTTTTTCCTTTTAAACGTTGGCAATTGGTCTTTGGGTTGAAAACATAATAGTCTAATATAACATTGTTTCTGTGATAAAAATTAGGTTTGATTTGTGTTATTTCAACTTACAGAGTCTTTTTAAGGAATCAGTTCTGCTACAGAGTTCAAGGACTACCTTTTAGTGCATTTTACTTAACTAGAGTGCTTAGGAATGGAATGTTCTGGAGGAACCAGATCTCCTAATTAATGAGAAAGGAACTCATTTCATGGGGGAGGCTCTTTCAGAAATGCCTTTATATGTACACGGAGCGTAGTTCTGTAGTGTATGGTGAGTGCACAGTAAATGCTTGATTCCTTGTCTTTGACCTAGAGACACTCACCTGATCTTTTCTATGTATGTATTTTAAAATATGTTTTTATTGATTTTTTTTTTAGAGAGAGACAGAAACATCAATGTGAGAGAGAAACATCCATCGGCTGCCTCCTGCACGCCCACTACTGGGGACCAAACCTGCAACCCGGGCATGTGCCCTGACCAGCAATCAAACCAGGACCTCTCAGTCTGTGGGACGACGCTCAATCCGCTGAGCCACACTGGCCAGGCTGATCTTTTCTATATTGGTTGCCCTGAGAAATAGAAAGTGTAGGTGATGCAACTAAATACAAACCCAACATATGCTTGAAAATATCTTACAGGAGCTTTTTGGCTTTGAACCCTAAATGTCAACAGTAGCCACATTTCTGATAATTATTTATGGCTTGTACCTACTTAGAGGAAGGATTGCAGGTGGCCCCCGTTCAGAGGAAGCTAAGCCAAGAAGTGCAGACATTGTATGCAAACACACCTGTCCATGTTCTCGTGCACACCTGGACACACACACACACACACACACACACACACACACACACACTGTTAAATGATTAAGAGCAAACTATTGAGTTCAAGATACAGTGCAATATAGACTACTGGGCAATACATGGCAAGTGCCAAATGAACAGGGTACGTTTAAGTCCTGTGATTTCAGAGAAGGAGTGATTAGCAAAGGCTAAAAATGACCAGAGAAGGCTTCCTGGAAAAAGTGGGATTGGAGCTGGGCACTGCGAGATGAGTCAGATTGTGTCTTGTGATACAGTTTATGAGGTTGGTCCAGCCGGGGACAGGTCGATGGATCTCAGGTTAGTCCGTACCCGCATCTGAGAGGACTGGGCAAGTCTGGTGGTTGCTTTACAGCTTCCCTGGGGGCACAGCTCTTTATCTCTACGTCACATCCTCGTTTGCCACTGTGATTTTGGTGTTTTGTGGACTTTGGGTCAAGACTGAGGGTGGTTCTTAGGCTGGCAGGGCAGGAGAGGGAGTTGAGGACCAAGTCTGTTGTGGGGAAGCGTTTGAACCATTAGTGTCCTGTGTGTGTCTGACTCTTTGGAGGTGGGTCCCTGACAACCTCTGGCTGTGGGTTTCTCTCTGCTGATGTGACAGGTGATTCTGTGGGAGAAGGAAAAGGAGATTCGGGCTTTAGACAGAAAGAAACATGGCACCAGTCACAAATCTTCCATCCACTGAAACCAAACAGAGATGACGTCATGTGGCAGGGGTGGGAGCAGTGTGGTGGCTGGAGAGAGCTGTTGTATATTGATGTACTTTCTCAACTCTTAGGATTGTTTACTGGGAGACTGTAGCTGTTGATGGTTGGTGGTCCCAGCTGGGGGTGTATGGCCAAGAGCCCACAGTCTTACCCTGGCTTCATACGAGTCACAAGGGGCTCTCTGTTGGCAGAGAGGCTGAGATGGAAAAGGAGGGGCCATGATTGTCACGGTGACAGTCACACTTCTCCATAGCAACTGCAGCTGCAGATGTGTGCTTAGGTTCAACACGAACCCTGAACAGGAAAATAACCTTGTCTTTTTTTATAGAAGTAAAATGGACTTAGAATATTACATTAGTGTCAGGTATACAACATAGTGATTCGATGTTTATATACCTTACGAAGCGATCCTCATAAGTCTGGTTACCTTCTGTCACCGTGAAATGTTATCACAGTTTTATTGACTATATTCTCTATGCTGTTTGTTACATCCCTGTGACTTATTTATTTTATAACTGAGGTTTAGACCCCTTAATTCCCATCACCTATTTCACGCATCCTCCCCACTCCTGCTATTCCTCTGGCAACCACCAGTTTGTCTCTGTATCTATGAGTCTGTTTCTTTTTTTTTTTTAGACTCCACATTTAAGTGAAATCATCCAGTATTTGTCTTTGTCTGACTTACTTCACTTAGCATAATACCCTTGAGGTCTAACCCTGTTGTCGCAAATGGCAAGATTTCATTCTTTTTTTGTGGTTAAGTAATATTCCTCTGTGTGTATGTGTAATGTGTTCTTTGTCCATTTCTCTATCAGTGGTCGCCCGGGTTGCTTCCATGTCTTGGCTATTGTAAATAATGCTGCAGTAAATATTGGGGTGCATATATCTTTTTGAATTTGTGTTTTGGTTTTCTTTGGCTAAATACTCAGAAGTGGAATTGCTGGGTCATATGGTAGTTCTATTTTTAATTTTCTGAGGAACCTCCATACTGTTTTTCGTAGTGGCTGCACCAATGTACATTCCCACCAACAGTGTGTGCAAAGGTAAAATCACCTTGCCTTTTAGGACCTCTCCAATTGCAGTGCCTCTCCGTATAAGAAAGGAGCCCTGTTGTAAAGGCTCACGGATGAGAAATGACAGCCCGTGTGACGGTGATCTTGAATCTTGGATGTGCTTTGGCGAACACTCCCGGCCGTCGCTGCTCCCTGGCCTGCTTGTTAAATACTCTCTAAATAATAGGTGGTTGGGGAACTTCTGGCCCTCAGCTATGGGGACTCATAAAACTTCCTGGAAGTGCCTCAGACATCACCCTGGTTTTACAAATGAGAAAACGATCTCACAGCCCGTGGACTGATTTGTTGGAGGTCAACAAGATATTTTTGTCTGTCTCTCGTCTTCGTATGCTGTCTATTTGCTGTTGACTCTAAATTTATATATCTACCCCGGCCTATTGGTCATCTTGACTTGTATGTTTCCGAGGCTTAAACTTGACACATCCAGGACGGCGCCCAGCTCTCCCTCGGGCCTGGCCGCCCCCAGCCTTCCCTGCCCCAGCAGCTGGCGTTCCGCCCACCTCGGTGCTGACACCTCACGTACGGGAGTCTCTCAGATTCTTCCTTATCCCTGATCCTACCATCAGAATCGCCCACCAGTCCTGTTCTCTCTGCCTCTGGGTTTACTTTGGACCTCTCCACGTGTCTTCGTGTCTGCTACCACCTCCCCAGTCTAAACCACCACCTTTTACACCTCCAGTCTCTTCTCCACGCAGTGGCTGGATGGCCTGGTACAGCCAAATCTGAGCATGTTCTTCCCTTCTCTAGATAAGTCTTACATGAATCACACTTGGGCTTTACACTGGGGTCTGTGAGGCTCTGTGGGACCCCTGCCTCCCTCTCATGTCCTGTCTTCTCTCTCCTTGGCCTGTGACGCTTCAGCCACATCGTCATCTTAGAGTCTTTAAAATAATAAGCTCTAAAATTAAATTTAGATCGTGCATATATTTTTTACTATTAAAAAGTCTTTATTGTGCCCTGGCTGGTTTGCAGACCCACGGGTTGCAGGTTAAATTCCAGTCAAGGGCACGCCACCTAGGTTGCAGGTTCGATCCCCAGCCCCGGTTGGGGTGGTTCGAGAGACAATCAATGTGTCTCTCTCACGTGGATGGTTCTCTCTCTCTCTTTCTCTCTCTCCCCTTCCCTAACTCCCTCCCTTCCACTCTCTAAAAATCAATGGAAAAAATATCCTAGGGTGAGGACTAACAACAAAAAAAGTCTTTATTGCAAAGCTGCATATATTTTCAAATTACAATACAATATTTAAGGAGAATAAAATATAAATGTTCACTTAGAATATATAACGCTTGCAAAATACTGAGAAATGTAGCTTGATGAAGACTCAATTCGAGTGAAAGGTGCATCTCTGAAGTGCAGCATTTCTTTCATTGCCACGGAGAGAGAATCCAGACATTCTGTGACTATACAGAAGTCCCCGTTTCTTGGTGTGTTCCAGGAAGTCTCATGTTCGTCACATTTGGAGGGTTGTCCGGGCAGACGCTGTGTGCAGCACGTGGAGGAGGGGCTCCAGCCCAGGGAGGGCGCGCCCTGCATCCACTGGCCGCAGGGATGGTCTGTGGGGGTGGAGCGGCGGCCAGCTCAGTGGCAGCTGGGGAGGCCCCGGGGGAGCGGCGGGAACCATGCTGCTTGAAGACCCAGGTCCACTCGGGGAGGGGAGCACCAGGGCTTGGCTCTTGGCATCCTGGCAGGTTTGGAAAAGCTCCTCGCGAAGTGATGTTCACAGCCTCTTCTAGGGACTTGAGCGTTTTTAGCATCTCTGCCATCTCCTCCTCTTGCGTGAGCATTTGGGTCTCTCTTCCTTCAGTTCTTGGACCGGAAAGTAACTTCCTGCCTCAGTATCCAGTAGGTCGTGGTCCCCTTTCTATAAGCATCCATAAGGCTGCTTGTATTTAATGACTCCTGGCAGGTGGCATCGTCTGAAGATGACTCGATCCTCGCACACTCCTCTTTCACCATGCTCAGTGTGTCAATGAGGTGGCATTTCTGCTCAGCCTGTGCGGCTAGTGCTTTTGTGAGTCTGACTATGAATAGGAGACCCACCAAGAAGTGGATGACAGGTGGACATGCCCGTGGCTCCCACTGGAGGACATGGAGGGTGATGCAGGGACTCAGACCACCGGGGAGCAGCTCCACCGCCACCTTGCCCAGCGTCCCAAGATGGGTCCAAAGCCCAGCTCCACAGGGGACCGCAGGCCCTCCCTGGACCATCCACATAGGGACTGCCCCTCACCATGGAGCCTCCAGCCACAGCATTCCGCCCAGAACCCCAGCAACGGCAACTGGTTGGTCATTAGTGATACGGTTGGGGTGGGGGAGATTTGTAGGTAAAATGTCCTTGTCTCCATGGCTACCTAATGATCATTCTTCATCATTTCTGTCTGTGTTTTTGTATCAGTATAAATTAAAATATAGGGAAAATAGGAGGGGAAAAAACTGATTGCCACAGAGCTTTCAAATGTATTCCTTCCACCCCAAAACTCCTTTTTATTTTTATTGTATTATTTTTTAATCCTCACCCAAGGATATTTTTTCAAATGTCTTCAGATAGAGGGGGAGGGGAAGAGAGAGAGAAACAATAATGTGAGAGAGACACATCGATTGGTTGCCTCCCGCACAACCCCAACCGGGGCTGGGGATCAAACTGCAACCGAGGTGCGTGCCCTTGGCCGGAATTGATCCCGTGACTCTGGTCCACGGGCCGACGCTCTAACCGCTGAGCCAAACCGGCCAGGGCCTGAAACTCCTTTTTATCCATTAGTTCCTCACTCAAATGGCACCTGCTTTAGGCCTTGGCTAATTCCTCTACCTAAAAAATTCTCCCACATTTTTCTCTATCATTATACCCAGCTTATTTTCTTGATAGCGTTATCTACAGCAGTTTATTGGTTAATTTGGTTATTTTCTATACTGATTGCTGTCAGGGAAGGGCCTGTGTGTGTTTTGCTCACCCATGTGAATCCCACCCCCTTTGTCTCCAGTTCATCTGTTACTCTGTCCTTCCTTCGTTCCACTCCAGCAACACTTGTCTCCTTGCTGTTCTTCAAACCTGCCGGGCTTGCTTCTGTCCCAGGGCCTTTGCACTTGCTGGGCCATTTGTCCAGAAGATTTTTTTAACCCAGCTTTCTGCATGGCTGATTCTTATTTTCTTTAGATCTTCACTGACAGTCACCTTTTCGGTGAAGATTCTCTGGTCCCTGTGTCTGAAACTGCACCCACCTGACACTTCACACTGCCCTCCACTGCTTTATTTTTCTCCCTCATAATTGCCACAGTCTATGACATGGCACCTTTACTTATGTATCTTATTTACTGCCTGTCTCCCCCACTAGAAGGAAAACTCCACGCACGAGTTACTGTTCTTCTGCAGTATGCTCAGTATCTTAAATAGTTTTGGGCACATGGGCACTCTATAAATGTTTGCTGAATGAATGAATAATTTCATGAATAATGCATGCTCCATGGATGGTACACAGTGGGCACTCTATACACTTCTATTGTAGTGAGCTATACAGAAAATGTACCATTGTCACCGTTTTTAAGCGTACAGTTCAGGGGCATTAAATACGTTGACGTTGTTGTGCAACCCTCACCGCCATCTGCTCTGTACTTTTTCTGAAATGAAAGCGTTCAAGAGTAAGTGAGTACCTGAATGAATGTAAAGCAGGCTTACAATGCAGGCCTGTGTTCTCGGGGTCCTGTGTTCTTTGCACTGTGCTGAGGAGCAGGGAGGGGGAGGTGGCGAGTCTGAGTACCACCTGGGACGCCTGGTAGCTCCAGCAAAGATGCTCAGAATGAGGCACATGTTTTATGTGGTTCCTGTTGTAAGGGACGAGGACCCTACCCTGTGCTCCCTTCTCCCTGCCATGCACGCCTGTGTCCCTTCTCTCCTGCGCCTGAGGATGTGACTCTCGTGTCTCTAGCCTGTGGGATGATGTGGAAGGGGTGCTTCTCCTTTGAACCTTTCTTACTGGATCCACATCATGAGAGGACCTTGTCTGCCTCCTGGGTGCCCCTGAGAGACTGTTCCATTGATGGCAGGGCACTGTTGACTTTTGATTCTAAGAGAAACACAAAATGTTAAATGCGGGTCAAAATCATTGGCTATGAAATTCTCCCGGAGGGATGGGAAGGAGGGTTGTTTCCAGCCCTTAATAGTTTCTTCTCATGAGCTTGTTGAATTCTGTGGAAATCTGTATTTTCGTGCACGTCACCATTTCAGGCCCTTCCCTCCTGAAACCCACGTGGCAGGTCCCCGCGTTCTCCATCCTGAGTCCTGGCCTGGACTCCTTGGTGACATCGCAGTGCTGTTTTTCCTTCATGACCCCATTGAAGTCTTGAGACAGAAGTATAGGGCAGGCACATCTGAGTGTTTGGGGTCTTCTCTGTTGAATCCCCAGCGTTGCGTGTGCCCCCCGCGATGTGCCCGAGGCGGTGTTGGTCCAGGTGTTCGGAGAGGTTCTGAGTGCAGGCTCGGCCGCGGAGGAGCTCAGTGCAGGCAGAGCTGGCCTGCCTGGCTACTTCACGCTGCTGCGAGCCACAGCCCGTCTGTGCACAAAAGGCTGTGGGGGGCTCCAGGGATGGGAGACGTGTTGTGTGGGGTGAGGATGCAGGGACAGGCCAGGAGACTTCAGAGGTACCTGTCAAGGCCGGAGGTCTGTTGGTGTGGCAGAGGGGGAGCAGCGAGGCAGAAAGTCAGGATGCAGGGCGGGACTGTGGTTGGGTCAGCTTCCTGTCTGGTCTTGTCAGTGGCAGACAGGACCTGGATTTCATTGGGATTATGTGCATCTCTGTTGTCAGCTCTAATCATTTGTTGTTTGACTCGCTTCCTGCCTTCACTGGATATTAATACCTGTCAAGAAATTTCTGAACTTCCACAGATGAGTCTGTGGTGCACAGCCTTGCAGGGTCCAGGGTCAGCCGTCATTTTGCTGGTAGAGGCAATATTCAGTGTTACCTAAACCAATAGGATTACTCAGCCAGTGAAATGAGCAGGGTCCTGTTAGGTCTTTAAATGGTGCTTCTTGAGAGTACAGACACACACCAATTGTTTTAATCTCTTTTGATAGATTTTTTTTTTTTACTAGTTATATCCATTTAAAAAATCACTAGTCTGTTCTCTTTATCTTTAAAAGGTGCTAGACACTTGTAGTCATTCATGTGATAAGACATGTTAGATCATTAATCGCAGTATTGATAAGACTTGTACCCCCAGCAGAGTGCACACCATGTGTTACCTGCTGGTCAGCAGAAGTCATTAAGACAACCTTTGAATGTTTTGTTGAAGGGGGAAAAAGATCCCTTAACTGGCAAAGTTTCTTTTTTATTCTTAAAATTAAGTTTACAAATACTAAACAGGAGAAGAAATATTACAATTGTTTTTCCAAAGCGATATCTGTCCTATCAGATTTTATTTATGTATTTATTTATCCTCAGCCAAGGACATTTCTGCATTTATCCTCAGAGTGGGAGGGAGAGAGGGAGGAGGAGAGAGAGAGAAACATTGATGTGAGAGAGACACATTGACTGGTTGCCACCCACACAACCCCAACCGGGGCCGGGGACAAACTGCAACTGAGGTACGTGCCCTTAGTGGGAACCGAACCCGGGACTCTCTGGTCCGTGGCCGACGCTCTAACTGCTGAGCCAAACCGGCCAGGGCTATCCTATCAGATTTTAATTGGGAGGACATTTTTGACTCATGGGCAACTTTCCTCTCAACCACTGAAACTCGACAAAGCTGATGGTCTTCGTTCATCGTTGCTCTATATGTTGTCCTGATGTCTTGGTTTCAGGCCAGGTGCATGGCCCACGCAGGGGTATGCTGCTGTCTTTCAGCTGAGAACCATTGCTACCTGTTTCCATCACGTGGCCCAGGAAGAAGCTGGAAGATGCCACTGGCATTGGTTACATTACAAAAATAGCAAGAGGTTGGTCAAGTTTGACTTGTAGGTCAGTTTGCTTTCTTAAAACACACTGGAGACCAATGATGAACGTTTTCTGGTGAGTGTATCCTATTAAATTTTAAATGGATTTAAATGAAATCAGGTCTGTGGATGTGATGATTCTCAGTGAAATCTTCAGTGTGCAGAAATGCTGAAAGCCGTCGTATTAGAAGAATCAGTGCTCTCTGTAATGATTTCCTGTAAGAACATAAGACTCTTCATCCTCCATCAGACTAATGGTTTTTCCAGTCCAGCACTCTGACGCTGGGAGTGGAATGGAGGGAGTCACTGTGGGAGGACCTGGGTGACCCTTCTTGCCATCACCTTAAAAATTTAGGGGTATGGTTCAAATATGGACAACTTCCCTTCATAAGCGCTTATGGAGCCATTATTCCTATTATTCTTGAATCTGTCTAAATTGCTTTTGCAGTAGTTTTTAATTTTGGCTTTTACCATCTGGTGGAACATGGCAGCCAGTCTGAGCAGCAGCCAATCAGAATTTACCCATGTCACACATGAAAAATTGGGGTCCTTTTTCCCTTTAGTTGTCACAGTCATTGCATTCACTCAGTAGAGTGATAAATTCACACATTGTTGACGTGTGTGTTGTAGATCAGGTCACTCTGGACCTCGTCACTAGTACCGTTCACATTTCCTCCCCTTCATTTGCTGCAGGGGCTCTGAGCACTGTGGACCCTCTGCTGGGTAACGCCTGTCTTAGAACAGTGAGAGGCGGCGTCCGAGAGTCCTCGATTTAGTTTCTCGCCCCACTGTTTCCTGGCTCTGTGGTCTGGGTGCTTGACCCAATATCCCGATGGCCCAGCTGCCTCCTCTGTAAGGTGGGGTGATCAATGCCTTCTCATAGATTGTACTCATCCAGACTCTTCGTTCTAAGTGACAGAAGCCCAGTTCAGTTGACTTACGCAGAATGGGGGAGTTGTAACTCCTGTAGCTGGGAAGACGGGTGCAGCTGACCTTGGGTGTCACTAGGTCCAGCTCTAACAGTGCTGGAGAGGGGCTGACTCAGGGGTGTGTGTGTGTGTGTGTGTGTGTGAACTCTTTTTTACCCAAGGATATGTTTAGAGAGAGAGAGGAAGGGAGGGGGAGAGACATTAACATTGATGTGAGAGAGAAACATCAATCGGTTGCCTCCCATATGCACCCGGACTGGGGATTGAACTCGCAGTCTAGGCATGTGCCCTGACTGGGAATCGAACCTGCAACCTCTTGGTGCATGAGATGATGCTCCAACCAGCTGAGCCACCCGGCCAGGGCAGGGCTGACCCTTTCCTTCTCTCTCAGCAATGCCTGTGTCTGCTTGACTTCTTCCTGGGATGAGGTGTCAGGATGGCCACTGGAAGCCCCACATTCCTATCTTACTGACTCAGTCACTCCGCCAAAAGAGAGAGCGTTTTCCAGTAGAAAAACTGGAGAAGTCCCGTGGTGATTTCTGAGTCCTTGGATTGGAGCACAGTCTGTTCTTTCCCTTTTCGCCAGGGCCAGGGGAAGAGTTTTCTGGCCCTGCAGTGGCCACAGGAAAGGGCTCCCCATAGAGAAGTAGGGTCTTACCAGGAGAGGGGCAGGGCATCCCCCAAAGTGGGAGGTAACAAGAGGGGCTCGGCTGGTGGTGGGAGCACTGAGGTGATGTGGTAGAGAACCTCGTGCAGACAGAAGTCCCGTAGGTGGAATCCATTCTCTTGTTTTACTTCCTAGGGAATGCAGCCTCTTTATATTGGTTCTGAAGCCACTTTAACCTATTAAGGTGATTCTACCTTGAATACCTTTATAAACTTTTTACCTTAACCTTGAAATGTTTTGAAAAGATCTATTTTAAGGGGGACAGGGCAGGGCAGGAGGAAATTTCAATTAATTTTCTTTTGTTATTCAGTCAAAAATTACTCATGGAGAATCTAACATATACAGGGTACTCTCAAGTTCTGGGAGGATGGAAGGGAACAAGGAAAAGCCCCTTTCTCAGGGTGTCTGATTGGTGTACGTCAAGTGTGTGGGTGCTGTGGTATAAGGTGCTGTGGTATACTGTGTACGTCAAGTGTGTGGGTGCTGTGGTATAAGGTGCTGTGGTATACTGTGTACGTCAAGTGTGTGGGTGCTGTGGTGTACTGTGTACGTCAAGTGTGTGGGTGCTGTGGTGTACTGTGTACGTCAAGTGTGTGGGTGCTGTGGTATACTGTGTACGTCAAGTGTGTGGGTGCTGTGGTGTACTGTGTACGTCAAGTGTGTGGGTGCTGTGGTGTACTGTGTACGTCAAGTGTGTGGGTGCTGTGGTGTACTGTGTACGTCAAGTGTGTGGGTGCTGTGGTGTACTGTGTACGTCAAGTGTGTGGGTGCTGTGGTGTACTGTGTACGTCAAGTGTGTGGGTGCTGTGGTGTACTGTGTACGTCAAGTGTGTGGGTGCTGTGGTATACTGTGTACGTCAAGTGTGTGGGTGCTGTGGTATACTGTGTACGTCAAGTGTGTGGGTGCTGTGGTATACTGTGTATGTCAAGTGTGTGGGTGCTGTGGTATACTGTGTACGTCAAGTGTGTGGGTGCTGTGGTATACTGTGTACGTCAAGTGTGTGGGTGCTGTGGTATACTGTGTACGTCAAGTGTGTGGGTGCTGTGGTATACTGTGTACGTCAAGTGTGTGGGTGCTGTGGTATACTGTGTACGTCAAGTGTGTGGGTGCTGTGGTATACTGTGTATGTCAAGTGTGTGGGTGCTGTGGTATACTGTGCACGTCAAGTGTGTGGGTGCTGTGGTATACTGTGTACGTCAAGTGTGTGGGTGCTGTGGTATACTGTGTACGTCAAGTGTGTGGGTGCTGTGGTATACTGTGTACGTCAAGTGTGTGGGTGCTGTGGTATACTGTGTACGTCAAGTGTGTGGGTGCTGTGGTATAAGTGCTGTGGTATACTGTGTACGTCAAGTGTGTGGGTGCTGTGGTATACTGTGTACGTCAAGTGTGTGGGTGCTGTGGTATACTGTGTATGTCAAGTGTGTGGGTGCTGTGGTATACTGTGTATGTCAAGTGTGTGGGTGCTGTGGTATACTGTGTATGTCAAGTGTGTGGGTGCTGTGGTATAAGGTGCTGTGGTGTACTGTGTGTGTCAAGTGTGTGGGTGCCGGGGCAGAAGGTGCCGGGGCAGAAGGTGGAATGTGGGAAAGGCCGTCAGGGCAGGGAGGCGATAGGGAGCACAGGATGGAGCAGGAGCCCACCCAGCTGGGAGAAGACAGCAGGGCTGGTGGGGCGGTGGTATCTGAGCTGCACCTGAGGGCGGGATATGGTTTGTAGGCCTGGGATGTCGTGGACAAGCTGGGGTGGCAGGAAGGAGAGGTGAAGAAGAGGGAGCTCACTCTTGGGCTCACTTTATTCTAGGCTCTGTGTGGCACTGGGTATTCGAAGACAGATGACAGTTCCGTGCTCCTGTAGAGGAAGAACATCACAAAGAGTTGAGGCGCCCAGACCCAAGTCTGTATAGGGCCTGGTGAGGGCGTGGCGGAGGGGACCGCCGCTCATTCCTGATGAAGGGCGTGAACCAAGGCCGAGCGATGGGGCAGTGAAAGATGACTGAAATGGTGTGCAGCGCTGCTTCCAGGGCATGCGGCCACCAGGAGAGGAGGTGGAGCCAGGCAGTAGGGACCTTGCACGCCCGTTCAGAAGTTCGGCTGGGATGCTTGAGGCCCGGGTTCTCCCAGGCAGCGGTCCTGGGTGGGTGATCTCTGAAGCTGCACAGGGCCTGTGCTTGGCTTAATGCTCTGCTCTCATGTTGAAATTCTCAGTACCTTTCAGACAAGGCCCTGCGTTTCCGTTTTGCACCGGGCCCTGAAGTCACACAGCCTGTGGGGTGGTGACATGCTATCCGTCTGCTGAGCTTCAGGACACGTCCAGCTGGAGGGACGAAGACAGCAGAGCAGAGGCTGGACGGGTTGGACAGCTGTCTGCATAGTTTGAGGAAGGGATAGTAAGGGCCTCAGTGAGGATGTGGACCGAGGAAGGAGGGGGTTGTGTCGGCACCGGTGGCCGGACCCCAGCAGCAGACGACGTGAAGGGCTGGGCAGGAGGGGCAGCGCTGGCCTCGGCGCACGGTGCAGGCACTGCTGCTCGGGCTGTCCTCTGAGCCAGGGGACTGCCGGTGGCTGAGGCTGGTGTTCCAAACTGAGATTCAGAAGACTGTCTTAATATTTTCACTCCCAATAGCAAGCGAAAGCTGACATTGGCAGGCTTGTTCAGTGAATGTAAAATAACCAGAAAAGACATTCTGAGCCATTCTGGAATCAAACAGATGGACCACGCAATCACGTTAAAAACAGTAAATCACAACTTGAACTTCAGTTAATCATAATCACATCTTCCTAAGCAGTTTACTATGTGGCTTTCTTTTACTTAAAAGACCTTGTTACTATTAAGCACCCTGCTCGGAGATGCCTGATACATGCCCTGGGCCAAAAGCTTCATCATCCAGGAAACGGTCGTCTTCCCGAGGTTTCGGAAGTGGTGGTTTCGTCTCTTACAAAAGATTCATGAGAGAATTTATTTCTCCCTGTTCAGTTAACACAGACATTAACACAACCGTGTGTTTTACTGAGTGGTTTTCAAAAACACTCTTCAAGAAAATAAAGGTTGCCCTGAACTTCACTTAGGGTCCTGGCCAGCTGCTGACAGGCGTCCCAGGAAGCAGGCTCTCAGCCGTGGGTGGGAAGGCGTGCTGTTTTAATACCGCGCTTTGTTTCCTGTCTGGTGCAAACGTAGGCAAGGCCCTTTCGTTGCAAGGACACAAGGTCAAGGCGGTGCTGTCCAGGCCCCAGATGCTGTGCTGGGGCCTCTTGAAATTGAGGCAGCAGCTCAAGGCCAGAAGGAACAGGGTGAGGCTTATGGAAAGCTGAAAGGGCTTCAGGCCAGTCTTGTGGACAGATTGGTATCCTTTTCACATGTTGATGGAAATCGGGCTCCAGGGAGGACAAAGGCCACTGCAGCTCTTCTTGCCCTTGTGGTGTCACCATACATCGGGTCCTCCAAAGTGGCCCTCTCGGATTCGTGTGCCTTTTCTATGAAGAGAGTCATTTGGTGCCACCCATATGTGCCGTGCTCTAAAAAATGGAGATTACACCTGCTGCTTTCCGAGGGGTTTGTGGAGGAACACCTGGTGTCATAAATGGGAGCCCGCACAGTTAGCGAGGTGAAAAATGGAGCGTTCCCTTGTTTTTCTCTCTTGCTCTCAACCATTACGATGTACTTGGTCTCATCTCCGTAGCCTGCCCTGCTGCGCCGTCGGATCCCAGGTGCGTGTGCTGAGGAGAACTGCTCAGCGCTGGGTTTGGAGCATCTGGCGACGCCTGGGACAGGAAGAGAGGATGCTTGCAGACACTTGGCCAGTTCCTTCTTGTCTCCCACGGCACACAGTATCTTGTTCTGCGCACAGTAGGCACTTGCCGTCGAACTGGTCCTGTTTAACTTGTCTGGAGAAAGACAGAATTCACCATCTGTAGAGTGTGAGTTGTGACTTCTAGATGCAGGGACAGCTTTGTGCTGTAACAGCCTCCTGATCGCACTTGGCCCCTCCTGGCACCAAGAGCTGTGAAGGCAGGCTCCATCTCTAGTTTGCTCAACACGTATTCCCCGGTGCCTCGTGCAGGGCTTGGCACATAGCAGGTACTTAATAAATGTTTGAGTGAGTGGATAAAGGCACGGATACACCTGTCTGTCTTACATTATAGTAGACGTTCACTTCTGAAAGAGGCATGTGTGAATGTCTCCAAGTTCATAGTCCTCAAGATTGTCCTACTCTTCCTCCTCCCTCACACCCTCCCCCTCCAGTACTCAACACAGATCGACACAGAGCAGCCCTTTGGTATTCAGTCGGTAAAGGAAAGTGCCATAACGAGGATCAGAAGGTTTGGGTTCGAGTCCAGGTTTGCCCACTAGTCTCGAGACCTTGGTTGAGGAGGCTGGGTCTCTGTCTGGGCCCAGCAGAATCCTGCTTTGAAAAATGGGGCTACCCATTGTGGTGCTGCTTATCAGCTCGGAAGAAAGACGGGATATGAAGTGCTGGGAAAAGGTACATCTCGAACCGCTTGTTCCTGAAGAAAACATGACGGAATCCCATTATGCAGGGTGCGTGGCTAATGTGTCTGAACCTCTTTCCCATCCGCCCCAAGAACTGGTGGCCTTATTTTACTACATAAGTAGAGGAATACATCGGATACACTGTCAGTGAGAAAGTTTGGAAGTCTCAGTAAGGTGTAAATATGAACACAATAATTACCCATAAGAGGTAGCTGAGAAAGATTCACTATTATCCTAGTGGAATAGTTTTAGAGCGTTTCCAGGCAGGTGCGTGTGCACACACGTACACGTGGTATGATTTTAGGCATCTGACAGTTATTTTTGTATCGGGAGTAAATGGCTGTGTTAGCTCGGGCTGCTATGACAAATACCATAGCCAGGCTGGCTTAAACAACGTTTGTTTCTCGGAGTTCTGGAGTCGGGGAAGTCCAAGATCAAGGCGTCAGCAGATTTGGTGTCTGGTGAGAGCCCACTTCCAGGTTTGTAGATGGACACCTTCTTGCTGTATTCTCACATGGAGATCGTCTCTGTGTGTTCTTATGGGAGCACCAATCACATGCAAGAGGGCTCCACCCTCATGCCCTCCCAAAGGCCCCACCTCCAAATACCATCGCCTTGGCTGTTACATGTCAACATTGGAATTTCTGGATGACACAGGCCATCTGTAGCAATGGCTGATCCCAGGAGAAGAAAGAGACTTGTCTTACCATGTCTTCTGCCACGAGCAGATATTTGCTAAATACCTACGCTATTTCTAGAACTTCAGGGCCGGAAAGATTCTGAGCTATAATGTAACATTCTCATTTTAAAGACAGGGAAACTGAGGGCCAGGGAGGAAAGAGGCCCAGGGCCCGATGACAGAGCTGGTGCTCCCAACCTGGCCTGCTCACTTCCACTTCCTGCTCGTGAGTCCGGGTGCCAGGAGGCCCATCGGGTTGGCACTTGTGGCAGCTCTGAGGCCACTGCGGTGAATTCTGCCCGCGTCTCTGTGGCGCCGCTCTGCCTCGGGACAGTGTCTGGATATCGCGGGGCAGCGGTCCCCAGTGGGACTGTTCCCGCGACATTGTGCTGATTTCTGTAGCAGCCAGCATCTGGGGGCTCCCTCTGGTTATCCTCGTTTGTACTGTACGCAGACTCTCCGTGCTTGATGTAACATTCCAGTCTTGGTGGGAGTATGTTCGCCGGTGTTTTTCATTGGACTATCTTAACGTTCCTCGTCCCTCGCCTTGCCTTCAAGCACAGTGGAAAGGGGTCCTCCTTACTGTGGGTGGTCCTTCCCGCGCGCTCTCACGCGTGTGTGACTCTGCCCCTCCCTTTCTGTGCCTGTCTTATGAGCGATCTCATTCACCTGCAAACACTTCCCACTTAAGGTCCCCTGTGTGGAAAATTCGGCATCTGCGAACCTCTTGCTTTAGCAGTCTCAGTTGGAAGAGAGGTGACATGAGTATAGGAAAATTATAGCTCAATTTATAAAGTGGCTGGGGACCCAAGAGAAGGGCAGAGAAAGTGCCCTGGATGCTCAGTGGCAGGAGGTCACCAGGGTAGGGGGACCTGTAGGCAAGACTTTTAAAGCAGGCCAATTTGGAAAGGATAACGAGGGTTTGAACATTTGGAGGCTGCAGGGTAAAGCATTCCAGCCAGAGAAGAGAGGATGAGATGAGAAGGGTCGGGGTGAGTCTCTAGGTGGGGAGGCAAAGAAGGAACTCCGGGAATCCTGGGGTCTGGGACTCAGGAGTGGCCAGTTGAGCGTTCCCTGTGAGGGCCGACTCGGGGCACCCCTCCTCTCCACCCCTCCCTGCTGCAGTGCTGGTGTGCAGATAGCCTGGCGAGTTGGTGCATCTGGCTGTCCCCTGGGATGGGGCTCCTGGCCAGGGTCCATGGACTGCTCAGAGCCTTCGGTGGGTTTCGGGTGGCCTGGGAACGACCTGAAATTGTGTGTATGACTTTGTATCTGGGTGCACTTTTCCCCCCTCCAGTTTTCGGAGGTCTCTGTTGCCCTTGAAAGGATATGCACGTTACAGTCCAGGAGGAAGAAGCTTGTCCTGTGGATTCATTTTAATAACTTACTTTAAAAACTCCCAAATTGTGACGTTTATGGGGGGAACTTTCATTCCGTTTGAAAGCCTGCACTGTTCTCAGGCATCGTTCACTGATCTCCTTAGACTGTGCCCCTGACGACAAGGACTGTCTCTTGTTCTCTTTTCTGTCCCCCACCTCACTACCCTATCTAGAACTTGGCCTTGGACCCATGGTTATTTGTATGTCTGTTCGGGACATAAGTAGCTTTGATGTGGGTAGCAGTCCACATGTATGCTGACCTGCGACAGAGTGGACATTTTAGACCAATTGGCTACCTCTAGGATCCCGAGGCTCACCCTGTGGGGAGCAGGCCTTTCCAGTGCCAGAATCCCTGCCTGGTCCCTCCTGACTCAGCACAGGGACAGGCCTTGGCACATCCTGCCAGCAAGCTGAGGGCTGGGGCTGTCTGCCTAGTGCCTGCCAAGTGCAGTCTGACCCGTCTTCTCTCCAAAGGGCTCTGATGCCCCATGATCCCCAGGTGTGAAGCTGGACCTGTGTGTGCCTCCCTGCCTGTTACGGGTGTGTGTGCTGGGGATGCTTGCGAACCTCATCTCACCCCTCCCTGACTTGAGAACGGCTTGTTCCAGCAGCAACCCGTGCTCGTCTTAGGCCGTGTAAGGACTCCCGTGGCTGCAGGGGCTTCTGCTGGGTGACTGCACCATTTCTAACCAGGAGCTCTGCCAGCTGGACGCGAGGTGCCCGGCAGGGGGCAGGGCGCTGGCAGCTGCCTTGGCGTTCTGTGAAGTAGGTGTGCATGCGAGTTGTGGTATCAGGAGCTGCAGGGAGCACGATGGGCTGGTCAGTCGTTTCCCATTTGACTCAGACCTTCGACTGCTGTGGAGCACAGTGGGTGAGATCAGGAGAGCAGAGTGGGCCCTTCAGAGTCGTTCAGTCATTTTTTTTCCTTTTTAGAAAAGCACAAGGAGAGCAGTTGGTTTCCACTGCTAAGGGCTTTGGCCTCACTTAACTAGAAAGAAAGCAGTTGTGGCGGGTAGCCTGTTAGGGTGGCAGGCCAAGCCTTCTAATCCAGGTGGGACCTGGAGCCCTGTGCCCTCACTCCCATGTCCCCCTCCTCCAGCTCACTCTCATTCATTCAACAGCACTGGTTGCCTACTGTGCCGAGAGGGAGGCAGTGAACAGATACACACAGTTCCTACCGTCAGAGTTTTCTGTATTACAGGGTAGTGCCTAAGTGTCCTAAGAAATTCGAGACACATGCTGGTGGGGGGTGGGGAGGTGGTTGGATTGATGCTTTTGCTTCTTCAGAGATGCCCATTTTCTTTGTTATTCCAAACCTGCAGAATCCTTACCACTTGTTTCCATCTTTCACATCTTAGTACATTGATAGTCCCTTCATTCTGTCCATCCACTCATCCATCCCACACTTGCAGGCCCGAAGACAGGACTGCAGGGAGAAGGACGACTCGGTCGCTGCTCTCAGGGAGCTCCCCGTTGCTTGCTTCATCACTGTTTAAATTGCACTTGTTCCCCAGTGCAACTGTGAGTTCTTCGAAGGTCAAAGACAATCTCTTCTTAGGTGTTTCTGGAAGACTGAAAGATTTGTTGGTCGGTGGGCTGCTGGACCCGTAGTGCTGGTGCATTTGGTAAATGGAAGTCGTAAAAGAATGTGTGTCTGCAAAGCGTGCCTGCCTTCCTGCTTTCCATGCAGCACAGACCTCCGTGAGAGGCTCTGAGTGCTGGTTTGGAAATCCAGAGTGGCAGCAGGGACTTGGGGAAAAGGATGTCTCAATAGGCAGAGATCCCCAAAGTGTATCTGTGCTTGAGGCTTTCCCGAAGAATGAAAAGCTTAATTCATGCCTTTTCTTGATGCTTCCGCTGCTTTTCTGTTTTTTAAAGAGATGTGTCAATGTCAGCCTCTTGATTCATTTTTAATGTGGGTCAGCCGTCATCACACACCTTTGTCTGATCACACGTTGGGCTTCTGCTGAAGTGCTTGCTTTATAAATTAAGTTTAATTAATAGGAGTAGTGAGCACAGTGCCGGCCGGGCCGAGAGACCTCTGGGCCATTCCTCCGCTGCCTGTCTCCGGGAGTAGGCTCTCGCTCGGGAGCCTGGCTCTGGGATTTGAGCAGGGACATCCATCAACAGTGTGCAGCACAGATTTGCTTCTTAGCAGATGCAGCTGGCCCACTTCGTCCTAATGCCAGAACAATTGTCATTGTCTTAAAAAAACAAAGATTTGACTTAAAAAAAAAAGTCAGGCTCTGGGTTGGGGCCAGGTTTGATCTTAAAGCAAGCTGACCTATTTTCATTCCAGCTTTATCAAAGCCTGCCTTGTGGTTCTACCTCCCAAACATGCTTTTATTGGTGTCACATGAATTAAACACCTGATTTGAGCAGGAGAGAGAGAGAGAGAGTAAAGACCTTGTCTGGGGAGCTCGGTTTCCCACTGGGCCTGGGGCTGAGTCTCAGCATAATGCCTCGCAGCTTGCATCCTGCCTGGGGGAGGGCCTCCTGGGAGAGGATGGCAAGCATGTGGGACTTTGCCTTTCATAAAGTGTTTTACATCTTCCTATTTGACCTTGGCAACTGAGTGCGCAGGGAGGGAGGCCTGGCAGGCCGGGTTAGCCTTGCTCCATGAACGAGGAAACGGAGGCTCATACAGGCAGGTGGGGAGCGGCCTGGATGAGAACACTGGGCACCGGCTCAGCACGGGGCCCTGTCAGCACTGACCTCGTGTTCCTGCCTCGGGGAGCTCGCTTCTGTCTAGACCAGTGGTTCTCAACCTTCCTAATGCCGCGACCCTTTAATACAGTTCCTCATGTTGTGGTGACCCCCAACCATAAAATTAGTTTCATTGCTACTTCATAACTGTAATTTTGTTACTGTTATGTCTTAGGTGACCCCTGTGAAAGCGTCGTTCGACCCCCAAAGGGGTCGCAACCCACAGGTTGAGAACCGCTGCTCTAGATCCTTTGTGCTCTCCCTCATGTGGTTTGAGGCGTTTCAGCTGTGGTTCAGAAACAAAGGTACCCCCAAACCGGGTGTGGGGTCCTGTGTGCTAGGCCAGCAAGCTCACTCCTCTGGAAAACCTGGGGAAGCGAACTCTGCTGAGCATCTTGTCATGTAGCCAGGGCTGTTTCTGGTAGACTGGGGACAACTCCGTGGCAGTGTGTTAGCCAGAGAAGTTCATGCGGAGAAAAGAGAGAGTTTTCCCACTGACTTTTCCTTGCTTGTGTTCTGGGTTTTTCCCCCTTGGAAGACAGTACAGCTCCTTGTCCCAAGGGGTTGCATCCTGTGTGTTTATCTGTGCTCTCCTTGCCTGCTCCCTTGGTTTTCTGCATTCTCTCTGAGGCTATGATTCTTTTTTTTTTCTTTATTGATTTTTATTTTTATTTTTATTTTTTTTCCCCACTGGGCCTAGGGCTGATTTTTATTTTTATTCTTTTTCCCAATTTTTATTAATTTATTTTTGTGACAGATGTTTCTCCTCCCCCCCAGACACCCTCCTCCCCACCCCATCCTCCCCACCCCCCAGCATTGTTGTCTAAGTCCATTGGTTATGCATACATGCCTATAAGTTCTTTGGTTCATCTCCTCCATCCCCCCTCACCTCCCTCTGAGGCTATGATCCTTCACCCAATTTTTTGCAGTGTCTCCAATTATAAGAATGATATCATAAAAAATACCAGATCAATTAATCCATTTCAGTTTTTTAAAAAAAATGTTTTTATTGATTTTAGAGAGGAAAGAAGGGAGAGGGAGGGAGGGAGAGAGAGAGAAACATCAGCTGCCTCCTACATGCCCCCTACTGCAACCTGGGTATGTGCCCTGACCCCTAATCCAACTGGTACCTTTTGGTGTACGGGACAATGGTCACCCTGCTGAGCCACACCAGCCAGGGCTACTTCAGTTTTCTCGAAAGTCACTGTAGTCCATGAAAAAGATCTACAAGGACCAGAGACTGTTAGTATTATAAAAAACAAACACACACAGAATTGCAGTATAAAAAACAAAAAAACTGTATTAATAATCCTTTACATTTTTGTAGAGAGCTTCAAAAATTAGAATTCTGAGTTGGGGCACCCTGGGGCAAGGGTGAGTCCGGGGAGGGAGGGCAGGATCGTGGACTCCGTGTGGGCCATGGGGAATTCGAGGCACCTGTGAAACGTCCAGGTGGAGACACTGGTAGGAATTACAGACGCGTGGGCTGGAGTTCTGGAGAGAGCTAGGCTGGTGGTGGGAATTGGGACCCATTGACACGGTGCGTCATCGAAGCAGTGGGCGTGCGCTGTGTTCTTCTGCCTTGATACCCTGCTTGAGAGGACATTGAAGGCAAGGCCTGGCTTAGGAGCCAGAGCTTTGAGGGAGCTATTACCATGTCTGGAGTTTAATAAAGGCTATTTAATTATTTAATATTTAAATATTTCATAAAGGCTGTTTAATAAAAGCTATTCCTCAGGCCCCAGAAAAGACACTGTAGTGCAAAAGGAAAATCCAGTAGGTGAGTGCAACGAACAGATGAACTGAGTACTGGATGTGAGCGTTGCTAATTTAATAACTAATCGTTGGCCGAAGGCACGCTGGTACACGGTCTCTGTGGTGACCCTTTTTATGGCTGTGTATATTTCACCGAGTTGTCTGCCTGTGTACTTAACTGGATCCTTGTGGTATACTGCACAGTTGGAAGTAATTTTGAAGTACATTGGTGGTAGTTTCAAATTATGGATTAATTCTTTGGATGAATACCCAGAGGTTGGCTTCTTTGGTTATAGAGGACACACATTTTTATGACTCTTTATTGTTACCGAGGCAACCGATCATTCATTCCTGCTCTGGACTTGCTGGGGCAAGAGCTTCTTGGTCTCTCATCTGAAAGGGTGGCCCTCCCTGGGTTCCCAAGGTCCCCTCTGTGGGCACTGTGAGGACTCGGAAAGAAGCACTCACTGTCTCTGTCTCAGTGCCAGCCGAGCACCCTCTGTCCCTCCTTCCTTGCCGCGGGCTCACACTGTGACTCAGACGCAGCCCTGCTGCAAGCCTGGGGCTGGTAGCCTAGGAGCTGGGTGGCGGGCACACAGACAGTTACAACTGAGCATGAGCTCTGCTTTGAGTTCTATGTCAGGTGGGGGGACTTAAGAGGGAGAGGCTCCTTCTGCTTGGGGGGTGGAGAAGGGCTTCACAGAGTTATGACGATAGTTGAATGAATGGAGATGACTAAGGGCTCTGTACGGCTTGCTCCGTGCACCATGGTCTGTGGCTGAGTCAGAGAACTCGAGCCCAGAGGGTCACAGGCCAGCCAGCTGAGCCACGTGGACCCACAGCAGGCAGAGGCCCACGGGAGGCCCGGGGCCACACGCCCAGCCAGCTCTTTCTTACCTCTAGTTTTTGAGGTATGAATTTTTAACCAGTTATTTTCCAACCTTAATGTTATTTAATGCTCCTGAGAAATCATTTTAAAAATTGGAAACCTTAAGTTACTCATGATTTATGGAGTTGATTCATCTATCTATAGTTAGATGTATATAATATGTAGTACATATATCAAACTATAACAGATTCTGATCTCCTTTGGGGGGAGAAGAATCTCTTCCAGTACACGAGGAAAGGTCTCGATGAACATTCTGTTGCGTCCACGTGTTGGGGGAACGCCTTGAATTCCTTGGTCACTCCATGTGGGTTTCCAGCTCTCACGGCGTCACCGCTACAATTACTGAAGCTTCCAAATGGTGACAGATGTGTGATTCTTTCATTCTTCAAATCTGTAGGGTTTTCCCTAATGCTGAAATCTGTGTCTTTTTTCAACTTAATTAAACCTTTAATGAATATTTTATCAAATGAACTGCACGTCTTGTATTTCATTATTAATGTTGTTTGTGAGGCCCTTTCTTCATTAGCCTAATTTATAAACGGAGAGATTACTAGAGGAGGAATGATGGTTCAGGGACAAAGCTTGGGAGTTGGGAGCGAGCGTCTGCGTGGTGCGAACACGGGCATTTAAAGATGCTGCAGGAGAAACGGCTGCTGGAGTGTGCGTGTCGCTGGGTGGCAAATCGAGTGTGAGAACGAAACGGTCCTAAGTGTGACCCGAATGTGACTGCTCCTGCAGCCTCGTGGGTAGGATGCGGTGCAGACAGCAGGGCTGTGGGTGCCGAAGGGCTGAGGGAGGGTCAAGGCCAGTCTCATCCTAGCTGGGTTACTTTAGCCAAGCCCCTTCTCCCCAATTCAGGGCCACTCTGGTCTGCCCACTGCCCAGACAGTCCATCTGGTTCACTGATGACCCTGGCAACTAGCTTGTAATGGTCCTCACCACCTGCCTGGTTTAAATTATACAGATGTCCCATCTACCACTCTGGCCTCTGGTTTCAAGGCATTTCTCCTTCTCCCCTTAGTCACTGCTCCCACTCTCGGACCTTGAACCTTGGAGTCGTGGGTCCTGTTCCAGCTCCTAAGCCTCTACCTCCGCACCTCCTTCCAACTGGCCTGCTTGGCACAGCCCTGGGACCCCTGTCCCTCCTCTGTCACCCTTGTCTAGCCTAGATTCCAGACCTTTCAAGTCACTGCCCTACACTTGCTTCCTTTTTACTGTCTCTTCCCAGGAAATCCCTGGCCCTGGATGAATCCAGTCGGGTCTCCTGCCCCTGGCTGCCTGGCCACCGCCCCTAGTTCACGACGTTTTGGGCTCACTAGCCTTTTCTGTTCCTCTGAGCCAAGCTCCTTCTCACTTCAGAGCCTCTTTCAGACTGCACTGTCTCCCCGGTTCTTCTCTCCCCTCCCTTCACCTACTTCTTTGGGTCCAAACCTCATTTGCTTCTTGGGGGACCTTCTCTGATTGCCTGGTCGAGGTCAGGTTCTCTCCTGCTAGGCACTCTCTTGGCATCCTGTCCTGGTCTGTTCTTCACTTGGGATTGTCACCGGTCCTTTGCGTGCTTATCCATTCAAGATCTGACCCAGATGTCACAGGGCAGCGCTAACTTGACTTTTGTTCCTCCATGCTCATGAAATGTCCCAGAAACCCTATTATTGTGGTATCCAAATGCCACCTTCCAGACTGTCTCAGACAACTTTTGTCAGCACTAGAGTCTTGATGTTTGGTTCCTAAAATCACTGTGGTCCTCATCGTTAGAGTCCCTGTTGTCTGGAGACAGGGCACAGAGGGATCGTGAAGGGCATGGGCTCTGACCTCGCCACTTACAACTGATGACCTTGGGCCAGGGAACTGCTCAGAGCCTCAGTTTTCTCATCTAGAAAACGGTAACAGTATCCACCTCCTGGTGTTGAGAGGATTGGGTGAGGTGATCCAGGTGTGGCGCGTGTTGGGGTGCTCAGAGCCCGGGGGCGCATCCAGGAAGTGTTAGCTGTTGTTACTGCGAGCAGTTCTCTGCCACTTCGGGGAGCACAGAGCTCCACCCCCTTGTGCTTCGTGAGCTTCTCCTACATGCAGGCTTTCAGTAAACATCTGTAGATGGAAATAAACATTTGGAGAGGGCATAGAACAAAGGCTTTTGAGCCTACAATGTAAACCCCTTGCTCCCCGCTCCCCGCTGCCCTGGGACCTCAGAATCACTGTGCTGTGGCCTTCTCTCCATCTCTCACAAAACAAGGGGCTCTCCGTGTACTTCTCCTCTCGTCTGTCTGTCTGGAACACTCTCCCTGTATTTTTCCTTGATTCCAACATTGTGTCCACCACCCCCTTTATACTGACTCACCAGTGTCCCTCAGCATGTGGCCGCTGACTGTGCTGACCTGTGTGTTGTTCTGTCCACTCAAGGCTGCGTTGATTCACCCTCATTTGTTGCTTTTTAATTCTAACATTATAAATGACTAAAGGCCGCAGTGATGTTTTCTCTCTTCTGGGAACTGTACAAAGCACATAAAATAACTCTGTTCTTTCTGGACACTCAAGGAAAGCTTGTTGACTGAAGGAAATGACCAGTCAACCTGGTCTTGGTGTTAATTTATTAATACTTGGGTATCGGGCACACCCTGTGGTGCTTGTTACAGACCACGTTACTCAGCATGTTTTGGCAGAACTGGGTGACAGGGCCTTGTCCCCTTCCCCCTTTCTTGTCTGCACGAAGGTGTCATGACTCTCATTCAGCATTTCAGCAGGAGTTACGAGCACCTACTGTGTGACCGGCAGGCCCTCTGGGCACCGAGGGGCCGCAGTCCCCGAGCTCGGCAGGGCTTCCGTGCTCGTGGAGCTGCGTGCTGGCGGGGAGAGACACAGGGGACACGCACGTCCCGCAGATGGAACTGCAGCGTGGTGGAGGAGGCAGAGTGAGGGGATGTGAGGAGGGGGTGCTGTTGTACACTTCGGGGGGCCAGGAAAGGCTTCTTGGATGGGGCGATATGTGAGCAGGACCCTGGTAAAGGGAAGGGAGCAAGCCTTACAGATGGCCATGGAAAGAATGTGTGAGGCAGAAGGGACAGCAGGCACCAAGGCCCTGAGGACTGGGGTTGTGTGTGGTTTTGGGGAGGATAGCGAGGATATGCATTTGGTAGGGGTGAGTGAGGCGGGAGAGTGGAAGGGGCTGGACAGAGGATCATGGGAGACAGGCTTCTCAGGGCCCCTTAAAGGCCTTGGATTTTGTTCTGAATTAGGAGGGGAGCCATTTGAGAATTTTATTTTTTTAAATCCTCAACCAAGGATAGTTTTTCACTTATCTTCAGATAGAGTGGGAGGGAGGGAGAGTGGCCACGGGGGCAGAGAGAGAGAGAGAGAGAGAGAGAGAGAGAGAGAGAGAGAGAGACACACACACACACACACACACACACACACACAGAAACATCGACATGAGAGACACATCGAGTGGTTGCCTCCCGCACGACCCCACCAGGACCGGGGACCGAACCACAACCAAGGTACGTGCCCTTGACCGGACTCGAACCCACGACTCTTTGGTCTGCAGGCCGATGCTCTAACCACTAAGCCAAACCAGCCAGGGCCACTTGGGGATTTTGAGGAGAAGAACACAACTTAACTTATGTAATGTCACCTCAGGTCTGCCACGAACTTAGGGAGACTGAACTAACAAACTCAGTCGTACAAGAAGGGAAGTTACTGTGTTTTAACAGAAGGGCACCTGATTATTTAATGGCTAAGGGCCATAAGCATAGAGCATAAGTGGAGTGAAGTGACCCCAATGCCTCCTGCTTCTGTCTCACGGCACATGTGTCAACGGTAAGCACTTTGGAGGAACCCCCCACCCGGGGGCTCACTGCTCCCAGAGGCACTGTGCGTTTGTTGGTGGTAGCTCTGTACGTAAGGGTGTGTTCCCGCTCTCAGGGCTCTCAAAGCGTCAAGTACATCCTGTTGGTGCTGAAGTCAGAGCAAGTGAGGGGAAGAAAGGGAGAATAGGGTGGTTGGCTGTGTTCACCCTTGAAGTACGAGGAGGTGGTGCTCCTAGGCCACCCAGGCAGCTGGAAACTTCCGCCTAAGCCTGATCTCCCGGCAGGTGGGCAGAAGGCAGCGCCTTGCCTGCCCCTGGCCTGAGAAGTGCCATGTGTCTGCTGTGCACCTGTCACCAGCAGGGATGGCTGCAGTCCCAGCCAGCTTTGCAAGAACTTCAGTCAGAAATGATGATGCTAGAATCTGTTCTGCAGGGAGCTGCTGCTTTTCTTAGAAGGTGTAAAAAAAGAAAGACGTGAGTAAGGTGGAATCTTAGAAGAAGGAAGAACAGAAAATGTCTTCAGTAACAGAGCCCACCAAGTCTGGCAAATCTGACTCAGGAGTACGTGGGGGACAGAGAGAGAGAGAGAGAGAGAGAGAGAGAGAGAGACACACACACACACACACACACACACACACACACACGAAGCAAAAGAAGTGGGAGGTGCCTGGGAGAGAGGCCCTCATGCATAGTTGTGAAGGCTGGTTCACATTAGTGACAGACCTTAGAGAACAGCTTTACGACACGTAACTGCGTTACTTTAAAGCATTTGAAATAAGCTAACTTGATAGTATTTGAAACACAAAGGGAGTTTCTCAGGACTTACATGAGGCTGGGGGCAGAGGCACTCAAACGCTCTCTGCTTGCCAAGACGAGAGTGAGAGCCCAGGTTCTGGGTGCGGAGGTGTTTGGTGAACAGGCTCCACGTGGAGCTTCTATTCTGTGGGGGGAGCAGGTGAGACACAGGTAAACAGAGGGTAAATCAGAGCCCCCTTCTGAAGGAAGGGAAATACGGGGACGTGATAGACCCGAGAGGGTGGCCAGGGAAGGCAGCACCAGGGCTCTGGGACGGTGTTCAAAGCACAAGGAAGACACAAAGACTGGGCAGAAGGAAGTGTTTCCATGGAGCAAGGGGAAGGCCAGCGGATGCCTCCCTGCTTGCAGAGGAGACCTGCTGTCTCCTCGAGTCCCTCCTTCCTCACGTTCTGGTGCTCCGGGAATGTGTGTATGTGGCAGGCACTGTCGTGGGCACGGGGGCCCCTTTGCTTCCCTCGGCCAGGATGTCAGGGTTTCTTTTTTTTTTTTATTTTTATCCTCACCTGAGGACATTTCTGCATTTATCTTCAGATAGAGTGGGAGGGAGAGAGGAAGAGAGAGAGAAACATCGACGTGAGAGAGACACATCCAGTGGTTGCCACCCACACGACCCCAACCAGGGCCGGGGACAAACTGCAACCGAGGTACGTGCCCTTAGCGGGAACCGAACCCGGGACTCTCTGGTCCGCGGGCCGACGCTCTAACCGCTCAGCCAAACTGGCCAGGGCAGCATGTCAAGATTTCTGATCAGAGCATGGAGTCCCTTGAGACCTGGAGGCTGTTCTCCTGCCATCCCCCAGCCACCCGAATGAGAAAGGGCGATCGTCCCGAACGTTTCTGTTGACTTGCGTGGAATTATGCGCCGACAGGATTTCCGTGGCCGTTGTTGTTTCCTATCGATTTATTTCCTCAGGTTCAGTTTGCCATGCGGTCTGCCCAGGGGTTGCCTCTCCACCTGAAGCTAATCGTTGAACCGTTAACATGGCTCATTAGGTGATTAACGGGGAGCTTAACCTTTTACGTTTTGACCGTCTTTGAGTTAGGAGTCAGGTTGTGACAGCCAGGTCCTGCTCAGACAGTGCTGTTTCCTGTTGAAGAAGGCAGAGGTCGCAGACCTGAGAGGAGGCCAGTGGGGGCATTTGGAAGGAATGTAGTAAGATTCTAAGAATACTTTGATTTGGAAGAAAAGGATGAACCCCAGAGGGTAAACCAAGGACCTTCCCCCCATCCCACCCCTCGAACCTCACCACAGAGCTGTCTCTGAAGCCCAGAGCATGCTCAAGGCCCCGAGGACGAGGAAGGACCATTCCTTAGTTCTCAGCCTCCCGCGGGTCCCAGGAGCTGCTCAGCCTCTGGGATTGCTTCCCTGGTGCTCCCTGACCCGCTCACCGCAGCCCCTGGACCCCTGCCTGCCTGCTTGTGACCCCTGCCTGGCTCCGCTCGTCTGGACTGCAGGTGAACTTGTCCGAGGGCCTTGTCAGGGAAGAGCTCGCGTTCTAAGTGTGTTCACGGTCTTTGTCTTCAAGGAGTTTACAGTTTGGTGCTCATGTGGACGGGGATGATGAAGGCATTGTGTGACATGTGCCCAGAGGGGGTTCAGACAGACTGGCGGGCAGGAGGGGGTGCTGGGGGTGTGTGTAAAACGTATTACCAGACAGTGGCATCTGTTGTCGGCAAACAGCGCCGGCTGGTATCAGGGTAGACTTTCTTGATCTCCTGGGGTTTCTTTTTAGTTGTAGAATCCTGTCATCATTAAAGAAACGAGGCTGAGCTACTTGCTGCTGTAAATGCCAAAAAGAGGTGGAGAATGAGGTTGAGACTCATGGGCACTGAAAGCCTCATAGAATGTCCACTGCAAAGGTGCCCCTTCCGGCTGATGTTGGAGCGGGCCGCACGACACCTGGAGTCTGGGCCAGGGAACCTGGGCTCCCGTCCAGACGTCCGCAGGCTCGCTGTGTGACCTGGCCCCTGCCTTTGGGTGCCCTGCTTTCTCACTCTGCAGCAATGCCCTGTGCTGTGTGCACCTGTGCCCACAAGTGTAAGGGTAACTCCCATGTTGGGGGAAATCTGCTAGGAGGCAGGAACCCCAGGTAGAGAGCCTCTCTTTGTCATTTACTAACTGCCATTTTGGGCAAAACTGAGCAGAGTAATGGCCCCCTAAAGATGTTCACATCCTTTTCCTGGGAACCTGTGAATAGGTCATCTTACGTGGCAAAAGGCACTTTGCAGATGTGATTGTTCAGGACGGTGAGAGAGAGATTATCCTGGGTTTTTTAGGTGGGTCCACCCAGCCCTTATAAGAGGGTCAGAGCCAGAGAAGATGTGACGGGAGCAGCGGATCCAGGCACGTGGCCGCCGGTAGGAGCCGGGAAGGCGAGGAGACGGGTTCTGTCTTCGAGCCTCGTCGGGAGCACAGTCTGCGAACACCGCAGTCCTGTCCCACGCGGTCCGTGCTGACATCGGGCTCCGGGGCTAGAGGATCCATCCGTGGTGTTTAAGCCGCTGCACTTCTGATCGTTTATTATAGCAGCAGCAGGAAACGAGTATATCACCTAGTCATCTAGACTTTAGTTGCCTCAACTCTAAAATGGGACCAAAAAAATCTTATTTGCCTGAAAGCTGAGAAATGGACCATGTGATCCCCCCTCCAAGTTCCTTCCAGTTCTAAGGCTCACGAAATGAGAAAGTGAACCTAACAGTGCCTTGCCAAGTTCACAAGGAGAGGGCAGAGCTGAGTAATTATTGAATACCTACATGTGTTGGGTGTTAATTCTTATAACCACCTGAGAAACATTTTGGAACTCTCACTTTCTTTTATGGTTTCAACCAGATTTGAGTGCCCGCGACGTGCCAGGCGCCGCTCTGTGCTGGGCACGCGGCAGTGAATGGGCCGGACGAAAATCTTCCTTCCTGAAGGTTGTACTGTTTAGGGAGGCAGATGACAAGCCTGAAACATAATAGCTAAGACAATTGTAAATGATGCTGGAAGTTGACACTTGGTTTGGGGAAAAATAGAGCAGGTTGGGGGGTCGGTCACACCTTTGCTAGAGAAGAGAGAATGAACGGACGCTCCGAGGCCTGAGCAGTGCTCTAGAGTGCGGCACCAGGGAAGGCTGGAGCTGGGATCCACCCGATCTGCTGGGATCCACCCGATCTGCTGGGATCCCGAGGCCTGATGCAGTTCTCCTCTCGGCCGGGAGAAGGCCCAGTTCCACTTCACAATTTGGTGAAGGAGAAGAGTCCCCCCTGCCGGCTGTTGCTGAAAGAAGTTGCTGTCATTTGGGGTATTTTGAACTTCCCATCTTGTCAATAAAAGATGCCAGAAAGCTATGGCCAGTTCCCATGCTGGTGAGGAGCCAAGGGCTGCAGGGAGCCCAGCAGGCTTGTCCCGATGCACCGGGGCCACTGTTTCTGGTCCCTCCGAGGGAGGCGGAGCACCTCGTGTCAGCCAAGCCGGAGAGCAAGTGACGGTCAGCAAACAACAGTTAGGATTCTATTTCTTCAGCATGGCCTTTTTCTGGCTCTTTGATATTAATCATTTTTTGGTCATTTAGGAATGTTTTTCTAGGGCACTGTCGGGTCTTCAGGGGGAAACTCCAAAGTCGTTCCTTAGAGCTCCTGTCTCCGGGAGTGTCACCTCTCAATCCAGTTCTGCTTTGAAAATAGAAGGTGCGTGGCAGGAAGATGCCCGGAAGTCACGTGGGTGATGGAAGCAAAATGTTTCGGTATTAAATGTGAACAAGTCATAATTAGTCAGTGATGAGTAAGGTTTCACAGGCTCAAGCAGCAGGTTTTAGAGATTGTTTTTGAAGTGCCTTCCATGGAAGGGTTTGAAGAAAAGCCTGTTGTCTTGTTTTCCGTTTGAGGCTCTTTCCCTTCTCTGCTCATGCTACCTCCATGCACAGCGGAAAGAAGAGCTGGCTTCCCTCAGAATAATCAGAGTCAAGCCCTGGGGCCCAGCCAGTGAGACAGGAATGGAACTTCTCAGCAAAGGCTGGCATCCTGGTCAGCGCCCTGGGATGTGCCCAGGCCTGGGCACCGAGAGCCTGGGCCTTGGCATAACTCTGCAGCTGACATCTGTGTCATTTCCGGAGACCTTTCTGGGCCCCGGGACGGCTGAGACACTTGGTGCCATTTGAAAATGTTCTTGAGAGCAGTAGCTAATTAGCCAGTCCTGCAAGGAAATAAGTCTTAAGTGGCCAAATTTGGACATGTTATCAGTGTTCCTTTTTTTTTTTTTTAAGACCACAGGTATGTTCCTGGTAAAAAGCTGTATGTAAGTGGAATTTTAAGTAGTTTTCCAATGGAAGGAATTTTTTCTTTTTTATGTATTAGGTTCTCTTGAAGGGGCAGCTCTGCCTACATTGTGTTTCATACTAGCTTGAAAATGTTTTAAAGCAAAACATTTATTTGAGAACATACAGGAAACACAGGTAAACAAAAATACAATGAAATATCTTTTATAAAAGGTATCATTTCAAATACAGGCTTGTGAAACCGAACACGTGTTGTGAATGTCTTTGGCATGTCACGCGGTCTTCTGTACCTGTCCTTGCTGACTCCGTCATGTTTCCTTAAAGTGGTTGTTCCCTTTGCCCGTGTTCAGTTGTTGGAAATTTCGGTTATTATCCTCGCCACCACTATAAACCATGTTGCATTGAATATCTTGATGGCAAAACCACCGTACTCGTCCGTGATTATTTCCTTAGAATCAGTTTTTAGACATCGAGTATATAGAATTTTATGGTTTTTGATGTGAGTGGCAAAGTATTTGCTTTGTTGTTGATCTTTAAAAATTTTGATGTTAAAATGATGGAGTGTTCAAGAGGCCAGTCAGATACAAGTTATTCCACATTTCCAAGCCTCAGTTTCCTCATCTATAAAATGGGCATAATAATACCCTTAAACTAAATGTGAGCATTAATTGAATCAGATAATATAAGTAAAACACTAGGCTACATATGAATTCTCCATGTGGAAGTTACTGATTTCTCCCCTAACCTCTCCTTATTCACCTGGGCAGTTGGGGTCTTAACCTCTCCTCTCCGCCCGGGCTCCCCCAGCGGTCACCAGAGGCACCAGGACAGCCCCGCCATGTCGGTGCGCTGTGACCGGGGGTGAGATGTCTGTCCTAACCCGAGAACCTCCAGACATTTATACGTTCAGACAAACCAATCAGGCTGAAATTTCTCACGCTTATTTGCAGCCAGTGAAGCAATCCACTTGGTTGTTTTGGAATTACCCAGGCATGGAAGAAATTGGTTTCTGAGCCTTGAGAAATTCTGCAGATACTGGGGTACTGACAGGCACCAGGTCTGCTTGGTGAAATCAGCAACAAGGGCACCCGGGGGGCTCTCGGTCAGAACCTCTATCCTTGGCGAAACCGGCGATTCCACGTAGGACTCAACCGCCGCTCTCCACGTCGCTGGCACGTGTCATGAAGTTCTTCCTTGTCACATCCTGAGGAGCCCTGAGCTTCTCACCGAGAAAGCAGAGCTTTGCTTTCCTTTCCCTCTGAGTTTCTTCCTGGGTCCAGAGAGATGAGACGTGTGCTGATTCGGCTTCTCTCTTTCCTGAGAGACCCACAGGTCCTTCAAGAGTTGCTTTCTGTTAAAACCCCACAGATCCAGCATCTGGGCTGTCACGAAGGGCCGCGGGGCAGGAGAGCTTGAACTGGGTTTTGGGTCTCCAGATTCCAGAGCAGGTAACACTTCTTGATCAATCTGGACAACCCATGAGACAAGAACAGACAGACACGGAGGTACTGAAGAAGAATGTGACCAAAGAATAACGTGGCTTGTAGATGCTGGAGCTGGGATTTGGTCTGGCTCCATTGCCGGTGCTTGTAACCATGACTACATGATCATCACCTTTCAACGGATGTCTGTCTGTCTATCAGAATGTCTTTGGTGTCCATGTACACCATGGGATTTATCATCCATTCTCCAGTTACAGTCTCTGCCTGGGAGGATGCAAAGACAGATATGTCCTTGTTCTTAAGGAATTTTTATATGATGATAGTAGAAGCAGCAAAATAACCATAAAGTATTATATGAAAATATCTCATCTGTTTGATACATAGCTCTAAACCCCCAAATCTCTGAAGAATTTTCTTCTGAATGGTCAAGATGGATGATCGTTATATAACACACACGCAGGCATCCTTCATGCCCACCCCACCCCAGCTCTCACTCGGCGTCTGTGCCGATTCCCTCCTTTACTAGCAGGCCTGACATGGGGTGGTCTGTTCTGGAACTCCACAGCATGCTATACGCTTGTTGGGGGAGAGAAATCATCTCAGGCACACCCTACACAGTGATTTCCTGTCCCCCTTTTTGAGGTCATGCGCTCCTGTCATGACTGCAGAAACCCTGGCCCTGCTTCAGAGATGCTGACACCGCTGTCCAGGATGGTGTTCACGCCCACTGCCCCTCCCCCGTCCTCCCCGAGGATCATCAGTGTGCGGAGAGGGCGGTGGTTTTTTCCTCTGTGCATCCCATCAGCAAAGCTTTGCCCAAACTCTGCTTCCTGCCATACGTATTAAAGTTCTACAATTTAAAATACGAGATTACATTCTAATACTAAATGTGCCCCTTTCATCTATCCCCCCTGCTGTGACCCTCTCCGCTCTACCAAGACGTGTCTGTCCCTGGGATGCCGCCTGGTCAGGAACCACTGGTTTGGTAGCAGGGGAGAAGGCAGGAGGCTGACGAAGGCAAACCCCTGGATTCTCAAAAGAGCTGGGATGATTTTGAGTCGGGGAAAGAGCCCTGCCCAACTCAGTCTTCCCGGAGAAAACCCTTGTAGCCCCGTCACTGACTTTCCTGACTCCACAGAGGAAACGATATGTTGTCGGTAAAGATGGTGGTGATGATGATGATGATGATGGCAGTAGCTACCACTGACTGTGTGCTGAGCCACGTGGGAGGCACTTTTCATACTCATTTAATCCTTACAGTGCCCCCTGTTATAGGTATTTCACCCGATGCAGAAATGACAGACCTGGCTCATGGCGGTGAGCTTTCCCAGTGCCCCACAGCGAGGTGGTAGAGGTGCTGGGGTTTGTTTCGGCCGATGCCACTGGAGACCAAAGGCTTGTGCTAACCAGGACGCCCTGTGCAGCACTGGTATGAAGTCACGCGTGCTGCCATCGCGACCACTCCTGGGTCACAAAGCTTTTACTCGCCGGGATCGTGCTGCATGGTCTTCCTGGTCATAGACCCTTTCTGGAACCCGGGCTGGGTGTACGCGCATGCGTGCAGTCTCGTTCGCTAGGCGGCAAGCTGTTTGGTGGTCAGAGCGGATGACGTTTCTCTGTGTACTGGCAGATGATAGACGTTAATGCCAGCCGAGCGTTCACGTTTAGGGGGACGATGCCTAGACCCTGGTGCAGGAGCCAAGACTGACTTCTGGGTCTTAACCTGCCATGAAGTGGCTTTGTGACTTGGGGAAGCTCCCTTTCCATCCATCACTAGTTGGTCATGCTTCCCTCCCCTCCCCTCTTCCTTCCCTCCTTTCTGTCTTTCCTTTATTTCCCCTTTGCTGAGCCTCGCATCCTCTGCCGGTGGATGAAGACACCGTCTGCTTTCTGCTCGGCAGTCCCTTCCGTTTGTAGAGCTCTCCTCTGATGATATAGCTGGTGCAGCGTGGATGAGCTTTGTCACAAGGTCACCACGCTGTTCCTTTGGCCGTGAGGTGCACATGGTGTGGCACGGGCTGTGTGCGTGGCACAGGCCGGCTCCTCGAGCCTGGAGCTGGGCGGGCTGGCGGGGAAGCAGGGCCTTACACGTAATGGAACTGTGTTCTTTTTTTAAAATATGCTTTTTATTGATTTTTTAGAGAGGAACAGAGAGAGAGAGATAGAAACATTGATGTGAGAGAGAAACATAGATCAGCTGCCTCCTGCACACCCCCCACTGGGGTTCGAGCCCACAACCTGGGCACGTGCCCTGACCGGGAATCGAACCAGGACCTCTCAGTCCATGGGACGACCGGGCTGAAACTGTGTTCTTGATTGTGCTTTTGCATCAGGAGTTCTCTGAGGCCTGAGCTGACACGTGGAACAGATGCCCTCTCCCTTGAGAAATTGTTCCGGATATTTTGACGAACTGGAGCCAGTCCCCTAAACCCTGCCCAGGGGAAGCGGTGCTCGTGCTCGCTCTGCAAGGCAGTAGAGCGGAGGAGTTGAAGTGTGGGCTTCAACACTGGACAGTGATGGAAGGACTGCTGGGGTCTGAATCCCAGCTCTGGTATGACTGTGTGACCTTGAGCGGGTCCCTTAACCTCTGTGCCTCAGATTCCTCATCTGAAAAACCAGAGAAAATAATAAACCCACCCAGCGGGGGCGTTGTGAGGATTCTGTGATTTTCTGCTTTAAGCATCAGAATGGTTCCTGAGACATAGTATATGGTAGATGATATCACATTGTTATATCATCTGATTTGCTAAATCAAACGAGGGTGCCCGTTTCAGAATACCATTCAAATACTCTTAGTGACAAAAGGTGAAGAAATGGAATGTTCTAGCCTAAATTATAGCTGATAATCCCAGTCCATGCAGCAGCAATAGGCTTGGCCACTTGGAGATGACGGAGAGCCGAGGACATGGCAGGGCCCTTGGGAGAGGTGGTGCCCTAACTTTGCCGTGCATAAAATCCCTGGGACCTCAAAAAATACGTAGCCCGTGGTTCCTTTTCAAACCAGTGGACTCAGAATTTTGCAGGGCAGGGAGAAGGATGCACCCAGGAAGTTGTTGCCGTTTTTTAAAAAGAGCTACAGGTAATCCTGGTGCAGCTGGTCTGTGTGGGAACCTCTGACTTGCATGGTCTAGCAGAATTCGTTGTTTATATTTAGTAGGGTGCCGGAGGATTTAGCCGAGGCTCTGACAGCAGGTATGTGCATATGGATTCATTTTCATTAGGTAAGGTGGGAGAGGCTACACAGGCAGGTTTGTCTGAAAGAAATTCTAGACGCAGCCGAAGACACCTGAAACCTGGGGCTGAGAGTCTGGCTCTGTTTCTTATTGAGGTCAGTTTCTAGCAGCTGACTGGTTCCCTTGCCGTGGGTAAAGTGTTCACGGGGACTGTTACTGGGCGAGGAGTGGGGAATGAGTGCAATGAAGGGATCTGGAACTGGGCGGTTTGGGACCCTGGTTTGCAGGCGGACACTGGGTTCTCACTTTGCAGCGTGAGATGCAATGGCTCAGTGGGCTGGGACTTTGCAGTGGTGGGAGCTTCAGGTGGAGGGACAGTGGGAGATTCAGGGAGCAGAGTATGACTGGCTGGCAGGCGGGAGGAGAGCTTAGTGTGGAGTCATTCAGTTAGTCTGGGAGGAAGGAACCAGCTGGGGGCCATGTGCTAAATCAAAAGGGGCAGGCAGGAGGGGAAGGGGAGGGGTTACAGATGGGGGCTGTTTGAAGGTTCACTGAGCACTTCCTCACCCTGCTCCTCAGTACTTCTTCCTGTAACTAAAAAGTCTTTAAAAGTCTCTTAATAAAGAAATCATGTAAGCTAGGTGAGATGCCAGGATGGGTCAGCAATAACCCTTGGACCAGCGTCTGGCAGCTGGTTGGTGTTGCTGGTCCTGGCTATGAAATGGGGGTAAATATCCTTACTTTACAAAGCTGCCATAGCGTTGGCTGAGATGGCTAGGACTGGTGGCTTCGCTGGAACGTGCCATTCACAGATGTGGAAGCATCGTCTGTGATGTGGGCGAAGCAAGCCCCTTGGTATTGGGAGGCGAGAGCAGGCTGTTCTCCTGCATGGGGGGAGGGGGGTACTTGCTACTGGGGTTAGAGCACCCGATCTAAATAAAGATCTAGACACATTGACTCTCACCTTCACTCCATGGCCTGAAGTGGGGGAGCGTGGGCCTCGCTAAGATCTGTCGCGGGCGCAGCTGGGCAGCTGTTGTGGCACATCGCAGCGGCTTTTCACTGGCTGCCCTACGTGGACCTCTGGTTACGCCCAGAGCTCTGCTGTGCCTCCATTCCTTTCTCTTCTACGCCATTACTCCACGTCAGCAAGGGGGATGGCAGTGACGAGGTAACCCCAAATCCACCTAACTGGTTAAAGAAACCCAGTTGTTAACGCCGTACTGTTAGAAGTAAATGACATGCAGTATTCCACACAGCACTTGTCAAGGTAAGAACCCTGAGTCCAGGTAGGGAGATCCTTCCAGACATCCAGAGCTACCGTGCACTGGTTCTGCGGGAGTTGTTGGAGAAGGGGCCCAAATGAATGGAGGTCGTCTAGTTGGTGAGCTCACTGCAGGACAGGCAGCTCGCTGGCGGTTGATAATGAATCAGAGTAATGACTGCTATGCAGAGCATTTTACATATTAAATTTTCTGCAGGGATCATGAACTCTGATGCCTGCAGGAGCCAGACAGGTAATAAAAGCTGGGGAAGCAGTTAGGGTGGTGGGGATTGTGGCACCTTAAAACATGGCAATCCAGCCTTTAAAACAGATGCGTAACACTACTTGTGATTTTCAAAGAATTACAAGTATCCCATTTAGTGTTTTAGCATCCTGACGAGGCAGGGCTGCTCTCCTCTTCCAAAGATGATAAAACATCAAATGCAATCAAAGGCAGAGTTGGCCTTTGTGTGGCCTGGAGTCTGCAGCACCGGTTTCCAGAGCTGTTCCTGGAAACCCCCTGGAGGCCTGGGCCCTCCGGACTGAGCCACTTGGGGAGAAGGTACCATGTTCTCCCGGTGAGTCCGCCCTCTCCCCAGAGCTGCCGCGGTCTTCCTCTGAGCACGGCTCTGGGGAGACGGGCCCTGGCCTGTTTGCTTCTCCTCTTACCCAGTTTCTTAGGGTGGACCCAGGAGGAAACGGCTGGGAGACACGAGCAACCCTGCGCAGGAGTGGGAGAAAGCCACCAACGCGGTCAGTATTCAGGTCCTTCTGGACCTCGTAATAGGCCCAAGGTGCTGAAATCAGCTTTGTTACAATATCTAATTGGCTGACTTGAGATTTCCCAACTGCTTCTTCCTTTTTATCTTTTAATCATCGTAGTCATTTTTCACTGAAAGGAAAATTAAAAGGAGAGATGGAGAAATACAGTTGGGGTTACTTGAACCCCTGGTGAAGAATCCCCTGCACCAGGACTGAGTTTGCCCAGAGGGGGAAGGCGGTGTCAGTTACAGTTAATGTGAGCAGCCCCTCTGGCTTGCGAGACCTCTGGTTACAGCACATGTGACAGCTTGGATTACCTTCAATTATGGTGAAGTACAGTCAGCTGCGTTATTGCCCGCACACCTCAGTGGGAGCTGGCTGCTTTTGATGTCCTTGACCATGGATGAAAAAGACAGGAGGGGAGATGTGGAAATGACAGATGCCTAGGACCTGGGTGTGGGGCACAGCACCTGCCAGGGGTGGTGGACTTTCTGTATTGTCACCAGAGGTTGAGTATCATTTGGGGTCTGATTCCCATAAGTGCTTTAGGAAGGAACACATGATAAAATGTTCATCTTAGAGTGTCCAGATTGACAAGTCTTGATAAATGTATATACCTCCCAGTGAAGATAGCATTTCCTTCACTCCATAAAATTCCCTTGTGACCTGTCCCATCAGTCCCACCCCCAATTCTTGACCCAAGGCAAACACTGACCTGCTCTTTACTATCATAGATTAGATTGGACTTGCCTAGAGTGTCACAGAAATGAAATGATACAGATTGTACCCTTGTGTGTGTGTCAAAGGTCTGTCCTTTTTCTTGCTGGGTGATATTCCATTGTTTATCCACTTACCCACTGTTGAACATTTGGGTCCAAACACTGGAAACATTGTTTTGCCTATTACAAATAAATAGCCAGGTTTTGGCTATTACAAAGAAAACTGTTATGAGTATTTTTATACACGTCTTTGTATGGACATATGTTTTTGTTACTCTTGGAAAAAGTAGCAAAGACTAGAATTGCTGGGTTATATGGTATGGTAGGTGGGATTTCGGCCCCCGTGATTTTTGCACCTCCAGTGATATATCTGAATATGTTATGTAACATGGCAAAACGGACTTGGCAAATGGAATGAAGGTTGCTAATTCACTGGGTTACATAGATGGACCCAATGGAAAACATGGGAGTATGAGAAAAGCGGGCCCAGAGAGCCAGTTAGAGAAATGTGGAAGGAGAGGTCAGAGAGGTTCAGAGTGAGAAGGACTCGACCTGCCATTGCTGGCTTTGAACATGGAAGAAGGAGGCTATGAGCCAGGCAGTGGAGACAGCTTCTAGAAAATGAAAGTGATCCCCGACTGACAGCCAGTGAAGGAAGGGGGACCTCTGTTGTTCAGCCGTTTACAGCTGAATTCCACCAACAACATGAGTAAACCTAGAAACATATCCTCCCCCAAGAGCCTGTGGATAAGAACCCAGGCTGGCTGACACCCTGACTTTGGCCTGAGGGGACCCAGAATAGAGAATTCAGCCATGCTTACTGGACTTCTGAGCTATTTCAGAAGTGATGTGATAAATTTGTGGTGATTTAAGATACTAAATTGGTTACAGCAGCAATAGAAAATGAATACATATGCTAAATGATTATTTAACTTTGTAAGAAACTGCCAAAGTGTCTTCCAAATTGGTTGTGTAATTTTCCATTGCCGTCAGCAATATATCTGAGTTCCGGTATCTCCATATTCTCACCAACACTTATTGTCAGTATTTTTTTTTATTCTAGCCATTCTGGGGTGTGTGTAGTAGTATGTCATTATGGCTTTAATTTATATTTCATTTGTAGATAATTCTGTTGTGATGTGCCAGTTCACATCTTTTGTGCATTTTTTATTGGGCTGTTTGTCATCTTATTGAGTTGTAAGAGATCTTTATATATTCTGGATGCAAGTTCTTGTAAGACATATGCATTGTGGATATTTTTTCACAGTTTATGGCTTGCCTTTCCATGTCCTTAGTGGTGGTTCTGGAAGAACAGTTGTTTTATGAAGTCAATTTTAATTATTTTTTTCTTTTATGGTTCATTCTAAGTCCTAACAAAATTTTTGTTAACCTACGACTTAAAAAGTTTTCTCACATTTTTTTCTTCTGGAAGTTTTAACTTTTAAATTTAGGTCAATGATCCATTTTGAAGTAATTTTATATATAATGTGTGTGAGATAAGGATTGAAGTTCTTTTTTTTTTTTTTTTTTACATGAATATCCAGTTGTTCCAACACCATTTGTTGAAAAAACTATTCTTTATCTGTTGAATTACCTTGGCCCCTTTGTCAAATCAATTGACCATACATACATAGTATATGTGGGTTTATTTTCAGACTGTCTCTTCTATTTTATTGATATGTATGTGTATCTTTATACAAAGACCACTCTATCTTGGTTACTGAAGCTTTATAGTATGTCTGGAGACCAAGTAGTATGAAGTTCTCCGCCTTTAACTGGTCCTTTGTAAGTTCATATAAATTTGATAATCAGCTCTTTCATTTCTACAAAAAAGCCTTGTTGGGATTTTGATTGGGATTGTTGGGATCGCATTAACTCTATAGATCCATGTAGGCAGAATTGAGGTGGAAACAGAAAAAGATACTAAAACAATTAATAGTTAAAAACTTTGGATTTGACAATTATAACCCACATATCTAAGAAGCTCAGTACATCCAAAGAGGAACAAACAATAACAACAAAAAACCCTCGCATTATATAATCAATTATCTGAAAACTTATGTAAAGAGAAAATCTAAAAAACAGGGGAAAAGGGCATTATATATACAGATTCAAAGGGAAGTTTCTATCAGAAACAATGCATGCCAGAGACAATGAAATAACATCTTTAAAATGCTGCAAAGAAAATAATCAACCTAAAAGTCTATATCCAATGAAAATACCTTCCTAAATGATGGTAAAATAAAGAGATTATCAGACAAATAAAAGCCAAGGGGACTCATTGCCAGCAGAAATGCATGGCAAAATGTTATTCTTCATATGGAAGGAAAATGACATCAAGTGGACACTTGGATCCACAGAAAGAAAGAGCCCTGGAAATGGTAAATATGTGCTCAATATAAAATACTTATTATATAGAAAAGATAGGATAGCTAATATGGCAAGAGTAGAGATAAAATGGAATTCTAAAGAATACTCAGTTGTACCCAAAAGGGTAGAAAAAGAGGCAAAAGGAGTGAGTGATAGATAGACCAATAGAAAACACACAGCAAGATGGTAGGCAAAAACGAAAGCCCAAACATAGATGGTCCGAACACTTGAGTTGAAGGGCAGAGTTGCACTTGGAGCTGAGAGGCAGTCACTCTGTAAAGGGCGTCGTCCACTCCTTCTGCCACTCAGCTTCCGTATGCAGAAATGCATGGCACTTGAACTCCTGCACAGCAACCACTGTTTCTACCGAACAAGATACAGCTGGCTTCGTTACAGGTGAAGTTCTTTCCTGCGCCCCCCAAATGAGGAGGCTCAGTCCCAGGCACGGTTGTGTTCCCCTCTGGCTTCTGTTATTTGCTTCTCAAATTCAGTCCTAGTCCCATTGATTATCCTGTTACCTAAAGACTACATTGTACTTTAACAAGTTAATTTCTAACAACTTATACAAATAAAAGTGGGAGGGAGAGAGAAGAATAAAATGATTGACATATGCAAAAAAAAATACACAACAGGCGAATTTAAAATATGCAAAACTGCTACATTCCGCAGGTCTGTAATAGGCCACGTGTCCACAGTTGCCTTGTGTGGCTTCCTTTTCTGACAACCCATTCTGTGTTTCCTCCGCTCTCAAGCCACATCCTCAGCTGGCTGGGATTCTTTACCTGGTGGATTGCCCCAAACCTTCTTTCCTGAAAGTCCGAGTTTCCAGTTTCCTGCCTGGTTTGGATTGCTGGAGTTTTCTATTAACCTTTTCAATAGGGCATGGAAATACTCAAGGTGTCCCAGAAAATCGCCTGGTTTCCAGGCTTTGCCTTCTTGCCTGCATTGTGTAGAAGCACCCCAGTTTCTCCTTGCTAATCAGAATCAGTCACTACAGCTAGGAGACGAACCCCCTTCTCCCTGCCTGTTGGTTCAGTGGCATCAAGGACCCCCATGTCCCTGTGGTGATCTCGTGTTCAGATTCAGCAGAACCATGGTTGTATACCCTGGTGCAGGCATTCCTCCCTTGCAGACTGACCGAGATCTCCAAACCAGCAGATTCAAAGATGCTGAGAGGGGAATCAAATACTCTGCGAGTTGGTGTTAGGTGCCATGCTGAGAGCAGCTACCACCCTCGCTTCCACCCCTTGAATTCTGGATTCGTGTATTCTGGCTGCGGGAGAGGCCACACCATATATTGGGTTCTGATTCAAAGCACATGCTGCCTCCTAGAAAACAGAATCCCATCCTTCCAGGGTGTTCTGTTCCAAAGGATGACATACCGAGCCTTTAGGAAGCTGCTTCACCTTTTAATTAGGCCAGTCACTTCCGGATGACAGGACACCGACAGTCCTTGACATTGTACTGATACCAGGTTTCCTGCAGGCTCTCTATTTTTGTTACAGTTGGCTTGTGGATCCTCACATTTGCTTATCTAATCTGCTTTCTACCATGACTCGATGGGCAGCCGCAGGTAAATCATTCTCCCTCCCTGGATATTGGACTCTTCATCTGAAGAGTGGGAGGTTTGGCCTTGATCCTTTGAAAGTCTTCCACTTCTGAAGTGTTCTTGCTCCAGTGGCCTGGCAGGGCTGTTGGGAGATCAGTTGGGACGTTGTGGATAAAAGTGAATTGTTAATGCGAGGGGTTGTGCGCATGGGAGGGTTGAGGCATGATGCATTCTCATTCGCAGTGTCCAGAGCTTGACTTCTGTTCTCTCTGGAGCTGAAGAAAGGGTGCTGGCCCTCCAGGAGCACGCCACCATGCCTCTGCCCCGGGATTCTCAGGATTAGAGCTCATCTCTGCACAGGGACTGGCGCCTGCTGGTGGGGATGTGGCAGGGGCGACATTGTGGAGAGAAGGCCAGAACGGGACTGTGGAGGAGTTGACATTTCCAGTCTATATCCTGCCTCCCTCTCCTCATTGCTCTATACAGAGGGGCGTGCGCACACACACACGCACACGCACGCATGCACACACACGCATGCGCATTCTTGCCCTCCTTTCCAAACAGGTGCACAAGGCTCTCGAGTCAACCAGACTTAACGCGGAGACGGCCATTCCAGTTTCTTCCCCTACCCGCTCCCTGGCCCAGTGCTGTGCTTGGCAGTTAGAGCAGGCTACGAGGAAATACACTATGCTCTCCCTGTTGCTTTTTGAGATGAAGAACTAAAAATATTCCACTCTATAATTGGCTATCTCATCAGCCATGCAAATAAGCCCTGTGCCAGAGCCTATAGGAAATGAGGCAGGAGGCCTGACACTCGGCAGCATGCCAGCTTTGCCTTTCCTTTCCTTTCCCTTTTTAAAAAATGTGCTTGGGATCTGGGTTTGGGGGTCGAGGGAGGAGGACGTGCTGGGTGGGCTTCCATGGAGGCAGGCACAGGCACTGACTTTATGCCTGCCTGCTTGGTGGAGGGCAAAGGGGGCAGGGTTTGGTGTCACGGGGGAGTTTGGAGGTGGTGTTACTGAGTATAGTTGGGATGATTTACTGTGCCTTGAACATTATTCCAGCCTCTGGGCCTTTCTTCCATATGATGCCTACGTCCCCAGCACAGCTGCCGAGAAAGCCCCTGTCGTCCTTCCTGCTTGTCCAAGTCCAGCCCGCGCCTCAGGGCTAGCACTCACCTGATGCTGTCAGGACCAACCATGCACAGTGACCGTTGCCTCACAGAACTCTGTGACAGAGCCAGCCACCCCCAGCCACAGTCCAGTGCTCGTGTGCAGAGTTCGCTGTGCCCTCTGTTGTCTCCCCTGCCTCTCCTGAGGCCTCTGCCGTTGGTGGGCGTGGTGCTGAGGCAGGCAGAGAGAGGTAGGCAGAGAGAGGTAGGTCAGTGCTGGGGCCAAGAGCTTTGGAGTGTCATACTTGCCACTGTGTGTGACCTTGGTGAAGCTGCTTTGCCCTCCAAGCCCCAGTTTCCTCATCTATAAAACACTCAGGATAATGTTTCCAGCTTCATAGGGTTTCAGGTTATGACAGTTGTATGACATATTGCCTGGAAAGTACTTAGCACAATGGCAGGTTCAGAGTCAATGCTCATTAAATGCCAGGCGTTACTGCATAGTTGAGATAAAGGAAGCCCGGGGAGGGGGTGACTTAGTCCAGTTGCACAGCCAGGCTGCCTAGCGAGGACGGGGTTATTCAGTGCCAGCCCCGGACTCAGCCCATGAGAGACACTGTGCTGGAAAAGTGGCTGGTACTGAGCGAGGGTGCAGCCAGGGAGAAAGGCTACGTGCCTGTGAGCACCCACTGCGCTGGGAGAGGTGGGCGGAGGCAGGTGCGTGTAGTGGGGGGTGCACTCGACCTGGAGATAGAACAGAAGAAGAGTGCCCGCTTGTCATTTTCACCCTTTGCCCCAGGACAGAGCCAGACACATAGCAGCTACTCCGTCCTTCATGGAGAAGAATGCCCAGAAGCCCTGAGCCACAGCTCTGGCTGGGCCTCTGACCTGGGTAACCCTGACCGGCTCCTGTGGCCTCTGAGTCACAGAGACCGTCCTGTGCAGGAGGGCCGGGGCCTCTGGGGACTTGCCAGCTCTCGTGGGCTTCGGTTCTGTGGCCTCCTGGCATCTGTCCTCCACCCAGCATGTGTCTTGCCTGGGTCGTGCTTTTGGGGAACTGGGTGGAGAGGCGAGAGCATGAAAGGTCCGACGCGGCTGACTGGCAGCAGGGGTGCCAGGTGCTGGCAGTGCCGCGGGCAGTGTGGCTGTCCTCAGATGGCCGGGCCGGCTGGGCTGTGCAGGAACACTCAGCTTGTGGACAGCCTGGATTTGTGCTGACGGTGAAGGACTTCCCTGGCAGCCAGATTTGCTGCTGTTGCTGCTGCCTCGTCAAAGTCAAGCGAGAGCTGTGACAACAGGCAACATGCCGTGCTGTCCCCCAGCTGGTCGGAAGCCGCTAATGTCTGGTTGGCCACAGAGTAAAACTTCTGAGCATGGCATTCAAGGTCCTGGAGGTACCCTGGCCTCCTCTGTTTTTCTTATTCCCAGTCCCCAAGCCCCAAATTCATGCTGCAACCACCTCAGTTGTGCTGGTCTCCAAATATACATAGGCCATTTATTGTCCCTGTCCCTCCCCTGTGCACAACATTGGTCTTTGGGCTCCCACCCACCCCTGCTCAGATGTCTTCCTTCGTAAGGAGTCTCCTCCCCTTCCAGGTATAACCTACAGCTCCTCTAGTGCACGGGCTTCCGTCGTCAGGTAATACACGTACTCTAGTGGTTCAAGGGGTGGCTTTGCTGTTGAACAGACTGGGATTCAGATGCTGGCTCTGCCATTCACTGGCCGTGCGACCCTGGGCCAGCCACTTCACCTTGTGGGCTTTAGTGTCATTACTGGCGAAGTGGTGTGAACAGCCTTGCAGTCAGAGGGTTTGTGAGATGACGTGTTCGTACCCCTTTGCAAGCGGCAACTAGTAGGTCTTCACAAGGCACCTCCCACCGCCATCCGCCGTCCTGTGTTGAGGCAAGTTGCCGTCACCAGCCCGCTCCCCCTCCTTCCAGGCAGAAACAGTGCCTGAGAAGTATTAGCATGAGGGCAGGTCCAGTCGGGGTGCAGAAGCCACACCAGCAGAACAGGCACCCCGCCCTGTGGCTCTCATTTCCATGCCCTTTCCAGCCCCACAGCCCCCGCACTTTGCACGGGGCTGTCCACAGACCCAGTCGTTGTATAAAGAGGTTGGTTCGGATTTTGCATTTGCTCAAGCCTCATCTCTCTGGCCCTCAGAAAATTAATATTCAGAACTGGAATTAGTCATGGAAAAATTCTCTATTCTCTCGCCTTTTGTTTCTCTGTGAGGATTATGGTTTCAGGTTGTTCCTGCGAATTAATTTGGCAAACCCTGTGAAGCACTGGTAACGTGCCTGGGCCTGGGAGGTGCCTGAAGGGATGACCAGCATCCTTAGATGGATGTGTCTTTTCCCAGCACCTTCACTGGTGCCGACTGCCTTGGCCCTCACAGTGCTTGAGGTGTGTAAGGGGGTCATCATCATCATTCATATTTTACAGAGGACTGGGGCTCTAGCCCTCACCTTCGGCTCTTTGGAGTAGGTGTCCTTTCCTTGTGAACTTGACCCTCTTCCTTGCTCGTTGGAGGGTCAGTGGAGGGTCCCATTACAGAGCACCTGTAGCCCATAGCCCATCAGTCCAGAGCGGAAGGCTTCCCACTGCCCTCTTCTCATCAGTGTGCAGAGCAGGTGCAGAAGGGGAGATGGGGTTTCCTTCTAGAAACGCACAAGCGCCACGGTGCAGCGGACACAGCTTCACTGACAGGTAGTTGTCGAGTGTCTGCTTTGTGCCTGGCACTGCGCTAGGAATCGCTAATATGGTGGCAAACAGAAAAAAGGTCCCTTAGGCTTCTGGCTGTGGGCACAGGCAGCTTCATTGGGAAAGAGATATTAATAAATAATCAAAATAGTTACAGATTGTTGTAAGTGCTGTGGAGAGAATTTATGACAACTTAAATAGCAATGCAAGTAGAACACAATACAGTAAGATCCAAGACAAATTATAGGATCATCACGTACGAGCTCTGGAAAGACTCTGGTCCTGCCTCCCCCCCCTTGAGGCAGAGAAACCTATGAGGGGCTTTCCACAGGTCGTGTGTGTGCAGGGACCTAGAGGAAGGGGGCCCTTTTGAGAAGGGCCTTGAGCTCTGTAATTCCTCTCACTTGGACCCAGTTCTGGTCTCTCTTCAAAGTACAAGAACCACCGCCCCCCGCCCCCAAAAGTGTACTTTTGTGGTGTGGGAACGTTTCTTGCAACTGAGAAGTCCCCCCAGGCACTTGCAATCCTAGTTTTGTACATGAAGTTGGTTTGCATCTTACGTTTTGGACAGCAGACAGGACTCGTTCAGGGTGGCTTCTGAAAGAGTCCACTGCTGTTTGAGAGATACCAGGAACTTTAATGTCAGGTGAGGACTGGGGCAGCTGAGAGGTGGGGAGCAGGGTGGAGGCTCTGAGCCTGAGGAGGAAATACTCCCATCCTGCAAGGGCTAGCCATAGGAGCACGGCCCCCGAACATCGGGAAAGGAGCAAGCAGGGCACTTCCTGGATGAGGAGGAGAATCTGTACAGTTGACCCTTGAACAATTGGGGGTTAGGGGTGCTGACTCTGGTGCATAAGAAAATTCATGTATCACTTTTGACCAGGGCAGATGGGTTCCAGGACCCCCGTGGATACCACAGTCCACGGATGCTCAAGTCTCTCGTGTGAAATGGCATGGGACGATGTATACAGTTGGCCTTCAACATCCCAGAATTTTCAGCTGCAGTAGAAAATTTCTGCCCCAGAACTAAGCCAGAGAGAGCTCCGAGGAGAGCACCTCAGTGTGTCCAGAGCCCAGCCCACTTGCTTTTCCAGCTCTTGCACACCCAGGGTGGGGAGGACGGGGACAGTGGTCCGAGGAAAGCCACGTGTGTGCTGTGGGAGAGAAGGGGGGTGAAACAGACCAGGGTAATAACAGCTAAATGTACTCATGTGAAGAAAAGAAAGGGCTTGGGTATAAGCAAAGTGTCTAAGACAGGAATACTTTAAAAAAAACCTATAAATAGGCCTGCTGAAGGGTTTAGGGATGAATTATACAGTGTATCTAAAAATAAGATGCACTGATGGGTGAATTGAGGGGTGGCTAGATATGTGATAGAGTTCTGATAGCAAAATCTAAAGTGTAGACTTAGGTAGTGGATATATGGGTATTCACTATAACATTCTTTCAGCTTTTCTGTGTGTTTGAAAATGTTCATAATGTTAGGATAAATATGCTCATGTGGAATGTGCAAGTTGCAGTGACACGAATGAAGCATAGTGTGATGTGTTGCCCTTTGGTGCACAGGGCTCCTTTGCTCTTCTTCAGTGTTCCGTGAGAACCTGCCACAGGAGCCCCTGCAGTGCAGCTGATGTATCCAACTCGGAAGAATCCTTCCCGCCTCTTTACTTGTATCACCTGGCTACTTTGACTCAGCTTGCTCAGCACAGCTATGATTCCTTCTCCCCCTTGAATGTGGTCATCCTGAGTGTTTCCTTAAGTGCTCAGTGATTGCAGTAGCTTTAGAATGGTTGCTTTTACTGTCTGTTAATTTGGAGAACAAAAAACCAACAGAAGGAGATTGGGAAACAGTGACCCGGGCGGGGACTCAGAGTTCACGAAATAATTTGAATTATACTCAGTGACCGAAGCAAAGTTCTAGTGTTTCAACCAAGATTTAAATAAAAGATGAGCTAGGACATCTTTTTCCCTCAGACGACAGTTACCCACCTTCAGTGCAACGGTGGATGGGGTGTCGATGAGTTGAAATGGCTGTTGGTTTTAACTTTCAGGGCCTCGGACAAAAATACCAGAGACATCGCTCCCATTAGCAATGTCAGGTGAGCCTTTGAGTGGGGAGGGGGAGTTATCAACCACTGCCGATAATCAGAGTGAACTGAGGACAGAGATTAGATCAACACTCATTCCTTTTTGATTTCCTGGAATGAAGTCAGAGCAACATTGTTCTCATTTTTATTTGCAATGAACCTAGTTTTTGAACTGAGCTGTGTAATGATAAGCACAGGAGAGGCAAACCAGAAGAACGCAGAGTCCGCACATTGACTTACATGATAGTGAAAACGACCAAAGCGAGAACTTCGCCCTTCTGGCTGGTCAGGTTCACCCTGCCCTTCTTCCCTGGCCCCATTTCCTCCTGCTGTGCTGAGCCTCTCCTCACCCCCAGGGAGTTTTTATTTATTTGTTTATGTTGTGTGGCTGTTACTGTCTCTCTCCTTGCCAAGCCAAGTCCAGCTATAATCACCACCTGCAAAGGTGTGCCCCCTGGTGTTTACCTCCCATTGTATGGTGCTGTCCTTAGGAAGGGCGCCCACGAGGCACTCCGCTGAACGGTGTTAGTTATTTCCATGGGACAGCACCCCCTCCGTGCTGGAGCTGTGGCCTCGATGGGATCATCACTGGACATGGAATTTCTGTAAGGGACAGCACGTTGTCCTGGCCTGAGACTGGACCTGGCCGGGTGGTGTCAGTGGGATTGTGTAGGGGCCTCACAGAGATGAATGCCCTGTTGGTACCTTGAGCAACTCTGAGAAACCCAAAGCATCCTGGTGACAGCGAAGATGTCATTGACAGAACGGGGGTGTAAGAAAGCTGATCGATTGCTATATTTTTATAAAGAAATGGAGAGGGAAGGGGAGAAAAGAGAGCATGTCAGTCTGCAGAGGACTCGCAGGGGCTCATGTGTTTCTCGCATTGTTCTCAGCCCTGAAGAAAGAGGGCACAGCGTGTCTCTGAGTGGCTGGCAGTGACAGAGCTAGTGCAGTGGACTAGACGCCCTGCAGAGCACTGAGAGGAAAGACCGCATTTCACTCGTCTGGGTCTCCACTCTGCGCACGGAGAGGGTGCCCTGGAAGGACCCCGCAGGGCAGGGAGGGCGGGCAGCTGGGCCCCGGCACGGGTGCTAATGTGGGTGAGCTAGCCCAAGGTCTGCTCTCCCTGCATTTGGCAGAGCTGCCCAGTTATCAAGGAGTCCTTGGCCATGTCCCCACTGTGTCTCTGCACCTGCCTCTTGGAGCGTAGATGTGCTGCTGTGTGGTTTCCCAGCGCCCCCACAGGTGCCTCTGGTCTCTAGCACTCCTCCTGAAGACAGTTGTTTCACTCTCCTTATCCCCTGGGCTGCATGAGGGCCACCGTGGCACTAGTCACCCTGCAGGAAGGTGTGCTGCCCTGGGGAGTGTTCTCTGCGTCAGCCCTGTGCGCGCCCTCCCTCCTCCAGCACTCCGGTCCCAGGTGTGTGCCCTGCTTTCTGATACAGCCAGCCTTAGCGTGGCGGTTCACTTATGTTTTCACTAACTGTTAAGTGCCCGTGTTGTGTCAGGTGCAGACAAAAGGAATTTGCTAAAACTATGGATAATTTGCAACCACCCAGATTTCTATGTGATCTTCAAATCTGTTTACGAGTTTGCAACAAGTTAAGAAAATAAGTCATGTAGTGGGGTGACTGGTTCCCTGGTGATGTGTTGCTGGGGGAGTGTGCAGAGGCTCAGGACACCCAGTGTAGAGGGAACTTGGGAACACATGGGGTCACCTGGCCCTGCTCCCTGACTTTAGGGGGTAGGGGGTGGAGTCAGGTGAGAAAATTCAGGCTGGATCGGGGTGGAAGGAAGACTTTTGTTTCTAGTTCTGCCTTGTGTTTTTCTAGATTAGCTTAGAAACTGGAAAGTGACCTGAGAGCCACAGAATTGGTGGAGTTCTGGAGCAGAAGGGCCAAAGCTCACTGTATGCCTCCTGATTAACAGTGGGGCTCCTTGGAGATGGTTTCGGGTCTGGACTCTGCCTGGCTCGGCGTGGTGGGCTTGGGGCGATCAGTGCTGCGCCGTGCATACTCCCTGGAGGTCAGAGGTGAGGAGAAAGTGGAGGCTGATGGCCGGTTCCAGAAAGGCCTTCTCTAGAGGTCCCAAACTGCGAATAGCGTAGAACCATGATCGAGCCTGAGTTTTTTTTTTTTTTTTTAACTTATCTTTATTGTTGAATGTCATACAGATGTCCCCCCTTTTCCCCTCATTGACCCCCTCCTCCCCAATCCCGCCCCCCTCCTACCTTCCCCACACTATTGTCTGTGTCCATTGGTTATGCATATATGCATAGAAATTCTTTGGTTTATCTCATCTCACCCTCCCTCCCCATTCCCTTTGAGGTTCATCAGTGTAACAACTAATTTGTACTTCTTAATTCCTTCATCTTTTTCACCCATCTCCCCAGCCCCGTCTCATCTGGCAAGCAACAAAAAGTTCTCTGTATCTATGAGTCTGTTTCTGTTCTGTTTGCTCATTTTGTTTGTAGATTCAATTGTTGATAGATATGTATTAATTGCCATTTTATTGTTCATGTTTTTGTTGTTCTTCTCCTTCAGGAAGACCCTTCAGCATTTTATATAATACTGGTTTGGTGGTGATGAACTCCTTTAGCTTTTTCTTGTCTGGGAAACTTTTTATATGTCCATCAGTTCTAAATGAGAGCTTTGCAGGATAGAGTAATCTTGGTTGTAGGTTGTTGCTTTTCATCACTTTGAATATCTCTTGCCACTCCTTTCTGGCCTGCAAAGTTTCTTTTGAGAAATCAGCTGACAGTCTTATGGGAGCTCTTTTGTAGGTAATGAACTGCTTTTCTCTTGCTGCTTTTAAGATTCTCTCTTTGTCTTTAACCTTTGGCATTTTGATGTTGATGTGTCTTAGTGTGGGCCTCTTCAGGTTCATTTTGCGTTTGGGACGCTCTGTGCTTCCTGGACTTGTATGTCTGTTTCCTTCAGCAAGTTAGGGAAGTTTTCTGTCATTATTTTTTCAAATAGGTTTTCAATTTCTTGCTCTCTCTTCTCCTTCTGGCACTCCCATGATGCAAATGTTGGTACGCTTGAAGTTGTCCCAGAGAGCCTGAGTATTTGGGGATCACTTGGCCACACAAGAAGGTCCTGATTGTTAAAACCAATCCAAGGAGGAGAAAGTGGGCAGGCTTGGCAGGTGATAGAGGCAATCTGCATGGAAGAAAGGAGAATGACAGATGATGGGGAAAGGCTGAGTAGTGAAATGGAGAGAGGAAGCTCTTAAGAAAGCCCCCAAGGAGGGAAGACTTGCAACCTGACCCAAAGCCCTGAGCCAATCCCTCTAATATTTTTTAAGTGAAACATGATAAAGTCACACTCAGGTGTCATTGTGCAGGGGGAGGTTTCAGTGTAGCTACTGTCTTGGTTTATGGGATGGATAAGTTCTTTCTTCTCTCTGAGCCTGAATTCATGCATCCGTATTTTTCTGAGGGATCTCACATTTTCACACGAGCCGGTTTGCTGTTTCTGGTCACTGCTTTCACCTGTACAGAGCTGCCTCCCTTTCCCCACGGCATTGGCAGACGCCACACCTCCCAGTCATTTCCAGTTACTAAACTTCAGTGTTGTCACCTGATTTAGGGGTCCCTCTCTGCCACTACAGGAAGGAAGTAAGTCCTTCCTGCCGTGTCCCTGTCCTTCTCACCACTCCTGGAGGAATCGAGTAGAAGGGCATCTACCATTTTACCCACTGGGCATGACTGAAGGTCGCTTCCTGGTTGGTTTTACAAATTCTCTAGCTAAAACTGACCAGGAGACAGACCCTCTATCTGATGCTGTCCATGTGCAGACCCCCCCCCAGGGGTCTGTGTGGGCTTCTGTGGAGGGCCTGTCCTGGGCTCTACTCAGCCACTCTGACCCCTAATGCACAACCTGTCCCTAGGATGACTGATGTCTCATGGTGACCAGTTCCCATGGATGAGGCCCCAGCTGAAGCCCAGGGCCCTGTGGGGTCCACTTGGCTCACAAGAAGCCCATGAGTCCATGCCCAGGGAAGGGACCGTGGCCAAGCAGAGCCTCTGGGGTATGAAGTGCTAGTTTCCTTGTCATGAGCACAACCATCTTTATGATTCTCGGTGTCCTTGTCACTTGGATCTAGCTTCTCTCCTCCTCCCAGACACTGTGGTCTCCACAGGCTGACAGTCTGATGACTCTCTGCCCCTCCTCGAGCCTCACTAGGCTGTGGCCATGGGGGTGGCAGGCCACTGATGGTCATGGCTGGCTTAGTAAGCCCTGGTAGGGAGATGTCTAGTCCTATTTGAGGTTACTCAGAAAATGGAGCCCAAGTCCTTGTTTTCAGCGGGGAGCCCTGTCCTCTAATACCTGGGTAACAGGAAACCTCTCACCCAGCTCCTTAAGGACAAAGTAGATGCTGTCCTCACTCACGCTGCCGTACTCTGCTCACATGTACAAACGTCAGAGGCAGAACCTGTGCCCTTTACTTGGAGCTGTTCGTGGTTTTGGTGTGCTCTCTCTGCGGCTGTCATTTGTCCACGTCTGAGGGTAATTTCTTGCACAAGGGTGGATGCTAAGTCTTATTTAAGGCTGTGATCATTTCCCTGCCCCCTAACCTTCGAGAGTCGACACTCACTGCTCTGGGCCTGCTGTACACTCACATCAGTGCTGACAGACCAAATTACAGTATTCCCGGACCCAGCGCTGAGGATGAATGCCATGCACTTAAAGTATTTTGCAGAAACTGTTATTTTAACTCATTTTCACGGTGGCTATGGGATTTTTGTAGTCTCGTAGGAACTTTGGTTAAATACAGAGTACGAAGTGCAAGCTTCTTGGAGGGTAATGGGGAATCAGGTCCTTCACGGTCTTTAAAAAAAAAATTCCCTCAGTAGCAGTTCTCCTTGTGCCTGGCGTTCGGCGTCGTCGTGCGTGCCTCCGACCCAGGCCGCGGCCGCGGGTGGGCCGTGCGTGCGTTGTGGCCTGCGCGGGCACCGCGCTTTCCGTGCTGGGCGCTTTCTCAGGAAGCAGAGAGGAAAGGCTGCCAGGACCTGTTTTTAGAAATGGGTTTGCAAAGATGTGCTGGTATCCCACGTGTAGCAGACACGTTACACCATTCATCTTAGAAGGACCAGGGCTCGATGATCACAAGCAGGCCTCCTTTCCTTTCTCTGGCAGGGAAGCAGAAGCCAAGAGCAGTCTCTCTCGTGGGCACCGGGGCCCGGAGCAGGGGTCCGCAGACCTGTCCCAAGAAGAGCCAGATAGTGAACGTTTCATGCATCGCAGGCTTGAAGGTTTTCTCGCAGCTGCTCAGCGCTGCTCTTGTCGTACGGAAACCTGTGTAGAGGGTGCGGAGACAAAGAAGCACGCGGTGCTTCAGCACACTTGAGGGACAGAAACCGGGCCGGTGAACTAGATTTGGCCTGTGGGCCATGATTTGCCGACCCTGGTCAAGTGAGACGTACCAGTTTTGGGTTGTCACCGACAGTCGAATCCAGCCCAGGAAGGTGGCACTGCTTGCCCGATGGCCTCTACACCCCCCCGGCCTTCTGCAGCTGCTCATTGCCGAGGGCGCGTGTCAGGCTGGCCTTCGGTCTTCTGCGGGGGTCTGTAGGCTCCTGAGAGAGCACCCATTTCCCTCTTCACCCCACCTCGCGGAGCAGATGCTCAGGGACTGGATCAGACAGAGTGAAACAGAATGAAAGACTTCTTGACAAGTGAAAGGAAATCATGTTTTAGGTCAGGATTTAGCAGTGGGGACCTGGGTGATTTTCTGGGGAACTCGAATCAGTTGTGAATTTCTACCAGTGGCTGCCTTCCTCCTTTCCCATGTGTGATACTGTGCGGGTCTTTCTTGAGCAGATGCGTTCTCTGTTTCTCACTCATGCTCACACACGTGGCCTCCCTCCTTTCCCCCACCCCCTTTGCCCAGCACATAATACTGCTGCTACACACACACACACACACACACACACCCACACACCCACCCCCCACCCCCCCCCGCCGCATTTTCCCCTACTCAGGCACACCAAGAGCAGAGAGGTGGTGACAGAACATTCAACTTTGGAAAGTTTGCCAACAGCAAGCCCAAGTACAGTACGTAAATGGGGTACTTTGTATTCTCTCAGTGCACCACAAGTTGCCATGTTTATTTGAATACATATTCACTGCTGACTAACAATACATTTGCACGCTATTATGCAGTTTCTAGAAACCAGCTCTTGGCGAGCATCTCCAGGTGCTGGACCTCAGCTGGGAACCGAGGACAAGTCAGCCCTGCTTAGTCTCTCTGGCCTCTTGCTGCACTTGCCCTTATATCTAACCTTACAAGTTGGTTATGCTAAAAAGTCAGTTGTAGGCTCATTTAAAAAGACAGAAACACGTTTGTTTTCTAAAATATGTTTTGAGAGAGAGAGGAAGGGCGCGCGAGAGAAACATTGACCTGACAGAGAAACATTGATCGGCTGTCCCCCGCACAGGAATCAACCAGAACCTCTCAGTCCACATGACGACACTCAGTCCACTGAGCCACACGAGCCAGGCCAGAAACACATCTTAAAGCTTGTTCTGATCTAGAATATATAACGACATTTATTTGCCAGTCTTTTGGAGTGGGGCCAAAGGCTTTTTTTTTTTTTTTAGCACTATGCATCTACTGGTCAGAGTGCCCATTGTTTTTCTTGCATAAACTATAGCTGTTATGTACCTACAGTTTCCAGTTGTGTTTTATTTAAAAATAGAATAAAATAATGCATGAGATGAAAGCTGAGAGCAGTTCTAGGAGTTTACTGTGGTTTTTCCTTTATCTTTTGCTGTCATCTCGCCCATATCCAATTCAACAACAAAACCTTTAGCTGCATTCCTTGTCCAGTACTTCCAAAGGATTCAGCCCCATTTTCATGGAAACAACTCTCTTTACCCTTAGCTCATCATTTCAAGCAGTATTCCATTAGCTTAGATAGTTCCAGCGACAAATCCACCTGATATAAACTTCAGAACAAAGCCAATTCTTGGTAAGCACACGACTCAACTGTTGAGAACAAAAATGTATAAGCTTTCTAGAAATTAACCTAGAAGTCACGTGAATTCATTATGGTACGGGCATTAGTCATTATTTTGTACCCAGAAGGAACAAAGAATGTCCATTCATCTGGCGAGTTGGTGAAAAGGACATCAGTTTAGCGAGCTTCTCCTGTATTGGCCAAGAGGTCAAGGCCTGCACTTCTACCTTCAATTCCCAGTATAATAACAACCATTTATTGTGTGTATACTATGCGCTGGGCAAGGCACATTATCTCATTTATTCATTCAACAACACTTTCAGTGATTAGGAAACCAAGGCTCACAGGGATGAAGTGCGTGTGCAAGGTTATGTAGCTGGACCCAAACTAACTCCAAATTCACTGTGCTAACCAGGGTACGACTGGCAGCCAGGAGTCATCCAGCCAGACTTCAGTCTTCCTTAACCTGGCTTAATGGATATCTGGTTGTTTAAAAGTGGCAAACTAGCCTGGCCGATGTGGGTCAGTGGATTGAGCATCATCCCATGGACTGAGAGGTCCTGGTTCGATTCAGTGGATTGAGCATCATCCCATGGACTGAGAGGTCCTGGTTCGATTCAGTGGATTGAGCATCATCCCATGGACTGAGAGGTCCTGGTTCGATTCAGTGGATTGAGCATCATCCCATGGACTGAGAGGTCCTGGTTCGATTCAGTGGATTGAGCATCATCCCATGGACTGGGAGGTCCTGGTTCGATTCAGGGGATTGAGCATCATCCCATGGACTGAGAGGTCCTGGTTCGATTCCCGGTCAGGGCACATGCCTGGGTTACGGGCTCAATCCCTAAGAGAGGGTGTGTAGGAGACAGCTGATCGATGTCTCTCTCTCACATTGATGTTTCTATCTCTCTCTCCCTTCTTCTCTCTAAAAATAAATAAAAACATATTTAAAAAATAAAAATAAAAGGGGCGAACTAATGGAATGTAGGCCTGCAGAGGTGACACAGCCACTGTTTCAGAACCCACCTCTCCACCTTTCACTGGCTGGGACCAGGGCGAGTCCTATCTCACATGTCTGTCTCCCTCTGCACTCTCATGTCTGAGCGGTACACGCGCGCGCAAGACTGGGTGTTCCAGCTGAACTACTTGTTCTGGATTTTGATATTTTTTGTTTGTTTGGCATTTGAGCAGAATCACAAGTTGTAGAAAGTAGTAATTTCCAGACATTTGAGGTCCGATTCACCAGCATAAGACTGTAATTAAAGGAAAACCTGTAGTTGTTTGCTCTGTTTTATCCTAACTCACTAGGCTGGTTTATAAATAATGAACCTAGATATTTAGAAAATAGCATCTATCGAACTGTGGAAGCTTCCATGGGTCCTTTATGTTCAGATGTCTCAAAGTTATCCTGATGATACGAGTTTGAGCACTAAATTCATAGGGAAGTGACATGGAAGGTGCACTGTACTGACATATAAAGGCAGCTGTAAAATCCAGAGCGTAGAAGGTAAGCAGCTCGCCAATGCTTGTTGGAGGTACATTTATGAAATATAGAGGTCCCGTGTAATGATTTCAGCTGGTCACGGAGTGTTAATGAGTTTTGAATTGAGGCAGTTATGATTAAGCCTGTTGCGTTTTTCAACACTAATCATTATTAAAATGATGATTGATCTCAGTGATCATGAAACCATTAAAAAGGCATCTGTGCACAAATTAACAGGCTGGAGGTAGTTCTGAGCTTTCAGCTAGCCAAACAGGACTTCAGTGGTTGTGATTTCAAGGTGATTGTTTATTCATGATCTTTCCTGTGTTGTTTTTTTCTGAGCCTTCAATACTATTTTTTTTTTTTAATCCTCACCCGAGGATACTTTTCCATTTATCTTCAGATAGAGTGGGAGGGAAGGAGAGAGAGAGAAACATCAATTGGTTGCCTCCCACACCACCCCGACCAGGGCTGGGGTCTGAACCATAACCAAGGTACATGCCCTTGACTGGAATCGAACCCATGACTCTTTGATCCATGGGCTGATGCTCCAAAACTGGCCAGGGCTTCAATATTATTTTTTGTCATAGACTACAAACGTTGGTTGGCGGGGGCTGGGGGGGCTTGATGTGCCCCTTGGGGCCTCAATGTTGTGGCAATGTCAGATGGAGCTGAGTGGGATGATTTCTCAACTTTCCAGAACCCCACCCTTGATGGACAAGAGGTCCTCTGCCCACTCCCGCCCCCGGGCTTGTGGAGACCCTTCTGGGGAACACTCAGCGCAGCTGCCTGCTGACCACAGCCCCGGGCTGAGTGCAGACCCTGTGCCAGGCAGTCCCACTGTCACTGTCAACCCTCGACTCCCCGAGGTGGGTGCTGCCTGAGAATTGCAGTGCTCTCCTTGGGGCCAGGGCAGAGCCACCGTTTGAACATCGTCATCACCCACATTCTGTGCGTCCTTAAAAGATTGTTCTTTCGGGAGCTTGCTTCACAGTGAAGAAAGCTGAGGGAAGAATTCATCTCATTCAGCGAACAAAGACACAAAACATGCTTTCAGAGGACAGCCTCGGGCACTGGAGAGCCTGCCCGCTGAGGGCCTGATATCCTAGCTGACCACCTCTTCATAAAGCAGCCAGGGAAGGGGAGCCCGCCTCTCCACCGCAGCTCCTTGGGAATTAGACGCCCCTCTCAGACAGCCCTGTTCCCTCGGAAGAGGTGGTGTGCCCGCTGCAAGCCGCCCGTGCCTGCCCCTGCGGAGGGCGCAGCGTCTGCGGACCCTCTTGGCCTGCAAGCTCCGGTCCCAGGTGGGGACCCAGGTCTTCAGACACCGCTGTGCTCCCTGCCCTGCTTTTTTCTGACCTGCTAGCCCAGTGAGGGTGTCATTTCGCGTCCTGCCCTGGACTTACAAGCCATTCCCCCCGGGGACTCGAGGTGCCTCAGGGAAGATGGGTGGGCTGTGGGTGGGTCGTCTGCTGGGCACACTCCCTCTTCCCATGCCCAGTTCCCAGGGTTCTGATGCTGCTCTGCCCGCCTTCAGGTGCTCAGCGTGCTGGCGCTGCCCTTCCGTCTCTGGGTTCCACTTTCTCCAGCTGCTGGAGGACAGGCTGCCGGTCTGGAGTGAGGGCTTTCTGTGTGGGCTCTGGCTCTGAGAGTCCAAGCCTTCGGGTTGGTGCTGTTCTCCACCCGTCCTCCCTTCCGTGCCCCCTGCAAGCCTGTCTTCTTCCTCCCACAGAAACCCTCATCTTGGTCTCGCCCACCCTCCTCTCCTCCCTCTCCAACTGCCCCTAGAGTGTGCCAACTCCCAAGGTGCCCCACTTGATCTGTTAGGACGGGCAGCACACTCACTGCCCAGCCCTGGCCCGAGTCTGTTTCCTTACCCGGAGCTTCAGTTCTTCCTCTAGAAACCAACCGAGGAAATGGACCTCCATCCCTGTCACTTCCCGGGTTGGCTCTTTCTGGTAGGGTTGCTGCTTGGGTTTCGTGGACACGTGTGGGGGGCAGAGTGTGCGTGAGTGAGCATGAGAGTGAGAGAGTGGGTATTTATCCCCGCTGGTGTCCACTGGTGGGTCCAGATTATTGCTGCCTAGGGCTGTGTTTTGCAACTTTCTTTTTTTTTTTTTTAACCTTGGCCATCAGTAAGTAAATACGTATTACATTTTACATTATAACTGCCAGACATATGTGTATATATCATTTAAAACATGAGTTTGATGAAAAAATACTTACTAAATTTAGGCATTTTTCATACGTTCTGATATTTTCCATTCTATTTTATTTTTCAAAAATTGCTGGATATAAACCACAAAATTAACTTCATATGTATTCCATTTAAAAAGGTCTGTCTCTTCCATTATAATATAAATTCCATAAAGACAGGCAAATATTATTCTACCTTATATAATTGGTGCTCAATTCATATTGTCAGCTGATTCTTTGTGCAAATCCTTTGGAGAAATAATTTTCTGTGCTAAGAAACAATTTTATTCAAAAGATGAGGGGACGTATGTCACTGATGTGATTTCCTTCTCTCCCATTAGTGGTTAGAAATTGCAGAGACATATTAATAAAGATGTGTCTGTACAGTATACATCTTTGTAATGATCTTATTCCTGTTTCATTTTCTTTTCCTTCTTAATTTATTTTTCTTAACTTATTTTTTTCTAAATATTTAGAATTTCAGATGATTTTAATAAGAGATAGTCAATGAGAAAAGCTTACACAAATCGGAGATACCTAAACTTAGAGATAGAAAGCCCCCCCTCCCCCCACCAGACCTGCTCCCACAGGCAAGCCTCCTCACTTTCGGGTGTCTGCACTGCAGACTGGCTTATTCAGAGATCTTTTCAGACATCAGGGGGTCACGTTATTTATTTAATCATATTATTCATACTATGACTGTAGTAGTGTAATCTTCCCTGCCCTTAGTATAGGTCTGCCGCCTTATTATTATTTTTTAATCCTCACTCGAGGATATTTTTCTATCTTCAGATAGAGAGAGAGAGAGAAACATCAACGTGAGAGGGACACATCGACTGGCTGCCTCCTGCATGACCCCGGGCCGGGGATGAACCACAACTGAGGTACCGAGCCCTTGGCTGGAATCGAACCTGCGACTCATTGGTCCGCAGGCCGACGTTCTACTGCTGAGCCAAACCGGCCAGGGCTCTGCCGCCTTATTATTTTTTTCCAACTTTTATTAATTTATTTTTGTTACAGATGTTTCTCCTTTTTCCCCCCTAGACACCCTCCTCCCCATCCTACCCCCCACCCCCCCAGCATTGTTGTCTATGTCCATTGGTTACGCATACACATGCATATAAGTTCTTTGGTTTATCTCATCCATCCCCCCAGCCCCCCCCTCCTCTGAGGTTTGTCAATCTGAACCGTATTCCTTTCTATGTCTCTGGGTCTATTTTGTTCATCAGCTTATTTTGTTCATTATATTCCACAAATAAGTGAGATCATGTGATATTTATCTTTCTCTGATTGGCTTATTTTGCTTAGGATAATACTCTTGAGGTCCCTCCATGTCGTCTGAAAGGACAAGAGATCTCTCTTTTTTACAGCTGCATAGTGTTCCATTGTGTATATGTACCACAGCTTTTTTTATTCACTCATCTATTGATGGACACTTGGGCTGTTTCCAGATCTTAGCAATTGTAAATAGTGCTGCTATGAACATAGGGGTACATATATTCTTTCTGATTGGTGTTTCAGGATTCTTAGGATATATTCCTAGAACTGGGATCACTGGGTCAAATGGCAGTTCCATTTTTAATTTTTTGAGGAAACACCATATTGTTTTCCATAGTGGCTGCACCAGTCTGCATTCCCACCAGCAGTGTACTAGAGTTCCCTTTTCTCCACACCCTCGCCAACACTTGTTGTTTGATGCTTTGTTGATGGCGGCCATTCTGACAGGTGTGAGGTGATTCCTCATAGTTGTTTTAATTTGCATCTCTCTGATGATTAGTGACGTTGAGCATTTCTTCATATGTCTCTTGGCCATTTGTATGTCCTATGTGGAGAGGAGTCTATTTAGGTCCTCTGCCCATTTTTAATTGGGTTCTTTGTCTTTTGTTGAGTTGTATGAGCAGTCTATATATTTTGGAAATTAACTCCTAATCTGATGTATCATTGGCAGTTATGCTCTCCCATATAGTGGGATCCCTTTCTGTTTTGATGGTTGTTTCTTTTGCTCTGCAGAAGCTTTTTAATTTGATGTAGTCCCCTGTATTATTTTTTCCTTTGTTTCTCTTGCCTTAGGCATTGTATCAGTGAAAATTCTGCTGTGTAATATGATGTCTGAAATTTTGTTGCCTACATTTTCTTCTAGGATTTTTATGGATTCACGAGTCACATTTAAGTCTTTTATCCATTTTGAGTTTATTCTTGTGTATGGTGTAAGTTGGTGGTCTAGTTTCATTTTTTTGCTTGTAGGTGTCCAATCTGCTGCCTTTTTTTTTTTTTTAACAGCCATAGAGCATTCCCTTTCTCAACTGCTTCAAATTTTTATATTCTTGCTCCTTAGAGCTCTTTTTTTTTGAGCAAGGTAGGTATTAAGTAAAAACTTACTTTAAAAAGAATAGTAGAGATTATTAACTAGCCTTAGCCGCCTGAACACATAGAACCTAATACAGCTTCTGGAGCCCCATTTTCCCGGGAATGGAAGTGCTGTGGGGAGGCTGTGTGGATGCTGAGCTGGGGGTGGGGCAGAGCCTCCCTCCAGCCTCTGGGAGGCGGCAAGCGGCACACAAGGGAGAGGTTTGACTGGCAGCACCAGATCATTGCAAATGACCCTCCCCAGCTCAGAGCGGGTCTGCAGACTCAGTTCTGCTCAGTCACTGACTTGTGTGCTGACTTCCATTTCAGGGCCACAGCTGGGTGGTGGCTGGGTTTTAACTTCATTTTACTTTCTAATACGAAAACAACGGTGAATTACAGGCATGGAGTTAATCTTCGGAGTAAATGCATCAAACGCTTTATCTCAATTATGGACTTCACACTTTATGTGTTTTTACACTTTGATTCATAAATTTATATAGGAACAAATGATCTATGTTCCTGTGACCTCAGCACATTCCCTGGAAATAGGTGACTATGAATTAGGGTTGTTCATCCCCCAAAGTGGTTTTTATGGTGGGAGTAACGACTGGTGACCTGGATGTCGCTTGCTCCCCAGTGACCCACAGGTCCCTTTTTGTTTAGCAGTGAAGGGAGGCAGGTAACACGGGATCTGGGAGCTGGCCCCTGGTTTGTCTCCTGACTGCTCTGTCTGTGATAGACCAGACAGACTGCTGAGAAGTCCAGGGAGATGTAGGAGCAGGATTAGATGGGGTACCCCTCTCCCTCAAAATGTAGCCAGTGCTAACCAGCAGGCCCACCTGAGGGTGTGTAGACCTGCAGGGCCAGCAGTGAGTCAGCCATTGTCCCAGTGCTGGCTCGTGAGTAGTTAGCAGTTGCTCTGTGCAGGCCCTGAGCTGCTTTTGGGTGACGGCCAGTGCTCTGCGGGGCACATTGCAAAGACACAACCGTCAAATGAGCCAACATCATGGGAGCACGCTGCGTGCAGACCCTGGCTCGTGTTTTACCTCGTTGCCTCATTTAACTCAGCAACAAACCTGGGCATTTTCTGCCTTTTGTAGTCTCATTTTATGATGAAGAAGCTGCGGTGAGAAAGTGTGAAGTCACTTGCCTGAGTCCACAAAGACAGTAAGTGGTAGAGCCAGACCGGACCCCAGGCTCTTTGCATCCCCGTAGGAGGTGAAAGTGTTTCTCAGCCCGACTGTACTTGTACAGTCAGGTGCCAACACTTGTACAGTTAGCAGCTGTGACCTCCAAGGTACATCTTGGGTTGCTCAGTGGAAGTTGCCTAGGTGACCCTAGGCTGAGGTCATTGTGGTGTGACAGGTGGAAAAACAGAAGCCCAGGTGAGATTTGACAGACATGGGAGGTGTGGCTCCCACCAGGTGGGTGTGGTCAGGTCTCTTCCCATTGACTGTGGCAGGAAGTAGCTTAGTGTCCAGGACCTTCTTAGGTGAATGTAAATAATGACCCCCTTTCTGCCTGTCTCGCTCTGTCGCATGGAGAATCGGCTGAGATAAGATGCCGGGGAGTTTCTTTCGCCCAAGCTCTGTGTCCAGGTGTGCAAGGGGGACGTTTGCAGGGCAATGAGGTGCAACTGCATTTGCAATTCAGATGCCAGGGCATATAACTGTATACAGGTCTGAAAGGCCTTTCCTTAGCTCTGTTAATGGAAAAAGGGAACGGCTATTTTCTTGTCAAAATGAAATGTTTGGTTTTAAACTTACTCAGTTCCTGCCCTTCTGAAATGTTCACTTCTTTTCGGCCAAGGAGGTAGACCTGTTGGAGCTTTGGCTCATGTCATGCAAACTGGCCAACGCTAAGAACAGGCTTCTTCTCTAAAACGATGCACGTTTGGCAGCTGTCACACGGCCAGGCCCCACAGATCACGGGGGGCAGGGAGCTGCTTGATCACCCCAGTAGGGCACATACTCCCACGGCCACCCACCTTCCCCTGAGCTGTCAGAACAGGGTGGAAAGGCCTGACATGTTTAGGAGGAGAGCATAACTGTAGCTCCACCCAGGAGAGAGGGTGAGTGGGATTCTGGCCTGCGTGTTGGAACCGCTCTTGGGGTTCCCTGATGGCAAGGCCAGGTCTCGGCCCAGGTGCCTAGAAAGGCAGCCTTGGCATCGTGGCTCTGCTTTGCCATCTTGGTATTTATTGAGGCTCAGCGCTCAGTTCTCTGGTTGGTATCTCTGGTTAGATGAACAGGAGTGCTCTCAGTCATGGAGGAGAGCAGTCACAGGTCCGAGAGGCCCTAGTGCGCATGACACGTGAGGGGGACGTTGTGGGAACTGCGGTCGATATGGTAGTTCTTGCCCTTAAAGTAGTGACACACGAATACATGACAATACATCCAATAGGTCTACCTTCCCCGCTCGACAGGAGCTGCTGGAAACAGGGCAGTGCCTTGCCTGTCTCGCGCTCTTTCGTGGCCTTGTATGTAGTTGGTGCTCGAGTGTTTGTTACGGTTTTACTTTCACGATCAAATGCCAAATTCGCGGTGCAACTTTCAACTCTGGGGTGGCCACTTGTTTTGACTCGTGTGCCCACTCCAGTCAGTGGTGATGCCTGACTGGGCACCTCGTGAGGCGGGGTTGGGTGAAGTGGGAGGAGTGCCAGCTGACGACTGGCCAGTGCTGTGGGCTGCAGGGTCCCTGGGGAGCGGAGGCAGCAGACATGTGGCTGATGTTTGTCTCCCCTGATAAGTGCATCAGGCTTGCAGAAGGCAGGGGAGTAGTCTCAGGGGCGATAAAACTCCCCATGGTCCCTGAAAGGGGGAACAGGATTTAGATAAACAGAAGTGCTCTCAGTCATGGAGGAGAGCAGTCACAGGTCCGAGAGGCCCTAGTGCGTATGACACGTGAGGGGTACGTTGTGGGAACTCAGGGGCTGGCGCAGAGGGAAGGGGGATTGGGTAGTACAGGGCCCGGGCTTGGTGGGGCTGTTGGTATGTGGAACACAGACAGATTGTAGAGGTCCTCGGGGAGGCCAGATGGAGGAATTTAGATGTGTTACAGTCCTGTGCTTTTTAGGAAGTTTTCCCAAATGCTCCAGACATAATTAGTCTCTCCGTCCCCTGGCTCCCCACTGGAGAGCCTCAGTACTCTGCTTTAGCTTTGATTGGTGTCTGCTGTGTCTTGAAATTTTTATATATGCATCTGATGTCCCCCTTGAGGATGTGGACAATGTCTTAGCCGTCTTCGAATCCCCAGCGCTCAGGACTGGACCTGGTTGGAGTAGATGCCCAATGAATGCCGTTGAATTAAGCTGAAGTGGGGTATCTGAACTGCCAAGCAAGGTGGGGTGGAGGTGGGCAGTGCCTTAGCAGGGGAGCTGGGTGAGGAAGTGCATGGCTGCCCACCGTAGACTGCAGCCACGGCCCAGGGAGCTCAGAGCGCAGGTCCCGGGCGGGCAGGGAGGGAAGCGGGGCAAGTCCGAGGCCTCAAGTTTACAGGAGTGCGTAGTGCCCAAGAAACCAGTTGGAACTGAAGACAGCCACAGAGAGTGGATGAGATTGGAGGAGGCAGTGTAGGAGGCTGAGCCTAGATGAGTTCCTGGAGAGGACGAGTTGCAGGGCTCGTGGGTCCTATGCACAGAGAGCCGTCCTTCGGCCTGCGGGTCAAAGGAATCACCAGAGGAGTGGGATCTCTTGAGAAACGAGGAGCTGCTGAAGATTTCTCTGAGATGCTTCAACGTTCAGAGAGGCAGAGTGATTCTATAGGCCCTATGTATTTTGCGAGGACTCTCTTGTCTGTAATTGACCAAAAACCCAAACCCAGACTGGCTCAATTGATTGACTTTTGTAACTGAACAGCCCAAGGTGAAGGGGAGAATTTTGGCTTCGGGTTTAGCCTGATCCAGGTGCTCATACAAAGGCATCAGAGCCAGATGCTTGCCTCTGTGTGAGTTTCTCTCTTTGTTGGACACCCTCTCCCCATTGCTTGGCTCTGTCTCTCAGCTAGTGGCAGCACTTCTTGCCTAGGGGCTGAAGTGAAAATGCCAGCATCAGCTCTGATTGGACCTGGTTGGCACGCACTGGGTAACATGCCTATCCCCGAACTAGTAACCTGGGCCACATGCTGACCCCTGTGGCCCCTGGACCGTGAGTAGGAAAGGAGCAGTTCTTGGGGGAAGGTCAGGGTGTTGTTCCCGGGGTGGGGAGGCAAGAACCAGAATTAGCCACCCTACCCAAGCTGCTTGTTTCATTCTCTGCAGCAAAGCATCAGCTGCCACCTCTGCTCTGCGGGCGAGCGAGTAGGCCGCGTCCACAGAGTGCCCTGGCAGCCGCCTCTGCCCCAGCGTGCTGCCCTCTTCCCACAGACCAGGCGTCTTTGAAGCTGGTCCCATAGAGTGGTCAGCCAGGCCACCCTGCTGGCCGCCTCCATTTGTCATCTCAGTACATTCTGATGGCGTCCTGGTCCTCCCCACCTGGGTGGTCATGGGGGTCACTGGACTTTCGGGGCGTTTCAGGGGGTTTCCAGATCCTCCTCTCAGGGCTTTTCCCCAGGGCCAAGAGCTGTCTCGCTCGTCCTGTCCTGTCCGGGCAGCCTTTGACCGGAAGGGTTTGACAGGTGGCAAAGCTGTCCCAGCTTTCACTGGATCTGATTTGCACGGTCATCTGGGTGGGTAGGGTGATTATCCTTGTTTCACGGATGCAGACACTGAGAAACAGAAGGGCAAAGGACTCGCCCAGACGAGGATTGGACTTAGGATACAAATGTCATCGGAAGTGTGTGCCTTTAAACCAAAGGTGAAGAAAGCCAAAGGCAAACTGACTTTTCTAGCCACTTTCTTCATGTAACTAGGGTGTTAAACTACCCACTGGAGGCCGCTAAGTACATACTTCATTAATACCTGCAGAGAGAAAAATGGCCTCAGCTTCCATCCCAGCTCTGCGCCGAGGCCCGCCTGCTGGTCACCCTCCTGTGGTTCACCTGCCAGAGTTTTACTAGAGATTGAATGGCTTGTTGAAACCCTGTGGTAGTACCTCCGTGGCTCCCCCAGCCCCTCCTGTGGGAGGGTCGCTCAGCAAGCCTGCCCTGAATATGCTGGTGACTTCTGGTGACCCCGCCATGTGACGAAACAGCCGCTGCTCTAGGTTGGCTGTCTTCCGGGGGTCTCAGCACCTCCCTCTGAAGCCTGTGTCTGGACTTGGCTCATCAGGTCACAGAGAATCGTGCCTTTACGGCTGCAAGAGCTCATCTGATCCAGTGTGCCCATTTTACAGACCAGGCACGGAGGCCAAGCCCCACAGCTGGCACACGAGCCCCGTCATGGCCTCCCTTGAGCGGGCCACTACGCCTCGCTCTGTCCCTTCCCACTGGCTCACTCCTGCGCTCCGCCTGCTCTGGACTACTCCTCGCCTCGAGGGATTTGCCTGTGTGCGTGCTCCTCGCTCCACTGGGTGCAGCTGCCACCATCACGCGCAGGGACCCGTGGGGACGGTTTCCTGGAACAGGGCAAAGCCACAGGGCCCGTGTGTTACTATGGACTGAATGTTTGCACCCTCCCGAATTCATGTTGGAGCCCATGCCCAACAGGATGGCATTCAGAGATGGGGCTTTCAGAGGTAGTGAGGGTGGCGCCCTCCTGACGGGCTTCGTGCCCTTACAGCCTGGAGAGAGAGCTCTCATTCTCCCTTTGCAGGTGCAGGGACCAGGGAAAGGCCAGGTGAGGACGAAGGGGCGCTCTCCCAGACGCATCGCCGGCACCTTGATCTCGGACTTCCATCCTCCAGAACTGAGAAATGAATCTGTGTTGTTTAGCTGCCCAGTTTGTGGTATTTGGTTATGGCAACCTGAGCAGACGAAAACAGCTATGGAACTTCTTAGCAGGAAGGGACACTGAGTAATGTTTGGTTGAAACCACTCATTTCGCCCATTTCTTCATTTATAAATATCGAGTGTCTGTTTTTATGACAGGCCTTGGGAATACGATGATACATGAAATAGACACGGTCTCTGATCTTAGAAAAATGATCATTTATTGGGGGAGTCAAATATTAATGAGATAATTTTTAAGGAATTTAAAATTTGCAAATAAGTTTATGAAGAAGGGTAATGGTTTTTGACAGCATCTAACAGCAGGCCCTAATTTGTCTGGGAGGTCCGCGGTGGTTTCGCTGAGAAAATATCATTTAAGCTGAGCCTTGAAGGAAAAGGAGCACTTAGTCTGGCGGAAAAGCAGGATGGGGGAAACCAGGCTAGAAAGGGGGTGGCATGCAGACCCGAATCAGTGGCTGAGTGGGGGCGAGCAGGAAACATGTTATGTGTGGGTCCTGGCTAGGCGTCATTCCTCTCGCCAGTGCTGGGCTTGTTCTAGGCTGCTTCGGGGGGGTGTGCTCACTCTGGGGGGGGGCCACACGTGGGGGTGGGCACACCGTGTGGGTGGGGCAGGTGGGCAAGGGAAGAGGGAAAGCAGCAGCACGTGTGGGAAGGAGCAGGCTGGCCTGTGACTGGAGTGGAGCCGCTCTCCGGGCAGCGGGGAGGGAGTTGGAAGAAGCAGCTGGGGAAGGGTGGAGGTGTGGGGACCTTACCCAGAGGCTCAGGCGGGATCGGGATCGAAAGGGCGGGTCAGGGGAGAAGTTGAGGTAGGCTGTTGTCTCAGCAGTCTGACCGGTTAGGCCAGGCTTGCTTTAGAAAGGACTCATGGTAACCTAGAAAGATACCTTCTCTACTTGTTTTGCTTTTTGATACACGTGTGAAGATCACAACACCTCATGTTTTCATAGTCCTCCTTTCGGTCTAGCTTTGTTGCTTTATTCCTTCCCTTTTTTCCTTTTCTGCTGGCTGTTAGCCCCGATGTTTATGTATGCCTAATATGGTGCTAGGTGCTGGGGTTACGAAGACCGTAGGAGATGGTCCCTGCCAACTGGGAGCCCAGGACTGCTGGGGACAGCAGGGGTGCGTGTACGCGTGGAGCAGCTGCTGCCGGGGGTCAGCCGGGCCAGCCTTTCCAAAGACGCGGGCCGTGTGGGTAGATGCGCAGAGCAGAGAGGTGCCTCTTACCTGGCTCACTTAGCCTGTGTTGACCTTTTGACAGCAGGCTGGGAGCTCAGTGAGGGGGCAGGCTGTCTGAGGAGGACCCAGGTGCCCAGGGCTGGCTGGATGTTTGCGCCACAGCACTAGTGAAAGGATCCCCGAGACAGGAGAGCAGACAGCCAGGTGCAAGGCTCACGCAGGTACAGGTGCCGCCAGGGAGGACCCGGGCCCCTCCTGCTCCCTGCGGGCTGCAGTTTGTTCCTCCAGGTTCTGTGCAGAGCTGCCTGGTCTAGAGACTGCTAGCTTAGAGCCCAGCCTGGTGGGTGAAACGTCGGTGTTTAAAGAAAATAAATCCGGGTTCAGAATGAAATTTGGAGCCTTTATTTCTCTGGTGGCTTGGGGTCTCATGAGGGACTTTCATTCATATATAGGTAGCGTGGTCTCTGATGAAGAGGACCTGGTGGTTTCTTAAAAGGTTTGGCCGGCCCCGCCCACCTGGGGTCCCCTGTCGGGAGGAGTTTCTGCTGCTGGGTGGGGGTGCCACAGCACGTGACTGCCTGGCGCTGCAGGGAGACGGGAGCAGGAATCCTGTCCTCTTTCTCCTTAGCCCAGGGTAGGGCTTTTAGGGGCAGCCCTGCCCAGGGGACGCCTCATTTCATGTCCGGTTCTGGAGAGTTCTTGCCTGCCTCTTCTCAGCCCCATTCCTTCACCCTTGCTGCTCCGTGCTCTCCGCCATCCTGGACAGACTCCCTGTCTTCTCCACCGGACGTCTCCCAGGCTCCGTCGGCTTGGTGCCCATTCCTACATTGCCCAGTTAGGAACCTGGCTTCCTTTTCAAATTACTAACTCAACATGCTTTTCTCAAATGAGCAATTTTTGTGTGTGTGTGAAGTAAATAATGACCTCCGCTTCCCATAATTGTTGTTTTGCAAGATTGTTTTTATACTACATTTGCTTAATGTGAGGTATATTTGTTTTATAGGAGTCCTTTTTTGTTTTGTTTTGTTAATCCCAAATCCCAACAAGGATATTTTTTTCCATTGATTTTGAGAGAGAGTGGAAGGGAGTGAAGGAGTGGGGGAGAGAGAGAGAGAGAGAGAGAGAGAGAGAGAGAGAGAGAGAGAGAGAGAGACATCAATGTGAGAGAGAGACATCAATTGGTTGCCTCCCTCACACACCCCTACCCAGGCCAGGGATCAAACCTGTAACCCAGATACTTATCCTTGGACGGGAATCAAACCTGAGACCCTTTGGTGTGCAGGCCAGCGCTCTTAACCGCGGAGCCAAACTGGCCAGGGCCAGGAGTCCTTTTTGACAGCAGGATTGGGGACCAGGATGACACTTGCTTCTAGGCAGACTGGTCTGGCATGCTCTCCAGGCTGTGATTGGTGAGTTGGTGTTACACAACTCATTAAAACAAGGTTGTATTTCTTATCATCCGTCCCATCAAGCGATGCACTGAGGATTTTGGAAAGAGAAACCAAATTCTTTAAAAAGGAGAGAGAAGAGGACGAGAGAAAGGGATAAAAGAACCCTAAACAATTCAGTTCTCCTAATGGCCCTTGTATTATTGTGGGAAAATTACTTCATAAATAAAAGCCAAAGAGGAAAAACAAGCTGTTTGGTAGGTGTACTCTCTGTTCCTTGTCTTGTTTTTCTGCTCTGAAGTATAGCACTGTGTTGACGTAGGGCTGTAACTGCTGTGCATATTGATGGCGGCAGAAGCCTTTCCCCCACTGTCTGGCCTAGTAAATAAAGCAGAAAGGATAAAAAGGGAAGTGGAATTGTAAAATCAGCGTGTTATTTTCAGCTTATCTTGTTCCCTTAGGACTCCAAGTCTCCAAAACATATTGACCATCTGCATTTGGTGGTCAGGGTCTAACTTCAGTACAGTGGGTTGGTTATTTTCAGGGATCTTTGCTTCTGGTTAAAGCAATAGAATTGCTCTTTTAGCTCTCAAAGTTAATGTCACTGCCTCACTGAAGCCCTCCTGGATCTCTCTTGCCCACCCAATAGCAAAGTGGGCCCCTGTTCCTCAGCACATCCACAGTGGTGTGAATGCACCTCCCGTGGCAGCACCCCACTTGGAGATACAGCAGTGACCAGGGAGAGGAGCCTCGTTCGTGGGAGGTTACAGGGGTGTGGGGAGTAAACAGATCCTTAGAGGTGTGTGTGGCGGGAAGGGAGGGGCATGCGTGCTGCTGCTCTGGGCGGGCATTTGACAACCTGCTCACCCAGCCTGGAGTGCTGGCTGTGCGGAGGGGGTGAGGTCATGGTCAAGGAAGGTCTTCATCGCCTGGCGGGAGGGTTGGGACGCATGGGATGAGCCAGCCCAGGACAGGACCTTTTTTGGAGAGGTCTGGAGGAAGCATTGGTATGGAGGATGTGGAGGAGCTAGGCTTTAAAAAAAAATTTTTTTTTATTAAAGTATAATTGGCCTGCACTATTATATCAGCTTCAGATGTACAACATGGTGATTTGACACATACGTACCTTACGATGTGATCACCAGTGAAAGTCTAGTGACCATCTGTCACCGTGCAGAATTACTATGATGTTATTGACTGTCTTCCCTGTGCTGTACATTACATCGCTGTGGCTTCTGTACGTTATAACTAGAAGCTTATATCTTTTCACCTTTTCCACCCATCCCCCATCTCCCTCCCCTCTGGCAACCATCCGTTTGTTCTCTCTCTTTTTTCGTTTTACTCTCTAAATTTATTTATTTTTATTGATTTGTTGGGTTGACACTGGTTAATAAAATTACATAGGTTTCAGGGGTACGGTTCTGAAATACACCATCTGTATGTTGTGTGATGTGTTCACCACCCCAGTTCAAGTTTCCTTCCATCCTCATTTATCCCCCTTTACCCTTGTTCTCTGTTTCTGCGAGTCTGTTTTTGTTTTGTATTGTTTTAGATTCCACATGTAAGTGGCATCATACAGCGTTGGTCTTTCTCTGTTTGATTTATTTTACTTGACATAATACCCTCTGGGTCCCTCCATATTGTAGAAAATGGCAATATTTCATCCTGTTTTTATTGCTGAGTAATGTTCCACCGTATGTGTGGATGTGTACCACCTCTCTACGCGTCAGCTGTTGGTGGATCCCTAGGCTGCTTCTATGGCTTGGCTGTGGGAAATACTGCTGCAGTGAACATAGGGCTGTATATTGAGCTAGGCTTTTAGAATGGAAAACACAGTGACTCTGGCTAACTCACAGCACAGAAGAATTTATTAGCCTGCTACGATGGTGTGCTGAGGATCAAGGGCTCTCTGGAAGGCAGGTTAGGAATGACAGGGACCCAGGAAGGAAGAACTGATGACCTAGCTTTTTGGCATGACCAGTGGGGAGTCGAGAATGGGGGTGAAGACTGGGGTACTGTAGTGGTTGGATGGTTCCCCGGGTGCTAAAGAGGAAGGATGCCACAGGAAGACACGTGGAAGTTCAGCTGGGGACTGGAACTGGCCAGCAGCAGGTGGGGAGCACTCTGGTGGCAGATGGCTCGAACCCAGGGTGGCATAGGCAGAATAGCAGTCACGTATAACACAGCAAAGTCCTTGCAGGGGAGAAATGGGTCAACCCTTTGGCCTATCAGAGGACCAAAGATGCAGACTTGCTCTTTCTCACTTACCTCTCTTGGGACTTTCTCTGTGTGCACATTAGAAACTGCACCCTCCCCCACCAGACTGAGCCTTTGGAGGAGAAGGACCACAGTGGAGACATTTTTCTAATCCTGGGGCCTGGCGTGGGGCCCATCGTGCAGAAGAGGTGCTCACTAAGTGTTTCCTGGGCCAGATTTACTTGGCCTCTTGCACTAGGCATCTTAATAAGTGAATTCCCTGACGTCCATTTTCCTAACCTGGATAACTTTCCTCAGGTCCCACAGAGTAGAATTAATATCAGTAGAGAAAGAGTTTAATTACTGATGATTTTTTCATTTAGTTATTAAGTAGCTTCTTACCCAGGAATGCCTCTTGTAAAATTAATCGCACACATCCTGGTCAGTCCCTATTGCTAGTAAAGCTGAAGTTGTATAAAGAAAACCTTTATAGCCCTGGTTGGTTTGGCTCAGCAGTTGGAGCATTGATCCATGGACCAAAGAGTCTCGGGTTCGAGTCTGGTCAAGGGCATGTACCTCGGGTCCCCGGCCTTGGTCAGGGTCATGCAGGAGGCAGCCAGTTGATGTGTCTCTCTCACATAGATGTTTCTCTCTCACATAGATGTTTCTCTCTCTCTCTCTCTCTCTCTCTGTTTCCCACTCTATCTGAAGATGAATGGAAAAATATCCTTGGATGAGGATTTAAAAAAAGAAAACCTTTATAAAAGAGGAAAGAGTCACAATTTTTAGACTGATGGCTGTGTTTTCGATGCTCATGGAGTTGCAGGAGTTGGAACGGGACAGGGTCTAAGAGTCCTGTAGCCCGAGGGTGGTGTCTCAGAGGTCTGTGGCAGTCACGTGGGAATGACTGCTGGGGGCCTGGGAACATGCCTGGTGACCACTCAGCACTCAGCAGTGTCGTCCGAGAGAGGTGGCATGCCAATGAGCAGGCTACGGGCTCTCCATACTGAATTTAACCCACTTACCGTGCAGACGTGGAAACAGGTCCAGAGGAGAGGAGGGACTTGCCCAGGTCACCTTGCTGCTACAAAGCTAACCCTGACTTAGAAGTCAGACGTAAACCCAAGAGAGGGTCAAAGCAGACACATCTTCCTCTCTTCCAGAGGACATTCTGTTCAAAGCCGTCGTTGGACTCTTGGTTGCACCCTGGTGCTTTTCTGGGCCTGACTTGGCAGCCTCGGGAAGAAAACATGCTGCGTTTTGCAAATGTGTGCAAATAACAAACATGCCCGTTATGTCCTAGGCAGTCTCATTGCACATGCATCAGGGCAGGTGGCAAAATGCAATCATGCAGCCCCGGATGGAAAGTGTTTTCCACTTCGTTGCTTATGGGAAATTCAGCGTTGGAATTAAAATGCCTTCCTGGCCCAGGTGCACTGTTAATTGTTCCATTTCTCGTAATGAAATTGTGCTCAGAAAAATGCTTGGATGTGAGAGATTGATTCTAATTCCTATTTTAAAAAATATTTTGTTCTTCTTCTTCCACCTCCCTTTTCTTTGTTTCTCTTCACAGGAAAAAGTAGAATATGCCTTCCTGATTATTTTTACAGTCGAGACATTTTTGAAGATTATAGCGTATGGATTATTGCTACATCCTAATGCTTATGTTAGGAATGGATGGAATTTACTGGATTTTGTTATAGTAATAGTAGGGTAAGTCCCTTTTATTCTTGGGAAATGTTTGTTTGGAAAATGGGAGGTTGGGAGGTTTGTCTTTTGAGCAAATACGGTTGCTCCTCTGTGCCAGTGATGGCACCAAGAACGTGTCAGGAGTTCCGTGGAGACTGGCCACGCTGCTGCCAACCCCCGGGAAGAGCGGGTTGGCATTTGCCCCTAGTTCTCACTCATACTTTCAGTAACAGTTGTAGAAGGAAGTCTGAGCTCCCAGTGTGAGACGGTTCATCTGACAAGACCTCTGGTTTCCTCAAACAGGCCAGCCCTGCTGGTGATTTGAATCAAATGTGTAGAGCTCTTATATTTAGCAACTTGTTAAGTTAAAAAAACAAAACCCACAAAACAGTAAAAAAGTAATAAATTCTTATAGCAGTGAGGTACTCTGCTATTTAACATCCCTTGAGTAAAGCTATTAATTCTTTCTGCTGAGTTGTGGGGAAAAACTTTGGCATGCTACTATCCCATTTTAAATAACAAAACAAGTGTCTGAATAGTATCATATATCTAGCATGAAATGAAATAAGCTAGAAAATGTGGAGAAGCAGGCATGATTCTGAAGTCCTGTCACAGGAAGAAGACACCAACAGTTTTAGTTAAAGGAGAATGTTGAAATGAAAACCAGTGGCCTTTGTTATTCTGGTCCTTCCACACCTGAAAACGTTGCCAGCACGAGAGAAATGAATCAGTGTCAGAGGAATGCTGGGTCTTTGGACCAAATATCCACATAGGAAAAGAAAATATATCTCATCGCTGAGTCTTAGTTACCCAGCTATAAAATGGATTGCTCCCACAATGACATTTGGTCCTATAGAGAAAGATTGTTAAATGGCCTGTTTTTGTTTCTGTGACTTGTTTGACTGCCTTTTATAGTTGAGCAAGATAATTTATCTTTTGGATTATTCTTTTATCATGAATCCTTTGGCTTTTTATGGGAGACTAATCTAGCTGGATATTGGGAGAGGGGGGCACATTTTGAGCCTATAATTTTACACCTATGAAGTTAAAATGGGATCCAAAATGGTGGCCCAGTGGGATAATGAGACTTATGGGGAAAAAAGGTAGCTTTTGCAAACACCGCCGTAGTACATTAGCATCTAAGGTGTGCAGCTGAAATGAACGGGTGGTAGGTATGTGCCTTACCTTCCTGTATTTGGTGAACTCTCACAGGAATGGCTAGAAGGAGACTTGCAGGTCTCTTGATTCTGGAATAATCTTGGTATGCCTCTCCTGACCCTGGACCTTGTGTTCAGCTGGAGGATGGAGATGCTTATCTCCATTTCTTTTGTCCCTGACCTACAGTCACCTTGGCTTTCTGCCTGGAGACATTTTCAGGCTGTAGTACAGCACACAGGGAACCAAGCACAGTGAGGTGGTCTCGTTAAGTTGAGACAGAAACAAGAGTTCAGGGCAGCTGAGGCGGCTGAAATTTGAGCGGCGCAGTGTGGAAGGGGAGGGAGCTGTTTGGAGAAAGCGCTCTGTAAACGTGCCTTGGAGTCTGCTTGAGCTTTGACTGAAGACTTAACAATTACATGGAGTGAGATTCCATGAGGCCAGGCAAAGAACACTATTAGGGAACACCAACCAGTGTGGAAAGACATCATTGAACACCCTGGAATGTCAGTAGAGACTCCAGAGGGACATTAGTATTGGGGATAAACTAGCTCTAGGGCAGGGGTTGGCAAACTAGGGCCAACAGGCCAAATCTAGCCTGGCACTGATTTCCGTAAATAAAGTTTTATTGTAACAGTCACTTATTTGTTTACAGATTGAGTTGAGTAGTTTAGGTCCATAAAGCGTAAAATACAGGGTGTGGCAAAAGTAGGTTTACAGTTGTGAGTACATGAAACACAGTTTATTCTTGTAGTGTTATTTATTGGTTATTGTATTATTTTCCATATGAACAAGTGTAAAACAACTCTGCCCCACCATGTATTTGCTGTCTGGCCCTTTACAAAATAAATACACTAACCTCTGCTCTAGAGTAAGGGTTACCCCAAACCCTTACTGATAATGTTTGGAAAGGAGCCTGAAAAGGAGCAGATGACTGATACGCATGTCATCTAACTACCTGACAAAAGAAAATTCCACACACTTTAAAGGAACACAACAAAATCTAGACATTTAACAATGTTTTCAGCATCCAGTCAACTATTACTAGACATATAAAGAAATGTGACCCATAACCAAGAGGAAATTCCATCAATAGAAACAGACCGAGAAGTGACAGAGATGATGGAATTAATAGAAACTTATTTTACAGAACTTTCAAAACAGCTGTTGTAAATATGTTTATGGATTTAAAGGAATACATGTCTACAATGATGAAAGATGGGACAATAATAAAGAAATAAAACAAATGGGACTTCAAGAGCTGACAAATACCTGAAATGAAAATTCTCTGGATTGGTTTAACAGCAGATTTGACACAATAGAAGAAAAAAAAAATCAAGGATCTTGAAGACATTGCAATAACACAAAGAGTAACATGGATAAAAAAATAAACACCACCTTAGTGATTTGTGGGACAATATCAAGTGCTTTAGCATACATGTATTTGGGATCCCAGAATAAAGGAGATAGAAAGGAGACAGTGAAGAATATTTGAAGAAATGACTCCAAATTTTCTATATGTGATAAAAAACATAAACTCAAAAATCCAAGAAGCTCAACAAAGCCCAAGCAAAATAAGCATGAAGAAAGCTACATCAAGGCACATTATAACCATAATTCAATTGCTCCAAACCAAAGAGAAAAACTTAAAAGCAGTCAGAGAAAAAAGATCTTACAAACTTTTTGTCAGCAACTATGCAAGCCAGAAGGCACTAGAGAGACATCTTTAAAGTGCTGGGGAATCTAAAATTCTTATCTGTGAAGATATCTTCCAAAATTTAAGTAAAAAAAAGAAACTTTTTCAGACAAATCAAAGCTGAGAATTCATCACCAGTAGACCTGCATCTCAGCACATGTTAAAGGAATTTCTTCACACTGAAGGAAACGACATCAGATGAAAGTGTGGATCTACAAAAAAGGAATAAAGAATGCCAGAAAGGGTAAATGTTAAAACACTTTTCTCATTTTAAATCTCTTTAAAATTAATTAATTAATTAAAGCAAAAACAACAACAATGTATTATGGGGCTTATAGCTTCTATAAAAGTAAAATACATGACAACAATAGTACAAAGGACAGGAACAAGGAAAAAGAGCCATGTACTATATTGTAAAGTGCTCTTATGGTAGGTGGAGTGACAAAATATTGTTTGAAAGTAGATTGTGATAAGTTAAAGATGGATATGGTAAACCCTGGAGCATGGGCCAGCAAACTTCAGCCCATAGGCCAAATCTAGTTACTGCCTCCTCCCTACCCCCAACACTGACAAGGTATTTTGCTATTTGCTTTAGTGGATCATTTTTTTTGTTGTTGTTAATCCTAACCCAAGGATATTTTTTCCAGTGATGTTTTAGGGAGAGTGGAAGGCAGGTGGGGAAGTGGGGAGGGGGAGAGAGAGAGAGAGAGAAGAGAGAGAGAGAGAAACATCGATGAGAGAGAGAGAGAGAGAGAGAGAGAGAGAGAGACATCGATGTGAGAGAGACACATCAATTGGTTGCCTCCACAGGCACCTCGACCAGGGCCAGGGATTGGACCTGCAGCCCAGGTATGTGCCCTTGACTGGAAATTGGACCTGCAACCCGTAGGTGCATGGGCCAAGGCTCTAACCACTGAGAATACCTGCCAGGGCAGTAGATAAAATATTATTGGAGGACAGTCACACTCACGTCTATGGCGATTTGGTGTTAGGATGGCAAAGCTGAGTAGTTGTGACAGATGCCGCAGTGGTTGCTCTCGGGCACGTTAGAGAAGTTTTTTCTACTGATATTTGTTCTAGAGGAGCCACTAGAAAAAAATAAAGGGGTATAGCTAACAGGCCTGTATTAGAGGACATTAAATGGATTCTTTTTTTAAAGCTCAATCCAAAAAAAAAAAAAAAAGCATAGAGAAGAAGGAAAAACTAATAATGGATAGAGCAATAGAAAAGAAATAGCAGGATGATAAATTTAAACCCAGCTTTATAAACCCTCATTAGAATCCAGAGTTTATCAGATTTTATATGTAAAAAAGTCCCCACTCTATAGTGTCTATAAAAAACTAATTTAAATATGAAGATACAAACAACTTGAAAGTAAAAAGACAGAAAAGTGCATACCATGCAAAAGCTAATCAAAAGAAAGCTTGGGTGGCTATATTAATATCCAGCAAAGCAGACTTCAGAGCAAAGAATATTGTCAAGGATAAAGAGACATTTCATAATGACACAGGAGTCATTTCATCTAGAAGATGTAATAATCCTAAATATATATATATGCATAGTAACAGAGCTTCAGAATACACAAAGCCCAAGCTGATGAAACTGAAAGGAAGCATAGACACATCTACAACTGTAGTTGTACATTTTAATACTCTTGAGGAGTGTTGACAGAACCGTAGACAGAAAATCACTAAGGCTACAAGGAGATTTGGATAGTATCAACCAACTTGACTTAATTGACATTTTTAGAACATTCCACCAACAAGAGCAGAAAACACATTCTTTTCACATGCACGTGGAGTATTAACCAAGAGAGACATATTCGGGGACATAAAACAGATCTCAGTGTATTTAAAAAGATGAAAATCAAACAAAGTAATGTTTTCTGCATGAATTTAGCAATGTTTCTGAGTAAAAGGTCAGTATGAAAATGTCTGAATTTCTATGTAATAGTCACGAACCATTGTAAAATGAAGATTTAAAGAATCCTATTTACTATAGCATCAAAAACATGAAATATGTAGGGGTAGTGCACTGAAAATGACTGAACCTTTCTGAGAAAAAAGTAAAGAAGACCTAAATAAATGGAATGATGCACAATGTCATGGATTAGAAGACTCAATATTGTTAGGATATCAGTTCTTCTCAAATTAAGCTATAGATTGAATCCTAATCTAAATCCCAGTGAGATTGTTGTAGAGACTGACAAATTTATTTGAAAATTTAAATGGAAATTAAAGAGGCTCTAGACTAGCCAAAGAAGTATTTAGGAACAATGCTAGAAGGCTTACTATAAAACTGCAGTAAGTAGTTAAGACTGTGATATTGACATAAGGAGTGGACATAAAGATCAAAGGAACAGAATAGGGAGTCTAGAAATAGACCCATAAAATTGATTTTAGACAAAGGTTCCTTGATAATTCAGTGGGTCAAGGAAGCTATTTTCAACAGATGGTACCAGATCAACTATTTCTCCATATAAAAAAAGAAGACTTTCTATTCTTACCTCATACTATATACAGATATTCCTTTAACAGATCCTAGAACTATCTGCGAAAGCTAAAACTATAAAATTTTGAGAACATCTTTATGACATTGGGGTAGGCAGAGATTTCTTAGGACACAAAAAGTACTAGCCATAAAAGAAATAATTGAAATTTTGGACCTTATCAAAATTTAAAACTTCTTTGAAAGAGTGTGAAGAAAATGAAAAAGCAATGCACTGATTGGGAAAATAATTCACAGTACATATATATGACTAAGGATTTGTATTTAGAATATATAAAGAACTCTTACAATTCAATACTAAGAAGACAATCCAGTACGTAAATGGGCAAAAGATTTGAACAGATCTTCACAAAAGAAGATATGTAAATGGTCACCAAGCATCTGAAAAGATGTTCATCATTAGTAGTTAGAGAAATGCAAATTAAAGCCACAAGGACAGTAGTTACATACCCACTAGTATTACTAAATGTAGAAAGATTGATAATACCAAATGTTAACCAAGATATGGAGCAACTGGAACTCTCATACACTGCTTGTAGAAATGGAAAATGGTACAATCATTTTGGAAAAGTTTGCCAATTTTTTACAATATTAATCATACACTAGCCATGTGGCCATATTATCAGTATCACTAGTAGGTACTTATCCAATTAAGGGAAAATACATGTTCACAAAGAGGCTTTGTTTCATAATAGAGAAAAGGTGGAAACAACCCAAATATCTCTTAACAGGTGAATAGATAACTCATTGTGGCATAGTCATACAATGGAACATCACTCAGCAATAAAAAGAAATGAACTGCTGATAAATATAACAACTTGGATGACTCTCAAAAACATACTGAGCAAAAGAAGATAAACAAAAAAGAGAACACGTTGTACAATTCTGTTTATATAAGATTCAAGAAAAGGGAAAAACCCCAAGTGATAATTGGCCCATGAGTGGTTACCTAAGGCTGTGCTTAGAGGGAGGAAGACTACTTAGAGGGTATGAGAGAACTGTTGGAGGTACTGAATGTCTTGATTGTGATGTTCATCACGTAGATGTATACCTTTGTCAAAACATGTCATTGTACGCTTTAAATGGATGTATTTTACTATAAGCTAGCAGCCGTAACATTGTTTTAGAAAAAGTAAAAAAATCATTGAGGAAATTAAAATACTAGACCTGGACTCATTGGTCTTTATTTTCCTCATTAAATATGAAAAACTTTAGAACATTAGATTAGTCTTCTAAAATATAAACTAAATTGTCAAAGAGTGGAGGAAAAGTTAAAAAGAGTGAAAAATTAAATGATGTCTTCATTTGAATCAAATTCCTACTCCCCAAAGTTTCAAGCTACAGACTGTGTCTCAGTCCAGTGGATTTTCCGTTCCGAGTCAGCCATGACCTGCTTTTGTCAAGATTCCTAGTAACAGAGACATTAAGAAAATAACTGATATGTCTAAAATGTTACCTGTTGATATTGTGACCACAGGAGGACTCAATGGGTCTACCAGAGCTGATATTATTCCCTGTCTAGGAAAAATTGATCTGAGCCAACGTTGATCCCCTACCTCTAATTTTTCGATAAACAGGTATTGCAAGCATTCAGGCTCTTCACTTAAGCTTTGTGGAGAACGTGCAGCACTCATTCTAGTGCTTCTGACTTGCGTCAGGTTAGGTAGCACCTTGCCTTTTTTCTCCTGTCTTGGGGTAAACTTGTTTTTCAGTATGTTTTGTTTTTTTTTTCTTTATTGCTTTTTAGCAGGAGAGGAGGGAAGAGGGAGAGGAAGAGTGAGGGAGAGAAAGAGTGGGGAGAGAGGGAGTGGGAGAGAGAGAGACCTCCATGTGAGAGAAACATCCATCAGCTGCCTCCTGCACGCCCCCTACTGGGGATTGAGCCAGCAATCCAGGCATGTGCCCTGACCTGAAATCCAACTGGGGACTTTGGCGCCTGTGACTGTGCTCAACCAACTGAGTCACACTGGCCAGGGCTTGGAGTGAACTTTTGATAACAGTCTAGTATCAAATACTTTCTCCTCATGTCCTTATCTCGTTAGGCACACGGTACGTTTATTTGTTTGGAGGCGGTGTTGAAGAGAGTAGAGTCACAGAATATTAGAATGGGATGGGGGTGGGACTCTGGATAATTTAATCCAGTTTCTCTCTCTCCCTCTCTCTCTCTCTTTTTTAATACTTACCCAGGGATATTTTTTCCACTGATTTTTAGAGAGCATGGAGGGGAGGGAGGGAGTGAGAGAGAAACATCAGTGTGAGAGAGACACATCTATTGGTTGCCTCCTGCATGCTCCCTGACCAGGGCCAGGGTTCGAACCTGCAACTCGGGTATGTGCCCTTGACTGGGAATCGAACCTATGACCCTTCGGTGTGCAGGCCAACATTCTAACCACTGAGCAACACCAGCCAGGGCCAGTTTTCTCATTTTACAGAGGAAACAAGCCCAGGGAGGGCGAGGGACTTGTTTTAATGCCTCTTAGCTCGTAGGAATGGAAGCCAGCCCCGATCCCTTCCACTCCTGGCTGTCTGGAAACACGGTCATCATCCCTCTCTGACTCAGGCTCCTCTGTAATGGGAGAGAGACACTGTTCACCTGCCTTCAAGGACATTGCTGAAGAACGGGGGATGAAGGACCATAAAGTATACATTGCAGAACACTGGTACTTGAAAGCAATCTTAAGTCACCACCTGCATAAATTACTTTCTTAACCCTTTGGGATGAAAATTCCTGTGGCTGCCACATTTCAGAAAAGTTTGAGGTTTTCTTTCTTCCCCTTTCTTCAGTTTTGTGAAGCTATGAACTTGGTTTGGAGGGAGACTTTGAACTTTAGCCTTGCTGCAGGGGTTTACAGCAATTAAAAAGCTATGCTAATGAGAGAAAGCTGTCATCTGAAGCTTTGCAAAGGTAGAGGCCTGACCTAGTTCCTCCCTTCCCCCCAACTGGGTTCATTGCTGACTGCTGTAGTGTTATTAAAACAAATGACTGGTCTTTAAACGCCCCAGAACCGCATGACTGCCTGATCAGGACTGCACATCAGACCACCCTGTATTTTATGGACTTAGTGTCTTGGCCATCCAGAGGCGTGCCAGTGGGGGCAGAGTTTCTGCTTTGGCTGCTAATTAAACTTTAGAAACTTTTTTCTTTGTTGCCGGGCCAATCATTCCCACAATCTGATTGGCCAGAGTTGATACTATTTGAAATGGGCAAATATATTTATTCTGAAAAAACAAGCGGCAAGTCCAAGGAATAAATGTTTATTTGAAAGAGCAAAAGTAACTGTCAAATGAGCAGATTGCCTGAAAATAGCTTTATCCGAAAAACCTTCGGAGAGGAGGAAAAAATTTGTCGTGGCTGCCAGATACAATGTTATTCACATTTCAAAAGAGCAAATGATGATATTAATACCTTAGTTCGCTGCTTCTGGCCTTTGCACAACTCCTTAGCATCTGGGATTTACATCATTCTGCAAACATCCCTGTGAGGGGAGAGGTGGTATTTAACATATCGATGAAGATTTGGGACTTTCATTAAATATTTTTGAGCATCTCTTACATATCAGGAACTGTTCTAAGCACTAGGCTAGAAGAGACTCAATGAACAAATGAACAAAACCGACTAAAATTCCCTGCCCTGAAGGAACCTACATCCCAGTGGGGTCAACATGCCTGGATTCATGTTAGTTCTGCCACTAGTTTTGTGACCTGGTGAATTACTTGTTCTCATGAAGTTTGTTCCTTCATGTGTAAAATGATGTGAATAATAATTCCTACTGCATAACATTGTATGAGGATTAATGAGAATGTATGTAAAGCACTTAGCACATGGTGAGTGCTCATAGGTGGTAGCCGTTATGATTATTGTTGTCATTTTTCTGGTTGGGGCAATTCCATTTGTCGTCATTGGATCCCCAGTGAGCCCCCTCTTCCATGGGGGTTGACTTGCTTGAGGATGTTCCCTTGGCAGAGAAACAGGACATCCATCCCTGACCCAAATCATGTTAGACCATAGGGGTCACGTTCAGGAGTCACAGCCGGGTTCTTGCCTTGACCTTGCTTTCCCTTTATTTAACAGCAGCCATACAGAATTAGCCCTCGCTCAGAAATAAGTACTATTATCCTGTTTTGCTTCCCTGGGTGACAGACTCTAACATTTCTTCCTCTCCTCTTTCAGATTGTTTAGTGTAATTTTGGAACAATTAACCAAAGAAACAGAAGGCGGTAACCACTCCAGCGGCAAATCAGGAGGCTTCGACGTCAAAGCCCTCCGCGCCTTTCGAGTGTTGCGACCACTTCGACTAGTATCAGGAGTGCCCAGTAAGCACGTTTTGTTTCCTAAAGCCAGGAGGTTGTTGATGTTGTCTTCTGGGGGGGTCTCGGGACTATGAAACGGAGTGCTGCAAGGTGAGTGTGCCAGCCAAGGGCTCTGCAGACGACCCTGGAGGCCTTCGCTGTGCGCGGTGCACTTTGGCTCCTGCTGTCACTTTGGATCCCGTGACAGCCCCAGGAGGGGCTGGCAGTGATGTGCCTTCCCGATTTTGTAGAGACAACCTTCTCTTGTAGAGAGATGGAGTGAGTGGTGGCAGGAGGCCTTGCATACAGGCCTCCTGAGTCTGGTCTGGTTTCCTTCTGTGACAGCACACGGGCCACCGCCGCCTCCCACTGCCAGGCCTGCCCTCTGTGCCGTCTGAAAGTGGTGACTTATCTAGATGGAGGTGTCGGAGGGCTTAACTCACTGCCTGTTTCCAAAGTGGGCTGGGCTTCTGAGAGCTCGGCTCTCCGCCACGAGGAACTGTGCCTGTCCCGCTGGGGAAGAGGTGAATGCCTCGTGCCCCCCCTGCATGTGGGCATGATGGAACCTGCTCCAAGGTGGTTTGAGGACTGGACATGGTGCTGGGAGCACCACGTAAAGTCTGGAGCACAGAGGAGACCCTCAGGGGTGAGAGATGTCATCCTCCCCTTGGCTAGGACACCTGTCTGTGCCAGGCCAGGAGCTACAGATCACTGCTTCCATAAGGGGCGTGCGGTGTGCTTCACTGGGCTCTGTCCCTAATAGGACACCCCCTGCTGGGGACCTCAGAGGGTAGATGTCCTAGCACCTTTCCCAGGACTGTGGTTGTGAGGTGGCTGCCTGCTCCCAGCTGGGAAGGATTGGGGACGGCAGGGTGTGCCTGTTTTCCACCACTCGGAAAGCCATCAGAACGGCCCAGACCATGGCCTCGCTCCTCCAGAACTTCTTTGTGAATTGTTATTAAACCCGTTGGCGCTCAGAAGGCCCCAGAAATTCTCTGCAAGAAAAAAAGGTTTCCAAGTTTAACATTTTAAAATGTAGGAAGTGGTGTTTTATGTGTCCTTGTTTTTCCAGATGGTTCACTTATTTTCATTGAAAAAGATCAGTGCGAGTCAAAACCACAGAACTGTCTGGAAGCAGTTGGAAAAATAGAAATACCTTGGAAATGACTGGCTCTGTTAGGGTGTAACGTCGTTACATGAGAAGTTCAGTGAGCAAACATGTTCTTTCAGATTTAGTTGTTACAGCTTCCTCTCATTGCAAAGTAACCAAGACAACTTCTCCCCATGGAGAGCAAATGGCAGCCTGCCTGCCCCGTGCGTGGCCCGGACACCCGCGCTGGGCTCGCGAGTGTGTGGCGGGTGGGGGAACTAACTCAGTGCGCACACCGCCTTGGGTTGGCTCCTTGCCTCATGAACTTGTCACTAAATGACTAGTCCATTGCTCCTGCATCCTCTCGAGAGCCAGTTTTAAACCGTGTTTCTTCCTTTCCCCCCAAATATTACTTTGAAACCTGACTGAGGTCCGCGTCACGTTCTCCTGTGGGTCGGCAGGGAGAAATGGAGATACAAGTCTTTTTTTTTTTTTATCCTCACCCGAGGACATTTTTGCATTTATCTTCAGAGAGAGTGGGAGGGAGAGAGAGAAACATCGATGTGAAAGTGATACATGGAGTGGTTACCACCCACTCGACCCCAACCGGGGCGGGGACAAACTGCAGCAGAGGTACGTGCCCCCAGCGGGAACCAAACCCAGGACTCTCTGGTTCGTGGGCCGATGCTCTAACCACTGAGCAAAACCAGCCAGGACAGGGATCGGAGTCTTGTGTAAGGACTTTTCAGCCTGTATTTGAACTACCCCAGGAGGGGACACCCAAGCCTCTCTACGGACCCAAATGGGCTTTGGGGACAGGGGGCGGGGGCTGTGGGTCATGCTGTCTCCCACGCTGGCTGGCAGCTGTGGCCCAGTGATTTCTTCTCAGGGACGCACCTGCGATTGTTAGAAATGCCGGGAGAGTTGGACTGTTTACACTTACCTGGGAATTGTCTACCCGAGTCATTTCTGAAGAGAATGAGACTGTCCTGTAAGGCAGGATTTTGTTGTGTATGTGAATATATTCATTTAGTGGAAGGTGAAAAATGCATGTTTCAGAAAAGATCAGTGCAGACGTTTGTGGAGTTCTTAACCACCCACACTCAGCTAGCGAAGTGTGGGCATCCTAGACCATCAAAGTGAGGAGAACGTTCTGTCCTGCCCCCAGCGGGAACCAAACCCAGGACTCTCTGGTTCGCACATCACCTTCTATGTGCGGAGGCTGAGGGCTGCGAAGGGCTAGTGACTTAGGCAGGTTCCCACAGCTGGTGGGCGGCCAAACAGGGCCAGACCCACGGTCTCCTCGTTCCCGGTGTTCCTTCCACGTGGTCCCTCTGCCTCGGTGACCAGAGCCCCGTGAGGCCTGTGCACATCGACAATGTAAGAAGGAGCCTAATGTCATATAAAAGTGTCCGGTTCGCATTAAGATCCAACTTTATTATCTCACAAATGTGGCCCATCTGAAATATAGTAGAAACTTGAAGATAAACACATGGCTTACTGCCAGAGTTTAGAAGACCTAACTGCTGAACAGTGATTTTGGATGACCCATCCATGTGTAAAAAATAAACAGAAAGCCCTGCCCAAGTAGATTAAAGCAGATGTTTTTTCTCCCCTCTATCTGTTTTTTTTTCTAGAAGGTGAAAACATTAACAGTCATCTTATTGATCATTTTTTTCCCCAAAAGAAACAATTTGAGCATTTAAATATCTGAAGGCAGTACCTAGATTTTGGTCTTAATGAGTGTCTTGGAAAGATGGGCTCTTTGTGAGTCTGAAATCCTTTTATCAGGCTTCCCTCCCCAGCCAGTCCCCTACCTCTTCCATGTCTGTCTTGTCATTGCTGATAAGTATTCTTCCCTCTGCTCCTGTGTTCTGATTTCTAACTTTATTCTTGCATTTCGGCTTGTATTCTTTCATTCTTTGAATATGTATTTGGAGAATGAGAAGATTTTGGAAAACGGCAGTTGGAGGGCAAGACAGTGGGGAGGGAGAGATGGGGGAGGGGAAGGGAACGAGAAGAGAGAAAGGTGGAAAGCGTGAGCTATGGCAGAGCAGAAGCTGTGGTCATTGGGGGGAGAGGTGGAAGGAACACAGGACACTAAACGTGGGAGCGAGGTTCTAGTGTGGGCTCTGGCTTCCTGCCTATCACTGTCCCTCTGTCTTCTGCCTCCTCCCACACAATCCTAATCCTGAATGTTGCCCCACCCACCATCCCTCTTTCCATTCTCTTTTTCTCATCCTATACCATGGCTCTGAGTATTACTCCGTGGATAACTTCCAGGTTCTCATGTCCTTTCTCCTCTCCCAAGCCCACGGTCCAGCTGCAGGATGCGTCCCTCTTGATGCTATGCCACTGATCAGACTCACTGGGTCTAAAGTTGCTCTCACCCTCTCCTTCCTCTGCCCATCTCCCAGCTCCCTCATTCCAGGAGAGCCTCCTTTTGCCATGCTTTTTTGGTTCGGGCTCTAGGATTTGCCCCGTGACTCTGCCTCCATAGGTACCTTCTTCTCCCTCACACTTTCTGGTCTCCACCGGTCCTGTCTCCTGCTGCCCCATTCATCTTTCTAAAGAGGCTGCCTTTTGCGAATGGACTAAGGCCTGAAGTCTGGTAGTAACCCAAGATTCAAAACCTGGAGCTACCTACCTGCAATCTGCTTTTCATTCCTGATATTCTTTTCTTTTCCTTCTTTCTTTTTTGTTAATCCTCACCCAAGGATAGTTTCCTATTGATTTTTAGAGAAAATGGAAGGGAGGGAGCAAGATGCGGGGAGAGAGAGAGAGAAAGAAACATCTATGCGAGAGAGAGGGCTGGGAATCGAACCTGCAACCCAGGTATGTGCCCTTGAACGGGATCAAACCCACGATCCTTCGGTGCGTGGGCCGATGCTCTAACCACGGAGCCACACCCGCCCACCAGCCAGGACTCCTCGCCCTCCAGCCCACGTTGGCTGGCTCACTTCTGTGCCTTTGGTGCTCTCTCCCCTCTGCTCGGCGTAGCCTCTCCCCTGCCCATCTGTGGAAACCCAGCCTTCTAGCCCCAGGCCCTGCTGAGAGGGAGGCTGCCGCTCAGTCCTCTTTCTCCTCCCCACTCAGAAGCAGTTTTCATCCCTCTTTAGTTGTGACTGATGCTACGCAGCACCCGTGTGCTACCTTTAACTTGCGTTCCGTTCTTGTGTCTCCTCCTAGAGCACAGCCTCTTTGAGAAAAGGCACTTCATGTGGTACATCCTCACATCTCCCAAAGCACTAACCTGATGCTCGCCGTATGGTGGACACGTTCATGGAACTTTGCCGAATGGATGCGTTTTATTGCTGTGTCGTGTGCAGAGCGGGCACCGTTGGGAATTATATGTGTGCGTTACTGAAGTTTCTTGCTGGCTCACACGCTCATTTCTCTCTCTCCTAGGTTTACAAGTTGTCCTGAACTCCATTATAAAAGCCATGGTTCCCCTCCTTCACATAGCCCTGTTGGTATTATTCGTAATCATAATCTATGCTATTATAGGATTGGAACTTTTTATTGGAAAAATGCACAAAACATGCTTTTTTGCTGACTCAGGTGAGTATTGAAAATGGTAGCTAACCCAACTTTTTAAAAAATTTTATTTTCTCCCAGACAACTTTTGTGGTTTTGAGAAAATCTAAAACAAAATGAGAGTGAGGGGAAAAAAAAAAAAGGCAAAAATGTACCAGTAAATTTACTAAGCCAGTTCCCTAGTGTGAATTATGTTTAGAATAAATGAGAATTTAATCTCCTTTTCTGTCCTGCTTCCCTATGCAATGGTCCCTGGCAGGCAAGCTGAGGGACCCCCAAAACTAGAACATGAGGCGAATGAATAGCATTGTCCTCTGTGGCCTTGGGAAAGGTACTGTGAGTGAGCACCGCGGAGAGAGCAGCGGACTGTGAGTACAGGACATGGCCAGTTCCACGAGGAGGGCCCACGTGAAGTGGACCTTGAGGGACAAGTAGGATTCTGAGACAGCAGAGATGGGAGGTGGGGCGTTCCAGGCTGCAGCAGGGGTACCCAGCTTCCTCAGGCTTGGGTCTCCTGATGCTCCTGTCTTAGCGGTGCAGCCTTCTTGCTCTGTTGCAGATATCGTAGCCGAAGAGGACCCAGCGCCGTGTGCGTTCTCAGGGAATGGACGCCAGTGTACCGCCAACGGCACGGAGTGTAGGAGTGGCTGGGTTGGCCCCAATGGAGGCATCACCAACTTCGATAACTTCGCCTTTGCCATGCTCACCGTGTTTCAGTGCATCACCATGGAGGGCTGGACGGACGTGCTCTACTGGGTAAGCAGTGGGAGGAGCTGATGGAGTGTTCTTTCCTTGGCTAACTGTGTTGCATTAGCTAGAGCCATTGGAGAGCTGGCCGAGAAGGAAACCCTAGAAATCAGTTCTGTGGGAAGGGAAGCAGACCCTCTCTTCACTCAGCGGGACTCGTCATCTTTCCTGCTCAGGGCGTTAGTTTCCATTCTAGAGAGCAGGATGCATGACGTTGGCGTCCTCCATTCCCCAGTGCTGCCTGGGGATTCTTGCTGAGTGTGCCTAGTAGTCCCTTTCTGGAGGAACCCCAGAAGGCCAGGGCTATCCAGATGAAGCTCTTAGAAAGCCAGGTATTATTTCCAAAGTTAAGAGGCTTCCATTGGCTAATATTGTTCTTGTATACGTAAAGGCAGGTTGCTTCACTAGAAGCCTAAGCAGAAGACAGGGAACATAAATTGCATTTCTTTCATGCTTTTCATAACTGAGCACAGCCCTAAAGCCCAAATGGGTTTTCCCCTATTATAAAATTTCCCTTGCATCTTCAGTATTTTATAAATCAGCCCAGCACAAGTCCTTAGCTCTCTCTTCCTTTCTCTTTGGAGCCAAAGAACTCTGGCAGAGAGGGTAGAAATGGAGTGGGGACCCATCCAACTGGCTGTGAAAACAGATGGACACCCTTTCAGTGGCTGGGGTCTGGTTCTTGTTCCTGACAGTGCCAGAAGGGTTTGTCATAAATGAAGAGCAGTAGTATTTTAGCAGCCATTTCCCAGAGCTGAGTTTGTTTATTTATTTGTTTGGTAGAATTTGAAAAAGCTCCCAGAAGTTTGGAAATCCTTTTCTATGCCACAGAGTTGCTGGGGAAAACAGCTGACATGTAGATTTTTGAGCCTAAACTCAAGTCCAAATGGGATTAACCAGGATTCCAATAATGACTTGTTAAAAGGCAATTAGTAATAAAACACTTCTCGAATGGGCGTTCTCTAGTTAGAAGGCCTACAGATTGAGAAGTAGCTTCTGACAGAATTAGCTTCTAAATTTTAGACACTCTAGGATTTCATAGTACTCTAACTTCAGAGACCATGCCATCTAATGGTCATAAGTAGGTTTTTGCTTCCCTTTCCCAGTGAACACCATGCTTACAGGATTATAGAAGTCCCTATATACTCAATGTTAGGCAAAGAGGGTATGTTTTCATTTTCATCCCCAAAATGTCTGTCTAGTTTGGTAATAAGGTTAAAGCATCACCAACATGTTATATCTTATTTCTCCCCTTTTCTCTCCTTATTCTTATTGTCATAGGTGTGTGTGTGTGTGTGTGTGTGTGCACATGTGTTATATCTGTATGATAATGCCTTTCATGAAGAAGACGAAGGAGGGAAATTATGTTGGATGAGCCAAGACCATGGTCATGCACGGGGACCCTCAAATTAAGCAAAGGGTTAATTTTCACTAGTATCACCTAAAAAGTTGCAACTCCTGGTTAGAGTAGTTGAGATCTCACTCCCAGATTTCCCTTGAAATTTCTGATGAATAAAAAAAGCATCATCCAAATAGCCCAAACTCTAATCCTTTCCCCAAACAGTACAGGAAACAACATTTTGATTAAAAAAACAAAAATCTGTGATCTTCTCAGCTCTGTTGTTCTCTCTAGTGATGGTGAATTGTTCATGCTGCTCCAGCATGCCTTGACTTACGGACAGTTTTATACTTTATGTTATGTGTCTGCACGTTCCCTCATGACAATTGCCTGTTGTCAAGCAGGTGACACCTCTGGGTGTGTGCAATTAAAAACTCCATGTACCCAGAAACAAGCTTCCACTTGTTTCCTGAGAACCTTTAAGGATCACCTAAGATCGTGTAATTATTGTCTCTGTTGTTAATATGGCAGAGTTAATAATTTGACAATATAATAGTTACATTATCTATGAACTACATGGCACCTTTATTTTGATGGAAGAACTCATGCATTTATCAACTTCATCCCAGTCTATATCCCTTTATAGAAAGTCTGGGATTTTGAAGATAGAAACTGTGGAATATATAGAGACCACTGAACATCCTGGGTCCCACAGCAAGTGGTTTGTGGTCCTTGATCTAGAACGGAGTCTATAGACTTTTTTATAAGGGGCCAGGTAGGAAATATTTTGGCCTTGCAGACCATGAGTGTCACAACTACTCAATTCTGCCCTCTGCCCGTGTCGCTCGGAAGCAGCCACAGACAACATGTAGACAAATGGGTTGGCTCTGTTCCAATGATGCTATTTTTATGGACACTAAAATTTGAATTTTGTATAACATGCATGTATCATGAAATATTCTTTTGAGTTTTTCAGTGATTTAAAACTGTAAAAGCCATTTTGAGCTCAAATGCTGTACAGAAGCAGGTGGCTTTGGCCTGTAGGTCATAGTTGTTGACCCCTGGTGTAGACTAGAACCCAGCACTCTCTCCTTTGCATTCTTCCACCCTTCCAGAACATGCAAGGGCAGCTAAGTCATGTCTTCCAGAGTGCTCACTAAGATCTTAGTCTCTGAAACACATCAGGTGGTTTTGAATTACTTGTTGATTGCATTTATCGCCTCATCATAGAGACAGGCAGGAGGCAGGGCACAAAGCCTTCTTAACATGTTATGGACCACAGTCAGCCGGAAGCCACACAGCTGTGTTCCAGAACAGAACATGCCTGCCCAGCAGAGTGCCTGGCCCAGAGCACAGAGCAGGTGCTCAACAAATACTGATTACTATTACTCTTCATGTGTGTAACCCCATTGCCTCCGTGTGATGGGCCATGTTTAAATATTAAGTTTTACCTACAACTAGGGTAACATCAAGGAAACATCCTGAGACATAACTAAGGAGATTCGATTTTAAATGTTGATGGCAGGCAAATTTTCCAATCCTTTAGGTGTTTGTATATGGTGGACAAAGTCTTTGCCAGGGATTATGTTGCACCTTGTCAAGTTTATATTCAGTCAGCGTTCACAAGCTCATTGATACCTCAGATCTCGAGAGTCTTGCACATGGTCTTGAGAAGGAAAGTACAGATGGGCCCCATATGCAGAAAGACACACTTAGAACAGAACCATATGGATATGCGGGGAGTGGGATTATTAACCTTGGTGGGAAAAAGTTATTGTAGAGCTTTTATGAATTGAGTTCCATAAACATAAGCTGTCACCTGACCTTCACGTATCTGCTGGCCACAGAGGCAGAAGGGCATAGTACAAGCAGAGGACATTAGGCTGGGATAGGGCTTGGTGTGTGACCTTGGGTAGGTCACCGAAACTCTTTGGGCTTTAATTTTGTTGTCTTTAAAATGCAGAACAAGATTACATGATCCCTTTTTTTTCTTCAACTCAGAGGAAATGGTTTTGAATGTAAGAAATTAATTAAAATAGTTTTGGTTTCAGGAGAGAGCTATCCAGATAAATTATATATGGCCTCTTGCCTGATCGCTAAACTGTTCTAGTGAACGTACCTATGGAGGCTGGCTGTCAGATCGAAATAGGACGTTCTCGTGGTCAGCTTGACCATCAACTTCATTCAAGGTACCTGGGAAATTCTTCTCTGGTTGGCCAAGGGCTTGCCTTTCTGTACCTTTCTCTCATTCCATGCTCAGGGGAGCTACAACCAGTATCCTAACTTTCCAGTGGCGTTTTCGACAATTAGAGAAGACAGAAAGCCTTAGGTTGGCCTTTAATTGAGACACGATTATGCATTTCAGCCTTTGAAGTAAGGGAAACTGACACTCAGAATATTATTCCCTGGGCACCAGGTGACTCCACCTGATGACTTTGATATAAATATTTTAAATTAATCTAAATTGACATGCTTTTGCTCATGCCAGTTTCTCCATCATTGGTAAATACGATGCAGACAAAATCCTAAGCAGTCTTTCTTTTCATGTGGGTATTTGGGGGAGCAGCTTGCCTGTTCTGACTTGTCCTATGTATATGATAAGGTAGAAGAAATACTAGCCTCTGAGAAGAGACTAGGTGGAGAAGGTTTAGTTGGGAGAAAGACTGGCCCTTAAAGCTGGAGCTGTGTGTCTCTTCCCCAGCTTCTGGAGATTGTCTCCTGTGGCCTGTTTAGCTCCAGCCTTCCCCCCAGACCCCAGCTATCATTCCCGGTGATATTTCTGATTTGAGCAAATGTGAACTCCTAAGAAATTAAAAGGGTCTTTAATTTAAAAAACAAAACAAAACAAAAACACGTTCCCTCCCAAGTGGAGCAGACAGGTTACTAGAGCCGTTGCCTGGAGCGCAGCCCGAGGCCTGCCTGAGGTGATGAAGCAGAGGGCTGGCCCGCTGACTTGGCCAGAGTTGTAGAAAGTGAGGTCTCCTGGTGGGAGTCCTGGATGTGAACATCTTTCTCCCACCCTGTGAGCATGCTCTCTCCTGTCATACGTACTCCTGCTCCCACAGAGAGGAAACAGGCCCAGAGAGGTCCCTGTGGAAGGTCCTGACTCCACTGGGCTCTGGCCACTGCACCAGGCAGCCTGTTTCTTGTCCTCCACACATGGGTTTTTAAACAAATTTGGTGCTGTAGTTGCTTTGGAAGAATTACCCTCTGCCTTCCTCCTGAAATTAGTTTATCCAGCTTAATTAGATCAACAATTGCAGCCATGGCCTTGGCTCATTCATTACTCTAATTGCCAATGTAAGATGTGCAGACTGATATGAGTTCTATTAAGCACATCAGTTGTCATGTGGCCAAACAGGTGTTTCGTAAGGGATTTGATGCCCTTTCCCTAGACTTCAGCAACAGATGTTAGGTAATTTTTTTTTTTAATGTTCTCTTTTCCTGTTTGGCTTCTGTATGAGGCAAACAGTGAAATGCATGAGCCTCATTCTGTAAAAGTAAAACCTGGAGCCACATACTCTGGAGGAGAGCACACGCTTGCAGGCCGAAGGGCTTGTACCTGCAAGGCGAGAGCTGTGCATTGACCCAGACTATATGTAGTTCTGTTGGCTGGAGATCTGGGTGTTCCAGCAGAGTCAGGCCTGGGGTCATTCATTCTGTCCCTGACTGGTCCTTAGCATCTCCTTCCTGGGAGAAGCATTTGCCCACTTTAACACTGACTTGTGCTGTTGGAAAGTTCCATCCAGCCATGAACTTTAAAGCACCTGTTTGCTCCAGCATGAAAGCTGCTCATGACCAAACCTCTTCTGGCAGGGTCTGTCGGGGAGGCCATGTCTGACTGTCCTGCTCGAGCTTGTCCCACAGCAAGGACATAGGGTTCCTCTAGTCTAGACAAACCAGTCAGCTCACAGGTGAAGCCAGCTCTCCCAGGCTGGGTCATCTAGGTCCAAGATAGGTGTGGGGGATAAGGGCTCTTTTCCCTTCTGTGGGTCCTTCCTGTGGTGTATTAGTAAACATCTCATTCCCAAGCGCACCCTTGAATATGTCAGCTAGCTGACTTCTGAACACTGGCCTCCTTTGCATTAGTTTAACTGTGCTTGCACTTCTTGATTGAGGACCATCCAGATTTAAGGTGGGTTAGGTTTCCTTGATAGGTTGGCTTCCAATGGAAAGTTATTATTTTAGGTTTTTTTTGTTTTTGTTTTTTTAAGGAATAGAATTTATAGAGTCAATTGTTGCCAATTTGTCTCTATAACTAAGACTTTTCCACCATACACATTTGAAAAGCAAAAACAGTACTAACAACTTGGACAGAGTAGAAAACAGTTTTCAGCTAAGCACTAATTTTGTCCTCCAAGATCTTTCCTGAAAACCCCTTATCAAGGCAGCTTCCTGTGAGGAAGAGCCAGGTCCCAGCTGATTTCCCTACTGGTGGCCAAAGCTGGCTCTTATTTGCCCTGCAAGCTTTGATGACTGTGTGTGTGTGTGTGTGTGTGTGTGTGTGTGTGTGTGTATGTGTAATATATAATGAATATGTATCGGCTACTGTTGTCTCTGATTTGAATCTAAGTAAATGTTTCATTAAATGTATAGAATGCTATCTCTAATGTGACCCTCTCTCCTTACTAGATCCCTTTATTAACCCACTCCTGTGAGACCATCTTATTTCTTGCAGATGAATGATGCTATGGGATTTGAATTGCCCTGGGTGTATTTTGTCAGTCTCGTCATCTTTGGGTCATTTTTCGTACTAAATCTTGTACTTGGTGTATTGAGCGGGTAAGCTACACCTCTTTCATCTTGAAAGCAGAGTCCTGAGGACAGTTGCCAAGACCACACAGGCTTTGCTAGATGGGGGCCACCGGGTGGGTGCCAAGTGCTTTACATGTCCAAGACGCTTTCTTTTCTGCTGAGGCTTCCCAAATCACGATGTTTCCTGGAACCTCACCAGCCATCATGAGAGAAAGCTATAGAATAGTTATTGACCAGAAATTAATCAACGCTGTTGCTTGGGATTTAACTGGTTTCCATTGCTTGCCCTTTTGTCTTGTCTTAAAATGAGACACATTTATAATTGCTTTATTGGTCTGGATCCAAATATAATGCAGATTAATATAGTACAAAACAGTAGCTAAACGAGCTAGTCCTGGCTGACTTTGGGTAGGCCACAGAATTCGGCAGCAGAACTTGATCTCATTTGAAGGCCCTGGGCAGGGTCCCTGTCCTAGGAGCACTAATCGTCCATCAAAGCCCCGAGTGGTCTGGCAGCTGCTCCTGGGGCTCTGCTCTTTAGTAAATAGATAACTGATAACTGATCTCCTTACATTTTACAGGTAAATGATGCGATAGGATGGGAATGGCCATGGGTGTATTTTGTTAGTCTGATAATCCTTGGCTCATTTTTCGTCCTTAACCTGGTTCTTGGTGTCCTTAGTGGGTAAGCAGTTGGATCCATGTTGCACATTCTGCTGCCTCGTGTGAGGCAGCTCTGTGTGTCCCCCAGCCGCCCCGCGGCTCCTCTGCATGCGTGTGGACTCTGATGTTTCCTCCGTGTGTTGCTTTTGGATTGAACCGTGATTCTTTCTGCCTGTATCTGTCTGTGAGATTCTGTGTTTCTGATGCTTGCCAAACACTATTAATTTAATGAAAGCATTTCCCTGAAGCCAGTTGCTTTAATTTGTGCAGAAGTGGATTACCAGGGAGGGAAGGAGTCTCAACCTGGGTCTCCCCCAGGAAAGGGTGTCTTTTGTGGTTTTATTCCCACGGGTACATAACCTGGCTCTAGATGGGGGCCACCAGGTGGGTGCCAGGTGCTGTATATGTCCTCCCGGGTGTTTTAGATTTCATTGTGAAGGACAAATAAGCCTAGATTAGCGCATAAATACTGAACAAATGTCAAAATCTTACCTTCTTCAGCTTCAGATCGTTTATTAGCTTGGTTTTCTGCTACTGTCATTGGGAGAATTTTCCCTCTCATTCATTTTTTATCTTAACTGGTAGAATCTTTCCTTAATGCAGAGTAATGATCAGCTTTTGCACGTTTTGTGGTCTTAACGTAGTCCTCGCCACTCAGTCACTTTTTTTGGAATTTCATTTTGTTCCCACCTCAGCTCTGGGACTGACTGTCTGCAGACTGGCTCGGGAAGGGGACTCCTGGTGTGTCTGGGCTCTGCTCTGCCCTTAGTTGCCCTCGCAGAGCCCCCCAGGGCAGCTGTGCCTGCTCCACCTCCTGCAGGTACCCCGGACAGGGAAGGGAGCCGTAGGCTTTCTCAGAGGCAGCTCCCGCTGGGGGTGTAGCTGTTGGTAGGGTGCGGAGGGGTGCTGGGGGACGACTGGAGGCCCAGGAGGCCCCGTGTCCCCAGAGGAGCTCTGTCACTCACTGAGTGCTGACATCCTCAGGAAACACTGTTGATGGACTTGTCTCCCAGCAAGTTATCTTCTCGCCACTCACTTGATCTTTCTCTCTGGGAGCTTGTGTCTTGGGGAAGTGATGTCTTTATGTAACGCTGAGTCACCGCAGAGACCTCTGTCGCATTTTCCTCCACAGTGCCTTTTCCAGAGCAGAAAGCCCAGTCAGTCTCCATCTCTGCTTCCTCCTGTCTTTCCTCCAAGCCCCCTGCCTGTGTGCAGGGGTGTGGATTTGGAGTTCTCCTGACGGGGTGTGGTCCGTTTCAGCCATGGACACACACCACACACCGTCAGGTGAAGGCCTCTCTAGAAATGGCCCAGAGCTGTGCCCCCCAGGGAGAGGAGGGGGGCGGGGGCTTGGGCTGAGTTGTGGGGGCTGAAAGCATCCCCCGGCCCCCCACTCCTGAAGCCTCCTTCTCCAGAGTGGGGGCTCCTCGAGCCTCGTGTTCTTGCACTGAAGACGTTAAAAGTGCCCTCCTCCTGATGAACCTCCGGCCGTGGGTTGGTGTGGGGTTTTCAGGGTGGAATGTCTCCCTGGGGACACGTCGTGCTGGATTTTGCCACAGGCACAGCCTGTCCCAGGTTAACAGCAATTCTGTAGTGACTTCCTTGGCGCCTCCTGTCTCCTAAACCCAACTGAACTGGCTGAGGCCCTGGAAATCACTCTTTCAGCAGTGCCAGCGACGAGCCTATCTCCGCGCTCTGCGAGCGGGAGTCATCGCCTGGCATGGCGGAGGTGTTTAATTTACAAAAGTAATTTAGAAAACATTTTGGTATCAAAACAAAACTAGATCCCTTAGGCAGGCGAATGCAAACAACATGTGCATTTTTCAAATAAAAATGGTAGTGATGTTCCCTGTCAGTTCACATTCCCGGGGGCTGCATACTGACTGCTCCCCCCGGAGGCCAGGTTGGGAGGAAATGCTGAGGGGCCTTTTGTGTGAAGTAAGACCCACGTCTGCAAAGCAGAGCCTTTCAGCCGTGCAGGCTCATTTGGCCAGCGTTTCCTGAGCAGTGCCCGGCTCTGGGCCAGAGGCCAGGGGTGCCAAGATGTCTAAGACACAGACGGAGGCCTAGTGTTCAGACGTTCATTGTCTGGTGGCGGAGACTGTTGTTAAGCAGTGCGGGAGGGCAGAGCTAGAGTAGAGGTGTGGACCTGGGGCTGTCAGCTGGACTTGAAAGATGATAAGGCTTCTGCTGTGGGAACTTACCAGGAGCTGGCAGGCCCCCACCTACCCTAACAGTTACCTGGGTTTCTCTGCCCAGACTCTCCCCCTTGGTTTCAAATCAAAACGGATCATTTGTAGTCATCTTCTTGTTAAAGCGAACTTAAAATACTTTCATTTTAATCTTAGGGTTCTTCACAGTGTTTTAGGGAACATTAGCGAGATTACAAAACCAGGAGGATGTGAATGTGAAAGGGAAGACAACTTACGTTGCAAAGCCCCTCGGGGACCATCGGACCAATATACATGCAATCCCCAAAGCACCAAATTAAAATACTCCTGTTTTAGAAATTTAAGACCATGACGTAGCCTTCTGATGAAAAATCATGAAATGATGACCTGTGTCTTTAAGTCTGTTAACCACTGGGAATGATTTGTTTCTCCTCCTTGGCGCCTTCCCTGTTGTGTGGCCTTGCCATCCTATTTATTCTTGAACTGGTTTTAATCTGTCACTCGATTCATTGTTGGTACATTTTTAAAGCATTCTAAGATTGATGCTTTGGAAAAATCTTTGGTTCTACAACAGACTCTCTTTCTCAAGGTGAGTACGAAGTTTATGAACTGCGCACCCTGTGTAGCTAAGCGTGCTCACAGACAAAGACACTGACGTCTGATGACAGTGTGCTGTGGGAGGAGCCAAGAGTGCCTGTAATTTCACATGAAGTTGTCATTGAGGAGATGGTCCTGTTATGACCAGTGATTAGAAAGAATGTCTCATTTATTTATTTATTTTTAGTTTTTTTTTTCCCTTTATTGATTTTAGAGAGAGAGGAAGGGAGAGGGAGAGAGAGATAGAAACATCGATGACAGAGAACATCGACTGGCCGCCTCCTGCATGCCCCCCACTGGGGATCGGGCCTACAACCTGGGCATGTGCCCTGACCAGGAATCGAACCGGTGACCTCTTGGTGCATGGGTTGACGCTCAGCCACTGAGCCACACCAGCCGGGCAAGAATGTCTCATTTAAATCGACAATTCAGACAGGCTATGTCTCCTCTCCTGCTGGCTTTTTAGAAGTTTGGTGATTTTTCACTTTTAAAATTGCTCATTTAACTCCTTGTGTCTTTTGAGGTTTCTGTCAGAAAGTAGGCAAAATAAGGGAACACACTGGTGGTTCGTTGCTCTGTTTCTTCAGAGCCATTGCCGCGTTCCCAGGGGAAAGGGGCATCGTGGGCAGTGGGCTCAGTTTCCCCTGCAGGACCTGCTGTGGGCACACCTGCTGTGAGCTAGCGTAGTCCCCAAAGGTGGGGCTCAGGCCCGAAGAAGCGACTGGTAGACAAAAAGGGAACTGGAAGACCTGGGTTCTGGTCTGGCCAGTGTCACGTGCTAACTGTGGGGCTTCACTTAGCCCTGAGTCTCGATCTCCTCATCCCAGGGATGATCCCGCCATCTGCCTTCCCCACAGGGTGGCTGGCTTTAAATCGGCTGATTAATGCAGAAGGGCTTTGAAAAATATACAAAGGGTTTTACTCATTTGATGCATCTGTGTATTAAATCCATGACTCCCCTCGCTGGGTGAAGTGGAAAGAGCCGAAGGGGTCCTTTGGAAATTTCCTGAAGGGTACCATTTTCTGGATTTCCCAGGAAGTGACCAGAGAAATGGCTTTGCACACACATTAATACTGTATTCTGTGGCCTCCAAGAGGCGGCTCTGGAGGTTCTTTGTCGGTTATAAAGGATCATGGAGCTCTGAGTCACTGTGATGGAGGTGAAGCCTGACGGTGACTTTGCTGGCACAGGTAGGGGTAGGTCATGGCATGTCTGCAACACCGTGTTCCACACAGCGGCCTTAGCATTGGAGCACCAAGACTTGCATCTTTGCTCTGCCTTGTACCACGTGAGGTTTGGGGTGAATTACTCAGCTCTTTGAGCCGCACTTTCCTTGTCTGTGAAATGCAGCTAGTAATACCAGTTGTGCAGAGTTGGGTGAAGATTCAGCGAGCAAGAGTGTTGAGTGCTTGGTCTTCGTAATTATGACGGCTCAAGTAAAAGTATATAAAATAGGATTTGATGCAAGGAAAATCTGATCAACTCAGTCCTTTTTTTTTTTTTTTAATCCTTACCTAAGGATACTTTCCCATGTATCTTCAGATGGAGTGGGAGGGAGGGAAGGAGGGAGAGAGAGAGGGAAACGTCGATGTGAGAGAGACACATCGATTGGTTGCCTCCCACATGACCCCCACCAGGGCCGGGGAGCCAACCGCAACTGAGGTACGTGCCCTTGACCAGAATCGAACCCGCGACTCTTTGGTCTGTGGGCTGACACTCTAACCACTGAGCCAAACCGGCCAGGGCCAACTCAGTCCTTTTAAACCAATTAATAATTATTGGGCAGGGTAGGCCTGAATTTTTGAAAAGTCAAAGATATACTTTTAAACGTTTTTACTTACATATGTATAAATGTAATGACATAGCCAATAGGTAGGAAAGGATGTCACTACGTAAACCACCTCCTGGACCTGCTTTAAAGAATAGATTAAAGTCGCTTGCAATTCGCCTGTGAATTCAGAGCTTTGGTGTTGCCGGCATCTTATGAAAAATACTTGAACCACCTCTTTCCTTAAGCAGCCCTTGTATGTTGTTGGAAGATAACTGCTCTTCGTAGACCAGATTTTCTGACATAAGATCGAATGTAAATCCAGCCCATGTCTTTAAATTCAGAATCATTCCACTCTAAATTAGTTTGTGTTCCAATAAGCTGCAAGTCTCCCAGGTCACAGGTTATCTTTTTAAATCATTAATCCAAGTTTGTATTGCTAGAGGCTTGTTGATCTTAACTTGAGAAGTTTTGTGGGGACATGATGAGGTGAAGCATTATAGAACAGCCATTTTCAAGCCAGGTGATTATTCTGAATTTCACTATTGCATCCTTCTGATACCCTATTCTTCTTTTTTTTTTTTTAATCCTCACCCGAGGATATTTTTCTGTTTATCTTCAGATAGAATGGAAGGGAGAAAGAGGGAAAGAAAGGGAGAGAGAGAGAGAGAGAGAGAAACATTGACATGAGAGGGACACATCGACTGGTTGCCTCCCGCACGACCTCGACCAGGGCCCGGGACGAACTGCAACTGAGGTACATGCCCTTGGCTGGAATCGAACCTGGGACTCATTGGTCCGCAGGCCGATGCTCTACCACTGAGCCAAACCAGCCAGGGCCTGATACCCTATTCTAGTTGCATCAGATCCCAGGGCCTGGACAGAGACCTAGGCATGGCTGCTTTCCTTGTGTAACTGCTGGTGTGTGGAGCATGCCGGGGGAGGTGTTAGTAGCGGTAGGTCTGTATTACATCAGAGTTTTCCAGAATAGGACCAGGTGTGGGCCATGGTAATTTGCACCCTGGTCCATTTAAATTCACACCATTATGAGCCATGGTAAATTAGAGATGGCCTCCGATCTCTCCCCCTTGCATGTTGGCAAAGGAGGCAGAACACATCCGGTGGACGGTGGTTGTATTGCTTGTGAGTATTTTCTAAGTGGTGACACACCCTCTGGGAATAAGCACTCATACATTATTCATGATGGGGATTAGATTCTGCGTTCCTGCAACACTTTACCAGTCTCTGCTGATAGAGAAGGGAGAACAGAACTTTTTCCTGTACATACCCCTCTGACATAACTGGCATCTTAAAAGAGTAGCCGGATTGCTTACAACACCGGAAGGCATATTGTTAGGTAACGGGATAACCAGGCTCTCATTATGCTTGGTTACCACTCTGTTACAGAATGAAATTGTACTGAGTTAATGACTTCATTTCATATCTTGACCAACAGACTAAGAAAAATAAAGAAATGGTGAAGGGTTCTTTGTAGATAGTGCTTACAACTAAAAATATTTCCCTGGTGTAATTAGCGATGATCAGGCTGCCAGAATTCCAGAAAGAGACACCCCTAATGATCCCTTATAGCAAATACTTTCCAACATTTAGCTGGATCTGTCTTTGGCTTGTCCATGCTAATATGGGAAAGAGTTGTCCGCACTGTTGGATGTCTCTCTCCTTGAACTTGGAAGTGATGTGAGTGGAATTGAAAGCTGAGGGAGAGTTCCGTGGTCCTTTAGTAACTGCACGTGGTTTGGGCTTTGGTGGAACAAGACGTTAAGCCTCACTTCAGCTTCAAATGGAAGAATCTTAAATTCTCTTTTCGAATAAAGAACCAAGCTGAACACTTATATATACTTTTAAACACTGAACTTTCTTGTTGCAGAGTTAAAAGGCTGTCGGGGGTAGCTGACAGCTGGATCCTGGTGCTGTTGGTACCATGGTACCTGAAGTGCACAGGCTAGTAGCCACAGCTGACATTAACAAGTGAGTGGTAACCTCTCTGCCGCTGGCTCGCAGCTGCTGTTTCCATAGAAATGGCTGTCGGGATCAGTGGAAACGAGGTAAGTGAAAGTTTTCGCTGATCCTTGTTTCCATCAAGCTGACGTCTGTTCCCTGGCAACAGCAGTGGACAGCAGCCAGGCACTAGCAACAGATTCAGTAGAGCTCTCTCACTTGTCAGCTGTGGCTATCGTCTGTCCCTGACCAAGTTCTTCTTTATCATGCCTAGCAAAGACCTCTGAGAGCCCAGGAAGCGGCTCTGGCCACATGTGCCCTCCTGGGCACCCGTGTTGCTGATGGAGAGCTCTGCCCCAAGCAGCTGCCCCATCAGCGTCTTTGCCTCCACTGCGCCCTGGCTGGTGGATGCACAGTTCGGGAGAAGGGAGGTAGCTGAGGGCATCTGTGTTGCAGGGCAGGCTGTTTAGTCTGTTGATCCCAAATCCTAGGGGAAGAGAATTCATTGCAATGCTTTCATACACAGACCCAGCTCTTCATAAAGCCGCCGGTACTTTCATGGTTGAAATTAAAGCCATAATTTTTCCGTGTTCCCTATTGGATTAGCGGCATTAACAATTGCTCTCACTTTTACAATGGAAGGGATGTTTATGGATTTAATCATTTGACTTCTTGTGAGAAACATATTTGATGACTGCCTCTAAGATGCTATGCTAGTGTCAACCTTAGCTAGTCTTTTTTCCTTCTCCTATGTAATATTTATTCTTTTGCAAGTTGGTAAAATTGCTTACAGAGATCAAATATCGGTATAGCAAGACAGCTCAGTATACAAAGACCAGTATGTCCATAGTCTAGGGAACTTTTTTTTTTTAACTAAAGCTTAGCACTTGTTCTTTTCCTGGAGTTTCATTTTAATATTGCAGCAAATGTACACACCTAAGACATAAGTATCTTCCTGCCACAGGAGACAGCACTCTCAGGTCCCACAAAGCAAAGGAGAGCCGTCATCGTTGCCCTGGGGTGTGATGGGGACACACAGGGAGAGGCACAGACTGCGTTGTCGGGCACTGTCTGATTTTAAACAAAGCTATTGTGAAAAAAATATTTCCTCTGAAACAAAACAAAGCTCTGAAATTCAGGGGTGTATCCCTGAGGATGGAATCACAGTGTTATGAGAATTTAGATTGGCTATCTAGAAGAACTCTGGAACACTGTGGATTTCCTGGTGGGGACCTTTCTTAATGACTTTGTTCCTCAATAATGTGGACGAGGACGACTGTGTCTGGCCTGGAGGCCGATGTAGGGTTGATCTTGTACCACCTAAAAATCTTGCTAGATAACTTTTCCTTTGTCTTAGATTTCTTAAGAAAAAAGTGGCTTGAATTCATTCATTTAATTATTTTTTTTAGAGTGCCTACACAGTACTAGTGTATTTGCCAAGCATCTTTCTAGGTATTGGGGCAATGAAGGTGAGACAAAATGGAGTTCTTATCTTTATGAAACTTATATCTAATGGGGAAGACAAAATTATACTTATAAACTTTTATAAATTCTTGGAAAGGAAGGTACATGGCGCTGTGAGTGTTTGACAGGCATGACTGATGTCTAGGGGGAGAGGGGAAGTATCCTGGAGGAAGAGAAGAATGAATGAATAGCTATTATACCCAGGCAAAATGGGAGAAGAGGCTGGGGAGAGAGTTCCAATCAAAGGGAAGAGCCATGCAAAGGCCATGCTACAGGAAGGAGCAGAGGACGTTGGGGGAACTGAACAAAGCCAAGGTGACAAGCATCCGGGGAGCAGGGAAAGGGGGGGAAGAAAAGAGGACAAGTGTCAGCAGAGACCAGGTCACAAAGGTCCTTCTAGACCACGTCACAGAGTTAGGTCATTAGCTAAAGGGTAAAGGAACCCACTGATGAATTTTGAGCAGGAAGTAGTGTGATTTATATTTGTGTTTTATAAAAAAATAATTCTGTGTTCTGGTGTCTTCAGCATACCTTCAAATGTTTCAAAATGATGTTGTATGGATAGAAGGCTGGATAGAGGCGATAGCGAAAGTGTGGAAAATGTTCATTGTGGAATCTAAGTGGTAGGCATTTGAGTGTTCACTGTATAGTCCTTTATACTTCTATGAACATTTGAACAATTTCTTGATAAAATTTTGGAAAAAATTTATAAAAATCACTCTCACTGCAGCAGTATGAATGGACTAGATGGGTGCTACAAGACTGGGTGTGGGGAGACCAAATTAAGATTACGCTAATCCACTTTCAGCCACAACACAGTAACGGTGCCAGAGTGAATCTTGCCCCATAAACAACTGCAAAACTGGCAGTTGTTGTTTTTTCTCAGAAGATGGAAATAGGCAGCACAGGATTGGGATCCCTAAGATGAGGGACATGAAGTGTCCCCTACACTTGTGCTGGCTTTCTGCCTGACACACTTGTAGGACTGTGGCTCAGGGAGGCAGAGCCCGGCAGAGGACAGCAGCCTACTCGCTGAAGGGGCACAGAGCAGAGTTTGGGCTGCGGAGACATCTGGTATGTTCAGAGAGAATTGTGCAGGGAAGGGCTCCAGAAACCTGCATAGAGATTCCCTTAAATATTTGACCATCTATAAAAGTTGCTGTGTGCTGGGTGAGACTATTGAGGCATGGTAAAGAACAGCTACTAGGAAGCTGTAAGCTGCTGGAAATCCCACAGTGCTAGTGGACAGAGGAGTTCTGATCAGATTGTCCTCGATGAATACATGGGACTTTCATTTGAGACCTCAAAAAAGCCAGGGAGTAGAGGTGGGGTTATTTAGGCCCCGGAGTAAGTCACTCTAAACCTGCCCTAACAAATCTTATACACAAGCTTCAGAAGGATCAGGTCAAGTGGCCAATTAATTAGACACCTGCCAGAACAAAAGTCAACACCCATTAAAGGAAGACACCAAAATCCAGATGTTTCCCAAATGTTTCCCCACAACATTAAAACTACAGGATATGAAGAGAAACGAGAAAACATGATCCATAATAAGGAAGAGGGGAGTCAATAAAAACAAATTGAAAGATGACAGAGTGTTGCAATTAGCAAAGACTGAAACTGCTGCTGTACATGTGTTTGAGGAAGAGAAGGAAAGGATGAACATAATAAAGGAACAGATGACAGTCCTCAGTAGAGAAATAGAAACAATACAATATCTGAAATAAATAGATAGCAGATTGGAAACTCAAGGAGAACAAATCAGTGAGAACTTCATGATCTGTAGGATAATAATAAGCAATGTGATACATGTGAAATTGGAGTCCCAAACGGAGGAGAGAGAGTGGGGAAGAAAACGGTTTTTAAAGAAATAATGGCTAAAAATGTTACAAATTTTATGAAAACCATAAATTCACAAACCCATGAAGCTTAACAACCCCCGAGCGGTAGAAAACAGAAAGAGAAGCACACCTGAACACATCAAATCCAAATGACTGAAATGAAAACTGGAGCATTTTTGTTTAAAATCCTCACTCGAGGATCCTTTTTCCTCATTTTATCTTCAGATGGAGTGGGAGAGAGAGAGAGAGAGACAGACAGACAGCGACATGAGAGAGACACATCAACTGGTTGCCTCCCGCATGACCCCGACCAGGGCTGGGGACCGAACCGCAACCGAGGTACGTGCCCTTGGCCGGAACCGAACCCTCTTTGGTCTGTGGGCTGACGCTCTAACCACTGAGCCAAACCAGCCAGGGCAAAAACTATGGCATTTTAAAAGAAACCAGTGGGGAAAAGGCAATTACTTACTGGGAGAAAATAATAAGATTATTCAGTGACTTATTTTCAGAAATAGTGCAAGCCATGGGCCAGTGGAATGGCACTTTATTTTTTATCCTCACCCAAGGACATTTTTGCATTTATCTTCAGATAGAGTGGGAGGGAGAGAGGGAAGAAGAGAGAGAGAGGAACATTGATGTGAGAGAGACACATCGACTGGTTGCCACTCATATGACCCTAACTGGGGCGGGGACAAAATGCAACCGCGGTACCGAGGTACGTGCCCTTAGCGGGAACCGAACCCAGGACTCTCTGGTCCGCGGGCCGTCGCTCTAACCACAGAGCCAAACCGGCCAGGGCTGGAATGGCACTTTAAAAAGCTGAAAGAAAAAACTAGATAGATTTCTGTACTCAGCCAAAAAGCTCTTTAAAAAGTAAGATAAAATTTTAGACAAAAGCCAAGATGATGGTTCACCAGCAAGTCTGCTCTGCAGGGAATATTAAAGGAAGTTCTTCAGGCTAAAGAAAACAATACCAGCTAAAAACTTAAATGTACATTAAAAAATAAGGAATGCCAAAAATGTTAAACATAAAGGTAAAGATAGAATTTTCCTCATTTCTAAGTTTCTTTAAAAGATAATCATTTAAAGTAAAAATACAGCTGCTTCTCGAATACGTTTCATTCAGTGTCATTTCATTATAATGTTGATGAGATGCCCTAGGAAATTAACTCTTGTTTATATCAATTAGCCTATGGTAAAATTGAATCTGTTATACATCATTTTGCTGCAGTTCCAAGAACCTATTGATGATAAGTGAGGACTTACTGTTAGACATAGTATGATGGGGACTATAACGTTAAAGTAAACTTATGACAGTAGCATAAAAGATAGAAGGGAGCTAAACAGAACTTTTACTATTGTAAAGTTGTTACATTATATGTGAAATAATATAATATGCATTAATAGTAGACTGTAATAAGTTAAGGATGCATATGATCTCTAGAGCAGTGGTTAAAAAATAAAACAAAGTGATCTTTTAAATGACAAAAGAAGAGATAAAGTGGAATCCTAAATAGTAATGTTTTTCAATTATCTGCAGGAAAGGAATAAAGAACATATGGGATGAACAAAAAATCAATAAAAAAATGGTCGTCATAAACCCAACCGTATCAATAATTGCATTAAGTGAAAATGGACACATTTTAATTAAAAGACAGAAGTTTTCAGACTGAATGAAAATGTAAGATCTATAAATATAACAACATAGATTAAAAATAAAAGAATGGGGTAAATAGGTTAATACCAAATATACAAAATAGATTGCAATACAAAGAGTGTTTCCAGAGATAGAGATATCTCAGAGGTAGAGACATTTCATAATCATAAAAGGTTCAATTCATCAAGAAAACACAATGATTCTAAATGTGTTTGTACCTAATATTTAAAATACATGAAGGGCCCTGGCCGGTTTGGCTCAGCGGTTAGAGCGTCGGCCTGCGGTCCAGAGAGACCCAGGTTCAGTTCCCGCTAAGGGCACGTACCTCGGTTGCAGTTTGTCCCCGGCCCTGGTTGGTCGTGTGGGTGGCAGCCAATCGATGTGTCCCTCTCACGTCGATGTTTCTCTCTCTCCCCTTTTCTCTCCCTCTCTCTCCCTCCCACTCTATCTGAAGATAAATAGAAAAATATCCTCAGGTGAGGCTTAAAAAAAAAAATTATATATATATAAAATATAAAATATAAATATAAAATATAAATATAAAATGGTACAACTACTTTGGAAAAGTTTGTCAGTTTCTCATGAAGTTAAATATAATACCATATAGCTTAGCAGTTCCATTTCTAGGAACTTTCCCAACAGAAATGAAAGCCTATGTCCACAAAGTGACTTGTATGTAAATATTCCTAGAGCTTGTTCACAGTAGCTCCAAATTGGAAAAACCCAAATGTCCATCGGTCGCTGAAGAGATAAGGAAGTTGCGGTGTGTTCAGACAGTGGAATACTATTCAGCAACGAAGTATGACTACAGTGAAGCTCACAAACGTTGAGGGAAAAGAAGCCAAATACAAAAGAGAACGTATGGTGGAGTTCTGGAAGAGGCAGAATTAATCTATAATACAGAAATCGGGTCACTGATTTTCCAGGGTGGGAGGAAGACGAGGGGATTGGGAAAGGGAATGAGAGAACTTTCTGAGAGGTATTATCAATGGTCCATATCCCGATTGGGGTGGTGTTTACATGGTGTCAACATTGGCCAAACCATAAACCTAAATTGTGTACATTTGATTGTTCATGACCTGTAATTCAGTATAAAATTTGTTTTAAAATACCATTAAAATAGAATTAAAAGAGACTTCTGCTTCGGTCATGATGGGACAACAGCTCCCACCTGAGGATGATGGGACTCATCCTCCCACCGGAAACTACAAAACCGAAAGCAGACAGTGTGTGTGAAGCAGTGGTTTCCGCGACACTGGCCATCAGACAGCGAGGAACAGTGAGCCCTGAGAAACAGGACGTGAACCAGACAAGCTCCGTGACTGTCACAGCTTACTGGCTTAAGAAAGAGTTTTTCCCAAGACTAAAAAAAATAATAAAATGTTCAAACAAAAAAAAAAAGTTCTCGGGCCCTGGCATATAAAGGGGAACCGAGGCAGCGTCTTCCCCCTGAGTTGAGCAGGTGAGCAGCGTCTGCAGAGACCAAGGTGGCTGAAGTGTGCAGGACAGTGCTGGAGAGGAGAGAACTGGAGAGACAAGCAGAAGGTCCCTTAAGTATCGAGTGGAAGACTTTTCTGCTCATGTATGTGAGGAGACTGCCTAAGGCTGGGGAAAGAACATTCAAATGGATTAGGAAGGACGGTGTTCAGTGCTCACCAGGGCCAGGAACATGGCTTGTTCTCACCAGACAACCTGGAAAAACTCATAATTCACACAACATCGGGCAGAGTAAGGATCAGAAGGGATTTGCCTCAGTAGTGAGGAAGTATTAGCCCCACACTGAGCAGTGCTCCAGATTGACCTGACAGATCATTAAAGCAAGACCTGAAAGGATCACACCGTTGGATCCAGGTTACCTAACTGCATCCCAGAACACAGCACGAGATTGTTTATAGGAGTTCAGAGAGATCTAGCACCCGACAAGGTAAAACCTACAACGCCTGGCATTCAGTCCAAGGTTACGAGGGATGCAGAGAAGCAGAAAAACAGATGTTAGAGTTATCAGAAACGGACATAAAAAGAATCATGATAACGGTATTACATATGTTCAAAATGTTCGACAGAGACATGGAAGATAAAAAACCCCTTCTCCCCTCAAAACAAAAATTCTAGGGATAAATTTAATGAGAGATGTACAAGCCCTCTTCTATATAAAACTTAGCTGAAGAAATTAAAGACCTCAAAAAATGGAGGGACATACGTTGTTCATGGATTGGAAAACAATGTATTAAGATGTCCGAAGACAGGCAGTATGGAGAGAGGGTGCTTTCTTTGTAACAAGAAAATGGGCAGGTGCAAGCTGGATTTGGTAGTGGGCAGCAGGGAGTATTCCTGCCTGGCTCCTAGCTTTTCTGAGGAGGACGCAAGGTTAACTGCAGAGGCTGAGTGGGTACGTGGCAGTCATATGTCTAAAGAGAGTGGGGAGGCCCGAAATAGTCATTGCGGGGAGTCAGGGAGTGAGTGGGCTGGAGAACCGAGGTAGGTGATAGGTGACATTGAGGTCCCATTAGCAGCTGGCAGTGGTGAATCAGATTGATGTCAGTCTGTCCCATTGTATGACTTTCAGTAGCCATGCTTGACTGCTCTTACCTATGCATGAAGAAAAGGAGTATTTGAGCTCTTATAGGCTGACAGTTTTGCTGTCTGTGTACAGTAAAAAGATGGGACAGAGTTTAAGATCTCAGCAAGAACATCCCTGAATGGACGGATCACTGATGGATCGTGAAATCTAAGGTAGAGTAAGAGGCAAGGAGAGGCCTAACAGATTGAGAGAGAATGCAGGGCTCAGTGGACTGGCCATTCCAACAAGGTGAACATGTTTATTGTGGGAGCCATTGAACAGGTCCGCTGGGATGAAAGGTGGTCAGAGAGCAGAAAGCTTGAATTCGTGATTGGGGTGGTAAAATTCGGGGTTTGACAGTGGGATTGGGTGGCTGAAATGGCATGATGGAGAAGGTCATTAGAGATGAAGATGTCAGGGAGTTGAAAAGCCAGGGGTTGGCTTCTGGAGTCCCCCAGGGTGGTGGTAGAGCGTGGGATGGAAAGGAAGGCTGGGAGCCTAAGTCCTCAGTTCAGGAGACAGTGCAGAGGAAGGGGCAAAGGTCACATAGCCCGTGGTACTGTCCTCAAAGGAACAGGGTTTTCTTTATAGCAGGATGAGGGAGTTTTGGTCCAGATGTAAAGAGGAACAGGAAAGCGAGGAGGCCATCAACTACGCTTGAGACCCCCAGGTAGGTGGGGGTTTGAAGGGCTGCAAGGGAAGCAAAGTAATAAGCTCGAGCGTGACCCAGGCTTCCATCAAAGCAAGGAGAAAGGGGGTCCCTTCGAAGAGTTGAGGGTACTGGAACAGCCATTCCAGAGGGCACAAGGAAGGGTTGACGAGTGAGGGGAGGCCGAGTCAGTAACAAGGACGTTCAGAGTAAGGTGGGGTGATGGTGCACCAGGTGGTGGGGATTGGGCATTGGACATGGGCCTTGCACGGTGGGCAGGCATTCACTGAGGGCAGAGGCTTAGTGGTGGGAGGTCTTCTGATGGGGAGGGGCCTCAGCTAACGGAGATCCTGGCTCACTTGGTCTGGGGTGATGTTGTCCAGCCCCTGTGGTCTGGACTTGCCCAGCTTGAAGTGTGTCAGAAGCTTCAGTCTCTACAGAGACAGTGTGGCCAGCCCGGCCGAGGGAGTGGCAGTGCTGTGGGTGGCACCTCTGGGTGCTGCCTGGGCCTGTGGTGGCTCCTTTGGCCGAGGGCGTTACTAGTTGCTGTGGTTATTGGTTTCCACATGTTGTAGTGGGAAGAGTGCAAGTTGAGAGGTCAGCATCCCAGCTCTTGTCCTGGTGCCGTACTTCCTAGAATTGGGACTTTGGTCAATGTAATTCACTTCTCCAGGTCGAGATTTTCTCATCCCTAGAGTTGGAGCCCCACTTGTGGTGTGGTGGTTCTTCCAGAGCTGTCCTCAGAACCCAGGAGAGAAGTGGATGGGAAGGGACTTCGTAATTGGTGAGAGCTTCCCGAATGTGAGATGTGCTCAGCGTTGGCCAGCTTGCAGTCTCCTCCTAGGAGGTTTCTGCATGTTTGAAAGGCCTCTTCTCTGCAGTTGGAAGGCTCACTCGCCAGCTCTTCCCTTCGGGGCCCACGTCTTTCCAGGGCCTGGAGTGGCACTTGAAGCACTAACCTAATTTCTCTAAGTCTGATTGGCATAAGAGTTTGGTTTGGATTCCGGGATAAAAGATCATTCCCTTGAAATTCTGCTTTAAAGCAAAGCGTGGTTTACGTTATCTGCTGGCAGCCTTGGAGCCTCAAGCATGTGGGGCTTCTCAGCTTCTGGGTCAGAGAGGCGCTTCGTGCATCTGAAGGGTGATCCAGTGGGCACTCCACCTCCCCAGAGGGGGCCTGGTCGCGCCCTCTTCAGCTCAGTCCAGTGTCCTTTAGCACTCTGTACCTAGCAGTGTGCCCAAGGAGTGTCACAGAGGGTTGGCAGGGCAGAGAGGGCTCTCCTGAGGTAGCCGGACTCAGGTTGGACATTGAAGGATGGACATTTGTAAGGATGGAGAGAAAAGAGGGCACATGCCAGGGCTGGCGAGTGGTGAGGAAAGCAGCTGTATTTGAGCTCATCGGAGCCCGCCAGGCTGCCAGGGCGCCCTGCGCTGGCCACTGAGCACTGGGCAGAACATGATGCGAAGTTGGGAACGCCCAGTGAGGGAGGCAGGATTTCTTAATTCATGGGAGCTGTTGAGGTGTTTGAAAATAAGGTGGTGGAGGAGAGCTGGGCCCAGAAGGTGGAGCTGGTGCTTCGCAGGGTAGAATGGGGTGAGCAGAGCTCTGGGGTGGGGCCGTGGTAGAGATGGAAATGGAGGAAGATGCAGAAGACAGTCTCGGGCCAGTGCCTCTCAGATGGGAACATGTGATCTGTGGGTTTGATTGTTGACTCTGGGGTATGGATTGTATGAGAATTTTTTATTGCTTATAATTGTTAATCGGCAGCTATGATATGCCTGGCACTGGACGAGTGCTTTGTGTAGTTTGTCATTCACCCTTCTCTGCTGCTTTGCTGAAGTGGCTTTGCCTCAGTTGCAGATGAGGAAACGAAGCTCAGAGAGGTTTATCCTTTCTCTCAGTCAAACAGCTAGAATTCCTGGTTAGGTAGGGATTCAATCTAGATCTGCTTGTCTCGTCCCTGGGAAGTGCCTTCTGGGTCTGGAGGGGAGCTCCCTGGGGTTCCATCTCCCGGACTGGGAATGTCTGATACATGCGAGCTGTTCTGTTCTCCAGGCTGCATGGGTTTCTTCCCAGAACTAACTGCCCAAAGCAAAGTGGACTAGTGGAGTGTGGAGGCCTCAGAGAAGTTGGCCTCTTTTTCCTCTTAAAGCTTCCTGTGAACACGTCCCATTCTAGCTCCAGGGGTCCTTTTGGAGCCTGTTCCTGGGGGTGGACCTCGCTCAGTCCCTGGGCCTCCCCTGTAAGGTGGTGCTTGTTCCCAGCTAAGCCTGATGATTCGGCGAGGGTGCTTCACCACCCTGCCCTCCCAGGAGGAACTCCTGCTGGAAGGGAAACTCCTCTCCTCTCAGTGTCCCTCGCTGGGTGATTTTCCTTTGATCTGACAAGTGGGTGGGATTGAGGCTGAAGTTCCTACAGGTATCTCTTTGAGGACGTCCGAGCAGGTGGGCTCAGTTCCAGCTCCTTCCCAGGCCTGTGTTGCTGTCAGTAGTGAGACCTGGTCAGCAGATGTCTCACCAGCCAGGCCCTTTACACAGCACGTGTCACGGCCCCCGTGGGACACGCCCTGCGAAGGCTGATACCCTCAGACATGTTCCGTTTAATGGCTCTGCCACCCTCCCCAGGCAGACTTGGGTTACACATCTTCCTTTAAAAGCTGGAATCTGCCAAGTCCAGGGAGGTGTGTTTCTCAAGTGACTTCTTAAGCAGCATATTTGAAGCCTGTCATGAAAAAGGGACGATGTTGGCTTAGCTCATTGGATTGAGTGATGAATTCATTCAGAGAAAGTGATGTCAGGCAAGCGAGCCCATGTTTTTGAAGAATGTCTCTTAAAATGTGTTCTTTAAAAAACAGTGAAGCAAGAAGTCTGTAACTTTTAGCGTGCCACCTGCACGGATTCTTACCATGGGGGGATATTTTCTGGTAGAAGCATTGGGAAGTCTTCGGTAGCCATGGAAACCCAGTCTTCAAAGAGAGCGCTGCTCCTCTGTCCTCAGACAGGAGACGTGGGGAAAGGAAAGGTGTATTTCCGTCTAAGAAGCCGGAGATGGTTGGTTTCCATGCATGACTTTTTTTTTTTTTTTTTTTTACTTGAACAGGATTCTGTTTTTGTTTTTTAATGGCCATGAGGGGTACAATTTTAGGTGATAGAAAGTCACATGGGCATTTGTGATCCAGTACATCTAACGCAGAGCCCACAATCCATATCTTTGACAGGACCATGAGCCTATGGTACTATTTTTTTAAATTTACTCAGCCAGTTCTTATCGAGCAACTACTGATGGCCTCGGTCTGTGATAAGGAACCAATATGTAAAGATAAGACAGACCCAGCCCCTCCTTCAGACCTTCCAGTCTAGTGTGCGAAAGAGAATGTTAAATAACAATTGCAGGGCTATGAAATAAATTCCACACAAGTGAGACTCCTCTCTAGGAGACTCTGAGGACATCGGGGAAATGTCTTCATAGGCTAACCCAGCGAGAGGGGTGGTATCTGGAGGAGCAGCTGAGGCGTGGGGAACAGCACACTCAGTGGCCTGGAGCTAAGAGGGCTCCGGACCTTGGGGAGAATGAGTGAACTTCAGGATGGCAGGTACTGAGTGCGAAGAGCGAGTGGTCAGAAAGGACCGGGTAGAGCAAAGAAGCCCAGACAGCTGGTGCGTTTGTCACTCCACCCCACCCCGTTCCTGTGGCGTAGGGTGAGCGCCACATGTACCAGCCACTCATCTGCTGTTTGCAGCGCATAGCTCAACCTAGACATCAAAATCTAGGAGACCCCTACTTTGAGAATGGTTTGTCTTCCCAAAAGGTGGAATCGGTTTGCTATTTAAAACATCTTCACAGACTTGCATGTCAATAAAAGCAGTCAAGGACACGCGTGAAAAGGGGAGGATTGCTTTGAGAAAATCTCGGGATACCCAAACCTTTGCATACAAAAATTAGGAGGCACCAAATCTTTTTTTTTTTTTAATCCTCACCCAAGGACATTTTTCCATTTTTGTTCAGATAGAGTGGGAGGAAGAGAGAGAGAGAGAGAAGCATCGACGTGAAAGGGACATATCGAGTGGCTGCCTCCCGCACAACCAACCAGGGCCAGGGACAAATTGCAACTGAGGTACATGCCCCTAGTGGGAACCGAACCCGGGTCTCTCTGGACCGCAGGCCGACGCTCTAACCGCTGAGCCAAACCGGCCGGGGCAGGAGGCACCAAATCTTTATGAAAGGATTCACCATGGGGTTTAGCTCAGTCATGAGTTCCCAAAGAAGAGTCATCATGTGGTTTGATGATTAGAAATATGATTGTTAGATATGTTCCTCAACATATTTACTGTGTGTAAACAAGGGTCCTGCATTTTCTCTTGTCCCTTTTGCCAGCCAGTGACTTCCCTCCACGTCTTGGTGGCCAGTGCCTAGCTTGCCGTTGAAGGAGGCTGTCCCAGGTCAGCTTTCTCGCCCTCCCTGGGTCTTCTCCGCAAAGGAGTGGGTCTTACTGATGGAGCGCTGCGTCCCAGCCGCTGCTCCCGATCTGGCCTGTTCGTCTCACGCGGTGAGAGCAAGAACACACTTTGGCTAGTCTGGGCCTTTTGTGGTTGATTGAGGGAAAACTGGAGCAAAGCCAGTGATTTTGATGAACTTTGAACGGAACGAGTGCCATAATTTAAGTTTATTTTTCTTGTGAAACATCACACTTTATTGTTGACTTTAAAAAAACAAAACGCGTAGTTTCTTGAACAGAAGTGGAACTTAACCATGCCTTCCAAAAAAGACCAGATTTAAATATAAAAATAATTTTTGAACCAAGCTACTTTTTCATTCTGGTTTATTTCCTTTATGTCTGGGTAGAGGAAATAATTTAGGTCTAAGGAAGACTGGACTCTGCTGATAAAATTAGTGGGTTACTCTTCAACTCCCCCCTACTTTTTGCCTTTTTATAGATGCTGCCTTTTTGTTGTTGTTTTTGCAGGGGGTGAATTTCTGATGCTTGTGTTTTACCAGGAATCTGAGTCCTAGTGATTCTGTTGGCCTTGCCCACTGTAGGTTTTGATGCTTGTTTTCTGTGTGTGCACGCATGCGTGCACGTGTGTATATTCCAAAGGGTTGAACTTGTCTGAATTTTATTTGTATGGGTCAAGTTAAAAGAAATAGCATTTATGACTCAAGAAAAAACCCTGTCTCTAAATGAACATGATTTTCAGTGGTCCACTTATTTTATGGGGCGTTTGAGAAATAACGAATTCCAGAGCACACCGAGGGGCATCCTTTCGCATTTGTGGCAGTGCTGGGGGGCATGCCTGGCCATCGGAACGCAGCGGCTGGTGTCGGGGCCTGTAAGTGCTGGGCAATGTCAGGGGTTGCGGGGTTCTCTGCAGAGTGCGGGGCATGTGCCCAGCCCCTGGGGGTGGATGGGGCTCCCGGGAGGAGGGCTGGCTGGTTCCAAGCACAGAGTCTTTCCCGGAATGGGTGCTGTCATCTTTCTCTGAGCCCGAGTTGGGACTGTGGAAGAAAGTGGGAGTGGGGAAGCGGTGCGTGCTGTCCTGCCCCTCTCTCCCTGAGCCTGGCCGCTCCTGAGCCAGGACACAGAACTTGGCAGCCCATGGAGAGAGCAGTTAAGTAGGAGCCCCGGTGTCCCTGTGTAGAGGGAACACATGTGGGGCCAGGGCAGTACCTTGTCGACCCTCAGTGTTGGTGTTTGTGAGACAAGTGACAACCCTCGTCCTGCTTGTCCCACACCGAGGTAGCTCAGGGCCTCTGGGACAGCGAAAGTAAAGATACCCTGAGGGCTCCATAAAAATCAAAATACATAAGAGGCCTGTTTCTGTTATTACTAGAGACCGGGGCTGTGGCCTGGACGGGCTCTCCTGCGGTAAACCAAGTCAGCTCCCAGCAGCGTAGGCCCAGATCCTGCTGGGGCTGCCACTGGCTGGCAGGTGGGACCCGGGGCTGGCACAGCCACGGGTGAAGGTGAGGTGCCCAGTGAGGAGGGGAAGGTTGGGGGTCAGCAGCAGCAGGCCTCACAGGTGCTTTCCAAATGATAGTGTAAAAGATGGGAATTTTATCAGAACCATGTTGCTTTCAACTTGCATTTTTATTGGTGTTGAATCTACCCCGTCTCACCTATTGTTTACTGAATGCCTCTGGCCTCCTCACCACCTTTCTCCTTATTTTGATCTCATCTTCACACATAACTCCTGTAAAACAAAGCTGATAAGGACTCTCTCCTATCAAACTTCTGTTGGTTCCCCGTTGCCTCCAGGGAAGCAATCCCAATATCTTAGTTTGGGATTTAAGGCCCCTTTGGGACTGACCATATGCTGTTTTTTGAAACTGATCCCTTCATGCTCTATCCTCTCCTTCCTCTGTCTCCTATGTGCCCATGTTGAGGTCCTTAAAAGGGTTCATTCAGGAGCTCGATGGGCTTGTGTGACCAACCTCCCAGAGCCTGTTTCCTCAGTGTCTGTACAGTGAGGGTAAGAACAGCCCCTCCCTCACAGTGGACACTGTCCGGCGAAGGTGGGGATAAGGCATCGAACTGGGCTCTGCTACAGATACCAAGTTGTGGAGGCCAGCTGGGACAGAGCGCACACACGCATATTCGTGTCTTGGTGTTCAGTGAGCAGAGTGCCCTGGTGATTCACAGGGGGGCAGAGCTCTTTGGATGGGGTAGCCACGGAAAGCTGGGTCTTGGAAGGTGAGCTGGAGTTCATAGATGGGAGAAAGCCGTTCAGGTGGATGCAGTTCTGTGGATCAAGGTTCAGAGGGCTGAGGAATTGAGAAGAGTGCAGTCAAAATACAAGGTGTGCATTTATAATAAGGGGAACTAAAGCTGGGGTATCCTATGGGAGAAGAATAGAAGGCCTGACTGCCTTCCTTGATCTTTGAGGGCAACGGTGAGGAGCCATGAAGCACCCTGAGCAGGACAACACCAGGATGAAGCCAGGTCTGCAGGAGAAACCAGGAGCCAAGAGGGAAGCAGAGCCTGGTGACATGCTCTGGCTCCGACTTCTCCAGCTGTCTCAGTGGGCGAGGTGTGGGCCGACGGGCCACCATAAGACGCTCGGTAGTTGTCCAGCTGGCAGGGCGATTCCTCACTGAGAAATTGCTGCTTACAAAAGCACATAGACCTGGAAGGAAGATTTTCTAACAACCTGGAGACAGCCAATCTACCACCCCAGGAGGCCTGTAAATGATAAGGGAAAATGACAGGGTGGTGGTGGAGGCTTGTCCAGACGGCATGTCTGGGCTCGGACACACTCACTTCATGCTTCTGGGAGATCTCAGGAACCATGGGCTTTCTGTCCTGATGCACTCTGGCTTCTCAAGGAGTTGGCTTATCTTGTTTTGTGCATTTGTGCGTGTGTGTGCGTGTGCACATGCCCAGACGTCCTGCATGGCTGCTTAAAGGGGGGTATCATGGGGGAGAGAGAGATGTGGAAAGAAAAACATAAGAAATGGACAACATTGTCCATTCCTGCAAGGAGCCTGCAGTCTAGCTGGTAAGCAGAAATAAATACATAAAATGTAAATTTGCATTTGATTACTACAGTTAGTTTCCAAACACTTAAAATCTTTTTCTATTTCAAACTATAGAAAAGTTATAAGAATAGCATAGTGAACCATCCATGTACCCTTTATTTAATTAACTTATTAATGTTTTATCTTGTCATCTATTTGTCATCTATAAGGGCGTGGACTGATTTTTAAAAATATTTTATTCATGAGTGCCTTGGTTGTAGTTTTGGGGCTCAAACTGTCACAGATTTGGGCAGTGAAGGGCACTGCTCTGGCTCCTGTGTCCTTATGGCGTACCTTCATCATGTTTTTATTTTTATTTTTTATTTTTTTGAACGTCTTTACTTGTTTCATCTTGTACCTATCCTGCCCTGCCCCTGGAATCAGCCATTTCACCGAAGATGACTGGTTCCTTTTAATGGGAAATAGTATCAGAGACCAAGATCTGGGTGCCAGGTGTGCTCGTACCTATTGGGTGTCCTTGCTTCCAGACCCTTTCAGTAGGCAGATCTAGGAAACACGTGCATTTACTTACACATGTACATACTTGCTTCATATATATGTTCAGAGATCATGAATTCATGCCAACACCTCCAGTTCCAGTCCATCCTCAGAGGGTTCTGTCTAGCCCTCCTCCCTTCCACATTTCTCTATCCCCTTTTCCACAGTGAGGACCCTGGCTCCCCACAACATTGACACATTTATTCATTTGTCAAGTCCTGTCATACATCTGAAATAATTTCAGCATTGATTTGCCCATATTACTTCAAAAACCCAACAAATCTAAAAAGGGTTCAGCACGCACTTGCAGTTCTTCCCTAACCCCAGTCCAGCCCAGGACAGAGAGGGTCAGTCCAGTGTTCGCAAGCTGCTTGATGACTTCTGCCTTTCTCCGTCAGTATGGCTATGGTTTCATTTGATACACAGTCAGATTCATTTGTCATTTTTTTTTTTTTTATCCTCACCCGAGGACATTTTTTTTTTTTGCATTTTATCTTCAGATAGAGCAGGAGGGAGAGAGGTGGGAAGAGAGAGAGAGAGAAACATCGACATGAGAGAGACACATATCGACATGAGAGAGACACATTGAGTGGTTGCCACCCACATGACACCAACTGGGGCCGGGGACAAACTGCAACCGAGGCACGTGCCCTTAGTGGGAACCGAACCCGGGACTCTCTGGTCCGCAGGCCAATGCTCCAACCGCTGAGCCAAACCGGCCAGGGCTCATTTGTCTTTTAATTCCCTTCTTCTGTAGGGGTATTGTCCCTGTTAATTTAATTTAAAATTTTTAATGTATATAATATTCACTTGATTCCAAAAGTTAAAACTATAAAAACACGATACTTAGGAGAGCCCTCCTTTATTCCTTCTGCTCTGTTTGTCCCCATCCCTTATTTCCTGCGTTATCCTTCAGATACAGCCTGTAGTAACATAGACATGTTTCCTTATTTCCTTTATTTTATATGCAAAGGATAGCATGCTATGTGCTTTTCTGTCCAGCCTCTTTTTTTTTTTTTTTTGTTAATCATCACCTGAGGATATTTTTCCATTGATTTTTAGATAGAGTGGAAGGGAGAGAGAGAGAGACATCACTATGAGAGAGACATCAATTGGTTGCCTCCCGCAGGACCCCAACCGGGGCCAGGGATGGAGCCTGCAACCCGTTGGTCCGCGGGCCAGCGCTCTGACTGCTGAGCCCAAACCCCTTCTTATATCTTCTCTCATTTGATTGAATGCACCATAAACAGAATTCTGATCTGGAGCACGCAGTCTTCCATCACATGAGCTGTCAGAGTTCTAGTCAGTTGGAAAGGTCTGATGCTTTCTACCAACAGCTTTGTTAAATCAACATTTGTAATAGTAACTTACGTTATCCTTTAGGAAATAGGCTTCTAAAATGATGAATTCTTACACAAAAGGGAGAAGTTTGTTTTTTCATCATCCACTGAGGTTCACACAAAATTCAGTGGAATCAGGTGAGATTTTCTGGACTGGGAGGCTTGTTGTGAGGGAGGGAGTCATCTCCAGCTCTGACAGCGCTGCAGGATTGATGGGCACTGCTGGCTCATCCCCGTCCCTCTGAGCCCGAGGCTCTTACGTGTCCTTCTGTGCTGCGCTCAGTTCCGCTGGCATCGTGCGGCTTAGCGTCCGTTCAGAGCTGTTTGCAATTTCTCTCCCTTTGGCATTTGAGAAAGCTCCTCCAGTTGCCTTTTTTATGCCCAGATTCCGTAACTAAATATTATACATTTGCACTTCACATTTGGACAGTGTTTTGTGATTTCCACAGCATCACCGTATTGAGTGTTGTATTTAGTCCTTGTGACACAGTAGAGCAGGTGTGATGTCTGCTTTGCACAGAAGCAGAGGGCAGCTCAGAGAAGTGGCAGCGATGGCAGCTACTGGACGCGGGGCCCTGGCCTCCGGACACGGGGCCCAGCGTGGTCTGGGACGGCCAAGTGGGCGGCTCAGTTTGTGTCCAAGATCACGTCCCCGCGCCTTCTCCTGCGCCCTGTCTCAGCCAGCGGGAGATTTCTGCCTAGCACACCTTGGTCCTGCACAGATCAGTGCGTGTTACATGCCTTCGAAGTATTAGGCCCTTCAGAACTTTAACATGAGTTCAGAGGGTTTACGTGAACAGTTTTGTTACATGAACTTTTGTAACAGTGGCTGTTATTTAAAACAAAGGGGCCATAAGCCAGGATCCAGCAGTCATTTATATTCTGAGATTTTAGTCATAGTAGGATTTACCCATGCATGCTTTACTGTGTCCCAACATCCAAAAGTGGGCAACAGGGGTGCAGCTTGTTAGAGAGGGGTTTCTGTATTCCTAATGCAAAAAACCCCACAAAAAACATGTCTTAAAATGTGACCTTAGCCCTGGCCGGTTTGGCTCAGCGGTTAGAGCATCGGCCTGCAGTCCAGAGAGACCCGGGTTCGGTTCCCGCTAGGGGCATGTACCTCGGTTGCAGTTTGTCCCCGGCCCTGGTTGGTTGTGCGGGAGGCAGCCACTCGATGTGTCCCTTTCACATCGATGTTTCTCTCTCTCTCTTCCTCTCTCTCCCTTCCTCTCTCTCCCTCCCACTCTATCTGAACAAAAAATGGAAAAATGTCCTCAGGTGAGGATTGGGAAAAAAAAAAAAAAAGTGACCTTAAAGCAAACCCCTCGTTTATAAAGCCTTTAGGTTTCAGTGTAACTCTTTCACTATCTTGGTAATCATTTTCAAGAACTCAGATGGAATATGTAGCCAAAATAAGAATACCGTGTGTGTGTGCAATCGTGCACATTTAGCACTCTAAGTTCGGAATCAAAACATGCACAGAGATTTGTACTTGGATGCTTTGGGTAAACAATAGAATCGAAGGCCCACATACTTGTTCTTTACAGTGTGTTTAAGGAAACTTTACATAATGCAGTGTCATGTTGACACGTGACACTCCAAGGCCTCCTTGTGTTCAGGGATGTGATTCTGGACTGGGTGTGGCTTTCTCAAAGTTCAGATTAATTTGGTGAGTCTCCCCAGGACCGAGTTATGCATGTCCTGTACCTCAGGAAGTCTGGGAGGCCTAGGATCCTCAAATCACCCTCAAGGGATGGTTTGTATGCCTTCTTTATTGCGACATAAGGTATTCTCTCCCAGGAGGAGAGGCCCCTGGGCTGGGAGCGCAGAAAACATCTCGGGGTCTTCACCAGCTTCGGCCCACCCTGAAAATCCCGGGAGGGGCTCCTCAGCAAGCTGGGCCCAGGGTGCACCACAGCTCTGCCCCCCCGTTTCCCTGAGGGTGAAGATGGGGACGGACCAGCCCCAACAGAGCAGAGGACAGGTTCTGGAGCGTCAGAGAGTGGGTGACGTAGGAGCAAGGAGTGTTGTCCTTTCTAACTGTGGGCAGAGGGGGAACCTTGGCAAGGATTCTGGCTTCTTATCTGCAGTACCTGTGTCACTAGGTGTTCACATGTCTGTTCAGCCTTGGACAGCCCAGAGCTAAGAGGGGGAGGGAAGGGAGAGAATAGGGGCTGGCTTTATGTAAGCAGGTCATCTCCCTCTTCGTCAAGCGGGCTGGGTTAATGAGGTCCCTGAAAGGGAGATGCCTGGCGTTGGATCGGGAGGAAGGCAGAGTGTGGAAGACAAGTGACCTCCGTCGGAATCCAGGGTCTGTGTGCAGAAGCTGCACCGCCTGGAATCTCATCTTTCTTAGCAGCCTTTTCATTGTACTCGCTGCATCCGCAACTCGCACACCTTGGCTCCGGTAACAGTTCACGGCTGGAAAGGCAGATGCCTGCTTGTGTATGAAAACTGGGTAGGCATCCACCTGACTCTCAGACTTGCCGAGCGATGTGGGATTCTGTATGTGTGCATAGATGTAGGAGTGCAGACATGAAGGGCGGAGCAAACGGCGACCAGTTGGGAACGTGCCATGTCTGCCGAAGCCTTTCCCGGGCAGGTGTCCCCATGCGTGGGCAGCAGACCGTGCTGCCGCCTCACCTCCGACGGGGAAGACTTGGGGGAAAGATCCCGGCAAGAGCAAGGGTTAACAAAACAGTCGTGCTTCTCCAGTGTCATTTCCTGGCTGGGATGGGAGAACAGGGCTGTGAGGTGGGTCCCCGGAGCCTGCAGGTGGTGGGGAGGGGAGCCTGGACTGCTCCGCCTCTCAGGGCTCTGGGTTTGGACAAAGGGTCAGCACACATTAGGAATGTTAAGTTTCTGAAAGCATTGCAGAAACACTGAACTTGGTCCTCTCTGACCACAGCTTGGCCCTCCTGGGCCCTTCCTCTTTGAAGGGTGCTGGGTCCTTCCTCTTTGAACTGGGATGCCTGCTGTCTGAGGAGGCTCAGGGGGAGGTGGGCATCTCTGAGTTCAGGCCCTGGACGGGGGCGTCAGTGGGCCTGCCAGGATAGCACATGGTGATTTGGGCCTAGGCTCCGTGGGATCGCTGAGATCCCGAAGGGAGTTCGTTTCCTAAGAGAGGGTGCATGCGTGTTGGTGTGGTCCCTGCAGCCCCGACCCCCACAGTCTTGCTTGGGAAGACACTGTCCTGTCTGTCCACGTGTGGCCCCTGTTGCTGTGCTCGTGTGGCTGTGCTCAGTGCTGTGTGTCCTGCCGCAAGACTGTTGTGCCGCAGGGCCTTCGGCTCGGGCTGCGGGTCCCCGAGGGGTCCTGACACGTGCTTGTTCTCTTGCCTCCCTCAGAGAATTCTCAAAGGAAAGAGAGAAGGCGAAAGCCCGGGGAGATTTCCAGAAACTCCGGGAGAAGCAGCAACTCGAAGAGGACCTAAAGGGCTACTTGGATTGGATTACCCAAGCGGAAGACATTGACCCTGAGAATGAGGAGGAAGGAGGAGAGGAAAGCAAACGCAATAGTAGGTAGCGCCCGTCCCACTGTTGACCAGAGAGTGTGTGACCCTGCAGACGCCGCCCAGCAGCAGGCAGCCTGCCCTCTGACCCCGCCTGTGAGACCCCGGCTCCTCCTGCCTGCACGTCAGAGAGAACAAGTGCATGTGCCCGCCTCTGAGTGTCTGCCTGAGGCTTGGATGTCAGAGTTGCCTCTAGTCCCGTGGCCTTGTGCTGGTGGAGGGACAGCCAGCTCACCGGTCACCTCGGCAGTTCAGTGAGCCCTTCTGAGCGGGACGGGGTGGTAAGACGCACATTCACGGGAGACAGAGTGGTTCCTGCCCGTCAGAGTGAGCAGTGTGATTGGCACTCGAAGAGCAGGGGCCCCCTCGACCGCCTGATACCTGACGTGCCCCCCCCCCCCGTGCCAGCCTTGGGAAGCCAAATGTGTGGCCCATCGGGCTGGGAAGAAGCCAGTTCTGGGCAGTGTTAGAGGGGGTGTGTGAGTCAGTCAGTGCTTGGGAGCCGACTGTCCTGGTGCCCCACACTGGCACCAGGCACCCAGAGCACTTCCTGCAGTGGGAAGGCCCAGTGCTCACCCACGGGAGTTAATTGTCAGTGTCAACCAAGACGTCTGTCTCACCACGTACAATCCCCACAGACGTGCTCTTCCTCCTCCTGGGCCATCCGTGCCGCGGGTAAAAGTGGGCAGTGACATTTAGCAGTGGATTTGACTAAGATGTTTGTGATTTGTTTCAGATCTAGAATAGTTGATGGTAAAGACAGACAACCTATCTCATAGGCATATGTTCATTACGAGGCCAGGGAAGCCAAGTGAGGCGCCACCCCTCGGAAGACGGCTGAGGGAGCCCCCTTAGCAGAGCCCCCAGACGTCACTCAGTCACTCCGTCGTGCAGCAAGGCCCGGTGCTGATGCCCTGCGGACTCCCGAGATGGAGAGGCCGTGTCTGGTCTCCTGGGGAAGGGCGTGCCTGTACACGCAGCACAAGGAGACAGAGACACGGGCGGTGTGCTGGGCGGCCGAGGGCAGGAAGGGCTGCGGAGGCGTTGGGCCTGGGCCTTGCAGGGCGGATGCATCTGAGCTGTGTCACAGCTCAGTGTCAGGAAAGGCATTCTGAGCCAGGGCAGTGGCGCGAGGAGGGCATGGAGGAGGGCAAACTCAAGACTCAGGGAGGAAGCGACGGGCTGTGGGTTTGGTTGGAGCACAGAGGGTGTGCAGGTCATGAGACATGAAGCAGGGAGGGTGAGGCCAGTCCATGCTGCTGCTGCTTCTGTGGGCAGGAGAGCATGGGGGCTGAGGCCCATGCTGGAGGGCGCTCTTGACTGAGATGGCCTTCAGTGACTTCTAGCCTGGGATCTGAGGCTGTGATTCCACGGGGAGTGAGGGTTTCCTGCCATCATGGATGCAGATGATGGATTGAGTCCTGTGTGCCATTGAGGAAGCCAGTGGGGTGCAGGCCGCTCCCCTCCCCTCCCCGCTTCTTCCCAGGTCTCACCCACTGCTCCTCAAGGAAGAGCCTGGGGCTCACCACCTAAGGATCGGGAAACCACAGGAGGATTTCTAGAGCTGACTGTGTGTGTTGAATTTGAGACCAGAGTTTATTAGTGGGTATTCATTTGAGTTCCAGGCTTGGTGGTGTCCTCCGGTGATTGGGCCCAAGAAGAGTGTCTGCGTGTCTTTGGCACAGCTCTCCCGGATGTTGGAGCCAGCCTGCATCCCCGTGGCCTTCACACCTGCAGTGTGGCCAGCAGCCAGCTGCTGCGTGCAGCCTGGGGGATGCCTGCGTGCTCTTTCCCTCTCCATTCCCAGGCCCCGTGCTGATGCTGCCCTGTGGGGGCCCACCCGCCGCCTGGCCCTTCTGCTACGCCCAGCACCTAGCACACTGTGCGCAGACCGGTGAAGGCACTGTTCCCTCTTCCGAGCAGAGCACCTTTGCTAGCTTAGGAGCGTCCTGTAGGGAGCCGAGGGAGGCCTTCTTGCAGGCTGATGGCCTTTCATCTCTCTTGCTCCACCTCTGGAAAGGGATCCACGTCCGTGCTGCCAGCCTCAGTGCTGGGACCGTGTCCATGGCCTGTAACTTGAGGAGCAGGGACTTTCATGGACTCGAGGCAGTGCCTTCTGATAGTCCTGAGGGTCCACACTGCGTCTTAGCCCCGCATTTCCTGTGTCCTGCTTCTGTCTGTAAAGAACCCGACCGTGGGATGACAAAATCGGTGCCTCTGCCTTTGGAGACCCTGCCATGGAGGGAGACGGAGAAGCGGTGCCTCCGTGTAAGCTGGGACAAGCTGGCCCCATCGTCAAGGCCAGCAGCCTGCTGTGGGAGCCCAGAGGGCACAGCAGTGCGGGCTGGTGGGAATGCGGGAGGGCTCCATGGAAGAGGAGGTAATCCTGCTGAGCTCTGAGGGGTAAGCCTCCTTGGGCTACCGAAGGTGCAGATGGCTTTCAGGTGAGGAAGGGCATGAACAACGTGGGGAAGGTTACACTGTTTAAAGCCTTTAAGTGCATACCTTGGTAATATAACCAGGGAAAGAACCCCCTTTAGAAGTTGTCGATCCTCAGAGCCCACGTTGTAGCGGGGCTCCCACGGCCGTAAAGCTGCACCGTCCCTCTGGGATGTCCGCGTGTGGCTCCTGCCACGCGCAGTGGTGTGTGACCCTGGCGGCGGAACAGCGCCCCCTTCTGCCCAGCGCCCTGTGCTTTGTCAGGCTCCTTGGCCAGGTGCTGCGGTCGCCGGTCGCCTGTGGCGCGAGGCTCACAGTTTCTCCTGAGTCATCAGAGCCCAGAGCCCTGATGATTAGGGTTGGAAATAAAGACATGAATCCTGGGCTGTGGTCCACACACTGGGATGGAGCTGACTAAGAAAGCCCCAGTCTCCTCCCGGCGAGGAAGTGGGCCTCCCTGAATACATTTCCGGCAGCCCAGACCTTCTGGAGAAGCATCGCTGTGGGTTTCCCTGTGACCTCCCGTGGCCACTAGCCATCTTCCTCTCGTCCCAGCCAGAAACTACAGGGGTGAGGGTTTCAACAGGGCCCACGTGGTCCTCCTCACCGATAAACAGGTGGATTTACCACCGGCACACCCAGGCCTGGTCTCTGTCATCTGTGAGCAGGCAGAGAAACGTGGGCGTGGCTGGTGCCAGCGAGCCCTCTGGCTGTGTCAGGTCCACGCCCGCACACCTCATGCCCAGCCCTGCTCCTGCATTTTTCTGGGGAAGGGGATAGATGGGACACCGCCTAGGGCTCCTGACTTTGCCCACACTGCTTTAGGATGCTGACTTCACGGACTGCCCTCTTCAGGTGGGTCCTGGGTGGGATTTCCCCAGACACTGGGGAATTAAGCAACAGTGTGAGAAGCAGCCCTTCCTGATGGCCCAGCCTCAGCGGAGAGAAGCAAAGGGGAGAAGAGGGGGCCACTAATAACAGTTGTCACGAGCTGCGGGAGGGGGCCTGGGCTGGAGGTCATTCTGACAGCCCTTCCCTAAACTGGCTGCAGTTTAGTTTTGTGACTTAGGGTTTGGACTTGAGTGTTAGGCACATGACCCAACGTCCCTGAGCCCTGTTCCCTTATCTGTGAGAAGGGGATGGAGAGATTTGCCACCCCCGCCGTGGGCACTTGCTGCTGCTCTTGTGAGACTCCCGTAGAACTTGGCTGAAACAGAGTTCCTTCTGCAGATTCTCCGAGGATGGGGTTTAGGACCACGTCCCTACACCTTCCTGTTGAGAAACTGTAAGGTTCCCAAGTTGTGATGGAAAACAAACTTGTTGACCCGGTCACTTTCGAGATAGGGTGGCACAACTTGTGGCTCTTGAAGTCCATCTCTAGGTGGTGGCCGCTGGCTGTCAGAGGACAGATGTCAAGTCAAGTGCTTGGCGACGTGCTCACATTATCTTTCCTCTCTGATCACTAACTGCCATTTTCTGCATCTGTGGTACCCAGCTCTGGCTGTAGGTGACGGCCCCCCTGGGGTGCGCCAGTGCTTCCTGGTGCCACCCCCACCCCCACGCTGATGAGCTGGTCCGTGACTTGGCTTTATTCACAACTTCTGGAGGTTCCGATGTAAAGCCAGAGTTGGGAACTCCTGAATGCCCTCCCTCTGAAGAGCACACTGCTCTCAGCTTTCACTTGAAAGATGACAAAAGGAGAGGCATTCGGGTCCCACTTGGGCTGCCTGGGGGCTGTGTGACTGCTGGCTCTAGCTCCGAGCGCACGGACTCCTTGAGATGTCGGTTCCGTACATTCGCTGTTAGAAAGCGGGTATCACACAATTAATCGAAGGGACAAAATTCCTTTGGAAGTTAGTTCCTGAGCATTTGGGAGATTTTCAAGGATAATTTAACTTTTTGCTGAGCTTCAGATTTCTTAAGAAACCCTGCCAAATCTCAAAGTGATTTTTCAGACGTACGCAGCTGCTTCCGAGTTAACAATGGCGTTTTTCTAGGGCCATTAAAATCCGAGAGCCTAAAATTCTATTTTAAACCCTTCTCATTGTCAGTGATTAGTGTAAAAAAAAAAATAGCATTAGAAATAATGAAATGGTTTTAAAGGGAGCTCATTCTGAAGTCCTGGCCAGAAAAGCAGGGCCGTTTCACTGTGGGAGCAATGAATGATCGGCAGTCCCCGTCAGAGGGATTCTGATGCTCCAAGAGGGGAGGGAACGCCTGGACTCCACCTCTGACTCTGCAGAGAGCCCGTGTCCTCTTCATCAGCCGCCCGAGACCGAGGCTGTGCGGCTGCTCCTGCCCGCCTCGCGCCGGGACTCTGCCCCTCGGGTCTCCGCACACAGGTTGCCACGGCCATCAGCTCCTCTGCACCTGCCACCCGGCTGACGTTCCTGCGATGTCTGATTTGAGGGTGGGCAGAAAAGAGGGATGGAATAGCTGTTGGCAAGCACAAGACGTGGGCATTTTCTGGTCCTATTTAAAAGGGTTATGTCTTCAAAATTTGATTTTTAAAACTGCTCTCTTCACAGTTAAAGTAGCTCAGGGTGCAAGTTCCAAGGGGAAAACCTTCCATTAAAAGCTGTGATGCAGACAGCAGCAGTTAGAGCTGCGTGGGGCAAGCGTGTGTCCAGGACAGCTGTCCTCTGATGGGCTGCAGGGGAGGCCGGCTGGGGAGGGCCCGGCGCTGGGTGGCACTGGGAGCAGCCGGCAGCCCTGCGGGGCCTCCTGAGAGCTGGAGGGAGATGACTGGGAGGGTGGTCCCCCACCGTGGAGACAGGAAGGAGGAGGACTCCTGCCGGGTTTGCGGAGCCCCAAGCCAGGGTTGTTTAGTTTGTTTTCCGTGTATTTCAATTACAAAAGCAATATTTACCCACTGTAAAGAATTCACATCATGTCAAAGTATGTAAAGTAAGAAATAACAAGTAAGAAATAACATTCTCTCATCTCTCATCCGAGAGAGAACCAGACTTGGCAGTCGGGGCCCGTTCTTCCTGACCTCACCTGTGCGCGGAAGCTCACTCCCTGGTCCCCAGCAGCAGGTCCCCTCACAGGTGGCTCTGCACCTTGAGCTTTCACTGAACCGTGTGCCCTAGATAGCTTTCCATGTTTCTGAAACAACGCCTCGGCTATTTTCAATAGTTTGCCAACAGAGAAGTTGTGGCAAGGACTGTACACAGCACACGGGCCTCTGCGGTGGGGCAGTGGTCAGAGTCACGGTTTTGTCCTTGGTGTGATTGACTCCTGTCTTCTGGGCCGCAGAGCTCCGTGCGCCGTGGGGGCAGGGACAGGGTCTGATTCTGCTCTTCGTTGGGTGGTGGCCCCCAGCGCGGTATTTGTCACACACGCTATTTGTTGAATGAAAGAACACAGAATAACACGTCACAGTTATCGAGTGCTTCCCACGTGTCAGACGCTGTTTTAAGGGCCGTGGGTGCGTTAATCCTGTTTCCTCACACAGCCCTGTGACAAGGACTTGACAGATGAGAAACCTGAAGCGCAAAGAGGTTAGGTAGCCGCCCAGGGCCCCAGGCCTGTTAGTGGCACAGCTGGGATTTGAACCCCGGTTCTGCTGCAGTCTGCACAGTAGCCATCGCTGATCCCCGGATGCGTGCATCTGTGTCTGCACCCTCACGTTCCTGTGCCAGAGGTTGTCAGAAGGGTTTTGCTGGGTCGAAGAGCATGCCTGTGAGAAATGTGGGTGCTGTGCGCCCGCGCTGTCCCTGCAGGCCCCGCCCACTCGGCGTCCCTTCTGCGGCCCCCACTGCCTCTGCAGTCCCCTCCCTGGAGCCTGTGGCCTCTTCAGCAAGGAGCGACCGCCATATCACCGAGCTGGAAGGAGCTGGAGGCCTAGAGTCATTTCTCTTGTGACCTAGCAGCCATAGGGGAGTTGTAGTCGTAACGGTTGACCACACCCCGCCAAAGCTGAGCATGTCGCTTATATTACAACAGTTACTAGTTTCCTCTTAAAGCAACCCTATGAAGTGCAGGTCCGACTACTGTTAACATCTCATGAGTGATGAAACTAAGGGTTAACGGAATCAGGTCACCTGCCCGTGGGCATGCGCCAGGAAGTGGCAGGGCTGGGATGAGACCTGGTCTGTCCTAGTCCAGAGCCAGCTTTTGGAACGGCCACGTGTCCTGCCCCGTATAGCAATCCTGGCTGGACTCGAACAGCCAGCCGGTCAGCACCCAGGGCTCCTAACTCCCTCAGAGGTGCCCTCTGCCTAACACCCTTCCTAGAGGGGAGGCCAAACCCTGCAAACCTTTGCCTAGAGTAGCTTTACTGTTCATTGTTAGTAACTTGGTTGTTTATGGTAGTTAGTTGTTTATTGAAGACAGGTCCTTAAAGACAGGCATTTTGTGTACTAGCTATAACCCGTGCACCTTCGCCCCATTGCTCAGATCCTGGACCGTAGGTTTCCACGCAGGACAGTTACAGGCTGTGAGGATCAGAGCCGTGGGCGTTTGCGTCCCTCTCGGGTCCTCGGGCCCTGTTTGCGTGGCTCTTGCTGCCCTCTGCTGAATAACAATGAAATTGCTTGTGTTCAACCTGAAGGGGTCACATTGGCGGACTTGCTAAAAGAGGATAAGAAGAAAAGGAAGTTCTGCTTTCGCCAGCGCAGGGCTAAAGATCACGGTAAATGGCTGAGACTGAACTTGGTCTCTGGCAGACGCTTCTCCCGAGACCTCTGCCACCTCTGCTCAGCCAGGGGCGTGGTGTGCTCTGCATGTCCCGTGTGCCGTGTCTGTAAGATGCCTGCGTTTTCATTGCTTGATTTCTCTGAAACTTGGTCGTGCTGTTTTCTTCTTGTCTTTCCCCAAAATGTGTGTCTTTGCCGAGACAGCCTTGCAATTTCCTTTCTGTGTGAACTGTACCTTTTAACGAAGCAGCTGACCCAACTCAGAAAATGTGTTTAATTCAGCATCAGTATTCTTAGACCGGAAGACAGACCTCTTAAATACTTTACCCCACATGATGCTTTTTCATCTAAAAGGTTTCCATTTAGATACAAGTCCAGTGATGTTACTTGGTTGATTTTTTTCCAGGGTACACTTTTCAGGTGGCCTGTTGGTCTGGTACTCTCTGGGGTTTGCCTAGAACTGTGTTCAGGCCAGCTGAGCCTGTCTCACAATGCAGTGCAAATACACTCTAGGATGCAAAGATCTTTGAATACTTGTCTTTGCGAGAAGGAATGAGGGAAGGGCTCAGGTGGGAGACAGTTAAGTTTCCGGCCATGCTCTAAAATAATGCTAGCCCTGGCTGGTTTGGCTCAGTGGTTAGAGTGTCGGTCGGTGGACTGAAGGGTCGTGGGTTTGATTCCCGTCAAGGGCACGATGTACCTGGGTTGCAGGTTTGTTCCCCACCCTGGTCAGGGTTGTGCGGGAGGCAACCCATCGATGTGTCTCTTTCAAATTGATGTTTCCCTCCCTCCTTCCCTCCCTCCCTCCATTCCATTCTATCTAAAAAAAAAAAAAAAAAAAAAAATCAATGGAAAAATATCATCGGGTGAGGGTTAACAGAAAAATAATAATAAAATAATGCTAAACATAGCCCCTCATTGGAAACCCTGGGGTGAACATCCCGTCCCCACGCAGGGCAGTGATGCAGACAGCTGGCACCCTGGCCTGCCCACAGGTCACCGCTGTGGCCCCACTGCAGCATGAGCTTTGCCTCTGCACGCCACCCAGGCCCCCCGCTGGCTGCCACCGTGGTCGGCCCTGGCCAGGCAGCTCTGCGGGAAGACTATCTGAGAGGATTCAGACGGCAGACACAAAGCCAGCTGCAAAGAGAGCGGCGGGGGGACGTGTCACGATGTTTTCTCAGGAGTGGCCCCGGCCCCCTGTGGAATGCTGAGCCCGGAGGTTATGGGAATGGGACTGGAAGGAGCCACGGGTGGTCTGACTGAAGGTTGTATTGGAGCCCTGCTCTCCTCAGAAGGCCTGAGAGGGAAAAGGGACAGAGAGGCTGTCAGATAAAAGCCCCTCGTCGTTCCGAGAGCGCGTGCCCCAGGGGGAAGAGCACAAGGCTTGGGAGTTTGGCTGACAGTGGGCAGTGGGGTGGGGGCAGTGGGGCGGGGGCAGAGATGGGGGCCATGGGGGGGCAGAGATGGGGCCGACGTGCTCAGCGTCAGTGTTCTCAGAGTCGAGGCTGGGCCCTGCAGCTCCTTGAGGCCTCTGCAGGAGGTGGGCTTCAGTGAGGCAGGAGACGCTGTCGTGGGTGTAAGAAAACACGTTTGCAAAGACTGCTTAGGACCTCAGCTCTGGGGAGCTCACCGTGAGAAGATGAGTGGTCTCTGTCCCCAGAAGAGACCCCTCTTTGGGCTTCTGGGTGCCCACCCTCCTCCGCCAGGGCTTGGGCCTTATGACCCTTCCAGGATTCTTGAGGCTTCTCTGTTAGCTGTCTGAGAGGTCCGTAGGGAGGGAAGCAGCATAGTACTTTCAGGAAACTTTCTGTGTTTTGAGCAGGGAAGGTCTTCCATTGACTGGGACACTCAGGGTCCCTGAGGTGACGAGAGGGCGGAGGCTGTTCTGTGGGTGCTGTGCTCCCCTGTCACTGGTCGCGTAGAAATAGTGATTGTCGGGGTGTAATTCTTGCTTCAGACACAGAAACCTTGGTCTGGCCTTGACCCACATTCTCCAAGAAAAGACTGGCTTCTGTACAGCAGCAAGAATCTGTCACCCTGTGATGGCCAGCTCCTCCCGGGGTTGTCATGGCCCTGCCACACTTGTCGTGGAGATAAGAGGAAAACACGAGATCTGGGCTTCGGATCCCCCCTCTCCGAGGAAGGCAGCCATGACCGCCACTGCCCGGTTGTCCAACCTCACCCCTGACCCTTCCTTTGAAAGGACTGAGAAGCTTTTCGGCTGCTGGAGCGCGGAGGGAAAGGCTGAAAGAAACCCCTGAGTGTGCGAGAAAGCCTGTTCTGTGTTGGCGAACAGAAGAGTGCGGCTCCTGGAGGCCCAGGACATCTGGGGGCTCAGTTTGGCTGGCTCGGGGTTCTTGGGGCTGCTGCTCCTTGTGCTTCTGCAGTCCCCAGGCTGTTCTTGCTGGAGGTGACTTCTGGTGACCCTCCTGAGGGGTGGGGAGAGGCTGACAGTCCTGCGCATTCCTCACTCTCCTTGCCGAGCTTGGGGAATGCGGGGGAAACCCCCTTGGTGCTGGGAGCAAAGCCAGCCCGCCTGTGGGTGTTTCCTCTTGACACAGTTGTAGCAGGTCAGAGGTCAGTGGGTCTCAGAGATGCTGTTACCCAACAGCTCATTTTCTAGGGGAGGTAACTCATCCCAGGAGGAAAAGGGGCTTGTGCCAACAGCACCAGTGACAAACCAAGCGTCTCTGACACCGTTCTAGGTCTTGGCCTCATTCGCCTCCACCACTGAAGGAAGCTGGTGTGAGAGTTTGCTGTGCCTGTTAGTGGTGAACATAATTTTGGGGCTGCCTACTTGGACCCCTACACAGACGCATCGTGTGTGTGTGTGTGTGTGTGTGTGTGTGTGAGTGAGTGAGTGAGTGAGTGTGTGAGAGAATCTCCCTCTGAATGCACAAGCCAGGCAGACTTTGTTGAGAGGTACGTGGTCCTTCAGAGTGAGAGCAGAGAGGAAAGTTTAGGCGTTGGGGAGAACGCCCGTTGTTACGCTGGCCAGAGAAAGTGCATGTCCCTCTTATTCTGTGTGGCATTGCTTATGATGGCGTCTGGGCCCAGCAAAAGATCTTGGAGAGAAGTAATGTGACCCAGGCTGCTGGGAAAGGAAAGGCCCTGGCATCTCTCGGCTAAGGTCCAGGTGCGCAGGGCTACTGTCCGCCTCTTCTCCTCGCCACCAGCAGCACTCAGGGTCCCTCCTCGGTGCACCCACACTCGAAGCTCTCCCAGAGACCCCAGTGCCTGGAACAGACCCCAGAGCAGAGGCCCTGAGCATCCCCAGATCTTCGGCAGGTAAACTGCAGCGTGAGCCAGCATCCCTTTACAGCGTTAGGGCCTGTCCCAGTGCCTGGTTTTACACACATTCACTGAAAATAGTTTTTACATTTACATTTTAAAAATAATAATAAAAACTTGCTCGACAAAGCTCTGAAAATTCCCTGGAATGTGCGAGGGCCAAGGACGTACAGCCTGTCCGCCCACAGATGTCCCTGGCTTGCTTCTGCAGGAGCGTCTGATGTAGGCAGGTGACACGTGGGGTCTGAGAGGTCTCTGTTTGACCCTGATGGGCCTGGCCACTTGTCAGCAATTAACATGGGGCCCCTGCTGAAGGGGACAGAGGGCGGTTGGTGAGGAAGAAGGACGTGTGTCCCAGTCATTTGCCTGAAGGTTTGCGTACCTGGGTTTCTGTAATCCTTTCTGTTTTGGTTTTTCTAAAGTCTCAGTGGTCACCTTTAGCGTGGATTTTGTGCGATCCGCATGCTGGGCGGATCTTCGGTAAGTGTTCAGGCTGTCTGTCAGGTTTCTCGGGGTTCATAACGGTCATCAGGACCACTGACCAATGCTGAGGGATGAGGGGCTGCTTGGCTTTTGGAACTTTTTGATTTGTGGAGTTTGAAGTGTAAACCACGGTATATGCCAACATCTACCAAAGCCACAGCGTAGACCAGTGTATTCAGGGATGTGCCAACGCCACAGGGTGGTGCGGCACGTGGGCGGGATGCTGAGGGGAAGCGCCAGAGCTTCTGATGTCCGAGCTGTGTCCTGAGGCCAGCGGGTCAGTTCTCTCATCTGTGGAATCACAGTTTGTCCACGTACTCTCAGAAGCCCCTTCCAGTTCTACCAGCCTGTGAGTCTCTCGTCTTGTGTTTTACAACACGGATGAGATCGTACTGGGGCTCAGCGAAGTGAAACTGTATCGGTGCATTAACATTGAGAAAGGAAGGAAAAGAATGCCTAGTGCACGTGAAGGGTGAAATGCTTTAACATGCGTGCAGCTCCTTGCTCGTGCCCACTGGGCCCGGCGTTTTCCATACTTTTGGAAAAGGAAATGCGTCCTGCAGCAGGGAGGAAGAGGCCGGAGCAGACAGAAGGGCTGCCAGGGTCCCACCAGAGCGCAGTTCCTCTGCTCAGAGTTAGGGACTGGATCAAGGTGCATTTCCAGGACCAAATGAGGTCACCAAGTTCTAGCATAGTCACCGTCCTGTCCCTCTCCTCCCCTTCCTCCCCTCCTCCTGAGCCCTGGCGGCATCCTTCTGGAGTAGATTTATTTATTATGGGTCCGCGGCTCTTAGGTGTCAGATAATTGTAACAGAAAGTTGCTATCCCCACAGCAGGCCAAGTTAGACAGAAATAACTTGGTGTGGGACGGGAGAGATACGAACCAGGAGTGGTTCGGAGTGTGGCAGACTGTTCACAGCAGGTGTCTCTGCAGGAGTGGTCGGGGAGCGACACGGGGTGCACCCTGCAGGCAGTGTTGCTCTGCGTCCGGAGAGCTCCACGGGAGCTGTGCCACGATGCTCGTGTTCCCGTCCGTGAGCCTCCCTGGTTGCCTGGCACTGTGGGCCCATTCTGGATAGCCCACTGTGATGTGCCCCACTCTGGGATGATCCACGGTGTGTTTTATCTCGTTTAGTTCTGCCAGCAGCCTGAGATGTAGGTACAGTGTCCCTCGTTTATCGCGGTTAATCCGTTCCAGACTCTAGCAGTTGCACCTGGCGCTGAAGGATTCCTGGGGCGCTCGAATACATAGGCCTACAGTCCATACGTACAGTCATTTTAATTGTAATTGTAATGCAGGGGTGTATAATTGACTCAGACAGCCGAGCGCACGCTGTATCATTTTCACTGTCTCGATCAACTTTTTAATGAATATATTTGAGAAAACCGCGATAGAGTGAAGCCGCAAACGTCGAAGCACGAGTGGTGAGGGACGACTGTACTCCCCATTTTGCTGAAGGGAGCATGGAGCCTTGGAGAACTTTGGTCACAAACATGAAATTAAAGTTAGATCTGGCCAGCCTGAGAGCCTGCTCTTAGCCTAACCCACCCCACACAAGCAGTCTCTCTTTGTCGCTGTGTGGGAAGTTTGGCTTGCTTGCTTTTTTTTTTTGTATCCTCACCCGAGGACATTTTTGCATTTATCTTCAGATAGAACTGGAGGGAGAGAGGGAGGGTGGGAGAGAGAGAGAGAGAGAGAGAAACATCGGTGTGAGAGAGACACATCAACTGGCTGCCACCCACACGACCCCAACTGGGGCCGGGGACAAACTGCAACTGAGGTACATACCCTTAGCGGGAACCGAACCCAGGACTCTCCAGTCCGCGGGCCGATGCTCTAACCGCTGAGCCAAACCAGCCAGGGCTTGGCTTTATTTCTTATCTTTCCCCCAACTTTGTCTGAGAGCATCTAGTGCATTTCACTCACTAAGAGCTGGCTCATAGCCAGAAATGCAAATGGATGTCCCCCCCCCTCGGCAGTATGAACTTTAATCTGTTTTTCAGTCATAGTGTTTGAAACATGAAGCTTTGGAAATGAAATGCAGCCACTGTATTGACATCATCAGGGACATGGCCCCTGAGAATGAAAAGCCACCAAGGTTTAGCCTGTTTGGGAGAAGTTCGCTCTTTTCGAGATAGTGACTAAAGTCATGATATGAGTAATATCAGAGCCATGAAGTGTGAGCTGTCAGAGATGGAAGTGATCCTTACGAGTGTAGCATGACCAGGACACTGAAACCTGGAGAGAGGTGGGACTGTGTCCCAGGCAGAGTCAGGACCTACCGGGGGCCAGAGGACTCCCCCAAACCCCCATCCTGTCCTCTGAGACTGCCAAGAAAAACATTCCACAGAGATGGCTCAGGGTCATATTTGTAAGGGTCTCCCACTGTGATTTTCTTTGTCCTGTTCTTAAAAAGAAGGCTGAGCTATGAGAATAACCCATTATAATAAACTTTGTTGAATTTTACAACTTTTTAGTCTTTCTGCTGAAGCCAAGGCATGGAACAGTCATGGAGAAGAGAATTGCAGGAGAATTGTAGAGTCTCTCTCTCTTTCTGTCTCTCTCTCTCACTTTCTGTTAAAAATTTTTTCATGATTGGAGTGTTGGGTTGTTTTTGGTTTTTGTGTGTTTTTTTAATTTCTCTCTCTCTCTCTCTCTCTCTCTCTTTGCATGAAGTTGTGAAAAAGTGAATCAAAGTTTGTAGTTGGTTTCTTTGGACTAACTAAGGAAGAAAAAGGTCCTTCCACGAGAATGGCAGTTGTGTGATTGGGTCTATAACTGCTCATTTTGCTTTTTCTTTGAAACCTTTGCCTAAATGTTCCTGGGCGTGGCCTTTGGGACTCCCACCCAGGCAGGCTCAGTGTACTGGGTGCTCACAAAAGGAAAGGGACCTTCTCTGTTGCCTCAGAAAATACGTTTCTCAGCCCTCTCGGGCCCTTTGAGTCGGGCGCCCTCTGTCCTGGTCATGTCTGTCGCCAGAGCGGGCCAGCGGTGCACCTGGGCTGGCCGCAGGGTCTCCACAGTGCTCAGGCACCACCCCCAGTTTTTGTGGACGGAACCAAGGCATCCTTGCTAAGAGGAACCGTATGGGCAGAGGCCACAGGGGGAAGGCCTTCCCGCTGACACCATAATGTCTACAAAGACAGTTGCTCCAGTTCAACATTACGCACCAGGGAAAAGCAGTGCGTGTGTTTGCGTGCTTCTCCCATGTTTCGGTCTCCCATGACCTCTCCTAACACCAGAACAGAATTAGTCATTATCACTAAGCGTTTCCGGAACTCTGCCCAGACCCCTGGGAGAGGTCTGCATTTCTGTATTTCACAGTTCATTGAAACCCATCTGGGGCTTGCCTCTCCCATTGGTCCTCCAGGGCAGGGGCCGTGCCTTGGACCTCTCTGGGCCCGCACCTCCTTCACCGCCTGGTCTCCAGCACATGCTCGTGTTCATGGGGTTGAATCAAGTGGATGCAAACACTCAAGGGCCAGATGGTGGCTCCGGGCGGGTCCCTGGGCCTCCTGACACTAGTGGGTGCATTTCCACACTTCCTCCTCCACTTCTGCTCAGGACCCTGCCGTGGAGGAGTGAGACGTGCCCAGGGACCCCGGCAGCACTGGGACCACAGTCAACTCTGCCCTCTGGTCACTGGGTGGGGGGACCTACTACCCATAGTCTGCTTCCCTATGCCCTCGTCATGGCTTCCCTGTAAGAGCCTCTAGATGCTGGCTTCACAAGCCCAGTGGAACTTAGACATCAGCTAAATGGGCTAAAAATGAGTCGAGTTCTTAAATTTTTACAAAGATTTTGTGCTTGGTACCTTCATGTACTCCTCCATCCACAGTTCCTCCTCTCCTTCAATATATTTGATGAGAGTGTGTTCACGAAGTATTGGTCTATTCACAGGTTTTCTAGAGTCCACCTGCTGGGGCAGGCACAGACGTAGCTGTCCCGAGACAGCCTGGTGGCCTCTCAGCGCAAACCTGGAAGCCAGGAGAATGAGCTGGTGCAGAGCGCAGTGACAGGATTGTTTCGTCCCTAGGCTGCTTTTCTCGGGAAATGTCTGGAGGGACGGGATTTCTTCCTGATGGGGCCTCTGGGCTCTCGGGGCAGGTACAGAAGCAGAGTGTCCTGCGGCGGAGGGGCCTGACTTCTCAGCGCCTGGCGCTGGTCACGCCCCCGAGGGCCTTCCTTGCCCTCCTCCCAGCTTCCCAGAGGGGCTGCCTGGTGACGGATCTGGCATCCGGCCCCTCCTGGGCACGCAGCACCTCCAGGGCGCCATCTGAAGCGTCGTCTTCTCCCCACAGCCAGCATGCCGACCAGCGAGACGGAATCTGTGAACACGGAGAACGTAAGTGGTGAAGGCGAGAACCAAGGCTGCTGGGGAAGTCTCTGGTGAGTGTGGAGGCCGCTTGCCCTCTTGGCTTCTGCCGTCATCGGCTTAGAGCACAAATATGAGGAAGACACCCCAGATTTCTGTGGAGCCGGGGGCCATAGCCTCAGGGGCAAAGGGGCGGGTGGCTCAGCCTGGACCCCTTGGTCGTCCTCCTGCCCCAGGCCCCTCCCAGGCCCCTTCCTCCACAGCAGCCGTCCTGCTGAGCTGCAGCCTGCTGCCGGGTGTGACCCCCTCCACTGTGTCCACTAGGTGCTGGTGGAAAAGAAGAGGCGCGGCCAAGGCTGGGCCCTCTGGGTGTCGGCGGTGGGGGTAAAGGCCCGTTCTCCTCCCCGGCTGGGGCTGGCGCCAGTGCCTTGACGAAGCGCTTGTATGGCAGAGCGGCTGACGAGAATGTGCTAGTATTCAGGTTTCCCTTGGTGCATGGGTCCTCGAGCCTCATCACAGCCGCTGGGGACAAGCCCTGCCCGCCTCTGCTCACAGCACTTTTTGTTGGGAGCCCTGCACCACCGTCTCCTGACAGAGGAGGGCGCCGCCACATTACCCCTCCCCTCATTGGCTTTTTTTTCTATCTGGTCCCTGGGCCGACGCTCTAACAGCTGAGCCAAACTGGCCAGGGCTTTGGCCTTTTTTTTTTTTTAGAGGATTGGGACTGCAGCAGTGGGGGGCCAGCAGGGTGAAATGTTCAGAGTACTGCCTGCTTTGGGGGGACCCACGCGGTTTTGTTTTATTTGCCTCCATCTGGTATCTTTTAGGTCTTATCTCTGCAAAATGCACAGAATTTAAGAGAATTTGACCTCCTTGGCAGGGGTGCATGAAAAGGATGTGTTATGGGCAGGACTCTACAGTTTACAAAGTGAATTTGCCTCCTTTCTCTTGCTCTGCCCTCCCTACGACATTGTGAAGTAGGCAGGAAATGGGTTTGTCCCTCCCATTCTGCAGATGAGAACATAGAGGCTCAGAAAGGTGTGCTGCCTGCCCAGACTCACGCAGGTAGTGAGTAGTGGAGCCAGGGCTCCTAGTCCAGCTCCATTTGCTACAGCAGCACATGCTGCTCCTGAGAGGAGCAGCTGACTTCCATTTGGGGAACGTGGGTGGGGGAGAGAAGGACCCCCGGGTCACCGCCTGTGCCATGCTGCTCAGGGCATCTGGCTAAAAGTCTTCTCTCGCCGGGGCACGGAAGGGTGCTCAGCCTGGCCTGCCTGGACCGGCAGCACCGCACTCCTGCTCTGCAAATACCCCAGCTGCCTGCTGCGGGGCCGGGGTGCTGAGCCAGGCTGCTGTGCATGGCTTGTCCAGTATCTCAGCTGCCTTGGGGCGGGAGGCCCTGTGCTCACGCCTTCCTAACGGGACTGATACTCTTTTTGTCTTTCTTTCAGTCAAGCCATCTCAAAATCCAAGCTCAGGTTAGTATCTTCTTTTGTTTCTTAAGCATGTGTATTATTTTGTTACCTTTAACTTCTGAATTGTACACGCACGGAGTGGCGCTGGACTTGCCTCTTGCTCTGTGGGCTGCAGTGTTCCTAGAGGAGACCATCTGCCCAGTAGACATTCAGCACCTGTCTTGGAGAGCAGTGCAGTCAGTAGGTGCTGAAGATCTCGCCCCAAAACGAACCACCAAGATGTGACAGTGAACAATTTCTTGCCACTAATCAACCTTTCCTATTCCTTCCTGGAGTCATTTCTCTGGGAGGAACACTTCTTGTCACTTTTCGGCTTAAAAGTTTTTCACAGAAGGAAGTTAAAGAGGTTTTTCGAGATGCTAGCAATCTGGTTCTTGCTCTGGACGCAGGTCACATGATCCGTTGGTAAAAACTCATTGAACTATATTCCTACGATGTGTGTGTTCTTCCACGTAAATGTCCTTTTTCAATTAAAGACATTTTACCACTACATGTAAAAATTAACTTGAACAGAGAACTAAATGTAAAACCTAAATCTGTAAGCATTCTAGAAGAAACCGTAGGAGAAAATCTTTGTGACCTTTGGTTAGGCAAAGGTTTTCTTGGGTACAACACCCAAAGCACCGGCCGTAACAGAACAAACTGATAAATTAGACTTCACCAAAATTAAAACTCCTGCTCTTCCACGGAAAATAAAAAGATAAGCTCCAGACTGGAAGAAAAAATATTTGCAAAACATATTTGATAAAAGACTAGTACTCAGTATATTTAAAGAAGAATATATAGCCCTGGCCGGTTTGGCTCAGCGGTTAGAGCGTCGGCCTGTGGTCCAGAGAGACCCGGGTTTGGTTCCCGCTAAGGGCATGTACCTCGGTTGCAGTTTGTCCCCGGCCCTGGTTGGTTGTGCGGGTGGCAGCCACTCGATGTGTCACTTTCACGTCGATGTTTCTCTCTCTCTCTCTCTCTCTTCCTCTCTCTCCCTCCCACTCTATCTGAACAAAAAAATGAAAAAAAAAAAAAAAAAGAAGAATATATAAAGAATAGTGTCGAGCCTGGCCAGTGGGGCTCAGTGGATTGAGCGTCAGCCCTTGGACGGAGAGGTCCCGGTTCGATTCCCGGTCAGGGCACATGCCCGGGTTGTGGGCTCGATCCCCAGTAGGGGGCGTGCAGGAGGCAGCTGATTGTTATTTCTCTCTCACATCAATGTTTCCATTTCTTCCTCCCTTCCTTTCTCTTTAAAAAAATCAATAAACACATATTTTTTAAAAAGAATAGTTTTGATAATTAAAAAAAAAAACACAATAAAAAATGATCAAAAGATTTTAAGAGGCATGTCGCCAAAGGAGAGATGGATGGTGAATAAGTACATGAAATGACCATTGGCTATTAGGAAAATGCAAATTAAAATCACAATGAGAGCCCTGGATGATTTGGTTCAGTGGTTAGAGCGTCAGCCCATGGACCAAAGAGTCACGGGTTCGATTCCGGTCAAGGGCACGTACCTCAGTTGGGGTTCATCCCTGGCCCTGGTCGGGGTTGTGCGGGAGGCAGCCAGTCGATGTGTCCCTCTTGTGTCAATGTTTCTCTCTCATGCCCTCCCTCCCACTCTATCTGAAGATATGTGGAAAATGTCCTTGGATGAGGATTAAAAAAAAAAAATCACAATGAGATACCACTACATATGTCTTAGGAAACTGGAAAACCTGACAATACTAAGTTCTGACAAGGATGCAGATCTATGGGAATTCTCACGCACTCTGACTTGTCAAATGACACATTTTTAAAACAAGTTGGCAGCTTCTTGTAAAGTTAAACATACACTTCCCTTACGTCCCAGTAATCCCACTTCTAAGGTATTTACGTAAGAGAAATGAAGGGACACACCTGCACAGAATTGTTTGTGTCTATGGCAGTTCTGTTCACAGTTGCCCCAAACTGCGACTAACTCAAACGTCCGTCAAATGGTGACTGGGTAGAGAAGGTGCAGTTCATCCATATGATGGAAAAATGCTCAGCAGTAAGAAGGAAAAAACTGGCGGAAGCAACAGCACACATGGATCTGAAAAGTATTTTTGCTAAGTGAAAAAAAGCCAGTCCCCAAATGCTATATACAGGGTGTGGCAAAAGTAGGTTTACAGTTGTTTGCATGGAAAATAATACAGTAATTAATAAATAATAGTACTATAAGAAGAAACTCTGTTTCGCACACTTGCAACTGTAAACTTACATTTGCCCACCCTGTATTGTGTAATTCGGTGTGTAGAGCATTCTGGATAAAGCAAAACAATAGGAACAGAAAACAGATCAGTAGTTGCCAGGGGCTGGGGTGACCACAAGGACCACGAAGGAGCTCTGGGTGATGGAGAGATAGTCTAGATCTTAATTGTAGTGGTTATCAACACTATACCTAAAAAGAGTAACTTTGATCATCTGAAAATTGTATCTCAATAAACTGGACTTTAAACATAAGATGAAAAGCCCTTCCAGGACTCCCTGTTGCCAGAGGGCATGCAAATTCCCTCATGATTTGGCCCACGGCTCACCATCTGACCTCATCTTTTGACAGCTCTTTCTTGCTCCCCACTGCTCTGTTTTCAAACATACCACACACACTGTTTCTTCTCACCTGAGTCCCTTGGTCCTGCCACCTCCTCTGAGTGGAGTCCTCTTCCCTCTGCCCCTGGCGAACTCCTGCTCAGCTGTGGAGAGCCAGCCCACATCTCAGAAGAGAAGATGCCCTGACTCTTACGAAGAGCATGTGCAGCTCCCTTCTCTTTGCTCCTGTACCTGGTACCTTGGGGATAGCCCTTCGTATGGATTTATAATTTGTAACCGCGCATGCGTTACAGGGACAGGGGCCATGGGGCGTGTCTTCTTCATCTCCACAAGCCCAGTGCCTGGCACAGAGCCTGGGCACTCAGCACCCAGTGAGGGGCAAGAAGGGGAGCACTGCAGGGTTTCAGGGATGTGACGATAGGTTCCCTGGATTTGGGAGACATCTATGCCTTGTCCCTGCAGCAGGGACACACCAGGGCTGGATCCTATTCAGGCTAGTGCACATTTTGCGTGTGTGTGCTGAGTTATGCATCACCGGAGGAATCCAGGCTGGAGGGGACAGTCGTTAGTGTCTTCTGTAGAATTTTTCTTTGCTGGTCATCATGTTTCCAGCTGCTGTTACCATGGGAAACTACACAGAAAGAGCAATAACAAAATACACCTTGTTTGTTCCCAGTCTTACTGAAGAGCTAACACAACTCTCTTTTTGCCTCATTCCTGGGTTTCAGTGTGGTAACAGCAGCCCAGCTGAGTCAGCCACAGCTGCAGCCTGGACACAGCGTGGAGAGGCCTCTGACTCAGGCCGCTCGCGCACAGCCCACTCCACGAAACCGTTCTGTGACAGGGAATGTTCTCCAGAGGGAGACAGGGTGACGGAGAAAATACTTCCCCTAATTACAAACCACAGCTGAAAGTCAGTAAAGGACATGCTACTTGTCTGTTTGGCTCAGCTCATTTTATTTGTATGAAAACACGGTTCAATATTAGCTCTTCTCCTCGAGGTGTATTTTGAGCATCCCCCGTTAGAAAGGGTACCTGATGACTCAGTGTGACGACTCATGTCCTGTTCAGCTCACAGTTCTGCGAGGCTCCAGAGACATCTCCCAGGTTGAAGAAGGGACTGAAAGTTTCCCTAAACGGAAAACGGTGGTTTGGGAGCATTCCATTGCCTGGTGCATTCTGCAAGATGGTTGAGATGCCGTGAGAGATGTGAGGAGCTGAGCGGCGCTCTGCACCAACGTCCTGCTGTGCGGGGGGCGGGAACCGCGTGTGCGTGCCGCTCAGTTTCTCATCTGCACGTGGATCTGTGACTATCTAGATTCTCTAACTGGCTCGAGGACTGTGTCTGACAGCTTATGGAGTTATCTGAAGCCATAGGAAGGAAACTGATAGCATGATCAAATCAAGAGATAATACTTGAAAAAGTTGTATTTTAAGATCAACAGAATCTGTCTGTGTGGTCTGCTCATTTCTGTGCCATTTGTTCTCACCTTTCCTTCCTGCACCCCCCGCCCCCGAGTCCGGACCTCCAGCGTGGGAGACAGATGCTCTTCCTGTGATGTTTATTGGGCACGCAGGTGCTGACCTGTCACTCAGGGAGCAATGTCTGCTTCTCTTGCAGCCGCCGCTGGCGCCGCTGGAACCGCTTCAGTCGCAGAAGATGCAGGGCTGCCGTGAAGTCTGTCACGTTCTACTGGCTGGTTATTGTCCTGGTGTTTCTCAACACCTTAACCATTTCCTCCGAGCACTACAACCAGCCTGACTGGTTGACACAGATTCAAGGTACAAGCAGGGGCCGTTCTCTGTCTGTTCCGAATGAGGGACTCCGAGGCTGTGCGCTGCACTGTAGTCCTACCTGCCCGATGGGGGGTGGGCAGGAACACGTCTAGTGTGCACGACCATGAAGACAGGTGCACCATCCAACACAGGGTGCGCCTGGCGTGCAGGTGCGGGCTGCGTGCGGGCAGTGAAGCGGCCTGAAGCTTCCTCTTATTGTCTTCCGCTTGTGACAGCCCAGGATCGAGGAATCTCCCATTCGGAAGGGACCGCCATCCCTTCTCCCCGCCCCCACTGAAAGGAAGCTTTATTTTCCCTTATAGCATTCTTGGCAAGTGGTAGATTGTTCCCCTGCCTCGAATGTTTCAGCAACGTGGTGTGGGAGTTCGGCCCCAGAGACAGCCCGTTCTGAGTGTGACAGTTTGGGGCCATCGAGAAGTCCTGTCTTACATCAAGTCACATCTGTTTCTGTCCAACTCTCCGGCCTGCCGGGAGGTGTTTTCTGATGTTAGAAATGACCTTGATAGGCAAATGCTCCTTTATCGCGGTGCTGCACGCTAGACCAGACAGAGCTTTTGTGGCTGACGGAAACAGGACATATGATAGACTAAATGGAGAGTCACAGGCTCTTAGGGCGAGGAAGCATCAGAGATGCTGCTCCCCATTTTATAGTCAGTGCAACTGAGGCCCGGAGAGACCAAGGACTCGCTCTGGAGTCACACGTCTGGGGAGTAGCAGCAGCAGGACCAGAACCTGGCAGACAAGCAGACCGTAGATGTTAGTGCCACATCTCTGCAGTGGAGGCGGTAGCAGAGAGGAGGGCAGAGGAGCTGGGGCATTGACAGCAGGGAGTGGGGGGAAGGGAGGAGAGGCGTCTGAGCAACGCCCACAAGGACATCCCCAGGACACGTGCCCCTTTCTCTGCCCAGATATTGCCAACAAAGTCCTCCTGGCTCTGTTCACCTGCGAGATGCTGGTGAAGATGTACAGCTTGGGTCTCCAGGCCTATTTCGTCTCGCTCTTCAATCGGTTTGACTGCTTCGTGGTGTGCGGTGGAATTACGGAAACGATCCTGGTGGAACTGGAAATCATGTCTCCCCTGGGGATCTCTGTGTTTCGCTGTGTGCGCCTCTTACGGATTTTCAAAGTGACCAGGTAAGGACATGCGTGTCTCACGGCAGGTGTTCTCTGAAGACGAGGTGGCCGAGGAGCCGCATCCCCGGTCAGGTGACGTTCTGCGTTCTGGGCTCACACCCTCATCTTGACTTGTAGGCACTGGACATCCCTGAGCAACTTGGTGGCCTCCTTGTTAAACTCCATGAAGTCCATCGCCTCACTGTTGCTTCTGCTGTTCCTCTTCATCATCATCTTCTCCTTGCTTGGGATGCAGCTGTTCGGAGGCAAGTTTAATTTCGACGAGACGCAGACCAAGCGGAGCACCTTCGACAATTTCCCTCAAGCACTTCTAACCGTGTTCCAGGTGAGCCCGCCCGGCCCCCTCTCCCCGAGAAGCCCGTTACGAGGTGCCTCCCTGTCTGCCCACACTCAGGAACACAAAAGGTTCCGTTTTCATTAGTAACTTCTGTCCCATTCGTGCTCTGATACATTTTGTGCCGTCTCTTATTTAAGCCGTCTCGTTGGCATCTTAATCCACCTGTCTGTGTGATGTGATCTCATGTTTCCGCAAGGCCACTGGCCCTGGGCTTTCTGTGAGAGGCTCTAGCATCCTTTTCTGGTTCTGTGCTCATTTTCCATCACGGGTGAGTTTTGTAACCCTGGCGGTAACAGATTCATGTAAAGAAGTGAATTCTAGAGCCCTCGTGCTTCAGTGTAGTCAGAGGAGTCGGGGTGATAAAGGATGTGTGACAGCCTTCTGCCCCTTTTCCTGTCCTCCCTCCTGTGCCGTGATGAGGACACACAGCCTTGAGGGTTTCTGTGCTGTTGGGGCCCAGCAGTGGGACCGGGGAGCAAGCGGCAGTGTGAGGCAGAGCGGTGGCCTCACCCCCCTCCCGGCTCTGAGCTGAGCGGTCCCAAGGCCCTCTTCATCTTCCTGTGTTGTGAGCGGAAGCCCTTCCTGGGACAGAGCCTGGTAGGTCATTTCAAGACCCATCTGCCCTTGCGGTTTTTCACGTGCCATGTCAGGGAGCTTTGGGCCCGCTGGGGGGAGGGGGGTGGGCATCGAGGGCCCCTGGGCTCGCTCAGGGCTCAGCTCTGTGACCCTGGAAAGTCATTGTCCATTTCTGAAAAGAAAAAAACGACAGACAAGAAGGAGTGATTTCTAAGATTCTTTCCCACTTGGTCAGTTTTAGGTGAATGGAATTTCTGTCACTGGTATAGGCTGTGACAGAATTATACTTCGTTTTTGAAAATTTTTTGAATTATACTTAATTTTGCGCCCCTGATTAGTTATTCTTTTTTTTTTCCCCTTTCAGAGAAACCTGTATGGTGGTTGTTTGTAATACATGTCTATGGCACAAAATTCAAACATTACAAAGGATATCAAGTAGCAATCAGCTCCCCCACCCACCCACCCTCCTCCTAGGAGGCACCACCACGAAGTAGCTTCTTGCGTATTCTTTGAGATATACATGCTCAGATATAAGTCCGTTAACCTACCTACCTGCCTGCAGATGAATTTACACAGGTGGTCTCATTCTGCATGCCTGTTCCATCTTGCTTTTTATCACTTTAAGTGTCCTTAAGAACCTTCCTTATTGCTCCATAAAAGTTGCCGCCTCCTTTTCCACGCTGCGTAAGTTCTGTGGCATGGATGGGCCGTAACTCGCGGAGCGCTCCTGCTGATGGCTGTTTTGTGGTGTCCAGTCTTGCCTCAGTGGGTGACCTCGCACACACGCCGCGGGGTGCATGTGTGAGGGTGGGTCTGTGGGACGAATTCCCGAGGTCTGCTGTTTTAAAGGGGGGTGTCCGTCTTCAACTGGGATGCTCTCACCCACCTGCTCTCCTTGAGGGTATGTTCATTCGTCCTCCAGGGATGGGGGAGACTGCCCGTGGCCTCCTCTGGCACAGTGGGTACTCAGGCTTCCTGGTGGTGGCCCGTCGAGGGGTGAAAATGGTCTCTTGTAGTTCAATTCATTGTTCTCTTATCAGGACTGAACCTGAACGTCTTTTCGTGGGACTGACAGCCGTTTGTAGTTCCTGTTCTGTGAATTGCTTTATCCTTTCCAGTCATTTGCCCATGTTTCCTGTGTGGTGGTGACCGACAGCAGCTTTAATTTTTAAAGTATCTGGTCCAGATCAAGGAGCATGGTCTCTCCCCTCTCTTGCTGTCTCTTTTTCTGGAAGATAGTGTATGTTTAAATTGCGGTTCATGTTCATCTGATTTTGTTTCGTGATGGACTGAATTATCTAGTATCATGAGAAGAGATTATATTTGAAATTCAGTTCGTTATTTGTATCTACTCATGAGGTCGTTTGTAAATTTACGTAAGAGACTTAGAGAATTCCCTGCTTATAAAAATTCATAGATAGAATTCTCCATTTCCACAGTTGGTTAACTGTGTGGAATAGTAGGCAGCAGGTAAAAAGAATGAAATGAGCCCTGGCCAGGTGGCTCAGTTGGTTTGAGTATCGTCCCATGCACCAAAAGGGTTGTGGGTTCGATTCCCAGTCAGGGCACATACCTAGGTTGCAGGTTTGAGCCTTGGTCGGGAGGCAACCTATTGATGTTTCTCCCTCTTCCCCTTCCTCACTCTCTAAAATCGATAAAACATGTCCTTGGGTGAGGATTTAAAAAAAAAATTTTTTTTAATGAATGAAATGAAGCTATTGACAGAGAGCTCCAGAGTATATTGTTGAGACAGGAAAAAAGAAAATTGCAGAAAATTCATGTCGTGTGATACCTTTTATGTCTAATAAATCAGAGAAGACACCCTCTGCCTGTTTCCTCTGAGTGTGCATATATGTGTTTAAAGCCACAGATAAAGGTCCTGGAGGGACACCCTAAACCCATGCTCTCTGGGGAGGGACTAAGACTGGGCTGGGGCGTCATCCGGGAATACCTAAGTCCTACATGTAACATTAAAAATAATGTTTGAAAACTCTGCGGGGCAACAGATGGGTTTGTTCAGTGCAGACCGGACTGTGAAAGGCAGCTCACACCAGATTTAGGTGCCGCCGGGGAGCCCTGGGAGACCCCCGGGAGTGGGGGTCCGCCCGCCTGCTGATCCAGGTTTTGGCTTCTCAGATCCTGACAGGTGAAGACTGGAACGCTGTGATGTACGATGGCATCATGGCGTACGGGGGCCCGTCGTCGTCGGGAATGATCGTCTGCATCTACTTCATCATCCTCTTCATTTGTGGGAACTGTATCCTTCAAGCTGACCGGCGCTGTGCTGCTGCCCCCTCTTGTTCCCCCCCCCCCCCATCGTGGTGGTGGTAGCCATTGTGACGGGGAGGAAAATGCCTTGACCTGGTTTTATGTTCTCTCCTGCACGTTGCTGGGACAGTATGGTGGAGGCAGAGTCCCGGAGGCTTTGAGGAATGAGCGCAGGCTGGGGGAAGGGGCCTGAGACGTGCATGGGCTGCACCAGCGGTCACCCCGCTCTGTGTCGTGTCGTCTGTGCAGGTCCCACGGGATAGCTTAGGGCACAGCCAGGTGGCTCTCTGTGCCCTCATCCTGGGGAGGCTGGGCCACAGGTGTGTCTTCTTAAGACCCTTCATAACTGACAAGGATCCATCTTCAGGTTGACCTAAGCTCCCCTGAACCTAATTTCGCTTTGCTGATCTGGACATCTTTGGAAGTCAGATACCTCTGGCTTGTTGCTGTATGGTGCTGTGCGCTTTTCTCCGCTTGTTGAACCCTTTTCCCTGCCCGGAGGGACTCTCTACTCCTAGACTTCGGAAAACTCAGATCTCTTTTTACCTCAATTGGCACCTTCGTGACCCCGTAACGTTTGCTCGTGTCTGCTTTCTCTCTCCATCCTCCCTGCCTGGCACGAGACCTGGCATACGGAGCCCTTCGTACATGTTTGGTGGAAGAACTATTGCACGACATGTGAACACCGCCCCAGGCTCCCCGAGACTGTGGAAGAAGTGGTTCGAAATCTCAATGCAATTCACTCACGTTTCTGTCCTCTTTAAGGACTTGACTAGATCAGTCAAGCATGAAGTCCCCTGGAAGCTATCGCATCATCCGTCCTTGTTAGGTTATGTTTGTCTGCGTGTTCAGCAGCCCACCTGAGATTTCAGATTGCACAGGGCGCGTGGGGTAGTGGAGCCTCTCCTGTCGCCGGTCCCTGGGCTCAGCCTGAGAGAAGCATCTTAGAGAAGGGAGCCGCCTTGCCTGCCCCCTGCTCTCTGCTCCTCAGAAATACACTTAACTGCTCGCAAAGAAACGGGCATCTTCTGATTTGGAAACCTTGTTCTGAAGGTGTTTTTTTTTTTTCCAGTCATTCATGGAAACCACACAAACAACATTCTCGTAAAAGCCAAAAAATACCTAACTTTTTACTATTTGAAAAAATAAAATTCAACCACAGTAGTCAAAGATGTAGCCACAGTGGGCCTGTTCAAAAGAGTCCGGCACCATCAGGGAGTCAGGCACGCGGCCGTCCGCGTCTGCACTGTGGATGGATGGAGGAGGTATCCGCACACTCTGAAGGCTGTTTCAGACTAGACGGGCTCAGACTGCCTAGTGCAGTGGGACCATCATTTGCATAATGTATAGCCTTTAAAGGGGTCTATTTTGGAAAGTCTGCCCTGAATATATGTTATGAGTGTGTTTTAAAAGAAACAAAACAAAATGCAGAAAGGGAAATTGCAAAATGTATAAACACTCCATGTTTATGTGATAGATTGTCTTATGCAATATGTATCATAGCTACATATACCTAGATGTGTAGAGGCACACATGTGCATGTACAAGCACACGTATGCACAGACATGAAAGGAAATGTTGACGTCTGTAGGTGTTCATGGATTTTAGTTCTTTCCAGACTTCTTCTACAAGTTGTGTATTTTTTGGTTTTTGTGGTTGTTTTTTTAAGAAACATGGCCGTGGGCCTCTGGCTTTACAAAGTGAATATAGCGCTAGGGGACAGTCACCTGTTACCAGCCTCCGGAATGCAGGGAGCTGTGATTTTGCTATTGTTGACCATGCATTAGAAAGGTGTTATGCCCTTAAAATGTTCAAATTAGATATTCTACTGAATGTCTTCTTGGCCATCGCTGTAGACAATTTGGCTGATGCGGAAAGTTTGAACACTGCTCAAAAAGAGGAAGCCGAAGAAAAGGAGAGGAAAAAGATCGCCAGGTAACCCCATTTTCACGTAAGGTGTTTGCTCGTGGCTGCCTGGAAAGCCAGCTGCAGGTGAGGCTGGTGGAGCCACGCGGGCTCCGCGGCGGCTGCGGGCCCATCTTGCTGCCCTGTGGTGATCGTGGGTGGCCACGCAGCGCTGGCCCAAGAGGATGGAATCTGGGGCAGAACTCGGGCCCTTGGCGCGCACTCTCTCATAGCCGAGAGTGGGAGTCACACGTCCCCATGCTTAAAGAATCACTGCGGTTAATTTTGGCACCATAAAATAAATGATGCATTCAGTGCTGATTAGCTTTTGGATGAGCATTTTAATAAGACGAGCCGTGTCCCAAATCCAGTGCACTGAATGAGCAGGAAGCTTTGAATGTGGGTTGTGCTCTGTTCTTGCTCTTAGGGTTTCCAATTAAATTCTGTCCTTCATTGGGCCACTGTTGATGAGCATATCGTTACTTGGTTTCTTGTGATCTGTTCTCTCCTCTATAGAAAAGAAAGCCTGGAAAATAAAAAAAACAACAAGCCGGAAATCAATCAGATAGCCAACAGTGACAACAAGGTATATGATCTGAAACACTTCTCCCCTTTTTGTTTCAAAATGATTCACCATAAAGGTGCCATTTCCACCAAGAAAGTGTGCTGTGTGATGTTTGGGGGGGTATTGCACAGTGTACAGACGCTGGCTTCCCTGGGGGTCCTGAGTGAATTTAGGCACTTAGCTGGTTGTTAGCTGGTATTTTACCAGAGAACCAGTATGTTAAATATTTGACTGGTCTGACCACTTACTTTCTCTTTATTGGACTTTTGTGGTCAGACCTGACGTATGGTGGTGTCTTCTCAGTGGGGCTGAAGTCAAGGGTTGTTAATAGATATCTGCCCCGAGGAGATCGCAGGATCGGGGTCTGTGGGCTCAGGGCTGTACTGTCAGCCCTCATCCCACGATGACAGCTCTGGAGTTTTCATTCATTTGGTTGGTTGTTCATTGAGTCAATGAATATGTTTTATGTGGTTACTGGTGTCAGCTACTGGGGACTGAGACGGAACAAGACCCGTGCGGTCCCTGCCTGCGTGGGACTCCCTGTCAGTACGTGACCTCGCTGGGTGCTGTGACCAGGCTGGGAGGGGTCCTGGAAGTTTTCTCCTTGTCTGCCCTCAGACCTCAGTCTTCGGCAGAGTCACTGTCTGGAGCATCTGCTGCCCCTACTCACTCACTCGTGTGCTTCGCACACTTGGAAGGGGACTCCTCTGCCCTGAGTGGCCGGGTTGAGTCCTCACTGTGGTCCTCTGACACGCTGTAAGTCAGAATCTCCCATCCTAGGTTACAATCGATGACTACCGAGAAGAGGATGAGGACAAGGACCCCTACCCACCTTGCGACGTTCCAGGTATGGTGGCGGGGCTGGATTCAGGCTCCCAGCTCAGGAGTGACTGGCTTTGCTGCCACTCTGTAATCAGCGGCTGAGTCCGCAGCTGGCCAGCCGAGCCGGGTGCGCGCTGGTCTGCGAGGTCATCGAGGCCACGGGTACAATCCCCTGCTTTTTCTCTTGATCGCAGGCAGCTTACATAACCCAAGTCCCAGGTGGGAGAGAAAGTGTAGGTGGATCGGCATAAGCCAGACCTTTGCTGGGAAATCTCTGGGAGGCAGCCAGTTACTCCGACTCACCTGACAGTTCCACATGTGACCAGAGCCTGTGTTGGCGGGTGTGGGGGGACTGACCATGTGTGACTTGAAGTCCCACATTGTTTTTTTGGGCTGAAGCTGAGCAAGGAGGTTAGTGGGGACACAGCTGGGTGCTGGGGGATGGCAGTGAGAATCTCACGCTGCCACCTTTTCCCTGTGCTCAGATTTTCCGCTGCTGGGACCTCATTCCCACAACTCCACACTCACACACAGGCAAGTGTCTCAGTCCCTGCCCCCCCCCCCCACACACACACACAGTCCACGTTCTCAAGGGTTTTGGTTCTTGTAAGCTGATAGATGTTAAAGTTTAAGCTAAATTTTCATGTGAAATTGAGAGTAATTAAAACCGAAATTTAGCCTTTGTTTCATGCCTATAAAAAAGCGTCTCATTTGAAGTAGGTGAAGAGGAAGAGGAGGAGGAGGAGGAGGATGAACCCGAGGTTCCTGCTGGTCCCCGTCCTCGCAGAATCTCAGAGTTGAACATGAAAGAGAAAATCGTCCCCATTCCTGAAGGGAGCGCTTTCTTCATCCTTAGCAAGACCAACCCGTAAATACCCCCTTTCTAGTCCCATCACTTCTGCGTCTCACCTGTGACCGGACAGGTTGCATGAGGGTGGCTGGTGGTGGGAGGAGGGCTGAGGATGGGGCAGCCCCTTTCTGAACCTGAACCTCAGAGCCCTCCCCCTGGCCCCCGACCCCTCCTCAGCCCCAGCTTTGCCTTGTCCTCTGCTCGTCTCTTCCTGGCCTTTCTGTTCCTAGATGTAGGCGCTGCAGGAGTGTGGCCGGGTCCTGGGAGGAGCCCATTCCAGGGTCTCCTCCCTTAACCCCTGTACTGGGCTCAGCAGCGGTGAAATCGCTGCTCTGGTGTTCCGTGGGTGGTCACCTGTGAAGTGTTTTCCATCCAGAGGACCCTTTCTTCACACCTGGGTCTTCTGTGAAGATGCTCTGGGGGATGAGTGTTGTGACTGACCTGCCCAGCATCTTCATCCTGAGACCTAGTGTAGTTGGTCCCTTTTCCCTGCTGAGTTTTCCGGCAATGAATAATACTGCTCAGTGGTGTTTTATAGGTTGAGCTAGTCAGGTCAGCTCTGTGATATCCTTAATATCATAGAAACGCTTAAAACAGCATTTCTCGTGTTACAATGAAAAGGCGCTCGCCGGCAGCATCGCCGTGCTCACAGGCACTGTGGGAGGAGGACGCCTGTTTCCTGGCTGGTCTCTGGATTGAATGAAACGCAGCGGGAGTCAGGGGTCCCGGGGGGCAGGGGTCTAGAACTGCAGGAGTGGCCCTGGGCTGCGGAGAAGGGCTCTGTGGTTCACGGGTCCCGGCAGGCGGCGGACCTGAGAGACATGAAGGTTTGATGACGGTTTTTACCGCTCATCACTGTTCAGAGTCTGGGTGTCCCTTTAAAAAAAAGGGATTCAACTGGCATTCCTGACACCTGTACCCACTGTGTCTACATATGTGGGAGGAGTGATGTCCTGCCCTCGGCCCTGGGAGGCCTTCTCCAGGCCCGGTCGCTGTCAGCTGGCGTGCCTTCCAGGGGACCCAGCTCAGCCTGACGCGGCCTCAAAGGAGGGTTTAAAGCAAGGAGTCACTTTCCTATAAAGTTGATTCCAGTTTTGAAAGTGAAAAAAATCTTTACAAAGGAAAACCTACATGTATTCTGTAGGCCAAAAAAAAAAAAAAAAAACTTCAAATTCTAAAGTCAAGTATTGAGGTTAAGGGTAGTCAGGGGCTGACTAGTTCCTGGGACATCGGGGGCAGCAGGAGAGGCTCCGAGGCCCACGGAGCCATCCTGAGGGCCAGACCGGGGGTGCCGGGCACGCGCTGCCCTGCCGGCTTCACGGGACGCTGGGACTCGGACGACTCTGTCACATGGTACTGTAAAATCCTTGTGGGATTCCTGCCGATGATGTAACTCTCACCTCACATTCTCAGGTGCTCGTGACGGGTCAACTCCAAAATAACAATAATTAATAAGGCACTGTGACCGAATCTCCACGGAACAAGACAGTCCCCAGCCTCACTTACTGTGGTCCCATTTTATACAGCCCAGCTGTGTCCAGGGAAGGGCCAGCTCCCACTCTGTGCGCCACTGTGATGATGAGCTCTGGCCTCGGGCTCCCTTCTAGGTCGGGAAAGGCAGCCCTGGGCTTCCTGCTAGAGTGGGAAACGTCACAGTCAGCCCGCGAAAGTCTGCCTTTGGTCCTTGCTAAGAAAGTTCTTTCACGTGCTTGAGCCTCCGTTTCTTCTCCTTTAGCCGGTGACAGTCCCACGTCTGACTCAGTGAATGGGGTCAGTGGTGCTCCCACAGCCGTGGCACCCAGGGCCCTCAGGGTCTGCTGTGCAGGGGGTTCGAGGGCTGATGGTCAAGTGGTTCTGGTTTGCTGGGTGGGGCATGGCCGTGCTCTGCCCGCCCTGGGCCAGCAGGCTGCGGGCGCTGGCTGGGGCTGGGTCCACACGCTGGCTCTCCCCGCAGGATCCGCGTGGGCTGCCACAAGCTCATCAACCACCATGTCTTCACCAACCTCATCCTCGTCTTCATCATGCTGAGCAGTGCGTCCCTGGCCGCCGAGGACCCCATCCGCAGCCACTCCTTCCGGAACACTGTAAGCCACCCGGGGGAGGGCAGGGGGGTAGGTCCCCTGGGGTCGGCGCTGGCCTCCCCTTCCACACGGGCCTGCGGAGGCCGGGAGGCTAAGAGCTAGAGGAGACATCTCCTTCACCTGCAGGCATTTCCCGTTGCAGGTCTGCAAGGGTCCACAGGGTTTTGTGGTGTCGGGACACACCTTTCTTGAATCATGTATTTTAAACTTCACTTTAAATGCTCTGCAATAACTTACAGTGTGTTCGGGGACCCCGCTTCTCTTCCTCTTCATTCCCCATGGCCAATATTTTGGCCCCTGTCTTCTCCCCGGTCACGTTCTCATCCACACCTGTTTTGAGATGTCTGCCTGGTGGAAGCCCCCAGCAGGAGAGAACGTACACCTGAAACCAGGTGTGATACAGGCCCAGGAGCTCTCACTCAGGGTTGGAGGGCAGGACTTCTGTTCTTTGGATGGAAATTCACAAAGCCCCGGCTCCGTTACTGGGAACAAGACAATTAGGGAGCAGGTGGGATGCGGAGTTGAGCGGTTCTGTGGAGAGAAAGAACTGTGCTTGGTGGGGCAGAAGGTGAGTTTATGATGAAAACGCATGCAGGGCTAGGTTTTCTATTAATCAGTTTCCTAACATAGGGGTCGCACCCTTGCGCGGCATCTATGCCGGACAGAATGGGACTCGGCTGCCTCTCGGCCCTGGTCCTGGAACACAGTTTCAGATGGAAACTAAGAAACCCTCCCAGGAGAGGGCGGCCGCGTGTGAGGCCAGAAGGTGTCACTGCCTTGCCTGGGTGGGACCTCTTTCTGTTCATGAGGTTTTAGAGATTTGAGGATTAAGGCAAGTCACCAGATCAAAGCCCCAGGATGTCGGTTGTGACAACCAACCCTCATGCTGTGTTCCAATTTCTCGGTTTGAAGCCTGACAAACCCAACCTATCAGACTGATAAACACACACTCTGACGCAAAGATAAAGAACTTTCCTCCATGGCACGTGTTGGTGCTGATACAAAGATAATAGCCCTGAGCCTGTCTTAATCTCTCCATTCAAATGGAAGGAAGGCCTGGGTGTCATTGAGTTCCGGAGTCAAAATGAGACCCAAGGGGAAAATATCACATAACAGACTAGGTCAGGAGCTAGTCTAGAACACAGATTGACAGAGAGTTAATTTCCGCTGGGGCCTCCTCCCGCTCTCATTTTTTATTGTAATCACTTTCCCATGAGTTTATTCCCCTGCTGCTTTTCTCAAGAATGTTATGGTTTGTTTTTAAATAGATGTACACATGTGTATATGTATTGCTTTTAAAATACTACAGTTTTTTTTGTTTGTTTTTTGTTTTTACTGTGGTAAGAACATTTAACATGAGAGCTACTCTTTTAACACATTTTTATTTTTTATCCTCACCCGAGGACATTTCTCCATTTTTTGTTCAGATAGAGTGGGAGGGAGAGAGAGGAAGTGAGAGAGAAACATCGACGTGAAAGGGACTCATCGAGTGGCTGCCTCCTGCACAACCCCAAGCGGGGCTGGGGACAAACCGCAACCGAGGTACGTGCCCTTAGCGGGAACCAAACCCGGGTCTCTCTGGTCCGCAGGCTGACGCTCTAACCGCTGAGCCAAACTGGCCAGGGCAACACATTTTTAAGTGTACAAGGTGGGGTTCGGTGTTCGTAGTGACAGGTGCTACATTGTTGTACCGCAGATCTCCAGGATTTACTCCTCTCAGACGACTGACACTGTATCCATTGAACAGCTCCCCGCTGCCCCTCCCCCAGCCCCTGACCGCTGCCATTCCTTTCTGTCTATAGGTATCTGACTATTTTAGATACCTCATGTCATCTCAGTCTTGCAGTATTTTTGTTTTGCTTTCAAACCTTAGCTGGATTTTCAGTGGAAAAGAGAAAGGAGGCTGAGTGAATCTGAGCACTTTGACCCTGCACACTAGGCTGAGTGGTTGGCTTGTGGCCGGCATATCTTGGCCACCCAGGTGCTTTCAGCGTGGCCGTCCCTCTGTGACCACAGAAAAAATGAGGAGGGACAGAGGCCTGTAGTGTATTGGCACTGCTTTGCATTGCCTGGCCAGAAACACAGACACACAGAGAAGTTCCAGCAAAATGTATAAGCTCAGACATGGAAGCACTTTGGGTCATGAATACACTCTGAAGAGAGGAGAGGAGAGCTGGCCTTTGAAGCAGAGGTCCCCACCTTTTTGTAACAGAGCAGGACAGGACTCCCCGGGGGTGGACCCCATACGTAAGCAACAGGGCCCGTGGCTCTCGACTAGCATTCCACAGGCCCAGCTGCGTCCTCAGCAATGCCGTGACTGGCTCCATGGCCCAAGCAAGTGTCCTCATCTGTTCAATGAAGGGAGTGGCCTGCTGGTTACCAGAGTCCCTTCCAGCTCTGATCTCTTCAGTTCTTTCAAACCATAGAGCACAATTGTCATGACAAGAATTAACCAAGACGGCTTCTTGTACTGGCAGCCTCAGCTGCCTTCTCTGTGGCCGAGGTTCCCTGGGAGCAGTCTTAGTTGAGTGGTGGTCAGGCTTCTTGTTGCAGCCCACCTGCCCCATCCTCCTTCCCCACGGCTCTGAGAAAAGGCAGAGACCCAGAAGGGGCAAGCAGGACTTGGTAGGTTGGAGAGTAGACGGTATTTTCGGGAATACTGACAAAGTAGCCTGGACTGATCATTTAAAAGCCAGGTCATCTGTTCTTCGTGGGGCCCAGCGAGGTTAGAAAATAGCATTGGGGGAGGGCAGTGCTGGGGGCAGAGCAAGGTGGTGAGTGAAACTCTTCCTTGAGAACTTACCCAGCCCCGCACATAGGTGGGCGGAGGGTGTTTGCTCCCTGATTAAATGGACTGGGATTGGAGGGGACTTGTGGAAGCTTCTGGCCCCATTTGATGGCCCTTACATCATTATTTACATTTCTCCACCAATCTAAAGCTCAGCTGGATGGCAACATATTTCATTCCGCCAAAGATGCAGTTAAAAATTCAAGATGTGTGTAAGACTCTTATTTATCTGGTGCCACAAGTAATTTGTCAGGGTGGCACTCTGATGAGAAAAGGTTATTAATAAAGCACTTTTAGAAATGAGTCTCTGTCTGAGCTGTGAGACTGGGGAGAGAGTCAGCAGGAGTGGTTCAAGGAGGTAAGTATTTCCAAGTCCTTGTCAGTCACTAGGATGAGCTGTAATTGGCCAGGGTGGGGGGCATTTATGAGCATCTCTGTACTGACCTCCAGAAGGGCAGGTTGATCCCGGGAGGGTCTCTGATTGCAGGTGGCGTTCCACCCATGGGCGTGTGGCTGTGGGGTTTGTCCGGATGCCTTTTTCTCATCTCATTGTTGTACCTTTCAGATACTGGGTTACTTTGACTATGCTTTCACAGCCATCTTTACTGTCGAAATCCTGCTAAAGGTAATGGCTTTTTTATTGATCCTCACATACTCTACTGCAGCTGTAGCAATAAGTTTCAATTCTCTGTTTACTTTCCAGATACTAGGTTTTGCAGATTATGTCTTCACTGCTACTTTTGCATTTGAGATTGTTTTGAAGGTAACAGGCTCCACGGCATTGCGTGGAAGGGGCTCCTGCGTGGGACACAGCGAAGCAGCGTGGCGTGCTTTGGGCTATTTTTGCTTTTTGTCTGTGACCAAGCTTATACTTTTTTTTTTTTTAACCAAAGGATTCTTTTCCTGAAACTTCAACCTGTTTTTGCTCTTCCTTTTGAACCTTTGCTGCATGTAGGAGTTATTTTGGCTTCGTAATAGTGATTAGAAATTATGTTTTGCTCTTTTTTTTATATCCTCTGAAATATGTCAACAGATAGCAGCTACATCACTATGTGTGAACTTTCTTCCACCCTTCCTGACATCAAAGTCAGAGGAAAAGCATTTATCCTATGAAGGGAGTATATCTCTTCTCATTTCTTGGACTGAATCAGGTTCCAGTGGCCTAAAATAGTAACAGCACTATTTTCTTGCAGTAGGATTTGCAAGATAACTTGGGTCTGTTTGTGTTAAGATATGTTATATCTGTTTTAATGGATGGGCTTACATTTACACAAACACAAAGAGCACCTTTTGGACAGGGTGCTCCAAATGTACCGCCCATGCATGAGCTAAGAGTTACCATTGCTGCATGCGGTTTGTGTACTGATGGTACAGGCCACCCTGGGGCGAGCTCAGTCCTTATGCACCCAGCAGCCTGGAGACCAACAGCAGAGAGCCAGGAACCCCCCAGTCTTGCTAAATGGTGTGGGTTGTAGCAGCACTGGATAGTGTGGCCTTTGACGACTGTCAGAGCAGATCATCTCCCCATGGGGAGACAAGCTGGGAAGTGAAGACTTTTAACCACAGTTTTCTTTAAACGATTTTGTGTGTGCATCTCAGGAAAAATGTGTTTGATGTTAGACTACTGTAGAACTGGGGCTCTTTACAAAATCTTCTGTAGAATGAAACCTCAATTAACCTTGCTCAGGAATGGGGTATTTATTTTCTTTCTGTTATTATTATTGGTAATGAAAACATGAGCCCAGCGCCAACTAAGCAACCAACCTCTGTTTAAACATTAGTTGAAAATCTAAACATTTTAGTTCGTTTTCCTGCCTGTAAGCTAGTGAACTTGAAGGCTGGTGGACTTGGTTGACCCCGGCCTGGGTCAGTGAGCAGATTCTGACGACGGTTTCCGTGGTGAGGAGAGCAGATGTGGAAGGCAGTGGGCGGGCGTGGGCGGGCCTCTGCCGGGTCCCCAGCTGCTTTCACTTATTTATTTTTGTCATTGTCCTTCTCTTCCTCCAGCCAAATGGGGAAATGTTCTATTTAGTCTGTTAGCCTGGTTAATTGAGGTTTTGTTTCACTTTCCACATGTCTTAGTTGTTAAATGAATATTGTTACTTTCAGGCTTTGGGGCAAATGAAATACAAGTTTATTTAAAAGAAAAACACACTACTTTTCGATTGCTGTATATTTGCCTCAATGATTTAAATCTTCCAAGTCATTCTTCATTTTGAAAGTATTTTAGAGAGTGGAAAATAAGCTAAAAAAGAAGGATTCAGAAAATAGAGAATCACCAAGAAGCATCTGACCTCTGAAATGGTGATTCCTGGTAGCCTTGGGAACATTTGGAAGGCTCTTTGGTTATTTGGTTTAACGCATGAAATTGCCATTTTTGTAGGTCAGAAAAGGTTGCGTGTTGGCAATTTCAGATGGTTCCATTTTATTAGTTCCCAACTCTGTATCTCTTCTCCTACACATATCTGAGTCTTCCCCACTTTTTGAAAACAAAAATTTATTTATTTTTATTTTTATTAATTTATTTTTGTTATAGATGTTTCTCCTTTTTCCCTGAAAAAAAAATTTTAATGTAAACAGTGAATCCTTTGTATTTTGCTGTTTTCACTCTGGGGAAGTTCCTCACTAAACTCCTTTCCCATCACTGGTGAGGATCACGGGGCACCCACGGTGTGGGCTCCAGGTGTGCGTGGCCTTTGACTAGGGAGCAGGGAGACTGACCTAGGTGAGATGCTGTGACAGCCTCCTAGCCACACCTTGCCCGAGCTGGGCCCTAGCCACACCTTGCCCGAGCTGGGCCCTAGCCACACCTTGCCCGAGCTGGGCCCTAGCCACATCGGGAAGGACTGTTAGGGGCAGGAAGGGGGCTCCCGGGAAAAGTACTAGTTTCTGTGCAGACAGAACCGGTGAGTACTGGGCTCCAGTGATTTTTCTAGCCCCCTGGGTTGGAACACTGCCGGCTCCCCTGGGGACTCAGGGCCAGACCAGCATACTGTAGGGACGCCAAGTTGTCCAGGCAGCAAGTACGGTCTTGTGGACTCTCTCCCGAGACAGGCTCCTGGGACGTGTCGATGGTATTCATATTTGAAATTTGTTGTTGCTGTAATAAAATCTAAATTGTTCTCTTCTTTTAATATGTCCCCCAAATGAGCTTCCCTTTTTCCCTTTTTGAACAAATTATTCAGGTGCTCAGCCCTGCTGGTTTATTTCTGGCTTCATAAGGCACTCTTGTTAATAAAGATAGGCTTTCCTCAAGGTTTTGTAAGGAGCCCAGGTTTCTTTTCCTCTGGGGAGAAAACACAGTGAAGTCACCCACGATTCTGCTTGCAGATGACGACGTTTGGGGCGTTCCTCCACAAAGGGGCCTTCTGCAGGAACTACTTCAATCTGCTGGACATGCTGGTGGTCGGGGTGTCTCTGGTGTCATTTGGGATCCAGTAAGTATTCTGGGGTGGGGGTGCACCCCACAATATGCACAGGAATGTGGAGCAGGACGGTTCACGTGAGGGGTTTAAACAGGATTTGTAAGGGCTGGGCGTCGTTTTAACCATCACGGTTAGTTACCTAAATGTGGGAAAGCTTAATTGGCAAAGCAGTGGGACACTCCAGGCTTTCTTGTGTTTCTCTTTTCCTTTCATTGCTAGCTTGGGCTTATTCCTCTCTGTGATGTTTGCTTCCAACAGAGTGAAAGAAGCCAAGTTCTCATTCAGCTCCCTGCAGGGCTGGCCCCAGGGCCTTGAGCGCAACCTCTTGGTTGCCTGTCTCTATGGGAGGGCATGGACCGGGTGGCCTCTTGGAGCCCTTTCTACGTGGATAGTGAAGGTTCCCTTGATCTCTAGGATATATGACCCTGTTTTTTGGTGTTTTTTTTTGTGGCCTCAGAAATTTTCAGCTAGGAGGGGCTGAGACTGCAGTCAGGGGCCCAGGTCCTCCTCATGGCATTTAGAGACTTCTGGTGGGAGATAGCCCGAGCTGCGCCCTGCCTGCCGTACCCGGGGGTCTGGGGCAGAGGCTCTGGTGGGAGCACCCAGGGGTGGCCTTGCTTTCCTGCTGACTTCTAAGCACCACTGCCCAGTGCTGACCATCAGTGTTTCCTATAGGAGAGAGTGCATGCACACCTCCGAGCTAAAGGTGAATGGAGAGGCTCTGTTCCCCGCAGAAGATTAAGGACTCCTACCTGAAACAGCTCTCTGTGGTGGTAGTCCTCCTCACCTCCCACCGCTACCTAGGGGGAGGGAGCCATGTAGTTGCAGCTTGGAAGGACATTCTAACCAGTATCTTAGCAACTTTGATGAACTCCTGGCTGCGCCCGCCCTCGCCAGCCGCAGCCCTTGCCCACTGCCTCCTGCACAGGTGCTTGGGCCACCCCCAGCCGCCTGCCCCGCTAAAGGAGCTGCACTCTCGTCCAGAACCTGCCCACCTGACACCCCTGGGCCTGCAGCCCCTTCCCCCTTTGCCTAGCTAACCCTCGCTCCCCCTGAACTCACCTGGATATCACCTCCCTAGGGAGCCTTCCCAGGCTCCCCCAGGTCACACCTCCCTCACTGCATCACCTGTGTTGTCACACCTGCCCCATGGGGTTGCAATTGCCCATCTCTCCCACCAGTTGACTCCTTAAAGGCCAGCAAAGCCCAGCACCAGAGCACTACAGCACGTTCCGAAGTTAGAAAACAAAACCAAATAAACAGAACTGAAGCCTGAAAGCCAGGTACTACCTAGCATTTACATTCAGTGAAAAGAACAAAGCCACTTCCCTCACTCGTGTCTCTGCCGAGGCCGGCTGTGCACCTGACTCGGGGCCTCTGAGCGTGGGCCTGGCCTGGAGGGTCCATGGACTGTGGTCACGATCGTCTGTGAGTCTCGGGGAGAGGGCAGCTCCGCTCCACGTGGGCCCCACTACGTCGTGCAGTGGGAGCAAAGTGAAAGCCGGGTGTAATAATTTCAAAGTGTTTTATCCAACTCTGATACACTCTGCCTTCTTTCCTCCCTCTGTTTTCCCCTTAGATCCAGCGCCATCTCCGTTGTGAAGATTCTCAGGGTCTTACGGGTCCTACGGCCGCTCAGGGCAATCAACAGAGCAAAAGGACTTAAGGTTGGGGCCTGTCTGCTCCAGGCGGGGCTGGCGTCGTGGGCTTAGCAGTGATCACTGGCTTTCCAGGGCCAGAGCCGGGCTGAGGCCTGATGGACTTTAAAGTGGGTCATACATTTGAAAAGGACATTTCTGCCCAGTTGAGCTGCCTCTGTTATTATTTTTATGTATTTAAAATATTTTCCTTATGTGATGACTGCTCATTTACTACTTTTTAAAAAATTATTAGTAGTGTTTACTTTGGTCTTTAAGTCTGTTCTCGTGCAGATTGTACTAAAAGCCAGAGGGTTTGTGTTTTCCTAAGTCCTTTTATGGGGTGGGGAGCCCTGTGGGCCTGTGTGCCAGGCAGTGCCGCACCCCGTGGCAGGAAACCAAGGTGGGACCCGCTAACAGGGTGCTCTTCAGGCAGCCACGGTGCACTGGGGTGACTCCCACAGAGCTGGACAGTCGTAGACAGACACACATGCACACAGACGGCCCTGGCTGGTGGTAGCTCCCCTCCTCTCCCCGCTCTCCGCAGCACGTCGTCCAGTGCGTCTTTGTGGCCATCCGGACAATCGGCAACATCATGATCGTCACCACCCTTCTCCAGTTCATGTTTGCCTGCATCGGCGTCCAGTTGTTCAAGGTACAGGCTGTGCCTTGGAGCGGGAGGCCCGCGGGATCTCTTCAGGGGCAAGCGTATGATTGACTGTCTGTTTTGTACTCAGGGCAAGTTCTATCGCTGCACAGATGAGGCCAAAAGTAACCCTGAGGAATGCAGGTGAGCGTCCTGAGCCCAGGCCGGGAGTTTGGAGAACAGGTGGGAGACTTCCAGGACTCGCTGTGCTGACATTTCAGAAGTCATGGACTCCGAGGCCTGTGTGCTCGGCTCGTGGCTGGACAGACGGAGGGTTTTGTGGGTATTTTTGTTTGTTTGAGGTGAAATGCACATCACGTGAAGTTAGCCATTTCAAACCACACAGCGTAGCGGCATTTTGCACAATCCCACTGCGGTGTGAGCACCACCTCTGTCTAGTTCCAAAGCGTTTCCTCTCCCCTAAACACTGGATAGATGGCTATTGACGTTTGGTAGAGACGCTGTAAACGGGGGCGTGGGGAGACTGAAACCTAAAAGCATAGTTATGAAATGCCCCAGAACGCTCACCTTACAGCCACATGGATAACTTTTCCCCAAACCAGAACTCGGAGCTCCACTCCCTGGCATTCAGGAGCTGGCTGCCGTGTTCTGATAGGTGTCCTGCCACCCACAGTTTGGCCACCTTTCCACTCACAAGAGCAGGTAGAGGAGAGAGAAGGTGGGACATGCTCATGCCTCTTTTCCCGAGCTGTGTGGAAGAATGTGAAGGCAGACCCGGAAACCACTGCCTGAAGTCTGAGACTGTGCAGAAATCCATTTCCCCATCCTTTGGGATGTCACCAAGTGAGGCCTGGCTGTCTGCGCTGGTTTGAGATTTCTTTTTAGCAGAAGGTGTGGCCAGAGAGCACCAAATGTACTATGACGGGCTCTGCTCCTCCAGGGGCACCGTTCACGTGGGCTGTGGGGTGGAGGGCGCCCCCTGGGGTTGAGCCGCACAGCAGCGGAGTGAGGACACCTGCCCCTCCCTCTGTAAGCCTCTACGTCCTCGTCTGTAAAATAAAGACATTGGGCTGCGTCCAGAAATGAAATTCTATGAGAACTAGTGTGTGCCAGAAATTATAGAAAAAAACTGGGAATATTGTTAGAATAAAGAGAAGGACTTTGATTAAAATTAAGATGCAGATAAGAGGCTACCTGGGCTTGTTCCCAGAGCTTATGGAATTCTCCACGGCCAGAGCTTTTGATTCTTCAGCGTACCCTTTGAGCCCGTCCCATCTGAGAGATGTTTATTGTCCGGTAGTTTTCCTTTGTTATCCGGCATATGCAGGGGTCCGCCTGGTTGCTCTGGAAAATGCTCATTAAACTACTGGTTACTTGGCGGTTATGTGAACCGGAGAGGACAGGGCAGGAGAAGGAGAAACGCAGATGGTGCAGTGCTGGGATCGGCGGCCTGGCTGGTGGCTTGAGCATGTCTGTGCCTGGAGGTGGGGGTTGGGGCAGCCGTGACCGCTTTCATGTCAGGCCAAGGTGACCCACCTTTCTTTTCTCCTCTAGGGGGCTTTTCATTCTCTACAAGGATGGGGATGTTGATAACCCTGTGGTCCGTGAGAGGATCTGGCAAAATAGCGATTTCAACTTTGACAATGTCCTTTCCGCTATGATGGCACTTTTCACTGTCTCCACGTTTGAGGGCTGGCCTGAGTAAGTACAGCCACGGGTGTCTTCGGGAGGCTCCTCCTTGCTCCGGGGCCCTCTCGGCTGATCCTGCTCTCCTGAAGGGAGTTCTGCTGCCTTTCTCCCCAGCTGCAGGCTTTGCCTATGACTTAAACTTTGGGCCAATTATCAATCACTTCTTGGCACACAGGGCTCCTCTGTCTGATGAGGCAAAGGATTAACCTCTGTGACCAGCCGACAGGACTCTCGGATTTGGGAAGCAGGGGTAGGGGGCATAGCTCCCAGGCTGGGGGCTCATCTCGGCTGGCTCCTGGGGAGCATCTTTGGATGGGAATGGGGAGTCCCCAGAGGCACTTTTCATGCCAACTCCCATTGGTAGCCATGTCAGGAAAGCTGCCGTTACACTAAGGGTCTTGATAGTACTAAATCATTCATTCATCCGTTCGTTCGTTCATTCATTCATTCATTCCTAGTACTAATATGTGCCAGGCGTGAATGGCTGCCGTTGTGCCAGGTCTTTCACTGAGGCACTCACTTGATCATAAAATGTGCTTTTGATGCCAGCTCCATGTGACATGCTCTGTTAGGCATCATGGAAGAAACAATTGTCTCGACATGGCTCCTCCCTCCAAAGCCCAAATTCAATTAACGTGTCAGGTGATCAAACCAGGCAGGCGAGCCTGGTGTGTCCGAGAGGTACAGAACAGGGTCCTGAAGAAGGGCGAGGATTTTGATGGGCAGAGTAAGCAGAGCGAAAAGAAGGAAGGAGGCGGAATACAGAAGGAGCCTCTTGTACCTCTGCTACTCTGCTCTCTGATGCCCCACCCCACCTGTAGCTCCTGCCACCAGAGCGTAGCGAGTAGATGGAGTCCGAGTGTCGAGTTCCCATAGAGAAACTGCAGACGGTGTCAAGTTCCATCCCTGTTTGGAGGTATTGAGTCTTAGGTTCTGAACACTGTGCTTCAGTGAACCAGGGTGCCAGCTGAGGGGACAGAAACAAGTTTGGGACATGGGACTCGGGAGCTGGGCTCAGTTCCCAGTTCTGCCCCCAAGGAGTGTGACCTTGGTCACTTAGATCCCTCCCTGGACTTCCATAAGGTGGGGGACAGCGGTGTCTGCCTTTCAGATGGATGCGAAGGTGGATAGCACAGTGCACCCAGGGGTGGGTGCCCTGGAAGTGTTGAATCGGCCTCAGAATGGGGCTGCATTAAACCTGGGCATTTTGTAGTAATTTCCCCTCTTCCTGCTGAGTCCTGCTGGGCTTATATTTAATTGAGTGTGTATTTCAGTGTGGGGGAGCTCTCTGAGTCCTTTGGAAATTCACGGTTACTTGCTGTTGTCTTTGCCAGTGTACTACAGAGTTTTCAGTTCAGCCAGTGTCTACACGAGACAGTCTTCCTCTCTCCTACCTCTCAATAGGAAGGAACGTTGTTGAATATTTGAGAAATCTTTCGTTCTTCAGCCCTCAAAGCATCAATCACAAATATATCCCAGGTGCCCCCCACCCAAGTGCTGGGCCGACTGTGCCTCACACGAAGGAGGGTGCCTCGGAGACCTGCCTGTGACTAGGGGCCTTGGGGAGGGGACTCCAGTGAGGGTTCTGACAGTCGGTGCCCATGTGGCACTCAGAAGAGGGACGCACCTGGGAAGGCGCTGGGCTGGGCTGCCTGGGCTGAGCCGGGCTTCTGTTCTCCAGGTTGCTATACAAAGCCATTGACTCGAACGGAGAGAACATCGGCCCGATCTACAACTACCGCGTAGAGATCTCCATCTTCTTCATCATCTACATCATCATCGTCGCTTTCTTCATGATGAACATCTTCGTGGGGTTCGTCATCGTCACCTTCCAGGAACAGGGAGAAAAAGAGTATAAGAACTGTGAGCTGGACAAAAATCAGGTTAAAGTCACACACTGTTTGGGCTTCCGTCCCTCGAGCAGGAGAGGAATTGCTTCTCTGTTGATGGTTTCCCTACGCACAGAGAAAGGTGCCACCTGTGTCTGTCCCTGGGGTTTGAGCCCTGTTCAAAGCACACCCACAGCCAGTATGAGTCATTGCTGCTGAAAGTTAGGTTCCCAGATACAGATTTGGCTTTGTAATTGTGGAATCCACCCCCAGACCTGTAGCTGAGAAGTCAGAGAGGTGCTTGGGCCACTGTCTGTGGTCGTGACCCACCAGTGACAACTCTCAATCTTGTAGGGTGGTGTGGCCAGGGGCCAGAAAGCACCCAGTGATGCCCCCAGAGTTCCTAATGACAGACAGTCTTTTATCTCCTCACCCTTGGCACTAGTGGCGTTTTAGGCCAGATAGTTCTTGTGCTTTGTGGGATATTTATCAGCATCCCTCTACTCACTGGATTCCAGTAGCACGCCCCGACCCCCCACCCCAACCCCTGCTTTTGGTGATAGCCAAAAACATCTCCAGATGTTGCCAAATGTCCCCTGGTTGAGAACCATTGACTTAAAAGGAAGTACGCAGTCACACCACAGAAAAGTCACCAGCTTGACATTTGAGACTCAGACTATACTGGCGTCAGTCTGTCTTTCTCTAGCACCATGTTTTAGCCGATAGAAGCAGGGGCTTTGGCTCTGACTGTGGGATGAGGCGCGGGAGCCGAGCAGCCTGCGCTCTGGTCCTGTCTACCTGCACCAGCCCTGGGACTGAGCACGTCCCCGAGCCTCTCTGGGTTTGCTGGCTCCTTTATCTCTAAATTGAGGGCACTCAGGAGCTGCTTTTAGAGATCTCTTTCAGCCTCGAGAGATTGTGAGATTGAGGTTCTGCTCTGGGAGTTTCCCCCGGGTCCTCTATCAGCAGCATCTCGGTTTGATGATGACAGAGTGAACAAGAAGAATCTGCCAGCCTGGGCTTCCTGGGGGAAGTGGCTGTGGTGAGGCCGTCTGTCTGTCTTGGGCTGCAGCCATCCCCCGTGGAGGGAACGTGAGGACAGTGCTGGCTTGGTTTCTAGGAAGATGCTGCTTTGAGTTGTGAGGACATCTCTGCAGATTCCATCAGGGACAGTCAGAGGGGGACCTGGCCCAGCTCTTCACCCCCATCGAGGAGGAAGAGTGTCGGGGCCAGGCCCAGGCCAGCCAGGCAGCACCAGAGCTGAAATGATGTCACCACCCGAGGTCCAGAATAGGCTCAGATGGGTGGTCCCTGGAGGCACCGTGTGCGGTCACAGCAGGGCCAAGGCCTAGACAAGAGGGCGCCTGTCTGGAGTCAGCACCCAGAGTCAAGCAGAAGAGTGGGAGTAGGTCTGGGTCTAGGCTCCAGCAGGGCGGGCCTGATGCCGAGCTGGCAGGCTGGGGGCTCTCTCTGGGCTTGCTGCAAAGGATAGACCAGTGTTAGCCCCACAGTGAGTGGGGTGGGGAGTGCTCTGGCCATCCTTACTAACCTGGAGGTCTGAGAACTCAAGCTCCTGAGCCTCAGAAGCTCCCAGATGGACACGTGGCTAGCTCACCATTAGACGTGCCTGAGAGGTGACTCCCGGAGGTCCGTCCTGGAGCAGCCATGGGGCTCCAGTCTCAGGCAGGGAACCCAGCCCCTCTGGTTCTGGAGGGTGTCTGTGCCTCTCGGGACGTGGTTTCCCTTCCTGGAGGACAGGTGGGCAGGAGAGGTGCAGATGCAATCCACTGCGTAGCGGAGTGGCAGGAAGGAGAATGGGGCAAGGCCTCACGTCCCTGCTGTGCACCCTTAGGGGCACTCACAGCTGAGGACTCAGTGTTGCAATAAGTAAAATGGAAGCAGACGGGGGGATCTGGGCACCCCCTGGTTGCTGTGAGGATCGGAAGAGGGGATGGGGCTGGGGGCCCTTTGTCCCTGATGCGGAGTGCTGCCCATGGGGGTTGCCTAGCAGTTCCCGCCGGTCCTGGGTCCCTCCCAGCGGGCGCTGTGCGGGCTCTTTCAGAGCCGCTGAGAGCTGCGCCCTCTTTCTGTAGACGTGCTCAGGACCCCTCGTCACTCTTTTCTGCCCTTGCAGCGTCAGTGTGTTGAATACGCCTTGAAAGCACGTCCCTTGCGGAGATACATCCCCAAAAACCCCTACCAGTACAAGTTCTGGTACGTGGTGAACTCCTCGCCTTTCGAGTACGTGATGTTTGTCCTCATCATGCTCAACACGCTGTGCTTGGCCATGCAGGTAAGAGTGGGGACACGTGGAGACGGGGACATGTCTGGGCCTTCTGCACCGCCCCTGCCCCAGATTTGAGGCTGGGAGGCCAGCCCCTCACAAGGGGACGATTTGATATTCTGATGAGTGGGGCTGTAGTTAGGCCAGAGTCCCATTCTTGGTTAACAGTCATCACAGTAGGAGTTAGATTGCTCTTTTGTTTGAGACATCGTATAGCGAGACCACAGGTAACATTCCCACAGAGCTGGAGCATTCAGTCCTACAAACCTTTCCTGGGGTCCCCTGTGACCAGGGGCTGTTTGAGACCTGAAGTTCTGTCTGGATTTGGACAGACAGGCATTCCAGCCCTGACTTGACTCCTCACCAGCAGGCCAACCCGGGGACAGTTATTTACATCCCCTGAGGCTGGTCTCTCTGTTGGTATAGCGGGAGGTCCATCGTACCTGCCTCAGATGTACCGTTTATGCTGGATAATTTGTGTCAGGCACTTTGCTCTGGGCCTGTCACAGAATAAGCACCCCGTGTTGAAAACGTGTAAGTCACACTCCTGTCCTCGAGGGGCTCTCCGTGTGCGGCGGGGAATTTCCTGTTCGTGGAGCACTGAGTTTAGCCTGCTTTACAGCTGTTCCTTGCTCACACTGGGGACATGGAGTACAGCTCACTTCAACTGGGCACGCTGGACCACAGTGTGGTAACACTGTTACTTTTAACATAACTCTCTACACTTAATATAGACACTGTAACTAATGGAACCAACAGTTAGCCTTTCCAGCACTTCATTGTCTGGTTGCACTAGGACAAGAAGCAGAGACCAAGGTCTCGGTTCAGTGTTCACACTGACTTTAAGAACCTGAGCAAACCAACTCCCAAACGCTATCTGGAAAACGGGGCTAAAGACAGCCAACAGTGCATTTTCTAGCACTTTCTTTAAGTGTAAGAGTTTTTTATGCATGAGAAGGACCATGCGCTGATGTAGGAGAAAGTGGGAAGTCAAGATAATACTGCCTTTTATTGAACAGAGAACTAAATGCATAAAGTTTATCTGTAACCAAATCCTACCTTTACTCAGACATTTGGGTGGGTTCTGCATTGTGCCTGGGTCGTGGCCCAGAGTATAAACCCTGCCAGAAGGAGGGATGGGTTCCTTTTATCCCGAGCAGAGGAAATTGATGTCTTTCCCCTTCATTATCCAGTCATCCTCATCTTGTCAAGGCCCCCCTGCACTTTGTGGGGAGGGCTTGTGACCTCACCGTGCCTGTGGAATCACTGGGGGAGGGTGCTGGACTGTGGAGGTCGCCTCTGCGTCCGCGTATAGGAGGGACATCTACAGGGAGCGGAGGGCTGGGGAGCCTCCCTTTGCGAGTCTGCACGGGGCCTCTGAGCGCTGTGCCTCTGTCTGTCCACAGCACTATGAGCAGTCCAAGATGTTTAATGACGCCATGGACATCCTGAACATGGTCTTCACCGGGGTGTTCACTGTTGAGATGGTTTTGAAAGTCATTGCGTTTAAACCCAAGGTGAGTTGCTGAAACCGTTTTTCAAGGCTGTTGCTGAATCACCCCAGAGAAGCGCCCGCTTCCTGTTAGTCTTCTTACTGAATTATGCTGAATTGTTCTGGCTGCTAACTGGGTTATCACCTGAGAACATTAAAATCTGATTAGGGCATCTGTATACACGTGGGAAAATAAATCTGCAAAAACAAAGCCTCATAAAAATAATTCTGAGAAAAAGAAGGGAGGAGAGAATTGGGAATGGGTAGAATGGAGATTGTTTTAAACCTGATTTTCAGTGTCTAGAACAGCTCACGTCTGGCTGTCTCGGGGAGACTTGCTTCATTACTGGAACACTAATTGTGTTAACACAACCCATCAGAAAGAGTTCGGCCCTGGTTTTACTTCTAGCTTTCTAAGATGAAGGCTTGGGTTGTATTTGTTCTTGCCCTACAACCCCCTTTTCACTTTTTATGGAAAGGCCTACCAGCTGCACACCTGTCGTAGCCTTACCATTGTTTGCATATTTACTTTAGAAAATCTTCCCTTTAAGACAAAACGAGACATGAGATGTCCTGAACTGTGCCGGACAACTCAGCATGTTCCTTGCTCACGCTGGGGCCATGGGGTGGGCGTGAACCCACGTCTGTCAACGTCTGTGGGATGAGAGGCAGATAGGACAGTGTCGAAGAACACGCACGGATCTGGATTCGAATCCCCACTCACCACCAGCTCATCAAACAAGTTCCTTCACTGCTCTGTGCCTCAGTTGACTCATCTGTAAAGTGAAGACAAAATGGTCCTATTTCATAGGGTGTGGTGGGGAGTCAAGAATCCCTAGGTGTGCCATGCTTAGGAGAGGGCTTGGCAAGCAGTGCCAGGCTCGGACATGGCAGTACTGTTGCCATGACCACCACCGTCACTGACGATGTTCCCTTGTTCCAAAACCCTAGCCAGAGGAGCAAATCCTGGCTGAGCTGTGGGGCATCTGGCCCTCAGATGCTTTTCTAGCAAAGCCCCAAACGGTCAGAGGTAGAGACTGGCGAGTTCGGTGACCCAGTTACTGGTTCATCTGTGTGTAAGGTAACTGGCAAGGCTAATTTAAGGCTTGGATTATGAAATGATTTTACATACTCCGTATTTACATGGAATTCTAATTCGAAACTGTTCCTTTCTTTAATTTGAATTAATTTCTATGCCATCTTTATCAGCTCTTTGTGGACCCAAAAGAAAGGACACTTGTAAGTGACCAGTGGGGTGATTGCAGTGGGGTCAGATTGGGCACTCGATGCATGGCCAGGTGTTATTTACTGTGACTTGTCCATATCTGCACACATTTCCTCCTCCAAATTCATCTCCGTTTCCTTTGGAGATTCTGGTTTGCTTCCCTCTCACCTTTACTTCTTTGAATAGTATTTGTCTGGACTGATGGAAAAGTTTACAAAGTAACAACATCAAAAGTATTTGAGAAATGCCACACGGACGTATCTGTGGAGCGTTTTCTAGACCCCCTTGCCACGTCTCCCCTTGCCTGGGGATTACGCTCCGAGGTTTCTAAAAGCTTGTTGGTTCTAGGCTGAAGAGAAGGCCCACTTGCCCATGGCATGTGTGTGTGTATGTTTGTGTGTGCGCAAGTTTGTGCATGAATATGTGTGTGCATGTGTGAGTGTGTGTGTGTTTGTGTGCGTGTGTGAGTGTGTGTGCATGAATGTGTGTGTGCATGTGTGAGTGAGCATGTGTGTGTGTATGTGTGTGTGTGAGCGTGTGTGCATGAATGTGTGTGTGCATGTGTGAGTGAGCATGTGTGAGTGTGTATGTGTTAGTGTGTGTGTGCGTGTGTGCGCGTGTGTGCGCGTGTGTGCGCGTGTGTGCATGAATGTGTGTGCATGTGTGAGTGAGCATGCACCTGTAGCATGCTGTTGCATCAATGGCTCGTTGCACACTGCTCTGCTCAGTAAACTGCTGATACCAAACCTGGGTGTGGGGAGTTCAGTGCCTGTTAACAGACTGGAGATACTAAGGGAAAATTTATAATCAGTACTGATCAACCAGAGTTTTAAAATGACTGATTTCCGCTAGAAATCGTGCTGCTTTGTAGTTTTACTTAGTAAGATGTTTTCATAGCATGAGACAACCTCAGATCATGGCTGAGCAGCGTTATAACAGCAGCAGCAGCCTCCGTGCTTGGGGAGCTGTCGCTGCGTTCACCAAGGCCAGGGGACAGGGTTTGATGCTGCTTTGTGCCTGGAGAGCAGGGGAGAGTCACTGAGGCTCTGCTCAGAGCGCTCCCTGACTAATCCTGGCCTTCTCTGCGTTGTTAAGCGCCGGTCCCTGGAGCAGGCGTTCACAGGCCGGGAGGGCCCTCCGTCCCCTTGGGCTGTCGGGCTCAGGGACCACTGTGTAGAGGCTGCAGAGGGAAGATTCTTTGAGGAGATGGCCACGTTGTGGGAACCTGGCCCATCAGTCTCACCTTAGGAAAGTCTTTGTCTCCTGCCAGGGGCTTTGTAACTGGGTCCCTTGGGGGAGCCTCCCCAGTGAGGGCCACACCTACTCAGAGAACTTCAGCAGAGAGCCTGGGTCACAGCTGCTTTGTCATTCAAATAGACAGGGAGTTGGACAAAGTCCTTCCTGGTAGGCCAGCAGGTGTTGTAGGAGGAAGGGTTCAAGCAAGTCATGACCCTGGGAGCGTCTTCTATATTCAAGAGCTGGGCAGAGAACTGGGGCCTCCCGAGAGGGAGCACATTTAGAGGGATGTGGTCCTCGGCCTCGCGAGGGGAGGTCACCCAGCCTCCACAGCAGGAAGGGCCGAGGTGAGCAGGCGGACGTGGGGAGCCCAGAGCTGGAGCTTCCCGGGGCAGGCGGGCCGCTGTGTGGGAAGAGCTGTTTGTCAGAGCCCGAGGTGCTGAGAGGCCGCAGAGCCAAGGGTTCGGGCAGCACGTTTCAGCCGGCGTGCTGCGAGAATTGTTAACACAGGCAGACCTGACTGTTTCCCAGGGGCACTGACCTCTTTCCCTTCGTTGTCAACTAAAAAAATGCAACAGCCAACACAACAACAGCCGTCCAGTGTGAATGAATCAAAATTATACCCTATTTTTTATCAGATCGGCCCAAAATATATTTTCTGGTGTGCTGCAGAATTTTAGTAATTAGTTTAAGTGTGCCACGAGATGGAAAAGGTTGAAAAGTGGCTGGGTTAGGGCAAAGCAAGCAGGCTGTTGAGTGTGTGGTCTCAGCTCCCAAGGGAGACCCACCTGCCAGGCACGACCTCACGCATTGTGCTTTCGACTTGGAGGTGAGCGCACAGCCCTCGGGCTTTGAGTAAGAGGCGAGCCCCATTCCCCTGGCCTTGCCCTCCGGTCCTCCTGGGGAGGCCACTGGAATTCTCTGATGGATTCTCTTGGTCCAGGGAGATGAGGAAGAAGCCTTTTCCAAAGTACTTGCTCCCGCAGGTGGGAAGAACACTTCTGATTGGTCTGAGGCTCCCTCTTTGTGCTTCTAGTTGTCACCCACCTGGTGTTTGGTCCAGGACGTGTTTGAGCCAGGTTACCTGCCCTGGTTGTGGCCGTGTCCCCAGAGGGCCACACTTTGTTCCCAAGTCTTAGGCCGTAAAGTATTTTGATCTTGCTTCTACCTCCAAAGTGGCTAATTGACATGCCCAGCCACTTAGGCTTGGCAAAAGTCGAGGGTAGCCAGGTTTGGGGAAAGAAGAGTCTGGTGCTGTCCACGTCCTTCTGTGCAGAACTGGTGCCCAGGGTCCCTGGCAGCAGTCGGGCATGTTAAGAAAACCTTGGCAATCTTCCTAGAGGACATTTCTCCTGAAAAGAAAACTCGATACTACCTTTTCAGTTCTTCAGTGATCACATATAATGTAGGTGATTTATTTTAATGCCAAATAACAGTCCAGTTCTTCCTCCCCTTAACTAGAACTCTGTGTCAGACTTTTTCATGGGCTCAGCCTGTTCCTTTAATGTTGGGGTTTCTCAGAACTGTCGCCGGGTCCCCTGTCCAGGGTACCGGTCCAGGGCTTCAGTGACCACCTCCATATCACCCCGATATCTGCTGCCCTCCTCTTTCTGGGTTACCCTGACTGCTGCGTCGTCTCGCTGCCTCTGGCCTCAGCCCCTCTCCCTTCGTCTTCCACATACTCCCTTTGTAAGCCCTAAGCTGGCCGTGCCTCTCTTCCAACGAAATTCTGGTACTGGCCACCCAGTGTGTGAGAAACAGAATTTCCGTAGCCTGATGTCCAAGCCTTCCACTAAGCCTGGGCCCAGTTACGTTGCAGCCTTATTTCCAGCCACTCTCTCCCTGTCATTCCTTCTCCCCACCCACCCCCAACTGGTAACATGCTGGACCTTTCCATGGCACATGCTTCTGCCCAGCCAGAGCCAGTCTTCCCGAGCACTGTGTTGGGACTTAGGGTGCGTTAGCATCATTATTGCCACTTGACGTCTCTCTCTCCACCAGCTGATGTCACAGGCCGGGTCTGCCTTGTCTCACACAATGCCTGCTGCACGCTGGTGGTTCAGTGAAGGCTGGGGAGAGAAGAAAGGAATAGCTAGACAAGCCTACAGGGATACCCTCTGGGCATCAGAGGATGCCTGGTTTTCTGTCACAGGGTATTTGAGCAGGGTGGAGCTGACAAACGTGAATATGTTTCCTGTAAACCCTCCCTCGACCTTGGGGAAGGCTTATGCTAGTTAGAAAGCTACCAATGACCGTTGCTATGAAAAGTTGGCGCCGTGGGTCATACCTTGAGTCAAATACTGCCCTGGCATAAATGGGTAAGCGATCTGGCTGCCATGGTCAACAGCAGAAGCAGGTCATTTGTAAAAGGGTTCTTCAGAGCTGCAGCTGAGAGACTCCAGGCAGCAAGAAGACCCCGAACCTGGGCTGCTCTGCCTCTGGCCCCTCTGTAGCCATTCCTCAAGCATTCTCCTCCACGTGTGCCAAGTCTGTGCCACCTCCTGGCTGGAGAGCCGGGCTCTGCTTCCAGGACCCCACCTGTGGGCGGGAGACAGACGTCAACTGGCCATCAGAATAGAATTCTTGGACCCAGTGGAGCTGCCTGGCCCCAAGGCCCCCATTGGTCTGGTTTATGATTGTAAGTGTCTGGAGGAGTCAGAATTGTTTCCGGGTCATAGATGTTATTTCAGGTGGCTGATTTGCTTGGTCTTTTCAAGCAGGTGGGGCTGGACAAAAAATAATATAAGGGCTGACTCTGGCTGGGCAGGTAGGGGCTGCTGGTTCCCGTGGGGGGCTCTGGCCTCAAAATTCAGCTGTGTCGTCAGTGGCCGAGAGTGAGGGAGACAGGCCCTCTGTAGGAAGCCATGTCTGATTTTCTGGTTACACCAGACTTTGGCGGGAAAGGGGTGGGGGATTGAGTCATGCTCACTTGACAGTGATTTTGTTACAAAGGAGGCTACTAAACAGGGAAACAGGATGTGGGAAGAAAGGGCGGGCTGGCCTTTTCTGCATCCCCTGGACCTGCAGAGCCGCCTGGTCGGAGCCTGTGAGTCCAGCCGCCTGGGTTAGGGGTGTCCGCCTCTAGGGTTCTGTGAGTGTGCGGGATCCTCTGGAGAGACAGCTGATGAGAATGCCAAAGAGTTTCAGGCCCCCAGATGTCAGGCCCCCATCATGCTGGTTTAAAGGGATTTCATACAGCATCGTGGGCCACAGTGGCCCTGTTGGACAACGGTTTGTTGGCTGATGGAGTGATCCAAAGGCGAATGCTGATCGTTCTGGATGGCGAGAGAGGAGCTGTTCGGGATAAAGTCCAAAGTAGGTGACAGGCTGGTCCCCGGCGCACAGGTGGTGGGCTTGGCCTCAGGGAAGGACAGACTGTAATGTGGGGGGCAGAGCACACGGGGCTGCGTGTCCAGGGGCCGCCCGAGTGCCGGGACGGGAGAGGACGGGGACGCTTGGTCTCCTGTGTGTGCGCTGGAGGCCCAGCTGTTGCTGACGACCAAGGATGTCATCGAGGCACCTGTCCCTCGAGAGCAGAGGGGAAGGTTTACCACACTCTTAGTTTCTGAGTTGCTGAGCCCTGAAGGAAAGGGCAGGCCCTGCCGCTCAGCACAGTCTGCCAAGGCTGCTCGTCACGCAGCCGAATGTTACCCATTCACAACAATGCACGCCATTGCAAAGAGACCGGTGTCCTTACAGCCTGGGGGCGTCCCCAGCAGCACTCAGAGCCCCCGCCGCTGCTGCTGACGTTTCGGAGACTCGTCGATGAAGGAAGCAGCGAGCTCCTTCGCCCGGCGCAGCTCTTCATGTCGTCTCCGAGCATGTGACTGGTGTGTTAGTAGCGCTATCTAATCCTCAGAGCAGCCCATCTGTCCTCAGTTTTGCCGGCCAAGAACATCGCACCATGAGAAGAAAAGCTAGAAAGTGCAGGGTGTGGCATTTCTTAAGCAGACCTTCCCATGAGGCGTGGATCCAAGGTCATCAGAGTCGGTGCAGGTAGACGCCTTTCGCTGGCTTGTTCCAGGACTGAGAGGGGCTGGGAGGTGGCGGTCGACAGGGTACCGCAGGACTGAGGCACTGTGAGTGCAGGAGGGGAGGAGAGAGGTCAAGAGGGGGTCAGGTCATGGCAGTTGGGTAGGAAAATCTTACTTGATCTAAGATGGAACTATATAAACACCCAAGTCAGCAGCCAGCGACCCCGTACGTGCACCCGGAGTGGTTAACAGCAGGAGAAACGTGCCTACTCCGGCTGCTAGGACAGCCGGCACGTCGGCCTTTTCCACTGTGCCCCCGAGCCGGGGCTCTGCGGGGCTTCCTCTGGCCTGCATTTGATCACGAGTTCATGGGACCTGACACTTCAAAGCACCTTCTGTTCTGCTTTTCCGGATCTAGCACGAAGTATACCCAGTGGTGAGCATACTCGGCCCCTTTTTTATATTATTCGGATCTGAATTGTTATTTCCAAAACCTGTCTGACTTTCTAAAAACACAGTGGATTTGCAAAGTCGCTGGCCTTGCAGCCTGGAGTCTCTGGGTGCAGTGCTGCCCAGCCCCCCCTCGGACCTTGGCTTTCCTGGGGGGCAGGAGACAGCAGGCCCTAATTTCGTGTGCTGAGCCCAGAGAGGCAATAAAATGTATGGCACGTGTATATGGATTTGTAAGTCATACTCTTGGGGATGTTGTGCCTTCAGAATTGTTGCAAGGCTTGAGGACCTGAAAAAAGCAAGCGCTGGGCAGAGTAACTGACAGGAAGAGACATTGCAGTGGGTCAGGCACTAACTGGGTTCAAGCTCTGGGCTAGATACTAGGGTTAGTGGAGGAGGGGACAGAATCCAGCATAGTCCTCCTCCTCAGAGTGGTGGCCTTGCCAAGACCCCAGATTCAGTGGTCACGATGTGAGACAGATGCAGAGTCACTGTGATGGGGTAGAAGTCGGAGGATCTGAACAGGTCTCAGGGAGGTAGCATTTGATCTGACCTTGAAGGAGGACGTGGATGTGGGCAGATAGAGTGGGGTGGGGAGGCATCAGGAGGTGGGGAAGAACCTGGTGGTGGTTTTGATGAAGGGAAAGGAGTCTTCTGAGCCTGGAGGGTCAGGAGGGAGAGAGAGAGCGAGCACTGGGTGCAAGGAGGAGCCACCGGTGACTTGGGGCTTCCCTCGATGACAGTGGGAGCCCTTGAGCACCTCCGTCATCCATCAGTGCTCTTCCTCTAAGACCTGCTGTGGCTTCCCTGCGTGGGACCCCGTCCCCATGACCTAGAGTGAGCTGCTCCGCCTCGACCCTGTGCCTTGCACCTCCGTGCACCGCTGCCTGTCTCCCTGTGAGCCACGTCTGTGCCCTGTTAGACCGAGAGCGCTGAGCAGACAGGGGCTTGTCTCAGGTTCACCCTTAGTGATTCCTGTCGGACTGGCGAGGAGTGGGGAGAGTTACTGGTTTGTTTGAAAGGCACAGAAATGAGAGCATGGGGAATGCCTGCTCGCAGTGCTCTGTAAGTGGAGAAGAGAAGGAAGTGGGGTGACTGGGGTCCCTGTGGAAGGAGTCAGAGGGGCTTGCTTTCCACCTGCATGTGAGGGTTTCGGCTTGTCACCCTGAGTGTCAGGGCAGAGTTGCCAGAAACCTCCCTCTGTCCTGCAGATATTCTGCTCGGTTTGGTGCTGCTCAGGGCCATGGATCTGCATTGTGTGCGTGCGTGTGTGTGCATGTGCGACTGTCTGTGCGTGCGTGGGCAGCCTCTCTCACACATGCAGGTGCACACCCTCCTGTGCCCCTTTCCACCAGTGGACGGTATTGTTGCCTCCCTTCGGCTCCTCCACCCTCCCTGGTTGCCATGGGCGCAGCGGGTCCTCGGAGGTGTCCCCATAGGGTCCGTGTGGCGTTTCACTCATACATGCTCATCAATGTCTGCCCCCTGCCTGCTCTGTCCAGGGGTATTTTAGTGACGCCTGGAATACGTTTGACTCCCTCATCGTAATCGGCAGCATTATAGACGTGGCCCTCAGCGAAGCCGACGTGAGTATGCGCCCGCCGCGGCCGCCCGCCTCTTGTCCTCTGTCTGTGTACATTCTGCTCCCTGCCCGCACTGGCGTCACCTGGACAAGTCACAGATCCCAGTTTCACTCCATCTAAAGCCAGGACTTTCCTAGTGCGGAAAGTGGCCTTCTTCTCAGACACGGACCGCCCTTTGGAGGGCGGCCCCTTGTGCAGCGTCACCCAGGTCACTGGTAGGCAGGGTGAGGCAGGCCTGTCTAACTGTGCTTTCTGTGTCGGCAGTGACATCGAGGTGATGTATCTATAACACGTTTGTTTTAGGGCGTTGTGCAAGCAGCCGGGTGGCACCCTCGAATGTTCCCCTTTTATAACACTGTCCTTTTCTTCTTTTTCCTGTTGTGCCTCCTCTCTGTGGCTTCTGAATGCTTGCCCTCACAGCACTATTTCACTGATGCATGGAACACTTTTGATGCCTTAATTGTTGTTGGTAGCGTCGTTGATATTGCTATAACTGAAGTGAATGTAAGTAGCAAACTTTGTGTCCTACACGTCATTATTTTTTCGTTAAGTCTAACGGAGAGGAGACCAGAACCCCCTCCCCCAGCCCCCTCCCCCACCACCCGCCCCAGGGGTCTCTGTATGTTTTAGAAATTCCAGGCACACATTGCTTTTGGAAGACTGAGACCATTTTGTGGTCTCCCCACCCTCACCCCACTCCCTTCTCCTGGAAGAGAGTGGGGAGGTAATTGTAGCATTACTCTGTTGGAGCTAAAACATTATTTTAATAGAATATCTTGTTACAATGTTAAGGGCTGGGAGTCAATTACAGGAGTGTGTGAACATTAGCACTCACTAGCTCTGTGACCTCGGCGTGTCACCTGACTACGGTGTGCCTCAGTCTTTCCAGCTGTGAAATGGAGTTCGTGATGTGTGCCCTGGTGCCCACGGTGGTCTGTGAGGGCTCGGGAGGGAAGCCCCACTGCTGTGCCTGAGCATGTGGCCGCTGCTGCTGGTGTCCTCACCTGTCCCCTGTGTCTGCTGAGTCTGCTGGTGACACTAGGGAGCGTCCCCGTCCTAGCTCCCAGAGTGGTGGTGCAGACTGGGAGCTGCCCAGGACCAGGGGAAGAGGGCGTAGTGTCAGGGAGGGCGGAGTCAAGGCTCCTTGGTTGCACTCAGTGGACTCTTTTGATGAGTGAGCATGGTAGGAGGAGCCCCCCCCCCCACTTCAAGAAGCATCCTGAGAACCCTCCTTCAAAATTAAGGGGCTTGAGAAGGAGGAGCACCACCTCCTGCCAGCTCCCCTAGGGTCTGACCAATGCCTAGCCCGATGGGCCTGAGGCGGGCGGAATGGCCCTGCCCATCGAGTCTGTCCCAGTTCACCAGCAAGTCTTAGTGGGCGTCCAGTGTGTGTGCCCGGTAGTGTCGAGCCCTTCGTGGGGACGGCGGAGCACGGGCCAGGACCGCTGTGCAGTGTTGGCTTGCTGCTCCACACTTGGCTGGGAAGGGGCTGCCACGCTCTGCCTGGCTGGCATCTGCAGGATCATAGGGTCCATCCTGGTGCCCAGACACCTGGGTCAAATGAGGACGATGAGATCCCTTTATGCCACCGGTTTGGAGCCGGGCTGATTCTGGAATGTAGAATAGCAGGACAGCCGCTGGCCGGGCAGTCCGCGGCCTGGCCGTTCTAGTCCTAGTTCAGAACGACTTGGTGCATCTGGGCCTCGTTCTGTCTTGGATCAGCTGGGGTGGATGAAATCTATTCTCCCTGTTGTGATAAAATGATATGAATATTTGTGAAAATACTTGCTAAAAAGCCCAAAGTGTTAGGCAGACACAAGGGCATTACTGTAAGATTTTCCATGTAGTAATAGGTGAAATGGACCTAAGACATGAGCATGTACGTGAAGGGTGGCTTGGCCTCATAACACCGAAGTTCATGCCAGGACAAGGTACAAAAAGGGGATTTTACATCCCCTAACCTCCATAAGCCCAAACTTCTGAAAATTTCACTTTATGTGAAATATCCCATAAGTCAGCTATCAAATTGCCATTCATCATGTATAAATTATTCTTGGTTTTAAAATAATCTGATGCTGATGGGAGAACAGCAGGACCCTAACTGGGCTGCCACGGGCTGTCTCCTGAGTTTATGAGCAGACATCTGCCTGCTTAATCTTCTTGCAGTGAAAAGTGCTTCTAACTTCCATCAAAGTATCCTGACGTGAAGATTCTGAAACAGACACTTATGTAAGTCAGAGATGGTCTGTAATGGAAATGAAAATATAACGAGCTACGCTTTCAGCAGGTCTCCCTGGAGCACTCAGTGCTGAAAGCCTCGTGCAGGTGCTGGATGTACGTGCTTGGTTTCTGGGTACCAGGATGTGGCCAAGGGTGTCCACTCAGGGAACGAGCCAGCGCTCCAATGCGGGCCCACCTGCTGGCTGGCGGGGTGTGGCACTGGCTCATTCAGCAACTGCACGTGCCCGCTACGCTGCCTCGCCCTGTGCTGGGCACAGCCGCCCACTGCGTCGCTCGCCTCTGGCCCAGCCTCGCTCCTCCGCGTCTCTGTTGTCCTCCGTCACCTCTCATGAGTCAGGAAAGCCACAGGTCTACAAAAGCCCACACTAACTTTTCTAGTTAGCACTTGACAGTAGGGCATCAGTGCAAAGCAGACTGCCATTGGGCCCATTCCTGGCATTCACTCAGACTTTCAGGATCACGCGGTCATCATTCCCACACTGACCTTTCAGTCCAGACGTAGCTTGAGGCCGAACCTTCCTGAGCTGGTGGCAGTCCCAGTTCTCTGCCCCGGGCCAGTGGAATACCACCGTGGAAGGTCTCAGCACTTCTGTGCAAGGCCTCGGTGCAGAATGAGTGCTCCAGGCCGCTTCTCATCTATTCAGTCTTTCAACGAGTGTTTATTGGACATCTAGAATCCTCAGGCCCTGGGTGAAGCTTTGGGGAGGTACAGAGATCAGAGACCAGGTGTCCTCAACCTCTGATGGTGCAGCTATCTGAGCAGGGCTGTTGACTCCTACACCCCCGCACCCGCACGTGCCGAGTTCCCTGGGGTAGCAGCCAGCAGTGTGCCCCTCAGTGGCCTTGTCCCCGAGCTCCTGGGTCAGCTGAGCACGAACACTCTGGGTCCAGTGTGGCTGTTTTTAGCTGCCATAAGTCATCATTATTTGCAATATTAACTTGCTGTGCTCTCTCCCCCGACCTTTGTTGATCTTTGTTTTCTATTGCCTAATTGATTTTCATGTTGGTTTTATTTTTAGAAAATTGTAGCGGCAAGTATATATAAGCATATATACGGTGAAGTCATTAAAGCAAGAGCACTTTAAAGACTGTATACTTGTTTTTGGCTTCTCCACCTTTGGTTTCCACTGAGTTTCACAGGACGTGCTCTTGGTCATGGTCATCTAAATTGTTTCCTGTCCCACGTTTCATGGTCTCCGGCCCGGGGCCCGAGCCAAGGCCCACTGGGTCAGTCATGCTTGGCTCTGTGACTTGCCAGCGTAATCTTCAGGAATGAACGATCTGGCCTGCAAATGAGAACTCGAGCTTGCATTTGTATTCTTTGCAAAAACATTTTGGATGGCCCTTTCCATGTCCTGCTCGCATGCTCACCCAGCCTTTCCGTGCTGCCCAACCACCCCCCCCCCCGGCCCCGCCTGCTCTGATCATGGTTTGATGGCTCTCATGGACTGGTCTTCATCGCTTTTGCTCATCACATCACCAAGCTGCTAAAATGTCAGATGATGACTGGCAGGCTCAGTTTGCTTCCTCTTGGATGCCCGCTTGCTCTTTGGTGAAATGACCCAGCGGCCTATTCTTCCTAGCCCGGCCGTGGCGGCTCTTGCCATTATCATTATTGCTGGGTGGCAACATACTTGTTTCGAGGCCACGTCTGCCTTTGTAGTACGTACTGAGGAGCATTCAGAAGTCAGTAGGGAAGTCACTCCCAGGGACCCAAGAATTGTCCTGACCTGCCAGGTACCCAGTTTGGACCAGGTGACCGAGAGCTGCAGTCAGCTGCTTATTCTGAACCCCAGTCAGGTTGTTCGGCCCTCCTTTCCACATGCTCACCCTTTTCTAGGGACCAGGTTACTGGTTTCTGGACACAGACTCAGCACGCCCTCCCTCCCAGAGGTGTTATATGCCAGGTCAGAGGGAGTCCCTCCCCCCAGAGACTGTTTTCCAGGATGCCTCAGGCTAATTGGTTCTGGGATGTTGGTTTGCTCCCTGTCTGAATTGAAAAACTGCATCCTTTCAGCTTTTCCAGAAAAAGCTGGAAATGAATTCAGAAAGTGCAGACTGATCCCTTTGGTAGCACTTGGGAGACTCAGGGCTTGTTTGGCTTCTGCGGTTGCAGGGGTCTGACCCTGAGCCTGCATCTCAAGAGCCTGCCTGAGAGCCCTGTGGGAAGGGGCTGGAGGGGGCATCGGGGGAGCCCCAGGGATCTCAGGAGCTTTGCTGCCCTGGGCATACAGTTTGGCCTCCTGAGGCTGAGGACCATGTTACTGTTGGGGTCCCAGCTGAAGACGGTGGCATCTCAAGGTCAGAGGAGCTCCTGAGGCCATCTAGTCCAAGCCCTGAGATGACACTGGAATTCCTTCTGTTGAAAACTTATCACAAGTCTCTAACGGCTGTCTTTGGAAAGCTGCCTGGGGACGGAGTCCTTTCCCAGTCTCACCTCCTCTGGGGTGTCCTGTGGTTGATCCCAGGGGTCCAGCAGAGTGCCCTCCTCCATTCCTGGTAAGGAAGATGGGGATGGAGTCTACTCTCTTTGCATCCAAGTACTGAACCCTCATCAACCTCCAGAGAATCCACTGTTGGCTGTAGGAGCCCAGGGGGGCTTTTCCAGGGGTCCCACTCTGCACTGCCAGTTCAGACTGGGCAGCATGTTGGACTCACCTGGGAGCTTTTAAAGCGCCCAGAGCTTAGACACCCTCCTCCCCAGTCAATTAAACCTTTGGGGTAGGACCTAGCCATCAGATTTTGTCAGAGATCCCTAAGGCAGTTGTCATGTGCCACCCAGGATGAGAGCTGGCCTGCCCTTTTCATCAGGCTGGCATTTGTAGCTTGAGCAAAGCCGTCCTCAGGGTCCATCCAATTCGTAAGATATTTTGGCAACTTGCACTGTCCCCCGTGCTGCCAGCGACCCCTCCTCTGAGCAGTCTGCTGCCCAGGGTGGCGCGTGGGGCAGGGAGGGTGCCGCAGGCTGCCCGGGCGCATGCAGCTTGACATGTGTGTGTGCCTTCCTTCCTTCTGCGCATGTGGTGCTGCCTGTCCCTCCACAAGTGCGGTCTCCTTATCCTCTTTGATTTTCTCCAACAAAAGAGTGCCCATGGTTTCAAGTCCGTAGCCAAGACTTGTCATACTTCAGAGACACCAGTTGAAAGAGAGATGTGCACCTTCAAAAGTCACTTTGGCTGCTGACTTGCCCGTGTCACGAGAAGGGGTGGGGTGCAAGGTCTCACGTCTCACACATGGAGCAGGACAGACAGCGGCAAGCAGACGGGGCTGGGCCTGAGCATGTGGCCAGGAAGTGTCTTCCCCAACCACAGGCCTCCTCCTCCTCTCCCAGGTCCAACTCACAGGTTATGTATGGACATTTCAGATGTACTCTGCAGAGGGCTTATGCACACTCTGGACATGAACATAGGCAAGCAGACACACACACGCACACACACACACATGCACACACACACACATGCACACACATGCACACAGCCTCCCACTCCAGCTGCACGGGTGACGGAAGCCTTCCTGCCCACGGGGAGGTGGTGTGGGAGACAGGGAGAACTCTGGAAACCTAATTCCTTCATTTGTTAAAGTCTTAAGTTAAATACCACCATCTGTCCCTTTCAGGAGATGTCATTTGTTTTGAGGTGAGATGAGAGACGAGAAGAAAAATAGTGACCTGGGCTTGGACGGACCCATTGCAGGGTTCACATTCTGAGCACCCCAGGTGACCCAGGCGCCCTCTTTCACCATATCAGAACCTGTCCGGGGTTCGTAATCACATGGCTGAATTTCAGCTGTGATGTGATGTGCCCACGTTCCTTATTTTCTATGAGTTTTGTAGAGTTTTAGTTTTGGTCTTAAGAGGCAGCTGTTGACAAGAGTGAGACTTTAGAATGGAGCCATGAACTTTCCCTGTATCCCTAGGAGGAGGGCCCATCAGAGTAGTGTGCGTGTCCATCGGTGTGCACACGTCCCTTAGCTGCACAGATGCCCTGTGTGCAAAGGCTACCGGCAGCCCCCGGGTGCACGCAGCAGTGCTGGGCCCCAACCAGAAGAGCTGCATTGCTTTGTGGGTCACCTGGTAGACCAGCTGCTTCAGCAGAGGTGACCCTACCGAAGGCAACAGAAAGGCCATCATTTCCCAATTCTTGTCCAGCCCTCACTGTTTAACTGAAAGATGCCTCCCAATATTTGTTACAGTTTGCTTACAACCTTTTCGTATTTTCTGAAGCACTTACTGAGCATCTAATTAGTGCCAGATACCATGCTGGGCACTGAGTGGAGGGGAGGCAGGGTCCTTGCCCTCTGTGGGCTCCCAGCCTGAGGCCGGAGGCTGTGCACACAGGGCGGTGAGTCCTGTGGTCCTGCACCCTGGGGCCTGAGCGACAGGAGCCCGCCAGACTCGGATGAGGCAGAACCACTGAAGCTGAGGGCAAGCGGGTCCTAGCTGCTTCTCTCCAATAGTCACACAGCTGAGCTTTGTCTCCCTTGACAGCAGTCTGAGCTGCCAGTTTGGGAAAACAGACCCTTGTGCCCCCACTGACTCAGTCTGTGCAGCTCCCCGCCAGCAAGAGGGTATCATGGGTCACACACTGCCCAAGCGTGTGGCCCCAGGAACAGAGTGTGATCCAGGGGGTCTGTGGGCCACGGCAGCTGCCGCTCTGCCCCGTTCGGTGGAGTCACTCTGCTTCTCGGAGGGTGCAGTGGCTGCTGCAGAGCAGCGAGCCCCCGAGACCCACACCCCTGAGGCATGAGAGAGCCAGTCTCCCCGGAAGAAGCAGAGAGAGGCCCACTCTGCACTCCGCCTGCAGGGACAGCCCAGGTCTTGCAGCATGATCTTCCCTGGGGGTCCGTCAGCCTCGGAACCTCACGTCCTGGGGTGTGATGTAGGAAGTAGTGTAGCTGAGCCTGTGTCCATGGCTGCCCACCCTCAAGTCCAGTTCCAAGCAGTGTCCCTGGCTTTGTCTCAGGGAGGGAGCAGGTGTGTCCTCCTAAGACATTAAAAGGGGGGAGGGAGGGCCTCCTGAACCACTGCTTCCTTCGCAATTCATTAATATATGTTCAATCTTTGATTTCTTAAAGCCAACTGAAAGTGAAAATGTCCCTGTCCCAACTGCTACACCTGGGGTAAGATCAGTGACTAGTCCCCAGGGGCTGGGCCTTTTCCTCGAGTTGATTTGACCATGTCGAGTTCTCCACCAGTGTTTCTGTATTCTCCATGATTGTTCCTCCAGAACAGTGTCTGCAGTGGTTTGCATCCATCATCCGTGTCCAGTACTCTCGGCCAGCCCAGCGTTCGCTCTTAATACACTAGACCACGTGGACATGCATGTGCTGTGTGGACGCAGTTTTCCAAGCCCTGTGTTGTTAGCATGTAACTTTTCCTTTCATACCATGCTTTGTAAGGTGAAAAGGCCCTAGAAACACATCTTCAGTTCTTACCTCTGTCACCTGTGTTTGCCTCTGTTGCTGTTTTTCTGAAAGTGTTGCATGTTCTACTTTCCCTTGGGTTTGACCTCTCCATGATAACCCTTCAGAACTCTGAAGAGAGCAATAGAATCTCCATCACCTTTTTCCGTCTTTTCCGAGTGATGCGATTGGTGAAGCTTCTCAGCAGGGGGGAAGGCATCCGGACACTGCTGTGGACGTTCATTAAGTCCTTTCAGGTAAGAGCCACGTCACAACGTCCTCTCTGTCTTTGAAGACCCTCCGTGAGTCAGTGATCGCCCCCTGTGGTGGCGGATCCAGACTCTCTTCTGCAGGACCGCTGTGACCGCCGAGGTCATGTGACTGCCCAGGTCACACAACCACCCAGGTCAATAGAGAATGTGGAATGCCGGAGAGACCTGGCCTTTCATCACTTGGGTAAAGGAAATAGGATTACCTCCTTAAAGGAAACAGAAAAGAAGGCAGTAAGACCTGCGGCTGAGAGCTCTGCACCATTTCCAAGACTGGCAGAGCTGTGGGGCCCTGGGCACCTCCGTCTGGTCGTCCCCAGGAAGCACAGTGGTGCATGGTGCTATCTGAGAGCGTACTGGGTCCCAGGACACCCCCAGAAGCCTGGCAGCCTCTCGCTAGGATGGCTTCTCCTCAACAGTCCTACCTGTCAGCTAGTCTAGACACGAATCAGGGACCACTCTGCCCGGGCCAGCACATCGTCACCAGGGTCTGGGTTAGCCCGAGCCTGGACGGATGACGGAGTTGAGGACATTTAGGCATAAGCCAGATCTCATTCGTCATTTGTGACTCTTCAGGCTGGTGCAACCTGGTTCTCGTCTGTTCCTTGAGCTTGGCTTCTCCTGTGCCTTCCAGTGCCCCTCCAGGATACTCGAGTCCTGTGGACTGAATCCGTGGGGAGAGGGTGTAGATTCTTGTTGGAAAGGTACACCCAAGTAGGGAGTTTGTAGATATGCACAAGCATTAGAAAACAAATCATCTTTATTTCTTTATTATTTGACTATTTTAATTCAAAAGTAATAAATGCTCACATAAACAAGTGAAGCGATCCAAAGCTATATAAAGAAAAAGTTCAGACTGAGCCCCGCCCCCCGAGGTAACCGGGGTTAACATTCCAGGAAGCATTCTTCCACGGTGGGTAGGGTTTTCACCTGAAGAGGAGACAGGGTGGCGTCTAGGGAAGGGGTGAGATCCAGAAACTCAAAGAAGGACAGTCACAAGTCCTGGTGGGGAGAGAGGAGGGCGGAGCGGGCCTGAGGCAAGCGAGCCTTGATCGTGGTAAGGGATGAAATCCTAGACAGGTATTTAAATATAAAGTACCAAAGTTTGTGAATGAACTGCTATGAAAATACGATGAAGTCATGTCATAATGTCATTGCTACTCACTTTTAAAGAAATTGCTAAACTTTTAATTATTTATTTAATATGGGTTTTTTTTTTTAATCCTCACCCAAGGATGTTTTTCTGTTTATCTTCAGATAGAGTGGGAGGGAGGGAGAGAGAAAGAGGGAGAGGGAGGGAGACAGAGAGAAACATTGATGCGAGAGAGACACATCGATTGGCTGCCTCCCGCACGACCCCAACCAGGGCCGGGGACAAACTGCAGCGAGGTACATGCCCTTGACTGGGACTGAACCCACAACTCATTGGCCCGTGGACCAACGCTCTAACCGCTGAGCCAAACCGGCCAGGGCTATTTTATATGTTTATATTGATTTTCTTAGAGGGAGAGAGAGAGAAACATGGATGTGAGAGAGAAATGTCGACCAGCTGCCTCCTGCACACCCCCCATTTGAGATCAAGCCTGCAACCTGGGCATGTGCCCCAACTGGACTCGAATTGGGATCTCTCAGTCCATGGGACGATGCCCAATCCACTGAGCCACACCGGCCAGGCACAAATTGCTAAATTTTAAAAATAAATTCATGTCATAGAGTAGTGGTTTATAAAATTGAAAAACGGTACCAACAAAATTCATAAATATTTCATAAACCAGGAAGAAAATGCATGTAGGTATAGTAAGGGAAGCCTGGAACTACCCTGCGGGACTAACCGGTCCAGCGTCAGGACTGTTACCGCACTGGGCCAGGATGGCTGTCACGGGCCTAGAGCTGGCCCACGTCAGAAAGCGTTTTAGCCACTGGCTTTCTTCTGATGACCTTTCGCGGATGGGAGAGGAAGTGGATGCTTTAAGCATGTGTGCCTGGCACTGGGTTTAATGATCTGGGCACTCCCCGGAGGGGTGTAGTGAACATGGACACCTCTGTCACTTGAGATGGGGTAAAAAAGCAGTTGAACACTGGGTCAAAGGACCAGCGGTCTGACCTGACACATGCTTGTATTTGATGTTCTTAAGGAGAGCTCAGGCTCGACGACCACCTGGCTAGCTCCTTTTCTTCCCTGGCCCAACCCCCAAATCTGTGATGCTTTCAGAAAGTGTGCATTTTAAGAAGAGTGTCTTGCTTTCTACAGTGACAGCAGAAAGTGGTTCTTTCCCTCTGATCCAGTAATCCCACTCCTAAGACTTCACCTTAAGGCAGCGGTTCTCAACCTGTGGGTCATGACCCCTTTGGGGGTCGAGCGACCCTTTCACAGGGGTCGCCTAAGACATAACAGTAGCAAAATTACAGTTATGAAGTAGCAACGAAAATAATTTTATGGTTGGGGGTCACCACAACATGAGGAACTGCATTAAAGGGTCGCGGCATGAGGAAGGTTGAGAACCACTGCCTTAAGGGAATACTTCAGCAGACGGCCAGGTGATTTTGCAGAAAGATGTTCCTTGAGGAGGTGAACTACAATGGCCCCTCGCCCCCACCCACACACGCCCACAAAGGAACTCGGAACCATCTCAGTGTCCGTGTTCCGGGACGGTTTGATCCATTGTAGGTATTTTCGGGAAGGAATCCGATGACGAATTGGAACATTATGATGAGAGTGATGTGTGTGTCGCCACTGTGTAAGGTTAGGATAGCCAGTTAGTGACTGTGGGAAGCCATCCTGCCCCCAGCTCCGTAGCACAAGGTGTGCACGTGGCTGGACTGGGGTGTAAAAAGCTCTTCCTCTCTGCTGATGTTCTTTCAATGTAACACGGAAGAGAAGAGCAGGTGGCCCTGTGTGGGCCTTCAGTGTGTGCCCGAGCAGTCACGGGGCGGCGGCCCGCGCTGAGCCCAGTGCTTCCTCTCTTCCAGGCGCTCCCGTATGTCGCCCTCCTCATAGCCATGCTGTTCTTCATCTACGCGGTGATCGGCATGCAGGTAAGCTCCGGCTCCCTTGGGGTCCCGTTTGCTGGGCAGTCCCGAGTCTGTGGCGAGATGCACCTCCGCCAGGTGGAATGGGAAGACCAGGTCATGATTTTGCAGCCAACGCCTCAGCTGCTTAAGAGGAGTGGAGATGAGAAAGGTGTGGCCCCAAAGGCAAGAGCCTGTGTCGGAGAGAGCCAGCCTCAGAGAGCGAGGAGGGGATGGAATAAACCGCAGAAAGCTGGGGTTGGTGGTACTCCTCGCCCCCACTGAGTCTTGGGAGAGTCAACTGATTGAGAAAACCCATCGCTGGTTTTAGCAACAGGAAACACCATACTGCAAGAAGCCATAATTGTCCTATTTAAGCACCCATGTTACTAAGAAGAGGTTTAGTTACATAAAAGTCTGTTTATATATTCTGAAAAATTGTTTTATCGTAACCAAGTGAGAGTCTCACGTGAAACATAGTATTTCCTGATGCTATGGCAAACCTGACCTGGGATCATTGTCTTGCCTCAGTAGTACCCCCGAGAAGAAGCATGAAACCAGGTTTCCGTGACCCTGGCTAGGGGGCTGCAGGATATTCGCCAGCTCCCCCTGGGGTGGGGAACAGGACTGGGGCTTCATTAACAGCAGCTCTGACACGAAGCAGCAGCTGCAAAGGACAGAGCCTCCAGGAGGAGAGCCTGGACCTCCCTGGGTGGTCTCTCTGCCGTGTTCTCTGAAGGTTCAGATAGATGCCCTCTTTCAGATAAGGGAGGATATGTGTGTAAAGAGATGGGGTGATTCCCGAGGCAGAGAAGGAGTCGTGCTTATTCTATTCTGAAGGCATAGAAGGATTCATAAGTGACTAGGAATCTTGCCAGGAGTTATGAACCAAGAATCAACACGCTTGAGCCGCTGTCATTCAGCAGCATGTGGTGCTCTGTGGCCCGAAAGGTCCTTTATGACAGGATGCTCTCACACTGACCCAGAAACCTGCAAACTGCATCACATGTACCACCAGCTCACGCAGAGGCTTAGCCTGGCGTCCAGCTCGTCTCACATGTCACTCTGCTTCGATAAGTCCCACAAGCATTTCCTAACTTCTCTTACGCTGGAGGTAGGGCCCACCCTGCTCTCCGTGGCCCGCTGGCCCTGCGCCTGTCTGCAGCCTGACCTCTGTCTGTGCCCACTCGTTCTCTTACGTTCCGGGTGCCCCTCTGTGGCCTCAGTGCTGGCCTTGCTCTCACGCCTGGCAGCCTCCCTGACCCAGGCCCCCGGCTTTGGCTCTGTGAGCCTCTGCTCCCCTGTCCAGCTGGACTCTCCCAGCTCTGATCCGAAGGTGGGAACTCCTTGAGGGGAGAATGCGCCTGCCGTCCCTGTGGCTGTGTCCCTGTGGTTAGCACAGGGTCCTTCCTGCACATCGTTGTAGTAAATGAAGTACCAAGCACTGTGGGAAAGCCCGGTGGGTGTGGAGTGAACTTGAGTCAGTTCTAAATTCACTGTGGAGGGTTTCTTTCTTCTTTTTTTAATGACAAAACTCTATTCTTTTTTCCCTAATTTCTCCACCTAGATGTTTGGGAAAGTTGCCATGAGAGATAACAACCAGATCAACCGGAACAACAATTTCCAGACCTTTCCGCAGGCAGTGTTGCTGCTCTTCAGGTGATGGACCCCTGCCCGGGGCGTGTCTCTAGCTTTGGGCCCCAGAGTGACGGGGACACATGATGTTAAAGCAGCGGGCCATTCCCAGCGGATCCTGGTGGCTTTCTGTATCTGTTTTGTATTCTCCAACAGAGACACGAGCATCTCCCTCAGAGGGATTTGCTGGCCTGTTGAAGCTGCTGTGGTCCCGCCTGTGGCTGGCTTGAGGTTCGACCTCTGGGGAGTTAGTGGGTCTGCTGAGGCTACCGGGAGGCTTGCAGGAGACACGCTCAGGCGTGGGAGCACGCACTGAGACACACCAGAAACACGGACACGTTGCAGGAACACAGGGCCTTTGCACCGCCGACGGGGGCATCCTAAAATGTGGAATATGAAATGTGATGGGACTGTTTTTAACCCCAGTTAATTAACTTGGTCAACAAGGGTGCCTCAAAGTGAGAGACCTTTCTAGAATTATACAGGTAATTGGTGATGATTCTAGAGCCTGGAGAACAAGTCACGGGCCAGTGAGGGAGTTTCCAGGGCTTGGCTTTCAACAAAATCGAAGGGGTCTAATCCAGTCGTCAGATGTTAAGTCATTAAAAGATGATAATTGATAAGAATTTTAACATAAGGTTTAAAGAAGAGACGATACAAAAATAAACACAGTTTTACAAAAAGAATTGATGTGCTTATATTGATTGATATGAATCAAAGGCAGTGGTAGCCGGGCCTCCACTGACTGAGATAAACCGCGTTTGAAAATAAGTAGGCGTTTTCTGTTTTCACTCCTTCAAACTGGCTTTTCGACAAATTCCTTAGGTTTTGCTCCCATGAAAAAAATTATGTTTCTTAAACTGTTTGAGAGGGCTAAGCCTCAGATCCCTTCTTCCCACCGAACGCCCTTTGCTTCCTCTGAGCAGGTGTGCGACCGGGGAGGCCTGGCAGGAGATCATGCTGGCCTGCCTGCCGGGGAAGCTGTGTGACCCCGAGTCGGATTACAGCCCCGGGGAGGAGTACTCCTGTGGGAGCAACTTCGCCATCGTGTACTTCATCAGTTTCTACATGCTGTGCGCGTTCCTGGTACGTGGTCGGAAGAGCCCCGGCCCCGGCAGCTGTGTGCGCGGCGTTGGGAGTTCGGACCCACGGTGTGGCCCCGTCAACCTGCTGTGGGGTGTTTTGTGCTGATGAGCACCCTCGACCCCACTTGGGAGTCTTGGCAGGGGTTTTGCCTAATCGTCACATGTCAGCACCTTTGTTGTGAGCAGGGCTTAGGTGCTGCTTAGCCAGCGCTCGGGGCAGCCGCTACCCCAGCTTCTTAGAGCTGCTCGTTTCTTTATAAAAATGTCAAAGCCAGTACCCAGAGCAGTGACTTAAGAGTGGGAGTTATTCGGTAGTAATGAAATTATAACACCGTGGTGTGCTTCAAACGTCCAGATGGTTCGCCCCCTGCCCTCCCTGGGCCCAGACCGAAGCCAGCTCGGAGAGCTAGCAGCCTGCATTTTCCTTCACTGTGCTCCAGGAGAAACGTTTTTGACAGATTCCCTGGAGAAGCGGGTTCAGACGTGTCGGGACCCTCTCGTGAGGAAGCACGCACGGGGGCTGGCCCGATCCGTCCCCCTCGGCTGATGCCTCCTCCTTCCGATTTGCTTTCACAGATCATCAACCTGTTTGTGGCTGTCATCATGGATAACTTTGACTATCTGACCCGGGACTGGTCTATTCTGGGACCTCACCATTTAGATGAATTCAAAAGGATATGGTCGGAATATGACCCCGAGGCCAAGTAGGTTGGAGAGGGTCCACCTGGCGTGCGTGGGCTGTTTCTGGGCGTTGGCTGCATTTTCGTGGACGGTGGGTGGACTGGCAGCTCAGGCCAGCACGCTGCCCGGGCCTCACGCTGTGCTTTGTCTCCAGGGGAAGGATCAAGCACCTGGACGTGGTCACCCTCCTCCGCCGCATCCAGCCGCCCCTGGGCTTCGGGAAGTTGTGCCCACACAGAGTGGCCTGTAAGGTAAGCGTCCTGCGTGGGTGTCTGACAGCCTCTCTCGAAAGGACTCCCTGGTTCATTAAAAAAACACGAATGACCTTCTCTCCAACCTGCCAGGCGCTGAGGATGCGGAGATGAATAGTAGTGGCTCCTTCCTTGAGGAGCTCCGAGAAGTGTGACTCTTAGGACATCCTGTCAGCCAACACTGGGACTAGGAAGGGAACTGTGTAACTTGTCACTGGGTGAATGGAGGGAAGGTGATGTTCGCGTCAGGTCCAGAAGGAGAGACGTGGGGGTTGTCAGAGCAGAAGGAAGCCCAGAGCCCAGCGCGGAGGCAGGAGAATGGGTCCACTTCGCAAGCGGGGAGGCGCTGGTGTGGCCGGGACAGACGAGGAAGGGGCAGACAGCCACAGGCACAAGCAGTGAGGCATCTTCCGTGCCATGCCGAGCTCCAAGGAAGAAACGCGAGTGGACTTCCACGTTAGACAGGAGGAGCATACCGGGGACGGGGAGCCCCCGGGAGCTGCTGGAGTGGTCTAAGTGGAAGTGACCAGGGCCACTGTAAGGGCGGTGGGAGTGGGGATGGAGAGGAGGGGGTGGCTGAAACTCCACTTAGGAAGTCCAACGGAGAAGACTCGGCCCCCGGGCATTTCCAGCGTGTGCCCCGGTGGGCGTGGTGGCGCGGCCTCTGCGGCTCCTCTCCGGGTGAGCACAGGCAGTGGCCCGTCGGGGATGGTCCCGACCTCACCCCCGCCTCTGTAGCTCTCCCATCAGACCGTGCTCTCTGAGCCCTCGCTGGGGCTCGTTTTCCCCGACAGAGCTCACAGTGACTCACCTGGAGTCAGTTACAGCAACAGAAGAGAAACTCCCCTTTTGAACAGAGAAAAGCAAGATTTGCCTGTCGAAACTGCACCCTGTGGCAGTCCGGCCAGCCTGCCCGCCAGGATTGCTGGGCCGGTTCTAGACGGACCCAAGGAAACAGAGAGGTCGTCGATGCATTTCAGGCTTTCAGAGAACGTTTCTAAGCCAAACTCTTTGTTCTCTGCCCTGAAAGTACGGAAAGCCCCTTGGCAAGTCCTCGGGGCCTTTGCCCGTGTCTTTGCTTCTCCTCAGCCTGGACTCTGGGATGGCAGTTGACTCTTTTCGTAAATTTCCCAGTACCAGCTGCTTCTGCTCTCCAAAAGCAAGACAGGTTCCAGCTCGTAGCTGTCGTCCTGGTTGCATTTCCAGACCCTTTGACATGAAGGAGCAAAGTGTCCTTGATGCACAAAGTGCTCTGTTTTGGTGGCTCTGCAACTTGCCAGGAAAAGTACCTGGTTTTGGAGACGGGTGGGTGGGTAGGACTGGGACCTTAGTGGGACTGCATCACGCAAACCCAAATTTCCAGGCTATGAATACAGAGGAGAAAAAAAGTTTTATTTTTCTTTTGGGATACCCTGTCAGCCCAAAATAAGAAATTGGAAACTGCTAACAGTTGTAATTACCACTCATTTAGCATTTACTGGTTCCAGGTAGTGGGCTGCAGTCCGTGTCCATGATCTTCCACCCTTGCACAGCCCCTTTGGTGTGAGCATGTCATCTGTGTCTACAGATGACGTCACGGGGGCTCAGTGTTGTCACCCAGCCCTGCCCAGCTCCCAGGGCTGGTGTCAGAGGGACCAGCAGTGACGAGAGAAGCGGGACGTGGGGGTCCTGCTCTGAAAGACAAACCCCTGGAGAAACCACGTGGACTCCACACGGGTCACACAGGGCAGGGCCCTCGAAGGACACTCCTGGTGTTAGGAATTGTCACAGAGCCCGTTGCTAGAGGACCCAAGCCCTGTGCCCGGCTCGGTGTACCAGGCTGCTCTCACAACAGCCTGAACAGTGTGCCCAGAACAGAGGCCTGACCCCAGGACACCGGGAGAGTTGGTTAAAGAGAAAGGGAAGAATGCTGATATAGCGAGATGATTAAACAATCAAGGTTAAACACAAAACAAAACAGACCATCTAAGGGCCAGCTTTTGGTTTCAGAGCCCCCCGGCTGGTAGGTGCTCCTCAAATGGCTGTTGAATGAAATTGAGGGCTGACTAGGAAAGAGATGAGGGAGAAACAATAAATGTGGAAAAGGGCCACGGCTGTCATCAGTCATTCACATTCTAGTAAGAAACTTTTCTTTCTGTTTGCAGAGACTAGTTGCCATGAACATGCCTCTCAACAGCGACGGGACGGTCATGTTTAATGCAACCCTGTTTGCTTTGGTTCGAACAGCTCTTAAAATCAAGACCGAAGGTGAGCATCCCCTGGGAGCAGGTCAGGTGGTAGAACTGGAGGAGATGTCGCTCCCACCTGTATTCCCCTTCTGGGCCCTTCCTTGTCAGGGGCGGCCCTGGAAAGGGTGTGGCGAGTGCAGTGAGAAGACCTGTGCTGGTGGACGCGTGCTGTTCCCACCCCCCTTATCCCTTCTTTCCTTTCTGTATGCTTCACTTTGTCCCGGAGAGTTTTGAGGTGACTCAGGCCACTGCTTACTGCAGAGTGGGGGAAAGAGGTGGGAGATCAGGGCAGAGACGGAACCGTGACCCAGGAGCTCACTCCAGCTGACCTTACTACTGTGTGACCTTCTGGGAGGGGTTTCGCTGCTGTGCGCTGCAGTTTCTCTCTCTGTGGGAGGGAAGTGAACACACTGCGTCAGGGAGGTCCTGGGGATAAGATGCCATGCTGCCTGCAGAAGCCCCTCTGTGGTGCTGGCACACAGCGGGCACGTGGGAACTGCTACTGCGGCCAGTGTCTTCCCAGCTGGGGCCAAAGCACAGGGGTCCTTGGAACCACACTCTGCCCTGGTAGAAAAAGCCTAGAGCCTGGCCACTGGGGTTGGCTCGGTGGCGACTTCAGAGGTGGCCTGGGAAGCAGATGACAGCAGGCTGAGCAGTGACCAGGAGGTGAAGAAGCGGACGCTGGGAGGGAGGGTGGGAAGAGGAGCCGGCGAGGGATGGAGTCAGCGGACAGCTGTTTTCCCACCACCCCAGAGCTCAGGGAGACTGTCCAGCAAAGCCAGTGCCCAGCAGCTAACGTATCCCTTGCAGTGTCCTCTGCCCTGGCCCCCACCGGCCTCAGTGAGGGAGGAGGAGGCAGGATGGCCTTCTGTACTGACATGTTAGTCGAGGAGACAAACATCAGCCCATCTGATAAAAGCCCAAGTTGCTGTGGGTGCTGCAGATGAGTACACACTGTAGGAATCGAAAGAGTCTTATTTGGGTGAAATTTAGTCTGGGTCTTCAGGGATGGAGGCAGGACTTGGCATTCTAAGCTGGGAGCAGCAGGAACAGTCTAGATGTGGGCTTGGGAGGGTAGGATATGAACTGTGGAGTGAAACACGGTCATTCCCACAGTAGAGTGAGCGACTATTTGCTGACATAGGAAGTGTGGATGGCCCTGACGGGGAGAGTCTGCTGGGAGGGGCGCCCCCTCCAGGGCCGTGCACCCCCTCCAGGGCCGTGCTCCCATCCAGGTCAGGCTGGGAGGACAGCGGCAGGGGGATTGCTGGCTGCAAGAAGCATGGCTTGTTTTCTCCCCTTGCTCTTTGAATCCAGGGAACCTGGAACAAGCTAATGAAGAACTCCGAGCTGTGATCAAGAAAATCTGGAAGAAAACCAGCATGAAGCTGCTTGACCAAGTTGTCCCTCCAGCTGGGGGTCAGTGCAATCTCTTTCCTCAGTAGCTCTTGCCAGCACATTGGTTTCCGTGGTAGGGTCTGCAGCCAGCCAGCTGCAGGGTGCTTGATGTGTCCGCTAGATCAGTGAGGACCACAGCCAAAGAAGGCCCTGCGGCCGCTCGGTGTAGTTATTCGGGGTGATCTGAAGACCATTCCCAAGGAGAAGCTTCAGTTGAAGGAAACCAGACCACGATGGCTGGAACGGGTTTTCTTGTTGGTGGAGGAATTGCTGTTAGAAAACAAGCTTGCCAAGCCTCAGAACAAAAAAACCTAGATTTTTTTTTTTGGTCCAAAACGAACTATTTAAAACTTGTTTCCATTTATCCTTCAACATATTGTTGAAAGCTTCTCACAGAGAAATCGATCGCTGTCAGAAAATGATATTTTCAAAATGTCCTTGTCGAGACGGAGTTGGTTACCATACGTACCAACAGTGTCCCTTTAATTAGAATTTAGAGCAGGGACAGGACTGACAGGCACGCTTATTTCCTTTCGTTATTTATCATAAAATAACTGACTAAACTTCTTCAGATTTATATATATATATAAGACATATATATATAATTTATACACTGTTTCTCCGTTTTTGTTTAAGTTCACATGGACTTAGAAGTTGAGGTGGTTGTCTTCCAACTGTTTTATTTGCAAGTTTTAAAGGTGCAGGATCTGTCTACGCGGTGCCATCACACCGCAGTCTAGCGCCCCTAACCCTGGGCGTGTGACAAGCGTTTGGTGTATTTCGTAACCAACCAAACCTTCCTGTCGTCACGGCCTCTGCAGCGTTCGAAACTGGTCTGGCTCCAGTCTGGACGCTGGCTCTGGAAGCCCCGGCCAGGATGGTGGCCGATGCCTCTCCCTCTGAGAAGGTGACCGCCTCCGGGGCCGGAGAGCAGCATGCCGGCCAGCTCTGCTCCTCAGCACAAAGCGAGAAGCAGTACGAGTGTCTGTGGCTGCAGGGAGCCCCCCACAGCCAGCACAGCCACCGGCTCAAAGCCGGGAAGATGGCCCACAAAGAAATGATAATAAAGGGAAAGCAAAAAAGTCCCCCAAACCAAAAGAACGAAACCCCAAACTCCCACCCAGAGAACCTGGCCGTCCACAGGGAACCGATGCTGCACATTTAAAACGACCCTTTGGTTTCGTCCTCTCCTTTAGAGCTGCACACCCAAGTGCTCGCATGGCTTAGACTAATCGCTTTAAAACACTCGTCGTAACAATGTGCTTGAGCTTTTTCTGCAGCCTCCATTCCTTTCGACTCTCAGTCTTTCAGAATATTCTGAAGCAATTCTGTTTTAGGGTGGTGGCATGGAATCAGAGTTATCTCTTGCCGGCTGTATTCCCCTCCAACGTTTCTCGAACCACAGATGCATGCTTCAGAATAGCGGCTGCGCCTGCCCAGGGAGCCGGCCCCGCGCCCGGAGCCCGCTCCTGCCCGCGTTGCCGGTCCCTCGGACACGCCCCTTCAGTACAGACTAGTCTCACTCACACATCAGGGCCCATCCTGGCTACACTCACTTGGACGGCATTCTGCGAAGCTTCATATCTTTTCAGTTGACCAGAAAAACGTGCAGAACGTGGCTCACCATCTAAGCTCCCTTTCTTCGGAAACCTGACCGGTGCTGAGCTTGGCTAGACTTCTGAGAAAGGCCACACAGTCTTCCTCTTTCTTGGCCCATCGATGGGCCCTGGCTTTTCCTCCACATCCCTTGAAGTGGATTGGGGTTTAGGGTGATGTGTTCATCTATTTTGAAATGGCATCGGGTGGCGCTGGGAGACCAAGAAGAGGGAGAGGGGCCTCAGAAGGAGATGGAATGGTCCAGGAGTGCCATGTCTGTGTACGTGCCTAGGAAGGCGCGCGTCAGCTTGACTCAGATGGGTGCTGTTGCCAGGGGAGGGGGCTGGACGGCAGCGGGTTGCTGGCTGTGGTGAGCAGACCCTGAGTGAGTTGCTGGGCAGCAGCTTAGTTTCTGTCTCTTTGTTTTTGACTCTTTCACATTCCAGCCGGCCAGTGGTTTCCAGCTTTTCTCACATCATGGCCTACTTAAAATATGAGAATGTCGTACAGCCCTCTAGGCCAGCAAGTGGGTAGCTCCCATGGCTGAGGGCTCGGCAGCAGCCTGGGCCAGGCCAGCTGTCCCGGTGCCCAGGGCTGGCCAGTGTACGGGGGTCAGGAGACCCTGACAGACCTGGTGGCAGAGTAGGTGCCCATCTTAGGAGGTGTTGCTGGCACAGGTGTGATGTGAGGCAGCCCCGGGTTGTCATGAGCTTGATGATAGGGACACTCGGGACTGAGCTCTGGAATACAGGCTGGGGAGTTCTCTTTTGTAGGGGTCTGTGACTGTGAGGACAGCCGGTCTGCGGCCTCCATCGAAAGGCTGAGGTGTCTCATTGCCCATCTCTGGCTCTCGCTCTTGTTCTCACCTCCTCTCAGTCTTGTTGCACCATTTCATGGATCCTCCTCCTTTCTTTAGAAGTTCCCTCCCCTCCCAGAGGCTCTCCTTGCCTTTGGGCCTTTGCTCCTTGACCTGGCTCTTTGGCTCCTTTGCCCTGAAGACTGGTTGGAGCTGACCCACCCCCTCCTCTCCGGTCCTGAGCCCAGGCAGCCTCTGTATTCATTGCTTCTCGTCCTTCCCTTTCTGTCCAGCTACAGCTTTCACATCTTTCTAAGAACTCTTCTTGGGCTCAGTCTCAGCTAGCTCCGCATCTCAGTGGAGCAGATAGTCTTTGAATCCCGCCCTGCAGAGCCCTGGGTGGCTGTGTCTCTTCTCTCTTCTCTGGAGTGGCCCCTTGGGGAGAAGCCCGGCCAGCCCTCTGCACTGAGGACAGGACATCAGAGCCCTGGGCCAGGGAAAGCCAGACCCTCCTGCCGGAGCCCCTGGCCCTCCAGGCTAGCACAGTTCAGGCTGAAGGCAGGTAAGGGTAGGCCCACTGTGAAATGAGGTGGGCTTTCTCTAGATAGAGGGATTGAAGAAGCCACTGAAGCACAGCAAGTGGAGAATCCCCCTGGCTCCCCAGATTCTCTTCACAGTCAGTAGTTGGCCCACCTCCCGGTTGCAGCCCAGTACAGAAAGAGAGACTAGTACTCTGGGAGAGGCAGCCTGTGTGGTGGCTGTGTGGCAGGAGCTAGGCCATCCCTCAAGGAGATAGTGCAGAGGGGGAGGAGAGCCCGGGCTCGGGCGCTCATGTCCCAACTCGAGTGGCCTGAGGCAAGTCCTTTAACCTCTCTCACCTGTCAAAGAGGGTGAGCAGATCCAGTGTCTCTGAGTTGCAGTTGAAAAGGCCATGTGACCCGTGTGGAACTCCTCTGACCCAGGGCCTGGCACCTGTAGATGCCCAGTAGTATGGGGTAGCAGGAACTGGTGTCCGAGCACCCGAGAAAAACAGTGAGCAGCTTGAGAGCTAAGGTTGACATGTCAAGACCTGGATGGTCGCTCTTCACCTCTCGCCTCCTTGCCCACGAGTGCATCGTGAGACCAGCCTGAGACAGGTGCTACACAAAGCCTTAGGTTCACTTTGGTGGCCCCTACACCGTTCCAGGACTTGCCCAGCTTGGGTTCAGAAAGAATGCAGCATGTTCTCAAAGCCAGACCACTTCAGGCATCTTCTCTTGACCAGGATGGCCCAGCAGTGTCCAGACAGAGACACCTCCCACATGGGCACTAAATGAACCCCACCAGGGTACATTATGGAATACATTGGGCCTCGATGTCCCCCAACCTGTGTACTCTATAATCCATTTCAACCAGTGCCACTGTCGGTGGGCTGTAAAATAATAGTGACTGGGGCCCACAGTCATCCAGCCCCCAGACTGAGTACTGTACATGCCTCTTCTCCTGTGCTCCTCACAGCTCCTCTTCCAGGCCCCCTTTACACACGAGAGCACAAGCCCCTAGAGGTTGAGCCCCTCGCCCCAGATCACACGTAACTCTTACAAAGGTGGCCTGGCCAGAAGTTCAGCTGTGCTAAAGCCTGAGGGCCAGCAACCATTCCACCTCCCAGCCTCCGCAAGTCACAGTCAGCGGTCCGTGGCCCTGTGTGGGGTGGGCTCAAGCTTCCCACCCGGGAGCCTTTGGCCCACTGCAGATCTGGTGGGGAGGCAGGGCTGTGGAGACCCCTGGGGCACACTCACACTGCTAAGGTGGGTTACCACGAGACAGCCGGAGCCTCTATTCTGCCTCATGCATCGCCTGTAAAAAACTCAGCAGAGTTCCAGTTCCCAACGAGCCGTGTTGGCTTGTTTCTGAACAAAGCAGAAATAAGTCAGCTCAACCATGAGGTTAGATGGCACTGTCACATTCAGTGCCAAAAAAAAAAAAAAAAAAAATACACCAAGCAGTTCTGAATTACAAACCAAGAACTGGCATATGGAGGCTATTGGCAGAGAGTCAAGGGGCACATGAAAATCTGGGTTTGCAGTCACTTTATTAAACCTTTCTCTTCTTCCGAGCTTGTCTGTCACCTTTCTGAGGTCTCTATCTTTATCTCCAGGCACAGGGATTTGGATGGTTAATTGCCCTTGGTGTTCATGGTAATTACACATGAAATCCCTGTGCACGGGGGTGAAAATATGACCTGTGAAGCCTTTTTTGTTCTGTAATTTTTATTTTAAGTAAATAACCAAGACAGCACTTGATAATGTTACTAATACGCTGCTGTATTAAACTCATGACAAATGTTATTTTCTGCAATTTTGAGTCTCAGTTTATCCAACCGACTCTAATTTTGAGCCTTAACTGCTTTGCCAAACCTTGCTTTCTGCTAGAGCTAGTCTCCCTCCTGTGTTGTAAGCCGAGCTCAGTGCCTCTGGGCTGCCCCCCGCCCCAGCCAGAAGCCAGTGTGTAGGCTCTTGGTGCAAATGTGCTGATTCGGGAGAGCTGTGTCTGGTCTCTCCGTTTAGATGATGAGGTAACCGTGGGGAAGTTCTATGCCACTTTCCTGATACAGGACTACTTTAGGAAATTCAAGAAACGGAAAGAACAAGGACTGGTGGGAAAATACCCCGCGAAGAACACCACAATCGCCCTACAGGTGAATTGTTGTTTTGTTCTCTTCTCTTTTCACTAACGACTTTACAAGCTTATTTGAAATACTAGAGAGCTGACAGTTCATGGTTGAACAGTACCACAAGGATTTTGTTTAAACTGAGATACTGCACACTCCCCAAAAGGTGGACTAGCCATTTCTGGGCCACGAGGTAAGTGCTTCCCTCTCCTTGCTTTCTCTGGTGACTGCTGCAGCCTGTGGGACAGGGCCCCCAGGACAGCCGTGGGGGAGGGGAGCGAGCGCTGCCATGCACCTGTCTCCTCCAGGCTCCTCCCAAGGCAGTGCCCTCCAAGCAGGCACCCACCCTGCCCCAGCCCTGGGCTTGGGCCCTGGCTGCCCAGTGAACAGCTTTCCATCTGAACGCAAGTGCTTTGTTTTGTTTCTGTTTGTTTCTTACCCCACTGCTTGTTGGTTTTGGTCCATTTCAGTAACATCCATCACCTCCTGGTGTGTGTGTGCACGCGTGCGTGCATATGCATTTGTGCGTGTATGTGTGTGTGCGCGCGCGTGTGTGTCTGCCGTGTGTCTGTCTCTGTGTTGTCTCCTGATGGCCGTGAGGCTTGCTGTGCAAATGCTGCTCTCTGGTCCCTACCCCTAAGCCAGCCCGGCCAGCCTCTGGCCCCTAGTTCTAAGCTAGCCCGGCCATCCTCTGGCCCCTACCTCTAAGCCAGCCCGGCCCCTCCCCAGGCTCCTAGCGTGTGGAAGTGACTTTCAGGAACCTCTGGTTCCAACCAGGGTGCGTGAGGATATAGAATCCTAGGTGACCCCAAAGCTCGGATGGGAAGCAGGTGTGCAGGGGAAGGGAGTCCCAGTGAGACCTGCAGAGGGGCCAGGAAGGGGACTTTGTGAATGCTGGTGATGGAGAAAGCGTGGTGAAGAGGGAAAGAGAAAAAGATGCTGAGAACTGGAGAAAGGGAACTCTAGAGGTCGGCAAGCTGTCAGAAACAACCATCCAAATTAATCGAAAGCCCTGTCATCTCTGCTACCCACAGTGCTTGAAGTCCATGGTGAATAGGATACAGAATTTTTCTCCTTTTTAATTGATTTACTCTGAAATAACTTTTATGTCTCTGCTATCACCACATATCTTAAATTGGGCCTCATAGGTATTGTGAAAGGTCACTGTGAAATAGTCCTGCATTTTTTTTTTTTCTGGGGGAAAAAATGCCCAGTATTGATTGTTTTGTGTTCAAAGCGATGGTCACGACCAAAGTGAAGGCTTGTCTGTGATCTCTCCGAGAGAGAATATGGACACGAATGCCGATGCAAGAGTGAATGAAGGAATGTGGGGTGCATACACATACGTTGGGTTAGCAGATGACCTTGTGTGACAGTGACCTGCTGATTCATGATGAAACCTCTGCCCTACCCAGACAGCTGCAGGGGGTGGGGCAGGGTGGGGGGGCATCAGCTGAATCCATCTGTGGACAACTTCTCATCTCTCTTTCTCTGATCACATCTCCTAAAGGTAGCTCAGTGAACCACAGGCTCAGTCAGGTAGTGCATTGCTGTCTCAGGCAGAATTGGTGAGCAAAGCTCTTTCACCCCTGGCCGATCCAGTTTGCAGACATGACAGCCCTTGGATCACAGTTCACCAGTCGTCTGGACAAAGCAAACTGAACAGTGTTTGTAAATTTGAACTGGTCCCTGGCCCACACATTCTTGAGGGCAATGTGGCCAAGCTGGGTGCAAGAGAGGGTGTGACGAAAGTGTTTCTGATGGCTCTTCCTGAAAGTAGCCTTGGGCCTGCAGGACCAGGCTGGCCAGGTTTCAGGGCTGTGGTGCCCTCTGCATGAGGACCTGCTTGCTGTTCTCAGGTTCCAGTTGGTGGGGGTCGGTGGAACTTGATGACTCTTCTGGAGGGGAAACATACTCTTTCATGGGTGGCTGTCCTAATGTACACTAATTAAGTTGGCCCTGTGTTATGAGACCCTTCTGTCTTCTGTGAAAGGCGCGTGATGACCACCTTGATGCAGAGTTACACCTTCTCTGAATCCCCAAGACTTCCCAATTAGATGGCTTCAGCGCTTGCTCTGGTGACTGGATATAATCTTTTGATATTTTAAAACCTGAAAACAACACATAATTGTCACACCTCATGAATGGGTTTCCCTGAGTCTTCAGGTTGAAGGTTTGCGTGATGTTAAAGCGACATTTTAAAGTCACGGGTTAAAAGACTCTGTTACATTGTCTTACAGTAACGCTGAGGTTTTTTGTTGTGTTTTTTCCTCCTAAACATTTTTCATTTTGCTGTTTATAGAAAGAGTTTCATTTCCTTGGCGAAATTCAAATATTTCCAGCTAGGTGGTAATATCGACACATTTCACACGGTGCCATTGGGAGCTGGGGGCACAGCGTAGGAAATGAAGTTGTGTTCATAACCTTGACAGATACATTCTGAACGTGCATTTCATTCTGAAGCAAACACCAAAAGTAGAAAAATTTTGTCTCCTTGAAGGATCATTCTAATTACATTTTTGGCTTCCTCTACTCTGGAAATGGCTTTAAAGGTCATTGGTCACCCTACTTTTAATTGGCTCGAGGAGGCGGTCCTTGGGCATGATGAAATGCTGCATGATGACGTAGCAGGTAGGGAATCGGGGTTGAGGAGCGTGGGACAGCTGCACCAGCTGTCAGTAGGACGAGGACATGGGTCCTCAAGGAAGCACCTGAACGTGGGTGTGGCATAGTGGGGTGAGTTGCTTCTCCCTGTGCCAGGGGTGCCACGTGGCTGACCGACTGCTAATGGCAAGTGGAGTGTGGGCATTACGGTGTGAGCGCAAAAGGGAAGACGTAGGCATGTGCGTGCTTGTGCGGCGTCGAGTGTCGTCTGTCTGAATTGCATCAGAACCGGTGCACGTTCTGGGCCCCGCTCCCCCATGGAATGGTTTTCAAGGACAAACAGATGCACTATGATTTTCAACCCCATGGGCTCCATCTGGTCTCCCTGTGTTCAGACCAACTGCGGTGTCCCCTTCTCCAGGAAGGGGAGTGGCTTGAGGAGCTCCCCGATCCAGGCGTGGGTGGGAGCTCGGCACCCGGTGTCCTCTGGCCTCTGTGGTCTGAATGAGTGTGCAGTCTCCATCTGTCCATCCATTGCCATCATGAAAGCCAGCCTTCTCTCCAGCACCTCTACCGAGGGAATCAGAGAGAAGCAGCGTCAAGCCTTTTTTTTCTCACTCATCCCCTCCATGCCATATTCACCGCAGTTTGACTCCGCATTTGCTCTCCATCCATTGTTGCTGCATCCGAGCGACCTGCACGTTTCCACGAGGAGCAAGTGAACGAAGGAGCAAAGCTCTGCAGCCAGAAAAAGGTGCCCCGTCCCAGCAGCTAGGAACGCCCAGCAGACCTCCCAAGGAGGGTCCTGTGCAAGAGGCAGACAGATTTGTCCAGTGTCTCATGGAAAAGGAAAAAAGACCCCCAAGTGGGGAAAGTTTTGTTCATTTCTTTTTCTTTCAACATCCAAGGATTTCCTTTATGCAAAAGATGCCCTGGTGGAATCTGAGGAGACTCCGTCTCTCCCTCATCTCAGATGTGAGCCTGCCCGTCGTAATAACAGGAGCACTTGAGAGGGATAGTCTTTTTTTTTTTTTTTTTTTTTTTTTAACCTGTTGGGCTTAAGGAAGAGACCAGTGTTTCCAGCTTGTTAAGAGTTCGGCTGTCAGGTTTTATGATGTTAAAGTGTGTACCACAAGCCAACAGAGGGGGACGCAGGAGGGCAAGTGGAAAGGCGGATGGTGTAGAAGAAGCGAATCCGCTTCTGCCCTGCCGTGCCTTGACCTGGCCGTCCGAGGGAGGCTCGGTGCACAGCCAGGAAGATGGGGTGACCAGCAGACATTTCATCTGTGGAGTGTCAGACACCTGTTTTCTAAGTCACCATAGTCTAAAAACTAGCAAGATTGGTTTTTTTTTTCGTTTTTTTGAAAGCATGATTCCACCCAAAGCCATAAAACGGCTATTTTTTTTTTTCCTTTCTTCTTTAGTCTAAGAGGAGAACAGATGCTAACAGATGAGATTTCACTGGCTGATTCGTTTGTTTCAGATGCTTGAACGGATGCTTTAGAGTTTTCTGCCTGAGCTACAGCACCAAGCTCGTTAGTCGGAAGGCGTTGGTGGCTAAGGCCTTGAAAGGGAAAAGTCTCAAGTGGGCTTATTTCTACTGAAACAGCATTTCGGGAGAAATGCAGGAAAAAGCAAACCCAAGGCCCCAGGGAGACCCCTTCCAAGCAAAGCAGTCCTCCAGAAGGTGGAAGCAGGGCCGCGGCTCACCTGCGGAGCCGTGGCCTCCTGTCGCGGACACTGCTCACCGTGGCTCTTTTTCATGAAAGGGAATGTGCAAGGCTTTCCCTTCCAAGCAGAGACTCAGAGAAAGGGCAAGAGTGAGAGAGAGCAAAGGAGGGGCGCAGCCGCCCCGCAGAGAAATGAAATGAACACAACTTCCTGATGCTGGCCAGTAAAAAAAAAAAAAAAAATTAAAGTAATACAAAGATTAAGCAGACCTGCCTAAGGTGGGCAGCAGACTCGGTTCCAAAGCCCTGCACCCCTAGTTTGCCCGGACTCCCAAAGACTGGCAGGCCCCTGGGCGCTGAGCTGACGGAGTTCCTTTTATGTGGCAGTCAGTCCTGACCTCCTGACCACCGGCTCCACTCTGCAGTGCCCCCGTTCAGAACGCAGGGCAGGAAGCTCACACACCCATTTAAACTAACACATACACCCGCATGCCAAAACCAACCCAGGCAGCACCTCAGGTTCCATCTTAACGTGTCCACGGGGAGCACCACCACACCCAAACCTCATCCAACATTGTCCGTCTTGAGTCCGTACTCAAAGCCAGTCCGGGGATGCCTCTTGGAAGCAGTGTGGTCTAGTTTCAAGGACACTGGGAGTCAGGGAACCTGGGTTCTAGTCCCAGCTCCAGCATTTGGTTGCTGCGTGACCTTGGGCAAGACACTTAACCTCTCTGTGCCTCAGTTTCCCCATCTGTAAAATGGGGATAATAATGTCGACCTACCTCACAGGGCTGTTGTGAGGAATAGCTACGTGATTGTAAAGCACTCTGAACGTATAATTGCTTATTATTAAGACTACAACAATAATAATATCATATGCCTGTTTACTACCAAACGTTAAGAAATTTGCTTTTCTTTGATCTCTTTTCTGTTCTGTACTGTAGTGATCCATTGAGAAAGTGAATTCTCTCCTTTTTAAGATATCTGGAAGTGCATAAAGATGTAAACAGAGGTAACTCTACAGACTGGGTTTTCACATCTTTGAGCAGGACAGTTTTGTCCAGGAAATCGCTTCGTGAGGGCCTGCCCTCTGAAACCCTCAGCCAGTGCAAGGCTGCTCGAGGAGTCCGTGCGGCTCTGCTGAGCCCAAAGGAGCCAATTTGAGTTTTAAAGTCAATTTTCAAAAGTAACCTTAGTGCAAAAACTTGATGTTTCTGAAGTGGATAGAGGAAAGAAGGGCCCTCCGCCCCGTCTGCTGCCCTGACCTCTGCAGACGTGGCGGCTGCTGTGTGCGGGGCGTGGAGGACGCGGTGGAGCACGGGGGGAAGCCCTGTTCCTGGCTGTGCTCACCCAACAGCAGGCAGAGCGGGGGCCCGTGTCACAGTAGACGCGGAGATCCTGCAGGCCCCGCCTAGGCAGGACTGACGGGCTCCCTCCCAGCCTTGAGGTCTGTTCCAGGGACGTGTTGTGTGCTGTGACCTTTGCCCTGTGGCCCCAGTGACTCATGATACCAAGTGGTCTGACCTACCTGGACTTGAGTGGACTCCCTGGCTTCACTATGGAAGTGAGCTCAGCCGCCGGTCCTGCTCCCGCATGTGCAGACCGCAGTGAGCCTAGGACCTCAGAGGGGTTTTATGGATTCTCAGAGCTGAGTGCATGGGGCCCGAGACCAGGTTTGACTTCACACATCACCATGGTTGGTGATACGGAGACAGGGTTGAAAGTTAACTGAAAAACTCCGGTGTGGCTGGACCCTTTGTGAGGATGCTGGGTCTGTCCCCACTGGTTGATAGCTATGGTCCCCAGCACCTTGAGTCTCCCCACCCCCTGCCAGCATTCCAGCCCCTCTGCAGACCCTTCTGTGACCCAGCAACTAAAGAACTAATGCCTGGCTTAGCGGGGGCCTGCGGGACCCTGCTCTGGTCTGAAGTCCCATTTCTGCTCTGATTGGGCAGTGCCTGGGATCCACCAGTTGTTAAGAATGTGGTGTGTCATCCCTGGAAAGGAAGCGGGTCAGCCTGTGGGCATGGACGAGGAGCCAGTTCACCGGACAAGCGATCCCTGCTCGTCTCTGACCCACCCTTATGTCAAGTTTATTAAACACTAAAGGCCAGACAGTATGCCCTCACCCCACTCTGTTGCCCCCGCCTCAAAGGGCCAGTGTGACCAGCTTCTAGGTCTGTCTCCATATGCCAAAGCCTCAGCAGAAAGCCCAAGCAATTCACCTGGCTGGCGTTTCCACATGCCTTTCTCCACAGTCCTCCCAAATAGCTAAAAACTGCAAAATGGTGACTTTCTAGGTGGGGCTTAGGGAATGGTTCAAACGCAATGGGAATCTTGCCCCGTGGGGGCCTGGCTGTTTGCTGAGGAACGGCAGGAGGCCAGCTGGGGAGAGCCAGAGATCCCGGGGGCGCCTCTGGCCTCGACTCCGAAGGGAGACAGGCTCCCCGGAAACTTGGCTTGCAGTCAGACTGCAGATACCTCAGTGTGTTCTCCTAAAATCCTGGCAGACGAGAACAGCCTTAAATGTAGCACTGTTGCAGGAGACAACTCAAGTTTATTATCCTAGAATCTTCATTGACTCACTCAGCAAACTTGGTACCCAACACCACAAACCATGGTGCTAAACTCTCAAGCTCCTGGATGGGAGACACGGCCCAGGCCAGCACCCATCACGGGAAGCAGACGTCAGATTAAATAGCCTACACTGTGGTGTGACCCAGTTAAAAATTAAGTCCACAGGATCGTGGGGGACTGGATTCTATACTCTTTCGGAAAAGCAGATATCCCCCCTCTGAGAATAGTAATTATTATTTTCAGAAGTCTTTAAGAAGATAAAATTAGTGAAAAGGAGTGATGACAAGTTATATTATGTAGTAGCAAAAGGTCTTAATTATTGTAGCATGTTATTGAATAATACCCACCGAGTACCCCTCATTAGCCCAAATGTGTCACGATTCAGTTATCCCTGGGAAGGAGCTTGCTGCCACTTGCTTACAGTTCCGAGGTTGGGTGGGTAACTGTGCAAATGGGTTCTGCTTGGCACCCAGTAGACGTAAGAGAGAGGGCTGTTTGGGGTGATGAGAGAGCACGTCGTTCTAAGGCACAGTGAGGGCAATCTGTTAGGACGTGCCAAAGGCTAGCTCAGAGAAGCCCGGAGGGGACATTTCTTCCCAAAGTGGAGATGGGTCAGTGAAGTAACAGGAATCCAGATGGGGTGAAGGTCCGTCGCCTGAGAAAAAGATGGTATTGCCTGTCTAAGGGCAGGTGATCAGCAATTCTCAAACTCTGTGGTCTCAGGGCCCTTTTATGCTCCTAAAAATTAGCAAGGACCTTGTGTATCAACATTTACTGCTTTAGAAATGAAAAGTGAGAAATTTTTAAAACACAATATGCAAGCACAAAGATGCCAGAGTGATGACATCATCACAGGTCACGGAACTTTTGAGGAACCCCCCTGTGCTCTCATGAGAAAGTGAGTATGTGCAAGGCAGAGAACATCCCAGTTTACTATGCAGATTGTAGTGACCTCATGGACTCCTGAAAGTGTCTTGGGGAGCCCCAGGGTCCCTGGAGCACACTTTGAAAACAGCTGCTGTGGGGAAATGATCGCAAACCCCCTAAAGGAAAAGGGTGCTGGAGCCTTTTTATGATCTTCCTGGTTAAAGAGCCTCTTGTGTATACCACTGTCCCTAACTTGAACCCTCTGCCCCTCCCAGGCCCCTCCCCAATCCCAACCCACTCACCTGGACACAGCGCTGCCTGTAGCCCCAGTGTCTAGCTACGTTCAGGCTGAGGGTTATACCCCACATGCCACGATCCACTGACCGTGCTGGTCTGGGGGAATGATGGTCTGAGTTAGTGCAGGATAGATAGTATTTTTCAAGATCTCAGCTCCTCAGAGTCACACAGCTGAGACAGGGATGTGTGCTGAGCATGAGATCAGTTTTCTAAGTTAGTTAAAGGAGGTCAACCTGGATTGAGGGGCACCTATGTTCATGTAGGGAAATGGTCCTGAGTGAGTGTTTGATTGAGACTTGGTCCCAGCACTCTGCCATTGACCCCACTTTGGCTTGTGGTGGTCATGGTGGGGCCAGCATGGTGTCATGGGAACCTAGCTGAGCCTTTGCTATTTGGGGCGGGTCATTTAACCAGATGGGAATAATCTGGCCCCACCTTCCTGGGATGTAGCAGGATAACGTATATGAACCCCAAGGGTAACGTTCGGGGTAACGTTACAGCTGACTTTCCAGTGAGGGTTGGAATCACCGTGGATGACTCATGGAGCGTCATGCTTATGATTCTAACCCTTTATATAACTCCGACGGTTCATAACGGACACAAAGGCCACACCATCACACTTTCCGTGGAGGAAAACAATGCCAAAAGCAGGGGTGTGCCCCTCTGCGATGTGTGTGCGTGCATGTGTGTTTGCGGAGGAGGCGGGGACGGCTTGTAGATAAGCAGGTTTATTCCGTAAGAATTTAATCAGCAGTTCTTTCCTCTAAGGGAGCTGGTCTGAAATCGTCCAGCTGATTGGGCAGGGGCCGAATCCCGCTGAGGGGTTAACCAGAACTGGCCTGAGCAGGGCCGTCCTGGCTGGGTGAGACCTGCCAGGGAGGACAGCAGGCGCTGCTAGGCCAGGGCTCGTGGGCTGGAGTCTGCACGCCTGGCACTCACTGCTGAAGATGAATGGCCTGGCCCGGCCCCGACTGGAGGCGTGCATCTCTCATCTCCACTGTTACAGTGTAGGTCCAGACGGGGATTGGACGTGCTGGCTGGGTTCTGAGAGATGACGGGTGTGTCTGATGGAGCTGGTCTAGGGAGGCAGGCAGCGAAAGGCTTACAAATGCACCCAGGTGGGAGAAACGTACCACTAACAGTGGGCAGGAGGAAGGAAGGTAAATGAATGTTCATTTTTGATGTTAAAATATCATTTTATGCAGTTGCTTCAGAAATATTTAGAGGGGGTTTTTATAGTTTGGATTTTTTTGGTGACTTCATCATTTAGTAGAGTAAATATCTATAAAATTCCAATTAAACGGTGTCTAAAATTTAAAGCAGCAGTCTACAGGCAAAGCGCCATTTCTTTTTTTAAAAAAATATTTATGATAATATCTAGCATTTAAAAATCAACCAGAAACGAGGCTTGATTCTGTTTGATATTTTCTATGATTGGACATCTTAAATCAATAATGTTTATATTTTATAGCAATTCTGTGTTCAAAAACATAATTCTACTGTGATGTTAATGGAATGACTTTATATGGCTTTAATTGTGTTGGTGTAAGTGCTATGACCACATTTCAAATTAAAATAGTATTTTGCTGATAGCGGTAGACGCAGATATGGAATATGAAGGAATTCACAATTTTACTGATTGTAAAGTGTCTATTTCAAGAAAAAAAGTGTTGTTTTTTTTTTAGGACTGTGAAAAAATTATTTTTTTCGAGGATGTAAGGTAGTTTTCTGAATTTGGGGGGATCGGAACTTGTGCCTGTGGCATTTTTGGAGCAGTCTCAGCTACCTTTTAGCTCGATATGTGTGCTAGAAAATTTCACCATCATGTTTTGTGATATGTAATAAATTCAGGGTGCTGTGTTTAAGCTTCGTTTCCATTCAAGTTTCAGACACCCACCCCCTGTGCACCCCCTCCCACCTGTCCTTCCCCAGATCCCACACGGAAGAGCGAAGTCAGTCCCTGACTCGTAGAAGGTGTGTTTCTTCCTGCGTGGAGCAAGCAAAATGTAATCGTGACTTCTAAGCCTCTGCTTCCCTGTGTGGGAAGAGCGATGCTTTCTCCCCTCCTTCGATGTCTCTTTAATAAACATGTTGTCATTATTTGTCTTTGGAAATGGCCCCTGGGGCCACCTCTCAATTCTCTCCATAATTTATGTCGCCAACAAACGCTCTGTCCTGTGTCTGTTCGCTGCACTCCGACTCTGGTGTATCATTGACGACGTGCTGGAGACAGTTTCTGTTTTTATTATGCAATTATGTTCTATGTGTATTTCAGTGAAATGTCAACCCGTCAACAGAGGATGATGTTAAAAATTATCCAAATAAATAGTTTTCTATTTCTTTTAATCAGACCTAGTTCAATCAGTTGTATGGCAGTGAACAGGATATGTGTTATATTTAAACTCAGTGTTCCTGGCCCGTGCTGCCTTGTAATGTGCATTAATATACATCATTTAACAGGGGGTGTTGACTCAGTGTGTTGTCACCTATGTTTATTTTGTGGGGACAGCAGCAGGTGTCTCTCATTTGGGAGCCTCAGATCTGCAGCAGCCCTTTCTCCCCAGTGATCCAGAATCAGCCTTAAACCCTGGATAACTTATCTTCCCTTGATAATTGTGCCCTGGAAAATGCTGAATGAATGAACCGTAGGCTGTTTAATACTACTGGGCTCGGCCTTTCTGCGCGTGCCTGCAGCTCTGCGGTGTGTGCGCTTTCACCACTTGACATGAGACTCGCCTTCTTGATGTTTCCATGGGAATGGCAAGTGGGTCCCCCTCCAAGCTAGATGATTCCCTGGGCTCAGACATGCTGGACCTGGGGATCCTGAGAGAGGGAAAGTGTGTGTGTGTGTGTGTGTGTGTGTGTTCACGTGCATGTGTGTACATGTGTGCATGCATGTGTGCGTGTGCATCTTGTACCTGTGACCAGAGGGACAGGAGAGGGAGTGGCAGCCTCACTGACACACCATGAACTGTTCTGGGTTTGGCTCTGGGACATGTGTGTCTTTCCCCTACAAGACCACAGCGTGCCTAGCTAGGAACCCGAAAGCTTTGGCTCTGGGTGGCTCTCACCCCCACAGTCCATGAAACGGAGAGACCTGCCGAGCCTCTGTTCAAAGCCTGGTTGAAAGCAGACCCAGCTGGGTGCCGCCTTTCACAGGCTCATCTCGTAGGCCGGGTGCCGCCTTTCCCAGGCTCATCTCGTAGGCCGGGTGCTATTATGGAGGAGGCCATTTTCGACAGAGCCTGTTGGGAAGTGTTCAACTTTACATTCTAAATTAACGCCACCACCATTGGCGTCTACACAGACCAGTCTGAGCATTCCCACACCAGAGGGCCCAGCCCTGCTGGCTCCGCCCACCGTCCCCTCCCCTGCCTTGGCCACTGCTGGGCGTGTCTCCGGTATGATCATCACACTTTGTCTATGTTCTGTGCCCACCCGCTGCTGGGGGTTGTGGAGAAAGGACAGGAAGTGATCTCCTCTCCTGACAACCCACACTAGGCCCCATCCTTCTCCGCAGACGCCCTGACATCGGCGTGTTCGCTGCAAGTGGCGAGCAGCACAGCCGGCCTCTGGTGGCTGCTGAGTCTGCAGGCTGGCTGGCAGCAAATGAGGGGTGTCACCCAGGTACACGCAGGTGGCCTTAGACCTGGGGCAGGGAGGAAATGCCTCTTTCAGATGTAACTCTTTTTGTGGAAAAGGATACATTAGCTTTACTGTCCCTATGAGTCTTTGAGTTGGCATGCTATTTTTCTGCAAACTGATGGTCAAAACATAATTTTCTCAGAGGCAGTGTCTGTACCTTTCGCATATATGGTCTCTAAGCATCCCAAATGTTTCCCTAGGGAAGTTGGGAATGATGGAAAGGCTTCTCCCAGGCCCTGTCCCAAAGCCACCCGGCACCCATTATGAGGAAGGCCAGCTGTGAGGGCGTCGGGGAGGGCAGAGTGTCTGTGAGGGGCCTGGGTGTCAGCTGGTGGGCCGTGCCAACGTGTTGTGGTGTTCGAGAGGATGACTCGACTGTTGGCAAGTTCTCAGCCTGAGCACGGGCTGCAGGCCAGGGCCCCACAGATGGCCACCGAGGCTGGCACTGCACAGCAGCCCGGGTCTGTGTGCGTGTGGGTCCATTCTGTCACGGTCCTGAGTGCTGTGGTTGCAGTGTGTGACTCCCTTGTTCCCAGGCCTTTGTAGCAGAACCAGGGGCCCCGATGGCTGCTTGGTCTGCTTGCCCTCTGGCACTTGTACCTAGGCGTCCTCATCCTGGGACAGCCAGTGAGTCCTTGCCACCCTCCCTGTAGAACAGCCAGGCTGTGCTCCCTGCCCTGCTGGGGCTGGGCGACGGCACTCCGCAGGACACCCTTCTGCTGACTGTCATTTAGACATGGGCATGGGCTCTTGGCCGTGACAGACCAAGTACTAGCGACCAGGCACTGTTCCCTGCAAGTGGGCACATTTGGAAAGGAATTTCCTAAGTTGGGCCTCCAGCATCCCAGGCTAGGACCACCTTGAACCCCTGACCACATCCGAAAAGCAGAGGCTGCAGGGACTCCTTCTGTGATATTCCAACAGTGTTCCGTTTCCCGGGCTGTCCTTGGGAGAGACCTTCCCCTCTCAGCTGAATCAGGCAGGAGCAAAGCCAGGACCCAGGCCCGGCCCAGGGCGCCCATGCTGTCTAATCTGTTCTGCCATTTCCATTGATCTAGGCGGGGTTAAGGACACTGCACGACATCGGGCCAGAGATCCGGCGGGCTATCTCATGCGATCTGCAGGATGATGAGCCTGAGGAAGCCAAAGGAGAAGAAGAAGATGTATTCAAAGTAATTATTCCACGCACAGCTACACACTGGCCGCTTGGAAATAGTGGGGCAGGGCTCCCGTTTGGGCAGTTAATGAGCCACAAAAGAGCCTGGAAAATGCAAGCCAGCCCCAGAGCGCAGGGGGCTCTCAGACCAAGCCCTCCCCCTAGCAGACCCTCCCCATCCATGCACCTGCCCTCCCCGAACGTGTTCCTCTGCCCCACACTGGCAGCTTCCGGGGAGCTTGGCCACAGCTGTTGGCGATATGGACGAGCATCCCGGGTGCTTCTGGCAGCTGCCCGCCTGCGCTGCTCCCTTCTTCCCCGGCCCCGGGGCTGTGCCTCCCACCCAACCTCAACCACTGGGGCTGCCCAGCAGCCTTCTGGGTATAAGTCCTCTCAACGTGGAGCAACTGGAAGAGCATACTCAAGTGACAGCCAAGAGCTTGCTCCCCGGCTCAGGAATCGGTAACCTTCCTCATTTCAGGGGGACCAGCTGCCACGCAGACACATTCACCCTGACCACTGAGGCCCTCAGATCATTTTCCAGGGGTCCTCTGGAGCTTACCTAGAATTTGTTTTTCATGTAGAAAAAAAATGACCTGACATAGCTAGCCTGCATCAAATACTTGTTAAATTACCTGGTGTTGTCTCCCATTATTTTGCAGAGAAATGGTGCCCTGCTTGGAAACCATGTCAATCATGTTAATAGTGATAGGAGAGATTCCCTTCAGCAGACCAATACCACCCACCGTCCCCTGCATGTCCAAAGGCCTTCAGTTCCACCTGCAAGTGATACTGAGAAACCGCTGTTTCCTCCAGCAGGAAATTCGGTGTGTCATAACCATCATAACCATAATTCCATAGGAAAGCAAGTTCCCAGCTCAACCAATGCCAATCTCAATAATGCCAATATGTCCAAAGCTGCCCCTGGAAAGCGGCCCAGCATTGGGAACCTTGAGCATGTGTCTGAAAATGGGCATCATTCCTCCCACAAGCATGACCATGAGCCTCAAAGAAGGTCCAGTATTAAAAGGTAACCTTTAACATTTGTTGGCACTTGGTAGTGTTGTGTCTGCCCCTCACCCCCATGCTCGGGCACCTGCAGGAGATTCCCAGTAGACCTTTGCGATTGAACCTGTGAGTGCCACGAGGTCATGGCCTTTCTGTGATGACCCTGAAGGACAAAGGGCCATCGGCCTTCCTGTGTCCTGCTGAATGAGATACTCCTCCAAAGGGCAGCAGGTGCAAACGCGACCCTCCCCACCTGTGCCAACAGACTCTGGGACGGGGGCTGGCAAACCTTTTCTGTGAAGGGCTAGATGGTAGACGCGTTAGGCTCTGAGCACCATCCAGTCCATTGCAGCGCAGACAGTATGTGCAGCGCACGGGGACGGTTGTGTCGCAACAAAACTTGATTTTTTTGGACACTGAAATGTGAGCTTCATATAGTCACAAGTGAAGCAATATCTTCCTTCCTTTGATGTTTTTCAATCCTTTAAAAATGTAAAAACCACGCCTAGCTCGTGGGCCACACAGAGACAGGTGGCAGGCCGTGTTTGTCCTGCGACCCGTGGTTTGCCAGCCCCGCTCTAGGTAGGAGGCTGGTAACTGCATTTTAAGTTTTGTTGGAAATATTTAACTTTTATCTTCTCCCTCCCTCCCTTGTTATGCCTTTCCTGGATAGAACCCGCTATTATGAAACTTACATTAGGTACGTGCTCACTGCCTGTGTCAATGTGTTAAATACTGTGTGTTATAAGTGTGACCAGTCGGCCTCTCTGAATGCTGAGAGATGAGAAGTTCCTCTGAGCCAACTACAGTATTATAGCTCAGGGCCGTGGACTCAGGAGTGGGAGGTAGTGGATTCTTTCTGCATAGACGGAGACCACCCAAGGGCTGATATTCACGTGCCGTGTGCCCGTGGATTAGACCCTGCAGACCTCGGGACAGCACAGGGAGAGCCTGCTGTGCACCAGTGTCCGGGCCTGTGACACTGGACAACGGCTGCTGCCTGCTGGGGTCAGGCCTCTCGTGGGGCTTTGGGGAGAGCATGGCCGCAGTCTCCTGGAGACCAGGGCCAGGCCCCCTCCTTTGCCTCCCATGCGGCCCTCAGCGTGTTCCACGCTTGCTGAACCGGGGGAATGGTGGGCAGGATGGTGGTTTTGTTGGTGGTGGGTCTGCTGGTTTAATTCTATCGAGTGAAGTCTGGCGCCGCAGGGCAGGGAGAGAGTACAGAACCTGGAGGGAGTGCAGTCCTCTCTGGAGAGAAGCGATGTCACAGCGCTTGGCTGGTTCTCCTGAGGACTCGGGCCAGACAGCCAGGCTTCAGGGAGGCACTCCGACAGTCCTGGGGCGGGGCAGTCTGGGAAACCTGGCAGAGAGCACGCATGAGCGTCTCTGGGACGCTGTTTCCAGACCTCCCGTCACCCTGCCTGGGTTGGACGCAGTGGGAAGGTGGTGGTAAGGGAGTCTCTTTGTTCCTGGCCCAGGTAGGAAGGAGCGGGGATCAGAGCAGATGGCCTGGGAGCCCAGAGTCTTTTCCTGGGCCTGCTGATCCCTGCAGGTCTCTAGGTCCGTTTTCTTGCTCTGTTTCCTAAATCGAATCTTCTACTGTGGCCCCAAGGCTCCTGGGCATAGTGGTCTGGCCCCAGCATCCAGCAAGGTACTGAGAGAGAAACCCCTCTTTGTGCGTGTGCACACACACACACTCACACATGCATACTCACACACACACTCACATGCACACACATACACATGCACATGCACACATGCATGCACACTCATCTCACACACATGCACACACACACATACACACACACAAACTCACATGCACACACGCATACACTCACATGCACTCACACACGCATACACATGCATGCACACACACTCATTCTCACACGCATACACTCACACACATGCACACACACACTCTCACACTCATTCTCACACACGCACACACACATGCACACACAACACTCTCGCACTCACATGCACACACACACATGCACTCACACACACTCATTCTCACATGCACACACATGCACGCACTCACACACATGCAACACTCACACGCACACTCACATGCACTCACACACACTCGCACACACGTGCACACTCTCACATACACACACACACACACACACGCACACACTCTCACACACTGTTGTCAGGTGCACGTGGGGCAGGATGCTGGCCGTGTGCGGAGGCATGGCTGCAGGAAGTGTCTGCTGCCCGCCCAGGTGCTGACGTCCTCTCCCCCAACTGTAGGTCTGACTCGGGAGATGAGCATTTCCCAACTATTTGCCGGGAAGACCCGGAGGTGCACGGCTACTTCAGGGATGCCCGCTGCTTGGGGGAGCCGGAGTACTTCAGTGGCGAGGAGGACTGTGAGGACAGCAGCTCGCCGGCCTCCAGCAGGTGAGGCGCTCTGGGCTCGGCTGTCATCGGAGGCCTGGCTGTGGCCTGTCGCTTGTGCTCTGCCTGTTCCTGAAGCCACGGGCCAGCTGCACTTCGCTCGGGACTGCCCTGGAAAGTAAACCGGGAACACACCCTCCAGGCCAGAGGGAAAGTCCGAGCAGAAGCGAGAGGCCAGAGAGAGGCAGAGTGGAGACTGTTCTTCCGACTGTCGACTCATTTCCACCTGGCCTGTGAGGCCTTCCAGTGAAGGTCCAGAAATGAGAGCCAGGCCTGCCTCATGGAGGGTTCACTTGTGTCCATCAGTCCCTTGTCCTCTGAGAGGTCTGTCTTCAGTTCCTTAGTGCTGAGCTGGGGCTCTGTCTGTGAGCAGCTCTCAGCCCACAGCGTGGGTGGGGCCTCAGTGAACCTGTTCCCCACTCTCATCAAGGGGTCCCTCAGCAGAGTGCCTCTCCAGGCTTCTGTCCTCAGGAAAGAATGTTTGAGGTTAAAGGGGACACTTTGCTATAGGACACATGGTGGGCAGCACGGGGACGAAGGGCACCTGCCATCCTCTTCTTGGTAAATCGCCTCTCACCATGACCAGCGGCCCATTGACGTGGACACGGTGCTGCTGGGAGGTCTCTTCTGGTGTCCGAGCTCTTAGTGACTGCTAGCCTCGTAGTCCAGGCCAGCACAGCGGACCTCATCCCCCTGCCCTCCACCGTTCCTCCCGCCAGCGCCCCTCGGCGCCTGCCTTCCAGAACCACTGGTTCTGACCAGGTGGCTCCTGGCTATCCTTCGGCACCACTGCACATACCACGTCCACGCTTGGACACCCTTTCCCAGCTCTACTGGCCTGATTCCACCCTCTCTTTAAGGACCTGCCCTAGGGCTTTGCTTCTCCTTCCCTGGTTGACATTGAAATGCCCACCCCCCAAAACTTACAGAACCCACCCTGGGCCCCTCTCTTCTGGTGCTGACCTGTCCCATCTGCATTGGACACCTCCGTGCATGTGGTATTTGCTAAGCCCTGGAGGGCAGGGGCCGTGCTTCATGCATCTTCGAGTCCCTGGTTCCCAGCCCAGCACATGCTGAGGGCAGGCATGCAAGGGTGGCCCTCCAGGAGGACGTGAGCGGGTGGTGGTCACGCCTGCAGGACATCTACAATCCATATCTGAGCTGCTCGACCTGGGGGAGCCACCCCCACCCCCTTCATCACAGGCCTGGCCTGGGGGAACCACCCCTTCATCACAGGCCTGCGTCCTGAGCCTTCCTGTAGCAGCCCTTGCCATGCACTAGGATCTCCCGTGAAGCCGAGGGCTCCCTTGTTCTCAGCTTGTCCTACTGTGCCCCAGGAGGTGGGGAGAGGGCTGCAGAGGTGGGAGTGTCTGAGCCCATGGAAAGGACTTGTTACCTAGGAGCTCACCTGCCTCTTATTCTCTCTTGTGGCCTTTGGACCTCCAGGCTGAACTACAGCTACTACAGCCGAGACCCCGGCAGCAGCTTGGACTTCCGGCGGCCCCGAGGCTACCGTCACCCCCAAGGCTTCTTAGAGGACGATGACTCGCCCATTTGCTACAATTCCCAGAGATCTCCCAGGAGACGCCTACTACCTCCCACCCCAACATGTGAGGCCAGATTTTTTGTTTGGGGTGAAAAACCTCCCAGAGAACAGCGTGCCTCTGCCCCAGCCGGGATGGGGGAAGGGAGAGATGGAGGTGGTGCTGCCCTGTCCTCAGGCCCAGCCCCAGGTGGAGATGTGATCAGCTTCCCGTTCTTTCTCATCTGAACCCCCCCCCCCCCCCGCCCCGCGTTAGTGCTCAGACCGCCTCGGCGCTGTGCTGGGCTCTGGGACAGTGCGGCCATGAGGTTGCCCAGCATGGAGAATCTGACGGGGCTGTCTGTGCACATTTCCATTGCCTTGGAGCCTGGGGGCCACCCTGAGAGACGGGCAAGGCATGCCCCATTGCTGCTGTTAGGCCCACTCCGGGGATGGGTGACTGCCCTCAGGGAGAAGGGAGCGGTCTGAGTGTGGAGTCTGTTTGCCAAGGCGCAGCCTCTGAGAGCCTGTCTGTCCTCAGGCCACACCAGCGTGTCTCCTTCCCTCCCTCTCCGACCTCCTCCTCCTCATCTTTGCTCTGGTCTGCCCATGCCCTCTGCTCACAGGGCAGGCTTGGCCTTAGCAGGGGGCTCTAGGGTAGGCGCTCCGACCTGGGGCCCTGGAATCCCATCCTGCTGGGCAGGGGCAGAGGCTGGCGGTGCCTCACCTGGTTTTCCTGTGCAGGTGGCACCACTGGTGCTGCCCGGAGATCGGGGTTCCCCCAGAGAGAGCGATGTGGCCGCGGCCCTGCCAGCTCCTGGCTGGGCAGCTGGGCATGTGGGCATTTGGATGATGGTTAAGGAATACCCACTTGTGGTGTTTCTAAGGGATGAAGCACATTTGTGAGCAGGACTCTAATCAGTTCCCCCAAAAGAGCCAAGATACATCAGCTCCCCAGTCTGCCGACTGCATGTGCAATAATGATTGTGGCTGGGCGGGGCCTGGGGCCCTCTCTCTCTCCAGCTGTCACACCCCTGCTGGGGACAGCAGTCAGACCCATTTCCATGGTTAATATTTAATTTTGCAGCCCTAAACCCACAGCGCATTTCTGGTCTCCATAAATACTGGATGATGCCCACACAGGTGGGGCTGGGTGGAGGCCCACGCAGGCGCGTCCACTGCCCTCCTCGGGCCTCCTGTTGGCGGCTGCATTAATGCCCACGGTGCCCAGGGGCCGCCTCCCGGAAGTGAGGACCTGAGGGGACAAGAGCAGCTGCCCTCTTTATTTGTAAGGCAAATAAACGAATGTTTGATTTGCTTTGCCGCCTATAGGCTCAGACCTTGGGCAGGGAGAGCGTGGAACTCCGCAGCACACGCTCTCAGCTCCAGGAGGAGGATTTCCTCCAGCAGAGATGCTTGTGACTGAAGGAGATGAAGGGTGTCTGCGGACCCGCTGTCAGAACTGAAAGGCACTGAGAGAGAGCGGGGCGTGGTTTTCCCTCCCTGGCTCTGAGCCTGGGAGTGTCCTGGAGGCCAAGGGAGGCCCGTCCTCCTTAGAACACTGAAATCCGGCCCCTGTGTGGTGCAGAGAGGGTAGGCTCTCTGGTGAGGACAGCAGCATGGGCTCAACTCCGGGAGGCCCCAGCATGCCCCACAGTGCGCACCGGGCCTGCGACACAGGGGTGCTGTCTGTCTGGTTCCTCCCTGTCGGGCCGGGTCTTCATGCACTGTTAGAGCAGGCCTCACGGGACGGACCGTTCCCGCAGCTTCGTGGGCAGGCCCATGGTGCCTGGCCTGGCGTCGCAGTTCCGATACAGGGATTGGGGCCTGTGGCGTTTCAGCATGCCCTGGGAGCTTAGAAAGCAGAGGTCCAGAAAGAAGCTGTTGAGGCGACTCGGCCATTCACTGTCTTGCAAACTACCAGTAGGGCTCCTGAAATGCCTCTTCCTTCCTGTGGAGGTGTTTCCAGCGGGAGGCCTCTGGCCTGTGCTGGGGGACCCCCAGACCAGATGGCCCTCCCATGCCCGGTGCCCTGGGAAGCCACAAGCTCTGGATCTCTTGTCATTGATCAGCCTCTATGCAGAGTGGCTGTTAACAAGTTCTTTAAAGTTGGAGGTGCTCCTTTTTGTTCTGTCTTCAGTGCCAGAGAGCTGGGTCTTTCCCAACAGAATTTTTCTCATTACTTGGTTGAGCTGACAGGGCACGTAGCAAGTCACTCCCTTTAAGGCAGAGGTTTAAACACAGGAGCACCTGCGAGCTACCTCGGGCCCTGGAGACTCTTAGGTTGTCTGGAAGGTGAGAACGGGGCGGTCAGCAAGTGCCTGGGAGATTCTAGAATGAGGTGGTGGTCTTGCCTGAAATGCTGTTCCCCACAACCTGTAGGGCAGCGGCTGCGACCCGAACAGCTGCCCTCTGGCCGCCTTCAGCTCCTGCCCTGAGAACAGGCGTTTACGGGAAATCTACTTGCACTTTTTACAAACACCCCTGTTGGGCTTCTTCCTCATCCTCCCTCCAAAGATCTGCGAGCGGCTGCCTGGTGCTTTTTCTTGGGCACGTCGCTGGCTGTTCCTGGGCCCCCTGCTGAACGTTCGGAGCCCCGGGTCCCACCCGAGAACTCAGTTCACGAGTGCTTGTGTGCTTTGCCTTCTCAGCCCACCGGAGGTCCTCCTTCAACTTCGAGTGCCTGGGCCGGCAGAGCAGCCAGGAGGAGGCCCCACCGTCCCCCACCTTCCCCCGCCGCACCGCCCTGCCCCTGCACCTGATGCAGCAACAGGTGAGCTGCCGCCCTGGGGGACCCACCCTCAGGACACCCCTTCCCGTTGGCTGCCAGCACCGGGGGCAGCAGGAGAGGACCTTCACACACGCTGGGGTTGAGTTGTGTAACAACCCTGCAAACAGATACTATCACAAACCCCATTGAATGGATGAGCAACATCAGAGAGGGTAGGTGAGGGCCCGAGCTCACACAGGAGGTGAGTGGCCAGGTTGGCACTGCCACCTGGGAAAGCTGGGCTCTCAGCCTAGGTGCAGTCTTCTCCCCGAAGTCCCTCCTCAGCATTGAAGACACGGCCTGGTACAATTCATGACGCAGGGAGTGGTGGCCAGTAGATTGACCCGAACCGTCAGCAGTGCCCTTCGTTTGCTCTGAGGGGTTGTTCCTTCCTTTGCAGAGTCCTCTGTGGGCAGGGCCCTGTTTCACGGGGGTGGGCGCCCCCGACCCTGCCTGCAAGGGGAGTGTGGTCCAGGGAGAAGGACCTGTCCACAGTGAGGGACAGGGCTTTGCCTCAAGGCCACGGACGACTGCTTTCTGAAAAGAGCACTTCAGAGCTGCTGTCCACCTGTGTGTGCTGGGGAGGGGCATCGGGGAGGGGCATCAGGGAGGGGCCATTGAGGGGGCGTCGGGGAGGGGCTTCAGGGGGCACTGCTGCCTCCGGTGGGGCCCACAGGCTGCAAGTCTGCAGAGCCCGCTCTCCAGGCAGGTTTCTTATCCTGAGCGTCCGGAGCACAGGAGCAGTAGCTGCCATTACAGATTTTCTGTTTTTTTGTTTGTTTTTTTTATTGTTGAAAGTATTGCAGATGTCCCCCTTTTTTCCCCATTGACCCCCTCCTCCATTTCAGATTTTCTATGGGCGTCTTTTTGCCAGCTTTTTAATCTGCATTCAGTTTTTATGCTCCTTTGATTTGTGTCCTGCCCTGGGAAGGCCCAGGCCACCAAACGCCAGGACAGCACAGACACGAACGTCTCCTTGGGCATGTGTGTGAAAATGCCTTCCCTGTGCCGCCCGCCCCGCCCCGGCCCGCCCGGTGCTGTCTGCACACCTCCCGGGGGTAGGCATCTGCTTTGGCCACAGGTCTGGCTCTCGGGGCCCCTGTGCAGAGCTGGCATGCCGAGGTGGCTCTGCCGTGGAGCCTCTGGAGGGGGGAAGCCAGGCCTGTGCCCAGGGCCAGGACAGGCAGGGTCGGCCGTGTGCTGCGCTGCACTAGAGTAGCGAGCAGCCGTGTTTCCCTGTGAGCTGAGCACCATCAGTGTGCCCCGAAGGTCCTTCGTGTTTAACCCAGAGTGAGCTGTGTGGCAGGTTCACACACCCCAGCCTGTATGTCTTCCCTGACGCTTCGTCGTTCTGAGGCGAGTCCGTGAACGAGCGACGGATTCCCCTTGGGAGCAGGAAATGCCTTACGGGTTTGGGGGAAAGAAAATACCGTCTGCTGGAAAGCCAGGTTTTACTGCGATTCCTTGACCGTGCTCGGGGCGCTCACAGGCCTGTCCGGGGCTGCCCTGCGGAGGCCTGGACCCCTGAGAACCTCTGGTCCCCCCACTTTTCCTTTCTCCTCAGATCATGGCCGTTGCAGGCCTAGATTCCAGTAAAGCCCAGAAGTACTCGCCGAGCCACTCAACCCGGTCCTGGGCCACCCCTCCAGCGACGCCCCCGTACCGGGACTGGATGCCCTGCTACACGCCCCTGATCCAGGTGGAGCAGCCAGAGGCCCCGGACCAGGTCAACGGCAGCCTGCCGTCCCTGCATCGCAGCTCCTGGTACACGGACGAGCCTGGCATCTCCTATCGGACTTTCACACCAGCCAGCCTGACTGTCCCCAGCAGCTTCCACAACAAAAACAGTGACAAGCAGAGGAGCGCAGACAGCTTGGTGGAGGCAGTGAGTATGGCTCCCCCGTGCGCCCAGGAAGGGCGGGCACAGCAGGGGTGGCGTCTGAGAGCCACCCAGATCCGGGCACAGCCCACTTCGAAGCAAGGATGGTACCCAAAGCATGAGTAAGACCCCTGCCGCTGCTGGTCTCCTGGGCGGCTGTACGTGGGGCCACGAGTGCTGTTCCTGTAGCTACTAGCAGTTTATAGTAGGAGAGTCTTCCCCAGTGGGATTCATTCTTGCTGGGCTATGTATCATGTTTGAGCTTCATGCTCTTTCAAAGCCAAAGCATAGCCATGTCCACTGACATGCAGTGACCACGTATGAGCTCTAGCGAACATGACTGGCTGGGTCATGAAGTTAGTGCTTGAGGTGGCTTTTCTGTCCTTGCTCCCCTCAAAGCCCCGTGATGCATGCATTGACCCTCTTTTCTGTGCAGGTCCTGATATCCGAAGGCTTAGGACGGTACGCAAGGGACCCAAAATTTGTGTCAGCGACGAAACATGAAATCGCCGATGCCTGTGACCTAACCATCGACGAGATGGAGAGTGCAGCCAGCACCCTGCTTAATGGGACCGTGCACCCCCGGGCCAATGGGGACGTGGGCCCCGGCTCAAGCCAACAGGACTACGAGCTCCAGGACTTCGGGCCAGGCTACAGCGATGAAGAGCCGGACCCCGGGAGGGAGGAGGAGGACCTGGCAGATGAAATGATATGTATCACCACCCTGTAGCCCCCAGGGAGGGGCAGACTGGCTCTGCCCTCAGGTGGGGCGCCGGAAGGCCAGGGAAAAAGTGCCTCGTAGTTAGGAAAGTGTAGGCACTAGCGTGAAGTCCATGTTCAATTAGACGTTTGTACAAGTGATATCATGCCTCGAGGAAGCCATACACCTGGTAGGGAACAGCTGTGCTCACGTGCTGAGCCCCAGCTGCAGAAAGAGCAGGTCCAGCCGCGCACGGAGGACGGGCGCCGGACGAGCCCACGCAGGGCGCTCGGCCATGCCCACCCGCCCACAGGCACGGTGGCGAAGGTTAAAGGTGATGACTGTCACCATACCTGTGTCATTACCTCAGCCGTCAGTCTAGCATATCAGACACTCACTGGGCCCAGCATATCCATTTTTAAACCCTTCCCTCCCAAATACACTGCTTCCTGGTTCCTGCTCTGAAATACAGTAAGTCAGGGCCTACCTACCAGCTGTCATCCTGAGAGGGAAGCAAGGTTTTCTGTTCTGTGACACCAGTTTACACGAGAGCGCATCACTCGGATGGTCGCTTTCTGACTGTCAGGCTAAGGGCACTGTAAACTGGAGTAATAATGCACTCGCAACCAGGTCAACTTAGGTACGCTAGTTTGTTTAAAAATTATAGACTTACTGTACATGACTTGTAATATACGATAATTTGTATTTGTAAAGAGATGGTCTATATTTTGTAATTATTGTACCGTATTTGAACTGCAGCAATATCCATGGGTCCTAACAATTATAGTTCCCCACTGAAATCGAGATACTATTGGTCTTTTTACTCGGACTAAACAGAAATCGAAGAAATAGAGCCAATTCTCATTTATTCTGTGAAAATCTTTTGAGGGTAAAATTTTAAGTTCAAAAGAACTTGACACTACAGAGATTTTTCTAAAATATTTTGGGTCACTGTAAATGTCTCTTTACGCAAGGGGTATACCGCTGACCGCGGTCTCTTCCCTGGGCAAGAGCTCTGTGATTTGACAGCGCCCCCTCTGCTCCGGCGTGGGTTGCAGCTGCCTTCTGTTTGACTTTAACCCCCTCTCCCGTGAGTTCATGGCAGGACCAGGTCGAGCTGCTTACTCTGACCCCGTGGCATTCATGGTGGTGGGTCATCTCACCTGCCCCCCAGGACATGTTTGCAGGTGACTGAAGCCCCTCTGCTCTCGTCCCCCTGGCAACGGTGATGCTGCTTGTCTTAAGAAATAAGTAGGGCTTGCTGGGGGAGAGGACGGAGGGAGCGAAGGGATGCGACCCTCTGCAGAATTAGAAGGTCCGGGTCTGGACGAATCGTATTGTTGCCTTTTCACAAAACATTGCTGTACTGTGTGTTCTCTCTGAGGGCTTTTATATGCAACTGAATGAGGGCTGACGTTTTCACTAGAATGCACTCCCACTCGGATCGTACTTCCTGAGGAAAACCCACTGTGGGACCATTAGACCCACCAAGGCCTCCTTTTCTGTTCACAGAATTACGCCGACTTGGTCAAGTTACCTAGGCAGGGCTCCCTGCATTCAAGAGAACAGGTAGCAATTTTGGGTTCAAAATTTTAAACTATGACATAGACCACCTGTTAATATGGTTTTTTTGTTTTGATTTTTTTTTTTTTTTTTTGTAAATAACAATTTGTTATGAAGACCTTACAAACCTCTTCTTAAGACATTCTTACTCCAGATCCAGGCAAAAACTCAAGGTTTGTCAATGACTCTTTCCTGACGTAAATTCTTTTTTATTAAAATGTAAAATGTTCTTCAGAATAAAATTGTGTAATAATTTTATTGTATTTGGGAGCTCTCCGTGCCCAGAGCTGGTGTTTGCCAGTGAGAGCTTTGGAAGGGGCGGGGGCACTCTGAGGACAGTTCTGTCGTGGTGTAGATTTTTTTCTTACTCTCGTCACTCCTTCGATGCCCACGGTAACCTAATACCAGCTGCAGAGAGCACCGTTCCTCCTTAAGGGCTAAACCACTGTTACCATCACCTCGGACTCGGTTTCTCTTCTCGGTATTGGTCTTACTGTGTGGGTTAACATCGCCAGTCCAACGCTGCCTGCCAGGACCCACTTTTCTGGTATAGGCAATGATGTTTTCCAGTCAGTACTTAAAAACTGGTATTTTTATAGGCTGCACCATTCCTGATCTGTCTGCTTTAAGCCTGGTTCAACCTCTCATCTGACATTAAATTTTTCTTTGTAAGAAAAATTTGAAGTTGTAGAGCATGGTTTTTTCCTTTGTTTTAGGAACGTTCTATGATTAAATATTTTTCCTTGTGGTTCCCCTTCCACCCCTCTAAAAAAGGTTGCTTTGTGGTGTCCTCAGGAATAGCACATTTCATTTCTGTGTGTTTTTCGTGAGGTCACAAAATGAAAAGGGGAGCCCTGATTTAACTATCAATAAGCAAGAACCTCGTTAACAGCTGTCTCTGTGATTTCCAGCCTGATGTGGCCAGGGGGTGCTTCCCAGCTCCCTTGCAAGGTGTTTCAGAATCAGCCCAAGGCCAGGAAGGTGGACTGTGACGGCCCGAAAGCATCTCAGTGCAGTGTGGGCCTGAAGTGCCGGACACGCCCACTTTATCGCTGACCCCACACAGGTGAAAGAAGCCAGGGCAGTTTATTTCATGTTGTTTGTTTTTTGATCTTTATTGTTGAGAGTATTACCGATGTCCCCCTTTTTCCCCCCAGTGCCCCCCTCCACCCAGTTCCCACCCCAGTCCTTCACCACCCTGTTGTCTGTGTCCATGAGCAGTGCATATATGCATATAAGTTCTCTGGTTCATCTCTTCCCGTACCACCCTCCCCGCCCCCCTTCCGAGATTTGTCAAGTCTGTTCTATGTTTCTATGCCTCTGGTTCTATTTTATTCATGAGTTTATTTTGCTCATTAGATTCCACATGTAAGTGAGACCACGTGATATGTGTCTTTCTCAGACTGGCTTATTTTGCTTAGCATAATCTCCAGGTCCCTCCGTGCTGTCTCAAAGGGTAAGAGATCTTTCTTTCCTACAGCTGCATAGTATTACAATGTGTAAATGTACTGTAGCTTTTTTATCCCCTCATCTACTGATGGGCACTTGGGCTGTTTCCTGATCTTAGCGATTGTAAATAGTGCTGCTATGAACATAGGGGTACGCATATTCTTTCTGATTGGTGTTTCAGGATTCTTAGGGTATATTCCTAGAAGTAGGATCGTGGAGTCAAATGGCAGTCCATTTTTTAATTTTTTGAGGAACCTCCTCTGTCATGTTCTTGTTTTTATAGGCTACACCATGGTCGTGTCTTTGCCAATTGTCTGCTTTTTTACAACAGTGGTGATTGTCATGGGCGGCCAGTTTGGTCTAGACAGTGGTCAGCGATAGAGCTGCCAACAGGCACAGCTTCAGCCTCGTCACTAGACCACCCGACTCAACACTCAGCTGTGCTCTCAGTGGTTGAAAAGTTTTTGTTTCTCTGAAATGATATTCCTTATCTAGTGGGACTTTGGAGGGCAGGAGAGAATGAGGAGCAGGCCTGGGGCCCTTGCTTCCAACACAGAACAAGTTGAGCGTGGTCGTCAGGATGGTGACAGGAGACAAAATGAGAAGACTGCCTGGGTCTCAGGACAGGGCCAGTGGAGAGGCTGTGGGTCCCAGGACAGGGCCAGTGGAGAGGCTGTGGGTCTCAGGACAGGGCCAGTGGAGAGGCTGTGGGTCCCAGGACAGGGCCAGTGGAGAGGCTGTGGGTCCCAGGACAGGGCCAGTGAGGTTATGTGTTGTCCCCCCGCCCCCATTTAAGAGAAACGGATCTAGGTATTAGATGTGACGTTAAGTTGATCGGTGGAAATATGAAATGACCTTTGGGCGGAGGAACATGGTTTGGCTGGAGAGAAGAACCTATTTGAATTTATGGAAATGATTCTTGCTGCCTACACTGGAAACAGAAAGGCTGTGGTCCAGGCGCCACTTCCTGGTCCCGCTGCAGGAAGACCGTCCGCTGAGACATCGGTCCCAACGCAGGCGTCCTCGCAGGTCCGTGCTCCGCAGAGCCTGACCACGAGGCACACACACAGCTGCTGCACTTCCTCAGCCACTTTTTGTCAAGTACATTCTTTCGTTCTTAGGTACTGCAGGCTTTTGCTCAGGGGTTTAACGACAGAGTCTGGCGGGGTCCCTGTGCGGCAGCCTGCCCGTGCTCCTCGCACCCCTCCAGCTTCCTCAGACAGCCATCTGAGGCGGAAGGGTCCCTGTGGCCGTGGAAGGGTCCCCGTGGCCGTGGAACCTGCAGACGCCCAGCGGTGGTGCCCGGCCCACTGCTCCCTCTGTCCCAGCACTCAGCTGTCGGGCTCGGGGGGACCGTGTCGTCAGAATATCCCGCCCGGTCTGGGCCCCAACAGCAGTTTCCACTCTGACTTCTGTGGGTTCTGGACGGGTGACGCTCAGTCTTCTCTTCTGAAACTTATTTCTGTGTATGGCCACGTAAGCAAGAGCGGGAAGGGGCCCGGAGGTAACAAGCTGTCCAGGGACGTGTTGTTTCGTTTTCTTCACAATACAGCCATAGCAGCACATGAGCGGGTGTCTCGGAGGGGACATGGGACCACCACAGAGCGCAGGGATGGCAGAACTGGATGGTGTGTCACCTGCCACAGCCGCCTGGGACCCCTCAGAGTGGTGAGCCGGCACCCACACTCCTCGCCCTGCCGGTGGCTCCAAGCTCCAGACGATGGCCGTGGACCACGGCAGGGGGACAGGTGGGCGACCTCTCCAGGAGAAATAAATCTCTTGGTAGATCTGGAATTTTCTTTCCTGACCCTCCCTTGGAACCAAAAATAAAGGAAGGCGAGGTGGTGATCTTCTTCCCGCCTCTCTGGAAGGTCTTTCTTAGAAATACACGTTACAGCTGTCGGGCCTCCACGCCACCCCAGCCCACTGTGATCCTGGGAGGAGCCTGGACTGTCCCATTTTTCTCCCTCCTTATTCTGGGCCCCGCACGGCAGGTTTCCACATAGTTATTTTGTCCCCTGCCACAGATGGTGGCATTGCACAGCTTCCAAAAAAATCAATCCGAAACTCGTTTCGTTCTCATTACCTTGTGAGAACCGATGGGATAAGGTAGCTCAGTTTAAAAATAAAATACTAGATTCCATCATTGAATTACAAGGAATTTAAAGATCAAAGGACTGTTTTAAATGCTACTTGTATCTGGTTTTCTTCCCGCCACCCCAGACTCAAATCTTTGACAATTTGTTTTTCTCTCTCAATTGCATTTTTACAGGACAGGCAGCACAGGGCTCCTCCTGGTCTGTCCCCGCGGACAGCGGGAGAATGGGAATGAGCCAGCCTTGCCCAGTGCCGGGTTGTTGCCCCAGGGGGAGGGGCGCTGTCTTCTCTGCCCGCTGCTCTGGCATGGAGCAGGGGTCTGGTATGTAGGGTTTGCTCTGGGTGCCAGGTTTCCTGGTAACAGGAAAATCTTTTAAAATGCGAAATCGTGAAGCCAGTAGCAGTGGTGAGTCTTTGCAGAAGCTTCCCTCCTTAAACAAGGTCCAGAAATCCTCGTCGGGCAGATTGTGTTTAGCAAGAACCAGAGCATCAGCTCCTGCCTCACTCTGGGAGTGAGACCCGGAAGCAAGAGGAGAGGCCTGTGTCTGTCCCCCACCTGTCCCAGCTGCGCTCCCTAACTAGGGCAAGACTCCTGGCCTCAGCTACAGCCTGAGGTGGAGGGTGACCCCTTGGAGAAGGCAGCACCCAGCCTCTTCACATAGCATCCTGCCCTTTGAGGGGGGCCTGGGAGGGAACCGCTCTCCTCAAGTCCAGCCTAGAACGAGGAAGGCATCAGCACTCTGGGTTGGAGAGCACCATGGACGAGGACAAGACCATGGTAGGAGTTAACCGGCCTCCCCTTCCCTGTCCCTCCAGGAGGCAGGGAGGAGGGGCCCCTGCCAGAATGCTGGCCTTCCCCAAAGGGCCCACAGGAAAATGCGGGGGAAAGGAATCTGATTCACTAACCTCACTTCTTAAGAAATTATCCAGGTCTCTGCCATTGAATCCTAACATCCTAGATAGTTTCAGGAAAGGGAGCTTGGAGCAAGGGCTGTGCTGGCCCTCCTGCTAGTCAAGGGACTTCTCAGGCAGTGACTGCCTCAACGCTGGGTGGCCAGGGTCTTGGGTTTGTACACAGGGACATCCTTGTCCCAGAGCGCAGGCCGCCCCCTAATGATGTCGGCCGCTTTCTCTGCGATCATGATCGTGGGGGCGTTCAGGTTGCCGCTGACCACGCTGGGCATGATGGATGCATCCACCACCCTGAGGTTTTCTACGCCAATCACCCTGGTCTGTGGGTCCACCACGGCCGTGGGATCGGAGGGCTGGCCCATTTTACAGGTGCACGAGGGGTGGTAGGCGCTGTCCGATTTCGCCCGTACAAAGGCGTCTATCTCTTTGTCTGACTGCACGTGGCTTCCCGGCTGCAGCTCTTTCCCCCGGAACGGTGCCAGGGCTTCCTGTGCAAAAATTTCCCTGGTCAGCTTCACACATCTGCGGAAGTCGTCAATGTCGGCTTCTGTCAAGGAGAAGAAACAGGCGAGACTCCGCTTACCATCCTGGCCTTGCTGGAAGAGCCTAGGCAGGGAGAGGCTCAGTAAGCTGCCCAAGGGGAGACAGGGCAGGACACGGAGGGCCAAGCCACCAGGCTGCCTGTCGCTACCCGTAGGCAGGCACACCGCAACCAAGCCGAGTCCCCACGTTTAAATTGGGGATCTGAATTTTCTTATTTGTAAATTAGGAATACAAATGTACACCTTGCCTCTGCCACCGTGTGGCTGTGAGGGCCCCACAAGTTTTTACTGGGCAAAACCTGCCCGATGGGGTGTGCTCATGTTAGCTGCAGGCCCAGGAATCGAGTTTGCTTTTAAAGGTGCTCACAGTAACAGCAGGAAAAATGCTGTGTGTGTCCACAGCCAGGTGACCCTGAACCTCCCGGCAGATTGTTTTGAAAGCTGCCCATCTCTCCTACCGTGTAAAATGGTGCCCAGGGTTACCTCCAGGTGCCCCGGGGCACTACATAGCAGCAGGTGCAAGTTTACAGCCTAGAATGATGGGGCGGAGGGAGGACAGAGAGTGACTCATGTGTCAGAAAATGGGGTTCAGGGACAAATATGACTGAATGACTGTCTTTATGGGGTTCAGTGACCCGTAAGCCCAGGCAAAGGTGGCTGGTGAATTACCTGTTGACAAGTAGTTGGGTTGCAGCACAGGGTGGTCCTGGGGGTTGGCACTCCTCAGTTTGAGCCAGCCCACGCTCGTGCCCCGCATGGTCCCCACATGCACCTAGATGGAGCCAGAGGGAGTAGTCACTTCCATCAGTCCCCCAGCTCGGTTTAGAGAGCTCCCAGGTTCCTGTGGGTGGGACTCCATATCCCAAGTCAATGAAAAGCATTTGCCTGCATCCCACCTCAGTGAATCACTCCTCCACTATATCTGGTTGTCCAAAACTTTCAGGAGCTGGCAAGCCCTGGGCAGAGTTGGTGCCATGGGTCCGTTTCCAGCACAGTACCCAGAGCACCTGCTGGGCACAGGCGCCCCGCCCGGAAGGCCCGCTGCAGCGGGGAAGAGACTATCTGCCCACCTGGTAAGCCTCCTGCTGGGTGGGGACACGCCCGTGGTCGATCACTTGGGATGGCAGGAAGTGGAACTGGATGTCTGGGTGGAGGACCCCAGGCTGGCTCCGGATGAACCCCCCTGTTTCCAGGTGGGCTGTGGCCCCATCCCCTAGGGTTGGAAGAGGACTAAGTTAGGACAGGTGGGCCGGCCTCAGGACCCAGTGTCCCCCAGGTGGGCTCACCCGGCACTAGAGCTTTAATTTCAGCGACCTGTCGAGTCTTCAGCTTTGCCTCTCCTCTGACTCTGCACTGTGAGGCCTGAGGTCCCACGGGCATCCCTCACCTGGCCCAGCCTGTACTCCTCTGAGCCTCCACCTGTGACGATTCCTCACACAAGACCAAAGGCAGAAACTCAGGCTGCCCTGCCTCCTCCACCAGCTTCCGTTCCAAAATCAGCTTGAGTCCATCCACTTGGCATTGCCGCCCAGATCGCCTCCCTGCTGGGGCCCTGGCCTCCCTCAGCGCCTCCTGATCAAGCCCTCTCCCCCCCAAGCACTGTTTCCTCCTCCGTGTGTTACAGTCTTCCTGGCCCCACTAATTAGATGCCTAATCCAGGAGCCTTCGCACATATTCTTCCTGCCTTTCAGATCCCCTGCCACTGTGCTCTAATTTAATTACTTATTAATTAAATTTAATGTTGCTCAGGGGTTAGAGCTTCAGCCTGCACACCAAAGGGTCACACAGGTTCAATCCCTGGCCCCGGGTGGGGTGCATGTGGGAGGCAACTGATCGACGTGCCCCCACCCAACCCCTTCATCACCCTTGGGTAATGATTAACAAGAATGAAATGATTAACAAACTGGTCTTTCACAGTTCTTAAAATTTAGCATGTTTACCTGGTTCTTGCATTGTCACCACTAGCGTGTAAACTGCCCGAGGACATCTGCCTTTCTGGGCCTTCTCACCAGCCAGCTCTCAGAGCACAGGTGTGCAAGAAACACATGCTGAGTGAATGACAAGGGTTTCAAAGCACCATTTCCTGGCCAAACTCAGAAACCAAACAGAAGATGCTGAGTCTCAGTACTAAGACATGGATGCTGATTCTATAGCCCAGCACAAGGCCATCCCTAGCCTTGGAGGAGTCTCACCAGGTCAGGCCCTGTGCTGTCGAGCCTGGTCCTCACACCAGCCCCTCAGGCAGGAACTGCGTACCCCATTTTGCAGATGGGAGAGCTGAGGTAAATGGCAGAGCTGAGCTTCAAACCAGCAATCTGGGGCCAGAGCGCTTGCTCAGCACCTCAGGATGCCCACAGACCAGCTCGCCAAGGTCATGGGTGAGCACACCCACCTGTGAACTTCCAGAGCCACTCCAGACCAATCCGGACCCTCCTCAGGGGCTTCTGTGCTGCGTGGAGGGTGATGGGACGGGTGCATGCCTGCTGGATGTATATCTCCAGGTGGTCTTGCAGGTTCTGGCCGACTCCTGAAATAGGAGGGGCGTGGGGAGTAAACAGGGCTACCAAGGGGGCCTTAGCTGACCTCTCAATATCCCCCGGTTTTGAAAATGTCTCCCCTATCCATTTATCTGCCAGGCCAGCTACTGCTCAGTCCCCAGGTCACAGCTTGGAAGTCACCTCCCAGGGACACCATTTTGCACTCCCCGCCAAGCCCAGCCCTCTCAGATGATGCCAAAGCCACCTGCCCTTGTTACTCGCTCCCAGGGAAGCACCTGAAACCATCCAGTCGCCTTCCTGCCGAGCAGGACCCTCCATGAGGGCAGGGCGCATGTGTGCAGCAGGTACTGCTCAGTAAGCTGTCACCGAATGGCTGACAGCCAGATGGACCCGAGTCCCACCCTCACCCCTGGCCTGGGAAGGAGGCCCCATCATGCTGTGTAGACCCTGCGTGAGCTCATTCCAGCTCAAGGGATGCTGAACAGGTCACTGTCACGGCCCAGCACTGTCACAGACCTCCTATGATGAAGCCTCAGTGCAAAACGGCCTGGGCTGTCGAGAGGGCAAAAGGGACAGGCATCAAAGACAGTTTATAAAATAAGTTCCAGGCCTGTGAGGCATGAGGGACCTTCAGGCTCATGAGAGAAATGGGACAGTCCTGAGGAGCACCGATCCTGTCCCCTCCCCACTCCATGCTGATAAAATACAATAAACCATTCTATTTAGCAGAGACACCCTCTGGGAGCAGTGGGGAAGGAACTCACCCGGAAGGTGGCACACCACGGGGATGCCCAGTTTCTTGAGGTCATCTGCATTGCCGACGCCTGAAAGCATGAGCAGCTGCGGAGAGTTGATGGCACCTCCACTCAGAATCACCTCATTGCTGGCGTAAGCCTGGAAGGGGCAGAGGGCCGAGCAGGTCACACCTCCCTTCCCCAAACGGCAGACCCCTGAGAAGGGCCTCGGTGTGACACACCCAGGCGGGAAGAGGATGGCTGCGGTGTGGAAGCTACCCACACACTGGGCTATGGTGTGCGATCGTAAATAAATCATGGTGCGTACTCTGAAATGCTCTGCAACGGCCAGATAGTAATGATGGCCTTAAAACCAGGACTGTGGAATGAGCGGTTTCAATAAAGCGAGCAGTGACCAGATCTTCACGGGGGACACACAACAATCCTGACACTAAGTGGAAACAGCACAGTGCAGAAATGCGGAGTATGGTCACAGTTCGGTTCTCAAAACTTCTGAAAAGGTGTGGAGGGCACTGGGGGACAGCGCTGAGGTGGGGGTGGCAGACAGGGGCTCACAGGGGCACTTACTCCAGGGCACAACAGGCCCTTTGCCCTGCCGCCAGCTGCTCCCTCCTCACAGTGCTGATGGAGACAGGAGCGTGACTACTGTCCACTCCCTGCCATCTGAGCTGCCCAGGCCGGGATGGGGGCTCACCCTGTGGCTCTGGCCGTTCTTGATGTACTCCACGCCCACGGCGCGCGTGCCTTCAAACAGCACTCTGCTCACCAAGGTCCGGACCTCGGCTGTGAGGTTGGGGCGGCTCAGTGCCGGGTGCAGGTACGCGCAGGCTGCGCTCCAACGCTTGCCTGCAGGACAGAGCAGGGGTTTCAGACGAGCCCCGGCCCTTTCCCCAGGCACCTGCAGGGGCCGGGGCTGGAGAAAGGCGATCTGTCCTCCCCCTGACCATGCAAGTTCTGCCTTCCAAGCAAGGCCGAGGCCAAAAGACCCAGCCCAACGGAAATCCACATCTACCTGGGGCCTCCTGGGTGTTCTGTGCCTCAGTTTCCCCATCTGCAAGTCTCTAGAGAACTCTGAGTTGTTTGGCCAGAGAACCGACTCTCCATTATCCACACCCTCAGGGGCCAGACACCCAGAGAATGCCCAAGGTGTCACCATCGCCACGGCATTTCTGATTGGGGTTGTGTTTTGTGGCTTATAGGGGGTACAATATGTCACATCCCCTCCACCTCATGTCAGCCCCATAGTGTCCACACTTACGGACCATGATAGGAGCAGGAGGGATGGGGCTGTCACAGCAAATTTTGTTTCTTAAAGCAAGAACCAAGAGGTGGGGGATGGGTACTACATGCTACCTTTGTGGATGGTCATGTCCATCCAGCCGAAGCCTTCTTGCTGGAAGCCATTCATGTCCTCGGTGAGAGGGTAGCCGGCCTGCTGTGCGGCCTCCAAGAATGCCCGGTGCAGCGGGTGGTTGGTCTTGCCCCGCGACACGTGCAGGGGGCCCTCCCCGCCGCGGTACCGGCTGGCCCCCAGCTCGTGGCACTGCGCCTTGCGGAAGTAGGGCAGGCAGTGCGCGTAGTCCCAGTCCGTGGCGCCCTGTCGGTGCCAGCGGTCGTAGTCCTCGGCGTGTCCGCGGATGTAGACCATGGCGTTGAGGGACGAGGAGCCTCCCCACACCCGGCCACGCGGCCAGTACAGCACACGGCCGTCCATGCCCGCCTGCGGCTCGGTGTGGTAGTACCAGTTGTACTTGTCATCGCACAGGTTGGCCACGAGGGCCGCGGGCATGTGGATCTTCCACAGAAGCCGCTTGCTCCCTGCATACGTGTCCTTGGGCCCGGCCTCCAGCAGGAGCACGTGCTTATCAGGGTCCTCGGTGAGCCGTCTGGCCAGCACGCAGCCCGCGGAGCCTGCACCCACCACCACGTGGGTGTATTCGTCCCCACTCCTGGAGGCCGCACTGGCCACAGCACGGATGCCTAGGCGCCACTGCTGCCCCTGCACTCCCCAAGGGCTCAGGTGCCCTAGCCTCCAGCCTCGCAGGACACACCACATGCTTCCAGCCCAAGTCCTTTATATCCACGGAGGGGAAGGTGATGGTGCACTTTTCCTAAAACAGGAAAACAGGCCTTAAATGTTTAAACTCATCATGCACACGCAGAATCAGCCCAACGCGGGGCAGCCACTGGTGCAGCAAAGACCCTCCGCAGGCTCACCAAGCAGTCTGCCCAGGGCTGGGAGGGACAGCCTGGCTGGCATGGCCCTGCCCCAGGGACCTAAAGGAGGGAGCAGAGGGACACGCAGTTCTATCAGTACTGCAAGATCTGTGCTAGGACTGGGCCGCAGGAGAGAGGCCCCTCCCCAAACCTGGGGGTCCCCTGAAAGGCTTCTCTGTGATACCTGCGCATGGACTTGCAGGCTGGGCAGGAGTCTATCTGCTGGAAAGCAGGGGAGGTAAGGGCTTTCCAGGCTCGCACTCATTCCTCATCCACTGGAGACACTCGCTGAGCCCCTACCATGTGCCAGACACCCTTGCCTCGCTGGCAATACAGAGAACAAGACATCTGCCCTCAAAACTGATGGTCTGGGCCCAGGGAGACAGATAAGACATAAACAAGTAACTGATGGAAGGTCAGGGTGAGAGGATTGAGACTGTAGAGCTAAAAGCCTTTGACCAGAGAGCCACAGCAAACTCCTCATCAAAAACATGCAATCCAGAAGACAATGCAGTGACTTTAAAGTACCTGAAGGGGAAAAACAAAACAAAACGGTAAACTTAGAACTCTCTACATCCAACTATGAAGAGCAATAAAGACATCTTCAGAGAAACAGAAGCTGAGAGCATTCATTGCCGGTGATCTGCACTGGAAGATATGTTAAAGGAAGTTCTTCAGGCAGAGTATGCGACCAGATGGAAATTTCACTCTATAAAAAGAAATGAAGAGCAATGGAAATGGTAAAAATTGTGGGAGTACTAGTTTCTTGTGGCTGCTGTAACAACTTACCATAAACTTGGTAGCTTAAAACAACACAAATGTATATGCTCACAGTTCTAGAGGCCAAAGTCTGAAATCAGTTTCCCAGTGCTAAAGTCAAGGTGTCGGCAGGGCAGGTTCCTTCTAGAAACTCCCGAAAGGAGAATCCATTTCCTTGCCTTTTCTAGGTTCTGGGGCCACTTGCATTATCTGTCGTTAGTAACCTTTTCTTTGCATCGTTCTAACCTCTTGCTTTGTCATCACATCTACTTCTGCAGGAGTCTCTTCCTCTTATGAGGGCACTGATTCCATCATTGAAACCACCCGCATAGTCCAGGGTAATCTCTCTATCTCAAGATTCTTAATCTCATCTGCAAAGTCTCTTTGTGAAGGTAACATTCACAAACTCTAGGTGGGGGCATTGGTGATCCTACCATATGATACATTTTAAGTAAATATGATACATTTCCCCCTTAATTATAATCTGTTTAGAATATAACTGACTAAAGTAAAAGCTGTAAAATGTAGGGTTTATAATATATGTAGCATTAAAATGTACATAACAATAGCACAAAGGATGAGAGGGGGAGAAATAGTATACTTTAATAAGGTTTTTATACCATATATGAAGTGGTATAATAATATTTGAAGGTAGGCTGTGATTAATATTTTATATTATATATGATGCTATCACAACTACTCAAAAACAAAGAATTGTAGCTAATAAGTCAACAGTGGAGAAAAAATAATATAAAATAATTAAAAATGGTAGAAGAGATCCAAGATGATGGCAGAGTAGGTAGAAGTTACACTCACCTCCTCCCAGGACCAAACTGGAATTACAAACAAAATACAGAATAACCAACTGAAGAGTAGCTGAACAGAAGTCTTATAACCAAGGATTTACAGAAGCCGCCACATCAAGACTGGTAGGAAGAGCAGAGATGAGAAAAGGGCTGGCCCCACACCCACGTGTGGCAGCTGAAATCTGGAGGGTATCTCAGCTGCAAAGGTCGTCCCCTTGATGGGCTCCCAAGCCTAGAGCACCAGAGCCAGGAAAAGGAGCCCACATAACATCTGACTGTGAAAATCAGTGGGTATTCTGCCAGGGAGAGACAGGAGTCTGCTAGAAACCCAGGTGCCCTCCTGAAGGGCCACTTGCACAAAATCTCATTTGCAGTCACTCACTCTGGGCTCTAGTGGAGGGAGAGTGGCTTAGACCAGACTAAAGTTGTGGGAGGGGAGACTGGGTTGTGGCTTGAGGAAGAGAGCTGAAGGGACAGCTGCCAGGCCCTGTGCTGAGTCCCTCTCCCACACTGCAGACATCCTATCTGTCTTGGGTCAAGCATTACCTTACATTCAGCATGAGCCTGGAGAAATGCAATAGCCCCACCCTCAACTCCCTGTTGCCCTGCCTTGTCAAGCTCATGCCCACGCAGAGGCGTCCATTGCCCAGGCATGGGGTATAGAGGTCCTGGCAGACTCAGGGGGTGTCAGAGACTGAGATGTGTGGCTGTGGGATGGGGGCCATTCTCCCCCTTCTCACAAGCCTGATCAGCATTACCCCTCCTACAGGATATTCACTGGTCCCACCCTCCCAATTCCCAGCAGCCCTGCCCTGCCAAGCTAGGGCTGTAGAGGAGATTCACCCCAGAATCGGGGACAGACTGAGCTGTCCCATTTTCCCGTTGCACACCTGACTGGTGCCACCATTCCTGTGCAGAGCCCTGCCTTCACACGGCCAAATCTTGATCTGTTTGGGCCTGATGAACTCCGCTGGCCTCACCCTGACAAATCCCTGAGACCCTGTCCCATCACAAAGGTCTGCGGGCACCTCACAGATGGGGGCTGGCGGCTGGCCTTGGTGTACCCTGGGACTTTTGCTGAGTGGCCTCAGACCCAGCACTGGCATCAAATTTGAATCTGTATCAATCTGGCAAACACCACTTGCCTCTACCTGGTGACTCACTGAGAACCTACCTCACACATACCACCAGAGGCTCTTTCAGTGAGAGCTAACAAGTAGTGGGCAGGTGGAGGAGGATCTGAGTGCCCTGGGGCTTTTGCTAGCCTGCCCCTAGGCTTGGTGCTGGAGGAAGCCAGTGCTGGTGTGTACCTTGGCCTTCGCCATGCACACCCAGACCCAGCAGAGGCAGCCACAAACTCTGGATCTCTTTGTAGCTCCAAACAGGTAGCCCAGGGACCTGTGCCGAAATCTCTCCCAAGAAGCCCCAGAAACAACACTGGTGGGCTTCAGACCACATCAGAGCAAGACCCAGTTAGCTCCACAAGTGGTACATCCAAGGGGAGATCTTGGCAGGCACCAGACCCTGCTGGGGTAAATTTCACTTCGTGTTGTCAGCACCCATACAGCAGCTCGTATGCTGTGGTTGAGGTCAAGCCTCACAGCCAGCCAGCCTGAGGGTTGACCCTCTCACAGAGGGGACAACAGAAATCAAGACTCAACTACAATAGGAGGGCCCACATAACCCACACAAGGGACAGTCCTTGCTCGTGTGATAAGGGAGACTGTATGGCTGAGCTCCTAGTAGGACACTTAGTATGGTGTCCTACTATATAAGGACACCATACTAAGACTGGGAGACCTAGCAGATCTACCTAATACACAGAAACAAATACAGAGGCAGCCAAAATGAGGACACAAAGAAACATGCCCCAAATGAAAAAACAAGAGAAATCCCCAGAAAAAGAAATAAATGAAATGGAGGCAAGTTATCTATAAGATACAGAGTTCAAAACAATGGTTATAAGGATGCTCAAAGAACTTAGGGGAAGAATGGATGAACTCAGTGAGAACTTAAAGAAATAGTAAACATAAAAGAGGACACAGAAATCATAAAAAAGAACCAGTCAGAAATGAAAAACATAATATCTAAAAAGACTATACTAGAAGGAATCAACAGTAGGCTAAATTAAGCAGAGGCTCAAATCAGTGATTTGAAAAACAAGGTAGTAGAAAACACCCAAACAGAGAAGCAAAAAAAGAGAGATGGTTATAAATAAATATACTAGAGGTGTCTAGGGGGGAAAAGGAGAAACATCTGTACAAAATTAAATTAATTTTAAAAAATTAAATATATTAGTAAGTTAAAAAAAAAAGTCTATCATGTTTTATGAGGTCTTCTGGGGCATGCATTTTTTTCATTCAACATGATGCTATTTAGATTTATGCATGTGAAAGAGTATCCCTGTAACTCTTTTGCTTTCATGCTGTAGAACATTCCATTTATGAATATAGTATGCTTCTACATTCCCCTTTCAATGGATATTTAGATTGTCTCAAGTTGTTCTCTACTTTGATAAGTTCAACTATGATTATTTTTCGTATATGTGTTCCCTAGTATACATGTACTGGATTTTCTCTTGGGTATATATTTACAGAAATTGGGTATATACGTAATAGATTTTCTGGGTATGCAAGCATTCTACTTTACAAGATAATGTTAAGTGGTTTTTCAATTTCCCACTAGCAGTGTGTATGAGACTCTGTTGATATCCAACACTTGGTAGTCAGACTTCTGACATTTGTCAAGCTAATGGGTATAACCTGACATTTTATGGTAATGAAATTTGATCCTGCTCTTCCTGCTTATTGGTGAGGTAAGCATCTCTTTATAGGTTCACTGATCATATGTGTTTCTTTTTTTAATAAATCTGAAAATCAACTTTTATTTACAACTTGAAGCAAATTTTGAATGTTGCTTCATTTTATTTCATTAATTCTTCCATATCCACAGGCTGCTTTGACTGGTTCCACATGTGTCCTTGTTCTATAAAATGTTTCCTATGGTTTTTGCCCATATTTATATTCTGTTTTTTTATTTGTAGAAATGTTTAATATATTTTCAAAACTAATTTTTTGTTGGCTATATACATGTCAAATATTTTCTTCAAGTTTGTAGCTGGCATTTTTACTTTCATTGTAGACTCTTGACAAACAAATTCTTAGTTTTAATGTAGTTGAATTCATGTATCTTTTCTTTATAATTAGCAATGTTTATGTCTTGAAGAAATCTGTTCCTATCTCATGGTCATAAAGATATTCTCTTATGTAAAATAAACAAACAAACAGACAATCTAAGGGACCTCTGGGAAAACATGGAGGCTAACAACATCTGTACCACAGGGGTACCAGAAGGAGAAGAGAGAGAGCAAGAGATTGAGAATCTATCTGAAGAAATTATGATTGAAGATTTCCCTAACCTGGTTAAGGAAAAAGACATACAAGTCCAGGAATCACAGAGAGTCTCAAACAAGATGAACCCAATGGGGCCCACATCAAGACACCTCATAATTAAAATGGCAAAGGTTAAAGACAAAGAGAGAATCTTAAAAGCAGCAAGAGAAAGACAATTAGTTATCTACAAGGGATCTCCCATAAGACAGCTGGCTGATTTCTCAACAGAAACATTTCAGTACAGAAGAAACTGGCACAAAATATTCAAAGTGATGAAAAGCAAGACACTACAACCCAAACTACTCTACCTAGCAAGGCTATCACTTAAAATTGAAAGTGAACTAAAGAGCTTCCTAGACAGGAAGAAGCTACTAAAGGAGTTCATTACCAATGAACCAGTATTACAAAAAATGTTAAAGGGTCTTCTTTAAGAAGAATGAAAAAAAAAAAAAGGAAGAATATAGTTATAATGAATAAAATGGCAATAAATACATACCTATCAATAATCACTTTAAATATAAATGGCTTGTAATACTCCAGTCCAAACACATAGGGTAGCTGAATGGATAAGCAAACAAAACCCATATATACACTGTCTACAAGAGACCCACCTCAGAGAGTAAAACACACACAGATTGAGAGTAAAGGGATGGGAAAGATATTTCATGCAAATGGAAAAAAAAAAAAGCCAGGGTAGCAATATTTATATCAGACAAAATAGACTTTAAAACAAAGGCTATAATAAGAGACACAGAAGGACACTAAATAATGATTAAGGGATCAATCCAACAAAAGGATATAACACTTGTAAACATTTATGCACCCAATATAGGAGGACTTAAATATATAAAACAAATCTTGATGGACATAAAGAGATAGACAGTAATACAGTCATAGTAGGGAATTTTAACACCCCATTGACATCAATATATAGATCTTCCAGACAGAAAATCAACAAGGAAACAGGGGCCTTAAATGACACACTAACCCAGATAGATTTAATTGATATTTTCAGAGCATTTTACCCCAAAGCAGCAGAATATACATTCTTTTCAAGAGCACATGGAACATTTTCTAGGATAGATGGCATTAGGACACAAATCCAGTCTCAATAAACTTAATATTGAAATCATATCAAGCATCTTCTCTGACAACAATGGTATAAAACTAGAAATCAATTACAATAAAAAACTGAAAAACACACAAACACAAGAAGGCTAAATAACATGCTACTAAACAATTAATAGGTTAACAATGAGATCAAGAAAGAAATCAAAAGATACCGTAAGACAGATAAAAATGGGTACACAACAACCCAAAATATATGGGACATAGTGAAAACAGTGCTAGCATTACAGGCCTCTGATTCAAGAAACAAGAAAAATCTCAAATAAATACTCTAACCTTACACTTAAAGAAACTAGAAAAAGAACAAAAAACAAAGCCCAAAGTGAGAAGAAAGAAAATAATAAATATGAGAGCAGAAATAAACAAAATAGATTCTAAAAAAACATTCAAAAGATTAACAAAACCAAGAGCTGGTTCTTTGAAAAAATAAACAAGATTGATAATAAACCTTTAACCAGAATCATCAAGAAAAAATGAGAAAGGACTCAAATAAACAAAATCAAAATGAAAGAGAAGTAACGACTGACACCACAGAAACACAAAGGATTATAAGAAAATATTACTAATAACTATATGCCAATAAATTTGACAATCTGGAAGAAATGCATAAATTCCTAGAAACATACATCTTCCAAAACTGAATCAGGAAAAAACAGAAAATCTGCACAGATCAATTACAACTAATGAAATCAATGCAGTAATAAAAATAAATAAATAAATAAATAAATAAATAAATAAATAAATAAATAAAATAAAAAATAAATAATAAAAAAAAACTCCCAACAAACAAAGTCCTGGACCAGAAGGCTTCATAGGTGAATTTTACCAAACATTTAAAGAAGAACTAACAGCAATCCTTCTCAAACTATTCTAAAATTTCAAGAGGGAAGATTCCCAAGCTCATCATACAAGGCCAGCATCATCCTAATTAAAAAACAAGATAAAGACACTACAAAAACAGCAAATTATAGGCCAATTTCCCTGGTGAACATAGACACAAAAATTCTCAACAAAATATTAGCAAAACAAATCCAGCAATACATTAAAAAGATCATACACCATGATCAAGTGAAATTTATTCCCCTGGGATGCAAGGTTGGTACAATATCCACAAATCAATTAACATATGACACATCACATAAACAAAAGATAAAAATCATATCAATAGATGCCAAAAAAAAAGAAGAATTTGACAAAATCCAGCACCTATTTATGATAAAAACTCTCAACAAAGTGGGAGTAGAGGGAACATATCTCAATATAATAAAGCCCATATATGACAAACCCACAGCTAACATCATACTCAATGAGTAAAAACTAAAAGTGTTTCCCTTAAGATCAGGAACAAGATAAGGATGTCCACTTTCACCACTCTTATTCAATATAGTACTGAAAGTCCTAGCTATAGCCATCAAACAAGAAGAAATAAAATGCATCCAAATTGGAAAGGAAGAAGTAAAACTGTCATTTATGATACTGTATATAGATAACCCTAAAGATTCCATAAAAACACTACTAGAGCCCTGGCCAGTTTGGCTCAACGGTTAGAGCGTTGGCCTATGGTCCAGAGAGACCCGGGTTCGGTTCCCGCTAAGGGCATGTACCTCGGTTGCAGTTTGTCCCCGGCCCTGGTTGGTTGTGCGGGTGGCAGCCACTCGATGTGTTCCTTTCACGTTGATGTTTCTCTCTCTCTCTCTCTCCCTCCCACTCTATCTGAACAAAAAATGAAAAAAATGTCCTCGAGTGAGGATTAAAAAAAAACTACTAGAACTGATAAATAAATTCAGTAAAGTAGCAGAATACACAATTAATATCCAGAAATCAGTTTTATTTTTATACACCAACAATAAACTAATGAAAAGGAAACTAAGAAAACAATTCCATTTACAATTGCATCCAAAATCATAAAATACCTAGGAATAAGAAAATTTTAAGATACTGAATAAAGAAACTGAAGAAGAAACAAATAAATGGAAGCATATACCGAGCTCATGGATAGGAAAAATTAACATTATTAAAGTGTCCATACTACCCAAAGCAATCTATAGATTTAATACAATTCCTATCCAAATAACAGTGGCATATTTCACAGAACTAGAATAAATAATCCCAAAATTTATATAGAACCACAAAAGACCCTGAATAGCCAAAGCAATCTGAGAAAGAACAAAGTTGGAGGTATCATGCTACCTGATATCAAACTATACTACAAGGATATAATTATCAAAACAGTATGGTACTGGCATAAAAACATATAACTCAATGGAACAGAATGGAGAGCCCAGAAATAAACCCATGCTTATATGGTCAATTAATATTTGACAAAAGAGGCAAGAACATACAGTGGGGTAAAGACAGTATGTTCAATAAATGGTGCTGAGAAAATTGGACAGCAACAGGCAAAAAAATAAAACTAGACTACCTTCTTATACCATATACAAGAATCAGCTCAAAGTGGATTAAAGACTTAAATGTAAGACTTGAAACCATAAAACTCCTAGAAGAAAATACAGACAGTAAAATTTCTGTCATTTCTCTTAGTAATATTTTTTATGATTTCCTCAGGCAAGGAAACAGAAAAAAAAAATAAACAAATGGAACTATATCAAACTAAAAAGGTTTTTCACAGTAAAGAAAACCATCAACAAAATGGAAAGACAACCCACTGAATGGGAGAACATATTTGCCAATGATACATTCGGTAAGGGGTCAATATGCAAAATTTATAAAGAACTCATACAACTCAACACCAAAAAACAAAAATCCAATTAAGAAGTGGGCAAAGGGCCCTGGCCAGTTTGGCTCAGCGGTTAGAGTGTCGGCCCGCAGACCAGAGTCCTGAGTTCAGTTCCTGTTAGGGACACGTATCTTGGTTGCAGTTTGTTCCCAGCCCCGGTTGGGTTTGTATGGGTGGCGACCACTTGATGTGTCTCTCTCACATTAATGTTTCTCTCTCTCTCTTCCTCCCTCTCTCCCTCCCGCTCTATCTGAAAATAAATGCAAAAATGTCCTCAGGCGAGGATAAAAAAAAAAAAAGAAGTGGGCAAAGGACCTGAATAGACACTTCTCCAAAGAGGACATACAGATGGCCAGTAGACATATGAAAAGATGTTCAATGTCACTAATCATCAGAGAAATGCAAATTAAAACCACAATGAGATATCACCTCACACCTGTCAGAATGGCTAACATCAATAAATCAACAAACAGCAGGTGTTGGAGAGGGTGTGGAGAAAAGGGAATCCCTGTGCACTGCTGGTGGGAATGCAGACTGATGCAGCCACTATGGAAATAGCATGGAAGTTTGTCAAAAAATTAAAAATAAAACTGCCTTATGACCCAATGATTTAACTTCTGAGTATATATCTGAAGAAACCCAAAACACTAATTTTAAAGAACATATGCACCCCTATGTTCACTGAAGCATTATTTATAATAGCCAAGATATGGAAGCAACCTAAGTGCCCATCAATAGATGAGTGAATAAAAGAGTTGTGCTACACACATACAATGGAATATTACTAGGCCATAAAAAAGAATGAAATCTTACCATTTGTGACAGCATGGATGGACCTACAGGGTATTATGCTAAGTGAAATAAGTCAGAGGAAGACAAATACCATATGACTTCACCTTTATGTGAAATCTAAATAACAATATAAATGAACAAACAAAACAGAAACAGACTCATAGATATAGAGAACAGACTGATGGTTACCAGAGGGGAGAGGGGGTTAGGGGACTGGGTGAAAAGCATAAAGGATTTGAGAAGTTTGGTAGTTCCAAAATAGTCATGGGGATGTAAAGTACAGCATAGGCAATATAGTCAATAATATTGTAATAACTATGTATGATGCCAGGTGGGTATTGGAAATACCAGGGGGAACACTTTGTAAAGTATATGATTGTCTAACCACTACGCTGTTCACCCGAAACTAATACAAAATAATGGCAGAATGAAGTAAAAAGAGATGGGACAAATAAAGAGCCAATCACATAATAGTAGATTTAAATCCAACCATATCAATAATTGCATTAAGTGTAAATAATCTAACTATTCCAAATAATGTGCAGAGTTGTTAAGTGATATTTTTAAAAGCAAGACTCAAATATATGCTGGATACCCACACACACAAAAACCCACTTTAAAAATAGACACATATAATAAATATAAAAATGGAAAAAAGATAAACCATATAAGCACTACCCAAATATGAGTTAAAGTGATAATATTAACTCTAGACTTCAGTACAAAGAATATTACCAGGATTTAGAGACATTTAAAAATGATAAAGGGGTCAATTTATCATAAGAAAAAACAAATGAATAAATACATAATTACACTTTCGACTTCACTACTCCCCTCACAGTAATAGATAAACATGTAGAGATATGTTAATTAGATCACTCCTTTCTGCAGGTGGACGTTGTAGAGTAAGTATCATTCAAGTCTCCCTTTCCACAGTCTTCATGTATAAATAAGAGTCTCCCAAAGAGCCCAAACAGCTGCAGAAGCTCTTTATCGGAGGCTTTAGCTTTGAAACAACTGATGAGAGTCTGAGGAGCTATGTTGAGCAATGGGGACGGCTTGCAGACTGTGTGGTGATGAGAGATCCAAACACCAAGCGCTCAGAGGCGTTGGGTTTGTCACAATGCCACTGTGGAGGAGCTGGATGCAGCCACGAATGCAGGGCCACAGGAGGTGGATGGAAGAGCTGTGAAACCAGAGAAGGCTCTCTCAAGAAAAGATTCTCAAAGACCTGGTGCCCACTTAACTGTGGAAAAGATTTTTGTTGGGGATAGTGAAGAAGACACTGAAGCACATCACCTGAAATCATGACTGACTGAAGCAGTGGCAAAAAGAGAGGCTTTGCTTTTATAACCCTTAATGACCATGACTTTGTAAAAAGACTGTCATTCAGAAATATCATACTGTGAATGGCCACAACTGTGAAGTAAGGAGAGCCCTATCTAAGTAAAAGACGGCTAGTGCTTCATCCAACCAAAGAGGCCAAAGTGGTTCTGGAAACTTCAGAGGTGGTTGTGGAATTGGTTTTGATGGGAATGACAACTTTGGTCATGGAGGAAACTTCAGTGGTCGAGGTGGCTTTGGTGGCAGCCGTGATGGTGGTAAATATGTTGGCAGTGGGGATGGCTAGAATGGATTTGGAAATAATGGGAGCAATTTTGGACATGGCGGAAGCTACAATGATTTTGGTAATTACAACAATCAAATTCAAATTTTGGATCCATGGAAGGAAGAAACTCTGGAGCAGAAGCTCTGGCCCCTGTGGTGGTGGAGGGCACTACTTTGCCAAACTGCAGAACCAACGTGGCTGTGGTGGTTCCAGCAGCAGCAGTAGCTAAGGCAGTGGCAGAAGGTTTTAATTACTGCCAGGAAACAAAACTTAGCAAGAGAGAAGAGCCAGAAAAATGACAGAGAAGGTACAGGTTACAACAGATTTGTGAACTCAGCCAAGCACAGTCGTGGCAGGACCTAGCAGCTACAAAGAAGACATGTTTTAGACAATACTGTTGTGTATGGACAAACAAACAAAAAACCCTCAAGGATTATATTGTGACTAATTGTATAACAGGTTATTTGCATTTTTGTTCTGTGGAAAGTATAAAGCATTCCAACAAAGGGTTTTAATGTAGATGTGTTTGCACCCATGCTGTTGATAACTAAATGTAATAGTCTAATTATGATGCTGAATAAATGTGTCTTTAAAAAAAAACATCTAGACAAAAATATCAGTAAGAATATAGAAGACCTGAATGGCATCATGAACTAAATTGACCTAATTAACATTCATTATTGAATAACAGCAGAATACATGGTCAGTGTAAATATATATCACCAAGACAGATTTATTCTGGGCCATAATAAAAATATCAACAAATTTAAAAGGACTGAAATGAAACAATGTATTTTCTCTGACCACCAAATAATTGATTTAGAAATAAATAATAAAAATTTATCTAAAAATCTCTAAATACTAAAAATTATATACACTTGTAAATAACCCATGAGTCAAGGAAGAAATCACTAGAGAAATTAGCAAATTTTTGTGTTTTCTTTTTCAACAGATGGCTAAATTTTCTTTTTAAAGCAACTGATGATCTCTATTTTAAAAAATTTATTTGAGAGAGAGAGAGAGTAACATCAATAGGTTGCCTCCTGCAAGTGCCCCAACCAGGGATCGAACCCACAAACTGGGTATGTGCCCTGACCGGGAATTGAACCTGCCACATTTTGGTGTATAGGACAATGCTCCAACCAACTGAGCCACATTGGCCAGGGAGCAAATTTTGAACTGAATGAAAATGAGAATACAACAGATCAAAATGTCTTGAATGCAGGTAAAGCAATGTTTTGAGGGAAATATATAGCATTAAAATGCTTATATTAGAAAAGTCAATCTCAAATTGATGATCTATACTTTCACCTTTAATTAATAAGAAAAAATGAAATTAATCCCACAGTAATCAGAAGTAATAAACATAACAGCAGAAATCAATAAAATTGAAAACAAATTTAAAAATAAAAAATTAGTAAAACCAAAATGTTAAGACAACAAAATTAATAAATCCCTGCCCAGACAAAGAAAAGAGCTATAACACAAATTAACAAAATCAGCAGTGACAGAGAGACTATTACTCCATATTCTATAGTATAAGATATTATGACTACTTTACCCTAATAAATTTGATAGATAATATGGATACATTTCTTGAAAGATGATCTAAACTCACTCAAGAAAAAACTATACAACCTAATTAGCTGTATACATCTATTAAAGAATTTACAATCATAATTTAAATTCTTCCCACAAAGACTTCGTTGGTAAAATCTAACACACATTCAAGATGGAATAATGCCAATTCTATAGAAAACAGAAGAACAGAGAACACTCCTCAAGTCATTTTATAAATCCAGCATTATCTTGTTACCAAAGCAGACAAAGATAGCACAAGAAAAGGAAACTACAGACTAATATCCATCATGAACAAAGATTCAAAAATCTTTAACAAAGTTTTGGCAAATAATATCCAGCAACATACAAAAAGCATACATTGTAACCAAGTAGAGTTTATCCCAGGAATGCAAGGTTGGTTAAACATTTGACAATCAATCATTGTATTTCATCATATTAACAATCCAAAAAATAAAAATGATCATCTTAATTAATGCATAAGTCATTTGGCAATATTCAAAATCCATAACATCTCTGTGTACTTAAGGAATGGAAGAGAACTTCCTGATAAAGGGAATCTATGAAATACCTACAGTTTTTTCTAAATGGTGCAAGACTAAAAGCTTTCTCCATGAGACCAGGAACAAGGCAAGAATGTTCACTCTCACCACTTTTATTCAACATTGTATGACGGTTCTAAACCAGGGATTTAAGTTTCATTCACTAATTAGTTAAAATAAAAAACATACAGACTGGAAAGAAAGAATTATAAATCCCCTTATTTGTAGACATGATTATCTACATAGAAATTCCCAAGGGATTATTTTAAAAAGCTACTGGAATTAATAAGTGAGTTTAGCAAGGTCGTAAGATACAAGTTAAACACACAAAAATCAACTGTATTTTTATATGCTATCAATGAATAGCCGAACACCTAAATGTAAATCAATGTAATAGAGTCTGAGTCCATTTTTGATGTTTGACAGCTTTCAAATCCTATTCCTCCCTCTTGCTCCATATCTGGGCAACTCAATAAGAAAGCCCTAGTATTCCTGCCCTTTCTGTCAGTGGGGAAGTTTAAATCATGCAAATTAAACCTATATATGGGAATCATCACATTAGTGCCATTCTTCAACCATAATAAAAATCAGAGCTACAGCCCTGGCTGGTTTGGCTAAGCAGTAGAGCATCAACCCACAAACCAAAGAGTCGCGGGTTCAATTCCAGTCAAGGGCACAGTTGCGGTTCGGTCCCGGCCCTGGTCAGGGTCGTGCCAGAGGCAACCAGTTGATGTCTCTCTCACACATTGATGTTTCTCTCTCTCTCTCTCTCTCTCCCCCACTCTATCTGAAAATAAAATGGAAAAAAGTATCCTCAGGTGAGGATTTAAAAAAATCAGAGCTACTTGCCCTCCCTTCACTCAAGATATCCCCGACCAGCTTGGGTACCTGCCTTGTTCTCCCCAGAAAGCCCCATTATGTGAGTAATAAACCTTTTCATAGCTTCTTAGTGTGGTGTCATTAGTCTCAACATTTAAAAAAAATTTTTCTTCTTTATTGTTTCTTTTTTTATTTTTCTTCTTTATTTTTATTTTTATTTTTTTTTTAGAGAGAGAGGAAGGGAGAGGGAGAGAGAGGTAGAAACATCGATGAGCGAGAACATCGACCGGCTGCCTCCCGCATGCCCCCCACCGGGGACCGGGCCCACAACCTGGGCATGTGCCCCAACCGGGAATCAAACTGGCGACCTCCCAGTGCATAGGCCAATGCTCAACCACTGAGCCACACCAGCCGGGCATTAGTCTCAACATTTAAACATATTTTGGGTGGTGGTGGGGTTGATCCCACCCTCTGTGGAGCAACCACAAAACAAAACAATACCAATTTCAAGGGCATCAGGAAATATAAAACACTTAGGAATAAACTTAGCAAAATAGGTGCAAGACCTATACACTGACAACGACAAACATGGTTGATAGAAATTAAAGATGACCTAAATAGAGAGAGATACCATGAATAGGAAGACCTGATATTGTTAAGATGTCAGTATTCCCCTAAACTAATTTATAGGTTTGATGCATTGTCAATTGAATCTCAGCAGGATTTTTTTTTTTTTTTGTAGAAATTAACATGCTGACTTTAAAATGCATAGGGAGATACAAAGGATATATAAAAAGTTGTAGTACAGTCAAGCAAAGAAACCCTCCACAACAATGAAAAATGAAAGAACCATAGCGCTTCACATCAACATGGATGAATCCTAATGCACCATCTACCAAAACTGAATATTCAAAATGTAAAAGCAATCTACAGGATGGTAATGAGACCTTTGTATAAATAAAGTTTTAAAACATGCAATTCATATACATACCCAAAATATATTAAGCAAACATTGACAGATTTAAAGGAAGAAATACAGTTTTACTGCAATAAATGGAGACTTCTATACTCAAATTTCAATAATGGATAGAATAGCCAGAGAAATTAGTAAGGAAACAGAGGACTTGAATAACACTGCAAACCAATTGCATCTTGCAGACACATATAAAACACTCCACCCTGTCCTGGCTGGTTTGGCTCAGTGGTCAGAGTATTGGCCTGCAGACTGAAGGGTCGCAGATTGGACTCCTCGTCAAGGGCATGGACCTGTGTTGCAGGTTTGATCCTTAGCTCTAGTCACGGTCGTGCTGGAGGCAACCAACTGATGTGTCTCTCTCACATCGATGTTTCTCTCTCTCTCACCCTCTCCCTCCCTTCCAGTCTATCTAAAAATCAATGGAAAAATATCCCTGGGTGAGGATTAACAGAACAAAACAAAATAACACTCTACCCAACAACAGCAAAATACACATTTTTTTCCTCAAGTGCACAGGGAACATTCTCTAGGACATACTGTATGTTAGGCCACAAAACAAATATTAATACATTTTAAAAGACTGAAATCACATAAAGTATAATTTCTGATCATAATGGAATGAAACTAGAAATCAATATCGGAAGGAAAACTGAAAATTTCACAAATATGTGGAAATTAAACAATATACTCTTAAACAACCAATGTGTCAAAGATAAAATCATAAAGAAATTTTAAAAATACTTTGAGACAAATGAAAATGAAAACACAATGTACCAAAACTTCAGAGATGCAGCAAAAGTGTGTTCAGGGAAACATCGCTGTAAATGCACACATTACAAAAGATCTTAGATAACAGCCCAACTTTACATCTTAAGTAGAAAAAAGGAGCAAACGAAACCCAAAGCTAGCAGAAGAAAATAATAAAGATTAGAGCAGAGATAGATTAAATTAAGAACAGAAAAGCAATAGCGAAAATCAAGCTAAAAATTGGTTCTTAAAAAAAAAAAACCTGCCCTGGCCGGTTTGGCTCAGGGGTTAGAGCGTTGGCCTGTGGTCCAGAGAGACCCGGGTTCAGTTCCCGCTAAGGGCACGTACCTCGGTTGCAGTTTGTCCCGGCCCTGGTTGGTCGTGCGGGAGGCAGCCACTCGATGTGTCCCTTTCACGCCGATGTTTTTTTTTTCTCTCTCTCTCTCTCCCTCCCACTCTATATGAACAAAAAATGGAAAAATGTCCTCGGGTGAGGATTAAAAAACAAACAAACAACAAAAAAAAAACCTGACAAATATTTAGTTAGACTGAGAAAAAGAGTAAAATCAGAAATGAAAGTAGAAACTATTGATTTTATAGAAATAAAAAGGATTATTAGAGAGTACTATAAACAATTTGTACCAACAAATTAGATAACCTGGATGAAATGGACAAATTCCCAGAAATACACCATCTACCAAAACTGAATCATAAAGAAATAGAAAGTATAAATAAACCTATAACTAGTATACAGAATCAGTAATAAAAAACCTCCCAACAAAGAAACACCCTGGACAAGATGGCTTCACTCATAAAATCTTCTAAACATTTAAAGAAGAATTAACATCAACCCTCACTTTCTTCTAAAAAACTGAAGAAGAGGAAAAATTTCCTAACTCATTATATGAGACCTACATTAGCCAGATACCAAAGTCAGACAAGACACTAATAAGAGAACTACAGACCAATATCTCTTGTGAATCTTGATGTAAAACCTCATCAGCATATTAAAAAGGATTGTACAGCATGACCAACTAGAATTTATTCTGGGACTGCAAAGATAGTCCCGCATATGAAAATCAATCGATATAATATACCACATTAAGAGAATGAAGTAATAAAACCTACATAAATATCTCAATTGATGCAGAAAAAGCATTTGACAAAATTCAACACACCCTTCATGATAAAGAAAAAAACAAACACTCAGTAAACTAGGAATAGAAAGAAACTTCCTCAACATGATAAAGGCCATATGTGAAAAACCCTCAGCTAACATACTCAATGGTGAAAGGCTGAAATTTAATATCAGGAACAAGACAAGGGTGCCTACTTTGCCACTTTCATTTAACATAGTACTGTAAGTTCTAGCCAGAGCAATTAGGCAAGAAAAAGAAAATAAAGTCATCAAAATTTTAAAGAAAGAAGTAAAATTATCTCTGTTTGCAGATGACATGATCTAATATTTAGAAAATCTTAAAGATTAGACACACACTAAATAACTGTTAGACCTAATAAGCAAATGCAGCAAAGTTGCAGGATACAAAATCAACACACAAAAATCAGCTACATTTCTATACACTAAAAATGAACAATCTAATAAAGAAATTAAGAAAAAAATTCCATTTACAATAGCACCAGAAAGAAAAAAATACTTAAAAATAACCAAGGAATTGAAAGACTTGACACTGGAAACTACAAAACATTGCTTACAGAAATTAAAGAAGACACAAAGAAATGGAAAAACACTCCATGTTCATGGATTGGAAGACTTAATATTGTTAAAATGACATTATTAGCCAAAGCAATCTACAGATTCAATGTAGCAATCCCTATCAAAATCCCAACAGTGCTTTTTTTTCCTTGCAGAAACAGAGAAACCCATCCTAAAATTCATATGGAATCTGAAGGGACTCTAAGTAGCCAAAACAATCTTGGAAAAGAACGAAGCTGAAGGACTAAACTTTCTGATTTCAAAACTTACTACAAAGCTACAGTAATCAAAACAGTATGGTGGTGGCAAAAGGACAGACATGTAGACCAATGGAATAAAGGGCCCAAAATAAACCCTTGCATAGATGGTTAATAGATTTAAATTTTTTTTTTATTTATTGACCTGAGAGAGAAACATTGATTTGTTGTTCCATTTATTTATACATTCATTGGTTGCTTCTTGTATGTGCCCTGACCGGAAATTGAACTGGCAACCTTGGCCTATTGGGTCAATGCTCTAAGCACCTGAGCTACCTGGCCAGGGCAATGGTTAATAGATTTTTGACCAGGGTGCCAAGACTATTCAATGGAGAAAAGACAATCTTTTAAGCAAAGGTGCTGGGAAAACTGGATATCCATATTCAAAAACATAAATGCGGACTCTTACCTTATGCCATGTACAAAAATTAAAATAAATCAAAGATCTAAACATAAGAACTAAAATTATAAAATCCTCAGATGAAAACATAGGGTAAAATCTTTATGACATTAGATTGCGTGATGATTTATTGGATAAATGCCAAATGCACAGGCAACAAAAGAAAAACACAGAAAAACTGGACTTCATCAAAATTAAAAACTTCTGTGCATCAAAGGCCCTCATCCAGAGAGTGAAATCACAACCCAAAGAATGGAAATTATTGAAAATCATATATCTGATGAGGGATTAATATCTAGACTATAGAAAGAACCCCTACCACTACACAACAAAACGCAAACAACCCAACACAGAAAATGGGCCAAGAACTGGAATAGACATTTCTCCAAAGATATATACAAATGGCCAATAACCATAGGAAAAGATGCTTAATTCCACTAATACAAATGAAAACCACAATGAGATATGGTCTCACACACATTAGGATGACTACAATAAAAAAAGGAAAATAACAAGTGTTGACAAGGAAGGAGAGAATTGGAACCCTTGTGCACTGATGGTAGGAATGCGAACCGGCACAGCCACTGTGGAAAACAGTCCTGCAGTTCCTCACAAACGTAAACACAGAATTATCATCTGATCCAGCAGTCCCACTCCTACGTATATACCCAGGAGAATGAAAGCAGGAGCTCAAACAAATACTTGCACACCAATGTTTTTAGCAGCACCTTTCACAATAGCCAAAAGGTGGAAACGATGCAAATGTCCATCAGCAGAAGACACATGGAGTATTAATCAGCTTGAAAGACGAACTCAGTTCTGACACATGCCACAACACGGATGAACTTTGAAAACATTATGCTAAGTGAAACAAAAGGACAATTATTGTGTGATTCCCGCTATATGAGGTAAAGTCATAGAGACAGAAAGTAGATTGGAGGCTGCCAGCGGCCGGGGGAGAGGGAGTGAGGAGGTACTTTAATGGGCACAGAACTCCTGTCTGGAGTAATGACAGGTTTTGGAAATGGGTAGTGGTGATGGCTGTACCACACTGTGAATGTATCTAGCATTTAATGCCACTGAATTGTACACGTAAAAGTGATTAAAATGGTAAATTTTATGTTATATATATTTTACAACAATTTTTAAAAATCGCAAAAACACAATTCTGGGTACTACTAAGCGATTCAAATCAAATAGTGAGAAAAGCATAAGGAAATTCAGGATCGTAGTCACCTCTGGATGGGAGGTGGGTCAGGTGTTTTCACTTGCACCTGCCACGGTTTAGTTCCTAATTTGGGTGACCACACAAGTGTTTGTTGTAGAGTTGTACTGAGGGTCTGAAATAACTGATGACAGTGATAGTGGACAAGACTGGCAAGCAGCATGGGCAGCTTCACCGGAGGTACTGAGCCTACACAGAAGTGAAGACTGACCCCTTCTCTGTGGGGTGGCAGGTCATCTACTCTCCTTGGCCCCATTCATCCCCAAACTCCACCTCTTATCACAGCTCTTCCTCCAACAGGCCCCTCCAGCATGCCCCAACGTGGGAGGGTCCTGTATTCTCAAAGATCTGGGTCTGGCCTTAACTAGGCACAGATCTCTCTAGCCCCTGGCAGGTGTGGGACTGGGCAGGGGTGACTAGACTAGGGCATTTCTGCCTGGCCCGACTCCTGCAGAGAGGAAACTTTCTCAGGCATCTTTGCCACCCCCCAAGAATCCTCAGCCTGGGGTTTGCTGACTAATGGAGACAGGACAGCCCACTCTCAGTTCCCTTCTTTGGGGTACAGGTGGCCCAGCTCTCCACCCCCTCCATGGCCAGGCGTGGCGTAAGCTTTCCTCTTCCCCAGCAACCCTGATGCCCAGGCCCAGGGGAGGCTGCAGCCCCAGAGCAACACTCCCTTGTTCCTGAGACCACCAGGGGGGCTGCCTCCCTGCCCCACAGAAGCCAGGCCTTGGGCTGGGGGGAGCTGAGGAGTCACTCAGGTCCTGGCACACTGGGCCAGCAGTGTTGGAGGTGGCAGGATTTATACATACTCACTGGGTACAGTGGGAATAAGGGGGAGGGTGGGGCCGCAGAGGGAGGCTGCCACCCACAGGAAACTCCTTGGGGACAGGGACCCCTTAGCCCCTAGCACAGCGGTCCCTCAGGCTCCCAGACGGGGTGGGTGGACAGACTGACCGACGGCAGGGGTGGAGAAGGGGGCTGGCAGGAGTCACAGGGAAACAGCCCTTTCCGTTTTCCTGGGCTGCCTGGGCAGGGAAGGAGCTCCCTGGCATTGGCTGTGTGAAAAGTGAGGGGTGGGGTGGGTACGAGGTGTGGGACCAGAGAAAGACAGCATAGCGAGTGTGTTCGTGTGAGTGTGTGTGTGTGTGTGAGTGTGTGTGTGTGTGTGTGTGTGTGTGTGTGTAAAATGGGGGAGTCCTACCATGGGTAGGGGCTGAAGTAAGTTGGGTAGCATCCAAGTCTTCCTTTTGACTCTAGGGACCTGTACCCCTCACCCACCCTATTTCCTGGGAACAACCTTGGCTCTGTCTCTCCACTTCTGTGGCTCTGAGCAGGTGAGGAAGGGGCTCAGCCAATCCATGCAGGGGGTAGAGGAGACTCCCCCTGGCCTGCCTCCCAGTCAAGAGAAGACCCTCATGCCACACTCATCTTCCCGGGCACAGGGCAGCTCCACCTTCCATCTGGCTGGTCAGCCTGGAGCTGGGCACTGTCCCTGTGGCACTTCTGTCTATGAAGTAGGCTCTGGTCAATTGAAGGCCGACACCCTCAATGCCAGTGGTGAACACAGCAGATTGAGTCGGGTGCAGAGCTGGCATTAAGTGAGGGGTAACTAATGTAGGGGCCACCACGCCCTACTGACTACTGCCAGAGGCTTTCATCACCATAGTATTAATACTTTGTAGCAACTAACAATTCTCACTTAAAATTCTCAAATCAGCAGGTGAAGATTTGTATTGAAAAATTAGCCAAATTCCATGGACAGAATTTCTCGTATGATGAGACAGATCTCCACGTAGTTCTGAGCTTGTGACCAGTTGCACAAGTCTGATCATCCTGGTGGCCTCAAACGGCAAAAGAACTGTGACCAGGATACAATGCTTCCCCACCACCTCAGGAGCACCTGTACTTGGGACACAGTCTGTCTCCAGAGCCACACAGCTGGGGAACTGACAGAACCTGCTAAAACAACCCTCGGAACAGGGCTCTTCGCCACTTCTTGGCACGCACATGCGCGCCCACACACATATCTGTCTGTGCGCGTCTCCTCTTTAGCTTTGGGCTAGTGCAGTGCACTGGGCTGGGGTTAGTTCCTTTGAGCCGCTGAAGCCCTGGCTTTTGTTGATCATCCAAGACAAGAGGACAGAACCCTGGAGAGGGGCCGAGCAGTCTCAGCCAGACCTGCGTGCAACGTGAGGCACAGACCTGCTTCCGCAGAGGCTCAGCCAGGCGGGGCCCATGATGGGGATCTGCTTTGGGCACAGCGGGGGAGCATGCGAACCTTTCCAGAAGACAAAGGATGCACCAGGGTGTTAAAGGTGCAGCACTTTGTCTCAGCGATCCCACTTCCAGGAATTTAACCAAAAGAGAGCGCTACACAACTGTGACCAAGCACTGCGTCTGTCCTGAGTCCTTCCCGCTGGCAGTCAATGACGAAAACCTGCCTGCCAGCAGGTCTGGCACCATCAAAAATGGGACCATCCACAGAAAGGACTCTTAGCAGACCGACACAAAGCTCAGCTCTCATGAGCATCGAGGCCCTCTGTGCCTGGAGGCTGGCACTGTCCCTGTAGGTACTTGGCCTTCGACCTGTCCCTGTGCTTATAGGCCAGGCACAGTGTGGGACAGAGAGATCAACAGAAGCCCGGTGGCCTAGTGGCCATGAGTTACCAAGATTTCTGCCTGTCCAGAGTTGCAACCGTGTTTGTTCACTTACAGTCAGCAGCTGGGGCGCTCACAGTTCCCAGAGCAGGCACACAGCAGGCACTCAATAAATGCTGGTTCTGTAACTGGCATATAAGAACACACTGCTCACTTCAGGAGAGGAGGCAGAGATGGAAACCGAGGCACAGAAGGGCGGTGACTTCTCTTAAAAGGGGTGGGGCCAGTCCGGCCAGTGTGGCTCAGTGGTTGAGCATCAACCCATGCACCAAGAGGTCGCCGGTTCGATTCCCGGCAGGGCACATGCCCAGGTTGTGGGCCCGATCCCCAGTGGGGGGCGTGCAGGAGGCGGCCAATTGATGTTCTCGCTCATCGATGTTTCTATCTCTCTCTCCCTGTCACTTCCCCTCTAAAAAAAAAAAAAAAAAATCAACAAAAGAAAAGAAAAAAAAGTTTTTTTAAAGAGGGTGGGGCCAGAACTGTTGAATCTGCCCCCCTTTGTCCACCCCGTGGACTCCAGCCTTGATCGGGCTCCGTCATCTCCGGCAGCACCTCTTGCTGGGATTCTTCAGTGGCATCTTAGCAGTGTCCCTGCTGTCACGACCCCTTCCCATGTCACCCCCCGTCTGCTCTCCATACCGCAGCTGGGTGAAGGGGCGCCCAGAACCAGGGGAGGGAGGATCAGCTTGGAATCACCAAAGCAACTCACACAAGGGACACAGTTAACAAAACAAACAACCTCTCCTTCAAGTTGAGACAGGTCTGAATGGGAGAACGCTGATAATACCCTTGCCAAAAATTTCAAACCTGAATCTGCTCACACTTCTGGATCCAGCCACCAAGTCAGAGGACAAAGGTCAGAGGACATGTGAGAGAACACCCAGGGCCCATCAACGGAATCCAGGCTGCAGGAAACCCCACTCACTTCCTGGACAACGAATTCAAGTGAGAGGCAAACAGGACAGACGGAGATGGGGGCAGTCTATGGATTATGAGAGAATCGTGTGCATCTTATTTAGATGCTGGGAATTTGAGGGTGTTAAGAAATCATTGCTTGTTTATCAGATGTGACAAAGGTCCTGTGGTTATGTTGTTTAAAACAATTCTTTCAGAAACACATGCTCTAAAACTGAAACAAAATAAAGGCTATTTGGAATTTGGTTTAAAATAACCCCAGGGATTGGGGTGGGCAGGCGGACAAAACAGGATGGCCCATGCAGTGACAAGAATACAGAGTTCCATAATCTCTTCTGGCTAATTTCGTATATGTTTCAAATTCTGCGTAACATAAAGGGTTTGTTGTCTGTTTTAAATCTCAGCCATCCCTACTAAAGGAGGAAGGGGAAGAAACCAGGGCCGGAGAACCTCCTAGGTGGAGAGCCAGGCTGGGTTGAGGGATTTCACAGCCTTCCACAGAAGTCTGGGGCGTTCCGCAAATGCTTGCAACCAGCTTCCTCTTTGAGCTACACTTCCCACCAGTTTTCAAAGCGACAATTGAAAAGCCCCCACCTTGCACCCAGATGGCTCAGGATGGGGGAGGTCTGTGGCCAGTGCAGCCCACGTGCTCCTCTCGATCGATTGAGAAAGATTACAGAATCGAAAGTCAGAGTTTAGAAACTTGCAGCAACTTGACCCGGTGACTTTACGTCTGTTGAATCTCATACTGAGACAATGGGCTTGAATTTTGTGTGTCTCCGTTTTCATTGTAACAACTTTTTCTGGATTTTTTCATCGGCCTGTGAGACATTAAAATGTAAAAACCAAACAAATGACTTGGTCCTTCACCACAGAGAGTCTGGGAGGCACTGCACAGACTGGACATGAATCTCCGGGAGACCCACACCACCCGCTTGGGTGTCCTGCTGAAGACCCCAGGTCAGATCCTCCCTTCCCACGGTCTGCGGCTCTGCCCGCAGCACAGCCCACACCACGGCTGAGTGGACGCGCAGAGCCCACGCGAGTCTCCCCCGGGAGCCGCTGAGAGGGCAGTGCGCCCACCTTCCTTTATAAACCACTGGCGCAGCAGCGAGGTGAGTTAGCCAGCCCACTTCCACACGCTTCTGGGGGGCTGTCACTGCGGCCAGGTGAGTAAGCCAGCCCACTTCCACACGCTTCTGGGGGGCTGTCACTGCGGCCAGGTGAGTTAGCCAGCCCACTTCCACACGCTTCTGGGGGGCTGTCACTGCGGCCGGGTGAGTTAGCCAGCCCACTTCCACACGCTTCTGGGGGGCTGTCACTGCGGCGGGGTGAGTTAACCAGCCCACTTCCACACGCTTCTGGGGGGCTGTAACTGCAGCCGGGTGAGTTAGCCAGCCCACTTCCACACGCTTCTGGGGGGCTGTAACTGCGGCGGGGTGCGTTAGCCAGCCCACTTCCACACGCTTCTGGGGGGCTGTCACTGCGGCGGGGTGCGTTAGCCAGCCCACTTCCACACGCTTCTGGGGGGCTGTCACTGCGGCCGGGTGAGTTAGCCAGCCCACTTCCACACGCTTCTGGGAGGCTGTAACTGCGGTGAGTTAGCCAGCCCACTTCCACACGCTTCTGGGGGGCTGTAACTGCGGCGGGGTGCGTTAGCCAGCCCACTTCCACACGCTTCTGGGGGGCTGTAACTGCGGCGGGGTGCGTTAGCCAGCCCACTTCCACACGCTTCTGGGGGGCTGTAACTGCGGAGGGGTGAGTTAGCCAGCCCACTTCCACACGCTTCTGGGGGGCTGTAACTGCGGCGGGGTGAGTTAGCCAGCCCACTTCCACACGCTTCTGGGGGGCTGTAACTGCAGCGGACCCAGGACTGCAAGGTGAGCTGCTTAAAACCCCACTGCTGCCTGTGTCAACTATAAATTACTCTCTCACTGGACTCAAGTGCAGGAACCAGTCAGGCTCCTGTAAGACACCAACCAGCACCCGTGGCTCCTGGTTTCAAGAGTGTGCTTGTGACGACAGGATCACTGTTCTTATTAGGACATGCAAAAAAACAAAGTCACAATGTGAACCTATAAGATAAACACACTAATGTGCAACCATTGCCTGCATGTGTTTTATATACTGGGGTTCTGTGTTCAAGTTTCACTACTTTAAAAAAAGCAAAAGGATGCCCGGCTGGTGTGGCTCAGTGATGGAGCGTCAGCCCATGCACCAAGAGGTCGCCAGTTCGATTCCCCGTCAGGGCACATGCCCAGGTTGTGGGCCTGATCCCCAAGCATGCAGGAGGCGGCCAATCGATGTTCTCGCTCACTGAGGTTTCTGTCTCTCTCTCCCTCTCCCTTCCTCTGTCTCTAAAATCAATAAAGGAAAAAAAAAATTTTTTTTAAAGCAAAAGGAGCTGGTGGTCAAGATAGTTTCGGTTGTTGCCTAACTCTGCCACCATTTGTGGTTTGGCAACTCCAGGCCTCAGTTTCTTCATCTATAAAATGGGAAGAGCCCTGGCTGATTTGGCTCAGTGGTTACAGCTTTGGTCCAGTCAAGGGCACGTACCTTGGTTGCAGGTTTGATCCCTGGCCCCGGTCGGGGTTGTGTAGGAGGCAACCAATGTGTGTGTCTCTCTCACATTGAAGTTTCTCCCTCTCTCTCTCTCTCTCTCTCTCTCTATCCCTCCCTCCCTCGCTCCCTTCCACTCTCTCTAAAAAAAAATATCAATGGAAAAATATCCGTGGGTGAAGATTAACAACAAATGGGGACAGAGGCACCCATTTCATTGGTCCGTTAGGAGACCAAAAGCAAATAGCTGAAAACACATCAAAGAATTGAGCGTGCCAAGCCCAAAGCACGTGGCGATGATCCATTTCCTCCTCCATGAAGTGCGGATAGTGATGCTGCAACTTCGATCGATAACAATATTACAAATAACAGATTAATTCAAGTACCATTGATCAAAAAATAGATCATCAACTCTGCTACATGTGCCCGGCAGGGTGCTCCTTGCGCCCCCTGAAGTCTGCAGGAACCCCCCCTTCAGCCCTGAGGCCAGCTTCATCACCCACACACAGACGGAGCTGCCTCCTCTAAGCTCTGGCTTCCTTCGAGACCTCAGTGTGACAACACGTGTGACAATCAGTGCAAGTCCACATGGGTGGTAACTTCACAGGGCTTCAGCAGAGTAGTATGAAGGTTGAGGTAAGCCTCGGGCCGGTCTGCATGCTGTCCTGGGCCAGCCCCTCCTCATCGGAGCGGAGAAGTGTGCAGTGTGGCCCTGCGGGAGCAGGGGGTGCTGGGAGCAGGGGTGCAAGCCTGCAGAGTCCCTGGCTCCTCGCGGGCTGACTGTTGACTCTGTGAAGCTCAACCAGCTGGAGCAGAACAGGGTTGGGGGAGTACCAGGGGCGGGGTGCTCCCAATGGCACCCTCTTCCAGCTTGGGCAGGCTGCCAGGGCCCTGGAAGGCAGCCAGTATTGGCCAGAAATGGCTTGCTCTTCACAAGACAATGAGTCCACTGTTAACTGGCCGGGCCTTGATTAATATTTGCAAAAGGAACCAAGTGGAAAATTCCACCTGTGTGGGCAGAGGCAGGGCCTGGGCCAAGTCAACAACCCTAATGGCCTTGTCCTCTCAGGATGGCTCCAGCCGAGATACAAAGGTCTGATAGCAGGGACGGAACCTGAGGGTGTCGTCGCGCTTGGGTCCAAAGGAATTTCCTTATTTGGATCATAGATATAGTAATTTGTTTTTTATTGTCCTGCTTCCCCTGCCTCTAAATTTATACAGCACCTTTAAATCTTTCAACTTCCTCCTGTCTCTTTGGAGTCACGCACCAGCTTTGCCAGTCCCGCAGGGCTGGGGTCAACTCCAAGACACGGATGAGGATTAACTGAGGCTCCAGGACATCGAGAGCCTCGCCAAGGGCTGCAACAGGGGCTGTGGATCCCTGCAATCCTGACCCCCAGCTGTGACACGGAGCCTGTCCCAGAGGGCCTGGGGTCCGGGGCCATGGGTACTGGACAGAGTGGTCTTCCAGCTCCAGTAAGGCCCCGACCCTCACCCACCCGAGGAGGAAGAGGAGCAAGCCCAAATCAGCTCTCCCAGCTCTCTCTTAGGTGCTGGCCTGGGAGGAAGGTATGCATTCGGGCATCCATTCAGGCATCCATTCAGGCATTTAACGAGTGCCCACGAAATTCCCCACGTGAAGGCACACTGCACGTGGCTCTTTCAGCCACCCAGACCTGGCAGAATTCATGACCGAGGGGGTAAGGTCAGAGTGTCAACGGTCGCTTGCCTCGGAGTTAAGTTACCTCATTTAGCCATTGCCAATACACTCCCATCTGCTGATTTCACAGATCAGGAAAATCAGGCTCTGAGAAGGATAGTGACTTGCCCGAGGTCACAGAGAAAGAGGCTGAGACCTCCTGACCCGCAGTGGCCCTGCCTCCAATTTATAAAGCCACAACTTTACCGGGCTTAGGCATTCAAACAGGTGGTGTCCCTTTCAGCAGGCCTCTTTGGGGGCTGCATGCTTCATCAACAAGGATTCTCACAGAGGAAACTCTTCGCAATGACCTTCTCAGCAGTGTGGAACCTCCCGAGAAGACAGGCAGGTGCACCTGGTTTGCCCACAGAGAACACCAGGTGTGGCTGCAGGCCTCCCCTCTGGACCCCCAGCTCTGCAGTCCTGTCTGCAGAGCTGGCCATGGGCATCATCCCCACCCTACAAAGGGCCAAGCCCAGAGCAGTGTCATATCTCTGTGCCCACAACCCTCAAGCCTGGACCCAGGGCAGTGGATAAGGGACTCATTCAGCCTTTGTCCCACGTCAATGCCCAGCACCCCTTCTTCCCCTCCTATCAGCATGCTCAGTGACGGCTGCACCACCCTCACCTCACCCTTCCTCTCTCCTTTGCCCACCGGCTTCTTCCCCTAAAGAACCTCAGCCTCCCCCTTTGTGAAAACAAAGCCACCCCACCATACTCCCATACCTGAACCCACTTACTCCCATGCCCCTCTCACCCTCTCTTGCCAAAGCCACACCTGATTGCCAGTGACCTAAGCCAGGGGACCCCCTCAGGCCAGATTCAGCCACAGAAGGCTAGGCCACTGCGGGTCAGGAGGTCTCAGCCGCCTCTCTCTGTGACCCCTGCCCCATCTGACCCCCACAGCTGCCCCCTCACTCCTGGTGCAGCCCCTCCTAGCCCTCACCTCCACAAAGCTCTCCTCCCCAGGGGCCTCTCCTCCTCCCCTCTCTACCACCCCCTATAAATGTCTGTCTCACAAATCTTATCTCCAGGCTTGATCTCTGCATCCCTAGTTGTCCCCAAAGCCTGGAACTCAACAGCCTCAAGTTCCCACAGAAGGGCCAGCTTTGGCCCACAGCTGAAAACCCAACACAGCTCAAGGCTGGCCTGAGGCAGGGACGCAGCTAAGTGAAGTGTATGGTGAGCAGTTACCTCTTTGCTGGCTTCCGAGGGGCTGGCCTCCCACTGCCCTGCACAGCCACCCAGGCGGCCTTTCTAAAACTAAAAACTGACCACCACCTAAATCTCTGGGGTTCCTTGGCACCACGGGACAAAATTCATAATCTCAAGCTGGCAGATGAGGCTGCTTCCATCTGCACTTCCACCGCAGGGCAGCACATGTGCCTGTGAGCAGCTCTCACCACACTCATCCTCAGTCCAAGAGGGCCCATCAGCCAGCACCCATGTGTTGTTCACCTTTGCACCCCAGTACTGGCACCCTGTAGGTGTTTGCTAAAATGACAGATATCAGAGCCAGAAATAACCTCAGGAACCGTTCACAGGGCTCAAGCAACTCAGTGAGGTTGAGCAAAGGGCCCAGGGTCACCCAGCCCCAGGCAAGGGTGAGGCAACAACCTCACCTGAACCACTCTCCTTGGTCAGGAACCAGACCAACATCTGGAAATGTCACCTGAAACCCCACATGTATGCATGCTAGGGCACCCACTTGACCTTGAGGCTAGGCCCACTCCATTGCAGGCCCAAATCTGAACCCAGCAGGTGGGCCAGGGCAGCTGCTTGCTAAGTCAACCTCTAGCCAATTCCATCCCTAAGATCCACATCCCTCTCTAGGTCTTAGGCTCCTCATCTGCAGAATAGACCTGATTTGGCTTATAAGTTTACGTGAGCTTGACTGGTCACCCCAACCGTGCCCTTTGCAAACAGAGAGGGCTGAAGCAGCAGAATTCCAGGCTCTGGGATCCACTGTGAGCCCAGCTGATTTGTGTTAATCTTCCTCCAAACCACTGCATCTCAAAAAAACAACAACAAAAAAAAAACGGTTCCCCACCACCTGCACCAGAATGACCAGGGAGGGCTTGTTAAAAGCAGATCTCATAACCTGACCCACCTGACTCACTACACGCACGAGGGGTTTGGTAGGCATCCCTAAGCATGGGCCCAGAATTTGCATTTAAGGCAAAGGCAATGCTGAGAAATCCCGGGCGCAGTGAAACTGGAGAACCAGAGTTCCAAACTAGACCAATCCTCTAGAAATGTCACCTGGAACGCCACATGTATGCATGCCAGAGCCCCCATCGGACCTTGAGGCTGGACCCACTCCATGCAGGCCCAGAGCTGAGCTGGGCAGGTGGGCCATACCTGGCACACAGTAGGACCGCAGAGAAAAACAGCCTTAGGAGACCCAAGAATTAGTGTCAGGCCTCATGCTGGGGAAATTTACATTTACCAGAAAAACCTGGTGGGGGTGGTGAGGGAGGATTTCTGTTACCCTAAATAACAAATAACTTAGTTCCTGCAAAGCACCAGCTCCAGGAAGAACTTAATAAGGCCTGACTGACTGCCGGTGTCCCACCCCTTTTGCTCCAGGGGGCTCGCCCTTGCGTTAAGTGGTGACCCAGTCTCAGCGTCAAGTCCGGGTCCTGGGGACGCGCCAAACCCCCGGCCTGGGGCCGCCCGAGTCTGCGGCAAGGAGCGTGCGGATCGCAGGCCGGGGCACGGGCGGAGCCGCTGCGGGTCGGGGCGCGAACCCCGCTACTCACCCTCGCAGCTGGGGCCGAGCGCGGGACGGTGGCGGAGCCGGAGCAGGCGGAGCGGAGCTGGAGGAGCGAGCGGCGGCAGCCCGGCTCCTACTCTGCTGCACTTTAACTGCCGGCGCCCCGCGCGCTCTCCGCGGCCAGGAGGGGAACCGCGGGCGTCTCGGGCTGGGTCGGCTCGGGGCGGGGACCGCAGCGCCAGACTTGGCGGCAGGCTCTGCGGGCGGGGCGCGCGCAGCCGGAGGCGTGAAAGCAACGGTGCACCTGGCTCACGACACGCACGGGTGCGCGGGGTTGGCGCGCCGCTGCTCCGCGTGCTCTGCCGGCGAAAGGTCCCGAGCGGCTCGCACCCGGCTCATCCCCCGGAATCCGGCAGGCGAGGGCTCGTCCAAGGTCCCCACCGGGGAGGGGGCGGCGGAGCCCAGGGGGGTGGCCCAGGGCACCTGGATAAGAGCGCGGCGGAAGGCTGGCCAGGGTCCGCACGGTGGGGGACGGTGGCCCTGCGATGTCGCTGGTGTTGCTGAGTTTGGCCGCGCTGTGCTGGGGTGCCCTGACCCCGGAGCCGGTAAGCTCGCGTCCGCGCCCCTTTCCCCCATCCCTCGAGCTCTGACCCTGAAGGTGGCCCCGCCAGCTCGTGCCTCTTGCAGGCATTCGCAGAAGGCCGTCTGAAGGGGCAAGTCTGCAGCCCCTGGGCAGCCTGGCTTGCCCTGGCCAGGCGGCACCGGGCTTCGGGCTGCTTCAATCAAGGGCATGGGGATCAAACAGACAGACCTAGGCTCGAATTCTACCCAGTCATTGATGCTCAATGAACCTCCGTGTCCTCATCTATAAAACAAAGGGTAATACTTAATTCACCATAATCTAGTGAGAAACAGGGAGGGCCTGCAAGGCAGCAGCGAGGAGCCCGGCATGCAGTAGGTGCTCAGTATTGTTACTGCTTGGGGTCTTGAGGTCTGCCCACCTTTTGGGGCACAAGAACTGCTTCTCCATCACCGCTGGCCGCCTTTGTCATGTTGATTCGCTCGCTGCTGGGGCGCTTTGCCCCTGGAGCTGGTAAGAGCTGGAACTGTCCTGCATGAATTTCCTTTCCTCCCAGTGTCTTGAAGGGCTGAGGGAATCTTACGAGTCACCAAAGAGGAAAAAGATCTTGCACAAAATAGTATTTGAAATTATGTGCCTGCCTTTTTAGCACAGCATAAAACATAAAAGCATGGTGGTTACTTGTTGATGGTTATGGGAAGACAAACCCCACTCATGTGCCCTGTCTTCAGCTACTATCCTTACCGCACCTCTGTCTCAAACTGGCACCCCCTTGGCCTTTTCCACTGGAGGAAGAACTCATTGCCTTCCAGTAGTTGCTATCAGGCCAACAGTTTGAACTCTCAAGTACAGAGCTATCGCTTTGCTTCTTCCTACAACTTGTCTCACCAACCTTTTGACAGAACTCAGCCCCCAGTATGGTGACTTGTTTTTAAAAATGTCTTATAATATAGCTTGGAGTTCAGCTTCAAAAAGACAAAAGTGAGCAACTGGCAATTTCACCTAAACCCAGATTACTCGAACCATCCAGAGTCTTGCCTTCTGTCTGACAAGGTGTTTGGAAATGTTGAGGCTGAGAGGGATCAGCTTCCAGAGCTGGTGAACTTACCACACTGAGTCTTGTCACTAGTACTTGCTGCTGCCTGAAAAGTCCAGGATTGTATTCCAAAACCAAAGTACTAACTGTTTTTTCTTATTAAAAACACGAGCTGTTAACTCCAGAGGACTGGGTACTGGCCTTCCTTGGACACTGAGTTCTTTTAAAAAGATCCATGATGAGATCACAGTTGCTTTATGATTTTGTAAATAACTCAGGTGAGTCGGTCCTTTTGTATTAGAAGAGGAATATTTTAAAGAACCTGGGGAAGGTACCATGAACTGCATTCATGGCTTTCTTCTGTTCATCCTCAGCACAGCCAGTCCTTAACCTGGGGAAAATAAAAAGATATTCTAGATGGCCCTGGAAACCTACAGTTAAATATCGGAGTGTGAAGGGATCTTCATGATGGTGCAGAGTCATCCCCTCTGGTCCTTGAGGTGATAAGCAGGCTTCGGGATCTAGTACACTGCTGGCTGACCTATGGTCCGCCATAGCCTACAAAGGGGCAGCTCAGTCTCCCCCACACTGTGAAGTGGAACCAGCTCAGCTTTTCTTTGAGCATTCGTCACTTGTATATGCAGTTAAGAAAAAAGAATGGTGTCTTGACTAATTTGGCTGTGGTCACTGGCATTCAGCATGACACTTGGTTTCTTTCTCTCTTGCAGATGATTCAGTGTGGCTCTGAAAACGGTAGGTGGACTAGGCAATGGGTATTTGGGGCATTGCACTGAAATTGAAAGCACAGTTGGACTTTTTGGGGGGCCCGAATCCAGGCAGTGGGTCATCGGAGACCAGGCTGAGGGTGAACCATTGCTTTGTTCACTGATGCACAGGAAGCCTCTCTCCGCCTGAGGCTGAGTTTCCCAGGTTTCAGATGGGCTGGTTTCTGGGGCAGTAAGACAGCAAGAGGGGTGTAGGCAGGGCAGGAAGGGCTGTGCAAGGTGGAAAGTGAAGCCTGCCGCTCCTGGGAAGGAGATCAAGTGCTGTGGGAGGGAGGTCATGTACACTTAGAAACAGGAAGCATTTTTGCTCTGGCCGGTTTGGCTCAGCGGTTAGAGCGTTGGCCCGCGGACCAGAGAGTCCCGGGTTCGGTTCCCGCTAAGGGCACGTACCTCGGTTGCAGTTTGTCCCCGGCCCCGGTTGGGGTCGTGTGGGTGGCAACCACTCGATGTGTCTCTCTCACGTCGATGTTTCTCTCTCTCTCTTCCTCCCTCTCTCCCTCCCACTCTATCTGAAGATAAATGCAAAAAAGTCATCTGGGAGGATAAATAAATAAATAATTAAATAAAAGAACAGGAAGCATTTTAGAGAAGGAGTGTTTGAGATTGTAGCATTTGAAGACTGGGTGGACTTCTGCCCGAGAAATGTGGATGAAGAGGGTGAGCTGGCGGAGAGATGGTACCGGCAGGGATGAGGAGGTAGGAAGTGGGAGCTGTGTGGGCCACCTGGCTGGAGTCCAGGCTGAGGCCTGAGGAAGGCAGGACTGAGCCTAATAAACATGTCAAATACACTAAACACACACACACACACCCTAGAGTGGTCCGAAGTGCTCTGAGGGTTGGGGCCAGGAGGTTGAGCATCACCTCGGCTGTAGATCAGTCAACACTGAGAAATGGCTGGTTGCCTCAGCAGGGAGAAAAAGAGAGAGTGTGAGTGAGGGTTGGATCAGGGTGGGTCACTTAGAGGAGATGGCATTGAATTGGGCCAGGGAGGAGCGTGTCATGGACAGTCTCGCCTTCTCCCAGGACCATCTCCAGAGTGGATGGTCAGTCACACTCTGACCCCAGGAGACTTGAGGGACCTTCGAGTGGAACCTGTTAAAACCACTGTTGCAACGGAAGACGATTCAATTTTGATGAATATAAGCTGGGTACTCCGGGCAGATGGTAAGTTTGCATCAATCCAAGTTAAGGCAGAAGTGTGTAGACTCTGTGATCCATTAATTTTACTCCTAGGCATATACCCAGAAGAATATATACATACATGCACCCAAAACCATATACTAGAATGTTCATAGTAGCATTATTCATAGCAGCCGAAAGATGGAACGCACTCAAATGCCCGCCTAGAACTGGCATCACAGAGTGGAATCACTGCAGCAGTGAGCACAGTCTGTAGCGATACACAATATGGAATCTCACAAATCTAAGAAGCCAGACTCAAACGAGTTTCTACATTCATATCTGCCTGCATGCCCATAGTCGTATGTACCATATGATTCCATTAATAAAAATGCAAAACTAATTGAAGCAGTTCAGGAGTCAGGCTAGTGGTTATGCTGGGGTGAGGGTGACTGACAGGAAGCGTGAGGGACACTCCTGGGTGCTTCTCGAGCTGGGTACTGGCCACA